>CM066199.1:22076362-26876362 GCA_033675215.1 Rhodiola kirilowii
TCAGCTAGTGACACTGAGTTCCGATTCCCCTTAAAACTCTACTATCTGGTCTCCAGTCACCGGAACACAGCTTCAACAGATGTGTTCTCAGTAGCCTTGTCGGTGTCTGACTTTTCTGGAAACTTGACAAGCTCATTTCCTTCATGAGTGATAGTCCCTTCCTTGTGTGAATCTTGGACAGCCTTATCAAGGTCCTTGTCCATTAAACTCGTCATCTTTCTCAGAGGGGTCTGAACCTTCTGATCCTTAACCACATTGGAGCATTCTCATTATCTGTCTTTCTTTGACACCAAGACAAGAATAGTTGGGGAATCCACCATCACATGGGCATCCTCCGTAAAACCATCATGCATCCTTCCGGTCCCTTAATTTTTCTCTGGACAAGAGCTAGACGACTCTTGAGGTAAAACTGTCTCACCACCTTACTACATAGTTGAGACCGCATCATCTGCCACACTTGCCTCCATATCTACGACCTGAGCTTCTGACAACTGGTCACCTTTTGTCTCGACAAGAGTTGAAACCTTCTCGTTTAGAACTCATCGACAGCATCATCAATGTCCTTGAGCGGCACATCCAGTTCTTCATTCTTGACGCATGTATGGGACTCTTCCATCATATTACCCAATTGCTTCGCTTGCAGTTCTCCACTTGCATTCTCATTCTCCTGCTTATCAGGATCACACTCGTAGCTCTGCGGACTTAACCTTCTTCTGTAGTACCGGTCACAGAATCTGCAGCAGGTTTCAATTCCTTTGGCTTTTATTAACCGCTTTGTCACCTTTAGCTCACTCAAGCTTGACCAATCGTTCGTGCTTCCTTATTAGCAGTACGAGAGCAAGCCTTGGGTGAGAAGAGGAGATTGCCTCATTTAGGGTTGAGAAATCGTCTGATTTTCCATCGCAGTCTGCACACTCTCCTCATTTACAAATATGTTTGTTTCAGATCTGACACTCCCTCCTTTTCCCGGTCGTTTTATAATGGCATAGGACTGATTTCTGAAAGTATAAGAATGTAAATCTCTAGGTATGTACCTTCTGTTCCAGCTTCCTGTTGATAGGTGGTCAGCCCAACTGTTTAAGCTGGTGTTCTGCCTGTGAATGACCACTGTCTGGAACACTTAGTTCTTGATAACACACAGACCCAAGGAGGATCTGAGTGTTTCAAACTGAGCGGCATCAAGTGGTTTGGTGAATATGTCCGCCAATTGCTTGTCTGTTGTAACATGCGTAAGAGTAACCACCTTCTGTTCAACCAGCTCTCGGATGAAGTGATGTCTGATGTCTATTTGCTTCATCCTGGAGTGTTGCACTGGATTCTTGGAGATACTGATTGCGCTCATATTGTCACAGTACAGAGTCAGTTCTTCTGGTTTAACTCCGTATTCAGACAGCATCTGCTTCATCCATAGTAGTTGAGTGCAGCTGCTTCCTGCTGCTATGTATTCTCCTTCAGCCGTAGACAGTGAGATGCTGTTTTGCTTTTTGCTGAACCACGAGACCAAGTTATTTCCTAAGAAGAAGCATCCTCCAGATGTGCTGTTTCGATCTTCAGCATTTCCTGTCCAGTCTGCATCGCAGTAGTCAACCAGATGTGGGTTGGTGTCCTTGGTATACCAGATTCCAAACTCAACAGTCCCGCATACATACTTTATGATTCTCTTAACTTGTAGGAGATGACTTTCCTTGGGATCCGCCTGGTATCTTGCACAAACGCCAACGACATATGCGATATCTGGTCTACTGGATGTCAAGTACAGGAGGCTTCCAATCATACTCCTGTACAGCGTCTGATCGACCTGTGTTCCAGCCTCGTCTTTGGTTATCTTTATGTGAGTAGCAGCCGGAGTTCGTTTGTGACTTGCTTTCTCAAGATCAAATTTCTTTATCAGATTCTTGGCATACTTGCTTTGTGAGATGAAGATGTCGTCTTCCTTCTGAGTCACCTGGAGTCCTAGAAAGTAGTTCATTTCCCCAACCATGCTCATCTTGAACTCCTTCTGCATCTGTTCAACAAACTGATCCACCAGTTTCTGGGTATTGGACCCAAACACAATATCGTCAACATAGATTTGTGCGATAATAAAGTTTGACCTCGTGTGTTTAACGAACAGGGTCTTGTCCACTCCCCCTCGCACATATCCATGGTCGACGAGGAACACAGTGAGACGCTCATACCAAGCTCTAGGTGCTTGTTTGAGACCGTACAAAGCTTTCTTCAGGTGGTACACAGATGCTGGGTGATGCGGATCCTCAAACCCTGTTGGTTGAGCGACGAAGACCTCCTCATTCAGAAATCTATTTAGGAAGGCACTTTTGACATCCATCTGGAACAGTCGAAACTTTAAGTGACATGCTAGAGCAAGCAGTAGGCGGATGGCTTCAAGACGTGCGACAGGAGCAAAGGTTTCCTCAAAGTCTATCCCTTCTATTTGAGTGTATCCTTGTGCCACGAGACGAGCTTTGTTTCTTGTGATGTTCCCCGATGCGTCGGACTTGTTTTTGAAGATCCATTTTGTACCAATGACGTTGACCCCATCAGGTCTTGGAACCAAATCCCATACATCGTGTCAAGCGAATTCTTCCAGTTCCTCCTGCATAGCGAGGACCCAATACTCATCAAGTAACGCTTCCTTTATGTTTTTTGGCTCGATTGACGAGAGGAAACACGAGCAGGCAGCCGATTCTCTTGAGTTGCTCAGAATTCTAAGAGTTTGAACTCCGTCACTAGGTGAACCAATAACTTCAGAGATTGGGTGATCCCTGGCAATTCGTCGGGAGGGTTGTAGCGTAGTGACATTTTCTTGGGGGTTGACAGTAACATCGTCGTCAGAGGAATGATCTACATGGGAGTTGTTAGAGGTGCCTTCAGACGGGTCATGCTCAGTTTGCTGGGATGATGGTTGTGTCGCAGGTGCTGTGCTAGTACTGTCGTCAGTGTCGTCCGGGACCGCCTGTACGATCACTTCATCATTTACTTTGACATTAATAGATTCCATGACTGATCCTGTGCGTTTGTTGAACACCCGGTATGCTCGACTATTTGAGGAATACCCAAGAAAGACCCCTTCATCACTCTTTGGATCCAACTTCTGTCGGTACTCCCGGTCGTTCAGAATGTAGCACTCACTTCCAAAAATGTGGAAATATTTGACAGTGGGCTTCTTTCCTTTCCAGAGTTCATAGCATGTCTTCTCCGTTCCAGTGCGTATAGTAACTCAATTTATGATGTGACATGCTATGTTCATAGCTTCGGACTAGAACTTCAGAGGAATCTTTTTGGCATGGATCATCACCCGGGCCATCTCTTGAATGGTACAATTCTTCCGTTCCACCACTCCATTCTGCTGAGGGGTGATTACTGATGCGAACTGATGAGCAATTCCGTGTTTCGTACAGTAGGTACTCATAGTAACATTCTTGAATTCTGTGCCATTATCACTCCTGATGGACACCAGTTTTTCTCCTTTGTCTTCCCTTTCTCGTTGGATAAGAGTAGCAAGCTCTATGAATTATTGAGCAGCTTTGGTCTTGTCACGAAGGAACCTTGTCCAGGTGAATCTGGTGAAGTTGTCAACACATACCAGAACATACTTCTTTCCTCCATAGCTCTCAGTTTGCATTGGTCCCATCAAGTCCATGTGGATCAGTTCCAGAGGTCGATTGGTGCTGATTTGAGAGATCTTGGGGTGTGATGCTTTCGTCTATTTCCCGATCTGACATTCTCCACACATCACATCCTGACTTCCTTTGACATTTGGCATTCCTCTGATGAGTCCAGATGAGCAGAGTTTCTTCAATGTCTTGAGATTTAGGTGTCCCAACCGTCTGTGCCAAAGGGACATCTCATCTGCTTGACTAGACAAGTAGGCTGTTCCAGTACCTGTTCCAGTACCTGTTCCAGAGCCTGTTCTATCACATCCGATGAGATAACAATTGTTGGCTGCTCTGCTTCCTTTCATCAATATTCCTCCATCCTTGTCGTGGACTTGGCATGAGTTGTGAGTGAACTTGACGTGATATCCTCCATCGCAAAGTTGACTTATGCTGATCAGGTTCACTTTCAGTCCTTCAACTAGGAGTGTGTCTTTGAGGACAGGTAGATCCGGAACCTTCAATGTCCCACAGCCGATTACCTGTCCCTTTCCTCCGTCTCTGAAGGTGACGAACTGTTTCTTAATCATGGGTTGAATCTGTGTAAGAAATATGGGGTCTCCTGTCATATAGGCAGAGCATCCGTTGTCGAAGTACCAGCGATCTTTCTCCATGTGACTTGAAGAGCTGAACGCAACCATGCAAACATCTTTACTTCTGTAAGTTTTGGTGTCTATCTTACAGTCATGAACCGTGCTTGATGGTAGCTGTCCTTGCTGTGCAGTCATCTTGAACAGTTCCAGGATCCCACTCAGTGTGTCGAGTGTCTACTCTAATACCATTTGAAATTATATCCTCTGTTCAAGCTACTGTTCAAGGTACAGTTGAGACACACCTTAAACACCTCTCGCAATAATCCAGTAGTCAGAGAAGATAACTGAAACACACACAGTTAACCAGAACCGAACTCTACCAGAGAGAGTTCCAACAGGTGATTAAATAGTTTATCAAACAGTACCGGACAGCAAAGTAAAAAAAAAACGGGAGCACGCACGGTATGTTACCCAGTTCGGCCTCGCCTACTCTGGGGGGTTTCCCACACCCTATAATGGGACACAAATCGTATTACGAGATTTAGAGCTACAAGTGGTCTTACTCTTACACAACCCCGTGTTTGTAATCGCCTAGCCTCTAACTCTCCGTCTCTCAGATTTGCAATCTCGGTTCGTCGCAACTCCCCTCGATCCCATGTGGGTAGGACGAGACTTCTCTCTCAGCCTAGTCTTGAACCTCTCGGAAGTCCAGTCGCCTTCTCTCAAAGACGTAGCTTGATAGCTGTGTGTGAGTGCACTTCTTTGATCTTCCAGCACAGCCTAAACACCACACCGAACAGACTGTTGCTTTGGGGCTGATATTCCAATGTGGAATGGCCAGCCGTCGCTTCTCCCCCAATCTTACGAACTCTCGTGTTTATCTTTTCTCTCGGGAAGCGCACAAATAAGGACGCCCTAGCATTGTATTTATATGCTTGGACGAAACCCTAATCCGATCAGAATATGTCATCAAATAATTCGGAGATGTTGCGAAATATTTGTTGAATATTCAATCTATATTCAATTTCCAAAGATGACTTCCACCCCAAGCCATCCGATATTCTCTCAGCCAATCTGCGTATATTTGATCGCACAAATCTTTGATGATGATCTGTCGATTGGCTCCAATCAAACAACTTCGTTGACATCTTCGGGACTTCAATCAATTAATCTCGTCGTCGACATCTTCTTCATGAGATATCTTATTCGGCAAGTTAGACAGGTGGTTTCCAATTCTGGTAAGGAAATATTCGAATGACCTCTCGAATAATCCGTGTCTTTGTTGATCGACTCCAATTGGAAAGATCCTCAATATTCAGTATCTTCAGAATAAACCGTATCTTGATCATGCGTCTTCTGTACGTTGTACTAAACCGTATCTTGATCATGCGTCTTCTATACGCTGTACTTATGTTCCAATATGTGTTTGAACTCCAGCTTGAACTCTCTAAAGCCGTTTTGCCAAGGACATGCCAATCATGGGAACATCAGTTCGTCCCAAGTTAGTCTTGTTAGTCTCATTCTAAGGTTCATATAAGGTCATCCTTAGAAATAGACTAACTTGGGACGAACTTTGACAAACCTTAGAATGAGACTAAAGTTTGTCTTTGTTCGTCTCAAGTTAGTCTCATTACACTCATTCTAAGGTTTATCTAAGTTCGTCCTTAGAAATAGACTAACTTGGGACGAGCTTTGACAAACTTGGGATGAACTTAGACAAACATTAGAATGAGACTAAAGTTTGTCTTTGTTCGTCCCAAGTTGGTCTCGTTAATCTCATTCTAAGGTTTGTTTAAGTTCGTCCTTAGAAATAGACTAACTTGGGCCGAACTTTGACATACCTTAGAATCAGACTAAAGTTTTTCATTGTTCGTCTTAAGTTAGTCTCGTTACTCTTATTCTAAGGTTTATCTAAGTTCGTCCTTAGAAATAGACTTGGGATGAACTTAGACAAACCTTAGAATGAGACTAAAGTTTGTCTTTGTTTGTCCCAAGTTAGTCTCGTTAGTCTCATTCTAAGGTTTGTCTAAGTTCGTCCTTAGAAAGACACTAACTTGGGACGAACTTAGACTAACTTGGGACAAACTTAGACAAATCTTAGAATGAGACTAAAGTTTGTCTTTGTTCATCCCAAGTTAGTCTCGTTAGTCTCATTCTAAGGTTTATCTAAGTTCGTCCTTAGAAATAGACTAACTTGGGACGAACTTAGACAGACTTTAGAATGAGACTAAAGTTTGTCTTTGTTCGTCCCAAGTTAGTCTCGTTAGTCTCATTCTAAGGTTTGTATACGTTCGTCCTTAGAAATAGAGTAACTTGGGACGAACTTTGACAAACCTTAGAATGAGACTAAAGTTTGTATTTGTTCATCCCAAGTTAGTCTCGTTACTCTCATTCTAAGGTTTATCTAAGTTCGTCCTTAGAAATAGACTAACTCTGGACGAACTTAGACTAACCTTAGAATGAGACTAATGTTTGTCTTTGTTCGTCCCAAGTTAGTCTCGTTAGTCTCATTCTAAGGTTTGTCTAAGTTCGTCCTTAGAAATAGACTAACTTGGGATGAACTTTGACAAACTTGGCGAACTTAGACAAACCTTAGAATGTGACTAAAGTTTGTCTTTGTTCGTCCCAAGTTAGTCTCGTTAGTCTCATTCTAATGTTTGTCTAAGTTTGTCCTTAGAAAGAGACAAACGTGGGACGAACTTAGACTAACTTGGGATGAACTTAGACAAACCTTAGAATGAGACTAAAGTTTTTCTTTGTTCGTCCCAAGTTAGTCTCATTAGTCTCATTCTAAGGTTTATCCAAGTTCGTCCTTAGAAATAGACTAACTTGGGACGAACTTTGACATACCTTAGAATGAGACTAAAGTTTTTCATTGTTCGTCTTAAGTTAGTCTCGTTACTCTTATTCTAAGGTTTATCTAAGTTCGTCCTTAGAAATAGACTTGGGATGAACTTAGACAAAACTTAGAATGAGACTAAAGTTTGTCTTTGTTTGTCCCAAGTTAGTCTCGTTAGTCTCGTTAGTCTCATTCTAAGGTTTGTCTAAGTTCGTCCTTAGAAAGACACTAACTTGGGACGAACTTAGACTAACTTGGGACAAACTTAGACAAATCTTAGAATGAGACTAAAGTTTGTCTTTGTTCGTCCCAAGTTAGTCTCGTTAGTCTCATTCTAAGGTTTATCTAAGTTCGTCCTTAGAAATAGACTAACTTGGGACGAACTTAGACAGACCTTAGAATGAGACTAAAGTTTGTCTTTGTTCGTCCCAAGTTAGTCTCGTTAGTCTCATTCTAAGGTTTGTATACGTTCTTCCTTAGAAATAGAGTAACTTGGGACGAACTTTGACAAACCTTAGAATGAGACTAAAGTCTGTCTTTGTTCATCCCAAGTTAGTCTCGTTACTCTCATTCTAAGGTTTATCTAAGTTCGTCCTTAGAAATAGACTAAATCTGGACGAACTTAGACTAACATTAGAATGAGACTATTGTTTGTCTTTGTTCGTCCCAAGTTAGTCTCGTTAGTCTCATTCTAAGGTTTGTCTAAGTTCGTCCTCAGAAATAGACTAACTTGGGATGAACTTTGACAAACTTGGCGAACTTAGACAAACCTTAGAATGTGACTAAAGTTTGTCTTTGTTCGTCCCAAGTTAGTCTCGTTAGTCTCATTGTAAGGTTTGTCTAAGTTTGTCCTTAGAAAGAGACAAACGTGGGACGAACTTAGACTAACTTGGGATGAACTTAGACAAACCTTAGAATGAGACTAAAGTTTTTCTTTGTTCGTCCCAAGTTAGTCTCATTAGTCTCATTCTAAGGTTTATCCAAGTTCGTCCTTAGAAATAGACTAACTTGGGACAAACTTAGACAAACCTTAGAATGAGACTAAAGTTTGTCTTTGTTCGTCCCAAGTTAGTCTCGTTAGTCCCATTCTAAGGTTTTACTAAGTTCGTCCTTAGAAATAGACTAACTTGGGATGAACTTAGACAAACCTAAGAATTAGACTAAAGTTTGTCTTTGTTCATCCGAAGTTAGTCTCGTTAGTCTCATTCTAAGGTTTATCTAAGTTCGTCCTTAGAAATAGACTAACTTGGGACGAACTTAGACAAACCTTAGAAAAATGAAACTAAAGTTTGTCTTTGTTCTTCTCAAGTTAGTCTCGTTACTCTCATTCTAAGGTTTATCTAAGTTCGTCCTTAGAAATAGACAAACATGGGATGAACTTTGATAAACATGGGACGAACTTGGACAAACCTTAGAATGAGACTAAAGTTTGTCTTTGTTCGTCCCAAGTTAGTCTCGTTAGTCTCATTCTAAGGTTTGTATAAGTTCGTCCTTAGAAATAGACTAACTTGGGACGAATTTAGACAAACCTTAGAATGAGACTAAAGTTTGTCTTTGTTCGTCCCAAGTTATTCTCGTTACTCTCATTCTAAGGTTTATCTAAGTTCATCCTTAGAAATATACAAACTTGGGATGAACTTTGGCAAACTTGGGACGAACTTAGACAAACCTTAGAGTGAGACTAAAGTTTGTCTTTGTTCGTCCTCAGTTAGTCTCGTTAGTCTCATTCTAAAGTTTGTCTAAGTTCGTCCTTAGAAAGAGACTAACTTGGGACGAACTTAGACAAACCTTAGAATGCGACTAAAGTTTGTCATTGTTTGTCCCAAGTTAGTCTCGTTATTCTCATTCTAAGGTTTATCTAAGTTCGTCCTTAGAAATAGACTAACTTGGTACGAACTTTGACTAACCTTAGAATGAGACTAAAGTTTGTTATTGTTCGTCCCAAGATAGTCTCGTTAGTCTCATTCTAAGGTTTCTCTAAGTTCGTCCTTAGAAACAGACTAACTTGGGATGAACTTTTTCAAACCTTAGAATGAGACTAACGTTTGTCTTTGTTCGTCCCAAGTTAGTCTCGTTAGTCTCATTCTAAGGTTTGTCTAAGTTCGTCCTTAGAAAGAGAAAACTTGGGATGAACTCAGACTAACTTGGGATGAACTTAGACAAACCTAAGAATTAGACTAAAGTTTGTCTTTGTTCATCCCAAGTTAGTCTCGTTAGTCTCATTCTAAGGTTTATCTAAGTTCGTCCTTAGAAATAGACTAACTTGGGACGAACTTAGACAAACCTTAGAAAAATGAAACTAAAGTTTGTCTTTGTTCTTCTCAAGTTAGTCTCGTTACTCTCATTCTAAGGTTTATCTAAGTTCGTCCTTAGAAATAGACAAACATGGGATGAACTTTGATAAACTTGGGACGAACTTGGACAAACCTTAGAATGAGACTAAAGTTTGTCTTTGTTCGTCCCAAGTTAGTCTCGTTAGTCTCATTCTAAGGTTTGTATAAGTTCGTCCTTAGAAATAGACTAACTTGGGACGAATTTAGACAAACCTTAGAATGAGACTAAAGTTTGTCTTTGTTCGTCCCAAGTTATTCTCGTTACCCTCATTCTAAGGTTTATCTAAGTTCATCCTTAGAAATATACAAACTTGGGACGAACTTTGGCAAACTTGGGACGAACTTAGACAAACCTTAGAGTGAGACTAAAGTTTGTCTTTGTTCGTCCTAAGTTAGTCCCGTTAGTCTCATTCTAAAGTTTGTCTAAGTTCGTCCTTAGAAAGAGACTAACTTGGGACGAACTTAGACAAACTTTAGAATTCGACTAAAGTTTGTCTTTGTTTGTCCCAAGTTAGTCTCGTTATTCTCATTCTAAGGTTTATCTAAGTTCGTCCTTAGAAATAAACTGACTTGGTACGAACTTTGACTAACCTTAGAATGAGACTAAAGTTTGTTATTGTTCGTCCCAAGATAGTCTCGTTAATCTCATTCTAAGGTTTCTCTAAGTTTGTCCTTAGAAACAGACTAACTTGGGATGAACTTTTTCAAACCTTAGAATGAGACTAACGTTTGTCTTTGTTCGTCCCAAGTTAGTCTCGTTAGTCTCATTCTAAGGTTTGTCTAAGTTCGTCCTTAGAAAGAGAAAACTTGGGATGAACTCAGACTAACTTGGGATGAACTTAGACAAACCTAAGAATTAGACTAAAGTTTGTCTTTGTTCATCCCAAGTTAGTCTCGTTAGTCTCATTCTAAGGTTTATCTAAGTTCGTCCTTAGAAATAGACTAACTTGGGACGAACTTAGACAAACCTTAGAAAAATGAAACTAAAGTTTGTCTTTGTTCTTCTCAAGTTAGTCTCGTTACTCTCATTCTAAGGTTTATCTAAGTTCGTCCTTAGAAATAGACAAACATGGGATGAACTTTGATAAACTTGGGACGAACTTGGACAAACCTTAGAATGAGACTAAAGTTTGTCTTTGTTCGTCCCAAGTTAGTCTCGTTAGTCTCATTCTAAGGTTTGTATAAGTTCGTCCTTAGAAATAGACTAACTTGGGACGAATTTAGACAAACCTTAGAATGAGACTAAAGTTTGTCTTTGTTCGTCCCAAGTTATTCTCGTTACCCTCATTCTAAGGTTTATCTAAGTTCATCCTTAGAAATATACAAACTTGGGACGAACTTTGGCAAACTTGGGACGAACTTAGACAAACCTTAGAGTGAGACTAAAGTTTGTCTTTGTTCGTCCTAAGTTAGTCCCGTTAGTCTCATTCTAAAGTTTGTCTAAGTTCGTCCTTAGAAAGAGACTAACTTGGGACGAACTTAGACAAACTTTAGAATTCGACTAAAGTTTGTCTTTGTTTGTCCCAAGTTAGTCTCGTTATTCTCATTCTAAGGTTTATCTAAGTTCGTCCTTAGAAATAAACTGACTTGGTACGAACTTTGACTAACCTTAGAATGAGACTAAAGTTTGTTATTGTTCGTCCCAAGATAGTCTCGTTAATCTCATTCTAAGGTTTCTCTAAGTTTGTCCTTAGAAACAGACTAACTTGGGATGAACTTTTTCAAACCTTAGAATGAGACTAACGTTTGTCTTTGTTCGTCCCAAGTTAGTCTCGTTAGTCTCATTCTAAGGTTTGTCTAAGTTCGTCCTTAGAAAGAGAAAACTTGGGATGAACTCAGACTAACTTGGGATGAACTTAGACAAACCTAAGAATTAGACTAAAGTTTGTCTTTGTTCATCCCAAGTTAGTCTCGTTAGTCTCATTCTAAGGTTTATCTAAGTTCGTCCTTAGAAATAGACTAACTTGGGACGAACTTAGACAAACCTTAGAAAAATGAAACTAAAGTTTGTCTTTGTTCTTCTCAAGTTCGTCTCGTTACTCTCATTCTAAGGTTTATCTAAGTTCGTCCTTAGAAATAGACAAACATGGGATGAACTTTGATAAACTTGGGACGAACTTGGACAAACCTTAGAATGAGACTAAAGTTTGTCTTTGTTCGTCCCAAGTTAGTCTCGTTAGTCTCATTCTAAGGTTTGTATAAGTTCGTCCTTAGAAATAGACTAACTTGGGACGAATTTAGACAAACCTTAGAATGAGACTAAAGTTTGTCTTTGTTCGTCCCAAGTTATTCTTGTTACTCTCATTCTAAGGTTTATCTAAGTTCATCCTTAGAAATATACAAACTTGGGACGAACTTTGGCAAACTTGGGACGAACTTAGACAAACCTTAGAGTGAGACTAAAGTTTGTCTTTGTTCCTCCTAAGTTAGTCTCGTTATTCTCATTCTAAGGTTTATCTAAGTTCGTCCTTAGAAATAGACTAACATGGTACGAACTTTGACTAACCTTAGAATGAGACTAAAGTTTGTTATTGTTCGTCCCCAGATAGTCTCGTTAGTCTCATTCTAAGGTTTCTCTAAGTTCGTCCTTAGAAACAGACTAACTTGGG
The DNA here is from genome assembly GCA_033675215.1 of Rhodiola kirilowii. NCBI lineage: Eukaryota > Viridiplantae > Streptophyta > Magnoliopsida > Saxifragales > Crassulaceae > Rhodiola > Rhodiola kirilowii. The sequence goes on from CM066199.1 coordinate 22,088,330, forward strand.
ATGAACTTTTTCAAACCTTAGAATGAGACTAACGTTTGTCTTTGTTCGTCCCAAGTTAGTCTCGTTAGTCTCATTCTAAGGTTTGTCCAAGTTCGTCCTTAGAAAGAGAAAACTTGGGATGAACTCAGACTAACTTGGGACGAACTTAGACAAACCTTAGAATGAGACTAAAGTTTGTCTTTGTTCGTCCCAAGTTAGTCTCGTTAGTCTCATTTTAAGGTTTGTATAAGTTCGTCCTTAGATATAGACTAACTTGGGACGAACTTTAACAAACTTGGGACGAACTTAGACAAACCTTAGAATGTGACTAAAGTTTGTCTTTGTTCGTCCCAAGTTAGTCTCGTTAGTCTCATTCTAAGGTTTGTCTAAGTTCGTCCTTAGAAATAGACTAACTTAAGATGAACTTTGACAAACTTGGTACAAACTTAGACAAACCTTAGAATGTGACTAAAGTTTGTCTTTGTTCGTCCCAAGTTAGTCTCGTTAGTCTCATTCTAAGTTTTGTCTAAGTTTGTCCTTAGAAAGAGACAAACGTGGGACGAACTTAGACACACCTTAGAATGAGACTAAAGTTTGTCTTTGTTCATCCCAAGTTAGTCTCGTTAGTCTCATTCTAAGGTTTATCTAAGTTTGTCCATAGAAATTGACTAACTTGGGACGAATTTAGACAAACCTTAGAATGAGACTAAAGTTTGTCTTTGTTCGTCCCAAGTTAGTCTCGTTAGTCTTATTCTAAGGTTTTTCTAAGTTAGTCCTTAGAAATAGACTAACTTCGGACAAACTAAGACAAACCTAAGAATTAGACTAAATTTTGTCTTTGTTCATCCCAAGTTAGTCTCGTTAGTCTCATTCTAAGGTTTATCTAAGTTCGTCCTTAGAAATAGACTAACTTGGGACGAACTTAGACAAACCTTAGAAAAATGAAACTAAAGTTTGTCTTTGTTCATCTCAAGTTAGTCTCTTTACTCTCATTCTAAGGTTTATCTAAGTTCGTCCTTAGATATAGACTAACTTGGGACGAACTTTGACAAACTCGGGACGAACTAAGACAAACCTTAGAATGAGACTAAACTTTGTTTTTGTTCGTCCCAAGTTAGTCTCGTTAGTCTCATTCTAAGGTTTATCTAAGTTCGTCATAAGAAATAGACTAACTTGGGACGAACTTAGACAAACCTTAGAATGAGACTAAAGTTTTCCTTTGTTCCTCCCAATTTAGTCTCGTTAATCAAATTCTACGGTTTGTATAGGTTCGTCCTCAGAAATAGACTAACTTGGGGCAAAACTTTTACAAACTTGGGACGAACTTAGACAAACCTTATAATGAGACTAAAGTTTGTCTTTGTTCGTCCCAAGTTAGGCTCGTTAGTCTTATTCTAAGGTTTCTCTAAGTTCGTCCTTAGAAAGAGACTAACCTGGGACGAACTTAGACAAACCTTAGAATGATACTAAAGTTTGTCTTTGTTCTTCCCAAGTTAGTTTCGTTAGTCTCATTCTAAGGTTTGTCTAAGTTCGTCCTTAGAAATAGACAAACTTGGGATGAATTTTGACAAACTTCGGACGACCTTAGACAAACCATAGAATGAGACTAAAGTTTGTCTTTGTTCGTCCCAAGTTAGTATCGTTAGTCTCAATCTAAGGGTTGTATAAGTTCGTCCTTATAAAGAGACAAACGTGGGACGAACTCAGACTAACTAGGGACGAACTTAGACAAACCTTAGAATGAGTGTAAAGTTTGTCTTTGTTCGTCCCAAGTTAGTCTAAGTTCGTCCCACGTTTGTCGCTTTCTAAGTTCGTCCTTAGAAATAGACTAACTTGGGACAAACTTAAACAAACCTTAGAAAAATGAAACTAAAGTTTGTCTTTGTTCGTCTCAAGTTAGTCTCTTTACTCTCATTCTAAGGTTTATCTAAGTTCGTCCTTAGAAGTAGACTAACTTGGGATGAACATTGATAAACTGGGGACGAACTTAGACAAACCTTAGAATGACACTAAATTTTGTCTTTGTTCGTCCCAAGTTAGTCTCATTCTAAGGTTTGTCTAAGTTTGTCCTTAGAAAGAGACAAACGTGGGACGAACTTAGACTAACTTGGGACGAACTTAGACAAACCTTAGAATGAGACTAAATTTTGTCTTTGTTCGTCCCAAGTTAGTCTCGTTAGTCTCATTCTAAGGTTTGTCGGAGTTCGTCCTTAGAAAGAGACTAACTTGGGACGAACTTTGACTAAGTTGGGATGAACTTAGACAAACCTTTGAATGAGACTAAAGTTTGTCTTTGTTCGTCCCAAGTTACTCTCTTAGTCTCATTCTAAGGTTTGTCTAAGTTCGTCCTTAGAAAGTGACAAACGTGGGACGAACATAGACCAACTTGGGACGAACTTAGACAAACCTTAGAATGCGACTAAAGTTTGTCTTATTTGTTCGCCCCAAGTTAGTCTCGATAGTCTCATTCTAAGGTTTGTCTAAGTTCGTCCTTAAAAGAGACAAACGTGGGACGAACTTAGACAAACCTTAGAATGAGACTAAAGTTTGTCTTTGTTCGTCCTAAGTTAGTCTCGTTAGTCTCATTCTAAGCTTTTACTAAGTTCGTCCTTAGAAATAGACTAACTTGGGATGAACTTAGACAAACCTAAGAATTAGACTAAAGTTTGTCTTTGTTCATCCCAAGTTTGTCTCGTTAGTCTCATTGTAAGGTTTATCTAAGTTCATCCTTAGAAATAGACTAACTTGGGACGAACTTATACAAACCTTAGAAAAATGAAACTAAAGTTTGTCTTTGTTCATCTCAAGTTAGTCTCTTTACTCTCATTCTAAGGTTTATCTAAGTTCGTCCTTAGAAATAGACAAACTTGGGACGAACTTTGACAAACTCGGGACGAACTTAGACAAACCTTAAAATGAGACTAAACTTTGTCTTTGTTCGTCCCAAGTTAGTCTCGTTAGTCTCATTCTAAGGTTTATCTAAGTTCGTCCTAAGAAATAGACTAACTTGGGACGAACTTAGACAAACCTTAGAATGAGACTAAAGTTTGCCTTTGTTCGTCCCAAGTTAGTCTCGTTAGTCTCATTCTACGGTTTGTATAGGTTCGTCCTTCGAAATTGAATAACTTGGGGCAAACTTTGACAAACTTGGGACGAACTTAGACAAACCTTAGAATGAGACTAAAGTTTGTCTTTGTTCGTCCCAAGCTAGGCTCGTTAGTCTTATTGTAAGGTTTCTCTAAGTTCGTCCTTAGAAAGAGACTAACCTGGGATGAACTTAGACAAACCATAGAATGATACTAAAGTTTGTCTTTGTTCTTCCCAAGTTAGTTTCGTTAGTCTCATTCTAAGGTTTGTCTAAGTTCGTCCTTAGAAATAGACATACTTGGGACGAATTTTGACAAACTTCGGACGACCATAGACAAACCTTAGAATGAGACTAAAGTTTGTCTTTGTTCGTCCCAAATTAGTATCCTTAGTCTCAATCTAAGGGTTGTCTAAGTTCGTCCTTAGAAAGAGACAAACGTGGGACGAACTCAGACTAACTTGGGACGAACTTAGACATACCTTAGAATGAGACAAAAGTTTGTCTTTGTTCGTCCCAAGTTAGTCTCGTTAGTCTCATTCTAAGGTTTATCTAAGTTCGTCCCAAGTTAGTCTAAGTTCATCCCACGTTTGTCTCTTTCTAAGTTCGTCCTTAGAAATAGACTAACTTGGGACGAACTTAAACAAACCTTAGAAAAATGTGACTAAAGTTTGTCTTTGTTCGTCTCAAGTTAGTCTCTTTACTCTCATTCTAAGGTTTATCTAAGTTCGTCCTTAGAAATAGACTAACTTGGGATGAACTTTGTCAAACTTGGGATGAACTTAGACAAACCTTAGAATGAGACTAAATTTTGTCTTTGTTCGTCCCAAGTTAGTCTCATTCTAAGGTTTGTGTAAGTTCGTCCTTAGAAAGAGACTAACTTGGGACGAACTTAGACTAACTTGGGATGAACTTAGACAAACCTCAGAATGAGACTAAAGTTCGTCTTTGTTCGTCCCAAGTTAGTCTCTTAATCTCATTCTAAGGTTTGTCTAAATTCGTCCTTAGAAAGAGACAAACGTGGGACGAACTTAGAGCAACTTGGGACGAACATAGACAAACCTTAGAATGAGACTAAAGTTTGTCTTTGTTCGTCCCAAGTTAGTCTCGTTAGTCTCATTCTAAGGTTTGTCTAAGTTCGTCCTTAGAAAGAGACAAACGTGCGACGAACTTAGACTAACTTGGGACGAACTTAGACAAACCTTAGAATGAGACTAAAGTTTGTCTTTGTTCGTCCCAAGTTAGTCTCGTTAGTCTCATTCTAAGGTTTTACTAAGTTCGTCCATAGAAATAGACTAACTTGGGATGAACTTAGACAAACCTTAGAATGAGACTAAAGTTTGTCTTTGTTAATCCCAAGTTAGTCTCGTTCGTCTCATTCTAAGGTTTGTATAAATTCATCCTTAGAAATAGACTAACTTGGGACGAACTTTGACAAACCTTAGAATGATACTAAAGTTTCTCTTTGTTCGTCTCAAGTTAGTCTCGTTACTCTCAATCTAAGGTTTATCTAAGTTCATCCTTAGAAATAGACTAACTTGCGATGAACTTTGACAAACTTGGGATGAACTTAGACAAACCTTAGAATGAGACTAAAGTTTGTCTTTGTTCGTCCCAAGTTAGTCTCGTTAGTCTCATTCTAAGGCTTGTCTAAATTTGTCCTTAGAAAGAGATAAACGTGGGCAAACATAGACTAACTTGGGATGAACTTAGACAAACCTTAGAATGAGACTAAAGTTTGTCTTTGTTCGTCCCAAGTTAGTCTCGTTAGTCTCATTGTAAGGTTTATCGAAGTTCGTCCTTAGAAATAGACTAACTTGGGACGAACTTAGACAAACCTAAGACTTAGACTAAATTTTTTCTTTGTTCGTCCCAAGTTAGTCTCGTTAGTCTCATTCTAAGGTTCGTATGCGTTCGTCCTTAGAAATAGTCTAACTTGGGACAAACTTTGACAAACCTTAGAATGAGACTAAAATTTGTCTTTGTTCGTCCCAAGTTAGTCTCGTTACTCTCATTCTAAGGTTTATCTAAGTTCGTCCTTAGATATAAACTAACTTGGAACGAACTTAGACTAACTTGGGACGTACTTAGACAAACCTTAGAATGGGACTAAAGTTTGTCTTTGTTCGTCCCAAGTTAATCTCGTTAGTCTCATTCTAAGGTTTGTCTAAGTTCGTCCTTAGAAAGAGACAAACGTGGGACGAACTTAGACAAACTTTAGAATGAGACTAAAGTTTGTCTTTGTTCGTCCCAAGTTAGTCTCGTTAGTCTCATTCTAAAGTTTATCTAAGTTCGTCCTTAGAAATAGACTAACTTGGGACGAACTTAGACAAACCTTAGAAAAATGAGACTAAAGTTTGTCTTTGTTTGTCTCAAGTTAGTCTCTTTACTCTCATTCTAAGGTTTATCTAAGTTCGTCCTTAGAAATAGACTAACTTGGGACGAACTTTGACAAACTTGGGACGAACTTAGACAAACCTTAGAATGAGACTAAATTTTGTCTTTGTTCGTCCAAAGTTAGTCTCGTTAGTCTCATTCTAAGGTTTGTCTAAGTTCGTCCTTAGAAAGAGATTAACTTGGGACGAACTTTGACTAAGTTGGGATGAACTTAGACAAACCTTTGAATGAGACTAAAGTTTGTATTTGGTCATCCCAAGTTAGTCTCTTAGTCTCATTCTAAGGTTTGTCTAAGTTCGTCCTTAGAAAGAGACAAACGTGGGACGAACTTAGACCAACTTGGGACGAACTTAGACAAACCTTAGAATGCGACTAAAGTTTGTCTTATTTGTTCGTCCCAAGTTAGTCTCGTTAGTCTCATTCTAAGGTTTGTCTAAGTTCGTCCTTAGAAAGAGACAAACGTGGGACGAACTTAGACTAACTTGGGACGAACTTAGACAAACCTTAGAATGAGACTAAAGTTTGTCTTTGTTCGTCTCAAGTTAGTCACGTTAGTCTCATTCTAAGGTTTTACTAAGTTTGTCTTTAGAAATCGACTAACTTGGGATGAACTTAGACAAACCTTAGAATGAGACTAAAGTTTGTCTTTGTTCGTCCCAAGTTAGTCTCGTTAGTCTCATTCTAAGGTTTGTATATGTTCTTCCTTAGAAATAGACTAACATGGGACGAACCTTGACAATTCTTCAAAAGAAACTATAGTTTGTCTTTGTTCGTCTCCAGTTAGTCTCGTTACTCTCATTCTAAGATTTATCTAAGTTCGTCCTTAGAAATAGACTAACTTGGGATGAACTTTGACAAACTTGGGACGAACTTAGGCAAACCTTAGAATGAGACTAAAGTTTGTCTTTGTTTGGCCCAATTTAGTCTCGTTTCATTCTAAGGTGTGTCTAAGTTCGTCCTTAGAAAGAGACTAACTTGGGACAAACTTAGACTAACTTGGGATGAACTTAGACAAACCTTAGAATGAGACTAAAGTTTGTTTTTGTTTGTCCCAAGTTGGTCTCTTAGTCTCATTCTAAGGTTTGTCTAAGTTCATCCTTAGAAAGAGACAAACGTGGGACGAACTTAGACTAACCTTAGAATGAGACTAATGTTTGTCTTACTTCTTCCCAAGTTAGTCTCGTTAGTATCATTCTAAGGTTTATCTAAGTTCGTCCTAAGAAATAGACAAACTTGGGATGAACTTAGACAAACCTTAGAAAGAGACTAAAGTTTGCCTTTGTTCGTCCCAAGTTAGTCTCGTTAGTCTCATTCTAAGGTTTGTATAAGTTCGTCCTTAGAAATAGACTAACTTGGGGCAAACTTTGACAAACTTGGGACGAACTTAGACAAACCTTAGAATGAGACTAAAGTTTGTCTTTGTTCGTCCCAAGTATTCTCGTTATTCTCATTCTAAGGTTTTACTAAGTTCGTCCTTAGAAATAGACTAACTTGGGATGAACATAGACAAACCATAGAATGAGACTAAAGTTTGTCTTTGTTCGTCTCAAGTTAGTCACGTTACTCTCATTCTAAGGTTTATCTAAGTTTGTCCTTAGAAATAGACTAACTTGGGATGAACTTTGACAAACTTGGGACAAACTTAGACAAACCTTAGAATGAGACTAAAGTTTGTCTTTGTTCATCCCATGTTAGTCTCGTTAGTCTCATTCTAAGGTTTGTCTAAGTTCGTCCTTAGAAAGAGACTAACTTGGGACAAACTTAGACTAACTTGGGATGAACTTAGACAAACCTTAGAATGAGACTAAAGTTTGTTTTTGTTCGTCCCAAGTTAGTCTCTTAGTCTCATTCTAAGGTTTATCTAAGTTCGTCCTTATAAATAGACTAACCTTTGAATGAGACTAATGTTTGTCTTTGTTCTTCCCAAGTTAGTCTCATTAGTCTCATTCTAAGGTTTATCTAAGTTCGTCCTTAGAAATAGACTAACTTGGGACAAACTTAAACAAACCTTAGAATGAGACTAAAGTTTGTCTTTGTTCGTCCCAAGTTAGTATCGTTAGTCTCATTCTAAGGTTTGTATAAGTTCGTCCTTAGAAATAGACTAACTTGGGACGAACTTTGACAAACCTTAGAATGAGACTAAAGTTTCTCTTTGTTCGTCCCAAGTTAGGCTCGTTAGTCTCATTCTAAGGTTTCTCTAAGTTCGTCCTTAGAAAGAGACTAACCTGGGACGAACTTAGACAAACCTTAGAATGAGACTAATGTTTGTCTTTGTTCGTCCCAAGTTAGTATCGTTAGTCTCATTCTAAGATTTATCTAAGTTCGTCCTTAGAAATAGACTAACTTGGGATGAACTTTGACAAACTTGGGACGAACTTAGACAAACCTTAGAATGAGACTAAATTTTGTCTTTGTTCGTCCAAAGTTGGTCTCGTTAGTCTCATTCTAAGGTTTGTCTAAGTTCGTCCTTAGAAAGAGATTAACTTGGGACGAACTTTGACTAAGTTGGGATGAACTTAGACAAACCTTTGAATGAGACTTAAGTTTCTCTTTGTTCATCCCAAGTTAGTCTCTTAGTCTCATTCTAAGGTTTGTCTAAGTTCGTCCTTAGAAAGAGACAAACGTGGGACGAACTTAGACCAACTTGGGACGAACTTAGACAAACCATAGAATGCGACTAAAGTTTGTCTTATTTGTTCGTCCCAAGTTAGTCTCGTTAGTCTCATTCTAAGGTTTGTCTAAGTTCGTCCTTAGAAAGAGACAAACGTGGGACGAACTTAGACTAACTTGGGACGAACTTAGACAAACCTTAGAATGAGACTAAAGTTTGTCTTTGTTCGTCTCAAGTTAGTCACGTTAGTCTCATTCTAAGGTTTTACTAAGTTTGTCTTTAGAAATCGACTAACTTGGGATGAACTTAGACAAACCTTAGAATGAGACTAAAGTTTGTCTTTGTTCGTCCCAAGTTAGTCTCGTTAGTCTCATTCTAAGGTTTGTATAAGTTCTTCCTTAGAAATAGACTAACATGGGACGAACCTTGACAAACCTTCAAAAGAAACTATAGTTTGTCTTTGTTCGTCTCCAGTTAGTCTCGTTACTCTCATTCTAAGATTTATCTAAGTTCGTCCTTAGAAATAGACTAACTTGGGATGAACTTTGACAAACTTGGGACGAACTTAGGCAAACCTTAGAATGAGACTAAAGTTTGTCTTTGTTCGTCCCAATTTAGTCTCGTTAGTCTCATTCTAAGGTGTGTCTAAGTTCGTCCTTAGAAAGAGACTAACTTGGGACAAACTTAGACTAACTTGGGATGAACTTAGACAAACCTTAGAATGAGACTAAAGTTTGTTTTTGTTTGTCCCAAGTTGGTCTCTTAGTCTCATTCTAAGGTTTGTCTAAGTTCATCCTCAGAAAGAGACAAACGTGGGACGAACTTAGACTAACCTTAGAATGAGACTAATGTTTGTCTTACTTCTTCCCAAGTTAGTCTCGTTAGTATCATTCTAAGGTTTATCTAAGTTCGTCCTAAGAAATAGACAAACTTGGGATGAACTTAGACAAACCTTAGAAAGAGACTAAAGTTTGCCTTTGTTCGTCCCAAGTTAGTCTCGTTAGTCTCATTCTAAGGTTTGTATAAGTTCGTCCTTAGAAATAAGATAACTTGGGGCAAACTTTGACAAACTTGGGACGAACTTACACAAACCTTAGAATGAGACTAAAGTTTGTCTTTGTTCGTCCCAAGTTAGGCTCGTTAGTCTTATTATAAGGTTTCTCTAAGTTCGTCCCTAGAAACAGACTAACCTGGGAAGAACTTAGACAAACCATAGAATGATACTAAAAATTTTCTTTGTTCTTCCCAAGTTAGTCTCGTTAGTCTCATTCTAAGGTTTGTCTAAGTTCGTCCTTAGAAATAGAAAAACTTGGGATGAATTTCGACAAACTTGGGATGAACTTTGACAAACCGTAGAATGAGACTAAAGTTTGTCTAAGTTCGTCCTTAAAAAGAGACTAACTTGGGACAAACTTTGACAAACTTGGGACGGACTTAGACAAACCTCAGAATGAGACTAAAGTTTGTCTTTGTTCGTCCAAAGTTAGTCTCTTAGTCTCATTCTAAGGTTTGTGTAAGTTCATCCTTAGAAAGAGACAAACGTGGGACGAACTTAGACCAACTTGGGACGAACATAGACAAACCTTAGAATGAGACTAAAGTTTGTCTTTGTTCGTCCCAAGTTAGTCTCGTTAGTCTCATTCTAAGGTTTGTCTAAGTTCGTCCTTAGAAAGAGACAAACGTGGGACGAACTTAGACTAACTTGGGATGAACTTAGACAAACCTTAGAATGAGACTAAAGTTTGTCTTTGTTCGTCCCAAATATTCTCGTTAGTCTCATTCTAAGGTTTTACTAAGTTCGTCCTTAGAAATAGACTAACTTGGGACGAACTTAGACAAACCATAGAATGAGACTAAAGTTTGTCTTTGTTCGTCTCAAGTTAGTCACGTTACTCTCATTCTAAGGTTTATCTAAGTTTGTCCTTAGAAATAGACAGACTAACTTGGGATGAACTTTGACAAACTTGGGACGAACTTAGACAAACCTTAGAATGAGACTAAAGTTTGTCTTTGTTCATCCCAAGTTAGTCTCGTTAGTCTCATTCTAAGGTTTGTCTAAGTTCGTCCTTAGAAAGAGACTAACTTGGGACAAACTTAGACTCACTTGGGATGAACTTAGACGAACCTTAGAATGAGACTAAAGTTTGTTTTTGTTCGTCCCAAGTTAGTCTCTTAGTCTCATTCTAAGGTTTATCTAAGTTCGTCCTTATAAATAGACTAACTTGGGACGAACTTAGACTAACCTTTGAATGAGACTAATGTTTGTCTTTGTTCTTCCCAAGTTAGTCTCATTAGTCTCATTCTAAGGTTTATCTAAGTTCGTCCTTAGAAATAGACTAACTTGGGACAAACTTAAACAAACCTTAGAATGAGACTAAAGTTTGTCTTTGTTCGTCCCAAGTTAGTATCGTTAGTCTCATTCTAAGGTTTGTATAAGTTCGTCCTTAGAAGTAGACTAACTTGGGACGAACTTTGACAAACCTTAGAATGAGACTAAAGTTTCTCTTTGTTCTTCTCAAGTTTGTCTCGTTACTCTCATTCTAAGGTTTATCTAAGTTCGTCCTTAGAAATAGACTAACGTGGGGCAAACTTTGACAAACTTGGGACGAACTTAGACAAACCTTAGAATGAGACTAAAGTTTGTCTGTGTTCGTCCCAAGTTAGGCTCGTTAGTCTCATTCTAAGGTTTCTCTAAGTTCGTCCTTAGAAAGAGACTAACCTGGGACGAACTTAGACAAACCTTAGAATGAGACTAATGTTTGTCTTTGTTCGTCCCAAGTTAGTATCGTTAGTCTCATTCTAAGATTTGTCTAAGTTCATCCTTAGAAAGAGACAAACGTGGGACGAACTTAGACTAACTTGGGATGGACTTAGACAAACCTTAGAATGGGACTAAAGTTTGTCTTTGTTCGTCCCAAGTTAGGCTCGTTAGTCTCATTCAAAGGTTTATCTAAGTTCATCCTTAGAAATAGACTAACTTGGGACGAACTTAGACAAACCTTAGAAAAATGAGACTAAAGTTTGTCTTTGTTCGTCTCAAGCTAGTCTCGTTACTCTCATTCTAAGGTTTATCTAAGTTCGTCCTTAGAAATAGACTAACTTGGGACGAACTTTGACAAACTTGGGACGAACTTAGACAAACCTTAGAATGAGACTAAATTTTGTCTTTGTTCGTCCCAAGTTAGTCTCGTTAGTCTCATTGTAAGGTTTATCTAAGTTCGTCCTTAGAAAGAGACTAACTTGGGACGAGCTTATACTAACTTGGGATGAACTTAGACAAAAACCTTTGAATGAGACTAAAGTTTGTCTTTGTTCATCCCAAGTTAGTCTCTTACTCTCATTCTAAGGTTTGTCTAGGTTCGTCCTTAGAAAGAGACAAACGTGGAATGAACTTAGACCAACTTGGGACGAACTTAGACAAACCTTAGATTGAGACTAAAGTTTGTCTTTGTTTCGTCCCAAGTTAGTCTCGTTAATCTCATTCTAAGGTTTGTCAAAGTTCATCCTTAGAAAGAGACAAACGTGGGGCGAACTGAGGCTAACTTGGGATGAACTTTGACAAACCATAGAATGAGACAAAAGTTTGTCTTTGTTCGTCCCAAGTTAGTCTCGTTAGTCTCATTCTAAGGTTTTAGTGCGTTCGTCCTTAGAAATAGACTAACTTGGGATGAACTTAGACAAACCTTAGAATGAGACTAAAGTTTGTCTTTGTTCGTCCCAAGTTAGTCTCGTTAGTCTCATTCTAAGGTTTGTATAAGTTCGTCCGTAGAAATAGACTAACTTGGGACGAACTTTGACAAACCTTAGAATGATACTAAAGTTTGTCTTTGTTCGTCTCAAGTTAGTCTCGTTACTCTCATTCTAAGGTTTATCTAAGTTCGTCCTTAGAAATAGACTAACTTGGGACGAACTTTGACAAACCTGGGATGAACTTAGACAAACTTTAGAATGAGACTAAAGTTTGTCTTTGTTCGTCCCAAGTTCGTCTGGTTAGTCTCATTCTAAAGTTTGTCTAAGTTCATCCTTAGCAATAGACTAACTTGGGACGAACTTAGACAAACCTTAGAATGAGACTAGAGTTTGTCTTTATTCATCCCAAGTTAGTCTCGTTAGTCTCATTCTAAGGTTTGTATAAGTTCGTCCTTAGAAACAGACTAACTTGGGACGAACTATGACAAACCTTAGAATGAGACTAATGTTTGTCTTTATTCGTCTCAAGTTAGTCTCATTACTCTCATTCTATGGTTTATCTAAGTCCGTCCTTAGAAATAGACTAACTTGGGGCGAAGTTTGACAAACTAGGGACGAACCTAGACAAACCTTAGAATGAGACTAAAGTTCGTCTTCGTTCGTCAAAAGTTAGTCTCGTTAGTCTCAATCTAAGGCTTGTCTAAGTTCGTCCTTAGAAAGAGACTAACCTGGGACGAACTTAGACAAACCTTAGGATGAGACTAAAGTTTGTCTTTGTTCTTCCCAAGTTAGTCTCGTTAGTCTCATTCTAAGGTTTGTCTATGTTCATCCTTAGAAATAGACTTACTTCGGATGAATTTTGACAAACTTGGGCTGAACTTAGTGACAATTCGCTTGTCGTCAGAGCAAATTGTACAAATAAATTTATAAAGTCCGCTACTCGCGACTACTGGGTACAAGTGGTAAGTAGGGGTCGAACCCAAGGGAATTTGGGGGATACGTTGTTCTTTTACTAACAGGGACGTGTTTTAGGATGATTGAGATTTTAGCGCGAGTAATTAAACTACTATTTTTGGTTTTTTGGGTTTTTTGTGCGGAAAAGTAAATACAGAAATTAAATACTTAAAGTAAATACTGAAAGTAAAGAGATAAGGGTTAGAAGACTTACAGTGGGTGATGCGTGATTGCGATTCCTCCGGTTGTTGAGCGGTTGATGGTTGTGGTTGATCGGGATAGTTATACTAGGAAAGTAAATACAGGGGGTTTTTGTGATTGAAAGAAAGTATTCGGTTTCAGATACTCTTGTATTATAACATGTATATAATAAACCGTTAGTAACTTTTATAAGTATTCAAAGATGAATCGAGGCCCTTTCGTAGCGCAAGACTTGCAACATCGTTTAAAGCAACCCTTGTTCTACTTCAGACTAATTCCTCCTTTCGAAGTATCTTAGCCTTCTGTGCATCCACCTGATCTCACAGTTACGATTGACCAAGTGGTGTTTTAGATAAGTCGAACTCCTCAGATAAGCTTTGCCCTTTCGTAGCATCCACTTCCCTGAGTATGTTCCCGAACCCCACGGAAGAGTTTTGCCCTTTCGTAGCATCCACTCAACCATGGAAATTCTGACTATAAATGGCACATAAAACAAGTTTTGAATACAAAGAAATGAAACTAAAAGATATTACAACATTATATAATATAAGAAAATACCTTCCACCAAATGAAGAGTTTAGCTACGAATATCCATAGAGGTGGATACCATAGCTATATACTCGGGGGTTTTTGAAAACAGTAAGAGGGAAAGGGGTGGAATACTCAAGAACCAACAGGAGTATTCCCAATTTCCTACTGAATACTCAAGAACCAACAGGAGTATTCTCTATAGTATAATACTCAAGAACAAACAGGAGTATTATTTCATAAACCGAACAAACTTACAAAGTGACCAAACTTAGAGAGATAAGTGTTTTGTGTATGGATTGATTATACAAATGAGGAGGAGGGCACTTCTATTTATAGCCAAGAGGGGTGGAGATGGGTGGTGGAGATGGTGGCATGTGTTTCTCATCCAAGGGAGGAGGAGGAGGGGAGGAGCATGTGGAGGAGAGGCCACCACTTGTCATCTTCTTGTGGTGGAGCTCAAAGCCACCGGTGGCTTTTGGAGAGGAGGAAGGAGGACCGCCACTTGGAGGGAGGAGAGTGGAGGAGGGTGGTTGTGAGGGGGAAGCCGCCGGTCACCATGGAGGAGGAAAGGGAGGAGCAACCCATGAGTCATCCTTTTCACCTAGTGACTCATCCTTCTTCCTAAAGCCACCGCTCATCCTTGTACTTGGATGAGTCTTGACGGTTTTGTACTGTCTTTACAAAACTATCAGTCCAATTTCACTCCAGGCTGTCTTTGATAATTCCTCATTTGGATTTAATTTGAGTAATTCATCGTCAGGATCTTGAGATTTCTTCGTTCAGTGCTTGATCTTGACCTTCAATTGACTCTTGATATCTTTTCAGCATAAAATCCTGTCCTTAGCGTGTTTTCACTTTTATCTCTCAATTGCCCTGTGGAAATATTTCGGGACTAACACGTAGAAGTTAGATAGACAAACAGTCTAATTTGGTGGGTTTAACTGTATTTATGATGCATACAATTATGGTCCATCAGATCACCCCACACTTTTAGTTGTTCGTCCCGAACAATGCTATTAAAGGGCGGCACTAAGTAAGCTTGTTGAAATATGAAAATTAGACTGTGGTACTTGATTTCTCCTAATTCATGCATTACTACTTATTGCCAAATTAAACTGCGTAAATAAATAGAAGAAACTTGATACTTGTACCTTCGTGCCGAGATGCAAATTATTTTGGATGTTTCGGGAGATAGCCCTTTTCAGGCTCCTGGACTACACCTTCGGGACCGTCTTGCACTATATGGTTTTCTTGTAGCTTTCTTTAGCACGTGATTCGATTCGGGTTTCAGTGAGTTGAGCCTTTTTTTGATTTTCTTTTTTCTTCTTTGGCGAGGGACTAGCTTTTTGTAGTGATTCTGCCTTTGGCTTTATGATCTGTCTTTTTTGAGTGCTTCACTTTTGCTCGTTTAAAACCTTCACAATTTTGGGCCTTAGGCCTCTTTTGATTTTCTTCTTTGAGTTTTTTGCTTCTTTGTGACTTGCTAGTCCATTTTCTCAGCCTTTTTGGGAGGTCCAATCATCGCCCGCAAGCCTATGGAAATACCTCCCCGCTCCTCTCGTCTTCGTCGTTTCGCGCGGGTCAAGATGAGGGTCGCTCATTTATTTTATCGGCTATTTTGACTAGAGAGAGGACGGTCTGATTCCCGTCCTCGCCTTTGCATAGATGCTTCTTGGCAGAGTTGACTTCAATTATTCACTGAACCCTGAAGTGCAGCCTCCACTGACTTCGAAAACCATATAGTTTGATCTGATCCTTCAAGTGCTTGCCAAGCCCCTCTAGGGCAATTTCTATCAACTCCACATCCCTAGGTTATCTCAGCACAAAGGGACAAATGAGAAGTTACATTCTAAGTTTTTAAACAATTTGCATTTTCATAAGGTTGATGCATGAATTATGATCTATCTTTTTCACATTCTAAAGTTCATAATTCCAAAAATATACTACTAAAAAAACGAAAAAACATGCAGTTGGTTCTCACCCCACACTTTTGAACGAAGGCAAGCCTTAGTTCAAAAGTCATGCAATATATACAGGATAAGGAAATGACATTAAGGAAAAAGAAGAACAGAACTCCCTTTAAGGTGTCGAGTGAACGACATGGCATGAAGCTGGATAATCGAGGGAGTTCAGCTGGGGCCTCGAACTCTCAGCGCAGGCCCGGTAAATTCATGGAAGCTGCCTGGCTGATCCGATCTTGCTCCAAAAACTTAATTCCTACATGAAAGACATTCCTTCTAGACAAAAAGTGGGTGAGAGCGCTTATTGGAAATTTAAATAACTGAAAGTAAGATAGTGTCGGGTTACCTCCCGACCAGTGCACTTGTTTAACATCGTTGGCTCGACAGTACCACGTTCTGGATCATTGGTTGGGATCCCATGGGTGGCTCAGGTCAAACTTCGCCACCATTCTTGTGTTGCTTCCGGTACTCTCCATGTCTGATTCTTCTGATGGTTCAGGAGTCTCTTCTGATGGCTCTGATGTGACTTCCAATGTGGGCTCTTTCTCGGAGCCTTCTGTATCTGATTCGTTCATCACATCCTCTACAATGTCCCTCTCTGGACTGGCCTCATCCCTTCGTATCCCTTCATTAGGTCGAGACCTTGGCCTTCGTATCGCGGTTCCGGCCAAGCTGTCTATCACATCCCATATTTGAAGTAGGGATAAGTGCGAGGTCGTTCCTCCCACTGCGTTATTGATCCTTGAGAACTCATCAGCCCTTATCCCACGAAGGAATTTTTGAAGAAGAAAAACCTCCGTGAATCCATGGTGCGGGCAGCGTGAGACGATGGTGTTATAATTCGTGTAGTATTCGCCCAATGTCTCATCCCGGGATTGTTGAAGGTTCGTGATCTTTTCTCGGGTTTGTTGTCGTAAGGATGGGGGAGAGAATTCTTTCAGGAATGGAATGCTAATGTCCATGAAATATCTAGCATTCATAGCGGTTGATGTGTAATACCAGATTGTCGCGAAGTTAGTTAGAGAGAATTTGAAGCAGTTAAGCTTAAATTCCTCTAAGGTTTCATTATTAGGTTTTATGTGCTGACAAACATGGTGAAAGTTTCGGCAATGCTGAACTGGATCTTCTCCATCCGTACCTCCGAACAGTGGAAGGTGTCGTGTCGTCCATGCATACGAAGGTGGTTGCGTCATGGGGTCATGTGAGGTGAAGAACAACTTATCCGATTAATTAACTAATTCCCCGGCAACGGCGCCAATTTGACAATTCGCTTGTCGTCAGAGCAAATTGTACAAATAAATTTATAAAGTCCGCTACTCGCGACTACTGGGTAGAAGTGGTAAGTAGGGGTCGAACCCAAGGGAATTAGGGGGATACATTGTTCTTTTACTAACAGGGACGTGTTTTAGGATGATTGAGATTTTAGCGCGAGTAATTAAACTACTGTTTTTGTTTTTTTTGGGTTTTTTGTGTGGAAAAGTAAATACAGAAATTAAATACTGAAAGTAAAGAGATAAGGGTTAGAAGACTTACAGTGGGTGATGCGTGATTGCAATTCCTCCGGTTGTTGAGCGGTTGATGGTTGTGGTTGATCGGGACAGTTATACTAGGAAAGTGAATACAGGGGGTTTTTGTGATTGAAAGAAAGTATTCGGTTTCAGGTACTCTTGTATTATAACATGTATATAATAAACCGTTAGTAACTTTTCTAAGTATTCAAAGATGAATCGAGGCCCTTTCGTAGCGCAAGACTTGCAACATCGTTTAAAGCAACCCTTGTTCTACTTCATACTAATTCCTCCTTTCGAAGTATCTTAGCCTTCTGTGCATCCACCTGATCTCACAGTTACGATTGACCAAGTGGTGTTTTAGATAAGTTGAACTCCTCAGATAAGCTTTGCCCTTTCGTAGCATCCACTTACCCGAGTATGTTCACGAACCCCACGGAAGAGTTTTGCCCTTTCGTAGCATGCACTCAACCTTGGAAATTCTGACTATAAATGGCACATAGAACAAGTTTTGAATACAAAGAAATGAAACTAAAAGATATTACAACATTATATAATACAAGAAAATACCTTCCACCGAATGAAGAGTTTAGCTACGAATATCCATAGAGGTGGATACCATAGCTAAATACTCGGGGGTTTTTGAAAACAGTAAGAGGGAAAGGGGTGGAATACTCAAGAACCAACATGAGTATTCCCAATTTCCTACTGAATACTCAAGAACCAACAGGAGTATTCTATATAGTATAATACTCAAGAACAAACAGGAGTATTATTTCATAAACCGAACAAACTTACAAAGTGACCAAACTTAGAGAGATAAGTGTTTTGTGTATGGATTGATTATACAAATGAGGAGGAGGGCACTTCTATTTATAGCCAAGAGGGGTGGAGATGGGTGGTGGAGATGGTGGCATGTGTTTCTCATCCAAGGGAGGAGGAGGAGGGGAGGAGCATTTGGAGGAGAGGCCACCACTTGTCATCTTCTTGTGGTGGAGCTCAAACCCACTGGTGGCTTTTGGAGAGGAGGAAGGAGGAGCCGCCACTTGGAGGGAGGAGAGTGGAGGAGGGTGGTTGTGAGGGGGAAGCCGCTGGTCACCATGGAGGAGGAAAGGGAGGAGCAACCCATGAGTCATCCTTTCACCTAGTGACTCATCCTTCTTCCTAAAGGCACCGGTCATCCTTGTACATGGATGAGTCTTGACGGGTTTGTACTGTCTTTACAAAACTATCAGTCCAATTTCACTCCAGGCTGTCTTTGATAATTCCTCATTTGGATTTAATTTGAGTAATTCATCGTCAGGATCTTGAGATTTCTTTGTTCAGTGCTTGATCTTGACCTTCAATTGACTCTTGATATCTTTTCAGCATAAAATCCTCTCCTTAGCGTGTTTTCACTTTTATCTCTCAATTGCCCTGTGGAAATATTTCGGGACTAACACGTAGAAGTTAGATAGACAAACAGTCTAATTTGGTGGGTTTAACTGTATTTATGATGCATACAATTATGGTCCATCACTTAGACAAACCTTAGAATGAGACTAAAGTTTGTCTATCCCAAGTTAGTAACGTTAGTCTCATTCTAAGGTTAGTCTAAGTTCGTCCATAGAAAGGGACAAACGTGGGACGAACTTAGACTAACTTTGGACGAACTTAGACAAACCTTAGAATGAGACTAAAGTTTGTCTTTGTTCGTCCCAAGTTAGTCTCGTTAGTCTCATTCTAAGGTTTATCTAAGTTCTTCCTTAAAAATAGACTAACTTGGGGTGGACTTCGACTAACTTGGGATGAACTTAGACTAACCTTAGAAGGAGAATAAAGTTTGTCCTTGTTCGTCTCAAGTTAGTCTCCTTACTCTCATTCTAAGGTTTATCTAAGTTCGTCCATAGAAATAGACTAACTTGGGGTGGACTTCGACTAACTTGGGATGAACTTAGACAAACCTTAGAATGAGAATAAAGTTTGTCTTTGTTCGTCCCAAGTTAGTCTCTTAGTCTCATTCTAAGGTTTATCTAAGTTCGTCCTTAGAAATAGTCTAACTTGGGACAAACTTCGACAAACCTTAGAATGAGACTAAAGTTTGTCTTTGTTCGTCTCAAGTTAGTCTCTTTACTCTCATTCTATGGTTTATCTAAGTTCATCCTTAAAAATAGAATAACTTGGGATGAACTTTGACAAACTTGGGACGAACTTAGACAAACCTTAGAATGAGACTAAAGTTTGTCTTTGTTCGTCCCAAGTTAGTCTCGTTAGTCTAATTCTAAGGTTTGTCTAAGTTCGTCCTTAGAAAGAGACTAACTTGGGACGAACTTAGACAAACCTTAAAATGAGACTAAAGTTTGTCTTTGTTCTTCCCAAGTTAGTCTCGTTAGTCTAATTCTAAGGTTTGTCTAAGTTCGTCCTTAGAAAGAGACTAACTTGGGACGAACTTAGACAAACCTTAGAATGAGACTAAAGTTTGTCTTTGTTCTTCCCAAGTTAGTCTCGTTAGTCTAATTCTAAGGTTTGTCTAAGTTCGTCCTTAGAAAGAGACTAACTTGGGACGAACTTAGACAAACCTTAGAATGAGACTAAAGTTTGTCTTTGTTCGTCCCAAGTTAGTCTCGTTAGTCTCATTCTAGGGTTTGTTTAAGTTCGTCCATAGAAAGAGACAAACGTGGGACGAACTTAGACTAACTTGGGACGAACTTAGACAAACCTCAGAAAGAGACTAAAGTTTGTCTTTGTTCCTCCCAAGTTAGTCTCGTTAGTCTCATTCTAAGGTTCATCTAAGGTTGTCCTTAGAAATAGACTAACTTGGGATGAACTTAGAGAAACTTTAGGATGAGATTAAAGTTTGTCTTTGTTTGTCCCAAGTCAGTCTCGTGACTCTCATTTTAAGGTTTATCTAAGTTCGTCCTTAGAAATAGACTAACTTGGGACGAACTTAGACGAACCTTAGAATGAGACCAATGTTTGTCTCTGTTCGTCCTGCCTCCTTTTCATCATTAGGAGTTTCCTCCTGAGCTTCTTCACTTGGCAAAGCAACAACAGCCTCGCAAGGGGAAACTACATGTGCCACAAGCTGACTGACACTTTCAGCAGTGTTCTTCTTTCGGACTTTCCTAGCACTCTTTTTCTTCTTGACTTGCACCCATTCATCTTTCTTGCAATTGTCCATATTCTCATACCCCGGACCCTCGGGGCTATTCTGGATAATAATTTCTATGGGATTGTGCTCCTTCATAACAGGCATATTGAACTGCTCCTTTGTAACACTTTTTGAGACATGTTTCTTCCTACACATCGATAAGTCATGCCCATGAACCTTGCAGTATGAACAGTAGGCCATATTGCCTTCCACTTCAATTTTTTACCAGAAAACTCTCCCATCAGATAGAGAAATCCTAACTTCCTCCGGGATAGGAATACAAACATCAAGCTCCACACAGGCTCTAACATATCTAAGAGTGGCACAAGCCTTCGATCTCTCATCCAAGTCAAGAAAACAACCAAAGGAATTCACAATACTAGCCACATAGTTACGAGTAACGAAACCTGGATGAATACCTGGTAACCTGAGCCACTTAGTCGTAGTAGACGATTCCCTCTTCGGACTGTAATCAGGGGAATACCGAAATAGGCGAAACATAGCATGCCCTACCTTCCGAATAGGAGAAGTAAGGACCGCATTTGCATCTTCCTCAGAATCTAATATTATCATCAAATGCCGAGAATCCCATATATCACTGACCGTAGATCTTCCTTTAATAGGCCAGTTTTCCTTGAATACTTGCCGGATAACCTCAACGGTTGGCCTCCCCATGATGAACTTCGCAACAATCGAGTGTTTGAAGAGAGCTACCCCTGCTTCAAACTCAGCTGCTGTGAAATGAACTGAAGGCTTCCCATCGACAGTCGAGTATTGACGGGATGATAAATCAATTGGCTTGAAGTGAGGAACCAATCTAGAAGAGGCCACCGCCGAAGCAAAAGAATTCGTCTGAATGTTGCCCTTCACTGCCAAAGCATACGAACTCATCTCCTTTGCATTCACCATACCCGCTAGAGACTGCTGCTCCTTTGACCCGGGAGCTAGACCCGGCCACGCAGGTCCACCCGATTCATCAAACAGCAACAGATCTGGATAAGCTGGAGAAGCGGAGTGTGTCGAAGACTGGGATGAGACAAACGCACTCGAATCAGCTGTGGGACTGGGATGAGACAACCACCGAGAAGAACCAGGCACGCGCTTTCCATTTCAGCTTTCCCAGATCTGGGATTAGAAGACGACGCCAGCGTCAAATAAACGTTGAGGGAGAAGACGCCTTCGAAGGACCAACCACGCGCAGGTTTTTAGATCTGCTTTCAAGATCTGGAAAACAAGAGCACCTGCGCCTTCAGACACGCCAATCGCCGAGACGCCGAGAGGGAAGAGACGACCGCTGAAACGAAAAATCAGATCTACTTTCCTGGATCTGGGAATCAAACAGCAGCGAGCAGCTTAGAAGCTCAAAACCAAGAGTTCGAAATTGAGACGAACAACTCGCGGAAATCACCAGATTCGCCAGAGCTAGAGAGAAGCTCCATCTCGTGAAAACAATCGCCTGAGCTAGAGAGAAACTCCATTTCTTTGACAAACCAACCTTAGAATGAGACTAAAGTTTGTCTTTGTTCGTCCCAAGTTAGTCTTGTTAGTCTCATTCTAAGCTTTGTCTAAGTTCGTCCTTAGAAAGAGACAAACGTGGGACGAACTTAGACTAACTTGGGACGAACTTAGACAAACCTCAGAATGAGACTAAAGTTTGTCTTTGTTCGTCCCAAGATAGTCTCATTCTGAGGTTTGTCTAAGTTCGTCCTTAGAAAGAGACAAACGTGGGACGAACTTAGACAAACCTTAGAATGAGACTAAAGTTTGTCTTTGTTCATCCCAAGTTAGTGTTGTTAGTCTCATTCTAAGGTTTGTCTAAGTTCTTCCTTAGAAAGAGACAAACATGTGACAAACTTTGACAAACTTGGGACGAACTTAGACAAACCTTAGAATTAGACTAAAGTTTGTCTTTGTTCATCCCAAGTTAGTCTCGTTAGTCACATTGTAAGGTACATTTATTTTTGTCCTGAGAAATAGACTAACTTGGCATGAACTTATACATACCTTAGAATGAGACTAAAGTTTGTCTTTGTTCGTCCCAAGTTAGTCTCGTTAGTCTCATTCTAAGGTTTGTATAAGTTCGTCCTTAGAAATAGACTAACTTGGGACAAACTTTGACAAACCTTAGAAACTTAGACAAACTTTAGAATGAGACTAACGTTTGTCTTTGTTCATCCCAAGTTAGTCTCGTTTGTCTCATTCTAAGGTTAGTCTAAGTTCATCATTAGAAAGAGAAAAACTTGCAATGAACTTAGACTAAGTTGGGACGAACTTAGACAAACCATAGAACGAGACTAAATTTTTCTTTGTTCATCCCAAGTTAGTCTCGTTAGTCTCATTGTAAGGTTTGTCTAAGTTCGTCCATAGAAAGAGACAAACTTGGGACAAACTTAGACAAACCTTAGAATGAGACTAAAGTTTATCTTTGTTTGTCCCAAGTTAGTCTCGTTAGTCTCATTCTAAGGTTTGTTTAAGTTCGTCCTTAGAAAGAGACAAACGTGGGACGAACTTAGACTAACTTGGGACGAACATAGACAAACCTTAGAATGAGACTAAAGTTTATCTTTGTTCGGCCCAAGTTAGTCTTGTTAGTCTCATTGTAAGGTTTATCTATGTTCGTCCTTAGAAATATACGAACTTGGGACAAACTTAGACAAACCTTAGAATGAGACAAAAGTTTGTCTTTGTTCGTCCCAAGTTAGTCTCGTTAGTCTCATTCTAAGGTTTGTATAAGTTCGTCCTTAGAAAAGTCTAACATGGGATGAACTTTGACAAACCTTAGAATGAGACTAAAGTTTGTCTTTGTTTGTCCCAAGTTAGTCTCTTAGTCTCATTCTAAGGTTTATCTAAGTTCGTTCTTAGAAATAGACTAACTTGGGACAAACTTAGAACTAGCCTTATAATGAGACTAATTTTTGTCTTTGTTCTTCCCAAGTTAGTCTCGTTAGTCTCATTCTAAGGTTTGTCAAAGTTTGTCCTTAGAAATAGACTAACTTGGGATGAACTCTGACAAACTTGGGACGAACTTAGACAAACCTTAGAATGAGACAAAAGTTTGTCTTTGTTCGTCCCAAGTTAGTCTCGTTAGTCTCATTCTAAGGTTTGTCTAAGTTCATCCTTAGAAAGAGACAAACGTGGGACGAACTTAGACTAACCTTAGAATGACACTAAAGTTTGTCTTTGTTCGTCCCAAGTTAGTCTCGTTAGTCTCATTCTGAGGTTTGTCTAAGTTCGTCCTTAGAAATAAACTAACTTGGGACGAACTTAGACAAATCTTACAAGGAGACTAAAGTTTGTCTTTGTTCGTCCCAAGATAGTCTCGTTAGTCTCATTCTAAGGTTTCACTAAGTTCGTCCTTAGAAATAGAATAACTTGGGACGAACTTTGAAAAACCTTAGAATGAGACTAACGTTTGTCTTTTTTCGTCCCAAGTTAGTCTCGTTGGTCTCATTCTAATGTTTGTCTAAGTTCGTCCCGAGAAAGAGACAAACGTGGGACGAACTTAGACTAACTTGGGACGAACTTAGACAAACCTTAGAATGAGACTAAAGTTTGTCTTTGTTCGTCCCAAGTTAGTCTCGTTAGTCTCATTCTAAGGTTTATCTAAGTTCGTCCTTAGAAATAGACAAACTTGGGATTAACTTAGACAAACCTTAGAATGAGACTAAAGTTTGTTTTTGTTCGTCCCAAGTTAGTCTCGTTAGTCTCATTCTAAGCTTTATCTAAGTTCATCCTTAGAAATAGACTAACTTGGGACGAACTTAGACTAACCTTAGAATGAGATTAATGTTTGTCTTTGTTCGTCCAAAGTTAGTCTCGTTAGTCTCATTCTAAGGTTTGTCTAAGTTCGTCCTTAGAAAGAGACAAACGTGGGAAGAACTTAGACTAACTTTGGATGAACTTAGACAAACCTTAGAATGAGACTTTCCCTAGTTAGTCTCGTTAGTCTCATTCTAAGGTTTATCTAAGTTCATCCTTAGAAATAGACAAACTTGGGACAAACTTAGACAACCCTTAGAATGAGACTAAAGTTTGTCTTTGTTCGTCCCATGTTAGTCTCGTTAGTCTCATTCTAAGGTTTGTATAAGTTCGTCCTTAGAAATAGACTAACTTTGGACGAACTTTGACAAACCTTAGATAGAGACTAAATAATGTCTTTGTTCGTCTCAAGTTAGTCTCGTTACTCTCATTCTAAGGTTTATCTAAGTTCCTCCTTAAAAATAGACAAACTTGGGATGAACTTTGACAAACTTGGGATGAACTTAGACAAACCTTAGAATGAGACTAAAGTTTGTCTTTATTCGTCCCAAGTTAGTCTCGTTAGTCTCATTCTAAGGTTTGTCTAAGTTAATCATTAGAAAGAGACTAACTTGGGACGAACTTAGAATAACTTGGGACGGACTTGGACATACCTTAGAATGAGACTAAAGTTAGTCTTTGTTCGTCCCAAGTTAGTCTCTTAGTCTCATTCTAAGGTTTATCTAAGTTCGTTCTTAGAAATAGACTAACTTGGGATGAACTTAGACTAACCTTAGAATGAGACTAATGTTTGTGTTTATTCTTCCCAAGTTAGTCTCGTTAGTCTCATTCTAAGGTTTGTCTAAGTTCGTCCTTACAAATAGACTAACTTGGGACGAACTTTGACAAACTTGGGACGAACTTAGACAACCCTTAGAATGAGACTAAAGTTTGTCTTTGTTCGTCCCAAGTTAGTCTCGTTAGTCTCATTCTAAGGTGTGTCTCAGTTCGTCCTTAGAAAGAGACAAACGTGGGACGAACTTAGACTAACTTGGGAAGAACTTAGACAAACCTTAGAATGAGACTGAAGTTTGTCTTTGTTCGTCCCTAGTTAGTCTCGGTAGTCTCATTCTAAGGTTTGTATAAGGTCGTCCTTAGAAAGAGACTAACATGGGATGAACTTTGACAAACCTTAGAATGAGACTAAAGTTTGTCTTTGTTCGTCCCAAGTTAGTCTCGTTTCTCTCTTTCTAAGGTTTATCTAAGTTCGTCCTTAGAAATAGACTAACTTGGGACGAACTTAGTCTAACCTTAGAATGAGACTAATGTTTGTCTTTGTTCGTCCCAAGTTAGTCTCGTTAGTCTCATTCTAAGATTTGTGTAAGTTCGTCCTTAGAAATAGACTAACTTGGGACGAACTATGACAAACTTGGGACGAACTTAGATAAACCTTAGAATGAGACTAAAGTTTGTCTTTGTTCATCCCAAGTTAGTCTCGTTAGTCTCCTTCTAAGATTTGTCAAAGTTCGTCCTTAGAAAGAGACAAACATGGGACGAACTTAGACTAACTTGGGACGAACTTAGAGAAACCTTAGAATGAGACTAAAGTTTGTCTTTGTTCGTCCCAAGTTAGTTTCGTTAGTCTCATTCTAAGGTTTATCTAAGTTCGTCCTTAGAAATAGACTAACTTGGGATGAACTTAGACAAACCTTAGAGTGAGACTAAAGTTTGCCTTTGTTCGTCCCAAGTTAGTCTCGTTAGTCTCATTCTAAGGTTTGTTTAAGTTCGTCTTTAGAAATAGACTAACTTGGGATGAACTTTGACAAACCTTAGAATGAGACTAAAGTTTATCTTTGTTCGTCCCAAGTTAGTCTCGTTAGTCACATTCTAAGGTTTGTCTAAGTTCGTCCTTAGAAGGAGACAAACGTGGGACAAACTTAGACTAACTTGGGACGAACTTAGACAAACCTTAGAATGAGACATTCCCAAGTTAGTCTCGCTAGTCTCATTCTAAGGTTTATCTAAGTTCGTCCTTAGAAATAGGCAAACTTGGGACAAACTTAGACAACCCTTAGAAAGAGACTGAAGTTTGTCTTTGTTCATCCGATGTTAGTCTTGTTAGTCTCATTCTAAGGTTTGTATAAGTTCGTCCTTAGAAATAGACTAACTTGGGACGAACTTTGACAAACCTCAGATAGAGAATAAATTATGTCTTTGTTCGTCTCAAGTTAGTCTCGTTACTCTCATTCTAAGGTTTATCTAAGTTCCTCCTTAGAAATAGACAAACTTGGGATGAACTTTGACAAACTTGGGACGAACTTAGACAAACTTTAGAATGAGACTAAAGTTTGTCTTTATTCGTCCCAAGTTAGTCTCGTTAGTCTCATTCTAAGGTTTGTCTAAGTTAATCCTTAAAAAGAGACTAACTTGGGACGAACTTAGAATAACTTGGGACGAACTTTGACATACCTTAGAATGAGACTAAAGTTTGTCTTTGTTCGTCCCAAGTTAGTCTATTAGTCTCATTCTAAGGTTTATCTAAGTTCGTTCTTAGAAATGGACTAACTTGGGATGAACTTAGACTAACCTTAGAATGAGACTAATGTTTGTGTTTATTCTTCCCAAGTTAGTCTCGTTAGTCTCATTCTAAGGTTTGTCTAAGTTCGTCCTTACAAATAGACTAACTTGGGACGAACTTTGAAAAACTTGGAACAAACTTAGACAACCCTTAGAATGAGACTAAAGTTTGTCTTTGTTCGTCCCAAGTTAGTCTCGTTAGTCTCATTCTAAGGTCTGTCTCAGTTCGTCCTTAGAAAGAGACAAACGTGGGACGAACTTAGACTAACTTGGGACGAACTTAGACAAACCTTAAAATGAGACTAAAGTTTGTCTTTTTTCATCCCAAGTTACTATCGTTAGTCTCTTTCTAAGGTTTATCTAAGTTCGTCCTTAGAAATAGACTAACTTGGGAAGAACTTAGACAAACCTTAGAATGAGACTAAAGTTTGTCTTTGTTCGTCCCTAGTTAGTCTCGTTAGTCTCATTCTAAGGTTTGTATAAGTTCGTCCTTAGAAATAGACTAAGTTGGGATGAACTTTGACAAACCTTAGAATGAGACTAAAGTTTGTCTTTGATCGTCCCAAGTTAGTCTCGTTACTCTCTTTCTAAGGTTTATCTAAGTTCGTCCTTAGAAATAGACTAACTTGGGATGAACTTACACTTACCTTAGAATGAGACTAATGTTTCTCTTTGTTCGTCCCAAGTTAGTCTCGTTAGTCTCATTCCAAGATTTGTCTAAGTTCATCCTTAGAAATAGACTAACTTGGGACGAACTTGGACAAACTTGGGACGAACTTAGACAAACCTTAGAATGAGACTAAAGTTTGTCTTTGTTCATCCCAAGTTAGTCTCGTTAGTCTCATTCTAAGGTTTGGCAAAGTTTGTCCTTAGAAAGAGACAAACATGAGACTAACTTAGACTAACTTGGGACAAACTTAGAGAAACCTTAGAATGAGACTAAAGTTTGTCTTTGTTCGTCCCAAGTTAGTCTCGTTAGTCTCATTCTAAGGTTTATCTGAGTTCGTCCTTAGAAATAGACTAATTTGGGACAAACTTAGACAAACCTTAGAGTGAGACTACAGTTTGCCTTTGTTCGTCCCAAGTTAGTCTCGTTAGTCTCATTCTAAGGTTTGTTTAAGTTCGTCCTTAGAAATAGACTAACTTGGGATGAACTTTGACAAACCTTAAAATGAGACCAAAGTTTGTCTTTGTTCGTCACAAGTTAGTCTCGTTACTCTCATTCTAAGGTTTGTTTAAGTTCGTCCTTAGAAATAGACTAACTTGGGACGAACTTTGACAAACCTTAGAATGAGACTAAAGTTTGTCTTTGTTCGTCCCAAGTTAGTCTCGTTAGTCTCATTCTAAGGTTTGTCTAAGTTTGTCCTTAGAAAGAGACAAACGTGGGACGAACTTAGACTAACTTGGGACGAACTTAGACAAACCTTAGAATGAGACTGTCCCAAGTTAATCTCGTTAGTCTCATTCTAAGGTTTATCTAAGTTCATCCTTAGAAATAGGCAAACTTGGGACAAACTTAGACAACCCTTAGAATGAGACTAAAGTTTGTCTTTGTTCGTCCCATGTTAGTCTCGTTAGTCTCATTCTAAGGTTTGTATAAGTTCGTCCTTAGAAATAGACTAACTTGGGACGAACTTTGACAAACCTTAGATAGAGACAAAATTATATCTTTGTTCGTCTCAAGTTTGTCTCGTTACTCTCATTCTAAGGTTTATCTAATTTCCTCCTTAGAAATAGACAAACTTGGGATGAACTTTGACAAACTTGGGACGAACTTAGACAAACCTTAGAATGAGACTAAAGTTTGTCTTTATTCGTCCCAAGTTAGTCTCGTTAGTCTCATTCTAAGGTTTGTCTAAGTTAATCCTTAGAAAGAGACTAACTTGGGACGAACTTAGAATAACTTGGGAGGAACTTGGACATACCTAAGAATGAGACTAAAGTTTGTCTTTGTTCGTCCCAAGTTAGTCTCCTAGTCTCATTCTACGGTTTATCTAAGTTCGTTCTTAGAAATAGACTAACTTGGGATGAACTTAGACTAACCTTAGAATGAGACTAATGTTTGTGTTTATTCTTCCCAAGTTAGTCTCGTTAGTCTCATTCTAAGGTTTGTCTAAGTTTGTCCTTACAAATAGACTAACATGGGACGAACTTTGACAAACTTGGAACGAACTTAGACAACCCTTAGAATGAGACTAAAGTCTGTCTTTGTTCGTCCCAAGTTAGTCTCGTTAGTCTCATTCTAAGGTGTGTCTCAGTTCGTCCTTAGAAAGAGACAAACGTGGGACCAACTTAGACTAACTTGGGATGAACTTAGACAACCCTTAGAATGAGACTAAAGTTTGTCTTTTTTCATCCCAAGTTACTCTCGTTAGTCTCATTCTAAGGTTTATCTAAGTTCGTCCTTAGAAATAGACTGACTTGGGAAGAACTTAGACAAACCTTAGAATGAGACTAAAGTTTGTCTTTGTTCGTCCCTAGTTAGTCTCGTTAGTCTCATTCTAAGGTTTGTATAAGTTCATCCTTAGAAAGAGACTAACATGGGACGAACTTAGACTAACTTGGGATGAACTTTGACAAACCTTAGAATGAGACTAAAGTTTGTCTTTGTTCGTCCCAAGTTAGTCTCGTTACTCTCTTTTTAAGGTTTATCTAAGTTCGTCCTTAGAAATAGACTAACTTGGGACGAACTTAGACTAACCTTAGAATGAGACTAATGTTTGTCTTTGTTCGTCCCAAGTTAGTCTTGTTAGTCTCATTCTAAGATTTGTCTAAGTTCGTCCTTAGAAATAGACTAACTTGGGACGAACTTGGACAAACTTGGGACGAACTTAGACAAACCTTAGAATGAGACTAAAGTTTGTCTTTGTTCGTCCCAAGTTAGTCTCGTTAGTCTCATTCTAAGGTTTGTCAATGTTCGTCCTTAGAAAGAGACAAACATGGGACGAACTTAGACTAACTTGGGATGAACTTAGAGAAACCTTAGAATAAGACTAAAGTTTGTCTTTGTTCGTCCCAAGTAAGTTTCGTTAGTCTCATTCTAAGGTTTATCTAAGTTCGTCCTTAGAAATAGACTAACTTGGGATGAACTTAGACAAACCTTAGAGTGAGACTAAAGTTTGCCTTTGTTCGTCCCAAGTTAGTCTCATTCTAAGGTTTGTTTAAGTTCGTCTTTAGAAATAGACTAACTTGGGATGAACTTTGACAAACCTTAGAATGAGACTAAAGTTTATCTTTGTTCGTCCCAAGTTAGTCTCGTTAGTCTCATTCTAAGGTTTGTCTAAGTTCGTCCTTAGAAGGAGACAAACGTGGGACGAACTTAGACTAACTTGGGACGAACTTAGACAAACCTTAGAATGAGACTGTCCCAAGTTAGTCTCGTTAGTCTCATTCTAAGGTTTATCTAAGTTCGTCCTTAGAAATAGGCAAACTTGGGACAAAATTAGACAACCCTTAGAAAGATACTAAAGTTTGTCTTTGTTCGTCCGATGTTAGTCTCGTTAGTCTAATTCTTAGGTTTGTATAAGTTCGTCCTTAGAAATAGTCTAACTTGGGACGAACTTTGACAAACCTCAGATAGAGAATAAATTATGTCTTTGTTCGTCTCAAGTTAGTCTCGTTACTCTCATTCTAAGGTTTATCTAAGTTCCTCCTTAGAAATTGACAAACTTGGGATGAACTTTGACAAACTTGGGACGAACTTAGACAAACCTTAGAATGAGACTAAAGTTTGTCTTTATTCGTCCCAAGTTAGTCTCGTTAGTCTCATTCTAAGGTTTGTCTAAGTTAATCCTTAGAAAGAGACTAACTTGGGACGAACTTAGAATAACTTAAGACGAACTTTGACATACCTTAGAATGAGACTAAAGTTTGTCTTTGTTCGTCCCAAGTTAGTCTCTTAGTCTCATTCTAAGGTTTATCTAAGTTCGTTCTTAGAAATAGACTAACTTGGAATGAACTTAGACTAACCTTAGAATGAGACTAATGTTTGTGTTTATTCTTCCCAAGTTAGTCTCGTTAGTCTCATTCTAAGGTTTGTCTAAGTTCGTCCTTACAAATAGACTAACTTGGGACGAACTTTGAAAAACTTGGAACGAACTTAGACAACCCTTAGAATGAGACTAAAGTTTGTCTTTGTTCGTCCCAAGTTAGTCTCGTTAGTCTCATTCTAAGGTCTGTCTCAGTTCGTCCTTAGAAATAGACAAACGTGGGACGAACTTAGACTAACTTGGGATGAACTTAGACAAACCTTAGAATGAGACAAAAGTTTGTCTTTTTTCATCCCAAGTTACTATCGTTAGTCTCATTCTAAGGTTTATCTAAGTTCGTCCTTAGAAATAGACTAACTTGGGAAGAACTTAGACAAACCTTAGAATGAGACTAAAGTTTGTCTTTCTTCGTCCTTAGTTAGTCTCGTTAGTCTCATTCTAAGGTTTGTATAAGTTCGTCCTTAGAAATAGACTAACTTGGGATGAACTTTGACAAACCTTAGAATGAGACTAAAGTTTGTCTTTGATCGTCCCAAGTTAGTCTCGTTACTATCTTTCTAAGGTTTATCTAAGTTCGTCCTTAGAAATAGACTAACTTGGGATGAACTTACACTTACCTTAGAATGAGACTAATGTTTCTCTTTGTTCGTCCCAAGTTAGTCTCGTTAGTGTCATTCCAAGATTTGTCTAAGTTCGTCCTTAGAAATAGACTAACTTGGAACGAACTTGGACAAACTTGGGACGAACTTAGACAAACCTTAGAATGAGACTAAAGTTTGTCTTTGTTCATTCCAAGTTAGTCTCGTTAGTCTCATTCTAAGGTTTGTCAAAGTTCGTCCTTAGAAAGAGACAAACATGAGACTAACTTAGACTAACTTGGGACAAACTTAGAGAAACCTTAGAATGAGACTAAAGTTTGTCTTTGTTCGTCCCAAGTTAGTCTCGTTAGTCTCATTCTAAGGTTTATCTGAGTTCGTCCTTAGAAATAGACTAACTTGGGACAAACTTAGACAAACCTTAGAGTGAGACTAAAGTTTGCCTTTGTTCGTCCCAAGTTAGTCTCGTTAGTCTCATTCTAAGGTTTGTTTAAGTTCGTCCTTAGAAATAGACTAACTTGGGATGAACTTTGACAAACCTTGAAATGAGACTAAAGTTTGTCTTTGTTCGTCCCAAGTTAGTCTCGTTACTCTCATTCTAAGGTTTGTTTAAGTTCGTCCTTAGAAATATACTAACTTGGGACGAACTTTGACAAACCTTAGAATGAGACTAAAGTTTTTATTTGTTCGTCCCAAGTTAGTCTCGTTAGTCTCATTATAAGGTTTGTCTAAGATCATCCTTAGAAAGAGACAAACGTGGGATGAACTTAGACTAACTTGGGACGAACTTAGACAAACCTTAGAATGAGACTGTTCCAAGTTAATCTCGTTAGTCCCATTCTAAGGTTTATCTAAGTTCATCCTTAGAAATAGGCAAACTTGGGACAAACTTAGACAACCCTTAGAATGAGACTAAAGTTTGTCTTTGTTCATTCCATGTTAGTCTCGTTAGTCTCATTCTAAGGTTTGTCAAAGTTCGTCCTTAGAAAGAGACAAACATGAGACTAACTTAGACTAACTTGGGACAAACTTAGAGAAACCTTAGAATGAGACTAAAGTTTGTCTTTGTTCGTCCCAAGTTAGTCTCGTTAGTCTCATTCTAAGGTTTATCTGAGTTCGTCCTTAGAAATAGACTAACTTGGGACAAACTTAGACAAACCTTAGAGTGAGACTAAAGTTTGCCTTTGTTCGTCCCAAGTTAGTCTCGTTAGTCTCATTCTAAGGTTTGTTAAAGTTCGTCCTTAGAAATAGACTAACTTGGGATGAACTTTGACAAACCTTAAAATGAGACTAAAGTTTGTCTTTGTTCGTCCCAAGTTAGTCTCGTTACTCTCATTCTAAGGTTTGTTTAAGTTCGTCCTTAGAAATATACTAACTTGGGACGAACTTTGACAAACCTTAGAATGAGACTAAAGTTTTTATTTGTTCGTCCCAAGTTAGTCTCGTTAGTCTCATTATAAGGTTTGTCTAAGTTCGTTCTTAGAAAGAGACAAACGTGGGATGAACTTAGACTAACTTGGGACGAACTTAGACAAACCTTAGAATGAGACTGTCCCAAGTAAATCTCGTTAGTCTCATTCTAAGGTTTATCTAAGTTCGTCCTTAGAAATAGGCAAACTTGGGACAAACTTAGACAACCCTTAGAATGAGACTAAAGTTTGTCTTTGTTCGTCCGATGTTAGTCTCGTTAGTCTCATTCTAAGGTTTGTATAAGTTCGTCCTTAGAAATAGACTAACTTGGGACGAACTTTGACAAACCTTAGATAGAGACAAAATTATATCTTTGTTCGTCTCAAGTTTGTCTCGTTACTCTCATTCTAAGTTTTATCTAAGTTCCTCCTTAGAAATAGACAAACTTGGGATGAACTTTGACAAACTTGGGACGAACTTAGACAAACCTTAGAATGAGACTAAAGTTTGTCTTTATTCGTCCCAAGTTAGTCTCGTTAGTCTCATTCTAAGGTTTGTCTAAGTTCGTCCTTAGAAAGAGACAAACGTGGGACGAACTTAGACTAACTTGGGACGAACTTAGACAAACCTTAGAATGAGACTAAAGTTTGTCTTTGTTCGTCCCAAGTTAGTCTCGTTAGTCTCATTCTAAGGTTTATCTGAGTTCGTCCTTAGAAATAGACTAACTTGGGACAAACTTAGACAAACCTTAGAGTGAGACTAAAGTTTGCCTTTGTTCGTCCCAAGTTAGTCTCGTTAGTCTCATTCTAAGGTTTGTTTAAGTTCGTCCTTAGAAATAGACTAACTTGGGATGAACTTTGACAAACCTTAACATGAGACTAAAGTTTGTCTTTGTTCGTCCCAAGTTAGTCTCGTTACTCTCATTCTAAGGTTTTTTTAAGTTCGTCCTTAGAAATATACTAACTTGGGACGAACTTTGACAAACCTTAGAATGAGACTAAAGTTTTTATTTGTTCGTCCCAAGTTAGTCTCGTTAGTCTCATTATAAGGTTTATCTAAGTTCGTCCTTAGAAATAGACTAACTTGGGACGAACTAAGAGAAACCTTAGAATGAGACTAAAGTTTCTCTTTGTTCGTCCCAAGTTAGTCTCGTTAGTCTCATTCTAAGGTTTGTCTAAGTTCATCCTTAGAAAGAGACAAACGTGGGACGAACTTAGACTAACCTTAGAATGACACTAAAGTTTGTCTTTGTTCGTCCCAAGTTAGTCTCGTTAGTCTCATTCTGAGGTTTGTCTAAGTTCGTCCTTAGAAATAAACTAACTTGGGACGAACTTAGACAAATCTTACAAGGAGACTAAAGTTTGTCTTTGTTCGTCCCAAGATAGTCTCGTTAGTCTCATTCTAAGGTTTCACTAAGTTCGTCCTTAGAAATAGAATAACTTGGGACGAACTTTGAAAAACCTTAGAATGAGACTAACGTTTGTCTTTTTTCGTCCCAAGTTAGTCTCGTTGGTCTCATTCTAATGTTTGTCTAAGTTCGTCCCGAGAAAGAGACAAACGTGGGACGAACTTAGACTAACTTGGGACGAACTTAGACAAACCTTAGAATGAGACTAAAGTTTGTCTTTGTTCGTCCCAAGTTAGTCTCGTTAGTCTCATTCTAAGGTTTATCTAAGTTCGTCCTTAGAAATAGACAAACTTGGGATTAACTTAGACAAACCTTAGAATGAGACTAAAGTTTGTTTTTGTTCGTCCCAAGTTAGTCTCGTTAGTCTCATTCTAAGCTTTATCTAAGTTCATCCTTAGAAATAGACTAACTTGGGACGAACTTAGACTAACCTTAGAATGAGATTAATGTTTGTCTTTGTTCGTCCAAAGTTAGTCTCGTTAGTCTCATTCTAAGGTTTGTCTAAGTTCGTCCTTAGAAAGAGACAAACGTGGGAAGAACTTAGACTAACTTTGGATGAACTTAGACAAACCTTAGAATGAGACTTTCCCTAGTTAGTCTCGTTAGTCTCATTCTAAGGTTTATCTAAGTTCATCCTTAGAAATAGACAAACTTGGGACAAACTTAGACAACCCTTAGAATGAGACTAAAGTTTGTCTTTGTTCGTCCCATGTTAGTCTCGTTAGTCTCATTCTAAGGTTTGTATAAGTTCGTCCTTAGAAATAGACTAACTTTGGACGAACTTTGACAAACCTTAGATAGAGACTAAATAATGTCTTTGTTCGTCTCAAGTTAGTCTCGTTACTCTCATTCTAAGGTTTATCTAAGTTCCTCCTTAAAAATAGACAAACTTGGGATGAACTTTGACAAACTTGGGATGAACTTAGACAAACCTTAGAATGAGACTAAAGTTTGTCTTTATTCGTCCCAAGTTAGTCTCGTTAGTCTCATTCTAAGGTTTGTCTAAGTTAATCATTAGAAAGAGACTAACTTGGGACGAACTTAGAATAACTTGGGACGGACTTGGACATACCTTAGAATGAGACTAAAGTTAGTCTTTGTTCGTCCCAAGTTAGTCTCTTAGTCTCATTCTAAGGTTTATCTAAGTTCGTTCTTAGAAATAGACTAACTTGGGATGAACTTAGACTAACCTTAGAATGAGACTAATGTTTGTGTTTATTCTTCCCAAGTTAGTCTCGTTAGTCTCATTCTAAGGTTTGTCTAAGTTCGTCCTTACAAATAGACTAACTTGGGACGAACTTTGACAAACTTGGGACGAACTTAGACAACCCTTAGAATGAGACTAAAGTTTGTCTTTGTTCGTCCCAAGTTAGTCTCGTTAGTCTCATTCTAAGGTGTGTCTCAGTTCGTCCTTAGAAAGAGACAAACGTGGGACGAACTTAGACTAACTTGGGAAGAACTTAGACAAACCTTAGAATGAGACTGAAGTTTGTCTTTGTTCGTCCCTAGTTAGTCTCGGTAGTCTCATTCTAAGGTTTGTATAAGGTCGTCCTTAGAAAGAGACTAACATGGGATGAACTTTGACAAACCTTAGAATGAGACTAAAGTTTGTCTTTGTTCGTCCCAAGTTAGTCTCGTTTCTCTCTTTCTAAGGTTTATCTAAGTTCGTCCTTAGAAATAGACTAACTTGGGACGAACTTAGTCTAACCTTAGAATGAGACTAATGTTTGTCTTTGTTCATCCCAAGTTAGTCTCGTTAGTCTCATTCTAAGATTTGTGTAAGTTCGTCCTTAGAAATAGACTAACTTGGGACGAACTTGGACAAACTTGGGACGAACTTAGATAAACCTTAGAATGAGACTAAAGTTTGTCTTTGTTCATCCCAAGTTAGTCTCGTTAGTCTCCTTCTAAGATTTGTCAAAGTTCGTCCTTAGAAAGAGACAAACATGGGACGAACTTAGACTAACTTGGGACGAACTTAGAGAAACCTTAGAATGAGACTAAAGTTTGTCTTTGTTCGTCCCAAGTTAGTTTCGTTAGTCTCATTCTAAGGTTTATCTAAGTTCGTCCTTAGAAATAGACTAACTTGGGATGAACTTAGACAAACCTTAGAGTGAGACTAAAGTTTGCCTTTGTTCGTCCCAAGTTAGTCTCGTTAGTCTCATTCTAAGGTTTGTTTAAGTTCGTCTTTAGAAATAGACTAACTTGGGATGAACTTTGACAAACCTTAGAATGAGACTAAAGTTTATCTTTGTTCGTCCCAAGTTAGTCTCGTTAGTCACATTCTAAGGTTTGTCTAAGTTCGTCCTTAGAAGGAGACAAACGTGGGACAAACTTAGACTAACTTGGGACGAACTTAGACAAACCTTAGAATGAGACATTCCCAAGTTAGTCTCGCTAGTCTCATTCTAAGGTTTATCTAAGTTCGTCCTTAGAAATAGGCAAACTTGGGACAAACTTAGACAACCCTTAGAAAGAGACTGAAGTTTGTCTTTGTTCATCCGATGTTAGTCTTGTTAGTCTCATTCTAAGGTTTGTATAAGTTCGTCCTTAGAAATAGACTAACTTGGGACGAACTTTGACAAACCTCAGATAGAGAATAAATTATGTCTTTGTTCGTCTCAAGTTAGTCTCGTTACTCTCATTCTAAGGTTTATCTAAGTTCCTCCTTAGAAATAGACAAACTTGGGATGAACTTTGACAAACTTGGGACGAACTTAGACAAACTTTAGAATGAGACTAAAGTTTGTCTTTATTCGTCCCAAGTTAGTCTCGTTAGTCTCATTCTAAGGTTTGTCTAAGTTAATCCTTAAAAAGAGACTAACTTGGGACGAACTTAGAATAACTTGGGACGAACTTTGACATACCTTAGAATGAGACTAAAGTTTGTCTTTGTTCGTCCCAAGTTAGTCTATTAGTCTCATTCTAAGGTTTATCTAAGTTCGTTCTTAGAAATGGACTAACTTGGGATGAACTTAGACTAACCTTAGAATGAGACTAATGTTTGTGTTTATTCTTCCCAAGTTAGTCTCGTTAGTCTCATTCTAAGGTTTGTCTAAGTTCGTCCTTACAAATAGACTAACTTGGGACGAACTTTGAAAAACTTGGAACAAACTTAGACAACCCTTAGAATGAGACTATAGTTTGTCTTTGTTCGTCCCAAGTTAGTCTCGTTAGTCTCATTCTAAGGTCTGTCTCAGTTCGTCCTTAGAAAGAGACAAACGTGGGACGAACTTAGACTAACTTGGGACGAACTTAGACAAACCTTAAAATGAGACTAAAGTTTGTCTTTTTTCATCCCAAGTTACTATCGTTAGTCTCTTTCTAAGGTTTATCTAAGTTCGTCCTTAGAAATAGACTAACTTGGGAAGAACTTAGACAAACCTTAGAATGAGACTAAAGTTTGTCTTTGTTCGTCCCTAGTTAGTCTCGTTAGTCTCATTCTAAGGTTTGTATAAGTTCGTCCTTAGAAATAGACTAAGTTGGGATGAACTTTGACAAACCTTAGAATGAGACTAAAGTTTGTCTTTGATCGTCCCAAGTTAGTCTCGTTACTCTCTTTCTAAGGTTTATCTAAGTTCGTCCTTAGAAATAGACTAACTTGGGATGAACTTACACTTACCTTAGAATGAGACTAATGTTTCTCTTTGTTCGTCCCAAGTTAGTCTCGTTAGTCTCATTCCAAGATTTGTCTAAGTTCATCCTTAGAAATAGACTAACTTGGGACGAACTTGGACAAACTTGGGACGAACTTAGACAAACCTTAGAATGAGACTAAAGTTTGTCTTTGTTCATCCCAAGTTAGTCTCGTTAGTCTCATTCTAAGGTTTGGCAAAGTTTGTCCTTAGAAAGAGACAAACATGAGACTAACTTAGACTAACTTGGGACAAACTTAGAGAAACCTTAGAATGAGACTAAAGTTTGTCTTTGTTCGTCCCAAGTTAGTCTCGTTAGTCTCATTCTAAGGTTTATCTGAGTTCGTCCTTAGAAATAGACTAATTTGGGACAAACTTAGACAAACCTTAGAGTGAGACTACAGTTTGCCTTTGTTCGTCCCAAGTTAGTCTCGTTAGTCTCATTCTAAGGTTTGTTTAAGTTCGTCCTTAGAAATAGACTAACTTGGGATGAACTTTGACAAACCTTAAAATGAGACCAAAGTTTGTCTTTGTTCGTCACAAGTTAGTCTCGTTACTCTCATTCTAAGGTTTGTTTAAGTTCGTCCTTAGAAATAGACTAACTTGGGACGAACTTTGACAAACCTTAGAATGAGACTAAAGTTTGTCTTTGTTCGTCCCAAGTTAGTCTCGTTAGTCTCATTCTAAGGTTTGTCTAAGTTTGTCCTTAGAAAGAGACAAACGTGGGACGAACTTAGACTAACTTGGGACGAACTTAGACAAACCATAGAATGAGACTGTCCCAAGTTAATCTCGTTAGTCTCATTCTAAGGTTTATCTAAGTTCATCCTTAGAAATAGGCAAACTTGGGACAAACTTAGACAACCCTTAGAATGAGACTAAAGTTTGTCTTTGTTCGTCCCATGTTAGTCTCGTTAGTCTCATTCTAAGGTTTGTATAAGTTCGTCCTTAGAAATAGACTAACTTGGGACGAACTTTGACAAACCTTAGATAGAGACAAAATTATATCTTTGTTCGTCTCAAGTTTGTCTCGTTACTCTCATTCTAAGGTTTATCTAATTTCCTCCTTAGAAATAGACAAACTTGGGATGAACTTTGACAAACTTGGGACGAACTTAGACAAACCTTAGAATGAGACTAAAGTTTGTCTTTATTCGTCCCAAGTTAGTCTCGTTAGTCTCATTCTAAGGTTTGTCTAAGTTAATCCTTAGAAAGAGACTAACTTGGGACGAACTTAGAATAACTTGGGAGGAACTTGGACATACCTAAGAATGAGACTAAAGTTTGTCTTTGTTCGTCCCAAGTTAGTCTCCTAGTCTCATTCTACGGTTTATCTAAGTTCGTTCTTAGAAATAGACTAACTTGGGATGAACTTAGACTAACCTTAGAATGAGACTAATGTTTGTGTTTATTCTTCCCAAGTTAGTCTCGTTAGTCTCATTCTAAGGTTTGTCTAAGTTTGTCCTTACAAATAGACTAACATGGGACGAACTTTGACAAACTTGGAACGAACTTAGACAACCCTTAGAATGAGACTAAAGTCTGTCTTTGTTCGTCCCAAGTTAGTCTCGTTAGTCTCATTCTAAGGTGTGTCTCAGTTCGTCCTTAGAAAGAGACAAACGTGGGACCAACTTAGACTAACTTGGGATGAACTTAGACAACCCTTAGAATGAGACTAAAGTTTGTCTTTTTTCATCCCAAGTTACTCTCGTTAGTCTCATTCTAAGGTTTATCTAAGTTCGTCCTTAGAAATAGACTGACTTGGGAAGAACTTAGACAAACCTTAGAATGAGACTAAAGTTTGTCTTTGTTCGTCCCTAGTTAGTCTCGTTAGTCTCATTCTAAGGTTTGTATAAGTTCATCCTTAGAAAGAGACTAACATGGGACGAACTTAGACTAACTTGGGATGAACTTTGACAAACCTTAGAATGAGACTAAAGTTTGTCTTTGTTCGTCCCAAGTTAGTCTCGTTACTCTCTTTTTAAGGTTTATCTAAGTTCGTCCTTAGAAATAGACTAACTTGGGACGAACTTAGACTAACCTTAGAATGAGACTAATGTTTGTCTTTGTTCGTCCCAAGTTAGTCTTGTTAGTCTCATTCTAAGATTTGTCTAAGTTCGTCCTTAGAAATAGACTAACTTGGGACGAACTTGGACAAACTTGGGACGAACTTAGACAAACCTTAGAATGAGACTAAAGTTTGTCTTTGTTCGTCCCAAGTTAGTCTCGTTAGTCTCATTCTAAGGTTTGTCAATGTTCGTCCTTAGAAAGAGACAAACATGGGACGAACTTAGACTAACTTGGGATGAACTT
This sequence comes from Rhodiola kirilowii, assembly GCA_033675215.1. Classification (NCBI taxonomy): domain Eukaryota; kingdom Viridiplantae; phylum Streptophyta; class Magnoliopsida; order Saxifragales; family Crassulaceae; genus Rhodiola; species Rhodiola kirilowii. The sequence goes on from CM066199.1 coordinate 22,128,043, forward strand.
AGAGAAACCTTAGAATAAGACTAAAGTTTGTCTTTGTTCGTCCCAAGTACGTTTCGTTAGTCTCATTCTAAGGTTTATCTAAGTTCGTCCTTAGAAATAGACTAACTTGGGATGAACTTAGACAAACCTTAGAGTGAGACTAAAGTTTGCCTTTGTTCGTCCCAAGTTAGTCTCATTCTAAGGTTTGTTTAAGTTCGTCTTTAGAAATAGACTAACTTGGGATGAACTTTGACAAACCTTAGAATGAGACTAAAGTTTATCTTTGTTCGTCCCAAGTTAGTCTCGTTAGTCTCATTCTAAGGTTTGTCTAAGTTCGTCCTTAGAAGGAGACAAACGTGGGACGAACTTAGACTAACTTGGGACGAACTTAGACAAACCTTAGAATGAGACTGTCCCAAGTTAGTCTCGTTAGTCTCATTCTAAGGTTTATCTAAGTTCGTCCTTAGAAATAGGCAAACTTGGGACAAAATTAGACAACCCTTAGAAAGATACTAAAGTTTGTCTTTGTTCGTCCGATGTTAGTCTCGTTAGTCTAATTCTTAGGTTTGTATAAGTTCGTCCTTAGAAATAGTCTAACTTGGGACGAACTTTGACAAACCTCAGATAGAGAATAAATTATGTCTTTGTTCGTCTCAAGTTAGTCTCGTTACTCTCATTCTAAGGTTTATCTAAGTTCCTCCTTAGAAATTGACAAACTTGGGATGAACTTTGACAAACTTGGGACGAACTTAGACAAACCTTAGAATGAGACTAAAGTTTGTCTTTATTCGTCCCAAGTTAGTCTCGTTAGTCTCATTCTAAGGTTTGTCTAAGTTAATCCTTAGAAAGAGACTAACTTGGGACGAACTTAGAATAACTTAAGACGAACTTTGACATACCTTAGAATGAGACTAAAGTTTGTCTTTGTTCGTCCCAAGTTAGTCTCTTAGTCTCATTCTAAGGTTTATCTAAGTTCGTTCTTAGAAATAGACTAACTTGGAATGAACTTAGACTAACCTTAGAATGAGACTAATGTTTGTGTTTATTCTTCCCAAGTTAGTCTCGTTAGTCTCATTCTAAGGTTTGTCTAAGTTCGTCCTTACAAATAGACTAACTTGGGACGAACTTTGAAAAACTTGGAACGAACTTAGACAACCCTTAGAATGAGACTAAAGTTTGTCTTTGTTCGTCCCAAGTTAGTCTCGTTAGTCTCATTCTAAGGTCTGTCTCAGTTCGTCCTTAGAAATAGACAAACGTGGGACGAACTTAGACTAACTTGGGATGAACTTAGACAAACCTTAGAATGAGACAAAAGTTTGTCTTTTTTCATCCCAAGTTACTATCGTTAGTCTCATTCTAAGGTTTATCTAAGTTCGTCCTTAGAAATAGACTAACTTGGGAAGAACTTAGACAAACCTTAGAATGAGACTAAAGTTTGTCTTTCTTCGTCCTTAGTTAGTCTCGTTAGTCTCATTCTAAGGTTTGTATAAGTTCGTCCTTAGAAATAGACTAACTTGGGATGAACTTTGACAAACCTTAGAATGAGACTAAAGTTTGTCTTTGATCGTCCCAAGTTAGTCTCGTTACTATCTTTCTAAGGTTTATCTAAGTTCGTCCTTAGAAATAGACTAACTTGGGATGAACTTACACTTACCTTAGAATGAGACTAATGTTTCTCTTTGTTCGTCCCAAGTTAGTCTCGTTAGTGTCATTCCAAGATTTGTCTAAGTTCGTCCTTAGAAATAGACTAACTTGGAACGAACTTGGACAAACTTGGGACGAACTTAGACAAACCTTAGAATGAGACTAAAGTTTGTCTTTGTTCATTCCAAGTTAGTCTCGTTAGTCTCATTCTAAGGTTTGTCAAAGTTCGTCCTTAGAAAGAGACAAACATGAGACTAACTTAGACTAACTTGGGACAAACTTAGAGAAACCTTAGAATGAGACTAAAGTTTGTCTTTGTTCGTCCCAAGTTAGTCTCGTTAGTCTCATTCTAAGGTTTGTCTAAGTTTGTCCTTACAAATAGACTAACTTGGGACGAACTTTGACTAACCTTAACATGAGACTAAAGTTTGTCTTTGTTCGTCCCAAGTTAGTCTCGTTACTCTCATTCTAAGGTTTTTTTTTAGTTCGTCCTTAGAAATATACTAACTTGGGACGAACTTTGACAAACCTTAGAATGAGACTAAAGTTTTTATTTGTTCGTCCCAAGTTAGTCTCGTTAGTCTCATTATAAGGTTTGTCTAAGTTCGTCCTTAGAAAGAGACAAACGTGGGATGAACTTAGACTAACTTGGGACGAACTTAGACAAACCTTAGAATGAGAATGTCCCAAGTTAATCTCGTTAGTCTCATTCTAAGGTTTATCTAAGTTCATCCTTAGAAATAGGCAAACTTGGGACAAACTTAGACAAACCTTAGAGTGAGACTAAAGTTTGCCTTTGTTCGTCCCAAGTTAGTCTCGTTAGTCTCATTCTAAGGTTTGTTAAAGTTCGTCCTTAGAAATAGACTAACTTGGGATGAACTTTGACAAACCTTAAAATGAGACTAAAGTTTGTCTTTGTTCGTCCCAAGTTAGTCTCGTTACTCTCATTCTAAGGTTTGTTTAAGTTCGTCCTTAGAAATATACTAACTTGGGACGAACTTTGACAAACCTTAGAATGAGACTAAAGTTTTTATTTGTTCGTCCCAAGTTAGTCTCGTTAGTCTCATTATAAGGTTTGTCTAAGTTCGTTCTTAGAAAGAGACAAACGTGGGATGAACTTAGACTAACTTGGGACGAACTTAGACAAACCTTAGAATGAGACTGTCCCAAGTAAATCTCGTTAGTCTCATTCTAAGGTTTATCTAAGTTCGTCCTTAGAAATAGGCAAACTTGGGACAAACTTAGACAACCCTTAGAATGAGACTAAAGTTTGTCTTTGTTCGTCCGATGTTAGTCTCGTTAGTCTCATTATAAGGTTTGTCTAAGTTCGTCCTTAGAAAGAGACAAACGTGGGATGAACTTAGACTAACTTGGGACGAACTTAGACAAACCTTAGAATGAGACTGTTCCAAGTTAATCTCGTTAGTCTCATTCTAAGGTTTATCTAAGTTCATCCTTAGAAATAGGCAAACTTGGGACAAACTTAGACAACCCTTAGAATGAGACTAAAGTTTGTCTTTGTTCATTCCATGTTAGTCTCGTTAGTCTCATTCTAAGGTTTGTCAAAGTTCGTCCTTAGAAAGAGACAAACATGAGACTAACTTAGACTAACTTGGGACAAACTTAGAGAAACCTTAGAATGAGACTAAAGTTTGTCTTTGTTCGTCCCAAGTTAGTCTCGTTAGTCTCATTCTAAGGTTTATCTGAGTTCGTCCTTAGAAATAGACTAACTTGGGACAAACTTAGACAAACCTTAGAGTGAGACTAAAGTTTGCCTTTGTTCGTCCCAAGTTAGTCTCGTTAGTCTCATTCTAAGGTTTGTTAAAGTTCGTCCTTAGAAATAGACTAACTTGGGATGAACTTTGACAAACCTTAAAATGAGACTAAAGTTTGTCTTTGTTCGTCCCAAGTTAGTCTCGTTACTCTCATTCTAAGGTTTGTTTAAGTTCGTCCTTAGAAATATACTAACTTGGGACGAACTTTGACAAACCTTAGAATGAGACTAAAGTTTTTATTTGTTCGTCCCAAGTTAGTCTCGTTAGTCTCATTATAAGGTTTGTCTAAGTTCGTTCTTAGAAAGAGACAAACGTGGGATGAACTTAGACTAACTTGGGACGAACTTAGACAAACCTTAGAATGAGACTGTCCCAAGTAAATCTCGTTAGTCTCATTCTAAGGTTTATCTAAGTTCGTCCTTAGAAATAGGCAAACTTGGGACAAACTTAGACAACCCTTAGAATGAGACTAAAGTTTGTCTTTGTTCGTCCGATGTTAGTCTCGTTAGTCTCATTCTAAGGTTTGTATAAGTTCGTCCTTAGAAATAGACTAACTTGGGACGAACTTTGACAAACCTTAGATAGAGACAAAATTATATCTTTGTTTGTCTCAAGTTTGTCTCGTTACTCTCATTCTAAGTTTTATCTAAGTTCCTCCTTAGAAATAGACAAACTTGGGATGAACTTTGACAAACTTGGGACGAACTTAGACAAACCTTAGAATGAGACTAAAGTTTGTCTTTATTCGTCCCAAGTTAGTCTCGTTAGTCTCATTCTAAGGTTTGTCTAAGTTCGTCCTTAGAAAGAGACAAACGTGGGACGAACTTAGACTAACTTGGGACGAACTTAGACAAACCTTAGAATGAGACTAAAGTTTGTCTTTGTTCGTCCCAAGTTAGTCTCGTTAGTCTCATTCTAAGGTTTATCTGAGTTCGTCCTTAGAAATAGACTAACTTGGGACAAACTTAGACAAACCTTAGAGTGAGACTAAAGTTTGCCATTGTTCGTCCCAAGTTAGTCTCGTTAGTCTCATTCTAAGGTTTGTTTAAGTTCGTCCTTAGAAATAGACTAACTTGGGATGAACTTTGACAAACCTTAACATGAGACTAAAGTTTGTCTTTGTTCGTCCCAAGTTAGTCACGTTACTCTCATTCTAAGGTTTTTTTAAGTTCGTCCTTAGAAATATACTAACTTGGGACGAACTTTGACAAACCTTAGAATGAGACTAACTTGGGACGAACTTAGAATAACTTGGGACGAACTTTGACATACCTAAGAATGAGACTAAAGTTTGTCTTTGTTCGTCCCAAGTTAGTCTCTTAGTCTCATTCTACGGTTTATCTAAGTTCGTTCTTAGAAATAGACTAACTTGGGATGAACTTAGACTACCCTTAGAATGAGACTAATGTTTGTGTTTATTCTTCCCAAGTTAGTCTCGTTAGTCTCATTCTAAGGTTTGTCTAAGTTTGTCCTTACAAATAGACTAACTTGGGACGAACTTTGACAAACCTTAACATGAGACTAAAGTTTGTCTTTGTTCGTCCCAAGTTAGTCTCGTTACTCTCATTCTAAGGTTTTTTTAAGTTCGTCCTTAGAAATATACTAACTTGGGACGAACTTTGACAAACCTTAGAATGAGACTAAAGTTTTTATTTGTTCGTCCCAAGTTAGTCTCGTTAGTCTCATTATAAGGTTTGTCTAAGTTCGTCCTTAGAAAGAGACAAACGTGGGATGAACTTAGACTAACTTGGGACGAACTTAGACAAACCTTAGAATGAGAATGTCCCAAGTTAATCTCGTTAGTCTCATTCTAAGGTTTATCTAAGTTCATCCTTAGAAATAGGCAAACTTGGGACAAACTTAGACAACCCTTAGAATGAGACTAAAGTTTGTCTTTGTTCATTCCAAGTTAGTCTCGTTAGTCTCATTCTAAGGTTTGTCAAAGTTCGTCCTTAGAAAGAGACAAACATGAGACTAACTTAGACTAACTTGGGACAAACTTAGAGAAACCTTAGAATGAAACTAAAGTTTGTCTTTGTTCGTCCCAAGTTAGTCTCGTTAGTCTCATTCAAAGGTTTATCTGAGTTCGTCCTTAGAAATAGACTAACTTGGGACAAACTTAGACAAACCTTAGAGTGAGACTAAAGTTTGCCTTTGTTCGTCCCAAGTTAGTCTCGTTAGTCTCATTCTAAGGTTTGTTAAAGTTCGTCCTTAGAAATAGACTAACTTGGGATGAACTTTGACAAACCTTAAAATGAGACTAAAGTTTGTCTTTGTTCGTCCCAAGTTAGTCTCGTTACTCTCATTCTAAGGTTTGTTTAAGTTCGTCCTTAGAAATTTACTAACTTGGGACGAACTTTGACAAACCTTAGAATGAGACTAAAGTTTTTATTTGTTCGTCCCAAGTTAGTCTCGTTAGTCTCATTATAAGGTTTGTCTAAGTTCGTTCTTAGAAAGAGACAAACGTGGGATGAACTTAGACTAACTTGGGACGAACTTAGACAAACCTTAGAATGAGACTGTCCCAAGTAAATCTCGTTAGTCTCATTCTAAGGTTTATCTAAGTTCATCCTTAGAAATAGGCAAACTTGGGACAAACTTAGACAACCCTTAGAATGAGACTAAAGTTTGTCTTTGTTCGTCCGATGTTAGTCTCGTTAGTCTCATTCTAAGGTTTGTATAAGTTCGTCCTTAGAAATAGACTAACTTGGGATGAACTTTGACAAACCTTAGATAGAGACAAAATTATATCTTTGTTCGTCTCAAGTTTGTCTCGTTACTCTCATTCTAAGTTTTATCTAAGTTCCTCCTTAGAAATAGACAAACATGGGATGAACTTTGACAAACTTGGGACGAACTTAGACAAACCTTAGAATGAGACTAAAGTTTGTCTTTATTCGTCCCAAGTTAGTCTCGTTAGTCTCATTCTAAGGTTTGTCTAAGTTAATCCTTAGAAAGAGACTAACTTGGGACGAACTTAGAATAACTTGGGACGAACTTTGACATACCTAAGAATGAGACTAAAGTTTGTCTTTGTTCGTCCCAAGTTAGTCTCTTAGTCTCATTCTACGGTTTATCTAAGTTCGTTCTTAGAAATAGACTAACTTGGGATGAACTTAGACTACCCTTAGAATGAGACTAATGTTTGTGTTTATTCTTCCCAAGTTAGTCTCGTTAGTCTCATTCTAAGGTTTGTCTAAGTTTGTCCTTACAAATAGACTAACTTGGGACGAACTTTGACAAAATTGGAACGAACTTAGACAACCCTTAGAATGAGACTAAAGTTTGTCTTTGTTCGTCCCAAGTTAGTCTCGTTAGTCTCATTCTAAGGTGTGTCTCTGTTCGTCCTTAGAAAGAGACAAACGTGGGACGAACTTAGACTAACTTGGGATGAACTTAGACAAACCTTAGAATGAGACTAAAGTTTGTCTTTTTTCATCCCAAGTTACTCTCGTTAGTCTCATTCTAAGGTTTATCTAAGTTCGTCCTTAGAAATAGACTAACTTGGGAAGAACTTAGACAAACCTTAGAAGGAGACTAAAATTTGTCTTTGTTCGTCCCTAGTTAGTCTCGTTAGTCTCATTCTAAGGTTTTTATAAGTTCGTCCTTAGAAAGAGACTAACATGGGATGAACTTTGACAAACCTTAGAATGAGACTAATGTTTGTCTTTGTTCGTCCCAAGTTAGTCTCGTTAGTCTCATTCTAAGATTTGTCTAAGTTCGTCCTTAGAAATAGACTAACTTGGGACGAACTTGGACAAACTTGGGACGAACTTAGACAAACCTTAGAATGAGACTAAAGTTTGTCTTTGTTCGTCCCAAGTTAGTCTCGTTAGTCTCATTCTAAGGTTTGTCAAAGTTCGTCCTTAGAAAGAGACAAACACGGGACGAACTTAGACTAACTTGGGACGAACTTAGAGAAACCTTAGAATGAGACTAAAGTTTGTCTTTGTTCGTCCCAAGTTAGTTTCGTTAGTCTCATTCTAAGGTTTATCTAAGTTCGTCCTTAGAAATAGACTAACTTGGGATGAACTTAGACAAACCTTAGAGTGCGACTAAAGTTTGCCTTTGTTCGTCCCAAGTTAGTCTCGTTAGTCTCATTCTAAGGTTTGTTTAAGTTCGTCTTTAGAAATAGACTAACTTGGGATGAACTTTGACAAACCTTAGAATGAGACTAAAGTTTATCTTTGTTCGTCCCAAGTTAGTCTCGTTAGTCTCATTCTAAGGTTTGTCTAAGTTCGTCCTTAGAAGGAGACAAACGTGCGACGCACTTAGACTAACTTGGGACGAACTTAGACAAACCTTAGAATGAGACTGTCCCAAGTTAGTCTCGTTAGTCTCATTCTAAGGTTTATCTAAGTTCGTCCTTAGAAATAGGCAAACTTGGGACAAACTTAGACAACCCTTAGAATGAGACTAAAGTTTGTCTTTGTTCATTCCAAGTTAGTCTCGTTAGTCTCATTCTAAGGTTTGTCAAAGTTCGTCCTTAGAAAGAGACAAACATGAGACTACCTTAGACTAACTTGGGACAAACTTAGAGAAACCTTAGAATGAGACTAAAGTTTGTCTTTGTTCGTCCCAAGTTAGTCTCATTCTAAGGATTATCTGAGTTCGTCCTTAGAAATAGACTAACTTGGGACAAACTTAGACAAACCTTAGAGTGAGACTAAAGTTTGCCTTTGTTCGTCCCAAGTTAGTCTCGTTAGTCTCATTCTAAGGTTTGTTAAAGTTCGTCCTTAGAAATAGACTAACTTGGGATGAACTTTGACAAACCTTAAAATGAGACTAAAGTTTGTCTTTGTTCGTCCCAAGTTAGTCTCGTTACTCTCATTCTAAGGTTTGTTTAAGTTCGTCCTTAGAAATATACTAACTTGGGATGAACTTTGACAAACCTTAGAATGAGACTAAATTTTTTATTTGTTCGTCCCAAGTTAGTCTCGTTAGTCTCATTATAAGGTTTGTCTAAGTTCGTCCTTAGAAAGAGACAAACGTGGGATGAACTTAGACTAACTTGGGATGAACTTAGACAAACCTTAGAATGAGACTGTCCCAAGTTAATCTCGTTAGTCTCATTCTAAGGTTTATCTAAGTTCATCCTTAGAAATAGGCAAACTTGGGACAAACTTAGACAACCCTTAGAATGAGACTAAAGTTTGTCTTTGTTCGTCCGATGTTAGTCTCGTTAGTCTCATTCTAAGGTTTGTATAAGTTCGTCCTTAGAAATAGACTAACTTGGGACGAACTTTGACAAACCTTAGATAGAGACAAAATTATATCTTTGTTCGTCTCAAGTTTGTCTCGTTACTCTCATTCTAAGTTTTATCTAAGTTCCTCCTTAGAAATAGACAAACTTGGGATGAACTTTGACAAACTTGGGACGAACTTAGACAAATCTTAGAATGAGACTAAAGTTTGTCTTTATTCGTCCCAAGTTAGTCTCGTTAGTCTCATTCTAAGGTTTGTCTAAGTTAATCCTTAGAAAGAGACTAACTTGGGACGAACTTAGAATAACTTGGGATCAACTTTGACATACCTAAGAATGAGACTAAGGTTTGTCTTTGTTCGTCCCAAGTTAGTCTCTTAGTCTCATTCTACGGTTTATCTAAGTTCGTTCTTAGAAATAGACTAACTTGGGATGAACTTAGACTAACCTTAGAATGAGACTAATGTTTGTGTTTATTCTTCCCAAGTTAGTCTCGTTAGTCTCATTCTAAGGTTTGTCTAAGTTTGTCCTTACAAATAGACTAACTTGGGACGAACTTTGACAAAATTGGAACGAACTTAGCCAACCCTTAGAATGAGACTAAAGTTTTTCTTTGTTCGTCCCAAGTTAGTCTCGTTAGTCTCATTCTAAGGTGTGTCTCTGTTCGCCCTTAGAAAGAGACAAACGTGGGACGAACTTTGACTAACTTGGGATGAACTTAGACAAACCTTAGAATGAGACTAAAGTTTGTCTTTTTTCATCCCAAGTTACTCTCGTTAGTCTCATTCTAAGGTTTATCTAAGTTCGTCCTTAGAAATAGACTAACTTGGGAAGAACTTAGACAAACCTTAGAAGGAGACTAAAATTTGTCTTTGTTCGTCCCTAGTTAGTCTCGTTAGTCTCATTCTAAGGTTTGTATAAGTTCGTCCTTAGAAAGAGACTAACATGGGATGAACTTTGACAAACCTTAGAATGAGATTAATGTTTGTCTTTGTTCGTCCCAAGTTAGTCTCGTTAGTCTCATTCTAAGATTTGTCTAAGTTCGTCCTTAGAAATAGACTAACTTGGGACGAACTTGGACAAACTTGGGACGAACTTAGACAAACCTTAGAATGAGACTAAAGTTTGTCTTTGTTCGTCCCAAGTTAGTCTCGTTAGTCTCATTCTAAGGTTTGTCAAAGTTCGTCCTTAGAAAGAGACAAACATGGGACGAACTTAGACTAACTTGGGATGAACTTAGAGAAACCTTAGAATGAGACTAAAGTTTGTCTTTGTTCGTCCCAAGTTAGTTTCGTTAGTCTCATTCTAAGGTTTATCTAAGTTCGTCCTTAGAAATAGACTAACTTGGGATGAACTTAGACAAACCTTAGAGTGCGACTAAAGTTTGCCTTTGTTCGTCCCAAGTTAGTCTCGTTAGTCTCATTCTAAGGTTTGTTTAAGTTCGTCTTTAGAAATAGACTAACTTGGGATGAACTTTGACAAACCTTAGAATGAGACTAAAGTTTATCTTTGTTCGTCCCAAGTTAGTCTCGTTAGTCTCATTCTAAGGTTTGTCTAAGTTCGTCCTTAGAAGGAGACAAACATGCGACGAACTTAGACTAACTTGGGACGAACTTAGACAAACCTTAGAATGAGACTGTCCCAAGTTAGTCTCGTTAGTCTCATTCTAAGGTTTATCTAAGTTCGTCCTTAGAAATAGGCAAACTTGGGACAAACTTAGACAACCCTTAGAATGAGACTAAAGTTTGTCTTTGTTCATTCCAAGTTAGTCTCGTTAGTCTCATTCTAAGGTTTGTCTAAGTTCGTCCTTAGAAGGAGACAAACATGCGACGAACTTAGACTAACTTGGGACGAACTTAGACAAACCTTAGAATGAGACTGTCCCAAGTTAGTCTCGTTAGTCTCATTCTAAGGTTTATCTAAGTTCGTCCTTAGAAATAGGCAAACTTGGGACAAACTTAGACAACCCTTAGAATGAGACTAAAGTTTGTCTTTGTTCATTCCAAGTTAGTCTCGTTAGTCTCATTCTAAGGTTTGTCAAAGTTCGTCCTTAGAAAGAGACAAACATGAGACTAACTTAGACTAACTTGGGAAGAACTTAGACAAACCTTAGAAGGAGACTAAAATTTGTCTTTGTTCGTCCCTAGTTAGTCTCGTTAGTCTCATTCTAAGGTTTGTATAAGTTCGTCCTTAGAAAGAGACTAACATGGGATGAACTTTGACAAACTTTAGAATGAGACTAATGTTTGTCTTTGTTCGTCCCAAGTTAGTCTCGTTAGTCTCATTCTAAGATTTGTCTAAGTTCGTCCTTAGAAATAGACTAACTTGGGACAAACTTGGACAAACTTGGGACGAACTTAGACAAACCTTAGAATGAGACTAAAGTTTGTCTTTGTTCGTCCCAAGTTAGTCTCGTTAGTCTCATTCTAAGGTTTGTCAAAGTTCGTCCTTAGAAAGAGACAAACATGGGACGAACTTAGACTAACTTGGGACGAACTTAGAGAAACCTTAGAATGAGACTAAAGTTTGTCTTTGTTCGTCCCAAGTTAGTTTCGTTAGTCTCATTCTAAGTTTTATCTAAGTTCGTCCTTAGAAATAGACTAACTTGGGATGAACTTAGACAAACCTTAGACTGACACTAAAGTTTGCCTTTGTTCGTCCCAAGTTAGTCTCGTTAGTCTCATTCTAAAGTTTGTTTAATTTCGTCTTTAGAAATAGACTAACTTGGGATGAACTTTGACAAACCTTAGAATGAGACTAAAGTTTATCTTTGTTCGTCCCAAGTTAGTCTCGTTAGTCTCATTCTAAGGTTTGTCTAAGTTCGTCCTTAGAAGGAGACAAACGTGGGACGAACTTAGACTAACTTGGGACGAACTTAGACAAACCTTAGAATGAGACTGTCCCAAGTTAGTCTCGTTAGTCTCATTCTAAGGTTTATCTAAGTTCAACCTTAGAAATAGGCAAACTTGGGACAAACTTAGACAACCCTTAGAAAGAGACTAAAGTTTGTCTTTGTTCGTCCGATGTTAGTCTCGTTAGTCTCATTCTAAGGTTTGTATAAGTTCGTCCTTAGAAATAGACTTACTTGGGACGAACTTTGACAAACCTCAGATAGAGAATAAATTATGTCTTTGTTCGTCTCAAGTTAGTCTCGTTACTCTCATTCTAAGGTGTATCTAAGTTCCTCCTTAGAAATAGACAAACTTGGGATGAACTTTGACAAACTTGGGACGAACTAAGACAAACCTTAGAATGAGACTAAAGTTTGTCTTTATTCGTCCCAAGTTACTCTCGTTAGTCTCATTCTAAGGTTTGTCTAAGTTAATCCTTAGAAAGAGACTAACTTGGGATGAACTTAGAATAACTTGGGACGAACTTTGACATACCTCAGAATGAGACTAAAGTTTGTCTTTGTTCGTCCCAAGTTAGTCTCTTAGTCTCATTCTAAGGTTTATCTAAGTTCGTTTGGGATGAACTTAGACTAACCTTAGAATGAGACTAATGTTTGTGTTTATTCTTCCCAAGTTAGTCTCGTTAGTCTCATTCTAAGGTTTGTCTAAGTACGTCCTTACAAATAGACTAATTTGGGACGATCTTTGAAAAACTTGGAACGAACTTAGACAACCCTTAGAATGAGACTAAAGTTTGTCTTTGTTCGTCCCAAGTTAGTCTCGTTAGTCTCATTCTAAGGTCTGTCTCAGTTCGTCCTTAGAAAGAGACAAATGTGGGACGAACTTAGACTAACTTGGGACGAACTTAGACAAACCTTAGAATGAGACTAAAGTTTGACTTTTTTCATCCCAAGTTACTATCGTTAGTCTCATTCTAAGATTTATCTATGTTCGTCCTTAGAAATAGAATAACTTGGGAAGAACTTAGACAAACCTTAGAATGAGACTAAAGTTTGTCTTTGTTCGTCCCTAGTTAGTCTCGTTAGTCTCATTCTAAGGTTTGTATAAGTTCGTCCTTAGAAATAGACTAACTTGGGATGAACTTTGACAAACCTTAGAATGAGACTAAAGTTTGTCTTTGATCGTCCCAAGTTAGTCTCGTTACTCTCTTTCTAAGGTTTATCTAAGTTCGTCCTTAGAAGTAGACTAACTTGGGATGAACTTACACTTACCTTAGAATGAGTCTAATGTTTCTCTTTGTTCGTCCCAAGTTAGTCTCGTTAGTCTCATTCCAAGATTTGTCTAAGTTCGTCCTTAGAAATATACTAACTTGGGACGAACTTGGACAAACTTGGGACGAACTTAGACAAACCTTAGAATGAGACTAAAGTTTGTCTTTGTTCGTCCCAAGTTACTCTCGTTAGTCTCATTCTAAGGTATGTCAAAGTTCGGCCTTAGAAAGAGACAAACATGGGACGAACTTAGACTAACTTGGGACGAACTTAGAGAAACCTTAGAATGAGACTAAAGTTTGTCTTTGTTCGTCCCAAGTTAGTTTCGTTAGTCTCATTCTAAGGTTTATCTAAGTTCGTCCTTAGAAATAGACTAACTTGGGATGAACTTAGCCAAACCTAATGAGACTAAAGTTTGTCTTTGTTCATCCCAAATTAGTCTCGTTAGTTTCATTCTTAGGTTTGTCTAAGTTCGTCCTTAGAAATAGACTAACTTGGGACGAACTTAGACTAACCTTAGAATGAGACTAATGTTTGTCTTTGTTCTTCCCAAGTTAGTCTCGTTAGTCTCATCCTAAGGTTTGTCTAAGTTCGTCCTTAGAAATAGACTAACTTGGGACGAACTTTGACAAACTTGGGACGAACTTAGACAAACCTTAGAATGATACTAAAGTTTGTCTTTGTTCGTCCCAAATTAGTCTCGTTAGCCTCATTCTAAGGTTCGTCTAAGTTCGTCCTTAGAAAGAGACAAACATGGGACGAACTTAGACTAACTTGGGACGAACTTAGAGAAACCTTAGAATGAGACTAAAGTTTGTCTTTGTTCGTCCCAAGTTAGTTTCGTTAGTCTCATTCTAAGGTTTATCTAAGTTCGTCCTTAGAAATAGACTAACTTGGGATGAACTTAGCCAAACCTAATGAGACTAAAGTTTGTCTTTGTTCGTCCCAAATTAGTCTCGTTAGTTTCATTCTTAGGTTTGTCTAAGTTCGTCCTTAGAAATAGACTAACCTGGGACGAACTTAGACTACCATTAGAATGACTAATGTTTGTCTTTGTTCTTCCCAAGTTAGTCTCGTTAGTCTCATCCTAAGGTTTGTCTAAGTTCGTCCTTAGAAATAGTCTAACTTGGGACGAACTTTGACAAACTTGGGACGAACTTAGACAAACCTTAGAATGAGACTAAAGTTTGTCTTTGTTCGTCCCAAATTAGTCTCGTTAGCCTCATTCTAAGGTTCGTCTAAGTTCGTCCTTAGAAAGAGACAAACGTGGGACGAACTTAGACTAACTTGGGACGAACTTAGACAAACCTTAGAATGAGACTAAAGTTTGTCTTTTTTCATCCCAAGTTACTCTCGTTAGTCTCATTCTAAGATTTATCTAAGTTCATCCTTAGAAATAGACTAACTTGGGAAGAACTTAGACAAACCTTAGAATGAGACTAAAATTTGTCTTTGTTCGTCCCTAGTTAGTCTCGTTAGTCTCATTCTAAGGTTTGTATAAGTTCGTCCTTAGAAAGAGACTAACATGGGATGAACTTTGACAAACCGTAGAATGAGACTAATGTTTGTCTTTGTTCGTCCCAAGTTAGTCTCGTTAGTCTCATTCTAAGATTTATCTAAGTTCGTCCTTAGAAATAGACTAACTTGGGACGAACTTGGACAAACTTGGGACGAACTTAGACAAACCTTAGAATGAGACTAAAGTTTGTCTTTGTTCGTCCCAAGTTAGTCTCGTTAGTCTCATTCTAAGGTTTGTCAAAGTTCGTCCTTAGAAAGAGACAAACATGGGACGAACTTAGACTAACTTGGGATGAACTTAGAAAAACCTTAGAATGAGACTAAAGTTTGTCTTTGTTCGTCCCAAGTTAGTTTCGTTAGTCTCATTCTAAGGTTTATCTAAGTTCGTCCTTAGAAATAGACTAACTTGGGATGAACTTAGACAAACCTTAGAGTGAGACTAAAGTTTGCCTTTGTTCGTCCCAAGTTAGTCTCGTTAGTCTCATTCTAAGGTTTGTTTAAGTTCGTCTTTAGAAATAGACTAACTTGGGATGAACTTTGACAAACCTTAGAATGAGACTAAAGTTTATCTTTGTTCGTCCCAAGTTAGTCTCGTTAGTCTCATTCTAAGGTTTGTCTAAGTTCGTCCTTAGAAGGAGACAAACGTGGGACGAACTTAGACTAACTTGGGACGAACTTAGACAAACCTTAGAATGAGACTGTCCCAAGTTAGTCTCGTTAGTCTCATTCTAAGGTTTATCTAAGTTCGTCCTTAGAAATAGGCAAACTTGGGACAAACTTAGACAACCCTTAGAAAGAGACTAAAGTTTGTCTTTGTTCGTCCGATGTTAGTCTCGTTAGTCTCATTCTAAGGTTTGTATAAGTTCGTCCTTAGAAATAGACTAACTTGGGACGAACTTTGACAAACCTCAGATAGAGAATAAATTATGTCTTTGTTCGTCTCAAGTTAGTCTCGTTACTCTCATTCTAAGGTGTATCTAAGTTCCTCCTTAGAAATAGACAAACTTGGGATGAACTTTGACAAACTTGGGACGAACTAAGACAAACCTTAGAATGAGACTAAAGTTTGTCTTTATTCGTCCCAAGTTACTCTCGTTAGTCTCATTCTAAGGTTTATCTAAGTTAATCCTTAGAAAGAGACTAACTTGGGATGAACTTAGAATAACTTGGGACGAACTTTGACATACCTTAGATTGAGACTAAAGTTTGTCTTTGTTCGTCCCAAGTTAGTCTCTTTGTCTCATTCTAAGGTTTATCTAAGTTCGTTTGGGATGAACTTAGACTAACCTTAGAATGAGACTAATGTTTGTGTTTATTCTTCCCAAGTTAGTCTCGTTAGTCTCATTCTAAGGTTTGTCTAAGTACGTCCTTACAAATAGACTAACTTGGGACGAACTTTGAAAAACTTGGAACGAACTTAGACAACCCTTAGAATGAGACTAAAGTTTGTCTTTGTTCGTCCCAAGTTAGTCTCGTTAGTCTCATTCTAAGGTCTGTCTCAGTTCGTCCTTAGAAAGAGACAAACGTGGGACGAACTTAGACTAACTTGGGACGAACTTAGACAAACCTTAGAATGAGACTAAAGTTTGTCTTTTTTCATCCCAAGTTACTATCGTTAGTCTCATTCTAAGATTTATCTAAGTTCGTCCTTAGAAATAGACTAACTTGGGAAGAACTTAGACAAACCTTAGAATGAGACTAAAGTTTGTCTTTGTTCGTCCCTAGTTAGTCTCGTTAGTCTCATTCTAAGGTTTGTATAAGTTCGTCCTTAGAAATAGACTAACTTGGGATGAACTTTGACAAACCTTAGAATGAGACTAAAGTTTGTCTTTGATCGTCCCAAGTTAGTCTCGTTACTCTCTTTCTAAGGTTTATCTAAGTTCGTCCTTAGAAGTAGACTAACTTGGGATGAACTTACACTTACCTTAGAATGAGACTAATGTTTCTCTTTGTTCGTCCCAAGTTAGTCTCGTTAGTCTCATTCCAAGATTTGTCTAAGTTCGTCCTTAGAAATAGACTAACTTGGGACGAACTTGGACAAACTCGGGACGAACTTAGACAAACCTTAGAATGAGACTAAAGTTTGTCTTTGTTCGTCCCAAGTTACTCTCGTTAGTCTCATTCTAAGGTATGTCAAAGTTCGGCCTTAGAAGGAGACAAACATGGGACGAACTTAGACTAACTTGGGACGAACTTAGAGAAACCTTAGAATGAGACTAAAGTTTGTCTTTGTTCGTCCCAAGTTAGTTTCGTTAGTCTCATTCTAAGGTTTATCTAAGTTCGTCCTTAGAAATAGACTAACTTGGGATGAACTTAGCCAAACCTAATGAGACTAAAGTTTGTCTTTGTTCGTCCCAAATTAGTCTCGTTAGTTTCATTCTTAGGTTTGTCTAAGTTCGTCCTTAGAAATAGACTAACTTGGGACGAACTTAGACTAACCTTAGAATGATACTAATGTTTGTCTTTGTTCTTCCCAAGTTAGTCTCGTTAGTCTCGTTAGTCTCATCCTAAGGTTTGTCTAAGTTCGTCCTTAGAAATAGACTAACTTGGGACGAACTTTGACAAACTTGGGACGAACTTAGACAAACCTTAGAATGAGACTAAAGTTTGTCTTTGTTCGTCCCAAATTAGTCTCGTTAGCCTCATTCTAAGGTTCGTCTAAGTTCGTCCTTAGAAAGAGACAAACATGGGACGAACTTAGACTAACTTGGGACGAACTTAGAGAAACCTTAGAATGAGACTAAAGTTTGTCTTTGTTCGTCCCAAGTTAGTTTCGTTAGTCTCATTCTAAGGTTTATCTAAGTTCGTCCTTAGAAATAGACTAACTTGGGATGAACTTAGCCAAACCTAATGAGACTAAAGTTTGTCTTTGTTCGTCCCAAATTAGTCTCGTTAGTTTCATTCTTAGGTTTGTCTAAGTTCGTCCTTAGAAATAGACTAACTTGGGACGAACTTAGACTAACCTTAGAATGAGACTACTGTTTGTCTTTGTTCTTCCCAAGTTAGTCTCGTTAGTCTCATCCTAAGGTTTGTCTAAGTTCGTCCTTAGAAATAGACTTACTTGGGACGAACTTTGACAAACTTGGGAAGAACTTAGACAAACCTTAGAATGAGACTAAAGTTTGTCTTTGTTTGTCCCAAATTAGTCTCGTTAGCCTCATTCTAAGGTTCGTCTAAGTTCGTCCTTAGAAAGAGACAAACGTGGGACGAACTTAGACTAACTTGGGACGAACTTAGACAACCCTCAGAATGAGACTAAAGTTTGTCTTTATTCGTCCCAAGTTAGTCTCGTTAGTCTCATTCTAAGGTTTATCTAAGTTCGTCCTCAAAAATAGACTAACTTGGAACGAACCCAGACAAACCTTAGAATGAGACAAAAGGTTGTCTTTGTTCATCCTAAGTTAGTCTTGTTAGTCTCATTCTAAGGTTTGTATACGTTCGTCCTTAGAAATAGTCTAACTTGGGACGAACTTTGACAAACCTTAGAATGAGACAAAAGTTTCTCTTTGTTTGTCCCAAGTTAGTCTTGTTACTCTCATTCTAAGGTTTATCTAAGTTCGTCCTTAGAAATAGACTAACTTGGGACGAACTTAGACTAGCCTTAGAATGAGATTAATGTTTGTCTTTGTTCGTCCCAAGTTAGTCTCGTTAGTCTCATTCTAAGGGTTGTATACGTTCGTCCTTAGAAATAGTCTAACTTGGGACGAACTTTGACAAACCTTAGAATGAGACTAAAGTTTGTCTTTGTTCGTCCCAAGTTAGTCTAGTTACTCTCATTCTAAGGTTTATCTAAGTTCGTCCTTAGAAATAGACTAACTTGGGATGAACTTAGACTAACCTTAGAATGAAACTAATGTTTGTCTTTGTTCGTCCCAAGTTAGACTCGTTAGTCTCATTCTAAGGTTTGTCTAAGTGCGTCCTTAGAAATAGACTAACTAGGGACGAACTTTGACAAACTTTGGATGAACTTAGACAAACCTTAGAATGAGACAAAAGTTTGTCTTTGTTCGTCCCAAGTTAGTCTCGTTAGTCTCATTCTAAGGTTTTTCTAAGTTTGTCTATAGAAAGAGACAAACGTGGGACAAACTTAGACTAACTTGGGACGAACTTAGACAAACCTTAGAATGAGACTAAAGTTTGTCTTTGTTCGTCCCAAGTTAGTCTCGTTAGTCTCATTCTAAGGTTTATCTAAGTTCGTCCTTAGAAATAGACTAACTTGGGACGAACTTAGACAATCCTAAGAATTAGACTAAATTTTGGCTTTGTTCATCCCTAGTTAGTATCGTTAGTCTCATTCTAAGGTTCGTATACGTTCGTCCTTAGAAATAGTCTAACTTGGGACAAACTTTGACAAACCTTAGAATGAGACTAAAGTTTGTCTTTGTTCGTCCCAAGTTAGTCTCGTTACTCTCATTATAAGGTTTATCTAAGTTCGTCCTTAGAAATAGACTAACTTGGGACGAACTTGGACAAACTTGGGACGAACTTAGACAAACCTTAGAATGAGACTAAAGTTTGTCTTTGTTCGTCCCAAGTTAGTCTCGTTAGTCTCATTCTAAGGTTTCTCTAAGTTCGTCCTTAGAAATAGACTAACTTGGGACGAACTTAGACAAACCTAAAAATTAGACTAAATTTTGTCTTTGTTCGTCCCAAGTTAGGCTCGTTAGTCTCATTCTAAGGTTTATCTAAGTTCGTTCTTAAAAATAGACAAAGTTGGGATGAACTTGGACAAACTTGGGACGAACTTAGACAACCCTTAGAATGAGACTAATGTTTGTCTTTGTTCGTCCCAAGTTAGTCTCGTTAGTATCATTCTAAGGTTTGTCTAAGTTCGTCCTTAGAAAGAGACTAACTTGGGACGAACTTAGACAAACCTTATAATGAGACTAAAGTTTGTCTTTGTTCGTCCCAAGTTAGTCTCGTTAGTCTCATTCTAAGGTTTGTATAAGTTCGTCCTTAGAAATAGACTAACTTGGGATGAACTTTGAGAAACCTTATAATGAGACTAATGTTTGTCTTTGTTCGTCTCACATTAGTCTCGTTACTCTCATTCTAAGGTTTATCTAAGTTCGTCCTTAGAAATAGACTAACTTGGGATGAACTTAGACAAACCTTAGAATGAGACTAAAGTTTGTTTTTGTTCGTCCCAAGTTAGTCTCGTTAGTCTCATTCTATGGTTTGTCTAAGTTCATCCTTAGAAATAGACTAACTTGGGACGAACTTAGACTAACTTGGGACGAACTTAGACAAACCTTATAATGAGACTAAAGTTTGTCTTTGTTCGTCCCAAGTTAGTCTCGTTAGTCTCATTCTAAGGTTTGTATAAGTTCGTCCTTAGAAATAGACTAACTTGGGATGAACTTTGAGAAATCTTTTAATGAGACTAATTTTTGTCTTTGTTCGTCTCAAGTTAGTCTCGTTACTCTCATTCTAAGGTATATCTAAGTTTGTCCTTAGAAATAGACTAACTTGGGACGAACTTTGACAAACTTGGGAAGAACTTAGACAAACCTTAGAATTAGACTAAAGTTTGTCTAAGTTCATCCTTAGAAATAGACTAACTTGGGACGAACATTGACAAACCTTAGAATGAGACTAAAGTTTATCTTTGTTCGTCTCAAGTTAGTCTCGTTACTCTCATTCTAAGGTTTATCTAAATTCATCCTTCGAAATAGACTAACTTGGGACGAACTTTGACAAACTTGGGAAGAACTTAGACAAACCTTAGAATGAGACTAAAGTTTGTGTTTGTTCATCCCAAGTTTGTCTCGTTAGTCTCATTCTAAGGTTTGTCTAAGTTCGTCCATAGAAAGAGACTAACTTTGGACGAACTTAGACAAACCTTAGAATGAGACTAAAGTTTGTCTTTGTTCGTCCCAAGTTAGTCTCGTTAGTCTCATTCTAAGGTTTGTCTAAGTTTGTCCTTAGAAATAGACTAACTTGAGACGAACTTTGACAAACTTGGGACGAACTTAGACAGACCTTAGAATGAGACTAAAGTTTGTCTTTGTTCGTCCCAAGTTAGTCTCGTTAGTCTCATTCTAAGGTTTCTCTAAGTTCGTCCTTAGAAATAGACTAACTTGGGACGAACTTAGACAAACCTAAAAATTAGACTAAATTTTGTCTTTGTTCGTCCCAATTTAGTCACGTTACTCTCATTCTATGGTTAATCTAAGTTCGTTCTTAAAAATTGACAAAGTTGGGACGAACTTGGACAAACTTGGGACGAACTTAGACAACCCTTAGAATGAGACTAATGTTTGTCTTTGTTAGTCCCAAGTTAGTCTCGTTAGTATCATTCTAAGGTTTGTCTAAGTTAATCCTTAGAAAGAGACTAACTTGGGACGAACTAAGACAAACATTAGAATGAGACTAAAGTTTGTCTTTGTTTGTCCCAAGTTAGTCTCGTTAGTCACATTCTAAGGTTTGTATAAGTTCGTCCTTAGAAATAGACTAACTTGAGATGGACTTTGACAAACCTTAGAATGAGACTAAAGTTTGTTTTTGTTCGTCTCAAGTTTGTCTCGTTACTCTCGATCTAAGGTTTATCTAAGTTCGACCTTGGAAATAGACTAACTTGGGACGAACTTTGACAAATTTGGGACGAACTTAGAACAACCTTAGAATGAGACTAAAGTTTGTCTTTGTTCGTCCCAAGTTAGTCTTGTTAGTCTCATTCTAAGGGTTGTCTAAGTTGGTCCTTAGAAAGAGTCTAACTTGGGACTAACTTGGGACGAACTTAGAAAAACCTTAGAATGAGACTAAAGTTTGTCTTTGTTCGTCCCAAGTTAGTCTCTTAGTCTCATTCTAAGGTTTATCTAAGTTCGTCCTTAGAAATAGACTAACTTGGGATGAATTTAGACTAACCTTAGAATGAGATTAATGTTTGTCTTTGTTCTTCCAAGGTTAGTCTCGTTAGTCTCATTCTAAAGTTTGTCTAAGTTCATCCTTAGAAATAGACTAACTTGGGACGAACTTAGACTAACTTGGGACGAACTTAGACAACCCTCAGAATGAGACTAAAGTTTGTCTTTATTCGTCCCAAGTTAGTCTCGTTAGTCTCATTCTAAGGTTTATATAAGTTCGTCCTCAAAAATAGACTAACTTGGAACGAACCCAGACAAACCTTAGAATGAGACAAAAGGTTGTCTTTGTTCATCCTAAGTTAGTCTTGTTAGTCTCATTCTAAGGTTTGTATACGTTCGTCCTTAGAAATAGTCTAACTTGGGACGAACTTTGACAAACCTTAGAATGAGACAAAAGTTTCTCTTTGTTTGTCCCAAGTTAGTCTTGTTACTCTCATTCTAAGGTTTATCTAAGTTCGTCCTTAGAAATAGACTAACTTGGGACGAACTTAGACTAGCCTTAGAATGAGATTAATGTTTGTCTTTGTTCGTCCCAAGTTAGTCTCGTTAGTCTCATTCTAAGGGTTGTATACGTTTGTCCTTAGAAATAGTCTAACTTGGGACGAACTTTGACAAACCTTAGAATGAGACTAAAGTTTGTCTTTGTTCGTCCCAAGTTAGTCTAGTTACTCTCATTCTAAGGTTTATCTAAGTTCGTCCTTAGAAATAGACTAACTTGGGATGAACTTAGACTAACCTTAGAATGAAACTAATGTTTGTCTTTGTTCGTCCCAAGTTAGACTCGTTAGTCTCATTCTAAGGTTTGTCTAAGTGCGTCCTTAGAAATAGACTAACTAGGGACGAACTTTGACAAACTTTGGATGAACTTAGACAAACCTTAGAATGAGACAAAAGTTTGTCTTTGTTCGTCCCAAGTTAGTCTCGTTAGTCTCATTCTAAGGTTTTTCTAAGTTTGTCTATAGAAAGAGACAAACGTGGGACAAACTTAGACTAACTTGGGACGAACTTAGACAAACCTTAGAATGAGACTAAAGTTTGTCTTTGTTCGTCCCAAGTTAGTCTCGTTAGTCTCATTCTAAGGTTTATCTAAGTTCGTCCTTAGAAATAGACTAACTTGGGACGAACTTAGACAATCCTAAGAATTAGACTAAATTTTGGCTTTGTTCATCCCAAGTTAGTATCGTTAGTCTCATTCTAAGGTTCGTATACGTTCGTCCTTAGAAATAGTCTAACTTGGGACAAACTTTGACAAACCTTAGAATGAGACTAAAGTTTGTCTTTGTTCGTCCCAAGTTAGTCTCGTTACTCTCATTATAAGGTTTATCTAAGTTCGTCCTTAGAAATAGACTAACTTGGGACGAACTTGGACAAACTTGGGACGAACTTAGACAAACCTTAGAATGAGACTAAAGTTTGTCTTTGTTCGTCCCAAGTTAGTCTCGTTAGTCTCATTCTAAGGTTTCTCTAAGTTCGTCCTTAGAAATAGACTAACTTGGGACGAACTTAGACAAACCTAAAAATTAGACTAAATTTTGTCTTTGTTCGTCCCAAGTTAGGCTCGTTAGTCTCATTCTAAGGTTTATCTAAGTTCGTTCTTAAAAATAGACAAAGTTGGGATGAACTTGGACAAACTTGGGACGAACTTAGACAACCCTTAGAATGAGACTAATGTTTGTCTTTGTTCGTCCCAAGTTAGTCTCGTTAGTATCATTCTAAGGTTTGTCTAAGTTCGTCCTTAGAAAGAGACTAACTTGGGACGAACTTAGACAAACCTTATAATGAGACTAAAGTTTGTCTTTGTTCGTCCCAAGTTAGTCTCGTTAGTCTCATTCTAAGGTTTGTATAAGTTCGTCCTTAGAAATAGACTAACTTGGGATGAACTTTGAGAAACCTTATAATGAGACTAATGTTTGTCTTTGTTCGTCTCACATTAGTCTCGTTACTCTCATTCTAAGGTTTATCTAAGTTCGTCCTTAGAAATAGACTAACTTGGGATGAACTTAGACAAACCTTAGAATGAGACTAAAGTTTGTTTTTGTTCGTCCCAAGTTAGTCTCGTTAGTCTCATTCTAAGGTTTGTCTAAGTTTGTCCTTAGAAATAGACTAACTTGAGACGAACTTTGACAAACTTGGGACGAACTTAGACAAACCTTAGAATGAGACTAAAGTTTGTCTTTGTTCGTCCCAAGTTAGTCTCGTTAGTCTCATTCTAAGGTTTCTCTAAGTTCGTCCTTAGAAATAGACTAACTTGGGACGAACTTAGACAAACCTAAAAATTAGACTAAATTTTGTCTTTGTTCGTCCCAATTTAGTCTCGTTACTCTCATTCTATGGTTTATCTAAGTTCGTTCTTAAAAATTGACAAAGTTGGGACGAACTTGGACAAACTTGGGACGAACTTAGACAACCCTTAGAATGAGACTAATGTTTGTCTTTGTTCGTCCCAAGTTAGTCTCGTTAGTATCATTCTAAGGTTTGTCTAAGTTCGTCCTTAGAAAGAGACTAACTTGTGACGAACTAAGACAAACATTAGAATGAGACTAAAGTTTGTCTTTGTTTGTCCCAAGTTAGTCTCGTTAGTCACATTCTAAGGTTTGTATAAGTTCGTCCTTAGAAATAGACTAACTTGAGATGGACTTTGACAAACCTTAGAATGAGACTAAAGTTTGTTTTTGTTCGTCTCAAGTTTGTCTCGTTACTCTCGATCTAAGGTTTATCTAAGTTCGACCTTGGAAATAGACTAACTTGGGACGAACTTTGACAAACTTGGGACGAACTTAGAACAACCTTAGAATGAGACTAAAGTTTGTCTTTGTTCGTCCCAAGTTAGTCTTGTTAGTCTCATTCTAAGGGTTGTCTAAGTTGGTCCTTAGAAAGAGTCTAACTTGGGACTAACTTGGGACGAACTTAGAAAAACATTAGAATGAGACTAAAGTTTGTCTTTGTTCGTCCCAAGTTAGTCTCTTAGTCTCATTCTAAGGTTTATCTAAGTTCGTCCTTAGAAATAGACTAACTTGGGATGAATTTAGACTAACCTTAGAATGAGATTAATGTTTGTCTTTGTTCTTCCAAGGTTAGTCTCGTTAGTCTCATTCTAAGGTTTGTCTAAGTTCATCCTTAGAAATAGACTAACTTGGGATGAACTTTGACAAACTTGGGAAGAACTTAGACAAACCTTAGAATGAGACTAAAGTTTGTCTTTGTTCGTCCCAAATTAGTCTCGTTAGTCTCATTCTTAGGTTTGTCTAAGTTCGTCATTAGAAAGAGACTAACTTGGGACGAACTTAGACTAACTTGGGTCGAACTTAGTCAAACCTTAGAATGAGACTAAAGTTAGTCTTTATTCGTCCCAAGTTAGTCTCTTAGTCTCATTCTAAGGTTTATCTAAGTTCTTCGTTAGAAATAGACTAACTTGGGACGAACTTAGACAAACCTTAGAATGAGACTAAAGTTTGTCTTTGTTCGTCCCAAGTTAGTCTCGTTAGTCTCATTCCAAGGTTTGTGTAAGTTCGTCCTTAGAAATAGACTAACTTGGGACGAACTATGACAAACCTTAGAAAGAGACTAAAGTTTGTCTTTGTTCGTCTCAAGTTAGTCTCGTTACTCTCATTCTAAGGTTTATCTAAGTTTGTCCTTAGAAATAGACTAACTTGGGACGAACTTAGACAAACCTTAGAATGAGACTAAAGTTTGTCTTTGTTCGTCCCAAGTTAGTCTCGTTAGTCTCATTCTAAGGTTTATCTAAGTTCATCCTTAGAAATAGACTAACTTGGGACGAACTTTGACAAACCTTAGAATGAAACTAAAGTTTGTCTTTGTTCGTCCCAAGTTAGTCTCGTTAGTCTTATTCTAAGGTTTGTATAAGTTCATCCTTAGAAATAGGCTAACTTGGGAAGAACTTTGACAAACTTGGGAAGAACTTAAACAAACCTTAGAATGAGACTAAAGTTTGTCTTTGTTCATCCCAAGTTAGTCTCATTCTAAGGTTTGGCTAAGTTCATCCTTAGAAAGAGACAAATGTGGGACGAACTTAGACACTAACTTGGGACAAACTTAGACACTAACTTGGGACAAACTTGGCAAAACCTTAGAATGAGACTACAGTTTGTCTTTGTTCGTCCCAATTTAGTCTCGTAGTCTCATTCTAAGGTTTGAATAAGTTCGTCCTTATAAATAGACGAACTTTGACGAACCTTAGAATGAGACTAATGTTTGTCTTTGATCGTCTCAAGTTAGTCTCGTTACTCTCATTCTAAGGTTTATCTTAGTTCGTCCTTAAAAATAGACTAACTTGGGACGAACTTTGACAAACTTGGGATGAACTTAGACAAACCTTAGAATGAGACTAAAGTTTGTCTTTGTTCGTCCCAAGTTAGTCTCGTTAGTCTCATTCCAGGGTTTATCTAAGTTCGTCATTAGAAAGAGACTAACTTGGGACGAACTTAGACTAACTTGGGACGAACTTAGACAAACCTTAGAATGAGATTAAAGTTTGTCTTTGTTCGTCCCAAGTTAGTTTCGTTAGTCTCATTCTAAGGTTTGTCTAAGTTCCTCCTTAGATAGAGACAAACGTGGGACGAACTTAGACTAACTTGGTACGAACTTAGACAAACCTTAGAATGAGACTAAAGTTTGTCTTTGTTCATCCCAAGTTAGTCTCGTTAGTCTCATTCTAAGGTTTATCTAAGTTTGTCCTCAGAAATAGACTAACTTGGGACGAACTTAAACAAACCTTAGAATGAGACTAAAGTTTGTCTTTGTTCGTCCCAAGTTAGTCTCGTTAGTCTCATTCTAAGGTTTGTGTAAGTTCGTCCTTAGAAATATACTAACTTGGGGCGACCTTTGACATACCTTAGAATGAGACTAAAGTTTTTCTTTGTTCAACTCAAGTCAGTCTCGTTACTCTCATTCTAAGGTTTATCTAAGTTCGTCCTTAGAAATAGACAAACTTTGGACAAACTTAGACACTAACTTGGGACAAACTTAGACTAACCTTAATATGAGACTAAAGTTTATCTTTGTTCGTCCCAAGTTAGTCCCGTTAGTCTCATTCTAAGGTTTATATAAGTTCGTCCTTAGAAATAGACTAACTTGGGACGAACTTGGACAAACCTTAGAATGAGACTATAGTTTGTCTTTGTTCGTACCAAGTTAGTCTCGTTAGTCTCATTCTAAGGTTTGTATAAGTTCGTCCTTAGAAATAGACTAACATCGGACGAACTTGACGAACCTTAGAATGAGACTAATGTTTGTCTTTGTTCGTCTCTAGTTAGTCTCGTTACTCTCATTCTAAGGTTTATCTTAGTTCGTCCTTAAAAATAGACTAACTTGGGACGAACTTTGACAAACCTTAGAATGAGACTAAAGTTTGTCTTTGTTCGTCCCAAGTTAGTCTCGTTAGTCTCATTCTAGGGTTGTCTAAGTTCGTCCTTAGAAAGAGACTAACTTGGGACGAACTTAGACTAACCTTAGAATGAGACTAAAGTTAGTATTTATTCGTCCCAAGTTAGTCTCTTAGTCTCGTTCTATGGTTTATCTAAGTTCGTCCTTTGAAATAGACTAACTTGGGACGAACATAGACTAACCTTAGAATGAAACTAATGCTTGTATTCGTTCTTCCCAAGTTTGTCTCGTTAGTCTCATTCTAAGGTTTGTCTAAGTTCGTCCTTAGAAATAGACTAACTTGAGACGAACTTTGACAAACTTGGGATGAACTTAGACAAACCTTAGAATGAGACTAAAGTTTGTCTTTGTTCGTCCCAAATTAGTCTCGTTAGTCTCATTCTAAGGTTCGTCTAAGTTCGTCCTTAGAAAGAGACAAACGTGGGACGAACTTAGACTAACTTGGGACGAACTTACACAAACCTTAGAATGAGATTAAAGTTTGTCTTTGTTCGTCCCAAGTTAGTCTCGTTACTCTCATTCTAAGGTTTTTCTAAGTTCATCCATAAAAAGAGACAAACGTGGGACGAACTTAGACTAACTTGGGACGAACTTAGACAAACATTAGAATGAGACTAAAGTTTGTCTTTGTTCGTCCCAAGTTAGTCCTGTTAGTCTCATTCTAAGGTTTATCTACGTTCGTCCTTAGAAATAGACTAACTTGGGACGAACTGAGACAAACATTAGAATGAGACTAAAGTTTGTCTTTGTTCGTCCCAAGTTAGTCTCGTTAGTCACATTCTAAGGTTTGTATAAGTTCGTCCTTAGAAATAGACTAACTTGAGATGGACTTTGACAAACCTTAGAATGAGACTAAAGTTTGTCTTTGTTCGTCTCAAGTTTGTCTCGTTACTCTCGATCTAAGGTTTATCTAAGTTCGTCCTTGGAAATAGACTAACTTTGGACGAACTTAGACAAACCTTAGAATAACACTAAAGTTTGTCTTTGTTCGTCCCAAGTTAGTCTTGTTAGTCTCATTCTAAGGTTTGTCTAAGTTGGTCTTTAGAAAGAGTCTAACTTGGGACTAACTTGGGACGAACTTAGACAAACCTTAGAATGAGACTAAAGTTTGTCTTTGTTCGTCTTAAGTTAGTCTCTTAGTCTCATTCTAAGGTTTATCTAAGTTCGTCCTTAGAAATAGACTAACTTGGGACGAACTTGGACAAACCTTAGAATGAGACTATAGTTTGTCGTTGTTCGTCCCAATTTAGTTTCGTAGTCTCATTCTAAGGTTTGAATAAGTTCGTCCTTATAAATAGATGAACTTTGACGAACCTTAGAATGAGACTAATGTTTGTCTTTGTTCGTCTCAAAATAGTCTCGTTACTCTCATTCTAAGGTTTATCTTAGTTCGTCCTTAAAAATAGACTAACTTGGGACGAACTTAGAGAAACCATAGAATGAGACTAAAGTTTGTCTTTATTCGTCCCAAGTTAGTCTCGTTAGTCTCATTCTAAGGTTTGTGTAAGTTCGTTCTTAGAAATAGACTAACTTGGGACGACCTTTGACAAACCTTAGAATAAGACTAAAGTTTGTCTTTGTTCAACTCAAGTCAGTCTCGTTACTCTCATTCTAAGGTTTATCTAAGTTCGTCCTTAGAAATAGACTAACTTTGGACAAACTTAGACAAACCTTAGAATGACACTAAAGTTTGTCTTTGTTATTCCCAAGTTAGTCTCGTTTTTTCAGTCTAAGGTTTGTCTAAGTTCGTCCATAGAAAGAGACGAACGTGGGACGAATTTAGACAAACTTGGGACGAACTTAGACAAACCTTAGAATGAGACAAAAGTTTGTCTTTGTTCTTCCCAAAATAGTCTCGTTAGTCTCATTCTATGGTTTGTATAAGTTCGTCATTAGAAATTGACTAACTAGGGACGAAATTAGACAAACCTTAGAATGAGACTAAAGTTTGTCTTTGTTCGTCCCAAGTTAGTCTCGTTAGTCTCATTCTAAGGTTTGTATAAGTTCATCCTTAGAAATAGACTAACTTGGGATGAACATTGACAAACCTTAGAATGAGACTAAAGTTTGTCTTTGTTCGTCTCAAGTTAGTCTCGTTACTCTCATTCTAAGGTTTATCTAAGTTCGTTCTTAGAATTAGACTAACTTGGTACGAACTTAGACTAACCTCAGAATGAGACTGATGTTTGTCTTTGTTCTTCCCAAGTTAGTCTCGTTTTTTCAGTCTATGGGTTGTCTAAGTTCGTCCTTAGAAAGAGACAAACGTGGGACGAATTTAGACAAACTTGGGACGAACTTAGGCAAACCTTAGAATGAGACAAAAGTTTGTCTTTGTTCTTCCCAAAATAGTCTCGTTAGTCTCATTCTAAGGTTTGTATAAGTTCGTCCTTAGAAATTTACTAACTTGGGACAAACTTTGACAAACCTTAGAATGAGATGAAAGTTTGTCTTTGTTCGTCTCAAGTTAGTCTCGTTACGCTCATTCTAAGGTTTATCTAAGTTCGTCCTTAGAAATAGACTAACTTGGGACAAACTTCGACAAACTTGGGACGAACTTAGACAAACCTTAGAATGAGACTAAAGTTGGTCTTTGTTCGTCCCAAGTTAGTCTCGTTAGTCTCATTCTAAGGTTTGTCTAAGTTCATCCTTAGAAACAGACTAACTTGGGACAAACTTTGACAAACTTGGGAAGAACTTAGACAAACCTTAGAATGAGACTAAAGTTAGTGTTTGTTCATCCCAAGTTAGTCTCGTTAGTCTCATTCTAAGGTTTGTCTAAGTTCGTCCATAGAAAGAGACTAACTTGGGACGAACTTAGACAAACCTTAGAATGAGACTAAAGTTTGTCTTTGTTCGTCCCAAGTTAGTCTCTTCGTCTCATTCTAAGGTTTATCAAAGTTCGTCCTTAGAAATAGACTAACTTGGGACGAACTTAGACTAACCTTAGAATGAGACTAATGTTTGTCTTTGTTCGTCCCAAGTTAGTCTCGTTAGTCTCATTCTAAGGTTTGTCTAAGTTTGTCCTTAGAAATAGACTAACTTGAGACGAACTTTGACAAACTTGGGACGAACTTAGACAAACCTTAGAATGAGACTAAAGTTTGTCTTTGTTCGTCCCAAGTTAGTCTCGTTAGTCTCATTCTAAGGTTTCTCTAAGTTCGTCCTTAGAAATAGACTAACTTGGGACGAAGTTAGACAAACCTAAAAATTAGACTAAATTTTGTCTTTGTTCGTCCCAAGTTAGTCTCGTTACTCTCATTCTATGGTTTATCTAAGTTCGTTCTTAAAAATTGACAAAGTTGGGACGAACTTGGACAAACTTGGGACGAACTTAGACAACCCTTAGAACGAGACTAATGTTTGTCTTTGTTCGTCCCAAGTTAGTCTCGTTAGTATCATTCTAAGGTTTGTCTAAGTTCGTCCTTAGAAAGAGACCAACTTGGGACGAACTAAGACAAACATTAGAATGAGACTAAAGTTGTTCTTTGTTCGTCCCAAGTTAGTCTCGTTAGTCACATTCTAAGGTTTGTATAAGTTCGTCCTTAGAAATAGACTAACTTGAGATGGACTTTGACAAACCTTAGAATGAGACTAAAGTTTGTTTTAGTTCGTCTCAAGTTTGTCTCGTTACTCTCGATCTAAGGTTTATCTAAGTTCGACCTTGGAAATAGACTAACTTGGGATGAACTTTGACAAACTTGGGACGAACTTAGACAAACATTAGAATGAGACTAAAGTTTGTCTTTGTTCGTCCCAAGTTATTCTTGTTAGTCTCATTCTAAGGGTTGTCTAAGTTGGTCCTTAGAAAGAGTCTAACTTGGGACTAACTTGGGATGAACTTAGACAAACCTTAGAATGAGACTAAAGTTTGTCTTTGTTCGTCCCAAGTTAGTCTCTTAGTCTTATTCTAAGGTTTATCTAAGTTCGTCCTTAGAAATAGACTAACTTGGGATGAATTTAGACTAACCTTAGAATGAGATTAATGTTTGTCTTTGTTCTTCCAAGGTTAGTCTCGTTAGTCTCATTCTAAGGTTTGTCTAAGTTCATCCTTGGAAATAGACTAACTTGGGACGAACTTTGACAAACTTGGGAAGAACTTAGCCAAACCTTAGAATGAGACTAAAGTTTGTCTTTGTTCGTCCCAAATTAGTCTCGTTAGTCTCATTCTTAGGTTTGTCTAAGTTCGTCATTAGAAAGAGACTAACTTGGGACGAACTTAGACTAACTTGGGTCGAACTTAGTCAAACCTTAGAATGAGACTAAAGTTAGTCTTTATTCGTCCCAAGTTAGTCTCTTAGTCTCATTCTAAGGTTTATCTAAGTTCTTCGTTAGAAATAGACTAACTTGGGACGAACATAGACAAACCTTAGAATGAGACTAAAGTTTGTCTTTGTTCGTCCCAAGTTAGTCTCGTTAATCTCATTCCAAGGTTTGTGTAAGTTCGTCCTTAGAAATAGACTAACTTGGGACGAACTATGACAAACCTTAGAAAGAGACTAAAGTTTGTCTTTGTTCGTCTCAAGTTAGTCTCGTTACTCTCATTCTAAGGTTTATCTAAGTTTGTCCTTAGAAATAGACTAACTTGGGACGAACTTAGACAAACCTTAGAATGAGACTAAAGTTTGTCTTTGTTCATCCCAAGTTAGTCTCGTTAGTCTCATTCTAAGGTTTATCTAAGTTCATCCTTAGAAATAGACTAACTTGGGACGAACTTTGACAAACCTTAGAATGAAACTAAAGTTTGTCTTTGTTCGTCCCAAGTTAGTCTCGTTAGTCTTATTCTAAGGTTTGTATAAGTTCATCCTTAGAAATAGGCTAACTTGGGAAGAACTTTGACAAACTTGGGAAGAACTTAAACAAACCTTAGAATGAGACTAAAGTTTGTCTTTGTTCGTCCCAAGTTAATCTCATTCTAAGGTTTGGCTAAGTTCATCCTTAGAAAGAGACAAATGTGGGACGAACTTAGACACTAACTTGGGACAAACTTAGACACTAACTTGGGACAAACTTGGACAAACCTTAGAATGAGACTACAGTTTGTCTTTGTTCGTCCCAATTTAGTCTCGTAGTCTCATTCTAATGTTTGAATAAGTTCGTCCTTATAAATAGACGAACTTTGACGAACCTTAGAATGAGACTAATGTTTGTCTTTGATCATCTCAAGTTAGTCTCGTTACTCTCATTCTAAGGTTTATCTTAGTTCGTCCTTAAAAATAGACTAACTTGGGACGAACTTTGACAAACTTGGGATGAACTTAGACAAACCTTAGAATGAGACTAAAGTTTGTCCTTGTTCGTCCCAAGTAAGTCTCGTTAGTCTCATTCCAGGGTTTATCTAAGTTCGTCCTTAGAAAGAGACTAACTTGGGACGAACTTAGACTAACTTGGGACGAACTTAGACAAACCTTAGAATGAGATTAAAGTTTGTCTTTGTTCGTCCCAAGTTAGTTTCGTTAGTCTCATTCTAAGGTTTGTCTAAGTTCATCCTTAGATAGAGACAAACGTGGGACGAACTTAGACTAACTTGGTACGAACTTAGACAAACCTTAGAATGAGACTAAAGTTTGTCTTTGTTCATCCCAAGTTAGTCTCGTTAGTCTCATTCTAAGGTTTATCTAAGTTGGTCCTCAGAAATAGACTAACTTGGGACGAACTTAAACAAACCTCAGAATGAGACTAAAGTTTGTCTTTGTTCGTCCCAAGTTAGTCTCGTTAGTCTCATTCTAAGGTTTGTGTAAGTTCGTCCTTAGAAATAGACTAACTTGGGGCGACCTTTGACATACCTTAGAATGAGACTAAAGTTTGTCTTTGTTCAACTCAAGTCAGTCTCGTTACTCTCATTCTAAGGTTTATCTAAGTTCGTCCTTAGAAATAGACAAACTTTGGACAAACTTAGACACTAACTTGAGACAAACTTAGACTAACCTTAATATGAGACTAAAGTTTGTCTTTGTTCGTCCCAAGTTAGTCCCGTTAGTCTCATTCTAAGGTTTATATAAGTTCGTCCTTAGAAATAGACTAACTTGGGACGAACTTGGACAAACCTTAGAATGAGACTATTGTTTGTCTTTGTTCGTCCCAAGTTAGTCTCGTTACTCTCATTCTAAGGTTTATCTAAGTTCGTCCTTAGAAATAGATAAACTTTGGACAAACTTAGACACTAACTTGGGACAAACTTAGACTAACCTTAATATGAGACTAAAGTTTGTCTTTGTTCGTCCCAAGTTAGTCCTGTTAGTCTCATTCTAAGGTTTGTATAAGTTCGTCCTTAGAAATAGACTAACATCGGACGAACTTGACGAACCTTAGAATGAGACTAATGTTTGTCTTTGTTCGTCTCTAGTTAGTCTCGTTACTCTCATTCTAAGGTTTATCTTAGTTCGTCCTTAAAAATAGACTAACTTGGGACGAACTTTGATAAACCTTAGAATGAGACTAAAGTTTGTCTTTGTTCGTCCCAAGATAGTCTCGTTAGTCTCATTCTAGGGTTGTCTAAGTTCGTCCTTAGAAAGAGACTAACTTGGGACGAACTTAGACTAACCTTAGAATGAGACTAAAGTTAGTATTTATTCGTCCCAAGTTAGTCTCCTAGTCTCGTTCTATGGTTTATCTAAGTTCGTCCTTTGAAATAGACTAACTTGGGACGAACATAGACTAACCTTAGAATGAAACTAATGTTTGTATTCGTTCTTCCCAAGTTTGTCTCGTTAGTCTCATTCTAAGGTTTGTCTAAGTTCGTCCTTAGAAATAGACTAACTTGAGACGAACTTTGACAAACTTGGGATGAACTTAGACAAACCTTAGAATCAGACTAAAGTTTTTCTTTGTTCGTCCCAAATTAGTCTCGTTAGTCTCATTCTAAGGTTCGTCTAAGTTCGTCCTTAGAAAGAGACAAACGTGGGACGAACTTAGACTAACTTGGGACGAACTTACACAAACCTTAGAATGAGATTAAAGTTTGTCTTTGTTCGTCCCAAGTTACTCTTGTTACTCTCATTCTAAGGTTTGTCTAAGTTCATCCATAAAAAGAGACAAACGTGGGACGAACTTAGACTAACTTGGGACGAACTTAGACAAACATTAGAATGAGACTAAAGTTTGTCTTTGTTCGTCCCAAGTTAGTCCTGTTAGTCTCATTCTAAGGTTTATCTACGTTCGTCCTTAGAAATAGACTAACTTGGGACCAACTGAGACAAACATTAGAATGAGACTAAAGTTTGTCTTTGTTCGTCCCAAGTTAGTCTCGTTAGTCACATTCTAAGGTTTGTATAAGTTCGTCCTTAGAAATAGACTAACTTGAGATGGACTTTGACAAACCTTAGAATGAGACTAAAGTTTGTCTTTGTTCGTCTCAAGTTTGTCTCGTTACTCTCGATCTAAGGTTTATCTAAGTTCGTCCTTGGAAATAGACTAACTTTGGACGAACTTAGACAAACCTTAGAATGACACTAAAGTTTGTCTTTGTTCGTCCCAAGTTAGTCTTGTTAGTCTCATTCTATGGTTTGTCTAAGTTGGTCCTTAGAAAGTGTCTAACTTGGGACTAACTTGGGACGAACTTAGACAAACCTTAGAATGAGACTAAAGTTTGTCTTTGTTCGTCTTAAGTTAGTCTCTTAGTCTCATTCTAAGGTTTATCTAAGTTCATCCTTAGAAATAGACTAACTTGGGAAGAACTTGGACAAACCATAGAATGAGACTATAGTTTGTCTTTGTTCGTCCCAATTTAGTTTCGTAGTTTCATTCTAAGGTTTGAATAAGTTCGTCCTTATAAATAGACGAACTTTGACGAACCTTAGAATGAGACTAATGTTTGTCTTTGTTCGTCTCAAAATAGTCTCGTTACTCTCATTCTAAGGTTTATCTTAGTTCGTCCTTAAAAATAGACTAACTTGGGACGAACTTAGAGAAACCTTAGAATGAGACTAAAGTTTGTCTTTATTCGTCCCAAGTTAGTCTCGTTAGTCTCATTCTAAGGTTTGTGTAAGTTCGTTCTTAGAAATAGACTAACTTGGGACTACCTTTGACAAACCTTAGAATAAGACTAAAGTTTGTCTTTGTTCAACTCAAGTCAGTCTCGTTACTCTCATTCTAAGGTTTATCTAAGTTCGTCCTTAGAAATAGACTAACTTTGGACAAACTTAGACAAACCTTAGAATGACACTAAAGTTTGTCTTTGTTATTCCCAAGTTAGTCTCGTTTTTTCAGTCTAAGGTTTGTCTAAGTTCATCCTTAGAAAGAGACAAACGTGGGACGAATTTAGACAAACTTGGGACGAACTTAGACAAACCTTAGAATGAGACAAAAGTTTGTCTTTGTTCTTCCCAAAATAGTCTCGTTAGTCTCATTCTAAGGTTTGTATAAGTTCGTCCTTAGAAATTGACTAACTAGGGACGAAATTAGACAAACCTTAGAATGATACTAAAGTTTGTCTTTGTTCGTCCCAAGTTAGTCTCGTTAGTCTCATTCTAAGGTTTGTATAAGTTCATCCTTAGAAATAGACTAACTTGGGATGAACATTGACAAACCTTAGAATGAGACTAAAGTTTGTCTTTGTTCGTCTCAAGTTAGTCTCGTTACTCTCATTCTAAGGTTTATCTAAGTTCGTTCTTAGAATTAGACTAACTTGGTACAAACTTAGACTAACCTCAGAATGAGACTAATGTTTGTCTTTGTTCTTCCCAAGTTAGTCTCGTTTTTTCAGTCTAAGGGTTGTCTAAGTTTGTCCTTAGAAAGAGACAAACGTGGGACGAATTTAGACAAACTTGGGACGAACTTAGGCAAACCTTAAATTGAGACAAAAGTTTGTCTTTGTTCTTCCCAAAATAGTCTCGTTAGTCTCATTCTAAGGTTTGTATAAGTTCGTCCTTAGAATTTGACTAACTTGGGACAAACTTTGACAAACCTTAGAATGAGACGAAAGTTTGTCTTTGTTCGTCTCAAGTTAGTCTCGTTACGCTCATTCTAAGGTTTATCTAAGTTCGTCCTTAGAAATAGACTAACTTGGGACAAACTTCGACAAACTTGGGACGAACTTAGACAAACCTTAGAATGAGACTAAAGTTTGTCTTTGTTCGTCCCAAGTTAGTCTCGTTAGTCTCATTATAAGGTTTGTCTAAGTTCATCCTTAGAAACAGACTAACTTGGGACGAACTTAGACTAACTTGGGACGAACTTAGACTAACTTGGGACGAACTTAGACAAACCTTAGAATGAGACTAAAGTTTGTCTTTGTTCGTCCCAAGTTAGTCTCGTTATTCTCATTCTAAGGTTTGTCTAAGTTCGTCATTAGAAAGAGGCAAACGTGGAACGTACTTAGACTAACTTGTGACGAACTTAGACACACCTTAGAATGAGACTAAAGTTTTTCTTTTTTCGTCCCAAGTTAGGCTCGTTAGTCTCATTCTAAGGTTTATCTAAGTTCGTTCTTAAAAATAGACAAAGTTGGGACGAACTTGGAAAAACTTGGGACAAACTTAGACAAACCTTAGAATGAGACTAAAGTTTGTCTTTGTTCGTCCCAAATTAGTCTCGTTAGTCTCATTCTTAGGTTTGTCTAAGTTCATCCTTAGAAAGAGACTAACTTGGGACGAACTTAGACTAACTTGGGTCGAACTTAGACAAACCTTAGAATGAGACTAATGTTTGTCTTCGTTCTTCCCAAGTTTGTCTCGTTAGTCTCATTCTAAGGTTTGTCTAAGTTCGTCCTTAGAAATAGACTAACTTGGGACGATATTTGACAAACTTGGGACGAACTTAGACAAACCTAAGAATGAGACTAAAGCTTGTCTTTGTTCGTCCCAAATTAGTCTCGTTAGTCTCATTCAAAGGTTCGTCTAAGTTCGTCCTTAGAAAGAGACAAACATGGGACGAACTTAGACTAACTTGGGACGAACTTACACAAACCTTAGAATGAGATTAAAGTTTGTCTTTGTTCGTCCCAAGTTAGTCTCGTTAGTCTCATTCTAAGGTTTGTCTAAGTTCATCCATAGAAAGAGACAAACGTGGGACGAACTTAGACTAACTTGGGACGAACTTAGACACACATTAGAATGAGACTAAAGTTTGTCATTGTTCGTCCCAAGTT
Source organism: Rhodiola kirilowii (assembly GCA_033675215.1). Taxonomy (NCBI): domain Eukaryota; kingdom Viridiplantae; phylum Streptophyta; class Magnoliopsida; order Saxifragales; family Crassulaceae; genus Rhodiola; species Rhodiola kirilowii. The sequence goes on from CM066199.1 coordinate 22,164,638, forward strand.
AGTCCCGTTAGTCTCATCTAAGGTTTATCTACGTTCGTCCTTAGAAATAGACTAACTTGGTATGAACTGAGACAAACATTAGAATGAGACTAAAGTTTGTCTTTGTTCGTCCCAAGTTAGTCTCGTTAGTCACATTCTAAGGTTTGTATAAGTTTGTCCTTAGAAATAGACTAACTTGAGATGAACTTTGACAAACCTTAGAATGAGACTAAAGTTTGTCTTTGTTCGTCTCAAGTTTGTCTCGTTACTCTCGATCTAAGGTTTATCTAAGTTCGTCCTTGGAAATAGACTAACTTGGGACGAACTTTGACAAACTTGGGATGAACTTAGACAAACCTTAGAATGAGACAAAAGGTTGTCTTTGTTCGTCCCAAGTTAGTCTTGTTAGTCTCATTCTAAGGTTTGTCTAAGTTGGTCCTTAGAAAGAGTCTAACTTGGGACAAACTGGGGACGAACTTAGACAAACCATAGAATGAGACTAAAGTTTGTCTTTGTTCGTCCCAAGTTAGTCTCTTAGTCTCATTCTAAGGTTTATCTAAGTTCGTCCTTAGAAATAGACTAACTTGGGATGAATTTAGACTAACCTTAGAATGAGACTAATGTTTGTCTTTGTTCTTCCCAAGTTAGTCTCGTTAGTCTCATTCTAAGATTTGTCTAAGTTCGTCCTTAGAAATAGACTAACTTGGGACTAACTTTGACAAACTTGGGACGAACTTAGACAAACCTTAGAATGAGACTAAAGTTTGTCTTTGTTCGTCCCAAATTAGTCTCGTTAGTCTCATTCTAAGGTTTGTCTAAGTTCGTCGTTAGAAAGAGACAAACGTGGGACGAACTTAGACTAACTTGGGACAAACTTAGACAAACCTTAGAATGACACAAAAGTTTGTCTTTGTTCGTCCCAAGTTAGTTTCGTTTGTCTCATTCCAAGGTTCGTCTAAGTTCGTCCTTAGAAATAGACTAACTTGGGACGAATCTTGACTAACTTGGGACGAACTTATACAAACATTAGAATGAGACTAAAGTTTGTCTTTCTTCGTCCCAAGTTAGTCCCGTTAGTCTCATTCTTAGGTTTATCTAAGTTCGTCCTTAGAAATAGACTAACTTGGGACGAACTGAGACAAACATTAGAATGAGACTAAAGTTTGTCTTCATTCGTCCCAAGTTAGTCTCGTTAGTCACATTCTAAGGTTTGTATTAGTTCATCCTTAGAAATAGACTAACTTGAGATGAACTTTGACAAACCTTAGAATGGGACTAAAGTTTGTCTTTGTTTGTCTCGTTACTCTCGATCTAAGGTTTATCTAAGTTCGTCCTTGGAAATAGACTAACTTGGGACGAACTTTGACAAACTTGGGACGAACTTAGACAAACGTTAGAATGAGACTAAAGTTTGTCTTTGTTCGTCCCAAGTTAGTCTTGTTAGTCTCATTCTAAGGTTTGTCTAAGTTGGTCCTTAGAAAGAGACTAACTTGGGACGAACTTAGACTAACTTGGGACGAACTTAGACAAACCTTAGAATGAGACTAAAGTTTGTCTTTGTTCGTCCCAAGTTAGTCTCTTAGTCTCATTCAAAGGTTTATCTAAGTTCGTCCTTAGAAATAGACTAATTTGGGACGAATTTAGACTAACCTTAGAATGAGACTAATGTTTGTCTTTGTTCTTCCCAAGTTAGTCTCGTTAGTTTCATTCAAAGGTTTGTCTAAGTTCGTCCTTAGAAATAGACTAACTTGGGACGAACTTTGACAAACTTGGGACGAACTTAGACAAACCTTAGAATGAGACTAAAGTTTGTCTTTGTTCGTCCCAAATTTGTCTTGTTAGTCTCATTTTTAGGTTTGTCTAAGTTTGTCCTTAGAAAGAGACTAACTTGGGACGAACTTAGACTAACTTGGGTCGAACTTAGACAAACCTTAGAATAAGATTAAAGTTAGTCTTTATTCATCCCAAGTTAGTCTCTTAGTCTTATTCTAAGGTTTATCTAAGTTCGTCCTTAGAAATAGACTAACTTGGGACGAACTAAGACAAACCTTAGAATGAGACTAAAGTTTGTCTTTGTTCGTCCCAAGTTAGTCTCGTTAGTCTCATTCTAAGGTTTGTGTAAGTTCGTCCTTAGAAATAGACTAACTTGGGACGAACTTAGACAAACCTTAGAATGAGACTAAAGTTTGTCTTTGTTCGTCCCAAGTTAGTCTCGTTAGTCTCATTCTAAGGTTTATCTAAGTTCGTCCTTAGAAATAGACTAACTTGGGACGAACTTTGACAAACCTTAGAATGAAACTAAAGTTTGTCTTTATTCGTCCCAAGTTAGTCTCGTTAGTCTCATTCTAAGGTTTGTATAAGTTCGTCCTTAGAAATAGACTAACTTGGGACAAACTTTGACAAACCTTAGAATGAGACTAAAGTTTGTCTTTGTTCATCTCAAGTTACTCTCGTTACTATCATTCTAAGGTTTATCTAAGTTCGTCCTTAGAAATACACTAACTTCAGACGAACTTTGACAAACTTGGGACGAACTTAAACAAACCTTAGAATGAGACTAAAGTTTGTCTTTGTTTGTCCCAAGTTAGTCTCAATCTAAGGTTTGTCTAAGTTCATCGTTAGAAAGAAACAAATGTGGTACGAACTTAGACACTAACTTGGGACAAACTTAGACTAACCTTAATATGAGACTAAAGTTGGTCTTTGTTCGTCCCAAGTTAGTCCCGTTAGTCTCATTCTAAGGTTTATCTAAGTTCGTCCTTAGAAATAGACTAACTTGGGACGAACTTGGACAAACCTTAGAATGAGACTACAGTTTGTCTTTGTTCGTCCCAAGTTAGTCTCGTTAGTCTCATTCTAAGGTTTGTATAGGTTCGTCCTTAGAAATAGACTAACTTCGGACGAACTTGACGAACCTTAGAATGAGACTAATGTTTGTCTTTGTTCGTCTCAAGTTAGTCTCGTTACTCTCATTCTAAGGTTTATCTTAGTTCGTCCTTAAAAATAGACTAACTTGGGACGAACTTTGACAAACCTTAGAATGAGACTAAAGTTTGTCTTTGTTCGTCCCAAGTTAGTCTCGTTAGTCTCATTCTAGGGTTGTCTAAGTTCTTCCTTAGAAAGAGATTAACTTGGGACGAACTTAGACTAACCTTAGAATGAGACTAAAGTTAGTCATTATTCATCCCAAGTTAGTCTCTTAGTCTCATTCTAAAGTTTATCTAAGTTCGTCCTTAGAAATAGACTTACTTGGGACGAACTTAGACTAACCTTAGAATGAGACTAATGTTTGTCTTTGTTATTCCCAAGTTAGTCTCGTTAGTCTCATTCTAAGGTTTGTCTATGTTCGTCCTTAGAAATAGACTAACTTGGGACGAACTTTGACAAACTTGGGACGAACTTAGACAAACCTTCGAATGACACTAAAGTTTGTCTTTGTTCGTCCCAAATTAGTCTCGTTAGTCTCATTCTAAGGTTCGTCTAAGTTCGCCTTAGAAAGAGACAAATATGGGACGAACTTAGACTAACTTGGGACGAACTTAGACAAACCTTAGAATGAGACTAAAGTTTGTCTTTGTTCGTCCCAAGTTAGTTTCGTTAGTCTCATTCTAAGGTTTGTCTAAGTTCGTCCTTAGATAGAGACAAACGTGGGACGAACTTAGACTAACTTGGGACGAACTTAGACAAACCTTAGAATGAGACTAAAGTTTGTCTTTGTTCGTTCCAAGTTAGTCTCAATAGTCTCATTCTAAGGTTTATCTAAGTTCGTCCTCAGAAATAGACTAACTTGGGATGAACTTAGAGAAACCTTAGAATGAGACTAAAGTTTGTCTTTGTTTGTCCCAAGTTAGTCTCGTCAGTCTCATTCTAAGGTTTGTGTAAGTTCGTCCTTAGAAATAGACTAACTTGGGACGACCTTTGACAAACCTTAGAATGAGACTAAAGTTTGTCTTTGTTCAACTCAAGTCAGTCTCGTTACTCTCATTCTAAGGTTTATCTAAGTTCGTCCTTAGAAATAGACTAACTTTGGACGAACTTAGACAAACCTTAGAATGAGACTAAAGTTTGTCTTTGTTCGTCCCAAGTTAGTCTCGTTAGTCTCATTATAAGGTTTATCTAAGTTCTTCCTTAGAAATAGACTTACTAGGGACGAAATTAGACAAACCTTAGAATGAGACTAAAGTTTGTCTTTGTTTGTCCCAAGTTAGTCTCGTTAGTCTCATTCTAAGGTTTGTATGTTCATCCTTAGAAATAGACTAACTTGGGATGAACATTGACAAACCTTAGAATGAGACTAAAGTTTGTCTTTGTTCGTCTCAAGTTAGTCTCGTTACTCTCATTCTAAGGTTTATCTAAGTTCGTTCTTAGAAATAGACGAACTTGGGATGAACTTAGACTAACCTCAGAATGAGACTAATGTTTGTCTTTGTTCTTCCCAAGTTAGTCTCATTTTTTCAGTCTAACGTTTGTCTAAGTTCGTCCTTAGAAAGAGACAAACGTGGGACGAACTTAGACTAACTTGGGACGAACTTAGACAAACCTTAGAATGAGACAAAAGTTTGTCTTTGTTCGTCCCAAAATAGTCTCGTTAGTCTCATTCTAAGGTTTGTAGAAGTTCATCCTTAAAAATTGACTAACTTGGGACAAAATTTGACAAACCTTAGAATGAGACGAAAGTTTGTCTTTGTTCGTCTCAAGTTAGTCTCGTTACTCTCATTCTAAGGTTTATCTAAGTTCGTCCTTAGAAATAGACTAACTTGGGACGAACTTCGACAAACTTGGGACGAACTTAGACAAACCTTAGAATGAGACTAAAGTTTGTCTTTGTTCGTCCCAAATTAGTCTCGTTAGTCTCATTCTAAGGTTCGTCTAAGTTCGTCCTTAGAAAGAGACAAAAGTGGGACGAACTTAGACTAACTTGTGATGAACTTACACAAACCTTCGAATGAGATTAAAGTTTGTCTTTGTTCGTCCCAAGTTAGTCTCGTTAGTCTCATTCTAAGGTTTGTCTAAGTTCATCCATAGAAAGAGACAAACGTGGGACGAACTTAGACTAACTTGGGACGAACTTAGACAAACATTAGAATGAGACTAAAGTTTGTCTTTGTTCATCCCAAGTTAGTCCCGTTAGTCTCATTCTAAGGTTTATCTACGTTAGTCCTTAGAAATAGACTAACTTGGGACGAACTGAGACAAACATTAGAATGAGACTAAAGTTTGTCTTTGTTCGTCCCAAGTTAGTCTCGTTAGTCACATTCTAAGGTTTGTAAAAGTTTGTCCTTAGAAATAGACAAACTTGAGATGAACTTTGACAAACCTTAAAATGAGACTAAAGTTTGTCTTTATTCGTCTCAAGTTTGTCTCGTTACTCTCGATCTAAGGTTTATCTAAGTTCGTCCTTGGAAATAGACTAACTTGGGACGAACTTTGACAAACTTGGGACGAACTTAGACAAACCTTAGAATGAGACTAAAGTTTGTCTTTGTTCGTCCCAAGTTAGTCTTGTTAGTCTCAATCTAAGGTTTGTCTAAGTTGGTCCTTAGAAAGAGTCTAACTAACCCCCGACATTTTTATATTTTGGAACAAAACTTCTCGTGATCATTGAGAAAGTTTTTAGTCGGGGCTTTGCCCTCTTTGACCGCAAACATTTTTCTTTTTCTTTTTTTTAATGGGGCCTATTTTTCGCCCTCTTTTGACTCCACACTTAAAACTTGACAATATGTTCAAAAAGTGTATGGAATGTGCGGGAATCAATCATGAACAAGGCACCGTGTTAGATAACTCAAGTCACTAAGGAGCTGTCAAATGGTCTAAGTTTTTCACGAAGATTTTTAAAAGGTGCTTGCTATAACTTGATCTAAGGTATTTAAACGAAAATATTTAGAGAATTGGATAGACGAAAGATAGCAATGATATTGGCTTTCAAGAATACACATTCAATGGACTAGGTCGGTTCTAAGTTCAAGATCCAATAAATGTGACAAATAAATAAGAATCGATAGTCACAAGCCTATATGGTTAAAAACACTCTCATGTAGGGATAAGGTGCAAAAGATGCAAGTGCCCATCTAAAAATGATATGCATGGCATGCAAACGTGTGAACTATGCGCATCAAACAACTCCACACTTAATTCGAGCTTAGTCCCTAAGCGCAAAGAATGATAAAATAGAGGCAACGGCGCATAGGAACTCCCCTCGTTTGTAGACCCGGCATATAACTCTTGGGAGCGAGAAATAACCATTTGGTTGCAATTGTAGATAAAGTAGGTGCTTTTGGACATGAAAAGAATATGTAAATGAATATCCTGTAGAGTGAACAACATAAATGGTAAACAACTTCGATATCATAAGAGTAATAATCATCCAACCAAAGGAAAGTCGAGAGTATAAGCATCAAAAAGGCATACATCATCAAAATTGCGCCAAAAGGCGACTTAACATCCAAGACAATCATCCAGTGCGACAAGCAAAATAAAAGATACACATGTGTAGAACTAAATGAAGCAAGGAATCATGATGTAGCCTCGTCGTCTCCGGGCCTAACTGAATCAACGACACCCTCATCCGAAGTGTGATACTCATCAATTTGTTCATCGAGCGAGGGCTCATGAGCAACCCCCTTGCCCTTGGATTTGGAACTAGAAAAGGCATCGGCACGAGGCATGATTAAAATGGGAATGAAAAACTGAAGTTTGAAGCGAGAAAAATTACCCCACTGAATTTGTACCTCAGTCGGTCGACTGGGCTGGCACTGGTTTCTCAGTCGACTGACTGAGAGATGAATTTCAGTCGGGCTAGGGCAGATTTGGGGTTTTTCGATTCCGGCTTTGGGGGATCAAATTGAGGCTTGGGGTTGGTAGGCGGACTGATGGGGAGTAGAATGACGGTTGAATAGGGTCGATTGGGTGGCGGACGGAGGAGATCGGCGGAGGAGGAGATTTCTGATCAGAAATCGGGTTTGTGTGGCTGAGCTTGGCTGGGCGGTCGGTTGGGAGGCGGCGTGATGGCGATGGACGTGCGGTGAGGTTGCGGCGAGCTGAGCGGAGATGGTCAGAGATTTGGTGGCGAGTCGATCGACTGGATAAACACGAAATTACAACCCTCCTGAGACTCTCCCCAGTCGATCGACTGGCGTTTTTCCTGTCTCCCAGTCGATCGACTAGAGCCCAAATTCCTGCTTCAAAATTTTTCTGCTTTTCAACGAATCCCCAACTCCACACTCAGAATTTTTACTCCTCATCAAGAATAATTACCACTCAAAATATCACAAAACTCAAGGCATGCTCTCCCAAGAAATCACTAGCTCTCAAATATACGATTTCCAAACAAGGCAAGCTAGTATTATTGACTCCACACTTAAGACGCCAACATCATCAAGAAAATTCGTGCAAGCCTCATATCACACCAAACACACCAAATCATGCATTTAAGATCATCCCAATCACCAAGCCACACGACAAGTTCACAAAATGCATGCTACACGTATATGGAAGTTACTTGTGCATAAATGGATAACTCACAAACCGGGGTACCTCCCGTGAGGGCCTAGTTTAACGTCTTGGCAAAGACCGAGCTGATCCTTTTCTCAGTTAAGAAACACACTTGAGGAGTCCTTCGCTAGGATCCCTCCTCAAGTGGATTATAGCTCCTCTATGGGTCGGTCAAAGTGTAGGTCACGTTTTGCTCATCACGAACTTCCTCTCTATAATGCTTGAGCCTTTGTCCATTTGCCGTGAAGATGGCTCCATCATTGTTGAGCAACTCTACATGGCCATCTTCGTGAGGCTTGTGGACAATGAAAGGACCACTCCATCGGCTTCTTAATTTCCCCGGGAATAATTTGAGCCTAGAGTTGAAAAGCAAGACCTTTTCTCCCTTTTTGAATTCACGACGAAATATTCTCTTGTCGTTCCATTTCTTAGTCTTCTCCTTATAGATCCTAGCACTCTCGTAGGCTTCATTCCTTATTTCCTCCAACTCATGGAGTTGTAGGACCCTATTGTCTCCCGCCGTTTGTATGTCCATATTCAAGAGTTTAATTGCCCACATCGCCTTGTATTCCAATTCTACCGGCAAATGGCACGGTTTCCCATATATAAGACGATAGGGAGACATCCCAATAGGGGTTTTGAACACCGTACGATAGGCCCATAGAGCGTCATCTAGCTTCGATGACCAATCTTTCCTTGAGCTCCCCACGGTTTTCTCCAAGATTGCCTTAATTTCTCGGTTTGAAATCTCCACTTGCCCACTAGTTTGTGGGTGGTAAGGCGTGGCAACCTTGTGACTTACTCCATACTTGCAAAGCAAGGCCTGGAAATGTGAACCGCCATCACTAATGACGGTCCTTGGGACTCCAAACCTTGGGAAAATGATCTTCTTGAATAGCTTGGTGACCACCTTGGCGTCACAAGTAGGGGAAGCGAAGGCCTCAACCGATTTGGAGACGTAGTCAACCGCGACCAATATATATTGATTTCCATATGAAGACGGGAAAGGGCTCACAAAATTAGCCGAGTCCTGCTCGAGTCCCATGGAGCCCGCCCGGGTCTTAATTGCAGCATGCACGGAATGAAGGCTGGACTCGCCCGGTCGGTTCTCTCAACGCCCGACCGGGTCTCCCTCGCAGCACACTCGGAGAAACCATAGCAACCATAGCACCCGCTCGAGTGTTCTGGCGCCCGGTCGGGTCTCCCCAGCTGCACGTCCGGATAAGCCCTCACTCGACCGAGTCCCGTGGCACCCGCCCGGGTCCCCCCGACTTTCATTCCTCGACTCAGCCCCAGCACCCGGACGGTTCTCTCCACACCCGCCCGGGTCCCTAATGCACCCCGCTCGGATCGATGCTTCACTCGATCGAGTCTCGCCACGCTCGGCCGGGTCTCCCCCTGAAAGTTCGAATTTTTACTTGTTGGATATAAATAGAAACTTTGGCTTTGGCCACAAGCATCGAAGACTATCGAAGGTTTATCAAGGGTTTTGGAGAAGTCAAGGAGCTTGAAGTTCATCAATCGATTTTGGAGCCACTCTAAGGATAGAAGGGAGACTTTCAATCCTAGTTTCTTCATCTACTTTGCTTCTACTTCATCATCTTTGTAAAAACTACTTTTGATCATTAATGAATATGACTAGTGACATTATATCCCCTGTTCAAGCTTGTGTCCAAGATACAGTTGCGACAGACCTTGAACTCTTTGCACAACAGTTCAGCTGACAGTTCAAGGTTTAGTTGCGACACACCTTGAACTCGTATCACAACATTTTGACCAACAGAACTAAAGTAGAAGAACGCACAGAATGATAACCTAGTTCGGCCAAGCCTACTCTGGGGGGTTTCCCACACCCTAGAAGGGACAGCAAATCTTTATTACGAGTTAGAGCTACAAGTGGACTTACGCTTACACCTTGTAATCGCCTAGCCTCTAACACTACGTCTCTCAGATTTGCAACCAAGGTTTACAGCAGTAAACCTCAATCCCCTTCGTCCGAACCTGCAGTCCAAACCTTCTCGACCTTCTCCAGAAGCTCGGATGCTTTCTCTCGAAAGCTTGTTCACCTTTGTTGTGTGCGGCAGTTGATACGCTTCAGGCAGTCTGAGTTGCACTTGAGCAGACTGCACTTGCACCGATGTATTTCCAATGAGAAAACACAACCGGCCGTCGCTTTCTTCCTTCCCAATCGATAGTGTATACTCGTGTATGTTTGATCTTGAAAGCGATACAGAATAAGGGCGCCCTAGCATTGTATTTATATGCTTGGACGAAACCCTAATTCGCACAAGATAATCCCATCAAATATTTAGGAAATATTCCTAGATATTTGATGTATATCTTTTGAATCGGTTGGAAGAATATACGAAGTCGTCTTTTTGCCCAAGAGAGCTTTGCCGCCTTCAATGTAGCTATTCATTCGAATATCTCATGCTCGATTAAGTCGCTGGCTGACTTCAACTTGACGAAATCTTCGCTGTCCAATATCTTTCCGGAAGATATCCTTGCGTCAGTTCTACGCTGTACATAAGTACCAGGATATGTTCGAACTCCCCCTGAACACCTGCTCGAACTGTCTAATCTAGGTTTTGCCAAATACATGCCACTTAAGGGAACATCAATCTCCCCCTTGGCATTTTGGAAAAACCAGATCTACTAGTTAACTAGGTCTATCTAACTATCTAGACAATAGACAACTTTGAGGGAAACAAAAAATTGTCTCCTAAAAAATACTCCCCCTTTTTGCCACAAACTGGCAAGGGGTGCGATCCGAGTTCGAACAGTCAATCAAAATGTGCCAAAACAAGCACCAAGTACGAGAGTTTTAAACAAATAGTTCAGGGAGATAGTTTTTTAGAGGACCTTCATTCAGATGACTCGTCATCAGTGGTATCCTCAGAATCAGTATCATCATATTCATCCTCACTTGGGTAGCTGAGGGCACGAGCGAGCTTGTTGATGCGCTTGTGTTGCTCCTTGTCCACTTCGATGATGATAATCAGGTCATTGAGCAGTTGGCTCCTCTCATCTCGGCCCATCCTAGCTCCCCCTCGACTTGACTCCGCAATGCCCTTTCCTTTCTGGTTCCCCTCCTTGAGATCGTTCACGTGACGCCCTTTAAACAACTTGTGGTCAACGACGAACTTGCTGGGTGCCTTTGTGAGATGGTCAGCCGAGGCCTTCAAATCTGAGCTTGATGGATGATCAGCTCATATATCAGAGACGGAAAGCAGATCTGGTGCAGAGTTCTTATCGAAGTAGCATGTTCAACAATCTGTTTGAACATTATTCTGCCCAGGTTGAACTTCAGCGTATTCCCTATCTGATAAATCAGTTGGGCCATGTCCTTGTTGACAGTAGAGCATTGAGTAGACGACCTCCAATTGAAAACAGCAATGAAAAATAGAATTGAATAGAACGTAGACAGATCCGCTGTATTCACAACTGACTCAGGCCTCCACCGAACAGATCCTGCAGTGATGGTGCTCACTATCTTCTCAAAGCTAGATTCCTCTTCATCTACAGCTGGGTCGTCCATGGAGAAGTAAACATTGATCAGCTCAGGATCAATCTTGATCCTCCTTCCTCTAACATAGAAGACCCCAGAATCTGCTTCTCCTATGACCCCAAACCCAGGAGGGAGGTTTACCATGGCCTCACGCACCAGCTGTTCGTTGAACGGCTTGCATCTGTCCAACGTCCAGAAAAGATCAGACTCTTTAAGCACCTCAACCACTTCCTTCCCTTTGTAACTGGATGCATCCAGCAACCTCTCAGGTATGACTTTTCTCTTCAGCACACAAATCCATTTCAAGACAGCATCTTTATTAACGAACCACACTCCATTTTTGACCTTACCCACTGGACCAGTCTCAGACTCAGGGGCTGGGACTTCGCGTCTCCCAGCATCTTCAGAGACGGGAACTGCTGCATTGCGCTTCCTTTTCTTAGATGTGCCAACTCCCCCTGCCCTGATGCCTTTCTCAGCATCCTTCTGAACTGGTTCCTTTGTAGTCTTAGCAAAGACTACCTTTTTCTTTTCCTTGCCCTTCGGTGTCCTTTTGAGATTGACAAGAGGGACAAGGTCCTGGTCATCCTCCAATAGAGTAGTTTCCTTTGACACTGGCTTTGCTGACACCCCATGAACTGATGTACCATCCTTCTCCATATGATCATTATGAAGATCACCTTGAATGACTGCTGGTACAGCCACTGTCTCCTTAGCCAAAACTTCCTCTAGAGCTGGTGCAGTTTGAGCTTCAGTTTGAACAGATGGTTCCACAGTTGAAACGCTTGTAGCTTTCTCTGCAACTCTTCCAGTCTCAACACCAGACAGAACACTTGGTTCCACAGTTGGAACACTTGAAGCTCTCTCTGCAACAGATTCTCCTGCCCCAACGGCCTGATCATGTGGAACTTCCTCTGAACTTGACACTCCTCTATCCTTTTCCTTTTCCAGATCTTTCATGACATCATCAATGTCTTTGTACATCTTCTGCAACTCTTCATCCTTTTCTGTAGGATCAGATTCTTCTATAGTGGCTTCCTTTAACGCATCCGTCTTCCCTGATGGATTAATCTCCTCTGCCACGGACTCAGAATGCCTACTGGAACCTTCTTCAGTGATTCCTTCAAGGTTTTTAGAGGGCTCACTGTCAGAACCTTCATCGATTGCCAACTTCCTCTTCCCTGAAGCCTCAAGGAATTCCTCTGTCTCCTCATCTGACATTGCTATGAGCCTCCCTCTGACTGAACTGATCTTGGCTAGACACTGTCTTGGAGAGACCACTCGGCGAGTCCCCTTCTTCCTCCTTAATCCATCTGGACGAATATACCCAGACGCATGGATTTTCTCCCTCCATATTGCTGAGCCTCCAGCCACCTTGCTGGTTTCAACAGCTTCCACATGTTTAACAGGTTCATCTCTAGTACCGGCTTTGTCGTCAACAACAGCCCTAACACCACTAACATCCTTACCACCATCACCAATCACAGCCCTACTGGCTTCATCACCATCAACCGACTTAACATCCTTCTCAACCCCCACAATCTTTTCAACAATAGGTATATTTGCAGAAACTAAAGGAACAGTTGGAAATACCTCAGATTGGGGACGGACTTCTTGAGACGTACCAACATCTAATGAGACAGACGAGTCCACCACGGTTGACTGAGGGATTTCAGTGGTTACTCCTTCGGCAGATTTCTTTGCTTTGCCCAAAGAATCGGTGTCGGATCGTAAAGGCAACGCCTTTTTCACCGTTGGAGCTTTCAATTTCTGAATTTTGGATTTCGCCGCCAGAGCTTTTGAGGACTGCATGCCTCCCTCTTCTTTTCAGCGGATTTGATGCCGGACTTCACTGACTTCCTTGTGTTCACCATCGCCGTTGAGTGTATGAGTGGTTGAGAGAGAAGTCACTGGATGCCGTTCTAGGGTTTGAGCGAGAGAGGGAGAGTAGACTGCGAACTGATGTGTTTCAAAAAATTAATACTTTAGCCTTTTCAACTTCCCAAATTGGTGAACTCTCATTTCAAATAACGGCAGGAAAATCTTTGAGAATATTCAAAAAAATTGGTCTTCACGCGCTGTGCCTTCTGTTCCAGCTCTCTTCATTAGGTGGTCAGTACAACTGTTTAGCTGGAGATTCGACTATGACCGACCACCGTTGGATGCTTTCAGTGGTTGACACCACATAGACCCACTGAGGGTCTGGGTGTTCCACTCCGAGTCCTGCCATGAGGGTTGACCAAGATCTTGGTATTCCTCAGAGTTATCATCTTCTGGTGCCCTCCATATTCATATTTTCTTGTTCGGCTCCAGGCATATTTCTGTGGGCATAGAACGAACTCCTTCCGTAACTGTGACACCTTCTGATTCAACAGTTTCCTGGGACAGTTGTCAACATGGATTTGTGCCCATCTCCAACAAGATCTTGTGTGCAAGGTCGTGTCCACTCCGCCTCGCAGAAATCGATGGTTGACGTTTGCACAAGCTAGAGTAACCGGTTGCTGGCCATGGTTCTCGACGTCCATTGATCCTATCAGACCCATCCCAATGGTGTAGCAGTTGTTGGCATCCCTTTTTCCTTTCATCAGTGTATCACCATTCTTGTCTAGGACAAGACATGAGTAGCTAGAGAATGACACATAATGTCCATCGTCGCATAGTTGACTGATGCTGATAAGATTTCAAGTCAGTCCTTTGACAAGGAGGGTGTTCTTAAGTACAGGGAGATCCGGAACCATCAATGTCCCACAGCCGATCACCTGACCCTTTCCACCATCCCTGAAGGTGACAAACCACATCTGCTCAATATGTCTAATATGGGTAAGGTATTGAGAGTACCTGTCATGTGGGCGGAGCATCCGCTGTCGAAGTGCCAACTATCTTGCGCTGTGTAGGTTGAGGAGTAGCAGGCCACCATGCAAACGGTTTGGTCTGCCTTTTGAACCCAGACTTGTTTATGTCGCGGTATGGTCCGTTGTTGGAAAGCACGTCGTTCGGCAAGAAACAGGCGACACTTTTGTTTGATGTGTACCATCTGGTTGCAGTACCAGCAAGTGCGCCATTCTTTCCTTTGCATTGAAGAAAAGCTGAAGTGCACCGTACGAGCCCTTCTTTGACCACTATTGGGTTGTTCTTTGGACAAATCTACTTTCTGTCTAGGGTGCTGTCTCACCTTCTGTTCTGGCAGGTGTTCAGACACTGTCTTGCTTTAACACACGTACTGCCTTTAGAGGTACCTTCTTTTGTAAACCCCAGGCCTCGATGTCCAGACTCCAACCTCTGAGATCTGAGAATATCATTTAAGTCGTTAGTGCTAGAGTGTAGCATCCTTACCGACTGTTTGAGGTGATTGAGCTCCTTCTTAGTGTCCGAGTGATCCATCTTTTCAGATTCTAGCTGAAGTTCCAGCTGTTCTACTCTCCTTTGTTGGAACACCTCTGTACGCTTCAGATCTGTGATTGTTTTTCTTTGTCCCGTCATGCCTACAGGATGAGTGTCTCGGTCCTTCTCCATTTCCACTTTCAGTGAGGAGACAGTCCCCAAGAGTTATGTTCTCTGAGCAAGGAGACCCAATCTTTCCTGTTTCATCTCAGCCAGTTGAGAATTCAGTGAGACAATTGTACCTTCCAGTTCTACCTTCAGTGTAAGCAGTATCTCGACCTCCTGCCTGACCTTGTCCTTTTCCATAGTGACGCTGGCAACTGTTTCATTTAGCTTCTTATTGATCTTGATCAGAAGCAACCACTTCTCATACAGATCTTTATATGTCTAAGCCAGAGAATCCTGCGTGAGTTCTTCGTTGTCACTGTCTGAGAGGTCTTCACTTGGGAGTTCCAACTGCGATGGAACTATTTCACTGGTGTTGCTACACTCACCCAGAGTAGTGACAAAGGCCACAAAGTTGGTGGTTTCACCTCCTTCTTTTTCTTCGTCTGACTCACTGTCGCTGAAGCTAGCGACCATTGCCTTCTTTTTCATGAGAGTGTTTGCACATTGTGAGGCAATATGGCCGAAACCCTTGCATTCATGGCACTGAATCTCTTCTTTCCCTTTGTCAGACGAGTCTTTCCTTGAATCACTGGACCTTGGCTGGCCGGATTTCCAGTTTCGGTAACCGGTTAAGAAGACTGACCTTGTTCTGGACCACGTCTGTTGATTTTCCGCACCATTATTCCAAAGTTTTGTGGCATCATAGCCAGTTGCTCAGTGGTGCAGCCAGCGTCCAGTTTGTCTTCTGTTATGTCTGCTTTGAGGGCGATTCCCTTCAATTCTCCGGTTTGGAAACCATGGTTGATCTCGTAGGTTCTGAGAGACCCCATCAGCTCGTCCAGCTTTAGTTTGGTAATGTCATGCATTTCCTCAATGGCTGTGACCTTCATGGCAAATCTCGGAGGGAGTGATCTCAGGACTTTGCTAGCCAGTCTTTCTTCATCAATGGGTTTTACTAGTGCAGACGCCTTGTTGGATAGTTCCAGAACTCTGGTGTTGTACTCAGTGATGGTTTCACTCTCCTTCATTTTCATCTCTTCAAACCTGGTTGTGACAGCCTGCATGCGAGAGTTGCGAACTTTGTCCGTACCTTCAAAAGCAGTTTGGAGGATGTCCCATGCTTCCTTAGCGGCTTCACAGTTGATGATCAGCTTGATGACGATTTCATCTACTGCAGAAAAGATCGCATTCATAGCTTTTGAGTTTCCTATGGAAGCTTTGTCCTCCTCCTCTGTCCACAGGGCTTCTGGTTGTGGAACCGGTTCTCCAGTGAGATTGTTCATCATAGGTTCAGTCCAACCCTTTAGGACTACCTTCCAAGCCCTTTCGTCTAGAGATTTCAGAAAGGATCTCATCACGGGCTTCCAGGTGGCATAATTCGATCCCTCGAGCAACGGAGGTCTGGTGATGCTTTGTCCTTCATTCAGAGTCATCTTGAACAGTTCAGGATCCCACTCAGTGTGTCGAGTGTTTGCTATGATACCAAATGAAATTATATCCCCTGTTCAAGCTTGTGTCCAAGATAAGTTGCGACAGACCTTGAACTCTTTGCACAACAGTTCAGCTGACAGTTCAAGGTTTAGTTGCGACAGACCTTGAACTCGTATCACAACAGTTTGACCAACAAAACGAAAGTAGAAGAATGCACAGAGTGATAACCCAGTTCGGCCAGGCCTACTCTGGGGGGGTTTCCCACACCCTAGAAGGGACAGCAAATCTTTATTACGATTTAGAGCTACAAGTGGACTTACGCTTACACCTTGTAATCGCCTAGCCTCTAACACTACGTCTCTCATATTTGCAACCAAGGTTTACAGCAGTTAACCTCGATCCCCTTCTTCCGAACCTGTAATCCGAACGTTCTCGACCTTCTCCAGAAGCTCGGATGCTTTCTCTCGAAAGCTTGTTCACCTTTGTTGTGTGCGGCAGTTGATACGCTTCAGGCAGTCTGAGTTGCACTTGAGCAAACTGCACTTGCACCGATGTATTTCCAATGAGAAAACACAACCGGCCGTCGCTTTCTTCCTTCCCAATCGATAGTTTATACTCGTGTATGTTTGATCTTGAAAGCGATACAGAATAAGGGCGCCCTAGCATTGTATTTATATGCTTGGACGAAACCCTAATTCACACAAGATAATCCCATCAAATATTTAGGAAATATTCCTAGATATTTGATGTATATCTTTTGAATCGGTTGGAAGAATATACGAAGTCGTCTTCTTTCCCAAGAGAGCTTTGCCGCCTTCAATCTAGATATTCATTCGAATATCTCATGCTCGATTAAGTCGCTGTCCGACTTCAACTTGACGAAATCTTCGCTGTCCAATATCCTTCCGGAAGATATCCTTGCGTCAGTTCTACGCTGTACATAAGTACCAGGATATGTTCGAACTCCCCCTGAACACCTGCTCGAACTGTCTAAGCTAGGTTTTGCCAAATACATGCCACTTAAGGGAACATCAACTATTGAGTAGTCCCTTTTGTTTCTAGGGTTCTATGAACCTCCTTGGTGTGTAATACTCTCCCATTTATTGATAATATTCATGAATGAAGATTTTGTATGGTTGTGAATCTACTTGTATAACATGTTAACTATATGCCCACCAAGTGTTTGAGAAAATGCCTAAGTAGTCTATAATTATGAACTTGAAGTTGAGTATTCTAGCGAATGAGACTTAGAGTTCTAGGATGAAGTAGATTCACCCTTGCAAAGTGATGATCACTAGTGTGACTCACCCTAGCATTGAGATAGGCTAGAGCTTCACCTCCTCATAAGGATCGATTATGCAACAAGAGTTGACAATCGAGAGATATGAGTAGGACGTGAGTCGAGAATATCGAGAGATTGAGATTCGTGTGTATAAGGTATATCTTCCTTTAGTTCGAGAAGTAACCAAGAGGTGGAATTTGACTTGAAGGATATACAAGCCGTAATCTAACCATTATATAATTCATTCTTGCATGAAATTGTGCCCTTAGAGAGTATAGTACACCAACCTAGGAATGCCTATTTAAACCTTGAAAACCTCATTCTTAATTTCTTTATTCCCATTTAGTAATTGATTCACAAAGTGTTAAACCATTGTTAGGAAATAGACCTATTTAGTGAAATCGAATAGTGATCTTAGGTTTACATTTACTCCTTGGACGACCCGGTATTTACCGGTCATAATAAATTGTTTTTGACTGTACTAAATCACAACTGTCAACAAACCTTAGAATGAGACTAACGAGACTAACTTGGGACGAAAAAAAAAACTTTAGTCTAATTCTTAGGTTTGTCTAAGTTCTGGCCAAGTTTGTCAAAGTTCTTCCCAAGTTAGTCTATTTCTAAGGACGAACTCAGATAAACCTTAGAATGAGAGTAACGAGACTAACTTGAGACGAACAAAGACAAACTTTAGTCTCATTCTAAGGTTTGTCAAAGTTCGTCCCAATTTAGTCTATTTCTAAGGACGAACTTATACAAATCTTAGAATGAGACTAACGAGTCCAACTTGGGACGAACAAAGACAAACTTTAGTCTCATTCTAAGGTTTGTCTAAGTTCGTCCCAAGTTAGTCTATTTCAAAGGACGAACTTATACAAACCATAGAATGAGACTAACGAGACTAACTTGGGACGAACAAAGACAAACTTTAGTCGCATTCTAAGGTTTGTCTAAGTTCGTCCCAAGTTAGTCTAAGTTCGTCTAACGTTTGTCTATTTCTAGGGACGAACTTAGACAAACCTTAGAATGAGACTAACGAGACTAATTTGGGACGAACAAAGACAAACTTTAGTCTCATTCTAAGGTTTGTCTAAGTTCGTCCCAAGTTTGTTAAAGTTCGTCCCAAGTTAGTCTTTTTCTAAGGACGAACTTAGCCAAACCTTAGAAAGAGACTAACCAGACTAACTTGGGAAGAACAAAGACAAACATTATTCTCATTCTAAGGTTAGTCTAAGTTCATCCCAAGTTAGTTTATTTCTAAGGACGAACTTAGATAAACCTTAGAATGAGACTAAGAGACTAACTTGGGACGAACAAAGACAAACTTTAGTCTCATTCTAAGGTTTGTCTAAGTTCATCCCAAGTTAGTCTAAGTTCGTCCCAAGGTAGTCTCTTTCTAAGGGTGAACTTAGACAAACCTTAGAATGAGACTTACTTGGGACGAACAAAGACAAACTTTAGTCTCATTCTATGGTTTGTCTAAGTTCGTCCCAAGTTTGTCAAAGTTCGTCCCAAGTTAGTCTATTTCTAAGGATGAACTTTGATAAACCTTAGAATGAGACTAAGAGACTAACTTGGGATGAACAAAGACAAACTTTAGTCTCATTCTAAGGTTTGTCTATGTTCGTCCCAATTAGTCTAAGCTCGTCCCAAGTTAGTCTCTTTCTAAGGATGAACATAGACAAACCGTAGAATGAGACTAACGAGACTAACTTGGGACGAACAAAGACCAACTTTAGTCACATTCTAAGGTTTGTCTAAGTTCGTCCCAAGTTAGTCTAAGTTCGTCCCACGTTTGTCATTTTCTAAGGACGAACTTAGACAAACCTTAGAATGAGACTAACGAGACTAACTTGGGACGAACAAAGACAAACTTTTAGTCTCATTCTAAGCTTTGTCTAAGTTCCTCCCAAGTTTGTCAAAGTTCGTCCCAAGTTAGTCTATTTGTAAGGACGAACTTAGACAAACCTTAGAATGAGACTAACGAGACTAACTTGGGAGGAACAAAGACAAACATTAGCCTTATTCTAAGGTTAGTCTAAGTTCATCCCAAGTCAGTCTATTTCTAAGAACGAACTTAGATAAACCTTACAATGAGACTAAGAGACTAAATGGGGACGAACTAAGACAAACTTTAGTCTCATTCTAAGGTTTGTCTAAGTTCGTCCCAAGTTAGTCTAAGTTCGTCCCACGTTTGTCTCTTTATAAGAACGAACTTAGACAAACCTTAGAATGAGACTAACGAGACTAACTTGAGACGAACAAAGGGAAACATTAGTCTCATTCTAAGGTTAGTCTATGTTTGTCCCAAGTTAGTCTATTTCTAAGGACGAACTTAGATAAACCTTAGAATGAGAGTAACGAGAATAACTTGTGACGAACAAAGGCAAACTTTAGTCTTATTCTAAGGTTTGTTAAAGTTCGTCCCAAGTTAGTCAATTTCTAGGGATGAACTTATACAAACCTTAGAATGAGACTAACGAGACTAACTTGGGACGAACAAAAACAAACTTTATTCTCATTCTAAGGTTTGTCTTAGTTCGTCCCAAGTTAGTCTATTTCTAAGGACGAACTTAGATAAACCTTAGAATGAGACTAACGAGACTAACTTGGGACGAACAAAGACAAACTTTAGTCTCATTCTAAGGTTTGTCTAAGTTCATCCCAAATTAGTCTAAGTTCGTCCCATGTTTGTCTCTTTCTAAGGACAAACTTAGACAAACCTTAGAATGAGACTAACGAGACTAAATTGGGACGAACAAAGACAAACTTTAGTCTCATTCTAAGGTTTGTCTAAGTTCGTCCCAAGTTTGTCAAAGTTCGTCCCAAGTTAGTCTATTTCAAAGGACGAACTTAGACAACCCTTAGAATGAGACTAAGAGACTAACTTGGGACAAACAAAGACAAACTTTAGTATAATTCTAAGGTTTGTCTAAGTTCGTCCCAAGTTAATCTCTTTCTAAGGACGAACTTAGACAAACCTTAGAATGAGACTAACGAGACTAACTTGGGACGAAAAAAAAACTTTATTCTCATTCTTAGGTTTGTCTAAGTTCTTCCCAAGTTTGTCAAAGTTCGTCCCAAGTTAGTCTATTTCTAAGGACGAACTTACATAAACCTTAGAATGGGACTAACGAGACTAACTTGGGACGAACAAAGACAAACATTAGTCTCATTCTAAGGTTAGTCTAAGTTCGTCCCAAGTTAGTCTATTTCTAAGGACGAACTTATATAAACCTTAGAATGAGAGTAACGAGACTAACTAGGGACGAACAAAGGCAAACTTTAGTCTCATTCTAAGGTTTGTCAAAGTTCGTCCAAAGTTAGTCTATTTCTAAGGACGAACTTATACAAACCTTAGAATGAGACTAACGAGACTAACTTGGGACGAACAAAGACAAACGTTAGTCTCATTCTAAGGTTTGTCAAATCTCATCCCAAGTTAGTCTATTTCTAAGGATAAACTTAGAGAAACCTTAGAATGAGACTAACGCGACTATCTTGGGACGAACAAAGACAAACTTAAGTCTCATTCAAAGGTTTGTCTAAGTTCCTCCCAAGTTTGTCAAAGTTCGTCCCAATTTAGTATATTTGTAAGGACGAACTGAGACAAACCTTAGAATGAGACTAACGAGACCAACTTGGGAAGAACAAAGACAAACATTAGCCATATTCTAAGGTTAGTCTAAGTTCATCCCAAGTTAGTCTATTTCTGAGAACGAACTTAGATAAACCTTACAATGAGACTAAGAGATTAACTTGGGACGAACAAAGACAAACTTTAGTCTCATTCTAAGGTTTGTCTAAGTTCGTCCCAAGTTAGTCTAAGTCCGTCCCACGTTTGTCTCTTAATAAGGACGAACTTAGACAAACCTTTGTCAATACCCCAAACATCAAATATCTCAACCGGGAGGATGCTTTGTTGAGGCATTTCATGCCTCTTGGATATATTTCCCGTCCTTTGGCATTGATCGCAAGCCTTGACGAATTCATATGCATCATTAATGAGAGTATGCCAATAGAAACCGCTTTGTAGAACTTTCGATGCCGTTTTTGCTCCACTACCATGTCCTCCATATTGTGATGAATGACAATGGTATAGAATATCTCTCATTTCTTCTTCGGCGACACAAGTTCTATATAGTCCATCCGCGCATAGCCTATATAAGTAAGGCTCATCCCAGTAATATCTCTTTGTTTCGGATAGGAACTTCCTTTTTTGATGGTGGTTCATGTCCTGAGGAATAATCCCACAAACCACGAAGTTCTCTAAGTCCGCATACCATCGGAGGGCCTCCGCCTCAACTCTCATAAGTTGCTCTCCAATGAATGAGTCATCCACGGGCCTAGTATCTTTTTCAAGCTCTTCATTTCCTTCAAGCCTCGATAGGTGATCGGATACCACATTATCTACCCCCTTTTTATCTTTGATCTCGATATCAAATTCTTGGAGCAATAGAATCCACCTTATCAATCTCGGCTTGGAGTCTTTCTTTGCCAAGAGGTACTTGATCGCCGCGTGATCGGTGAACACAATAGTCCTTGATCCCACTAGGTATGAACGAAACTTGTCAAAGGCATACACGATAGCGAGGAGCTCGTTTTCGGTTGTAGTGTAGTTCAATTGAGCCCCATTAAGAACCTTGCTTGTGTAGTGAATGGCAAGAAGTTTCTTGTCCACCCTTTGTCCAAGAACCGCCCCAATAGCGTAATCGCTTGCGTCACACCAGAGCTCAAAGGGCAAATCCCATTTTGGAGGTTGGATAATTGGAGCCGATACCAATGCCTTTTTCAACTTCTCGAAGGCCACCAAGCACTCTTCATCAAACCGAAACTTGGTGTCATTGCATAATAGGTTTGTTAAAGGCTTTGCAATCTTCGAGAAATCCTTAATAAATCTCCTATAGAAGCCGGCATGGCCTAGAAAACTCCTTACCCCTTTGACATCCCTCGGAGGTGGCAATTTTTCCATAACCTCAATTTTAGCTTTGTCCACCTCAATTCCCCTCTTTGAGATCAAGTGACCAAGCACTATCCCTTCCTGCACCATGAAATGACATTTTTCCCAATTAAGCACAAGGTTCGTTTCAATGCATCTTTTCAACACTTTCGCCAAATTGGCCAAGCAATCATCAAAAGAGGAACCATAAATAGAAAAGTCATCCATGAATACTTCCATAATTTTCTCAATAAATTCTGAAAATATAGCCATCATGCATCTTTGAAAGGTACCCGGCGCATTACAAAGTTCGAAGGGCATTCGCCGATAGGCAAATGTTCCATAGGGACATGTAAAGGTGGTTTTTTTTTGATCTTGTGGATGAATAGGGATTTGGAAAAATCCGCTATATCCATCAAGATAGCAAAAGTAGTCATGCTTAGCTAGTCTTTCCAACATTTGATCAATAAAAGGAAGTGGAAAGTGATATTTTTGTGTGGCTTGGTTAAGTTTCCTATAATCCACACACATACGCCAACTGGTTACGGTCCTCGTGGGAATCAATTCATTTTTAGCATTTTTAACCACCGTCATTCCCCCTGTTTTGGTACTACATGAATGGGGCTCACCCATTTGGAATCCGCAACGGGGAAAATGATTCCCGCATCTAGCAATTTTAAAACCTCCTTTTTTACAACCTCGCCCACAATTGGGTTTAATCTTCTAGCTCTCGCCCTAGATGGCAAACTATCACTCTCTAGATTGATTTCATGCATGCACAAGTTTGGGCTTATTCCCTTTAAATCATCAATCGAGTAGCCAATAGCATCCTTATGTTCTCTAACAACATCGAGCAATTTTGAAGTCTCATTATCATTTAAAGTGGCACTCACAATAATAGGCAATGTAGAATTAGGGCCTAAGAACTCATACCTTAGGCTTGTTGGTAGAGCTTTTAACTCTACCGAACAAGACTCCTTACCTTTGTCGCTTTGAGTTCCCTCTTCACTTTCTCCCTCCAAGATAGCCCAACAATCGGCAAACTCGGGTAGCTCATTGTCAAGGTCAATCGTACTCATGAGCAAGTTAGGCACATCATACATTTCATAAGTATCAACTAGGGCTAGATAGTTACAACTCATGCTAGAACTAGGACCTCTTTGTGCTTTTTCAAGATTAAATTCTATCTCCTCATCTCTTACCCTCATGGTGATTGACCCCTTAGTAGTATCAAAAATAGCCCCCGCGGTGTAGAGGAAAGGCCTTCCCAATAGAATGGGAATTTCATTGTCCTCTTCCATCTCTAACCGGGACATCCTTAAGAATTCCCTTAGGGAATCTCGAGGAGCAGTGCGCGAGCCTTAGAATCATTTGAGTTGGTTTAGGGTCACCCATATTTAGCTTTTTGCACAAAGAATAAGGCATCAACGATATACTTGCACCCAAATCACACGTAGCACGTTCTATCTTAATATCATTAATATAGCATGAAATGGAAAAGCTACCGGGATCCTTAAGCTCTGGGGGCATGCGCGGTTCGAGTATGGCACTACATTCTCCATTGAGGGACACCGTGTCAACATCCTCGATTGTTCTCCTGCAAGTAATAACATCTTTTAGAAATCTAGCATAAGAAGGAGCTTGGGTGATTACCTCGATGAAGGGCATTGTGACATAAAGCTTCCTCATCATTTCGGCAAACTTGGACAATTGCTTGTCATTGCTCTTTTTCTTTAACCTTTGGGGAAAAGGAATAGGAGGAGTGTACACTCTTGGTTCGTCTTTCCCCTTTTTCCACCTCTCTTTCTTTTTCAACTTGAGGGTTTGGAACTTCTTCATCCGACTCTTCAATTTTGGCACTAGCTTGGCCTGCAAGATCAAAAGAAACTCTCTTCCTCTTTGGTAGTTCGCTCTCTAGCTCCTTCCCACTTCTCAAAGTCACCGCATTGCAATGCTCTCTATTTACTTGGTCGGGTCTAGCCGGTAACTTTCCCGGTGCCCTTGTAGATGCCTCGGCTTGTTGAGATATTTGGGTCTCAAGGATCTTGTCGTGGATTTCCAACCTTTGATTTGATTGCTTGACCTCATTCCACTCTTGCCTCATCTCATTTTGATTTGCTAGGAGCTTTGCAAACATTGCTTCAACCCCGGAAAGTTCATTAGACGGTTGTGGAGGAGGGTCAACTTGTTGGTAGGATTTTTGAGCTTGACCTTGGTATTGTTGCCCTTGGTTCCTTTGGAGCAAAGTCGGTCCTTGACTTTGATATTGGTTCCTAGGTTGGAACGTTTGATTGGATTGAGTAGGTTTGGGACCAAATCCGGGAGGTGTGGATCCAAAGTCGGGACGAGTAGGAATTGTGGTTTTGTAGGAGAAATTTGGGTGATTTCTCCATCCCGAGGAGAACTTTGGTGTAGTGTAGTTTGCTTGAGAGCTTTGCCCTTGGGTGGCACTAGCTTGGCCTCCATACTCTCTTCATTGGTTTCCTCCCACAAAATTCACGTCTTCATAACCTTGTCTATGCACATCTCTTTGGACCAAGGGGGAAGAATTTGTCTCATGCTCATAGACCTCACAAATATCACAACCTTGATTTGTTGAAGGTTCCTTATCCGGGTGTTTCAACTGGTAGACTTCATCCGAGAGGTTATCAAAGTCTTTCCTCAAGGCATCATAGTCGCTCGTGCTAACCGCTTTTACTTCATGCCTCTCATGTCTCCTTCTTGGGTTACCCCTCTCACTTCCCCACATGAAGTAGTTCTTCGTGAGTTTCTCTATCACCGCAAACCCTCATGTGGTTCTAGATCCATTATAGTTCCACCCGAGGTGGTGTCAAGTGCAAGTCGAGAGTTACCGTCCACACCTTGATAGAAAGTGTGGAATAGAAGGAGGTCATCCAAGTTGTGGTGTGGGCAAAGCCTTTGATACTCTTTATACCTTTCCCAAGCTTCATAGAGTATTTCCCCATCCATTTGCGCGAAATTTGTGATTTGACTTCTATAGTGCGCCATCTTGGAAGGAGGGAATTATTTGTTTAGAAATGCCACGGCAAGCTCCTCCCAAGTTGTGAAACTATCGGGAGTTTGACTCCTCAACCAATCCTTTGCTCTTCCCGTGAGGGAGAAGGGGAAAAGCCTTAGAAGCTTAGCATCTTCCGAGAACCCATTGATCTTGAAGGTGGCACACACTTCGAGAAACGTAGTCAAGTGGGAATTAGGGTCCTCATTGTCCCTTCCCGAGAATTAGTTGGATTGGACCATTTGGATTGTCTAGGTCTTCAAATCAAAGTCCCGGTTGTCAACCGTCGGTATAAGGATGGGAGAACGGTATCCATAAGCCGTAGGAATGGCATAATCTTTGAGAACCCTTCTAGCTTGGGGCAAGGGTGGAAGGTTATCTTGGTTTCGTTGATCTTGGTTTCGTTGATGAGGAGGTGGTGGAGGAGGAGGAAATCTATTTTCCATGATGTGAGTTGTGGTTTCCTGATTTTGCGATGTGGTTCCTTTGTCCTTAGTTGTCTTACTCCTTGTAAGATAAGGGTTAGCGAGTTCTCTTATCGGTTGGTTCAAGTCTCTATCCACAATTTGTGTGAGCTTCTTGGTCTTTGGTGGCATAAAAGAAGTGAACCTACGAGGGGAAGAAAATTAAGACAAGTAAGAATACCGAATATGCTCAAGAATCACAAGTAACAAAATAAAAAAATTAAAACATGGAATAGTTAGAGTACTAAATGATTTTCCTAGGGATAATCTAGCTATTGCTCCCCGGCAACAGCGCCATTTTGACGTGTAGATTTTAGCATGTAGTCAAAAACAATTTGTATTTTAACCGGTAAGACCGGTGTCGTACCCAAGGGAGCAAACGGATTATACGCTAAGTCTATCAATTTCTAACTCGGCTACTCCTTCAATTCAAGTATGATTATGATTATCAATGACGAAAACAAGTAATGAAATGGTTGTAGGGGAATTAATTCAATTAAAGCGAGTTTCGAGGGATTAATCCCCTCCTTGGCAATTTTCCAATGATCATGCATACAAGAGTTTTAATTATTTAAGAGTTGATAGGTTTAAAACCTAGCTTAGGCTAAAATTAGACAAACTATCATGCAATTCTAATCCTAGTCAAGCCATCATATGAAGAATCTCACTAATTAAAGGTATTGATCCACTATATAGCATTTATTGTCATAAATGCTGTATGCATGAAGGTCTAGTTAGCCTCTCACCATGCATTTACTCTCATAAATTTTGGATAAGTTCATTTTTACTATATCCAAATCATCACTAAGCTCTCTCAATACTTAGATCATGATTCTAACACAAACATGTCACTTAGGCATTTTATCAAACACTTAGCAACATGTCTCAAATGAAGAGCATAGTAAAATGAAATAAACTTCATAAAATCTATGTTAATGTGTATACAATGATCATTGAGTACCAAGGAGGATCATAAAACCCTCAAAACACAAGGGGACTACTCACACATCATGTAAGACAACATGATGTGAGTAGGGTTTCTAACAAAATCTAAGAGAAACGAAGGGGAATAGAGTAGGATGATTAGTCCTAATGAACTCCCTTGATCTTCAATCCTCCTTGATTAGATGATGATGGATCCCTTGATTGAGCTCACTTTTCCTTGTCTTTTTCCCCAAAGAAGCCAAGATGCTAGGTCAAACTTACCACTTTCTATTTATAGCCTCGCTGAATTTTCGAAACTATAGCAGTCCCAGTCGATCAACTGGCGTTGTGCTTGTGGCCCAGTCGATCGACTGGAGTAGAAAATGGTCTTTGATAAGCAGTTTCCCAGTCGACCGACTGGGGGTCCAGTCGATCGACTATGGAAACATAGATTTCGACCCCGCCTGAAGCCTTCACCAGTCGACCGACTGGCACAAGATGTCTTCCCAGTCGATCGATTGAGATCACGTGGCCTGCATGCTCTTGATGGAGTACTCACCAGTCGATCGACTGGGAGGTCCAGTCGACCGACCGTGGAAACATGATTTGCAGGGCCTTCTGGAGCACTTGCCAGTCGACCGACTGGAGCAGGGGAGCTTCCCAGTCGATCGACTGGGGACCAATTCTGCTCACTTTTTGATCTAGTCTTCGATTTTCACCAAGTTTCCTTCTATTGGCTTTTGACACTGAGACATCTTGTTTTGTACCTGAAATGCACGAAAAGGGGATCAAATGGCATCGAATTATCATCGGAAGCGAACTAAAGCTATAGTGAAAATGGGTATTAATGAGTCGAAAACTCGACTCATCACTTCTTATGCTAAATTCTTAAAAGACATTGTCTCACATAGGAGGGATATTAGTGAACATAACACGGTAGCATTGAACTTGGAATGTAGTGCTATAATTCAAAACCCGTTGCCTAAAAAGCTAAAGGACCTGGGTAGTTTCTCTATACCTATTATGATTTGTGATATATGCATAGAAGATGCTTTGTGTGACCTTGGTGCTAGCATATCCTTGATGCCATATTCTTTGTGTTGAAAACTTGACATGGGGACTCTAACTCCTACCTCCATTTCCCTACGCCTCGTGGATCGTTCTTCTAGGGTTCCTAAAGGAATTTTAGAAGACGTTCCCATAAAGGTGGGAAATTTTTATATTCCCGTTGATTTCTTCGTCTTGGAGATGGAGGAGGAGAAGGAAACCCCTATTATCTTGGGTAGGCCTTTCTTAGCCACGGCGAGAGCCGTGATTGATGTTAGAAGAGGATCATTGGTGCTAAACATTAGTAATGAAAAGATTGAATTCAACTTGGCTAAAGCATGTTGTAGTCCTAGTTTCTCCATGGATTGCAATTTCATTGATGTTTATGACATTTTTGATTGTGATGCACTAACCCATGATGCATTTGAAATTTTTGGTGATGATAATTGTGAACCTTGCCCCGCACTCCTTGAAAATATTTGTGCTATTGAGGAAGAAAAAGAAAGTGAAACCGCCAAAGGTAAGGAATCTTGTTCGGTAGAGCTAAAACCTCTACCAACAAGTCTAAGGTATGAATTTTTGGGACCCAACTCTACCTTTCCGGTTATTATTAATGCCTCCTTGAATGATGATGAAACGTCTAGACTTTTGCATGTGCTAAAAAAATATAGGGGGCTATTGGATATACAATTGATGACTTGAATGGAATTAGCCCCGATATTTGCATGCATAAGATCACATTAGAAGATGAATCTAAACCATCTAGAGAAGCCTTAAGGAGATTGCACCCAAAACTTGGTGATGTTGTATTTAAAGAGGTGACTAAATTGAGAGATGCGGGTATCATATATGCCTATTCATGTAGTGCCCTAAGAAAGGGGGGTTGACCGTTGCTAAAAATGATAAGAATGAATTATTCCCTCAAAGAACCGTCACCGGTTGGCGCATGTGTGTAGATTATAGAAAACTTAACAAGGCAACTAAAAAGGATCACTTTCCCCTCCCCTTTATTGATCAAATGCTTGAAAGACTAGCCAATCATGAATATTTTTGTTACCTTGATGGGTATAGCGGATTCTTTCAAATCCCTATTCACCCTCAAGATCAAGAGAAAACCACCTTTACTTGCCCATATGGAACATTTGCCTACCGGAGAATGCCCTTTGGACTTGGTAATGCGCCGGAAACATTTCAAAGATGCATGATGGCTATTTTTTCGGATTTTATTGAGAAAATTATGGAGGTTTTCATGGATGATTTTTCTGTTTATGGCTCATCTTTTGATTCTTGTCTAGGAAACCTCACTCGGGTCTTGGAAAGATGCATAAAGACCGACCTTGTGCTAAATTGGGAGAAATGCCATTTCATGATAAAAGAAGGTATAGTATTGGGACACTTGATCTCTAGCCGAGGGATTGAAGTGGATAAAGCCAAAGTTGAAGTTATTGAGAAGTTGCCTCCTTCTAATGACGTGAAAGGCATAAGGAGCTTCTTTGGACACGCCGGTTTCGACCGACGATTTATTAAAGACTTCTCAAAGATTGCTAGGCCTCTCACAAACCTCCTTTGTCAAGATGCGGATTTCAAGTTCGATGAACCATGCCTAAGGGCATTTGAAAAGCTAAAGAGTGCTCTAGTCTCGGCACCTATCATAGAACCACCAAATTGGGAGCTTCCGTTTGAATTGATGTGTGATGCTAGTGACTACGCTATTGGAGCGGTTTTGGGGCAAAGGATAGATAAGAAATTGCACGCTATCTACTATACAAGCAAGGTTCTTGATAATGCTCAAGTCAATTACTCCACAACGGAGAAAGAAATTCTTGCAATAGTCTACGCCTTTGAGAAGTTTCGAAAATACTTGATTGGATCAAAAACTATAGTTTACATGGATCATGCCGCCATCAAGTACTTGGTCTCTAAAAAGGAAGCCAAACCCCGACTTATTCGATGGGTCCTCTTGCTACAAGAATTCGATATAGAGATAAAAGACAAGAAAGGGGTAGAAAATTTGGTAGCTGATCATTTGTCTCGTCTTGAGTCACAAGAAGAAGATCGAGCAAGGAAAGAGCTTATAGGGGACACATTCATTGGGGAAGAACTACTCACAATAAAGGAGGAGTCCATCCCATGGTATGCGGATTTTGTCAATTATCTAGCATGTGAGATTATTCCTCCAGACCTCACTTATAATCAAAGGAAGAGATTTCTCCATGATGTGAAGTCCTATTTTTGGGATGAGCCATATTTATACAAGTTGTGTTTCGACGGCATCTATAGGACTTGCGTGGTGGAAAAACACCAAGAGCACATTTTGCACCATTGCCATGCATCATGATATGGTGGACATGGTAGTGGAAACAAAACCGCCGCCAAGGTCCTTCAATGTGGTTTCTTTTGGCCTAGCCTCTACATGGATGCATACGAATTTGTCCTCATGTGTGATAGATGCCAAAGAACGGGAAATATATCAAGAAGAGACGAAATGCCTCAACAAGGGATTCTTGAAGTTGAAATATTTGATGTTTGGGGGATTGATTATATGGGACCTTTCCCATCGTCTTTTGGGAATCAATACATTTTTGTAGCGGTGGACTACGTGTCAAAATGGGTTGAAGCAATTGCTTCCCCTACTTGTGATGCCAAAACAGTGGCTAAGATGTTCAAGAAAATCATTTTTCCAAGGTTCGGGGTGCCTAGAACGGTTATAAGTGATGGAGGATCACATTTCAAGGAAAGAAACCTAGAGGCCCTTCTTAGGAATTATGGAGTCAAGAACAAGATAGCCACACCTTACCATCCTCAAACAAGCGGTCAAGTAGAAGTTTCTAATCGGGAGATTAAATATATTTTGGAAAGAACGGTAGGGAGCTCTAGAAAAGATTGGTCCGCAAAGCTAGACGATGCACTATGGGCTTACCGAACCGCATTCAAGACTCCTATTGGCATGTCCCCTTATCGACTCATTTTTGGCAAGCCTTGCCATCTTCCGGTAGAGCTTGATTATAAAGCCATGTGGGCGGTAAAGGCCCTAAACTTTGATTTGAAAACCGTGGGAGAGAAAAGACTTTTGCAACTTCCAGAGCTAAAGGAAATTTGCTTGGATTGGTACGAGAATGCCCGCATTTACAAGGACAAGACCAAACTTTGGCACGATAAGAGGATTTCGAGGAAAGACTTTAGGGAAGGAGACCAAGTGTTGCTATATAACTCGAGATTGAAGCTATTCCCGGGTAAATTGAAATCTAGATGGACTGGGCCTTTCGAGGTACAAAGAGTGTTTGATGATGGACACGTGAACTTATTCAATAAAAAAGGAGAAATTTTCATGGCAAATGGCCAACGACTCAAATTATACCGCGGTCCACCTCATGACTCTTCAAGCACAACAATCTCCTTGCACGACGTACCCACTTAAGGAGGGATCTTTGCAAAAGGCTCCTCAAGTGTGCTTCTAATTATTATGAGGAGAATCGGCTCCGTCTTTGCCAAGACGTTAAACTAGGCCCTCTCGGGAGGTAACCCGTTGTAAGTGTTCATTTCGGTTCAAATTTATTTTTATGCTTGGTGTGATCATTGCAATGTATGCTTTAAATTTAACTTCAAAAAATTGCTTGATTGAATGAGTTTGTCCTTTAAAATGACTATTTTGGTTTAGAGATGAATTGGTGAATTTCTTGACATGGAATGGACATGATTGGGTAGAAATATCTTTGGATAAATTACTTGATTCCATGCTGATTTTGGGAGTTTCATGTTTTAAGGTGCGTTAAAATTGTTTTGGGGTTTAAAGAGCACTCGGCCGGTTCTGAACTTCACCCGACCGGGTCCCGTTCCTCCCTTCTTCGGCCAAATTTCGCACCCGACCGGCTCCCGACTTCACTCGACCGGGTCTGGCGCCTTTCATTTTGTTCGGATAACCCAGCACCCGGCCAAGTCAGATCTCATCCGTTCGGGTCCCCAGCGCTACTCCCTCAGATAGAAACCACTCACCCGTACGACCCTTCAATCGCCTGCCCGGGTCCCGACTGTCCCTCCTTTAAATCCTTAGTCGCACCCGCCTGGGTCTCGGCAGATCTGCCCGGGTCCTCAGCCTGCATCCTTTGGCTTCTCGTCACGCCCGCCCGAGTCACTCAATCACCCGGCCGGGTCTCCATTACTCCTCTCGCGGATAGCTTTCGCACCCGACCGAGTCATATCCCACCCAACCGGGTCCCGACCTTAATCACATCTCTTCAAAACATAAAACCCTAAATCAATTGGACCCCTTCTCTCCCATCGCTCTAGCCCCCGACCGATTATCCCCTTCTCCAATCCCAAATCAAAACATCTTCATCGCTCCTCATCGCCGGAATCCGCCACTCCTCGTCGGTTCTTCTTCGCCGCTCGTCGCCCCTCAACTCCTCATCGGTTTCGGCTTCTCGCATCCCCGATCGATCGCCTCCCTTCCTCAACTCAAACCCCTGCTGCCTTCTTCCATGGCGCGAACAAAAGGAGGTGAGAAAAGCAAGGACCAACCTCCCTAAGACAAGGGACGAGCTTTACCATCCAAGGCCACTGCCTCCCTATCCAAATCGAAGAAGAAGGTGCCTGCAGGTGAATCAACTCGTCCCACATCTTCCAAGGCCAAAAAGAGGAAGGCTGTAGTGAGCTCCCCATCGTCCAGTGATGCTGCACCAAGCGAGGATGATCCCTCAGACCCTCCCTTCGAAGCGGAACCTTCACAACCACAAAAGAAGCTGAAAACCAATGCCTCCTCCGCTACCCAAGAGCCTCCTCAACCCTTGGCGCTCGCATTGCCCCCTGAACCATCCATTGAGCCTACAGGGCCGACTCCCTACCCAATCGGTGAAGCTCTTGCCTTCCAGAGTAGCTTGTACCAGGAAAACCTTAATTTGATCAAGAAAAAGGGAAGGAAGCCCGAGGTAACTCGTTACCTCGATATTGGTATTCTTATTGAAATGGAAATGCATGATGAGTTACATTCCCGGTTCTTACACGCCGGTTTAGGTAGATTATTTGATGATGATCCCGGGATGTATCCGAGGCTTGTGACAGAATTTATGTGCTCATTCGAAGCGGTTAGGCTTAATGGGAAAAAGGTCTCGCATTGGAAATTTAGGATGGGTGGCTGTCAAAAGAGAGTTCCTAAGGCTACAATTTGTGAATGGTTAAGGTTCCCTTTGAATGGGGTAGGTGTGCCGAAATTTTCCGATTTCGAGAGATACAAATTTTGGTTTAAAATTTCGGCTCGTGATGAATGGTTTGCCTCTGGTTACTCTTCCATTACTATTAAGGATAAGATTTGGAAGGTAATTCACCGTTTTATCTCCATGGGAATCAATGTGCGGAAGGATGGTGAAAGGATGGTAACAGTAGAAGATTTGGATATCATGTTGGCCATTGACAATGGTTTATCTCTTGATTGGTTTAGCATCCATGCTAAAAGGTTTTAAGGGTATGTGAGCTCCTTCGCAAAGGTGGGTGTGCTTGGTGGAGGTTCATTCGTGACCCACCTCGCCTTGAAGTGTAATTTTACATTCGACTATGATGATGAAGGTCTAGAGAAAAAGGCCCTGAATATGGATGTTTTAAAGGCCTTCGGTCTCATTAAGGCTGATGGCGAAACTTGGTCCCACAATATGGAACCTCACAAAAGGGACCGATTGAGAAAGGCGGCAATGAGTAAGAAGAATAAATACATCATCGCCAACCAGGATGATATTACTTTTAACATGGACCTCTCTGGCTCAACCGAATCCTCCAGTAGCTCTGCAGCACCATCACATGAGCCCTCGGTCCGAAACGCACCCCCGCCTAGAAAGACAACCTCGGGATGCAAGCTTGAAACCATCTCCTCAGACCTTGCCGACTTGAAGACCGCCATTTCCTCTGTTCTTGGGCACGTAGAGAGCTTAGATGAGTTTGTGCGTGAGAACTCTCGTTGGGTCACCACTACATTGATAGATATTTGCCGTGCCATGAGCATCACACCCTCCACCGCGCCTCCCTCATTCCCGGGGTATTCTAGTCCCCAAGCACCCCCTCCTTCACCCATCATTCCTCCACCCACTGTTGCCGAAGCTAGTGCTCCTACACCTTCTCATATTGAGAAGTCACCACACACCATCGCGGAGGTTGATGAGGGAATCATTGCTCGTGTAGAAGTTGAAGGAGGGTGCACTATGAATGATGATGGATCTGCACCATTAGGAGATGGAGATGGCGACGCTTCATAGGGTTCCATGATGATCACTTTCAGATTTTATTAGTATTGGGATGCCTTACTTTTATGTATGACATTGTGATGATAGTTTGGATGTTTAAGTCGCCGTTGGGCGCAATTTTGGGATGTTTAACTCTTGGATGATTTTTTATGTTTCATTTCCTTGTTTTGGTTATCTTTCATATATGATATTGGAATTGACTTGTCACTTGCATTCTCTACTTCTCCATATCCACAAATGCCCATGTCTTGTGCAAGTTAACTTTTACTTGTTTCACTTTGCCATCAAGGAACATTTGTCTTTGCCAAGAGTCAAACAATTGGGGGAGAACTACATTCTACAAACGAGGGGAGTTTTCTTTGCGCCTTAACCACTGATTTATCATTTCTTGCGCTTAGGGACTAAGCATAAATTAAGTGTGGAGTGCATGGATTAGGCGCTTAGTTCACATGTTTACACCTTGCATATCATTTGAAAATGAGCACTTGCATCGTGCTTTATCCCAATTCTTGAGTGTTATACTACTAGAGGCTTGTGACTATCATTTCTAAAACTTCTATAAGTCACATCTATCTTGCATTTCCCTTTTACATGATTTAAAGTCTAAAACCAAGCTAGCTCTATTGAATGCACATTCTTGTGAATCAATTTTCATTGCTATCTTGTGCCTATCTAGCAATCTAAGTATTTTTCGCGCATGCTTGGAAAAGTTTTAGCAAGAGCACTTTATAACCTTTATGAAAAACTTAAACCTCTCGATTGCTTTTAGGTGACTTTAGTTCTCTTGCCTCGCGCCTTGTTTGTGGTTGTTTCTCACACATTCCATATTCACATTGGGCATATTGTCAAGTTTAAAGTGTGGAGTCAAAAGAGGGCGAAGCCCCATTCATTAAAAAAAATTGGTCAAAGAGGGCAAAGCCCCGACTAAAAACTTTCTCGAAGTACAAGAGAAGTTTTGCTCCAAAAATATACAATTGCCGGGGGTTAGGAAGGTAAGTTCCCCCTCGAAAGCATTTGTAGGCCAAAGGCCAAGTTAAAACCGCTTAAACTTGACTTTATGCCTTTCCATCATCTCTTACATGTGTGAGTTCACCACGTGCATTGTGTGCTAGTAAGTTGAGCTTTAGAACGACCCTTGTGATTTTACGTAAGCAATTGATTGGTTTATGCTCATTTTAAGAACTCTTGTTGTCAAACTCCTCTTTCCTTATGGTTTACGACTTTTGCGTCTAAAACTTGGAAATGAGTTTATATCGAGAGCCCGTGGACTAGCCCTAGCTAGCATAGGTGATCGAACGACTTTTTTGTGCAAAAAGCTTTAATCATCTTTCAAAAGCCTTGCTTCAAAAATGAATAGACTTCTAGGTTAGGCACTTGATAGCGCTAGCATTGACTTCCTTGAATGTGCACCCTCATGTGATCTTAAACGGTTTGAAAGCTTTCTTGAAATGTATAGGAATTGTGATGCTAGCTTGGGATGTGAAGTAAGTTTTGAGAAATCCAAGCCTTAATTGTTAAACATTCTCGCTTTCACTCTAATGGGATAAATGCATGGGGGATTTGTGAGTATTCCCGTTTCTAAAAACTCTCACGAGACTATAACTCGTCCACTAGGGTAGCCTAGGGGTTTAAAGGCTTGGTGCATAAGCTAAATGCACTCGTAACACCTACGAAAAGGAGTTTAGTTGCAAATAATGAGTGTTGCTCTAGAATAATTTTCAGCTCACCCTTGTTTCCTCTTGGCTTGTTCTTATTTGTTTGCTCGGGACGATCAAACCCTAAGTGTGGAGTATTTTGATAAGTCAAATTCTTGACTATCATTCCTCTACTTTTACTAGGTGGTTTGATTCGTTTCCGACATTATTATGTTGCCATTTGACCCATTTATTGATGATCTAGGTCATAAAATGCTCGTACGACTTGGGAAGATCAAACCTCATCAAATATCTTAGTTTTGGCTAGAAAATACTGAGAGAAGGAGAGCTCGCTCGTGAGGAGGAATGCTCGATTGTGGGATTAAGGACCGGGCCGTGAGGGCTGAGTGCCGAGGATGCTAGGAACGCCGGACAGTTTCAGCCGAGAGGAGGAGAGGTGAGCTAGCTCGTGAGGAGGAATGCTCGTTTGTGGGATGTTGTAGAGAGAGGAGCTCTCCACGTTTTGGGATTGTTGAGAGCTGATGGGATGCTTTGAAGGGCTGATGAGAGCTCTTATTTATAGTCTAAATATGGGCCAGGCCTGATTTCGTTTGTTTCCAAATCCGGTTTGCTTGGTATGTAAGCTAACTTGGGGAGCAAGTTAACTTAGATTGTAAGCTAACTTGGCCAACAAGTCTTCCAGATTCTTCCAGGAGGTTCTAGGAGCCTCTAAACCGCCACGGACGAAATTGGGAAATTTCCCGAAGTTACTGTTCACGGCCCAAAAACACTGTTCACGCCGGAAAGTACTGTTCAAGGTGAGCCGGATTTTGGAGGGTTTGGACTCGGTTGGGCGGCCTTGAATCGGTTGTGACTCGGGCTGACTCGGCCTTGGACTCGGCGTGCACTTAAGGTGTAAAGTGCATATGGAACTCTCGGCCAGATTGTCTGTCTTCACTTCAACTCTCGTTTCGACCATCAAAACGATCTCGGCTGCTCTCGGTGTGAACTAGAGAGTTGTAGGGAATTGAGTCACCTTTACGATGGCATATGGCTCGTATTTTTTTGATCAGTGGTCCATTCCCAGCACTCCACTGACTGTCCAAAGGTCTAATCTGAAACCGTGATGTTTTTGGCCTAAAATGCCAGTCTTTAAGCGTGTTTCCTCCTAGAGCTTCCGGAACACCTGAAATGCAAAACAACACTAAGAAGTAACTGTTTGTATGATAAAGTGTTGGAATTGGTGGGATTTGTTGACTCGATGAGTCGTATAAATACGGCTCATCATGCACTCATCAAAGCTCTCAAGGAGAACCTTGGTAACACACTTGGTAAATCATTCATTGCATCAAAAATTTCTAAATCATTAATTATAGATTCAGGAGCCTCTCATCACATGATTAGTAACTCTAAGTTGATTAATGATGTTGAGCCTGCCTTAGGAAATGTGGTAATTGCAAATGGTGATAAAATACCTATTAAGGGTGTAGGAAACCGTAACCTATTTGATAAGAAGTCTAGAGCTTTTTATATGCCTAGTTTTACATCTAACTTGTTATCCGTTAAAAATGTTGCAACTGATTTGGATTGCAATGTTATCTTTAGTCCTAATGATGTGAAATTTCAGGACATTAAGAGTCACCAGTTACTTGGAAAAGGAGTAACCAAAGAAGGCTTATATTTGCTTGAAGACACTAAGCCCCTATCTGATTTGAATTGTGTTTTTAGCTCCTATTTGGCCAATGATACAATGTGGCATGCTAGATTAGGACATCCACATACTAGAGCTCTAAACTTGATGTTGCCTAGTGTTTCTTTTAAGAATGATGATTGTGAGGCTTGTATTTTGGGAAAACATTGCAAATCAGTATTTCCAAATTCAATTACAACTTATAGGAATTGTTTTGATCTTGTGCATTCTGATGTATGGACTGCACATTGTATGTCTAGAGAAAACCATAAGTACTTTGTCACATTCATTGATGAAAAATCTAAGTATACTTGGCTAACATTGATCCAATCAAAGGATAGAGTTCTAGAGGCATTTATGAATTTTCAGAACTATATTACTAACCAGTTCAATGCCAAGATAAAAGTTTTCAGATCAGATAAAGGTGGGGAATACACTAGCAATACTTTCAAGGAACATTTGGCTAATCATGGGATTATACATCAAACAAGCTGCCCTTATACCCCTCAACAGAATGGAGTGGCGAAGAGGAAGAATAGGAACTTAATGGAGATAGCGTTGTCCATGATGTTCCATACCAATGTGCCAAAGAGGTTTTGGGGAGATGCTGTGATGACAGCTTCTTACCTCATCAATAGAATTCCAACAAGGAGTCTTGATGACATATCTCCCTATGAGGTACTCAACAAATCCAAACCTTCCATTAATCACTTAAGAGTATTTGGGTGTCTTTGTTTCGTGCTAATCCCAGGGGAACAAAGAAACAAACTAGAAGCTAAGAGTACAAAGGCAATGTTCATTGGCTACTCAACAACTCAGAAGGGATACAAGTGCTATGATCCGGTACCACGTTAAGTCTTAGTGTCTCGAGATGTGAAGTTTGTGGAGGCAAAGGGGTACTACGAGAGTAGGAGTTGGGATGACCTAAAGAACCTGTCTCAAGTACACAGGAAGTTCCTACTCCTATAACCTCTCAAGAGACTGAGGAATTACCCCATCCTGATCACGAGGGGGGAAATCAAGATGAATCACAAGTGGAGCCACCAGAAGCTGACTCATCTAGTCATAATCAAGATGGTGATCAAGATGAAGCACAAGTAGAGCCACAAGAAGCTAGCTCATCTAGTCATAATCAACATGGAGCCCAAGATGATTCAGACTTTTCTCCGAATGATGAAGAGCATCAAGGTAAAGAGCTTGAAGAAGTGCAACCTCTTAGGAGAAGCACAAGGGTGAGGATTGATCGTTCCAATTGTTAGAATTGAGAGACTAAGAGAATATTGGAATAGAGAGAATATAAAGAGAGCAAAATCAGATTTAATTTCTTGTATTCAACTTGATAAGATATACAAGCTTATATAGAGGCTAGATCAACCATTTAAGATCAACTCCCAACTACATCCTAACAACTCTTTCCTCATTTAATATCAACTCCCAACTACATCCTAACAGCTCTTTCCTCATTTAATATTAACTCCCAACAGCTCCTCATTTGAATATTTGAAAGAGCTCTTGGATAGTTATATTCTAGGATAGAGTTAATCTTGGATATAGTCTTCCGGTCAATACTCCCCCTCAAGCTTGACAACCAGAACTTGTTAAGCTTGGAACCATGAAGACTTGCCTCATTAAAAAAACCTAAGTATGTAAAACCTCATGGGATGAAACCATACTTAGGGAAAAAGAGTGCAAACCCTCATGGCCTAGGGACTCATGACAGAGGAACGCTGGTGAGTCCAAGTTTTGAATGGATGAACTTGCACACCTTTGAGCTTGCATCTTTGGTGAAGATGTCTGCCAACTGATCTCCACTTCTTGTATAACATGGAAGAATCACTCGTTGCTCCACCATTTGCCTAACTTTGTGGCAGTCAACTTCAATGTGCTTGGTCCTTTCATGGAACACTGAGTTGGATGCAATGTGTATGGCTGCTTGATTGTCACAATGCATTGTGATTGGTGTTGGAGACTCGTTGCCTAAGTCCTTGAGCAAAGCCTTGATCCATATGAGTTCATTGGTGAGCTTCCTCATTGCTCTATATTCTGCTTCAGCACTTCAGCATGAGATCACCTTTTGCTTCTTGCTCTTCCAAGTAACTAAGTTGC
Source organism: Rhodiola kirilowii (assembly GCA_033675215.1). Lineage (NCBI taxonomy): Eukaryota > Viridiplantae > Streptophyta > Magnoliopsida > Saxifragales > Crassulaceae > Rhodiola > Rhodiola kirilowii. The sequence goes on from CM066199.1 coordinate 22,203,865, forward strand.
CTCCAATGAATGTGCAAAAGCTCGTGGTAGACTTCTTATCCACTCTATCTCCAGCCCAATCAGCATCACAATAACCCACAATCTCAGTCCTTCCATTGCACCCCATCCATATACCTTGACCGGGTGAGCCTTTGAGGTATCTGAGGACCCTCTCCACCATATGCCAATGATGCATCTTTGGTGCTTGCATATGTTGGCTCACCTGATTCACAGCAAAGCAAATATCAGGTCTAGAAATGGTTAAGTAGATGAGTTTACCAACCATCCTTCTATATTGCTTGAAGTCTTCAAATGACCTATCTTCAATCTCCCCCTCTCTAGATACTTTGTAGCCTTCCTAAAGGGGTGTATTGGCTGGCTTTGCTCCAAGTTTTCCTGCCTCACACAAAAGATCAAGTGTGTACTTCCTTTGGGATAGGAAGAGCCCCTCTTTTGATTGGCATACTTCAATTCCAAGGAAGTACTTTAGCTTACCCAAATCTTTAATATCAAATACAGTTTTTAAGAAAGCTTTGGTAGCATTTATACCTGCCTTGTCACTCCATGTGATGATGATATCATCAACATACACAAGGATGACAACTCAACCTTTTGGACCAGAGAGGTTGAAGAGGGTGTGATCAGCTTCTGACCTCTTGAAACCTCTCTTTATAAGAGTTGAACTCGGCTTGTGGTACCAAGCTCTTGGTGATTGCTTCAAGCCATAAATTGCCTTCTTCAATCTAAGCACTTTCCCTGGCTTGACTGAGTTTTCTTGGCCAGGAGGGGGAAGCATAAAGACCTCTTCTTCTAGTTCTCCTTGGAGAAAAGCATTTTTTACATCCATCTACCATAATTCCCACTCAAGGTTGGTTGCAAGTGAAAGGACGATCCTGACCGTATGTAGCTTGGCCACTGGAGCAAATGTATCAAGATAGTCTTCTCCATATGTTTGAGTGAATCCTCTTGCTACCAGTCTTGCCTTTCAATCTTCCCATCACTCTTGTATTTGATTGTGAAGACCCACTTGCTTGACACTGCCTTCTTTCCTTTGGGAAGATCAGACTCATACCAAGTGCCAATTACCTCCATTGCCTTGGTTTCGTTGCAAATAGCTTCCCTCCACAACTTATGCTCTTTAGCTTCATCATATGATCTTGGCACATGTCCATCATCCAGTTTGCTAATGAACACTTGATGTTCTTGAGGGAAATGAGCCAAAAAGCACATGGCTTGAATAGGGTGAGCTACAGCCATATTGTTATAGAACACCCTTGTGTTTACCCAATTGGAACGATCATTCCTCACCCTTGTGCTTCTCCTAAGAGGTTGCACTTCTTCAAGCTCTTTACCATGATGATCTTCATCATTCGGAGAAAAGTATGAATCATCTTGGGCTAAGTCTGAATCATCTTGGGCTCCATCTTGATTATGACTAGATGAGCTAGCTTCTTGTGGCTCTACTTGTGCTTCATCTTGATCACAATCTTGATCATGACTAGATGAGTCAGCTTCTTGTGGCTCCACTTGTGCTTCATCTTGATTTCCCCCTCGTGATCAGGTTGGGGTAATTCCTCAGTCTCTTGAGGGGTCATAGAAGTAGGAACTTCCCGTGTTCCCCCCTAATCCTTGGGCAGATTTAGCCGAAAGCCCTCCAAGATGATCCTTAGGTTCGTGGCTCTATCAGATGGTATTTAAGAGAGGGTCTTTAGGTCATCCCAACTCTTACTCTCGTAGTACCCCTTTGCCTCCACAAACTTCACATCTCGAGACACTAAGACTTTCCGTGCTACCGGATCATAGCACTTGTATCCCTTCTGAGCTGTTGAGTAGCCAATGAACATTGCCTTTGTACTCTTAGCTTCTAGTTTGTTTCTTTGTTCCCCTGGGATTAGCACGAAACAAAGACACCCAAATACTCTTAAGTGATTAATGGAAGGTTTGGATTTGTTGAGTACCTCATAGGGAGATTGATGGACCATAATTATACGAATCAAAAACACAGTAAAATCCACCAAGTTAGACTGTTGGTCTATTTATCTTCTGCTTGTTAGTCCCGATTTATTTCTACAGGGCATTTTAGAGACTAAAGAGAAAACACGCTAAGGAGAGGATTTTACGCTGAAAAGATATTACGAGCCAGTCCAAGGTCACGATCAGACGCTGAATGAAGAATCTCAAGATCCGGACGTAGGAAGTACTCAAATTAAATTCAACCAAGGAACAACCAAAGTGAGACCGGAGCAAAATTGGATTGATAGTTTTGTGAAAAGCCTACACAAAACTGTCAAAACTCATCCATGGACCAAGTGACCGGCGGCTTTGGTGAAGAAGATGACTCATGGGTGGCTTCCTCCCCTCCTCCTCCTTGGGTGACCGGTGGCTTTGGCTTGGAGGTGGCCAAAGCCACAAAACTCCCCTCCATTTGGACCTCCAACCGGCGGCTAAATGAAGACCCATGAGAGCTTGCCATGTGGTGGCTCCTACACCACATCTTCATCTCTTCCTCCTCCACCCTTGGATGCAACACCACATGCCACCATCTCCACCCTCCATTCTCCTCCCCTTTGGCTATAAAAGGAGAGCTCCTCCTCCTCATATCATCATCCATAAAATCCCAAAAATCATAAAACACTTCTCTCTCTAAGTTTGTTACTTTGTAAGTTTGGTTTTGGAAATACTACTCCTGTTTGTTCTTGAGTATTATACTGATTGGAAATAATACTCCTGTTTGTTCTTGAGTATTATACTTTAGAGAATACTCCTGTTGGTTCTTGAGTATTCAGTAGGAAATTGGGAATACTCCTGTTGGTTCTTGAGTATTCCACCCCTTTCCCTCTTACTGTTTTCAAAAACCCCCGAGTATTTAGCTATGGTATCCACCTCTTTGGATATTCGTAGCTAAACTCTTTATTCGGTTAAAGGGGTGTACCTGTATCATAAAATGTTTTAATTCTTTTAGTTTCATTTCTCTGTATTCAAAACTTGTTCTATGTGCCATATATTAGATCAGAACTTCCAAGGTTGAGTGGATGCTTGAAATGGCAAAGCTCTTCCGTGGAAGTTCGCAAACATACTCGGGTAAGTGGATGCTTGAAATGGCAAAGCTTATCTGAGGAGTTTGATCTCTCTCAAACACCATTTTGGGTAAATCGGAAAAGACAACCCAAAATGGATGCACATAAACTAGTATACCTTGAAATGGGGTGCTAGTCTAAGTAGAACAAGGGCTTTATGTTTTTTGCAAAAGACTAGACAGTGTTGCAAGTCGAGTGCTTAAAATGGACTTGATTCACTTTCGAACACTTTTGCAAAAGACTAGACAGTGTGGCAAATCGAGCGCCGGAAAAGGCCTTGATACACGTTTGAATACTTAGAAGGGTTACTAAAACAATAAACAGGCTATGATACAAGGCCCCTGAAACCGAATGTTTTCCTTGAATTACAAAACCCCCTGTATTTACTTTTATAAACTGATCGATCAACTACAACCATCAACCGCTCATCTACTGGAGGAATCACAATCACGCATCACCCACTGTAAGTCTTCTTCCCTTAACTCCTTTATTTTCAGTACTTATTTTCTATATTTACTTTTCCGCAATAAAAAACAAAAAAACCAAAAACAGTAGCTTAGTAATTAGCAGTAAGTCCGCAATCGATCTAAAATCACTCACCATACGATCCCCTAAAGAACAGTTATCCCTCTAATTCCCTTGGGTTCGACCCCTACTTACCACTTACTACCCAGTAGTGTAGTCGCGAGTAGCGGAAAATAGAAATTTATTTGTACAGAGAACATTGCACCTTAACGACACTGCAGTGCTCTCCGTCAGAGATATGTCATTAAGACTCCTTGTTGGAATTTGATGGACCAAAGTTATACGAGTCAGAAACACAGTAAAACCCCCTTAATTGGACTGTTTGTCTATCTAACGTCTACGTGTTAGTCCCGATATATTTTCACAGGGTATATTAGAGACTGAAGTGAAAACACGCTAAGGAGAGGATTTTAAGCTGAAAAGATAACAAGAGTCAATCCAAGGTCAAGATCATATGCCGACTGAAGAAATATCAAGGATCCTGACGTTGAATTGACCAGAACAAATTAATCAGAAGAATCAGGAGTGGAGTCAAGACAGCCCGGAGAAGAAACACATTGACAGTTTTGAGAAAAGACTGCACAAAACTGTACAAATCTCACATTGGACAAGGATGACCGGCCACTTGAAGAAGTGGTGGCCAAGGGAGGAGCTCCTCCTCCTTGGCCACCGCCTACCGGCGGCTCTTGGTGGTGGTGACCGGCGGCTTTTGCCCCTCCTCCACATGTCACCAACACCTTCCTCCTCCTCCACCACTCCTCTTCCTCCATGTGTGGCCATCTCCTCCATCCATTTTCTCCTCCAATCACAATGCAACACTTACCACCCATCTCCACCACCCATCTCCTCCCCTTTGGGCTATAAAAGGAGGAGCTCCTCCTCCTCATTTCACACACCAAATCTCAATTTCACTTCTCTCTCTAGAAGTTGTAATATTTGTAATGTGTAATCTTGCTTTGGAAATAAAGGAAAGCTCCCTTGGCGCTTCAACGGTTGTAAGTTTCTCTTAGTATTTATTTATTTAACTGTTGCCTTTAATTTCCTTAGTATAATGTTTAGCGCGATGACTAGTAGCTAAACTAGTAGTTCGGTCTAAGGGGCGCACTTGTATTATAAATGTTTTAAGACTATTAACTTAGTGTTTAGTCTTAGTATTCAAAATTTGTTCTATGTGCCATATATAGTCAGAGTTTCCAAGGTTGAGTGGATGCTGTAACAAGAAAAGCTCTTATGTGGGAATTCGTGATCATACTCAGGTAGTGGAAGCTGTAACAAGCAAAGCTATCTGAGGAGTTCAACTCATCCTAAATCCCATCTGGTCGAGCGTAACTGTGAGATTAGGTGGATGTACACAGGCTAGCATACCTTTGGGTATTGGCGCTAGACTGAAATAGAACCGGAGTTGCTTTAAACCGGTGTTGCAAGTCTTGTGCTGTAACTAGCCTCGATTCACCGTTTGAATACTTAGATGATTCACTAATGGTCAATGATAAACAGGATATAATACAAGTCCCCTGAAACCGAACATTTCTCTTAATCATTAAAATAGTAATTTACTTTCCAGTATTAAAATCAACCAACCAACCAATCAATCAATCAAAATAGCTGGTAGCTTTAAAACCAACCAACCGACCTTAAACACGTTCCCACGCTGCGTAATTCCCCCCGAAGAACAATTATTCCCCTAGTTCCCTTGGGTTCGACCCCTACTTACTAAGTACTACCCAGTAGTATAGTTGCAAGTAGTGGACTATAAATTTATTTGCACAATCGCTTTGACAACGAGCGGTTCTGTCAAATTGGCACCGTTGCCGGGGAACTAGTCATCGGATAACTGTTCTTCCCTCCCCTTTTTCTTTTCTATTCATCTCTCTATGTCATTACCTGTCACGCATGCATGGACAACGCGATTTCTGCCCCTGTTCGGAGGAACGGAGGGAGAAGACCCTGTACAGCACTGCCGAAACTTCCACCAAGTCTGCCACAACATCAAACCTGAAAACGAAGTGTTAGAGGAATTTCAAGCTGAAATGCTTTAAATTCTCTCTAACCGACTTCGCTACGATATGGTACTACACATCCACCGCTTGCAGTGCAGAACGTTTCGTAGAACTCTGCATTCCGTTCCTGAAAGAATTCTCCCCACCATCTTTACGCCAAGAAACCCGCGAGAAGATCCTGAACCTTCAACAATCCCGGGATGAGACTTTGGACGAATAGTACATAAAATTCGATGCCATCGTCTCAAGCTGCCCGCACCATGGATTTACGAAGAAAATTCTTCTCCAAAAATTTCTTTGTGGGATGAGGTCCGAAGAGCTGGGAAGAGTCAACGAAGCTATGAGAAGGTCTGCCGCAAACCTCACCATTGCAGACATGTGGTACCTGATAACTGGCCTAGCCGCTGCCACAAGACGAGTTCCTCACACTGACGAGGAAATGCAGACAGAAGAAGCTAACCCTGAGGCTGACAAAGAAGAAACCACCGAGCCGTCAGAAGAGACTCCCGAATCATCTGAGGAATCAGACATGGAAAGCACCGGAAGCAACGAAGTAGAACTCCAGAATACCACCAACGAACTGCCTATTCCATACCCGACTATCATTACCTAGGCAGCTGAGACTATCTACGATCAGTTCTTCACGAACCAACATTACGAGGCAGAACCGAGCCTCATGAGGCCTTCCCGACTTTTCCCCTTAATTAATGAGCAAGTCGCCGCGAACTATGCGATCCAAGAAGAAGCTCAAAGTAGAATGGGAAAAGGGCCCGAGCAGAATGACTCCTACATGGAGCACGCTTTCGCCATAACTGGACAAGGCAGCCCTAAACAGGAGAACACCCAGTTCAAGAAGCTGATAGTGAAAGGTCCCTCGCCTTCTCAGAGACGTTGGAAGGAGATACCATCAGAACTGGACCCAAACCCGTCATCTGCTAAAAAATCAGGAAGACTCACCGCAAGAATCAAAGTCGGTGGAATCAAGAAGTTCGACCTCAGCCACCCATGGGACCCAAACCAATGAACCACAAACGAGGTATCGTCGAGCCAACGACGTTAAACAAGTGCACTGGTCGGGAGGTAACCCGACACTATCTTACTTTTCCGCACTTTAATTTCTGTCATTTAAATTCAGTATTTAGTTTTAAGCTTGCATGACTTTTGAACTAAGGCACGCCTTCGTTCAAAAGTGGGGGGTGAGAACCACCTGTGTACATAAATAACATGCAGCTGTTTTTCTTTTTTAATAAGTACCTTTTTGAAAATATGAACTTAAGAATGTGAAAAAGATAAATCATAATTCATGCATTAACCTTGTGAAAATTCAACTGCTTAAAAACTTAGAATGTAACTTTCCATTTGTCCTTTGTGCTGAGATAACTAGGGATGTGGAGTTGATATAAACTGCCCTAGAGAGGCTTGGAAAGCAATCAAAGGATCAGATCAAACTATATGGTTTTCGAAGTCAGTGGAGGCTGCACTTCGGGTTTTCAGTGAATAATTGAAGTCAACTCCGCCAAGAAGCATCTATGCAAAGGCGAGGACGGGAATCAGACCGTCCTCTCTCTAGTCAAAATAGCCGAGAAAATAGATGGGCGACCCTCATCTTGACCCGCGCAAAACGACAAAGACGAGAGGAGCGGGGAGGTATTTCCATAGGCTTGCGGGCGATGATTGGACCTCCCAAAAAGGCTCGAGAAAATGGACTAGCAGTCACAAAAAGACGAAAAGCTCAATGAAGCAAATCAAAAGAGGCCAAAGGCCCAAAATTGTGAAGGTTTTAACCGAGCAAAAGTGAAGCACTCAAAAAAGTCAAATCAAAGGCCAAAGGCCGATTCACTACAACAAAAAAAGCAGTCCCTCGCCAAAGAAGAAAATCAAAAAGGCTCAACTCACTGAAACCCGAATCGAATCACGTGCTAGAAAAAGCTACCAGAAAACCATATAGTAAGAGACGATCCCGAGGTTGCAGTCCAGGAACCTAAAAAGGGCTATCTCCCGAGACATCCAATATAATTTGCATCTCAGCACGGAGGTACAAGTATTAAGTTTCTTCTATTTATTTACACAGTTTAATTTGGTAATAAGTAAGCAATGCATGAATTAGGATAGATCGAGAACCACAGTCTAATTTTCATATTCCAAAGCCAAAATTAGAACTTACGCCCTTTAATAGCATTGTTCGGGACGAACAACTAAAAGTGGGGGGTAATCTGATGGACCAAAGTTATACGAGTCAGAAACACAGTAAAACCCCCTTAATTAGACTGTTTGTCTATCTAACGTCTACGTGTTAGTCCCGATATATTTTTACATGGTATTTTAGAGACAGAAGTGAAAACACGCTAAGGAGAGGATTTTAAACTGAAAAGATAACAAGAGTCAATCCAAGGTCAAGATCATATGCAGACTGAAGAAATATCAAGGATCCTGACGTTGAATTGACCAGAACAAATTAATCAGAAGAATCAGGAGTGGAGTCAAGACAGCCCGGAGAAGAAACACATTGACAGTTTTGAGAAAAGACTGCACAAAACTGTACAAATCTCACATTGGACAAGGATGACCGGCCACTTGAAGAAGTGGTGGCCAAGGGAGGAGCTCCTCCTCCTTGGCCACCGCCTACCGGCGGCTCTTGGTGGTGGTGACCGGCGGCTTTTGCCCCTCCTCCACATGTCACCACCACCTTCCTCCTCCTCCACCACTCATCTTCCTCCATGTGTGGCCATCTCCTCCATCCATTTTCTCCTCCAATCACAATGCAACACTTACCACCCATCTCCACCACCCATCTCCTCCCCTTTGGGCTATAAAAGGAGGAGCTCCTCCTCCTCATTTCACACACCAAATCTCAATTTCACTTCTCTCTCTAGAAGTTGTAATATTTGTAATGTTGTAATCTTGCTTTGGAAATAAAGGAAAGCTCCCTTGGCGCTTCAACGGTTGTAAGTTTCTCTTAGTATTTATTTATTTAACTGTTGCCTTTAATTTCCTTAGTATAATGTTTAGCGCGATGAATAGTAGCTAAACTAGTAGTTCGGTCTAAGGGGCGCACTTGTATTATAAATGTTTTAAGACTATTAACTTAGTGTTTAGTCTTAGTATTCAAAACTTGTTCTATGTGCCATATATAGTCAGAGTTTCCAAGGTTTAGTGGATGCTGTAACAAGCAAAGCTCTTCTGTGGGAATTCGTGATCATACTCGGGTAGTGGAAGCTGTAACAAGCAAAGCTATCTGAGGAGTTCGACTCATCCTAAATCCCATCTGGTCGAGCATAACTGTGAGATCAGGTGGATGTACACAGGCTAGCATACCTTAGGGTATTGGCGCTAGACTGAAATAGAACAGGAGTTGCTTTAAACCGGTGTTGCAAGTCTTGTGCTGTAACTAGCCTCGATTCACCGTTTGAATACTTAGATGATTCACTAATGGTCAATGATAAACAGGATATAATACAAGTCCCCTGAAACCGAACATTTCTCTTAATCATTAAAATAGTAATTTACTTTCCAGTATTAAAATCAACCAACCAACCAATCAATCAATCAAAATAGCTGGTAGCTTTAAAACCAACCAACCGACCTTAAACACGTTCCCACGCTGCGTAATTCCCCCCGAAGAACAATTATTCCCCTAGTTCCCTTGGGTTCGACCTCTACTTACCTAGTACTACCCAGTAGTATAGTTGCAAGTAGTGGACTATAAATTTATTTTTGCACAATCGCTTTGACGACGAGCGGTTCTGTCAGAATTCTATTGATGAGGTAAGAAGCTGTCATCACAGCATCTCCCCGAAACCTCTTTGGCACATTGGTATGGAACATCATGGACCTCGCTATCTCCATTAAGTTCCTATTCTTCCTCTTCGCCACTCCATTCTGTTGAGGGGTATAAGGGCAGCTTGTTTGATGTATAATCCCATGATTAGCCAAATGTTGCTTGAAAGTATTGCTAATGTATTCCCCACCATTATCTGATCTGAAAACTTTTATCTTGGCATTGAACTGGTTAGTAATATAGTTCTGAAAATTTTATAAATGCCTCTAGAATTCTATCCTTTGATTGGATCAATGTTAGCCAAGTATACTTAGATTTTTCATCAATGAATGTGACAAAGTACTTATGGGTTTCTCTAGACATACAAGGTGCAGTCCATACATAAGAATGCACAAGATCAAAACAATTCCTATAAGTAGTAATTGATTTTGGAAATACTGATTTGCAATGTTTTCCCAAAATACAAGCCTCACAATCATCATTCTTAAAAGAAACACTAGGCAACATCAAGTTTAGAGCTCTAGTATGTGGATGTCCTAATCTAGCATGCCACATTGTATCATTGGCCAAATAGGAGCTAAAAGCACAATTCAAATCAGATAGGGGCTTAGTGTCTTCTAGCAAATATAAGCCTTCTTTGGTTACTCCTTTTCCAAGTAACTGATGACTCTTAATGTCCTGAAATTTCACATCATTGGGACTAAAGATAACATTGCAATCCAAATCAGTTGCAGCCTTTTTAACTGATAACAAGTTAGATATAAAACTAGGCATTTAAAAAGATCTAGACTTCTTATCAAATAGGTTAAGGTTTCCTACGCCCTTAATAGGTATTTTATCACTATTTGCAATTACCACATTTCCTAAGGCATGCTCAACATCATTAATCAACTTAGAGTTACTAATCATGTGATGAGAGGCTCCATAATCTATAATCAATGATTTCGAAATTTTTGATGCAATGAATGATTTACCAAGTGTGTTACCAAGGTTCTCCTTGAGAGCTTTGATCAGTGCATCAAGATCTGATCTCCTGATCATCCCATCCTCAGTGCTCTTCAAGGCAGTCAAGGCTTGCCCTTCTTCCTCATTGGAGAGGTGAGCTCTTGCATCCTTGAACTTGTTTGGCTTCAAGTGAGGGTGAAGGATCCAGCATATGTCCTTCATGTGCCCCTTTTTCTTGCAAAACTCACAAGTAAAGACCTTCCTCTCCTCTGATTTATACACCACCTTGTTGGCTTGAGCTGCTTCAGCTTTGTTAGCCATGGAGAGTTCTCCTTTTCCTCCAAAAAGACCAAGAGAACCTTGCTCCTTTTGGATTTGAGCACACATTTCTTCAGGTGTTGGAAGCTTGTCAGCCCTCAAGATGTGTTTGATCAGGTCATCGTAGGTTGGGTTCAAGGTTATAAGTAGCTCAAACACCTTGTCTTGCTCCCTTCTTTCATTAATAGTTGCTGGATCCATAAGGACCTAAATTTCACAAAGTGTTGGGTGAACTCCATGTCTTTTTGGCTTTGGTTGTTGATGGCCTCCTTGACCTCAAACACCCTGCTCAAGTTGGATGTGTTTCCATACACTGTTTGGAGTGTATCCCATAGGTCTTTCGTTGTCTCGCAATAGGAATATGCCTCTAAGATTGATGCTTCAAGAGAGTTTTGAATGATGGACAGCACCATCAAGTCTTCTTGAGACCACCTATCCTTATCAACAGGGACAATCTCCGTACCATCTTCTTGTTGGACAGTTTGGCTTGGAGCATCACTCTTGGTGATATGACTCCATAATCTTCTTCCTCCCAAGGCTGTTTTTATCATTCTTGACCGTAGCTGGTAATTCACCCCCTTGAGAGTCACCAGAATGACCACAGCTTTGGTATCCAGCTTGGATGAGCGTGTGGTTTGATTTCCAAAAAAATTGAATGAAAGAGAATAAGAGTATGCTGCGGAATTTGGATCTATGCTGCTAATAACATGTTAGAATTGAGAGACTAAGAGAATATTGGAATAGAGAGAATATAAAGAGAGCAAAATCAGATTTAATTTCTTGTATTCAACTTGATAAGATATACAAGCCTATATAGAGGCTAGATCAACCATTTAAGATCAACTCTCAACTACATCCTAACAGCTCTTTCCTCATTTAATATCAACTCCCAACTACATCCTAACAGTTCTTTCCTCATTTAATATTAACTCCCAACAGCTCCTCATTTGAATATTTGAATGAGCTCTTGGATAGTTATATTATTGGATAGAGTTAATCTTGGATATAGTCTTCCTGTCAATACCAATTGGGTAAACACAAGGGTGTTCTACAACAACATGGTTGTAGCCCACCCCATTCAAGCCATGTGCTTTTTGGCTCATTTCCTTCAAGAACATCAAGTGTTCATTAGCAAACTGGATGAAGGACAAGTGCCAAGATCATATGATGAAGCTAAAGAGCATAAGTTGTGGAGGGAAGCTATTTGCAACGAAACCAAGGCAATGGAGGTAAATGGCACTTGGTATGAGTCTGATCTTCCCAAAGGAAAGAAGGCAGTGTCAAGCAAGTAGGTCATCACAATCAAATACAAGAGTGATGGGTAGATTGAAAGGCACAAGGCAAGACTGGTAGCAAGAGGATTCACTCAAACATATGGAGAAAACTATCTTGATACATTTGCTCCAGTGGCCAAGCTACATACGGTCAGGATCATCCTTTCACTTGCAACCAACCATGAGTGGGAATTATGGCAGATGGATGTAAAAAATGCTTTTCTCCAAGGAGAACTAGAAGAAGAGGTCTATATGCTTTCCCCTCCTGACCTAGAAGACTCAGTCAAGCCAGGGAAAGTGCTTAGATTGAAGAAGGCAATTTATGGCTTGAAGTAATTGATGGACCAAAGTTATACGAGTCAGAAACACAGTAAAACCCCCCCTAATTAGACCGTTTGTCTATCTAACGTCTACGTGTTAGTCCCGATATATTTTCACAGGGTATTTTAGAGACTGAAGTGAAAACACGCTAAGGAGAGGATTTTAAGCTTAAAAGATAACAAGAGTCAATCCAAGGTCAAGATCATATGCCGACTGAAGAAATATCAAGGATCCTGACGTTGAATTGACCAGAATAAATTAATCAGAAGAATCAGGAGTGGAGTCAAGACAGACCGGGGAAGGAACACATTGACAGTTATGTGAAAAGACTGCACAAAACTGTACAAAACTCACATTTGGGCAAGATGACCGACCACCACTCAAGGAGGTGGCCAATGGAGGAGCTCCTCCCCCTTGGGCCACCGGCAACCGGCGGCTCCTCCACCCATGGTGACCGGCGGCTTTCTCCTCCTCCACATGTCACCACCACCTTCCTCCTCCTCTCCTTCCTCCACATGTGGCCATCTCCTCCCTTGATTTCTTCCTCCAATCAAAATGCAACACTTGTAGCCATCTCCTCCTCCTCCCATGGCTATATAAGGAGGCCTCCTCCTCCTCATTTCACACACCAATTCTCAAATTCACTTCTCTCTCTAGAAGTTGTAATACTTGTAAGTTGTAATACTTGTAAGTTGTAATCTTGCTTTGGAAATAAAGGAAAGCTCCCTTGGCGCTTCAACGGTTGTAAGTTTCTCTTAGTATTTATTTATTTAACTGTTGCCTTTAATTTCCTTAGTATAATGTTTAGCGCGATAAATAGTAGCTAAACTAGTAGTTCGGTCTAAGGGGCGGACTTGTATTATAAATGTTTTAAGACTATTAACTTAGTGTTTAGTCTTAGTATTCAAAACTTGTTCTATGTGCCATATATAGTCAGAGTTTCCAAGGTTGAGTGGATGCTGTAACAAGCAAAGCTCTTCTGTGGGAATTTGTGATCATACTCAGGTAGTGGAAGCTGTAACAAGCAAAGCTATCTGAGGAGTTCGACTCATCCTAAATCCCATCTGGTCGAGCGTAACTGTGAGATCAGGTGGATGTACACAGGCTAGCATACCTTTGGGTATTGGCGCTAGACTGAAATAGAACAGGAGTTGCTTTAAACCGATGTTGCAAGTCTTGTGCTGTAACTAGCCTCGATTCACCGTTTGAATACTTAGATGATTCACTAATGGTCAATGATAAACAGGATATAATACAAGTCCCCTGAAACCGAACATTTCTCTTAATCATTAAAATAGTAATTTACTTTCCAGGATTAAAATCAACCAACCAACCAATCAAAATAGCTGGTAGCTTTAAAACCAACCAACCGACCTTAAACACGTTCCCACGCTGCGTAATTCCCCCCGAAGAACAATTATTCCCCTAGTTCCCTTGGGTTCGACCCCTACTTACCAAGTACTACCCAGTAGTATAGTTGCGAGTAGCGGACTATTATAAATTTATTTGCACAATCGCTTTGACGACGAGCGGTTCTGTCAATACTCAAGAACCAACAGGAGTATTCCCAATTTCCTACTGAATACTCAAGAACCAACAGGAGTATTCTCTATAGTATAATACTCAAGAACAAACAGGAGTATTATTTCATAAACCGAACAAACTTACAAAGTAACCAAACTTAGAGAGATAAGTGTTTTGTGTATGGATTGATTATACAAATGAGGAGGAGGGCACTTCTATTTATAGCCAAGAGGGGTGGAGATGGGTGGTGGAGATGGTGGCATGTGTTTCTCATCCAAGGGAGGAGGAGGAGGGGAGGAGCATGTGGAGGAGAGGCCACCACTTGTCATCTTCTTGTGGTGGAGCTCAAAGCCACCGGTGGCTTTTGGAGAGGAGGAAGGAGGAGCCGCCACTTTGAGGGAGGAGAGTGGAGGAGGGTGGTTGTGAGGGGGAAGCCGCCGGTCACCATGGAGGAGGAAAGGGAGGAGCAACCCATGAGTCATCCTTTTCACCTAGTGACTCATCCTTCTTCCTAAAGCCACCGGTCATCCTTGTACATGGATGAGTCTTGACAGTTTTGTACTGTCTTTACAAAACTATCAGTCCAATTTCACTCCAGGCTGTCTTTGATAATTCCTCATTTGGATTTAATTTGAGTAATTCATCGTCAGGATCTTGAGATTTCTTCGTTCAGTGCTTCATCTTGACCTTCAATTGACTCTTGATATCTTTTCAGCATAAAATCCTCTCCTTAGCGTGTTTTCACTTTTATCTCTCAATTGCCCTGTGGAAATATTTCGGGACTAACACGTAGAAGTTAGATAGACAAATAGTCTAATTTGGTGGGTTTAACTGTATTTATGATGCATACAATTATGGTCCATCAGATCACCCCACACTTTTAGTTGTTCGTCCCAAACAATGCTATTAAAGGGCGGCACTAAGTAAGCTTGTTGAAATATGAAAATTAGACTGTGGTACTTGATTTCTCCTAATTCATGCATTACTGCTTATTGCCAAATTAAACTGCGTAAATAAATAGAAGAAACTTGATACTTGTACCTTCGTGCCGAGATGCAAATTATTTTGGATGTTTCGGGAGATAGCCCTTTTCAGGCTCTTGGACTACACCTTCGGGACCGTCTCGCACTATATGGTTTTCTTGGAGCTTTCTCTAGCACGTGATTCGATTCGGATTTCAGTGAGTTGAGCCTTTTTTTGATTTTCTTTTTTCTTCTTTGGCGAGGGACTAGCTTTTTGTAGTGATTCTGCCTTTGGCTTTATGATCTGTCTTTTTTGAGTGCTTCACTTTTGCTCGGTTAAAACCTTCACAATTTTGGGCCTTAGGCCTCTTTTGATTTTCTTCTTTGAGTTTTTTGCTTCTTTGTGACTTGCTAGTCCAGTTTCTCAGCCTTTTTGGGAGGTCCAATCATCGCCCGCAAGCCTATGGAAATACCTCCCCGCTCCTCTCGTCTTCGTCGTTTCGCGCGGGTCAAGATGAGTGTCACTCATTTATTTTCTCGGCTATTTTTACTAGAGAGAGGACGGTCTGATTCCCGTCCTCGCCTTTGCATAGATGCTTCTTGGCGGAGTTGACTTCAATTATTCACTGAACCCCGAAGTGCAGCCTCCACTGACTTCGAAAACCATATAGTTTGATCTGATCCTTCAAGTGCTTGCCAAGCCCCTCTAGGGCAATTTCTATCAACTCCATATCCCTAGGTTATCTCAGCACAAAGGGACAAATGAGAAGTTACATTCTAAGTTTTTAAACAGTTTGCATTTTCATAAGGTTGATGCATGAATTATGATCTATCTTTTTCACATTCTAAAGTTCATAATTCCAAAAAGATACTATAAAAAAAAGAAAAAACATGCAGTTGGTTCTCACCCCACACTTTTGAACGAAGGCAAGCCTTAGTTCAAAAGTCATGCAATATATACAGGAGAAGGAAATGACATTAAGGAAGAAGAAGAACAGAACTCCCTTTAAGGTGTCGAGTGAACGACATGGCATGAGGATGGATAATCGAGGGAGTTCAGCTGGGGCCTCGAACTCTCAGCGCAGGCCCGGTAAATTCACGGAAGCTGCCTGGCTGATCCGATCTTGCTCCAAAAACTTAATTCCTACATGAAATACATTCCTTCTAGACAAAAAGTGGGTGAGAGCGCTTATTGGAAATTTAAATAACAGAAAGTAAGATAGTGTCGGGTTACCTCCCGACCAGTGCACTTGTTTAACGTCGTTGGCTCGATAGTACCTCGTTCTGGATCATTGGTTAGGATCCCATGGGTGGCTCAGGTCAAACTTCTGTGGGGCTAAGTTGAATTCGTCGTGGTACTGTTTAACTCGCTGCCCGTTTACCGTGAACTTGCTTCCATTGTCCATGCTTTCTAACTCAAGCATCCCATGGTTGAATACTTTAGTCACGGTATAAGGACCGGTCCATCTTGATCTCAGTTTGCCGGGCATCAACTTCAACCGTGAGGAGAAGAGTAGTACTTGTTGTCCTTCCTCGAATGAGCGCCGGAGGATGAATTTGTCATGATATAATTTCGTTCGCGCCTTGTAGTCAGTTTGCCCTTCTTCTTCCTTTCAGACAATCCTACTTAGGTGGTCGGCAACGGTATTCTCGATCCCTTTTTTGTCCCTTATTTCCATATCGAACTCTTGCAGTAGTAATATCCACCGAATGAGTCTTGGCTTGGCCTCCTTTTTCTTCATCAGGTAGCGGATGGCAGCATGGTCAGAATAAACTATTACTTTTGCTCCAAGCAAATAGGGTCTGAATTTTTCTAGAGCGAATACTACTGCCAAGAGTTCCTTTTCGGTGGTGGAGTAGTTTCGTTGGGTAGGATCTAGGGTTCGTGAGGCGTAGTAGATCACTCCCGCCTTCTTATCAATCTTTTGGCCGAGAACCGCTCCCACGGCAAAGTCACTTGCGTCACACATGATCTCAAATGGTTTTTTCCAATCCGGAGTTTGGATGATGGGTGTGCTAGTGAGGGCTTTCTTAAGCTCGTTGAAGGCGTCCTTGCATGCATTGGTGAATTCAAAAGGAACTTCTTTTTGAAGAAGAGTGGATAGAGGCAACGCCTTTTTGCAGAAGTCCTTGATGAATCGTCGGTAGAAACCCGCATGCCCAAAGAAGGATTGGATGTCTCGGACAGTGGAGGGGTATGGTAGAGTCTTGATCAGATCTATTTTGGATTTATCTACCTCTATGCCTTCTTGAGAGACGACGTGCCCTAAAACCACTCCATGAGTTACCATGAAGTGGCATTTCTCGTAATTGAGCACGAGGTTCATTGAGATACATCGTGCCAGAACCGTGTTTAGGTTATCGAGGCAAGCGTCGAATGTGTCGCCATAGATGGTGAAGTCGTCCATGAAAACTTCAATGAATTCCCCGATCATGTCTGAAAAGATGCTAGTTACAACCCTTTGGAAAGTCCCTGGGGCGTTGCATAGGCCGAAGGACATTCTTCTGAAGGCGAATGTACTGAATGGGCAGGTGAATGTAGTCTTTTCTTGGTCCTCAGGTGCTATGGGGATCTGGTTGTAGCCTGAGAATCCATCCAAGAAGCAGAAATATGGTTTGCCTGCTAGTCGGTCTAGCATTTGGTCGATGAATGGTAGGGGGAAATGATCTTTTCTTGTTACAGCGTTCAATTTCCTGTAGTCGATGCACATCCTCCAGCCGTTCTTGATCCTTGTTGTTACCATTTTTCCTTCGGTATCTTCCTCGACTGTGATACCACTTTTCTTAGGAACCACGTGGACAGGACTCACCCACTGGCTATCTGATATTGGATAGATTACATCCACATCCAGGAGCTTCTGTATATCCTTCTGGACGATTTCCATCATGATCGGGTTAAGTCGTCGTTGAGGCTCTCTTGATGGTTTTGCTCCATCTTCTAGTAGAATACGGTGCATGCATACAGCCGGGCTGACTCCTCTTAAGTCGGCCAGTGTCCATCCGATAGCCAACTTGTGTTGTTTCAGCACTTTTATCAAGCCGTGCTCCTGTCCTGCTTCCAAGCCACTTTTGATGATTACTGGGAGAGTGTCGTTATCCCCTAGGAAGGCGTACTTAAGATGTCCAGGCAGGGGCTTTAATTCTAGTTTGGGGGCTTGCGTCACCGAGGGCAAGAAGGTATTTGATTTGAATAATTTTACCTCGTTGACTTCGTACCCTGGTGTGAGAGGCTCCGAGATTGTTAAGTGGGCCACCATTTCATGCCAGTCTTCAGTTAACTCGTAAGAGCTTTCAGTTCCGTTGAGTATGGCTTCTAAGGGATCTACTCTTGGTTCTGATTGAATTTCTTGGACTAGGTCATCCAAAGCGTTGAGAGCGTGTACTTCCTCAAAGTCCATAGGGTGCTTCATTGCCTGGAATATGTCAAAGCTAAAGACTTCTCCTTCTACTTCCATCGAGAGCATTCCGCTTCCACAGTCTATCTTCATTTTTGTTGTCTTTAAAAATGGACGGCGGAGAAGGATGGGTACATCATCAGTAGGACCGCCATTCTCCATTTTCAAGACGTAGAAGTCTGCCGGAAATACTAACTTGCCTACTTGGACCAGGACGTCTTTTATTTTTCCCTCATGCTGTTTGCATGATCGATCAGCTAATTGAATAGACCGGTGGGTTTGAGTGGTCCAATCTTAAGGCATGAATAGATAGAGAAGGGAAGAACATTGATTGATGCCCCCAGGTCTAGCATGCAGTTATCGATCCTGATGTTGCCAATTTTGCATGGAATGGTGTAGGTTCCAGGATCTCCACATTTAGGGGGAACTTTTTGTTGCATGACTGCCGATACGTTTCTACTCATTAGCTCCTGGTCATTTCCAGTATTCCTCCTACGGTTGATACAAAGTTCTTTCAAAAACTTGGCATACCGAGGAATTTGCTTGATGGCTTCCAAGAGGGGGATGTTGATTTCAACCTTGCTGAACAACTCCAACACTTCCTTATCCATAACATGTTGTTTTTGCACGCGTGCAGGTACTGGAAATGGAAGTGTTGTGCTGATCCTAGGATTTTCGATTCTGGGCACCGGGTCAGGCCTGTGTTCCTGGGACGTATTCTCTTCTTCTTCGGACGCGTACCGGTCTTCCTCAATTAAGTCGTCGTCTTTATCGGTTGCTTCTTCCTCTAGAGTTTCGAGAGTTTCAGCCCTCGTTCGCTCTTCTCGGGGCAATCTTGGGTCTTTGTCCTTCCCTTGCTCTAAATGTTTGTTGGCAAGCGTTTTTCCACTCCTAAGAGTCAAGGCATTCACATTTTCCATGATTTGGATGGTTTGTGAAAGGAGTCTGCCGGACTCATTAGCGTGTGCGGTAATTGAAGTAGTGAGTTGGGAGATGTCCTTCTTCAAGTTTGATAATTCCCCCTTGTTTCGGCCTGATGCTGATGCATAGAAGTGCTTAACTGTTGCACAGTCCCCGACAATTGTGTTATCATGTCCTCAAGTGGCTTGTTTGGTCCTGGATGATGGCTCGGGCATGTGTCGGTTTTGTGGTCCGTCGAATCACAGAACTCGCACGGTCTTACTTGAACTATTTGCTTTTGTAAGAGTTGCGTCACCATTTCCTTCATTCGTCTCATCTCTTCTGACATAGAGTTTACTGATGCATCGGCTTGTGAGACGTTTTTTGTTTGGAAGGGTTCATCTTGACGAGTAGTCTCCTCTTTAAACCGAGCATTTTCGGTAACATTGTTTATCAGCTGCCTAATTCTGCTCAACGATAGATTCATTATGGATCCTCCAGCTGAGGCATCCAGAAACATCTTGTCTATCTTAGTGAGTCCATTAATTAGGTATTCTATGATGAGCTTCTCGGGTAATCCTAGAGTACAGCAGCTTCTCTCCAGGTGGTTGAACTTTTCCAGGTAATCGTACATGGTTTCGTTGGGTCCTTGCTTGATGTCCTGCAGTTGCCTCCTTACTTGCATTGCTCTTCCTGCTGGGTAGTATTTGTCTAAGAACTTCTTCTGCATCTGAGCCCATGTTCTGATGCTTTCGGAAGGCAATGAAAGGAACCAGTCACTTGCCGAGTCAATGAGGGAAAAATAGAACGCCTTTAACTTGAAGTCGTTTAAATTCACTCGATAAGGTTTTAGATTTTGGCAAATGCCATGTAGACGCTGGAGATGGGTCATTGCTGACTCTTCATTAGTTCCTGAGAACCTTGGCAAATTGTTGATGTCGACGATAATGTTTTCTAGTTCAGGGTTCTGAAAAATGCACCACGGCTGCGTTTCGGATTTTGGGGCAGTGAGTTCTCCCATAGTCAGTTCACGAAAATGGTTGTTATCCCCGTAGTAGTCATCGAAGACGGGTTCGCGTCTCGGTACTTGTCGAGGGCGTGGGGGTGGTGGATATCTAGGGGGTTGTACTGGACCAGCTGCATTTCGGTCCTCGGGTGGTTCTTAGTTTGGTCTGTTAGCTTCCCTATCACGAGCTCTTCTGTTTCTGATGAGTTGTTCCGGATCGTCGATAAATGGAAGCGGTATCTCATCATTTCGATCGTATAGGTTTATTTCTTCGTCATCCTGGTAGTCATGGTGACTTTCTTCGCGAGACATGGTCGTTTTGAAGTGCGTATCGATTCGAACAACTTATCCGATTAATTAACTAACTCCCCGGCAACGGCGCCAATTTGACAATTCGCTTGTCGTCAGAGCAAATTGTACAAATAAATTTATAAAGTCCGCTACTCGCGACTACTGGGTAGAAGTGGTAAGTAGGGGTCAAACCCAAGGGAATTAGGGGGATACGTTGTTCTTTTACTAACAGGGACGTGTTTTAGGATGATTGAGATTTTAGCGCGTGTAATTAAACTACTGTTTTTGGTTTTTTGGGTTTTTTGTGCGGAAAAGTAAATACAGAAATTAAATACTGAAAGTAAATACTGGAAGTAAAGAGATAAGGGTTAGAAGACTTACAGTGGGTGATGCGTGATTGTGATTCCTCCGATTGTTGAGCGGTTGTTGGTTGTGGTTGATCGAGACAGTTATACTAGGAAAGTAAATACAGGGGGTTTTTGTGATTGAAAGAAAGTATTCGGTTTCAGGTATACTTGTATTATAACATGTATATAATAAACCGTTAGTAACTTTTCTAAGTATTCAAAGATGAATTGAGGCCCTTTCGTAGCGCAAGACTTGCAACATCGTTTAAAGCAACCCTTGTTCTACTTCAGACTAATTCCTCCTTTCGAAGTATCTTAGCCTTCTGTGCATCCACCTGATCTCACAGTTACGATTGACCAAGTGGTGTTTTAGATAAGTCGAACTCCTCATATAGGCTTTGCCCTTTCGTAGCATCCACTTACCAGAGTATGTTCACGAACCCCACGGAAGAGTTTTGCCCTTTCGTAGCATCCACTCAACCTTGGAAATTCTGACTATAAATGGCACATAGAACAAGTTTTGAATACAAAGAAATGAAACTAAAAGATATTACAACATTATATAATACAAGAAAATACCTTCCACCGAATGAAGAGTTTAGCTACGAATATCCATAGAGGTGGATACCATAGCTAAATACTCGGGGGTTTTTGAAAACAGTAAGAGGGAAAGGGGTGGAATACTCAAGAACCAACAGGAGTATTCCCAATTTCCTACTGAATACTCAAGAACCAACAGGAGTATTCTCTATAGTATAATACTCAAGAACAAACAGGAGTATTATTTCATAAACCGAACAAACTTACAAAGTAACCAAACTTAGAGAGATAAGTGTTTTGTGTATGGATTGATTATACAAATGAGGAGGAGGGCACTTCTATTTATAGCCAAGAGGGGTGGAGATGGGTGGTGGAGATGGTGGCATGTGTTTCTCATCCAAGGGAGGAGGAGGAGGGGAGGAGCATGTGGAGGAGAGGCCACCACTTGTCATCTTCTTGTGGTGGAGCTCAAAGCCACCGGTGGCTTTTGGAGAGGAGGAAGGAGGAGCCGCCACTTGGAGGGAGGAGAGTGGAGGAGGGTGGTTGTGAGGGGGAAGCCTCCGGTCACCATGGAGGAGGAAAGGGAGGAGCAACCCATGAGTCATCCTTTTCACCTAGTGACTCATCCTTCTTCCTAAAGCCACCGGTCATCCTTGTACATGGATGAGTCTTGACGGTTTTGTACTGTCTTTACAAAACTATCAGTCCAATTTCACTCCAAGCTGTCTTTGATAATTCCTCATTTGGATTTAATTTGAGTAATTCATCGTCAGGATCTTGAGATTTCTTCGTTCAGTGCTTGATCTTGACCTTCAATTGACTCTTGATATCTTTTCAGCATAAAATCCTCTCCTTAGCGTGTTTTCACTTTTATCTCTCAATTGCCCTGTGGAAATATTTCGGGACTAACACGTAGAAGTTAGATAGACAAACAGTCTAATTTGGTGGGTTTAACTGTATTTATGATGCATACAATTATGGTCCATCAAAGAGCAAGAAGCAAAAGGTGATCTCATGCTCAAGTGCAGAAGCAGAATATACAGCAATGAGGAAGCTCACCAATGAACTCATATGGATCAAGGCTTTGCTCAAGGACTTAGGCATCGAGTCTCCAGCACCAATCACAATGCATTGTGACAATCAAGAAGCCATACACATTGCATCCAACTCGGTGTTCCATGAAAGGACCAAGAACATTGAAGTTGACTGCCACAAAGTTAGGCAAATGGTGGAGCAACGAGTGATTCTTCCATGTTATACAAGAAGTGGAGATCAGTTGGCAGACATCTTCACCAAAGCTGCAAGCTCAAAGGTGTGCAAGTTCATCCATTCAAAACATGGACTCACCAGCATTCCTCTGTCATGAGTCCCTAGGCCATGAGGGTTTGCACTCTTTTTCCCTAAGTATGGTTTCATCCATTAGGTTTTACATACATAGGTTTTTTTAATGAGGCAAGTCTTCATGGTTCCAAGCTTAAGAAGTTCTGGTTGTCAAGCTTGAGGGGGAGTATTGACAGGAAGACTATATTCAAGATTCACTCTATTCAAGAATATAACTATCCAAGATCTCATTCAAATATTCAAATGAGGAGTTGTTGGGAATTAATATTAAATGAGGAAAGAGCTGTTAGGATGTAGTTGGGAGTTGATCTTAAATAGTTGATCTAGCCTCTATATAAGCTTGTATATCTTATCAGGTTGAATACAAGAAATTAAATCTGATTTTGCTCTCTTTATATTCTCTCTATTCCAATACTCTCCGAGTCTCTCAATTCTTACAGAACCTAGCTTAGACTAAGATAGATAAACTCTCGTTTGAATCCAACCCTAGTCAAGCCATCCTAGTGGGACGAACTTAGACAAACGTTAGAATGAGACTAAAGTTTGTCCTTGTTCTTCCAAAGTTAGTCTCTTTAGTCTCATTCTAAGGCTTGTCTATGTTCGTCCATAGAAAGAGACTAACTTGGGACGAACTTAGACAAACCTTAGAATGAGACTAAAGTTTGTCTTTGTTCATCTGAAGTTACTCTCGTTAGTCTCCTTCTAAGGCTTGTCTAAATTCTTCCTTAGAAAGAGACTAACTTGGGAAGAACTTAGACAAACATTAGTATGAGACTAAAGTTTGTCTTTGTTCGTCCCAAGTTAGTTTCATTCTAAGGGTTGTCTAAGTTTGTCCTTAGAAAGAGACTAACTTGGGACAAACTTAGACAAACGTTAGAATGACACTAAAGTTTGTCTTTTTTCGTCCCAAGTTAGTCTCGTTAGTCTCATTCTAAGGTTTGTCTAACTTCGTCCGTAGAAAGATACTAACTTCGGACGAACTTAGACAAATGTTAGAATGAGACTAAAGTTTGTCCTTGTTCGTCCCAATACAGTCTCGTTAGTCTCATTCTATGGCTTGTCTAAGTTCGTCCTTAGAAAGAGACTAACTTGGGATGAACAAGGACAAACTTTAGAATGAGACTAAAGTTTGTCCTTGTTCCTCCCAAGTTAGTCTCATTCTAAGGCTTGTCTAAGTTTTTCCTTCGAAAGAGACTAACTTGGGACGAACTTAGACAAACTTTAGAATGAGACTAAAGTTTGTCTTTATTCGTCCCAAGTTAGTCTTCGTTAGTCTCATTCTAAGGTTTGTCTAAGTTCGTCCTTAGAAAGAGACTAACTTGGGACGAACGTAGACAAATGTTAGAATGAGACTAAAGTTTATCTTTGTGCATCCCAAGTTAGTCTCGTTAGTCTCATTCTTAGGTTTGTCTAAGTTCGTCCTTAGAAAGAGACTAACTTAGGACAAACTTAGACAAAAGTTAGAATGAGACTAAAGTTTGTCCTTGTTCGGCCAAAGTTAGTCTCGTTAGTCTCATTCTAAGGCTTGTCTTAGTTCGTCCATAGAAAGAGACTCACTCGGGACGAACTTAGACAAACCTTAGAATGAGACAAAAGTTTATCTTTGTTCGTCCCAAGTTAGTCTCGTTAGTCTCATTCTAAGGTTTGCCTAAGTTCCTCCTTAGAAAGAGACTAACCTGGGACGAACAAAGACAAACTTGGGACAAACTTAGACAACCCTTAGAATGAGACTAAATCTGTCTTTATTCGTCCCAAGTTAGTCTCATTGGTCTCATTCTAAGGTTTTTCTAAGTTCTTCCTTAGAGAGAGACTAACTTGGGACGAACATAGACTCACTTTGGACGAACTGAGACAAACCTTAGAATGAGACTAAAGTTTGTCTTTGTTCGTCCCAAGTTAGTCTTGTTAGTCTCATTCAGGCTTGTCTGAGTTCGTCCTTAGAAAGAGAATAACTTGGGACGAACTTAGACAAACGTTAGAATGAGACTAAAGTTTGTCTTTGTTCGTCCAAGTTAGTATCGTTAGTCTTATTCTAAGGTTTGTTAAAATCATCCTTAGAAAGTGACTAACTTGGGACGAACTTAGACAAACGTTAGAATGAGACTAAAGTTTGTCTTTGTTCGACCCA
Source organism: Rhodiola kirilowii (assembly GCA_033675215.1). Taxonomy (NCBI): domain Eukaryota; kingdom Viridiplantae; phylum Streptophyta; class Magnoliopsida; order Saxifragales; family Crassulaceae; genus Rhodiola; species Rhodiola kirilowii. Next base: position 22,228,516 of record CM066199.1, read on the forward strand.
AGTTAGTCTCGTTAATTTCATTCTAAGGTTTGTCTAAGTTCGTCCATAGAAAGAGACTAATTTGGGACCAACTTTGACAAACGTTAGAATGAGACTAAAGTTTGTCCTTGTTCGTCCCAAGTTAGTCTCGTTAGTCTCATTCTACGACTTGTCTAAGTTCTTCCTTAGAAAGAGACTAACTTGGGATGAACATAGACAAACCTTAGAATGAGACTAACATTTCTCTTTGTTCGTCCCAAGTTACTCTCTTTAGTCTCATTCTAAGGTTAGTGTAAGTTCGTCCTTAGAAAGAAACTAACATGGGACGAACTTAGACTAACTTGGGATGAACTTAGGCAAACCTTAGAATGAGACTAACGTTTGTCTTTGTTCGTCCCAAGTTAGTCTCGTTAGTCTCATTCTAAGGTTAGTCTAAGTTCGTCCTTAGAAAGAGACTAACTTGGGACTAACTTAGACAAACGTTAGAGTGAGACTAAAGTTTGTCTTTGTTCGTTCCAAGTTAGTCTCGTTAGTCTAATTCAAAGGTTTGTCTAAGTTCATCCTTAGAAAGAGACTAACTTGGGACGATCTTAGACAAACGTTAGAATGAGACTAAAATTTGTTATTGTTCGTCCAAAGTTAGTCTCGTTAGTCTCATTCTAAGGCTTGTCTAAGTTCGTCCTTAGTAAGAGACAAACTTGGGACGAACTTAGACAAACCTTTGAATGAGACTAACAAGACTAACTTGGGACGAACAAAGACAAACTTTAGTCTAATTCTAAGGTTTGTCTAAGTTCATCCCAAGTTAGTCTCTTTCTAAGGACGAACTTAGACAAACCTTAGAATGAGACTAACGAGACTAACTTGGGACGAACAAAGACAAACTTTAGTCTCATTCTAAGGGTTGTCTTAGTTTGTTCCAAGTTAGTCTATGTTTGTCCTAAGTTAGCCTCTTTCTAAGGAGGAACTTAGACAAACCTTTGAATGAGACTAACTAGACTAACTTGGGATGAACAAAGACAAACTTTAGTCTCATTCTAAGGTTTGTCTAAGTTCGTCCCAAGTGAGTCTCTTTCTAAGGTTAAAATTAGACAAGCCTTGGAATGAGACTAACGAGACTAACTTTGGACGAACAAGGACAAACTTTAGTCTCATTCTAACGTTTGTCTATGGTTGTCCCAAGTTAGTCTCTTTCTAAGGACGAATTTAGACAAACCTTAGAATGAGACTAACGAGACTAACTTGGGATGAACAAAGACAAACTTTGGTCTCATTCTAACATTTGTCTAACTTCGTCCCAAGTTAGTCTCTTTCTAAGGATGAACTTTGACAAACCTTAGAATGAGACTAAAGTTTGTCTTTGTTCGTCCCAAGTTAGTCTCGTTAGTCTCATTCTAAGGCTTGTCTAAGTTCGTCCATAGAAAGAGAATAATTTGGGACGAACTTAGACAAACCTTGGGACGAACTTAGAAAAACCTTAGAATGAGACTAAATTTTGTCTTTGTTCGTCCCAAGTTAGTCTCGTTAGTCTCATTCTAAGGTTTGTCTAAGTTCGTCCTTAAAAAGAGATTAACTCGGGATGAAATTAGACAAACCTTAGAATGAGACTAAAGTTTGTCTTTGTTCGTCCCAAGTCAGTCTTGTTAGTCTCATTCAAAGGATTGTCTAAGTTCATCCTTAGAAAGAGACTAACTTGGGACGAACCTAAACTAACTTAGGATGAACTTCGACAAACCTTTGAATGAGACTAACATTTGTCTTTGTTCGTCCCACTTTACTCTCGTTAGTCTCATTCTAAGGTTTGTTTAAGTTCGTCCATAGAAAGAGACCACTTTGGACGAATTTAGACAAACGTTAGAATGAGACGAAAGTTTGTCTTTGTTAGTCCCAAGTTACTCTCGTTAGTCTCATTCTAAGGTTTGTCTAAGTTCATCCTTAGAATGAGACTAAGTTGGGATGAACTTAGACAAACGTTGGAATGAGACTAAAGTTTGTCTATATTCATCCCAAGTTAGTCTCGCTAGTCTCATTCTAAGGTTTGTCCAAGGAAGTCCTTAGAAAGAGACTACCTTGGGACGAACTTAGACAAACGTTAGAATGAGACTAAAGTTTATCTTTGTGCATCCCAAGTTAGTCTCGTTAGTCTCATTCTAAGGTTTGCCTAAGTTCCTCCTTAGAAAGAGACTAACCTGGGACGAACAAAGACAAACTTGGGACAAACTTAGACAACCCTTAGAATGAGACTAAATCTGTCTTTATTCGTCCCAAGTTAGTCTCATTGGTCTCATTCTAAGGTTTTTCTAAGTTCGTCCTTAGAGAGAGACTAACTTGGGACGAACATAGACTCACTTTGGACGAACTGAGACAAACCTTAGAATGAGACTAAAGTTTGTCTTTGTTCGTCCCAAGTTAGTCTTGTTAGTCTCATTCAGGCTTGTCTGAGTTCGTCCTTAGAAAGAGAATAACTTGGGACGAACTTAGACAAACGTTAGAATGAGACTAAAGTTTGTCTTTGTTCGTCCAAGTTAGTCTCGTTAGTCTTATTCTAAGGTTTGTTAAAATCATCCTTAGAAAGTGACTAACTTGGGACGAACTTAGACAAACGTTAGAATGAGACTAAAGTTTGTCTTTGTTCGACCCAAGTTAGTCTCGTTAATTTCATTCTAAGGTTTGTCTAAGTTCGTCCATAGAAAGAGACTAATTTGGGACCAACTTTGACAAACGTTAGAATGAGACTAAAGTTTGTCCTTGTTCGTCCCAAGTTAGTCTCGTTAGTCTCATTCTACGACTTGTCTAAGTTCTTCCTTAGAAAGAGACTAACTTGGGATGAACATAGACAAACCTTAGAATGAGACTAACATTTCTCTTTGTTCGTCCCAAGTTACTCTCTTTAGTCTCATTCTAAGGTTAGTGTAAGTTCGTCCTTAGAAAGAAACTAACATGGGACGAACTTAGACTAACTTGGGATGAACTTAGGCAAACCTTAGAATGAGACTAAAGTTTGTCTTTGTGCATCCCAAGTTAGTCTCGTTAGTCTCATTCTAAGGTTTGTCTAAGTTCGTCCTTAGAAAGAGACTAATTTAGGACAAACTTAGACAAAAGTTAGAATGAGACTAAAGTTTGTCCTTTTTCGTCCAAAGTTAGTCTCGTTAGTCTCATTCTAAGGCTTGTCTAAGTTCGTCCTTAGAAAGAAACTCACTTGGGACGAACTTAGACAAACCTTAGAATGAGACAAAATTTTGTCTTTGTTCGTCCCAAGTTAGTCTCGGTAGTCTCATTCTAAGGTTTGTCTAAGTTCGTCCATAGAAAGAGACAAACTTGGGACGAACTTAGACAAACGTTAGAATGAGACTAAGGTTTGTCTTTATTCGCCCCAAGTTAGTCTCGTTAGTCTCATTCTAAGGTTTGTCTAAGTTCGTCCTTAGAAAGAGACTAACTTGGGACAAACTTAGACAAATGTTAGAATGAGACTAAAGTTTGTCTTTATTCGTCCCAAGTTAGTCTCGTTAGTCTCATTCTAAGGTTTGTCTAAGTTCGTCCATAGAAAGAGACAAACTTGGGACGAACTTAGACAAACGTTAGAATGAGACTAAGGTTTGTCTTTATTCGCCCCAAGTTAGTCTCGTTAGTCTCATTCTAAGGTTTGTCTAAGTTCGTCCTTAGAAAGAGACTAACTTGGGACAAACTTAGACAAATGTTAGAATGAGACTAAAGTTTGTCTTTGTTCGTCCCAAGTTAGTCTCGTTAGTCTCATTCTAAGGTTTGTCTAACTCCGTCCTTAGAAAGAGGCTAACTTGGGATGAACTTAGACAAACCTTAGAATGAGACTAAAGTTTGTCTACGTTCATCCCAAGTTAGTCTCGTTAGTCTCATTCTTAGGTTTGTCTATGTTTGTCCCAAGTTAGTCTCTTTCTAAGGTCGAACTTAGACAAACCTTAGAATGAGACTAACGAGACTAACTTGGGATGAACAAAGACAAACTTTGGTCTCATTCTAACATTTGTCTAAGTTCGTCCCAAGTTAGTCTCTTTCTAAGGATGAACTTTGACAAACCTTAGAATGAGACTAAAGTTTGTCTTTGTTCGTCCCAAGTTAGTCTCTTTAGTCTCATTCTAAGGCTTGTCTAAGTTCGTCCATAGAAAGAGACTTATTTGGGACGAACTTAGAGAAACCTTAGAATGAGACTAAAGTTTGTCTTTGCTTGTCCCAAGTTAGTCTCGTTAGTCTCATTCTGTTTGTCTAAGTTCATCCTTAAAAAGCGACTAACTTGGGACGAAATTAGACAAACCTTAGAATGAGACTAAAGTTTGTCTTTGTTCGTCCCAAGTTACTCTCGTTAGTCTCATTCTAAGGTTTGTATAAGTTCATCCTTAGAAAGAGACTAACTTGGGATGAACTTTGACAAACTTTAGAATGAGACTAAAGTTTTCTTTGTTCTTCCCATGTTTGTCTCGTTAGTTTCATTCTAAGGTTTGTCTAAGTTCGTCATTAGAAGGAGACTAACTTGGGACAAACTTAGACAAATGTTAGAATGAGACTAAAGTTTGTGTTTGTTTGTCCCAAGTTAGTCTCGATAGTCTCATTCTAAGGTTTGTCTAAATTCGTCCTTAGAAAGAGACTAAATTGGGACGAACTTAGACAAACGTTAGAATGAGACTAAAGTTTGTCTTTATACGTCAAAAGTTAGTCTCGTTAGTCTCATTCAAAGGATTGTCTAAGTCCGTCCTTAGAAAGAGACTAACATGGGACGAACTTAGACTAACGTTAGAATGAGACTAAAGTTTGTCTTTGTTCGTCAAAAGTTTGTCCTTAGAATGAGACTAACTTGGGACGAACTTAGACAAACATTAGAATGAGACTAAAGATTGTCTATGTTCATCCCAAGTTAGTCTCGTTAGTCTCATTCCTAGGTTTGTCCAAGGTAGTCCTTAGAAAGAGACTACCTTGTGACGAACTTAGACAAATGTTAGAATGAGACTAAAGTTTGTCTTTATTCATCCCAAGTTAGTCTCGTTGGTCTCATTCGATGGTTTGTCTAAGTTCATCCTTAGAAAGAGACTAACTTGGGATGAACATAGATTAACTTGGGACGAACTGAGACAAACCTTAGAATGAGTGTAAAGTTTGTCTTTGTTCGTCCCAAGTTGGTATTGTTATTCTAATTCTAAGGCTTGTCTAAGTTCGTCCTTAGAAAGAAACTAACTTGGGACAAACTTAGACAATCCTTAGAATGAGACTAAAGTTTGTCTTTGTTTGTCCCAAGTTAGTCTTGTTAGTCTCATTCTGAAGTTTGTCAAAGTTTGTCCTTAGAAAGTGACTAACTTGGGACGAACTTAGACTAACTTGGGACAAACTTAGACAAACGTTAGAATGAGACTAAAGTTTGTCTTAGTTCGTCCCAAGTTAGTCACGTTAGTCTCATTCTAAGGTTTGTTAAATTCATCCTTAAAAAGAGACTAACTTGGGACGAACTTAGACAAACGTTAGAATGAGACTAAAGTTTGTCTTTGTTCGACCCAAGTTAGTCTCGTTAGTTTCATTCTAAGGTTTGTCTAAGTTCGTTCTTAGAGAGATACTAACTTGGGAGAAACTTAGACAAACGTTAGAATGAGACTAAAGTTTGTCCTTGTTCGTCCCAAGTTAGTCTCGTTAGTCTCATTCTAAGGTTTTTCTAAGTTCGTCGTTAGAAAGAGACTAATTGGAGACCAACTTTGACAAACGTTAGAATGAGACTAAAGTTTGTCTTTGTTCGGCCCAAGTTAGTCTCGTTAGTCTCATTCTACGGCTTGTCTAAGTTCGTCCTTAGAAAGAGAGTAACTTGGGACGAAATTAGACAAACCTTAGAATGAGACTAACGTTTGTCTTTGTTCGTCCCAAGTTACTCTCGTTAGTCTCATTCTAAGGTTTGTATAAGTTCATCCTTAGAAAGAGTCTAACTTGGGATGAACTTTGACAAACTTTAGAATGAGACTAAAGTTTTCTTTGTTCTTCCCATGTTAGTCTCGTTAGTCTCATTCTAAGGTTTGTCTAAGTTCGTCCTTTGTAAGAGACTAACTTGTGACGAACTTAGACAAACGTTAGAGTGAGACTAAAGTTTGTCTTTGTTTGTCCCAAGTTAGTCTCGTTAGTCTAATTCAAAGGTTTGTCTAAGTTCATTCTTCGAAAGAGACTAACTTGGGACGATCTTAGACAAACGTTATAATGAGACTAAGGTTTGTCATTGTTCGTCCAAAGTTAGTCTCGTTAGTCTCATTCTAAGGCTTGTCTAAGTTCGTCTTTAGAGAGAGACTAACTAGAGACGAACTTAGACAACCCTTAGAATGAGACTAAAGTTTGTCTTTGTTCATCCCAACTTAGTCTCGTTAGTCTCAATCTAAGGTTTGTCTAAGTTCGTCCATAGAAAGAGACAAACTTGGGACGAACTTAGACAAACGTTAGAATGAGACTAAGGTTTGTCTTTATTCGCCCCAAGTTAGTCTCGTTAGTCTCATTCTAAGGTTTGTCTAAGTTCGTCCTTAGAAAGAGACTAACTTGGGACAAACTTAGACAAATGTTAGAATGAGACTAAAGTTTGTCTTTGTTTGTCCCAAGTTAGCCTCGGTAGTCTCATTCTAAGGTTTGTCTAAGTTCGTCCTTAGAAAGAGACTAACTTGGGACGAACATAGACTAACTTGGGACTGTTAGAATTGAGAGACTAAGAGAGTATTGGAATAGAGAGAATATAAAGAGAGCAAAATCAGATTTAATTTCTTGTATTCAACTTGATAAGATATACAAGCTTATATAGAGGCTAGATCAACCATTTAAGATCAACTCCCAGCTACATCCTAATAGCTCTTTCCTCATTTATTATCAACTCCCAACTACATCCTAACAGATCTTTCCTCATTTAATATTAACTACCAACAGCTCCTCATTTGAATATTTGAATGAGCTCTTGGATAGTTATATTCTTGGATAGAGTTAATCTTGGATATAGTCTTCCTATCAATACTCTCCCTCAAGCTTGACAACCAGAACTTGTTAAGCTTGGAACCATGAAGACATGCCTCATTAAAAACCTAAGTATGTAAAACCTGATGGGATGAAACCATACTTAGGGAAAAATAGTGCAAACCCTCATGGCCTAGGGACTCATGACAGAGGAATGCTGGTGAGTCCAAGTTTTGAATGGATGAACTTGCACACCTTTGAGCTTGCAGCTTTGGTGAAGATGTCTGCCAACTGATCTCCACTTCTTGTATAACACGGAAGAATCACTCGTTGCTCCACCATTTGCACCATATATTATAAGCCCATCTGACATCAGGCCACTTAGTTTGGAAGGATCTCCTGAATTTGTTGGCAGAAAATTTACCCGAGTCGCACCATATATTATAAGCCCATATTTCTAAGGACGAAATTAGACAAACCTTACAATGAGAGTAACGAGACTAACTTGGGACGAACAAAGACAAACGTTAGTCTCATTCTAAGGTTTGTCTAAGTTCATCCCAGGTTAGTCTATGTTCTTCCCAAGTTAGTCTATTTCTAAGGACGAACTTAGTCAAACCTTAGAATGAGACTAACGAGACTAACTTGGGATGAACTAAGACAAACGTTAGTCCCATTCTAAGGTTTGTCTAAGTTCGTCTCAAGTTAGTCTATTTCTAAGGACGAACTTAGACAAACCTTACAAGGAGAGTAACGAGACTAACTTAACACGAACAAAGACAAAGGTTAGTCTCATTCTATGGTTTGTTTAAGTTCGTCCCAAGTTAGTGTCTTTCTAAGGACGAACATAGACAAAACTTTGATTAAGACTAACGAGACTAACTTGGGACGAACAAAGACAAACGTTAGTCTCCTTCTATGGTTTGTCTAAGTTTGTCCCAAGTTAGTGTAGTTCTAAGGACGAGCTTAGACAAACCTTAGAAGGAGACTAACTTGGGACGAACAAAGACAAAAATTAGTCTCATTCTGAGGTTTGTCTAAGTTCATCCCAAGTTTGTCTCTTTCTAAGGACGAACTTAGACAAACCTTAGAATGAGACTAACGAGACTAACTTGGGAAGAATAAAGACAAAGTTTAGTCTCATTCAAACGTTTGTCTAAGTTCGTCCCAAGTTAGTCTCTTTCTAAGAACGAACTTAGAAAAACCTTAGAATGAGACTAACGAGACTAATTTGGGACGAACAAAGACAAACTTTAGTCTCATTTTAATGTTTGTCAAAGTTCGTCCAAAATTAGTCTCTTTCTAAGGACAAACTTAGACAAACCTTCGAATGAGAGTAACGAGAGTAACTTGGGACGAACAAAGACAAACGTTAGTCTCATTCTAACGTTTTCCTAAGTTCGCCCCAAGTTAGTCTCTTTCTAAGGATGAATTTAGACAAACCTTTGAATGAGATTAACGAGACTAGCTTGGGACGAACAAAGACAAACTTTAGTCTCATTCTAAGATTTATCTAAGTTCCTCCCAATATAGTCTCTTTCGAAGGACAAACTAAGACAAATCTTAGAATGAGACTAACGAGACTAACTTGGGACGAACAAAGACAAACTTTAGTCTCATTCTAACGTTTTCCTAAGTTCATCCCAAGTTAGTCTCTTTCTAAGGACGAACTTAGACAAACCTTAGAATGAGACTAACGAGACTAACTTGGGACGAACAAAGACGAACTTTAGTCTCATTCTAATGTTTTCCTAAGTTCGTCCCAAGTTAGTCTCTTTCTAAGGATGAACTTAGACAAACCTTAGAATGAGACTAACGAGACTAACTTGGGCGAACAAAGACAAACTTTAGTCTCATTCTAAGGTTTATCTATGTTCGTCCAAAGTTAGTCTAAGTTCGACCCAAGTTAGTCTATTTCAAAGGACGAACTTAGACAAACCTTAGAATGAGACTTACGAGACTAACTTGGACCCAACAAAGACAAACTTTAGTCTCATTCTAAGGTGTGTCTGAGTTCGTCCCAATTTAGTCTCTTTCTAAGCATGATCTTAGACAAACCTTAGAATGAGACTAACGAAATGAACTTGGGCCGAATAAAGAGAAACTTTAGTCTCATTCTAAGGTTTGTCTAAGTTCGTCTCAAGATAGTCTCTTTCTAAAGACGAACTTAGACAAACCTTAGAATGAGACTAACGAGACTAACTTGTGACAAACAAAGACAAACGTTAGTCTCATTCTAAGGTTTGTCTAAGTTCGTCCCAAGTTAGTCTATGTTCTTCCCAAGTTAGTCTATTTCTAAGGAAGAACTTAGACAAACCATAGAATGAGACTAACGAGACTAACTTGGGATGAACTAAGACAAACGTTAGTCTCATTCTAAGGTTTGTCTAAGTTCGTCCCAAGTTAGTCTACTTCTAAGGACAAAATTAGACAAACCTTACAATGAGAGTAACGAGACTAACTTGGGACGAACAAAGACAAACTTTAGTCTCATTCTAAGGTTTGTCTAAGTTCGTCCCAGGTTAGTCTATGTTCATCCCAAGTTAGTCTATTTCTAAGGACGAACTTAGTCAAACCTTAGAATGAGAGTAACGAGACTAACTTGGGATGAACTAAGACAAACGTTAGTCTCATTCTAAGGTTTGTCTAAGTTCGTCTCAAGTTAGTCTAATTCTAAGGACGAACTTAGACAAACCTTACAATGAGAGTAACGAGACTAACTTAACACGAACAAAGACAAAAGTTAGTCTCATTCTAAGGTTTGTTTAAGTTCGTCCAAAGTTAGTGTCTTTCTAAGGACGAACATAGACAAAACTTTGATTGAGACTAACGAGACTAACTTGGGACGAACAAAGACAAACGTTAGTGTCCTTCTAAGGGTTGTCTAAGTTTGTCCCAAGTTAGTGTAGTTCAAAGGACGAGCTTAGACAAACCTTAGAAGGAGACTGAATTGGGACGAACAAAAACAAAAACTAGTCTCATTCTGAGGTTTGTCTAAGTTCATCCCAAGTTAGTCTCTTTTTAAGGACGAACTTAGACAAACCTTTGAATGAGACTAACGAGACTAACTTGGGAAGAATAAAGACAAAGTTTAGTCTCATTCAAACGTTTGTCTAAGTTCGTCCCAAGTTAGTCTCTTTCTAAGGACGAACTTAGAAAAACCTTAGAATGAGACTAACGAGACTAACTTAGGACGAACAAAGACAAACTTTAGTCTCATTTTAATGTTTGTCAAAGTTTGTCCAAAGTTAGTCTCTTTCTAAGGACAAACTTAGACAAATCTTAGAATTAGACTAACGAGACTAACTTGGGACGAACAAAGACAAACTTTAGTCTCATTCTTTTTTTTATTTTTTTTATTTTTTTTTTTATTTTTTTTATTTTTTTTATATTTTTTTTATAGAATTGTACGACCTGGATCTGCTTTTTCATGTACGAAATACGGCCAAGGGCGAGTGACCTGTCCACACTACATCATGGTCTCAAAAACTAATGTCTTACACAGATAATTTTCTTATCTAAAAAATAAAGATAATTTTGTATCAGAGATATATAACTAAACTTTGATGCTGAAGTAGTCTTGCTTCAAACGTATTCAGATCATGTTTTTAGATAGAAGGCTACGCGCCTCACGCGCCCGTTTCAAAACCTAAATTACTCTGTTTGCGATGCCTTCAATTGCGGCTCCGGCCGCTAAGGCAAAGTTGGATACCGGAGCACCCTCTGATTCACAAGTGAATCGCATTGGAGCTTCTAACAGCAACGAAGAAGGTGAATTTTTTCGCGGTACTCCGGAAGATCAAATCGGTTCCGCAAGTTTGCAGGATTTTGGAGATAAGGCGTGTGAGTTTTGGAAGTTGAAACCGGTGACCAGATCCAGATCCGGTGGGCAGAGGGCTACTTCGCAGTTCCAAAGTGGTCCTGTTCAACACTCCAACCCGCCCGATTTTTCCCGTGCAGTGGTTGGTGAGAGTTTGGCGAAGCTCTCTTTCGTTTCGGCAGCTGCAAAACCAGCTCTTCAACCACGTTTCCAGCTTATCCCGTTGACGAGTAGGCAATATGGACGAGTCGACGGTAAACCAGCTGTCTACTTTTCTGCGGCTGAGTTCGACGCCGGAGTAGCACAGTTCAGGTACTCTCTTGTAGCGAAGTTTTCGGTTGGCCGACCTCCTATTTCAGAAATTAGGGAAATTTTCAAAGAGAACTGGCCGATTAAAGGTCGTGCTACCATTAGTGATATCTGGGATGGTAGGCACCTTATCATTATCCTTGATTCGGAAGATGATGCGAGGATAGCATTAACATCCCCGATTCGCAAGGTTGGACATGCCATGTTTCGACTTTTTCGTTAAACTCCAGATTACAACCCTCGTCGGGAGTCTACGACTACCACCAAATGGGTACGACTTCCTGGCTTGCATCCTGGTTTCTTCTCTAGGAATTATGTGGCGGGAATCGTAAACTATTTTGGTACTTTCTTGGACTTGGACACTCGTACCAAAGCTTGTGCCTCATTAAAGTATGCAAGAGCTTGTGTGGAGGTGGATGTGTCTAAGCCAATTCCTGAGGAGGTGAATATTGTTCTCTCTGATGGAAGGAATTTCTGCCAGAAAGTAGAGGTGGAAGGTAACTTGTCGTATTGCGCACATTGTAAAATACATGGGCACTCCCTCATGGATTGCAGAATAAAGAAGAAAGTCACTAAAGATAGCAAGATTCAATCTTCACAGCATGTTCATTCTATGGATAAAGGTAAAGCAGTGGTTACCAAAACCACTTCTATTACCGGTCAAAGCGTTAATCCGCATGAGGGATGGACAGATGTGAAGAAAACAAAGAACAAACGTGATTTGAAGGTTAAAAAAGATGTAATAGGGAACCAAGAGTTTGTTCCTACAGTCAATGTAGCTACAAGTCAGCAAGCTGTTGACGACAATAGGAAACTTGTCACCGGAGATGCAACCAAAAAGCAGGGGACATCAATCATTGGAGAGACACAAAATGTAACGACTATGGAGCCAGCTGAGGAGCATAATGAGAAAAGTCACAGGAGTGACTTGCAAATTGATGGTGAAGCAGCCTCTGGTAAAAGGGTGTCTCCTATGGGGCAATCCTACCAGCCTCTGGTAAAGGAAACATCATCGCCAGCTACATTTGTTGCCAAGGCAGTGGACAGTAATGAAGAGGCCACAGTCCATGGCCCTGAATCTTCATCTAATGAGCGTAGTCTGCCTTCATTGGCTGGACAAGATGTTATTTCGGAGCAAGGGGTTAAAGAAGTGGTCACTGTCCCTGTTGCAGCGTTGGCGTGGTATATCAACAGCCTTGAGAAAGAAATCTTAGGTATTGAAGGAAAAATGACCACCAAATCAGATTCCAAGGTATTGGGAGAAAGGAAAAATAAGAGAGGAGAAAAGAAGGATCGCTTACAAAGATTAAAAAGAAGCTATGCGGAGGCTATCAAGTCAGCACTGTCATTGGAGAGTCCTAGTGTTTAAGAGCCCATAGTGGTCGAGAGGGCTCTATTGAGCTTTTTAGAGGGTTGTGCTAGAGTTTTAGCGAGAGATCTTTGCAGAGTTCTTAGTGTTTTGTGTCCCATGGACCGTAGTGCGTTTTTTAGTGTTTGAGTCCTATGGACCTCAGTGTATCGAACCTTCACGGGCTTGGTTTTTTTAGTGGTTAAATTCCACTCAAGTATCAAAAAATTAATATTATAATCTTAAAAAAAAACTTTAGTCTCATTCTAACGTTTGTCTAAGTTCGTCCTAAGTTAGTCTCTTTCTAAGGATGAACTTAGACAAACCTTAGAATGAAACTAACGAGACTAACTTGGGGCGAACAAAGACAAACTTTAGTCTTATTCTAATGTTTGTCTACGTTCGTACCAAGTTCGTCTCTTTTTAAGGATGTACTTAGACCAACCTTAGAATGAGACTAACGAGACTAACTTGGGACGAAGAAAGATAAACTTTAGTATCATTCTAAGGTTTTTCTAAGTTCGTCCCAAGTTAGTCTAAGTTCGTCCCAAGTTAGTCTCTTTCTAATGACGAACTTAGACAAACCTTAGAATGAGACTAACAAGACTAACTTTGGACGAACAAGGACAAACTTTAGTCTCATTCAAACGTTTGTCTAATTTTGTCCCAAGTTAGTCTCTTTCTAAGGACTAACTTATACAAACCATAGAATGAGAGTAACGAGAGTAACTTGGGACGAACAGAGACAAACTTTAGTCTCATTCTAATGTTTGTCTAAATTCGTCCCAAGTTAGTCTCTTTCTAAGGACGAACTTAGAAAAACCTTAGAATGAAAGTAACGAGAGTAACTTGGGACGAACAAAGACAAACGTTAGTCTCATTCTAACGTTTTCCTAAGTTCATCCCAAGTTAGTCTCTTTCTAAGGATGAACTTAGACAAACCTTTGAATGAGACTAACGAGACTAACTTGGGACGAACAAAGAGAAACTTTAGTCTTATTCTATTGTTTGTCTACGTTCGTACCAAGTTCGTCTCTTTTTAAGGACGTACTTAGACCAACCTTAGAATGAGACTAACGAGACTAACGAGACTAACTTGGGACGATGAAAGATAAACTTTAGTCTCATTCTAAGGTTTTTCTAAGTTCGTCCCATGTTAGTCTAAGTTCGTCCCAAGTTAGTCTCTTTCTAATGACGAACTTAGACAAACCTTAGAATGGGACTAGCAAGACTAACTTTGGAAGAACAAGGACAAACTTTAGTCTCATTCAAACGTTTGTCTAATTTTGTCCCAAGTTAGTCTCTTTCTAAGGACTAACTTAGACAAACCATAGAATGAGAGTAACGAGAGTAACTTGGGACGAACAAAGACAAACTTTAGTCTCATTCTAATGTTTGTCTAAGTTCGTCCCAAGTTAGTCTCTTTCTAAGGACGAACTTAGAAAAACCTTAGAATGAGAGTAACGAGAGTAACTTGGGACGAACAAAGACAAACGTTAGTCTCATTCTAACGTTTTCCTAAGTTCATCCCAAGTTAGTCTCTTTCTAAGGATGAACTTAGACAAACCTTTGAATGAGACAAACGAGACTAACTTGGGACGAACAAAGACAAACTTTAGTCTCATTCTAAGGTTTGTCTATGTTCGTCCCAAGTTAGTCTCTTTCTAAGGACGAACTTAGACAAACCTTAGAATGAGAGTAACGAGAGTAACTTGGGATGAACAAAGACAAACGTTCGTCTCATTCTAACGTTTTCCTAAGTTTGTCCCAAGTTAGTCTGTTTCTAAGGATGAACTTAGACAAATCTTTGAATGAGACTAAAGAGACTAACTTGGGACGAACAAAGACAAACATTAGTCTCATTCTAAGATTTATCTAAGTTCCTCCTAAGTTAGTCTCTTTCGAAGGACAAACTTAGACAAACCTTAGAATGAGACTAACGAGACTAACTTGGGACGAACAAAGACAAACTTTAATCTCATTCTAAGGTTTCTCTAAGTTCATCCCAAGTTAGTCTCTTTCTAAGGACGAACTTAGACAAACCTTAGAATGAGACTAACGAGACTAACTTGGGACGAACAAAGAGAAACTTTAGTCTCAGTCTAATGTTTTCCTAAGTTCGTCCCAAGTTAGTCTCTTTCTAAGGACGAACTTAGACAAACCTTAGAATGAGACTAACGAGACTAACTTGGGGCGAACAAAGACAAACTTTAGTCTCATTCTAAGGTTTGTCTATGTTCGTCCCAAGTTAGTCTAAGTTCGACCCAAGTTAGTCTATTTCAAAGGACGAACCTTAGAATGAGACTAACGAGACTAACTTGAACCCAACAAAGACAAACTTTTGTCTCTTTCTAAGGTGTGTCTGAGTTCGTCCCAAGTTAGTCTCTTTCTAAGCACGAACTTAGACAAACCTTAGAATGAGACTAACGAAATGAACTTGGGCCGAACAAAGAGAAACTTTAGTCTCATTCTAAGGTTTGTCTAAGTTCGTCCCAAGATAGTCTCTTTCTAAGGACGAACTTATACAAACCTTAGAATGAGACTAACGAGACTAACTTGTGACAAACAAAGACAAACGTTAGTCTCATTCTAAGGTTTGTCTAAGTTCGTCCCAAGTTAGTCTATGTTCTTCCCAAGTTAGTCTATTTCTTAGGACGAACTTAGACAAACCTTAGAATGAGACTAACGAGACTAACTTGGGATGAACTACGACAAACGTTAGTCTCATTCTAAGGTTTGTCTAAGTTCGTCCCAAGTTAGTCTATTTCTAAGGATGAAATTAGACAAACCTTACAATGAGAGTAACGAGACTAAATTGGGACGAACAAAGACAAACGTTAGTCTCATTCTAAGGTTTGTCTAAGTTCGTCCCGGGTTAGTCTATGTTCTACCCAAGTTAGTCTATTTCTAAGGACGAACTTAGTCAAACCTTAGAATGAGACTAACGAGACTAACTTGGGATGAACTAAGACAAACGTTAGTCTCATTCTAAGGTTTGTCTAAGTTTGTCTCAAGTTAGTCTATTTCTAAGGACGAACTTAGACAAACCTTACAATGAGTGTAACGAGACTAACTTAACACGAACAAAGACAAAGGTTAGTCTCATTCTAAGGTTTGTTTAAGTTCGTCCCAAGTTAGTGTCTTTCTTAGGACAAACATAGACAAAACTTTGTTTGAGACTAACGAGACTAACTTGGGACGAACAAAGACAAACATTAGTCTCCTTCTAAGGTTTGTCTAAGTTTGTCCCAAATTAGTCTGTTTCTAAGGATGAACTTAGACAAACCTTTGAATGAGACTAACTTGGGACGAACAAAGACAAAAATTAGTCTCATTCTGAGGTTTCTCTAAGTTCATCCCAAGTTAGTCTCTTTCTAAGGACGAACTTAGACAAACCTTAGAATGAGACTAACGAGACTAACTTGGGAAGAATATAGACAAAGTTTAGTCTCATTCTAAGGGTTGTCTAAGTTTGTTCCAAGTTAGTCTCTTTCTAAGGACGAACCTAGACAAACCTTATAATTAGACTAACGAGACTAACTTGGGACGAAAAAAGACAAACTTTAGTCTCATTCTAAGGTTTTTCAAAGTTCATCCCAAATTAGTCTATTTGTAAGGATGAACATAGACAAACCTTAGAATGAGACTAACGAGACTAACTTGGACCCAACAAAGACAAACTTTAGTCTCATTCTAAGGTGTGTCTAAGTTCGTCCCAAGTTAGTCTCTTTCTAAGCACGAACTAAGATAAACCTTAGAATGAGACTAACGAGACTAACTTGGGATGAACTAAGACAAACGTTAGTCTCATTCCAAGGGTTTGTCTAAGTTCGTCCCAAGTTAGTCTATTTCTAAGGACAAAATTAGACAAACCTTACAATGAGAGTAACGTGACTAACTTGGGACGAACAAAGAGAAACGTTATTCTCATTATAAGGTTTGTCTAAGTTTGTCCCAGGTTAGTCTATGTTCTTCACAAGTTAGTCTATTTCTAAGGACGAACTTAGTCAAACCTTAGAATGAGACTAACGAGACTAACTTGGGATGAACTAAGACAAACGTTACTCTCATTCTAAGGTTTGTCTAAGTTCATCTCAAGTTAGTCTATTTCTAAGGACGAACTTAGACAAACCTTACAATGATAGTAACGAGACTAACTTAACACGAACAAAGACAAAGGTTAGTCTCATTCTAAGGTTTGTTTAAGTTCGTCCCAAGTTAGTGTCTTTCTAAGGATGAACATAGACAAAACTTTGAATGAGACTAACGAGACTAACTTGGGACGAACAAAGACAAACGTTAGTCTCATTCTTAGGCTTGTCTAAGTTTGTCCCAAGTTAGTTTAGTTCTAAGGACGAACTTAGACGAACCTTAGAAGGAGACTAACTTGGGACAAACAAAGACAAAAATTAGTCTCATTCTGAGGTTTGTCTAAGTTCATCCCAAGTTAGTCTCTTTCTAAGGACGAACTTAAACAAACCTTAGAATGAGACTAACGAGACTAACTTGGGAAGAATAAAGACAAAGTTTAGTCTCATTCTAAGGGTTGTCTAAGTTTGTTCCAAGTTAGTCTCTTTCTAAGCACGATCCTAGACAAACCTTAGAATTAGACTAACGAGACTAACTTGGGAAGAAAAAGGACAAACTTTAGTCTCATTCTGAGGTTTTTCAAAGTTCGTCCCAAGTTAGTCTATTTGTAAGGATGAACATAGACAAACCTTAGAATGAGACTAACGAGACTAACTTGAACCCAACAAAGACAAACTTTAGTCTCTTTCTAAGGTGTGTCTGAGTTCGTCCCAAGTTAGTCTCTTTCTAAGCACGAACTTAGACAAACCTTAGAATGAGACTAACGAAATGAACTTGGGCCGAACAAAGAGAAACTTTAGTCTCATTCTAAGGTTTGTCTAAGTTCGTCCCAAGATAGTCTTTTTCTAAGGACGAACTTAGACAAACCTTAGAATGAGACTAACGAGACTAACTTGTGGCAAACAAAGACAAACGTTAGTCTCATTCTAAGGTTTGTCTAAGTTCGTCCCGGGTTAGTCTATGTTCTTCCCAAGTTAGTCTATTTCTAAGGATGAACTTAGTCAAACCTTAGAATGAGACAAACGAGACTAACTTGGGATGAACTAAGACAAACGTTAGTCTCATTCTAAGGTTTGTCTAAGTTCGTCTCAAGTTAGTCTATTTCTAAGGACGAACTTAGACAAACCTTACAATGAGAGTAACGAGACTAACTTAACACGAACAAAGACAAAGGTTAGTCTCATTCTAAGGTTTGTTTAAGTTCGTCCCAAGTTAGTGTCTTTCTAAGGACGAACATAGACAAAACTTTGATTGAGACTAACGAGATTAACTTGGGACGAACAAAGACAAACGTTAGTCTCCTTCTAAGGTTTGTCTAAGTTTGTCCCAAGTTAGTGTAGTTCTAAGGACGAACTTAGACGAACCTTAGAAGGAGACTAACTTGGGACGAACAAAGACAAAACTTAGTCTCATTCTGAGGTTTGTCTAAGTTCATCCCAAGTTAGTCTCTTTCTAAGGACGAACTTAGACAAACCTTAGAATGAGACTAACGAGACTAACTTGGGAAGAATAAAGACAAAGTTTAGTCTCATTCTAAGGGTTGTCTAAGTTTGTTCCAAGTTAGTCTCTTTCTAAGGACGAACCTAGACAAACCTTAGAATTAGACTAACGAGACTAACTTGGGACGAAAAAAGACAAACTTTAGTCTCATTCTAAGGTTTTTCAAAGTTCATTCCAAATTAGTCTATTTGTAAGGATGAACATAGACAAACCTTAGAATGAGACTAACGAGACTAACTTGGACGCAACAAAGACAAACTTTAGTCTCATTCTAAGGTGTGTCTAAGTTCGTCCCAAGTTAGTCTCTTTCTAAGCACGAACTTAGACAAACCTTAGAATGAGACTAACAAAAGGAACTTGGGCCGAACAAAGACAAACTTTAGTCTCATTCTAAGTTTTGTGTAAGTTCGTCCCAAGATAGTCTCTTTCTAAGGACGAACTTAGACAAACCTTAGAATGAGACTAACGAGACTAACTTGTTACAAACGAAGACAAACGTTAGTCTCATTCTAAGGTTTGTCTAATTTCGTCCCAAGTTAGTCTATTTTCTTCCGAAGTTAGTCTATTTCTAAGGACGAACTTAGACAAACCTTAGAATGAGACTAACGAGACTAACTTGGGATGAACTAAGACAAACGTTAGTCTCATTCCAAGGGTTTGTCTAAGTTCGTCCCAAGTTAGTCTATTTCTAAGGACGAAATTAGACAAACCTTACAATGAGAGTAACGTGACTAACATGGGACGAACTAAGAGAAACGTTACTCTCAATCTAAGGTTTGTCTAAGTTTGTCCCAGGTTAGTCTATGTTCTTCACAAGTTAGTCTATTTCTAAGGACGAACTTAGTCAAACCTTAGAATGAGACTAACGAGACTAACTTGGGATGAACTAAGACAAACGTTACTCTCATTCTAAGGTTTGTCTAAGTTCATCTCAAGTTAGTCTATTTCTAAGGACAAACTTAGACAAACCTTACAATGATAGTAACGAGACTAACTTAACACGAACAAAGACAAAGGTTAGTCTCATTCTAAGGTTTGTTTAAGTTCATCCCAAGTTAGTGTCTTTCTAAGGATGAACATAGACAAAACTTTGAATGAGACTAACGAGACTAACTTGGGACGAACAAAGACAAACGTTAGTCTCATTATAAGGTTTGTCTAAGTTTGTCCCAAGTTAGTTTAGTTCTAAGGACGAACTTAGACGAACCTTAGAAGGAGACTAACTTGGGACGAACAACGACAAAAATTAGTCTCATTCTGAGGTTTGTCTAAGTTCATCCCAAGTTAGTCTCTTTCTAAGGACGAACTTAGACAAACCTTAGAATGAGACTAACGAGACTAACTTGGGAAGAATAAAGACAAAGTTTAGTCTCATTCTAAGGGTTGTCTAAGTTTGTTCCAAGTTAGTCTCTTTCTAAGCACGATCCTAGACAAACCTTAGAATTAGACTAACGAGACTAACTTGGGAAGAAAAAGGACAAACTTTAGTCTCATTCTAAGGTTTTTCAAAGTTCGTCCCAAGTTAGTCTATTTGTAAGGATGAACATAGACAAACCTTAGAATGAGACTAACGAGACTAAATTGGACCGAACAAAGACAAACTTTAGTCTCATTCTCAGGTGTGTCTAAGTTCGTCCCAAGTTAGTCTCTTTCTAAGGACGAACTTAGACAAAACTTAGAATGAGACTAACGAAATGAACTTGGGCCGAACAAAGACAAACTTTAGTCGAATTCTAAGGTTTGTCTAAGTTCGTCCCAAGATAGTCTCTTTCTAAGGACGAACTTAGACAAACCTTAGAATGAGACTAACGAGACTAACTTGTGACAAACAAAGACAAAAGTTAGTCTCATTCTAAGGTTTGTCTAAGTTCGTCCAAGTTAGTCTATGTTCTTCCCAAGTTAGTCTATTTCTAAGGACGAACTCAGACAAACCTTAGAATTAGACTAACGAGACTAACTTGGGATGAACTAAGACAAACGTTAGTCTCATTCAAAGGTTTGTCTAAGTTCGTCCCAAGTTAGTCTATTTCTAAGGACGAAATTAGACAAACTTTACAATGAGAGTAACGAGACTAACTTGGGACGAACAAAGACAAACGTTAATCTCATTCTAGGTTTGTCTAAGTTCGTCCCAGGTTAGTCTATGTTCTTCCCAAGTTAGTCTATTTCTAAGGACGAACTTAGTCAAACCTTAGAATGAGACTAACGAGACTAATTTGGGATGAACTAAGACAAACGTTAGTCTCACTCTAAGGTTTGTCTAAGTTCGTCTCAAGTTTGTCTATTTCTAAGGATGAACTTAGACAAACCTTACAATGAGAGTAACGAGACTAACTTAACACGAACAAAGACAAAGGTTAGTCTCATTCTAAGGTTTGTTTAAGTTCGTCCAAAGTTAGTGTCTTTCTAAGGACGAACATAGACAAAACTTAGAATGAGACTAACGAGACTAACTTGGGATGAACAAAGACAAACGTTAGTCTCCTTCTGAGGTTTGTATAAGTTTGTCCCAAGTTAGTCTAGTTCTAAAGGTGAACTTAGACGAACCTTAGAAGGAGATTAACTTGGGACGAACAAACACAAAAATTAGTCTCATTCTGAGGTTTGTCTAAGTTCATCCCAAGTTAGTCTCTTTCTAAGGACGAACTTAGACAAACTTAGAATGAGACTAAGGAGACTAACTTGGGAAGAATAAAGACAAAGTTTAGTCTCATTTTAAGGGTTGTTTAAGTTTATTCCAAGTTAGTATCTTTCTAAGGATGAACCTAGACAAACCTTAGAATTAGACTAACGAGACTAACTTAGGACGAAAAAGGACAAACTTTAGTCTCATTCTAAGGTTTTTCAAAGTTCGTCCCAAGTTAGTCTATTTGTAAGGATGAACATAGACAAACCTTAGAATAAGACTAACGAGACTAACTTGGACCCAAGAAAGACAAACTTTAGTCTCATTCTAAGGTGTGTCTAAGTTCATCCCAAGTTAGTATCTTTCTAAGCACAAACTTAGACAACCCTTAGAATGAGACTAACGAAATGAACTTGGGCCAAACAAAGACAAACTTTAGTCTCATTCTAAGGTTTGTCTAAGTTCGTCCCAAGATAGTCTCTTTCTAAGGACGAACTAAAACAAACCTTAGAATGAGACTAACGAGATTAACTTGTGACAAACAAAGACAAACGTTAGTCTCATTCTAAGGTTTGTCTAAGTTCGTCCCAGGTTAGTCTATGTTCTTCCCAAGTTAGTCTATTTCTAAGGACGAACTTAGACAAACCTTAGAATGAGATTAACGAGACTAACTTGGAATGAACTAAGACAAACGTTAATTTCATTCTAAGGTTTGTCTAAGTTCGTCTCAAGTTAATCTACTTCTAAGGACGAACTTAGACAAACCTTACAATGAGAGTAACGAGACTAACTTAACACTAACAAAGACCAAGGTTAGTCTCATTCTATGGTTTGTTTAAGTTCATCCCAAGTTAGTGTCTTTCTAAGGACGAACATAGACAAACCTTAGAATGAGACTAACGAGACTAACTTGGGACGAAGAAAGTCAAACGTTAGTCTCCTTCTAAGGTTTCTCTAAGTTTGTCCCAAGTTAGTCTAGTTCTAAGGACGAACTTAGACGAACCTTAGAAGGAGACTAACTTGGGACGAACAAAGACAAAAATTAGTCTCATTCTGAGGTTTGTCTAAGTTCATCCCAAGTTAGTCTCTTTCTAAGGACGAACTTAGACAAACCTTAGAATGAGACTAACGAGACTAACTTGGGAAGAATAAAGACAAAGTTTAGTCTCATTCTAAGGGTTGTCTAAGTTCGTTCCAAGTTAGTCTCTTTCTAAGGACGAACCTAGACAAACCTTAGAATTAGACTAACGAGACTAACTTTGGACGAAAAAGGACAAACTTTAGTCTCATTCTAAGGTTTGTCTAAGTTTGTCCCAAGTTAGTCTATTTCTAAGGACGAAATTAGACAAACCTTACAATGAGAGTAACATGACTAACTTGGGACGAACAAAGACAAACGTTAGTCTCATTCTAAGGTTTGTCTAAGTTCGTTCCAGGTTAGTCTATGTTCTTCATAAGTTAGTCTATGTTCTTCACAAGTTAGTCTATTTCTAAGGATGAACTAAGTCAAACCTTAGAATGAGACTAACGAGACTAACTTGGGATGAACTAAGACAAACGTTAGTCTCATTCTAAGGTTTGTCTAAGTTCGTCTCAAGTTAGTCTATTTCCAAGGACGAACTTAGACAAACCTTACAATGATAGTAACGAGACTCACTTAACACAAACAAAGACAAAGGTTAGTCTCATTCTAATGTTTGTTGAAGTTCGTCCCAAGTTAGTGTCTTTCTAAGGATGAACATAGACAAAACTTTGAATGAGACTAACGAGACTAACTTGGGACGAAAAAAGACAAACGTTAGTCTCATTCTAAGGTTTGTCTAAGTTTGTCCCAAGTTAGTGTAGTTCTAAGGACGAACTTAGACGAACCTTAGAAGGAGACTAACTTGGGACGAACAAAGACAAAAATTAGTCTCATTCTGAGGTTTGTCTAAGTTCATCCCAAGTTAGTCTCTTTCTAAGGACGAACTTAGACAAACCTTAGAATGAGACTAACGAGACTAACTTTGGAAGAATAAAGACAAAGTTTAGTCTCATTCTAAGGGTTGTCTAAGTTTGTTCCAAGTTAGTCTCTTTCTAAGCATGATC
This sequence comes from Rhodiola kirilowii, assembly GCA_033675215.1. Taxonomy (NCBI): domain Eukaryota; kingdom Viridiplantae; phylum Streptophyta; class Magnoliopsida; order Saxifragales; family Crassulaceae; genus Rhodiola; species Rhodiola kirilowii. The sequence goes on from CM066199.1 coordinate 22,251,208, forward strand.
CTAGACAATCCTTAGAATTAGACTAACGAGACTAACTTGGGAAGAAAAAGGACAAACTTTAGTCTCATTCTAAGGTTTTTCAAAGTTCGTCCCAAGTTAGTCTATTTGTAAGGATGAACATAGACAAACCTTAGAATGAGACTAACGAGACTAACTTGGACCCAACAAAGACAAACTTTAGTCTCATTCTAAGGTGTGTCTAAGTTCGTCCCAAGTTAGTCTCTTTCTAAGCACAAACTTAGACAAACCTTAGAATGAGACTAACGAAATGAACTTGGGCCGAACAAAGACACACTTTAGTCTCATTCTAAGGTTTGTCTAAGTTCGTCCCAAGATAGTCTCTTTCTAAGGACGAACTTAGACAAACCTTAAAATGAGACTAACGAGACTAACTTGTGACAAACAAAGACAAAAGTTAGTCTCATTCTAAGGTTTGTCTAAGTTCGTCCAAGTTAGTCTATGTTCTTCCCAAGTTAGTCTATTTCTAAGGACGAACTCAGACAAACCTTAGAATGAGACTAACGAGACTAACTTGGGATGAACTAAGACAAACGTTAGTCTCATTCTAAGGTTTGTCTAAGTTCGTCCCAAGTTAGTCTATTTCTAAGGACGAAATTAGACAAACCCTACAATGAGAGTAACGAGACTAACTTTCGACGAACAAAGACAAACGTTAGTCTCATTCTAAGGTTTGTCTAAGTTCGTCCCAGGTTAGTCTTTGTTCTTCCCAAGTTAGTCTATTTCTAAGGACGAACTTAGTCAAACCTTAGAATGAGACTAACGAGACTAATTTGGGATGAACTAAGACAAACGTTAGTCTCATTCTAAGGTTTGTCTAAGTTCGTCTCAAGTTAGTCTATTTCTAAGGATGAACTTAGACAAACCTTACAATGAGAGTAACGAGACTAACTTAACACGAACAAAGACAAAGGTTAGTCTCATTCTAAGGTTTCTTTAAGTTCGTCCCAAGTTAGTGTCTTTCTAAGGACGAACACAGACAAAACTTAGAATGAGACTAACGAGACTAACTTGGGATGAACAAAGACAAACGTTAGTCTCCTTCTAAGGTTTGTATAAGTTTGTCCCAAGTTAGTCTAGTTCTAAGGATGAACTTAGACGAACCTTAGAAGGAGACTAACTTGGGACGAACAAAGACAAAAACTAGTCTCATTCTGAGGGTTGTCTAAGTTCATCCCAAGTTAGTCTCTTTCTAAGGACGAACTTAGACAAACCTTAGAATGAGACTAACGAGACTAACTTGGGAAGAATAAAGACAAAGTTTAGTCTCATTCTAAGGGTTGTCTAAGTTTGTTCCAAGTTAGTCTCTTTCTAAGCACGATCCTAGACAAACCTTAGAATTAGACTATTGAGACTAACTTGGGATGAAAAAGGACAAACTTTAGTCTCATTCTAAGGTTTTTCAAAGTTAGTCCCAAGTTAGTCTATTTGTATGGATGAACATAGACAAACCTTAGAATGAGACTAGCGAGACTAACTTGGACCCAACAAAGACAAACTTTAGTCTCATTCTAAGGTGTGTCTAAGTTCGTCCCAAGTTAGTCTCTTTCTAAGCACGAACTTAGACAAACATTAGAATGAGACTAACGAAATGAACTTGGGCCGAACAAAGACAAACTTTAGTCTCATTCTAAGGTTGTCTAAGTTCTTCCCAAGATAGTCTCTTTCTAAGGACGAACTTAGACAAACCTTAGAATGAGACTAACGAGACTAACTTGTGACAAACAAAGACAAAAGTTAGTCTCATTCTAAGGTTTGTCTAAGTTCGTCCAAGTTAGTCTATGTTCTTCCCAAGTTAGTCTATTTCTAAGGACGAACTCAGACAAACCTTAGAATGAGACTAACGAGACTAACTTGGGATGAACTAAGACAAACCTTAGTCTCATTCAAAGGTTTGTCTAAGTTCATCCCAAGTTAGTCTATTTCTAAGGACGAAATTAGACAAACCTTACAATGAGAGTAACGAGATTTACTTGGGACGAACAAAGACAAATGTTAGTCTCATTCTAAGGTTTGTCTAAGTTCGTCCCAGGTTAGCCTATGTTCTTCCCAAGTTAGTCTATTTCTAAGGACGAACTTAGTCAAACCTTAGAATGAGACTAACGAGACTAATTTGGGATGAACTAAGACAAACGTTAGTCTCACTCTAAGGTTTGTCTAAGTTTGTCTCAAGTTTGTCTATTTCTAAGGATGAACTTAGACAAACCTTACAATGAGAGTAACGAGACTAACTTAACACGAACAAAGACAAAGGTTAGTCTCATTCTAAGGTTTGTTTAAGTTCGTCCAAAGTTAGTGTCTTTCTAAGGACGAACATAGACAAAACTTAGAATGAGACTAACGAGATTAACTTGGGATGAACAAAGACAAACGTTAGTCTCCTTCTAAGGTTTGTATAAGTTTGTCCCAAGTTAGTCTAGTTCTAAGGACGAACTTAGACGAACCTTAGAAGGAGATTAACTTGGGACGAACAAAGACAAAAATTAGTCTCATTCTGAGGTTTGTCTAAGTTCATCCCCAGTTAGTCTCTTTCTAAGGACGAACTTAGACAAACCTTAGAATGAGAGTAAGGAGACTAACTTGGGAAGAATAAAGACAAAGTTTAGTCTCATTTTAAGGGTTGTTTAAGTTTATTCCAAGTTAGTCTCTTTCTAAGGACGAACCTAGACAAAACTTAGAATTAGACTAACGAGACTAACTTAGGACGAAAAAGGACAAACTTTAGTCTCATTCTAAGGTTTTTCAAAGTTCGTCCCAAGTTAGTCTATTAGTAAGGATGAACATAGACAAACCTTAGAATAAGACTAACGAGACTAACTTGGACCCAAGAAAGACAAACTTTAGTCTCATTCTAAGGTGTGTCTAAGTTCGTCCCAAGTTAGTCTCTTTCTAAGCACAAACTTAGACAACCCTTAGAATGAGACTAACGAAATGAACTTGGGCCGTACAAAGACAAACTTTAGTCTCATTCTAAGGTTTGTCTAAGTTCGTCCCAAGATAGTCTCTTTCTAAGGATGAACTAAAACAAACCTTAGAATGAGACTAACGAGACTAACTTGTGACAAACAAAGACAAACGTTAGTCTCATTCTAAGGTTTGTCTAAGTTCGTCCCAGGTTAGTCTATGTTCTTCCCAAGTTAGTCTATTTCTAAGGACGAACTTAGTCAAACCTTAGAATGAGATTAACGAGACTAACTTGGGATGAACTAATACAAATGTTAGTCTCATTCTAAGGTTTGTCTAAGTTCGTCTCAAGTTAATCTACTTCTAAGGACGAACTTAGACAAACCTTACAATGAGAGTAACGAGACTAACTTAACACGAACAAAGACCAAGGTTAGTCTCATTCTAAGGTTTGTTTAAGTTCATCCCAAGTTAGTGTCTTTTTAAGGACGAACATAGACAAAACTTAGAATGAGACTAACGAGACTAACTTGGGACGAAGAAAGTCAAACGTTAGTCTCCTTCTAAGGTTTGTCTAAGTTTGTCCCAAGTTAGTCTAGTTCTAAGGACGAACTTTGACGAACCTTAGAAGGAGACTAACTTGGGACGAACAAAGACAAAAATTAGTCTCATTCTGAGGTTTGTCTAAGTTCATCCCAAGTTAGTTTCTTTCTAAGGACGAACTTAGACAAACCTTAGAATGAGTCTAATGAGACTAACTTGTGAAGAATAAAGACAAAGTTTAGTCTCATTCTAAGGGTTGTCTAAGTTCGTTCCAAGTTAGTCTCTTTCTAAGGACGAACCTAGACAAACCTTAGAATTAGACTAACGAGACTAACTTTGGACGAAAAAGGACAAACTTTAGTCTCATTCTAAGGTTTGTCTAAGTTTGTCCCAAGTTAGTCTATTTCTAAGGACGAAATTCGACAAACCTTACAATGAGAGTAACGTGACTAACTTGGGACGAACAAAGACAAACGTTAGTCTCATTCTAAGGTTTGTCTAAGTTCGTTCCAGGTTAGTCTATGTTCTTCACAAGTTTGTCTATTTCTAAGGACGAACTTAGTCAAACCTTAGAAATGAGACTAACGATACTAACTTGGGATGAACTAAGACAAACGTTTGTCTCATTTTAAGGTTTGTCTAAGTTCGTCTCAAGTTAGTCTATTTCTAAGGACGAACTTAGACAAACCTTACAATGATAGTAACGAGACTAACTTAACACGAACAAAGACAAAGGTTAGTCTCATTCTAATGTTTATTGAAGTTCGTCCCAAGTTAGTGTCTTTCTAAGGACGAACATAGACAAAACTTAGAATGAGACTAACGAGACTAACTTGGGATGAACAAAGACAAACGTTAGTCTCCTTCTAAGGTTTGTATAAGTTTGTCCCAAATTAGTCTAGTTCTAAGGATGAACTTAGACGAACCTTATAAGGAGACTAACTTGGGACGAACAAAGACAAAAATTAGTCTCATTCTGAGGTTTGTCTAAGTTTATCCCAAGTTAGTCTCTTTATAAGGACGAACTTAGACAAACCTTAGAATGAGACTAACGAGACTAACTTGGGAAGAATAAAGACAAAGTTTAGTCTCATTCTAAGGATTGTCTATGTTCGTTCCAAGTTAGTCTCTTTCTAAGGACGAACCTAGACAAACCTTAGAATTAGACTAACGAGACTAACTTCGGACGAAAAAAGACAAACTTTAGTCTCATTCTAAGGTTTTTCAAAGTTCGTCCCAAGTTAGTCTATTTGTAAGGATGAACATAGACAAACCTTAGAATGAGACTAACGAGACTAACTTGGACCCAACAAAGACAAACTTAAGTCTCATTCTAAGGTGTGTCTAAGTTCGTCCCAAGTTAGTCTCTTTCTAAGCACGAACTTAGACAAACCTTAGAATGAGACTAAACTTTGTCTTTAAATACCTTTAATAAGAAAAGGATCCAAAAAGCCTGGATCGTGGCAAGTACAAAACAGCCCTCAAGCACCAGGAGAAAGTTATAGACCCTTTGCCCTTAAAAACGCCGAACGGGCTAAGAAAAAAACCAGGAAATGCCCCGACAAGAATAAAGAAGAAACAATTGGTTAGCCTACCAAGACATACAACGCCGCAGCAGCTAGCAAAATAAGGCAGCCACTGAAACACAAAAACCAGCCAGACACCTACAAAGCCCGCCTGGACAGAAAACACCGACAGAACAGAGCACCCATATAGGCCCTTAAGTACTAAGATCATCTCTAAGGCTGCGCAGCACCAACGCCTCACTATCATGGTCATGAATACAATCCTCACGATCAGATAAGAAAATATGACCAATATCGTTGATGGACCATAATTGTATGAATCATAAACACAGTTAAGCCCACCAAATTAGACTCTTTGTCTATTTAACTTTTGCTTGTTAATTCCGATATTTATCTACAGGGTATTTTGAAGTCTAGAGAGAATACAGGCTAAGGAGGAGTTTTAAAGCTGAACATGGATTACAAGTCACTCCAGGACACAACCAGATTCCGACTGTACAACTTTCATAATCCTGGCGTGGAATCACTCAAAACAAGTCCAACCGAAGAGCAACCAGAGTCAGTCCGGAGCTGAAAGGACCGATGGCTTTTTGGGATGAGATCACAAACTCACTCCATCACTCTCCTTCCTCCATGTGGTCGGCGGCTAAGGGCTTCTCCTCTCCTTCCTTGCCATTTGGCCGGCGGCTTTGGGAGGTGATGACATCACCCAATGGCTTTGAGCTCTTCCTCCCATTCCATGCCAAGTGGCTAGCTTCTCCTCCACATCTCTCACTCCCCCTTGGCTATAAATAGAGCTCATCCCTTACATTTGTAAATCATCCCACAATCCTCATTTCAAAACATCATCCATCACAAAGCTCTAGCTTCTCTCTAGATTTTGGGCACTACTCTTGTAAACACTTGTTTTAAATCTATAATACTCCTGTTGGTTCTTGAGTATTTTTAGTAGTTCTTGAGTTTACTCCTGTTGGTTCTTGAGTATTCTACTTTTACTTTACTGTCTTTCGAAAACCTTCAAGTATTTAGCTATGATGTACTGTTCCTTGGATATTCGTAGCTAAACCCTTCATTCGGTTGAAGGGGTGTACTTGTGTCATAAAATGTTTTAGGCCCTACTCTTAATGCCTCTATGTGTTCAAAACTTGTTCTATGTGCCACATATTAGGTTAGAACTTCCAAGGTTGAGTGGATGCTTGGAATGGCAAAACTCTTCCGTTGGATTCGTAAACATACTCGGATAAGTGGATGCTTGGAATGGCAAAGCTTATCTGAGAAGTTTGACCTCTTTAAAACACCATTTGGTTGATCGGGAATGATTGATCAAATGGATGCACATAAGGCTAATATACCTTGGAATGGGGTATTAGTCTAAATAGAACAAGTGCTCTATGTCTTGGAATGGACTAGACAGTGTGGCAAATCAAGTGCTTGGAATGGCCTTGATACACTTTTGAATACATAGTATGATCATTAGAGGTCAATGATAAACAGATTATGATACAAGGCCCCTAAAACCGAATACTTTCCTTAACTTAAAACATCACCTGCACTTTACTTTCAGTCTCAATATCAACTGCAATATCAACCGCTTACTCTCCGCAAGACTTATCCTTCAAGCATCCCACTTGCTGTAAGTCTTCTCCTTTTATTTTCAGTACTTTACTTTCTGCACTAAAATCACAACCAACCCACTTACTTTTCTACATTACAAACCAAAACCAACCAAAAAGACACTTACTTTTCAGCACTAAAACCTCAATCAACCTAAAATCACGCTCCCTTTCTGTACAAAGAACAACTATCCCCCTAATTCCCTTGGGTTCGACCCCTACTTACCACTTGCTACCCAGTAGTGAAGTCGCGAGTAGCGGACTTATAAATTTATTCTTGACTTTTGCACACGACGATTGTGCATCCGTCAAAATTGGCACCAATGCCGGGGAATTAGAGTTATAAATTAACAATCGGATAAGTGTTCTTTGAATCGGTACTCCCTTCAATACAACCATATCTCGCGAAGGAAGCCAACATGACTACCAGGATGACGACGAGATAAACCTGTACGATCGAAATGATGAGGTGCCACTTCCATTTGTCGACGATCCGGAACAACTCATCCAAAACAGAAGAGCTCGTGATAGGGAGGCCATCCGAAGAAACCAAGGACAACTCGAGGACCGAAATGAAGCTGGTCCAGTACAACAACCCCCTAGATATCCACCACCCCCTCAACCTCGACAAGTGCCAAAACGAGAACCCATTTTTGATAACTACTATGGGGATAACAACAACTTCCGCGAACCTACTATGGAAGAACTCTCGGCACCAGATTACAGAAACCAGCTGTGGTGCATTTACGAAGGCCCTGAACTGGAAGACATCGCTATCAACACTTCAGTGGCCCACAACTTGCCAAAGTTCTCAGGAACACGTGGAGAATCAGCAACAACTCATCTCCAACGCTTACATGGTATTTGCCAAAACTTAAAACCGAATGGCGTAAACGTAGACGACTTCAAGTTAAAGGCGTTCTACTTTTCCCTCATTGACGCGGTAAACGAATGGTTCCTTTCATTGCCTTCCGGTAGCATCAGAACATGGGCTCAGATGCAAAAGAAATTCCTAGACAAATATTACCCGGCAGGAAGGGCAATGCAAGTAAGGAGGCAAACTACAGGACATCAAGCAACGGCCCAATGAAACCATGTACGATTACCTGGAAAAGTTCAACCACCTAGAGAGAAGCTGCTGTACCCTTGAACTGCCCGAGAAACTCATCATCGAGTACCTCATTGATGGATGAAGGCCCTTAGACAAAATGCTCCTGGATGCCTCAGCTGGAGGATCCATGATGAATCTATCATTGAGCGGCATAAGGAATCTCATCACCGACGTTGCTGAAAATGCCCGATTTAGAGAAGAAACAACTCGACAGGAAGAATTTTCCCGAACAAAGAATGTGGCAAAAGCTGAAACACCGATGAACTCTATGCCAGAAGAGATGATTCAGATCCTACAAAGACAACCAGTTCCAGTAAAGCCTTACGAATTTTGTGGTTCTATAAACCACAAAACTGACGAATGCCCGACATTAATAGAAGAGGAACCGGTAGAAGTAAATGCAGTGGTAGGATACCAAGGATACAACAACAACAACAGCAACGACAGAGCCGGATCAAACATACAGTATAATCAAGCGACCAATTCGAACTGGCGGAACAAGAACCATCCTTCGAGGGAGACACAACCAGCTGTCCCTCAACTAGCTCAGTCATTCTACCAACCCCCCACCGGCAGTATAACCAGAACGCTCCATCAGGAGGCCAATTTTAGCAAAGAGGACCGAATTAGTACTAAGCCGGCCCGAACAATCAGCAAGGACCAAACAAGTCGCTCGATGACACAATGAAGGAGCTCGCAGGAAGCATAAATCAATTGAGTACTTCGCTACACCAATACCAGGCGAAAACTGACGGGGCAATTTCAAAATTGACCAAACAAATGTCCCAGCTCGCCACCGCAATGTCAACACTCACTAATGAACCTGGCAGACTTCCTTCACAAACCATCCAAAACCCAAAGGCAAATATTAGCATGATAAGGAGGTCAAACATAAAGGCGACACTTGAAGAAGTAGCACGATCCACAACTTACAAGCTTACTAACAAACACTTCACCCGTAGGCGCCGCCCTGATTGGAATCAAGAGGAAGACCGACCCAATGATGGCAGAACATGGGTCACGCATACTGACAATGGACGCTATGCATTCACTGTTAGCATGACACCACCACCAATCACACACTCTGACATACCAGCATCTGGATGGGATAACAATGACGATTTAAAGTGGGACTCCCCAACTAATATTTATGCTCCGAAACAAAATATTTACCTAGAAAATCAGGAGTTAAGGGGGGCCAATTATACAAATCCTAAGCCAAAGGATGGGCAGAATGGCCTGATAATGGAAAGGTCCCTCACTTCAGATCATGAGTCACAACCACCGGAAAAAGATAAAGACCCAGGGACCTTCACGGTCACCTGTGGTATTAGAGAAGCCCAGATTCACAAGTGCTTAATCGATATTGGGGCTGCCGTCAATGCCATGCCTTACTCCTTATATTACATATTGGGGCTTGGCCCATTGAAACTACCAAGGTCAAATATCGAGTTGGGAGACAAATCATGTATCCAACCGGTTGGAATGCTTGAAGATCTAATACTCGATGAAGGAGAGCGGACTTTTATGTAATAGAAACAAAAGAGACCAGTGAAGACGGACCTCCAACGCTTATATTGGGACAACCTTTTCTCTACGCCACCAAGGCATGGATCGACATGGGAAAGGGCTTGTTATCACTTACATTTGGCGGCAAAAATTCAGATTTCTACATCGATGATTATAATGGCCGCCCAGGAACATGGACACCACCAGAAATTGTGCTTATCTCAGATCTCAGTACACAGACTTCCGACCTGCCAAAAGAAACCGAGAGGGTGACTAAACCAGCAGTTACGATCGAAAGAACCTCACCTTCTCGGAAGAACCAAAAAAGTCGGAAGAATTGGAAAGAAAAACCACCGAAACAAGGAATTCGAACACATCTTCCCAAAAAAACTTGGAAGAAGGCAAGGCAAGGACGAAAGTAGGCACTCCACAAAAATACGACCTGAGCCACCCATGGGATCCAAACTTGTGATCCCCATGCGTCGAGCCAACGACGTTAAACAAAGGCACTGGTCGGGAGGTATCCCGACACCTATCTTACTTTCAGTACTTTTCTTTTCTGTCATTTAGTTTTTACCATAAGTCACTCTCACCCACTTTTTGCATAGAAGGAATGACCCCTTGTAGGAATCGATTTTTGGAGCAAGATCAGATCAGCCAGGCAGCTTCCGAGAATTACCAGGCCCGCAGTGAGAGTTCAAGGCCCTAGCCGAACTCCCTCGATTATCCAGCTCCGAGGCATGTCGTTCCACGACACGACACAGTAAACGGGAGTTCAGTTCTTTCCTTTTCCTTAATGTCATTTCATTCTCTTGTATATATTTGCATGACTTTTGAACTAAGTCGTGCTAAAAGGCACGCCTTCGTTCAAAAGTGTGGGGTGAGAACCACCTGTGTACATAGATCATAATATGAACTTCAGAATGTACATAACATGTTTTTCTTTTTCCTTTTCCCTTAATATTATCTTTTTGAAAATATGAACTTCAGAATGTGAAAAAGATAGATCATAATTCATGCATTTACCTTGTGAAAATTCAACTGTTTAAAAACTTAGAATGTAACTTCTCAATTGTCCCTTTGTGCTGCGATATACAGGGGATGTGGAGTTGACATAAACTGCCCTAGAGAGGCTTGGCAAGCACTCGAAGGATCGAATCTAACTATATGGTTTACGAAGTCAGTGGAGGCTGTACTTCGGGTTTCAGTAAAGATTGAAGTCATCTCCGCTATGCAGTGTTTATGCAAGAGGCGGGACGGGAATCAAACCGTCCTATCTCTAGTCCTAGTAGCCGGGAAAATAGATGAGCGACACTCATCTTCACCCGCGCGAAACGGCGAGGATGAGAAAGAGCGGGGAGGTGTTTCCATATGATTGTGGGCGACGATTGGACTAGCAAGTCACAAAGAAGCAAAAGCTCAAAGAAGCTAATCAAAGGCCAAAGGCCAAAATTGTGAAGGTTTTAACCGAAACAAAAGTGAAGAAACTCCAATTCAACATCAAAGGCCAAAGGCCGATTCACTACAGAAGCTGTCCCTCGCCAAAAAGAAATCAAAGTGCTCAACTCAGTGAAACCCGAACCGAATCACGTGCTAGAGAAAGCTACAAAGAACCCATATAGTGCGGGTTGATCCCGAGAATGCAGTCCAGGAGCCTGTAAAAGGCTATCTCCCGAAACATCCAAATTAATTTGCATCACAGCGCGAAGGTGAAAGTATCAAGTTTCTTCTAAGTATTTACATGGTTTAGTTTGGTAATTAGTAAGTAATGCATGAATTAAGATAAATCTAGTCCCACAGTCTCACTTTCATATTTTACTTAGATTGTGTTCCGCCCTTAAAAAGCATTGTTCGCGACGAACAACTAAAAGTGTGGGGTGATCTGATGGACCATAATTGTATGAATCATAAACACAGTTGAACCCACCAAATTAGACTCTTTGTCTATTTAACTTTTGCTTGTTAGTTCCGATATTTTATCTACAGGGTATTTTGAAGTCTAGAGAGAATACAGGCTAAGGAGGAGTTTTAAAGCTGAAAATGGATTACAAGTCACTCCAGGACACAACCAGATTCCGACTGTACAACTTTCATAATCCTGACGTGGAATCACTCAAAACAAGTCCAACCGAAGAGCAACCAGAGTGAGTCCAGAGCTGAAAGGACCGATGGCTTTTTGGGATCAGATCACAAACTCACTCCATCACTCTCCTTCCTCCATGTGGCCGGCGGCTAAGGGCTTCTCCTCTCCTTCCTTGCCATGTGGCCGGCGGCTTTGGGAGGTGATGACATCACCCGATGGCTTTGAGCTCCTCCTCCCATTCCATGCCAAGTGGCTAGCTTCTCCTCCACATATCTCACTCCCCCTTGGCTATAAATAGAGCTCATCCCTTCCCTTTGTAAATCATCCCACAATCCTCATTTCAAAACATCATCCATCACAAAGCTCTAGCTTCTCTCTATATTTCGGGCACTACTCTTATAAACACTTGTTTTAAATCTATAATACTCCTGTTGGTTCTTGAGTATTCTAGTAGTTCTTAAGTTTACTCCTGTTGGTTCTGGAGTATTCTCCTTTTACTTTACTGTCTTTCGAAACCCTTCAAGTATTTAGCTATGATGTCCTGTTCCATGGATATTCGTAGCTAAACCCTTCATTCGGTTGAAGGGGTGTACTTGTGTCATAAAATGTTTTAGCTCTCATTCCAAGGTGTGTCTATGTTCGTTCCAAGTTAGCCCTTTTCTAAAGATGAACATAGACAAACCTTAGAATGAGACTAACGAGACTAACTTGGGACAAATAAGGACAAACACTAGTCTCATTTTAAGGTTTGTCTAAGTTCGTCCCAAGTAAGTCTATTTCTAGGGACGAACTTAGACAAACCATAGAATGAGACTAACGAGACTAACTTGGGACGAACAAAGACAAACTTTAGTCCCATTCTAACGTTTGACTAAGTTCATGCCAAGTTAGTCTCTTTTGAAGGACGGACTTAGACAAAACTTAGAATTAGACTAACGAGACTAACTTGGGACGAACAAAAACAAACTTTAGTCTCATTCTCACGTTTGTCTAAGTTCGTCCCTAGTTAGTCTCTTTCTGAGGATGAACTTAGACAAACCTTAGAATGAGACTAACGAGACTAACTTTAGACGAACAAAGACAAACTTTAGTCTCATTCTAAGGTTGGTCTAAGTTCGTCCTAAGTTAGTCTCTTTCTAAAGATGAACTTAGACAGGCCTTAGAATGAGACTAACGAGACTAACTTGGGAAGAACAAGGACAAACTTTAGTCTCATTATAACGTTTGTTTCAGTTCGTCCCAAGTTAGTCTCTTTCTAAGGACGAACTTAGACAACCCTAGATGGCGTCGTCGGTACCTGCAAATTTAAATTTATAATTCCTTACTCTTGGCTATGGGTTAGTACAGCGGCAGGCAAGGGTCGAACCCTAGAGAGCTAGATTGGTACTTGTTGTTCTGTAAAAAGGAAACAATTGGGTTTGTAAGAGATTTGGAAACAAGTGTGAGAATAGGAAATAAACGAGATATGTCAATAAGAGGAAATATTCAGACTAGGGTTTCTATTGTGACTTATTATCCTTGACTACTAACGATCTAATTCAGTGTTTCGAAGTGTGGTCGTCCCGACAAAGGTGACTCCCTAAATAACCCGACAAAGGTGTTATGCCACAACCTATCCGACAACGGTGAAAGGATTCTAATTCTCTCCTAAGTTGAACAACCCAACAAAGGTGATGTTTAACCTTGATGTGCTATCTACCCAAACGACAAAGTATTAGGCAGATAATAATGATAGAAATATTGATCAACTAAGCTTTGCGACAAAGCATCCACCTGGTCTAGCAATAATTCGTGGAATATTCGCATGAGAATTAGTAAATCATGAAATAACATTAAGGACAAAGTCTCAAACAATAGTCACAATTTATGAAACCCTAGCCCGAATAAAGGGCTTAGCTACACATGGTCATTAAAACAAAGCAATATTGCCGAACGAAGGAGGAGGAGGGGCCGGAATGGTGTTGATCGCCGAGGAAGAGGAGGGAGCTCTGGTCTTCGAGTGAGGGATGACACTCTCAAATTTGGGATGGTCGCTGCTCTGATGGATGCTTGAAACCCTTGATATGAGGTTGTATTTATAGAGAATACTAGGGCTTCAAAGTTTCCAAGTTGAAGTCGGCCCATAAACGGTTTTTGGAAACATGTCCTAAAACCAACTTTGCTTGTTTTGCAAGCGAACTTAGCTAGTAAGTTTACTTGCCCAACAAGTCTTATAGAACCTTCACGCCTGGATGGAATTAGGAAATTTCCCGAAAACACTGTTCACGACCCGAAGTTACTGTTCATGAGCCGAAGTTACTGTTCACGGCCTGAAGTTACTGTTCACGGTGAGCCGGCCGGTTCAGGTAGTCAGACGCTCCTCTGGCTTTGATCTTCAAGTGCTAGGGCCTCATCGTGTCTAGCATTTGGCACTTGCAAGACGTAGAAATCTGCAGGCTCAATAATATCTCCTACACGAATTATTAAGCGCTTAAGCAGACCAACAGGATTTATGCATGATTTATCTCCGAACGTAATCAACAATCCAGGTGTTTTCAATGGACGAAGTTTCAACGAGCAATATAGAGCATAAGGCATAGAATTCACTGAAGCACCCAAGTCAATTAAACAATGAGGTATAAGGGTCTCACCAATACCGCAGGTGACTGTGAAGGCACCTGGGTCCTTACTCTTTTCAGTCGGGGCCTCATGACTCGTATCGGGTGGGTGTTCCTTCGTCAAGTCATTGTGCTCGAGCATTGCCTTCAATCTGTCCGCGCCAAAATTTGAAGTGTCGGTCGCATGTTCATCCGAGGCTGATACCTGCATGGAAAATGAAAGAAAAGCGTCAGTTGTCGAACGAGAATTTTGCTAGGTCACATCTTCTATCGACGTGTGAGGTGCGCTCTCTGTTAGTGTCATGGGCGCGGATGCCTCGGTCTTCGGCGTCGAGCTCGTGTTTCCTTGGGGCGTGCTCGGCACTATCTCGTCTGCATCATTTTCTGCACTCGATGTGTCTATCGTGGCCATCTTGCATATGTTCGCTCTCGGGTTTGGCTCTATTTGTGGTGGCCGTTTCTCTGGATCTTTCTTTAGTTCGGACACTATTGTGGCAACCTGGGAGATTTGCTTGGTCATAACTGAAATAGCCCCGTCGTTTTTGGTCTGATATTGCGGTATGGTAGTGGCCAACTGTTGGGTGCTAGCTGCCAACTTGGAAATAGCTCCGTCGGTCCTGGCCTGATTTTGTTGTATGGTGATTGCCATTTCCTTCACAATGTCCTCAAGCGATTAGCTCAGCTGGATCTGGCCTGCTTGGTTGTTGCGCTGCAGAAAATGGCTTGGTCCGTTGAAATTGCACTGCTACTGGCGAAATGGCGGGTGGTAGGCCTGCTGGTGCGGGGCCTGTTGCGCGTGTTCCCTTGGCGCCTGGTTGTTGCGCCAGTTCTGGTCGTACTACCTACTCGGCTCGCATGGTTTGCTTGGTCCTGCCTGGCTGTAGCAATACTGGTATCCGTCTACTGCATGGACTTCGGATCGCTCTCCTTCGACTATGCTTGGGCAAGCATCCATCTTTTGGTCAATTTCTCCGCAAAACTCGCACGGTTTCACTTGGACTGGCTGCCTCCTCATCAGCTGCATCATCATCTCCTTCATTTGTTTCAGCTCTTCAGCCATTGAACTTGATGGAGGTTTGACCTTTGTGACGTTCCTGGTCCGGCTGAATTCTTCCTCTTTGTTGGACTCGTCCTGGAACTGTGCATTCTCGGCCATTTCCATAATCTTTCTGTGCGCACCGGCTAGGGACAGATTCATGATAGTTCCTTCCGCTGAGGCATCTAGTAGGCTCCTGTCGAGTGGCCTCAATCCGTTAAGCATATATTCGATGATCAGCTGCTCTGGAAGGCCGAGATTATAGCAGCTCTGATCTAGGGCATTGAACTTCTCCAAGTAGTCGTATATTGTCTCGTTCGGCCCCTGTCTGAGATCTTGTAGCTGTCTGCGAACTTGCATTGCTCTAGCGGCTGGGGAGTACTTATCCAAGAACTTTTTCTGCATCTGGTCCCATGTCTTGATACTGCCTGAAGGAAGAGACAAAAACCAATCGTTAGCTGCATCAATTAAAGGGAAGTAAAAAGCCTTTAACTTAAAGTTTTCCACTGTGTATCCGTATTGCCGGAAGGTTTGGCAGCTGCCATGGTAACGCTGAAGATGCGTGATGGCCGACTCTCATTAGCGTCCTGAGAACTTGGGCAGATGGTGCACAACTTCAGCCTTGATTTCTATCATCTCTATTGCTGGCCCTTCGTAGATGCACCATGGTTGATTCCTGAAGTTTGGTGCGGGCAGCTCTCCCATGGTGGCTTCTCGATAATAGTGCTCGCCTTCATACCCTTCCTGGATGAGTGGCTGTTGTACTGGCCTCAGAGGTTGGAACTGTGGAGGTTGCGGAGGATATTGTTGGAGTGGTGGCGGCTGTTGTTGGAATGGTTGGACCAGTTGGTATTGTCGAGGAAGTTGTCTTGGGGCAGCCCCCTTGATTTCTTGTTCTGGCCCATCGGGTCCTGCTCTTCGTGTTGTGGAAGTGCCCCTTCCATGTCTCGAACGACCTGTTCGACTTCTTCGTTGTGGATATTGTCGCCAACTCGACTACCAGTATGAGACATGATGAAAGAACAGAAAATTCCCGAAAACAGAAAATTTCTAAAAACACTATAAATTCAAAATAAAATAGTAAACGATCTCTGATGGCCAGAAAACACCCTAGAGACAGGCGTCGCTCCTGGAACTTAGTCTAAGTTCGTCCCAAGTTAGTCTTTTTCTAAGGACGAACTTAGACAAACCTTCAAATTAGACTAACGAGACTAACTTGGGACGAACAAAAACAAACTTTAGTCTCATTCTCATGTTTGTCTAAGTTCGTCCCAAGTTAGTCTCTTTCTAAGCACGAACTTAGATAAACCTTAGAATGAGACTAACGAGACTAACTTGAGACGAACAAAGACAAACTTTTGTCTCATTCAAAGGTTTGTCTAAGTTCGTCCCAAGTTAGTCTCTTTCTAAGGACGAACTTAGACAAGCCTTAGAATGAGACTAACGAGACTAACTTGGGACGAACAAGAACAAACTTTAGTCTCATTCTAACGTTTGTCTCTGTTTCATCCCAAGTTAGTCTAGGTTCATCCCAAGTTAGTCTCTTTCTAAGGACAAACTTAGACAAACCTTAGAATGAGACTAACGAGACTAACTTGGGAAAAACAAAGACAAACTTTAGTCTCATTCTAAGGTTTGTCTAAGTTTGTCCTAAGTTAGTCTAGGTTTGTCCCAAGTTAGTCTCTTTATAAGGATGAACTTAGACAAACCTTAGAATGAGACTAACAAGACTAACTTGGGATGAACAAAGACAAACTTTAGTCTCATTCTAACGTTTGTCTAAGTACGTCCCAAGTTAGTCTCTTTCTAAGGACGAACTGAGACAAGCCATAGAATGAGACTAACGAGACTAACTTGGGACGAACAAGGACAAACTTTAGTCTCATTCTAACGTCTGTCTAAGTTTGTCCCAAGTTAGTCTCTTTCTAAGGACGAACTTAGACAAGCCATAGAATGAGACTAACGAGACTAACTTGGGACGAACAAAGACAAACTTTAGTCTCATTCTAACGTTTGTCTAAGTTCATCCCAAATTAGTCTAAGTTCATCACAAGTTAGTCTCTTTCTAAGGACGAACTAAGACAATTCTTAGAATGAGACTAACAGGACTAACTTGGGACTAACAAAGACAAAATTTAGTCTCATTCTAACGTTTGTCTAAGTTCGTCCCAAGTTAGTCCATTTCTAAGGACGAACTTAGACAAGTGGTAGAATGAGACTAACGAGAATAACTTGGGACGAACAAGGACAAACTTTAGTCTCATTCTAACGTTGGTCTATGTTCGTCCCAAGTTAGTCTCCTTCTAAGGACAGACTTAGAAAAACCTTAGAATGAGACTAACGAGACTAACTTGGGACGAACAAAGTCACATTTTAGTCACATTTTAACGTTTGTCTAAGTTGGTCCCAAGTATGTCTCTTTCTAATGACGAACTTAGACAAACCTTAGAATGAGACAAACTTGGGATGAACAAAGACAAACTTTAGTCTAATTCTAACGTTTGTCTAAGTTTGCCCTAAGTTAGTCTCTTTCTGAGGACGAAGTTAGACAAACCTTAGAATGAGACTAACGAGACTAACTTGGGACGAACAAAGACAAACTTTAGTCTCATTCTAAGGTTTGTCTAAGTTCGTCCAGAGTTAGTCTAAGTTCATCCCAAGTTAGTCTCTTTTTAAGGACAAACTTAGACAAACCTTAGAATGAGACTAACGAGACTAACTTGGGACGAACAAAGACAAACATTAGTCTCATTCTAACGTTTGTCTAAGTTCGTCCCAAGTTAGTCTCTTTCTTAGGATGAACATTGACAAGCCTTAGAATGAGACTAACGAGACTAACTTTGGACGAACAAGGACAAACTTTAGTCTCACTTTAACTTTTGTCTAAGTTCGTCCCAAGTTAGTCTCTTTCTAAGGACGAACTTAGACAAACCTTAGAATGAGACTAACGAGACTAACTTGGGATGAACAAAGACAAACTTTAGTCTCATTCTAAGGTTTATCTATGTTCATCCCAAGTTAGTCTAAGTTCATCCCAAGTTAGTCTAAGTTCATCCCAAGTTAGTCTCTTTCTATGGACGAACTTAAACAAACCTTTGAATGAGACTAACAAGACTAACTTGGGACGAACAAAGACAAACTTTAGTCTCATTCTAACGTTTGTCTAAGTTCGTCCCATGTTATTTCTGAGGACGAACTTAGATAAGCTGTAGAATGAGACTAACGAGACTAACCTGGGACGAACCAGGACAAACTTTAGTCTCATTCTAACGTTTGTCTAAGATCGTCCCAAGTTAGTCTCTTTCTAAGGAAAAACTTAGAAAAACCATAGAATGAGACTAACGAGACTAACTTTAGACGAAACAAGACAAACTTTAGTCTCATTCTAGCGTTTGTCTAAGTTTGTCCTAAGTTAATCTCTTTCTAAGGACGAACTTTGTCTCTTTCTAAGGGCAAACTTAGACAAACCTTAGAATGAGACTAACATGAGACGAGAAAGACAAACTTTAGTCTCATTCTAAGGTTTGTCAAAGTTCGTCCCAAGTTAGTCTCTTTCTAAGGACGAACTTAGACAAGCCTTAGAATGAGACTAACGAGACTAACTTGGAACAAACTAAGACAAACTTTAGTTTTATTCTAACGTTTGTCTTAGTTCATCCCAAGTTAGTCTCTTTCTAAGGACGAACTTAGACAAACATTAGAGTGAGACTAACGAGTCTAACTTAGGACGAACAAAGACAAACTATAGTCTCATTCTAATGTTTGTCTAAGTTTGTCCCAAGTTAGTCTATTTCTAGGGACGAACTTAGACAAGCCGTAGAATGAGACTAACGACACTAACTTTGGATGAACAAGGACAAACTTTAGTCTCACTCTAACGTTTGTCTAAGTTTGTCCCAAGTTAGTCTCTTTCTAAGGATGAACTTAGACAAACCTTATAATGAGACTCACGACACTAACTTGGGATGAACAAAGACAAACTTTAGTCTCATTCTAAGGTTTGTCTAAGTTCATCCCAAGTTAGTCTAAGTTCATCCCAAGTTAGTCTCTTTCTAAGGACGAACTTAGACAATTCTTAGAATGAGACTAATAGGACTAACTTGGGACGGACAAAGACAAACTTTAGTTTCATTCTAACGTTTGTCTAAGTTCGTCCCAAGTTAGTCCATTTCTAAGGACGAACTTAGACACGTCGTAGAATGAGACTAACGAGACTAACTTGGGACGAACAAGGACAAACTTTAGTCTCATTCTAACGTTTGTCTATGTTCATCCCAAGTTAGTCTCCTTTTAAGGACAGACTTAGAAAAACCTTAGAATGAGACTAACGATACTAACTTGGGACCAACAAAGACAAACTTTAGTCTCATTCTAATGTTTGTCTAAGTTCGTCCCAAGTTAGTCTCTTTCTAAGGACGAACTTAGACAAACCTTAGAATGAGACTAACGAGACTAACTTGGGACGAACAAACACAAATTTTAGTCACATTTTAACGTTTGTCTAAGTTCGTCCCAAGTAAGTCTCTTTCTAAGGATGAACTTAGACAAACCTTAGAATGAGACAAACTTGGGATGAACAAAGACAAACTTTAGTCTAATTCTAACGTTTGTCTAAGTTCGCCCTAAGTTAGTCTCTTTCTAAGGACGAACTTAGACAAACCTTAGAATGAGACTAACGAGACTAACTTGAGACGAACAAAGACAAACTTTAGTCTCATTCTAAGGTTGTCTAAGTTCATTCCAAGTTAGTGTAAGTTCGTTCCAAGTTAGTCTAAGTTCGTCCCAAGTTAGACTCTTTCTAAGGACAAACTTAGACAAACCTTAGAATGAGACTAACGAGACTAACTTGGGACGAACAAAGACAAACTTTAGTCTCATTCTAACGTTTGTCTAAGTTCGTCCCAAGTTAGTCTCTTTCTTAGATTGAACATTGACATTCCTTAGAATGAGACTAACGAGACTAACTTTGGACGAACAAGGACAAACTTTAGTCTCACTTTAACTTTTGTCTAAGTTCGTCCCAAGTTAGTCTCTTTCTAAGGACGAACTTAGACAAACCTTAGAATGAGACTAACGAGACTAACTTGGGATGAACAAAGACAAACTTTAGTCTCATTCTAAGGTTTGTCTAAGTTCATCCCAAGTTAGTCTAAGTTCATCCCAAGTTAGTCTAAGTTCATCCCAAGTTAGTCTCTTTCTATGGACGAACTTAGACAAACCTTTGAATGAGATTAACAAGACTAACTTGGGACGAACAAAGACAAACTTTAGTCTCATTCTAACGTTTGTCTAAGTTCGTCCCAAGTTAGTCTATTTCTGAGGACTAACTTAGATAAGCCGTAGAATGAGACTAACGAGACTAACTTGGGACGAACAAGGACAAACTTTAGTCTCATTCCAACGTTTGTCTAAGTTCGTCCCAAGTTAGTCTCCTTCTAAGAAAAAACTTAGACAAACCATAGAATGAGACTAACGAGACAAACTTTGGACGAAAAAACACAAACTTTAGTCTCATTCTAACGTTTGTCTAAGATTGTCCTAAGTTATTCTCTTTCTAAGGACGAACTTTGTCTCTTTATAAGGACAAACTTAGACAAACTTTAGAATGAGACTAACATAAGACGAGAAAGACAAACTTTAGTCTCTTTCTAAGGTTTGTCAAAGTTCGTCCCAAGTTAGTCTCTTTCTAAGGACGAACTTAGACAAGCCTTAGAATGAGACTAACGAGACTAACTTGGAACAAACTAAGACAAACTTTAGTTTTATTCTAACGTTTGTCTTGGTTCGTCCCAAGTTAGTCTCTTTCTAAGGACGAACTTAGACAAACCTTAGAATGAGACTAATGAGTCTAACTTTGGACGAACAAAGACAAACTTTAGTCTCATTCTAACGTTTGTCTAAGTTTGTCCCAAGTTAGTCTCTTTCTAAGGACAAACTTAGACAAACCTTAGAATGAGACTAACAAGACTAGCTTTAGACGAGAAAGACAAACTTTAGTCTCATTCTAAGGTATGTCTAAGTTCGTCCCAAGTTAGTCTCTTTCTAAGGATGAACTTTGACAAGCCTTAGAATGAGACTAACGAGACTAACTTGGGACGAATAATGACCAACTTTAGTTTCATTCTAACGTTTGTCTCAAGTCGTCCCAAGTTAGTCTCTTTCTAAGGACAAACTTAGACAACCCTTAGAATGAGACTACCGAGGGTAGCTTGGGACGAACAAAGAAAAAATGTTAGTCTCATTCTAAGGTTTATCTAAGTTCGTCCCAAGTTAGTCTAGGTTTGTCCCAAGTTAGTCTCCTTATAAGGACGAACTTAGCCAAACCTTTGAATGAGACTAACTTGGGACAAACAAAGACAAACTTTAGTCTCATTCTAAGGTTTGTCAAAGTTCATCCAAAGTTAGTCTCTTTCAAAGGACGAACTTAGACAAACCTTAGAATGAGACTAACGAGACTAACTTGGGAAAACAAAGACAAACTTTAGTCTCATTCTAAGGTTTGTCTAAGTTCGTCCCAAGTTAGTCTAGGTTTGTCCCATGTTAGTCTTTATATAAGGACGAACTTAGACAAACCTTAGAATTAGACTAAAGAGACTAACTTGGGATGAACAACGACAAAATTTTGTATCATTCTAACGTTTGTCTAAGTTCGTACCAGGTTAGTCTCTTTCTAAGGATGAACATAGACAAGCCATAGAATGAGACTAACGAGACTAACTTGAGACGAATTAGGACAGACTTTAGTCTCATTCTAACATTTGTCTAAGTTTGTCCCAAGTTAGTCTCTTTCTAAGGACGAACTTTGACAAACCTTAGAATGACACTAACGAGATTAACATGGGACGAATAAAGACTAACTTTAGTCTCATTCTAAGATTTGTCTAAGTTCGTCCCAAGTTTGTCTGAGTTTGTCCCAAGTTAGTCTCTTTCTAAGGACGAACTTAGACACACCTTTGAATGAGACTAACGAGACTAACTAGGGACGAACAAAGACAAACTATATTCTCATTCTAACATTTGTCTAAGTTCGTCCCAAGTTAGTATGTTTCTAAGGACGAACTTAGACAAGCCGTAGAATGAGACTTACGAGACTAATTTTTGACGAACAAGGACAAACTTTAGTCTCACTAACGTTTGTCTAAGTTCGTCCCAAGTTAGTCTCTTTCTAAGGACGAACTTAGACAAACCTTAGAATGAGACTAACGAGACTAACTTGGGATGAAGAAAGACAAACTTTAGTCTCATTCTAAGGTTTGTCTAAGTTCATCCCAAGTTAGTCTAAATTCATCCCAAGTTAGTCTCTTTCTAAGGACAAACTTAGACAAACCTTAGAATGAGACTAACATGACTAACTTGGGACGAACAAAGACAAACTTTAGTCTCATTCTAACGTTTGTCTAAGTTCGTCCCAAGTTAGTCAATTTCTAAGGACGTACTTAGACAAGCTGTAGAATGAGACTAACGAGACTAACTTGGGACGAACAAGGACAAACTTTAGTCTCATTTTAACGATTGTCTAAGTTCGTCCCAAGTAAGTCTCTTTCTTAGGACGAACTTAGACAAGCCTTAGAATGAGACTAACGAGACTAACTTGGGACGAACAAGGACAAACGTTAGTCTCATTCTAACATTTGTCTCAGTTCGTCCCAAGTTAGTCTCTTTCTAAGGACGAACTTTGACAAACCTTAGAATGAGACTAACGAGACTAACTTGGGACGAAAAAAGACAAACTTTAGTCTCATTCTAACGTTTGTCTAAGTTTGTCCAAAGTTAGTCTCATTCTAAGGTTTGTCTAAGTTCGTCCCAAGTAAGTCAATGTTCGTCCCAAGTTAGTATATTTCTAAGGACGAACTTTGATAAACCTTAGAATGAGACTAACGAGACTAACTTGGCCTGAACAAAGACAAACTTTAGTCTAATTCAAAGGTTTGTCTAAGTTCATCCCAAGTTAGTCTCTTTCTAAGGACAAACATAGAAGAACCTTAGAATGAGACTAACGAGACCAACTTGGGACGAACAAAGACAAACTTTAATCTCATTCTAAGGTTTGTCTAAGTACGTAACAAGTTAGTCTATGTTCGTCCCAAGTTAGTCTCTTTCTAAAGACGAACTTAGACAAACCTTCGAAAGAGACTAACGAGACTAACTTGGGATGAACAAAAATAAACTTTAGTCTAATTCTGACGTTTGTCTAAGTTCGTCCCAAGGTAGTCTCTTTCTAAGGAAGAACTTAGACAAACCTTAGAATGAGACTAACGAGACAAACTTGAGACGAACAAAGACAAACTTTAATCTCATTCTAAGGTTTGTCTAAGTACGTAACAAGTTAGTCTAAGTTCGTCCCAAGTTAGTCTCTTTCTAACGATGAACTTAGACAAACCTTAGAATGAGACTAAATGGACTAACTTGGGACGAACAACGACAAACTTTAGTCTCATTCTAACGTTTGTCTAAGTTCGTCCCAAGTTAGTATATTTCTAAGGACGAACTTAGACAAGCTATAGAATGAGACTAACGAGACTAACTTGGGACGAACAAGGACAAATTTTAGTCTCATTCTAACGTTTGTCTAAGTTCGTCCCAATTTAGTCTCCTTCTATGGACAAACTTAGACAAACCTTAGAATGAGACTAACGAGACTAACTTGGGACGAATAAAGACGAACTTTAGTCTGATTCTAATGCTTGTCTAAGTTCGTCCAAAGTTAGTCTCTTTCTAAGGACGAACTTAGACAAACCTTAGAATGAGACTAACGAGACTAACTTGGGATGAACAAAGACAAACTTTAGTCTCATTTTAACATTTGTCTAAGTTTGTCCCAAGTTAGACTCAATCGAAGGACGAACTTAGACAAACCTTAGAATGAGACTAACCAGACTAACATGCGACGAACAAAGACATACTTTGGTCTCACTCTAACGTTTGTCAAAGTTCGTCCTAAGTAAGTCTCTTTCTAAGGACGAACTTAGACAAATCTTAGAATGAGACTAACGAGACTAACTTGGGGCGAACAAATACAAACTTTAGTCTTATTCTAACGTTTGTCTAAGTTCGTACCAAGTTAGTCTCTTTCTAAGGACGAACTTAAACAACCCTTAGAATGAGACTAACGAGACTAACTTGGGGCGAACAAAGACAAACTTTAGTCTTATTCTAACGTTTGTCTAAGTTCGTCGCATGTTAGTATGTTTCTAAGGTTGAACTAAACAAACCTTAGAATGAGACTAACGAGACTAACCTGGGACGAACAAAGACAAACTTTAGTCTAATTCTAAGGTTTGTCTAAGTTCATCCCAAGTTAGTCTCTTTCTAAGGAAAAACTTAGACGAACCTTAGAATGAGACTAACGATACTAACTTGGGACGAACAAAGACAAACTTTAATCTCATTCTAAGGTTTGTCTAAGTACGTAACAAGTTAGTATAAGTTTGTCCCAAGTTAGTCTCTTTCTAAGGACGAACTTAGACAAACCTTCGAACGAGACTAACTTGGGATGAACAAAAACAAACTTTAGTCTCATTCTCACGTTTGTCTAAGTTTGTCCCAAGTTACTCTCTTTCTAAGGACGAACTTAGACAAACCTTAGAATGAGACTAACGAGACTAACTTGAGACGAACAAAGACAAACTTTAGTCTCATTCTAAGGTTTGTGTAAGTTCATCCCAAGTTAGTCTCTTTCTAAAGACGAACTTAGACAGGGCTTAGAATGAGACTAACGAGACTAACTTGGGATGAACAAAGACAAACTTTAGGCTCATTCTAACGTTTGTCTCAGTTCGTCCCAAGTTAGTCTCTTTCTGAGGACGAACTTTGACAAAACTTTGAATAAGACTAACGAGACTAACTTGGGACGAACAAAGACAAACTTTAGTCTTATTCTAACGTTTGTCTAAGTTCGTCGCATGTTAGTATGTTTCTAAGGATGAACTAAACAAACCTTAGAATGAGACTAACGAGACTAACCTGGGACGAACAAAGACAAACTTTAGTCTAATTCTAAGGTTTGTCTAAGTTCATCCCAAGTTAGTCTCTTTCTAAGGAAAAACTTAGACGAACCTTAGAATGAGACTAACGATACTAACTTGGGACGAACAAAGACAAACTTTAATCTCATTCTAAGGTTTGTCTAAGTACGTAACAAGTTAGTATAAGTTTGTCCCAAGTTAGTCTCTTTCTAAGGACGAACTTAGACAAACCTTCGAACGAGACTAACTTGGGATGAACAAAAACAAACTTTAGTCTCATTCTCACGTTTGTCTAAGTTTGTCCCAAGTTACTCTCTTTCTAAGGACGAACTTAGACAAACCTTAGAATGAGACTAACGAGACTAACTTGAGACGAACAAAGACAAACTTTAGTCTCATTCTAAGGTTTGTGTAAGTTCATCCCAAGTTAGTCTCTTTCTAAAGACGAACTTAGACAGGGCTTAGAATGAGACTAACGAGACTAACTTGGGATGAACAAAGACAAACTTTAGGCTCATTCTAACGTTTGTCTCAGTTCGTCCCAAGTTAGTCTCTTTCTGAGGACGAACTTTGACAAAACTTTGAATAAGACTAACGAGACTAACTTGGGACGAACAAAGACAAACTTTAGTCGCATTCTAAGGGTTGTCTAAGTTCGTCCCAAGTTAGTCTAAGTTCGTCCCAAGTTTGTCTCTTTCTAAGGACAAACTTAGACAAACCTTAGAATGAGACTAACGAGACTAACTTGGGACAAACAAGGACAAACTTTAGTCTCATTCTAACGTTTGTCTATGTTAGTCTCGTTAGTCTCAATCTACGGTTTGTCTAAGTTTGTCGTTAGAAAGAGACTAACGAGACTAACTTGGGACGAACAAGGACAAACTTTAGTCTCATTCTAACGTTTGTCTAAGTTCGTCCCAAGTTAATCTCTTTCTAACGACAAACTTAGACAAACCATAGATTGAGACTAACGAGACTAACTTGGGATGAACAAAGACAAACTTTAGTCTCATTCTAACGTTTGTCTATGTACGTCCCAAGTTAGTCTCTTTCTAAGGACGAACTTAGACAAACCTTAGAATGAGACTAACGAGGGTAGCTTGGGACGAACAAAGACAAATGTTAGTCTCATTCTAAGGTTTGTGATGAGGACATCCTTGAGTCACCTATACGCTTACAAGCTGATACATTAACGATGGATCCTTATCTTGGTCCTATGACTAGGAATTGTGCCAAACAAATTCAGCAAGAGGTGAATGCGCTCCTAGATAACTTTCATGATGTTATTAATGAGAATTACTTACTGCCTAAGTCTCGAATGCTTCTTTTACTCCGGTTTTTAACTACGGAGGAAATTCAAGCTAAATGAGCATACAAGGAGAATGAAAGCTTAGTTGTTGGCGTGCATTGTCTGCAAACAACAATCAATGAAGAACATGACAAGATGAATTTAAAGCTGAACACAAAGAAACACACCAAGTTTTCCGCACCATCAACACATCATTATGGGCATGTGAATGTCATAAAGATGTGCAAGTCCCAAGTCATTAATTCTGCCGCCCAAGCATTAATTGCTGCCGCCCAAGGCTTGATTATTGCACTAGGCTAAAAAATGATGGTTCAAGCCCTAAACTTGGCTGCACATGACTCTAACATGATTGCACCAGATTCTACATGATTACACAAGGCTCAACATTGGCTGCACATCAATCCACATCCACAAGACTTTATTGCTTTTCTAGTTTAAGTACTCCACTTCAGTTTCAGCAAGAAAACATATTACTGTGAATCTGATTTCTATATGAAAGTTAGCCCAGTGCTACTTCTATCTCAATGAGAGATTTCTCTACCCCATTGCTCTTGTAATTTCCTAGTGATATTGCAGAAGCGGTTGTTCGACGGCAACCTTTCTGTGCTTCCAACTTCATGCGTGGTTGTGTGGTTAGGAAACTTAGAGTGTGGTTAGGCGGGTACTTGTCGCAGGTCTTTACACTAGCAGTGGTTGGCATCAAGAATCGTCGGGTTGCACTATTAGCAACCAAGTACTTCGAGTGGCTCCAACTACTGAAGTATATCGAAATCCATCATCGTGAAGATCAAAACCAAACCCGTATCAGTTTGTCTAAGTTCCTCCCAAGTTAGTCTAGGTTCATCCCAAGTTAGTCTCTTTATAAGGAGGAACTTAGCCAAACCTTTGAATGAGACTAACGAGACTAACTTGGGACAAACAAATACAAACTTTAGTCTTATTCTAAGGTTTGTCAAAGTTCATCCCAAGTTAGTCTCTTTCAAAGGACGAACTTAGACAACCCTTATAGTGAGACTAACGAGACTAACTTGGGAAAAACAAAGACAAACTTTAGTCTCATTCTAAGGTTTGTCTAAGTTCGTCCCAAGTTAGTCTCTTTATAAGGACGAACTTAGAAAACCCTTAGAATGAGACAAAAGAGACTAACTTGGGATGAACAAAGACAAACTTTAGTCTAATTCTAAGGTTTGTCGAAGTTCATCCCAACTTAGTCTCTTTCTAAGGACAAACTTAGACGAACCTTAGAATGAGACTAAGGAGACTAACTGGGGACGAACAAAGACAAACTTTAATCTCATTCTAAGGTTTGTCTAAGTACGTAACAAGTTAGCTTAAGTTCGTCCCAAGTTAGTCTATTTCTAAGGATGAAGTTAGACAAACCTTCGAATGAGACTAACGAGACTAACTTGGGATGAACAAGGACCAACTTTAGTCTCATTCTAACATTTTTCTCAGTTCGTCCCAAGTTAGTCTCTTTTTAAGGACGAACTTTGACAAACCTTAGAATGAGACTAACGAGACTAACTTGGGACGAACAAAGATAAACTTTAGTCTCATTTTAACGTTTGTCTAAGTTTGTCCCAAGTTAGTCTCTTTCTAAGGACGAACTTAGACAAACCATAGAATGAGACTAACGAGACTAACTTAGGACGAACAAAGACAAACTTTAATCTCATTCAAAGGTTTGTCTAAGTTCGTCCCAAGTTAGTCTCTTTCTAGGGACAAACTTAGACAAACCTTAGAAGTAGACTAACGAGACTAACTTAGGACGAACAAAGACAAACTTTAGTCTCATTCTAACGTTTGTTTAAGTTCATCCCAAGGTAGTCTCTTTCTTAGGACGAACTTAGACAAGCCTTAGAATGAGACTAACGAGACTAACTTGGAACAACAAGGACAAACATTAGTCTCATTCTAACGTTTGTCTAAGTTCGTCCCAAGTTAGTCTCTTTCTAACGACAAACTTAGAAAAACCATTGATTGAGACTAACGAGACTAGCTTCGAACGAACAAAGACAAACTTTAGTCTCATTCTAACGTTTGTCTAAGTACGTCCCAAGTTAGCCTCTTTCTAAGGACGAACTTAGACAAACCTTAGAATGAGACTAACGAGGGTAGCTTGGGACGACCAAAGACAAATGTTAGTCTCATTCTAAGGTTTGTCTAAGTTCGTCCCTAGTTAGTCTAGGTTCATCACAAGTTAGTCTCTTTCTAACAACAAACTTAGACAAACCTTAGAATGAGACTAACGAGACTAACTTGGGACGAACAAAGACAAACTTTAGTCTCATTCTAAGGTTTGTCTAAGTTCGTCCCAAGTTAGTCTAAGTTCGTCCCAAGTTAGTCTTCTTCTAAGGACGAACTTTGACAAACCTTAGAATGAGACTAACAAGACTAACTTTGGACGAACAAGGACAAACTTTAGTCTCATTCAAACGTTTGTCTAATTTCGTCCCAAGTTAGTCTCTTTCTAAGGACAAACGTAGACAAACCATAGAATGAGACAAACGAGACTAACTTGGAACGAACAAAGACAAACCTTAGTCTCATTCTAATGTTTGTCTATGTTCGTCCCAAGTTAGTCTCTTTCTAAGGACAAACTTAGACAAACTTTAGAATGAGAGTAACGAGAGTAACTTGGGACGAACATAGACAAACGTTAGTCTCATTCTAAGGTTTTTCTTTCATCCCAAGTTAGTCTCTTTCTAAGGACGAACTTAGACAAACCTTTGAATGAGACTAACGGGACTAACTTGGGACGAACAAAGACAAACTTTAGTCTCATTCTAAAGTTTGTCTAAGTTCATCCAAAGTTAGTCTCTTTCTAAGGACGAACTTAGACAAACCATAGAATGAGACTAACGAAACTAACTTGGGACGAACAAAGACAAATTTTAATCTCATTCAAACGTTTGTCTAAGTTCGTCCCAAGTTAGTCTCTTTCTAAGGACGAAGTTAGACAAACTTTAGAATGAGACTAACGAGACTAACTTGAGACGAACAAAGACAAACTTTAGTCTCATTCTAATGTTTGTCAATGTTCGTCCCAAGTTCGTCTCTTTCGAAGGACGGACTTAAACAAACCTTAGAATGAGACTAACGAGACTAACTTGGGGCGAACAAAGACAAACTTTAGTCTTATTCTGACGTTTGGCTATGTTTTTCGCAAGTTAGTCTCTTTCTAAGGACGAACTTAAACAAACCTTAGAATGAGACTAACGAGACTGACTTGGGACGAACAAAGACAAACTTTAGTCTCACTCTAAGGTTTGTCTAAGTTCATCCAAAGTTAGTCTCTTTCTATGGACAAACTTAGACACACCTTCGAATGAGACTAACGAGACTAACTTGGGACGAACAAAGACAAACTGTAGTCTCATTCTAACGTTTGTCTAAGTTCTTCCCAAGTTAGTCTACTTCTAAGGACGAACTTAAACAAGCCGTAGAATGAGACTTAGGAGACTAACTTTGGACGAACAAGGACAAACTTTAGTCTCACTAACGTTTGTCTAAGTTCGTCCCAAGGTAGTCTCTTTCTATGGACGAACTTAGACAAACCTTAGAATGAGACTAAGGAGACTAACTTGGGATGAAGAAAGACAAACTTTAGTCTCAATCTAAGGTTTGCCTAAGTTCATCCCAAGTTAGTCTAATTTCATCCCAAGTTAGTCTCTTTCTAAGGACAAACTTAGACAAACCTTAGAATGAGTCTAACAAGACTAACTTGGGACGACCAAAGACAATCTTTAGTCTCATTCTAACGTTTGTCGAAGTTCGTCCCAAGTTAGTATATTTCTACGGATGAACTTAGACAAGCTGTAGAATGAGACTAACGAGACTAACTTGGGACGAAGGACAAACTTTAGTCTCATTCTAACGTTTGTTTAAGTTAGTCTCCTTCCAATGACAAACTTAGAAAAACCTTAGAATGAGAATAACGAGACTAACTTGGGATGAACAAAGACAAACTTTAGTCTGATTCTAACGTTTGTCTTAGTTCGTCCCAAGTTAGTCTCTTTCTAAGGACGAACTTAGACAAACCTTTGAAAGAGACTAACGATACTAACTTGGGACGAACAAAGACAAACTTTAGTCTCATTCTAACGTTTTCCTAAGTTCGTCCCAAGTTAGTCTCTTTCTAAGAACGAACTTAGACAAACCTTAGAATGAGACTAACGAGACTAACATGGGGTGAACAAAGACAAACTGTAATCTCATTCTAAGGTTTGTCTAAGTTCATCCCAAGTTAGTTTAAGTTCATCCCAAGTTAGTCTCTTTCTAAGGACAAACATAGACAAATCTTAGAATGAGACTATCAAGACAAACTTGGGACGACCAAAGACAAACTTTAGTCTCATTCCAACGTTTGTCTAAGTTCGTCCCAAGTTATTCTATTTCTAAGGACGAACTTAGACTTGCTGTAGAATGAGACTAACGAGACTAACTTGGGACGAACAAGGACAAACTTTAGTCTCATTCTAACGTTTGTCTAAGTTCATCCCAAGTTAGTCTCCTTCTAATGACAAACTTAGAAAAACCTTAGAATGAGACTAACGAGACTAACTTGGGATGAACAAAGACAAACTTTAGTCTCATTCTAACATTTGTCTTAGTTCGTCCCAAGTTAGTCTCTTTCTAAGGATGAACTTAGACAAACCTTCGAATGAGACTAACGAGACTAACTTGGGACGAACAAAAACAAACTTTAGTACCATTCTCACGTTTGTCTAATTTCGTCCCAAGTTAGTCTCTTTCTAAGGACAAACTTAGCCAAACCATAGAATGAGACAAACGAGACTAACTTGGAACGAACAAAGACAAACCTTAGTCTCATTCTAATGTTTGTCTAAGTTTGTCCCAAGTTAGTCTCTTTCTAAGGACGAACTTAGACAAACGTTAGAATGAGAGTAACGAGAGTAACTTGGGACGAACAAAGACAAACGTTAGTCTCATTCTAAGGTTTTTCTTTCATCCCAAGTTAGTCTCTTTCTAAGGACGAACTTAGACAAACCTTTGAATGAGACTAACGGGACTAACTTGGGACGAACAAAGACAAACTTTAGTCTCATTCTAAAGTTTGTCAAAGTTCATCCAAAGTTAGTCTCTTTCTAAGGACGAACTTAGACAAACCTTAGAATGAGACTAACGAGACTAACTTGGGACGAACAAAGACAAATTTTAATCTCATTCTAACGTTTGTCTAAGTTCGTCCCAAGTTAGTCTCTTTCTAAGGACGAAGTTAGACAAACTTTAGAATGAGACTAACGAGACTAACTTGAGACGAACAAAGACAAACTTTGGTCTCATTCTAATGTTTATCAATGTTCGTCCCAAGTTCGTCTCTTTCGAAGGACGGACTTAAACAAACCTTAGAATGAGACTAACGAGACTAACTTGGGGCGAACAAAGACAAACTTTAGTCATATTCTAACGTTTCGCTATGTTTGTCGCAAGTTAGTCTCTTTCTAAGGACGAACTTAAACAAACCTTAGAATGAGACTAACGAGACTGACTTGGGACGAACAAAGACAAACTTTAGTCTCACTCTAAGGTTTGTCTAAGTTCATCCAAAGTTAGTCTCTTTCTATGGACAAACTTAGACACACCTTCGAATGAGACTAACGAGACTAACTTGGGACGAACAAAGACAAACTATAGTCTCATTCTAACGTTTGTCTAAGTTCATCCCAAGTTAGTCTATTTCTAAGGACGAACTTAAACAAGCCGTAGAATGAGACTTAGGAGACTAACTTTGGACGAACAAGGACAAACTTTAGTCTCACTAACGTTTGTCTAAGTTCGTCCCAAGTTAGTCTCTTTCTATGGACGAACTTAGACAAACCTCAGAATGAGACTAAGGAGACTAACTTGGGATGAAGAAAGACAAATTTTAGTCTCAATCTAAGGTTTGCCTAAGTTCATCCCAAGTTAGTCTAATTTCATCCCAAGTTAGTCTCTTTCTAAGGACAAACTTAGACAAACCTTAGAATGAGTCTAACAAGACTAACTTGGGACGACCAAAGACAAACTTTAGTCTCATTCTAACGTTTGTCGAAGTTCGTCCCAAGTTAGTATATTTCTAAGGACGAACTTAGACAAGCTGTAGAATGAGACTAACGAGACTAACTTGGGACGAAGGACAAACATTAGCCTCATTCTAACGTTTGTCTAAGTTAGTCTCCTTCCAATGACAAACTTAGAAAAACCTTAGAATGAGAATAACGAGACTAACTTGGGATGAACAAAGACAAACTTTAGTCTGATTCTAACGTTTGTCTTAGTTCGTCCCAAGTTAGTCTCTTTCTAAGGACGAACTTAGACAAACCTTTGAAAGAGACTAACGAGACTAACTTGGGACGAACAAAGACAAACTTTAGTCTCATTCTAACGTTTTCCTAAGTTCGTCCCAAGTTAGTCTCTTTCTAAGAACGAACTTAGACAAACCTTAGAATGAGACTAACGAGACTAACATGGGGTGTACAAAGACAAACTGTAATCTCATTCTAAGGTTTGTCTAAGTTCATCCCAAGTTAGTTTAAGTTCATCCCAAGTTAGTCTCTTTCTAAGGACAAACTTAGACAAATCTTAGAATGAGACTATCAAGACTAACTTGGGACGACCAAAGACAAACTTTAGTCTCATTCCAACGTTTGTCTAAGTTCGTCCCAAGTTAGTCTATTTCTAAGGACGAACTTAGACTTGCTGTAGAATGAGACTAACGAGACTAACTTGGGACGAACAAGGACAAACTTTAGTCTCATTCTAACGTTTGTCTAAGTTCGTCCCATGTTAGTCTCCTTCTAATGACAAACTTAGAAAAACCTTAGAATGAGACTAACGAGACTAACTTGGGATGAACAAAGACAAACTTTAGTCTGATTCTAACATTTGTCTTAGTTCGTCCCAAGTTAGTCTCTTTCTAAGGATGAACTTAGACAAACCTTCGAATGAGACTAACGAGACTAACTTGGGACAACCAAAAACAAACTTTAGTCCCATTCTCACGTTTGTCTAATTTCGTCCCAAGTTAGTCTCTTTCTATGGACAAACTTAGCCAAACCATAGAATGAGACAAACGAGACTAACTTGGAACGAACAAAGACAAACCTTAGTCTCATTCTAATGTTTGTCTAAGTTTGTCCCAAGTTAGTCTCTTTCTAAGGACGAACTTAGAGAAACTTTAGAATGAGAGTAACGAGAGTAACTTCGGACGAACAAAGACAAACGTTAGTCTCATTCTAAGGTTTTTCTTACATCCCAAGTTAGTCTCTTTCTAAGGACGAACTTAGACAAACCTTTGAATGAGACTAACGGGACTAACTTGGCACGAACAAAGACAAACTTTAGTCTCATTCTAAAGTTTGTCTAAGTTCATCCAAAGTTAGTATCTTTCTAAGGACAAACTTAGCGAAACCTTAGAATGAGACTAACGAGACTAACTTGGGACGAACAAAGACAAATTTTAATCTCATTCTAACGTTTGTCTACGTTCGTCCCAAGCTAGTCTCTTTCTAAGGATGAAGTTAGACAAACTTTAGAATGAGACTAACGAGACTAACTTGAGACGAACAAAGACAAACTTTCGTCTCATTCTAACGTTTGTCAAAGTTCGTCCCAAGTTCGTCTCTTTCGAAGGACGGACTTAAACAAACCTTAGAATGAGACTAACGAGACTAACTTGGGGCGAACAAAGACAAACTTTAGTCTTATTCTAACGTTTGGGTATGTTTGTCGCAAGTTAGTCTCTTTCTAAGGACGAACTTAAACAAACCTTAGAATGAGACTAACGAGACTAACTTGGGACGAACAAAGACAAACTTTAGTCTCACTCTAAGGTTTGTCTAAGTTCATCCAAAGTTAGTCTCTTTCTATGGACAAACTTAGAAACACCTTCGAATGAGACTAACGAGACTAACTTGGGACGAACAAGGACAAACTATAGTCTCATTCTAACGTTTGTCTAAGTTCGTCCCAACTTAGTCTATTTCTAAGGACGAACTTAAACAAGCCGTAGAATGAGACTTAGGAGACTAACTTTGGACGAACAAGGACAAACTTTAGTCTGACTAACGTTTGTCTAAGTTCGTCCCAAGTTAGTCTCTTTCTATGGACGAACTTAGACAAACCTTAGAATGAGACTAAGGAGACTAACTTGGGATGAAGAAAGACAAACTTTAGTCTCATTCTAAGGTTTGTCTAAGTTCATCCCAAGTTAGTCTAATTTCATCCCAAGTTAGTCTTTTTCTAAGGACAAACTTAGAAAAACCTTAGAATGAGTCTAACAAGACTAACTTGGGACGACCAAAGACAAACTTTAGTCTCATTCTAACGTTTGTCTAAGTTCGTCCCAAGTTAGTCTATTTCTAAGGACGAACTTAGACAAGCTGTAGAATGAGACTAACGAGACTAACTTGGGACGAAGGACAAACTTTAGTCTCCTTCTAACGTTTGTCTAAGTTAGTCTCCTTCCAATGACAAACTTAGAAAAACCTTAGAATGAGAATAACGAGACTAACTTGGGATGAACAAAGACAAACTTTAGTCTGATTCTAACGTTTGTCTTAGTTCGTCCCAAGTTAGTCTCTTTCTAAGGCCGAACTTAGACAAACCTTAGAATGAGACTAACGAGACTAACTTGGGATGAACAAAGACCAACTATAGTCTCATTCTAAGGTTTGTCTAAGTTCATCCCAAGTTAGTCTAAGTTCATCCCAAGTTAGTCTCTTTCTAAGGACGAACTTAGACAAACCTTAGAATGAAACTAACAAGACTAACTTGGGAAGAACAAAGACAAACTTTAGTCACATTCTAACGTTTGCCTAAGTTCATCCCATGTTAGTCTATTTCTAAGGACAAACTTAGAAAAGCCGTAGAATGAGACTAACGAGACTAACTTGGGACGAACAAAGACAAACTTTAGTCTCATTCTAACGTTTGTCTAAGTTCGTCCCAAGTTAGTCTCCTTCTAAGGAAAAACTTAGACAAACCTTAAAATGTGACTAACGAGACTACCTTGGGACAAACAAAGACAAACTTTAGTCTCATTCTAACGTTTGTCTAAGTTCGTCCCAAGTTAGTCTCTTTCTAAGGACGAACTTAGACAAACCTTTGAATGAGACTAACGAGACTAACTTGGGACGAACAAAGACAAACTTTAGTCTCATTTTAACGTTTGTCTAAGTTCGTCCCAAGTTAGTCTCTTTCTAAGGACGAACTTAGACAAACCTTAGAATGAGTCTAACGAGACTAACGTGGGACGAACAAAGACAAACATTAGTCTCATTCTAACGTTTGTCTAAGTTCATCCTAAGTTAGTCTCTTTCTAAGGACGAACTTAGACAAACCTTAGAATGAGACTAACGAGACTAACTTGGGGCGAACAAAGACAAACTTTAGTCTTCTTCTAAGGTTTGTCTAAATTCGTCCCAAGTTAGTCTAAGTGCGTCCCAAGTTAGTCTCTTTTTAAGGACGAACTTAGACAAACCTTTGAATGAGACTAACGAGGCTAACTTGGGACGAACAAAGACAAACTCTAATCTCATTCTAAGGTTTGTCTAAGTTCATCCCAAGTTAGTCTCTTTCTAAGGACGAACTTAGACAAACCTTAGAATGAGACTAACAAGAATAACTTGGGACGAACAAAGACAAATTTTAGTCTCATTGTAACGTTTGTCTAAGTTCGTCCCAAGTTAGTCTCTCTCTGAGGATGAAGTTAGACAAACCTTAGAATGAGACTAAAGACTAACATGGGATGAACAAAGACAAACTTCAGTCTCATTCTAACGTTTGTCTAAGTTCGTCCCAAGTTAGTCTCTTTCGAAGGACGGACTTAGACAAATCTTAGAATGAGACTAACAAGACTAACTTGAGGCAAACAAAGACAAACTTTAATCTCAGTCTAACGTTTTCTTAAGTTCATCCCAAGTTAGTCACTTTCTAAGGACGAAATTAGACAAACCTTAGAATGAGACTAACGAGACTAACTTGGGGCGAACAAAGACAAAATTTAATCGCATTCTAAGGTTTGTCTAAGTCCGTCCCAAGTTAGTCACTTTCTAAGGACGAACTTAGACAAACATTAGAATGAGACTAACGAGACTAACTTGGGACGAACAAAGATAAACTTTAGTTTCATTCCAAGGTTTGTCTAAGTTCATCCCAAGTTAGTCTCTTTCTATGGACAAACTTTAGACAAACCTTAGAATGAGACTAACGAGACTAACTTGGGACGAACAAAGACAAACTTTAATCGCATTCTAAGGTTTGTCTAAGTTCGTCCCAAGGTAGTCTCTTTCTAAGGACAAACTTAGACAAACCTTAGAATGAGACTAACGAGACTAACTTGGGACAAACAAAGACTAATTTTTGTCTCATTCTAACGTTTGTCTAAGTTCATCCCAAGGTAGTCTCTTTCTAAGGACGAAGTTAGACAAACCATAGAATGAGACAAACGAGACTAACTTGGGATGAACAAAGACAAACTTTAGTCTCATTCTAAAGTTTGTCTAAGTTCATCCAAAGTTAGTATCTTTCTAAGGACAAACTTAGCGAAACCTTAGAATGAGACTAACGAGACTAACTTGGGACGAACAAAGACAAATTTTAATCTCATTCTAACGTTTGTCTACGTTCGTCCCAAGCTAGTCTCTTTCTAAGGATGAAGTTAGACAAACTTTAGAATGAGACTAACGAGACTAACTTGAGACGAACAAAGACAAACTTTCGTCTCATTCTAACGTTTGTCAAAGTTCGTCCCAAGTTCGTCTCTTTCGAAGGACGGACTTAAACAAACCTTAGAATGAGACTAACGAGACTAACTTGGGGCGAACAAAGACAAACTTTAGTCTTATTCTAACGTTTGGGTATGTTTGTCGCAAGTTAGTCTCTTTCTAAGGACGAACTTAAACAAACCTTAGAATGAGACTAACGAGACTAACTTGGGACGAACAAAGACAAACTTTAGTCTCACTCTAAGGTTTGTCTAAGTTCATCCAAAGTTAGTCTCTTTCTATGGACAAACTTAGAAACACCTTCGAATGAGACTAACGAGACTAACTTGGGACGAACAAGGACAAACTATAGTCTCATTCTAACGTTTGTCTAAGTTCGTCCCAACTTAGTCTATTTCTAAGGACGAACTTAAACAAGCCGTAGAATGAGACTTAGGAGACTAACTTTGGACGAACAAGGACAAACTTTAGTCTGACTAACGTTTGTCTAAGTTCGTCCCAAGTTAGTCTCTTTCTATGGACGAACTTAGACAAACCTTAGAATGAGACTAAGGAGACTAACTTGGGATGAAGAAAGACAAACTTTAGTCTCATTCTAAGGTTTGTCTAAGTTCATCCCAAGTTAGTCTAATTTCATCCCAAGTTAGTCTTTTTCTAAGGACAAACTTAGAAAAACCTTAGAATGAGTCTAACAAGACTAACTTGGGACGACCAAAGACAAACTTTAGTCTCATTCTAATGTTTGTCTAAGTTCGTCCCAAGTTAGTCTATTTCTAAGGACGAACTTAGACAAGCTGTAGAATGAGACTAACGAGACTAACTTGGGACGAAGGACAAACTTTAGTCTCCTTCTAACGTTTGTCTAAGTTAGTCTCCTTCCAATGACAAACTTAGAAAAACCTTAGAATGAGAATAACGAGACTAACTTGGGATGAACAAAGACAAACTTTAGTCTGATTCTAACGTTTGTCTTAGTTCGTCCCAAGTTAGTCTCTTTCTAAGGCCGAACTTAGACAAACCTTAGAATGAGACTAACGAGACTAACTTGGGATGAACAAAGACCAACTATAGTCTCATTCTAAGGTTTGTCTAAGTTCATCCCAAGTTAGTCTAAGTTCATCCCAAGTTAGTCTCTTTCTAAGGACGAACTTAGACAAACCTTAGAATGAAACTAACAAGACTAACTTGGGAAGAACAAAGACAAACTTTAGTCACATTCTAACGTTTGCCTAAGTTCATCCCAAGTAAGTCTATTTCTAAGGACAAACTTAGAAAAGCCGTAGAATGAGACTAACGAGACTAACTTGGGACGAACAAAGACAAACTTTAGTCTCATTCTAACGTTTGTCTAAGTTCGTCCCAAGTTAGTCTCCTTCTAAGGAAAAATTTAGACAAACCTTAAAATGTGACTAACGAGACTACCTTGGGACAAACAAAGACAAACTTTAGTCTCATTCTAACGTTTGTCTAAGTTCGTCCCAAGTTAGTCTCTTTCTAAGGACGAACTTAGACAAACCTTTGAATGAGACTAACGAGACTAACTTGGGACGAACAAAGACAAACTTTAGTCTCATTTTAACGTTTGTCTAAGTTCGTCCCAAGTTAGTCTCTTTCTAAGGACGAACTTAGACAAACCTTAGAATGAGTCTAACGAGACTAACGTGGGACGAACAAAGACAAACATTAGTCTCATTCTAACGTTTGTCTAAGTTCATCCTAAGTTAGTCTCTTTCTAAGGACGAACTTAGACAAACCTTAGAATGAGACTAACGAGACTAACTTGGGGCGAACAAAGACAAACTTTAGTCTTCTTCTAAGGTTTGTCTAAATTCGTCCCAAGTTAGTCTAAGTGCGTCCCAAGTTAGTCTCTTTTTAAGGACGAACTTAGACAAACCTTTGAATGAGACTAACGAGGCTAACTTGGGACGAACAAAGACAAACTCTAATCTCATTCTAAGGTTTGTCTAAGTTCATCCCAAGTTAGTCTCTTTCTAAGGACGAACTTAGACAAACCTTAGAATGAGACTAACAAGAATAACTTGGGACGAACAAAGACAAATTTTAGTCTCATTGTAACGTTTGTCTAAGTTCGTCCCAAGTTAGTCTCTCTCTGAGGATGAAGTTAGACAAACCTTAGAATGAGACTAAAGACTAACTTGGGATGAACAAAGACAAACTTCAGTCTCATTCTAACGTTTGTCTAAGTTCGTCCCAAGTTAGTCTCTTTCGAAGGACGGACTTAGACAAATCTTAGAATGAGACTAACAAGACTAACTTGAGGCAAACAAAGACAAACTTTAATCTCAGTCTAACGTTTTCTTAAGTTCATCCCAAGTTAGTCACTTTCTAAGGACGAAATTAGACAAACCTTAGAATGAGACTAACGAGACTAACTTGGGGCGAACAAAGACAAAATTTAATCGCATTCTAAGGTTTGTCTAAGTCCGTCCCAAGTTAGTCTCTTTCTAAGGACGAACTTAGACAAACATTAGAATGAGACTAACGAGACTAACTTGGGACGAACAAAGATAAACTTTAGTTTCATTCCAAGGTTTGTCTAAGTTCATCCCAAGTTAGTCTCTTTCTATGGACAAACTTTAGACAAACCTTAGAATGAGACTAACGAGACTAACTTGGGACGAACAAAGACAAACTTTAATCGCATTCTAAGGTTTGTCTAAGTTCGTCCCAAGGTAGTCTCTTTCTAAGGACAAACTTAGACAAACCTTAGAATGAGACTAACGAGACTAACTTGGGACAAACAAAGACTAATTTTTGTCTCATTCTAACGTTTGTCTAAGTTCATCCCAAGGTAGTCTCTTTCTAAGGACGAAGTTAGACAAACCATAGAATGAGACAAACGAGACTAACTTGGGATGAACAAAGACAAACTTTAGTCTCATTCTAACGTTTGTCTAAGATCGTCGCAAGTTATTCTCTTTCGAAGGACGGACTTCGACAAACCTTAGAATGAGACTTACGAGACTAACGAGACTAACTTGGGACGAACAAAGACAAACTTTAGTCTCATTCTAACATTTTCCTAAGTTTGTCCCAAGTTAGTCTATTTCTAAGGACGACCTTAGACAAACCTTAAAATAAGACTAACGAGACTAACTTTGGATGAACAAAGACAAACTTTAGTCTCATTCTAAGGTTTGTCTAAGTTCATTCCAAGTTAGTTTAAGTTCATCCCAAGTTAGTCTCTTTCAGTGGACGAACTTAGACAAACCATAGAATGAGACTAACAAGAATAACTTGGGACGAACAAAGACAAACTTTAGTCACATTCTAACGTTTGTCTAAGTTCGTCCCAAGTTAGTCTCTTTCTTAGTTCAAACTTAGACAGAC
The DNA here is from genome assembly GCA_033675215.1 of Rhodiola kirilowii. NCBI lineage: Eukaryota > Viridiplantae > Streptophyta > Magnoliopsida > Saxifragales > Crassulaceae > Rhodiola > Rhodiola kirilowii. The sequence continues at coordinate 22,291,503 of CM066199.1, forward strand.
CTTAGAATAAGACTAACGAGACTAACTTGGGACGAACAAAGACAAACTTTAGTCTCATTCTAAGGTTTGTCTAAGTTCATCTCAAGTTAGTCCCTTTCTAAAGACAAACTTAGACAAACCTTAGAATGAGACTAACGAGACTAACTTGGGACCAACACAGACAAACTCTAATCTAATTCTAAGGTTTGTCTAAGTTCATCCCAAATTAGTCTCTTTCTAAGGACGAACTTAGACAAACCTTAGAATGAGACTAACGAGACAAACTTGGGACGAATAAACACAGAGTTTAGCCTTATTCCAACGTTTGTCTAAGTTCGTCGCAAGTTAGTCTCTTTCTAAGGACGAACTTAAATAAACCTTAGAATGAGGCTAACAAGACTAACTTGGGACGAACAAAGATAAACTTTAGTCTCATTCTAAGGTATGTCTAAGTTCATCCCAAGTTAGTCTCTCTCTATGGACAAACTTGACAAACCTTAGAATGAGACTAACGAGACTAACTTGGGAAGAACAAAGACAAACTTTAATCTCATTCTAAGGTTTGTCTAAGCACATCCCAAGTTACTCTAAGTTCGTCCAAAGTTAGTCGCTTTCTAAGCACGAACTAAGACAAACCTTCGAATGGGACTAACGAGACTAACTTGGGATGAACAAAAACAAACTTCAGTCTCATTCTAATGTTTGTCTAAGTTCGTCCCAAGTTAGTCTCTTTCCAAGGACGAACTTAAACAAACCTCAGAATGAGAGTAACGAGAGTAACTTGGGACGAACAAAGACAAACGTTAGTCTCATTCTAATGTTTGTCTAAGTTTGCCCCAAGTCAGTCTCTTTCTAAGGGCGAACTTAGAGAAACCTTTGAATGAGACTAACGAGACTAACTTGGGACGAACAAAGACAAACTTTAGTCTCATTCTAAGGTTTGTCTAAATTCATCCCATGTTAGTCTCTTTTTAAGGACAAACTTAGACAAACCTTAGAATGAGACTAACGAGACTAACTTGGGACGAACAAAGACAAACTTTAATCGCATTCTAAGGTTTGTCTAAGTTAGTCTCTTTCTAAGGAGGAACTTAGACAAACCTTAGAATAAAACTAACGAGACTAACTTGGGACAAACAAAGACTAATTTTAGTCTCATTCTAATGTTTGTCTAAGTTCGTCCCAAGTTAGTCACTTTCTAAGGACGAAGTTAGACAAACCTTAGAATGAGACAAACGAGACTAACTTGGGATGAACAAAGGCAAACTTTAGTCTCATTCTAACGTTTGTCTATGTTCGTCCCAAGTTAGTCTCTTTCGAAGGACGGACTTACACAAACCTTAGAATGAGACTAACTTGGGACGAACAAAGACAAACTTTAGTCTCATTCTATAATTTTTTTAAGTATGTCCCAAGTTAGTCTCTTTCTAAGGAAGAACTTAGACAAATCTTAGAATGATACTAACGAGACTAGCTTGGGACGAACAAAGACAAACTTTAGTCTCATTTTAACGATTGTCTAAGTTCGTCCCAAGTTAGTCTCTTTCTAAGGACGAACTTAGACAAACCTTAGAATGAGACTAACGAGACTAACTTGGGGCGAACAAAGACAAACTTTAGTCTTATTCCAACATTTGTCTAAGTTCGTACCAAGTTAGTCTCTTTCTAAGGACGAACTTAGACAGACCTTAGAATGAGACTAACGAGACTAACTTGGGACGAACAAAGACAAACTTTAGTCTCATTCTAAGGTTTGTCTAAGTTCGTCCCAAGTTAGTCTAAGTTCATCCCAAGTTAGTCTCTTTCCAAGGGCGAACTTAGACAAACCTTTAAATGAGACTAACGAGACTAACTTGGGACAAACAAAGACAAACTTTAGTCTCATTCTAACGTTTTCCTAAAATCGTCCCAAGTTAGTCCCTTTCTAAGGACGAACTTAGACAAACCTCAGAATCAGACTAACGAAACAAACTTCGGGCGAACAAAGACAAACTTTAGTCTTATTCCAACGTTTGTCTAAGTTCGTCACAAGTTAGTCTCTTTCTAAGGACGAACTTAAACAAACCTTAGAATGAGACTAACAAGACTAACTTGGGACGGACAAAGACAAACTTTAATCTCCTTTTAAGGTTAGTCTAACAACGTCCCAAGTTAGTCTAAGTTCGTCGAAAGTTCGTCCCTTTCTAAGGACGAACTTAGACAACCCTTGGAATGAGACTAACGAGACTAACTTGGGACGAACAAAAACAAACTTTAGTCTCATTCTCACATTTGTCTAAGTTCATCCCAAGTTAGTCTCCTTCTAAGGACGAACTTAGACAAACCTTAGAATGATACTGACGAGACTAACTTGAGACGATTAAAGACAAACTTTAGTCTCATTCTAAGGTTTGTCTAAGTTCGTCCCAAGTTAGTTTCTTTCTAAGGACGAACTTAGACAAGCCTTAGAATGAGACTAACAAGACTAACTTGGGACAAACAAAGACAAACTTTGGTCTCATTCTAACGTTTGTCTCAGTTCGTCCCAAGTTAGTCTCCTTCTAAGGACGAATTAAGACAAACATATGAATGAGACTAACGAGACTAACTTGGGATGAACAAAGATAAACTTTAGTCTCATTCTAACGTTAGTCTAAGTTTGTCCCAAGTTAGTCTCTTACTAAGACGGACTTAGACAAACCTTAGAATGAGACTAACGAGACTAACTTGGGATGAACAAAGACAAACTTAAGTCTCATTCTAAGGTTTGTCTAAGTTCGTCCCAAGTTAATCTCTTTCTAAGGACAAACTTAGACAAACCTTAGAATGAGACTAACGAGACTAACTTGGGACGAACATACACAAACTTTAGTCTCATTCTAATGTTTGTCTAAGTTCGTCCCAAATTAGTCTCTTTCTAAGGACGAACTTAAACAAACCTCAGAATGAGAGTAACATGGGACGACCAAAGACAAACGTTAGTCTCATTCTAAGGTTTGTCTAAGTTCGCCCCAAGTTAGTCTCTTTCTAAGGGCGAACTTAGACAACCCTTTGAATGAGACTAACGAAACTAACTTGGGACGAACAAAGACAATCTTTAGTCTCATTCTAAGGTTTGTCAAAGTTCATCCCAAGTTAGTCTCTTTCTAAGGACAAACTTAGATAAACCTTAGAATGAGACTAATGAGACTAACTTGGGACGAACAAAGACAAACCTTAATCGCATTCTAAGGTTTGTCTAAGTTCGTCCCAAGTTAGTCTCCTTCTAAGGAAAAACTTAGACAAACCTTAAAATGTGACTAACGAGACTACCTTGGGACAAACAAAGACAAACTTTAGTCTCATTCTAACGTTTGTCTAAGTTCGTCCCAAGTTAGTCTCTTTCTAAGGACGAACTTAGACAAACCTTAGAATGAGACTAACGAGACTAACTTGGGACGAACAAAGACAAACTTTAGTCTCATTTTAACGTTTGTCTAAGTTCGTCCCAAGTTAGTCTCTTTCTAAGGACGAACTTAGACAAACCTTAGAATGAGTCTAACGAGACTAACGTGGGACGAATAAAGACAAACATTAGTCTCATTCTAACGTTTGTCTAAGTTCTTCCTAAGTTAGTCTCTTTCTAAGGACGAACTTAGACAAACCTTAGAATGAGACTAACGAGACTAACTTGGGGCGAACAAAGACAAACTTTAGTCTTCTTCTAAGGTTTGTCTAAATTCGTCCCAAGTTAGTCTAAGTGCGTCCCAAGTTAGTCTCTTTTTAAGGACGAACTTAGACAAACCTTTGAATGAGACTAACGAGGCTAACTTGGGACGAACAAAGACAAACTCTAATCTCATTCTAAGGTTTGTCTAAGTTCATCCCAAGTTAGTCTCTTTCTAAGGACGAACTTAGACAAACCTTAGAATGAGACTAACAAGAATAACTTGGGACGAACAAAGACAAATTTTAGTCTCATTCTAACGTTTGTCTAAGTTCGTCCCAAGTTAGTCTCTCTCTGAGGATGAAGTTAGACAAACCTTAGAATGAGACTAAAGACTAACTTGGGATGAACAAAGACAAACTTCAGTCTCATTCTAACGTTTGTCTAAGTTCGTCCCAAGTTAGTCTCTTTCGAAGGACGGACTTAGACAGACCTTAGAATGAGACTAACAAGACTAACTTGAGGCAAACAAAGACAAACTTTAATCTCAGTCTAACGTTTTCCTAAGTTCATCCCAAGTTAGTCGCTTTCTAAGGACGAAATTAGACAAACCTTAGAATGAGACTAACGAGACAAACTTGGGGCGAACAAAGACAAAATTTAATCGCATTCTAAGGTTTGTCTAAGTCCGTCCCAAGTTAGTCTCTTTCTAAGGACGAACTTAGACAAACATTAGAATGAGACTAACGAGACTAACTTGGGACGAACAAAGATAAACTTTAGTTTCATTCCAAGGTTTGTCTAAGTTCATCCCAAGTTAGTCTCTTTCTATGGACAAACCTTAGACAAACCTTAGAATGAGACTAACGAGACTAACTTGGGACGAACAAAGACAAACTTTAATCGCATTCTAAGGTTTGTCTAAGTTCATCCCAAGGTAGTCTCTTTCTAAGGACAAACTTAGACAAACCTTAGAATGAGACTAACGAGACTAACTTGGGACAAACAAAGACTAATTTTTGTCTCATTCTAACGTTTGTCTAAGTTCATCCCAAGGTAGTCTCTTTCTAAGGACGAAGTTAGACAAACCATAGAATGAGACAAACGAGACTAACTTGGGATGAACAAAGACAAACTTTAGTCTCATTCTAACGTTTGTCTAAGATCGTCGCAAGTTATTCTCTTTCGAAGGACGGACTTCGACAAACCTTAGAATGAGACTTACGAGACTAACGAGACTAACTTGGGACGAACAAAGACAAACTTTAGTCTCATTCTAACATTTTCCTAAGTTTGTCCCAAGTTAGTCTATTTCTAAGGACGACCTTAGACAAACCTTAAAATAAGACTAACGAGACTAACTTTGGATGAACAAAGACAAACTTTAGTCTCATTCTAAGGTTTGTCTAAGTTCATCCCAAGTTAGTTTAAGTTCATCCCAAGTTAGTCTCTTTCTGTGGACGAACTTAGACAAACCATAGAATGAGACTAACAAGAATAACTTGGGACGAACAAAGACAAACTTTAGTCACATTCTAACGTTTGTCTAAGTTCGTCCCAAGTTAGTCTCTTTCTTAGGACAAACTTAGACAGACCTTAGAATAAGACTAACGAGACTAACTTGGGACGAACAAAGACAAACTTTAGTCTCATTCTAAGGTTTGTCTAAGTTCATCTCAAGTTAGTCCCTTTCTAAAGACAAACTTAGACAAACCTTAGAATGAGACTAACGAGACTAACGTGGGACCAACACAGACAAACTCTAATCTAATTCTAAGGTTTGTCTAAGTTCATCCCAAATTAGTCTCTTTCTAAGGACGAACTTAGACAAACCTTAGAATGAGACTAACGAGACAAACTTGGGACGAATAAAGACAGAGTATAGCCTTATTCCAACGTTTGTCTAAGTTCGTCGCAAGTTAGTCTCTTTCTAAGGACGAACTTAAACAAACCTTAGAATGAGGCTAACAAGACTAACTTGGGACGAACAAAGATAAACTTTAGTCTCAATCTAAGGTATGTCTAAGTTCATCCCAAGTTAGTCTCTCTCTATGGACAAACTTGACAAACCTTAGAATGAGACTAACGAGACTAACTTGGGAAGAACAAAGACAAACTTTAATCTCATTCTAAGGTTTGTCTAAGTACATCCCAAGTTACTCTAAGTTCGTCCAAAGTTAGTCCCTTTCTAAGCACGAACTAAGACAAACCTTCGAATGAGACTAACGAGACTAACTTGGGATGAACAAAAACAAACTTTAGTCTCATTCTCACGTTTGTCTAAGTTCGTCCCAAGTTAGTCTCTTTCTAATGACGAACTTAGGCAAACCTTAGAATGAGACTGACGAGACTAGCTTGAGACGAACAAAGACAAACTTTAGTCTCATTCTAAGGTTTGTCTAAGTTCGTCCCAAGTTAATTTCTTTCTAAGGACGAACTTAGACAAGCCTTAGAATGAGACTAACGAGACTAACTTGGGACGAACAAGGACAAACTTTGGTCTCATTCTAACGTTTGTCTAAGTTTGCCCCAAGTTAGTCTCCTTCCAGGACGAAGTTAGACAAACCTTAGAATGAGATTAACGAGACTAACTTGGGATGAACAAAGACAAACTTTAGTCTCATTCTAAGGTTTGTCTAAGTTCATCCGAAGTTAGTCTAAGTTCATCCCAAGTTAGTCTCTTTCTAAGGACAAACTTAAACAAACCTTAGAATGTGACTAACGAGACTAACTTGGGACGAACAAAGACAAACTTTAGTCTCATTCTAATGTTTGTCTAAGTTCATCCCAAGTTAGTCTCTTTCCAAGGACGAACTTAAACAAACCTCAGAATGAGAGTAACGAGAGTAACTTGGGACGAACAAAGACAAACGTTAGTCTCATTCTAAGGTTAGTCTAAGTTTGCCCCAAGTCAGTCTCTTTCTAAGGGCGAACTTAGAGAAACCTTTGAATGAGACTAACGAGACTAACTTGGGACGAACAAAGACAAACTTTAGTCTCATTCTAAGGTTTGTCTAAATTCATCCCATGTTAGTCTCTTTTTAAGGACAAACTTAGACAAACCTTAGAATGAGACTAACGAGACTAACTTGGGACGAACAAAGACAAACTTTAATCGCATTCTAAGGTTTGTCTAAGTTAGTCTCTTTCTAAGGAGGAACTTAGACAAACCTTAGAATAAAACTAACGAGACAAACTTGGGACAAACAAAGACTAATTTTAGTCTCATTCTAACGTTTGTCTAAGTTCGTCCCAAGTTAGTCACTTTCTAAGGACGAAGTTAGACAAACCTTAGAATGAGACAAACGAGACTAACTTGGGATGAACAAAGGCAAACTTTAGTCTCATTCTAACGTTTGTCTATGTTCGTCCCAAGTTAGTCTCTTTCGAAGGACGGACTTACACAAACCTTAGAATGAGACTAACTTGGGACGAACAAAGACAAACTTTAGTCTCATTCTATAATTTTTTTAAGTATGTCCCAAGTTAGTCTCTTTCTAAGGAAGAACTTAGACAAATCTTAGAATGATACTAACGAGACTAGCTTGGGACGAACAAAGACAAACTTTAGTCTCATTTTAACGATTGTCTAAGTTCGTCCCAAGTTAGTCTCTTTCTAAGGACGAACTTAGACAAACCTTAGAATGAGACTAACGAGACTAACTTGGGGTGAACAAAGACAAACTTTAGTCTTATTCCAACATTTGTCTAAGTTCGTACCAAGTTAGTCTCTTTCTAAGGACGAACTTAGACAGACCTTAGAATGAGACTAACGAGACTAACTTGGGACGAACAAAGACAAACTTTAGTCTCATTCTAAGGTTTGTCTAAGTTCGTCCCAAGTTAGTCTAAGTTCATCCCAAGTTAGTCTCTTTCCAAGGGCGAACTTAGACAAACCTTTGAATGAGACTAACGAGACTAACTTGGGACAAACAAAGACAAACTTTAGTCTCATTCTAACGTTTTCCTAAAATCGTCCCAAGTTAGTCCCTTTCTAAGGACGAACTTAGACAAACCTCAGAATCAGACTAACGAAACAAACTTCGGGCGAACAAAGACAAACTTTAGTCTTATTCCAACGTTTGTCTAAGTTCGTCACAAGTTAGTCTCTTTCTAAGGACGAACTTAAACAAACCTTAGAATGAGACTAACAAGACTAACTTGGGACGGACAAAGACAAACTTTAATCTCCTTTTAAGGTTAGTCTAACAACGTCCCAAGTTAGTCTAAGTTCGTCGAAAGTTAGTCCCTTTCTAAGGACGAACTTAGACAACCCTTGTAATGAGACTAACGAGACTAACTTGGGACGAACAAAAACAAACTTTAGTCTCATTCTCACATTTGTCTAAGTTCATCCCAAGTTAGTCTCCTTCTAAGGACGAACTTAGACAAACCTTAGAATGAGACTGACGAGACTAACTTGAGACGATTAAAGACAAACTTTAGTCTCATTCTAAGGTTTGTCTAAGTTCGTCCCAAGTTAGTTTCTTTCTAAGGACGAACTTAGACAAGCCTTAGAATGAGACTAACAAGACTAACTTGGGACAAACAAGGACAAACTTTGGTCTCATTCTAACGTTTGTCTCAGTTCGTCCCAAGTTAGTCTCCTTCTAAGGACGAATTAAGACAAACATATGAATGAGACTAACGAGACTAACTTGGGATGAACAAAGATAAACTTTAGTCTCATTCTAACGTTAGTCTAAGTTTGTCCCAAGTTAGTCTCTTACTAAGACGGACTTAGACAAACCTTAGAATGAGACTAACGAGACTAACTTGGGATGAACAAAGACAAACTTAAGTCTCATTCTAAGGTTTGTCTAAGTTCGTCCCAAGTTAATCTCTTTCTAAGGACAAACTTAGACAAACCTTAGAATGAGACTAACGAGACTAACCTGGGACGAACAAACTCAAACTTTAGTCTCATTCTAATGTTTGTCTAAGTTCGTCCCAAATTAGTCTCTTTCTAAGGACGAACTTAAACAAACCTCAGAATGAGAGTAACATGGGACGACCAAAGACAAACGTTAGTCTCATTCTAAGGTTTGTCTAAGTTCGCCCCAAGTTAGTCTCTTTCTAAGGGCGAACTTAGACAACCCTTTGAATGAGACTAACGAAACTAACTTGGGACGAACAAAGACAATCTTTAGTCTCATTCTAAGGTTTGTCAAAGTTCATCCCAAGTTAGTCTCTTTCTAAGGACAAACTTAGACAAACCTTAGAATGAGACTAATGAGACTAACTTGGGACGAACAAAGACAAACCTTAATTGCATTCTAAGGTTTGTCTAAGTTCGTCCCAAGTTAGTCTCTTTCTAAGGACGAACTTAGACAATCCTTAGAATGAGACTAACGAGACTAACTTGGGACCAACAAAGACTAATTTTAGTCTCATTCTAACCTTTGTCTAAGTTCCTCCCAAGTTAGTCCCTTTCTAAGGACGAAGTTAGACAAACCTTAAAATGAGACTAACGAGACTAACTTGGGATGAACGAAGACAAACTTTAGTCTCATTTTAACATTTGTCTAAGTTCATCCCAAGTTAGTCTCTTTCTAAGGACGAACTTAGACAAACCTTGGAATGAGATTAACGAGTCTAACATGGGACGAACAAAGACAAACGTTAGTCTCATTCTAACGTTTGTCTAAGTTCGTCCTAAGTTAGCCTCTTTCTAAGGATGAACTTAGACAAACCTTAGAATTAGACTAACGAGACTAACTTGGGGCGAACAAAGACAAACTTTAGTCTTATTCTAACGTTTGTCTAAGTTCGTACCAAGTTAGTCTCTTTCAAAGGACAAACCTAGACAGACCTTAGAATGAGACTAACGAGACTAACTCGGGACGAACACAGACAAACTTTAGTATCATTCTAAGGTTTGTCTAAATTCGTCCCAATTTAGTCCAAGTTCGTCCCAAGTTAGTCTCTTTCTAAGGACGAACTTAGACAAAACTTTGAATGAGACTAACGAGACTAACTTGGGATGAACAAAGACAAACTTTAGTCTCATTCTAAGGTTTGTCTAAGTTCATCCCAAGTTAGTCTCTTTCTAAGGACAAACTTAGACAAACCTTAGAATAAGACTAACGAGACTAACTTGGGACGAACAAAGACAAACTCTAACCTCATTCTAAAGTTTGTCTAAGTTCATCCCAAGTTAGTCTCTTTCTAAGGACGAACTTAGACAAACCTTAGAATCAGACTAACAAGACTAACTTAGGACGAACAAAGACAAATTTTAGTCTCATTCTAACGTTTGTCTAAGTTCATCCCAAGTTAGTCTCATTCTAAGGACGAAGTTAGACAAACCTTAGAATGAGACTAAAGACTAACTTGGGATGAAAAAAGACAAACTTTAGTCTCATTCTAAAGTTTGTCTGAGTTCGTCCCAAGTTAGTCTCTTTCCAAGGACGGACTTAGACAACCCATAGAATGAGACTAACAAGACTAACTTGGGACAAACAAAGAAAAACATTAGTCTCATTCTTACGTTTTCTAAGTTCATCCCAAGTTAGTCTCTTTCTAAGGACGAACTTAGACAAACCTTAGAATGAGGCTAACGAGACAAACATGGGGCGACCAAAGACAAACTTTAGTTTCATTCTAACGTTTGTCTGAGTTCGTCTTAAGTTAGTCTCTTTCTAAGGACGAACTTAGACAAACCTAAGAATGAGACTAACGAGACTAACTTGGGGCGAACAAAGACAAACTTTAGTCTTATTCTAACGTTTGTCTAAGTTTGTACCAAGTTAGTCTCTTTCGAAGGACAAATTTAGACAAACCTTAGAATGAGACTAACGAGACTAACTTGGGACGAACAAAGACAAACTCTAACCTCATTCTAAGGTTTGTCTAAGTTCATCCCAAGTTAGTCTCTTTCTAAGGACGAAGTTAGACAAACCTTAGAATGAGACTAAAGACTAACTTGGGATGAAAAAAGACAAATTTTCGTCTCATTCTAAAGTTTGTCTGAGTTCGTCCCAAGTTAGTCTCTTTCGAAGAACGGACTTAGACAACCCTTAGAATGAGAATAACGAGACTAACTTGGGACAAACAAAGAAAAACATTAGTCTCATTCTAACGTTTTCCATTTAGACAAACCATACAATGAGGCTAACGAGACAAACTTGGGGCGAACAAAGACAAACTTTAGTTTTATTCCAAAGTTTGTCTAAGTTCGTCGCAAGTTAGTCTCTTTCTAAGGACAAACTTAAACAAACCTTAGAATGAGACTAACGAGACTAACTTGGGACGAACAAAGATAAACTTTAGTTTCATTCTAAGGTTTGTCTAAGTTCATCCCAAGTTTGTCTCTTTCTATGGACAAACTTAGACAAACCTCAGAATGAGACTAACGAGACTAACTTGGGACGAAAAAAGACAAACTTTAATCTCATTCTAAGGTTTGTCTAAGTTTGTCCCAAGTCAGTCTCTTTCTAAGGACGAACTTAGACAAACCTTAGAATGAGACTAACGAGACTAACTTGGGACGAACAAAGACAAACTTTAGTCTCATTCTAAGGTTTGTCAGAGTTCGTCCCAAGTTAGTCCCTTTCTAAGGACGAACTTAGACAAACCTTAGAATGAAACCAACGTGACTAACTTGGGATGAACAAAGACAAACTTTAGTTTGATTCTAAGGTTTTGTTATGTTCGTCCCAAGTTAGTCTCTTTCTAGGGATGAACTGAGACAAACCTTAGAATGAGACTAACGAGACTAACTTGGGACGAACAAAGATAAACTTTAGTCTCATTCTAACGTTTGTCTGAGTTTGTCCCAAGTCAGTCTCTTTCTAAGGACGAACTTAGACAAACCTTAGAATGAGACTAACGAGACTAACTTGGCACGAACAAAGACAAACTTTAGTCTCATTCTAAGGTTTGTCAGAGTTAGTCTAAGTTCGTCCCAAGTTAGTCTCTTTCTAAGGACAAACTTAGACAAACCTTAGAATGAGACTAACGAGACTAACTTGGGACGAACAAAGACAAACATTAGTCTCATTCTAATGTTTGTATAAGTTCGTCCCAAGTTATTCTCTTTCAAAGGACGAATTTAAACAAACCTCAGAATGAGAGTAACGAGAGTAACTTGGGACGAACAAACACAAACGTTAGTCTCATTCTAAGGTTTGTCTAAGTTCGCCCCATGTTAGTCTCTTTCTAAGGGCGAACTTAGACAAACCTTTGAATGAAACTAACGAGACAAACTTGGGACGAACAAAGACAAACTTTAGTCTCATTCTAAGGTTTGTCTAAGTTCATCCCAAGTTAGTCTCTTTTTAATGACAAACATAGACAAACCTTAGAATGAGACTAACGAGACTAACTTGGGACGAACAAAGACAAACTTTAATCGCATTCTAAGGTTTGTCTAAGTTCGTCCCAAGTTAGTCTATTTCTAAGGACAAACTTAGACAAACCTTAGAATGAGACTACTGAGACTAACTTGGGACAAACAAATACTAATTTTAGTCTCATTCTAACGTTTGTCTAAGTTCATCCCAAGTTAGTCTCTTTCTATGGACGAAGTTAGACAAACCTTAGAATGAGACTAACGAGACTAACTTGGGACAAACAAAGACAAACTTTAGTCTCATTCTAACGTTTTTCTAAGTTCGTCCCAAGTTAGTCTTTTTCGAAGGACGAACTTAGTCAAACCTTAGAATGAGACTAACGAGACAAACTTGGGACGAACAAAGACAAACTTTAGTCTCATTCTAACGTGTTCCTAAGTTCGTCACAAGTTAGTCTCTTTCTAAGGAAGAACTTAGACAAACCTTAGAACGAGACTAACGAGACAAACTTGGGGTGAACAAAGACAAACTTTAGTCTTATTCCAACGTTTGTCTAAGTTCTTCGCAAGTTAGTCTTTTTCTAAGGACGAACTTAAAAAAACCTTAGAATGAGACTAACGAGACTAACTAGGGACGAACAAAGACAAACATTAGTCTCATTCTAATTTTTGTCTAAGTTCATCCCAAGTTAGTCTCTTTCTAAGGACGAATTTAAACAAACCTCAGAATGAGAGTTACGAGAGTAACTTGGGACGAACAAACACAAACGTTAGTCTCATTCTAAGGTTTGTCTAAGTTCGCCCCAAGTTAGTCTCTTTCTAAGGGTGAACTTAGACAAACCTTTGAATAAAACTAACGAGACTAACTTGGGACGAACAAAGACAAACTTTAGTCTCATTCTAAGGGTTGTCTAAGTTCATCCCAAGTTAGTCTCTTTCTAAGGACAAACTTAGACAAACCTTAGAATGAGACTAACGAGACTAACTTGGGACGAACAAAGACAAACTTTAATCGCATTCTAAGGTTTGTCTAAGTTCGTCCCAAGTTAGTCTCTTTCTAAGGACGAACTTAGACAAACCTTAGAATGAGACTAACGAGACTAACTTGGGACAAACAAATACTAATTTTAGTCTCATTCTAATGTTTGTCTAAGTTCATCCCAAGTTACTCTCTTTCTAAGGACGAAGTTAGACAAACCTTAGAATGAGACTAACGAGACTACCTTGGGACAAACAAAGACAAACTTTAGTCTCATTCTAACGTTTGTCTAAGTTGGTCCCAAGTTAGTCTCTTTCGAAGGACGGACTTAGACAAACCTTAGAATGAGACAAACGAGACTAACTTGGGACAAACAAAGACAAACTTTAGTCTCATTCTAACATTTTCCAAAGTTCGTCCCAAGTTAGTCTCTTTCTAAGGACGAACTTAGACAAATCTTAGAATGAGACTAACGAGACAAACTTGGGGCGAACAATGACAAACTTTAGTCTTATTCCAACGTTTGTCTAAGTTCGTCGCAAATTAGTCTATTTTTAAGGACGAACTTAGACAAACCTTACAATGAGACTAACGAGACTAACTTAAGAAGAACAAAGACAAACTTCAGTCTCATTCTAAGGTTTTTCTAAGTTCATCGCAAGTTAGTCTCTTTTAAGGACGGACTTAGACAAACCTTAGAATGAGAGTAACGAGACTAATTTTGGACGAACAAAGACAAACTTTAGTCTCATGCTTAGGTTTGTCTAAGTTCGTCCCAAGTTAGTCTATTTCTAAGGACAAACTTAGAAAAACCTTAGAATGAGGCTAAAGAGACTAACTTGGGACAAAAAAAGACAAACTTCAGTCTCATTCTAAGGTTGGTCTAAGTTCTTCCCAAGTTAGTCTAAGTTCGTTCTAAGTTAGTCTATTTTTAGGGACAAACTTGGACAACCCTTAGAATGAGACTAACGAGACTAACTTGGGACGAACAAAGGCAAAATTTAGTCTCATTATAATTTTTGTCTAAGTTCGTCCTAAGTTAGTCTATTTCTAAGGACAAACTTAGACAAACCTTAGAATGAGACTAAAGAGACTAACTTGCAACGAACAAAGACAAACTTTAGTCTTATTCTAAGGTGTGTTTAAGTTCGTCCCAAGTTAGTCTCTTTCAAAGGACGAACTTAGACAAACCTTAGAATGAGACTAACGAGACTAACTTGGGACGAACAAAGACAAACTATAGTCTCATTCTAAGGTTTGTCTAAGTTCGTCCCAAGTTATTTATTTCTAAGGATGAACTTAGACAAACCGTAAGATGAGACTAATGAGAGTAACTTGGGACGAACAAAGACAAACGTTTGCTTCATTCTAAGGTTTTTTTAAGGCTGTCCCAAGTTAGTCTCTTTCTAAGTACGAACATAGACAAGCCATAGAATGAGGCTAAAGAGACTAACTTTGGACGAACAAAGACAAACTTTAGTCTCATTATAAGGTTTGTCTAAGTGCATCACAAGTTAGTCTATTTCTAAGGACAAACTTAGACAAACTAATGGACCATAATTGTATGAATCATAAACACAGTTAAACCCACCAAATTAGGCTTTTTGTCTATTTAACTTTTGCTTGTTAGTTCCGATATTTATCTACAGGGTATTTTGAAGTCTAGAGAGAATACAGGCTAAGGAGGAGTTTTAAAGCTGAAAATGGATTACAAGTCACTCCAGGACACAGCCAGATTCCGACTGTACAACTTTCATAATCCTGACGTGAAATCACTCAAAACAAGTCCAACCGAAGAGCAACCAGAGTCAGTCCGGAGCTGAAAGGACCGATGGATTTTTGGGATGAGATCACAAACTCACTCCATCACTCTCCTTTCTCCATGTGGCTGGCGGCTAAGGGCTTCTCCTCTCCTTCCTTGCCATGTGGCCGGCGGCTTTGGGAGGTGATGACATCACCCGATGGCTTTGAGCTCCTCCTCCCATTCCATGCCAAGTGGCTAGCTTCTCCTCCACATCTCTCACTCCCCCTTGGCTATAAATAGAGCTCATCCCTTCCCTTTGTAAATCATCCCACAATCCTCATTTCAAAACATCATCCATCACAAAGCTCTAGATTCTCCCTAGATTTTGGGCACTACTCTTGTAAACACTTGTTTTAAATCTATAATACTCCTGTTGGTTCTTGAGTATTCTAGTTGTTCTTGAGTTTACTCCGGTTGGTTCTTGAGTATTCTCCGTTTACTTTACAGTCTTTTGAAAACCTTCAAGTATTTAGCTATGATGTCATGTTCCATGGATATTCGTAGCTAAACCCTTCATTCGGTTGAAGGGGTGTACTTGTGTCATAAAATGTTTTAGGCCCTACTCTTAATGCCTATATGTGTTCAAAACTTGTTCTATGTGCCACATATTAGGTTAGAACTTCCAAGGTTGAGTGGATGTTTGGAATGGCAAAACTCTTCCGTGGAGTTCGTAAACATACTCGGATAAGTGGATGCTTGGAATGGCAAAACTTATCTGAGGAGTTTGACCTCTTTAAAACACCATTTGGTAGATCGGGAATGATTGATCAAATGGATGCACATAAGGCTAATATACCTTGGAATGGGGTATTAGTCTAACTAGAACAAGTGCTCTATGTCTTGGAATGGACTAGACAGTGTGGCAAATCAAGTGCTTGGAATGGCCTTGATACACTTTTGAATACATAGTATGATCATTAGAGGTCAATGATAAACAGACTATGATACAAGGCCCCTAAAACCGAATACTTTCCTTAACTTAAAACATCACATGCACTTTACTTTCAGTCTCAATATCAACTGCAATATCAACCGCTTACTCTCCGCAAGACTTATCCTTCAAGCATCCCACTTGCTGTAAGTCTTCTCCTTTTATTTTCAGTACTTTACTTTCTGCACTAAAATCACAACCAACCCACTTACTTTTCTGCATTAAAAACCAAAACCAACCAAAAAGACACTTACTTTTCAGCACTAAAACCTCAATCAACCTAAAATCACGCTCCATTTATGTACAAAGAACAACTATCCCCCTAATTCCCTTGGGTTCGACCCCTACTTGCCACTTGCTACCCAGTAGTGAAGTCGCGAGTAGCGGACTTATAAATTTATTCTTGACTTTTGCACACGACGACTGTGCATCCGTCAAAATTGGCGCCGTTATCGGGGAATTAGCTAATGGATAGTTGTTCTTTTGTCTATTGTACATAATTCGCCATGTCTTCATACTACGACATAGAACCTTGGAAAAATGGGGTCAGCAACCTTATGTTTAAAATGCTTAGATGCCTCTCCCAATTCGGAGGTACCATTGAAGAAGACCCTGTGATACATTGCCAACATTTTCACCACATCTGCTGCCACATGAAACCTGACAACGAGACGTTAGAGGAGTTTAAGTTGACATGCTTCAAATTTTCTTTAACTGACTCGGCAATAGAGTGGTATTACTCATGTGCGGCTTATGAAGGCGATTATGAGGATTTACGAGCCAAATTTCTAGAAGAGTTTTCCCCTCCATCTCTCCGACTTGAAACCCGCGAGAAGATTCTCAACCTTAAGCAATCCCGGGATGAAACTTTGGACGAATACTCTACGTACTTCGATGTCATCGTTTCGCGCTGCCCGCACGATGGATTCACCAACTATGATCTTCTTCAAAGATTTCTTAGTGGGATGCTGCCACATGAGTTGAAAAGGCTCATTGATGCGGCGGGGGGTTCGAACCTAACCATGGCTAAAACTTGGGACCTCATAGACGATTTGGCAGAAAGCACAAAACAAGGGCCGATGCACCAAACGGATGATGAAGCACCGACGATGGAAGTGGACTCAGTGCAAAACGAGCCCGACACCACACCCATTACAAGCTTGCCCGTACCAATTCCGGAAGGAGACATCAGTACAAGGGCAGTAATGGATGTGGAGGCGGCTCTAAAGGAGCCAACATTGGAGCCCACGGAGCCGACAGAGGATGAGGACTCACAAATGACCGAAGAAGAACCGGCCAAGACAGGCCCGGTCCTCACTGTCGAAGCACCCGAGACAAGCCCGGTCCTCATTACCGATGTGGCCGACCAGCGCCCGAGCCGTTTCCTCATCACTAATCTGCCCGAGGAAGTCCCGGTCCTACTTGACGAGCCAAATGAAGTCCCGAACCTCGCTAAAAAAGCACCCGAGGAAGTTCCGGACTTCACTACCAAACCAGCCGAGACATACCCGGACCTCATTGTCGAACTGACCGAGAAAACCACTGCAGGCCCGGTCCTCACTGAAGAGCTGCTCGAGAAAGGCCCTGTCCTTATGGCCGAGAAGCCCTTACTTAACCCTTCATGTTCTATGAAAATCACGGCCACCAGAGATGAGATGATCGATGATGATGCAGTGCTAGGCGAGTTGGAGGAGAAGCATGAGGCAAAACAATCAACGCAGGAGCTCCCACTCGTCACAAGCCAAGAAGAGCCTCCTGAAAGATGTAAGGACCAAGGACGGCCAATCATCTCTGCCACAAAGAAGACGGTTAGCAAGGGCGCATGCTTGAGGTCGCTTGGCAAAAGATTGAACTTCAAAACTGCAAAGATGCCAACCGGCCATACATGAAGAAGCGGCAAAGACATGGGCCCAAAGAATGGAAACCCGGAAGGAGAAGCAAGAGAGCATGACTCCATGGACCAGCAGCTATGGTCAAGGGAGCCTCACCTTCTCGGAGCTATGAAAAGAAGAACTTGCCAAACCAATGGAGAACCAAACCGAGCCCATCACTCCACAAGTTCTTTGGACAGAGTAAAAGGGCAGCCAAAAAAAAGTTCGACCTCATAAACCCATGGGACCCAGATCCCTCTTAAATGAGGTACTGTCAAGCCAATGACGTTAAACAAAGGCACTGGTCGGGAGGTAACCCGACACCTATCTTACTTTCAGTACTTTTCTTTTCTGTCATTTAGTTTTTACCATAAGTCGCTCTCACCCACTTTTTGTATAGAAAGAATGACCCCTTGTAGGAATCGATTTTTGGAGCAAGATCAGATCAACCAGGCAGCTTCTGAGAATTACCGGGCCCGCGCTGAGAGTTCAAGGCCCCAGCCAAACTCCCTCGATTATCCAGCTCCGAGACTTGTCGTTCCACGACACGACACAGTAAAAGGGAGTTCAGTTCTTTCCTTTTCCTTAATGTGATTTCCTTCTCTTGTATATATTTGCATGACTTTTGAACTAAGTCTTGCTGAAAGGCATGCCTTCGTTCAAAAGTGTAGGGTGAGAACCACCTGTGTACATAGTCAGTTAGCATGCTTTTTCTTTTCCTTTTCCCTTAATATTATCTTTTTGAAAATATGAACTTAAGAATGTGAAAAAGATAGATCTAAATTCATGCATTTACCTTGTGAAAATTCAACTGTATAAAAACTTAGGATGTAACTTCTCATTTGTCCCTTTGTGCTGAGATATACAGGGGATGTGGAGTTGATAGAAAATGCCCTAGAGAGGCTTGGCAAGCACTCAAAGGATAGAATCTAACTATATGGTTTTCGAAGTCAGTGGAGGCTGCACTTCGGGTTTCAGTGAAGATTGAAGTCATCTCCGCCGTGCAGTGTTTATGCAAGAGGTGAGACGGGAATCAAACCGTCCTATCTCTAGTCCTAGTAGCCGGGAAAATAGATGAGCGACCCTCATCTTGACCCGCGCGAAACGGCGAGGATGAGAAAGAGCGGGGAGGTATTTCCATATGCTTGTGGGCGACGATTGGACCTCCCAAAAAGGCTGGAAAATGGACTAGCAAGTCACAACGAAGCAAAAGCTCAAAGAAGCTAATCAAAGGCCAAAGGCCAAAATTGTGAAGGTTTTAACCGAAACAAAAGTGAAGAAACTCCAATTCAACATCAAAGGCCAAAGGCCGATTCACTACAGAAGCTGTCCCTCGCCAAAAAGAAATCAATGTGCTCAACACAGTGAAACCCGAACCGAATCACGTGCGAGAGAAAGCTACAAGGAAACCATATAGTGCGGGTCGATCCCGAGAATGCAGTCCAGGAGCCTCAAAAGGGCTATCTTCCGAAACATCCAAATTAATTTGCATCTCAGCGCGAAGGTACAAGTATCAAGTTTCTTCTAAGTATTTACACAGTTTAGTTTGGTAATAAGTAAGTAATGCATGAATTAAGATAAATCTAGTCCCACAGTCTCACTTTCATATTTTACTTAGATCGTGTTCTGCCCTTAAAAAGCATTGTTCGGGACGAACAACTAAAAGTGTGGGGTGATCTGATGGACCATAATTGTATGAATCATAAACACAGTTAAACCCACCAAATTAGACTCTTTGTCTATTAAACTTTTGCTTGTTAGTTCCGATATTTATATACAAGGTATTTTGAAGTCTAGAGAGAATACAGGCTAAGGAGGAGTTTTAAAGCTGAAAATGGATTACAAGTCACTCCAGGACACAACCAGATTCTGACTGTACAACTTTCATAATCCTGACGTGGAATCACTCAAAACAAGTCCAACCGAAGAGCAACCAGAGTCAGTCCGGAGCTTAAAGGACTGATGGCTTTTTGGGATGAGATCACAAACTCACTCCATCACTCTCCTTTCTCCATGTGGCCGGCGGCTAAGGGCTTCTCCTCTCCTTTCTTGCCATGTGGCCGGCGGCTTTGGGAGGTGATGACATCACCTGATGGCTTTGAGCTCCTCCTCCCATTCCATGCCAAGTGGCTAGCTTCTCCTCCACATCTCTCACTCCCCCTTGGCTATAAATAGAGCTCATCCCTTCCCTTTGTAAATCATCCCACAATCCTCATTTCAAAACATCATCCATCACAAAGCTCTAGCTTCTCTCTAGATTTTGGGCACTACTCTTGTAAACACTTGTTTTAAATCTATAATACTCTTGGTTCTTGAGTATTCTAGTTGTTCTTGAGTTTACTCCTATTGGTTCTTGAGTATTCTCCTTTTACTTTACTGTCTTTCGAAAACCTTCAAGTATTTAGCTATGATGTCCTGTTCCATGGATATTCTTAGCTAAACCCTTCATTCGGTTGAAGGGATGTACTTGTGTCATAAAATGTTTTAGGCCCTACTCTTAATGCCTCTATGTGTTCAAAACTTGTTCTATGTGCCACATATTAGGTTAGAACTTCCAAGGTTGAGTGGATGCTTGGAATGGCAAAACTCTTCCGTGGGGTTCGTAAACATACTCGGATAAGTGGATGCTTGGAATGGCAAAACTTATCTGAGGAGTTTGACCTCTTTAAAACACCATTTGGTAGATCGGGAATGATTGATCAAATGGATGCACATAAGGCTAATATACCTTGGAATGGGGTATTAGTCTAAATAGAACAAGTGCTCTATGTCTTGGAATGGACTAGACAGTGTGGCAAATCAAGTGCTTGGAATGGCCTTGATACACTTTTGAATACATAGTATGATCATTAGAGGTCAATGATAAACAGACTATGATACAAGGCCCCTAAAACCGAATACTTTCCTTAACTTAAAACATCACCTGCACTTTACTTTCAGTGTCAATATCAACTGCAATATCAACCGCTTACTCTCCGCAAGACTTATCCTTCAAGCATCCCACTTGCTGTAAGTCTTCTCCTTTTATTTTCAGTACTTTACTTTCTGCACTAAAATCACAACCAACCCACTTACTTTTCTGCATTAAAAACCAAAACCAACCAAAAAGACACTTACTTTTCAGCACTAAAACCTCAATCAACCTAAAATCACGCTCCATTTCTGTACAAAGAACAACTATCCCCCTAATTCCCTTGGGTTCGACCCCTACTTACCACTTGCCACCCAGTAGTGAAGTCGCGAGTAGCGGACTTATAAATTTATTCTTGACTTTTGCATACGACGACTGTGCATCCTTCACAAACCTTACAATGAGACTAACGAGACTATTTTGGAACGAACAAAGACAAACTTTAGTCTCATTCTAAGGTTTGTCTAAGTTTGTCCCAAGTTAGTCTGTTTCTTAGGATGAACTTAGACAACCCTTAAAATGAGACCAACAAGACTAATTTGGGACGAACAAAGGTAAACTTTAGTCTCATTCTAAGGTTTGTCTAAGTTCGTCCCAAGTTAGTCTCTTTCTAAGGACGATCTTAGACGAACCTTAGAATGAGACTAACAAGACTAACTTGGGACAAACAAAGACAAACTTTAGTCTCATTCTAAGGTTTGTCTAAGTTCATCCACAGTTAGTCTAAGTTCAACCAAAGTTAGTCTATTTCTAAGGACGAACAAAGAGAAACCTTAGAATGAGACTAACGAGACCTACTTGGGACGAACAAAGACAAACGTTTGTGTTATTCTTTGGTTTGTCTGAGTTCATCCCATGTTAGGCTAGTTCTAAGGAAGAACTTAGACAGCCCTAAGAATGAGACTAACGAGACTAACTTGGGACGAACCAAGAAAACTGTTAGTCTCATTCTAACGTTTGTCTAAGTTCGTCACAAGTTAATCTCTTTCTAAGGATGAAATTAGACAAACCTTACAATGAGACTAACGAGACTAACTTGGGATGAACAAAAGCAAATGTTAGTCCCATTCGAAGGTTTGTGTAAGTTAGTCTATTTCTAAAGACAAACTTAGACAAACCTTAGAATGAGACTAACGAGACTAACTTGGGACGAGCAAAGACGAACGTTAGTCTCATTCTAAGGTTTGTATAAGTTCGTCCCGAGTTATTCTAGTTCTAAGTATGAACTTAGACAAACCTTACAAAGAGACTAACGAGACTAACTTGGGACGAACAAAGACAAACTTTAGTCTCATTCTAAGGTTTGTCTAAGTTCGTCCCAAGTTAGTCATTTCTAAGGACGAACTTGGACAAAACTTAGAATGAGACTAACGAGACTAACTTGGGACGAACAAAGACAAACTTTATTCTCATTCTAAGGTTTGTCTAAGTTAGTCCCAAGTGAGTCTATTTCTATGGACGAACTTAGACAAACCTTAGAATGAGACTAACGAGACTAACTTGCGACGAACAACGAAAAACTTTAGTCTTATTCTAAGGTGTGTCTAAGTTCATCCCAAGTTAGTCTATTTCTAAGTACAAACTTCGACAAACCTTAGAATGAGACTAACGAGACTAACTTGGGACGAACAAAGACAAAGGTTAGCATCATTCTATGGTTTGTCTAAGTTCGTCCCAAGTTAGTCTATTTCTAAGGACGAACGTCGACAAACCTTATAATGAGACTAACGAGACTAACTTGGGACGAACAAAGACAAACGTTAGTCTCATTCTAAGGTTTGTCTAATTTCGTCCCAAGTTAGTCTATTTCTAAGGACGAACTTCGACAAACCTTAGAATGAGACTAACGAGAATAACTTGGGATGAACAAAGACAACCGTTAGCCTCATTCTAAGGTTTTTCTAAGTTCGTCCCAAGTTAGTCTCTTTCTAAGGACAAACTTAGACAACCCTTAGAATGACACTAACGAGACTAACTTGGGACGAACAAAGAAAAACTTTAGTGTCATTCTAAGGTTTGTCTAAGTTCGTCCCAAGTTGGTCCAAGTTTGTTCCAAGTTAGTCTATTTCTAAGGATGAACTTAGACAAACCTAAGAATGAGACTAACGAGACTAACTTGGAACGAACAAAGACAAACGTTAGTCTCATTCTAAGGTTTGTCTTAGTTCGTCCCAAATTAGTCTATTTCTAAGGACGAACTTAGACAAACCTACAATGAGACTAACAAGACTAACTTGGGACGAACAAAGACAAATGTTAGTCTCATTATAAGGTTTGTATAAGTTCGTCCAATGTTAGTCTGTTTCTAGAGCGAACTTTGACAAACCTTAGAATGAGACCAACAAGACTAATTTGGGACGAACAAAGGCAAACTTTAGTCTCATTCTAAGGTTTGTCTAAGTTCGTCCCAAGTTAGTCTCTTTCAAAGGACGATCTTAGACAAACCTTAGAATGAGACTAACAAGACTAACTTGGGACAAACAAAGACAAACTTTAGTCTCATTCTAAGGTTTGTCTAAGTTCATCCACAGTTAGTCTAAGTTCAACCCAAGTTAGTCTATTTCTAAGGACGAACAAAGAGAAACCTTAGAATGAGACTAACGAGACCTACTTGGGACGAACAAAGAAAAACGTTTGTGTTATTTTTAGGTTTGTCTGAGTTCATCCCATGTTAGGCTAGTTCTAAGGACGAACTTAGACAACCCTAAGAATGAGACTAACGAGACTAACTTGGGACGAACAAAGAAAACTGTTAGTCTCATTCTAAGGTTTGTCTAAGTTCGTCACAAGTTAATCACTTTCTAAGGATGAAATTAGACAAACCTTACAATGAGACTAACGATACTAAGTTGGGATGAACAAAGGCAAATGTTAGTCCCATTCGAAGGTTTGTGTAAGTTAGTCCTAAGTTAGTCTATTTCTAAGGACAAACTTAGACAAACCTTAGAATGAGACTAACGAGACTAACTTGGGACGAGCAAAGACGAACGTTAGTCTCATTCTAAGGTTTGTCTAAGTTCATCCACAGTTAGTCTAAGTTCAACCCAAGTTAGTCTATTTCTAAGGACGAACAAAGAGAAACCTTAGAATGAGACTAACGAGACCTACTTGGGACGAACAAAGACAAACGTTTGTGTTATTCTTTGGTTTGTCTGAGTTCATCCCATGTTAGGCTAGTTCTAAGGAAGAACTTAGACAGCCCTAAGAATGAGACTAACGAGACTAACTTGGGACGAACCAAGAAAACTGTTAGTCTCATTCTAACGTTTGTCTAAGTTCGTCACAAGTTAATCTCTTTCTAAGGATGAAATTAGACAAACCTTACAATGAGACTAACGAGGCTAACTTGGGATGAACAAAAGCAAATGTTAGTCCCATTCGAAGGTTTGTGTAAGTTAGTCCTAAGTTAGTCTATTTCTAAAGACAAACTTAGACAAACCTTAGAATGAGACTAACGAGACTAACTTGGGACGAGCAAAGACGAACGTTAGTCTCATTCTAAGGTTTGTATAAGTTCGTCCCGAGTTATTCTAGTTCTAAGTATGAACTTAGACAAACCTTACAAAGAGACTAACGAGACTAACTTGGGACGAACAAAGACAAACTTTAGTCTCATTCTAAGGTTTGTCTAAGTTCGTCCCAAGTTAGTCATTTCTAAGGACGAACTTGGACAAAACTTAGAATGAGACTAACGAGACTAACTTGGGACGAACAAAGACAAACTTTATTCTCATTCTAAGGTTTGTCTAAGTTAGTCCCAAGTGAGTCTATTTCTATGGACGAACTTAGACAAACCTTAGAATGAGACTAACGAGACTAACTTGCGACGAACAAAGACAAACTTTAGTCTTATTCTAAGGTGTGTCTAAGTTCATCCCAAGTTAGTCTATTTCTAAGTACGAACTTCGACAAACCTTAGAATGAGACTAACGAGACTAACTTGGGATGAACAAAGACAAAGGTTAGCATCATTCTATGGTTTGTCGAAGTTCGTCCCAAGTTAGTCTATTTCTAAGGACGAACGTCGACAAACCTTATAATGAGACTAACGAGACTAACTTGGGACGAACAAAGACAAACGTTAGTCTCATTCTAAGGTTTGTCTAAGTTCGTCCCAAGTTAGTCTATTTCTAAGGACGAACTTCGACAAACCTTAGAATGAGACTAACGAGAATAACTTGGGACGAACAAAGACAAACGTTAGCCTCATTCTAAGGTTTTTCTAAGTTCGTCCCAAGTTAGTCTCTTTCTAAGGACAAACTTAGACAACCCTTAGAATGACACTAACGAGACTAACTTGGGACGAACAAAGAAAAACTTTAGTGTCATTCTAAGGTTTGTCTAAGTTCGTCCCAAGTTGGTCCAAGTTTGTTCCAAGTTAGTCTATTTCTAAGGATGAACTTAGACAAACCTAAGAATGAGACTAACGAGACTAACTTGGAACGAACAAAGACAAACGTTAGTCTCATTCTAAGGTTTGTCTTAGTTCGTCCCAAATTAGTCTATTTCTAAGGACGAACTTAGACAAACCTACAATGAGACTAACAAGACTAACTTGGGACGAACAAAGACAAATGTTAGTCTCATTTTAAGGTTTGTATAAGTTCGTCCAAAGTTAGTCTGTTTCTAGAGCGAACTTTGACAAACCTTAGAATGAGACCAACAAGACTAATTTGGGACGAACAAAGGCAAACTTTAGTCTCATTCTAAGGTTTGTCTAAGTTCGTCCCAAGTTAGTCTCTTTCAAAGGACGATCTTAGACAAACCTTAGAATGAGACTAACAAGACTAACTTGGGACAAACAAAGACAAACTTTAGTCTCATTCTAAGGTTTGTCTAAGTTCATCCACAGTTAGTCTAAGTTCAACCCAAGTTAGTCTATTTCTAAGGACGAACAAAGAGAAACCTTAGAATGAGACTAATGAGACCTACTTGGGACGAACAAAGACAAACGTTTGTGTTATTTTTAGGTTTGTCTGAGTTCATCCCATGTTAGGCTAGTTCTAAGGACGAACTTAGACAACCCTAAGAATGAGACTAACGAGACTAACTTGGGACGAACAAAGAAAACTGTTAGTCTCATTCTAAGGTTTGTCTAAGTTCGTCACAAGTTAATCACTTTCTAAGGATGAAATTAGACAAACCTTACAATGAGACTAACGATACTAAGTTGGGATGAACAAAGGCAAATGTTAGTCCCATTCGAAGGTTTGTGTAAGTTAGTCCTAAGTTAGTCTATTTCTAAGGACAAACTTAGACGAACCTTAGAATGAGACTAACGAGACTAACTTGGGACGAGCAAAGACGAACGTTAGTCTCATTCTAAGGTTTATCTAAGTTCGTCCCAATTTAGTATCTTTCTAAGGACGAACTTAGACAAACCTTAGAATGAGACTAACGAGACTAACTAGGGACGAACGAAGACAAACTTTAGTCTCATTCTAAGGTTTGTCTAAGTTCGTCCCAAGTTAGTCTATTTCTAAGGATGAACTTAGACAAATCTTAGAATGAGACTAACGAGACTAACTTAGGACGAACAAAGACAAACGTTAGTCTCATTCGAAGGTTTGTCTAAGTTCATCCCAAGTTAGTCTATTTCTAAGGATGAACTTAGACAAACCTTACAATAAGACTAACGAGAATAACTTGGGACTAATAAAGACAAATGTTAGTCTCATTCTAAGGTTTGTCTAAGTTCGTCCCAAGTTAGTCTATTTCTAAGTACGAACTTCGACAAACCTTAGAATGAGACTAACGAGAATTACTTGGAACGAACAAAGACAAATGTTAGCATCATTCTATGGTTTTTCTAAGTTCGTCCCAAGTTAGTCTATTTCTAAGGACGAACTTCGACAAACCTTATAATGAGACTAACGAGACTAACTTGGGACGAACAAAGACAAACGTTAGTCTCATTCTAAGGTTTGTCTAAGTTCGTCCCAAGTTAGTATATTTCTAAGGACGAACAAAGACAAACGTTAGCCTCATTCTAAGGTTTTTCTAAGTTCGTCCCAAGTTAGTCTCTTTCTAAGGACAAACTTAGACAAACCTTAGAATGACACTAACGAGACTAACTTGGGACGAACAAAGAAAAACTTTAGTGTCATTCTAAGGTTTGTCTAAGTTCGTCCCAAGTTAGTCCAAGTTTGTTCCAAGTTAGTCTATTTATAAGGATGAACTTAGACAAACCTAAGAATGAGACTAACGAGACTAACTTGGAACGAACAAAGACAAACGTTAGTCTCATTCTAAGGTTTGTCTAAGTTCGTCCCAAATTAGTCTATTTCTAAGGACGAACTTAGACAAACCTACAATGAGACTAACAAGACTAACTTGGGACGAACAAAGACAAACGTTAGTCTCATTATAAGGTTTGTATGAGTTCGTCCAAAGTTAGTCTCTTTCTGAGGACGATCTTTGACAAACCTTAGAATGAGACTAACGAGACTAACTTGGGTCGAACAAAGACAAACGTTAGTCTCGTTCTAAGGTTTGTCTAAGTTTTTCCCAAGTTAGTCTAAATTCATCCCTAGTTTTTTTTAAAACTGGACGGTGCCATCACGTTTATTAAATAACGGAATCAAAAAGCCTGGATCGTGGCAAATACAAACCAGCCCTCAAGCGCCAGGGGAGAGTTATAACACCTTTCCCCTTAAATACGCCGAACATGCGGAAAAGAGGAACCAGGAAATACCCCGGCAAAAAGAGACAAAGACAAAGAATAAGTCTAATCAGACCTAAGACACCATAGAAGCAATCTTCAAAAATCAGCCACTGAAAAAAGGCCCTCAGCCGGACGACTGGACAAAGAATAAGTGGACGAGCAAGAACGCCGCCCGCCAGCAAAAAGGGAGCCCTATGAGCAATGAAGCCACACAGGCCCCTAGATGGAAAGGTCGTCTCTAATTCTCCGCAACACCAAAGCCTCGCTATCATGGTCATGAATACAATCCTCTTGATCACAAAGAAAAATATGGGCAATATTATCATGGGTAATGGCCTGCTGGACAAAGGAAGGGGATCTCCCACCTGAAAGATCTTCTCCCTGGGCCGCTGCGCAGGCTACAGCAATAGCAACACCATTAGCTTTGAGGCAACACCTCCGAAACTCAATATCAGGCAGCTCAGCGAACAGACTCCTCTGCTTGGATAACTTACTCAAGGGAACATCCTGAAAGTGCCTCGGGTCAAGCCACAACATGAAGACAGAAGAGCTAACAACAAGGTTGATATCCATTCCCCGATCCCGACCACGTCTAACAGCCACCTTCGATAAAGAGATTAGACAAGAAAAGTCATCTGGCTCCACAACCTCATTCCCATATAACAGAGACACAATACCTCTATCATTCTAAATGACAAAGCCTCCAAACGTGCGATCTATCCTACGAACACAAGCCAAATAAGCCGTATAACTGTTAGGTAGAATAGGACTCAAAATCCATCTGCCCACAAAGAATTTCCTCCCAACCATAGAAAGATGAAGTAACCGTCTAAGACTATCATCCCCTCCGTCTCGCACGAGCTTAGCTGGCATTAATCTTGCAAGATCCATAACCCATCTGCTGATGCAAACCTTAATAGGGGGGGCTGCGATGGTCAAAGAGGGTGGCATTTCGGTATTTCCAAATCTCCCACATGGTGCAGCAGGCAACACCAATTTTAAGACAAGAGATAAAATCCTTGGGGCTTCTAGCACCGATGACTCTAGAAAAGCTCTCCTTCCCTCCAATTAAGCTACCTCCAAACATAACTTTGAAGCTATTCCAAGCCGATTGCGCAATGGTCACCCTTGAAGAACAGATGATTAATAGTCTCCGAGGCAGGATGATGACAACATCTACATCTAGACGTCATATTAATACCGATAGCCATCACCTTGTCATCTGAAGGCACATCATCCATGAAGAATTTCCATACGAAACACCTAACTTTCATTGCCAACCATTTGCACCATATATTATTAGCCCATCTGACATCAGGCCACCTAGTTTGGAAGGATCTCCAGATTTTGTTGGCAGAAAATTAGTCTATTTCTAAGGATGAACTTAGACAAACCTTAGAATGAGACTAACGAGACTAACTTGGGACGAACAAAGACAAACGTTAGTCTCATTCTAAGGTTTCTCTAAGTTCGTCCCAAGTTAGTCTATTTCTAAGGACAAACTTAGACAAACCATGCAATGAGACTAACAAGAATAACATGGGACGAACAAAGACAAATGTTAGTCTCATTCTAAGGTTGGTCTAAGTTCGTCCCAAGTTAGTGTCTTTCTAAGGACGAACTTAGATAAACCTTAGAATGAGACTAACGAGACTAACTTGGGATGAACAAAGACAATAATTTTGTCTAAGTTCCGCCCAAGTTAGTCTATTTCTAAGGAAGAACTTAGACAAACTTTAGAATGAGACTAACGACGCTAACCTGGGACGAGCAAAGAGAAACTTTAGACTCATTCTAAGGTTTGTGTAAGTTCGTTCCAAGTTAGTCTAAGGTCGTCCCAAGATAGTCTATTTCCAAGGACAAACTTAGACAAACCTTAGAATGACACTAACGAGACTAACTTGGGACGAACAAAGAAAAACTTTATTGTCATTCTAAGGTTTGTCTAAGTTCGTCCCAAGTTAGTCTAAGTTTGTTCCAAGTTAGTCTATTTCTAAGGATGAACTTAGACAAACCTAAGAATGAGACTAACGAGACTAACTTGGAACGAACAAAGACAAACGTTAGTCTCATTCTAAGGTTTGTCTAAGTTCGTCCCAAATAAGTCTATTTATAAGGACGAACTTAGACAAACCTACAATGAGACTAACAAGACTAACTTGGGACGAACAAAGACAAACGTTAGTCTCATTATATGGTTTGTATGAGTTCGTCCAAAGTTAGTCTCTTTCTGAGGACGATCTTAGACAAACCTTAGAATGAGACTAACGAGACTAACTTGGGACGAACAAAGACAAACGTTAGTCTCGTTCTAAGGTTTGTCTAAGTTTTTCCCAAGTTAGTCTAAATTCGTCCCTAGTTTTTTTTAAAACTGGACGGTGCCATCACGTTTATTAAATAACGGAATCAAAAAGCCTGGATCGTGGCAAATACAAACCAGCCCTCAAGCGCCAGTGGAGAGTTATATCACCTTTCCCCTTAAATACGCCGAACATGCGGAAAAGAGGAACCAGGAAATACCCCGGCAAAAAGAGACAAAGACAAAGAATAAGTCTAATCAGACCTAAGACACCATAGAAGCAATCTTCAAAAATCAGCCACTGAAAAAAGGCCCTCAGCCGGACGACTGGACAAATAATAAGTGGACGAGCAAGAACGCCGCCCGCCAGCAAAAAGGGAGCCCTATGAGCAATGAAGCCACACAGGCCCCTAGATGGAAAGGTCGTCTCTAATTCTCCGCAACACCAAAGACTCGCTATCATGGTCATGAATACAATCCTCTTGATCACAAAGAAAAATATGGGCAATATTATCATGGGTAATGGCCTGCTGGACAAAGGAAGGAGATCTCCCACCTGAAAGATCTTCTCCCTGGGCCGCTACGCAGGCTACAGCAATAGCAACACCATTAGCTTTGAGGCAACACCTCCGAAACTCAATATCAGGCAGCTCAGCGAACAGACTCCTCTGCTTGGATAACTTACTCCAGGGAACATCCTGAAAGTGCCTTGGGTCAAGCCACAACATGAAGACAGAAGAGCTAACAACAAGGTTGATATCCATTCCCCGATCCCGACCATGTCTAACAGCCACCTTCGATAAAGAGATTAGAGAAGAAAAGTCATCTGGCTCCACAACCTCATTCCCATATAACAGAGACACAATACCTCTATCATTCTAAATGACAAAGCCTCCAAACGTGCGATCCATCCTACGAACACAAGCCAAATAAGCCGTATAACTGTTAGGTAGAATAGGACTCAAAATCCATCTGCCCACAAAGAATTTCCTCCTAACCATAGAAAGATGAAGTAACCGTGTAAGACTATCATCCCCTCCATCTCGCACGAGCTTAGCTGGCATTAATCTTATAAGATCCATAACCCATCTGCTGATGCAAACCTTAATAGGGGGGGCTGCGATGGTCAAAGAGGGTGGCATTTCGGTATTTCCAAATCTCCCACATGGTGCAGCAGGCAACACCAATTTTAAGATAAGAGATAAAATCCTTGGGGCTTCTAGCGCCGATGACTCTAGAAAAGCTCTCCTTCCCTCCAATTAAGCTACCTCCAAACATAACTTTGAAGCTATTTCAAGCCGATTGCGCAATGGTCACCCTTGAAGAACAGATGATTAATAGTCTCCGAGGCAGGATGATGACAACATCTACATCTAGACGTCATATTAATACCGATAGCCATCACCTTGTCATCTGAAGGCACATCATCCATGAAGAATTTCCATACGAAACACCTAACTTTCATTGCCAACCATTTGCACCATATATTATTAGCCCATCTGACATCAGGCCACCTAGTTTGGAAGGATCTCCTGATTTTGTTGGCAGAAAATTAGTCTATTTCTAAGGATGAACTTAGACAAACCTTAGAATGAGACTAACGAGACTAACTTGGGATGAACAAAGACAAACGTTAGTCTCATTCTAAGGTTTCTCTAAATTCGTCCCAAGTTAGTCTATTTCTAAGGACAAACTTAGACAAACCATACAATGAGACTAACAAGAATAACATGGGACGAACAAAGACAAATGTTAGTCTCATTCTAAGGTTGGTCTAAGTTCGTCCCAAGTTAGTCTCTTTCTAAGGACGAACTTAGATAAACCTTAGAATGAGACTAACGAGACTAACTTGGGACGAACAAAGACAATAATTTTGTCTAAGTTCCCCCCAAGTTAGTCTATTTCTAAGGAAGAACTTAGACAAACCTTAGAATGAGACTAACGACGCTAACCTGGGACGAGCAAAGAGAAACTTTAGACTCATTCTGAGGTTTGTCTAAGTTCGTTCCAAGTTAGTCTAAGCTCGTCCCAAGTTAGTCTATTTCCAAGGACAAACTTAGACAAACCTTAGAATGACACTAACGAGACTAACTTGGGACGAACAAAGAAAAACTTTAGTGTCATTCTAAGGTTTGTCTAAGTTCGTCCAAAGTTAGTCTAAGTTTGTTCCAAGTTAGTCTATTTCTAAGGATGAACTTAGACAAACCTAAGAATGAGACTAACAAGACTAACTTGGGACGAACAAAGACAAACGTTAGTCTCATTATAAGGTTTGTATGAGTTCGTCCAAAGTTAGTCTCTTTCTGAGGACGATCTTAGACAAACCTTAGAATGAGACTAACGAGACTAACTTGGGACGAACAAAGACAAACGTTAGTCTCGTTCTAAGGTTTGTCTAAGTTTTTCCCAAGTTAGTCTAAATTCGTCCCTAGTTTTTTTTTAAAACTGGACGGTGCCATCACGTTTATTAAATAACGGAATCAAAAAGCCTGGATCGTGGCAAATACAAACCAGCCCTCAAGCGCCAGGGGAGAGTTATATCACCTTTCCCCTTAAATACGCCGAACATGCGGAAAAGAGGAACCAGGAAATACCCCGGCAAAAAGAGACAAAGACAAAGAATAAATCTAATCAGACCTAAGACACCATAGAAGCAATCTTCAAAAATCAGCCACTGAAAAAAGGCCCTCAGCCGGACGACTGGACAAATAATAAGTGGACGAGCAAGAACGCCGCCCGCCAGCAAAAAGGGAGCCCTATGAGCAATGAAGCCACACAGGCCCCTAGATGGAAAGGTCGTCTCTAATTCTCCGCAACACCAAAGCCTCGCTATCATGGTCGTGAATACAATCCTCTTGATCACAAAGAAAAATATGGGCAATATTATCATGGGTAATGGCCTGCTGGACAAAGGAAGGAGATCTCCCACCTGAAAGATCTTCTCCCTGGGCCGCTGCGCAGGCTACAGCAATAGCAACACCATTAGCTTTGAGGCAACACCTTCGAAACTCAATATCAGGCAGCTCAGCGAACAGACTCCTCTGCTTGGATAACTTACTCCAGGGAACATCCTGAAAGTGCCTCGGGTCAAGCCACAACATGAAGACAGAAGAGCTAACAACAAGGTTGATATCCATTCCCCGATCCCGACCATGTCTAACAGCCACCTTCGATAAAGAGATTAGACAAGAAAAGTCATCTGGCTCCACAACCTCATTCCCATATAACAGAGACACAATACCTCTATCATTCTAAATGACAAAGCCTCCAAACGTGCGATCCATCCTACGAACACAAGCCAAATAAGCCGTATAACTGTTAGGTAGAATAGGACTCAAAATCCATCTGCCCACAAAGAATTTCCTCCTAACCATAGAAAGATGAAGTAACCGTGTAAGACTATCATCCCCTCCATCTCGCACGAGCTTAGCTGGCATTAATCTTGTAAGATCCATAACCCATCTGCTGATGCAAACCTTAATAGGGGGGCTGCGATGGTCAAAGAGGGTGGCATTTCGGTATTTCCAAATCTCCCACATGGTGCAGCAGGCAACACCAATTTTAAGACAAGAGATAAAATCCTTGGGGCTTCTAGCGCCGATGACTCTAGAAAAGCTCTCCTTCCCTCCAATTAAGCTACCTCCAAACATAACTTTGAAGCTATTCCAAGCCGATTGCGCAATGGTCACCCTTGAAGAACGGATGATTAATAGTCTCCGAGGCAGGATGATGACAACATCTACATCTAGACGTCATATTAATACCGATAGCCATCACCTTGTCATCTGAAGGCACATCATACATGAAGAATTTCCATACGAAACACCTAACTTTCATTGCCAACCATTTGCACCATATATTATTAGCCCATCTGACATCAGGCCACCTAGTTTGGAAGGATCTCCTGATTTTGTTGGCAGAAAATTAGTCTATTTCTAAGGATGAACTTAGACAAACCTTAGAATGAGACTAACGAGACTAACTTGGGACGAACAAAGACAAACGTTAGTCTCATTCTAAGGTTTCTCTAAGTTCGTCCCAAGTTAGTCTATTTCTAAGGACAAACTTAGACAAACCATACAATGAGACTAACAAGAATAACATGGGACGAACAAAGACAAATGTTAGTCTCATTCTAAGGTTGGTCTAAGTTCGTCCCAAGTTAGTCTCTTTCTAAGGACGAACTTAGATAAACCTTAGAATGAGACTAACGAGACTAACTTGGGACGAACAAAGACAAAATTTTTGTCTAACTTCCGCCCAAGTTAGTCTATTTCTAAGGAAGAACTTAGACAAACCTTAGAATGAGACTAACGACGCTAACCTGGGACGAGCAAAGAGAAACTTTAGACTCATTCTAAGGTTTGTCTAAGTTCGTTCCAAGTTAGTCTAAGCTCATCCCAAGTTAGTCTATTTCTAAGGACAAACTTAGACAAACCTTAGAATGAGACTAACGAGACTAACTTGGGATGAACAAAGACAAACGTTAGTCTCATTCTAAGGTTTGTCTAAGTTCGTCCCAAGTTAGTCTATTTCTAAGGACGAACTTAGACAAACCTTACAATGAGACTAACGAAACTAACTTGGGACGAACAAAGACATACTTTAGTCTCATTTTAAGGTTTATCTAAGTTCGTCCCAAGTTAGTCTCTTTCTAAGGAAGAACTTAGACAAACCTTAGAATGAGACTAATGAGACTAACTTAGGACAAACAAAGAAAAACTTTAGTCTCATTCTAAGGTGTTTCTGAGTTCGTCCCAAGTTAGTCTCTTTCTAAAGACAAACTTACACATACCTCACAATGAGACTAACGAGACTAACTTGTGACGAACAAAGACAAACTTTAGTCTCATTCTAAGGTGTGTCTAAGTTCATCCCAAGTTAGTCTCTTACTAAGGACGACTTTAGACAAACCTTAGAATGAGACTAACGAGACTAACTTGTGATGAATAAAGAAAAATGTTAGTTTCGTTCTATGGTTTGTCTAAGGTTCGTCCCAAGTTAGTCATTTCTAAGGACGAACATAGACAAACCTTAAAATGAGACTAACGAGACTAACTTAGGACAAACAAAGACAAACCTTAGTCTCATTATAAGGTTTGTCTAAGTTAGTCCCAAGTTAGTTTATTTTTATAGATGAACTTAGACAAACCTTAGAATAAGACTAACGACACTAACTTGGGACGAACAAAGACAATCTTTAGTCTCATTCTAAGGTTTGTCTAATTTCCTGCCATGTTAGTCTATTTCTAAGGACGAACTTAGACAGACCTTAGAATGAGACTAACGAGACTAACTTGGGACGAACAAAGACAACCGTTAGTCTCATTCTAAGGTTTGTCTAAGTTCGTACCAAGTTAGTCTATGTTCGTCCCAAATTAGTCTATTTCTATGGACGAACTTAGACAAACCTTAGAATGAGACTAACGAGAATAACTTGGGACGAACAAAGACAAACAGTAGCCTCATTCTAGGGTATTTCTAAGTTCGTCCCAAGTTAGTCTCTTTCTGAGGATGAACTTAGACAAACCTTAGAATGACATTAACAAGACTAACTTGGGACGAACAAAGACAAACTTTAGTCTCATTCTAAGGTTTGTCTAAGTTCATCCCAACTTTGTCTATTTCTAAGGATGAACTTAGACAGACCTTAGAATGAGACTAACGAGACTAACTTGGGATGAACAAAGACAATCGTTAGTCTCATTCTAAGGTTTGTCTAAGTTCATCCCAAGTTAGTATAAGTTCGTCCCAAGTTAGTCTATTTCTAAGGACAAACTTAGACAACCCATAGAATGAGACTAACGAGACTAACGAGACTAAGTTGGGATGAACAAAGACAAACGTTAGTCTCATTTTAAGGTTTTTCTAAGTTCGTCCCAAGTTAGTCTCTTTCTAAGGACGAACTTAGACAAACCTTAGAATAAGACTAACAAGACTAACTTGGGACGAACAAAGACAAACTTTATTCTCATTCTAAGGTTTGTCTAAGTTCATCCCAAGTTAGTCTATTTTTAAGGACAAACTTTGACAAACCTTAGAATGAGACTAACGAGAATAACTTGGGACGAACAAAGACAAACGTTAGCCTCATTCTAAGGTTTTTCAAAGTTCATCCCAAGTTAGTCTCTTTCTAAGGACGAACTTAGACAAACCTTACAATGAGACTAACAAGACTAACTTGGGACGAACAAAGGCAAACTTTAGTCTCATTCTAAGGTTTGTCTAAGTTCATCCCAAGTTAGTCTATTTGTAAGGACAAACTTAAACAAACCGTAGAATGAGACTAACGAGACTAACTTCGGACGAACAAAGACAAACGTTAGTCTCATTCTAAGGTTTGTCTAAGTTCGTCCCAAATTAGTCTATTTCTAAGTATGAACTTAGACAAACCTTAGAATGAGACTAACGAGAATAACTTGGGACGAACAAAGACAAACGTTAGTCTCATTCTAAGGTTTGTCTAGGTTTGTCCCAAATTAGCCTCTTTCTAAGGACAAACTTAAACAAACCATAGAATGAGACTAACGAGAATACCTTTGGATGAATAAAGACAAACGTTAGTCTCATTTTAAGGTTTGTCTAAGTTCATCGCAAGTTAGTCTATTTTTAAGGACGAACTTAAACAAACCTTAGAATGAGACTAACGAGACTAACTTGGGACGAACAAAGACAAACGTTAGTCTCATTCTGAGGTTTGTCTAAGTTCGTCCCAAATTAGTCTTTTTCTAAGGACAAACTTAGACAAACCTTAGAATGAGACTAACGAGAATAACTTGGGACGAACAAAGACAAACATTAGCCTCATTCTAAGGTTTTTCAAAGTTCGTCCCAAGTTAGTCTCATTCTAAGGACGAACTTAGACAACCCTTAGAATGACACTAACGAGACTAACTTGGGACGAACAAAGACAAATGTTAGTCTCCTTCTAAGGTTTGTCTATGTTCTTCCCAAGTTAGTCTCTTTCTAAGGACGAACTTAAACAAACCTTAGAATGAGACTAACGAGACTAACTTGGGACGAACAAAGACTAACGTTAGACTCATTCTAAGGTTTGTCTAATTTAGTCCCAAGTTAGTCTATGGAAGAACTTAGACACACCTACAACGAGACTAACGAGACGAACTTGGGACGAACAAAGAAAACTGTTAGTCTCATTCTAAGGTTTGTCTAAGTTCGTCACAAGTTAGTCTCTTTCTAAGGATGAACTTAGCCAAACCTTACAATGAGACTAACGAGACAAAGTTGGGACGAACAAAGACAAACATTAGTCTCATTCGAAGGTTTGTGTAAGTTCATCCTAAGTTAGTCTATTTCTAAAACAAACTTAGACAAACCTTATAATGAGACTAACGAGACCAACTTGGGACGAACAAAGACGACTGTTAGTCTCATTCTAAGGTTTTTCTAAGTTCGTCCCAAGTTATTCTTGTTCTAAGGACGAACTTAGACAAACCTTACAATAAGACTAACGAGACTAACTTGGGACGAACAAGACAAACATTAGTCTCATTCTAAGGTGTTTCTAAGTTTGTCCCAAGTTAGTCTCTTTCTAAGGACGAACTTAAACAAACCTTAGAATGGGACTAACGAAACTAACATGGGACGAACAAAGACAAACGTTAGTCTTATTCTAATGTTTGTCTAAGTTCGTCCCAAGTTAGTCTAAGTTCGTCCGAAGTTAGTCTATTTCTAAGGACGAACATATAAAACCCTTAGAAAGAGACTAACGAGACTAACTTTGGATGAACAAAGATGAACTTTAGTCTCATTCTAAAGTTTGTCTAAGTTCGTCCCAAGTTAGTCTCTTTCAAAGGACAAACTTAGAGAAACCTTATAATGAGACTAACAAGACTAATTCGGGACGAACAATGACTAACTTTAGTCTCATTCTAAGGTGTGTTTAAGTTCGTCCCTAGTTAGTCTCTTTCAATGGACAAACTTAGACAAACCTTAGAATGAGACTACCTAGACTAACTTGGCGAACAAAGACAAACTTTAGACTCATTCTAAGGTTTGTCTAAGTTCGTCCCAAGTTAGTCTAAGTTTCTACCAAGTTAGTCTATTTCTAAGGACGAACATAGACAAATCATAGAATGAGACTAACGAGACAAACTTGGGACGAACAAAGACAAATGTTAGTCTCATTTTAAGGTTTGTCTAAGTTCATCCCCAGTTAGTCTATTTCCAAGGACGAAGTTAGACAAACCTTACAATGAGACTAACGAGAATAACTTGGGGCGAACAAAGACAAATGTTGGTCTCATTCCAAGGTTTTTCTAAGTTCGTCCCAAGTTAGTCTCTTTCTATGGACGAACTTAGACAAACCTTAGAATGAGACTAACAAGACTAACTTGGGACAAACAAAGACAAACGTTAGTCTCATTCTAAGGTTTGTCTAAGTTTGTCCCAAGTTAGTCTATTTCTAAGGACAAACTTAGACTAACCTTGGAATGAGACTAACGAGACTAACTTGGGACGACCAAAGACAAACTTTAGTCTCATTCTACGGTTTGTCTAAGTTAGTCCCAAGTTAGTCATTTCTAGGGACGAACTTGGACAAACTTTAGAATGAGACTAACGAGACTAACTAGGGACGAACAAAGACAAACGTTAGTCTCATTCTAAGGTTTGTCTAAGTTAGTCCCAAGTGAGTCTATTTCAATGGACGAACTTAGACAAACCTTAGAATGAGACTAACGAGACTAACTTGGGATGAACAAAGACAAACTTTAGTCTCATTCTAAAGTCTGTCTAAGTTTGTCCCGAGTTAGTCTATTTCTAAGGACAAACTTAGACAAACCTTAGAATGAGACTAACGAGACTAACTTGGGATGACCAATGACAAACTTTAGTCTCATTCTAAGGGTTGTCTAAGTTCATCCCAAGTTAGTCTATTTCTAAGGACGAACTTCGACAAACCTTAGAATGAGACTAACGAGAATAACTTGGGACGAACAAAGACAAACGTTAGCCTCATTCTCAGGTTTGTCTAAGTTCGTCCCAAGTTAGTCTAATTCTAAGGACGAATTTCGACAAACCTTTTAATGAGACTAACGAGACTAACTTGGGACGAACAAAGACAAGCGTTAGTCTCATTCTAAGGTTTGTCTAAGTTCGTCCAAAGTTAGTCTATTTCTGAGGATGAACCTCGACAAACCTTAGAATGAGACTAACGAGAATAACTTGGGACGAACAAAGACAAATGTTAGCCTCATTCTAAGGTTTTTCTAAGTTCGTGCCAAGTTTGTCTCTTTCTAAGGACAAACTTTGACAAACCTTCGAATGACACTAACGAGACTAACTTGGGACGAACAAAGGCAAACGTTAGTCTCATTGTAAGGTTTGTCTAAGTTCGTCCCAAGTTAGTCTCTTTCTAAGGATGAACTTAGACAAACCTTTGAATGAGACTATAGAGACTAACTTGGGACGAACAAACACAAACTTTAGTCCTATTCTAAGGTTTGTCAAAGTTCATCCCAAGTTAGTCAAAGTTTGTTCCAAGTTTGTCTATTTCTAAGGACGAACTCAGACAAACCTACAATGAGACTAACAAGACTAACTTGGGATGAACAAAGACAAACGTTAGTCTCATTCTAAGGTTTGTCTAAGTTCGTCCCAAGTTAGTATCTTTCTAAGGACGATCTTAGACAAACCTTAGAATGAGACTAACGGGACTAACTTGGGACGAACAAAGACAAACGTTAGTCTCGTTCTAAGGTTTGTCTAAGTTCGTCCCATGTTAGTCTAAGTTCGTCCCTAGTTTTTTTTAAACTGGTCGGTACCATCACCTTTATTAAATAACAGATCCAAAAAGCCTGGATCGTGGCAAATACAAACCAGCCCTCAATCGCCAGGGGAGATTTATAACACCTTTAAACGTAAGTGACAATAAGCCTGTGTTCATGTCAATCTTGCCCTTGGTGGCGAAGAGGAATGGACGTCCCAAGATTAGCGTTGGAGGATCATCATCTCTAGCGTCTCCCATCTGCAAAACATAGGTCTATCGGAACAACAAGGTCTCCAACATGGAATGTTAGATCCTCTAGCAAGCCAACGGGACGAATACGTGATTTCTCTCCTAACTCTACCAAGAGTTTCGGGGGCTTCAACGGTCCAGTTTCAAAGAATAATATAACAAGTAAGGCATATCATTAATGGCAGCACCCATGTCAATTAAACGATGATGTATTTGAGTCTCACCAACACCACAGGTGACTGTGAAGGCACCTGGGTCCTTACACTTTCCAGGCGGTGCCTCTTGACTTGTAGCAATCGGGTGGTCCATCATTGGCTTATCTAGCTCATGCCTTGCCTCTAACTCACCTCCTAGCTCATCCTTATTGATCACATGGTCTTCGGGAGCTCTTACCTGCACAAAGGATGGAAGCAAAGGGTTAGTTTTTGGATGTGCATCAGTGCAGGT
This sequence comes from Rhodiola kirilowii, assembly GCA_033675215.1. NCBI lineage: Eukaryota > Viridiplantae > Streptophyta > Magnoliopsida > Saxifragales > Crassulaceae > Rhodiola > Rhodiola kirilowii. The sequence continues at coordinate 22,331,285 of CM066199.1, forward strand.
CGCGTCCGTTATAGACATTATAGGCGCGTCCAGCCTTAATGTTATGGGCGCATCCACTTTATACATTAGCGTCGAACTAATGTCTTTTGTGGGCGCGATCGGCACTGACTCAGGCTCTTTTTTGCCTTAATGTGCTCATTTATCGCAAGTAAATTGTTCACTGCATCCGTAAACTCCTTTAGTGCCGCGTCCATGACGGACGCACAGTCGTCGTGTGCAAACGTCTAGAATAAATTTATAAGTCCGCTACTCGCGACTTCACTACTGGGTAGCAAGTGGTAAGTAGGGGTCGAACCCAAGGGAATTAGGGGGATAAGTTGTTCTTTGAGGGAATTGTACAGCGAGGGAGCGTGTTTTTAGGTTGATTGAGGTTTTATTGCGGAAAAGTAAGTGACTGGTTGGTTGGTTTTGGTGTTTAGTGCGGAAAGGTAAATGACAGAAAAGTAAATACTGAAAATAAAAGAGAAGACTTACAGCGGGTGTTGCGTGATTGGCAAGTCCTCCGGAAGGTGAGCAGTTGATAATCAGTTTATACTAAAATTGAAAGTAAATGCAGGTGGTGTTTAAATTTAAGGAAAGCATTCGGTTTTAGGGGCCTTGTATCATAGCTTGTTTATCATTGACCGCTAATGATCATACTAAGTGTTCAAAGATGAATCGAGGATATTTCTAGCACAAGACTTGCAACATCGTTTAGAACACTTGTTCTACTTAGACTAATTCCTCCTTTCGAAGTATCTTAGCCTTATGTGCATCCATTTGATCTTTCAGTTACGATCGACCAAATGGTGTTTTAGATAAGTCAAACTCCTCAGATAAGCTTTGCCCGCTAAAGCATCAACTTACCTGAGTATGTGCACTAACCCCACGGAAGAGCTTTGCCCGTTAAAGCATCCACTCAACTTTGGAAGTTCTGACCTGATATATGGCACATAGAACAAGTTTCGAACACAAAGATGCACTAGGTGCAGGGTCTAAAACATTTTATGATACAAGTACACCCCTTCAACCGAATGAAGAGTTTAGCTACGAATATCCACAGAGGTGGATACCATAGCTAAGTACTCGAGGGTTTTTGAAAGACAGTAAGTAAGGAAAGGGGTGAGTACTTCAAGAACCGACAAGAGTACTCAGAGAAAGTAAAGACAAGCTTGAGTACTACAACCGACAAGAGTACTCAAGAACTAACTACAATACTCAAGAACCAACAAGAGTATTATAGATTTAAAACCAAACTTACAAATGCCAAACTTTATAGAGAGAGAAGTGTTTTTGAATTTGAGGATTGTGGGATTTTAGGATGGATTACAAATGAGAGGAGAAGCATGTATTTATAGCCATGGGAGGAGGAGATGTGTGGAGGAGAAGCCACCACATGGCAACATCTCCATGGAAGCTCCATGGAAGGTCATAGCCGCCGGTTGGAGGTAAGGGGAGGAGGAGAGCTTCCTCCATGGCTCACCTTCTCCAAAAGCCGCCTGTCATGGAGGAGAAGGAGGAGGTTTTGTGTGAGTTTTGTAATGTTTTCACAAAACTATCGGTGTAATTCAGCTCCGGACTGACTTTGGTTGCTCCTCGGTTGGATTTGTTTTGAGTGATTCAATGTCAGGATCTTGATATTTCTTCATTCGGCATCTAATCGTGACCTTGGAATGACTCGTAATATATTTTCAGCATAAAATCCTCTCCTTTGCGTGTATTCTCTCTAGGCTCCAAAATACCCTACAGATAAATATCGGAACTAACAAGCAAAAGTTAAATAGACAAACAGTCTAATTTGGTGGGTTTTACTGTGTTTATGATTCGTATAATTATGGTCCATCAGATCACCCCACACTTTTAGTTGTTCATCCCGAACAATGCTATTAAAGGGCGGCACACTAAGTAAGCTTTTAAAATATGAAAGTTAGACTGTGGGACTAGATTTATCCTAATTCATGCATTACTACTTATTACGGAATTAAACCGTGTAAATAAATAGAAGAAACTTGATACTTGTACCTTCGTGCTGAGATGCAAATTATTTTGGATGTTTCGGGAGATAGCCCTTTTTAGGCTCCTGGACTGCAACCTCGGGACCGTCTCGCACTATATGGTTTTCTTGTAGCTTTCTCTAGCCGGTGATTCGGTTCGGGTTTCAATGGTTTGGTCTTTGATTTTCTTTTGGCGAGGGACACCTTTTGTAGTGAATCGGCCTTTGGCCTTTGATTTGACTCTTCGAGTACTTTACTTTTGTTCGGTTAAAACCTTCACAATTTTGGGCCTTTGGCCTCTTGATTTGCTTCTTTGAGATGTTGCCTTTTTGTGGCTTGCTAGTCCATTTTCTCAAGCCTTTTTGGGAGGTCCAATCATTGCCCGCAAGCATATGGAAATACCTCCCCGCTCCTCTCATCCTTGCCGTTTCGCGCGGGTCAAGATGAGGGTCGCTCATCTATTTTCTCGGCTACTTTGACTAGAGATAGGACTGTCTGATTCCCTTCCTCGCCTTTTTTCTTTTTGAATAAATACTGCATGACGGAGATGACTTCAATCTTCATTGAAACCCGAAGTGCAGCCTCCACTGACTTCAAAACCCATATAGTTAGATTCGATCCTTCGAGTGCTTGCCAAGCCTCTCTAGGGCAGTTTATGTCAACTCCACATCCCTAGTTTATCTCAGCACAAAGGGACAAATGAGAAGTTACATTCTAAGTTTTTAAACAAGTGAATTTTCACAAGGTTAATGCATGAATTATGATCTATCTTTTTTCACATTCTTAAGTTCATATTTTCAAAAAGATAATATTAAAGGAAAAGGAAAAGAAAAACATGTTATGTACACAGGTGGTTCTCACCCCACACTTTTGAACAAAGGCGTGCCTTTCAGCACAACCTAGTTCAAAAGCCAGGCAAGCAGACATTATGAGAAGGAAATGACATTAAGGAAAAGGGAAGAACAGAACTCCCTTTAAAGTGTCGAGTGAACGACATGGCATGAGGCTGGATAATCGAGGGAGTTCGGCTGGGGCCTTGAACTCTTGGCGTAGGCCTGGCTGGCTTAATGTTGCACCCAAGTCCGATTCCTGAATAGTCATTTCTTCTATGCACCAAGTGGGTGAGAGCGACTTATTGGTAAAAACTAAATGACAGAAAAATAAAAGACAAAAAGTAAGATAGGTGTCGGGTTACCTCCCGACCAGTGCCTTTGTTTAACGTCGTTGGCTCGACAGTACCTCATTCCTGGATCACTGGTTTGGATCCAATGGGTGGCTTAGGTCATATTTCGCCACTGTTCCTGTGTTGATTTTGGCCTTGACTCTTCCTGATTTCTTGCGAGATGATGTGCTTGGGTCCAATTCCCATGGTTCTGGTGGTTTCTCCTTCCAACGTCTCTGAGAAGGCGAGGGACCCTTCACTACTAGTCTCTTGAACTGTGTTTTCTGGTGTTTAGGGCTGCCTTGTTCAGTTATGGCGAAAACATGCTCCATTGAGGAGTCGTTCTGCTCAGGCCCTTTTCCCATCCTCCTTTTAGCCTCTTCATGGATCACATAGTTTTCTGCGACTTGCCTATTGATCGAGGGGAAAAGTTGGGAAGCTTGCATCTTAAGGCTCTGTTCGGCCTTGTCATGTCTGTCTGTGAGGATCTGGTCGTAGATGGTCTCGGATGCTTGGGTGATTATAGCTGGGTATGGCTCGGGCAGCATGCTGGTGGTATTCTGGACTTCTTCCATTGCTGACACGGCATTTAGTTCCCATGAAGGTTTTTCCTCGTTGCTCCCGATACTTTCTATATCCCAATCTTCTGATGGCTTGGAAGTCTCTTATGATGGCTCGGGAGTTTCTTCTTTGTCTATCTCTGGACCAGCTTCTTCTATCTGCATTCCTCTGTCAGTTTGGGGTATTCGTTTTGTGGTTGCGGCCAGGTCATTTATGAGGTTCCACATGTCTGCCATGGTTAAGTTCCTGGATGATCTTCTCATTACTTCGTTAATCCTTGTCAGCTCATCGGCCCTCATCCCACGAAGAAATTTTTGAAGAAGAACTTTCTTCGTGAATCCATGGTGCGGGCAGCTTGAGACGATGGTATCATAGTTCGTTTAGTATTCGTCCAAAGTCTCATCCCGGGATTGTTGAAGGCACATGATCTTCTCACGAGTTTTTTGGCGTAAGGATGGGGGGAGAATTCCTTCAGGAATGGAACGCAAAGGTCCACAAAATGTACTGCACTACTAGCGGTTGATGTGTAATACCAGATCGTTGCAAAGTCAGTAGAAGAAAATTTGAAGCATTTAAGCTTAAATTCCTCTAACATTTCATTTTCAGGTTTTATGTGTTGGCAAACGTGGTGAAAGTTTCGGCAGTGTTGTATTGGGTCTTCTCCATCCGTCCCTCCGAACAGGGGATAATGTCTTGTTGTCCATGCATACGTAGTGGGTAGCGTCATGAGGAGATGAGAAGGGGAGGGAAAGAACAACTTATCCGACGGCTAATTCCCCGGCAACGGCGCCAATTTTGATGGACGCACAATCGTCGTGTGCAAACGTCAAGAATAAATTGATAAGTCCGCTACTCGCGACTTCACTACTGGGTAGCAAGTGGTAAGTAGGGGTCGAACCCAAGGGAATTAGGGGGATAAGTTGTTCTTTGAGGGAATTGTACAGCGAGGGAGCGTGTTTTTAGGTTGATTGAGCTTTTAGTGCAGAAAAGTAAGTGACTGGTTGGTTGGTTTTGGTGTTTAGTGTGGAAAGGTAAATGACCGAAAAGTAAATACTGAAAATAAAAGAGAAGACTTACAGCGGGTGTTGCGTGATTGGCAAGTCCTCCGGAAGGTGAGCAGTTGATAATCAGTTTATACTAAAATTTAAAGTAAATGCAGGTGGTGTTTAAATTTAAGGAAAGCATTCGGTTTCGGGGGCCTTGTATCATAGCTTGTTTATCATTGACCGCTAATGATCATACTAAGTGTTCAAAGATGAATCGAGGCTATTTCTAGCACAAGACTTGCAACATCGTTTAGAACACTTGTTCTACTTACACTAATCCCTCCTTTCGAAGTATCTTAGCCTTATGTGCATCCATTTGATCTTTCAGTTACGATCGACCAAATGGTGTTTTAGATAAGTCGAACTCCTCAGATAAGCTTTGCCCGCTAAAGCATCCACTTACCTGAGTATGTTCACGAACCCCACGGAAGAGCTTTGCCCGTTAAAGCATCCACTCAACCTTGGAAGTTCTGACCTGATATATGGCACATAGAACAAGTTTCGAACACAAAGATGCACTAGGTGCAGGGTCTAAAACATTTTATGATACAAGTACACCCCTTCAACCGAATGAAGAGTTTACCTACGAATATCCATAGAGGTGGATACCATAGCTAAGTACTCGAGGGTTTTTGAAAGACAGTAAGTAAGGAAAGGGGTGAGTACTTCAAGAACCGACAAGAGTACTCAGAGAAAGTAAAGACAAGCTTGAGTACTACAAGAACCGACAAGAGTACTCAAGAACTAACTACAATACTCAAGAACCAACAAGAGTATTATAGATTTAAAACCAAACTTACAAATGCCAAACTTTATAGAGAGAAGTGTTTTTGAATTTGAGGATTGTGGGATTTTAGGATGGATTACAAATGAGAGGAGAAGCATGTATTTATAGCCATGGGAGGAGGAGATGTGTGGAGGAGAAGCCACCACATGGCAACATCTCCATGGAAGCTCCATGGAAGGTCATAGCCGCCGGTTGGAGGTAAGGGGAGGAGGAGAACTTCCTCCATGGCTCACCTTCTCCAAAAGCCGCCTGTCATGGAGGAGAAGGAGGAGGTTTTGTGTGAGTTTTGTAATGTTTTCACAAAACTATCGGTGTAATTCAGCTCCGGACTGACTTTGGTTGCTCCTCGGTTGGATTTGTTTTGAGTGATTCAATGTCAGGATCTTGATATTTCTTCATTCGGCATCTAATCGTGACCTTGGAATGACTCGTATTATATTTTCAGCATAAAATCCTCTCCTTTGCGTGTATTCTCTCTAGGCTCCAAAATACCCTACAGATAAATATCGGAACTAACAAGCAAAAGTTAAATAGACAAACAGTCTAATTTGGTGGGTGTTACTGTGTTTATGATTCGTATAATTATGGTCCATCAGATCACCCCACACTTTTAGTTGTTCATCCCGAACAATGCTATTAAAGGGCGGCACACTAAGTAAGCTTTTAAAATATGAAAGTTAGACTGTGGGACTAGATTTATCCTAATTCATGCATTACTACTTATTACGGAATTAAACCGTGTAAATAAATAGAAGAAACTTGATACTTGTACCTTCGTGCTGAGATGCAAATTATTTTGGATGTTTCGGGAGATAGCCCTTTTTAGGCTCCTGGACTGCAACCTCGGGACCGTCTCGCACTATATGGTTTTCTTGTAGCTTTCTCTAGCACGTGATTCGGTTCGGGTTTCAATGGTTTGGTCTTTGATTTTCTTTTGGCGAGGGACACCTTTTGTAGTGAATCGGCCTTTGGCCTTTGATTTGACTCTTCGAGTACTTCACTTTTGTTCGGTTAAAACCTTCACAATTTTGGGCCTTTGGCCTCTTGATTTGCTTCTTTGAGCTTTTGCCTTTTTGTGGCTTGCTAGTCCATTTTCTCAAGCCTTTTTGGGAGGTCCAATCATTGCCCGCAAGCATATGGAAATACCTCCCCGCTCCTCTCATCCTTGCCGTTTCGCGCGGGTCAAGATGAGGGTCGCTCATCTATTTTCTCGGCTACTTTGACTAGAGATAGGACGGTCTGATTCCCGTCCTCGCCTTTTTTTTTGCATAAACACTGCATGGCGGAGATGACTTCAATCTTCACTGAAACCCAAAGTGCAGTCTCCACTGACTTCAAAAACCATATAGTTAGATTCGATCCTTCGAGTGCTTGCCAAGTCTCTCTAGGGCAGTTTATGTCAACTCCACATCCCTAGTTTATCTCAGCACAAAGGGACAAATGAGAAGTTACATTCTAAGTTTTTAAATAGTTGAATTTTCACAAGGTTAATGCATGAATTATGATCTATCTTTTTCACATTCTTAAGTTCATATTTTCAAAAAGATAATATTAAAGGAAAAGGAAAAGAAAAACATGTTATGTACACAGGTGGTTCTCACCCCACACTTTTGAACGAAGGCGTGCCTTTCAGCACAACTTAGTTCAAAAGCCATGCAAGCAGACATTATGAGAAGGAAATGACATTAAGGAAAAGGGAAGAACAGAACTCCCTTTAAAGTGTCGAGTGAACAACATGGCATGAGGCTGGATAATCGAGGGAGTTCAGCTGGGGCCTTGAACTCTTGGCGTAGGCCTGGCTGGCTTAATGTTGCACCCAAGTCCGATTCCTGAATAGTCATTTCTGCTATGCACCAAGTGGGTGATAGCGACTTATTGGTAAAAACTAAATGACAGAAAAATAAAAGATAGAAAGTAAGATAGGTGTCGGGTTACCTCCCGACCAGTGCCTTTGTTTAACATCGTTGGCTCGACAGTACCTCATTCCTGGATCACTGGTTTGGATCGCATGGGTGTCTCAGGTCATATTTCGCCACTTTTCCTGTGTTGATTTTGGCCTTGACTCTTCCTGATTTCTTGCGAGATGATGTGCTTGGGTCCAGTTCCCATGGTTCTGGTGGTTTCTCCTTCCAACGTCTCTGGGAAGGCGAGGGACCCTTCACTACTAGTCTCTTGAACTGGGTTTTCTGGTGTTTAGGGCTGCCTTGTTCAGTTATGGCGAAAACATGCTCCATTGAGGAGTCGTTCTGCTCAGGCCCTTTTCCCATCCTCCTTTTAGCCTCTTCATGGATCACATAGTTTTCTGCGATTTGCCTATTGATCGAGGGGAAAAGTTGGGAAGCTTGCATCTTAAGGCTCGGTTCGGCCTTGTCATGTCTGTCTTTGAGGATCTGGTCGTAGATGGTCTCGGATGCTTGGGTGATTATAGCTGGGTATGGCTCGGGCAGCATGCTGGTGGTATTCTGGACTTCTTCCATTGCTGACACGGCATTCAGTTCCCATGAAGGTTTTTCCTCGTTGCTCCCGATACTTTCTATATCCCAATCTTCTGATGGCTCGGAAGTCTCTTCTGATGGCTCGAGAGTTTCTTCTTCGTCTGTCTCTGGACCAGCTTCTTCTATCTGCATTCCTCTGTCAGTTTGGGGTATTCGTTTTGTGGTTGCGGCCAGGTCATTTATGAGGTTCCACATGTCTGCCATGGTTAAGTTCCTGGCTGATCTTCTCATTGCTTCGTTAATCCTTGTTAGCTCATCGGCCCTCATCCCACGAAGAAATTTTTGGAGAAGAACTTTCTTCGTGAATCCATGGTGCGGGCAGCTTGAGACGATGGTGTCATAGTTCGTGTAGTATTCATCCAAAGTCTCATCCCGGGATTGTTGAAGGCACATGATCTTCTCACGAGTTTTTTGGCGTAAGGATGGGGGGGAGAATTCCTTCAGGAATGGAACGCAAAGGTCCACAAAATGTACTGCACTACTAGCGATTGATGTGTAATACCAGATTGTTGCAAAATCAATTAAAGAAAATTTGAAGCATTTAAGCTTAAATTCCTCTAATATTTCATTTTTAGGTTTTATGTGTTGGCAAACGTGGTGAAAGTTTCGGCAGTGTTGTACTGGGTCTTCTCCATCCGTCCCTCCGAACAGGGGATAATGTCTTGTTGTCCATGCATACGTAGTGGGTAGCGTCATGAGGAGATGAGAAGGGGAGGGAAAGAACAACTTATCCGACGGCTAATTCCCCGGCAACGGCGCCAATTTTGACGGACGCAGAGTCGTCGTGTGCAAACGTCAAGAATAAATTTATAAGTCCGCTACTCGCGACTTCACTACTGGGTAGCAAGTGGTAAGTAGGGGTCGAACCCAAGGGAATTAGGGGGATAAGTTGTTCTTTGAGGGAATTGTACAACGAGGGAGCGTGTTTTTAGGTTGATTGAGGTTTTAGTGCGGAAAAGTAAGTGACTGGTTGGTTGGTTTTGGTGTTTAGTGCGGAAAGGTAAATGACAGAAAAGTAAATACTGAAAATAAAAGAGAAGACTTACAGCGGGTGTTGCGTGATTGGCAAGTCCTCCGGAAGGTGAGCAGTTGATAATCAGTTTATACTAAAATTTAAAGTAAATGCAGGTGGTGTTTAAATTTAAGGAAAGCATTCGGTTTCGGGGGCCTTGTATCATAGCTTGTTTATCATTGACCGCTAATGATCATACTAAGTGTTCAAAGATGAATCGAGGATATTTCTAGCACAAGACTTGCAACATCGTTTAGAACACTTGTTCTACTTAGACTAATCCCTCCTTTCGAAGTATCTTAGCCTTATGTGCATCCATTTGATCTTTCAGTTACGATCGACCAAATGGTGTTTTAGATAACTCGAACTCCTCAGATAAGCTTTGCCCGCTAAAGCATCCACTTACCCGAGTATGTTCATGAACCCCACGGAAGAGCTTTGCCCGTTAAAGCATCCACTCAACCTTGGAAGTTCTGACCTGATATATGGCACATAGAACAAGTTTCGAACACAAAGATGCACTAGGTGCAGGGTCTAAAACATTTTATGATACAAGTACACCCCTTCAACCGAATGAAGAGTTTACCTACGAATATCCATAGAGGTGGATACCATAGCTAAGTACTCGAGGGTTTTTGAAAGACAGTAAGTAAGGAAAGGGGTGAGTACTTCAAGAACCGACAAGAGTACTCAGAGAAAGTAAAGACAAGCTTGAGTACTACAAGAACCGACAAGAGTACTCAAGAACTAACTACAATACTCAAGAACCAACAAGAGTATTATAGATTTAAAACCAAACTTACAAATGCCAAACTTTCTAGAGAGAGAAGTGTTTTTGAATTTGAGGATTGTGGGATTTTAGGATGGATTACAAATGAGAGGAGAAGCATGTATTTATAGCCATGGGAGGAGGAAATGTGTGGAGGAGAAGCCACCACATGGCAACATCTCCATGGAAGCTCCATGGAAGGTCATAGCCGCCGGTTGGAGGTAAGGGGAGGAGGAGAGCTTCCTCCATGGCTCACCTTCTCCAAAAGCCGCCGGTCATGGAGGGGAAGGAGGGGAAGGAGGAGGTTTTGTGTGAGTTTTGTGATGTTTTCACAAAATTATCGGTGTAATTCAGCTCCGGACTGACTTTGGTTGCTCCTCGGTTGGATTTGTTTTGAGTGATTCAATGTTAGGATCTTGATATTTCTTCAGTCGGCATCTGATCATGACCTTGGAATGACTCGTAATATATTTTCAGCATAAAATCCTCTCCTTAGCGTGTATTCTCTCTAGGCTCCAAAATACCCTGCAGATAAATATCGGAACTAACAAGCGAAAGTTAAATAGACAAACAGTCTAATTTGGTGGGTTTTACTGTGTTTATGATTCGTATAATTATGGTCCATCAGTCCACTTCATCTACCACTTCCAATGTGCTAATATTCCCTCTCAGATTAGGCACTATCTGCGACGATAGCTGACGCGCGTCGTCTGACACGTCAAACTTAATATTTATATCTCCTGCAAACAACTAGTGTAGTGGCAAGCAGGGTCCAACACAAGGGAGCTGGTGTTCCTGAAGCTGTTACTGAAAACAATTAAAAAGGGGGTTTTGTGAGCAAGTATTGTAAAAGCACAAGAGAAAAGAATAACAAAGATTTCAATCACAGAAAGCATTCAGCTTAGGGTTTTTATTGTGACACATTTATCATTGACTGCTAATAATCAAATCTCAAGTTTTTAGTGTGGTTACTCTGCGAAAGGTTATAACCTAAAGTATTCCGGGAAAGGTAATACACCACAATCTAATCCGGGAAAGGTGTTAGACTTCTAGTTCTCCTAAATCCAATAGTCCAGGAAAGGTGTTATCGAATCTAGGTGTCACTACCTGTCTTTACGGGTAAGTATCAAACACGAATGAACGATAGGGGCTGAATTGATTGGCTAAGCTTTACCATGACAAGTATCCACTTAGCTTCACAATTCAATCCTTGAAATTAAGCACAAGAACTAGAGAAACAGGAAATTGCATTAAGAATAAAGTCTCAAAACGTTTGTCACAATGAACGAAACCCTAAACTGAATTAAAAGATTAGCTACTCATAGCCATAACAAAAACACAAGTATTTTTTTAATGAAAGCGATGGAAAATTATTCTCTTCGTCGAAAGCATGCGTCTTCTCCTCCAGAGCCGTCTTGAATGATGGAATTATGAGATGATGGAAACCCTAACCCCAAAAATCTTATTTATAGCAAAAAATAGGGTTTCCAAGTCTGTTTTTGGGCTCAATTTCCAAGTTTTGGCCTTGCTGACGTCATCAAATCGCTTTGACACTTCGTTTTCAAAACTCATTTCCAAGTCTTAGGAGCTAAGTCTAATAATCGGTAATGAAAGAGGAGTTTGACACTTCGTTTTCAAAACTATCTCCAACAAAGTCATGCTCACGTACTAATACAAGGGTCATCCCTCTACTCAAATCACAACGCATACACACGAAAAGGAATGATGGGAAGTACATTGCCAAACTTAAGTGTGCGCCTCATTCTTCTTCTTTTTTCAAGGCATTTTGCCCACGATATACTTCACAAATTTTTCTTTTGATAGCTTGCCTTATTTTGGCTTGTGCTTGCAAAAACTTTTTGTTTCTCTTTTTTTGTAGCTTGCCTTACTTTGGCTCGTGCTTCCATATATAAAACTTTTTGTTGGGGTCAATTTTTCACCCAAATTGACTCCACACTTAAGATTTTGCAATATACTAAGGATATAAATGGTGTGTGCAAATAATGTGAAAGAATAAATATCACCTAAGAGCAATGACTAAGTTTTTGAAGAGATGAAAAGATATTTCATGCTTGCTAATTCAATGTTTAAGTGATGCAAAAAAATTGCCTAAATATTAGATAGACAAAAGATAACAACAAAATTGACGTCTAGGAATTGTGCAGTCATAATAGTCAAGGCGATTCTAGATTCAAAATCATTACGAGAGCAATGAAACTAAATAGTTGAGTAATGGGGCAATGCGGATGCCTTCGAAATTTGAGTACTCAAATGTAAGCTAGTGCAAGTGCCTAGACATGTATAATTTCAATAGAATGCACTACACACCACACTCCACACTTAAGAGGAAGCTTAGTCCATAAGCGACATATATATAGAAATAAAAAGTGTAGTGCAAAGGGACTTCCCTGAAATTTGTAGCTCAAAGAGTGGCTCGTGGTTTTCTCATTCCTTTCCTGCGTATGATATTCAAGTCTGTAAAATAAACAAGTGACCACTACATAGAAATTATTAGTACATGTCACAAGTATAATGTGTAATCATAGTAGGGACTCCACACTTAAATCAAAAGCATCTAGCGAGGGATGATGTGAGTGCAAAATAAGCTCGATAAGGCATCTTACAAATGGTTTTACTTCCCTCAAAGACCTAGTTTAACATCTTGGCGAGACTAGAAAAGTGCCCCATGGAGTCTCATGGGAGAAGTCCTTTGCTCAAATAACTTCTCGTGGGGCCGTCGGTGCTTAAGACATCAATCCACCTTCAAATCCCATTTGACCTTCCGTCCATCAAGTCTACAATGGACTTTTAGGTGTAAACTCAATCCCTTCGAAAGTAATATGCTTTTCAAGATGGAGGGATTATAGGAGCTCCTTGCTAATAATTTTGCAAATAAGGTACAAAGCTCCTAAATTTGTCTCGAGACTATGTGATGAAGAAAGGGTCTTCAAAACTCGTCTCGAGCTTAATGGGCACACCGTCTTTCAGTTTCTCAATAACTTCCTTGGGTGCCCAATCCTCTAAACCCATCTCAATACTTGCATTCTCTTGTATGCGAGGTTGCCCTCTTGTAGCGCCTAGGTAAACATCAACAAAGTCTTCATACAATCCAAATCCTCGTGGCTCAATGTTCTCTTGCTCTATTTCATCCCCATTAATAGATTGAAGCTCACTTTCAATTACCACTTGTGGAGGTGAAAGTGTCCTAAAATTATAGTCTTCTATACTTGAATCATCTTCAAATATCTCTTTGATAGCTTGGCCAAACTTCTCAAAAGAGAAATATAACACTTTATCCTCACTTGATTCAAAGACTTCTTCTTCGGAAACCTCTTCTTCATCATCCAAGTTCCCATCTTCAATTACTCGTTGCGCCAATTTGCTTAACACTTGGTTTTGGGCAGCGAGTTCATCTAAACGTTGTTAAGAGCTTGGAAATTTTGTATCATGTTCAGATTGTCCTGCGCAACCTTGGCTTGGTAATCTTGAAGCATGGCTAGCATTTTCATGTCGGAGAATCCATCATTAGGTTGAGGAATTTCAGGATATTGGTGGTAAGGCCTCTTCAAATGAACTTATCATACAAATTTTGAGAGTATGAATGTGTTGGATATTCGTTTTCACCCCAATAAAAGTTTGGTTGCTTGTCCTCTTGGTCATCCCAATTTGGAGTGTAATACTTTGTTGGGTAGCCATGTTCTTTCCAATAAGAATTTAGCTCCTCCTCCTCTTGGTTGTATCCTTCATCGTACTTGACTTGTTGATTGTATGAATACATCCTCACAAAACAAAAAGAACAAAAGTTAGTAAGGGATATGAGTAGAGAATATACAAAAGCAAAAAGAAAATATTTACAAGACTAGTCGAGATATTCACACGACCTAGGCTAATGACAAGTTAATGCGTTGCTCCCCGGCAACGGCGCCAATTTGACGTACTAGTATTTTGTATGTCAAAAAAATTTTATAAGGCCAGTAAGAACCGGATCATCCAAGGGAGCAAGTTTAAACTTATGCACTATGTAAGGTTGAGCTTCTATTTATCCTAGTTGGAATTGAGTATTTTGTTTGGTTTTATTATCTAAACAAACATGAAAGAAAGAAATGGTTTCAACAAAGTTTGAGAAGTATTTCGGGGAAATACTTCACTTACCCAACATTAGAACCGAGTTTATTAACTAGCATGCAAGGTTTTGCATATATTGATTGGAAAATAGCCGCACATTCCAAGTATAACCCTCACCGTTTCAGCGCTATTGGTTTATATTAGAAATTTACCTTAAAGTACGAACCTCACCCTTTCGGCGCTATTTATTTGAATCAAGAAACTCGCTGATGTTTACCTACTCTCGTCGCGTAAACATGGCGAGTCCTTGTCATAAAACTAGTCTTTCCCGTTACAAACTTTGGCTACTCTCGTAGTCACCGAGTTTGTAACGTGTATTTTACTTAATAGTCAGACATTTAGCCTCACCCTTTTGGCGCTATTGGTTTAACGGCTCAAAGCTATACACTTAGGCATTTTCTCAAACACCTAGTATGCATCGCTGGGTTTAGGCGCTAAGGAAAATACAAATCATGTAAAACAATCAAAAACATGCAACGATTAACATATTAAACGATTCATAGTCGAGTAAGGTTTGTAGGACCCCAGAATATGGGTCACTACTCACTAGCCATCATCATGGAAATACAAATCATGTTCATGAACGGGACTAGAATTACAAACGAGAAAAATGAAGTACTACACCCTTTCAATTGATGTTGATAACTCCCTTCAATCTCAATCCTCGATCTGATCGTAAATCCTTGCGTTTTCGGTCCCCCTCCTCTATTTTTCATCATCTCCAAGTGTGTGGGCGTGGTTGGATGTGGAGAATTATGGTGATGATGTATGTTGGGGCTGAAAACCCTAATTTCCTTTTGTTCAAAATCTGCCTTTTGTGCATTTTTCCGAAACTTAGCCAAAATTGCGTTTTTGCCCATCTGGCTTGTGTCAGTTGTATCACTAGTATCACCTAAAAGTGACACAAGAAAAACCATAGAGCTGATTTTTCCTGGCAAGTATCACCCGTATCACTTAAATAGGCGGCATAAGCGATACAAGCGCATAGTGATATAAGCCTTTTGGCTCCGATTTTTGACCCCTTTAGAAACTGCATCTGCCCTTAGTCAAAACTACAATGTTGTAGCCCTTACTCTCAGCTTTCCAACAAGCCAAAGATTAGAACATTTTGACATCGTATGAGCTTTGGGCATGCGCGACAAGTAGGGATGTCAATCCTCCTATTTCTGCACTATTTTTGCCAAAATTCCCAAAAACATTTTGTTTCACCATGGATTCTTGTTGTCACCTAGAAACACCAAAACACAGAGTGAGAGCTCATAACAATAAGGAAAATGATCGATAATCAACTAAATGTGGAGCATAAACATAGTACAAATTTATGCTCATCTGCAAGGAGAATCAGCCACTAGGCATCTGCAGGATTTTCATGACATCTGCCAGACTCTCCGACCTTATGGAGTCACAGTGGAGAATTTTAAAATTAAAGCTTTCCACTTTTCTTTAACTGAGATGGCTCGATCTTGGTTTCTGTCTCTTCATTCAGGTAGCATCAAGACATCGGACCAGATGCAGAAAAAGTTTCTCGACGAATACTACCCAGTAGCTAAGGCCGGACAAGTTTGTAGACAGCTGCAAGTTATCAGTGAGGGGCGTAACGAGTAAATGTATGACTATCTGGAGAACTTTAATGCTGTGGAGCAGAGCTACTGCAATTTGGGAATGCCAGAGAAGCTAATAATTGAGTACCTGCTTGATGGTTTGAGGCCTCTCGACAGGATGCTGCTAGATGCCTCAGCTGGAGGAACCATCATGAATCTGTCCCCAGCTGGAGTGCAGAATTTGATCCCTAAAGTGGCCGAGAATGCTAGGTACAGAGAGGAGGTCAGCTGCCAGAAGGAATTTAGCCAAACTAGACATGTTGCAAAGGCTGAGACCCCTGCATCTGATTCGCTGAAAGAACAAAGAGATGATGAAGGTTTTAATACTAAACAGGTGGATACATAGGTCAATGTCAATGCAATGGGTGAATTTTAAAATTACAACAACCATGCACCCCAGCAACCTCAACAGCAGTAGTACCAGCCACCATATCGTCAGCAGCAATGTGGGTACAACAATCAGAGGCAGTACCAATAGTAAGGGCAAAACTACAACCAAGCAGGCCCTAGCAATCAGATATCCAGCAAGTCTCTGGAAGACGTAGTGAAAGAGATGGCAGCTAGTACCCAGCAATTAGCCACTACGATGTGGTAAAATCAGGCTAGGAACGACTCGAATCAGGTGAAGAACGATGGAACTTTAGCAGAGCTGGCTAAACAGATGTCCAACTTAGCCCAGATTGTTTTTGAGCAGAAGAAAGATCCGGAGAAGCCACCGTCGCAAGCAATGTATAATCCAAGAGGGAAAATCAGCACATTGGTAGTGGTAGATGAAGTGGACGCGGCCCGAAAGGAGTCTGCGGATGCACTGAACAAGTTGCTCACTCTCAACGAGCACATTAAGGCAAAAAAATAGTGAAAAAGAGCCTGAGTCAGTGCAGATCGCGCCCACAGAAGATATTAGCTCGATGCTAATGTCTAAAGCGGACGTGCCAATAATGTCTAAGCCAGGCGCGTCGATAATGTATGAAGCGAGAGCGACCTACACTGATACGTGTTCTAAAACTAACCCTTTGATTCCATATTTTGTGCAGGTAAGAGTTTCCGAAGAGCACATGATTGATAAGAATGAACTAGGAGATGAGTTGGAGGTGAAGGATGAGTCAAAGAAGTCAACATTGGAGCACCCACTCGCTACGAGTCAAGAGGCACCGCATGGAAAGTGTAAGGAACCAGGTGCCTTCACAGTCACCTGTGGTATTGGTGACACTGGTATACATCATTGTTTATTTGATTTTGGTGTTGTCATTAACGCTATACCATACTCGTTATATTGTTCACTGAAAGTGGGACCATTGAAGCTTCCTAACCTATTGGTAGAGTTAGGAGATAAATCATGTATTCGTCCCCTTGGTTTGCTAGAGCATCTAACCCTACATGTAGGAGACGTTGTTGTTCCTGCAAACTTTTATGTTTTGCAGATGGGAGATGCTAGAAACGCTGATCCTCCAGCACTTATTTTGGGACGTCCATTCCTCTTTGCCACTAAGACCAAGATTGACATGGAAACAGGCTTGTTGTCACTTGTGTTTGTTTGCAAGACATCAAATTTTTATATCTACGAGGATGATGACCGTCTCTACGTGAAGAAGCCACCGGACATCGTGCATACACCGTATCTTCGTGCGATATCTCCCTACCAACCAGATGAGGCCAGACATACGACGAGCTGTGCAGCTAGAGAAGTGTCAATGAGTAAAGTATCCTCCGAGACTCAGGAGGATGTGAAGGCAAACCCGCTTGATCGATGGAGAATAGATTCAAGCTCACCATTCCACGAGGGCTATGAGCATAGTGAAGGAGTAGTTGAGGCGAAGTTTGACCTCACACGTCCATGGGATCCCAACCTGTGATCCCTAATGAGGTATTGTCGAGCCAACGACGTAAAACAAAGGCGCTTGCAGGAAGGTAGCCCCATGAATTTTCATTTTTCTATGTCGTTTATGTTTGTTTGAGTCTTGAGTCATGTTTTTTATATTGTCTTTTGGGAAAATAGATGTTTTTCGTGTAGGAAACAGGTCCAACTCAGTGCATATCGCACCGAGTGCGGACATTAGCACCGCGCCCGCAGCACACATCAGTGGCACTCCGAGTGTGAACATTAGCGCGTTGACCGTGCCCTAATGTCTATTGTGGGTGTGGTTGACTATTGACCAGCGTTGACCGACTCGTTTGACTAGAATTCTCACCATCATGCGACAAAATGAGGGGAGTACCAGTTCACCTTTATTCTTTATTTACTTTTTCCCTTTGTTTGTGTGTCTTGCATTATCGTGTCTTTGAGCTTAAATCGTACTGTGAGGACGCGACTCGGTTCAAAAGTGTGGGGTGGGAGAGTCAATCCATCTGTTGTGTCAGCATGTTTATTTTTCTTGCATATTGTACTATGTCAGCACGTATCTTTAAAAATAAAAAATAAATAAAAATTTTTTTTTTGGAAAGTATGAATTTTCTCTCTATTTTATGGATATGCACTATTGAATTATGAGTATGTGAAATTTATGATGCTGATTAATGCATTTCTCTCGTGAAATCTGAATTGTGCTTCTACATGTGAATTTAACCCACTACGTCTCTTTTGAGTTGAGATAAACAGGGATGTGGAGTTGATAGAAACGTCCTAGAGAGACTTGACAAAGCATTCAAAGGACCAACATTTCTAACTATGTGGATTTCGTGAAGGCTAGCACTTCGAGACGATATGGTTTAGAGTTTGCTCCGCCGCCATAGTGTTTATGTGAATTGGCGGGATGGGAAAACAGTCTGTCCTATCTGTAGTCCGAAGTACCCGGGAAAAGGTGGAGGGTCCCCATCTTGACTCGCGTCAAAAAGGTCGAGGATGAGAAAGAGCGGGGAGGTATTTTCATATGCTTGCGGGCGATAATTGGACCTCCTTGAAAAGAAAAGAAAAAAGGACAAGCAATTCACAATAAGGGAGCAAAGCTCAAGAAAAAAATCAGCTAAGTTGTGAAGTGTTATACAGAAAAAGTGAAGTACAGCATTCGTACATCGAGAGCCAAAGGCCAAAGAAATTTCACTATATCAAAATCTATCCAATAAAAAAAAGCTCAAAGATCTTGAAGCTTGAATGAATCACGTGCCAGAAAAAGTGATGAAATATAACCTTGTAACTAGAGCTCGGGACCGCGAGTGCAGATCATGGGTCTAAAGAGGACTAACTCCCATTCATCCGAATTGATTTGAATTTCAGCTCAAAGGTAACATGTATCAAGTTAATTCTATGTTGAGCATGATGATTTGAGTAACGATTGAGTTATGCGCAAAAAAGCAAAATCTAGACTAGCAACTCATATTTAGGTGCATCTATTCAGGACGTCGAAGAAATTGTGGTATTACATTTGTTTTCTTTCTATGAATTGTTCTTGTTCGGGACAAACAAGTTTAAGTGTGGGGTGGTGTCATCATCCCTCCTCTTCAGCTAGCCCCTCACCAAGCCTTCCTCAAGGACAACAAACCCGTGATCTCTTTTTCCAAGGTTGAAATCTAGGCCAGAAGGGATCGCTTGCAACATGCCCTGGTCGCCAAGTTTACCGTCGGGCGGCCTCACATTGAAGAGGTTCAATTTGCCCTTACATCTTCCCTCCCCTCCCACCATCGGCGCCTTGGATGCTAGACATATCCTGATCATCCCCAACTCGCCGGAAGATGCAAACCTAGTGCTCCTCCACCCCATCCGTAAGTTTGGCCAATCCGTGTTCAGAATTTTCAGATGGAGCGCAGATTCTAACACCCGGAAAGAGCCCACCCAAATTTTTACTTGGGTCCGCCTCCCTAATCTACCTCCTGACCTATACGAACAAGGTTTTATAGCGTCTATTGTCTCTATGATTCGGGTCTAGAATAAATAACGTCCTTAAGAGAATTATTATCATATATATAACAGCCCTGGTTGTAAAACGAAACATCAACAAATGAATTAAGCAAATATCTCTTCTTCCTTCTTCCTTCTTCTCATCTCCTTTCTTCTCCAAACCCAAACCCTTATCTTCCTATTCTCATCTTCAATCCCATCTTCACATCCATAATATTTGTTGTAGACTATCAAGTCTGCATCATTGGTGCTTTCATTGAGAGTGAAAAGTCATGGCAACCGATTCGTATGAGTATACAACCTTTCTACCGTTATGTGAGATTTCTGATTTCTATGGCGAGGATGTGGAGGGATGGTTGTCTCAGAGAGAAGATTTCTTTGATCAATATAAATTGGATCCAGAGTTGGGATCAAATGAGAAATGACATCTATCGATACCATTGCAGGTAATTAGTTGGTTATAAGGGCTGGCATTGTACGTAACTGTTTTGATTAGAATTATACGATCCCATATTAATTGACCAGTCAATTTTGTAATTCGGCAGTATCGGCACTCAAATGTCATCACATCTGGTAATTCATGTTCGCTACTACATGTTTTATGTAATTGATTAAAATGCGTAGATTGATACATATAATTTGTATCACATTATATAGGAGAGTCGACCACGTAACTGTTTAATTCGTAGTTGTCTATTTATAATTTGTAGCAGTTTAAGATGGGTAAATTGCGTAGAGTATTACATGTAATTCATAGCGCAGTGACACGGTGGAATTGAGCATGTAATTTTAAAATGCGTAGATGTATAACTAAAATTCGTATCGGATTATAGCATTGGAAACTTTTAGACAGCTAAAATGTGTAGCACATTATACATAATTCTTAGCATGTAATTCATAATTGTTTGCAGAGATTTTGTAAGTTATGTAAGCCATTTAAGTAAAGTAAGTGTAACAATTTTGCAATTTTAATACATAATTTGTAACAGTTCAATGTTTGCGCGAAACAGGTCACTGTGATGTTGATGTAGAATTTTGCGATGATGATACTAGTTTGTTTGTATCAGATTCTGGTACTAGACATTGGATTTCTAAGTGTCCAGATGAATTTAAACCTCGTATTGGGATGGTATTTAAAAATTTTGAAGATGCCATCAAGTTTTACAAATATTATGCATACTTTGATGGGTTTTCTGTGCTTTTATCGACCACTAGCACAAGGTCAAATGGTGTACTAACCCACAAGTATTTGGTGTTCTCAAAGAAGGGGTTCAAAGAGAACGCTACACTTGTTGACACTGTAAATTCGGTAGAACAAAGTGAGAGGCATAGAAGGGATAATAGGTGTGGATGTTTTGCAAGAATGTGTTTGAATATAATTGATGGTGGTATATACCGTGTTTACTCTTTTAAGGTGGCTCACAATCATTGGTTGGTTAATGATATTGGTAAACAATATTTGAATCAAGATAGGCAGTTGTCGGTTGTTCACCAAAATATTATCATGCAATGTGGTAAATACCGAAATGGGTCTACCAAAGCGCATCATCTTGTAAAAGATTTATGTGGGGGCTTCAGTAATGTTGGGGCAACTGTTACTGATTTCAAGAATTTCAAGAGGGATTTGAAGCTATATATTGGGCTTCACGATGCACAGATGATAGTGGATAGTTTATCGAACAAGAAAAATACTTGTCAGGGTTATTCTTTTGAGTACAATGCAGATGAGCATGGCTCTCTATCCAGATTGTTCTAGGCTGATCAGATAGCAAGGGGTGATTGCATTATATTTGGTGATGTTGTGTCATTTGATGCAACATACAGAATTAATAAGTAAGGCAATTGACGAATATGTTATCTTCAGGCACAATCTATTTTTTTGAACCTAATTGAATTTTATCTACAGGTGCAATCTTGTTTTCGTACTATTCACTAGCGTTGACAACCTCACAGAAGAATGACACTGGCTGCTGGGTTGATATCAAAGGAGGATGTTGATTCTTACACTTAGTTGGTCACTTTCTTCAAGAATATAGTGGTTCACGATCCGAGTGTTATTGTGACTGGCCAAGATGCAGCAATGAAGGTTGCCATTTCCCGTGTATTTCCCAGAAGTCGACATAGGTTTTGCATGTGGCACATCACCGAAAAGTTACAATCAAGGGAAATTTGTAGACATAATGGGTAGGATTCTGTTTAGCATTCGTAATAATGCATATTATACTATTGATTGGTATTATAAGTGTTATATGGGACGATTTTTTTTAATTATTTTAAATAGTATTAAAGGTGACACAGGTTTTTAAAATAGTATTAAAGATGTTATATGGGATGATTATAGCGATCCTAAAGAATTTGAAGATCGATGGTGGGAGATGATTATTAAATATGAACTCCAATGTAACAAATGGCTAGCTGACATGTATGAACTAAGAGGTTCATGGATTCCTATTTATTTCCGTGATGGTACAATGGGAGGCCTTTTGAGGACCACTTCTCGTTCCGAAAGCGAGAACTCTTTTTTTGTAGGTACATTTACGGGTTTATGACTCTTGTGGAAATTTTCACGGGTTTCAATGATGCTATAGATCTTCAAATAAATATTAGGGTGCAGCTTTACATTGAATCAAGATGTTCCAGCCCATCTCTTCAATCAAAGCATAAATTGGAGAAGCATGCATCAGAAATTTTCACAATTTCTATTTTTAAGAAACTTCAATTGGAGATTTTTTATGCTTCTCATACTTGTGGAATTCAGATGATGGTGGATAATGAAGATGGTAAAATGTACACTATATATGATACCGAAAGAGAAAACAAAACCTTTTAGGTAAAGTCATACAACTTTACTAGTTTGTTTCACCGATTTCATGTTTTAATATGGTCTGTAATCACTATAATACGTATCAGTACGTTTAAAATTGGTAGATTCGTATTATGATAGGTCGTCATTTATTATTCGTATCAGCATGTTTAAAATTTGTAGTCTTGCAATGTAAACCATAATGCCATGTACATTTTGTAGGTGAATTTCATAGTATCTAATGACAAACTGAAGTGCTGCTGCAATAACTTGGAATCATGTGGTTATATTTGTCGTCATTTGTTCTGTGTGATATTATTTATGAGATTCGAGAGGATACCTGAGTTCATGGTAATACCTAGATGGCATAAGGAGGCATCAAGGAGGGACAATCCCGGTTCGTATGTTGATTTCTCCAAAAAAAAAATAAGGGAACAAATAATGTTATCGTCAGCTATATGGTCACATGCTAACCTTGTTATATGCAGTTTTGGGAGTAATGTTGACATCTTGCAAAGATTCCACGACAATATATTTCAGTTTGTTCAGGAGAATGCGCCGAATGATGTTGCTAGCAACAATACATCAAAAGCCGACTATTTTCGATCTGTTTTGGACATGCCTCAGCCCATACATGTATTTGTTAATAACCCTGCATTATCAAAGAACAAAGGAAGTGGTAAGCGGGTGAGAGGACCTAGAGATATTGCCATGGAGAAATTGAAAAAGCATCAAAGGTTATGTGGGTATTGTAATGAGAAAGGTATACATGACAAGCACGCGTGTCCCAAAAAAACTGTTGGGCGAATCAACAAGACAGGAACGAACCTGTGAAGGTGCCAGTGAATATCATGCAGCTGACCATGATAGTGAATATACCTAGGAACAAGTTATAATTCGTATTTAGTAGTCATAATTAGTAGCATATGAACATTGTTTTTGAAAGTGCGTTGATTAAGCAATAAAATTCTTAAAGCATATTTGTTATGTTCGTTGAGTAGATTTGTGAGATTCTTAGTGCTACACCTTTTATTTTTGTAGTGAAACATTTAAGACTCACTGAACAATTTTACACCTACGAACTGTTACGAATGCTGAATACATGTATATGGTTATCCCATTACAAATTTTAGCATGTGGATTATGAATATTAAACAACAAATAAATAACACCTGCATGTTTGTCATTACAAAATGTAATTCAATTATTTACAGAAGCCGTTGCATAAGGAGCACAATTCGTAGTTGGATACAAAACAAACTTTGATTACAAGCAAGATGTGCAACATCTAATAAAAGAACTAGGTTATTACATTATGAAATGATATCTATTCATCTTGAGTTTCATCAACTAAATTATATTCTAAATGATCTTTAATTTTTATCCAGTCATGTGCACATTGTAAAACTTTGTCTCTTCTAGAATTCAGATGTGATCATAGGTACATTCAAGTAAGTGTCGCGCAACGCCTCTAGTTGTTTGTCTTGCTACAATGTAAATGCAAGTATCAATTAGTTAGTTAGTGCTGTAACTAACATCATGTTAAAACAATATTATTTGGTGATTCTTACCTCTTCACTCTCTTTAACAAAGCCACTCATCCAATTTGCAGTTCCTCCTCCTTTATACGTCTCCTTGTGCCTCATGGTGAAAATTCAACAATCGTCTCCATTGTTTTCTGTTTCCCAACTCAATTTCAGGCGATTTAGTTTTTCATTTTCAAACATGTGTAATTTCTTTTGTTTGACTTGTTTTAGATAAGCCAAGAAGTTGTACATCTGCATAAATATTATTAAAGGGGAGGAAACATTAAGAATATGTAGATTACATAATGTGCTAGTTGATTAATGCAAGCCACAGGCCACGCATTTTGATGTAAAATCTACACATTTTATGTTAGAAGTAACTGAATTATAAAGAGAAGCAGTTATTGTACCATATTGCGTATGGTGTGTCCATACCTGTCTTGGGTTCCTACCTTCATATTGTCAATTAGATCTATTTTCCCTTGATCATATCAAAACATAGCAAGTAGTAATATTTTTGGTAACATGTTGGGAACATGAACTGCAAGACCAGATTTGCAACTGTTAGAACAACATGGAAACCATCTAAAAATTATATATTTTCAAAATTCAGGCTTACCAAGCTGACTTCATGTATGTTAACTAATGGAAAATTTTCAATTCTTTTTGAAATGGCTATTTGAATTGGGCTGCCTTACTCTTCTTTGTTCCTCTGTCTCCTGCACACCCAATCTGCATGGCAATTCTGTGTTACAGACAGTGCATTTACTGTTGTAAACATATGTGTATGAGTACGTATTTGACACTTATAGCAATCTTTGTAGTGGCATAAAATCTAAGCAAGCTATTTTGTGATCTGTATTTTTCTTTTTAATTGAGCGAAATTCCCCACAAATCAATGATGGGGGTAGTGATGTATTTTCCTAGATGCAGGGAATGGAAATCCCTTCTTTTCCTGCAGTCAGCCCCATACTCAAATAATATATCACTGGAAATAATCAAATCATAAATATAGTTTCGCATTTTAAACACAACACTACGCATTATAATGAGAATAATTGGAGTTGTACTCTACGCATTTTAATCACCACACTACGCAGTATATGCATGAATTTATGCATTATAAGTATGTGTTGCTTTAAAGTCTATTAGAACACATGGATCACCCACCTCATGATCATGAGCTGCTCTACGCATTTTAAACTAAATTATGAAACCTACGTGATTGAATATAAAATTATAGGTAAAGGACAACACCTATTTTTGTAGTTGGACTCGTAGACCCACTCACACAAATCCATATAAGCTTTTGGAGCAGGTACTGTCAGGGGTATAACCCTCTCAATGAAAGGTGATTTTAGTTGTGGTCCTGGTTGTAATTCTCTCTTCGATCTTTGAACTTGCTCAGGATACGCAATTGGATTAGGATTTAGCACCTTAGCGCTTTGCTCGTCACACAATCTGGCAGCCTCTACAATAACTTGAGTTGGCAAGTCGGGGATCTCTGCCAGAATTGGTAGCGAATTATGCAGCTCAATATTGTTTTGGGCAACATCCAGACTGGGTAGCGTATGTTTTTGTGTTGCATTGTTTGTCGGTGTTTTAAACACATCGAGCGATAATTCTTCCACTGGTTGGCACTGTTCCATAGGATTTGGTGGGTTGAAAAGATCCACCATGTCGTTCACAGGTGATGTTCGGCGTTGTTCCGTAGGAGATGGTTGATCTTTGTGCACGGTGTCTGCATCGATTTCTGGTTCTTAAATATTACGCACCTCTTTCTGAAATGGTTCCTTTGATGATTGTTGGGTCTTCCAATTTTGATTTCTATTTTGAATGTAACTGTCAATATGTTTCCTGGCATCATCATTTGTTTTGTGGATTCTGGCCTGAAAATTCGACTGGAGCGCTGCTTGTCTGTATCCATAGTCATAATTCTCAAGTGCTTCTATTAATAATTTAGCAGCTCTTTCATGGTTTGCGACAAGTTTCTGCTATTCAAAAGGAGAAATGTTTATGAAAATGTAATGCACTTCGCATTTTAAATGTAATTCGAACAAGACATAATTAGCAATATAAGTACCTGGTTATCATTAATGACAAAACTTACAAAAGGCGTCTTCCTCATCCCAACCTCCTTTTGTACTTCTTTGTCTGTGTGTGGAATTCTATCTACTGATTGACCAATACGTGCATGTTGTTCTTGGTGATCCACATGTTTGTGCTATGTAAATACGAAATTAGTATGTATACAAGTCTTCTGTTACAAATTTAATCACTGCAATACGCATTATATATGGGAGACGAAACATATAAAATTTGAATAGACTGTTACGCATGATAAATATAAGATATCATCTTTATTGTAAATAGAGTCCGTGTTACAAATTTTATACAGCCTACTACGCATTAGAAATGGAAATTAGTCGTGTGAAGAAACGGCATGCTACTAATTTCATGTGAAAAAACTACGCATTTTAATTATATGGTTTTGATTGTGGTATTAACGATGGGTTAAATAACACATGCATCACCCTGTTAATACATCAGTATTATGGTTATGCCTTTGATTAAATTAGAAGTTGTGAAAAAAACTTAACAGTAGGTGTCTTTTTAAGTCTAGCCTCCCTTTGCACTTCTTTGTCATTGTGTGACACCACGTCCAGTGACCCTTCAATACTGCCTTCTTTTTCGTTGTCTTCCACCAGTTTCTGACATGTAAAGTTTAAGTAGAGTATTAAATCACAGGTGCATGATACGAATTTTAAATATATGGGTTGATTTACTGAGGAAAGTAAAACAAATTACTCATTATGTGAATGCATCAGCATTACATTTATGCATCTTGATTGTGAAAATTCCAATTTCAATTGTATACTTGACCAAATAAGAAGTTTTGATCTTACTTACACTAGGTGTCTTCTTCCCTTTAATGGCTGGTCGTAGTTTTCTGTGTTTGTCTGTAACCTTCTCCACTGACTGCGTAAAACTCGCAGGTTTTTTCCATTTTTGTAACACTGTAGTACCTTTACTGAGTCCACCTTGCTTAGTCTCATATTTGATCCTCTTTGCAATGACTACATCATTGATTCCTTTTATAGCAGGTCTTTGTCTATCTATTTTACATAGTCTGTGCTCAAACATGTCGATGTACAGTGCCTGCAAAACAAGATTATTGAACGTAGAGTCAGATGTTGAAATTAATACACATTATAAATTTACAAATAACAGTAGATACTTACAATTAAAAATGTAATTGGTCTATTGTACAGACTTCTCCTGTTTCCCTCCCATTCATCTCTTGTGTCCCGCAAGCATGTGATTATGTATTCGCACCAATTTAGAGCGTGTATGTCATCAGTTCCTTCAATTCCATTTAGGATTCGTTGGTTAGAAATTCCTGACTTAGTGCTTTCAACCATGGATGAGAAAAATAGCACAAGGAAATTTAGTTTGAAAGTATCATCTGCTCTTCCAGATTGTTGAATCTTATCCACAATATTTTTCCAGCTCCCTATTGAGTCTGTTGGACCACCGTATTGGTTTCTAAATAGTCTAACAATTGAAGTGTTTGGATTTGTCCTTCCCGGTAGTTTTATAATTCGCCCGCCTAATGGTAGTCCTAGAGTGAAATGAACATTTGTTGGTTCTATTTCTACGTCTCCCCTACAAGTGATGAGCGTGCTAGTCTTTGAGTCATATGATTCCAGCACCCATTCTCCCAAATCTGCATGCACCTTGTTTAATCTCAAATGAAGCATGGCTTATAAACCCATTGAAGCCACAACTATCCTTTGGTCTTCAGTAAGGGACTTTACACAGTCTGTTAGTGGCTTAGGACTAGTTCTTATTTCGAAGCCTGCATATCTTAGTTGTTTGGAATGGGGCATTTTTTGATGATCTTTAGGAACTCCATTTGACAAGATTATTTGCAAATCAGTGTGGTCTAGAAAATCATCATCGCTGTTTGCAAAATGGCATTCAATGTTGGTTGACTGTGGTTTTCTACTTGCTGCAAAAGTAGGGATATACAAATTATTACTGCCTCCCAGCTTATAATGAATCACTTCTAGCATTTTGAATGGCAATTAACCATGGAAACACTGGTATGCAAAGCCAATTAAATAGGAAACATTGCTACGCATTTTGAATAGAAAGATACGCACTATAATTGATAGTGTGATTCAGATATTGTAGTTATAATCTGCTAATGAACCAACAAAATGTACCTTCTTTTTCAGGCCGTGTAGAATTTTTTACAGATGCATGTGCATCTCTTCTTTTTTTTGGGGAAGCATAACCACCAATTGTGATTAGATTAAAACTAACGTGTTATTAGAAATTATGTTTTTCAAAAACGTCAGCTAAATAGTGAAAAAAATATCTCATACCTTGAAATGTTTGCGTGTTTGTATGGTAAATAATGTCTCTTACTTTATTCGTAGATGGCCCTTTATCTGGTACGTTTGCATTCTTATTTCTTTTTACCTCTAAAAATAAGAAGCTGCAAAAATTATTTGTGTTTCCGAAGTAGCTACCAATTATACGTACGTGACTGATGAAAACTAGCATGAATTAACTAACGTTGTTCGATTAAGGGAGTCCAAAACATCAATGTTATATGCGTAAGTATATAATGCATAGCATAATATTTATAATTGCTAGTCCCGGCTAAAGAATGTTGCCAAATTGGTACATTTGTGCGAAATATGCGCTTGAAAGTGAGTGACTAACTTTCACTGGCCACCATATTTGATAAAAGTTTCTACGCATTCTAAGATTACGTTGAAGTATGCATACAAACCCTAACAGCCCTAGCATTCCTATGCACAACTGTAAACCCTAAAATTCCTATTGACGACCGCCACATTCGTAGCCACCACTGTAATCGTTATTTTTTCCAACTCTCTGGAAACCCTCGCATTCGTAAACAGAATTACAACATACGTAGACACCACCGTAATTGAATTATGCTTCCGCCATTAGCCCTATAATGCGTTTATGATGTACCGTAAAATTGGTTAGATGTCTTTGTGTCCGCCATTAACCCTGTCGTCGTGAGTGATGCTTTTGTCGCCGTCGGTCGGGTTGATTTTTTAGAAAATTGCAGTATCACACTATTGATACGAATTTCGGATGTTTACTGATTTTCGGCGAGTGAATAGCGAGATGACGGTTTAGAATGAATTTTCAATTCCTAATTTGCCCCTTAACCATATTTTGTAATTAATTAATTACGAATTTTAATGAAAATTAGTACTAATGTTAGCCGTTTGGTTTTTTAATAGAATGGTTATTAAAATTTTCTATTTCTCATCTAACAACCCCTTCTCACCTGATCTCAACTAGTTGGATCCATTACAAAGACTCGCACGGATACACAATTTCATAGTCGAAGAAGCTACGGAGTGGCACTATGAAATGTATTAGAACTGGCGACTGACAACATGGGAAAATTTTGTTATCGATATCACGAACAGATTTTTGTCGTCAAATTTTGTAAGTGAAAATGCAACCGAAGTAGTTGTTTGTGATGATCAAATATTGCTAGTTGAATCGGCTCCTAAAACCTCAATCAAATCTTTAGAAATATTATCTGATTTGGCATTGGTGAAGCCTACTACGGGTTATATAGTTCACATACATGATTTATCAATTGTTCTTGGCTTAAACAAGCGTGAAGTTGTTGGATGCAATTAGGGGTGGCAAAATTATCCATCATCCATTATCCATCCATTAACCATCCGCTAAAATCCATCCATTTAGTTAATGGATTGAACTAATCCAAATCCATTAAGAATCCATTACTAAACAGATGACATGGTTTGATCCATTAATCCATTAATCCATTAAACCAATTAATCATAAAAATAAAAAACATTCAAAACTCTACGCATCTCCTCCTCGGCTCCAAGCGTCGCCTCATCTCCTTGCCTCCAGCTACATCGACGCATCTCCTCAGGTCCGGCTACATCTGGTCGGATTAGAACTTCGTCGGAATTGGTCTGTTTGTTTGTTTGTAATTTATGAAACCAAAGCTTATCAATTCACTTCAATTCTGAATTTATTTGGGCCCATAAGAGAATAAATTAAGGTGAACTGGTATATATCACATGACAGATTTCTAATAAACAAAGTGAATGTTCATGAACTCAACAGATCCCTCTTTTCTTCACATATTAATCAACACTAGTAATTGATTGCTTTTCTTTATTAGGATGATGTTAACTAGCCAGATTCAGATCGTGATTCATTTCCCTTTTGAAAAACAACAGATATTTTCTGCAGCTGCATCCTTCCCGCATACACCTTACATAGCATGTTGTTTGTTTTATATGTAAGTGATTTGTTTAATGGAATTTTATTGTAAATTTCTGAATATGGACAATTTTATTTGGGAATCAAGTGGTTCATTTTACATGTTTATAATTACTTTTTGTGCGTGATTTGTATCGAAGAATTATTTACTTCACAGTTTTGAATAGTTTTGATGCTATTCATTACAACGTGATCTTGTATGTTTAGAAATAATTCAATTTAAAAAAAAAGAAATAACTCAATTTAAATTTCTTAATATCAAATAAGAAATAAACGAGTTAAATGAGAAAATAAATTAAATTGGTTAAATGAATTAAATGGGTTCAATGGATCAAATGGATTAAATGGATCAAATGGATCAAATGGATTTATCCATTAATCCGTCAACCGTTAGTGATCCGTCCGTTTAATCCATTAACACTAATGGATTTGATCCATTTAATTCGCTAACCATTTCATCCATCCATTAACCCATCCGTTCATCCATTTTGGCACCCCTAGATGGAATGAAGCATCAGGGCTTGATAATCCGTTTGATGTGTTATGCAACACTTTGAGTTCATGCCTTCCCACTGTTTGTGAAAATTCCTCAAAGCCTTTACTTTCAGATTGTGTTAGAAATATGACTAATGGAAGTTCTATCCAACCATTAAAGGTTTTTGTGTCGTGTATAAAGACTCTAGCCAAACCTCCTGATTTCATTTTAACTCGTTCACTATGGAGATGTGGCATGGTGAAAGAGTGGAAAGATATGGAGATCTGTTTGGATGTCAAGGATTTCAAGGAAGGTTGCTTTAACCAGAACTTGGCTAGAGAAGATTATATATGGTTTATAGAAGATGGAGTTCTCCTGCAGGGTTCTGGGATTTGGAGATGGACCGATGGACTGTGTATCCAAGCATTGTTCATCAATTATCTTATTGATGAAACAAGGGAGGTGCTAGGAAAACACCATGCCTACCAAAGGGCACATGTTATTGGAATTTATTTTCGTGAAGGCATGCTTTACTACATTACAAATGGGGTATGGACCTCCTCGGATCAAGATCAAAGTTGTCACATATCAGGATATTTTCCAATAGAGATAAAGGGTGGCCCAAACTCTTGAATGTTGCCAACTGAATTTTTGGGTGAGTAAATGCATCTAAAGGTAACTATTATAATTGTTTCGAGTGATTATTCTTCTTTATGGTGTCAGCTTATAGATGTTATGTGTTGCATTGATGCCTTTGGATTTTCTGTGGTTGGAAGCACCTCATTTGGGAGTATTCATGGACCAGATGTGTGTAGATTTTTAAGGGAACCCGCTGCAATCTTTTTTGTCTTATGTCTTATGTTTCGGCATTTGAGTAAGGGCCTAGGCATCGTATGTTAATGGACTTATATTGTACTCATGCCAACTTCATTTATCAGTCCTCCTCCACTGCCTCATGAAGTTATTGTATCTAGTTTACCGCTGCTAAGTCAAAAACAAAATGAGGTCAACGGTTTGCGGTGTATGGATGTTAAAGTTTCATCTAGCTTCTTAAATATATTAAGGTTTAGCATGGTTGGGACAAAAACAATGTATGGTTATGGGACAACAAACTCATGTAAGATTTTGGCAAAGAAGATGTCGATTAAAAAGATATCTCGAGGCTGGAGTGTGCAGACAATTATGATCACTAATCCTTCTTATTGGAATGAGTTGGAGCTTCTCATTACAAAGGATAGAGTGATTGCAATAGATAACTATTGGATGCAGATTCATGGGCTTTCTCTTGCGCAAAACTTTGATATACAGTGGTCGGCTGTCCTTCTAAACACTCACACTCAACTTGAATGGTCTTCATTTGGGTTGTTTATCGTCGGACAAACTAATTTTATTGAGCAGACATACATTTTTTCAGGTCAGCCTACTACTAGTCTCATAGTCCTAAACCATGCGGATTTTACCATGACAAAAACATTGCAACATACTGTTAGAACTCAGCACAGAGGGATAGTTTGCAAGGCACACCGATACCGCACTAAACTATCCATACCTTTATCATATTCTAGACTATTTGACATTCCCATTTAATCGATCATCTTGGAATACAGATGCGACTCATCAAAATTCCATGTCCATGAAATTCCATTGGTTTACTCATCCAAATATATCACATGTTATGAGAAAAGACAATGCAAAGCTTCTTGATATATATGCCACTAAAGCATGCTGATGATTGAGAATTATTAACTGAGCTGGAGAATACATATTCTTTAAAGTGGTTGAAATATCATCAAGTGAAGGCCAGTAGTGGGAATCCAGCACAACCATATTTGAGGAGCTTAAGATGGATCTTTTCATAAAGTGGTTGAAGCCAATTGTGAATTATTTGTGGGATGCTAAGATGAACCAGACAACTGCGCGTAATATGATGTTAGTGGGTGGGTCAATTTGTATTCCAAAGGTGCACCAATTACTCCATGATTTTTTCTTTGGCAAAGAGCTCTACAAGAGCATTAACTCAAATGAGGTTGCAGCTTATGGTGGTGCAGTACAAGGAATGATTATGAGCGTTGAAAGCCATCAGAAGGTTCAAAATTTAGTACTCTTGGTTGTCTCTACTATGTCTCTAGTGTTAGACATTTCTGGTGACGTGATGACGGATCTTATCTCAATAAGCACAACCATGTCGACTGTGAAGGAACAAGTTTTTTCCACTTATCATGGCAATCAGCCTAAAGTCTTGATCAAGGTGTATGAAGGTAAAACAGAAAGAACCAACGTTAGTAATTTTCTGGCAAGATTTGAGTTTTTAGGAAGCCCTTCAGCTTTTATAGAGGACACGACAATTAATCAGAAGAACAAGTTCGTCAATCACATTTCTATATACTCATTGCCAAGACCGCCAGAATTCGCCAACCTTGAGGACAAGGTCGATTTTAAGGGGGCACGAATGATACGGGTCTAGAATAAGTAACGTCATTAAGAGAATTATTATCATAAAAGCCCTGATTGTAAGAGGAAACATCAACAAATGAATTAATCAAATATCTTTTCTTCGTTCTTCTGTCTTCTCATCTCCTTTCTTCTCCAAACCATAACCCTCATCTTCCTCTTCTAATCTTCAAACCCATCTTCATATCCGTAATATCTGTTGTAGACTATCAAGTCTACATCACTCCACTTTTGGTCAATTGTTAGTCTTACATGCCCGCACAAGATCCGTTTGTAATCCCAGCTTCGCCCATGCATGTGTACAGTTAGATATCTTAAAGGAGTTACCTTCAGAGGTTCTGGTCAATCTGGGAGGCGACGAGATTCACCAGCAAGAAATCATTTTTGAATCTTGCCTTCATTATTGCTCTCATTCCAAGTTGCATGGCCACCTTTTGGCATCATGTCGGAAAAGCCAAAAACCAAGCACGGAGGTGCGTGCTCCGTAACGCAAGGCAGTGTCAGATCCAAAAAACAAAGAAGTTATTAAGCAAGATCTGATGGGAAGCAAACAAAATTTGCAATGGTCCATCGATCCCTCATGAAAAGGGTGGAGAGTTGTTCAAATTTGACGTCAAAAGGGACAATCAGCCCGTACTCACTTGCAAGATTTAAGGATGGTTCTAAATCACAAACGAGCGATAAATAAGCAGAAAGAATCTGCAGGAAATCAACAGCTTCCCAGGAATCCTCCTACTGGCTCAACTTCACGTGTTTCCCATTTGGTCGAGAAAGGTGGCCATGCAGTTAGGTGCGCAAGCATAAATAAGCACCTGGCTAATGGGCTTCAACTATCAGCAGAGTCAAAGCTGAATATGCCAACGAACCCCATCATCCAAGAGCCTCTAGTGCATGGTCCAATTGAAGATCCCCAATCCTTAGGCAGTAGGAGTGAGGAGTCTGTTGATCAGGGTAAACAAATTGTCCTCTTTGACAGTCAGCACTTAAGCACCTCATCTCCAGCTACTATCAAATCGACCCTTAGGCTTTCTATTGAGCAACGGCTGGCAACATTGAGAAATATTGAGGGTGTCCAAGTCCATCAGGATAGTGAAATTCAAGATGATGAAAGGGTTCAGCCTGTGGTCTCTGCGCCTACCAATCTTAACCTTCATAATCCTTCGCCCCTCTTAATGATGCCAGTTCTCTCGTGGAATGCGCGTGGGGCGTGGAACCGAGGTACAACTGATTATTTTAAAACTATTTTAGCTACTAACCGCATTGGTGTTTGTGGCATCTTGGAACCTAAAGTAGGTCAGGATAAACTAGAGTTATTTTCCAGACAACTTTGTTTTAACAACAGTTTCCATGGCGGAGCCCTTAAAACTAAGATTTGGATAATGTGGAAGGATAATATCTATATTCAGGTTTTGGACGTTGGGGAACAACACATCAGTGTAAGGGTTGATCACTCCACCTCCTTCGTTTGCACCTTTGTCTATGCATCGATATCTCAAACTAGTCGTGCTGCTTTGTGGACCACTCTTCACGCTGTGGCAGATCAATACACTGGACCCTGGCTGGTGGTAGGAGATTTCAACTTCATTTCCTCTTGGATTGAAAAGCAAGGTGGCACTCGTCAAGACACAGGGGTAATGTTTGAGTTCAACGAATTGCAAGTGCAGGTAGGTCTCTTCGATGCGGGGTTTAGATGGTCGAAATACACATGTTCTAACAATCCTCAAGGGGAAGAAATTATCTGGCTTCATCTTGACCGGCTGCTCGTTAATGGCCCCGCTGTGGCTGCGCTTACGGACCTCAAAGTTGATCATTTGGCCAGGGTGGCATCGGACCACTGCCCTCTCCTGGTCAGCTTTGGTGACTATACTAGGCGGCCGGCTGGGTTCAAGTATTTGCGCATATGGCATACTCATGAAGACGTCCTCAATGTGGTGAGACATTCATTGATGGGCGAGCGGCAAGTTGCAAGCCCTGCACCGCCGCCTAAAAACGTGGAACTAGGTTTCTTTTGGAAACATTAATGTGAAACTGTGGGACCTCTATAGGTAGGTTGCTACATTGCAGATGCGGCTTTAGTCTCAACCCTCGGATGAGGTGGTCCGGGAGGCCTTGGTGCGGGCTAACCAAAACTTCATGTCGGTTTAACAGAGCCATTTCCAGTTACTTGCAGACAAAGCCAAGGCCAACTGGATCATTGAAGGCGATATGAACTCATCTTTCTTTCACACCTTAATCAAGGCCCGTCGTGCGTGCAACAATGTTCAAATAGAATTATCAGATGGTACGGCCATAGATGACAAGAGCATCATTGGTCATATGGCTCTTGCGCACTTCCACGAGCTCCTATCTTGCTACTCTGTCAATCCTCCTCATGAGGCTTTCTACTCCCTTATCAAGGTTATCTTTGATGCTCATAATAAAGACTTGGAGGATGTGTCAACATAGGAAGAAGTACTTCAAAGTATCCTTTGGCTTGACCCTACCAGTGCCCCAGTTCCAGATGGGTTTACTAGGTCCTTCTTCTCGCATTGCTGGCTTATTATTAAAGAAGATTTGAAGAAGGCTATTTGCGGGTTTTTTGTCGGCCTCCAGCTCCTCAGCTCCATTTAGTCTACCAACATGGTCTTTGATCCAAAGAAAGCTAATGTCACTAGGATTGACCAATTGAGTCCCATTAGATTGTGCAACTTGGTTCTAAAAATCATTTCAAGCATTCTTAATGCTCGCTTAACCAAAGTGCTCCCTTTTGTGATTAGTCAGCAACAATCTAGATTCATCCCTAGGTGGAGTGTGGTGGAGTCGATTAGCTTAGCTCATCATTTAACGTGCCATATCAATAATGGCAGGCCCAGAGGAAATGTCATAATGAAGATTGATATGTCAAAGGCCTATGACCGTGTTTCCTGGCTTTTCCTCCTCCGAGCTATGAGAGCCTTTGGTTTTGAAGCAAGTTGATGTGACCTTATCTATAGACTTATATCTAACTGCTGGTACTCTGTTCTTTGGGATGGCTCTGTGCACGGTCACTTCAAATCTAACCAAGGGGTGAGGCAAGGTGATCCGAATTCTCCAAGTCTTTTTATCCTATCTATGGAAATCTTCTCTCAAATGCTCAAGTTAAATAGTGCCGGTGGCCAAATTACTCCATAGTTTTTTATGCCTGGGGCTCTCCAAATATTTCTCACTTTCTCTACACAGTCGATATGTTACTTTTCTCGAATGGGCAATGTCAATCTCTAGATATGATCAAAACTGCACTCCATCATTCGATTGCATGGCGTTGCATAGATCCATAATCTCTGTGGGGACGGTTTGTCCACTCCAGATATCACTTTGGCCAGCCCGGATCTCATATGTGGACATTGTTAGCAAGGTTCTTCCTACTCTTCAGAGTCAGGCAGATTGGAAGATTTTTTGTGGTGAAATAAGTGTTTCGGATTTCAACTAGATATACAATATCATCCCTCCTTTCCATCTCAAGCATTTGCCGCTTAGAATTTCTCTTCAAGTCCAAGACATTAGATCCGAGGTTTCTGATCTTCTTCTAGAGTATGGCAGGCTCTTCTTGCGAAGTTGCACCCTTTCTCCTGCCCCATATGTCCTTTGCTAGAATGGTAGTCCCGATGGTATCTTCTCCACGAAGGTTGTCAAAAAAAGACTGTCTAACCCTAAGGGGCTTGATAAGTTCTTATCTCGCACTTGGAAATGGTGGATTCTGCCAAAAGGTAGTTATTTATGTGGCGCCGGAAGCACCTAGTAATGGCAAAAGACTCCCAAGTGCAAAAATGAGGAATTCCCCTAGCTTCCATGTGTCATTGCAGCGATTCTCCTACTGTTGAGTCTACTGAACATCTTTTTGTCGATAGCAACCCTGCTCGTCTTGTCTGGTCTCTTTGTCATCGCATAATTGGGGTACGCCTACCTCGCTCGCTGCACCAGCTGTGAGTTTTCAGGGTCATGGAGGGCCAACTTCACACCTTTTTGGATGCTCTGCGATTGATGTGGTTTTGTTACGGCGTCTGGGAGCTCTAGAAGCTCCGTAATAATGCCTTTAACATGTCTGGCTCTTATAATGTCATTCGGTATTTGCGATACTGGATGTCTGTGCTTTCTCCATTGGTTCCCCTCCCCTACAAGCCAAGCTTTCAACATAACATATCTTTAAGTATCCTTCATCTAAAGCGTCCTTATCACCCCAAGGTAAGACGGAAATGCTGGTGCTCGGCCCCTGATGGTCTTAGCCTTAATTGCGCATGGATCCAGCATGACATGCTGTATTGCATCTTACATTCTTCCTGATGCCTCAGGCTTTGTCCTATTGAGCAAAGTGCAATTGGCTCAAGATATCCTAGACGATATTCACAACACTCTCATTCCTCTTCATGATCTGCACATGATCTCCATAGCACTTCAGAGCTGCCATCCCATCACCAATGTTCTTAGGGTGTGCGGACTTCCCTACTTTGCTGTTCTGCGCATCCTTGGTTTGATTGCGTCTATCCATCGAGTGTGCCCTGCTGCAAATGAGGTGGCCAGACCCATGGCCTCCCCTGTCTACCTTGGCTATCAAAGTGTGGGATCTGTGGCCTTGTCAACGCATGTCCGCCAAGCCATAGTAGGAGACTACCTCATGTTGCCCTCCCCCCTGCTTGGAGAAACATTGTCACTGTCACTCTACATGGATAGCATCTTAGCTCCTTGTGTATCTGCCCTCTCTTTTCTAGGCTTGTTTGGTTCATTTAGGTCGTTGGGTATCATAACCAAGGATTGGCACTTGAGAGCCTTATCTCTTTGTACTGTGCATGCACACCCTCTTTGTAATCGCCACGGTTCAGGTTTTTTGAATCATCCGTTATTGATAAAGGAGCTGGCTCCGTCCAACTTCAACTAAACAAAGTCATAACATTATACTTAACTTGACGATTTAAATTTACCGGATTATATTTAGAAAAAAATAATATACTTATATTTAATTAGGGCTCGAGTTAAAGACGAGAGAGGGTCTTCTGCAGGAACAACATACGTCGATGTGATGATTTCAACGCCGATGACTACAACTTCGGAATGAGTTTTGTTTGGATTTGAAGGATTGCTTGTGCGAGACCGATGTTAGTTTGTTTAAGTTCGGATTCTAGGGCTTGATGTGA
Organism: Rhodiola kirilowii; assembly: GCA_033675215.1. Lineage (NCBI taxonomy): Eukaryota > Viridiplantae > Streptophyta > Magnoliopsida > Saxifragales > Crassulaceae > Rhodiola > Rhodiola kirilowii. The sequence goes on from CM066199.1 coordinate 22,369,368, forward strand.
TCTGCTCTACTTTCGCCCATGGCTTAGCATGGCCTCTCCGGGTTTAGAGGAGAGTCCTAAAATTGCTTAGAATAAATTTGGTCCATAAGATTGTCGCTCAAGGCTAAGATGCTTGTATGTGTTGATATATTTATTGTGAATGTTTTTCAGTTCAGGCTTGTGCCATTTCAACTTTTGAGAGCATTTGGATTTTGTCGAGGCTATAGAATTTGGAAGCAAGAGATGCGTTTTGGGATTTCTCCATGGAGTCGATATGTTAGTAGGTAGTAATAGAGACGACAATCTAAACAATAAAAATCGATAATCATGACTCGACTCTATGTGGTGATAGCTTATACGGTTGATATCTGCATAGGATAGATAGCCAATGCCCTTGAACCTTCCCTTGGGAAAACATGTTCTCTTTACTGACTATTCAGTAGACGTGATTGTCCTTGAAATGTTCATCTAATAATGTAAACGAAATCCATGTCTCCCAAAGATATCTTCCTCACCATACTTGGTTCTTACTGGTGGGTACCTTTTAACCATGACACCCCTTTCCTGATTCTGCAAGAGTTTATAATGAATTAAGCCATTTGAAGCATCCCCACTTCTCTCTCACATTGGTGATTCTTTCTTAAAGTAATCCCGTGTTACCCATTTAAACCTTGCATTCTTAGCCACTTCAGTGATCAAATTCCACACCCTAGCTGGAGATAAATTCGTGACCGTTCCTCCAGCTGAAGCATCAAACAACATTCTATCAAGTGGCCTCAACCCATCCAACAAATACTTGATCATCAATTTTTTAGCCACTACCAAGTTGCATCAGCTCTACTTTAGTGCATTAAATTTCTATAGGTAGTCATACATCGATTCGTCATGTCCTTGCCTAATATCTTGAAACTTTGTACGAACTTGTCCGGCCTTAGATGCTAGGTAGTACTTTGTAAGAAACTGTTTCTGCATCTGATCCCTTGTCCCAATGCTACCTGAAGAGAGAGACCGAAACCATGATTTAGCTAGGTCAGTTAAAGAAAAGTGGAAAGACTTGAGTTTAAAATTCTCCAATGTGACTCCAAAGGGTTGATGAGCCGTATTTATACGACTCATCGAGTCATTAAAACCCATCAATTCCGATACTTTTGTATGCGAATAGTTACTTTTTAGTATGGTTTTGTATTTCAGGTGTTTCGGAAGCTCTAGGAGGAAACGTGCATAAAAGACGGCATTTTATGCCAAAAACATCACAATGGCAGATTGACCTTTGGAGCTTCGCCGGAGGACTGGGAATGCACCGATGATCCGAAAAATACGAGCTACATGACTCAATTCCCTACAACTCTCTAGTTCACACCGAGAGCATCCGAGGTTGTTTGGAAGGTCAAATCGAGAGCCGAAGTCAAAACAGATGCACAGAATGGATGAACAGTGTCCTCGGATGAACAGTAACACCGGCCATGAACAGTATTTTTGGGCCATGAACAGTAACTCCGGCCGTGAACAGTAATTTCGCCCCAAATCAATGTGAAATTAGGGCAAACTAAATCTAGGGTTTTGGAATCATCTAGAAGATCAAGGTGGCTTGAAGATAAAGCAAAGATTATTATGGAAATATTTCCATGATTATCTTTTGGCTTATTTTGGGAACTTTAGGGTTTCTCAAAACTCTATATAAGGTGGAGCATACAAGCCATAATACACATCCCACAAGTTCTATTCGAACTCTCCTCTCTACTCCACACGTCCGCCCATCACTCCTCCTTGCTCCGCCGCCTTGCTCCTCCGCGCACCACCACTCACGGCCGTGACTCGTCCTTGGCTCAGCCACACGGCTATTGCTTTTGTGTTTCGGTTTAGTGAGATTTCTTCGTTCCCTATTTACTTGCATTATTTACTATGAGTATGTGTAACTAAAACCCTTATTCGGGTTAGGGTTGAATAATTGTGACGATGTTTTGAGATTCAGTTCTACATTATTATTATTGCATTCTATTTAGTTCTTGTGCAAATTATCAGTTTGAATTATTAGGTTAAGGGGAGATCCGAAAGGGTACAACTTAACCTAGTAATACTTACTATCTATTCACTGCTTATTTGATACTGACCCGTTAGAATAAGTAGAGCACTAAACCTAATATAACCTGACCAGGAGTATTAGGTTTGCTAGAATTAAACGGTTATAACCTGACCAGGAGTAACCCAAAGAAGACAATAATAAATACTTAGAAATCAAGGATAAACTTAGTCACAATTGAAGAAAACCCTAACCTGAATATCTTCTCTGATTGATACATCTTTTACTTATTTCGTAATTTACTGTTTCCTAATCCATTACTTTCACCCAATCGTCTTTTCTTTCTCTCTTACAGAACAAAGTAGTAACCAATCTAGCTCCCTTGGGTTCGACCCTTGCTTGCCACTACACTAGTCTCTCGCAAAGAATTATAAATTTAGATTTGCAGGTACCAACGACGACCTGTCAAATTTTGGCACCGTTGCCGGGGAGCTACGCACGGTGAATTTTGTTCTCTTTTAAATTTTTCGATTATTTGCTTGTTTCTTATTTCGAACTCTGCTATTCGGTGATTCCCTATTCAACTGCCTCGATTTCGTTTTCCGATTCTCTTGATTTCCAATTTCTAGCTTTTAGAGGATCCTGTCACCAAGACTTACGAGTCTAAGGAGTGTGGGTTTTAAGTGAGACCGTTGTGACTCCTCCACTCTCCTGGGGATCCTTTGTTGCTAGTCTGTTCCTGTTATTTCGGTGTTTTCTATCTCGGTGCTTGCTATTTCATGCAACATGTCTCATGCAGGAAGTATAGTCGGTGACAACAGTCAACATAATGAAGTCGAACAAATACAGAATGGAGAGATCCGGGGGGCTATCCAGGGACAATTTCAACAACAACAAAATCAACAACAACAAAACCAACAATAACAAAACCAACCTCAACCGCAATATCCGCAGCACCCTCAGTATCCACCACCGTACTAGCAATATCCGCCACCACCGTATCCACAGTACCCACAACCACCATACCCTCAATACCCACCACAGTACCCGCCATTACCATACTATCCACAACACCCACCACCTCAGAGACCTCCACGCCAGCAAGTACTCAGAGACGAGAGGAGGACGAATACGAAGGACCCACTATGGGCGAGCTCTCGGTCCCTAGTTTCAGAGACCAGTCATGGCCAATTTATGAAGGACCAGACATCGCAACCATCACAGTCAACACCTCAGTCGTCCACCACTTACCTAAGTTCTCAGGAATCAAGGGAGAGTCTGCCACGTCTCACTTGACGCGTTTTCACGGGATATGCTTGAACCTCAGGCCACATGGAGTCGAAGTAGACGATTTCAAGCTAAAGGCCTTCTATTTCTCACTGCAAGATGCTGCTTCAGATTGGTTCCTAGCTTTACCCTCAGGCAGCGTTCATACATAGGAGCAGATGCAGAAACAGTTCGTCAGCAAGTACTATCCAGCAGGGCGTGCAGTGCAAGTCCGGAGACAGTTGCAAGAGCTAAAGCAAGGCCCACACGAGACCATGTACGAGTATGTGGAGAAATTTCTAGCCTTGGAGAAGAGTTGCGGCAATCTGGAGCTCCCGGAGAAGTTGATCGTAGAATATATGCTGGATGGACTTCGCAGGATGGACAGGAAGTTACTAGAGGCCTCAGCTGGAGGCCAACTCATGAACATGACCCCAGCCAGAGTCAAGCAGAAGATCATATCAGTGGCAGAGGGTGAGCGATTCCAGGATGAGACTACGAAAGAGGACGAGTATGCCCGAACAAAGAACGTGTCAACAGTTGAGCCCTCTATCAGTGCTGTGTTCGCAGAACTCAAGGAGATGAGGGAGCTGATGAAGCATGTGGTCCGAAGGCAGCCAGTCCTGGACAAGCCATGCAAATTATGTACATCTAAAGATCACAAGACGGACGAGTGCCCTACCTTATAGACAGACGTCCAGGCCGATGTGAATGCAGTGGGCAATTATCAGAATTATGGCAACCAACCAGGCCCAGTCAAACAGTATGGCGCAACAGCGCCCAATCAAGGAACCTGGAGGAACAACACTCAGCAACATCAGCCAGCACGTCCGAATGTGCCTCACCAGAATTATCAGAATTATCAGACTCAGCAGCCCTACAGACATCCTCATAGTCAATATCAGCAGAATGCATCAGGACAGTATCAGCAGAAGGGGCCGAACAATAATCAGGCCGGTCCAAGCAATCACGGTTCCAACAAGTCCATGGAAGAAATGATGAAGGGGCTGAGTATGACCGTGACCCAGTACATGGCAAAGACCGACGGGGCAATAATCGACCTTCAGAAGCAGATGTCTCAGGTCTCCACAGCAGTCACTAGACTTGAGGATAATGCTGGACGACTTCCCTCACAGACAGTTCAAAATCCAAAGGGGAATGTCAGTGCTGTAACATTGAGGAGTGCATGGAGAACGGCAGAACCAGCAGAAGACGAAAATCAGCAGGAGCCCGAGGATACCGAGCCCGGTACCTTCAGCCCGGATGAGCCCGGACCAGACCGGACCCCAACAGCCGCATCCTCCCGGCCAGGCCCAGTTCCCATCATCAGCAATGCCGACGTCCAGGCACCCTTGCCTTTTCCAGTGCAAGTCCGTGCCCCCAAAAAGTATGTGATGGACAGGGAAGTGTGGGAGCTATTCAGCAAGGTAGAGATCAACATCCCACTCCTTGAAGCCATCAAGCAGATCCCCAGGTACTCCAGATTTCTGAAGGAGTTGTGCACAAACAGACGAAAAGGGACCCAGCCAGATGAGGAGCTATTAAGAAGGGATGTGTCAGCAGTTATTCAACGTAAGGTGCCACCGAAATGCGGTGACCCAGGCACATACACCATCCCCTGCACGATCGGTAACATTAGGCTAGACAATTGCATGCTTGATCTTGGAGCCTCTATTAATGTTTTACCGTATTCTATATACTCTTGTCTGCGCATTGGTCCTCTAGAACCTGCAGGTCTCACCATACAGCTGGCGGACAGGTCATGCAAGCAGCCCGAGGGCAAGATTGAAGATGTGCTGGTACAGGTCGGAGAGTTAGTGTTCCCAGCAGACTTCTATGTTCTGAAGATGGAGAACAGCAGCCCCACAGATCATGCACCGATCCTACTAGGCCGCCCATTCCTCAAGACGTCAAAGATGAAGATAGACTGTGATACCGGGACGTTGACTATGGAGGTTGAGGACGAGATGATCAGCTTTGACATCTTCAGGGCCATGAAGCATCCCACAGAGTACGAGGCAGTCCATGCCTTAGACACCTTGGACGACCTAGTCCAGGAGGTACATCCTGAGAGACGGACCGACCCGCTAGAGGATATCATCGAGGAGGCAGTCTACTCGCCCGAAGATTCTTATGAGCATACAGAGGCGATCATGGATGCCCTAGATCAGCTAGAGATCGCCCCACCACTCACACCGAGGTATGAGGTCAATGCAATTCGGTTATTTAAATCACAAGTGTGTTTGCCTTCTGTTGTGCAGGCACCTACAGTTGAATGGAAGCCTCTACCCAGTCACTTGAAGTATGCATTCCTAGGGGAGAACAGCACGCTGCCGGTCATCATTAAGAACGGCCTGGAGGCAGATCAGGAGCGCAGGTTGGTTGGGGTATTGACCGAGCACAGACAGGCCATTGGATGGACACTAGCCGATATCAAGGGAATCAGCCCTACTGTCTGTATGCATCGGATTTTGCTGGATGATGGAGCGAAGCCTTCGAGGGAGCCTCAACACAGATTAAATCCTATTATGATGGAGGTGGTCCAGAAGGAGATTCAGTAGCTGTTGGATGCTGATGTGATTTACCCGATCTCAGATAGTCAGTGGGTAAGTCCGGTACATGTTGTGCCGAAGAAAACAGGAATCACAGTGGAGAAGAATGCCGAGGGCGAGATGGTCACTACACGAGTCAAGAATGGATGGCGCATGTGCATAGACTACAGGAAGCTGAATGCAGTTACGCGCAAGGATCACTTTCCTCTTCCATTTATTGATCAGATGCTCGACCGCTTGGCAGGTAAGCCTTTTTTTTGTTTTCTAGATGGATTTTCAGGCTATAATCAGATTCCCATAGCACCCGAGGATCAGGAGAAGACGACCTTCACATGTCCATTCGGTACATTTGCTTTTCGCCGGATGTCTTTTGGCTTGTGTAACGCACCCGACACTTTTCAGCGGGTCGTTACTAGTATTTTTTCCGACATGATAGGTACATTCATTGAGGTGTTTATGGATGACTTTACTGTGCACGGTGACACTTTTGATGCATGCTTAGATCATTTGAGTACAGTTCTAGCACGATGTGTTTCGATGAATTTGGTACTCAACTATGAAAAGTGTCACTTTATGGTTACTCATGGAGTCGTACTCGGTCACATAGTCTCACATGAGGGTATAGAGGTAGATAAAGCTAAGATAGATTTGATTGTTACTCTACCATATCCCTCCACAGTCCGTGATATTAAGTCATTTTTGGGGCATGCTGGTTTATATAGTAGATTCATTAAGGATTTTTCTAAAAAGGCGCTGCCTTTTTCTAACCTCTTGCAGAAAGATGTTCCTTTTGAGTTTACAGATCAGTGCAGGGCAGCGTTTGACGAGCTAAAGGAGGCCCTCACCAGAACACCCATCATTAGAGCTCCGGACTGGACACAGCCCTTTGAGATTATGTGTGACGCAAGTGATTATGATGTAGGAGCAGTTCTCGGTCAGAAGGTGGACAAGAAGCCTGTGGTGATCTACTACGCTTCGAGGACACTAGACGTGGCCCAGAAGAACTATTCGACCACAGAGAAGGAGCTGCTAGCCGTGGTCTTTGCCTTGGAAAAATTCAGGTCTTATTTGTTATGTACTAAAGTTGTTGTCTATTCTGACCATGCAGCTATCAGGTACTTGATGACGAAGAAGGAGGCAAAGCTGAGGCTCATTAGGTGGATCCTGCTCCTACAGGAGTTTGACATGGAGATCAGGGACAAGAAGGGCATAGAGAACACAGTGGCTGATCACTTGAGCCGACTTGTCCGAGAGGAGGATGCCGGGCAGATTACCGAGACGTTTCCAGATGAGCACTTGTATGCTATTTCGGGTAAGATGCCATGGTTCGCTCCCATAGTGAACTACCTGGTCGGAGGTAAGTTCCCGCCTTCATACTCTAGGGCTCAGTGTTTGAAATTGAAGCATGATGCTAGATACTATGTGTGGGATGATCCGTACTTGTGGAAAATAGGTGTGGATCAGATTCTTAGACGGTGCATCCCCGATGATGAAATTGCTTCAGTTATTAGTTTCTGCCATGAGTTAGAGTGTGGTGGCCATTTCGGCCCTAGGAGGACAGCTAGGAAGATTTTAGACAGTGGTTTCTTTTGGCCGCATGTTTTTAGAGATACCTACGATCATTGTAAGAGATGTGATAGATGCCAGAGAGTAGGTAATATTTCGGCCAGACAGGAGATGCCACAGGTCCCCATACTAGTGAATGATGTGTTTGACATTTGGGGGATAGATTTTATGGGTCCTTTTCCTGTTTCATGTGGTTATTCTTATATCTTAGTTGCAGTTGACTATGTGTCCAAGTGGGTAGAGGCCAAGGCCACTAGGTGTGATGATGCTAAAACTGTCATAGACTTTTTGCGCACTAACATCTTTTGCAGGTACGGAGTACCTAAGGCCATTATCAGCGATCAAGGGACACACTTCTGCAACCGTATGATGGCATCCACACTGAAGCGCTACCATGTTCATCACCGGACTTCCACAGCATATCATCCACAGACGAATGGGCAAGCGGAGATCTCCAACCGCGAAATTAAGGGAATTCTGGAGAAGATGGTGGGACCGACCAGGAAGGATTGGAGCCAGCGGTTAGATGAGGCTCTTTGGGCATACAGGACAACCTACAAGACACCGATAGGCACATCGCCTTTTCGGTTGGTCTATGGGAAGGCGTGCCACTTACCAGTCGAGCTAGAGCACAAGGCATATTGGGCACTGAAGAAGTGTAATTCAGATTTGCAGGCATCCGTGCTAGATAGGAAACTGCAGTTGTGCCAGCTAGAGGAGTTGCGCCTCGAGGCTTACGAGAGCCAAACAGACTACAAGGCACGGACCAAGCTCTACCACGACAAGTTTATACTGAGGCGCACGTTTGAAGTCGGACAGCAGGTGCTCTTGTTCTCATCTCGGTTACGACTCATGCCCGGGAAGTTGAGGTCCAGATGGACCGGCCCTTACACCATCACACGGCTCTTTCATCATGGAGCAGTCGAACTTGAGAGCCCAACAGGAGGAGACCGATTCAGGGTGAACGGGCAGCGAGTGAAGCACTATCATGGAGAGGCCGACCTGACCGTTCACCAGTTTGACCTAGCCGAGCCCGTGGACACCACCGCTGATGAGATCCCACTTGCCGAACCTCCTGACACTTAGAGGAGGTACTGTCGAGCCAACGATGTTAAACAAAGGCGCTCGCAGGGAGGCAGCCCTGCACGGTTTGCGTTTACATTTCAGTTTATTTATTTATTTACCATATTTATTTTTGAGTCATTATTGTCACATTGTACCTTGGGAAGGAATTGGTTTCATTCTGCAGGGACTAGACCGAGTCGACCATGAATTGAGTACGGGGCTACGCCTTTTGCTTGCTCCAATATCAGACTGTTCCGACATGAGTAGTTCACACCTCGAATTAGTTGTGTCAAGAAACACGAGCCGTTTAAAGATTCTGTCACAAAGACTTACGAGTCTAAGGAGGTTGGGTTTTAAGTGAGACCGCTGTGACTCCTCCAACCTCCTGGGAATCTTTTATTTGTCTCCATGTCAATGACACAGACCTTTCGGTGTGCAACGAACTCACGTCGCGATACAAGCTCCAATGGTACTCTTCGAGGACTCATAGGAGAATAACCAGCCACTTCTGGTCGTCACACATCACACGAGGGGAGTCCCGTTCTACCTTTTCCCTTTCCTTTTATTTATTGCATGCATTGTGAGTCTTGATTTAAGTCGTACCGTGAGGACACGGCTTATTTCAAAAGTGTGGGGTGGGAGAGTCAGTATTGAGTCAGCACGTTTATTTCCTGCACCTTGCACAGAGTCAGCACGTTTCGGGTCAATTTTAAAATTTTTGTACATGATACTTCACTATTTTCTAGACTTGCAGTATTGGATAATGATTAGGTGAAATAGATAGAGCCGATTACATGCATGTCTTTGGTGAAAATTGATTTGTGCGACTTACGTGTGATTTTAAAATTTTTGCGTGCCTTTGTTAGTTGAGATAAACAGGGATGTGGAGTTGATAGAAATGCCCTAGAGAGACTTGACAGATCATTCAAAGACCGGACTCAGGATATATGGTTATGTGGAGCTTGTGGAGGCTAGCACTTCGAGGCGACATAGTACGAGTCTGCTCCGCCACTGCGGTACTTTTGCGGTTAGGCGGGACGGTGGCACACATCGTCCAATCTCTAGTCCAAGTATCCGAGAAAATAGGCAAGCGACCCTTGACTTGACCCGTGTCGAAAGGACGATGATGAGTGAGAGCAGGAAGGTTTCTAATCCGAGTAACCGGGAAAATAGACGAGCGACCCTCGGCTTGACTCACGTCAAAAGGAGAAGGAACCATGGTTCGAGCAAGTCACAGTCCGCACTACAAAGCAACAAATCCACCATCATTGTGATAGTCCACACGAAATCAAGTGAAAGCATCATTGAAATATCAGATCCGATGACACTATAGCTGACCGATTAGTACTCATCACTTTGGAGCTCGAATCAATCACGTGCAAGAAAAAGCGGCAAAGCATAACCATATAGCAGCGAGTTCGAGTCCGAGAATGAGGGTTCATGGGTCTAAAAGGGCTATCTCCCGAGACATCCGAGTTGATTTGCATCTTGACCCAAAGGTAACACGTATCATTAACCCATGTTTCTCGCACAAAGATATTAGTAGCAAGCATGCATAACAGGCGAGATCTAGAGTAACCATTCCATGTCCATGTAGCACCTCTAGGATGACCGAAGCATTTTGGTGTTACATTAGTTCGTTCCTCCTATGACCTAGTTCTTGTTCGGGACGAACAAGTTTAAGTGTGGGGTGGTTTGATGAGCCGTATTTATATGACTCATCGAGTCATTAAAACCCATCAATTCCGATACTTTTGTATGCGAACAGTTACTTTTTAGTATGGTTTTGTATTTCAGGTGTTTCGGAAGCTCTAGGAGGAAACGTGCATAAAAGACGGCATTTTATGCCAAAAACATCACAATGGCAGATTGACCTTTGGAGCTTCGCCGGAGGACTGGGAATGCACCGATGATCCGAAAAATACGAGCTACATGGCGTTGCGTAGCTGACTCAATTCCCTACAACTCTCTAGTTCACACCAAGAGCATCCGAGGTCGTTTGGAAGGTCAAATCGAGAGCCGAAGTCAAAACAGATGCGCAGAATGGATGAACAGTGTCCTCGGATGAACAGTAACACCGGCCATGAACAGTGTTTTTGGGCCGTGAACAGTAACTCCGGCTGTGAACAGTAATTTCGGCCCAAATCAATGTGAAATTAGGGCAAACTACATCTAGGGTTTTGGAATCATCTAGAAGATCAAGGTGGCTTGAAGATAAAGCAAAGATTATTATGGAAATATTTCCATGATTATCTTTTGGCTTATTTTGGGAACTTTAGAGTTTCTCAAAACTCTATATAAGGAGGAGCATACAAGCCATAATGCACATCCCACGAGTTCTATTCGAACTCTCCTCTCTACTCCACACGTCCGCCCATCACTCCTCCTTGCTCCGCCGCCTTGCTCCTCCGCGCACCACCACTCACGGCCGTGACTCGTCCTTGGCTCAGCCACACGGCTATTGCTTTTGTGTTTCGGTTTAGTGAGATTTCTTCGTTCCCTATTTACTTGCATTATTTACTATGAGTATGTGTAACTAAAAGCCTTATTCGGGTTAGGGTTGAATAATTGTGACGATGTTTTGAGATTCAGTTCTTCATTATTATTATTGCATTCTATTTAGTTCTTGTGCAAATTATCAGTTTGAATTATTAGGTTAAGGGAAGATCCGAAAGGGTACAACTTAACCTAGTAATACTTACTATCTATTCACTGCTTATTTGATACTGACCCGTTAGAATAAGTAGAGCACTATACCTAATATAACCTGACCAGGAGTATTAGGTTTGCTAGAATTAAAGGGTTATAACCTGACCAGGAGTAACCCAAAGAAGACAATAATAAATACTTAGAAATCAAGGATAAACTTAGTCACAATTGAAGAAAACCCTAACCTGAATATCTTCTCTGATTGATACATCTTTTACTTATTTCATAATTTACTGTTTCCTAATCCATTACTTTCACCCAATTGTCTTTTCTTTCTCTCTTACAGAACAAAGTAGTAACCAATCTAGCTCCCTTGGGTTCGACCCTTGCTTGCCACTACACTAGTCTCTCACAAGGAATTATAAATTTAGATTTGCAGGTACCAACGACGACCTGTCAAGGGTCGAAGAGTCAAGCAGATGCTATAAAAATCCTTCAAATGCATGGTGGCTGATTCTCCTTACCGACACAAAAACTTTGGTAGATGGTGGACTACCGCAATGTTGATCTCGATTTCTTGCAAGTCTAGCCCGTCATGGATACACCAAGGTACATTCTGAAAATTAGTTGCCGATAGCTGCTTCTTTATAGGTTTGTAATAATATTCGTCCTCTTCTTCCGGCTCTCTGTTAATTTGTGGCTGTGGTGGTGGCGGTGGAGGTGGCTGCTTAGCATTGCACCAATCCCAGCATTCTGTGCCACAGGTGCCCTCTAATTCTTATGTACATGCCTGGCTATATTAGCTCGATTGCGAGCATGCATAACTTGTTTAGGCTCATCGTAGAAACCATGCACGTCCTCATTACCCTCTAGTGGGGCGATCTCGTTCTTGTTAACGCCGATTACACTACCTACACGAGATATTGTGAGGCAAGTAGGAAAGCACAAGAAAACTAAAAAAAGACAAAAAAGAAACAATTTCACCGAAGCGCAGCTCCCAGTCAACAATGCCAAAATTTGACGCGCGTCGTCAGACTTAAATTTATTTTCTCCAGCAAACAACTAGTTAGTGGCAAGCAGCGTCAAACCCTAGAGAGATTCTTTGGAAGTTGTATTTGTAGACAAATAATGAAATAGTGGGGTTTTTACAAATTATAAGTGCAAAAGAGACAAAACACGCAAGAAAAGCTTTCAATCAGAGAAGACATTCAGCTTAGGATTTCTATTGTGACACGTTTATCATTGACTGCTAATAATAAAATCTCAAGTTTCTAAGTGTGGTTATGCTACAAAGGTAATAACGCAAAGTATCTCGGCAAAGGTGGTTGATAAGTCAAGTTTTCGACTTATTAATAGCCATCTTTCACTATAGCTTTGGATCGTTTTTGATGTTATTTTGATGTCATTTGACCTCTATCTTTATGTTTAAGGTATAAAATAAGTCCCTGATGGACCAAAATTATACGAATCAAAAACACAGTAAAACCCACCAAATTAGACTGTTGGTCTATTTAACTTCTGCTTGTTAGTCCCGATTTATTTCTACAGGGTATTTTGGACTCTATAGAGAAAACAAGCTAAGGAGAGGATTTTACGCCGAAAAGATGTTACGAGTCATTCCAAGGTCACGGCCATGCTACACTCAAAATCAGCCTTAACATCCTTCATGGAACCGACTTGGAATCACTCAAATATGCGAGAACAGTTGGCAAATGGATAAGAACGCAAGGCAAAGGCACCAAGCCCGGTAAAGGCCAAATAAGGGCAATTTCTTCCGATTTGGGATTTCGACCATGTTCCGAGTAGAATTTGGCTTAGGTTCCTTCTTGAGATCATCTTAGAATGACATTTTCATTCAAAATACAATCTGCAAAATCCAAGAAGCTCCGGCCAAAGCTCCGGTCAGATCCGGTCAAACCGATGGCTTTTGTGAAGATCACAAGCTTCTAGAAGGGATGCTCCTCCTCACATGGGCGGCTCCTCCCTCACATGGTGGCTCCTCCACTCTCCTCCCTCCACTTGGCGCCTCCTCCTCTCCTCCTCCCAAAGCCGTCGGCGGCTAAATGAGCCACCATGAGAATGTGACAAGTGGAGGCTCCTCCTCCACATGCTCCTCCCCTTCTCCTCCACCCTTGGATGCTCCTCCACATGCCACCATCTCCACCACCCATCCTCCTCCTCCTTGGCTATAAATATGAGAGCTCCTCCTCATTTGTAAAACACACCATCCATACTTGTACACACTTTAGAGAGAGAGAGGGCTTAACCCTCCTCTCTTCATTTTCAATAAAATTGTTCTTCGCTTTGGAAATAAAGGATAGCTCCCTTGGCGCTTCAACGGTTGTAAGTATTATTTTTAGTATTTATTCAACTGTTTTATTTCCTTAGTTATAATGTATAGCGCGATGAATAGTAGCTAAACTAGTTATTCGGTTGAAGGGGCGCGCTTGTATTATAAATGTTTTAGACTTTACTCTTAGTACACCTTTGTATTCAAAACTTGTTCTATGTGCCATATATAGTCAGAGTTTCCAAGGTTGAGTGGAAGCTGTCACAAGCAAAGCTCTTCCGTGGAAATTCGTGATCATACTCGGTAAGTGGAAGCTGTCACAAGCAAAACTTATCGAGGAGTTCGTCTTATCTAAAACACCACTTGGTCAATAACGTAACTGGGAGATCAAGTGGATGCACTTACAGCTAAGATACTTCGAAAGGAGGAATTAGTTTTGCTTAGAACAAGTGTTGCTTTAAACGATGTTGCAAGTCTTGCGCTACGAAAGGGCCTCGATTCATCTTTGAATACTTAGCATGATCATGTCTTGTGCTAGAAATAGCCTCAATTCATCTTTGACCACTTGGTATGATCATTAGCGGTCGATGATAAACAATTATAATACAAGGCCCCTAAAACCGAATACTTTCCTCACCGTCCATTATCAATTATTGTAATTTACTTTCAGTTCCCAAAACACTCAAACCCAACCCCCAACTGTATTTACTTTTGTGACAATCCCGTAAAAACAACTAATCCACACTGACTCCTTTGGGTTCGACCCCTACTTACCACTTGCTACCCAGTAGTCTAGTCGCGAGTAGCGGACTATAAATTTATTTGCACATTTGCTGTGACAACAAGCATCTGTCAAATTGGCGCCGTTGCCTGGGAGTTGTGCATATGAATAGTTGTTCTATTTTCTTTTTTCTTTTATCATGCAATTCACCAAGTCATACTACTATGGAATGGAACCTTGGAACAATACGGAGTTTTCCCCACCATCCTTTGAACTTGAAATCCGTGAGAAGATCAACAACTTGGAGCAATCCCGGGACGAAACATTGGATGAGTACTTATGGTACTTCGATTCCATTGTGACGAGCTGCCCGCACCATGGATTCACCAACTTCGATCTTCAAACAAAGTTTCTCTGTGGGATGTTGCCACATGAGTGGAAAGGGCTAAATGACGCAGCAGGAGGATCGTTGATGGGCATAACCGTGGATGATCTTTGGATATTAATCAATGATTTGGCCGCAAGGTCAAGACCAAGCCAAGATCAGGCCGAGCCACTCAAGGACGGTATAACGGAGCTGGCATCTAGCATCCAGCAGTTGGAAAACACAATGCAATAAATCAGAGCTAAAACAGCATTATGGGCGGCAGAAAAGGAGCTGGCAGCTAACACCCAACAATTGGCCGCAAACATGCAGCAATTGAGTGCCGCGATGCACCAATTCACGGCTATTACCGATTCAGGAGCAACAGAAAGGACGGCTGAACCCGAGGAGCCGACTGAGGATGAGGACCCGCAAATGACCGAAGAAGAACTGCCCCAATCAGACCCGGTCCTTATCACCAATCTATCCGAGGAAATCACTGTCCTAACTGCCGAACCTACAGAAGTCCCGAACCTCACTGCTGAAGCGGCTGAAGAAATCAAGCCAGGCCCGGTCCTTGCCCTCGGAGCACCCGAGGAAGTCCCGGACCTCATTGCCGAACTGTCCGAGAAAGACCTAGTCCTCACTGTCGGAGCACCTGAAACAGACCTAGTCCTCATGGTCGAAGTGCCTCAACTTAACCCTTCGCGTTTCATGCCGATCATAACCACCGAAGATCATATAATCAATGATGATGCGGTACAAGGGGAGTTGGAGGCAGAGCATGAGCCAAAAAAGCCGACAAAGGAAATCTCTCTCGTCACATGCCAAGGAAAACCGCCTGAAAACTCACTCGTTCCAAGACAACCATCCATCACTGCCGCAATGAAGAGGATTAGCAGAGGCGCATGCTTAATGTCGCCTACATTTGATGGCACCAAACCAAACTTCCAAAATCACAAAGGTGCCAACTATTCCAACATGAAGAGGCGGCAAAAACATGGGCCGAAAGAATGGAAACCCGGAAGGAGTAACAGGCAAGCACGACGCATTGGACCAGCAGCTATGGTCAAGGAAACCTCACCCTCTCGGAGCAAAAGGGCTGCCGAGAAAAAGTTTGACCTCACTCACCCTTGGGATCCGACCTTATGATCCATGATTGAGGTACTGTCGAGCCAACGACGTTAAACAAGTGCACTGGTCGGGAGGTAACCCGACACTATCTTACTTTCTGCACTTTATTTTCTGTCTTTTTATTTTCTGTCTTTTAGTTTTTATCAATAAGTCGCTCTCACCCACTTGGTGCATAGAAGATTTGACTATTCAGGAATCGGACTTGGGTGCAACATTAAGCCAGTCAGGGCTATGCTAAGAGTTCAAGGCCCCAGCCGAACTCCCTCGATTATCCAGCCTCGAGCCATGTCGTTCACTCGACACCTTAAAGGGAGTTCTGTCTTTCCTTTTCCTTAATATCATTTCCTTCTCGTATAACAACTGCTTGCATGACTTTTGAATTAAGTCATTTCGTAAAAAGAATGCCTTCGTTCAAAAGTGTGGGGTGAGAACCACCTATATATTAGTTAATAAATAATATCTTTTTGAAAATATGAACTTAAGAATGTGAAAAAGATAGACCAAAATTCATGCATTTACCTTGTGAAAATTCAACTGTTTAAAAACTTAGAACGTAACTTCTCATTTGTCCCTTTGTGCTGAGATAAACTAGGGATGTGGAGTTGACATAAACTGCCCTAGAAGGGCTTGGCAAGCAATCGAAGGATCAAATCAAACTATATGGTTTTCGAAGTCAGTGGAGGCTGCACTTCGGGTTTCAGTGAAAATAGAAGGCATCTCCGCCATGCAATGCAAAAGGCGAGGACGGGAATCAGACCGTCCTATCTCTGGTCAAAGTAGCCGAGAAAATAGATGAGCGACCCTCATCTTGACCCGCGCGAAACGACAGTCACAGAAGCCGAGAAAATAGATGAGCGACCCTCACCTTGACCCGCGCGAAAACGGCAAAAACGAGAAGAGCGGGGAGGTATTTCCATAGGCTTGTGGGCGATGATTGGACCTCCCAAAAAGGCTTGAGAAAATGGACTTGCAAAACCACAAAAAGGTGAAAAGCTCGAAGAAGCAAATCAAGAGGCCTAAGGCCCAAAATTGTGAAGGTTTTAACCGAACAAAAGTGAAGTACTCAAAGCGTCAAATCAAAGGCCAAAAGCCGATTCACTACAAAAAGCAGTCCCTCGCCAAAAGAAAATCAAAGAACTCAAACCAGTGAAACCCGAACCGAATCACGTGCTAGAGAAAGCTACAAGAAAACCATATAGTAAGAGACGATCCCGAGGTTGCAGTCCAGGAGCCTAAAAAGGGCTATCTCCCGAAACATCCAATATAATTTGCATCTCGGCACGAAGGTACACGTATCAAGTTTCTTCTATTTATTTATACAGTTCAATTTGGTAATAAGTAAGTAATGCATGAATTAGGATAAATCGAGTCCCACAGTCTAATTTTCATATTTTAAAACCAAACTTAGAGTGCCGCCCTTTAATAGCATTGTTCGGGACGAACAACTAAAAGTGTGGGGTGATCTGATGAACCAAAATTATACGAATCAAAAACACAGTAAAACCCACCAAATTAGACTGTTGGTCTATTTAACTTCTGCTTGTTAGTCCCGATTTATTTCTACAGGGTATTTTGGACTCTAGAGAGAAAACACGCTAAGGAGAGGATTTTACGCTGAAAAGATGTTACGAGTCATTCCAAGGTCACGACCATGCTACACTCAAAATCAGCCTTAACATCCTTCATGGAACCGACTTGGAATCACTCAAATATGCGAGAACAGTTGGCAAATGGACAAGAACGCAAGGCCAAATAAGGGCAATTTCTTCCGATTTGGGATTTCGACCATGTTCCGAGTAGAATTTGGCTTAGGTTCCTTCTTGAGATCATCTTAGAATGACATTTTCATTCAAAATACAATCTCCAAAATCCAAGAAGCTCCGGCCAAAGCTCCGGTCAGATCCGGTCAAACCGATGGCTTTTGTGAAGATCACAAGCATCTAGAAGGGATGCTCCTCCTCACATGGGCGGCTCCTCCCTCACATGGTGGCTCCTCCACTCTCCTCCCTCCACTTGGCGCCTCCTCCTCTCCTCCTTCCAAAGCCGCCGGCGGCTAAATGAGCCACCATGAGAATGCAACAAGTGGAGGCTCCTCCTCCACATGCTCCTCCCCTTCTCCTCCACCCTTGGATGCTCCTCCACATGCCACCATCTCCACCACCCATCCTCCTCCTCCTTGGCTATAAATATGAGAGCTCCTCCTCATTTGTAAAACACACCATCCATACTTGTACACACTTTAGAGAGAGAGAGGGCTTAACCCTCCTCTCTTCATTTTCAATAAAATTGTTCTTCGCTTTGGAAATAAAGGATAGCTCCCTTGGCGCTTCAACGGTTGTAAGTATTATTTTTAGTATTTATTCAACTGTTTTATTTCCTTAGTTATAATGTTTAGCGCGATGAATAGTAGCTAAACTAGTTATTTGGTTGAAGGGGCGCGCTTGTATTATAAATGTTTTAGACTTTACTCTTAGTACACCTTTGTATTCAAAACTTGTTCTATGTGCCATATATAGTCAGAGTTTCCAAGGTTGAGTGGAAGCTGTCACAAGCAAAGCTCTTCCGTGGAAATTCGTGATCATACTCGGTAAGTGGAAGCTGTCACAAGCAAAACTTATCGAGGAGTTCGACTTATCTAAAACACCACTTGGTCAATAACGTAACTGGGAGATCAAGTGGATGCACTTACAGCTACGATACTTCGAAAGGAGGAATTAGTTTTGCTTAGAACAAGTGTTGTTTTAAACGATGTTGCAAGTCTTGCGCTACGAAAGGGCCTCGATTCATCTTTGAATACTTAGCATGATCATGTCTTGCGCTAGAAATAGCCTCAATTCATCTTTGACCACTTGGTATGATCATTAGCGGTCGATGATAAACAATTATAATACAAGGCCCCTAAAACCGAATACTTTCCTCACCGTCCATTATCAATTATTGTAATTTACTTTCAGTTCCCAAAACACTCAAACCCAACCCCCAACTGTATTTACTTTTGTGACAATCCCGTAAAACCAACTAATCCACACTAACTCCTTTGGGTTCGACCCCTACTTACCACTTGCTACCCAGTAGTCTAGTCGCGAGTAGCGGACTATAAATTTATTTGCACATTTGCTGTGACGACAAGCATCTGTCAGTCCCCCTAAAACTCAAAGCCTAAATACGGATACTCGGGGAAAATCTGAAGATTTAGAGCAAAAAGTGGTCAAAAAGGACCACCAGCCGATCGGTTGAGAAATTACCCTGAACTAGCCGGTCGACTCGATGAAAAGGAAGACTTGAGAGAAACCACCCACATTGAGTCGGTCGGTTGGACTTACGAGTTGACCGGCTGGCAAAAGACTTCAGAATGCTCACAAACCGTCCACATTGAGTCGGTCAGTTGGACTCACCAGCCGACCGGCTGGCAAAAGATCTCAGAGTGCTCACAAACCGCTCACTTTGAGTCAGTCGACTGAGAGTTCAACTGGTCGGCTAGAGAAGAGATATCAAAATATTTGCCCAAGCACATATTCAATCGGTCAGCTCACCTAGCCAACCGATCGACTGGACACTCACAAAAGAAGCAGTCTAGATTTTTAGCCACCAGCTAACCGGCTAGGACTGGGGCATAAAGACCAGCCCACCTGTTGGACCTGCTACTTCAGGATTTTTACCCAAAGCTATAAATAGAAGACGAAAGGTTTGACCTGGTGTACTGAGTTCTTGGTGCAAAATTTCCAGAAAAAGAGGCTCAATCAAGGTCATCAACAAAGATCCAACTAAGGAGAAGAAGATAAGATCAAAGTGAGATTCTAGGACTAACCATCCTATTTCCTCTACACCTTTTCCATTCTCTTTGTTGTTTTCATATAAACCTTACTTACACCATGTTGTCTTACATGATGTGTGAGTAGTCTCCTTGTGTGTTGAGTGTCTAAAAACCCTCCTTGGTACTCTATGATCATGTACACACATTTGATTGCATAATACATGGTGTTCAGTTCATTTTCACGAAGTGCTCCATTTAGGACATGTTATCAAGTGTTTGATGAAATTCCTAAGTAACATGGTAGTCTTAAAATTTGACCTAAGTATCGAAAGAGCTTAGTGATAGTTTGGATGTGGTGAAAATGATCATATCTAGTATTTATGAGAGTAAATGCGTGGATGTGAGGCTAACTAGAGCTTAATGCCCATAGCATTTATTACCTTGAGAGCTTAATCGTGGCTATAGAGTGAACCAATATCTTGATGAAGTGAGGTTCTAATTGAGATGGCTTGACTAGGAATAGATTCATATGAGAATTAGTCTGCCTTAGTCTAAGCTAGGTTCTTAACCATTTGACACCTTGAAATGGGTTAACTCTTGTGTATGTAATCAATGGGAAATTCCAAGGAGGGGAGTAACCCCTCGAAACTCTCTTTTAATCAAAGTTCAACCCCTTTAACTCTTGCATCATTTAGTGATTAGTTGAAACTCATTCATACTTGATTCGTAGATATGGCCAAGTTATATATGCAACATTATCTTAGCGCATAATTGTGTATTGCTCCTTTGGGTTCGAAACCAGTCTTACTGGTTAATCTATAAATTCTTTTGACTAAAAAAGGGTTGAAAAACCTACGACATCAAAATGGCATCGTTGCTGGGGAGCAATGGTTAGATTATCCCTAGGATAGTTTGCATGACGCTTTGACTACTTCATTTTTGTTTTATTGTCTTGTTACTTGTGTTTCTTGAACATATTACATTATCCTCACTTGTCTTGTTTTGTTTCTCCTTGTAGGTGCAATTTGTTTTATGCCCTCTAAGGCTAAGAAATCTATCGAGATTATGGATATTAATTTGAGTCCCTATTTCACAAGGAGTAAAGCAACGAAGTCAAAAGGATCATCGTCAACCTCTCAAGAAACACCCGTTTGCAATATGGGAGACCTCCCAATTCCAATCCTCAATTCATACCTCCTAATCCCATTATCCCTCAAGCGCGCAGGGCTCTCAAAGGCTATGTAGCCCTCAATGCTTATGGCTACTGATCTCCTATCATTGTTACCACAGAGGACAACCGTGACTTTGACTTGAAGACCTCTACAGTACAAATGGTTTAATCCAAATAATTCTCGAGGAGAGACCATGAGGACCCAAACTCTCATTTGACTTCGTTTCTTGAGATTTGTGATACAGTTAAGAGTAATGGAGCTTCAAGGGATGCTATACACGTGAGGTTGTTCCCCTTCTCACACACGGGTAGAGCCAATGATTGGTTTAGGAGTCAAACTCCGGCTAGCTTCACTACTTGGGAAGAGCTTGCAACCGCATTCCTCAACAAGTAATTCCCTTCATCCAAGACGACTCACTATAGGAGTCAAATTATGAATTTCAAGCAAATGGATGGAGAGATGCTCTATGAAGCTTGGGAGAGATTCAAGGACTATCAAAGACTTTGCCCACATCACAACCTAGATGCCTACCTCTTATTCCATACCTTCTACAATGGAGTTCATGGACCTTCGCGGCTTGCCATTGACACCGCTGCGGGAGGATCCATAATGGAGCTTAAACCTCCAGAAGGATATCACGTAATCGAGAAGATCACCAAGAACTACTTCATGTGGGCAAGTGAAAGTGGAAACCCAAGGAGACAAGGATGAGGATATGAAGTGAAGGCTATAAGCTCAAATGAATATGACTCATTGATTAAGGTGTTGGGAAATCTTTCGGAGAAAGTGGATAAATTACAACATCCAGCAAAGGACCACTCAAAGAGCCAAGGTTGTGATATTTGCGAGGTAAGTGAGCATGATACCAACTCTCACCCCTTGGTTCAAAGAGATGAAAATGGATATGGGTATGAAGAAGCAAATTATGTTGGTGGAAACCAAACAAATTATGTTGGTGGAAACCAAGCGACTCTTGCCACTTAAATGACACTACAACTTGCGGATGGGACAATGAGACATCCTTTAGGGGTAGTTGAAAATGTTCCAATCAAAGTCGACAAATTCTACATACTATGCGACTTCGTGGTGATCAATATTGGAGAGAATTGCACTTCTTCATTGATCCTTGGGCGCCATTTCTTAGACACCGCCGGTTTTAAACTTGATATGGGAAATTGACTTTGAAAATTGGTTGAGAGAAGGTGATAATTGAAAGGCCTAGGAGTGAACAAGTGGCTATACTTGAAGATTGTGATTTGAAGGAGCAATAGAGCTTGGGAGCCAAAAATGTTGAGGCCGAGAAAGTAGCTAAGAAGAAGTTGCTCAAAATGCATGATCCTGACATAAATCCTTCCTTGACTACCATAAGTCTTGCACACGCAATGATGAAGGAACAAGGAATGCCAACACAAAAGCCTCAAGGGATGAGAAGCAAAGTTCTCTTTGGAAAAAGGCTATTAAGCAAGTTGCATGCAACTCTTCAAAGAACCCGGATTGATATCTCCAAAAGACTACAAATCCGCTTGAGGAGGGATCCTGGCAAAGGACTCCTCAAGTGTGTTTTTTTAGAAAGAGATTCGACTCGGTCTTTGCCAAGACGTTAAACTAGGTCCTACCGGGCGGTAACCCGGTTTGTGAGTTGCTCATCTATGCACAAGTAATTTTATATATGTTTAGTATGAATGTCTTGAACCTTGGGTGCGGACTTGGTGTTAGGATGATTTAAATGTATGATTAGATGTGCTTGGTGTGGAATGATGATTGCATGAAATTTCTAGGTGGTATGTGACATCTTAAGTGTTTAGTGTATAATCCTATCTCGTTTTTTGTTGAAAATCATGTGTATGCTAGTGATTTCTTGGTGGTGATGCGTGCTTCGAATTTCTATTGAGTTTTTGTTGTGAATCTTGAGTGTTGCTCGTTCATTTTGTAGAGTGAAAATTTTTAAGTGTGGAGTTGGGTTCAAGAAAGAATCGAAATATCCTTGTGATAAAAATTTGCTGAAACCTTGTCTTCAGCCGATCGGCTGGGAAGGAGCCTGTATTCAGCCAATCGGCTCACACCATCACTCAGATTGTCCTCAAATCACTTGATTCCAGTCGGTCGTCTGACATATCAGTCGACCGGCTGGCAATTGCTTATCCAAAGACCCAACTTCACTTGTAAACTTCATTTCAACTCACCCTACACTCTCACCCGATGGACTCCCACACTCCCCACCACCAGCCAACTTCATCCTCCAACCTCAGTCAAACTACCACTCCCATCTGCTCCAACCCCTCGCCGTCGCCTCGCCATCCCAGCCATGAACCAGCTGCACCAGCCAAACCTCCTTAACAAGCACCAACATTCCCAAAGCCGACGGACCAACCCCAACTCTGTTCTCCTCATTCCTCCACCAAAAATGTTAGTTCAACAACTCAATCCACTCCCCATCGTCCCTATTACAAACCCCAAGCATCAATTTCACCCCAGTACCCTCAACCACAACCCCAATTTTTGCCCAAAATCACCCACTCAGCCGACCGACGGAAAGGGCTTCTCAGCCAGCCGACTAGCTGAAAACTTCTTCTCAGCTAGCCGACTAGCTGGATGCTGCTGCCTCCCCGAAAAGCTCAATTTCCATTCCATTCCAGCCATACCCCAGGGTGCTACCTCCTCTAAATCAAAATCAAAGGGCAAGGAAATTGCACAGGAACCCTCTTAAGATATCCCCGTCGAGGAGAGATACCTAAGCGATGAGGATGATAGGCCCCTTGTCACTCACAAAAGGAAGCCAATGAGGGCTACAATTAGAGAGCCTGGCTCATTCTCGAGTGAGGAAATAGAGTCACCTCCACCCTCACCAAGCCCTCCTCCCAAGAAGAAGAGTAAGCCCTCCAAGGGCGTTACCCCCTCCAAGTCAAAGAAATTAAAGAAAACAAATTTTTCGACACTTCCCATTCCTGGAGAGCCTTCACCTACTCCTAGTGCTCCTCCCACTAGTGCACTAGTACCCAATGAGCTAAGGGATGGACCTTTGGAGTCTCCTCTACCCTTGCCCACCCCTTATCTATTTTTCGAGCCCCTCACCTTCAAAAATGCAAAGTACACAGAGAGGTTCGCGTACATCACTAGGGTGGGAAAGGAATTCGTGGCCACCCTCTACCCCGATTTGGAAGCACTCGAATGTATTAATGATGGTGTAGAGGTACGCTCACTTTAATCTAGACGTGGTCTCGGTTTTCTACTATTGGAGGATCTGGGTTCCTACCGAAGGGTTGTAGAAGAGTTTATTTTCTCCTTGGAAGTTGACAAATAAGGGAAGAGGATTACCCATTGGAGATTCATCTTGCGAGGGAGAGAGTTCCGAATTGAGGAGAGGATGATTAGGGAATGGCTTAGTTTTCCCGTTGACGAGTGGAGAGGTGATCACCCGAAATGGGCATGTGAAGAGAAGATTTTGGAGGGATATCTCGAGGAGGCATGATTGGTTTGTATCCTCCTACAACTCCTCAGTTATCACCCTCAGGTTTGGAAGGTTATTGACCACATCATCACCATCGGGGTTAATACTCAAAAAGAGAAAGCTAGATCAGTGACGATCCCTGATTTGGAGTTGATGATGGCTATTGATAGGGGTGATGTGCTCGATTTGATTAGCATACTCACGCCGAGGTTTGAGAGTTGTGGTAGAGAGACATCGAGGAAATCCACCTTGGGAGGAGGTTTGATGATTACTGTGATCGCCATGAGGTGTAACTTCACCTTTGGCCATGATGGATGCCCCTTGCCATCCAAGAAGGCTTTAGTTGTGCCTACCATGAGGCACATGCACCTCCTCAAGGCGGATGTCACTACTCGAGAGGAGGACAACAAACCACATGAGAAGGAGTTTAGAGATTCGGTGAAGAGAAAGAAGGAGACTTGCAAGTCTAGGAACCACCTCTAATTCCTAGCCAAGCTTACACATTCTCCTCCTCCTTCCTCTCCTCTTCCTTCACCTCCCATAGCTTCTTAGCATGAGGCTCCCATTGTTGAGGAGTTATCCACTAATGAGACCTCCATTGAGAGTGCTCTCCATGCAAGAGATGATTGGGCTGAGTGGCACGAGAGAGTCTCTTGCGACATTGCTAACTTGAGGAGCGGCTTAGCTAGACTTGAGGAGTTTGCTAGAGAGGAGGCTTTGAGAGCTCGCCAGGAGTCGGAGTGACTCAGTTCTACACCACTATCTACGATAAGAGGCACGAGTATCCCAGTTCATGCTCCTCCAATTGATCTAGGGCCTTATATCCCTTGTGTCGCCTCCCCCTTGCTTTCCACTCCATCCACTAGAATCGAGGAGGTGGGCACGCCTTTCAGTGATTCCATGGAGGAGGTTGATGGATCCACCACTAGAGAGACCACTCCGGGAGGCGATGATGCTACATCATGAGTCCATGCGACATTTTGATTACACATGTATTGTTATTTCATGATTTTGTTGCTTGTATTAAGTACTAGGAAGTTAAGTCACCCTTTGGCGCAATTTGGATGATGTATGCTATTTTGATGATGTACTCTTGACTTCTTGACGGAGCCCACCGCTTTGTCGTTAAGGTGCGATGTTCTCTGTGCAAAAGCAAATTTATATCTCCGCTACTCGTACTCTACTAATGGGTAGTAAAGGGTAAGTAGGGGTCGAACCCAAGGGAGTCAGGTGAATAGTTGTTCTTTAAGTAGGACAGTTGGGGGTTGGCTGTGATTTTTGTACTGAAAGTAGCGTGGGTTGGTTGTGATTTTAGTACTGAAAGGTAAAGTAATAGTTGATATTACAATTAAAGGAAAGCATTCGGTTTTAGGGGCCTTGTATCATAGTCTGTTTATCATTGACCTCTAATGATCATACTAAGTGTTCAAAGATAAATCAAGGCTATTTCTAGCACAAGACTTGCAACATCGTTTAGAACACTTGTTCTCTTTTAGACTAATTCCTCCTTTCGAAGTATCTTAGCCTTATGTGCATCCAGTTGATCTTCAGTTACGATCAACCAAATGGTTTTTTAAAAGAGGTCGAACTCCTCAGATAAGCTTTTCCCGTTAAAGCATCCACTTACTCGAGTATGTTCACGAACCCCACGGAAGAGCTTTGCCCGTTAAAGCATCCACTCAACCTTGGAAGTTCTAACCTAATATGTGGCACATAGAACAAGTTTTGAACACATAGAAGCACTAAGAGTAGGGTCTAAAACATTGTATGGTACAAGTACACCCCTTCAACCGAATGAAGGTTTAGCTACGAATACTCATGGAATAGGACATCATAACTAAGTGCTTGAAAAGTAAAGGTTTTGAAAGACAGAAAATAAAGTTTTCGAAAGTAAAGACAGGAAAGTAAAGTTGCTGAATTGAAAAGACACTAAAGTAAAGACGAGAGTGCTTACAAAAACCGTTGAAAGTGCTAAAGCTTTGATTCCAAAGTAAAGTGATTACATGATTAGTGCCCAAACTCTAGAGAGAAGTGAGAGCTTCTCTCACTAACTTGTGGATTGTGGATGTTGGAATGAGATGGGATGATGATACAAGGGAAGGGATGAGCTCTATTTATAGCCAAGGGAGGAGAAGAGATGTGGATGAGAAGCTAGCCACTTGGCATGTAATGGGAGGAGGAGCTCAAAGACATCGGGTGATGTCATCACCTCCCAAAGCCGCCGGCCACATGTCCATGGAGGAGAGGTTTGAGCTTAGCCGCCGCCCATGTGAAGGAAGGGGAGTGGTGGAGTGTGTTTTGTGAGCTTATCCCAAAAAGCCATCGGTCCTTTCAGCTCCGGACTGACTCTGGCTGCTCTTCGGTTGGACTTGTTTTGAGTGATTCCACGTCAGGTTCTTGAAAGTCAGAATTTGGTCGTGACCTGGAATGACTCATAATTCATTTTCAGCTTTAAAACTCCTCCTTAGCCTATATTCTCTCTAGACTTCAAAATACCCTGTAGATAAATATCGGAACTAACAAGCAAAAGTTAAATAGACAAAGCGTCTAATTTGGTGGGTTTAACTGTGTTTATGATTCATACAATTATGGTCCATCACTTGTCTTTGGTTGTATGCTACACTCTTATGATATTGAAGGTGTTTTACCATTATTGCTTGTGAACTCTACAGGATATATATGTACATGTTCTTCTCATGCCAAATTCACCTTCTTGGTCTACATATGCAACCAAAGGACTATTTCTCATTCCAAAGAGTTATGTCATTGGATTTTAACCCGTTCTGCAAACGAGGGGAGTTCCTATACGCCTTTGCCTTTATTTATTATTCTTTGTGCTTAGGGACTAAGCTTCAATCAAGTGTGGCGTGGGTTAATGCGCATAGTTCACATGCTTTCATGCCATGCATATCATTCTTAGATGGACACTTGCATCTTTTGCACCTTATCCCTAATATGAGAGTGTTTTTAACCACAGAGGCTTGTGATTATCTATTCTAAATTCTACAAATCACATCTAGGCAACTTGTCACAATTATTGGATCTTGAACTTAGAACCGACCTAGTCCCTTGAATGTGCATTCTTGTGAATCAATATCATTTCTATCTCTTCTCTATCTAATTTTCTAAGTATTTTCATTGAAATACCTTGGATTAAGTTTCACGAAAAACTTAGACCTTTTGTATGCTCCTTGGTGACTTGAGCTTCTCTAATATAGTGTCTTACTGTTCATTGTTTCCCGCGCATTCCATACATTCTTTGAAAATATTGTCAAGTTTTAATTGTGGAGTCAAAATGGGCAAAAAATAGGCCCCAGCAAAAAAAATGCTTCATTTTCATGATCAAAGAGGGCGAAGCCCCGACTAAAAAATTTCTCGAAGGCCAAGAGAAGTTGTAATTCAAAAAGGATACAAATGCCAAGGGTTATGAAGAAAAGTTCCTCCTCAAAAGCATTTGTATGCCAAAGGCCATTTGAAATAAGTTGATGAATATAAAGCACTTAAAACTAGACTCTATGTTTTCCTTCGTTCTTCATTTGTGCAGGATTCATCATTGGCATTATGTGCCATTTGGATTAACTTTTGGACGATCCTTGTGCTTGCACGGGAACTCTCATTTAGTCTATGCTTGTTTTCTAAGAACTCATAGTGTCGAACTCCTCTTTCCTTATTGATCTCTATCTCTTGCATGTCTGGCCCCTCATAGATATACCAAGGTTGATTCTGAAAGTTTGGGGCAGATAGCTCCTTCATTGTAGGCTCGTAGTAATATTCATCCTCTTCTTTAGGCTCCCTGTTAATTAAGGGTTGTGGTGGTAGTGCTAGAGGTGGTTGCCTCGCATTAGCACCATTCTCAGCGTTCTGTGCAACAGGTGCCTCTGATTCTGTTGTGCCTTCCTGACTCAATTTGCTCGATTGCGAGCATGTAGAACTTGTTCAGGCTCATTTTTGAATGTAGGCACGTCCTCGTTACCAACAATAATGGGCGATCTCATTGTTGGTGTTATTATCACTGATCACACTACCTGCACGAGACATTGCGAAGCACGTAGCAAGGCACAAAAGTAAAAAAGTAGAAACTATGAAGAGAGCTTATTTTTGAAGTTGTAACTGTGAACAATTAAAAAGGGTGTTTCGTGAGTAATTGTTTGTGAAGGCACAAAAGAAAGAGACAAAATTACGATTTTCAATCAGTGAGAATTGTCAGCTTAGGGTTTCTATTGTGACACGTTTATCATAGATATCTAATGGTCAAATCTTATGTTTCTAAGTGTGGTTGTTCTGACAATGGTAACAATCCTATGTATCCCGACAAAGGTGATACACCACAATCTAATCCGACAAAGGTGTTAGACTTCTAGTTCTTTCCTAAACACAATAATCCGACCATGGTATTATTAAGTCTAGGCGTTACTAGCTACCTTTATGAAAAAGTATCCAGTAGATGTTAACGGTAAGAATTAATTGTTTGATTAAGCTTTGTGGCAAAGCATCCACATAACCCAACAAATTAACTCATGCGATGAAAGCAGGAACTAGTGAAACTTAAAAAGGCATTGTGAACAAAAATTTCAAATCGTAGTCACAATGTATGAGACCCGAAATAGTAAATTAGCTACTCATTGTCATGAAAACACACACAAATATTTTTGATGAAAAGAAAGTAGAAATTCTTTGTCTCGCCGAAAGCTTTGCGTTCTTCGTCCTCTCTAGAGTCGTCTTGATATTTCTTTGTCGAATGAGGGATGATCGATTTCTTCTCTACACCTTGATTTATAAGAAATTGGGTTTCAAAATCTGTTTTTAAGCCTAAATTGCAAAATCCCATACTTGCTTACATCATCAGCCGCGCCCAGCGTGTACATTAGTGTTGTGCCAGGAGTTAACATTAGCAATAACACTAATTTATTCCTTGGGCGCAATCCGTGCTGTTTCGCTTTCTCCTTTCTGCGCGTCAAATCCGACTTCGACTCTTGATTTAACCATCCAAATTAGGCCTCGGCAAATGACCCTATGGCTTCCAAGCCCTAGGGTCGACCCGAAACCCACCCGACCCGGAAAGGACCCGATCAAAGCCCCGCCCGATCATTCAAGGGCAGGGTAAAGTCTTGGTAATTGAAACCCGGCCCGATTTTCAAGCCCGGTCAATTGGCTGTCTTACAATTCCTGTCATCCATTTTAATTTATATAGACTAATTAAATCAGTAATGTTTCACCTGTCCAGTGTGGGATGAAAGGGGCAACAAAAAAACTCCTGACTAGCTGTTTGATCGCCGACACACCCACACACTACTTTCCACGATTCTTCCTCGTCATTCTCCCAATCCAGATGACAAACAAATGTCATACACTCTTGAACGATAAGTGTAGCACAGTAGCAGCCTTTTTTTCCAACAAAGAAAGTGAAATACTCATCCCAAAAGGTTTACATTGAGATATTCTTTCAAACCAAATGAAAAACAACTTATGTGTTGGTGGCCCTAGTGTAAATTTGCTGATTGGAATGAGAAGCAACCATCCTGATTGCACCTCTTTCCATCAAATCCTAGATTGCCCTTCTAGCAAGAGATCCATTGATCCTCATACTATCGGACAATATGGATGGTGTGATCAACTTAAACTTGGGAGCCTCAGTGAGAAGCTTGTCATATGTGGCTTGGTCAAACATAACCATACTTTTCACCTTCTCCTTTTGCTTTCCCTTGCTCCACTTCTTCTTCTTCTGCTTCCCTCCGCCAGACTTGGCTGGCTTCGACGATGGTGGAGGAGCCTTTTCCTTCTTGGGAGCCATGGTTGATGCGAGAAACTGAGATTTGGACTCGGGCGAAAGCAGCAGAGGCAGGGTAAGACACAGTAGCAGCCTTACCCTTTATATATCAACACTTACTAAGCTTAACTGCACTTAATTATCACTAAATAAATATCCATTATTATTCCGATGTAGTGGACTTGTATCTTCAATATCTCCTGACTGTAGTAAACCTGCAACAGTTATGTTTATGAAAATGCAGTGTCATAGTGAGGAGGTTAGGGTTGATGATATTACTTTGACGACAATGCTAAATTTGAGTGATAAGTTGAGTGAGTTGTGGTATGGGAAGCAGTTGCATTCATTTATGGTGAAAAGCGGTAATGATGTGAGTGGGTTTGCTATCAGCTCTCTTATTGATATGTATTCTAAATGTGGGTGTTTGACAGTATCCCACATCGCGTAGTTTAAGGCAATATTGTAAGTTTTGTGACTATAAATTACATGAAGATACACTACTGTTTGAAAATCATCTCAGTCCTTATCTTGTGTATATATACACTATTGTTTGGCACTGCAGATGGGTGATGCAAGTTCCCATCTTATGGTAGAACTTGGTCTCGGGTTGTGCTCGGGTAGACCCGACCCGACCCTTTGATGCCCTTTTAGAGATAGGGCTTAAATGATTCGAGGGGCTGCTATATATGGTTGTACCCGACCCGACCCTGCCCGATAACTATTCATCATTAACAAAAAATATGCTTAAAGCCCACCCGACCCTAACATTTTCGGGCGGGGCTTACCCGGACCCGGCCCTGCGCCGAGGCCTAATCCAAATGACCTCGGCTGCTCTTGGCGTGAACTAGATAGTGGTAGGGAATTAAGTTAGCTACGCTCATTCGTGAACTCCCAGCACTCCGTCGAACCTCCTAAGGTCTGATCTGCCACTATAGTGTTTTGGGCATGAAATGCCATCTTTTATGCGTATTTCCTCCTAGAGCTTCCAAAATACCTAAAATGCAAAACCGTACTAAAAGGTAAATGTTCACATATAAAAGTGTCAAAATAAATGGGATTATTTAGTTTGACGAGTGAAATAAATACGACTCATCAGCTGACCTATTAAAGAAGAGAGTTGGAACAAATGGTATGTGACCAAATTAAATTTCAAATTCTGATATTTGCAAATTGAGGCATGAAGGTGTTGCGCATTGAACCGTTGGAGCAATCAAGAAGGAAGACGCTGATTACACCAAATTAAAGAGGTGACATGGCTTTGGCAAAGCGCAAGGAAGTTTTGGGAAGTTCAGAAACCTGGTTGATTCGAAAATCTAATTTTCTGCTGAGACATTCTTTCCAAAAGTTCTATAGAAGTCAAAATCCTAAATCAAAGAATCCTTCAAGTTTCTACCAAACAACAAATAATGTTGAACACACACAAGAACGCCAAGAAAGCATCTAGAACCTCGCCCAAACCAATCACATAGAAGCTAAAATCCTTAGAGGGCATTGTTTTAGAAGTTCCAATGGCAAATCCACCACTCACTGATGCTGTAAAACCCAAGTCAACGGAGGAGAAGAAGACTTCTTAAAAGGCTGCACCAGTGAGTGAGAAACTGAAGGAAGTGGGTAAATCAAGAAATGCATGGCATATCAAACACAGCAAACCCTAGGATTGGAAAGGAGAAAAAGGGAGATGAGATTAATGTGCCAAAGGTAAAGGAAGCAGCCACAAAGAGTTCAATGCCAAAATCTAAATTAATAACTTCCAAAGTCAGCGAGGAGAGTCCGAAGAAGACACACCAATTGGTTGATAAGGTAAACCCTAATCCTCAGACTACAATTTCAATTCCTACTATTGGTAGTTTTGAACCCCTTAAAGAGAAGGAGACTAGTGTCGAGGTGCATGAGAAAGTAGATTCAGTGATAATCTGAAAGGGGGTATATATGGGTAAGTGTTGATAAAGTTGTGAAAGTGGCTGAAGCTGGTAAGGGTGAGGTTAGTACTGTGGATAGACCTAATCTGTTGAAGGAGAAGCTTTGGGCTACTGGTTTTGTGTTTCAGAAACGGGGTTTGAAAAGCAAAGTTGTAGTTAACAAAATCAACACCCCAAGAAAGTACCTGGCGAGAATCACCTCTGTAAGAGGAAGACATGTCAGATTCAGAGAGTGACATGGTGGTGCTGAATTTTGGTAAGAGGAGTCCGGACATTGATGAAGATTCTGATGAGGATGGAGAAGTAACCGAGGAGAAAGAGATTTAAGCAAGACCTATTCCTAGGGAGGTTGATAGACAAGATCAACATCAGTTCAAAGATGGTAGCTCAAGGGAATCAGAACCGACTGAAGAGGATGAAGAACTTGGCGAGATGTACAAGAAAATTGATGAAGTTGTCCAACATTTGTGGAAAGAAGGATCTGATGGTCAGGAAGTGGGTGTTTGTGAATTCAGAAAAGGAGAAAGGTTATGAAAAGGTCACTGTTGAACCAACTGCTCCGAAAGAGATGGAACACACAACTGATGAAGATGTTGAGATGATGGAGGTACATCACGAGGAGCCTCATGACCATGAGTAAGAAGGTCGAATGATGGTCAGGACACAAGTCCCTTGGCTGAACTCAAAAAGTCAAGGAAAAAGAAGAAAAAGAAAAGAGTGACTGTGCAAGTGACTAGAGCAAAGGCTCAAACAGATTGTTACAGCTCAGACACAGGGGGAGAAACTGCGTCTAGGAATAGGAAACGAGGAATTTCAGCCCCTGGTCATAGTGTTCCATCAAGCATCACTAAACACCGAGTGTAGTTCGCCACTCAAGAAGCAGCAGACAAGTGGAAGGCTGTGCAGAAGAGGAAAATCATTCCTGAGCGGATCTTAGACGAGAAGAGATACAAAGGGAAGGAGGTTATCCAATTGTTAAAGGAAACTGACCTCTTCTGGACCTTGAGAAAAAGCAAACCGTTCAATGAGAAATTAGTGAGAGAGGCCATAGCAAATCTTCCGAGTCAGTGTGATATAGTTGGAGACAGATTACTGAGTGGTTTATGTAAGGCAAAAAAAGGTGATCCTTGATCCGGAAATCATCAACATCTACTTTGCAATGGATGATCCACAAGAAGTACAGGAGGAAAATTTCCACAAAATTGCCATTTGTTTGACTGCTGGTGCATACCCAATTTGGGACGACACATCCATTCTTGTGGCAGATCTGAGCACAACTTACCCAATGTTTTTCATTACCATAGTAAACTAGAGGCCGATCTCTCACAGGACTACGGTAAGCAAGGACATGGGTCAGCTGCTCTACCACATTGGGAACCGAATGACTATCAATATGGGGCGAATCATGTTTGATCAGATTGCTACTCACGCACATCAACTAAACCCATTCATCAGATAGTCTTCCATCCCTCATCTATGAGATAATCATCCACCAGCACCCTGATCTTAAGATTGACCAAGACAGACTTACAAGAGCTCCACTTAAATTGGGAGTTGATCACAAGCTCTTCAAGGGACGAGCGTGAATGATATGAAGGATCTAGGGCTAAAGAGAAATGGTATGCCAGAGTCGTCTGCTTGGAGGTCTATTGATGGAGAATGTCCACTGCTGAAAGAGGGAGGATGCTGAGTGAGTTGGAGATTATATTGGAGGCTGAGCAGGAGCAAAGAAAGATGATCAATAGGTTGGTGCGTGCTCTGAGATACCCCAGTGTTGATGAGGCTGATGAGGCTGAGGCGGCATATGAATAAACTGAAGAAGACTCCTCCGCTTGAAGGTTAAATGCTACAATTTATCTGTCCTGACATTCAAACATTGCTACTAACGTACTATTTTTTGTTCTTTCATACTTTCATTGCATTGAACTAGTTTATTCTGTGGCAAAAAGGGGGGATAATTTTGTGGTCGACTTGTTCCCCTCATCTTACAGAGTAGTACGGTATCAGAAGTCTACGTAGCTAGATCAAGATAAGCAGATTTTGCCAAAAATGCCAAGGCGGAGATAGTTGTTCCTATGTATGGAAAGGCTTTTGGCAAAACGATTTCAAAGTGTTCAAGCTGAAGTTCAACTGAAGATTAGAACGTGGATGCTGCGTAGAACTGAAGAATGGAACATTCCTAATATCAGAATTTCCATATATCAAAGATTTTAAAGATTGAAGTTGGTTGAAGATTGGAGTCGGTTGGCTAATATTCTAAAAACATCATCAAAATCCGTCAGTATTATCTAGAAGCCAATCTTATCAAGGAAGATACTCAAAAGATTATCAAGATCAAAGATGTGGAAGCTTGGAGAATATTAAGGAGATCTTCCTAAATATTTGAGATAGTATCTTAACCGAATAGGAAATCGGCATTGGACTATAAATACAAGTCTAGGGTTTCCCTATTTGGTCAGTTTGCTTTTAGAGAAGTCAAACACATGAGTGATCATTAAGCCAAGGAGGAGGAGCGATGGCCGGCTAGTTTTTCTTATCGGAAAACTAATTGTGACAGTCTGTTCAGTGTGCTGATCAAATTTGATGCACACACACCATCACTCACATCACACATTCGGGGAAGGCGTCAGAACTTTGGGAGAGATTATAGCATTGGTCGGAGAGGGAGTCTCAGACAAACCCACCAGGGATCGATGGGGAACCGAGATCATAAATTAAGGAGAAGAGTGTTAAAGGCTAGGCTATTACAAACGGGAGTTGTGTAAGAGTAAGTCCGCTTGAAGGTCTAAACTCTTAATAAATATTTGATATGCTTTAGAGTGTGGGAAGCCCCCCAGAGTAGGTTGGTTGCCGAACTGAGATGTATATCGTGTGTGCTTGCGCTTTTTACTTTCGGATATTGTCAACTAAGGTATTCTGGTCTCTATTAGAACACATCCTGGAACTATTCTTGAATAGACAACAGTATTTCAGAAGGCTCACATATGGCCAAGGTCGCATAATCCACTTCACATATGCAGTAAATATCATGACTTTAGATATGGGTACAGAACACTTGTTGGCTTGATTGTTGGGAAAAACTACAATACATTTTGATGGTGATCAGGTTATGCAAAAAGTGAAAATCCTCTTCAGGCCAGAGTTGCTCAATCAACGAAATGGCATCGTTCTATATGATACTCAGTCACTTGACCAGTGGAGGAAAGCTGAGTGGCCAGAGGGAATAGCCCAAGCGGGGAATAAGTTTTGCTAAGTTTCATTGCCCCGGAAATTGCCAACCTTGAGGATAAGGTTGACAATAATTTAATGTTTTCAATTCCATGGCCACCGGAAATGGGTGACCTTGACCATGACATAAATTTGGAATCTAAAGAAGATCAAATAATGCTATTTGGACAAGCTCATGTGACGAATAAGGTGTTGCATTTAAGGAGCAATTGCAATCAAGCTACTCCCAAATGCGCAGAACTTACAAACCTTGAGGACAAGGTTTTCCCGACGGATGGAGGAATGATGCGTATTTGCAACTTAGGGGGTGTAGTTGTATTTTTTGTAAAACATGTTTAGTGCAAAAGCTATGTGAACTGGAATGAGGAAAACAATAATGAATTAAATCAATTTCTCAATCTTTATCTTCTCCTCTCCTGTCCTCTTTCGTCTACTCCTCAACCCTAATTCGTCTATCTTCTTCCCCAATTCTTCTGTGTCTAGGTCTAGTCACTAATCCTTGGTGAGATATTTTTAAGATCGCATCACTAAACCCCCCCCCCCCCCAATCCCAATTTTCCCCCAAATTACAAATACTAAACCCTACAAATGTCCCACCCACACCGAAACACCAGAGCCTCAGCTCACGTCGCTGTACTAGCTCTTCCAACACCACCATCTGTGTGCCGCCTCTTCAAATGTTGGTGCCGGCAACATCTTTTGGACAAGGATACTCTTGAAATCTACCTGGACCTTCATAAGCTAAAAGTTATTAAACCTACATGGTTCCTTGCCATGAGACACTAGGATCATTTAGATTGATGGACCCTATGCGTGCTATGTTTGTTTCTTCTGAATTGGATTTTATCTTTGCACATCTGGCCCTGACATGACCTACGACATTATATGAGTTTGTAGCTTCGTTTAAGCCACGTAGTGCGTATGGTCGCACCTCCCACTGGGTGTTTTATCTCAATAACACGTGGTACACGCAAGATAAAGCGGAAGTTTCTCGACAGCTATGATTTTCGTTGACCGGCCGCGACATACATCACCTGAAGGAGGAGCACCATGAATTCTGAAGGTACATTTCTACTATCGACTCCTACTTTCTATCCAGTCATCATGCCTTTTGCATTAAGTTACCAGACTTCAAGGTTGTTCACCGCCTCGTTTCTATGGCCATCAATTTTTGAAATGGAAGAGGAACCTTGGTGAACGACAAGGACATGGACGTGAAGATCTCTATGAGTTGTTTCTTACCTATTGATAGGTTTGATATATGCATAGCATGCTTTTCTAGAGTGGAAGGATATTAGGGCCCGAAGCTTAACATTGCTATCAACATCGATCTCTTCATAGCCATCATCGCTGAGGCTCGTGGATTTGACTTCTGTAATGCCAGTGACCCACGTGGCTGACTCCTTGATATATCGAAGTTCCTCATTTGTCAGATAATCACTGGCAAGCGCACTTGGGTTCATCACGACACACTTCCCGACACTGGGGTAAAGGAAAGGCGCATCCAAACCAAGAAGCATCGTATTGAGAAGTCATATGATAGGACCCCTTTAGCTGAGCCAGATATTGATGCGAATAAGGCAGAAGAGCCTCATAAGCCTCAAATGTTTGAGCATAGCCTTGCGCCGCAGCCCCACCAGGATGATCCCTGGCCTTGCTGGAATGATGACTGTCTTGCACGCCTTGAGATCTTCCAGATCCAGCTTATTGTTGATTTTTAAAATTTTTGTTATCAGACTAGTCGGGCAAAGCGTTGGACACAAGGGTCCCTCGCCGCTTTCTTCCGTAACCATCACTTCACGAATTTTGCAACACTACAATCTGCTTAAATATCAGCACCAAACTCTTTTGGTGAGTTCACTATGGTAGTTCACCTCCATCAGTCTCCGCTCAACATGACCACAAAGCAGTGACCATGCACATTGCTGATGATGATGCCTAGCCATTTTCGCCTCCCTTTACCACATCTTTTTTACTATTTGACATTGCTTGTTACACATGTTTTTGATGCTATTCACATTTTGGATGTTTTGTATACTAGCGATGTTTGGTGTTTTCATATCATGCTTGTTATTGGATGCTTGTTATTTCTACCATATCTTTTTTCCCTCGCGTCTCTTGACATATATTTCTATTGGAACATCGTTTTATGCTATTGGATTGATCCCTCACTACTTCACTATGATTATTGATGCTAATTTGTTACTTGTGAGTCACTATACATATTGACTAATTTGTAGCTTCCTTGTCGCGCCGAATTCCCCGAGCATCTCTTAATTGACTTGAATATCGAGCTCTCGACATACGAGGGAAATTCCCTATGCGATACTCTTCGCGTTTATTTCTTCGTTTTGGGACTAAGCAAATTTTTATGCGTGGATTGGGTTGCACATAGTCACATATTCACATCACACAATGTACTTGATGTAGACTTATACAAGATAGTCTCACGTCACATGTTAGACTAACACCATTATGGACTCACATACACTCAATTTTCTAATTATTGAGATTGAAATCCTCATTTTCGACGAACCTCCTCAATGAATTTTTATTCTATTGGATTTAGAGTCTAGGACTTGAAATAGGTTTATCCGTGTGTTGTGGTCTCTTGTGTAAATACCATTGTTAGCTTTTGCCTATCGCAAGCTCTATGATTTCTTCAAGCATGTTTAAGACTTGATATTAGTAGGCACAGGTATATAATGCTAAAAACTTAAATCGCATCTCTTATTCAAGGTGACCTTCACTAGTGTATGTTTTTCGTTACTTGTTGTGATTCGCACGCACCAGTCTCTATTTTATAGTATGTCTTGTTCTAGATGTGGAGTTAGAAAAAGTCTAAAGAGGGCAAAAAATAGGCCACAATCAAGACCAGAGTTTGTAAAGTCAAAAGAGTGTGAAATAGCTCGAGGCCCAAGTCGAAACACTAGTGCTATTAATAAATCTAAGAATCATGTGTAGCACTCTAGGAGTAAACATACAGAGATAACACATCACTTTTGCGTGACTGTGTTAAGAAAGAGATGGTGAATGTGGAGTTTTGTAGAACAGGGGATCTAATCGCTGGTATATTCACCAAGGAACTCAGCAGGGAACCCTTTGAGAAGCTACGCATGGAGTTAGGTATGACTTCCCTTGACTGAGTATTCATCCCTCGTGAGGCCCTCGATGACTGGTGAGAAATAATTGACTTGGGTGTATTTGCATAAGTATAAGGATTTATTGAATCAGTTCATTTAACTCACACCTAAAATTTACTTGCGAACATGCATTGTGTGTGTTAATTATTTGTGCGATTTTCAGTTCACTAACAAAAATATGCGAAAGCTTTCTTTCTAGCCCAAAAGAACCTTCCTGACATTTTGATCCCTCATTACAATCCGAAATAATGGAAGGTATCTACAACAGTCCTAAGCCTACTCATGGCGGAACACTGCTATGAGCCCTTTGCTATGTTCCATATATATTGGAGAGATGATCCCACGAGGTACTATCACTTTGATTATCACATATATTGTTATCTGCTTTTGTACGTGATGCATTATCTTCTACCACT
Source organism: Rhodiola kirilowii (assembly GCA_033675215.1). Lineage (NCBI taxonomy): Eukaryota > Viridiplantae > Streptophyta > Magnoliopsida > Saxifragales > Crassulaceae > Rhodiola > Rhodiola kirilowii. The sequence goes on from CM066199.1 coordinate 22,407,821, forward strand.
CAAGTAACTGACGCATCAAATTTAATATTTATTTTTCATCTGAACAACTAGTTAGTGGAAAGCAGGGTCGAACCCAAGAAAGCTGGTTTGGAAGTTGAATCTGTAGACAATTAAATAAACAGGGGGTTATAAGCAGTTACAAGTGCAAAAGAGCAAAACAAGAATAAAGATTCCAATAAGAGAAGATATTCAGCATAGGGTTTCTATTGTGACACGTTTATCATTGACAGTTAATAATTAAAATTCAACTTTCTAAGCGTCTTTATTTCGGCAAAGGTAATTCGATAAAGGTATTGGACTTCTAGTTCTCTGAAGCATAATATTTCGAAAAAGGTAATATTAAACCTACGTGTTACGATCTACCATTATGGAAAAATTTCCAGAAGATATTAACGATAAGAATTGATTGTCAAATTAAGCTTTACGACAAAGTTTCCACTTAACCTAACAATTCAATTCATGCGATGAAAAACAAAAACTCCTAAAACATGAATTAAGCATTAAAAACAAGAGTCTAAAAACGTATTGTCACAATGAACAAAACCCTAAACTGAAATAAGAAAATTAGTTACTCATAGCAATAACAAAAACACAAATATTCTTGAATGAAAATAGAAAATTCTCTTCTCTCGTCGAAAGCTTCGCATTCTCCTCAAGAGCCGTCTTCAAAACTTGAATGTTGAATGTAGAATGATGATCGAAACCTTCTCCAAACCCTTAATTTAAAAGATTTTGGGCTCAAATTGCCAGATCCCGGACCTGCTGACATCATTAATACCCATCGTTGACATCATCCGTTGCACCCAGCGTAGACGTTATTGGCGCGTCCAACGTTGACATTAGCAATGGGCTAATGTCTTCATGGGGCTCGACCTGCACTGTTTCGGTCTCCCTTTTATGCGCTTCAGTTCCTACTTCGACTCATGATTCGACCATCCAAATGACCGCGGCTGCTCTCCTTGTGAACTAAAGAGTTGTGGAGAATTGAGTCAGATACGCATCGACATGTAGCTCTTATTTTTCTAGTCAATTGTCATTTCCCAGCACACCGTCAAACCTCTAAAGTTCTGCCACTAAGGTGTTTTTGACATGAAATGTTGTCTTTTATGCACATTTCCAGCTAGAGCTTTCGAAACACCTGAAATGCAAAATCATATTAAAAAGTAAATGTTTGCATATAAAAGTGTGAAACTAGATGAGATTAGTTAGTTCGACAAGTCGTTTAAATACAACTCCTAAAACCACCCTACACTAAAACTTGTTCGTCTCAACAAGAACAAGTGATAGAAGGGAAACAAATATAACAGCACAATTTCCACGACGTCCTGGATAAATGCTACATGAATACGTGATGCTAGTCCAAATTCAGCATTTTTATGTATAACTCAATCGTTACTCACATCATCATGCTTAACATAAAATTAACTTGATACATGTTACCTCTAAGTTGAAATTCAAATTACTTCGGCTGAATGGGAGATAGCCCTCTTTAGACCCATGATCTACATTCGATGTCCTGAATTCTAGCTATATGGTTATACTTCAGTACTTTTTCTGGCACGTGATTCATTTTGAGCTTTAAGGTTTTGAGCTTTTCTTTCTTCTTTTGTTGGACAACATTTGATGTAGTGAACTTTCTTCGGCCTTTGGCTCTAGTGTATGAGTGAGGTACTTCACCCTTTTTTGTGTAAAACTTCACAACTTGGCTAATTTTTTCCTTGAGCTTTGCTCCTTGATTGTGAATTGCTTGTCCTTTTTCTTCTTTTTCTTTTGAAGAAGGTCCAATCATCGCCCGCAAGCCTATGGAAATACCTCCCTGCTCTTTCTCATCCTCACCCTTTTTGACACGAGTCAAGATGAGGGTCACTAACATTTTCCCGGTTACTTCGGACTAGAGATAGGATGGTCTATTTTCCAGTCCCGCTTACTTACATAAACGCTGCAGTGGCGAACCAAACTATGAACCATAAAATCTCGAAGTGCTAGCCTCCACTAAATCCATATAACCATATAGTTAGAAATCCGGTCCTTTGAATGCTTTGTCAAGTCTCTCTAGGACGTGTCTATAACCTCCACATCCCTATTTTCTCAACTCAAAAGATACGTAATGGGTTAAATTCACATGTAAAAGCACAATTCAGTTTTCACAAGAGAAACACATGTAATAAGCATCATCTATTTCATATCATCAACATTCAATACTGCATATTCAAGAAACAAAGAGAAATCCACAACTATTCATTCAAATTTTTTTCCAAAAATAAACGTGCTAACACAACTAATTGACTGACTCCCCCACACCACACTTTTGAACCAAGCCGTGTCCTCACGACATGACTTTAGTTCAAAGAGATAGATAATGCAAGACACAATAAAAAGGGAAAGAAAAAAAGTGAACAGGTACCCCCTATTCCTCATCGGTGGTTGATGGTGGTGTGAAACTCTCAAAATAGCCATGTGCTTATTCATATTCTCCGTCCAAATGTGTCATGTCTCGGTAGCTCGAATGGAACTACTGTAGAGACATGCTTGCAAGACATATGGTTTTTCTTCTCCTTATTATTTTTCCAGCTCATGCATGTGTTTCTGACTAACTGTCTATAGCTAGCAATCCAGTTTCTAGTCTTGCATAATGGGCACCTACATTGTAAAGTGAAACAAGCTCCTTTTCTTGTAATTTGTTAGGTTCACCATCCTGTAAAAACAACATAAGAGGCATATTAGTCAAATGTAACTCCATATTAAATTCAGCGCTTACCTCAGAATTTTTAGTAATCAAGTCAGTAAAAAGGTAAGGAGTGGACTTTTCTTCGCTAGAAAAGATTTTCTCCTCGGATGTGATGCGCACTAGTGCACTGACTTTTTTATCGTCTTCTTCTTGCTCTTTAACATCAGCTTCTTGCTCTTTATGATCAATTGTGATTAATATGTCCTGCACATGAAGTGGAAGAGGTGCATCAAAAATTTGAAAATTTTGAGCTAGTTCAGAGATTAGCGCATACATGATTATTTCTTCCTCCGTGTGCAACTCTCTCGTTGTGGTGGAATTACCCTCTTTATCTGAAGCTTAAGTCTCTTTTGTGGGTAAGGTTGTGATGTAGCTGCTGCATGTGATGTCGGGCACGATCTGTACTGAATCAGCTTCTACTGTCTGTGACTGATCAACCATTTTGTGCATCCGACCCCATCTTGATCTCTATGCCATATCTTTTATCAGGTCCCAGACTTGATAAATATATATAATAATTACTGAACCTCTTGCTAAGACATCAAGCATATGATGCTCTAATGGAGCCATCCCATCAAGAAATCTCTAAATAAGAAAGAAATCAGTCAATCCATGATGCGGAAAACTGTCTGCAAAGTCCTCGGGTTTTCCGAAAGGATGGTGGAGAAAACTTGTTGAATAGAAGCAATCTTCTCACGGGTTTCAAAACGAAAGGATGGTGGAGAAAACTTTTTAAGAAATTAGCCTCGTAGATCCATATAATTACTTTCACAATTTGTAGATAATGAGTAATACCAAGATCTTGCGGAGTTAGTTAAAGAAAAAAAATATTTTAACTTAAACCTTTTCAATGATTCTTCTTTAGGCTTTATGGCGCATCAGACGTAGTGAAACTTTTTCACATGCGTCACAGGATTTTCTCTAACGGCACCTCCAAATTTAGGGAGACGGCGAATCATCCAACACTTAACCTCGCTGCCATTATCTTCCTCATTGTCTTCGTCATCAGAGAATGTTCCACTGCTGTAAAAAGACATAGTGAATCTCAAAAAATAAAATAAAAAAATAAATTAGAAAGAAACAACTTCAACAAAGCGCGGCTCCTCGGCAACGGCGACAAAATTTGATGCGCATCGTCTGATGTGTGAAATTTAATATTTATATTTTCTTGCGAACAACTAGTTATTGGAAAGCAGGGTCGAACTCAAGAAAGCTGGATTGGAAGTTGAATCTATAGACAATTAAAGAAACGAGGGGTTTTAAGCAGTTATGAGTACAAAAGAGAAAAACATGAATAAAGATTCCAATCAGAGGAGACATTCAGCTTAAGGTTTCTATTGTGACACGTTTATCATTGATTGCTAATAATCATAATTCAAGTTTCTAAGTGATACGGGGCGGAAGCGGGACTTCACGATGTAGGATTTGATGGAGGAGGATAGGTAGTGCAACCCGACGACTCTTGAAGCCAACCACTGCTTGTGCAATGACCTGCAACAAGTAATTGCCTAACCACACTCTAAGTTTCCAAACCACACAACCACGCACGAAGTTGGAAGCACAATTTGGTTGCCGTCGAACGACCGCTTATGCAATCTCACAAGGAAACTACAAGAGCAAGGGGGTAGCGAATTCTCTCTTGAAAAAGATGTAGCAATAGCTAAATCTGAAATGTTGATGAATAAAATTTCCAAAATCTGAATGTGTTTTCAAAATACATGTAGATGAGGATTAATACTAAGAAATGAAAGTAAATGCATGTGTTGTGGACTTGTGCAGCCACCATGGGATCTTGAGTAGCCTCTTTTGAGCAATGAGCAACCACCATGGAGTCTTGTGCATTCTCCTTTGATCCTTGTTCAGCCATAAGTGCCCATGATTGATCTTTGTGCAATACTATTAATAGCCATGCTTTCAATTTGTGCTTGGTTTGATGTGCTAAGGGAAAAGCATCAATTCTGGTCCTTTATTGCTTTCTTTCTTGCACTAAATGATGTTAGACTTCTCCCTTTGTTCTTCGTGCATGAGTCCTCCATAAGTGTCCCTTCTTTATGTCCATCCACTTTTGAGAATCTGAGTAATAAAAGCACACTAGATTTAGGCAGCATAAAGTTCTCATCAATTGTAGTATAACAATCAACTAGGAGTGAATTCACCTCATGTTGAATTTGTTTTGCTCGGTTCCTAGTCATTGGACCTTTGAAAGCTTCTTTCGTCGATGCATCAGCTTGTAGTTGTATAGGATTACTTGTAATAGTAGATGACCGACGAGGTGAGGCTAGTGTGTCCTCATCATCCTCCCCCTCTTCAAAAAGAGTCATCCTCGACTCTGATTCTTCTTCACCCAAGTAAGGCGACAAGTCAGCCACGTTAAGAGTGGGACTCACCGCATAGTCTTCTGGAAGTTCAATCTTGTAGGCATTGTCATTTATTTTTGCTAACACTTTGAATGATCCATCCCCACGAGGCATGAGTTTTGACTTGCGTTTCTCCGGAAAACGTTCTTTGCGTAGATGTATCCAAACTAGATCTCCGGGTTCAAACGTTACCTTCTTTCGCTTCTTGTTAGCCTTGTGTGCGTAATACTTTACCTTTTTCTCAATCTGCTCCTTAGTCTTCTCGTGAATCCTTCTCACATATGCAGCACGCTTTGAGGCCTCCATATTACTTCGTTCTTGCAATGGAAGTGAAGCTCCTGGAATGAGATCAATTTGATGTTCAATGCCACGCAATGGAGGTAAACCCGCTGGAACCTCCTCTGGAAAGACATCCTTGTAATCCTGCAAAACACGAGAAAAGGCACTAGGAAGAGATGTCAAGTCGTTAGTCGATACCAATGTGTCTTTGTACATCAGCACAAAGATCACTTGACTGGTGTTATTCCTCACATCTCTCAACTCAGATTTGGTGGCTAGCACGACGAAATTCTCTCCCTCACTTTTCTGTTTCTCTCTCGTGTTTGTTTTGGGACACTCACTCACTGTTTTGTGGTTTCCGCTCGTATGTTTTTTCTCTCCAACTCTCACACTCACTTTGTTTCCCTCGCTGGCTTTTTGCATATGATCAGTCATAATTTGTTGAGGTGTCATAGGTCGGAGCACCAAATCCTTGCCTTTCCACTTGATTGTGTAATGGTTTGTGCGTCCACAATGTTGCGCTGAAACATCATATTGCCACGGCCTTCCCAATAGTAAATGACACACCTTCATGGGTAGAACATCACACTCAACCGTGTCAATATAATCGCCAATCTTAAACTGAACTTTTACCTTGTGTGTAATCTTCATTTCTCCGCAATCACTTAACCATTGCACATGGTATGGGTGAGGATGTGGCAGCAACTTCAGCTCAAGCTTTTCACACATCTCTTTACTTGCAAGGTTTTGGCAACTTCCTCCATCAATTATTACCTTCGCAACTTTGTCTTGAACTTTTGCTCTTGTTTGGAAAAGGTTGTGCCGTTGACAATTCTCTGAATCTTTCACTTGCACGCTGAGCACCTTGGTAACAACAAGTGAGGCACCTTGCTCATAATCACAATAATTGTGTTCTTCATCATCAAGAGTATCATTAGCAACTTCGTCTTCCAAATCACTTGCTGATTCATACTCTCCTTCCTCAGTGACTAGCATAGTACGGTTGTTTGGGCCGTCTTTGATCATATGACCACGTCCCTTACACTTGAAACACTCAATGTCTCTACTCTTGGATGTGGATCCAATGGAAGATGAACTAGATGACGCTGATTTGCCTTTCTCCCTTGAAGTTTCAGTTCCACCACTACGAGTGTTGGAACGATTGCCACCTACAGAGTTAGTGGTGATGCCTCGACCAACATTAAATTGCGGTACAAACTTACTTCCACTTGTTGTAGTCCGAGTAGTGAATGAGGTTGATTTGTTCAGCTTTGAGTCATCTTGCAATTGTCGTTCAGCCTTTGAAGCAAGATGCACCAACTCTACGACATTTCGGTAAGGTTGTAGCTCAACAATCCGTTTCACACTTGTGTTCAACCCATACAAGAATCGAGCCATGGACTGCTCCTCATCTTCTTGTATATCGGCACGTATAATAGCCTTCTCCATCTCCTTGTGGTACTCCTCAACAGATTGTTTACCTTGCCTCAAGTTTTGAAGCTTGTCAAAGATGTCTCTTCTATAGTGTCTTGGAATGAATCTCGCCCTCATCTCACGCTTCATTTCTGCCCAAGTAGCAATAGGGAATCCTTCTCCTTCTTCTCGTTGTCGCTGGACTTGTTCCCACCATATAAGCGCATAGTCTTCAAACTCCAATGAAGCCATGGAAAGCTTCTTCTCTTCGGAATAGTTATGCATGCGGAAAATCTTATCAACCTTCAACTCCCATGTAAGATAAGCTTCTGGATCAGACCTTTGGCGTAGTAAATTTCAGCTTACCAAACCTTTCCTCATCACGAACAAAGTTTCCACGTTGACGGAATCCAGCATTTCTAAACATGTCACGATCCTCATTGTCAAATTCATCATCAATGTAACCATGGTTCATATTACCTCTTCCACGACCTCGTCCTCATCCATTGAATGGAGCATCTCTAAAATTATTCCCACGACCAGCAACTACGTTGTTTGTGTTGTTGGCGACATGGTTTCGCCCTCCTTGAGCAATTGGTGCAGCAACCTCTCCATTAGTCCTCTCAGTCTCATCGCCATGCACACTTGCATCTCCAGTGGCTTGTCGTAGTTCTCGAACAACTTGAGCAACTATATTAACTTGCATAGCAGCAAGATTTTGGGTTAGTTGTTGATTAACATTACCCATAAGTTGTTGAAGATCCTCAGATATTCTATCTTGCTTTTCCTCCAATGACTCAATGCTTGCCCGAAACTCTTGACGAAGATGATCACGTAAAGCATTGAAATGGAGACGTGTGATGGGCTGATTGAGTTGTTCAGCGCCATCAATTTCATATTCATCTCCATCACCTGCCATGATTAGCTGTGGAAAACTCTATACTAAAGATAAATGTGTATGAAAGAAAAAAAAAAGAACCTCAAACCTCACTTTCTCTTACCAACCGAAGCTCGTGAAGATTCCAAGTGAGTGCAGATTTGTGTTTTACTTCGGTGATGATGGTTGGTCCAAAAGAGTGAACAATCAAGCGCATACAAGTCGAGAATCACACAAAAAATGGCTGATTTTGGATGCACTACTCAATAGACTAGATGAAATCCCTACAAATTCAGCAACTTTTTTTTTTGCTTTTTTTTGCTTTTTTTTTTGCTTTTTTTTTTTGCTTTTTTTTGCTGTTTTTTTTGACAGAATTGAAATCAACAAAACTACAAAGGGATAGATGGTACCAATGTAACAATGGCTCTGATTACCAAATGATCCGGGGCGGAAGCGGGACTTCACGATGTAGGATTTGATGGAGGAGGATAGGTAGTGCAACCCGACGACTCTTGAAGCCAACCACTGCTTGTGCAATGACCTGCAACAAGTAATTGCCTAACCACACTCTAAGTTTCCAAACCACACAACCACGCACGAAGTTGGAAGCACAATTTGGTTGACGTCGAACGACCGCTTATGCAATCTCACAAGGAAACTACAAGAGCAAGGGGGTAGAGAATTCTCTCTTGAAAAAGATGTAGCAATAGCTAAATCTGAAATGTTGATGAATAAAATTTCCAAAATCTGAATGTGTTTTCAAAATACATGTAGATGAGGATTAATACTAAGAAATGAAAGTAAATGCATGTGTTGTGGACTTGTGCAGCCACCATGGGATCTTGAGTAGCCTCTTTTGAGCAATGAGCAGCCACCATGGAGTCTTGTGCATTCTCCTTTGATCCTTGTTTAGCCATAAGTGCCCATGATTGATCTTTGTGCAATACTATTAATAGCCATGCTTTCAATTTGTGCTTGGTTTGATGTGCTAAGGGAAAAGCATCAATTCTGGTCCTTTATTGCTTTCTTTCTTGCACTAAATGATGTTAGACTTCTCCCTTTGTTCTTCGTGCATGAGTCCTCCATAAGTGTCCCTTCTTTATGTCCATCCACTTTTGAGAATCTGAGTAATAAAAGCACACTAGATTTAGGCAGCATAAAGTTCTCATCAATTGTAGTATAACAATCAACTAGGAGTGAATTCACCTCATGTTGAATTTGTTTTGCTCGGTTCCTAGTCATTGGACCTTTGAAAGCTTCTTTTGTCGATGCATCAGCTTGTAGTTGTATAGGATTACTTGTAATAGTAGATGACCGACGAGGTGAGGCTAGTGTGTCCTCATCACTAAGCGTGGTTATTCCGGCAAAGGTAATCCGGTAAAGGTATTAGACTTCTAGTTCTCCTAAGCACCATATTTCGACAAAGGTAATATTAAACCTACGTGTTACGATCTACCTTTATGGCAAAGTTTCCAGTAGATATTAACAATAAGAATTGGTTGTCAAATTAAGCTTTACGACAAAGTTTCCACTTAAGAGCCGTCTTCAAAACTTGAATGTTGAATGTAGAATGATGATCGAAACCCTTCTCCAAACCCCTAATTAAAAAAGTTCTTGGGTTTCTAAATCTATTTTTAGGCTCAAATTGCCAAATCCAGGACATGATGACATCATTAATACCTGTCGTTGACGTCATCTGTCGCGCCCATCAAAGACGTTATTGGCGCGTCCAGCGTTGACATTAGCAATGCCCTAATGTCTTCTTTGGGCACGACCTGCACTGTTTCAGTCTCCCCATTCTACGCGTCAGTTCCTACTTCGACTTATGATTCGACCATCCAAATGACCTCGGCTGGTCTCGGTGTGAACTAGATGGTTATAGAGAATTGAGTCAGATAGGCATCAACATAAAGTTCATATTTTTCGGATCACTAGTCAATTCCCAGCACTCTGCCGAACCATTAAAAGTTTGATCTGCCATTGTGGTGTTTTGGCATGAAATGCCATCTTGTATGCGTGTTTCCTCCTAGAGCTTTCGAAACACCTGAAATGCAAAACCATACTAAAAAGTAAATGTTTGCATATAAACGTGTCAAATAAATGGGATCAGTTAGTTCGACTAGTCATCTAAATATGAGACATCGGTAACGCTACTGCATCACAACACCCCTTTGAAAGACCACGGGAAATTGCCACAAAAGTTTGTATCTTAGGAAAGGGACGTGGGACTACGTGCTTGGGTAACTATACAGAAGAGATAATTGATGACAGACAGATGTGACGAGCCTCTACAGGTAACGGTGGGACTGTATACCGAGTAAGTTGCGATGGGAATGATAGCATAAAAGAAGCAACTTTGAGAAATTATATCGAAGGAAAGATCCCCACCAAATGCGGAGAATCAACGAAGGAAATCTCAACCACCAAATTTGGATGCTCCATGCCTATCGGGGAAGTATAGCTATCTGGAGAGAGTAAACGTGCAATATCATCCGGGATTGCATCCTTCTAAACAAAAGAGAGTAGACTAACCTGCCCACAATGGTAATCCAGCATATGGATGATGCTGACCCCAGTTAGGTACACTCTTTCGTACCCATGTACTGTTTAAAAATTGGGGTACAGAGAGAAGAATGAAGTAAGGTACTTCGGAAGGATAAATGAAAGCAAACTGAGTGAAATAAAGTTTATTCATGCCGACTAAGAAGGATGGATTAAATCCTGCAAAAAGAACTGATGATGGATCTGGTGATGCCTACCAGATGGATGCAACTCGAGGGGATAACAAGTTGGCTGACATTTAGAAGGAGTTAATCCAACTCAGATATATGCTCCTGATGACCACTAGACCCTCAAAAAGTAAGGGTATGATGTAGCACCTCGAATTTGTTTCCCACTTTATCGTTTCGAAGTCTCTTACCTCTGATGTAGATAGGCTGAGTAATGTTCTCGTGGTCAGCCCCTATTTGACTCCCTAGCTCATCAATATCTGTTCCTTGACATTTTTTCTTACAAATTAAAGAAACAAGGGGTTTTAAGTAGTTATGAGTGCAAAAGAGAAAAACATGGATACAGATTCCAATCAGAGAAGACATTCAGCTTAGGGTTTCTATTGTGACACGTTTATCATTGACTGCTAATAATTATAATTCAAGTTTCTAAGCGTGGTTATTCCAGCAAAAGTAATCCGGTAAAGGTATTAGACTTTTAGTTCTCCTAAGCACAATATTCCGACAAAGGTACGTGTTACGATTTACCTTTATGGCAAAGTTTCCAGTAGATATTAACAATAAGAATTGGTTGTCAAATTAAGCTTTACGAAAAAGTTTCCACTTAAGAGCCGTCTTCAAAACTTGAATGTTGAATGTAGAATGATGATCGAAACCCTTCTCCAAACCCTAATTAAAAAGTTTTTGGGTTTCTAAATCTAGTTTTAGGCTCAAATTGCCAAATCCAGGACATGAAGACGTCATCAATACCCATCGTTGACGTCATCTGTCGCGCCCATCATAGACGTTATTGGCGCGTCCAGCGTTGACATTAGCAATGCGCTAATGTCTTCTTGGGGCACGACCTGCACTGTTTCAGTCTCCCCATTCTACGCGTTAGTTCCTACTTCGACTTATGATTCGACCATCCAAATGACCTCAGCTGCTCTCGATGTGAACTAAAGGGTTGTAGATAATTGAGTCTGATAGGCATCAACATGTAGTTCATATTTTTCGGATCACTCGTCAATTCCCAGCAATCTGTCGAACCTTTAAAAGTTTGATCTGCCACTCTGGTATTTTGGCATGAAATGCCATCTTTTATGCGTGTTTCCTCCTAGATCTTTTGAAACACCTGAAATGCAAAACCATACTAAAAAGTAAATGTTTGCATATAAACGTGTCAAATAAATAGGGTTAGTTAGTTCGACTAGTCGTCTAAATATGAGACATCCGTAACGCTACTGCATCACACCACCCCCTTGAAAGACCACGGAAATTGCGACAAAAGTTTGTATCTTAGGAAAGGGACGCGGGACTACGTGCTTGGGTAACTATACAGAAGAAGTAATTGATAACAGACAGATGTGACGAGCCTCTACAAGTAACGGTGGGACTGTATACCAAGTAAGTTGCGATGGGATAGCATAAAAGAAGCAACTTTGAGAAATCATATTGAATCAAAGATCCCCACCAACTGCGGAGAATCAACGAGGGAAATCTCAACCACCAAATTTGGATGATCCATGCCTATCGGGGAAGTATAGCTAGCTGGAGAGAGTAAACGTGCAACATCATCCGGGACTGCATCCTTTTAAACAAAAGAGAGTAGCCTAACCTGCCCATAATGGTAATCCAGCATATGGATCATGCCGAACCATTAAAAGTTTGATCTGCCATTGTGGTGTTTTGGCATGAAATGCGATCTTGTATGCGTGTTTTCTCCTAGAGCTTTCGAAACACCTGAAATGCAAAACCATACTAAAAAGTAAATGTTTGCATATAAACGTGTCAAATAAATGGGATCAGTTAGTTCGACTAGTCATCTAAATATGAGACATCGGTAACGCTACTGCATCACAACACCCCTTTGAAAGACCACGGGAAATTGCCACAAAAGTTTGTATCTTAGGAAAGGGACGTGGGACTACGTGCTTGGGTAACTATACAGAAGAGATAATTGATGACAGACAGATGTGACGAGCCTCTACAGGTAACGGTGGGACTGTATACCGAGTAAGTTGCGATGGGAATGATAGCATAAAAGAAGCAACTTTGAGAAATCATATCGAAGGAAAGATCCCCACCAAATGCGGAGAATCAACGAAGGAAATCTCAACCACCAAATTTGGATGCTCCATGCCTATCGGGGAAGTATAGCTATCTGGAGAGAGTAAACGTGCAATATCATCCGGGATTGCATCCTTCTAAACAAAAGAGAGTAGACTAACCTGCCCACAATGGTAATCCAGCATATGGATGATGCTGACCCCAGTTAGGTACACTCTTTCGTACCCATGTACTGTTTAAAAATTGGGGTACAGAGAGAAGAATGAAGTAAGGTACTTCGGAAGGATAAATGAAAGCAAACTGAGTGAAATAAAGTTTATTCATGCCGACTAAGAAGGATGGATTAAATCCTGCAAAAAGAACTGATGATGGATCTGGTGATGCCTACCAGATGGATGCAACTCGAGGGGATAACAAGTTGGCTGACATTTAGAAGGAGTTAATCCAACTCAGATATATGCTCCTGATGACCACTAGACCCTCAAAAAGTAAGGGTATGATGTAGCACCTCGAATTTGTTTCCCACTTTATCGTTTCGAAGTCTCTTACCTCTGATGTAGATAGGCTGAGTAATGTTCTCGTGGTCAGCCCCTATTTGACTCCCTAGCTCATCAATATCTGTTCCTTGACATTTTTTCTTACAAATTAAAGAAACAAGGGGTTTTAAGTAGTTATGAGTGCAAAAGAGAAAAACATGGATACAGATTCCAATCAGAGAAGACATTCAGCTTAGGGTTTCTATTGTGACACGTTTATCATTGACTGCTAATAATTATAATTCAAGTTTCTAAGCGTGGTTATTCCAGCAAAAGTAATCCGGTAAAGGTATTAGACTTTTAGTTCTCCTAAGCACAATATTCCGACAAAGGTACGTGTTACGATTTACCTTTATGGCAAAGTTTCCAGTAGATATTAACAATAAGAATTGGTTGTCAAATTAAGCTTTACGAAAAAGTTTCCACTTAAGAGCCGTCTTCAAAACTTGAATGTTGAATGTAGAATGATGATCGAAACCCTTCTCCAAACCCTAATTAAAAAGTTTTTGGGTTTCTAAATCTAGTTTTAGGCTCAAATTGCCAAATCCAGGACATGAAGACGTCATCAATACCCATCGTTGACGTCATCTGTCGCGCCCATCATAGACGTTATTGGCGCGTCCAGCGTTGACATTAGCAATGCGCTAATGTCTTCTTGGGGCACGACCTGCACTGTTTCAGTCTCCCCATTCTACGCGTTAGTTCCTACTTCGACTTATGATTCGACCATCCAAATGACCTCAGCTGCTCTCGATGTGAACTAAAGGGTTGTAGATAATTGAGTCTGATAGGCATCAACATGTAGTTCATATTTTTCGGATCACTCGTCAATTCCCAGCAATCTGTCGAACCTTTAAAAGTTTGATCTGCCACTCTGGTATTTTGGCATGAAATGCCATCTTTTATGCGTGTTTCCTCCTAGATCTTTTGAAACACCTGAAATGCAAAACCATACTAAAAAGTAAATGTTTGCATATAAACGTGTCAAATAAATAGGGTTAGTTAGTTCGACTAGTCGTCTAAATATGAGACATCCGTAACGCTACTGCATCACACCACCCCCTTGAAAGACCACGGAAATTGCGACAAAAGTTTGTATCTTAGGAAAGGGACGCGGGACTACGTGCTTGGGTAACTATACAGAAGAAGTAATTGATAACAGACAGATGTGACGAGCCTCTACAAGTAACGGTGGGACTGTATACCAAGTAAGTTGCGATGGGATAGCATAAAAGAAGCAACTTTGAGAAATCATATTGAATCAAAGATCCCCACCAACTGCGGAGAATCAACGAGGGAAATCTCAACCACCAAATTTGGATGATCCATGCCTATCGGGGAAGTATAGCTAGCTGGAGAGAGTAAACGTGCAACATCATCCGGGACTGCATCCTTTTAAACAAAAGAGAGTAGCCTAACCTGCCCATAATGGTAATCCAGCATATGGATCATGCCGAACCATTAAAAGTTTGATCTGCCATTGTGGTGTTTTGGCATGAAATGCGATCTTGTATGCGTGTTTTCTCCTAGAGCTTTCGAAACACCTGAAATGCAAAACCATACTAAAAAGTAAATGTTTGCATATAAACGTGTCAAATAAATGGGATCAGTTAGTTCGACTAGTCATCTAAATATGAGACATCGGTAACGCTACTGCATCACAACACCCCTTTGAAAGACCACGGGAAATTGCCACAAAAGTTTGTATCTTAGGAAAGGGACGTGGGACTACGTGCTTGGGTAACTATACAGAAGAGATAATTGATGACAGACAGATGTGACGAGCCTCTACAGGTAACGGTGGGACTGTATACCGAGTAAGTTGCGATGGGAATGATAGCATAAAAGAAGCAACTTTGAGAAATCATATCGAAGGAAAGATCCCCACCAAATGCGGAGAATCAACGAAGGAAATCTCAACCACCAAATTTGGATGCTCCATGCCTATCGGGGAAGTATAGCTATCTGGAGAGAGTAAACGTGCAATATCATCCGGGATTGCATCCTTCTAAACAAAAGAGAGTAGACTAACCTGCCCACAATGGTAATCCAGCATATGGATGATGCTGACCCCAGTTAGGTACACTCTTTCGTACCCATGTACTGTTTAAAAATTGGGGTACAGAGAGAAGAATGAAGTAAGGTACTTCGGAAGGATAAATGAAAGCAAACTGAGTGAAATAAAGTTTATTCATGCCGACTAAGAAGGATGGATTAAATCCTGCAAAAAGAACTGATGATGGATCTGGTGATGCCTACCAGATGGATGCAACTCGAGGGGATAACAAGTTGGCTGACATTTAGAAGGAGTTAATCCAACTCAGATATATGCTCCTGATGACCACTAGACCCTCAAAAAGTAAGGGTATGATGTAGCACCTCGAATTTGTTTCCCACTTTATCGTTTCGAAGTCTCTTACCTCTGATGTAGATAGGCTGAGTAATGTTCTCGTGGTCAGCCCCTATTTGACTCCCTAGCTCATCAATATCTGTTCCTTGACATTTTTTCTTACAAATTAAAGAAACAAGGGGTTTTAAGTAGTTATGAGTGCAAAAGAGAAAAACATGGATACAGATTCCAATCAGAGAAGACATTCAGCTTAGGGTTTCTATTGTGACACGTTTATCATTGACTGCTAATAATTATAATTCAAGTTTCTAAGCGTGGTTATTCCAGCAAAAGTAATCCGGTAAAGGTATTAGACTTTTAGTTCTCCTAAGCACAATATTCCGACAAAGGTACGTGTTACGATTTACCTTTATGGCAAAGATTCCAGTAGATATTAACAATAAGAATTGGTTGTCAAATTAAGCTTTACGAAAAAGTTTCCACTTAAGAGCCGTCTTCAAAACTTGAATGTTGAATGTAGAATGATGATCGAAACCCTTCTCCAAACCCTAATTAAAAAGTTTTTGGGTTTCTAAATCTAGTTTTAGGCTCAAATTGCCAAATCCAGGACATGAAGACGTCATCAATACCCATCGTTGACGTCATCTGTCGCGCCCATCATAGACGTTATTGGCGCGTCCAGCGTTGACATTAGCAATGCGCTAATGTCTTCTTGGGGCACGACCTGCACTGTTTCAGTCTCCCCATTCTACGCGTTAGTTCCTACTTCGACTTATGATTCGACCATCCAAATGACCTCAGCTGCTCTCGATGTGAACTAAAGGGTTGTAGATAATTGAGTCTGATAGGCATCAACATGTAGTTCATATTTTTCGGATCACTCGTCAATTCCCAGCAATCTGTCGAACCTTTAAAAGTTTGATCTGCCACTCTGGTATTTTGGCATGAAATGCCATCTTTTATGCGTGTTTCCTCCTAGATCTTTTGAAACACCTGAAATGCAAAACCATACTAAAAAGTAAATGTTTGCATATAAACGTGTCAAATAAATAGGGTTAGTTAGTTTGACTAGTCGTCTAAATATGAGACATCAGTAACGCTACTGCATCACACCACCCCCTTGAAAGACCAGGGAAATTGCGACAAAAGTTTGTATCTTAGGAAAGGGACGCGGGACTAGGTGCTTGGGTAACTATACAGAAGAAGTAATTGATAATAGACAGATGTGACGAGCCTCTACAAGTAACGGTGGGACTGTATACCAAGTAAGTTGCGATGGGATAGCATAAAAGAAGCAACTTTGAGAAATCATATTGAATCAAAGATCCCCACCAAATGCGGAGAATCAACGCGGGAAATCTCAACCACCAAATTTGGATGCTCCATGCCTATCGGGGAAGTATAGCTAGCTGGAGAGAGTAAACGTGCAACATCATCCGGGACTGCATCCTTTTAAACAAAAGAGAGTAGCCTAACCTGCCCATAATGGTAATCCAGCATATGGATCATGCCGAACCATTAAAAGTTTGATCTGCCATTGTGGTGTTTTGGCATGAAATGCCATCTTGTATGCGTGTTTCCTCCTAGAGCTTTCGAAACACCTGAAATGCAAAACCATACTAAAAAGTAAATGTTTGCATATAAACGTGTCAAATAAATGGGATCAGTTAGTTCGACTAGTCATCTAAATATGAGACATCGGTAACGCTACTGCATCACAACACCCCTTTGAAAGACCACGGGAAATTGCCACAAAAGTTTGTATCTTAGGAAAGGGACGTGGGACTACGTGCTTGGGTAACTATACAGAAGAGATAATTGATGACAGACAGATGTGACGAGCCTCTACAGGTAACGGTAGGACTGTATACCGAGTAAGTTGCGATGGGAATGATAGCATAAAAGAAGCAACTTTGAGAAATCATATCGAAGGAAAGATCCCCACCAAATGCGGAGAATCAACGAAGGAAATCTCAACCACCAAATTTGGATGCTCCATGCCTATCGGGGAAGTATAGCTATCTGGAGAGAGTAAACGTGCAATATCATCCGGGATTGCATCCTTCTAAACAAAAGAGAGTAGACTAACCTGCCCACAATGGTAATCCAGCATATGGATGATGCTGACCCCAGTTAGGTACACTCTTTCGTACCCATGTACTATTTAAAAATTGGGGTACAGAGAGAAGAATGAAGTAAGGTACTTCGGAAGGATAAATGAAAGCAAACTGAGTGAAATAAAGTTTATTCATGCCGACTAAGAAGGATGGATTAAATCCTGCAAAAAGAACTGATGATGGATCTGGTGATGCCTACCAGATGGATGCAACTCGAGGGGATAACAAGTTGGCTGACATTTAGAAGGAGTTAATCCAACTCAGATATATGCTCCTGATGACCACTAGACCCTCAAAAAGTAAGGGTATGATGTAGCACCTGGAATTTGTTTCCCACTTTATCGTTTCGAAGTCTCCTACCTCTGATGTAGATAGGCTGAGTAATGTTCTCGTGGTCAGCCCCTATTTGACTCCCTAGCTCATCAATATCTGTTCCTTGACATTTTTTCTTACAAATTAAAGAAACAAGGGGTTTTAAGTAGTTATGAGTGCAAAAGAGAAAAACATGGATACAGATTCCAATCAGAGAAGACATTCAGCTTAGGGTTTCTATTGTGACACGTTTATCATTGACTGCTAATAATTATAATTCAAGTTTCTAAGCGTGGTTATTCCGGCAAAAGTAATCCGGTAAAGGTATTAGACTTTTAGTTCTCCTAAGCACAATATTCCGACAAAGGTACGTGTTACGATTTACCTTTATGGCAAAGTTTCCAGTAGATATTAACAATAAGAATTGGTTGTCAAATTAAGCTTTACGAAAAAGTTTCCACTTAAGAGCCGTCTTCAAAACTTGAATGTAGAATGTAGAATGATGATCGAAACCCTTCTCCAAACCCTAATTAAAAAGTTTTTGGGTTTCTAAATCTAGTTTTAGGCTCAAATTGCCAAATCCAGGACATGAAGACGTCATCAATACCCATCGTTGACGTCATCTGTCGCGCCCATCATAGACGTTATTGGCGCGTCCAGCGTTGACATTAGCAATGCGCTAATGTCTTCTTGGGGCACGACCTGCACTGTTTCAGTCTCCCCATTCTACGCGTTAGTTCCTACTTCGACTTATGATTCGACCATCCAAATGACCTCGGCTGCTCTCGATGTGAACTAGAGGGTTGTAGATAATTGAGTCTGATAGGCATCAACATGTAGTTCATATATTTCGGATCACTCGTCAATTCCCAGCAATCTGTCAAACCTTTAAAAGTTTGATCTGCCACTCTGGTATTTTGGCATGAAATGCCATCTTTTATGCGTGTTTCCTCTTAGATCTTTTGAAACACCTGAAATGCAAAACCATACTAAAAAGTAAATGTTTGCATATAAACGTGTCAAATAAATAGGGTTAGTTAGTTCGACTAGTCGTCTAAATATGAGACATCAGTAACGCTACTGCATCACACCACCCCCTTGAAAGACCACGGAAATTGCGACAAAAGTTTGTATCTTAGGAAAGGGACGCGGGACTACGTGCTTGGGTAACTATACAGAAGAAGTAATTGATAACAGACAGATGTGACGAGCCTCTACAAGTAACGGTGGGACTGTATACCAAGTAAGTTGCGATGGGATAGCATAAAAGAAGCAACTTTGAGAAATCATATTGAATCAAAGATCCCCACCAAATGCGGAGAATCAACGAGGGAAATCTCAACCACCAAATTTGGATGCTCCATGCCTATCGGGGAAGTATAGCTAGCTGGAGAGAGTAAACGTGCAACATCATCCGGGACTGCATCCTTTTAAACAAAAGAGAGTAGCCTAACCTGCCCATAATGGTAATCCAGCATATGGATCATGCTGACCCCAGTTACGTACACTCTTCCTTACCCAACTACTGTTTAAAAATTGGGGTACAGAGAGAAGAATGAAGCGGGGTACTTAGGATAAATGAAAACAACCTAAGTGAAATAAAGTTTATTCATGCCGACTAAGAAGGATGGATTAGATCCCGCAAAAAGAACTGATGATGGATCTGGTGATGCCTACCAGACGGATGCAACTCGAGGGATGACAAGTTGGCTGGCAATTAGAAGGAGCTAATCCAACTCAGATATATGCTCGATCCTAATCACCACTAGACCCTCAACAAGTAAGGGTATGTTGTAGCACCTGGAATCTGTTTCCCACATTATCGTTTCCAAGTCTCCTACCTCTGATGTAGATAGACTGAGTAATGTTCTTGTGGTCAGCCCCTATTTGACTCCCTAGCTCATCAATGTATGTTCCTTGACATTTTTTCTTGGTTGCTTATCATATCTTGTTGCTTGGTGTCCTTTAGTCAAGCCTATAATTGATGCATGCTTTGTTTTGTTTCCCTATGATTTTATGGTCTATTGAATGGATTGACTATATGCTCTGCGTATCTGTGCACGTACTTCACTTGTTAGCTTTTTGATGATGCCATAAGGGGGAAGATAAGGACGTCCATATTCTGAGGGAGAAGAATACCTATAAAATGATTGCGCATAACTGAGGAGGAACTGCATGGGCGTTGAGGGGATGTATGGTGAGCTGTGAATCTGTTACTAGAACTTGCATGATGTAAGGGTGAACTAGATTCTACGTATGGGTGATCTAGATCTTACATATCAACTAGATCTATTTTTTTTAATTATTGAACCTGGCACTTTGTGCGTGAAACAAGTCTAGAAAGTTAATAAGTGGGTGAATTTCCATATTATTATCTCTTGTGATTAGGATGTTTGTCATCATCAAAAAGAGGGAAATTGTTGTAGTACATACCCCCTGGAGTACTTGTACTCCAATGTGTTTTAATGTGACAACCATCCTGTTAATATGTTACTTGAGTGTGCATGTTTATGTACATGTACTCTGGAAGTAACTGTTACTTGAGTATGCAGACTGATGCATTGATACCCTGAAGGTAACGGTGCCTAAACAGAATGCTTGCTCCTAAGATTCGGGAGAGATATTCTCGGAGGATCTTTTGCTCCCAAGATTGTGATCCAGCTGGTATAGATGCTGGGTGTTGCCAATATCGATTCAAATATTCCCTTACAAGATAAAGAAGTGATCAAAAATTTGAGAAGATTGCGCGAAAGATTTAAGGAAACTAAATATCTAAGGCATATCCAATAAGATCGGAATGAGATGATCTAATTGGTGAGCTGATAAAGCCAGTATGGGATGGACGAATCTGCTAGAAGATCTTCCACTGACTTGGTGATCAAGATGAGAGAGTTTCGAGCAAGAAAATCTAGGGCTATCCGGCAGGGAACCCACTATATAAACAATGCTAAGGCAGCCTTTCAAAGTGTGGTTTTTGCACTGGGAATCCTTGATTGCGTGCTTACGGAAGTAGCAACGACCAGAGCTCGTGTATTCGAGGAAGCTTTGAATCAGAACATTCAACAGCGTACCTCAAAGGGAGCTGTACTACGATCTGAGCCAGAAGGGAATTGTTGTCTTGTTGTGCGGGGACAACGAAGATAAATCACGAACAAAGGTGCTTCTGAATGTATGGTGGTACACCAGTGAGTCTGATTGGGTGAATGATCTATACAATTGTAACCGAGAACACTTTAATACAAGGTATTATTTTGAATTCCTTCTACTTTTCCTAGAAGGTAGTGGTTTTTCTTAGATACTGTATTAGGTATCTGAGTTTTCACTACAAATCATCGTGTCGCTCTACTTTATATTCTACATTAAGTTTCCGCGGTGTTACATATATCTTGAAAGTATCGATACCTTCAAGGGAACGCTAACTAACGATCCTAACAACCAACAACACCTCACAAAAGGATTGGTGGAAAATATTACAAAATATATAGTATCAACAGAGGGATACAAAATAGTAGAATTTTTGTTAATTATTAACAATAATAAACTATACACAATAGTGTAAATAAATTATTAATAAATAATTTAAATAAAAAATAACAACCACTTTTCTTAAGGCGTTATTCCATTTCCATTAGTGCTAGGATTGTTACGAACAACCGCTTGTTAATATACGACAGCTTTCCAACTAAAACTTGAAACCCAGGGACGAAACTAGGGGTATTTGGGATGACGATTGTCACCCCAATTTCTTTTAAAAGAATACTCATACAATAAATTTTCAAAATATTATACATATAATGAAGTTAATATCATACTTATTACTTCTATGAATTTACAATTTAATACTCAAAATAATAAAATTAAGGAAAAAGTACACATTAGTGCCCTGAACTACCGGCGTTTTTCAATTGGAGGTCTAAACTATTGATTAATCCAATCAATGACAAAATAAAATATAAATTGATAAATTTTCGAACGCCAAACACCGTACTTATACTTTTATTAAATTGCTAACTCAATCATGTGAACCTCATTGAAAATAACCCGACGATATCATCATAAACTCTTAACGTACCAAATCGATATTTCTTCTTTAACAGCCATATATGTTTTTATTGAGTCGTTATCTATGGGGCACATCATGGGTTTGTCAGGATAACTCGTTCCATTTTTTATTAACTTCACATAAGAGGCACCGCACCATTCATAATTTCAAAAGGCAATTTTTGAAAAAAAAGGAGTATATAAAAACTCAGTTTCAAAAGAGAGAAACTTGACATAAATATATGTCAAAAAGGGATTATTTAGATATTTGTTTCGTCTATCGGAAAAATAAAGATATTTTGTTTCGATAATCGAAGTCTTGAGAACCATTTTTGTTTTGATGACAAGTTCGTGCTTATGTTACAAGATAATGAGTTTTCAGAAACCTAAAGATTCTTCTGAACTGGGATTCTTCTGGAATAGTGAATAGCAATCACTGCCAATTTGCTGACAATATTCCTTGGCACGAACCATTGTGACCAAAATACGCCAACTATCAAAGAAGATTCGTGTTTCGTAGTACTTCAGTCCTGATTCAAGGTGCCAAGTTCTGATTTTGGAGAGCAGTTTTGCGAAAAAAATTTCATATAATTCTAGTGAGGTGCTTTATTCTCCAGCTCTTTCGCCTTAGCAACCAGCTCTTGTATGGTTTTAGATGAATCCTACATAGAAATCAACCAACAGCAAGTTCAGTTCACATGTAAGGATATATACACTTCTAACGCAATGACCAAAGGCAATGGCTTGACCCTCATTACCCCCCTTTTTTTTCTCAATTCACGACTGTTACCTTCAATTTCTTTTTCAAACGCTGCATCTCCATATCTCGCCTATCTCTCTCTTCTGAGAAGATGTCGATGAGACTTTCTTGCTCCTTATTCAAATCTTCTATTTTCTTTTGGCCTTTCAGTAACTACAAATGAAAAACCAGACAAGTAGACAGTACAACATTAACAGCACATGTGGTGAGTTGTAGTGTTGTACACAGGTTACAATTTCCACTCAAACCAGAATCATTCTTGTGGAAAGTACATATAACTTGCATGGGAATTTTTCGACATCACCAAATGAAAGGCAACTCTGTCACGCTCAAACAAAATGGTTATAGAGTTGATAAAATAGTTTTATCTGAAAACTCATCCCAATTCCTAACAACTAAATCTAGCCACAGAAAATTTCAACTCATTAGGTGCAGGTGAATGTAAAAATGTGTCAATTAACATAAAAGGTACCAAAATCCCAATTATGTATCTGAACACTAAACATCATACCTTAGGTTCAAGTGATCGACCCTTTTCCCGCTCAGCTTCCAACTCTCTTCTTAAATTACTAATGGCACCTTGTTCCTTTTTGTTTAATCTTCATGGGAAAAAATACCAAGTATCAAATAGCTTTGATGCAAGCTACATGCAGAAAAATAGTTCAGTTATGGTACCTATCCTTCAATGTGTCGTTCTCCTTTCTTAACTGATCAATTATGTGTAAAGTGGAATCAAATGGTCGTCCTGCAAATGGTGTTTTACTAAGTATTTCATTTGTCAATCACAGTGAAGGTAGCTGCATACATTCCAAATCACATACCCATCTTATCCGAGGAAGGACTATTTTCATTTGTGGACTTTGTGGCAGGTATATCGGTTACTGTTTCAGAAAATTTTGTTACTTCGCTTACTAAGAGGAATCAAGGAAACGTCACTACCACGTAAAATGGTATAAAAATATACATGCAATTGATATAAGCAGAATTCTTACCTCTTTCGTCAGTCTGGATAACATGCCTTGGAGCATAGCCTATCTTATGACAATGTTTACGCCTGAAATGAAAAAATATAACACCACCAAGATATAGGTAAGAAAATACAGCAAGCACGGCCAAGTTAATCAAAAACCCCACACACCAGTATGTTTTTTGCATTGCCAACAATCGACCCTCAAGTTTTTCCAAGACCGTTGTACGCTCAAATCCCTGCTTATCATGAGCGGGTTCAACAAAGTCAGCTTCAAGAACACCTACATAACAAGGAAAAGTTACACACAGTAGGCATATAAATTAAAAATCTGGTTCACAAGGAAAGATAAATTACCTATAACACCTCGACCATCACTTCCGGTTGAATTCCATATTCTCCAAAATGGCTGACAATCACAAATCATCAAGCTAAATTAAATACCCCTTATTTGGAGTGAAATTAATTATGAACGAGACGACTGATAACTGATAGTTGGCCAATTCGCCTTGTTATACAACACAAATAAAGAAAGGATGAGTGTAAATCATACCAGATATAAACATGAAATAACCTCCAAATATACCGATTCATCCTAATATACCATAAATCATGGTGGATGAACGATAGTAGTGCTACACCTACACTCAAGTGTGTGCTGTGAATAAAAGTAACCCAAGGGTTCAGGGTTCGAATTCCTATTTTTTTATAATATAACACGTTAGGTAGGATTGATAATGTTTCAAGCTTTATACATTTTCGAGCTGATTTCGAGTACCTCGTTTATAGCCCGAGCTTGATAAGATATCAAGCCGAGTTTGTGTATGTGAAAATTATCAAGCCGAGTATGAATACATTTTTTCGGGCTCGAGCCTAGTATGTTAAAAATTATCGTGTCGCGTTCAAGCTCCTCAGTACTCGACTCTTTTATAGCCCTACTTACTGTTAGGATTGTGTAAATAGCAATGATGAGAGAAAAACAATGAGTGATACGAGGACACCAAAATGTGTTACCCAATTTGTCACAACGCGTGATTACGTCTGGAGCACTACCAAGCTAGGATTTTTACTATGAAATGTTAGGTAAAACTGCAATAATCAATGTGGGTATATGTAGGGTAAACATCTAATCCCGAGTCTAAATATGAAATAGGACTTCTAATCTAAATAGGAATTAGAAACCTTAAGCCTGCCTAAACTAAGATACTAAAATTATGGACTTCCTAAACTGGACTAGCCAATCTGGCTCCATAACCCAACAATCTCCCGACACTGGAGATTGATTCCAATGGTAATTGTATTCATCCTACCCAACTCATTATAGTGGTAGCGCCAAACCTTCAACGCACGTGCTAAGCGCAATTGAAGCATTGTACAACTTCAACTTCTTCAAAGTTTTTGCCACCCTTCGAACAACTAACATTGTTTTTCGAAGACACTATCACCACCTGGTAGCTAACCCTTTCCTTTCTCATTCATGTAGCTACAACGACAGTGCCACAAATCTTTATCACCACTCGGACTTGCAAAAGCAATGCTTTTTCAAACGATACTCATCCTATAAAACATCCTTTTCTTCTTTCCTTGAGCTACCACCCGTAGCTCTCTTAGCTATCTTCCAATTCTTGCAGCTGAGGGTTACAAAATAACCATCTTCATCCAGCTGCCCACCAGAGAATAAATTCTTCTTCAAATCAGGAATATGCCTTACTTCATGCAACTACAACATAGATCCATCTAGTGCTTTTATTTGGACATCTTCTTTGCTCATGATTTCTAAAGCACTAAACATCACCAAGATAGACTTTTTTGAAATCTCTAAATTTGTAGTGTTCCATTATGTTGTGATTGATGCACGAATGAGCACACGAATCCACCACTCAAGTCTTAAGTGGATTTTTCACACTAAGGATCATAATCTGCAATTTATTTTTTGGTTCCACTCCCTAACATATCCTGTGACGGGACCATACACTTACTCTTATAATGGCTAAACCTATCGAACTTCAATCACTTGATTATGCTCTTGTCATTCACAGGTTTATCATTCCGTGTGAACTTCGACTTACTTCTGCTTCCAACATTCAAAGTTGTTCTTAAAGTAGATTCCGACATCAAGCTTAATTTTTTCATTTCCTGCTATAGAACTTACAACAGTAACTGTCGCGCTCTGACTCTTTGGTAAAGAAAATAAAAAAATTAAGGTGTGTACCTCATCCACGAACTCAGTTATGCCAATGTCATATTTGACTTGCTTAAGTGTTTAGCCTCCACTGCACCCTGTGCCATCCTGAGGTTGAAAAGTTGCTACATCAGGTGAGCTTTGTTTGCCACAGATGGTTTCTCATACAACGCAGACAACGTATCCAGCATCTCTTTTGTCGTCTTCATCTTGACAGTGTGGTACGCTACATCTCAGGACAACGACAAACGAATCACGCCCATTGCCTTTCTGTCTAACAACTTCCATTCATTGTCGTTCGTACCCTCTGGCTATTGCCGCCTAAAGGTAGGTGCTAATCTTTACTGTCCAGGTAATCCTCAATCTGCATTTTCTAAAACCCGAAACTCGATCTATCGAATGTCTTCATTGGTTGTTTTCATCTCAATGACTACTGGGAACCCAAGCTCTTCGATACCAAATGTTAGGATTGCGCGTGCAGCGATGATGAGAGACAACAATGAACGTTGCAAGGACACCAAGTTTTGATACTCAGCTCGTCACAATGACTACATTAGAGGCATTACCACCCCAGGCTTTTTACAATGAGATGATGGATACAATCACTGTTGGAGTCTGTGAACTCCACGGTTCTGATATGACAAATATCCTGCTGATGTGTTACTTAAGCGTGCAGGTTGATGCACATCTAATCAGGAATCAATGTTCCCTCAGTGTGTAACTGGAGGGAGAGAATATCGGCCTAGATATTCTGGGAGATCTTGCAGTTCCCAAAGATCCCGTGATCCAGCTTGAAACCGCGCGGATGATGAAAGAAGAATGATCGGATGAATTACTACAATTTAGGTAACTGCTTAAGGGATAAGATCAAGCAAAGATTTGAAGTATATTTTATTAGAACTTCGGTGCTACTCTTTGGGAGATAAAGAGATTGCACGTCCACCAAGAAGATTATGGGATATTCTTGTTGAATATTTGATAAGATTAGTATGAGATAGTCTCATCAAATTGGAGAGATTTTTACTGGAAAATCTAGGGTTTCCCGGGAGGATGGATGAGCTATAAGTTAGATGATACGACCTCCATTAGCACTTGTTCGTTCTGAAGACTACTGGTGTCGAGGCTACTAAACGAGCAACGACTAAAGATTGTTGATTGAAGGTTGGCGTACTGACGGCATATCTGAGAGGGAATGAACAGAGCAATCTGAGCCAGACGGAAATAGCAACTTGCGTTGTAATCAACTCTTTGTAACCGGTAACACGTTAAATACAAGGAGCTATTTTGAAATCCTTCTAGTTCTGCTAGAAGGTAGTGATTTTTCTCTAGTACTTATTTAAGTGCTAGAGTTTCCATTATCATTTGATATGTCGTCTTAATTTTACTTGCTACATTTTTATTTTCGCTGCTATACGTTTACCTGGCAAGGAACGTTACTTGCCAGGTCGCTAACTACGATCCAACAATTACAATAAACAATGTTGGTTAGGTAGGCATTTAAACCCTAATCTAATAAGGAAATACGAATACTAATGTAATTAGAAATTAAAAATCTGAAGCCTGCCAAAATTATGGGCTTTATAATTGGACTAGTTCAATAACCTAATCAAGGCTTCACAACCCAACTCCTACAACATAGGTACAAAGAGAGTAAGTACAAATTATATCAAATGTACACGTTAGATAGCAATCGAATATACAAATATATATTGATACAAGGGAGTGTTAGGTTGAGAACCTTATATAATTAAAGAACTTGAGAATCAAAATCTAACGATTGGGTCAAGATGCATCTTCGAATGTGCATCTGACATGTGTCCCACTAGCAAAATCAAACTATGTGACTTTTACTTTACATTAAATGCAAGTGTTAATATGCAAATGGAACACGTGTCAGCACTACAATAACTTGATGATGAACTTCTAAAGCTAGAAATTGAGTTCTCAAGTTCTCGAAATATAGAAGAGTTCGCATGTGAGTGCTCCTCTCTTGATATATATCTAACAATATCACACATTGGGAGCATTACTAACTGTTTCAGATACATTCTTTTTTCTGTTTCAGATATATTCTAATGAACAAATATCGTAGAAGCAAAAATTGCATAATTGTACGGTAATTTACAACTCTTTTATTTGAATAACGGGAAGCACTAGAGTCAAACAATTGTGCTAAAGAAGATTTATATGCAACAAAGTTGCATTCTAAAATAATAAATTAGCCCTCAGCAAGTTAGCGTAGAGAACTAGTTGTAGACAAAGGCGGGCAATAATATGAAATTATAGGAACTTAACAGCAGAATCGGAAATAAGATATTTCTTGCCATGTTCAAATAATTCAAGATACTTCTTTCCACGTTCAAACAATTCGAATACATTATTAGCGTGCTAGGAGTTCGGGCCCATGCTTGGTTTAAAAAGGCTCAAGGCGCACCAAGGCGCAAAGGGATCCCTAGTGCCTGAGGCGCGAGGCGCAAAAAAAAAGCGCGCCTTGAGTAGACGAGGCGCACTTCATGCCAACAAAGTTTCTAAATAGATATTAAGTCATATATTGTACTTAAAACAATGTATTAATTCAAGATACTTCTTTCCACGTTCAAACAATTCGAATACATTATTAGCGTGCTAGGAGTTCGGGCCCATCCATGTCATCTGCTATTGAACAAACTAGGCCCCCAAAGTGCACATGAAAAGATCAACTTAGTGAGGAAGTTGCACAGACCGATACTAGGAACATTAAGAATAGGAAACCAAAGCTCAGTCAGAAACAAACCTTAATGAGTCTATTTTTGTGGTAAACATTAAATCCCTGAACATCAATATGGCTCGCTGCATCCTTCACGAACCCTATAGTAACAACAGCCACCATCTGTCAAAGCAGCAAACAATCAGTACAAGCACACTTTCATTAAAAGTAACATCTAATGCTAATAATAGTAGAAAACTAGGTAAGATTATTACATTAGTACTGCAGGAAAACTCATTAGTGCCAGGTTGTGGCCGGTAAGTAATCTCCTCTCTCATCATCATATCATTCACAATATTGTGATGAACAACATCCTGTCCACGAAGAATGATCCGGAAGCCTGGTGGAATTCTAAGGTATAGAATTGATGCATAACTCTGGAGTAAGAAACAACATTACCCATATAATTGTAAAGGAGAAAAAGTTATATCAAACATTTTCCACATGTTGAATCACATTCAAGTTGTAAATAATATACTAGCATGGAGAAGTATTCTAAACCATTGGACATACTCTTAAAGAATGTCGGTAAGTCAAAAAGTGCCTGGAATTTGGATATCTCTCAGCTGTCTGTATCGTCTTTTCATCTCTGTTAACGCCTCGAAGTTGTATGTCCTGTCATGCTTTCCAGTTAATTCAGATTGAAATAGATTTGAGTTCAGTAACTTTAAAAATAATACTGATTGACATTTGAATCTAGAGCAAAGCAAGATGGCCTTCTGTCGTACGACATACATGCTTATCAGCTTCAAAATCAAGTTCTAACATCCCTTGATCGTCATCCCAAAGATTAAATATGTTAATTCTTGTACCATGCCCGGTCATAAGATCAAACTGCAAAATAATAATAGTAGGTAATTAATAATGCCATGGTGTTTTTTATTATGAAGTTATCAAAACAGTGATGACTGATGATTACGACTATTTTAAGTTGAAACAGGGACAGTAAACTATAAACGACCTGTTCTTCCTTGCCAATCCAATTAAATATTAAGTACAAGTAAACCTGAGTTTTATTAAGACAAGTTTGTTCGGAAAGACATCATAACATTACCTGACGAAGAACATCTTTCTCATCGGAAAATGGAGACCACTGAACTATTGTGTTGAGATTCATATTCCAGTCATCGGAGGTTGATCGCGTCATCTTCTTCCAATATCTTCCTTCTCTTTCGTAATCAACCTTGACATTTATATTGTAGTAATGTATACTTATAGACGCCACATATTCGAATTGTAAACACAAATCTCTAGATTTAAAAAGATCACCAACCACAACATCCATCAAAATATTCATAGTATTGATATGCAGACATGTGATAAATTTGTAATAACCTCAGTGTGAAAAACAAAGAACCATGATCCGTACAGACAACTTGCAGTATCTCGAAAGTAATAATACAACAAACCAGGAATGTGACTTGCTCCTGTGATTTTCACAATCAACAATCTTATAGTCCAGAGTATTACCATGGGGACTACGATGTCTTCCTTGCCTGTACTTTTTAGAAATGTATATGAAAGCAGTCCGATGCTTTGTGTTGGTCTGCAAGTAAATGTGTATATTGCAATAAGAAAGAGATATAAATGTTAGTGCTGTGATGCTACTACAGTGGTCGAGTAAGCACTACAAAAAGTAGAAACAGATTAAATAATACATCTACTGTGACATAATATCATATTAATATAGCTCTAGACGAATTGTGGCACAACATTAAGTTGGTTCATCTTATACTCGAGTGTGTTTTTGCTTGTTTAATCATCGAATGGAAGTACCTTCACAGAGACAATCAGATAAAGAAAGTTAATGTTGGTAGTGGTCAAAATATAGGAATTAACTTGTGGCGGTAGGTTTATGGTGAAAAAAAACAGAATATAAATCACTCAGGGTTTATGGTGAAAAAAATAGAATACAAATCAATTGGTGAGGTGGATATCAGGCAATCCTCGAGGAACATAATATCAAGGCCCAATTTGAAGTTCACAGATCACAAGATTACCAAATGTTAAACAGAGAATTACAACCTTTTCCCTCCTTCCCCACAGCAGCGCGAAAATACTATTACATCTGCTCCGAGTCTCATTGTGCTTGTCTTAAACCCATTCCCATCTAGTAGATATTAGAATATCATGCTTTATGAGTTCAACAAGATTGCATAGTTCTACAAAAATTAGGAAAGCAAAGTGTCTCATCCAAGATCAAGTGGGTGGTTTACTGACATTGTCCAATTGTGCCTGCAATTTTTCTCTTTGCAGAGTAGCCGAGTGACATACACTGTCGCATTTTGTCTGAGTCCATCCCACCGCCATTATCTGAATACAAATTAAAACATACTTTTAGTCATCAGCCATTGCTTTCAGCTATAAAGGGCCCTTAAGCGTGCCAAAAGGAAGATAACCCACGCTAAATAGTCAGTAAGGTAGTTTGGAGTCTCTATTTTGATCAATAAAATACATATGTGACACACGATTAGCTAGAGTATGAGAACAATAGAGTTGAGCATCATAGCATGAAACAAATAAAGGCGACATACCTTCAATAAGTAACATTTTACCACTTTTATTAATCTCGACCATATCAATGTTGACGCAGGTTGCTCCATTGAGAACCTAATAAGGATAAGATCAGTATGAGGGAGCCAGACTATGGGAGATTTTAGTTATTATTATTTTTAGAAAACGACATGCGCCAGACTCCACCATTCGAAGAGATCCAGATGAAGGGGCAAGACAATCTATGGGGAATCTTTGAAGTCTATATATTTTGAGCTGTCGATGAAAACATCAACATAGCGTTTCGGAGGTAAATTCTTACCTATGACGTTGAATATGCTTGCTATGTATACTTCTTATACTTAGCTTTTTTTGTATAGATGGTTTCTGCAAACCATTAATGTTCTGGTTGACTAGAAAATAGTGTGTGTGGCCCTTTTTTGTTCCATGTTAGACATGAGAACTTGCAACCACCTCATTTCATGGCAGCTAGTAGAACTTTTTTAAAGTGGGAGTGTAGTAGTCGAGTCAGTAAGAGTCATAGCGCAGCGAATATTCATGATTCAATCCCACAAAAAGAAGGTAGATATGGGGAGTACCTCATCAAGGGCATTGTCCAGAAGCTCTGCGAATGCTGCAGCAGAACAAAGGAAGTGGTAACAGGAAGATGAGAACATAGAAGAACAACAACAATAGGACACTGAATGTGGGTTGGGGAAGTAGATGGAGACTGAAATACCTCCAAGAGCCCATTTGTGGCTGGTGGCATTTGAATGCAGAAAATTGGGATGAACTCTGAGATGTTCCATGCCATCTGCTTTGCATGTATAACACGAAATGGAATGCCGGAGTTATGATAAAGACTGGGACTTTTTACAGTTGGGCCCCAAGCAAAGAACATTCATAAACAAATTTAAGGGAAGTAATAGCTAATAGCTAACAGAAACAAAAGTGCTTGTAGAATAGCAATTACACTAAATTAAACAAGAAAATGCAGGAACCTGAAGTGACACACCAATCGGAAGGAGCGGGAACTCCTTCGTAATCCCCGGCCTTCCAGAACTGCCTGTGGATCGCTGGAGCGGTTGCAGGTGATACGGTGATGTAGGAGGAATCGGTGTGACTGGAAACCCTAGGCCTGGCGTCTAGATGATGGTTGTCGTCGGTGTCGGAATCGGATGTGAGGTCGATGAATATAGTGTCGGCAGTAGTTGGGTCGAGAGATTCAAGCTTTACCTTAATTGAATCGGCGTCCATTGTAGCAAGACAAGGAAGGTCTGGAAAGTGGAAACGGACTTCAACATTCATCAATAGGATTGAAAATCTTATACAACGTTCTGACTCTATGTGGCCTAAGGAGGTCGGGCCTTTACCAGTTTAAAAACAAACAAAGGCCATAATTTTTAACTGGAGCCCGACTTAACTAAGCTCGCGCCCATTCTAAAATGTCTGATTGTTGAGCTTTTCCATATCTACCTTTTATTATATCAATCCATATTACACTTATTGACTTAAATTAATTTTTACCAATAATTTCTCATATATTAATGATCATAATTAAATATATATAATTGATTTTACAGTTTCCATCTAAGAAAAATGATCCCGTACAAAGAGTATATTTTTAAAAAAAATACAAACCAATCACAGCTCTGGATTTGGTCATTTGGACGGATGAGATAAAATCTCGTTTTTGGTTAATTTCTGGATGAAGAATTATGAATTATTCATGATGAATTATGTCATACTTTTTGGTTTGTCGGCGACGAATTATAACCCAAATTTGACGAACTTTATATTTTGCACCAGAAATATGTTTTATACCTGATCTTTACTCCCTCATCTAATATTAATTTGTAGGGTCAAGATCAGGTACAAAGTTAAATTTTGGTACAAAATACAAAATTCGTCAAAATTATTTTATAATTCGTCAGTTTGTTTTATAGTTCGTCAAAATTATTTTATAGTTCGTCACTTTTCGAGCAGAAAATGAAAAAGACGAGCCGAAAAATCAAAAGACGACATAGTTCGTCAGTTTCATTTTATAATTCGTCACCAAGAAAAACACCAAAAAATCAAGATTTAATCTCATCCATTCAAATCACAAGATCAAGGGCTATGATTAGTTTGTATTTTGTACCAAATAATGTCTTTGTGATCCTTCCTCTTAATTTGTATTCTATTACAATCATTCATTTAACTGATATTAATGTGATTTCTGCCACATAGAATTATTAAATTTGTGATAAACTATATGAAATATAAACTATATAAATAATTTTCTCTTCTAAGCTATGCCCTAAGTCCGGCCCGATTCGGCCCTCAGAGTACTTTCATTAGTCAGCCTAATGGTCGACCCTAGGCTTGAAGTTTTGAGGCAAGCACGGTCCGGCCCTAAACTTTTTTAAAGTGTCTTCAATGCGTCAATTGTTCAGTCCTAAGCCCTTTCAGTATGGGTCGACCTGGCCTTGCCCTGCCTATAATTGACCCCTCCCTGACGCTCGAACGTGATATAGAGAAAGATTGCACGAGTTCAGTGAAACATAATTGATTTGATCACTAAAAATCCGCATGTACCCGTGACCAAATGACTCTAAATTGAAAAGGTAATAGTTGAAGGGTCGAATGTTTTGAGATCTGCTTTATCTAAAAACATAGTAAATCCGCAAAATTTTTAAGAAAATATTAAACTATACTTCTCCTACTCACAATTAATATTTATTTATTAATTTGAATAAACGTAATTGTTGTTCCTATGTGGCATGTAGTTTGTCAAAACGATTTCAGAGTGTTCAAGCATAAGTCAAGGAGCTGTTCTAACGAAGATTGGAACGCGGACGATGCGCAGAACTGAATACCGAAAGGTGCCTAATATCAAAATTTCCAAATATCGAAGATATCAAGATTTGGAGTCAGCTAACAAAAAGATCGGTTACGATATTCAGGAGATCATCATCCAATATTGTTGAAGATCATCAAGGAGCCATGATTAGCAAGAAGGATATCTTGAGATTTGATATGATATCAAGAGCATAATAAGTAATATTTCCTAAATATTTGATAGAGTATCTCAACTGATTTGCGAAGCTGGCGAGGAGTATAAATACGTAGCTAGAGCTTCTAAATCAGTAATTTCATTTTTTAGAGAAGTTAAAAACGAGATACATTCAAGCCGAGGAGAAGGACGTGTCAGGCTAGTTTTTTCACACGGGAAAACTAATGGCGCTGAGACAGACTGTTTAGTGTGCTGATCATTCTTGTCAGTAGAACTACCGCTGCACACAAACCACTGACGACATTACGCATTGGGGAGAAGGCGTCAGAAATTCGAGAGAGGTTCTAGCAAAGGTCGGGAGGGAGTCTCGGACCTAACATCACGGAATCGAGGGGGAGTCGAGATCGCAAATAAAGGAGAAGAGTGTTAAAGGCTAGGTCATTACAAACGGTAGTTGTGTAAGAGTAAGTCCACTTGTAGCCTTAAACTCTTAATAAAGATTTGTTACCCTTTAAGGCGTGGGAAGTCAAACAGAGTAGGTTGGTTACCGAACTGGGAAGTATATTGTGTGTGCTCTTGTTCTTCATTTTTGGATACTATCTGCTATGGTGTTCTATTTTCTATTAGAACACTTACCATATCTGGTCTTGAACAGACAACAGAATTTTAGTAATCAATGTGTGTCATCTTCTCATTTATTTACTAAGGCAATTATGTTAAAGAGTCTAGGAGCCATTTAAATGCTCCAATATGTGATATTTAAGTTATTTTGTACTCCGATATACTTAGTCTTTAAATGGTTTTCAATATCTAATAGAGAAATGTAGGTTCTTGAGTCAGCTTCACAACAATATATGGTTTACTTTGATCGATCTCTTGACCTACGCAATGACTCTATGAATCTCAAAGAGTATTTCTATCTTTTACACCAAATAACTTCTTAAAATGACCGATTTTTGCTCGTTTTGCATTTTTGCCAATTTTCGTATCTGAAATGTGAACATGTGCCAATGTAGAATCAACCAGCACTAATAGGGCACTATTTATGGCCTCCGCCAAAAAACTTTGAAAGGTCAAATGTAAACAGTAGACCCCAATCTTCTCTAAGAGAGTTTTATTCATCTTCTCTGTAACTGTTTTGTTGAGGGGTAGTCTTAATATGCCTAAAAATTCCGTGATCCTCACAAAATGGATCGAATTCAGCATTACAGAATTCTAAGCAGGGACGGAGCCAGGCCCTTTTTAGGGGGGCTGAAGCCCGGATAAGTTTTGTAGAAAAAAATGTGCCAGAGGTGGGTTTCGAACCCACTCCCCCCATTTGTACTAAACTTGTTATCCATTCCATCATGCCAATTGAAAATTTTGATAAATATTGTCCGATGCATAAATATATTATGAATTCAAAATGAATTGGAGTGTATATATGCTTTTTTAAATTTTTTATCAATACTACACTAACCCAAAAAAAATTAGCCCGAATAAATTTCCGTTCCTGGGTACATTTCTGATTCTAAGGCATTGTCACTTTTTAATGCTTCCATTATTTTATTTTCATGCAAAGGCTTCTATTTTTAAATATACCAAGAGCTCATCTTTATACCTTAGCAAAAAAGTCCAGACCACCCTTGAGTGGTCATCCACTGTACTCAAAAATAGATATTTCCCCATGAGTCTCATGACTCTCAGGCCCTAGAAGTTAGCGTGCAAATACTCCAAAACACAGTTAGAAAAATGACTACCACCACCAAACTTAAGCTATTCTGCTTAGTCGTAACACATGATTTTCCAAAAGATAAGCCCCTAATATCATCACCGACAAACAACCCTTACTTGTGCAAGTGCATAAATCTTTTGTGACTTACATTCCTTAGTCTCAAATGTCATTTAACAATATAAGTCATCACATTATCAACCACATCAGCAGCATTCAAGCCATCATAACAGAAAGTGATATAAAAAATACATATGATATGTGCTTGTCCAAGCCAATACAATTTTGTTTCTTCATTACCATGAGTTTACCACTAGTTACAATGCATGAACAACCAAGATCGTCAAAGGCACTAAAGGAAATTAGGTTCCTTTTCGGACAAGGGACAAGCCTAATGTTGGTCAAGCTAATTAATTTATCATTAGTTGAATATATGTTCAGTTACTTGATATACATCCTTACCAACCATATGACCTCTTTTACCTGCCATCTCACTTAGACCCTCATACCAGTGCTTATGAGGACATATGTGGAATGAAAAATAACTGTCCAAAATCCACTTAGGAACTCCCATCCGATCAGTGGAAGTTAGAACCTCATGTTTGTTGGGGAATTGTGTTCAGTCATCACCATGGCAGCAGTGTAGGAAGAATGGCAGACAGCAGGAACATCAGCTTCTTCTCTTTCTTCTTGTAGTTGTGATTCAATGAAGATTCGCTAATGGTCTGGATATCAAATTTGATCGCGTAATTGCTTTCTGAATTCAATATTTCGACCCTTTAATTCTTAGCCGAGGGTTACACGAAATCCGAACGAGAATAATCATACTGGGCAAATTCTACTCTCGGCTTAATATGTAGAAATCAAACTTAGGGTTTGAGGTGTTTAGGAATCAAAGAAAGGTTGCTTGTGTTTTTGAATGTTTTCAGCGTCACTAAACATCAAACAAACATCTGAGATTTATAAGCAAGGTGAGTAGCCGCACCTATCTTACAGATGCCGCACGCCCAACCTTGACATTACTCTCACGCCCAACGTAGAAATTAGCGTCAGGACGCGATTCATCTTAAGTAAACGTTGGACGCAACGAACTTGCAGAATCTGCGCGCCCACATCACACGTTAGCCCACCACGCGCAATGTAGACATTAACTTAATGTCTACACAGGACGCAACCAACATAATGTCGTCGTTGGGCGTGAATCTCACGGCTAAAGCCTCCTGAGTTCGCTCGATCAATGTCCGAAACACATCATTTCATTAGAACAAATTGTTCTAATGGGTTTAAGTATGTTACCATACTCACAAACCCTAAAATTACCAACAATCCTCCCCCATTTTAGGGTTTTTCCTATGTTCTCCCAAACACCTTAGTTTTTAAGTAAAACACGCATAAACAGAAATGTCGCAACGATTAAATTTCCGCTTAGTTTAGTTACACATTCAAAATAACCGAAAATCATGGTGCTTGTAACGTTTGAACCAATCAATCCATTTGGGTACCTCAAGATAACACACACATGAGTTACTTCACAAACTCTAAGTTTAACTTGACTCTTAATGGCCCTTGAGTCCCAATCCCTTCGTGAACGTATTGAGATTCAACCCAAAATCTCATGAAGCGACCACAAACTTCACCTTCATATAGGTAGATTCTTTAATAGGTTACACTACCGGATTGTGCTCCTACAATCTGCACTTTTTCAAAGAATCTATCAAGAAGAGTCACTCTTCAACCTATTACTTGTAGGTCATGAACACATACTTAAGGATGATTATTTGTGTTCATCAATCTTCTAGGAATGGGTTTTCCACATTGAATTCAGCTCTAACGCTAGTTAGATGTGAATTGGGTGTCCCATGACTAGCTGATTATATGGGTTTTAGTCTCATCCCCTTTACCGACTTAGAAAGTAAGCCTCTAGCTAATCCCTTCGTCAAGTGATTAGCTTACCTTTTGTTATAGCCTTACAAAATCCACAGATATCACCACGTGCGTAATGATCTCTCTTACTACACTATGTCTAACACCTAAGTGTCTAGACTTCACATTGTATACATGGCTATATGCTTTAGCCAATGTTCCAGCGCTATCACAATGTATCAATAATGATGATATCGGTCTTTCCTATAACAGAATTTCGAGTATCATGTTCTTTAACCATTCCGCTTCCTTTGAAGCACCGGCTAAAGTAACGAACTTATATTACATTATTGAACTTGTGATGCAAGTTTGTTTCTTCGATGCCCACAAAATGGCACCTCCCCCAAGTAGGAATACCCATAGACTTGTAGAAGAATAATCTTTCTTATTTGTAATCCAACTTGCATCCGAAAATCTTTCTATGCACCGAAGGAAAATCTGAACATACAAGACCAAGATTCTTTGTTCCCATAGGGAACCTAAGTACCCTATTAACCGCTAGCCAAAGTTGCATACTAAGGTTACTAGTATATCGACTAAGCTATTTACCTACAGCAAATGCGATGTCAGGTCTTGCATACGTCACGACACACTTTGATTTAAGTTCCACTTTGAACTTTTAATTTCACTCTTACGTATCTTAAATCTATCTAGAGTTTCTTCCCTATATTCTTATTATAAGAATTGTCAAAACCAAGAGAAGAACACATATACCAAGTTCTCAACTTGAACATCAAAGTTTTCTCATTTCAAAACCTCAAGCTTTGAAATTTACACCACATATTATTTATGCAATCAAGACATGATATGCATGCATAAATTAAGTAACATGTGAACAAGAAAATCATGCAAATACATGTGCGGCTAATTTAATAAGCAAACCATAAATATGTAATACCATAATCAAACAACAAAACTTGCACAGTAATACTTACATAATCATATATCTAACAGGCTAACCAACACCATTCTAGTATAGTATTTAACAAACCCATAAAACAAAGTGTTCTTGAATAAGATGAATCCTTAGTGAATATTTCAAACTAGAAACTGAAATGATCACAAACCCAGTGATATTTTAAACTACAAACTTCACCAGTCAAATTTATCAACCCGATAAACTTACAAACATATTTTCAGAGTTATACATAAGAAAATCTTTCTGATTAAATTCTGGTTGAAAACATCAACACATATATTTCACAAAACATACATAACATGGTATCAGCCTAAGATATACATTATCAAAAAATCTAATTTATCATACATTCACCAATTGATTTAACATGAATCAATCTCAACTGAAATCAACTAAACATATTGACAACTTATTTATATTTATTAAACAACTCAGCAGTGCATCAATATTCAAGAAAGGAAACCACTGATTAAATAAAAGACGA
Organism: Rhodiola kirilowii; assembly: GCA_033675215.1. Taxonomy (NCBI): domain Eukaryota; kingdom Viridiplantae; phylum Streptophyta; class Magnoliopsida; order Saxifragales; family Crassulaceae; genus Rhodiola; species Rhodiola kirilowii. The sequence goes on from CM066199.1 coordinate 22,446,789, forward strand.
GTAAACAGAAATTATGAACTGCCGAAGCAGCTATCGATTTTATACCCAATATACATAAATATGTTGATAATTTTGTCTCACATATCAAAATCAAATTGATTTTCAACACCTAAAATTTTTCCAGATAATCAATTTCATATTAAACAGACATCAATCATGCGTTCACCGAAATATGATAAAATCTAAGACAATAAGCAACTTAAGCCGACTTACCAGTCAAGCAGATTCGTCAAGTAAGTAGATTTGGAGCGAGTCATCAATCCAAGCCTTAAAATGAATATTTGGATACGTACCAAAACAAGCTGCCTATAGTTCAATTCAATAACAGTCGGAGGACTTATCAACAATCACGACTTGAAGCCAATTGACCGAACATGAATCACCATTCCGCGTTCAACTCGCACTGTTTCGTCCGGTAAGATTCCTCCACCGCATCAGAATGAACCAATTTAAATGAAAAAATGGGTTCATTTTACTGACCAAAATCCGACTTGGGTTTTATTAGCCGCCAATCCAAGGCTTTGTCCGATGCAAGATGTCAATTTATTCAAATTTAATAAACAAATCATGTCAAACCAGGGAGTAGGGTTCCGCCGCAAAAACCAGTATCCTCAACCTTTACCAAGCCTGCTTCAGGTTCCTGCCACAACTTCTTTCCCAATTCAACATATCCAAATTGCATATGAATTGCTAGCATAATAACATGCCATCAACATCAGCCAAGGCATGCTGCCGAGGCAAGGGTCACAGCATAGCCGACAACTTCATCTTTGATGAACCTATATGTCCAAAGGCCTATCAAGCTCTTTGAAAAAATTCATCCAGCTATTTCGGGAGAAGGGGGTGGCCCTCATCAGCTTTGTTTTGCGAGTGAGAGTGAGCCTTGCATCCTCGTCACTCTCATACCTATCTTCAGCGGGTTACTCTTGGATAGGAGCTTTGGACTTCGACCTTGAAGAGGAAGCATCCTTGGGCATGATAAATCAATCAAGAATAAATATTGAAGTGGAAACATGTGATTTCGGATTTTGGGTTTGAAATTTTCAGATTTGTGGATAGGGGGATTTTGTGGTTATGGAAACTCGACCTAGAGCCTCAAATTGAGGTAAGAATGTTGATGTAGGTCGGATTTGGATTGGATTGGGAGGTGGAATTTTGGATTTTGGTGGATATTTGAGTGATTTCGGGTAGGGTTAGGGTTGGCCCTTTTGGGGTTTGGAGGAGGAGATGTGGCTGGCAGGCGGGTGGAGCTGGTGGTGCGACAACGAACAGGGGTGGACAACTGGTGGAGCGACAGCGAAGTCGACACATATCAGCCGGCAACGGACGGTTGTGGAGGTGGTGTGGTGGAGGTGGGATGGAGTAGGTCGGGTGGGGGAGAGTCAGTCAAATCGAGAGTTGGGATTCAAAGACTAGGGTTTTTGGATGAGTGAAAATGAACTGGTAGGTTGGGACTCCAGCCGACCAATTAAAACTGTGGAGAGGGGAGGATTTCAATGGGAAGGACTGAATCAATCGGCTGAGAATCCAATCGACCGATTGGGACTGTGCGAGAGGGATGGGTTTCAATAGGGGAAGCGAACCGACCGGATGGGATTCGGTAAGATGGCAAACCGGTCGGTTGGGCCTTTCGCTTTTGCAATATTTCCAAACTTTGAGATCAACCATCCCTTGCTTTCAATTAGAACTAGAACTCCACACTTAAAACTTTGCACATCCCTCAAAACATAAAATCACTTCATTAGAAATTTAAAGTACAATGAAAGGCACCCCACGTCGAAACACAATTGAAAACATATAAGCAACACACATCACTCAACAAAAAACACCACACAAACCACATCACCACAAGCTATATAAAGGCGACGTCAAGTCACATCTCGATTTCTCGGCTCCACTCCAACGTCACAAGTTCAAAGGCTATTACTTCCGTCACCACTTTTGGACGATGAAGAGATCATTTTAACATCCTCTCCTTCAGCACTAATGCTGAGCACTTCCTTCATCGGGTAACCGTGGAGAGAGGGGTTGAAATTAATGCCAATTCCATGGGCTATTTTGGTTATGAGGGAACCACACCTCTCGTCCCGAGGGTTGGACGCATGCTTGGGCAGTTGTACTTTGTGAATCTCTTTAAGAGGATGGTGAACCAATCTGGGCGATGGTTCTCGTCGATGCTTAAGAGGATGTCAAGGTCTTCGGTGGTGACTTCCTCCCCTTAGCCTTCGCGAAAGTTGATCGTTGTCGCCACTATGCGGTGAAGGATTTTCCAATATGGACTCGTGATCAAATGCGATGGGGGGGGGTTGTTTCTAATACCTCAAGGAGAGTATGTAACGCCCCAAATTTTTATTAACTCCAAAACGGCGTCACACCGGCCGCACGTCCCTATAAACTACAGATGGAATGTACGAAGCCTCTAGCTGAGATTAAATTTCAAATGAAATATCACATATATTACATGTAATCCATTAACAAATCGAATGCAACATGTTATTCAGTATTCAAGTAACCAAAACGTCTAAGTCTCCAAAAGCACTTTTTATTGATACTCTTTACTAGCACGAGTCACCCTCATTTCCCCCACAAATCATCCAGCAATATCTGAAAAAACATAAACATGGAAAACATGAGTCCACGGCTCGTGTAAGTAATACAGACCCAACTAACCGAACCATAAGTGGCAGAATCATTTTAAATAAACCAGTATTAACATAAGTGAAAAGAAGCGACGAAGCGAACGATTGTACAAGAATAGCAACTGAGTCCAGGAAATATTTTCGAAACGTGTAACATCAAAGGTATGACCAAGCAGAATGAATTCCGGCTTAACAGACAGGATGGTTACACAATCAATCATGCAAACATGGGTCCCGGGACACTATCGCCGTATTTTGCCCTACGACTAGGCAATAAGATACCCTAATTTGCCATATGGCGGGGCAACAGGAGCGCTATACTTTGCCCTTTAGCGGGCAATAGGATACCATACTTTGCCCTATGGCGGGGCAACAGAAATCATGAACCGATTGTGAGACTTCAGAAATGCAGATAGATTGGACTTGTACCATGAACGGTTAGGATATCAAGAGACATGATGAGTAGTAAAATTTCGTGACAGGATGGATTGTAAAATTAAATGACGAGACAAGATGAGTTATAAAATTTCAAGATAGAGTGAGTTGTAAAATTTCAAGACTGGATAAATTGTAAAGTTAAATGATGAGACAGGCCGGGTTGTAAAATATCAAGACAGTAAAAATCCTCTTACCGAGATAAATGAGTTTCAGAAGAAGTCGCACTCATGATCCGAATTTATTTAGGAAAACAAGTTTTGAAGAATAACAGGCATGCCATAAAAATAAGATTTTGAAAATAATTAGACAGGTCCATATTACTTACCTCGAATCCGCATCACATAGCCTCCAATAAAATTTATATCACACTGAAACCAAGTCAAGAATCACCTAATCATCATAAGCAAAACATACTTAAACTCTCAGACTTCTAAAGCCTTCTTTTGAATATCATGCCACAACCATTCAAGTTCATCACACCAATATCAGCACATTAGAGTCCAAAAATTCAGATTCAATTTCTTGACTTCAATTATTTTCTGATTTACACATTGAGAATTAAAATACATTCCACATATTGTTAGAAAGATTTATTCAATTACAACACTATGGGATTTTAAAACAGCCAATTAAAACACTTAAAACATAAGTTATGCAAACTCTAAAACACGTCATCAGAACTGATCGCAATCACAAAACAACATATAACATCAACTTCCAATCGAATTTCCTAGCAACTCAGCTAGAATCAATTTATGTGTTAAACACTGCTAGAAAGCTTGTTTCAGGTAGATAATCAAAGAGTCAGAAAGCACTTAAATCGAATAAGTAAAACATAAGTATTTGAGTTTGAAAATTGTTCAACAGATCTGCCAGATTTTTACAACATGTTTTCAAAACTCAACTTTGAAACCAATTTCAGACCAGCTCAGATTGAATCAAATTACGAGTCATACACGGTTGGAAAGATCTTTTTGTCTAGAACAACATACAATTTGGAAACAGTCAATTCGAATAACAGAAACAGACGTTATATGCATTTGAAAATAGATCGACAGAACTGTCCAGAATCAGGAAACAGTTTTCAATACTCAACTTCAAAATTAATTTCAGATTAGCTCGGGTTGAATCATAATACGAATCTTATATGGTCCAAAAGCTTATTTTGGGCAGAATAACACCAATTCAAGAAAAATTTCATTTGAATACCTAAAACAAAAATTATAGCGAATTTAAAATCAGTCGTCAGATCTGTCCAAAAAAACAGATTCTAATACTCAACTTAGAACTCAGTTTCAGATCAATTCAAATAGAATCAACATGTGTAATTTATATCGTTTACAAGATATTTTCGAGTATAACATCATAGAACTTTGAATGACCCAATTTAAGCCTCAAAAACAAAAGTTACAGCCACCTGAAAGTCGGATGACAGATCTGATTTTTAACAAACAATAATAACCACACACCAATAGGGATGAATGCATACCTAAACGGATTGAGTTTCTTCGCCGATTCAAAAAGCTTATCTTTCTCATATCTATCCATTGAAATTAACACTTTACAACTCAACCTCATTGCACATAATACCATAAATTAACTCCAAATAAAAGTAGTTACTTACACCTTCACAACCTTCACAACCTTGATAACTTCTTCTTCTTTTTTAACGACGGATAAAGACTTGATCTTTTTTTTGTCGTCTGCTTTTCATTTTATTTTCATATATATGAATGGCTATTTGATTTACTATGTATTTTTAAGGAAGAGAAACGGTAGAAGATAAAGAGGATGAATTAAGAAATTTATTGATGATTGACCAAATATAATCCCATCATCTTTCCGTTTCCAAATTATATTTTAATTCATTATTAAAAATTTCTTTTATTTTCTTTTATTATTTTGACATTCTAAAATATCAGGTTATTACATTATTCCCTCCTTAAAAAGGAGTTTAGTCCTCTAAACTCGAATAACGCCTTCATTACTTTATCCTAGTTTTCATAAATCCAAAAATCATCAGTAGACAATTTATTTATATATACTTTCTGAATACAGGTTCACAGAACACGTGTTGACCTTCGCCATTTACTTGATATTACATGAACCTTATAAACTCCACAACCAAAAAGCAAAGCAAAGCATCGATTAAGGACGCAAACATCATTTAACAAAGCAACATCTCCAAATTTCAAGAGTTCCAAGGAAACACGGGCTAGCTCATCACATATGCGCAATTCATAATTTCCTTAGGAAACTCACATGTAAAATAAATAATCCAACTTCGAAACATAGGTTTTACCTTTACCCACCATCATTTGTTTTTCCACTGTGTACTGAAAATATCCAACTTGAATAACAATGCTTCATGCGTATTCATCTAACATGTAAATGATGTTTTCTTACACAACGCTCCATAACGTGCCATCTAAGTATTTCGAATAAACACAACTGCTATGACTAAACTTAATCGATGATTGATGCATGACTTATGAACTTTAAACTTTCGTGCACAATTTTTACATTTCCATGAACATTTATGACTACATCCATCGCCCAACATGATGCAAGAATCATATTAAAAATCCAAGTGAGTTTTCATCGCCCAACATAAACTTTCTCAATACTAGATATATACTTCGAATTTCTATAATGCAAATTTTGGCATATCCTGTTATTGTCATGATGGAGGTTTTAATTTACCATTATCATAAGTTAAAGAAAAATGTCATTACTTAAAAATTCATCATCAAGGGTAGACAATCATATTCTAATTAGAAAGATTCACGCTTGTAAACATGGAAAGTAGTTTCGCCAATCCACGCTTCCACTGCGCTACTCTAACTTAAAATCAATGATTTACCTAGACATGATTAATCTTATGCGTTCAACCATACTATCGTAAATAGTGCTCGAAGATGAAAACTAGAATCATATTTACACCTCAAAGTATCAATCTCTTACTTCACCAAAAATGACATGTGACAAAAATTTAATACTTATACAACTAGTCTAGCCACACTTTAGTTCTCGTGTCAAACTCCTCAATTTAACAACAACTTTTAATCTTTAATTAAACGTGAAAATTCTTGCAGCCGGTCATACAAAATAATACCACCAAAAATAAGTGCAGAAGACCCACAACAATCATTGCTAACTCCAAATTGCAGTCAAATAATTTCATTCTTGAGAATTTTGTAGACTCTAAGTGTAAACAATAAAACTATCAAGATGTAACTCAGACGTCCTTAAATAATAAGTACCAGTCGCAAATTTAATATTTAAGATAGCTATGATATGACACACATCAAAACACTCCTTTAACTTCCGAAACCATATTCACCATGTGTTGTTTAACTACCCAGCTTATGTGTTACTCATACTATTATGAAAGTATACTAAAACCCTCCAGAAAAATTCCTTATAATATCATTCTAGCACATAAAGATATAAATCCAAGACATTTCCATTACTCTACTTATCAGGGTCTATAAGTGTTTAACCTTTATAAGCAATGTGCTACAAATTACGAATGTTCAAAATTCACTCATATATATGCTCTTTTTAAGAAGTTCTTTTTTTTACTCAGACCAACCCAGCCAATCTCAGGTGTTCATAAATTCAAACACATCTCCCAAAGTGTATGACATCAATAACGAACTCCACAAACTTATCAGGAGATGACCAAACTACATTATTCAGCAAAACCTGAAGGTTATAAGCACATACATAGACTCATATGCATCATGCATAACTTATTACATACATATCATGTTCAAAAGCCGACCTTGAGAAATTCTTAAACTTTAAAATTAACATCTACTAACCTGAATGGGAAAATGTTCTCGAAACTTCATAACTCCAAATAGTTGACCAACAGAATGAATATGTATGGAGATTTATTTATTTTTAAACAAATAATCACTTCTCAAGAGTCAATCTATAAAGTCACGTTATAATTTCATCATTAGAATACTTATGATAAGCAAAGATCTACTATTCATTAAACTAAAGAAACTTGTTTCATATTTGCAATTTAACCAACACTCTATCCTTATATGTTATTGCATAAATGAGAAACCTATTAACTAAAAACCTCAGCAAACTTCGACGATGTCCTTCTAAATGTAAAAACATAAACCTTGCCAAGTTAAAATAAAATACTAGCAATTGATTTTTCTTTTGTACTTAATAATGCACTCCAAGGTACAAGTTGTGTAATCACATCTAATTCTTTTCTTTCTAGCACAAACATATAAGTGTATGATTTACAATGACATTCTTTACAAAATACCTTATAATTACTCGTCAGATAAGTGTACTTGTCATTAATAACGATCATCAACAACCTACTACAACAGTTGACTCAAATAGATAATTCAAATAACACAAGCAAACTGACAAATGATTAATAATCATGTAGCATTAGAAGTAATTGAAAGAAGGTCAATCACATACAACTCCATAGCTACAAGTGATCGATTAACAAGACGTATAGTAAACAATCAAATTTCACTCTCTGAAGTTAATATCATAATTACGGCAAATGATTTTTTGTTTGTCATACAAACCTAAGTGAGTGATCAATCAAAGTCAGGGTTCATACAAAAATAACTTCAATACAATAGAGTAACAAGTATAACACCAAGCACATGATCCATAGAGTACAAATGGACGGTTAAATATTTGTTGCACACTGATATATTTTTCAACTCCCGAAATAAATCTTAATTTTTAAATTTAAAATAAGGACATTCCTAAAACCTCAAGTTTTTCACTTTAAAAGTAAAACAAAAGTACAAATAAGTAGGTACAAATAATATGACTTTTATACTCCAAAAACATGTACAATAACATACATTGGGCAAACAAGCACTTGTCATGTATAATTAAAACGATAACCTCCAAAAGCTCATTGAAAACCTCAATAGTCAAGTTTCATTACATCCACAAGAAGTTAAGTTCACGCAAAAGAATCATAAGAGCGTGCAAAATAAAATTCCCAAAATAAAGTTCTTATAGTCTACCCCACTCTCGCGCAATATTTTATGTACTTAAAATCTCTGCTTTCTTATTAACATATGCAAGAACGAAACCTATTGCTCTGATACCATTAAATGTAACACCCCAAATTTTTATTAACTCCAAAACGGTGTCACACCGGCCGCACGTCCCTATAAACTACAGATGGAATGTACGAAGCCTCTAGCTGAGATTAAATTTCAAATGAAATATCACATATATTACATGTAATCCATTAACAAATCGAATGCAACATATTATTCAATATTCAAGTAACCAAAGCGTCTAAGTCTCCAAAAGCACTTTTTATTGATACTCTTTACTAGCGCGAGTCTCACTCATTTCCCCCACAAATCATCTAGCAATATTTGAAAAACATAAACATGGAAAACATGAGTCCACGGCTCGTGTAAGTAATACAGACCCAACTAGCCGAACCATGAGTGTCAGAATCATTTCAAATAAACCAGTATTAACATAAGTGAAAAGAAGCGACGAAGCGAACGATTGTACCAGAATAGCAATTGAGTCCAGGAAATATTTTCAAAACGTGTAACATCAAAGGTATGACCAAGCAGAATGAATTCAGGCTTAACAGATACGATGGCTACACAATCAATAATGCAAACATGGGTCTCGGGACACTATCGCCGTATTTTGCCCTACGACTAGGCAATAAGATACCATACTTTGCCATATGGCGGGGCAACATGAGCGTTATACTTTGCCCTATAGCGGGGCAACAGGATACCATACTTTGCCCTATGACAGGGCAACAGGAATCATGAACCGATTGTGAGCCTTCAGAAATGCAAATAGATTGGACTTGTACCATGAACGGTTAGGATATCAAGAGACAGGATGAGTAGTAAAATTTTGTGATAGGATGGATTGTAAAATTTAATGACGAGACATGATGAGTTATAAAGTTTCAAGACAGAGTGAGTTGTAAAATTTCAAGACCGGATAAATTGTAAAGTTAAATGACGAGACATGCCGGGTTGTAAAATATCAAGATAGTAAAAATCCTCTTACCGAGATAAACGAGTTTCAGAAGAAGTCGCACTCATGATCCGAATTTAGTTAGGAAAACAAGTTTTGAAGAATAACAGACATGCCATAAAAATAAGATTTTGAAAATAACTAGACAGGTCCATATTACTTACCTCGAATCCGTATCACATAACCTCCAATAAAATTTATATCACGCTGAAACCAATTCAAGAATCACCTAATCATCATAAGCAAAACATACTTAAACTCTCAGACTTCTAAAGCCTTCTTTTGAATATCATGCCACAACCATTCAAGTTCATCACACCAATATCAGCACATTAGAGTCCAACAATTCAGATTCGATTTCTTGACTTCAAAATTCTTTTTTGATTTACACATTGAGAATTAAAATACATTCCACATATTGTTAGAAAGATTTATTCGAGTGTTTGAGTAAAACAGAAGTATTTGAGTTTGAAAATTGTTCGATAGATCTACCAAATTTTTACAACATGTTTTCGAAACTCAACTTTGAAACCAATTTCAGACCAGCTCAGATTGAATCAAATTACGAGTCATACACGGTTGGAAAGATCTTTTTGTCTAGAACAGCATACAATTTGGAAACAGTCAATTCGAATAACAAAAATATACGTTATTTGTCCAAAATCAGGAAACAGTTTTCAATACTCAACTTCAAAATTAATTTCAGATTAGCTCGGGTTGAATCATAATACGAATCTTATATGGTCCAAAAGCTTATTTCGGGCAGAATAACACCAATTCAAGAAAAATTTCATTTGAATACCTAAAACAAAAGTTATAGCGAATTTAAAATCAGTCGTCAGATCTGTCCAAAACAAAAAGGTAGATTCTAATACTCAACTTAGAACTCAGTTTCTGATCAATTCAAATAGAATCAATATGTGTATTTTATATCGTTTACAAGATATTTTTGAGTAGAACATGATAGAACTTTGAATTACCTAATTTAAGCACCAAAAACATAAGTTACAGCCACCTGAAAGTCGAACGACAGATCTGATTTTTAACAAACAATAATAACCACACACCAATAGGGATGAATGCATACCTAAACGGATTGAGTTTCTTCGCCGATTCAAAAAGCTTATCTTTCTCATATCTATCCATTGAAATTAACACTATACAACTCAACCTCATTGCACATAATACCATAAATCAACTCCAAATAAAAGTAGACACTTACACCTTCACAACCTTGATAACTTCTTCTTTTTTAACGACGGATGAAGACTTGATCTTTTTTTGTCGTCTGCTTTTCGTTTTATTTTCATATATATGAATGGCTATTTGATTTACTTCATATTTTTAAGGAAGAGAAACAGTAGAAGATAAAGAGGATGAATTAAGAAATTTATTGATGATTGACCAAATATAATCCCATCATCTTTCCGTTTCCAAATTCTATTTTAATTCATTATTAAAAATTTCTTTTATTTTCTTTTATTAATTTGACATTCTAAAATATCAGGTTATTACAGAGTATGTGGCAATTCTTAACCAAAACGCACGCCTTGCGGCGTCACTAAACGTGATGGCTTCTCCTCGACTCGATACTCCATGAAGTTACAAGCCTTAACCCTTGAGAGTGTCCATTGGATGCCTACCATGTATAAGTCCCAAGACTGAGCTACCCCATTTCCATCCATATTTGCGTTGAATGAGGCCATGAATTCAATGATAGTGTGAGGATAGGTACCCGAGTCCCCGTCGAAAAGGAACCAAAGTCCGGTGCTCATAAGCGACTCGAAAAGCTCCCTACAGATTCCCACTTTGCAAGTCATCTAGAACAGGGTAAGGAGTGGGTTTGGCTCTTGAGCGGTAGCTAATTTGGTGGAATTTCACTTTCTTCTGCCCGCTAAGGGAAGCAAAGACTTCATCGTGGGTAACTATGCAATGGTGGGATTGCGGGTGTGGGGCACAGTCATGGTTAATCAGTGGCACCTCCTCCCATGCCCACCTTGGTTGACGAAATTTTTTCTTGTCATTGTAGGTAGAAGGGCAATCTTCAAGACAGGGAGAGGGATGTTTGATAATGAACTTACTTTGATGAGGAAGGGAGCAAGGTATTTATAAGGTGGGGGTAGTGAGTATAGAAGGTTTGTGATTTCTCAAGATGGTCTTTGGACGTGACAAGTGCATGGAGAGGTAAGGACCAAAATTTACTCCTTTGCATGCATGCCAAGTTTGGCATGCATTCCCCAACTACTCGAACATTCATATCAACCTCCAATTACAAACTGGATATTCAATGAAGAAAGCCAAGATGACACCAACCATGTACTCAAGCTACTCATGCACTCACCCTTTAATCTATCAAGAAAACTATCCATGTTAAATCCCTATTCGAGCATCTCAAAACATTTAAGAATTGTAGCCCAAGTTCATAGCTCACTAGTATCATACTGAGCATGTCGAATTTGAAGCATAAGAAATAACGCACACAACGGATTTTCACCCGAGAGGCCCTAGTTTAACATCTTGGCAAAGATCGAGGTGAATCTTCTTATCGAGAAGCACACTTGAGAAGTCTTTTGCTAAGATCCCTCCTCAAGTGGATTTGTAGTCTTTTCATGAGTCGGCCAAAGAGTATTTTGCACCACGCTCATCCCGAGTTTGTCCAAGGTAGTGTTTAAGCCTTTGCCCGTTCGCTTTGAATATTTCTCCTTCGTTGTTGATCAACTCCACATGGCCATCTTCAAAGGATTTGTGGACAATGAAAGGACCACTCCATCAGCTCTTTAGTTATCCCAGAATAAGCTTGAGCCTGGAATGGAAGAGCAAGACCTTATCTCCATTTTTGAACTCACGGCAAATGATTCTTTTGTCATGCCATTTTTTTTGTCTTTTCTTTGTAAATCCTCGCGCTCTCATATGCATCACTCCTTATTTCCTCTAACTCTTGAATTTGAAGGATTCTATGTTCTCTCGCCGTTTGCAAGTCCATAATCAAAAATTTAAATGCCCACATGGCCTTGTATTCCAATTCAACCGGCAAATGCCATGGTTTTCCATATACAAGACGATATGGAGACATCCAAATGGGAGTTTTGTACGCGGTTCGATAGGCCCACAATGCGTCATCTAGCTTAGACGACCAATCCTTCCTTGAGCTACCGACCATTTTCTCCAAAATGGCCTTAATTTCCCGGTTCAAGATCTCAACTTGTCCACTCGTTTGCAGATGATATGGGGTGGCAACCTTGTGACCATACTTGTGAAGTAAGGCTTCAAAATGTTTTTCCTTAAAGTGTGAACCATCATCACTAATGATGGTTCTTGGAACTCTGAATCTCGGAAAATTTATCCTCTTGAAAAGCTTTGGGATGACCTTGGCATCGCAAGTAGGGGAGGTGATGGCTTCTACCCACTTGGAAACATAGTCGACCGTGACTAATCTATATTGATTTCCATACAAAGGCGGGAAAGGACCCATGTAGTCTATGCCCCAAACATCGAATATTCCAACAGGTAGGATACTTTGTTGGAGCATTTCATGTCTTTTAGAAATATTTTCCGATGGCATTGGTCACAAGCTTTGACCAACTCATAATCATTACTAAAGAGGATAGGCCGATAAAATCCACTTTGTATGACCTTTGACGCCGTCTTTGCTCCACTACCATGTCCCATATTGTGAAGAATGACAATGGTATAAGATGTTCCTTATTTCGTCGTCGGCTACGCAAAACCTACATATTCCATCCGCGCAAAGCCGATAAAAATGGCTCATTCCAATAATACCTATTCGTCTCGGATAAGAATTTCTTTCTTTGATGATGATTCAAATCTTGGGGTATAATCCCACATACTACAAAATCTACCAAATCCGCTTACCAAGGGAGAGGCTCCGCTTCTACATTCATGTGTTGCTCTCTGATGAACGAGTCATCAACAAGGGTAGTGTCTTTATCAAGCTCTTCATTTCCCTCAAGTCTAGATAGATGATCGTCGACAAGATTTTCTACTCCCTTTTTATCCTTGATCTCAATATAGAATTCTTCGACTAGAAGAATTGATGGACCATATTTATATGATTCATTAAGATAGTTAAACCCACCAAATTAGATGCTTTATCTGTACAACTTTTACTTGTTAGTTTCACTTTTTTTCTACAGGCCATTTCAAGGAGTAATGATGAAACAAGCTATAATGGAGTTCTTAACGCTGAAAGTGGATTACAAGTCAGAACTGGCCATGCTCCGGCAGTACTCCGATCAAGCCACAACCAAGTCCCGAGGACTGGTTTCATCAAAGACCAAGAACACAAGTGAAATACAAGTCTAAGTTCCTCACCCAAAGGGCAACCAAAGAATCAAACCAAAGGGCAACTAAATTGCAACCAAAGGGCAACCGGAGTTATATCACAACCGATGGCTTTTGGGGAGAAAAGATCTCAACCCACTCACTTCTCCTCCCTTCCACCTCACATGGGCGGCTACACCATGGGGAATTGACATGTGGCCGGCGGCTTTTGGGTGTCTCCTCCCCCCATTTGACAAGTGTCTTGCTCCTCCTCCACATCTCCTTCCTCCCCTTTGCCAATAAATAGAACACTTCTCTCCCTTGAATCATTGTCCCATTTTGGGGCCAAAGTTACAAGTTTTTAGTTTATGTTCTAAGTCCTTTGATCACTTGTAACTTTGGTAGAAAATCTCACTACAATCCTTGTAAACACTTTGCTTTGAATGAAAAGTTTCCAGTTTGTTCTTGAGTTCAAGTTTGTTCTTGAGTCTTTACTTTCAAAACCTTTACTTTCCTGTCTTTCAAAACTGCAACTTTACTTTCCTTGTCTTTACTTTCAAAACCTTTACTTTTCCTGTCTTTCAAAACCTTTACTTTTCCAAGTACTTAGCTATGATATCCACCCCTATGGATATTCGTAGCTAAACCCTTCATTTTGTTGAAGGGGTGTACTTGTATCATAAAATGTTTTAGACCCTTCTCTTAGTGCCTCTTTGTGTTCAACTTGTTCTAGGTGCCATATATTAGGTCAAAACTCCATTGGTTGAGTGGTTGCTCGGAAGAGCAAAGCTCTGCCATGGGTTCGTGATCTTCCATGGATAAGTGGAGGCTCGGAAGAGCACAGCTTATCTGTGGAAGTCAACCTCTTTTAAACACCATTTGGTTTATCAGGAATGATGATCAAATGGATGCACATACTAGAACAAGAGTTCTTTGTCTTGCAAAAGACTAGACGGTGTGGCAAGTCATGTGCTAGGAATAGCCTTGATACACTTTTGAACACTTAGTATGATCATTAGAGGTCGATGATAAACGGACTATGATACAAGGCCCCTGAGACCGAATCTTTCCTTTGATTCAAACATCACCTGTCACTTACTTTCAATCTTACTATCAACTGCTTACTTTCCAGTCATTTACTTTCTGTAACTTTACTTTCAGTGCCATATCAACTGCTTACTTTCCGCAAGTCTTGTCCTTCAAGCATTTACTTTCTGCAAGTCTTGTCCTTCAAGCATTTACTTTCCGCAAGTATTTTCCTTTAAGCAATTACTTTTCGCAAGTCTTGTCCTTCAAGCATTTACTTTCCGCAAGTCTTGTCCTTCAAGCAATTACTTTCCGCAATTTACTTGCAGCAATTACTTTTCGCACTTACTTTCTAGCACTTTACTTACCAGTATTACTTTTCAGCACTAAAACCACAACCAACCCACTTACTTTTCAGCACTAAAACCACAATCAACCCCAAATCACACTCCCTTCCTGTACATTTCCTTGAAGAACATCTCTATCCTCTAATTCTCTTGGGTTCGACCCCTACTTACCGCTTTACTAACCCAATAAGGAAGTCGCGAGTAGCGGACTTATAAATTTATCTTGCTTAGCACTCAACGACGTGCTCTGTCAAAATTGGCGCCGTTGCCAGGGAATATAAGGATAGTGTTCTTTGATTCTGTACTCACTTCTACATAACCATGTCTCGCGAAGGAAGCCACCATGACTATCAGGTTGACGACGAGATAAACCTATACGATCGAAATAATGAGCCGCCTGCATTTATTGACGATCCGGAACAACTCATCTGAAACCAAAGAGCTCGTAATAGGGAGGCTGTTCGAAGAAACCAAGGACCACCCGAGGACCGAAATGAAGCTGGTTCAGTGCAACCCCCTAGACATCCCCCACCCCCTCAACATCGACAAGTGCCAAGGCGAGAACCCTACTTTGATGACTACTATAGGGATAACAACTACCGTGCACCTACTATGGGAGAACTTAATGCCCCAGATTTCGAAACTCAGCCGTGGTGCATTTACGAGGGCCCTGAACTGGAAAACATTACCATTAGCGCGTCAGTGGCCCACAGCTTGCCCAAGTTCTCAGGAGCTCATGGAGAATCCGCGACAACTCATCTCCAACGCTTACACGGCATTTGCCAAAATCTAAAGCCCTATCGAGTGAATATAGATGACTTCAAGTTGAAGGCGTTCTATTTTTGCCTCATTGACTCGGCAAACGACTGGTTCCTTTCATTGCCTTCGGGGAGCATCAGAACATGGGTTCAGATGCAAAAGAAATTCCTGGACAAATACTACCCAGCGGGAAGAGCGATGCAAGTAAGAAGGCAACTGCAGGACATAAGGCAGGGACCTAATGAAACCATGTACGACTACCTGGAGAAATTCAATCACCTGGAGAGAAGCTGCTGCACTCTTGGACTGCCAGAGAAGCTCATCATCGAGTACCTGATTGATGGACTAACTCCCTTAGATAAAAAGCTTCTTGATGCTTCAGCTGGAGGGTCCATGATGAAACTATCATTGAGCGGCATAAGGGGACTCATCGCTGACGTAGCTGAAAATGCTCGGTTTAGAGAGGAGACCACTCGGCAAGTTGAGTTCTCCCGAACAAAGAACGTAGCACGAGCCGAGACGTCAGTAAACTCCATGCCCGAGGAGATGAAACAAATGAAGGAAATGATGATGCAAATCCTGCGGAGGCATCCAGCTCAAGTTAGATCTTGCGAGTTTTGTGGTTCTACGGACCACAAGACTGACGCATGCCCGACAGTACTAGTTGAGGACCCGGCAGAAATAAATGCAGTAGGAGGATACCAAGGGTACAACAACAATAACAACAACAACAACAAGAAAGCTGAACCAAGCCGACAGTATGGTCAGGGAACCAACCCGAGCTGGCGAAACAACAGCTATCCTCAGAAGGAAACACAACCAGCTGTCCCTCAACTAGCTCAGTCATTCTACCAACCTCCACACCGACAGTACAACCAAAACGCCCCACCTACGGGTCGGTATCAATAGAAGGCACCAAATCAGTACCAAGCCGGCCAGAGTAATCAGCAAGGACCGAACAAATGGCTTGCAGACATGATGAAGGAACTCCAGGGCAATATTAATCAATTGGCAGGCACCGTGAATCAATTAAGTGCTACTGTCCATCAAAACCAGGTGAAAAATGATGGAGCAATAGCCGACCTGCAGAAACAAATGTCTCAGCTCGCTACCTCAATGTTCGAGCGTAATAATGAACCAGGCCGACTTCCTTCACAAACCATCCAAAATCCAAAGGTGAATATTAACATGGTAACGATGTCAGACATGAAAAAGGCGCTGGAAGAAGAAAAACGACCCTCATTAACAACTATGGAAGCAAAGAAAGAAGAGTTCCTGGGTATGATATGGGAAGATGAATCACATGCCTAGTCACTCGGAGAACTAAGAGCCATGGAAAGACTCAAAGCCGCACAAACTGTAGCCCTACTGGCAAAACAACAACGAGGACCCGCAGCTTACAAACCTTCGATCAAGCATTTCAACCGTAGGCACCGTCCTTATTGGAATCAAGAGGAAGACCGACCCATTGATGGCAGAACGTGGGACACGCATATTGATAATGGACGCTATGCATTCACCGTTTGCATGACACCACCGCCAGTCCCACACTTTAACGTACCAGTATCTGGGTGGGATAACAATGAAGACTTAGACTCAAATAGTCCTAGATCGGGCCTCGGAATAGAAAAAATCGGGGCTCAAGACTCATCCTATTCCATGAAAATCATTTCCTCCAAAGACCCTGCGATCCAAAAGAACAAAAAAGAAAAGGGATTAGAGCCAAGGAATGGGCAAAATGGACCGATAGCGAAGAAGAACGTCACTTGGAGTCATGAGGTACAACTGGAAATGGATAAAGACCCAGGTGCCCTCACGGTCACCTGTGTTATCGGCGAATCCAAAATTCATCATTGCCTGATTGACCCTGGAGCTGCTGTTAATGTTTTGCCCTTCCATCTCTATTGCTCATTGGGGCTTGGTCCATTGAAGCCACCAAGGATATCCCTCGAGATGGGGGACAAGTCGTGTGTCTAGCCAGTTGGAGTGTTTGAAGATCTGATACTCAGTGTGGGAGAGCTTTTCATTGCTACAGACTTTTATGTAATACGAACGGAAGATACCAGCAATGACGACCCTCCAACAATCATATTGGGACGACCATTCCTCTACGCTACCAAAGCAAAGATCGATATGGGCAAGGGCTCATTGTCACTTGAATTCGGCGGCAAAAATTCAGACTTCTGCATCTATGCTAATGGCCGGGCGGATACAAAGAAACCACCAGACATTGTGCACACCGCTGATCGCAGTACACTAGCTTCTGACCAACCAAGAAAGACCAAGAGTGTGCCTAGACCAGCGACTGTAGTAAAGAGTCCCTCACCTTCTCGGAAGAATCAAAAGAAGCGGAAGAATAGGAAGACAAAACCACCAAAAGTATGACCCGAGCCACCCATGGGATCTAAACTTGTGATCCCATTTCGTCGAGCCAACGACGTTAAACAAAGGCACTGGTCGGGAGGTAACCCGACACATATCTTACTTTCTGTCATTTTATTTTACGTTATTTAGTTTTTACCTTAACTCGTACTCACCCATTTTGTGCATAGAAAGAAATGACTACTTAGGAATCGGTTTTGGGTACAAAAGTAAGGCCAGCAAGGCCTATGCCGAGAGTTCAAGGCCCCAGCCGAACTCCCTCGATTAATCAGCTCTGAGCCATGTCATTTGCTCGCATGTCCACGACATGTAACGACACAGTAAAGGGAGTTCAGTTCTTCCCTTTTCCTTAAATGTCATTTCCTTTCTCGTAAATATTTGCTTGCATGACTTTTGAACTAAGTCATGCTGTGAGGCACGCCTTCGTTCAAAAGTGTGGGGTGAGAACCGCCTGTGTATATAGTTAATTAACATGCTTTCTTTTTTCCTTTTACCTTGTGAAATATCAACTGTTTAAAAACTTAGGATGTAACTTCTCACTTGTCCCTTTGTGCTGAGATATACAGGGGATGTGGAGTTGATATAAACTGCCCTAGAGAGGCTTGGCAAGCACTCGAAGGATCAAATTAAACTATATGTTTTTCGAAGTCAGTGGAGGCTGCGCTTCGGGTTTCATGAAGATTGAAGTCATCTCCGCCATGCAGCGTTTATGCAAGAGGCGGGACGGGAAAATAGATGAGCGATCCTCATCTTAACCCGCGCGAAACGGCGAGGATGAGAAAAGAGCGAGGAGGCATTTCCAAATGCTCGCGGGCGAAGATTGAACCTCCCAAAAGGTTGAGAAAATGGACAAGCAATCACTAATGAGCAAAGCTCGAAGAAGCAAATCAAAGGCCAAAGGCCAGTATGTGAATGTTTTAACCGAAACAAAAGTGAAGAAGCTCCAATTCAAAATCAAAGGCCGAAGGCCAATTCACTTCAAAAGCTGTCCCTCACCAAAAGAAAATCAAAAACACTCAACTCCTTGAAACCCGAACCACCTCATGTGCTAGAAAAAGCCACAAGAGAACCATATAGTGCGAATCGGTCCCAAGGATGCAGTCCAGGAGCCTGAAAAGGGCTATCTCTCGAATCATCCAAATTAATTTGCATCTCAGCACGGAGGTACAAGTATCAAGTTTCTTCTATTTATTTACACGGTTTAGATTAGTAACAAATAAGTACTGCATAAATTGGGATAAGTCTAGTCCCACATTCTCACTTTCCTATTTGAAGTTTTTACTTGGATTGTGTGAGCCTATCTTTTAAAAAGCATTGTTCGGGACGAACAAGTCTAAGTGTGGGGTGATCTGATGGACCATATTTATATGATTCATTAAGATAGTTAAACCCACCAAATTAGATGCTTTATCTGTACAACTTTTACTTGTTAGTTTCACTTTTGTTCTACAGGCCATTTCAAGGAGTAATGATGAAACGAGCTAAAATGGAGTTCTTAACGCTGAAAGTGGATTACAAGTCAGAACTGGCCATGCTCCGGCAGTACTCCGATCAAGCCACAACCAAGTCCCGAGGACTGGTTTCATCAAAGACCAAGAACACAAGTGAAATACAAGTCTAAGTTCCTCACCCAAAGGGCAACCAAAGAATCAAACCAAAGGGCAACTAAAGTGCAACCAAAAGGCAAACGGAGTTATATCACAACCGATGGCTTTTAGGGAGAAAAGATCTCAACCCACTCACTTCACCTCTCTTCCACCTCACATGGGCGGCTACACCATGGGGAATTGACATGTGGCCGGCGGCTTTTGGGTGTCTCCTCCCCCCATTTGACAAGTGTCTTGCTCCTCCTCCACATCTCCTTCCTCCCCTTTGCCTATAAATAGAACACTTCTCTCCCTTGAATCATTGTCCCATTTTGGTGCCAAAGTTTCAAGTTTTTAGTTTATGTTCTAAGTCCTTTGATCACTTGTAACTTTGGTAGAAAATCTCACTACAATCCTTGTAAACACTTTGCTTTGAATGAAAAGTTTCCAGTTTATTCTTGAGTTCAAGTTTGTTCTTGAGTCTTCACTTTCAAAACCTTTACTTTCCTGTCTTTCAAAACTGCAACTTTACTTTCCTTGTCTTTACTTTCAAAACCTTTACTTTTCCTGTCTTTCAAAACCTTTACTTTTCCAAGTACTTAGCTATGATATCCACCCCTATGGATATTCATAGCTAAACCCTTCATTCGGTTGAAGGGGTGTACTTGTATCATAAAATGTTTTAGACCCTTCTCTTAGTGCCTCTTTGTTTTCAACTTGTTCTAGGTGCCAAATATTAGGTCAAAACTCCATTGGATGAGTGGATGGTCGTAAGGGCAAAGCTCTGCCATGGGTTCGTGATCTTCCGTGGATAAGTGGAGGCTCGGAAGAGCACAGCTTATCTGTGGAAGTCAACCACTTTTAAACACCATTTGGTTTATCAAGAATGATGATCAAATGGATGCACATACTAGAACAAGAGTTCTTTGTCTTGAAAAAGACTAGACGGTGTGGCAAGTCATGTGCTAGGAATAGCCTTGATACACTTTTGAACACTTAGTATGATCATTAGAGGTCGATGATAAACGGACTATGATACAAGGCCCCTGAGATCGAATCTTTCCTTTGATTCAAACATCACCTGTCACTTACTTTCAGTCTTACTATGAACTGCTTACTTTCCAGTCATTTACTTTCCGTAACTTTACTTTCAGTCCCATATCAACTGCTTACTTTCCGCAAGTCTTGTCCTTCAAGCATTTACTTTCTGCAAGTCTTGTCCTTCAAGCATTTACTTTCCGCAAGTCTCGTCCTTCAAGCAATTACTTTTCGCAAGTCTTGTCCTTAAAGAATTTACTTTCCGCAAGTCTTGTCCTTCAAGCAATTACTTTCCACAATTTACTTTCAGCAATTACTTTCCGCATTTACTTTCTAGCACTTTACTTACCAGTATTACTTTTCAGCACTAAAACAACAACCAACCCACTTACTTTTCAGCACTAAAACCACAATCAACCCCTAATCACACTCCCTTCATGTACATTTCTTTGAAGAACATCTCTATCCTCTAATTCCCTTGGGTTCGACCCCTACTTACCGCTTTACTAACCCAATAGTGAAGTCGTGAGTAGCGGACTTATAAATTTATCTTGCTTAGCACTCAACGACGTGTGATGGAGCATATTTATATTATTCATTAAGTACTACTAAACCCACCAATTAAGACATTTGGTCATACGAACAAGTGCTTGTTAATGCCATTTTGTGTATACAGGCGATTTTGGGGTCTAAAGAGGAAACATTCCTAAAAGGGAAGATTTATGCCCAAAAAGCACACCAAGCATTTCTGGCCAGCCAAGGCCCGAGGAAAACCTGCCGAGACCAGCGCCCGACCCCGATCAGCCTGCGCCCGAGCAAAACTTCAAATCTGGTCACGACCAATTTCCGGCGGCGTTCCAGCAAATCTAGCTCAAGCATTCATCTTAAAATCACTTCAAAATGGTAGAACCATCGCCCTAAAGCTGAGAACGCAATGTCGAGGACTCAAGCCCGGTCAAGGCCAAACAAGGGCAATTTCGGACATTTTGGGATTTCGACCATGTTCCGGGCAGAATTTGGCTTAGCATCCTTCTTGAGATCATCTTAGAATGACTTTTTCTTTCAGAATACACTCTCCAAAATCCAAGAAGCTCCAGCCAAAGCTCCGGTCAGATTCCGCCATATTCCGGCAAACTCTGGCCATACTCCGGCGAACCTCTGACGAGCCTCCGATCAAACCAATTCCGACCACCACCACGCTCCGGTCATTTCTTGCTCCGGCGACAAATTCTGGTCAAATCCAACAAGTCCAACCAAAGGCAACTAAAGTCTAACCGGAGTTGTGAGGGAACCGATGGCTTTTGAACAAATATCACAATCCACCATCTCCTCCACCTCATGGCCGGCGGCTTTGCATGGGAGAGTGACACATGGGCGGAGGCTTTGGGAGAGGGCAAGTCATTTGGCACATGGGAAGGGAAGTGAGGTGGCTTTAAGATCTTTTAAGCCAAAGGATATTTCTTCCCCATAGATATTTCTTCTCCAATACTTAGCTCCCAAGTTTCCTAGCCTATAAATAGAGGAGCAAGCCTCATGTAAACACATCACATTCCTCTTGTTCGAATTCCTTAGAGAGATAGAGAGCTTAACTCTCTTCTCTTCACTTTCAATACACACTTTGTTCTTCACTTGTTCTTGCTTTGTTCTTCATTTTGGAGCTACTTCCCTTGCTTTGATCTTGCTTAGGAGCTCCTCTCCTCCACTTGTTGTAGGTACAAAGCCACGGCTTCCTTACTTTTCCTTTACTTGTTCTTTCTTTCCTTTGCCTTGTTCCTTTACTTTCCTTTACTTTGTTATTGCTTTGGAGCTCATCTCCCTTTACTTGTTCTTATTCAAAGCCACGGCTTGCTTGTATTCCTTGACATGAATTCAAGTAGCTAAGACTTATATTCGGTTGAAGGTGTTTCTTATATCATGAATCGTTTATAGACTCTTTGCTTAATGCTTCTTTGTGTTCAAAACTTGTTCTATGTGCCATATATTAGGTCAGAACACCATTGGTTGAGTGGAGGCTCGGAAGAGCAAAGCTCTTCCATGGGGTTCGTGAACATCCGTGGATAAGTGGAGGCTCGGAAGAGCACAGCTTATCTGTGGAAGTCAACCTCTTTTAAGCACCATTTGGTTGATCAGGAATGATTGATCAAATGGATGCACATATTAGAACAAGAGTTCTATGTCTTGAAAAAGACTAGACGGTGTGGCAAGTCAAGTGCTAGGAATAGCCTTGATACATCTTTGAACATTTAGTAAGATCATTAGAAGTCGATGATGAACGATGATATGATATAAAACCCCTTAATCGAATCCTTTCCTTCCATTAAAATATCAACTGTTTACTTTCTGTACATTTACTTTCTGTACATTTACTTTCTGTCATTTACTTTTACGCACTGTAATTTACTTTTTGTATAAACCACTCAAACCCAACCCCAATCGCACTTTAATTTATGTGTAAGCTTCATTAAAGAACAACTAATCCACCAATTCCTTTGGGTTCGACTCCTACTTACCACTTCCTACCCAGTAGTGAAGTCGCAAGTAGTGGACTTATAAATTTATTTTGTACACATTGCCTCGTGACAAGGCAGTTCCGTCAACGTGCTCTGTCAAGAATCCACCTTATGAGTCTCGGTTTGGAGTCCCTTTTTGACAAGAGATACTTAATTGCTGCAGGTCAGTGAAAACTATGGTCTTTGAGCCCACTAGATATTGACGAAACTTGTCAAAGGCATACACAATGGCAAGAAGCTTCTTTTCGGTTTTAAAGTACTTAACTTGAGCTCCATTTAGGACCTTGCTAGTGTAGTAAATTGCATGAAGTTTCTTGGCCACTCTTTGTCCAAGGACCACTCCAATAGCGTGATCGCTTGCATTACACATGAGCTCTATTGGAAATTCCCATTTTCGAGGTTAAATAATGGGAGCCGAGACCAATGCCTTCTTTAAATTCTCGAAGGCCAATAAGCACTACTACAGACATGACATTATGCATTGGTTCTGTGTTTACTATTTCACATCAGTTTTGACATTACGCATCAGTTGGTTAAAAACCAATGCATAAGGTCGAGATTATGCATCAGTTTTGGACCTACCGATGCGTAATGTCGACCTTATGCATCGGTTGGTCTTAACCGATGCATAAGGTTGACATAACGCATCGTTTCGAAAGATTGATGCATAATTTGGACCTTATGCATCGATTTTGGACCCACCGATTCGTAATGGTGAGGCTTATGCATCAGTTTTAGGTGAATCGATGCATAAAGTTGAATACAAATTTACCCTAATTTCGTTTTTACTTTTGCTAATTCAACCTCTGATGCATAAGATTTCTTACTAGAGATTCAAAGTCACCGTTGCCCGCCTTCACCTCCGACTGTTTGTTTGCGTTTGCTAGTTCCTCCTCGCTCGTCTCTAACCTTCATTGCCCGCCGTTGTTAGATCCTCGCTCATATCCGACCATCGTTGCCCGTCGTTGCCAGTTCCTCGCTCGTCTCCGACTGTCACCGTTGCCCGCCTTTGCCAGTCCTCACTCGTCTTGATAGTCCTCAATTGCCAGTCCCCTCAGCTCTCCTAAATATCAAAACCAACAACAGTCAAAGGTATTTAGGATTCAGATTGATTGAGGATGTATTTGACTTATTTATTAGGGTTTATAGGTTTATGCATCAGTGCTTTGACTATGAATCGGATTTATATTTAATTCAATATGAATTTGATGGATTTGGTAGGGTTCGGATGTCGTTGTTAGGGTATGATTTCTTGTTAGGATGATGTTGTGCAAAGTGTACTCACATAATTTTTCCTATCGGTTATTGATGTTGTGTTTCATTTGTTTAGGTCTTGAAATGTATTCTCGTCCCTCGCATATCAGTCATATTCGCTCTTTTTATGCTCCGAGCACCATCACATAAGGTATGTATATGTTTGGTTTTTTTGTTCATGTTTCATGATTGCTGCTTGTCAATTCTTTCTTAACTTGTGTTTTTCAAATCTTGCGTACTTCAGCCTTTGCTCAATGGCTTCCTCAACCTACTGCTACATTTATGCTCTCTCGATTTCACACAAGGTTCACACCCTCCCAAACTTATTTGTTCTTACCATTCCATACTTATCCATATTCCTTGTGGTATTCTTTTATTTTTACTATGTTTGTTTTTTGAACATGAGTGTTTTGGTTACATTGCAATTTCATGTCCATTTGTTCTTTGTTTAACAAGATGGTGTATATATTGAATGGTTAGCTAACTTGTCTCAATCTAATAATAATATTTACATGCTTCATGTAGTGGATTCATGATGAGTCGAGAGTGGATGTCCGGTAATAGGTTAAGTGATGAGTATGAAAAGGGGATAATGTATTTCTGTGAATTTGCATCGTCGTATGCATTAAAAAATGTACTTGAACATGTCTTCTATCCGTGTAAGACGTGTTTCAATAAGATAAAGGTTAAAGTGGACGATTGACATAAACACCTTTTTTATGTTACATTACGAGTACCCGTTTTTAAATATAGGAGTTGGATTATATTACACTACGAGTACCCGTTTTTAAATGTAAATGGGTTAACCATTCTGCGGTTCCCATTGATGAATTCGGAATGACGTTTGTGGATTTTTGAAGAGAGGGCTATAAAGATGAGCCATTCATTATAGCCGAACAAGCAAGACAAGTATTCTACGTCAAGGACCCTTCGGACAAAAATCCGTTTGTTGTCCTCCACGGCAAACAACAAGTAATGCTACAAGTGGCACATCTTAATACCTCGTTGAAGATTGCGTACTTTTTTGAAAGATCGTTCCAGTGGAAAGCGACGACATTGAAATTGATGACGAAATGCAATTAAGAGATCACGACGAATGAATATGGATTGATAAACAAACGTAACTTATGTGTATGTTACTTTATCATTGATGTTCATCTCACGTCATTTTATTTTTATTATTATTGTGTACACCTATGTATTTACGTATCTATTGAACTAACATTTATGTGATATTACAGGGACCATGGCACATAGCAGTATCACTTATAGTGTAGAGATGCCTGATCATGACACCCAGTTCCAGCATTTCTCTCGTAGAGATGCTTGATCGCCCCGGCCGTCACTATCATGTCGATGTAGACCCGAAGATGAGCATACATGAGGTACATCTAGAATTTTTTGCTTTATTTTTTATGACTATTTGGTTTATTTTTGTTGAACATATGTAACATCAATTGTTCGTGCTAACAGGGTGGCCTGAAGAGCGTATTATTCATCGAGGGGGTACTCGAAGGTGACAGACAGCTTGTTGCCATTGGCCGACCCATGAAAGGTCATTTTGTTAATAATCGAAAAATACCAGAACATACAATGAAGGTGATGTCCTCTCTCAGTCCTTACATTGCCTAAAATCTACTAGACTTATAGCCTCTCTATAGATGTCTCGTTCTTATTCATATGTCATTCTAACCCTAAACATTTGTTCTTTATATATAGGTGAAGGTTGAAAAAACAATCGTTCGAGGAGCAACATGGCTGATACCCCATCCGAAGCTCATGAATGTTATTGAGGCAGAGGACCACCATGTAGCAGGGCCGAAAGACTTGGTCGTTATCGGTCATAGGGTGAGATAATCGAATAATACAATTTCATTTGCATTTTCTATTATACAATACTTAAAATTTAATTTCATATTATTGATCAAATTCAACATGCAGGAATATGATAACGTGGTTAACGATAGTTTGCCATTTACCGATAATGATGAAAAAGACGGGTTGACCATGTGTTGTCAACTTGTACATGAGGTGTGGACACAGTTGAACAAACATATGATTATAGTAGACGTCGACCGGAATGTAATCGGCGACGACTACGGTATCGCTATGACAACAAATGACCTGAAGGAATTATTCCAGCTACAAGCGTTGGGGTACTTTGCTTGTGAATAATATATATGGTAATGCTCACGACTATTTTTTGATGATCATTTGTCCTAATGCATGGTCTAACAAACACAAATTTTTTACTTTGTAGTTCTGTATACAATGAGATGATGGGTTGGGATATTAAGTTTGGTTTCTTCAATCCTTCCATCATGACCCCGTCCATCAACATAGATGAGAGGTTGATGACGTTTGTAGCTAGGTTGAGTATGCCGGACCAAGATTTTTTCTACTTCCTCCGTTATGTGGATCACGCGAGGTAAGTTCATAACTTAATGATAATGTTTTATATGCTTTTTTGAATTCATTTTTGTGACTTTATTTTGTTTTTGTTAGGTGGCATTGGATGTTATGTGTCATCTTCCCTAAACAACATGCAGTGCACTGCCTTGATCCATCGGCAAATGCTAAAGAAATAAATGTCGATGCAAAAGATTTGGTGGACACGTAAGTTTTATCTTGTAACTTGTATTAACAATCACTAATTATGTTATGTTATTTACTTTAGGGGAATGAACCGATATTATCAAAGATGTATACCGAGAAGTACAGGAAGTGTACAATGGAAGATAGTTGAGGTACGAGATCATAGATGAAACCCTTTTTTAATAGCTTTAGCATTAATAAAGTGTGTGATAAGAGATTATTGATCGTGCAGTGTCCAAATTAACCGTCGGGTTGAAATTATGTCCCCTGTTCAAGCTTGTATCCAGGGTACTGTTGCGACAGACCTGGGACTCTTGGCACAACAGTTCAACGTGCAGAGATTGAACTCTTATCACAACAGTTTTAGCAAACAGATAAAAACAGTAGAGACTCACAGACTGATAACCCAGTTCGGCTCCGCCTACTCTGGGGGGTTTCCCACACCCGAAAAAGGGACATCAAATCTTTATTACGAGTATAGGAATTCCACAGGGACTTACACTTACACCTTGTAATAGCCTATCCTCAATACTCCGTCTCTCAGATTTGCAACCGAGGTTCACCGCAATTCCCCTCGATCCCCTTCGTTCAGAACCTACAGTCTGAACGTTCTCGACCTTCTCCGGAAGCTCGGATGCTTTCTCTCGAAAGCTTGTTCACCTTTGTTGTGTGCGGCAGTTGATACACTTTAGGCAGTATGTGTTGCACTTGAACAGACTGCACTTGCACCGGTGTATTTTCAATGAGAAAAACACAGCCGGTCGTCGCTTTCTTCTTCTCCAATCAGCAGGATATGCTCGTGTGTAATTGATCTTTGAAAGCGACTGGAATTAGGGTTGCCCTTGAATTGTATTTATATGCTCGAGCGAAACCCTAATTCGCACAAGATAATCCCATCAAATATTTCGGAATTGATTCCTAAATATTTGATGTATATCTTTTGAATCGGTTGGAAGATACTCCGAAGTCTTCTTTCCCAAGTAAGCTTTGCCGCCGCCTTAATGTAGATATTCATTCGAATATCTAATGCTCGAATAAGTCGCAGGCCGACTTCCACTTGTCGAAATCTTCGCTCCCAATATCTTCCAAGAAATATCCTCGCGTCTTGATCACGCTGTAGAGGAGTACCAGGATATTGTTCGAACTCCCCCTGAACACCTGCTCGAACTGTCTAAGCTACGTTTTGCCAAATACATGCCACTTTAGGGGACATCAATCTCCCCCTTGGCATTTTGGCAAAACCTGATCTACTAGATAACTTAATCTATCTAACTATCTAGACAGTATCTTTGAGGGAAACAAGAATTGTCTCCTCCAAAATACTCCCCCTTTTTGCCACAAACTGGCAAGGGGTGCGATCCGAGTTCGAACAGACAATCAACATGTGCCAGAACAAGCACTAAGAACGATAGTTTTAAATAAAAAGTTCAGGGAGAAAGTTTGTGGAGGACCTTCAATCAGAAGCTTCTTCAATGGAATCATCTTCAGAGGCAGTAGCTTCGGGTTCATCATCACTGGGGTAGCTGAGTGCTCGAGCAAGCCTATTGATTCGGCGGCGCTGTTCCTTGTCCGCATCAATGATAACCTGGAGGTCCTTTAGTAGTTTGCTCCTCTCATCCACGCCCATTCTGGCTCCCCCTCGACTGGATTCCCCAAGATCTTTCCCTTTCTTGCTTCCTTCTTTCAGATCATTCACATGCCGTCCTTTGAATAGCTTGTGGTCCACTGTGAATTTGCTGGGAGCTTTAGTAAGGTGATCAGACGAGGCTTTTAAATCAGGGGCTTGATGAATAATCAGCTCATAAATCAGGGATGGAAAGCAGATCTGGTGCAGAGTTCTCATCGATGTGGCATGTTCAGCAATCTGTTTGAACATTATTCTGCCAAGGTTGAACTTTCGCTGGTTCCCTATCTGGTAAATCAGCTGGGCCATGTCCTTGTTGACAGTAGAGCGATGAGTAGATGGCCTCCAGTTGAACACCACAATGAAGAACAACATTGAATAGAAAGTGGACAGATCTGCTGTATGCACACCTGACTCAGGCCTCCACTGAACAGAGCCTGCAGTGATGGTGCTCACTATCTTCTTAAAGCTGGATTCTTCTTCATCAACAGCTGGGTCGTCCATGGAGAAGTATACATTGATCAGTTCTGGATCAATCTTGATCCTTCTTCCTCTTACATAGAAGACCCCATACTCAGCCTCTCCAATGACCCCAAACTTTGGAGGCAAGTTTGCCATGGCCTCAAGCACCAGTTGTTCGTTGAACGGCTTACATCTATCCAATGTCCAGAATAGATCCGACTCTTTCAGCACCTCAACCACTTCCTTCCCCTTGTAGCTCGATGCATCCAGCAGCCTCTCCGGTATGATTTTCCTTTTCAGCATACATTCCCATTTCAACGCAGCTTCTTTGTTCACAAACCACACACCTTTCTTTACCTTACTGATGGACCACAATTATACGAATCAAAAACACAGTAAAACCCCCCAAGTGAGACTGTTTGTCTATCTAACATCCATCTGTTAGTCCCGATATATTTCCACAGGGCATTTTAGAGACTGAAGTGAAAACACGCTAAGGAGAGGATTTTATGCTGAAAAGATAACAAGAGTCAATCCAAGGTCAAGATCATATGCCGACTGAAGAAATATCAAGGATCCTGACGTTGAATTGACCAGAATAAATTAATCAGAAGAATCAGGAGTGAAGTCAAGACAGTCCGGAGAAGGAACACACTGACAGTTTTGTGAAAAGACTGCACAAAACTGTACAAAATTCACATATGGCAAGATGACTTGGTGACTTGATGAAGAGGTGACCAAAGGAGGAAAACCTCCCCATTCCACCACCCACTACCGGCGGCGCCACCCCTCCTCCTCCTTGGTGACCGGCTACTTGGCTTGGAGGTGGATGAAACAACCCATTGCTCCTCCACCACAACCGGCTACCGGCGGCTGAGCTCCACCACTCCTCCTCCGCCACTTGGTGGCTCCTCCTTGGCTCCTCCTTGCCTCCTCCTCCTCCCTTGGATCAAACCAATCTCCACCACCCATCTCCACCCATTTTTCCTATAAAAGGAGGTGCTCCTCCTCCTCATAAATCATCCCAAAAATTGTAATCACTTCTCTCTCTACATTTTGTTACTTGTAAGTTTGGTTCGGTTTTGAAATAATACTCCTGTTTGTTCTTGAGTATTATACTGGAAATTATAATACTCTTGTCGGTTCTCGAGTATTATAATACTGTAGAGAATACTCCTGTTGGTTCTTGAGTATTCAGTAGGAATTAGGAATACTCCTGTTGGTTCTTGAGTATTTAGCTATGGTATCCATCTCTATGGATATTCGTAGCTAAACTCTTTATTCGGTGGAAGGTATTTTCTTGTATTATATAATGTTGTAATATCTTTTAGTTTCATTTCTTTGTATTCAAAACTTGTTCTATGTGCCATTTATAGTCAGAATTTCCAAGGTTGAGTGGATGCTACGAAAGGGAAAAACTCTTCCGTGGGGATTCGTGAACATACTCGGGTAAGTGGATGCTACGAAAGGGCAAAGCTTATCTGAGAAGTTCGACTCATCTAAAACACCACTTAGTCAATCGTAACTGTGAGATCAAGTGGATGCACAAAAGGCTAAGATACTTCGAAAGGAGGAATTAGTCTGAAATAGAACAAGGGTTGCTTTAAACGATGTTGCAAGTCTTGCGCTACGAAAGGGCCTCGATTCATCTTTGAATATTTAGAAAAGTTACTAACAGTTTATTATATACATGTTATAATACAAGAGTACCTGAAACCGAATGCTTTTCTTTACTGTTAAACCGCAATCACCAACTGCTGATCTACCGGAGGAATTACAATCACGCATCACCACTGTAAGTCTTCTTTGTATTTACAGCATTTTAATTTCTGTATTTACTTTTCCGCAATCAAAACCAAAAACCCCCAAAAAATCACGTAGTTAATTAGAGCGCTAAAATCTCAATCAACCATAAAACACGCTCCCCCCAGTTCAATCACCCTAAAAGAATAGCCTATTCCCCTAATTCCCTTGGGTTCGACCCCTACTTACCACTTACTACCCAGTAGTGTAGTCACAAGTATCGGATATTATAAATTTATTTGTACAGAGGACACTGCACCTTAACGACAGTGCGGTGGCCCTCCGTCAAATTGGCGCCGTTGCCGGGGAATTAGCCATCGAATAAGCTATTCTTTCGTTCCCTCCCATGACCTCATGACGCAACCACCTTCATATGCATGGACAACACGGCACCTTCCACTGTTCGGGGGAACGGATGCAGAAGATCCAGTACTACACTGTCGGAGCTTTCACTACGTTTGCTGCCACATTAAACCTGAGACTGAAACGTTAGAAGAATTTAAGCTTAAATGCTTTAAATTCTCTCTAACGGATTTCGCAACAATCTGGTATTACACATCACCCGCTAGTAGTGCGGTACGTTTCGTGGACCTCTGTGCACCATTCCTGAAAGAATTCTCCCCACCATCTTTACGCCAAGAAACCCGCGAGAAGATCCTGAACCTTCAACAATCCCGGGATGAGACTTTGGACGAATACTACATGAACTACGATGCCATCGTCTCAAGCTGCCCGCACCATGGGTTTACGAAGAAAATTCTTCTCCAAAAATTTCTTCGTGGGATGAGGGCCGAAGAGCTGGGAAGAGTTAACGAAGCTATGAGAAGGTCTGCCATAAACTTCACCATTACAGACATGTGGCACCTTATAATCGGCTTGGCCGCTGCCACAAGACGAGCACCCCAAATTGACGAGGAAATGCAGACAGAAGAAGCTGACCCAGAGGCTGATGAAGGAGAAACCACCGAACCGTCAGAAGAGACTCCTGAACCATCTAAAGAATCAGACATGGAAAGCACCGAAAGCAACGAAGTAGGAGTCCAGAACACCACTGACGAATTTCCCAGGCCTTCCCGACTTTTCCCCTCGATCAATAGGCAAATCGCTGAAAACCATGTGATCAAAGAAGAGGCTGAAAAGAGGATGGGAAAAGGGCCTGAGCAGAATGACTCCTACATGGAGCACGCTTTCGCCATGACTGGACAAGGCAGCCCTAAACAGGAGAACACCCAGTTCAAAAAGCTGATAGTGAAAGGTCCCTCGCCTTCTCAGAGACGTTGGAAGGAGATACCATCAGAACTGGACCCAAACCCGTCATCTGCTAAAAAATCAGGAAGACTCACCGCAAGAATCAAGTTCGGTGGAATCAAAAAGTTTGACCTCAGCCACCCATGGTACCCAAACCAGTAATCCACAACGAGTTATCGTCGAGCCAACGACGTAAAACAAGTGCACTGGTCGGGAGGTAACCCGACACTATCTTACTTTCCGCACTTACTTTCAGTATTTAGTTTTAAGCTTGCATGACTTTTGAACTAAGGCACGCCTTCGTTCAAAAGTGGGGGGTGAAAACCGCCTGTGTACATAAATAACATGCTTGCTGTTATTTTTAGTAATAGTATCTTTTTGAACATATGAACTTAAGAATGTGAAAAAGATAAATCAGAATTCATGCATTTACCTTGTGAAAATTCAAAATGTTTAAAAACTTAGAATGTAACTTTTCATTTGTCCTTTGTACTGAGATAACTAGGGATGTGGAGTTGACATAAACTGCCCTAGAAGGACTTGGGAAGCAATCAAAGGATCAGATCAAACTATATGGTTTTCGAAGTCAGTGGAGGCTGCACTTCGGGTTTTCAGTGAATAATTGAGTCAAACTCCGCCAAGAAGCATCTATGCAAAGGGGAGGACGGTAATCAGACCGTCCTCTCTCTAGTCAAAATAGCCGAGAAAATAGATAAGCGACCCTCATCTTGACCCGCGCAAAACGACGAAGACGAGAGGAGAGGGGAGGTATATCCATAGGCTTGCGGGCGATGATTGGACCTCCCAAGAAGGCTGACAAAATGGACTAGCAAGTCACAAAGAAGCGAAAAACCCAAAGAAGAAAATCAAAAGAGGCCGAAGGCCCAAAATTGTGAAGGTTTTAACCGAGCAAAAGTGAAGCACTCGACAAAGTCAAATCAAAGGCCAAAGGCCGATTCACTACAACAAAAAAAAAAAAGCAGTCCCTCGCCAAAGAAAAAATCAAGAAGGTTCAACTCACTTAAACCCGAACCGAATCACGTGCATGAGAAAGCTACCAGAAGACCATATAGTACGAAACGATCCCGAGGCTGCAACCCAAGAACCTGAAAAGGGATATCTCCCGAAACATCCAATATAATTTGCATCTCAGCACGGAGGTACAAGTATTAAGTTTCTTCTATTTATTTACGCAGTTTAATTTGGTAATAAGTAAGCAATGCATGAATTAGGATAGATCGAGTACCACAGTCTAATTTTCATATGCCAAATCCGAACCTAGAACTTACGCCCTTTAATAGCATTGTTCGGGACGAACAACTAAAAGTGGGGGGTATTCTGATGGACCACAATTATAAGAATCAAAAACACAGTAAAACCCCCCAAGTTAGACTGTTTGTCTATCTAACATCCATCTGTTAGTCCCGATATATTTCCACAGGGCATTTTAGAGACTGAAGTGAAAACACGCTAAGGAGAGGATTTTATGCTGAAAAGATAACAAGAGTCAATCCAAGTCAAGATCATATGCCGACTGAAGAAATATCAAGGATCCTGACGTTGAATTGACCAGAATAAATTAATCAGAAGAATCAGGAGTGAAGTCAAGACAGTCCGGGGAAGGAACACACTGACAGTTTTGTGAAAAGACTGCACAAAACTGTACAAAATTCACATATGGCAAGATGACTTGGTGACTTGATGAAGAGGTGACCAAAGGAGGAAAACCTCCCCATTCCACCACCCACTACCGGCGGTGCCACCCCTCCTCCTCCTTGGTGACCGGCTACTTGCCTTGGAGGTGGAGGAAACAACCCATTGCTCCTCCACAACAACCGGCTGCCGGCGGCTGAGCTCCACCACTCCTCCTCCGCCACTTGGTGGCTCCTCCTTGGCTCCTCCTTGCCTCCTCCTCCTCCCTTGGATCAAACCAATCTCCACCACCCATCTCCACCCATTTTTCCTATAAAAGGCGGTGCTCCTCCTCCTCATAAATCATCCCAAAAATTGTAATCACTTCTCTCTCTACATTTTGTTACTTGTAAGTTTGGTTCGGTTTTGAAATAATACTCCTGTTTGTTCTTGAGTATTATACTGGAAATTATAATACTCTTGTCGGTTCTCGAGTATTATAATACTGTAGAGAATACTCCTGTTGGTTCTTGAGTATTCAGTAGGAATTAGGAATACTCCTGTTGGTTCTTGAGTATTCCACCCCTTTCCCTCTTACTGTTTTCAAAAACCCCCGAGTATTTAGCTATGGTATCCATCTCTATGGATATTCGTAGCTAAACTCTTTATTCGGTGGAAGGTATTTTCTTGTATTATATAATGTTGTAATATCTTTTAGTTTCATTTCTTTGTATTCAAAACTTGTTCTATGTGCCATTTATAGTCAGAATTTCCAAGGTTGAGTGGATGCTACGAAAGGGCAAAACTCTTCCGTGGGGATTCGTGAACATACTCGGGTAAGTGGATGCTACGAAAGCGCAAAGCTTATCTGAGAAGTTCGACTCATCTAAAACACCACTTGGTCAATCGTAACTGTGAGATCAAGTGGATGCACAAAAGGCTAAGATACTTCGAAAGGAGGAATTAGTCTGAAATAGAACAAGGGTTGCTTTAAACGATGTTGCAAGTCTTGCGCTACGAAAGGGCCTCGATTCATCTTTGAATACTTAGAAAAGTTACTAACAGTTTATTATATACATGTTATAATACAAGAGTACCTGAAACCGAATGCTTTTCTTTACTGTTAAACCGCAATCACCAACTGCTGATCTACCGGAGGAATTACAATCCCGCATCACCCACTGTAAGTCTTCTTTGTATTTACAGCATTTTAATTTATGTATTTACTTTTCCGCAATCAAAACCAAAAACCCCCAAAAAATCACGTAGTTAATTAGAGCGCTAAAATCTCAATCAACCATAAAACACGCTCCCCCCAGTTCAATCACCCTAAAAGAATAGCCTATTCCCCTAATTCCCTTGGGTTCGACCCCTACTTACCACTTACTACCCAGTAGTGTAGTCACAAGTAGCGGATATTATAAATTTATTTGTACAGAGGACACTGCACCTTAACGACAGTGCGGTGGCCCTTCGTCACTTACCAACTGGAACAGCCTCAGATTCTGGGGCTAGGACTTCACATCTCCCAGCATCTTCAGAGATGGGAACTGCAGCAACGCGCTTTCTTTTCTTTGAAGAGCCAGTCCCCCCTGCACCACTACTGACCTTAGCAACCTTCTGAGCTGGTTCCTTTGTGGACGTAGCAAAGGCAACCTTTTTCTTTTCTTTCTCCTTCGTTGTCTTCTTGAGGTTGACAAGGGGAACACTGTCTTGGTCATCTTCTGAAGGGGTAACAACTTCTGCTGCTAATATAGGGGTATCCTTACGAATGGATGGTTCATCCTCCTTCAAATGATCCTGACGACGATCATCTTGAACTGTCATTGTTTCTTTACTCACTGCTTTTTCTGGAACTGCTTCAGTCTTATCTTCAGTTTGAACACTCTGTTCCACTGTTGGAGCACTTGAGACTTTTTTAGTACCAGACTCTTCTGCTTCAACAGTCCGGCTACGCAGACCTTCCTCTGGAGCTGGTGCTGTTTGAGCTCTAGTCTGAACAGAGGGTTCCACAGATGAACCGCTTGCAGCTTTCTCTACAGCTCTTCGAGTCTCAACACCCGACTGAACACTTGGTTCCATAGGTGGAACACTTGTAGCTTTTTCTGCATCCATTTCTTTTGCCCCAACAGCCTGATCATACTGAGCTTCTTCCGGACTTACCACTTCCTGATCCTTCTCCTTTTCCAGATCTTCCATGACATCATCAATGTCTTTGTATAACATCTCTAATTCCTCATCCTTTTCTGTTGGGTCTGATTCTTTCAACACATCTGTCTTTCCTGATGGATTAATCTCCTCTGCCACAGTCTCATCATGCAAACCGGAACCTTCTTCAGTGATTCCTCCTTGATTTTCAGATGGATCAGCATCATTAAACACCAGGTTCCTCCTCCCCGAGGACTTAATAAACTTCTCTGTTTCTTCATCTAACATTGCAATCTTTCTACCTTCAGTGGCATAGATCTGGGCTAGGTATTTCCTGGGAGAGTCAGTGGCCCACTTCACCTTCTTCCTGCGACCAGCCTTTGGAGGAATGTATCCTGAGGCGAAAATCTTTTCTCTCCATGCTCCTGAGCCTCCAGCCCCCTTGCTGGGTTCCTCTTCTTCCACACTCTTGACATACTTCTTCTTAGAAACCCCTCTACCGGCTTTGTTGATCGTCACAGCCCTACATCTCTTATTATCTCCACCAAGAATCACCCTACTAGTTTCAACACCATCGGCTTTAACACCACTAACAGCCTTACCACCATTATCGCCAATTTCAGCCCTTCTGGCTTCAACACCGTCAATCGACTCAACAACCTTCTCACCCTCCACACTTGTTTCTTTATTCAGCACAGTTTCTTTAACAACGGGGATATTCGCAGAGACAGAAGGAATATTGGGATTTACCTGAATCTGTGGAGTTGAATCCACTGTGTCCGGCTGAGGGATTCGAGCGGTAACTCCTTCAACAGACTTCTCTCTTGCCAAAGATTCGGTGACTGAGTGTAAAGGCGACGCCTTTTTCATCTTCGCAGCTTTTGATTTCAGAATCTTTGATTTTGCCGCCAACGCCTTTGAGGTCTGCATGCTTTCTTTGATTTTCTCCGCAGATTTGTCACTGGATTTTGCTAACTTCCTGGTGTTCACCATTGTCGGTTGAGGAAAGAGCAGTTGAGAGGGAAGTTCCGTTCTAGGGTTTTCGAGAGAGAGAAGACGATACTTAGGGAAGGATTTTGATTTTTCAAAAATCAAATATGTCTATATGACTCTTCAGCTTTCCAAAACCGTCAACCGAGAAAATCTTCAAGGATATTTAAAAAGAATATTTTGTTGAGACTTCTGTTCCAGCTCTATATATTAGGTGGTCAGTCCAACTGTTTCAGCTGGAGATTCGACTATGACTGACCACCGTCGGATGCTTTTAGTGGTTGACACCACATAGACCCCCTGGGGATCTGGGTGTTCCACTCCGTGACCTGCCATATGGTTTGACACAAGTATGCTGCCTCAGAGTTACCATCTTTCATAAGCATTCATATTTTCTTGTGCGGGGCCAGGCACATTTCTGTGGGCAGTGTACGAACTCCTGTTGCAACTGTACCACCGACTGATTCAACAGCTTCCTGGGACACCCGGCAACCTTGATTTGTGCGCATCGACAATCAGATCTTGTGTGCAAGGTCTTATCCACTCCCCCTCGCAGAAAATTAGGTTGTGCGTATGCACATGGAAGAGCAACCGGTTGCTGGACATGGTGCGAATGCACATTGTTCATCGACTCTGTCAGACCCATCCTAATAGTATAGCAGTTGTTGGCATCCCTTTTCCCTTTCATCAGTGTATCGCCATTCTGGTCTAGTACAAGACATGAGTAGCTGGAGAATGACACATAGTGTCCATCGTCGCATTGGTGACTGATGCTGATAAGATTCCTCGTCAGTCCCTTAACAAGGAGGGTGTTCTTGAGTGCAGGGAGATCCGGAACCATCAATGTCCCACAGCCGATCACCTGACCCTTTTCACCATCCCCGAAGGTGACAAACCACATGTGCTCATAAGGTCTAATATGGGTAAGATATTGAGAGTTACCTGTCATGTGTGCGGAGCATCCGCTGTCGAAGAGCCAACTATCATGCGATAAGTAGTTTGAGGTGTAACAGGCTACCATGCAAACGGTTCGGTCTGCCTTTTGAACCCAAGCTGGTTTCTGTTGCAATGTGGTTCGTTGCTGGAAAGCACGTCGTTCGGCTAAAAACAGGCGACACTTTAGTTTAATGTGTCCCACCTGATTGCAATACCAGCAAGTGCGCCATTCTTTCCTTTGTGCTGAATGAGAGCCGAAGTGCATCGTACCATCCCTTCTTCGACCAATGTTGGGTTGTTCTTGTGGCAGATCTATTTTCCGTCTGGGATGCTGTCTTACCTTCTGTTCTGTCTTCTATTCCGACACCGGTCTTGTTTTAACAAACGTCGTACCTTTTGAGCTGCCTTCTCCTGTGAACCCAATTCCTCTGTGTCCGGACTCCTTTCTCTGGGATCTAAGAATATCATTTAAGTTTTTAGTGCAAGAGTTAAGCATTCTTACCGACTGTATGAGGTGATTGAGTTCCTCTCTAGTGTCAGAGTGTTCCATCTTCTCGAATTCTAGCTGAAGTTCCAGCTGTTCCACCCTCCTTAGTTGGAACATTTCTTTGCGTTGTAGATCAATGATGGTTTTTCTCAGACCCGCCATGCCTACAGGATGAGTGTCCCGATCCTTCTCCATTTCATTTTTTAGAGAGGAGACAGTACCTACGAGTTCCGTTTTCTAAACAAGAAGATCCAGTCTTTCTTGTTTTACCTCAGCTAGTTGAGAAGTCAGTGAGTTAATTGTACCTTCCAGTTCTGCCTTCAGTGTCAATAGTATCTCAACCTCCTGCCATACCTTGTCCTTTTCCATAGTGACGTTTGCCACTGTGTCATTTAGCTTTTTGTTCATCTTGATCAGAAGCAGCCACTTCTCATATAGATCTTTATAAGTCTGAGCCAGAGAGTCCTGCGTGAGTTCTTCATTGTCACTGTCCGAGGGGTCTTCATCTGGGTGTTCCAACTGAGGTGGAACAGTTTCACTTGTGCTGCTGCATTCATCCAGAGTTGTGACGAAGGCCACAAAGTTTGTGGTTTCACCTTTTTCTTCGTCTGATTCACTGTCGCTGAAGCTCGCCACCATCGCCTTTTTCTTCATGAGAGTGTTTGCACACTGTGAGGCAATGTGACCGAAACCCTTGCATTTATGACACTGAATCTCTTCTTTTCCTTTGTCAGACAAGTCTTGCCTCGAATCAGTAGACCTTGGC
Organism: Rhodiola kirilowii; assembly: GCA_033675215.1. NCBI lineage: Eukaryota > Viridiplantae > Streptophyta > Magnoliopsida > Saxifragales > Crassulaceae > Rhodiola > Rhodiola kirilowii. The sequence continues at coordinate 22,485,764 of CM066199.1, forward strand.
CTACTGGATTTCCAGTTTCGGTAACCAGTTGACGAGGACTGACCTTGTTCTGGACCACGTCTGTTGATTTTTCGCACCATTCTTCCAAAGTTCTGTGCCATCATGGCCAGTTGCTCAGTTGTGCATCCAGAGTCCAGCTTGTCTTCTGTCATATCTGCTTTGAGGGCGATTCCCTTCTCTTCTCCGGTTTGGAAGTCATGATTGATCTCGTAGGTTCTGAGAGAACCCATTAGCTCGTCTAGCTTTAGTGTGGTGATATCATGCATTTCCTGAATGGCAGTGACTTTCATGGCAAATCTCGTAGGAAGAGACCTTAGGACCTTACTGACCAATCTTTCTTCATCGATGGGTTTCCCTACAGCAGATGCCTCGTTGGACAGTTCCAGGACTCTGGTGTTGTACTCAGTGATGGTTTCACTCTCCTTCATCTTCATCTCTTCGAACCTGGTTGTGACAGCTTGCATGCGGGAGTTGCAAACTTTATCTGTTCCTTCAAAAGCTGTTTGGAGGATATCCCATGCTTCTTTGGCCACTTCACAGTTGATGATTAGCTTCATGACGTTTTCATCTACTGCCGAGAAAATTGCTTTCATTGCCTTTGAGTTGCCCATGGAGGCTTTGTCCTCCTCCTCTGTCCACAGAGCTTCTGGTTTGGCGATCGGTTCTCCAGTGAGATTGTTCATTATGGTTTCCGTCCACCCTTTCAGAACGGCCTTCCATGCCTTTTCGTCTAGTGTTTTCAGAAAAGATCTCATCAGAGGCTTCCATGTGGCATAGTTCGATCCTTCGAGCAGCGGGGGTCTGGTTATGCTTTGTCCTTCCTTCAGAGTCATCTTGAACAGTTCAGGATCCCACTCAGTGTGTCGAGTGTTTGCTCTGATACCAATTGAAATTATGTCCTCTGTTCAAGCTTGTGTCCAGGGTACTGTTGCGACAGACCTGGGACTCTTGGCACAACAGTTCAACGTGCAGAGATTCAACTCTTATCACAACAGTTTAAGCAAACAGATAAAAACAGTAGAGACTCACAGACTGATAACCCAGTTCGGCTCCGCCTACTCTGGGGGGTTTCCCACACCCAAAAAAGGGACAGCAAATCTTTATTACGAGTATTGGAATTCCATAGGGACTTACACTTACACCTTGTAATAGCCTATCCTCAATACTCCATCTCTCAGATTTGCAACCGAGGTTCACCGCAATTCCCCTCGATCCCCTTCGTTCAGAACCTACAGTCTGAACGTTCTCGACCTTCTCCGGAAGCTCGGATGCTTTCTCTCAAAAGCTTGTTCACCTTCGTTGTGTGCGGCAGTTGATACGCTTCAGGCAGTCTGTGTTGCACTTGAACAGACTGCACTTGCACCGGTGTATTTTTAATGAGAAAAACACAGCCGGTCGTCGCTTTCTTCTTCTCCAATCAGCAGGATATACTCGTGTGTAATTGATCTTTGAAAGCGACAGGAATTAGGGTTGCCCTTGCATTGTATTTATATGCTCGAGCGAAACCCTAATTCGCACAAGATAATCCCATCAAATATTTCGGAATTGATTCCTAAATATTTTATGTATATCTTTTGAATCGGTTGGAAGATACTCGGAAGTCTTCTTTCCCAAGTATGCTTTGCCGCCGCCTTAATGTAGATATTCATTCGAATATCTAATGCTCGAATAAGTCGCAGGCCGACTTCCACTTGTCGAAATCTTCGCTCCCAATATCTTCCAGGAAATATCCTCGCGTCTTGATCACGCTGTACAGGAGTACCAGGATATTGTTCGAACTCCCCCTGAACACCTGCTCGAACTGTCTAAGCTACGTTTTGCCAAATACATGCCACTTAAGGGAACATCACGGGTCATTTATGCGGTTATTATGTTTTGAATTATATTCGGGACATAATCCAGATTATACGAGCTAATAATGGAGAGGAGATTGATGACCTTAGCCAAGTAAGCTTTTAGACTTGTATTATTCATTGACGTTGGTTGGTTTTGATCACATTGGAACTTTATTGTATTGATTTACTTTTCTCTTGCTTTTCATTGTAGTGTTTTCCTAATGTAATACAATCATATGAAGTTTGCAAGATCGATGAAGTAAGGGAAACAAGCGCAGCCTACTTGTATGGCTATATAAGTGATCCTTACCAAACCGGTATAGGACATCAACTTTAGTGTTGTTGGATTGTATTCCGAATATTAACTTTTTTGACAGTGTTAACAATATGAAAGTAGTTAAGATGTACTTGTATCATGATTGTCTCTTTGGTCTTTGAAATGAATGTATCTTGATGTTAAGCAGCAGTGTCTTTGTAACATAACAGCAGGTTTATTGATGTTTTAAAAAAATTCAGGTGGATTTGAGCTATTAGAAGCCAAATCTGCCAAATTATTTAAGATATTATGCATCGGTTCTACTATAACCGATGCATAAGGTCTGTGATTATTCATCTGTTATAGTAGAACCGATGCATAATGTCTTGAACTATGCATCGGTTCATTCACAAAATGGATGCATAAGGTCTGAGATTATGCATCGCTCGATTACGCATCGGAGAAGAACCAATGCATAATCCCTTCGAAAACCAATGCATAATCCTTGTTTGTAGTAGTGTGGTATCGTTGCACAATAGGTTTGTCAAAGGTCTTGCAATTTTTAAGAAATCCTTGATAAACCTTCTATAGAAACCCGCATGGCCTAGAAACTTTCTTATTCCTTTACCATCCCTTGGAGGTGGTAGTTTCTGAATGACTTCTACCTTTGCTTTGTCAACCTCAATTCCTCTCTTAGAAACCAAAGGCCCAAGCACAATACCTTCCTGCACCATAAATTATTTTTTCTCCCAATTTAGCACAAGGTTTGTCTAAATACATCTATTCAGGACTTTAGCCAAATTAGCCAAACAATCATCAAGCAAAGAGCCATAGATAGAAAAATCATCCATAAAAACTTTGACGTAGTAGATTTGTAACAACCTTTTTAGTCCAAACAATTTATAGTTTTCGGTAAGACAAAGTCGAACCGAAGGGAGAAAATAGGATTATGTGCTAGGACAATTTTGGATATATTACTTGGCTACTTCTGAAAATTTCGAGTATGAGGTGATTTTCAATTAAAAACAAACAATGCAAGAGTTTTGAGGGTTTAAACTTCAATTAAAAGAGAGTTTCGAGGGGTTACTCCCCTCCTTGCCATTTCCCAATGATCACATATACAAGATTTAAGCATATCAAGGTGTCAAATAGTCTAGAACCTAGCTTAGACTATGGTAGACCAATTTTCATGTGAATCTATTCTTAGTCAAGCCATCTTAATTAGAACCTCACTCCATCGAGATGTTGATTTAATGTATAGAGTTTATTATCCTTGGAACATCTCTCAAGGTAATAAATGTCATAGCCATAAAGTACTAGTTCACTTCAATTCTATGCATTTACCGTCATAAACACTAGATATGATCATTTTCACTACATCCAAACTTTCACTAAGCTCCATCGATACTTAGGTCAAGTTTTAAGATCAACATGTTACTTAGACATTTCATCAAACACTTGGTAACATGTCAATTATAAAGTACTTAGTGAACATGAATTTAACACCATGTATTATAGAATCAAATATGTATATATGATCATAGAGTACCAAGGAGGGTTGTAAGACCCTCAATACATAAGAAGACTACTCAGACATCATGTAAGACAACATTGTATGAGTAGGGTTCATAGAAAACAACAAGTATAATGGAGAGATTGTAGAGGAAGTAGGATGATTAGTCCTAGAATCTCCCGTTGATCTTTTATTCTTCTCCTTGGTTGATTCCTTGATGATGACCTTGATCGAGCCTCTTTTTCTTATATTTTTCTCCCAAAAATCCAGCACCCATGGTCCAAACCCTCTTCTTTTATTTTTAGCCTCGGGTAAAAAATCCTGAAGTAGTAGGTCCAGTCGGTCAGCTCGCATGTATGTGAAATCCAGTCGGTCGACTGGTGGCCTTGTGTCCTTATATGTTTTGTGTAAACATCCCGCAGACCGGTTGGATTGGCCAACCGATCGACTCAAAGTGAGCGAGAGCATTGCTTTAGCAGTGCATGGGCCAGTCGACCGGTTGGATTGGCTAACCAATCGACTCAAATTGAGCGAGAGCATTGCATGAGCTAGTGGACCGGTTGGAATGGCCAACCGACCAACAAGAGCAAGCTTGGAATTCCCCAGAGTTTAACTGACCGATTGGCCAGGTGAGCCGACCGGTTCATTATGTGCGAGGGCTAGCTTTTGGATAGCTCTTCAACAGCCGAGAGTTAGCTTGCTAAAGTTTTTCATCCAGTTGGTCGGTTGGTGTGGCCAAATGACCGACTCAAAGTGAGCAAAAGCTCCAAAGTCTGGTTCTCCCCTCCAGCCGACCAACTGATTCTGGGCAGTTTGCTGGAGCGGTCGGCTAGGAACCTTTTTTGCCCACTTTTTGCTCTAAAACTTCAATTTTTCTTCGAGTGTTCGTTTCTAGGCTTTGACCTTTAGGGAGAAATGTTTTCTACCTAAAATAGAGATATAGGTCAAATGACATCAAAAATAAAGTCGGAAACGACTCAAAGCTATGGTGGAAAATAGCTATTAATAACTCGAAAACTCCACTTATCAACACTCCACAATTAAGCTTTGGTTGTCCCGAACAAAGTATGCAAATATGTCAAGGTCATGAAAATAGCGAAATGCTAGTGGTGCTATATTTTTTTGTCTATTTTCCCCACTAGCTTTCATAAGGTCTCGATCATTATTTCTAAACATGTCAATGAAAGACAAATGAAAGTATATACACCCTATCTATCTTGGTTTGCATCTTATCTTGGTTTGTACTCATCTTTTCTTGGTGAGCAAGGAGTTTAGCAAACATTGCCTCAACATCGAAGGTTCATTTGGTGGTTGAGGAGGATGGTTAACTTGGGGAGGTTGATTCCTTTGATATAAGGTTGCCCCTTGGCCTTGGTATTGGTTCCTCGGTTGGAATTGATTTCTTGGTTGGAAAGTTTGATTATTTGAAGGAGGCCTAGAACCAAAACTGGGAGAGGTAGGGTTGGTGGTCTTGTAGGAGAAGTTAGGGTGGTTTTTCTAAGCCGATGAAAACCTTGCCGTGGTGTAATTGGATAGGGAGTCTTGTCCTTGAGGGGAACCAGTATCAAACTCCCTTACTTGGTTTCCTCCAACATAGTTTGCTTCTTCGTACTCATTTCCATTCTCATCACGTCAAATTTTGTCGCCACTGCCGAATGGCCCGTGCTTCATTGAAGTTTTTTCTTTCTAGTTTATTTTTTACGATTCACTATGTCTTCTTATTGCAGTGGAACATTCTTTGATGATGAAGACGATGAGGAAGATGACGGCATCGAGGTTAAGTGTTGGATGATTTGTCGTCTCCCTAAATTTGGAGGTGCCATCGGAGAAAATCCTGTGACGCATGTGAAGAAGTTTCACTACGCCTGCAGTGCCATGAAGTCTAAGGATTCTTTTCTTTAACTAACTCCGCAAGATCTTGGTACTACTCATCATCTGCAAATTGTGAAAGTAATTATATGCATCTACGAGACCAATTTCTTAAAAAGTTTTCTCCCCCATTCTTTTGTTTTGAAACCCGCGAGAAGATTGCTTTTATTCAGCAGTTCCAAGGCGAAACATTATATGAATATTTTATGCGCTTCGAAGACCTTTCTGACAGTTGTCCGCATCATGGACTGGCCAATTTCTTTCTTATTGAGAGCTTTCTTGATGGGATGGCTCCAGTGGAGAGGTGTATGCTTGATGCTGCAGCAAGAGGTTCAGTGATGCATTTAAAAACTTATGAAGTTTTGGACCTGATAGAAGATATGGCACAGAAATCGAGATGGGGTGGGAGAGTCAGTATGTTAGTTGTGTCATCACGTTTATTTTCATGCATTTGGACCACGTTTGCATGTTTCTTTTTAAAAAAGACAAAAAAATGAATAAAGTTTGTGGATTTCTCATTGTTTTTGGATATTGTGACGAACTATTATCTTTAAACTCTAAATCGTATCAATTAAGAGGGTATCGAATGTAGTACGTCAAAACATTTATAATGACCGGTAAAGTACCGGGTCGAACCCAAAGGAGCAAGCCAAGCACATGCACTATGTAAGATTGTGTTTTCGTTCGGCTATTCCAAACCAAAAATGTATAAGAGTGTGTGCCTATATCCTAAATGGCAAGTAATTAGAGATAGAAGATAAATAAAAGAAGTTTCGAGGGGTTACTTCCCTCCTTGGCATTTCCCAAAGATCACATACACAATATTCAAACATTTCGTGGTAGTCAAATAGTTTGGAACCTAGTTTAGAATAAGGTAGACCAACTTCTGTGTTAAGCTATTCCTAGCCAGACCTTCTAAATTAGAACCTCACTCGATCAAGATGTTGATTCACTCTATAACCTTTATTATCCTAGGAACATCTCCCAAGGTAATAGATGAAATAGGCATGAAGGACTAGTTCACTTCATATCCGTAGAAATGATCATATTCACTACATCCAAACTATCCCTAAGATCGTTCGATTCTTATGTCTAGTTTTAAGATTCAACATGTTACTTAGGAATTTCATCAAACACTTAGTAGCATGACATGTATAAAGAGCATAGTGAACATGAATTTGACACCATTTAATGGGATTAATTGATGATTTGCTTAATGACCAACTCCAATGAATCAAACATTCAATCCTTGTCAAGCATCCATATCCTAAGGTTCACTTCCATGATTAAGATATAGATCTTTTTCTCCATCTAGAACTATTCCCTAGATTTTCCAAGTCATAGGTTCAAGTTTTAGTCTAGGTTGTCACTTAGGCATTTTAACAAACACCTAGAGTGCATAACATTCATCACACAAGAGAAAATGAAATCAACAATCATCCATTTGAATATCAATGTATATTTGTGACCAAAGAGTACCAAGGAGGGTTGTGAAACCCTCTAAACACTAGGACTACTCACACATCATCATGTTACATGTTTTCAATACAAAACAAGAGGAGGGAGAAAAGATGAGTAGAGAAAACCCAAGTGGTAGATGTTGAGCAAGCTCTAGAATCCTTCCTTGGTTTCCTCCTTTCCCCCCAAGCAAACCTTTGATGATGGTGAGCCTTCCTTAGCCTTTTTCTCACACTATTTCTCTCTAAAAACCACCTCTCTTAGGTCAAAACCCTCACTTTCTATTTATAGACTCGGCTGAAAATCTGGTACTGTAGCAGGTCCAGTCGACTGATTGGACAGGCCAGTCGACCGACTCGATGCTGAGAGATTGTGAACCTTTTGAGTTCCTTTCCAGTCGACCGAAAGGATGCTTGCCTAGGCAAGCCTCCTAATTTCTTATTCCAGTCGGTCGGCTGGCTGATTTCAATGGGTCGGCTGACACTTCCCAGGGCTTTTTTGTGGTTGTAACATCCGTATTTGGTCTTAGCATAAACTAGAGAGTTGTAGATTTTTGAGTTAGCTTTCAAACAAGCTATAAATCAACCAATTCAGACACCGTATGAGCCCTGTGCATGCAAAATAAGTCCTAAAGGTCAATCTGCACTGTTTTGCCTCGAAACTCTTTGTTTTGCGCCGAATTTTAATTTTTCATGCAATCTTGATAGTGAGGTCTTGAATTAAATGGGGTATCATTTTGTACCTAAAATGTGAAAGGTAAGGGTCAAATGATATCAAATAAAGTCGAAAAGAACTCAAAGCTATAGTGAAATATGGCTATTAATGAGTCGAAAACTCGACTCATCAACACTCCACACTTAAGCTTGGTTCGTCCCGAACAAAGTATGAAAATATGTAGAGGACGTGCAAATGGCGAAATGCTAGTGGTTGTATGTTTTTAGTCTATTTGCCTCACTAGCTTTCACAAGGTCTCGATCATTATTTCAAAACATGTTATTGAAAGAAAAATGAAAGGTATGTACAATATAACTAGCTCCTTTTCGTAGGAGTTACGAATGCATTTAGCGTATGCATTAAGCCTTTAAACCACTAGGCTACCCTAGAGGGCGAGTAATAGTCTCGTGAGAGTTTTTAGAAAAGGGAATACTCACAAATCCCATATGCACCTATCCCATGAGAATGAATTCAAAAGTGCTTAACCGAGGCGAGGATTTCTCAAGACATATCCCTCAGCCCAAGCTAGGACTACCGTCACATAATCATCAAAAGATCTTTTGAACCATTTGAGTACCCATGAGGTTGTGCATTCAAGATCATCAATACTATACCTAGCACATGTCTAATCCAATGATCTACTCATTTTCAAGGCAATACAATAGAGTTATAGTTTAGTTTGCACAAAAGTAGTGTCAATCGCTTGCCTATGCTGGCTAAGCCTAGTCCATGGGCTTGCGACATGGAACTCATTCCCAAGTTTTAGGCACCTAAGCCGTAATCCATAAGGAAAGAGGAGTTCGACACTAGAGTTTTTTTGAAGACAAGCATAGACCAAATGATAACTCCCGTGCAAGCACAAGGATCGTCCAAGAGTTAGTCCAACTAGCACACAATGCAAATGATGAATCCCGCGCAAAAATTGAATGATGGAAGAACGTAAAGTAAAGTTTTAAGTGTTTCTTATTTTCTTTTTCAAATGGCATTTACAAATGCTTTCGAGGGGAACTTTTCTTCCTAACCCCCGACATTTGTATATTTTCGAGAAAAACTTCTCGTGTTCATCAAGAAAGTTTTTAGTCGGGGCTTTGCCCACTTTGACCATGAAAAAACGAAACCTTTTTTTAGTGGGGCCTATTTTTCGCCCTCTTTTGACTCCACACTTAAAACTTGACACTATGTTCAAGGAATGTATGGAATGCGCGAGAAACAATCATAAGCAAGGCACTAAATTAGAAAGAACTCAAGTCACCAAGGAGCATACAAGATGTCTAAGTTTCTTGTGAAAAGTTCTAAAAGTGCTTGCTAAAACTTAATCCAAGGTAATTCAATAAGTTGTTAGCGTTGAGTTTCGACCCGAAACTAGGAGCACGTTGTAAAGATTCCAAGTTCCAGTGAACCGGTCACCCAAAACCCTACGCTAGGTGGGCTATTGGTGAACGGAATCTGAAGAGAGTTGGAGTCACATAGTCCTTAAGTGCCCGCTCCTCGGGAGGATTTTCAACATGCTCCTGGTTTTCCATTTCTAGGGGTGCTTGGGTAATGGGTTGTCCTTTATTCTTTGCATTCTCCTAATTCAAAAACTTTTGCAAATTTTGATCAAACTGGGGGCAATTCTACTTCTTTTTCTTGGATCTTGTTTGCATCAACCAAGTCCTGAAACAGATCAAAAGCAGGCAAACTCGTGAAAGCAAATTCTGTAACACAAACAACTAAGAAATGTAAATGAAAGTAAACTATTTGGTTTGTGGATGATAGGCGCTACTATGTGCTAAAATGGTTCCTTGGAGACGGAAGAGTTCCCTCCAAAAGGTTGACATAAAAACTGGATCTCGATCTGATACTATACTCCATGGGATTCCATGAAACCGATATATGTCGCGAACAAACCTTGGCAACGCTAACAGCTGTGAAGTTGGACGTCGTGGGGCTGAAATGTGCATATTTCGAGAGCCGATCGACTACCACAAGTATAACAGATTGACCGCTCAAAAGTGGCAATTGAGTCACAAAATCCATAGAAAGATCCGTCCATAAGCCGACCGGAATTGGTAAAGGTTGCAGTAGGCCTTGGAGAGCTTGATTAACCGCCTTAACCTGCTAACAAATTCCACATTTGCGCACACACTCTTTGATATCAGCTTGCATGCCATGCCAATAAAAGTTGGAAGCAATCCTCGAAAATGTTCGTTGGACTCCAACATGTCCACCAGTGCTCCCATCATGATATTCCTGGCAAATAAGATCATGTAAAGTGGGATGACTAGGGACAAACAAACATCCCTAGTAAAGTATAAACCCATCGCGTATTTGATACTCTGGATGTTGCTCAGGGTGTTCAACGATGGCTTGATATAGTTGGCGAGCTAGCCCTTCCATCTGAATCAAACGCATCAACATATGGAGAATGCCAAAGAAAAGGTCCTGTGTAGCCTTGTAAAGTTGAAAGAGTTGCGATTGTAAGACGTGGTCGGCTGGAGCATTCTCGGGCCCCGATTTGTATACTACTTCAAAATCGAAACCAATCAGTTTAACAATCCATCTTTGTTGATCTGGCATATGCATAGTTTGGGTAAGGATGGAGCTAAGAGGTTGATGATCCGTTTGAATGACAGACCTCCCACCTAAATGATACTACCTCCAATTTTGAAAGGCCATAACAATTGCACAAAGCTCTCGTGGATGATCGTTTCATGGTGCTTCTAAACTGTCCACTTTAATAAGCAATGGGTCTCCCAGTTTGTGTCAATACTGCCCCCATTCCCTCACCTGATGCGTTGGCTTGTACCGTGAAAGGTTGTGCAAAGTTGGGCAGTGCTAGTGTCGGAGTCGAAGCCAAGGCGCGCTTCAATTCTTCAAATACTTTAGTAGCCCACTCACTCCAAGAATAGGCATCCTTCTTGTGAGGATCGTTAGTTAGCTTTCCCTGTTAGATCTTATGGCATGTGGAAAACTCTGTGAAGAGTTATTCAAGCTGTTGTTCAAGCAAGAGTTCAAGGCAGGCAGAGGCAACGGTCCTAAAACAAGTCTGGAGTAGATGGAAAGTTTCCTAATTCAGATTAGGCAACATAGTCAACTGGCGAAGAGCAAGACGGTAGTAGACAGAAGGTTTGAAAGAATGTTTCATAATTCAGATTAAGCAACATGTTCAACCGATGTAGAACAAGATTCGACGCAGCAGATGTTTCCTAAAACAGATTAGGCAAGTCGGTGCTATGGCTCATTGAAGATATGATGCATATCAAGAAGTCGGTTGAGAGATATTAGGGAAGACTTGCGCTTAAAGATAACTTGGCAAAGAAGATAGTCAAAGGAGTTTCTTAAACGGAGTTGAAGATATATTGAAGATTACCTACACGAGAGATGCGCAAGGATTTATGGAAGATTCCCTAAAAGGTTTAAGAAAGATTTCCTAAAGAGATAGGCGGTTGAAGATTGGAAATACTATTCGTTTAGTGTTTCTACCGCTCTATATAAGGAGGGCTGATGCATTCACAATACTTAACACTCATGGAGATATTATTCACGCTCATATACACTGAAGGGAGGTGGAGGCAAAGGGCCGGTGATATTATCTTTCAGATAAGATCACGGCGCTCGACAGACTGATCATAGAACAACTTGACGATACACGCACTGTTGCTCTTATTGCGCATTCTGCGGAAATCGCTGATCTTCATTGAGAATCATCTGGCAGAATCAGAGGGGAGACCCAGTTAGCAATTACTAGAGTATTAGAGGCTCCGACAGTTTAAGAGGGATTCTGTAAACGTAAGATCTTGTACTCACAGTACTCAATATTAACGAACTGCTATCCATTGGGCTAAGGAGACAGGTCCCCAGACGTAGGCATGTTACCGCCAAACTTGGTAACAACTTTGTATGTCGTTTATTTTCCGCACTGCACTTATTTTTGCATAAGTTGTTCTAGAAATTGTTCTATACTCGACTAGAACAACATCTCAACATACACGAGAGGATTTCAATTGGTATCATAGCAAACACTCAACACACAGAGTGAGATCCGAAGGCGGTTGACATGGATTTGCAGGAAGGACAAAATATTACACGACCACCACTACTGGAAGGAAACAAGTATGGATACTGGAGGGTAAGAATGAAGGCGTTCCTGAAGTCACAGGATAAATCAGTCTGGGAAGCTGTTGAATAATGATGGAGACATCCAGTGACTATCGCCAATGGTGGCAGAGCTATTCCACTCACTAAAAACAGATGGACTGAAGGACTGAAGAATGCAAAAGCCGCAAACTCCAAAGCAATGAATGCTTTATTCTCAAGAGTTGATGGCAAGAACTTCAAGATGATTTGAACCTGTGAAATTGTTAAGACAGCTAGGGACATATTGCAAACAGCTCACGAAGGTACAAAAAAGGTCAAAATATCCAGAATGGAGATGGTCACGTCAAAATTTGAAAGTCTAAGAATGCAAGAGGACGAGACCATAGCTAAATAAACACAAGGGTACTTGACCTCTCTAATGATTCTTTTGTACTTGGAGAGCCCATGAGCGAAGAGAAACATGTAAGAAAGGTGCTAAGGTTACTACCGAAACGATATGCCATGAAGGCACTCACAGTCAAGGAAGCACAAGATGTGACAACTATGAGGTAGGATGAACTGATGCGATCCCCACGAACTTATGAGATGGAGATGAATGAAGATGATGAACATAAAATAGTTAAGAGCGTTGACATGCGGTCTGAAATCACTAATGTTCAGAAGAACGAAGGAGAAATGGCAGAACAACAGTATGCTATGTTTGGCAAGAACTTTGGAAAATTCATGAGGAGACAAAACAAAGGTAAGGAGACCCAATGAAGAGAGTGTTAAGGCTATGGGCATGTCCAAGCAGAGTGTGTGAACACTCGTAAACTAAAGAGAGTCTATGGAGTCAACTGGAGCGACAGTGAATCTGATGATGTGAAGCAGGAGGATGAATCTAATAACTTCGTAGCTCTAGAAAGTATAATTGACCAGGTAGGTGAAGAAGCCAAAGGGGTGCAGTCCAAGACATTATTTGAGGATCCCACTGAGTACTCAAGCTGTAGTGATGATGAAGAGATTACTGAAGAGTGTATTGCAGACAAGTACAAGGAGTTGTTCAAGCAATGGCTGAAAGGAGTTGAGCTAAACAAGAAGCTCCATGTCTTGGTCGAATAAATGGCGGATCTTCTTGCTGTTATATCTTCATTGAAAATTTAGATGGAGAAGGACACTGATGTTCATGCAAAGGTCTTGAGAGACTTGAAGAAGAGAAACGATGTTCTAAGCCGAAAAGAGGTACGACTACTTGATGTTGTTTTAGCATTAGAGATACAGATAGAGATGGATAAGGAAGACCATGCTACAACAATAGAACAACTGAGCAGTCTCAAAAGGTCAGTTAAGATGCTCAATTCCGGCTCGAATAACCTGAATTCCATTCTAACGTCCCAAAGGATCGGTGGTGGTCATAAAGGTCTAGGATTCAAGGGAGAAAGTTGTTCAGGAAAGACAAACTTTGTCAAGGCTGAACATCCTGCTCACAGAGAACTTCCTAACCTTCCTCGAGTAAGAAAGCAAACACAGAATGCTGTATGGAGAAGAAAATATGGGATAATCTGCTACTACTGCAACAAAAGGAGACATATCAAACCAAGATGTTACGAGTTCCTTGCTTATCTTAGGAAGTAGAAGCAGTGGCATGTTCCACAGGTCAGACAAGTTTGGAGAAAAAAGCAGAAGGAGGAAGTTTGTCTAGATGCATATAGTTCGACTAGTCACTTAAAGAGGGGACGATGGTACTTTGATAGTGGATGCTCAGCCACATGACTGAAGATCCTAACTTCCTAGATAATATCAAGTTATTCAAGGGACGATTTGTAACATTTGGAGATGGATTAAAGGGGAAGGTGATCGGAAAGAGGACATTGAAGGTTCAAATATTACTACAATTCGAGAGTGTGCTTCTTATTGATGGATTGAAGGCGAATCTGATCAGTATTAGTCTGTGTGTGATGAAGACCATCATATAAAGTTCACCCAAGGCTCTTGCCAGGTGCTGAACTAGGAAGGACAATGCATGATGCAGGGTAGCAGATCGTCAAACAACTGCTATCTATTGGAGATTTGTCAAACACCACTTGAGACAACACGGCTACTCAGGCAAAATGATGTGACAGAATCTATAAATGTGACTGCGAGAGACGTTGTGGATGCAATTCTTGTTCAAGGTAATGATGAAGATGGAGCTATAGCAGACCCTGAACAATAACCCTCATCATGTCACGATGTGTAAGAACTTGTTGAAGACGATGTATCAAACGAAGATAGACCAACATCAGAACCATATGATACCCCCACTCTGATTCTGCATCCCTCTCTAAGGATTGAGAAGAATCATCTTGTCATGGAGGAACTCGGAGAACCCAAGCAAAACGATGCATGTGATCTTGTTCCACGACCAGATGGTGTGAATGTTATTGGAATAAATTGAACCTGCATGAACAAGTCTGATGAACCAGGCAATATCATCAGAAACAAGACAAGACTGGTCGCTCAGGGCTATACGCATTCTAAAGGAGTAGACTATGATGAAACCTCTGCACCAGTTACACGATTGGAGGTGATAAGATTGCTACTGGCTCTAGCCTACCATCTAAAGTTCAAGTTGTTCCAGATGGATGTCAAGAGTGTTTTCTTGAACGAGTTGCTGAATGAAGATGCATATATAGCGCATCAAAAGGGCTTCAAAGATCCCCACCATTTTGACCATGTGTACCAGCAGAAGAAAGTTGTATTTGAACTCAAGAAAGCGCCCAGAGCATGGTACGAGAGGTTGACAGGGTTCCTAGTTGACAATGGCTATGTGCGAGGGGAAGTAGATATGACACTTTTCATGGTCAAACACACAAGGTCAGACTTTATTGTTGCTAAAATTTATGTGGATGACATTGTGTTCGACTCGAGTAATCAGAAGATGGTGGATCAATTTGTGAAATGAATGAAGATCGAATTTAATATGAGCATGGTGGGAGAGATGACGTACTACCTTGGGCTGTAAGAAAAGAAAAAGTCAGATGGAATCTTCATCCTTCTGAGCAAGTATGCCAGGAAATTGATCAAGAAGGTAGAGGTGGAGAAAGCCACTCACAAAAGAACTTTTGCTGTTACTCACGTGATGATTACCAAGGATGAAGCTGGAACGAGTATGGACCAGACCTTGTACAAGAATATGATTGGAAGCTTACGGTACTTGACGGCCAGGAACCCTCATATTGCATATTATGATGAAGTTTGTGCCAGATATCAAGCTAATCCCAAAGAGAGCCATCTGATGAACGTGAAGAGAATTATCAAATATGTCTATGGAAAAGCAGACTATGGATTGTGGTACACTAAAGATACTAACTCTTGTCTGGTAGGCTATTGTGATGCAGATTGGGCTGGAAATGCTGAGGATCGTAAAAGTACATCTGGAGGATGCTTCTTTCTAGGGAACAAACTGGTGTCATGGTTCAGCAAGAAGCGGAACAACATATCCTTATCAACGGCTGAGGCAGAATACATCGCCGCTAGAAGTTGTTACACTAAGATTTTGTGGATGAAGCAGATACTGGAGGAATATGGAGTGGAACAAGATGTGATGACTCTCTACTGTGACAACATGAGTGCAAAATCAACATATCCAAGAATCATGTTCAGCATCCCAGAACAAAGCATATCGATATCAGATATCACTTCATTCGAGAGCTAGTGGAGAAAAAAGTAATTATGCTGAAGCATGTATCTACTGAGAAGCAGTTAGCAGATATCTTCACCAAACACTTGGACAATGTGCAATTCTAGACACTTAGATCCTCGCTGGGTTTGTGTGTCATTGACAACTAAGTTATGCCAGTAGAAGTTGGTCAGCCGAAGCTTGAACGAGTTATGTATTAAGGGCTGACGTGGAAGAAAGGTCGAAGAATTCAAATTCGGCTGCAAAGAAAAGATAATTACTATAGAAGAGATCAGTTGCTTTAGAGGTTATTATAGAAGAAGAACCGGTTGCAGTTGAACATGCTGCTCATAACAAGCTACCTCAAAAGAAGAAAAAGACCACCAATGCAGTATAAGTTGATGAACCAGCATTTGTACCAGCTAAGAATACAGATATTGATCAACTTGAGGATGGTTCACATGAGGTGAAGTACTTGCTGCACGAAGACAAGCAAGGTTAAAAGGGGAGACAAGACTGATTGAAAGATGAAACCAGTTGTGGTAGGAGTTGTTGTTGAAGGAGACTGGTTCGTGTCTGAGGAACAAGCCAAAAAGTGGGACGTTGTGTAAAGAAGATCTTTTGTCTATGAAAGGATCTTGGAAGCTGACAAGTACTCAGTCAAGGAGATTGTGAGCTTGCTCAAGGAGTTGGATTCATTTCCCTCATTTTCTATGGCGAAGCTATTCGTGGGAACATATTCTAAGAGAAGCCATAACAAATCTACAAGAGGTAGTTGGATACATTGACAGCAAGGAGTATGGGAAGCTAAGCATAAAAAAGAAGTAGATCATGATCACTTCAGATGTGAATAATGACTACTATGGAGTAGAAGGTAGAGATGTTGATCTAGCCAAGCTAGATTGGAACAAGATAGCTGCATTTATCATGACCTAGCATTAAGAGATCAAGATAAGTCAGGACACGTTAACACATGCTCCACATGTTCTAGTATCTGATCATAGGCACTTCAAGAGGAAACATGTATATGATCTTGAAGGGGAAGTGGCAAGAGGTCTTATCCAAGTTGTTCTAGAGACATCCCTGCAAAGTGCCAGAACATCTATCAGCTTTTCAACAGTCACAAAGAACACGGTGATAAATGATCTAGAGGTGGAACAAGAGGTTGATAAAGATGAGGATGTTGAGTCCGACGCCTGATGCTCTGAGGTATCTTACTTGAACGCTACTTTTTTTATTCTTGAACCCTCTTGCTCATTTGTGGCAAAAGGGGGATAAGTTTTGGAGTTTGAAAGCTCCTTAAAGATTCATATGTGCTAGCTAATAGACCTATTTTGGAGTTTGAAAGCTTCTTAAAATGTTCACAAGTGCTTACAATTTACGTAGTTTGAAATCTCCTCAAAGATTCGTTTGGTAGCATTTAGTTAGTAGCACAGCTTGGGAGTTTGAAACCTACTTCAAAGATTCAACTGTAATAGTAGTACAGGTAGAATACAGGTAATAGTTTTGGCAAAAATGCCAAGGAGGAGATTGTTAGATGTTATGGCATGTGGTTTGGCAAAACTCTGTGAAGAATTGTTCAAGCTGTTGTCCAAGGAAGAGTTCAAGGCAGGCAGAGGCAACTGTCCTAGAACAAATCTGGAGCAGATGGAATGTTTCCTAATTCAGATTAGGCAACACAGTCAACCGACGAAAAGCAAGACGGTAGTACACGAAAGGTCTAAATGAATGTTTCCTAATTCAGATTATGCAACATATTCAACCGACGCAGAACAAGATTCGACGCAGCAGATGTTTCCTAAAATAGATTAGGTAAGTCAGTGCTATGGCTCATTGAAGATATGATGCATATCAAGAAGTCGGTTGGGAGATATTAGAGAAGACTTGCACTAGAAGATAACTTGGAAAATAAGATAATCAAAGGAGTTTCTTAAACGGAGTTGAAGATATATTGAAGATTATTCACAAGAGAGATGCGCAAGGATTTAGGAAAGATTCCCTAAAAGGTTTAGGAAAGATTTCCTAAAGAGATAGGCGGTTGAAGATTGGAAATCCTATTCGTTTACGGGTTCTACCGCTCTATATAAGGAGGGCTGATGCATTCACAATACTCAGCACTCACAGAGATATTATTCACGCTCATATACACAGAAGGAAGGTGGAGGCAAAAGACCGTCGATATTATCTTTCTGATAAGATCACGACGCTCGGATTCAGTCTGTTCTAGTGCTCGGTAGACTGATCGTTGAACAACTTGACGATACACACATTGTTTCTCTTACTGCGCATTCTGCGGAAAGCACTGATCTTTGTGGACGATCATCGTGTGTCCCTGCATTGTTCTGTTTCGATGACTATTTGGATAAGTGTTTAAGTCTTATTTCAAACATCATCTGGATCTCGTTTTGAATAAGACAACAGAATTTCAAAAATGAATTCAACACCATTCGTTGGGATTAATTGATGATTTCCTTTGTGACCTAGCCCAAGACTTATGGAATTCAACTTTCGTTGTCATTTCCTCATGCCTTAGACCATCAAAGGTGGAGTCTCCCTCTTTCTAGATATTAACTCACTTTAACTCACCACTTAGTTCATAACATTCATTACAAACCATATCCAATGAACTAAACATTTAATCCTAGTCAAGCATCGATATCATAGAGTTCACCTTCATGATTAAGATATGGATCATTTTCTCCATACTAACACTATTCCCTAGCTCTTTTAAGTAATAGGTTCAAGTTTTAGTTTAAGTTGTCACTTAGGCATTTTATCAAACACCTGGAGTGCATAGCATTTCATAGCACAAGAAAAAATGAAGTCAACAATCATCCATATGAATTCCAATGTATATTTTTTTATCATAGAGTGCCAAGGAGGGTTGTAAGACCCTCAAAACACAAGAACTACTCAAACACCATCATGATACATGTTTTCAATAGAAAACAACAAGAGAAAGAAAAGATGAGTAGAGAAAACTCAAGTGGTAGATGATTCAAGCTTTAGATTCCTTCCTTGATCTTCTCTCTTCTCCCCAAGTAATCGTTTGATGATGGTGATCCTTCCTTAGCCTTTTTCTCATACTTGTTCTCTCTAAAAATTAACCCCATTAGGTCAAAACCATCTCTTTCTATTTATAGCCCAAAAGCTGAAATTTCTTGGTTTCGGGTTCAATCGATCAGTTGTGAGTGACCCCAAATCTCATCTGGTCGGTTGGGAGAGGCTGAGTGGGACTTTTTGCAATCAGAGGTTCCCAACCAGTCGTTTTGAATCTCAACCAGTTGTTTGAAAGCTTGCGAGAGAAATGCTTGACAATGGAGGTGCCCAACCGGTCGGCTGGAATCTTAATCGATCTGCCTACGGGGTTTTTTTTGATGTCTTAATGTCCGAATTTGGTCTTGGCATAAACTATAGAGTTGTATCGCTTTGCGTTAGCTTTCCAACGAGCTATAGAGCGAGCACTTTGAACACCATATGCGGCTTGGGTATGCAAACTAACTCAGAAAGGTCAACCTGTCCTGTTTTGCCTCGAAACTCTCTATTTTGCGCCGAAACTTTGATTTTTCATGCAATCTTGATATTGAGGTCTTGAGTTCAATGGGGAATAGTTTTATACCTAAAATGTGAAAAGCAAGGGTTCAATGACATCGAAAAACGTCGAAAATGAATCAAAGCTTTGGTAAAATATGGCGAAGAATAAGGCAAAAATTCGAATTATCAACACTTCACACTTAAGTTTTGTTCGTCCCGAACAAAGTATATGCACATGTCAAGAGTAAGCAAATGGTGAAAGGCTAGTGGCGATATGTTTTGTTGCCCATTTGCTCTAAGTGTTTATTTCAAGGCCTCAATCATAATTCCTAAACATGTCAATGAAAGACAAATGAAAATGTATACAACCTATCTAGCTCCTTTTCATAGGCGTTACGAGTGCATTTAGCGCATGAACTATGTGTTTAAACCCCTAGGCTACCCTAGTGGACGAGTTATAGTCTCGTATGAGTTTTCAGAAAAGGGAATACGCACAAATCCCAAATGCACCTATCCCATGAGAATGAATGTAAGAGTGCTCAATCAAGGAGAGGATTTCTCAAAACAAATTCCTTATCCCAAACTATAACTACCATCATATTATCATCAAAAGTACTTTTGAACCATTTAAGTACCCATGAGGTTGTGCATTCAACATTATCATTACTAGAGCAATCAACCGTCTAATCCAATAATCTACTCATTTTCGAGGCACTGCAGTAGCGTCAAAGTTGAGAGTTTGCACCAAAAGGTGTCAATCGCTTACCTATGCTAGCTAGAGCTAGTCCATTGGTTAGTGATATGGAACTCGTTCCCTAGTCTTAGGCGCGCTTAAACCATTATCCATAAGGAAAGAGAAGTTGGACACGAAGAGGTCCTAGAAAACGAGCATAGACCAAATGAGAGCTCCCGTGCAAGCACAAGGATCGTCAAAGAGTTAATTTAGCACACAATACAAATGATGCACCCGCGCAAATGTAGAATGATGGAAGAACATAAAGTCGAGTTTTAAGTGTTTTTTATTTTTTTTTTCAAATGGCCATTGGCTTACAAATACTTTGGAGGAGGACTTTTCTTCCTAACCCCCGGCATTTATATCATTTTTGAAGCAAAACTTCTCTTGACCTTCGAAAAAGTTTTTAGGCGGGCCTTTGCCCTCTTTGAATATTAAAGTAAAGCATTTTTGTTGGGGCCTATTTTTCATCCTCTTTTGACTCCACACGTAAAACTTGACAATATGTTCAAAGAATGTATGGAATGCGCGGGAAATAATCACAAGCAAGGCACTAAATTAGAAAACTCAAGTCACCAAAGAGCATTCAAAAGGTCAAAGTTTTTTTCGTGAAAGTTTTTGAAAGTGCTTGCTAAAACCAAGTCCAAGGTGTGCAATGAAAATACTTAGAAAACTAGATAGACCAAGGATAGAAATGATAATTATTCACAAGAATGCACATTCAAAGGACTAATTAGGTTGAAGCCAAGTAAAAATGACAAGTAGGCTAGATGTGATTTATAGGAAATTTATAAATGATAGTCACAAGTCTTCAATGGTGGGAACACTCTCATGTTAGGGATAGAATACATGAATTCAAGTGTCCATTCAAAGATGATAGGCATGGCATGAAATGAGTGAACTATGTGACTACCCACTCCACACTTAAGATCTAGCTTAGTCCCTTAGCGCAAATAATAAAGAGGATGAGATAAAGGCGCATAGGAACTCCCCTCGTTTGTAGATGTGCCCCACCGATAGAAAACATGCCATTGTGCTAAACTTGATCATACATGATGCAAATAACTTCCTTGATGACAAGAACACGTGAGAGGTTAAAAGCAACAAGTGATATACAACGTAATACAAAACTCAAGTATGAGCAAGAAAGCATCACAAGTCACAAAATAACATCATGGCATAAGATTAATAGAGTTCAAACAAGGAAGTTAAATCACATCCTCCAAAATGTGCACAAGATGTCTTTAGTGCCAAAAATGTTAAACTAGAGTCATAGCATGATATAACAAAATAGTTACAATCTAGCAAACTCAAATAAGGCACATGAACACTAAGGGGCGACATCATCATTCATAGATAAATCAAGGGAGAGGTGGAGGGGCTTGGCGATGTGAAATGGGATTAGAGTGAGTAGAACTCACTACACACTTCAAATTTTACCCACTAATCACAATTTCCACACTACACAATTAGAGCCTAAGCTACTCAAAATCATGCCAAACGCATAAACATGAAAAAAGAAAAAACAACTTATAAATCGGGTTACCTCCCTGGAGGGCCTAGTTTTTCACATCTTGGCAAAGACATAGCAAAGCGTCCCCTAGAATAATTCGTGAGAAGTCCTTTGCTAGGATTCCTTCTCACTGGGCCTTGGACATTTAGGGTGTCAATACACCTTTAAATCTCATTTGAATTTCCTTCCATCAAGCCTACAATGGACTTTTCTTTGTGAGCTTGACCCCTTCAAGTATCCCTTTAGAACTAAGGGTCATGGGAGCTTTTTTTTCAATAATCTTTCAAAATATGGCAAAATGCTCCAAAACTTTTCTCGAGACGTCGTAGTGAAGAAAGGATCTTCATAACTTGTCTCGAGATTGATGGGTTGATGAGCCGTATTTATACGGTTCATCGAGTCATTAAATTCCACCAATTCCAGCACTTTATTATACGAACAGTTACTTCTTAGTATTGTTTCGTGTTTCAGGTGATTTGGAAGCTCTAGGAGGAATTGCGCTTAAAGATGGCACTTTAGGCCATAAATGCATCACAAGATGATTTTGGAGTCATGCGGAGTAAAGGAACTTCATTCGAGAGCAAAAGGGCACAAATCGGACTCACCGGCAGATTTTGAGACCAGCGCACCATGACCGAGACCCCGACTTTGAGAGCCGCCCCGGCCTTATCCGCCCTCACAATGGGGTGATCTCACGGTCCTATCACCAAGTCCGGATGTCCACCTGGTGCCCATGGCCAAGACCCTGGCCAAAAGCTTGTCCGAGGCCGGAGTAAATCATTGCCAAAGTCGCTAGTCCGATCAGCGCAGATTTCAGGACTTAGCCAAATTTCAGGGACTATTTCCGGCTGGCTGAGACACCAACTTCAAGGACCGCCCGAGCTTCAATGTCCATTCAAATGTCCTATTTCAAGGTACTAGCATCAAGTATACATGTCCAGCTAGTGCCCCAGACCAAGAGCCCAGCCAGAAGAGTGTCCGAAAACGAGTCAAATCGGCCCCAAAGTACCCAGTCCGATCACCCTAGCATCCGAGTTCCAGCCGAGTTGACCGAGTTGCATCCTAGTCGCAGCCGAGTTGACCGAGTTCAAAGCCCAAATTCCTCCAGCCCAATGTCATATTTAGGGCAAACTTACATCTAGGGTTTCGGAATATTCAAGAAGATTTAAGGTGGCTTAATTCCCGAGCAAAGAGATAGCTTGAAGATAAAGCCAAGAATATTATGGAAATATTTCCATGATTATCTTTGGCTTATTTTGGGAACTTTAGGGTTTCTCAAACTCTATATAAGGAGGAGTATACAAGACCTAATACTGATCCCACAAACTCACGAGTGAGTCTCCTCTACTCACATCCAAGCCCTAGACGTTCCCTCCTTTCTCCGCCGCCTTGTTCCACTGTGCACCACCATCACTCGGCCGTGACTCACCATAGCTCAGCCGTGACTCACCATAGCTCAGCCGTGACTCAGTCTTTGTTTCCTCGGTTCATTAGTGAAGTACTCTTGTTCTTATTTACTTTCTTCATTGTTTCCATGAGCATGTGTAACTAAACCGATTATTCGGGTTAGGGTTGAATAATTGTGACAATGATTTGAGACTCCATTATTCTTTATTATTCTTGCATTTTATTTAGTTCTTGTGCAAATTATCAGTTTGAATTATTAGGTTAAGGGGAGATCCGAAAGGGTACAACTTAACCTAGTAATACTCACTATCTATTTACTACTTATTTGATACTGACCCGTTAGAATAAGTAGAGCACTAAACCTAATATAACCTGACCAGGAGTACTAGGTTTGCTAGAATTAAACGGTTATAACCTGACCAGGAGTAACCTTAAGAAGACAAGAATAAATACTTAGAAATCAAGGATAAACCTAGTCACAATTGAATAAAACCCTAGCCTGAATATCTTCTCTGCCTGATACACTCTTACTCAATTTCGTGCTCTACTGTTATTTCTTAAACTGTTGCTTTCACCCAATCTTTCTTTTTCCCTCTTACAGAACAAAGTAGTAACTATCTAGCTCCCTTGGGTTCGACCCTTGCTTGCCACTGTACTAACCCACAGTTCAGAGTGAGGAGATTATAAATTTAGATTTGCAGGTACCGACGACGCCTGTCAAATTTTGGCGCCGTTGCCGGGGAGCTACGCACGGTGAAATTTTTGTTCTGTTTTTTGTTTTGTTTTTTTTCGATTTAGTGCTTTTTCACTATTTTTGCAGTTTTGCGAAAAGTCTGCAGGATTCGAGCTACCGGTGTCCGATTTCAGCCCATAATACCTTATTCTGAGCGGAACGACGAGTAGATCAGAAACCACGAGCATATGCTCGTGACATACGCTGTTTTTCGGCCATCGGAGATCGTTTAGTATTTTATTTTGAATTTTTAGTGTTTTTAGAAATTTCCAATTTTTCGTTTATTTCTTTTTTTTGTTGTTTATTTCGTATTTCTTGCTATTCGGTGAATTCTCCTAGTTCGTTATTTTCAACTGCCTTGTTTTCCGATTTCCGATTATCTCGATTTCAATTTCTAGCTTTTAGAGGGTTCTGTCACCAAGACTTACGAGTCTAAGGAGATTGGGTTTTAAGTGAGACTGCTGTGACTCCTCCAATCTCCTAAGGACCCTTTGTTGCTAGTCTGTTCTTGCTATTTCGGTGTCTTGTTATTCGGTGCTTTGCTATTCTTGCACTATGGCTCACGCAAGTGATGCAATTGCTAATAACGAACAGTACGAGGAAGAACAGTTCGACCAAAACCCACCAATAATCAACAACAACGAAGGAGTACAACAAGTGATCTACGACGATCCAGAATAGCTAGTCCGCGATCAAAGGCGTGCACAACGAGAAGCAGCTCGACAGAACCAAGGACCAGTTCGACAGCAGCAACACGTCCAGCAACAGGTACAACAGCAAGCTCTGGCCCGAAATCCAATCCAAGGTCCGCAACAAGTCCGACAACATGCCCCAGCTCGACAACAAGTCCAGGCCCGACCGCAGCAACAAGTTCAACACCAGTTCCAGCCCCAACCGCCCATCAGACGACTCAGACAGCCGGTGTACGAGGAAGAAGCTTATTATCACGATGAGGAGCCATCCATGGGAGAGCTCTCGGTCCCCTACTTCAAAGACCAGTCATGGCCCATCTATAAAGGACCAGAACTCGAAGAAATAGCTATCAGCACCTCAATCGTCCATCACCTTCCCAAATTCTCGGGAGCAAGGGGAGAATCAGCTACAGGGCACTTGAAACGCTATCATGGCAGTTGCCATAATCTCAAACCCTATGGAGCTTCAGTGGATGACTTCAAACTCAAGGCATTCTATTTCTCACTCACTGACTCCGCTACAGACTGGTTTTTATCTCTGCCCTCAGACATCATCTATACATGGGAGGAGATGCAGAAACCGTTTCTCACCAAGTACTACCCAGCAGGACGAGCCATGCAAGTCAGGCGCCAGTTACAGGAGCTTAGGCAGGGACCAAACGAGACCATGTACGAGTACGTGGAGAAATTCATCGCCTTGGAAAAGAGCTGCTGCAACCTAGGCCTACCAGAGAAGTTGCTCGTGGAGTACATGCTAGACGGTCTTTGCAAGCTCGACAGGAAGCTCTTAGACGCCTCAGCTGGAGGCAATCTTATGGACTTATCCCCAGCCGGAGTCCGACGAAAGATAATGGCAGTGTCCGAGAGCAAGCGGTTCCAAGATGAGTCCACCAAAGAAGAAGAATACACCCGGACCAGGAACGTCTCAAGGGTCGAGACCCCATCCAGTACCATGACCGCAGAGATAAAGGAGCTTAAGGAGCTGATGCAGCATGTCATCCGAAGGCAACCAGTCCAGACCAAGCCGTGCGAGTTCTGTGCAGCTACAGACCACAAGACAGACGAGTGCCCTACCTTAGTAGCAGACGACCAGGCTGATGTCAATGCAGTGGGCGATTATCAGAGTTATGGCAACAGACCAGGGGCAGTCCGACAATATGGCGCAGCCACGACCAATCAAGGAGTCAACGGACAGCCCTGGAAGAGCAATAATCAGCAACATCAGGCACAGAGAGAGCGGGTACGATAGAATGCGCCTCAGTAGAATCAGCAGCCCTACCAGCCTCCTTATCGTCAGTACCAGCAAAACGGGCCTAGTCAGTACCAACACCGAGGACCGATCAATAATCAGCCAGGCCCGAGCAATCACAGCTCCAACAAACCTCTCGAAAAGATAGTAGAAGAACTGGCAGCCATGACCAAGGGAGACATTGCAGACTTAAAGAAATAGATGTCCCAGCTTACTACGCTAGTCTCGGATCTCGCAAACAGTGTGAGCACAGGACAACTTCCCTCACAGACAGTTCAAAATCCAAAAGGGAATGTCAGTGCAGTGACATTAAGGAGTGCACGAAGGGCATCAGGACCATCAGAGGACGAGAATCAACAAAAGCCCGAGGACGAAGCAGCCGAGCCTAGTACCTTCGGCCAGGACGAGATCCGACCAGACCTGATCCCATCAGCCGAGATCTCTCAGCCAGGGCCGGTTCCTATCACCGAGAATTCTAACGTCCAGGTACCTCTGCCTTTTCCTGTGCAGGTTCGAGCTCCAAAGAAGTATGTGATGGACAGGGAAGTGTGGGAGCTATTCAGCAAGGTGGAAATCAATATCCCACTCTTTGAGGCCATTAAGCAGATTCCGAGGTACTCCAAGTTTCTGAAAGAGTTGTGCACAAACAGACGAAGGGGAACCCAGCCCGACCAGGAGCTTATGAGCAGGAATGTTTCAGCAGTGATTCAACGCAAGGTGCCACCAAAGTGTGGTGATCCAGGCACATACACCATTCCCTGCACGATCGGTAACATTAGGATAGAGAATTGCATGCTAGATCTCGGTGCTTCTATCAATGTTTTATCGTACTCTATATACTCCTATTTGCGTATTGGACCTCTAGAACCTGCAGGTCTCACCATACAGCTGGCGGATAGGTCGTGCAAGCAGCCCGAGGGCAAGATTGAGGATGCGCTAGTACAGGTGGGAGAGCTAGTGTTCCCAGCCGACTTCTATGTGCTCAAGATGGAGAACTGCGGCCCGACAGACCATGCACCGATTTTACTCGGCCGGCCGTTCCTCAAGACTTCAAAGATGAAGATAGATTGCGACACTGGGACACTGTCCATGGAGGTCGAAGGGGAGGTGTTCAGTTTTGACATCATCAGGGCCATGAAGCATCCCACAGAGTACGAGGCGGTCCATGCCTTAGACACCTTGGACGACCTTGTCCAGGAGGTACGCCCAGAGAGAGGGACCGACCCACTAGAGCAGGTGATCGAGGAGGCAGTGTACTCGCCCGAGGATTCATATGAGCATACAGAGGCGACCATGGATGCCCTAGATCAGCTAGAGATCGCCCAGCCACTCACACCAAGGTATGAGGTTAATGCGATTCGGTTATTTAAATCACAAGTGTGTTTGCCTTCTGTTGTGCAGGCACCTACAGTTGAGTTGAAGCCTCTACCTAGTCACTTGAAGTATGCATTCTTAGGGGCAAATAGCACGCTGCCAGTCATCATCAAGAGCGGTCTAGAGGCAGATCAGGAGCATAGGCTAATTGGAGTGCTGACCGAGCACAAACTGGCCATTGGATGGACACTAGCCGACATCAAAGGAATCAGCCTGGCAGTTTGTATGCACCGGATCTTACTGGATGATGGAGCAAAACCTTCGAGGGAGCCTCAACGCAGATTGAATCCTATTATGATGGAGGTGGTCCAGAAGGAGATTCAGAAGCTGTTGGATGCTGATGTGATTTACCCGATCTCAGACAGTCAGTGGGTAAGTCCGGTACATGTTGTGCCAAAGAAGACAGGGATCATAGTGGAGAAGAACGCCAAGGGCAAAATGGTCACGACACGAGTCACGAATGGATGGCGCATGTGCATAGACTACAGGAAGCTGAACGCAGTTACGCGCAAGGATCACATTCCTCTTCCATTCATTGACCAGATGCTCGACCGCTTGGCAGGTAAGCCTTATTTCTGCTTTCTAGATGGATTTTCAGGCTATAATCAGATTCCCATAGCACCCGAGGATCAGGAGAAGACGACCTTCACATGTCCATTCGGTACGTTTGCTTTTCACCGGATGTCCTTTGGCTTGTGTAACGCACCCGACACTTTTCAGCGGGTCGTTACTAGCATATTCTCTGACATGATAGGTTCGTTTATAGAGGTGTTTATGGATGACTTCACTGTACATGGTGACACTTTTGATGCATGTCTAGATAATTTGAGCACGGTATTAGCACGCTGTGTTTCTATGAATTTGGTGCTCAATTATGAAAAGTGTCATTTTATGGTTACTCATGGAGTAGTACTCGGTCATATAGTCTCACATGAGGGGATAGAGGTAGACAAAGCTAAGATAGACTTGATTGTTACTCTGCCATATCCCTCCACAGTCCGTGATATTAAGTCATTTCTAAGGCATGCTGATTTCTATCGTAGATTCATAAAGGATTTCTCTAAAAAGGCGCTGCCTTTGTCTAACCTCTTGCAGAAAGATGTTCCTTTTGAGTTTACAGATCAGTGCAGAGCAGCATTTGACGAGCTGAAGGAGGCCCACACCAGCACGCCCATCATTAGAGCTCCGGACTGAGCGCAGCCCTTAGAGAGTATGTGTGACGCGAGTGATTATACTGTAGGAGCAGTTCTTGGTCAGAAGGTGGACAAGAAGCCTGTGGTGATCTACTACGCTTCGAGGACACTGGATTTGGCCCAGAAGAACTATTCGACCACAGAGAAGGAGCTGCTAGCCATGGTTTTTGCCTTGGAGAAATTTAGATCATATTTGCTATGTACTAAAGTTGTTGTCTATTCTGACCATGCAGCTATTAGGTACTTGATGACGAAGAAGGAGGCAAAACCAAGGCTCATTAGGTGGATCCTGCTCCTACAGGAGTTTGACGTGGAGATAAGGGACAAGAAGGGCATAGAGAACACAGTGGCAGATCACCTTAGCCGCCTTGTCCGAGAGGAGGATGCCGGGTAGATTACCGAGACGTTTCCAGATGAGCACTTGTATGCTATTTCGGGTAAGATGCCATGGTTCGCTCCCCTAGTGAACTACCTGGTAGGAGGTGAGTTCTCGCCCTCATATTCTAGGGCTCAGTGTTTGAAATTGAAGCATGATGCTAAATACTATGTGTGGGATGATCCGTACTTGTGGAAAATAGGTGTAGATCAGATTCTTAGACGGTGCATCCCCGATGATGAGATTGCTTCAGTTATTAGTTTCTGCCATGAGCTTGCATGTGGTGGCCATTTCGGCCCTAGGAGGACGGCTAGGAAAATTTTAGATAGTGGTTTCTTTTGGCCACATGTTTTTAGAGATGCCTACAACCATTGTAAGAGATGTGATAAATGCCAGAGAGTAGGTAATATTTCGGCCAGACAGGAGATGCCACAGGTCCCCATACTAGTGAATGATGTGTTTTACATTTGGGGGATAGATTTTATGGGTCCTTTTCCTCCTTCATGTGGATTTTCTTACATCTTAGTTGCAGTTGACTATGTGTCCAAGTGAGTAGAGGCCAAGGCCACTAGGTGTGATGATGCTAAAACTGTCATAGACTTTTTGCGCACTAACATCTTTTGCAGGTACGGAGTACCTAAGGCCATTATCAGCGATCAGGGGACACACTTCTGCAACCGAATGATGGCTTCCACATTGAAGCACTACCATGTTCACCACCGGACTTCCACAGCATAAGCGGTTAGATGAGGCACTATGGGCATACAGGACAGCCTACAAGATGCCGATAGGCACCTCACCTTTTCGGTTAGTCTATGGGAAGGCGTGCCACTTACCAGTCGAGCTAGAACACAAGGCATATTGGGCACTGAAGAAGTGCAATCTAGACTTACAGGCAGCCGGGCTAGACAGGAAATTGCAGTTCTGTGAGCTTGAGGAGATGCGCCTCGAGGCTTATGAGAGCCAAACAGACTACAAGGCGCGGACCAAGCTCTACCACGACAAATTCATACTCAGGCGCACATTTGAAGTCGGACAGCAGGTGCTCTTGTTTTCATCTCGATTACGACTCATGCCCGGAAAGTTGAGGTCCAGATGGACCGGCCCTTACACCATCACACGGGTCTTTAATCATGGAGCAGTCGAACTTGAGAGCCTGACAGGAGGAGACCGATTCAGGGTCAATGGACAGCGAGTGAAGCATTATCATGGAGAGGCCAACCTGTCCGTTCATCAGTTTGACCTAGCCGAGCCCCTTGACACCACCGCTGATGGGATTGCACTTGCTGAGCCTCCTGACACATAAAGGAGGTACTGTCGAGCCAACGACGTTAAACAAAGGCGCTCGCAGGGAGGCAGCCCTGCACGGTTTGCTTTTCAGTTTATTTACTTATTATGTTTGTCTGAGTCTTGAGTCTTATTGTCACATTGTACTTGGGAAAGAAGATGATTTTCATGCAGGGGCAGAGGCGGACGTATCCAAGATATTGCATAAGACTGTATCCAATGCGAGTATTCACACCTTGAATAAATTGTGTCAAGAAACATGAGCGTTTAAAGATTCTGTCACAAAGACTTACGAGTCTAAGGAGGTTGGGTTTTAAGTGAGACCGTTGTGACTCCTCCAACCTCCTGGGAATCTTTTATTCGTCTTAATGTTATTGACGCAGCCCTTTCATTGTGTGACGAACTCACATTGCGATACAAGCTCCAATGGTGCTCCTCGAGGACTCGTAGGAGAATAATCAGTTGTTTCTGATCGTCACGCACCGCACGAGGGAAGTGCCTGTCCTTACTCTCTTATTATTTCCCTTTGTTTTATATATGCATGCATTGTGAGTCTAGATTTGAGTCGTGCCGTGAGGACACGGCTTATTTCAAAAGTGTGGGGTGGGAGAGTCAGTCAGTGAGTCAGCACGTTTATTTACTGCACCCTGCACAGAGTCAGCACGTTTCCCGTCATTTTTAAAATTTTTGTACATGATACTTCACTACTTCCTAGACTTGCAGTATTGGATAATGATTAGGTGAAATAGATAGAGCCAATTACATGCATGTCTTTGGTGAAAATTAACTTGGGCGACTAATATGTGATTTTAAAATTTTTGCGTGCCTTTGTTAGTTGAGATAAACAGGGATGTGGAGTTGATAGAAATGCCCTAGAGAGACTTGACAGATCATTCAAAGACCAAACTCAGATATATGGTTATGTGGAGCTTGTGGAGGCTAGCACTTCGAAGCAACATAGTATGAGTCTGCTCCGCCACTGCGGCACCTTTGCGGTTGGTTGGGACGGGAATACTTCACACCGTCCAAGCTCTAGTCTGAGTAGCCGGGAAAATAGACAAGCGACCCTTGGCTTGACCCGAGTCAAAAGGACGATGATGAGTGAGAGCAAGTAGGTTCGAGCAAGTCACAATCCACACCACAAAGCAACAAATCCATCACCATTGTGAAAGTTTGCACCGAAATCAAGTGTAGAGCACCATTGAAAATATCAAAGCCGTTGACACTATAGCTGGCCGAAAAGCACTCAAATACTTTGAAGCTCGAATCAATCACGTGCAAGAAAAAGCGGCAAGGCATAACCATATAGCAGCGAGTTCGAGTCCGAGAATGAGGTTCATGGGTCTAAAAAGGGCTATCTCCAGATACATCCGAATTGATTTACATCTCGACCCAAAGTTAACACGTATCTTTAACCCGTGTTTCCGCACAAGTCTATTAGTAACAAGCATGCATAAAAGGCGAGATCTAGAGTAGCCAAGTCATGTCCATGTAGCACGTCTAGGATGACCGAAGCATTGTGGTGTTTACATTATTCGTTCCTCTCATGACCTAGTTCTTGTTCGGGACGAACAAGTTTAAGTGTGGGGTGGTTTGATGAGCCGTATTTATACGACTCATCGAGTCATTAAATCCCACCAATTCCAGCACTTTATTATACGAACAGTTACTTCTTAGTATTGTTTCGTGTTTCAGGTGATTTGGAAGCTCTAGGAGGAATTGCGCTTAAAGATGGCATTTTAGGCCATAAATGCATCACAAGATGATTTTGGAGTCATGCGCAGTAAAGGAACTTCATTCGAGAGCAAAAGGGCGCAAATCGGACTCACCGGCAGATTTTGAGACCAGCGCACCATGACCGAGACCCCGACTTTGAGAGCCGCTGATGGACCAAAATTATACGAATCATAAACACAGTATAACCCCCTTAATTAGACATTTTGTCTATTTAACTTTTGCTTGTTAGTTCAGATATATTTTTACAGGGTATTTCAGAGCTTAGAGAGAATACATGCTAAAGAGGAGCTTTTAAAGCAGAAAAGATGTTACGAGTCAATCCAAGGTCAAGATCATATGCCGACTGAAGAAATATCAAGGATCCTGACGTTGAATCACTCATAACAAATTAATCAGAAGAATCAGGAGAGGAATCAAGACAGCCCGGGATAAAACACATTGACAGTTTTGTGAAAAGACTGCACAAAACTGTACAAAATTCACATTTGGGCAAGATGACCGGCCACTTGGGCAAGAAGTGGCCAAAGCCACCCCTCCTCCTCCCTCCACCACCGGCAACTGGCGGCTCCTCCACATGGTGACCGGCGGCTTTTGCTCCTCCATAGGTGGCGGCTCCTCCTTGCTCCTCCTCTCCTTCCTCCATGTGGTGGCCATCTCCTCCCTCCATTTTCTCCTCCAATCACCATGGGACACTTGTGGCCATCTCCTCCTCCTCCCATGGCTATATAAGGAGGAGATCCTCCTCCTCATAGAGAACACACCTCAAAATCAAAATTCACTTATCTCTCTAAAGTTTTGTAAGTTGTAATATTTGTTTGGCTTTGGAAATAAAGGATAGCTCCCTTGGCGCTTCAACGGTTGTAAGTAATTCTTAGTATTTATTCAACTGTTTTTATTTCCTTAGTTATAATGTTTAGCGCGATAAATAGTAGCTAAACTAGTAGTTCGGTCTAAGGGGCGCACTTGTATTATAAAATGTTTTAGACTATTAACTTAGTGTCTCGCCTTAGTATTCAAAACTTATTCTATGTGCCATATATTAAGTCAGAACGTCCAAGGTTGAGTGGACGCTTGGAATGGCAAAACTCTTCCGTGGGGGTTCGTAAACTTGTACGAATAAGTGGATGCTTGGAATAGAAAAGCATATCTGAGAAGTTTGACTTCCCTTAAACACCATTTGGTTAATCGGGAATGATTGATCAAATGGATGCACGTAGGCTAATATAACCGGGAATGGAGTATTAGTCTAAGTAGAATAAGTGCTCTACGTCCTTGGAATAGGCTAGACAGTGTACGCAAATCGAGTGCTTGGAATGGCCTTGATACACTGTTTGAATACTTAGCAGATTCACTAAGAGTCAATGATAAACAGGATATAATACAAGGCCCTTGAAACCGAACATTTCTCCTCAATTATAAACTGCAATTTACTTTCCAGTACTAAAACCAACCAACCAATCAATCAATCAATCACTTAGCTGGTAGCTTTAAAACCAACCAATCAACCTAAAACACGCTCTCTCGCTGGATAAACCCCCTCAAAGAACGACTATCCCACTGATTCCCTTGGGTTCGACCCCTACTTACCAAGTACTACCCAGTAGTATAGTTGCGAGTAGCGGACTATTATAAATTTATTTGTACATTTGCTCTGACGACAAGCATCTGTCAAATTGGCGCCGTTGCCGGGGAATCAGTCGTCGGATAGTTGTTCTTTCCCTCCCCTTTCTTTTTTTTTCTTTCTTTTCCCTATGTCATTACCCATTACGCCGCATGCATGGACAACGCGATTTCTGCCCCTGTTCGGAGGAACAGAGGGAGAAGACCCAGTACAGCACTGCCGAAACTTCCACCACGTCTGCCACCACATAAAACCTGAGAACGAAGTATTAGAGGAATTTAAGCTGAAATGCTTCAAATTCTCTCTAACCGACTTCGCCACGATATGGTATTACACATCCACCTCTAGCAGTGCAGAACGTTACGTAGATCTCTGCGTTCCATTCCTGAAGGAATTCTCCCCACCATCTTTACGCCAAGAAACCCGTGAGAAGATCATGTGCCTTCATCAATCCCGGGATGAGACTTTGGACGAATACTACATGAACTACGATGCCATCGTCTCAAGCTGCCCGCACCATGGATTTACGAAGAAAGTTCTTCTCCAAAAATTTCTTCGTGGGATGAGGCCCGAAGAACTGGGAAGAGTTAACGAAGCTATGAGAAGGTCTGCCACAAACTTCACCGTTGCTGACATGTGGTACCTTATAATCGGCCTGGCCGCTGCCACAAGACGAGTACCCCAAACTGACGAGGAAATGCAGACAGAAGAAGCTGACCCAGAGGCTGACAAAGAAGAAACCACCGAGCCGTCAGAAGAGACTCCCGAACCGTCTGAAGAATCAGACATGGAAAGCACCGGAAGCAACGAAGTAGGAGTCCAGAACACCACTGACGAACTGCCCAATCCATACCCGACTATCATTACCCAGGCAGCTGAAACTATCTACGATCAGTTCCTCACGAACCAACATAACGAGGCAGAACCAAGCCTCGTGAGGCCTTCCCGACTTTTCCCCTTAATCAATGAGCAAGTCGCAGCGAACTGTGCGATCAATGAAGAAGCTCAAAGGAGGATGGGAAAAGGACCTCTGCAGAATAACCCCTCGATGGAGCATTGCTATGCCGCAACTGGACTAGGCAGTCCCAAATACAAAAACTTCAAAAGGCTAGTAGTGAAAGGTCCATCACCCCCTCCGGGGTATTGGAAGGAAAAAATCCCAAAACAAAGGAGTCCTGACCCGAATACAACATCCGGCAAGAAGTCAGGACGAGTCAAAGCAAGAAACAACACAGGAACGGTGGTGAAGTTCGACTTGAGCCACCCATGGGACCCAAACCAGTAATCCACAACGAGGTACTGTCGAGCCAACGACGTTAAACAAGTGCACTGGTCGGGAGGTAACCCGACACTATATTACTTTCCGCACTTTTAATTTCTGTCATTTAAATTCAGTATTTAGTTTTAAGCTTGCATGACTTTTGAACTAAGGCACGCCTTCGTTCAAAAGTGGGGGGGTGAGAACCACCTGTGTACATAAATAACATGCTTGCTATTTTCTTTTTCTTTTTTAGTAGTAGTATCTTTTTGAAAATATGAACTTAAGAATGTGAAAAAGATAGATCATAATTCATGCATTAACCTTGTGAAAATTCAAACTGTTTAAAAACTTAGAATGTAACTTTTCAATTGTCCTTTGTGCTGAGATAACCAGGGATGTGGAGTTGACATAAACTGCCCTAGAGAGGCTTGGCAAGCAATCAAAGGATAAGATCAAACTATATGGTTTTCGAAGTCAGTGGAGGCTGCACTTCGGGTTTCAGTGAAGAATTGAAGTCATCTCCGCCATGTAGTGTTTATGCAAAAAGAAAAGAAAAGGCGAGGACGGGAATCAGACCGTCCTCTCTCTAGTCAAAGTAGCCGAGAAAATAGATGAGCGACCCTCATCTTGACCCGCGCAAAACGACAAAGATGAGAGGAGCGGGGAGGTATTTCCATAGGCTTGCGGGCGATGATTGTGAAATTAAATCCACTGTTCAAGCAAGTGTTCAGGGTTGAGTTCGGACAGACCTTGAACTCTCTTTACAGCAGTTCAAGGTGCAGTTGAGACAGGTCTTGAACTCTATCCACAACAGTTTAGTAAACAGAATGAAAGACAGGAGCACGCACAGATTGATAACCCAGTTCGGCTTCGCCTACTCTGGGGGGTTTCCCACACCCGAAAAAGGGACAACAAATCTTATTACGAGTTTAGGGTAACAGGAGGTCTTACTCTTACACAACACCTTGTTTGTAATGGCCTCACCACTAACACTCCGTCTCTCAGATTTGCAACCGAGGTTTGTAGCAACTCCCCTCGATCCCCTTCGTCCAGACCTACCGTCCGAACGTGCTCGACCTTCACTTGAAGCTCGGATGCTTTCCTTCGAAAGCTTGTTTGCCTTGGTTGTGTGCGCTTGTACGATCGCTTCCAGGTAGTCTGAGTTGCACTTGCTAAGACTACTCTTACACCGATGAGTTTCCAGTAGGGAGAACTCAATCGGCTGTCGCTCCTCCTCCAATCAGTAGGATTTTCTCGTGTTTATTTTCTCAGCAGGAGCAACTCTTAATCTGGACGCCCTAGCCTCCTTTTTATAGGCTTTAGAGAAGACAGATCCGGATCTGAATATCCTGATAATAAATCGGAGATACTTCAGAATATTTGCAGAATATTCAACCAAAACCAATCTCCGAAGATGACTTCTACGCCAAGCCACCCGACAACTTCTCAACCAATCTGCACAGATCTGATCCCATATCTGATCTGTTGAGATGACTCCATGATGTGTTCCAATCAAGTACTCTCATCGAAATCTTCGGGGGATCCATATCTTTATTCAAATATTCAAGAGATATTCTCTTTTGAAGGATGATCCGATGGTCTTTAAATCTGGTAAGATAATCTTCGAATGATATCCTGAGTATCTGTTTCTTCATTGACCGACTTCAACCGAAAAGATCCTCAATCCCAGATCCTCAATCTTCAGAATCTTCTGAATCCAGATCATGCGTCTTCTGCACGTTGTACTTCTGTTCCAGTGCGTGATTGAACTCTTCTTGAACTCTAGCTCAAACTGTCTAAAGCCGTTTTGCCAAAGCCATGGCATTCATGGGAACATCAGATTGGACCTCCCAAAAATGCTTGAGAAAATGGACAAGCAAAGCCACAAAAGGCGAAAAGCTCGAAGAAGCAAATCAAGAGGCCAAAGGCCCAAAATTGTGAAGGTTTTAACCAAACAAAAAGTGAATTACTCAAAGAGTCAAATCAAAGTCCAAAGGCCAATTCACTACAAAAGTAGTCCCTCGCCAAAAAAGAAAGAAATCAAAAAGGCTCAACTCAGTGAAACCCGAACCGAATCACGTGCTAAAGAAAGCTACCATAAAACCATATAGTGCGAGACGATCCCGAGATTGCAGTCCAGGAGCCTAAAAAGGGCTATCTCCCGAGACATCCAATATAATTTGCATCTCAGCACGGAGGTACAAGTATTAAGTTTCTTCTATTTATTTACGCAGTTTAATTTAGTAATAAGTAGTAATGCATGAATTAGGATAGATATAGTACCACAGTCTAATTTTCATATTCCAAAGCCAACTTAACATACCGCCCTTGAATAGCATTGTTCGGGACGAACAACTAAAAGTGTGGGGTGATCTGATGGACCAAAATTATACGAATCATAAACACGGGATAACCCCCTTAATTAGACATTTTGTCTATTTAACTTTTGCTTGTTAGTTCAGATATATTTTTACAGGGTATTTCAGAGCTTAGAGAGAATACATGCTAAAGAGGAGCTTTTAAAGCAGAAAAGATGTTACGAGTCAATCCAAGGTCAAGATCATTTGCCGACTGAAGAAATATCAAGGATCCTGACGTTGAATCACTCATAACAAATTAATCAGAAGAATCAGGAGAGGAATCAAGACAGCCCGAGACAAAACACATTGACAGTTTTGTGAAAAGACTGCACAAAACTGTACAAAATTCACATTTGGGCAAGATGACCGGCCACTTGGGCAAGAGGTGGCCAAAGCCACCCCTCCTCCTCCCTCCACCACCGGCAACCGGCGGCTCCTCCACATGGTGACCGGCGGCTTTTGCTCCTCCATAGGTGGCGGCTCCTCCTTGCTCCTCCTCTCCTTCCTCCATGTGGTGGCCATCTCCTCCCTCCATTTTCTCCTCCAATCACCATGGGACACTTGTGGCCATCTCCTCCACCCATGGCTATATAAGGAGGAGCTCCTCCTCCTCATGGAGAACACACCTCAAAATCAAAATTCACTTATCTCTCTAAAGTTTTGTAAGTTGTAATATTTGTTTGGCTTTGGAAATAAAGGATAGCTCCCTTGGCGCTTCAACGGTTGTAAGTAATTCTTAGTATTTATTCAACTGTTTTTATTTCCTTAGTTATAATGTTTAGCGTGATAAATAGTAGCTAAACTAGTAGTTCGGTCTAAGGGGCGCACTTGTATTTAAAAATGTTTTAGACTATTAACTTAGTGTCTCGCCTTAGTATTCAAAACTGATTCTATGTGCCATATATTAAGTCAGAACGTCCAAGGTTGATTGGACGCTTGGAATGGCAAAACTCTTCCGTGGGGGTTCGTAAACTTGTACGGATAAGTGGATGCTTGGAATGGCAAAGCTTATATGAGAAGTTTGACTTCCCTTAAACACCATTTGGTTGATCGGGAATGATTGATCAAATGGATGCACGTAGGCTAATATAACCGGGAATGGAGTATTAGTCTAAGTAGAATAAGTGCTCTACGTCCTTGGAATAGGCTAGACAGTGTACGCAAATTGAGTGCTTGGAATGGCCTTGATACACCGTTTGAATACTTAGCAGATTCACTAAGAGTCAATGATAAACAGGATATAATACAAGGCCCCTGAAACCGAACATTTCTCCTCAATTATAAACTGCAATTTACTTTCCAGTACTAAAACCAACCAACCAATCAATCAATCAATCACTTAGCTGGTAGCTTTAAAACCAACCAACCTAAAACACGCTCTCTCGCTGGATAAACCCCCTCAAAGAACGACTATCCCACTGATTCCCTTGGGTTCGACCCCTACTTACCAAGTACTACCCAGTAGTATAGTTGCGAGTAGCGGACTATTATAAATTTATTTGTACATTTGCTCTGACGACAAGCATCTGTCAGCCGCCCCGGCCTTATACGCCCTCACAATGGGGTGATCTCAAGGTCCTATCACCAAGTCCGGATGTCCACCTGGTGCCCATGGCCAAGACCCTGGCCAAAATCTTGTCCGAAGCCGGAGTAAATCATTGCCAAAGTCGCTAGTCCGATCAGCGCAGATTTCAGGACTATTTCTGGCTGGCTGA
Organism: Rhodiola kirilowii; assembly: GCA_033675215.1. NCBI lineage: Eukaryota > Viridiplantae > Streptophyta > Magnoliopsida > Saxifragales > Crassulaceae > Rhodiola > Rhodiola kirilowii. Next base: position 22,523,914 of record CM066199.1, read on the forward strand.
GACACCAACTATAAGGACCGCCCGAGCTTCAATGTCCAATCAAATGTCCTATTTCAAGGTCATAGCATCAAGTATACATGTCCAGCTAGTGCCCCAGACCAAGAGCCCGGCCAGAAGAGTGTCCGAAGGTGAGTCAAATCGGCCCCAAAGTACCCTGTCCGATCAGCCCTAGCATCCGAGTTCCAGCCGAGTTGACCGAGTTACATCCGAGTCGCAGCCGAGTTGACCGAGTTCAAAGCCCAAATTCCTCCAGCCCAATGTCATATTTAGGGCAAACTTACATTTAGGGTTTCGGAATATTCAAGAAGATTTAAGGTGGCTTAATTCCCAAGCAAAGAGATAGCTTGAAGATAAAGCAAAGAATATTATGGAAATATTTCCATGATTATCTTTGGCTTATTTTGGGAACTTTAGGGTTTCTCAAACTCTATATAAGGAGGAGCATACAAGACCTAATACTGATCCCACAAACTCACGAGTGAGTCTCCTCTACTCACGTCCAAGCCCTAGACGTTCCCTCCTTGCTCCGCCGCCTTGTTCCACCGTGCACCACCATCACTCGGCCGTGACTCACCATAGCTCAGCCGTGACTCACCATAGCTCAGCCGTGACTCAGTCTTTGTTTCCTCGGTTCATTAGTGAAGTACTCTTGTTCTTATTTACTTTCTTCATTTTTCTTCCATGAGCATGTGTAACTAAACCGATTATTCGGGTTAGGGTTGAATAATTGTGACAATGTTTTGAGACTCCATTATTCATTATTATTCTTGCATTTTATTTAGTTCTTGTGCAAATTATCAGTTTGAATTATTAGGTTAAGGGGAGATCCAAAAGGGTACAACTTAACCTAGTAATACTCACTATCTAGTTACTGCTTATTTGATACTGACCCGTTAGAATAAGTAGAGCACTAAACCTAATATAACCTGACCAGGAGTATTAGGTTTGCTAGAATTAAACGGTTATAACCTGACCAGGAGTAACCTTAAGAAGACAAGAATAAATACTTAGAAATCAAGGATAAACCTAGTCACAATTGAATAAAACCCTAGCCTGAATATCTTCTCTGCCTGATACACTCTTACTCAATTTTGTGCTCTACTGTTATTTCTTAAACTGTTGCTTTCACCCAATCTTTCTTTTTCCCTCTTACAGAACAAAGTAGTAACTATCTAGCTCCCTTGGGTTCGACCCTTGCTTGCCACTGTACTAACCCACAGTTCAGAGTGAGGAGATTATAAATTTAGATTTGCAGGTACCGACGACCCCTGTCATGGGCACACCCTGCTTGAGTTTTTAAATCATGTCCTTGGGTGTCCTGTCCTCAATCTCCCTCTCTAAACTTATGTCTTCTTGTATGCAAAAATTCTCTTTAGGTCTATGTGAATCTCTACAAAGTCTTTGTACCCTTGAAATCCTTTTACCTCAATATGCTCTTCTTTTGCCTCTTCCTCATCCAAAATTCCATTTTCAATTGCTCGTTGCGCCAATTGCGTTTCAAGCATCTTTAGCCGAGCATGCAAATTTTGATTGGATTGTTTTATCTCCATCAATTCTTGTTTGATCTCAAGGAGTGTGGCCATTATACGGTCCGAGTTTGAGGGCTCACTTTGTGGTTGAGGATATTGAGGGTAGAAGTCTTCAACTTCAAAGCATTGGCTATCATCCCAATTTGGAGAATATGAATGTGTTGGATAGCCATTATCTCCCCTATAAGATTTTAGTTGCTTGTCCTATTGGTAGTATTCTCCGTTGTACATGACTTGTTGATAGTGGTTGTACATCCAATAGTCTCCACAATGGGCATTTGGTTGATCCTCTTCTTGATAACATTCTCCATTGTTCATGACTTGTTGCTTGTATGAATCCATGCTCGCAAAACAAGATAAACATAAGCTAGCAAGGGATATGAGTGTGAAAAGGATATAGAAGTATAAGAAAATGAAATATATCTACAAGAATAGTCGGAACTTCTACACAATCTAAGCTAGAAATGTGCTAATTAGTTGCTCCCCGGCAACGGAACCATTTTGACATTGTAATTTTTCTACTCCTTAAATGGATGTGAACCAAGATGTAGCAAATTAGTTAAAAATAATTTATATTAACCGGTAAGACCGAGTCGAATCCAAAGGACCAAGCCCAGCACATGCACTATATGAGATTGTGTTTTCATTCCGCTATTCTAATAAAAAAGATGAAGGTGTGTATCTAAATCCTAGATGGCAAGTAAATAGAGATAGAAGATAGATTAGGGGAGTTTTGAGGGGTTACTCTCCTCCTTGGCATTCCCTAATGATCACGTATACAAGAATTAAGCATACCAAAGGTGTTAGATAGTCTAGAACCTAGCTTAGACTAATGTTTACAATTTTCATGTGAATTTATTCCTAGCCAAACCATCTTAATTAGAACCTCACTCCATCGAGATGTAGATTCACTCTATAGCCTTTATTATCCTTGAAACATCTACTAAGGTAATAAATGCAATAGGCATAAAGTACTAGTTCACTTCATTTCCATGCATTTACTGTCGTAAACACTAGAAATGATCATTTTTACTACATCCAAACCTTCACTAAGGTCCATCGATACTTAGATCAAGTTTTAAGATCAACATGTTACTTAGGCATTTCATCAAACACTTCATAGCAAGTCAAAATAAAGCACTTAGTGAAAATGAATTCAACACCATTCGTTGGCATTAATTGATGATTTGTTTAGTGACCTAGCCCAAGACTAAATGAAATCAACTTTCGTTAACATTTCTTGAAGCCTTAGATCATCAAAGGCGGAGTCTCACTCTTTCAAGATAATAACTCACTTTAACTCACCACTTAGTTCATAACTTTCATTACAAACCAAATCCAATGAATTAAACATTAAATCCTAGCCAAGCATCCATTTACTAGAGTTCACCTTCATGATTAAGATATGGATCATTTTCTCCATACTAAAACTATTCTCTAGCTCTTTCAATTAATAGGTTCAAGGTTTAGTCTAAGTTGTCACTTAGGCATTTTATCGAACACCATGAGTGCATAGCATTTCATAGCACAAGAGAAAATGAAATCAACAATCATCCATATGAATTCCAATGTGTATTTGTGATCATAGAGTGCACAAGAACTACCCACACATCATCATATACATGTTTTCAATACAAACAATAAGAGAGAGAAAAGATGAGTAGAGAAAACTCAAGTGGTAGATGGTTTCAGCTTTAGATTTCTTCCTTGATCTTCTCTCCTCCCCAAGTAATCCTTTGATGATGGTGATCCTTCCTTAGCCTTATTCTCACACTTTTTTCTCTAAAAATCACCCCCCTCTTAGGTCAAAACCATCTCTTTCTATTTATAGCCCAAAAGCTGAAATTTCTGGGTTTCAAGTCCAACCGGTCGGTTGGGAGTGACCCTAAATCTCAATCGGTCGGTTGGGAGTGGCCGGTGGGACTTTTAGCAATCAGAGGTTTTCAACCGGTCGGTTGAAAGCATGCGAGAGCAATGGTTGACAATGGAGGTGCCCAATCGGTCGACTGGAATCTCAACCAGTGTGCCTTATGAGGGCTTATTCGCTGTCTTAAAGTCCGAATTTGGTCTTAGAATAAACTAGAGAATTGTAGCGCTTTGAGTCATCTTTCCAACGACCAATAGGTCGACCAATTTAGACACCATATGCGCCTTGGAATGCAAAATAACTCAGAAAGGTCAACCAGCCCTATTTTGCGATGAAACTTCGATTTTTCATGCGATCTTGATATTGAGGTCTTGAATTCAATGGGGAATAAATTTGTACTTCAAATGTGGAAGGCAAGGGTTAAATGAAATCGAAAAACGTTGGATATGAATCAAAGCGTTGGTAAAATATGGCGAAAAATAAGGCAAAAATTTGAATTATCAGTCCTTTTCTGCATCTCACTCCATCTTAATTTCCGTGCCGTGTCTTCTATTAGGTCCCTGATTTCCTAAATGTCTAAATTCATCACTGAACCTCTTGCTGCAGCATCAAGCATACGCCGTTTTAGTAGAGCAATCCCATCAAGAAAGCTCTCAATAAAAGAAATCGGTCAGTCCATGGTGTGGACAACTGTCTACAAGGTCCTCGAAGTGCATCAAATATTCATATAATGTTTCACATTTGAATTGCTGAATAGAAGCAATCTTCTCGTGGGTTTCAAAACAAATGGACGGTGGAGAAAACCTTTTTAGAAATCGGCCTCATAGATCCATCTACGTAGTTTCACAGCATGTAAGTGATGAAAAGTACCAAGATCTAGCAGAGTTAGTTAAAGAAAAGAAAAAGATTTTTAGGTTGAACCTCTCCAGTGATTCTTCTTTAGGCTTCATAGCGCAACAAGCGAGTAAAACTTCTTTACATGTGTCACAGGGTTTTCCCCAACTACACCTCCGAATTTAGAGAGACGATGAATCATCGAACACTTAACCTCGCTTCCATCATCTTCCTCGTCGTATTCTTCCTCACATAATGTTGCACTGCAATAAGAAGACATAGTGAATCACAAAATGTAAACTAAAAAGAAACAACTTCAACGAAACGCAGCTCGCCTGCAACGACGCCAAAATTTGACGCTCATCGTCTGACGCATAAAATTTAATTTAATTTAATTTTTCATGCGAACAACTAGTTAGTAAAACTAGTTGTTGAAGCTGTATCTGTAAACAATAAAAAATGGGGGTTTGTGAGTGATTTTGAGAGCAAATGAAAATACAAAGAATAGTTTTCTTACCAGAGATAATATTCAGCCTAGGATTTTCACTTGTGACATTGACAGCTAATCATATATCAAGTTTATAAGCGTGGTTATTCCGACAAAGGTAATAACCTAAAGTATCCCCGCAAAGGTGATACACCACAACATAATCCAGCAAAGGTAATAGGCTTCTTGTTCTCTGACAGATGCTTGTCGTCAGAGCAAATGTACAAATAAATTTATAATAGTCCGCTACTCGCAACTATACTACTGGGTAGTACTTGGTAAGTAGGGGTCGAACCCAAGGGAATCAATGGGATAGTCGTTCTTTGAGGGGGTTTATCCAGCGAGAGAGCGTGTTTTACGTTGGTTGGTTGGTTTTAAAGCTACCAGCTAAGTGATTGATTGATTGATTGGTTGGTTGGTTTTAGTACTGGAAAGTAAATTGCAGTTTATAATTGAGGAGAAATGTTCGGTTTCAGGGGCCTTGTATTATATCCTGTTTATCATTGACTCTTAGTGAATATGCTAAGTATTCAAACGGTGTATCAAGGCCATTCCAAGCACTCGATTTGCGTACACTGTCTAGCCTATTCCAAGGACGTAGAGCACTTATTCTACTTAGACTAATACTCCATTCCCGGTTATATTAGCCTACATGCATCCATTTGATCAATCATTCCCGATCAACCAAATGGTGTTTAAGGGAAGTCAAACTTCTCAGATAAGCTTTGCCATTCCAAGCATCCACTTATCCGTACAAGTTTATGAACCCCCACGGAAGAGTTTTGCCATTCCAAGCGTCCACTCAACCTTGGACGTTCTGACTTAATATATGGCACATAGAATAAGTTTTGAATACTAAGGCGAGACACTAAGTTAATAGTCTAAAACATTTTATAATACTAGTGCGCCCCTTAGACCGAACTACTAGTTTAGCTACTATTTATCGCGCTAAACATTATAACTAAGGAAATAAAAACAGTTGAATAAATACTAAGAATTACTTACAACCGTTGAAGCGCCAAGGGAGCTATCCTTTATTTCCAAAGCCAAACAAATATTACAACTTACAAAACTTTAGAGAGATAAGTGAATTTTCATTTTGAGGTGTGTCTAAATGAGGAGGAGGAGCTCCTCCTTATATAGCCATGGGAGGATGAAGATGGAGGGTGGAGATGGTTGCATGTGGAGGCCATCCATGGAGGGTGGAGGAGCCACCACATGTCTTTTGATCCAAGGGAGGAGGAAGGAGGAGCAAGGAGGAGGAGACATGTGGAGGAGCCAAAAGCCGCCGGTCAAGGGAGGAGGAGCCACCGGTTGCCGGTGGTGGAAGGGGAGGAGCTCCTCCCTTGGTCACCTCTTCAACAAGTGGCCGGTCACTTTGGTCCAATGTGTGAGTTTTGTACAATTTTGTGCAGTCTTTTCACAAAACTGTCAATGTGTTTTGTCCCGGGCTGTCTTGATTCCTCTCCTGATTCTTCTGATTAATTTGTTATGAGTGTTTCAATGTCAGGATCCTTGATATTTCTTCAGTCGGCATATGATCTTGACCTTGGATTGACTCGGGAGATAGCCCTTTTTAGGCTCCTGGACTGCAATCTCGGGATCGTCTTGAACTATATGGTTTTCTGGTAGCTTTCTCTAGCACGTGATTCGGTTCGGGTTTCACTGAGTTGAGCCTTTTTTATTTCTTTTTTTTGGCGAGGGACTGCTTTTGTAGTGAATTGGCCTTTGGCCTTTGATTTGACTCTTTGAGTACTTCACTTTTTGTTTGGTTAAAACCTTCACAATTTTGGGCCTTTGGCCTCTTGATTTGCTTCTTCGAGCTTTTCGCCTTTTTGTGGCTTTGCTAGTCGATTTTCTCAAGCCTTTTTGGGAGGTCCAATCATCGCCCGCAAGCCTATGGAAATACCTCCCCGCTCCTCCCATCTTTGTCGTTTCGCGTGGGTCAAGATGACGGTCGCTCATCTATTTTCTCGGCTACTTTGACTAGAGAGAGGACGGTCTGATTCCCGTCCTCGCCTTTTCTTTTCTTTTTGCATAAACACTGCATGGCGGAGATGACTTCAATTCTTCACTGAAACCCGAAGTGCATCCTCCACTGACTTCGAAAACCATATAGTTTGATCTGATCCTTTGATTGCTTGCCAAGCCTCTCTAGGGCAGTTTATGTCAACTCCACATCCCTGGTTATCTCAGCACAAAGGACAATTGAAAAGTTACATTCTAAGTTTTTAAACAGTTTGAATTTTCACAAGGTTAATGCATGAATTATGATCTATCTTTTTCACATTCTTAAGTTCATATTTTCAAAAAGATACTACTACTAAAAAAGAAAAATAAAATAGCAAGCATGTTATTTATGTACACAAGTGGTTCTCACCCCCCCACTTTTGAACGAAGGCGTGCCTTAGTTCAAAAGTCATGCAAGCTTAAAACTAAATACTGAATTTAAATGACAGAAATTAAAAGTGCGGAAAGTAAGATAGTGTCGGGTTACCTCCCGACCAGTGCACTTGTTTAACGTCGTTGGCTCGACAGTACCTTATTCCTAGATCACTGGTTGGGATCCCATGGGTGGCTCAGGTCGAATTTCGCCACTGTTTCTGTGTTGATCTCGCCATGGTAATGTTTGACACGCTGCCCATTTACCGTGAATTTTCTTCCATCGTCCGGGCTTTCCAACTCGACTGTCCCATGGTTGAATACTTTAGTTATGGTGAAAGGGCCGGTCCATCTAGATTTAAGCTTTCCAGGCATCAATTTCAGTCGCGAGGAGAAGACCAGCACTTGTTGTCCTTCCTCAAATGAGCGCCTGAGGATGAATTTGTCATGATACATTTTGGTCCGTGCTTTGTAGTCCGTTTGCCCTTCATAGGCCTCAAGCCGCAATTCCTCAAGTTCACACAAATTAAGTTTCCTATTTAGTCCGGCAGCCCTTACATCTGGGTTGCAGTGCTTGAGTGCCCAATAGGCTTTATGTTCTACCTCTACCGGAAGGTGGCATGCCTTCCCATAAACAAGTCGAAATGGGGAGGTTCCAATAGGTGTCTTGTATGTTGTCCGATAAGCCCAAAGAGCTTCGTCTAGCCTCTGACTCCAATCTTTCCTACCAGGTTTCACCATCTTTTCTAGAATACCTTTGATTTCGCGGTTGGAGATCTCTGCTTGACCATTGGTTTGGGGATGGTATGCTGTGGATGTTTGGTGGTGGACATGGTAGCGTTTTAAGGTGGTAGCCATCATGCGGTTGCAGAAATGAGTTTCTTGGTCGCTGATTATGGCCTTGGGTACCCCGTACCTACAAAACAGGTTAGTGCGCAAAAATTCTATGACAGTCTTTGCATCGTCGCACCTTGTGGCCTTGGCTTCTACCCATTTTGACACATAATCCACAGCGACTAAAATGTAAGTATAACCGCATGAAAATGGGAATGGTCCCATAAAATCAAGTCCCCAAATGTCGAAAACATCGTTGACTAATATGGGTACTTGAGGCATTTCATTTCTAGCTGACACATTTCCTACTCATTGACACTTATCGCATTTTTTACACTTTTTATTGGCATCTCTGAATATACTTGGCCAGAAAAAGCCGCTATCTAAGATTTTTATAGCGGTTCTCCTAGGTCCGAAGTGTCCTCCACATGCAAACTCATGGCAAAAGCTAATAACAGACGCTATTTCATTATCGGGGATGCATCTCCTAAGTATTTGATCTGGTCCTATTTTCCATAAATAAGGATCATCCCATAAGTATTGTTTAGCATCATGTCTAAGTTTCATGCATTGTGCTTTAGTAAAAGAGGGAGGAAATGTACCTCCTACAAGGTAGTTGAGGATTGAGGCGTACCATGGTACCTTGGTTGAGACTGCATAGAGATGCTCGTCTGGAAACGACTCAGTTATATGTCCTTCTTCCTCCTTTTGGACAATCCTGCTTAGATGGTCGGCCACAGTATTCTCGATCCCCTTTTTGTCCCTTATTTCCACATCGAATTCTTGTAGTAGTAATATCCACCGAATGAGTCTTGGCTTGGCCTCCTTCTTCTTCATTAGATAACGGATGGCAGCATGGTCGGAATAGACTATCACTTTTGCTCCGAGGAAATAGGGTCTGAATTTTTCCAGAGCGAATACTACTGCCAGGAGTTCCTTCTCGGTGGTGGAATAGTTTCGTTGGGCAGGATCTAGGGTTCGTGAGGCATAGTAGATCACACCTGCCTTCTTATCAGTCTTCTGGCCGAGAACTGCTCCCACAGCAAAGTCGCTTGCGTCGCACATGATCTCGAATGGTTTTTTCCAATCCGGAGTTTGAATGATAGGTGTGCTCGTGAAGGCTTTTTTGAGTTCATTAAAGGCTTCCTTGCATGCATTGGTGAATTCAAAAGGAACTTTTTTTGGAGAAGAGTGGATAGAGGCAATGCTTTTTTGGACAAGTCCTTGATAAATTATCGATAGAATCCCGCATGCCCAAGGAAGGATTGGACGTCTCGGACAGTGGAGGGGTAAGGTAAAGTCATGATCAGGTCTATCTTAGATTTATCCACCTCTATGACTTCTTGGGAGACGACGTGTCCTAAGACTACTCCATGAGTTACCATGAAGTGGCATTTCTCATAATTGAGCACGAGGTTCATTGAGACACATCCTGCCAGAACCGTGCTCAAGTTATCAAGGCAAGCATCGAATGTATTGCCATAGATGGTGAAGTCGTCCATGAAGACTTCAATGAGTTCCCCGATCATGTCTGAAAAGATGCTGGTTACTACCCTTTGAAAAGTCCCCGAGGCATTGCATAGGCCGAATGACATTCTTCTGAAGGCGAAAGTACCGAATGGGCAGGTGAATGTAGTCTTTTCCTTGTCCTCAGGTTCTATGGGGATCTGGTTGTATCCTGAGAACCCGTCCAAGAAGCAGAAATATGGCTTGCCTGCCATTCGGTCTAGCATTTGATCGATAAATGATAGGGGGAAATGGTCTTTCCTTGTGACGGCGTTCAATTTTCTGTAGTCAATGCACATTCTCCAGCCGTTCTTGACCCTTGTTGTTACCATTTCTCCTTCGGCATTTTCCTCGACTGTGATCCCACTTTTCTTTGGGACCACGTGGACAGGACTGACCCATTGGCTATCTGATATGGGATAGATAATGTCTGCATCTAGAAGTTTTTGTATTTCCTTTTGGACGATCTCCATCATGATTGGGTTGAGTCGTCGTTGACGCTCTCTTGATGGCTTTGCTCCGTCCTCCAGTAGAATACGGTGCATGCATACAGCCGGGCTGACTCCTCTTAAGTCGGCCAGAGTCCACCCAATAGCTAACTTATGTTGCGTCAGTACTTTTATCAAGCTTTGTTCCTGGCCTGGTTCCAAGCCACTCTTGATGATTACTGGGAGTGTGTTATTATCTCCTAGGAAGGCGTACTTCAGATGTCCAGGCAGGGACTTCAGTTCTATTTTGGGAGCTTGCATCACCGAGGGTATAAAAGTATTTGATTTGAATAATTTTACCTCGTTGACTTCATATTCTAGTGCGAGAGGTTCCGAAACTGTTAAGTGGGCCACCATTTCATGCACGTCTTTGGTTAATTCGTAAGAGCCTTTGACTCCGTTGAGTATGGTTTCTAAGGGATCTGCTCTTGGTTCTATTTGAATTTCTTGGACCAGGTCGTCTAAAGCATCGAGAGCGTGAACTTCCTCGAATTCCATAGGGTACTTCATTGCTCGGAATATATCAAAGCTGAAAACCTCTCCTTATACTTCCATTGATAACGTCCCACTTCCACAGTCTATTTTCATTTTTGAGGTTCTAAGAAATGGTCGACCGAGAAGGATAGGAGCATGGTCTGTTGGCCCACTATTTTCCATTTTAAGGATGTAGAAGTCTGCTGGAAACACCAATTCTCCTACTTGGACCAAAACGTCTTCAATTTTGCCCTCGGGCTGTTTGCACGACCGGTCTGCCAGTTGAATAGTGAGACCGGTGGGTTCGAGCGGCCCAATCCTAAGGCATGAGTAGATAGAGTAGGGTAAGACGTTGATTGGTGCTCCAAGGTCTAGCATGCAGTTCTCGATCCGGATGTTGCCAATTGTGCACGGAATGGTGTAAGTTCCTGGATCTCCACATTTGGGGGGCACTTTGCGTTGTATGATGGCTGACACGTTTCTACTCATCAGCTCTTGATCGTGTTTAGTACGCCTCCTCCGGTTGGTGCAAAGATCCTTTAGAAACTTAGCATATCGAGGTATTTGCTTGATGGCTTCTAAGAGGGGGATGTTGATTTCGACTTTGCTGAATAACTCGAACACGTCTTCATCCATGACATGCTATTTTTGCATACGAGCAGGTACTGGAAATGGGAGTGTTGTGCTGATTTTAGGGGTTTCGGTTCTGGGTATCGGGTCAGGCCTGTGTTCCTTGGACGTATTTTCTTCTTCTTCGGCTACGTCCCGTTCTTCCTCAAATATGTCGTCGTCTTTATCGGCTACTTCTTCCTCTAGAGTTTTGAGAGACTCGGGCCTCATTTGCTCTTCTTTGGGTAATCTTGTGTTCTTGTCCTCTTGCTCCAAAGGTTTGCCGACAAGCGTTTTCCCACTCCTAAGAGTCAAGGCGTTCACATCTTCCTATATTTGAATGGTTTGTAAGAGGAGTCTGCTAGATTCATTAGCGAATGCGGACACTGAGGCGGCGAGTTGGGAGATGTGATTCTTCAAATATGATAATTCTCCCTTTGTCTCGGCTTGGTTTTTATGCATAGTAGTGCTTAACAGCTGCACAGTACTTGCCAATTGCGTCATCATGTCCTCAAGATATTTGTTTCGTCCTGGATGATGGCTTGGGCATGTGTCAGTTTTGGGGTCCGTAGAACCACAGAACTCGCAAGGTCTTACTTGAACTGTTTGCTTTCGTAAGAGCTGCATCACCATTTCCTTCATTTGTCTCATCTCTTCTGGCATGGAGTTTACTAATGCATCGGCTTGTGAGACATTTTTTGTTTGGAAGAATTCATCATGACGAGTAGTCTCTTCTCTAAGTCGAGCATTTTCAGCAACGTTGGTGATGAGATTCCTTATACCACTCAATGATAGATTCATCATGGAACCTCCTGCTGAGGCATCCAAGAGCATTTTATCTAAGGGTCTTAATCCATCAATGAGGTACTCGATGACCAGTTTCTCGGGCAGTCCAAGGGTACATTAGCTCCTTTCTAGGTGATTGAATTTTTCCAGGTAATCATACATGGTTTCATTTGGACCTTGCTTGATTTCTTGTAGTTGCCTCCTTACTTGCATTGCTCTTCCAGCTGGGTAGTATTTGTCTAGGAACTTCTTCTGCATCTGAGCCCATGTTCTTATGCTTCCGGAAGGCAATGAAAGGAACCAGTCGTTTGCCGAATCAGTGAGGAAAAAATAGAACGCCTTTAATTTGAAGTCGTTCATATTCACTCGATTGGGCTTTAGATCTTGGCAAATACCATGTAAGCGTTGGAGGTGAGTTGTGGCAGATTCTCCTTGAGCTTCTGAGAATTTTGGCAGGCTGTGCGCCACTGATGCGTTGATGGTTATGTTTTCTAATTCAGGGCTCTCATAGATGCACCACGGCTGTGTCTCGAAATTAGGGGCATTTAACTCGCCCATAGTTGGTTCACGGTAGTTGTTATCCCCGTAGTAGTCGTCGAAAGCGGGTTTTCTTCTTGGCATGTATCGAGGTTGAGGTTGTGGGGGATGAATAGGAGGTTGTACTGGACCAGCTGCATTTCGGTCCTCGGGTGGTTCTTGGTTTCTTCTGAAGGCCACCCTATCACGAGCCCTTCTGTTTCTAATGAGTTGTTCCGGATCATCGAAGAATGGAGGTGGCACCTCGTCATTCCGATCGTATATTTCTTCGTCATCCTGGTAGTCATGATGGCTTTCTTCGCGAGACATGGTTGTTTTAAAGCGCGTAACGATTCAAAGAACTTTATCCGATTAACTAATTCCCCGGCAACGGCGCCAATTTGACAGATGCTTGTCGTCAGAGCAAATGTACAAATAAATTTATAATAGTCCGCTACTCGCAACTATACTACTGGGTAGTACTTGGTAAGTAGGGGTCGAACCCAAGGGAATCAGTGGGATAGTCGTTCTTTGAGGGGGGTTTATCCAGCGAGAGAGCGTGTTTTAGGTTGGTTGGTTGGTTTTAAAGCTACCAGCTAAGTGATTGATTGATTGGTTGGTTGGTTTTAGTACTGGAAAGTAAATTGCAGTTTATAATTGAGGAGAAATGTTCGGTTTCAGGGGCCTTGTATTATATCCTGTTTATCATTGACTCTTAGTGAATCTGTTAAGTATTCAAACGGTGTATCAAGGCCATTCCAAGCACTCGATTTGCGTACACTGTCTAGCCAATTCCAAGGACGTAGAGCACTTATTCTACTTAGACTAATACTCCATTCCCGGTTATATTAGCCTACGTGCATCCATATGATCAATCATTCCCCATCAACCAAATGGTGTTTAAGGGAAGTCAAACTTCTCAGATAAGCTTTGCCATTCCAAGCATCCACTTATCCGTACAAGTTTACGAACCCCCACGGAAGAGTTTTGCCATTCCAAGCGTCCACTCAACCTTGGACGTTCTGACTTAATATATGGCACATAGAATAAGTTTTGAATACTAAGGCGAGACACTAAGTTAATAGTCTAAAACATTTTATAATACAAGTGCGCCCCTTAGACCGAACTACTAGTTTAGCTACTATTTATCGCGCTAAACATTATAACTAAGGAAATAAAAACAGTTGAATAAATACTAAGAATTACTTACAACCGTTGAAGCGCCAAGGGAGATATCCTTTATTTCCAAAGCCAAACAAATATTACAACTTACAAAACTTTAGAGAGATAAGTGAATTTTGATTTTGAGGTGTGTCTAAATGAGGAGGAGGTGCTCCTCCTTATATAGCCATGGGAGGATGGAGATGGAGGGTGGAGATGGTTGCATGTGGAGGCCATCCATGGAGGAGGAGAATGGAAGGTGGAGGAGCCACCACATGTCTTTTGATCCAAGGGAGGAGGAAGGAGGAGCAAGGAGGAGGAGACATGTGGAGGAGCCAAAAGCCGCCGGTTGCCGGTGGTGGAAGGGGAGGAGCTCCTCCCTTGGTCACCTCTTCAACAAGTGTCCGGTCACTTTGGTCCAATGTGTGAGTTTTGTATAATTTTGTGCAGTCTTTTCACAAAACTGTCAATGTGTTTTGTCCCGGGTTGTCTTGATTCCTCTCCTGATTCTTCTGATTAATTTGTTATGAGTGTTTCAACATCAAGATCCTTGATATTTCTTCAGTCGGCATATGATCTTGACCTTGGATTGACTCATAATATCTTTTCTACTTTAAAAGCTCCTCTTTAGCATGTATTCTCTCTAAGCTCTGAAATACCCTGTAAAAATATATCTGAACTAACAAGCAAAAGTTAAATAGACAAAATGTCTAATTAAGGGGGTTATACTGTGTTTATGATTCGTATAATTTTGGTCCATCATTCTCATAAGCACACTATTCCGGAAAAAGTAATATCAAGCTTAGGTGTTACGATCTACCTTTACAGCAAACTTTCCAGTAGATATTAGCGATAAGAATTTGTTGTTAAACTTAGCTTTACGATTAAGTTTCCACTTAACCTTACAATTCAATTCAGACGATGAAGAACAAGAATCAGGAAAACAAGAATTAAGCATTAAGTAAAAAGAGTCTCAAAACATATTGTCACAAGACCAAAACCCTAAACTCAAACAAGAATTCAGCTACTCATCGTCACTGGAATAAAACACAAATATTCATAATGAAAAAGAAGTAGGAATTCTCTGTCTTGTCGTAAACTTGCATCCTTCGTCTTCTCCAGAGCCGTCCTCGAATGACGAATAAATGATTGATTCTATAGGGAGAGCTTATTATATAGTGTGTAGGGTTTCCAAATCTTGATCGGGAAGAATCTTTATAAGGATCTCCTTCTAAGTCTTGATTTCTTACTACCCAAGATTTTCCAAAAATTAAGATATTTGATTCTCCCAACATCCTTTGCTTACTCAGCAAGGAAATAAGATATTTTGGGCTGTTAGGAAATCAATATCGCCGATGATGTCATGAAGATGCGTTTTAGCGCGCAGCTAAATCACAAGCTATAAGTGGGAATCTCTGCCAGATTTTCAGCCTTCTATTCGACTCTTCTTTTGACAATCTAAACGACCTTATCTACTCTTGGAGTGAACTATAGAGTTGTGGAGCTCTGAGTAAGCTTTGATGAGTCGAGTTTATAAATCTCTTGCTCGATAGGTGACATGAACTTCACAAGTCTACTATCCGATCTTAGGGCTATTGTGAGCATTATGTCCCTTGCCACCTACCACAAGCTTGGATTGAAAGGGGTGAAATCCGCTAAAATGAACTACAACTCGCAGATGGGACTATCAGACACCCTTGGGGGCTAGTGGAGAATGTCCCAATCAAGGTGGAAAAGTTCTACATACCAAGCGACTTTGTGGTGATCGATATGGGAAACAATTGCACATCTTCCTTGATCCTTGGGCACCATTTCTTGGCCACCGCCGATTTTAAAGTTGATGTGGGAAAAGGGAAGTTGACTCTGAAGATTGGTGGAGAAAAGGTGAGAATAGAAAGGCATAGTGGAGAACAAGTGGCTTTATTACAGACTTGTGAGTTGAAGGAGAAAGAAAGTTTGGAAGCCGAAATTATTGAGGCCGAGAAATTAACTCGGAAGAAGTTGCATAAGATGCTTGATCTCGATAAAGACCCTTCCCTTGATAACCATGAGCTACCCTCATGCAATGATGAGATTAAAAGAAAAGCCAATTCTAAAAGATCAAGGAATGAGAAGCAAAGTTCTCAGTGGAAAAACACTATTACGCAAGTTGAATGCAACTCTTCAAAGAACCCGGATTAACTCCTCTAATATTCTAAAAGTCCGCTTGAGGAGGGATCCTCAAAAAGGACTCATCAAGTGTGTTTCTTAATAGGAGATTTGGCTCGGTCTTTGCCAAGACGTTAAACTAGGCCCTCACGGGAGGTAACCCGGTTTGTAAGTTGTCCATCTATGCGCAAGTAATTTTATATATGTTTGGCATGCGTGCATTGAACTTTGAATGTGAACACGAGTGTTAGGACAGTGAAAATGCATGATTAGATATGGTTGGTGTGGAATGGTGCGTGCATGTAATTTCTAAATGGTGGGTGATGTCTTAAGTGTGGAGTGTATGATCCTAGTTCGCTTTTTGTTGAAAATCATGTATATGCTAGTGATATCTTGGTGGAGAATACTTTGATTTTCCATTGAGTTTTGGGTGAATCTTGAGTGGTGCGCATTCATTTTGTGGAGTGAAATTTTTTAAGTGTGGAGTTAGGTTTAAGCTAAAATCGTAAGATCTTTGGAATCATAACTTAGAAAAATTCGCTGAAACCCTTCCTTCAGTTAGTCGACTGGGAAGAAGCTTGTGATTAATCGATCGGCAGGATCTATTACTCAGACTGTCCTCAATTAGCTCCATTCCAGTCGATCGGCTGGACATATCAGTTAACCGACAGGCGTACCCTCTTAGAAATGGCTCAATCAACTCCATTCCAGTCGGTCGGCTCGACATACCAGACGACCGACTGGAAAATGCTTTTCCTAAACACCTAATTTAATTTTCAAACTCATTTCAGCCGCCCTTCCTCCCCTCGGTCGACAGACTGACTCGCCCGACTTCAGCCTCCACTAGCGACTACGACCTCCAACTGTCCGACCGCCGCTCCCCGTCGCTCCATCACCTTGCCACACACTCGCCGCCACCTCACCATCCTAGCCAACCCAAAAATCCCAGACGCACCTCCTCCATCCCTCTTCGAAATCGTTGGGTACAAACCCGAGTTGATCTCCTCATTCCTCCACCAAAAATCATCGCTCAGCCACCCAGTCCACTCCATATACTCCCTATTGCAAACCCCAAGCGCCGATTTGGTCTGATGAAGCCGATTCCAGCAACCCCGATATCTACCCCAAATCACCTCGCCAGCCGACCGGCTGAAAACTGCCTCTCACCAGCCGACCGACTGGATTCTACTGCACACCAAAACCTCAATTTTCCCTCCTCATTCCAATTATGCCTCAAGACGGTTCCTCATCCAAATCCAAGTCTAAAGGGAAAGCGATAACCCAGAGCTCCTCTCGAGACCTCCCCATCGAAGAAAGATAAGAATGGGAGGAGGATGCGAGGCTTTCCCTAACGCGTAAAAGGAAGCCAATGAGGGATATGTTAAGGGAGCCTGGCTCATCATCGAGTGAGGAAATTGAGTCTCCACCACCCTCACCTAGCCCTCCTCGCAAGAAGAAGAGCGACTCCTCAAAGGGTGCCTCCTCCACACCGAAGAAACCAAGCAAGAAGAAGGTCCCGACACCTCCCATTCCTAGGGTGCCATCCCCGACACCTAGGGCTCCTCCTACTGCTGTAGTGTCATTTGAGCAGAGGGTTGGACCCTTGGAGTCACCATTGCCCTCGCTGGAGGTGACTACTTGGGAGGAGGACGCCAAGCCTCATCAATCCTCTACACCAGCAACTGGGGCCACTACTACTGGAGCTCAGACATCAGGCCTGGTCGGTGCTTTGAGCAATGGGTCAGTATCCTCTATTTAACTAGCAAACATTCCGACGTTCATTTTGTAGTATCTAACAATACCAGGAGTAGTAACTTGCTGGAGGCTCTTTAAGATTGTAATTCTCAATTCATACTCATTAGCCTAGGTTCAATTGCTCACTTTAGCATCGTTTTTTTGAAGGAGTAGGAAATGTTACAATACTGATGTGTGGCAATTAAGTGTGTCAAGTCTAACAAAATTGATGTTGTGTTCACGTGTGTCAGGACAACTGCAGTTGCTGCTACAACCCTTTCTTCCAAATTGCCATCTGAGATCATCGGGAAAACTGTGAAAGAGGTACTGCATCGTTTTATTCAATCCAAATAATGTTTCCAAAATATGTCTATATCACCAAAATACTGATCATAAGTTCTTTTTCTTTTTTTTTATTAGGGAACATTACAACAAGACAACATGAGAATAAACTCGGAAAACAACTCGGCAGAACACCTGGAAGTCTTGGTTTGGCAGAGAAAGAGTTCCAACTCCAGCCATTATCTCTTGCAAACTTTGCCAAAGTGTCCGCATATGAGTTTGCTTCCCTTCGGACCAAGGATATTCTCCACCACGCCCTAGACTCCAGCATATGAATGCACCATAATGCCCAATGAGGAAGCTGACTCACGCGGTAACTCCTTAGCGAGATGATGGAGAACGCCTCTGCACTGTCCGTTTCAAAGATGCAATGAGAGATCCTTTACTTTGCCACCCATACCATTGACTGTAGAATGGCCTCACCTTCAACGTCCAGGACCGTGTGATAGTTAAACACTATCTCCGCTCTGACTTCTGCGAACAAACCTTCTCCATCGCGGCAGACACTGCTGATTCCTGCTACAACTGAAGTCTTTTCCCAAGCACCGTCACAGTTCACTTTAACAAAAGGCTTCATTGGAGCTTTCCTTTGATCCATGTCATTTGTATGAAACACTACACCATTTTTCACCATTTGCAACATTTATTTTCATTTGTTGCATAGCAAACATGTTGCAATACGGTAATACAACATATTTTGTATGTTGCTTTTAGTAAATGTTGCATATGTAATTAATATTTATGTTTTGTAACATAAACACTTGCAACATCACCATATATGTTGCAATAATGAGGTGCTTTGCAACAAAACAATTGCTACACTTGAAAAGTTGTTGCATAACCAGTGACACGTCAGAATTCACATATGCATTTGACTTTTCAACCATTCGTACGGAAATAGTACGATTCATTTATAATGGTTGTTGTGTGTCGCAATAATGCAACATGGTTCGGGAATGTTTGGGCAACATTAACATGTCGCATAAACTAATGCATTAACTCCTATCTCACCAAACAAATTAAATCGATCCCACCATCTCCTTTTGAAAACGTACAACCGTGTGTCGCAAGGATGTTGGGCAACATTAAAATGTCGCATAAACTAATGCATTAACTGCTAACTCGCCAAACAAATTCAATCTCCTATTGAAAAACGTACTCCTAACTCAGCAAACCTTCAATCTTTTGCATCTCCTCCGGCCATCTCCTCCATCTCCTCCATCTCCTCACCAACACAAATGCCTTAATTTCATGTCCATATGCAACAAATGTGGACTGAAAAAGCTTGAAGCTTGAAGATGTGGACTGAAAATGAAGATTGAAGCTTGAAGCTTGAAGCTTCTCAACACACCAACATACCCCTGCATATAAATAAGCTTGAAGCTTGAAGATGTGGACTGAATGAAGATTGAAGCTTCATTTCATCTCCCCAACCGACCCCTTCCTCTAAATTAACAAGCCCGGGCAGATTTGCTGAGGATCAGTTTTGATTTGCTGGAAAAATGGAGGTTCTACTTTAGTTCTGCGCATCTGTCGCTGATCTGCTTTCAGGTCTGTTCTGTTTTGAGTTGCTGGTATGTTGCATTACCTTATTGTATGTTGCATATGTTATGTTGCATTACGACTGAGATGGCCTCTTGTCAACAGATCAAAAGCATCTCTCCATTTAAGCTGCACACGTGGCCATGTTTAATTTGTCCAACTCCTCTATTCCTTAATTTGTTCAATTTCTCAATTTTCATAAGGTAAATTGTAAATTAAATATATATTTTTTTAGTGTTGTATAAATTATTATAAATATGCTCATCTCTTATATACATATAAATGACAGGTGTGTAAATCATGGATAAAAGTTGGATGAATTTGTCAAGAGTTGATTTACGGTATTTCAATAGTATTGAAAATTTCATCAAGTTTGCAAGACAAAATTCAAATGAAGCCACATATCCTTGCCCTTGTTGTCGTTGTAAGTTAGGGCATTGGGTTGGACTTGATAAAATGCGCACACATTTGATTGACAAAGGATTCATGGTGGGTTACACAACATGGACACTGCATGGAGAGGTTGAATTGGGAGATGACCAACTTGAAGATAATTTTGGGCAAGTGAGCGGGGAGCCTAATGAGTTGTACAATATCCCAATGGTGGAGTTTCTTAATGATACATTTCCTTTGCGTGACTATCAAGATCCTATGATGGTGGATGAGACATTTGATGAAGCGGATTATGAGGTTAATCGCCTAGCTAATGAGAAGTATCATAAGCTATTAGTAGAGGTTCAAACACCTATTTATCCCGGAAGCAAGGAAACTGTGTTGGAATGTATCTTGTATGAAATGCAATTGAAAGTCGAAGGTCGATGGTCTGATAAAAGTTTTGATAGACATTTGGAGCGATGTAAAAGACTAATTCGTGGAGAAAATAAGTATCCGGGATCATATCGCGAGATAAAGCATTTGTTGAGCAATCTTGGCTTGAACTACGAGGTAATTCATGCATGCAAGCATGGTTGTGTTTTATACTATAAAGAGTTGAGTGATCTTGATAATTGTCCCGTTTGTGGAGAGGCACGGTATGATTATGTGGATGGCAATAGGAAGGCTGCTAAGAAATTTGTGCGCTATTTTCCTATTACTCCTCGGCTACAACGATTATATACATCACCTTATGTCGCAAAGGAAATGCGATGGCATGGGGAACGACGAGTTAGTGAAGGTTTAGATGATCTTAGACATCCTGCAGATGGAGATACATGGAAAAATTTTAACAAGCAATTTCCGGATTTCTCAAATGAGATTCGAAATGTGCGTCTTGGATTAGCAATGGATGGATTCAATCCGTTTGGAGTAGCATCTACCTCTCACAGCACTTGGCCTATTGTGGTTATGCCATTTAATTTGCCGCCTTCGATGTGTTTGAAAAAGGAGTTTAACATACTAGCGATGTTAATTTCAGGTCCTAAGTTGCCTGGGAAGTGTTTGAATGTTTTCATGCGGCCTCTTATTGATGAGTTGCAGGTGTTGTGGAGTAAAGGGGTACCCACTTTGGATCGGTATTCGGGGAGTTGTTTCACTATGAGAGTAGCGGTGATGTGGACAATTAGTGACTTTCCCGGTCTTGGTATGTTAGGAGGTATTCAAACAAAGGGATATAAAGCCTGTCCAGAATGTTTGGACAATATTGACTCCAAGTACTCAAATAAAAGGATGTCATACCAAGGACACCGTAGATGGCTTCCAAAAAATCATAAATGGAGAAAAGCAGCGAACAAGTTCAATGGAGATGTTGAGTTGAGGTATTTAAATTACTTACTTAATTTATTTAAATTATTTCAATTTTATTGTTTAAATTGAATATGATTGTTGTAGAAGCAAGCCACCAACATTTTCTGGAGTGGAGGTATTAAAGAAAATTCACATTGAGAAGAAGAATATGCAGGTATTTTATATGATCATGTTTAGTTTTTTCATTAAAGGGTGTGTGTACATGGCCACCCAAAGTTACATTACACTCCACTATTATTAAATTATTAAATTATTCAAGAAACATGACTACTTGACCATTTAATTTCCAGCTTTTACTCAACCATTTTATGAGTTGACTATTTTTAACTTCTTGCTGCTTCATTTATTTATTTATTGTTAAGGTACATAGCTTGCATCCAAAGTTCAAAGGGAGTGCCAAGAAACTTTGTTGGACACATCAAAGTATATTCTATGAGTTGCCTTATTAGAAATACATGACACAACCATACTCACTCGACATGATGCACATTGAAAAAAACGTATTTGAGGTTGTTGTTGGAGCTATTCTAGGCTTTGAAGGGAAAAGACATTTATGGGACTTACCATCGGGTAGACCGTCTTATACGGTTTCGCCAGAAAATAAGGTCACAATTCTTGAGATGCTAAAAGATGTCAAGTATCCATCGGGTTATGCTGGAGGTTTTCATAATAAGGTAAATCTAAATGAAAAGAAATTCATTGGATTGAAGACACATGACTGTCATGTCATGTTTGAGCGGTTGATTCCCATCGTCATTAGACCTTACTTGCCATCATCAATTGTGAATCCAATTTTATGTTTATGCCGATGGTTTCAAAAGCTTTGTTGTCGGGAGTTGACGAGGAGTGATGTGATTCAATTGAAGGAGGATATAGTATTCATTTTATGCCATTTTGAGCGGATATTTCCAAAAGGGTTTTTCACCATCATGGTACATCTCATGATTCATTTACCAGATCAGATTTTGCTAAAGGGACCGGTCCATTACAGCTGGATGTATCCAATTGAGAGGTAATATTTTTCCCTCGCTTTTACTTGACTTTTATTAACCACATCCTTATAGATTTTGTCAACCAAGGTTAATTTTTAGCAGACAATTGGGCGAGTACAAAAAATATGTGAGAAACACCCGATATCCTGAAGGGTGCATCGCCGAGCAGTACATTGCACAAGAATGTGTCACATTTGTTAAGCTTTACTTAGAAGGTAATACATTGGATGAACCAACCATTATAGAAAGCGCAATTTCGGTCGTGGCTCCTCACATTCGTCCATTTGGGGACATTCCAAAAAAGAAGCTTAGCAAGAAGGAACTCCAAGTTGCTCACTGGTGTGTTCTAGAAAATTGTGAGCAGGCAAAAGAATTTATAAAAGAGCACAAAGAAGAATTTGAAATGAAATATCCCAATCACGGAGACAAAGCACGAATCAAGCATTTTATATCACATTTCAATCGTTGGGTGAGTTTTTTTCATTTATTTATTTATGTATTTATTCTTTAATTTATAAATTTTATCATGTAGCAACCATTTATTTTCTTCAGATGGAAACTCTTCAGTGGTCAGAATGGTTTAATGAAGAACTATACCATTTATCGTGCACACCTTTGGCCCATAGATTTTATTCACAATGCGAAGTAAATGGGATTAAATTCGTGACGTGGGAAAGAGATCAAAATCGAAAGACGCAAAATAGTGGTGTTATGGTTGAAACTTTCAGAACCGAAAAAAAACTTGAAAGCGATAAAGAGGTTTACTATGGTGTTCTTGAGGATGTGATTGAGTTGATGTACCCACAAGGAGTGACGGTTATTGTTTTCAAGTGCCGATGGTTTAATGAGAATAGAGGAGACATAAAAAGAGATCATGGCATCGAATCGGTAGACACGTCTACTACTTGGTACGGGGACACGCCGTTTTGTTTGGGATTAATGGCCACACAAGTGTTCTACGTAGATGATCCTAAATATGGTGATAATTGGAGAGTGGCGAACATTGTTGCACAACGAGGCACTTACACGGCTGATGCCTTAGCGCGCGATATCTTAGGAAGCATCGAAGATCCTTATCAAGAAGAACTCCCATCCAACATTCCCCAAGTTCCTATACACACATTACAAGTAGATTTGGGACGTCTACCTCAAACTCCTCGAGAATTTTACAATGATGAAGACGATGATGAGTTCCGGGATGAGGACTCGGAAAATGAAGATGAGTCCCAAAATATTGACCTTGATCAAGAAGTCGACGTATACGCTAACGACAATGATGACGACGACGACGACGACGCATATACATAAATTAAATCAAGGTACATATGTTAATTATATTTGTATATCCACCTTACATAACATTATCATATGTAACATATTTTTTTATGTTTGTATGTTGCATAGGAAAGTGATATTTGAAAGGGAGATCTTTTCGCGAAGATGACTATCCGTGCCAGTTTTTCAGCAACAATCAGGATGAAGAAAACCAATTGTGTAATCTGTGTGAACTCATCCTAGCCAATCAAAATTAAGCTAAAATATTAAAATTAAACAAAAACATGTTTTGTAATGTTTTGTCACGTTTTGTCACACGCGTCCGCCGCTCGAACTCATCCTACCGCATCCGCTGCTCGAAACACAAAACCCTACCTACCGCATCCGCCGCTCGAACTCGATCTCTCTTCGTACACACCACCACCGAACTCGATCTGTCTAACCACCGCTCGATCGATGCCGCCACGCGTTGCTCCGACCAAGAAGCGGACGAAGCGAAGTCGTCCAGTCGTCGACGATTCCCAAGAGCCGACCGGTGCCAAGAAACAGAAAAGTTTGAAGGACGTCGTGACTCCAACCAAGGCCGCCAAACCAAAGCCTACTACACCTAAACGGAAGCCTCCGACTACCAATCCGAAGCCTCCGACTCCCAAACCAAAGCCAACGACCACCAATCTGAAGCCTCCGACGCCCAAACCAAAGCCTACTACACCCAAACCGAAGCCTCTCTTTACACGATCTGCAGTTACAGGTATTTAGATTGTTAGATCTGCAGTTAATAAATCATTAGCCTCATTTTTTGGTTTGATTAATTTACATTGTTTTTTTGTTTGATTACTAGCTCTTAATTTTGCGGAGGAAGATGATTGGATTTCAGAAGATGAAATCGTTGGAGAGGTTATAATGTTAAAGGAAAAGTCAGATCAGTCTAATGTCAAGACCTTCTGGGGTAAGAAGGCATCAGCTAATAAGAAGGCACCAAAGCAGAAGGCACCAAAGCAGAAGGCTCCAAAGCAAAAGGCACCCGAGAAGCAATCACCAAAGAAGACATCTCAACAACCAGCTGCTCCTTGTCCTCAATCAGTGCCGTCTAATGATCCAATTGAGGAAATTATGGAAAGTTTTCCTCGTCCTCAATCAGTGCCAAGTCCTCATTCAGCGGCTTCACAGCCACATGCACAAAATGGAAAATCCACCAAGAAGTCTCCTGTTAAAAGAAAGTCTCCGATTAAGAGAAAGTCTCCAATTAAAAGAAAGGATAAAATTCAGATGCTGGCATCCACACTTCCGCATCGCTCTGCAACAGCCACTTCAGAGCACTGCCAGTCCAATCAGAGTATCCCTCGGCCTCCACCTCCACCTATGGATGAGCCAGAAGCTTCTGAAGACGGGCAAGCTGACCCCAACACAGATGATGAGATGGAGAATGATAACATGATGATGATTAGATACAAAGATGAAACAATCGGGGCAGGTAAAAACTCATTTCAATTCATGTTTCACCGTCATTTCAATTCATGCATACTTTGACTGTTTTTCTTTAATAATGACAGATGGTAAGATTATACGAAGTGGTCGCTCAGTCTGTAATAATGCATTGTTAGAAGCTGAATTTAAACATTTGGGCCATCATATTAAAATTGAGGAGGGACCTACTGGCACTCCTGTGTATGGAAAATACCGAAGATTACTTGTTGGAGCTGTAGGCGTGTATGTCAAAGAGTCCTTGCCCATGACAGTGGAAAGCTTCTATGAGTTGGATCATGCTGTTTTGAAGCTGATGATTCATCGCTTAAGTGTAAGTCTTTCAATTAATATGTGTACTTTTGATGTTCAATTGAATTTACTATAGATTGATACAACGCTTAAGCTTCTATATATGTGGCAGGTATACTTTGAAATTACAAAAAAGCATCTGTGGCTCGTTAAGTACATCATATCCATTGCCATTAAAAGGTTTCGCGCGTGGAAGCATAGTTGCAAGCAACACTTCACAAAATATGGTCCAAGTCTACCATGGGAGTTTCGGAAGCGCCGAAGCGAATGGGATTGGCTGTCCAATCACTTTCAGCAACCAAAATTTATGGTAATACTTAGAACATTTCATTTGAATCATCATATGCGCGCCCATCAGCAACAAGACTATCTGATTTTTTTTACATGTAGAAAAAATGTGAGCGTTTGGGGAAGACTAGGAATGAATATGAACGAGTCAACCACTGTGCGGGCAGGAAGCCCTTTGGCGAAATAGTCGAGGAGTACATTAACTTTGGTAACCCAACGCCTTTGGTTGCGACGCTAATGTAGGCCTACGGGATGGATAAGAAGAATGGAGTACCAGTTGTGGTAACTTTTCAGTTTTATATTTAGCATTATAACAACTGAATTGTCGTTGATGTTATTACTGTTTTTACTGCTGAATGTTTTGTATGTTTGAATGTCACCTTTGAATGTTTGAATTGTCTTGAAACAGTTTTGAAATTACTGATGAATCTTTTGTATATATGGAAATTGGCTTGAAGTACACATGCGTTGTTTTCTGTAATCACTGATGAATCTTTTTGTAATTATGTAGCCTCATGACACACCAGTTGCTTTTCTGTTAATGTCACTTGTTTTAATGTTTAGGGACCTGTTGTTTAGAATGTCACAGTTTCAATATCGCATTCTAATGAACATTACTGATGAACATTACCGATGAACTCATGAACATCACTGAACATTACTAATGAATGTCACCTGTTACAGATTTGAATGTTTGTTTTAATTCTCAGGAAAAGCTGAAAGTGGAAATGGATCAGTTTTTTCCCCGGGAATACCCTGATGATCATTCAGTACGCCTCCTAAGTTTCAATGAGCAGTGTAAGATAATTGAGGCTGCAAGGGGAAAGAGGAGAGGAAGAAATTTAGTTGGCAGTGAGATATGCAAGCTCCCACTCCCTAGAGGCTCTGCTGGGTCAATTATCGCTGGTCTTGACCTCCAAGATGAACTGGAGAAGACAAAGGAGGCTCTAGACAAGGCCTTGGAGGAACAAACTCGCGAGCGTGCAAAGGCAGATGAATTTAGAAGGCAAATGAAGGTTCAATTTAAAGCCTTAGCCGATCATGTCAAGTTCAACTTTCCAAGGACTAGTCACTCCTCAAGCTCCGGCTCCGACCCCGACTCCGACTCCGACTCTGAATGAACTGTGAACTTATGGTAACATTTTGGAACACGCAAACTGTTCTACTAAGCGTGTTTCCTTTCGACAAGTCCTTTAAACTTTGTTTTGTTTGGAACTTGTTGCATATGCCATCATTTGGATAAATGATGTGTTTTGTTTGGAACTTGTGGTCTGTTGTTGTAATGTTTCCAGGAGCTTTAAATTGGTCTGTTATGTATGGCTCATATATAGTCCATAAATCCCATTTCCGAAAACACCATTTGCGGTATTGTAATGTCGCAAGACGTCGCTATATATGTCGCCTAGTCAATATATTGCAATTTCTCAAAACATCATTTCCGACATTATAATGTCGCATAGTACATATATGCAATTTCTGAAAACATCATTTGCGACATTATAAAGTCGCACGAAGTCTCTTATATGTCGCCTAGTACATATATTGCAATTTCTCAAAACATTATTTGCGACATTATAATGTCGCACTAAGTCGCTTATATGTCGCATTGTACATATATGTCACTTCTGAAAACATCATTTGCGACATGATAATGTCGCATAGTACATATATGCAATTTCTGAAAACATCATTTGCGACATTATAAAGTCGCACGAAGTCGCTTATATGTCGCCTAGTACATATATTGCAATTTCTCAAAACATTATTTGCGACATTATAATGTCGCACTAAGTCGCTTATATGTCGCATTGTACATATATGTCACTTCTGAAAACATCATTTGCGACATGATAATGTCGCATAGTACATATATGCAATTTCTGAAAATATCATTTGCGACATTATAAAGTCGCACGAAGTCGATTATATGTCGCCTAGTACATATATTGCAATTTCTCAAAACATCATTTGCGACATTTTAATGTCGCACTAAGTCGCTTATATGTCGCCTATATTATATATTGCAATTTCGCAAAACATCATTTGCGACATGATAATGTCGGACTAACTAGCTTATATGTCGCCTAGTTCATGTATTGCAATTTCTCAAAACATCATTTGCGACATTATAAAGTCGCACGAAGTCGCTCGATATGTTGCAGTGAGCTAGAAAAGCAACAAATATATTGCAACATTTTGATGTTGGAAAACGAAACCGCTAATTGCGACATACGCACCCGATATGTTGCGTAACGGCAATGCGACACAGCATTAGCGACATTTAGTAAAGCCACATGATACGTGTTGCGCAACCGTAAAGTAACATACTCGGACCCATAGGCAACACAAAAATAAATGTTGCAAATGGTGAAAAATGGTGTAGTGAAAAGTAGTTCACCCGTCTCTCATGTGTTTCGTAGTCGTGTGCTATTGAATGTTTCATTTGATGTGATATTGTTCTTGAAATACATTATTTATATCTATTTTGATTTTTTTTGTGCACTCTATGCTGTATAACGATAATCAAAAAATGGAACTCAGAATAACAAGAACGCGCGGGAAGATTTCGAAAGCAAGCTAATGTATAGCTGAGTGGGATAAAAGAATTTTGCAAAACCGTGATATTTGTTATGAATATGAATTGTATATTGATATGTGACGAATACGTCAATATGTACAGTATACAATAGATGCGTATGGTAGGCACAAGTATGAGAGAATATACAGTATATATGCAATAAATATATGATGATAATCATATATTATCTAACACCCCCCCCCTCGAACTCATGGTGGATCAACAAGACTGAGTTTGGAGAGAAAGAAGCTGTGTTGTGCTCTAGTCTGTGTCTTCGTGAAGAAATCTGCAAGCTGGATCTCCGAAGAAACATACTGAAGAGCAATAATCTTATCATGTACCAATGACCTCATGTACGAAGCATCGACACCAATATGCTTAGTGAGCTCATGCTTCACTGGATCGCGAGCAATACTAATAGCACCTGTACTGTCAGAGAAGAGGGGAGTCGGTTCAGAAGCAATAACTCCAAAATCCTCAAGTAACCACCGAAGCCAAGTAACCTCTGTCGTCAATGATGCCACCGCTCGTGACTCCGCCTCAGCACTAGAATGGGAAACTGCTGTCTACTTCTTTGTCTTCTAGGCAATGAGAGAATCACCATGTAATACAAAATAGGCAGAAAGAGATCTACGATCAGAGT
This sequence comes from Rhodiola kirilowii, assembly GCA_033675215.1. Taxonomy (NCBI): domain Eukaryota; kingdom Viridiplantae; phylum Streptophyta; class Magnoliopsida; order Saxifragales; family Crassulaceae; genus Rhodiola; species Rhodiola kirilowii. Next base: position 22,552,448 of record CM066199.1, read on the forward strand.
GATCACTAGCCCATGTCGCATCAGAATATGCTCGGAGCTGGAAAGAACTAGAGCAAGGGAAGAAAAGATGGCGAGAAATGGATCCACGAAGATATCGAAGGACACAAAGGAGATGACTATAATAGAGATGAGTGGGAGCAGAAACAAACTAACTCAATATATGGACAGGGTATGAAATATCCGGACGAGTGACTCCTAAATATACCAGACTACCAACAAGATGTCGATAACGAGTAGGGTCCTCAAGGGGCTCACCATCGGTCGGACGAAAGTGAACATTAAGTTCCATGGGAGTATCAACAGTGCACTAGTCACTAAGGGAGGCCCGATCGAGAAGGTCGCGAATATACTTCTCTTGAGATAGGAAGAATCCCTCGGGAGTAGAGGAGAATTCAATACCAAGAAAGTACCGAATAGGATCGAGATCCTTCATAAGGAACTGAGTATTTTGACAAAGGCAATATGCTGATGGTTATCACCAGTGATAAGCCTCTTAGGATGAGACAAACAACGACAACCGTTAGTCTCATTCTAAGGTTTGTCATTGTTCGTCCCAAGTTAGTCTCATTAAAATGTTTGTCTAAGTTTATCCCAAGTTAGTCTAATTCTAGCGTTTGTCAATGTTCGTCCGTAGAATGAGACTAACTTGGGAGGAACATGGACAAACCTTAGAATAAGACTAAGGTTTGTCTATGTTTGTCCCAAGTTAGTCTCATACTAAGGACGAACATAGAAAAATGTTAGAAGGAAACTAACTTGGGACTAACATAGACAAACCTTACAATGAGACTAACTTGGGACGAAAATTCTATCTTCATCTCGTTCTAAGGACGAACATACACAAATGTCAGAATGAGACTAACGTGGGACGAACAAAGTCAAACCTTAGAATAAGACTAACTTAGGACGAGCATAACCTTAGAAAGAGACTAACTTGTCATGAGCATTGACAAACCTTAGAATGAAACTAACGTAAGTGTATGTTCGTCCCAAGTTGGTCTCATTCTAAGGTTTGTCGTTGTTCGTCCCAAGTAACTCCCATTCTATGGACGAATATAGACAAATGTTAGAATGAGACTAACTTGGGACGAACAAAGACAAACCTTAGAATGACACTAACTTGGGACGGACAAAGGCAAGCGTTAGAATGAGACTAACTTGGGACGAACATTGATAAACCTTAGAATGAGACTAACTTTGGACGAACATTGATAAGCCTTACAAGGAGACTAACTTGGGACAAACATAGACTAACGTTACTTTCATTCTAAGGTTTGTCTATGTTCGTCCCAAGTTAGTCTCTTTCTAAGGTTATGCTCACCCCAAGTTAGTCTCATTCTAAGGTTTGTCTTTGTTCGTCCCAAGTTAGTCTCATTCTATGGTTTGTCTATGTTTGTCTTAAGTTAGTCTCATTCTACCGTTGTCTATGTTTGTCCCAGGTTAGTCTCGTTCTGAGGTTTGTCTATGTTTGTCGTAAGTTAATCTCATTCTAAGGTTTTTCTATGCTTGTCCAAAGTTAGTTTCATTCTAATGTTTGTTTATGTTGGTCTTAAGTTACTCTCATTCTAAGGATGAGACGAACATCGACAAAGGTTAGTCTCATATTAAGTTTTGTCTTTGTTCCTCCCAAGTTAGTCTCATTCTAACGTTTTGTTTATCCCAAGTTAGTCATATTCTAACGTTTGTCTATCTTCTTCCTTAGAATGAGACTAACTTGGGAGGAACATGTACAAACCTTAGAATGAGTCTAAAGTTTGTCTTTGTTCTTCCTAAGTTAGTGTCATTCTAACGGCGATCATATACAATCGTTAGAATGAGACTAACTTGGGACGAACAAACACAAATGTTAGAATGAGACTAACTTGGGACAAACAAATACAAACATTAGAATGAAACTATCTTGGGACGAACATAGAAAAACCTTAGAATTAGACTAACGTTTGTCTATGTTCGTCCTTTGAATGAGATTAACTTGGAACGAATATAGACAAACGTTAGTCTCATTCTTAGGTTTGTCTATGTTCGTCTTAAGTTAGTTGAAACAAACGTTTGTCTATGTTCGTCCCAAGTTAGTCTCATGAGACTAAATTGGGATGCACAAAGACAAACCTTAGTACGAGACTAATGTGGGATGAACAAAGACAAACGTTAGAATGAGACTAACTTGGGACGAACAAAGACAAACAATTGTCTCACTCTAAGGTTTGTCTATGTTGGTCCTTAGAATAAGACGAACTTGGGACGAACAAAGATAAACGTTAGTCTCATTCTAAGGGTTGTCTATGTTCGTCCCAAGTTAGTCTGATTCTAAGATTTATCTTTGTTCCTTAGTCTAATTCTAAGGTTTGACTAAGTTAGTCTCAAGTTAGTCTCATAATAACATTTGTCTATTTTCATCCAAGTTAGTCTCATTCTAAGTTTTGTCTATGTTCGTCTTAAGTTAGTCTCATTCTAAGGTTTGTCCATATTCATCCCAAGTGTCTCTAATTCTAATCATTGTCTTTGTTCGTCCCAAGTTAGTTTCATTATAACGTTTGTGTATGTTTGTCCCAAGTTAGTCTCATTCTAAGGTTTGTCTATGTTCGTCCCAAGTTAGTCGCATTCTAAGGTTTGTCTTTGTTCATCCCAAGTTAGTCTCATTCTATCTTTTGTCTTTGTTCGTCCTAAGTTTGTCTCACTCTAAGATTTGTCTATGTTCTTCCCAAGTTAATCTCATTCAAACGTTTGTCTTTGTTCGTCCCAAGTTAGACTCATTATAAGGTTGGTCTATGTTAGTCCCAAGTTAGTCTCATTATAAAGTTTGTGTACGTTCATCCCATGTTAGTCTCATTCAAACGTTTGTCTATGTTCGTCCCAAGTTTGTCTCATTCTAAGGTTTTATTTGTTCGTCCTAAGTTAGTCTCATTCTAACATTTGTCTTTGTTCGTCCCAAGTTAGTCTCATTGTAAGGTTTGTCTTTGCTCGTCCCAAGTTAGTTGATGAGTCATATTTATACGACTCGTCGAATCAATTAATCCCATTTATTTCGACAATTTTATATGCAAACAGTTACTTTTTAGTATGGTTTTGCATTTCAGGTGTTTCAGAAGCTTTATAGGGAAACACGTATAAAAGATGGCATTTTGTGCGAAAAACACCACAATGGCAGATCAGACCTTCGGAGGTTCGATGGAGTTTTGGGAAGTGACCACTGATCAGAAAACATGAACTACATGTCATTGCGTAGCTGACTCAATTCCCTACAACTCTCTAGTTCACATCGGGAGCAGCCGATGTTATTTGGAAGCTCCAATCCAGAGTCAAAGTTGGAACTGGCGTGCAGGAAGGAGGAACCAAGTCAGTGTGGATCGTATCCAGCAGAGACATTAGCGTTAATGCTAATGTCAACGCTGGGCGTGGCGACCCGACGAGGTGATGACATCAGCAACGCATTTGTTGACATCAGCAGGTCGGGATTTGGAAATTTAGCCCAAAAAGAGACTTGGAAACCCAATTTTTTCTATAAATAAAAGGTTTGGGTTAGGGTTTCAATCATCCCATCATTCTATGAAGAAGAAGACGGCTCTAAAGGAGACGGCGAAGCGTTCGACGAGAGAAGGGATTTCTACTATGATGTTCCCATGAATGGCATGCTGTTGGCAAAACGGCCTTAGACAGTTCGAGCAGGAGTTCAGGGGGAGTTCGAACACTTTCTGGAACTACAGTACAGCGTGGAGCAGACGCAAAGATATCTTCCGGAAGGTTCTAAAGATCGAGGATCTTTTAGATTCGAACTGAAGTCGGCTAGCGAATATTCAAGTGAATATCTACATATCAGATCTGATGATGGCGTGGCTGACTTGGGGAGGAAGTCTTCGGTTATTCCTCTCACCGATTGGATAAAGATATGCATCGAATATTTCGGAATATCTTCCTAAATATTTGATGAGATATCTAGAGCAGATTTTGGAGATCGTCCTGGCATATAAATACATGGGTAGGACGTCCATAATCTGCATCGCTTTCAAGATCAAATATACACGAGGAAACCCTACCGATTGGAGTAGAAGAAAGCGACCGCCGAGTGTGTTTTCCCCACTGGAAATACATCGGTGTAAGTTTAGTCTGATCTGTGCCATTCAGATTGACCAGAGTTATCACGTTCAGCGCACGAACAGAACGACCTGCTTTCGAGAGAAAGCGACCGAGCTTCAAGAGAAGATCGAGCACGTTCGGACAGAAGGTCTGGACGAAGGGTATCAAGGGGAGTTGCGACGAACCTTGGTTGCAAATCTGAGAGACGGAGGAATAGAGGCTAGGCAATTACAAACCCGAGGTTGTGTAAGTGTAAGTCCCTGTGGAAAGCTCTATACTCGTAATAAAGATTTGTTGTCCCTTTTTTCGGGTGTGGGAAACCACCCAGAGTAGGCGTAGCCGAACTGGGTTATCAATCTGTGCGTGCTCCTGTTTTACTGTTCTGTTCGTACTGCTTATTGCACTGTGGTGGAAAGAGTTCAAGGTCTGTTGAAACACAACCTAGAACACTTGCTTGAATAGGGGATAGAATTACAATTGGTATCAGAGCAAACACTCGACACACTGAGTGGGATCCTGAACTGTTCAAGATGACTCTGAAGGAAGGGCAAAGCATCACCAGACCTCCGGTGCTAGATGGATCAAATTTTGCCACCTGGAAACCCATAGACGAGGAAAGATTGGTGAGCAAAGTCCTGAGATCACTCCCTCCAAGATTTTCCATGAAGGTGACGGCCATTGAGGAAATGCATACATCTCCAAGTTAAAGCTGGACGAGCTGACAGGTTCCCTCAGAACCTACGAGATCAATCATAATTTCCTAACCAGAGAAGTAAAGGGAATAGCACTGAAGGTGGACATACCAGAAGACAAACCGGATGGTGAATGCACTACTGAGCAACTGGCAATGATGGATCAGAACTTTGGCAGAATGGTGAGGAAAATCAACAGACGCGGTCCCGAACAAGGTCAGTCCTCATCTACCAATTTTCTTAACTGGAAATCCAGTAGGTCAAGATCTAGTGACATGAGACAAGATCCGTCTGACAAAAGAAAAGAGGAGATCCAGTGCCATGAGTGCAAAGGCTTCTGGCACATTCAATCACAATGCGCCAACACTATCATAAAGAAGAAGGCAATGGTGGCCAACCTCAGCGACAGTGAGTCAGATGAAGAGGGAAGTGAGACCAACAACTTTGTGGCCTTCGTCACTACACCAGGAGAGTGCAGCAACTCCAGTGAAACTGTTTCAGCTCAGTTGGAACTCCCGGGTGATGACCTCTTGGACAGTGATGATGAAGAACTCACGCAAGAGTCTCTGGCTCAGACATATAAGGATCTGTCCGAGAAGTGGCTACTACTGATCAAAGTCAACAAGAAGCTGAATGACACAGTTGCAAGTATCATTGAGAAGGACCAGATCTGGCAGGAGGCCGAGACACTAATCACACTGAAGATAGAACTCGAAGTCACAGTAGTCTCCCTGACTACTCAACTGGCTGAGATGAAACAAGAGAGGGCCAACTTGCTTGCCAAAAATGTGAAACTCATGGGTACAGTTTCAACACTGAAACTCGACATGGAGAAAGATCGGGAGACTCATCCAGTCGGCATGGCAGGTCTAAGGAAGACCATCACAGATCTGAGACGCAAGGTAGTGTTCCAACTGCGGAAGACCGAATAGCTGGAATTTCAGTTAGAGTCAGAAAAGATGGATCATTCGGATACTAAGAAGGAGCTCAACGATCTCAAACGATCGGTAAGAATGTTGAACTCTGGCACTAATGACCTTAATGATATTTTAGAGTCTCAACGGATGGAGTCTGGTTATCGTGGCTTGGGGTTCACTGAAGAAAGTTCCTCAAAAGGCACCACATTTGTTAAAGCAAAGCAAGTGACGGAACCGTCGGCTGAACAGAAGGTAAAACAGTCTAAGGGAAAGAAAATTGCTGATATCGGAAAGACTGATGGAAAACCGCGCAGGACTCACACACAAGGTCGTGATCACTCGCCCTTAATGCGTAGGATGGACACACGCACTTGCTGGTATTGCCACCAGATGGGACACATCAAATTGAAGTGTCGCCTGTTTCTTGCTGAACGACGGACATACCAACAACGGACCAAACCCCGACAACATCAGGTCTGGACACCAAAGGCAAACCAAACTGCTTGCATGATGGCGTGCTTCTCAAGCTGCACAAAGCTTGACAGTTGGTATTTCGACTGCGGGTGCTCTGCCCACATGACAGGTAACTCTCAATATCTAACACATATTAGACCTGTTGAGAAGATGTGGATTGTCACCTTCGGAGATGGTGGAAAGGGTCAGGTGATCGGCTATGGGACATTGATGGTTCCGGATCTCCCTGCACTCGAGAACACCCTACGTGTCAAAGGACTGACAATGAACCTCATCAGCATCAGTCAACTGTGCGACAATGGAAATTATGTGTCATTCTCCAGCTACTCATGCCTTGTTCTCGACAAGAATGGAAATACACTGATGAAAGGGAAAAGGGATGCCAAGAACTGCTACTCCATTGGGATGGGACTAACGTGTCCAAAGGACGTCCAGGCTTGTGGAAAGGATCAGATGGTTCCACATTGTGCAAACGTCAAACATAGATTTCTGCGAGGGGGAGTAGATAAGACCCTACACACAAGGTCTGATTGGAGCTGCGCACAAATCCATGTTGACAACTATTCCAGGAAAATGGTGAAACGGAAGGTGACACAGTTTCAGAAACATGCCTGGAGTCACACAAGGAGAGATGAATATGGAGGATCTCAGAAGATGGTCACTCAGAGATATATCAAGACCCATCTCAACTCATATGGCATCTCACGGCTCGAAACACCCAGATCCTCTGTGGGTCTTTGTGGTGTTGATCACTGAATGCATCCAACGGTGGTCAGTCATAGTCGAAAATCCAGCTGAACAGTTGGACTGACCACCTAAGGAAGGAGAACTGGAACAGATGGCACAATGCTTGAAGACGAATTTTTTGAATATTCTCGAAGATTTTGAACGTGAGTTGACTGATTTGGAAAGTGGAATAGGCGGAGTATATTTGAGAAGAAGGAGAACATGCAGACTTCCAAGGCACTGGCGGCAAAACCTAAGATTCCGAAATCAAAGGCTCCGAAGTCGAAAAAGGCGTCGTCTTTACGATCTGACACCGAATCTTTGGCTGTAGCAAAGAAGACTGGCGGAGGAGCAACCGCTGAAATCCCTCAGTTGGACATGGTGGATACGCCTAAACGAATCGATGCTGGTTCAACACAAGTACTTTTACCGTATGAGGTATGCCCTAAATCTCAGACTGTTCCTTCCACAAATATTTCTGCTGTTGAAGATATTGTGTTGGAGGAAGTTGTGAATGTGGGTGGTGAAGCCAGTACGGCTGATGTTGGTCAAGATGGCACTGGGCCCATAAAAGAAGGAGAGCCCGGTATTTCTGTGTTTAAAGGCGCTGGTGTATCAGGAGTATGGAGGGCGAAAATCCATGCTTCTGGGTATATTCGTCCGGGAGGTTTTCTTGGAAAGAAGGGGACTCACCTAGTTGTTTCTCCAAGACAATGTCTGGCCAAGATCAGTTCAAGCAGAGGGAAGCTCTCTGCTATTTCTAATAAGGAGGCAGAAAAGTGTCTTGATTCCTCAAGAAAAAGGAAGGTGGTGATTGATGAAGCATCTGTTGATGGCTCTGATGAGAAGCTTGGAGTATCGGAGGGGGAACAAATCGGTGAGCTTTGCTGAGACTATGACAGAAGAGATTAATCCATCAGAGAAGAAAGATGTGTTCAAAAAGGCCATTCTAGAAGAATCTGATCCTACTGAAAGGGATGAAGAGTTGGAAGAGCTATTCAAAGACATTGATAATGTCATGGAAGATTTTGGAAAAGAGAAGGATCGGGGAATGGGAAGTTCTGAGGAAGATCAGCATGCCCAGAGTGTTAGGGCAGAAGAGTCAGCTACCGAGAAAGTTGCAAATGTTCCAACTATGGAACCGAATGTTCAGACTGAAGCTAAAACTGCACCAGCTCTAGAGGATGTTCTAGCTAAGGAGATAGTGGCTGTACCTGCAGACATTTAAGGTGATCGTCATATGAAGGAGGATGATACATCAGTTCGTGGGGTGTCTACAAAGCCAGTGTCAAGGAAAGTTACTCTTTCGGAAGATGACCAGGACCTTGTCCCTATTGTCAATCTCAAAAGGACAAAGAAGAAAAAAAGAAGGTAGTTTTTGCAAAGACTACAAAGGGATCAGTTCAGAAGGTTGCTGAGGACAGCATTGGTGCAGGGGGAGTCGGCTCTTCTAAGAAAAGAAAGCATGATGCTGCGGTTCCCGTCTTTGAAGATGCCAGGAGATGCGAAGTCCCAGCCCTGAGTCTGAGACTGTTCCAGTGGGAAAGGTCAAGAAAGGGGTGTGGTTCGTTAATAGAGACGCTGTATGGAAATGGAGCTGTGTGCTGAAAAGGAAAATCATTTCCGAGAGGTTGCTAGATGAGTCCCGATACAAGGGAAAGGAAGTGATTGAGGTGCTCAAGGAATCTGATCTATTCTGGACGTTGGACAGATGCAAGCCGTTCAACGAGAAATTGGTGCGTGAAGCCATGGTAAACCTATCTCCTGGGTTTGGGTCATTGGAGAAGCAGATTATGGGGTCTTGTTTGTTAGAGGAAGACGGATCAAGATTGATCCTGAGCTGATCAATGTATACTGTTCCATGGACGACCCAGCTGTTGATGAAGAGGAATCAAGCTTTGAGAACATAGTGAGCACCATCAATGCAGGCTCTGTTCGGTGGAGGCCTGGGTCAGTTTGATGCTATTTTTCATTGCTATTTCCAACTGGAGGCCGTCTACTCATCGCTCTACTGTCAATAAGGACATGGCCCAACTGATTTATCAGATAGGGAATAAGCTGAAGTTCAACCTGGGCAGAGTGATGTTCAAACAGATTGCTGAACATGCCACTTCGACGAGAACTGGTCATCCATCAAGCTCCAGATTTGAAGGCCTCGACTCACCATCTCTCAAAGGCACCCAACAAGTTCATCGTTGACCACAAGCTGTATAAGGGCCGTCACGAGAATGATCTCAAGGAGGTCAACCAGAAAGGACAAGATGTTGCGGATTCGAGTCAAGGGGGAGCCATAATGGGTCGTGATGAGAGGAGCAAGCTGCTCACAGATTTGAATGCCATCATTGCCGCTGATAAGGAACAACGCAGGCGCATCAACATCTTGCTCGTGCCCTCAGCTAACCGAGTGACGATGAATCTGGTGATGCAGATTCTAAGGCCTACACTGATGATGAGTCGTCTGTATGAAGTTTGATTTGCTGTTCGAACTTGATTGGACCCCTTGCCAGTTTGTGGCAAAAAGGGGGAGTATGTTGAGGTAACCGTTCTGGCACCTCAAGTTGTGTCTAAAGCGTAGATTTGGTTTTGCCAAAATGCCAAGGGGGAGATTGATGTTCCCATGAATGGCATGCTGTTGGCAAAACGTCCTTAGACAATTCGAGCAGGAGTTCAGGGGGAGTTCGAACACTTTCTGGAACTACAGTACAGCGTGGAGCAGACGCAAAGATATCTTCCGGAAGGTTCTAAAGATCGAGGATCTTTATTTAGATTCGAACTGAAGTCGGCTAGCAAATATTCAAGTGAATATCTACATATCAGATCTGATGATGGCGTGGCTGACTTGGGGAGGAAGTCTTCGGTTATTCCTCTCACCGATTGGATAAAGATATGCATCGAATATTTAGGAATATCTTCCTAAATATTTGATGCGATATCTAGAGCAGATTTTGGAGATCGTCCTGGCATATAAATACATGGGTAGGACGTCCATAATCTGCATCGCTTTCAAGATCAAATATACACGAGGAAACCCTACCGATTGGAGTAGAAGAAAGCGACCGCCGAGTGTGTTTTCCCCACTGGAAATACATCGGTGTAAGTTCAGTCTGATCTGTGCCATTCAGACTGACCAGAGTTATCACGTTCAGCGCACGAACAGAACGACCTGCTTTTGAGGGAAAGCGACCGAGCTTCAGGAGAAGATTGAGCACGTTCGGACAGAAGGTCTGGACGAAGGGGATCAAGGGGAGTTGCGACGAACCTTGGTTGCAAATCTGAGAGACGGAGGAATAGAGGCTAGGCAATTACAAACCCGAGGTTGTGTAAGTGTAAGTCCCTGTGGACAGCTCTATACTCGTGATAAAGATTTGTTGTCCCTTTTTCCGGGTGTGGGAAACCCCCTTGAGTAGGTGTAGCCGAACTAAGTTATCAATCTGTGCGTGCTCCTGTTTTACTGTTCTGTTCGTACTGCTTATTGCACTGTGGTGGAAAGAGTTCAAGGTCTGTTGAAACACAACCTAGAACACTTGCTTGAACAGGGGATAGAATTACATACTACTTTCATCATGCATATTTGTGTTTTTATTTCATTGATGTGTAGCTAAACTTTTATTTCAGTTTAGGGTTTCACACATTGTGACTAGGTTTGAAGATTTCCGTTCTTAATGCAATTTTAGGCTTCTCTAGTTCTTGTTCTTCATCACATGAATTAATTTGTGAGGTTAAGTGGAAGCTTTGTCGCAAAGCTTGATAAACAATTAATTCTTACCGTTAACATATACTGGAAACTTTGTCGTAAAGGTAGATCGTAACACCTATCCTTGGTAATACCTTTGTCGGATTATTGAGTTTAGGAAAGAACTAGAAGTCTAACACCCTTGTCGGGATAGATTGAAAGGTATTACCTTTGTTGAGATACTAGGGTAGTTACCTTTGTCGGAACAACCACACTTAGAAACATATGATTTGATCATTAAAAATCTATGATAAACCTATCACAATAGAAACCCTAAGCTGAATATCTTCTCTGATTGTCTTCATTGCTATTTTTCCTCTTTTGCACTCTTAATTACTTAAAACCCCCTTTTTTTATTTGTTTACAGAGACATATTCAACAACCAGTTCAATTGTGTTCGAACCTGCTTAACACTACACTAGCTTTTAGTAGGTGTTTATAAATATTAAGTTTGGCGCCGTTGCTGGGGAGCTGCGCTTCAGTGAAGCTATTTTTTTGTTTTTATTCTTGTTTTGTTTTTTGTTTTTATTTTGTGTTTTCTACTTGTTTCGCAATGTCTCATGCGGGTAGTGTGGTTGGTGACAAAATCAACGAGCATGACGGAGGTGGTGATATTGAGATGGAGCTGTATCAACCCACGATGGAGTTGTCTGCCATGATTTTTTAGAATATTCCTTGGTGCTTCTACGAGGGGCCAAACACGGAGGAAATCGAGATCAAGACTGTGGTAGTGCACTATTTACCAAAGTTTTCGGGTAGGGAAGGAGAATCAGCCACTAGGCATTTGCAGGATTTTCATGGCTTCTGTCAGACTCTCCGACCCTATGAAGTCACAGTGGATAATTTTAAACTTAAAGCTTTCCACTTTCTTTATATGACATGGCTAGATCTTTGTTTCTGTCTCTTATTTCAGGTATCATCAAGACATGGGATCAGATGCAAAAGAAGTTTCTCGATAAATACTACCCAGTAGCTAAGGCAGGTTCGTAGACAGCTGCAAGATATCAGGCAGGGGCCTAATGAGTCGATGTATGACTATTTGGAGAAGTTCAATGCCTTAGAGCAGAGCTACTGCAATCTGGGAGTGCTTGAGAGGCTGATAATCGAGTACTTGGTAGATGGGTTGAGATCGCTCGATAGGATGTTGCTAGATGCCTCAGCTGGAGGCACGATCATGAATTTATCCCCAGCTAGAGTAAGGAAGTTGATAGCTGAAGTGGCTAAAAATGCTAGATATAGAGAGGAGGTCAGCCGTCAAGAGGAATTCAACAGGACCAGAAATATTACAAAGGCGGAGACTGCATTAAACCATATGGCTGAGGAGCGGAAACAAATGAGAGAGATGGTGCAGAAGCTCATGATGAATCAGATGGTCCAAGTGAAGCCTTGTGAGTTTTGTGGTCCGATAAATCATAAGGCGGATGCTTGCCTGACTCTACAAGAATATACACATGCGAATGTCAATGCAGTGGGTGAATTTCAAAATTACAACAACCATGCACCCCAGCAACCTCAGCAGTAGTACTACCACCCACCATATCGTCAGCAGTAGGATAGCTACAGTAATCAGGGTCAGTATCAGCAGAGAGGGCAAAACTATAACCAAGCAGGCCCTAGCAATAAGAGTTCCAACAAGTCTCTAGAAGACGTAGTAAAAGAGCTGGCAGCTAGCACCCAACAATTAGCCACTACGGTGCAGCAAAATCTAGATAGGATCAATGCAAATCAGGCTAAGAAAGATGGAGCCATTACAGAGCTGTCTAAACAGATGTATCAGATAGCCCAGATCATTTTTGAGCTGAAGAGTGATCCAGGAAAGCTACCATCGCAGACCATTCCTAACCCAAGAGGAAATATCAATACATTGGCAGTGGTAGATGAACCGGATGTAGAAAATGAAGAAAACGAGTCAGAGTTAGTGTCGATCGCATCCTGTGTTAACAGTAGCTCAACGCTAATGTCTAAAGCTGAAGCGCTGATAATGTCTAAGCCAGGCGCACCGATAATGTATGAAGCGGGCGCGACCTGCACTGATTCTTGTTTTAAAACTAACCCTCCGATTCCATATTTTGTGCAGGTAAGAGCTTCCAAAGAGCACATGATTTATAAGAATGAACTAGGAGACGAGTTGGAGTCGAAGGATGAGTCAGAGAAGTCAACAATGGAGCGCCCACTCGCTATGAGTCAAGATGCACCGCCTGGAAAGTGTAAGGACCCAGGTGCCTTCATAGTCACCTGTGGTGTTGGTGGGACTCTTATACACCATTGTTTAATTGATTTGGATGTTGCCATTAACGCTATGCCATACTCGTTATATTGTTCACAGAAATTGGGACCATTGAAGCCTTCTAAACTGTTGGTAGAGTGATGGACCATAATTATATGAATCATAAACACAGTTAAACCCACCAAATTAGACTCTTTGTCTATTTAACTTTTGCTTGTTAGTTCCGATATTTATCTACACGGTATTTTGGAGTCTAGAGAGAATACAGGCTAAGGAGGAGTTTTTAAGCGGAAAATATATTACGAGTCATTCCAAGGTCACGACCAGATGCCGACTGAAGAAATCTCATGATCCTGACGTGGAATCACTCAAAACAAGTCCAACCGAAGAGCAACCAAAGTCAGTCCGGAGCTGAAATGGACCGATAGCTTTGTGAAAAGCTCACAAAAATCACAACTCACTCTCCATTTGCCACCTAGCCGGCGGCTTTTCTCCTCCCTTCCACAAGCTTCTCCTCCTTGATGACTCATGGGGGGAGGCTAGAAGAGATGGTGAGTCACCTCCGATGGCTTTTTGAAGCTCCTCCCATTTTATGCCAAGTGTTCTCATCTCCTCCACAAAACACACTCCCCTTAGCCTATAAATACCATGACTTTCCTTCTTTTGTAAATCATCCACAATTCCAACATCACAAACACAAGTCACTTATCTCTCTAGATTTTGGGCACTATTGTAAACACTTATTTTAAATCTATAATACACCTGTTGGTTCTTGAGTATTCTAGTAGTTCTTGAGTACTCTTGTTGGTTCTTGAAGTACTCAAGCTTGTCTTTACTTTTCACTGTTCTTGAGTACTCTTGTCGGTTCTTGAAGTACTCACCCCTTTCCTTTACTGTCTTTTACTTTCGAAACCTTTACTTTCCTGTCTTTCAAAACTGCAACTTTACTTTCCTTGTCTTTACTTTCAAAACATTTACTATTCCTGTCTTTCAAAACCTTTACTTTTTAAGTACTTAGAATAGCTTATCCCCCTAATTCCCTTGGGTTCGACCCCTACTTACCACTTGCTACCAAGTAGTGATGTCGCGAGTAGCGGAGATATAAATTAATTTTTGCACAGAGAACATCGAACCTTAACGAAAGTGCGGTAGGCTCCGTCAAAATTGGCACCGTTGCCGGGGAATTAGTTACTTAATCGGATAAGTTCTTTGAATCGATACTCGCTTCAAAACAACCATGTCTTGCGAAGGAAGCCACCATGACTACCAGGATGATGACGAGATAAACCTGTACGGTCGTAATTATGAGGCGCCGCCTCCATTTATTGACGATCCGGAACATTTCATCCGAAACCAAGGAGCTCGTAATCGGGAAGGCGTCCAAAGAAACCAAGAACCACCCGAGGACCGAAATGAAGCTGGTCCAGTACCACCCCTTAGACATCCCCCACTCCCTCAACATCAACAAATGCCGAGACGAGGACCCATCTTTGATGATTATGGGGATAACAACTACCATGCACCCACTATGGGAGAACTCAATGCCCCAGATTTCGAAACACAGCCGTGGTGCATTTGCCAGGGCCCTGAACTAGAAAACATTGCCGTCGACATGTCCGTGGTCCACAATTTGCCAAAGTTCTCAGGAACTAATGGAGAATCAGCAATGACTCATCTCTAGCGCTTACATGGTATTTGCCAAAACTTAAAACCGAATGGCGTAAATATAGATGACTTCAAGTTAAAGGCGTTCTATTTTTCCCTCATTGACTCGGCAAACGACTGGTTCCTTTCATTGCCTTCGGGAAGCATCAGAACATGGGTTCAGATGCAATGGAAATTCCTGGACAAATACTACCCAGCGACAAGAGCGATGCAAGTAAGAAGGCAACTGCAGGACATAAGGCAGGGACCTAATGAAACCAAGTACGACTACTTGGAAAAATTCAACCACCTGGAGAGAAGCTGCTGCACTCTTGGACTACCCGAGAAGATCATCATCGAGTATGATATTCCCATGAATGGCATGCTGTTGGCAAAACGGATTTAGACAGTTCAAGCAGGTGTTCAAGAAGAGTTCAATCACTGTCTTGAACTGCAGCACAGCGTAAGCAGACGCATGAAGATTTCTGTATCCAGAAGATCGACGAGATTATTTGATTGGGATCAATTGACGAGTCATCATTAAAGATCAGATATTCAAATGAATATCTTCAGCTTGGATTCGATAATATTGGATGGCTTGGCACGGAAGTAATCTCCAAAGATTGGATATGGAAGAGATTGAATATCGATCAAATATTTAGGAGTATCTTCGAAATATTTGACAAGAATATTCTGATTGGAGTCGGCCAGCGAGGAATTCAAAGATTCAGATATTCAAACGAATATCTTCACATCAGATTAAAGGCGGCGTGGCTGACTTGGCAAGGAAGTTTTCGAATATACTTCCTAAAGATTGGATAAAGATACACATCGAATATTTAGGAATATTTCCAAAATATTTGATGAGATATCTGGAGCAGATTTGGAGAGCCCCCATAAATTGATAGCTAGGGCGTCCATAATCCGTGTCGCTTCCTGAGAGAAAAGAAACAAACACGAGAGTTCGTGAGATTGGAGGAGAAGCGACCGCCGGTTGATTATTCCACACCGGAATATCAACGGGGAAGTAACAGTCTGTTCAGTGTGCTGTTCAGACTATTTTGGAAGGACAACAAGCGCACACACACACGGTGATCAAGATACGTCTTTGAGAGAAGGCGACTGAACTTCCGAGAAGTCCAAGACTAGGCTGAGAGGGAAGTCTCGTCCTACCCATAGGGGATCGAGGGGAGTTGCAGTGAACCGAGATTGCAAATCCGAGAGACGGAGTGTTAGAGGCTAGGCTATTACAAACAAGGCGTTGTGTAAGTGTAAGTCCACGAATAGCTCTAAACTCGTAATAAGATTTGTGTCCCTTTTTCGGGTGTGGGAAACCCCCCAGAGTAGGCGAGGCCGAACTGGGGTTATCATATCGTGTGTGCTCCTAGTTTGTGCTGTATACGTTCTGTCTGCTAAGGTGTTCAGGTCTCAGTTTGAACACAACCTGAAACTGTCTAACAAGTGTTCGAGACGCAGTTCGAACACCATCTGGAACTCGTCTTGACTAAGACATATAGATTTCAGAGTACCTAATTAATGGACTAACTGAGTTAGACAAAATGCTCCTGGATGCCTCAGCTGGAGGATCCATGATGAATCTATCATTAAGTGGCATAAGGGATCTCATTACCAACGTTGCTGAAAATGCTTGGTTTAGAGAGGAAATTACTCGTCAAAATGAATTCTTCCGAACAAAAAACGTATCACAAGCCGAGACATCAGTAAACTCCATGCCAGAAGAGATGAGACAAATGAAGGAAATGATGATGCAATTATTACAAAAGCAAACAGTTCAAGTAAGACCTTGTGAGTTTTGTGGCTCTACGGACCACAGACTGATGCATGCCCAACTTTGATCGAAATCAACCCGGTGGAGGCCAATGTAGTGGGAGGATACCAAGGGAACAACAACAAAGCCGTACCCCAACCAGCTCTGACGCTCTACCAACCTCCCCACAAGCAGTACAACCAGAACGCCCCACTTACGAGCCAGTATCAACAAAGGGGACCAAACCAGTACCCGATGGGCCAATATCAACAGAAGGCTCCAAATCAATATCAGGCGGGCCCGAGTAATCAGCAAGGACCAAACAAGTGGCTGGAGGACATGATGAAGGAACTCTCGAGTACTGTGCAGTAATCCTCGAGTGCTGTGCATCAATTGAAGGGTACTGTGCATCAATCCTCGAGTACTGTGCAGCAATTGTCGGGCTCTGTGCAGCGATTGAGTACTACTGTGTATCAAAACCAGGCAAAAAATGATGGAGCAATAGCTGACCTGAAAAAACAAATGTCTCAGCTCGCCACCTCATTATTCGAGCGAAATAATGAGCCTGGTCAACTTCCTTCACAAACCATTCAAAACCCGAAGGAAAATGTTAATGCCGTGACCCTAAGGAATGGGAAAAAGCTTGCCGTCAAACCCATGGAGCAAGCGGAGGACAAAAGCCCAAGGTTGTCCGGAGAAGAACAAATGAAGCCCGAGACTCGCGGAACTCTTGAGCAGGATGCGGCCGAGAAAAATGGGGATGCACCTGAGGAACACAGGCCTAGCCTGGTTCCACCATCCGAAGAACAAAGGCCACACCCGGTGCCCAGAACTGATACCTCCAAGATCCGCGCCGCGCTTCCATTTCCAGTGCCAGCCCGAGTACCAAAACAACATGTCATGGATGAGGACGTGTTCAAATTATTCAGCAAAGTCGAAATCAACATCCCCCTCTTAGAAGCCATCAAGCAAATCCCTCGATATGCTAAGTTTCTAAAGGACCTTTGCACCAACCGGAGTAGGAACAATAGAAATGATCAAGAGCTAATGAGAAGGGACGTATCGGCTGTCATGCAACAAAAGGTGCCCCCCAAATGCGGAGATCCAGAAACTTACACCATTCCATGCACAATTGGCAACATCCGAATCGAGAACTGCATGCTAGACCTTGGAGCATCAATCAACGTCTTGCCCTTCTCTATCTACTCATGCCTTCGGATCGGGCCGCTCGAACCCACCGGTCTCACTATTGAACTGGCAGACCGGTCGTGCAAACAGCCCGAGGGCAAAATTGAAGACGTTTTGGTCCAAGTAGGAGAATTGGTGTTTCCAGCAGACTTCTACGTCCTTAAAATGGAGAATAGTGGGCCAACAGACCATGCTCCTATCCTTCTCGGTCGACCATTTCTTAAAACCTCAAAAATGAAAATAGACTGCGGGAGTGGGATGCTTTCAATGGAAGTAGAAGGAGAGGTCTTCAGCTTCGACATATTCAGAGCAATGAAGCATCCCATGGAGTTCGAGGAAGTGCACGCTCTTGACGCTTTGGACGACCTAATCCAAGAAGTTCAACCAGAACCAAGAGTGGATCCCTTAGAACTCATACTCAATGGAGTCGAGAGCTCATATGACTTGGCCGAAGGCCTACATGAAACACTAGCCCACTTAACAATCTCGGAGCCTCTCACACCAGGATATGAAGTCAACGAGGTAAAATTATTCAAATCAAATACCTTTTTACCCTCGGTGATGCAAGCTCCCAAAATAGAATTGAAGCCCCTGCCCGTGCATCTGAAATACGCATTCCTAGGGGAAAATAACACGCTCCCGGTAATCATAAAAAGTGGCCTAGACAACTTATGCACGGTTCTGGCACGATGTGTCTCGATGAACCTTGTGCTCAACTATGAGAAGTGCCATTTCATGGTAACTCATGGAGTGGTCTTAGGGCACGTCGTCTCACAAGAAGGCATAGAGGTGGATAAATCTAAAATAGACCTGATCATGACTCTACCATACCCCTCCACTGTCCGAGACATCCAATCCTTCCTTGGGCATGCGGGATTCTACCGACGATTCATCAAGGACTTCTCCAAAAAGGCGTTGCCTCTATCCACTCTTCTCCAAAAAGAAGTTCCTTTTGAATTCACCAATACATGCAAGGAAGCCTTTAATGAGCTCAAAAAGGCCCTCACTAGCACCCCCGTCATCCAAACTCTGGATTGGAAAAAACCTTTTGAAATCATGTGCGACGCAAGCGACTTTGCTGTGGGGGTAGTTCTCGGCCAAAAAATGGATAAGAAGGCGGGAGTGATCTATTATGCCTCAAGAACCCTAGATCCTGCCCAACGAAACTACTCCACCACCGAGAAGGAACTCTTGGCAGTGGTATTCGCTCTGGAAAAATTTAGATCCAATTTGCTTGGAGAAAAAGTGATAGTTTATTCTGACCATGCTGCCATCCGTTACCTAATGAAGAAAAAAGAGGCCAAACCAAGGCTCATTCGGTGGATCTTGCTACTGCAAGAATTTGATATGGAGATAAGGGACAAAAAGGGGATTGAGAATACTGTGGCAGACCATCTAAGCAGGATTGTCCGGGAGGAAGAAGAAGGGCACATAACCGAGTCATTTCCAGACGAGCACATATACGCCGTCTCAACCAAGGTGCCGTGGTATGCCTCAATCGTCAACTACCTTGTAGGAGGTACATTTCCTCCCTCTTTTACTAAAGCACAATGCATGAAACTTAGGCATGACGCTAGACATTACTTGTGGGATGATCCCTATTTATGGATTATAGGAGCAGATCAAATACTTAGGAGATGCATCCCCGATAATGAAATAGCATCTGTTATTAGCTTTTGCCATGAGTTTGCATGTGTAGGACACTTCGGGCCTAGGAGAACCGCTAGAAAAATCCTAGATAGCGGCTTTTTCTGGCCAAGTATATTTAGAGATGCATATGAAAAGTGTCAAAAGTGCGATACGTGTCAAAGAGTAGGAAATGTGTCAGCTATAAATGAGATGCCTCAAGTACCCATAATGGTCAACGATGTTTTTGACATTTGGGGCATTGATTTTATGGGACCATTCCCAGTTTCATGCGGGTATACTTACATTTTAGTTGCTGTAGATTATGTGTCAAAATGGGTAGAAGCCAAGGCCACAAGGTGCGACGATGCAAAGACTGTCATAGAATTTTTGCGCACTAACCTATTTTGTAGGTACGGAGTACCCAAGGCCATAATCAGCGACCAAGGAACTCATTTCTGCAACCGCATGATGGCTTCCATCTTAAAACACTACCATGTCCACCACCGGACGTCCACGGCATATCACCCTCAAAGCAATGGTCAAGCGGAGATCTCCAACCGCAAAATCAAGAGTATTCTAGAAAAGATGGTGAAGCCGACAAGGAAAGATTGGAGTCAAAGGTTGGATGAAGCTCTTTGGGCTTATCGGACGGCATACAAGACGCCAATAGGGACCTCTCCATTTAGACTTGTTTATGGAAAAGCATGCCACCTTCCGGTGGAATTAGAACATAAAGCCTATTGGGCGCTCAAGCAGTGCAATCCAGATTTAAAAGCTGCCGGACTAGATAGGAAGCTTAAGCTATGCGAACTTGAAGAATTGCGGCTTGAGGCCTATGAAGGGCAAACAGACTACAAGGCGCGGACAAAATTATATCATGACAAATTCATCCTCCGGCGCTCATTTGAGGAAGGACAACAAGTACTACTCTTCTCCTCACGGTTGAAGTTTATGCCAGGCAAACTGAAATCAAGATGGACCGGTCCTTATACCGTGACTAAGATATTCAACCATGGGATGCTTGAGTTGGAAAGCATGGAGGATGGAAGACGATTCAATGCAAATGGACAGCAAGTCAAACACTACCATGGCGAGGTCAACTTGACAACAGAAAAATATGACCTAAGCCACCCATGGGATCCAAACCAATGATCCCCAAGCGTCGAGCCAACGACGTTAAACAAAGGCACTGGTCGGGAGGTAACCCGACACCTATCTTACTTTCAGTACTTTTATTTTCTATCATTTAGTTTTTACCAATAAGTCGCTCTCACTCACTTGGTGCATAGACTGAAATGACTATTCAGGAATCGGTTATGGGTGCAACATCAAGCCAGCCAGGCCTATGCCAAGAGTTCAAGGCCCCAGCTGAACTCCCTCGATTATCCAGCCTCATGCCATGTCGTTCACTCGACACTTTAAAGGTAGTTCTGTTCTTCCCTTTTCCTTAATGTCATTTCGTTCTCATAATTGTCTGCTTGCATGTATTTTGAACTAAGTCTTGCTGAAAGGCACGCCTTCGTTCAAAAGTGTGGGGTGAGAACCGCCTGTGTACATAACATGTTTTTCTTTTCCTTTTCCCTTAATATTATCTTTTTGAAAATATGAACTTGAGAATGTGAAAAAGATAGATCATAGTTCATGCAATAACCTTGTGAAAATTCAACTGTTTAAAAACTTAGAATGTAACTTCTCATTTGTCCCTTTGTGCTGAGATAAACAGGGGATGTGGAGTTGATAGAAAATGCCCTAGAGAGGCTTGGCAAGCAATCGAAGGACTGAATTTCGTTATATGGTTTACGAAGTCAGTGGAGGTTGCACTTCGGGTTTCAGTTGAGTCAGAAGTCATCTCCGCCATGCAGCGTTTATGCAAAAAGAAAAAAGGCGGGACAGGAATCAAACCGTCCTATCTCTAGTCAGAGTAGCCGGGAAAATAAATGAGTGACCCTCATTTTGACTCGCGCGAAACGGCGAAGATGAGAGAGAGCGGGGAGGTATTTCCATATGCTCGCGGGCGATGATTGGACCTCCCAAAAAGGCTTGAGAAAATGGACTAGCAAGCCACAAAAAGGCAAAAGCTCAAAGAAGCAAATCAAAGGCCAAAGGCCAAAGCTGTGAAGGTTTTAACCGAACAAAAGTGAAGTACTAAAAGAGTCAAATCAAAGGCCAAAGGCCGATTCACTACAAAAAAGCTGTCCCTCGCCAAAAAGAAAATAAAAAAGGCTCAACTCATCTGTGAAACCTGAACCGAATCACGTGCTAGAGAAAGCTGCAAGGAAACCATATAGTGCAAGACAGTCCCGAGGTTGCAGTCCATGAGCCTGAAAAGGGCTATCTCCCGAAACATCCGAATTAATTTGCATCTCGGCACGAAGGTACAAGTATCAAGTTTCTTCTATTTATTTACACGGTTTAATTTGGTAATAAGTAGTAATGCATGAATTAGGATAAATCTAGTCCCACAGTCTCACTTTCATATTTTAAAAGTTTACTTAGATAGTGTGTGCCGCCCTTTAATAGCATTGTTCGGGACGAACAACTAAAAGTGTGGGGTGATCTGATGGACCATAATTATATGAATCATAAACACAGTTAAACCCACCAAATTAGACTCTTTGTCTATTTAACTTTTGCTTGTTAGTTCCGATATTTATCTACAGGGTATTTTGGAGTCTAGAGAGAATACAGGCTAAGGAGGAGTTTTTAAGTGGAAAATATATTACGAGTCATTCCAAGGTCACGACCAGATGCCGACTGAAGAAATCTCATGATCCTGACGTGGAATCACTCAAAACAAGTCCAACCGAAGAGCAACCAAAGTCAGTCCGGAGCTGAAATGGACCGATAGCTTTGTGAAAAGCTCACAAAAATCACAACTCACTCTCCATTTGCCACCTAGCCGGCGGCTTTTCTCCTCCCTTCCACAAGCTTCCACAAGCTTCTCCTCCTTGATGACTCATGGGGGGCGGCTAGAAGAGATGGTGAGTCACCTCCGATGGCTTTTTGAAGCTCCTCCCATTTTATGCCAAGTGTTCTCATCTCCTCCACAAAACACACTCCCCTTAGCCTATAAATACCATGCCTTCCCTCCTTTGTAAATCATCCACAATTCCAACATCACAAACACAAGTCACTTATCTCTCTAGATTTTGGGCACTATTGTAAACACTTGTTTTAAATCTATAATACTCCTGTTGGTTCTTGAGTATTCTAGTAGTTCTTGAGTACTCTTGTCGGTTCTTGAAGTACTCAAGCTTGTCTTTACTGTTCACTGTTCTTGAGTACTCTTGTCGTTTATTGAAGTACTCACCCCTTTCCTTTACTATCTTTTACTTTCGAAACCTTTACTTTCCTGTCTTTCAAAACGGCAACTTTACTTTCCTTGTCTTTACTTTCAAAACATTTACTATTCCTGTCTTTCAAAACCTTTACTTTTTAAGTACTTAGCTATGATGTCCTCTTCCATGGATAATCGTAGCTAAACCCTTCATTCGGTTGAAGGGGTGTACTTGTGTCATAACATGTTTTAGACCATTTTCTTAATGCCTCTTTGTGTTCAACTTGTTCTAAGTGCCTTATATTAGGTCAGAACTTCATTGGTAGAGTGGATGCTCGGAAGAGCAAAGCTCTATCATGAACTCGCGACCTCCGTGGATAAGTGGAGGCTCGGAAGAGCACAGCCTATTTGTGGAGATCAACCTCTTCCAAAAACCATTTGATTTATCAGGAATGATGGTCAAATGGATGCACATATTAGACAAGAGTACTACGTCTAGCAAAAGACTAGACGGTGTGGCAAGTCTTGTGCTAGGAATAGCCTCGATTCACTTTTGAACACTTAGTATGGTCATTAGGGGTCAATGATAAACGGATTATGATACAAGGCCCCTGAAACCGAATCTTTCCTTAGATTTAAACACCACCTGCACTTACTTTCAATTTTAGTATAAACTGCTTATCAACTGCTCACCTTCCGGAAGACGTGCCAATCACGCAACAATCGCTGTAAGTCTTCTTTTTTATTTTCAGTATTTACTTTTCTGTCATTTACTTTTCAGCACTAAAAACCAAAACCAACCAAAAAAACACTTACTTTTCCGCACTAAAACCTCAATCAACCTAAAAACACGCTCCCTCGCTGTACAATTACCTCAAAGAATAGCTTATCCCCGTAATTCCCTTGGGTTCGACGCCTACTTACCACTTGCTACCCAGTAGTGAAGTCGCGAGTAGCGGAGATATAAATTAATTTTTGCACAGAGAACATCGCACCTTAACGACAGTGCGGTGGGCTCCGTCATAGAGTTAGGAGATAAATCTTGTATTCGTCCAGTTGGTTTGCTAGAGTATCTAACACTAAATGTAGGAGACCTTGTTGTTCCTGCAGACTTTTATATTTTGCTGATGGGAGATGCTAGAGACGACGATCCTCCATCACTTATTCCGGAGCGACCATTCCTCTTTTCCACGAAGACCAAGATTGACATGGAAACAGGCATTTTGTCACTTGCGTTTGCTGGCATGACATCCACTTTCCATATTTATGAGGATGATGACCGTCCATGCGTGAAGAAGCCACCAGACATCCTGTGTACGCCATATCTTGGTGCCATATCTCCCTACCTACCAGATGGGGCTAGACATGCGATGAGCTGTGCAGCTAGAGAAGTGTCCATAAGCAAATTATCCTCCCGAGACTCAGGAGGATGTGAAGGCAAACTCGCCTGATCGATGGAGAATAGATTCAAGCTTACCATTCCACGAGAGCTATGAGCAGAGTGAAGGAGTAGCTGAGGCAAAGTTTGAACTCACACGTCCATGAGATCCCAACCTGTGATCCCTAATGAGGTATCGTTGAGCCACAAACGTAAAACAAAGACGCTCGTAGGGAGGCAGCCAGCAAATTTTTATTTTCCTTCTTTTTTGTGTTTTGTGTTTGTTTGAGTCTTGTGTCGTCTAACCGAGTCTATTTTTCACTTTGTTTTTTAGGGAAAGAAGTAATTTTGTAGGTACAAAATAGGTCCAACACAGTGCGGATCACACCGAATGCGAACATAAGCACCGCGCCCACAACATACATTAGTGGCACACCGGGTGTGACCATTAAGGCGTTGACCAAGCCCATAACGTCTACATTGGGTGCGGTTGACAATTGACCAGTGTTGACCAACTCGTTTGACCAAAATTCTCACCATCACGCGACGAAGCGAGGGGAGTGCATGTTCACCTTTATTCTCTATTTACTTTTTCCCTATGTTTGTGTGTCCTGCATTTGTTTGTCTGCTTTGCACTAAAGTCTTGCCGTGAGGCCACGACTTGGTTCAAAAGTGTGGGGTGGGAGAGTCAGTCAGTCTGTTGTGTCAGCATGTTTACTTTTTCTTGCATCTGCATAGTGTCAGCACATTTCTTTTAAATTTATTTTTTGAAAAGTGTGAAATTTCTCTCTATTTCCTGGATATGCAGTATTGGATGTTGATGATGTGAAATAGATGATGCTGATTATATTGAATTTCTCTCGTGAAATTTGAATTGTGTTCTTACATGTGTACTTAACCTACTATGTGTCCTTTGAGTTGAGATAAACAGTGTTGTGGAGTTCATAGAAATGTCCTAGAGAGACTTGACGAAGCATTCAAAGGTCCGAATTTTGAGTTATATGGTTATGTGGATTTTGTGGAGGCTAGCACTTTGAGACGATATGGTTCAGAGTGTGCTCCGCCGCTGCAGCGTTTATGTAGGTAGGTAGGATGGGAAAACAGATCGTCCTCTCTCTAGTCCTAAGTAACGGGGAAAGGGGAGTGACCCTCATCTAAACTCGCGTCATTAAGGTCAAGGATGAGAAAGATAGGGGAGGTATTTCCATATGCTTGCGGGCAATGATTGGACCTTCTTCAAGAGAAAGGAAGAAAAGGACAAGCTGTTCACAATAAAGGAGCAAAGCTCAAGAAAAATCAACGACGTTGTGAAGTTTTATACAACAAAAAAGTGAAGTACATCATTCATACATCAAGAGCCAAAGGCCAAAGAAAGTCACTACATAAAAAGTTGTCCAACAAAGAAAGAAGAACTCAAAAACCTTAAAGCTCGAATAAATCATGTGCCAGAAAAAGCAATGAAGTATAACCATATGGCTAGAGTTCGGAACAACGAATGCAGATCACAGGTCTAAAGAGGAGTATCTCCGATTCATCCGAATTGGTTTGGATTTTAGCTCAAAGGTAACACGTATCAAGTTAATTCTGTGTTAAGCAAGATGATTTGAGTAATGATTGAGTTATGCATAGACTAGCGAGTCTATACTAGTAACTCATATTCATGTGCATCTATTCAGGACGTCGAAGAAATTGTGGTGTCATATTTGTTTTCCTTCTATGACTTAGTTCTTGTTCGGGACGAACAAGTTTAAGTGTAGGGTGGTTTGAGGAGTCGTATTTATACAACTTATCAAATCAATTAATCCCATTTATTTTGACACTTTTATATGCGAAGATTCACTTTTTAGTATGGTTTTGCATTTCAGGTGTTTCGGAAGCTCTAGGAGGAAACGCGCATAAAAAGCGGCATTTTGTGCCAAAAAGACAACAATGGCAGATCAGACCTTCGGAGGTTCGACGGAGTGCTGGGACGTGACCACTGATCGGAAAAATACGAGCTACATATCGTTGTGTAGCTGACTCAATTCCGTACAATTCTCTAGTTCACACTTAGAGCTGCCGAGGTTATTTGGAAAGTCAAATTCAGAGCAAGATTCGGACCTGTTGCGCAGGTTGGAGGAACCAAGTAAGTGTGGATCGCGTCCAGCAGAGACATTAACGCTAATGTCAATGCTGGGTGCGGTGCTAATGTACACGCTGGGCGCGGCGAGCCGACGAGATGATGAAGTCAGTAATGCGTTTGATGATGTCAACAGGCCGGGATTTGGAAAATCAACCCAAAAACATTGTTGGAAACCCAGTTTTTTGCTATTAATAAAAGGTTTGGGTTAGGATTTCAATCATCTCATCATTCTACGAAGAAGAAGATGGCTCTGGAAGAGAAGGCGAAGCTATCGACGAGAGAAGAGATTTCTACTACTTTCATCATGCATATTTTTGTTTTTATTTCAATTATGTGTAACTAAACTTTTATTTCAGTTTAGGGTTTCACACATTGTGACTGCGTTTTGATATTTTTGTTCTTAATGCAACTTTATGTTTCTCTTGTTCTTGTTCTTTATCACATGAATTAATTTGTGAGGTTAAGTGGAAGCTTTGTCGCAAAGCTTAATCAAACAATTAATTTTTACTGTTAACATCTACTGGAAACTTTGTCGTAAAGGTAGATCGTAACACCTATCCTTTGTAATACCTTTGTCGGATTATTGAGTTTAGGAAATAACTAGAAGTCGAACACCTTTGTCAGGTTAGATTGTGGTGTATCACCTTTGTTGGGATACTAGGGTAGTTACCTTTGTCAGAACAACCACACATAGAAACATAAGATTTGATCATTAGAAATCTATGATAAACGTGTCACAACAGAAACCCTCATCTGAATTCTTCTCTGATTGTCATCATTGCTATTTTTCCTCTTTTGCACTCTTAATTACTTAAAACCCCTTTTTTCTTATTTGTTTACAAAGACAGCTTCAACAACCAGTTCCCTTGGGTTCGACCTTGCTTACCGCTACACTAGCTTTAAGCAGGAGTTTATAAATATTAAGTTTGACGCATCAGATGACACTCGTCATTAGTCTCATTCTATCGTTTGTCTAAGTTCGTCCTTAGAATGAGACTCTCTTGGGACCAACAAAGACAAACCTTAGAATGAGACTAACTTGGGACGAACATATACAAACCTTAGAATGAGTGACGCGCGTCGTCTGACGTGTCAAATTTTATATTTATATTTCTCCTGTAACTACTAGCTATTGGTAAGCAAGGTTGAACCCAAGGGAACTGGTTGTTGAAATTGTTTCTGAAAACAATTAAAAAGAAGGGGGTTGTGAGTGATTATGAGTGCAAAAGAAAAAAATAGCAAGGAAAATTTCAATCTAGGAGAATATTCAGCTCAGGGTTTCTATTGTGACATGTTTATCATAGACTGCTAAATATCATATCTCAAGTTTCTAAGTGTGGAATTCCGGCAAAGGTAATATCCTAAAGTATCTCGGCCAAGGAGTTACACCATAATCTAACCCGGCATAGGTGCTAGACTTCTAGTTTTTTCCTAAACACAACGATTCGGCAAAGGTTACGATCTACCATTACGGAAAAGTTTTAAAAGATATTTACAATAAGAATTGGTTGTCAAATTAAGCTTTACGACAAAGTTTCCACTTAACCTAACAATTCAATTCTTGGGATGAAGCGCAAGAACTAGAGAAATAAGAAATTGAATTAAGAAAAGAGTCTCAAAATATAAATCACAATAAACAAAACCCTAAATTGAACTAAGAGTTCAGCTACACATCATCGAAATAAAAACATAAATATTCATGATGAAAAGTAGTAGGATAAATCTCTTCTCTTCATCGAAAGCTTCGCCTTCTCCTCCAGAGCCGTCTTCTGATCTTCGTGGAATGATGGAGTGAATGAAACCCTTCTTCAAGCTATTTATTTATAGAAAAACTGGGTTTCCAAGTCTATTTTTGGGCTGAATTTCCAAATCACGGGCTTGCTGATGTCATCACATTATCGGGTCTGTCACGCCCAACGAAGACGTTAACTAGTGTGCCCGTAGGCTACTTTAGCCGCTTATAAATTGTGCATTGGGCGTGAGCCTCAAGGATTGGAATTCCTTCTCTCGCTCGAATCTTGAGTTTGGCTCTTCAATTGATCTTCCATGAACTCCATGTGATGTATTTGGCACAGAAATGCCGTCTGTAAGCATGTATTCCTTCCAAGGCTTCTGAAAAACCTGAAACGCAAAACAATACTTAAATGTAACTGTTTGCATAAAAAAGTGTCGAATTAACTGGGAGTAACTGACTCAATGAGTCGTATAAATACGACTCTTCAATGAGTCTAAGAATGTTCGTCTCATTCTAAGGACGAACATAGACAAACATTAGAATGAGACTAACTTGAGACAAACAAAGACAAACGTTAGTCTCATTCTAAGTTTTATATTTGTTCGTCCCAAGTTAGTCTTATACTAACGTTTGTCTTTGTTCGTCCCAAGTTAGTCATATTCTAGCGTTTGTCTATCTTCATACTTAGAATGAGACTAACTTTGGAGGAACAAAGACAAACCTTAGAATGAGACTAAAGTTTGTCTTTGTTTATCCCAAGTTAGTGTCATTCTAACGATGAACATATACAAACGTTAGAATTAGACTAACTTTGGACTAACATAGACAAACCTTAGATTGAGACTAACTTGGGACAAACAAAGACAAATGTTAGAATGAACCTAACTTGGGACGAACATAGACAAACCTTAGAATTAGACTAATGTTTGTCTATGTTCTTCCTTTGAATGAGACTAACTTGGGACAAACATAGACAACCGCTAGCCTCATTCTTAGGTTTGTCTATGTTCGTATTATGTTAGTTGAGACAAACTTTTGTCTATGTTCTTCCCTAGTTATTCTCATGAGACTAACTTGGGATGAACAAAGACAAACCTTAGAATGAGACTAACATGGGACGAAGAAAGACAAACGTTAGAATGGGACTAACTTGGGATGATAATAGACAAACAATTGTCTCATTCTAAGGTTTGTCTATCTTAGTCCTTAGAATGAGACTAACTTGAGACAAACAAAGATAAACGTTAGTTTAATTCTAAGGTTTGTCTAGGTTCGTCCCTAGTTAGTGTGTAACTAAGGTTTGTCTTTGTTCATTAGTCTCATTCTAAGGTTTGTTTATGTTACTCTCAAGTTAGTCTCATAATAACATTTGTCTATTCCATCCCAAGTTAGTCTCATTCTAAAGTTTGTATATTTTCGTCTTAATTAGTCTCATTCTAAGGGTTATCCATGTTCGTCCCAAGTTAGTCACATTCTAACATTTTTCTATGTTCGTCGCAAGGTAATCTCATTTTAAGGTTTGTCTATGTTCGTCCCAAGTTAGTCGCATTCTAAGGTTTGTCTTGTTTATCACAAGTTAGTCTCATTCTAACTTTTGTGTTTGTTCGTCGTAAGTCACTCTCATTCTACGGTTTGTCTATGTTCGTCCCAAATTAATCTCATTCTAACGTTGTCTTTGTTCGTCCCTAGTTAGACTTATTCTAAGGTTTGTCAATGTTAGTCCCAAGTTAGTCTCATTCTAACATTTGTGTATGTTCGTCCCACGTTAGTCTCATTCTAACGTTAGTCTATGTTCGCCCCAAGTTAGTCTCATTATAAGTTTGTCTATGTTAGTCCCAAGTTAGTCTAATTTTATTGTTTATCTATGTTCGACTTAAGTTAGTCTCATTCTAAGGATGAGACAAACGTTAGTCTCATTCTAAGGTTTGTCATTGTTCGTCCCAAGTTTGTCTCATTCAAACGTTTGTCTAAGTTCGTCCAAAGTTAGTCTAATTCTAACGTTTGTCTATGTTCGTCCTTAGAATGAGACTAACTTTGGAGGAACATGGATAAACCTTAGAATAAGACTAACGTTTGCCTTTGTTCGTCCCAAGTTAGTCTCATACTAAGGATGAACACAGACAATTGTTAGATGGAGACTAACTTGGGACTAACATAGACAAACCTTACAATGAGACTAACTTGGGATGAACATTCTATGTTCGTCTCATTCTAAGCACGAACATAAACAAACGTTAGAATGATACTAAATTGGGACAAACAAAGTCAAACCTTAGAATGAGACTAACTTGAGACGAGAATAACCTTAGAAAGAGACTAACTTGTGATGAAAATAGACAAGCCTTAGAATGAAACTAACGTTAGTCTATGTTCATCCCAAGTTAGTCTCATTCCAATGTTTGTCTATGTTCGTCCCAAGTTAGTCTCATTCTAAGGTTTTCTTTGTTCGTCCCAAGTTAGTCTCATTTTAACATT
Organism: Rhodiola kirilowii; assembly: GCA_033675215.1. NCBI lineage: Eukaryota > Viridiplantae > Streptophyta > Magnoliopsida > Saxifragales > Crassulaceae > Rhodiola > Rhodiola kirilowii. The sequence continues at coordinate 22,582,507 of CM066199.1, forward strand.
GTTAGTCTCATTGTAAGGCTTGTCTTTATTCGTCCCAAGTTAGTCTCATTCTAACGTTTGTCTATGTTCATCCTTAGAATGAGAGTCTCTTGGGACGAACAAAGACAAACCTTAGAATGAGACTAACTTGGTACGAACATAGACAAACCTTAGAATGAGACTAACTTGGGACGAAAATTATATGCTCGTCTCATTCTATGTTCGTCTCATTCTAAGGATGAACATAGACAAACATTAGATTGAGACTAACTTGGGACAAACAAAGATAAACCTTAGAATGAGACTAACTTGAGACGAGCATAACCTTAGAAAGAGATGAACTTGTGACGAACAAACCTTAGAATGAAACTAACGTTAGTCTATGTTCGTCCCAAGTTTGTCTCATTCTAAGGACGAACATAGACAAACGTTAGAATGAGACGAACCGAGGCCGAACAAAGACAAACCTTAGAATGAGACTAACTTCGGATGGACAAAGACAAGCACTAGAATGAGACTAACTTGGGACGAACAAAGAAAACCTTAGAATGAGACTAACTTGGGACGATCATAGACAAACCTTAGAATGACACTAACTTGGGACAAACATAGACAAACCTTAGAATGAGACTCACTTTAAGTCGATCGGTTTGCCAATCCAACTGGTCGGCTGGACGATTACAACATAAGCCGTCTGGATTTTTAGTCATCAGTCGACCGACTGGATTTCCTCCCGAGGCTATAAATAGAAAGAGGAGTGTGTGACCTAGGGGGCTGAGTTTTTGGGGAAAAGAAGATCAGAAAAAGAGGCTCAACCAAGGTCATCATCAAGGATTCAACCAAGGAGAAGAAGAGAAGACAAAAGGGAGATTCTAGGACTAGCCATCCTACTTCCTCTACACCTTTACCATTCCCTTTGTTGTTTTCTATTAAAGCCTACTTACACCATGTTGTCTTACATTATGTGTGAGTAGTCACCTTATGTTTTGAGGGTCTTACAAGCCTCCTTGGTACTCTATGATCATGTATATACATATGATTCAATAATCTATGGTGTTAAATTCATGTTCACTATGCTCTTCATATAAGACATGTAACTAAGTGTTTGATGAAATGCCTAAGTGACATGTTGATCTTAAAACTTGACCTAAGTATCAATGGACCTTAGGAAATGTTTGGATGTGGTGAATATGATAATTTCTACGGGATTGAAGTGAACTAGTACTCTATGTCTATTGTATTTATCACCTTGGGAGATGTTCCAAGGATGATAAAGGCAATAGAATGAACCAACAATCTCAATGGAGTGCGGTTCTAGTTAAGACGGGTTGGCTAAGAATAGATTCACACAAAAGTTGGTCTAACTTAGTCTAAACTATGTTCAGAACTATTTGACACCTTGATTTGCATAATTCTTGTATACGTGATCAATAGGAAATGCAAAGGAGGGGAGTAACCCCTCGAAACTCCTTTTATCTATCTTTTATCTCTAATTACTCACCACCTAGGATTTAGATACACACACCCTTATACATATTTGGATAGAATAGCCGAACGGAAACACAATCTCATATAGTTCATGTGCTTGGCTTGCTCCTTTGGGTTTGACCCAGTCATTTACCGTTATTACAATTGTTTTGACTACATTCGATCCTCTCTTAATTGATACTATTTAGAGGCTAAGAAGAATAGTTTGTCAAATGGCGCCGTTGCCGGGGAGCAACAAATTAACACATACCTAGCTTAGATTGTGTGAAAGTTCCGACTATTCTTGTAGATATTCTTCTTTTTACTAATACTTGTATATTCTTTTTTTCACTCATATCCCTTGCTAGCTTATGTTTATCTTTTTTTGCGAGGATAGACCCCTACAACCAACAAGTCTTAGACAATGGAGAATATTACCAAGAGGAGGAGCAACTGAATTCTTATTATCAAGAACATGGCTATCCAACAAGTTATTACACTACAAATAGGAATGATAGCCAATGCATTGAGGTTGAACACTCCTACCCTCAATATCCTCAACTACAAAGTGAGCCCTCAAACTCGGATTCTATAATGGCCATACTCCTTGAGATGAAAAAGAAATACTTGCACACCAAGAGGAGATGTTTAGAGACTTTCAAGCTCAAATGATGGATCTCGAGGAGACCAATCAAAATATGCAAGCTCAAATGATGGAATTCAATCAAGAGATGGAAGCTCAATTGTATAGATTGGAGGCTCAAAACCATGTGTTGGAAAGCACTTTGGCGCAACGAGCAATTGAATTTGAGAACTTGGACAAGGAGGTCCTTGAAGAAGAACTCCTCGAATCTAATGCCTCAAAACAAGAATGGGATCAAGAAAGGGAAGATACATTTTGGGGAGTCACTACCCAAGTTTTTAATGAGGGGCGGGATGGTGAATCTTTTAACAAGGATGAGATGGAACGCAAAAGTGAATCATCCTTCACTACTAGCACATCTCAAGATCATTCAAATGAGAACACACAAGAGTTCACTATTCTATCAACGCTTCGGCTCTCCAATGAGGAATTCTTTAATGATGATGCCTCTTTCATTGAGGAAATACCTTTTGTTGATAAAGAACTCCTCCTTACGGATATAAGTGAGCTTAAATGTGAACCCAAATTTCTTGTTGAGGATAAGATAGAGGAAGAGCGTATTGAATCAAAAGGACTTCGAGGGTATGAAGACTTTGTTGAGGGTTTACATGGAAGAAACTAAAGAAGAACCTCGCATGCAAGAAGATACAAGTTTAACGAGGGAGATTGAGGATTAGGCACCCAAGGACATAATTGGAAAACTCAAAGAGGGGATGCCCATCAAGCTCGAGACAAGTTTTGGAGCTTCTTGCCATATTTCGAAAGATTATTGAAAAAAAGCTCCCATTACCCCTTAGGTCTAAATGGATCTTCATTCTTGAAGGGGTCAAGCTCCTAAAGGAAAGTGCATTGTAGACTTGATGGGAAGAAATTTAAATGGGATTTAAAGGTGGATTGACACGCCAAATCAAGGCCCCGTGAGAAGGGATCCTAGCAAAGGACTTCTCACGAGTGATTCTATGGGGCGCTTTGCTACGTCTCTGCTAAGACGAGAAAAACGAGACCCTCGCGGGAGGTAACCCGGTTTGTAAGATGTTTATTCTTGTCTTTCATGTTTTAGTGTTTGGCATGACTTTGAGTGGCTTAGGCTCTAAGTATGGGGTGTGAAATTCATGAGTAGTGGGACAAATTTTAAGTGTGGAGTGAGTTCTACTCACTCCAATCCCACTTCACTTCACATCGCCAAGCCCCTCCACCTCTCCCTTGATTTATCTATGAATGATGATGTTGCCTCTTAGTGTTCATGTGCCCTATTTGAGTTTGCTAGATAAGAACTATCTTGTTATACCACCTATTTTTACATTTGGGGCACTTAAGACATCTTTTGCACATTTTGGAGTATGTGATTTACCTTCCTTGTTTGAATTCTATGTAACTTATGCGATGATGTTATCGTGTGACTTGTGATGCTCTTTTGCTCAAACTTGGGTTTTGCATGACCTTGTATGTCACTTGTTGCTTTTAACCTCTCATGTGTTCTTGTCATCAAGGAAGTTATTTGCATCATGTATGATCAAATTTAGCACAATGGCGTCTCTTCTATTGGTGGGGGCACATCTACAAATGAGGAGAGTTCCTATGCGCCGTTATCTCATTTTCTTCATTGTTTGCGCTTCGGGACTAAGCTATATTTTAAGTGTGGAGTGGATAGTCGCATAGTTCACTCATATCATGCCATGCCTATCATTTTAGAATGGTCACTTGCATTCATGTATTATATCCCAACCTTATACGTGTTTCACCATTTAAGGCTTGTGACTATCAACTATAAACTTCCTATAAATCAGATCTGGCGTACTATTCATCTCTATTGGATCTTGAACTTAGAACCAATTTAGTCCCTTGAATGTGCATTCTCGTGAAGAAATGTCATTGTTATCTCTTGTCTATCTAAGTTTCTAAGTATTTTCATTGAAATACCTTGGATTAAGTTTTAGCAAGCACTCTTAAAATTTTCACAAAAAATTTGGACCTTTTAAATGCTCCTTGCTGACTTAAGTTTTTCTAATTTCGCACCTTACTTGTGATTGTTTCCCGCGCATTTCATACATTCCTTGAATATATTGTCAAGTTTTAAGTGTGGAGTCAAAAGAGGGCGAAAAATATGCCCCAACAAAAAAAAGGGCTTTACTTTCATTGTCAAAGAGGGCGAAGCTTCGACAAAAATCTTTCTTGACGTACACGATAAGTTTTTCTCAAAAATATACAGATGTCGGGGGTTAGGAAGAAAAGTTCCCCCTCGAAAGAATTTGTAGGCCAAAGGCCTTAAAACTTCACTTTATGTTCTATCATCATTCTACGTTTGCGCGGGTGCATCGTTCGTATTGTGTGCTAGTTAGATTAACTCTTGGACGATCATGGTGCTTGCACGAGAGCTCTTATTTTGTTGGACTCCTCTTCCCTTATGGATTACGTCTTATGATCCCAAGACTTGGTAATGAGTTCCATGTCACGAACCAATGGACTAGCCCTAGCTAGCACAGGTAAGGGATTGCCACTCTTTTGTGCAAACTAACAACTTTGCTTCTATTGTATTGCCATGAAAATGAGTAGATTATTGGGTTAGACATTGATAGCCCTAGTATTGATGATCTTGAATGCACAACCTCATGGGTACTTAAATGGTTCAAAAGTTCTTCTAAAGATAACGTGACGGTAGTCCTAGTTTTGGGTGAGGAATTTGCTTTTAGAAATCCTTGCCTTGGTTGGGCACTCTTGCATTCATTCTCATGGGATAGGTGCATTTGGGATTTGTGAGTATTCCCTTTTCTAAAAACTCTCACGAGACTATAACTCGTCCACTAGGATAGCCTAGGGGTTTAAAGGCTTAATGCATATGCTAAATTCATTCGTAACTCCTACGAAAGGAGTGAGTTAGTTTGTACATACGTTCATTTGCGTTTCAATTACATGTTTAGAAATAATGATCGAGACATTGTGAAAGGTAGTGAGGCAAATAGACAAAAAAACATAGCACCACTAGCAGTTCGCCATTTGCAAGACCTTGGACATATTTGCATACTTTGTTCAGGACGAACAAAGCTTAAGTGTGGAGTGTTGATAAGTCGAGTTTTCGATATATTAATAGCCATTTTTTCTTTATAGCTGTTGTTCGTTTCCGATGATATTTCAAGGTAATTTGACCTCTTACCCTACATTTCAGGGAGAAAACAAGGCCCCCTCAATGTCAAAGCCTAGAAACAAAAACTCGGGGAAAAATTGAAGTTTAGAGCAAAATGTAGGCAAAGAGGACTCTCACCCGACCGGTTCAGAAATTACACTGAACCAGCCGATCGACTGGATGAAAGAGCAGACTTGAGAGCAACCGCCCACATAGAGTCTGTCTGTTGGACCCACCAGCTGACCAGCTGGTAAAAGACTTCAGAATACTCACAACCGCTCACTTTGAGTCGTTTGTCTGAGAGTTCAACCGGTCGTCTGGAGAAGAGTTATCAGAATGCTTGCCCAAACACATATTCAACCGGTCAGTTGCCCATTCCTGTCGACTGGCTGGTCCTTGCCCTGCACAATTAATGCAACCACTCACTTTGAGTCGGTCGGTTGGCCAATATAACTGGTCGGCTGGACGATCATAGCAGAAGCTATCTGGATTTTTAGTCATCAGCCGACCGGCTAGATTTCCACCCGAGGCTATAAATAGAAAGAGGGATTTTTGACTGAGGGGGCTGAGTTTTTGGGGAGAAGAAGATCAGAAAAAGAGGCTCAACCAAGGTCATCATCAAGGATTCAACCAAGGAGAAGAAGAGAAGGCAAAAGGGAGATTCTAGGACTAACCATCCCACTTCCTCTACACCTTTTCCATTCCCTTTGTTGTTTTCTATTAACCCTTAGTTACACCATGTTGTCTTACATGATGTGTGAGTAGTCACCTTATGTTTTGAGGGTCTTACAACCCTCCTTGGTACTCTATGATCATGTATATACATATGATTCAATAATCTATGGTGTTAAATTCATGTTCACTATGCTCTTCGTATATGACATGTAACTAAGTGTTTTATGAAATGCCTAAGTGACATGTTGATCTTAAAACTTGACCGAAGTATCGATGGACCTTAGGAAAGGTTTGGATGTAGTGAATATGATCAGTTCTACGGGATTGAAGTGGTCATATTCACTTCATCTATCTAATTTTGACAGTTGTAGTTTTGCAACTGTTTCTAGTCAAAAGAATTTATAAAAATGGTAAGACCGGTGTCGAACCCAAGGGAGCGATTGAATTGTATGCTAGGAGATATCAAATTTTCTACTTGGCTATTCCTACGAATCAATTATGGGATGGTTTTCAAGTAAACACTAGCAATGAAATGGTTTCAAGGGGTTTTAATATTAATTCAAAGAGAGTTTCGAGGCGTTATTCCCCTCGGCATTTCCCATGATCACATATACAAGAATTAAGTACATTCAAGGTGTCAAATAGTTTGGAACCAAGCTTAGGCTAAGGTAGACCAATTTTCATGTGAATCTATTCTTAGTCAAGCTCTCTTAATTAGAACCTCACTCATTCGAGGATGTTGGTTCACTCTATGGCAGTTATTAGCCTTGGAACATCTCCTAAGGCAATAAATACAATAGACATAGGGGACTAGTTCACTTCCTACCCATGCATTTATCATCACAAACACTAGATAGGATCATATTTACTCCCTCTAAACCTTTTCTAGGGTCATTCGATACTTAGGTTAGGTTTTAAAGATCAACATGTCACTTAGGCATTTCATCAAACACTTTGTAATATGTCATAAATAAAGAGCATAGTAAATATGAATTTAACACCATGGATTATTGAATCAAATGTATGTATACATGATCAAGAGTGCCAAGGAGGGTTACAACACCCTCAAAACACAAGGAGACTACTCACACATCATGTAAGACACCATGGTGTGAGTAGGGTATAGAGAACACAACAAAGGTGATAGAAAAAGTGAACAGAAAGTAAGATCGTTAATCCTTGAACTCCCTAATGATCTTCCTTCTTCTCCTTTGGTTGGATCCTCCTTAATGACCTTGATTTGATCTCTTCTTCTGATTATTTTTTCCCAAGATGCCAGCCTCTTAAGTCAAACCTTCCTCTTTCTATTTATAGGCTCGGATGAATATCCTGAAGTAATAGGTCAATCTGGTTGACTGGCCTGATGCCAAAATTCCAGCCGGTCGGCTGGTGGCTAATATCCACCTTATTTCTGTTGCGGATGTCAAGCCGACCGGTTGGATTGGCCAACTGAATGACTCAAACCGAGCGGTTGCATTGCTTGTACAGGGCGAGGACCATCCGGTCGGTTGGATTGGCCAATCGACCGACTCAAAGTGAGCGGTTCCATTGCTTGGAGTCCCTTATCTTCAACCGAACGATTGAGAATTTTAGCCGACCTACTCATTTTGTGAGAGGGCAAGCATTTGGATAGCTCTTCTCCACTCGATTGGTTGGATGCTCAGCCGACCAACTCAAAGTGACCATTTCTTTCAAGTTCAGCTCCTTCATCAAGCCGACCGGCTGGTTCAGGGGAGGTTTTTAGCCAGTCGGCTGGGAGTCATTTTTCTACCCACTTTTGCTCTAAATCTTTGGTTTTTCCCCGAGTTTTTGTATTTAGGTCTTGACCTTAAGAACACCTTGTTTTCTACCTGAAATGTAGGGAAAGAGGTCAAATGACATCAAAATATCATCGGAAACGAACCAAAGCTATAGTGAAAAATGGCTATCAATAAGTCAAAAACTCGACTTATCAACAACTCCACACTTAAGCTTTGTTCGTCCCGATCAAAGTATGCAAATAAGTCAAGGTCATGCAAATGGAAAAATGCTAGTGGTGCTATGTTTTTCGTCTATTTGCCTAACTAGCTTCCATAAGGTCTCGATCATTATTCCTAAACATGTTATTTAAGGAAAATAAAAGTATGTACAACCTAACTAGCTCATTTAGCACATGCATTAAGCCTTTAAACCCCTAGGCTACCCTAGTGGATGAGTTATAGCCTCTTGAGAGTTTTCAGATATGGGAATACTCACAAATCCCAAATGCACCTATCCCATGAGAATGAATTCAAGAGTGCTCAACCAAGGCGAGGATTTCTCAAACCAAATTCCTCACCCCAAACTAGGACTACCGTCACGTTATCATCAGAAGAACTTTTGAACCATTCGAGTACCCATGAGGTAGTGCATTTGAGATCATCAATACTAGGGCTATCAAATGTCTAATCCAATGATCTACTCATTTTCAAGGTAATACAATAGAGTCATAGTTTAGTTTGCACAAAGGAGTGTCAACCGCTCACCTATGCTAGCTAAGGCTAGTCCATGGGTTTGCGACAAGGAACTCATTCCCAAGTATTAGGCGCTTAAACCATAATCCATAAGGGAAGAGGAGTTCGACAGTATGAGTTCTTAGGAAACGAGCATATACCAAATGAATAGCTCCCGTGCAAGCACAAGGATCGTCCAAGAGTTAATCCAACTAGCACACAATACAAATGATGCACCCGCGCAAAAGTAGAATGATGGAAGAACATACAGTCAAGTTTTAAGTGCTCCTTATTTTGTTTTTCAAATGGCCTTTGGCCTACAAATGCTTTCGAGGGGAAACTTTTCTTCCTAACTCCCGGCATTTGTATGTTTAAGAGCAAAACTTTTCATGGCCTTTGAGAAAGTTTTTAGTCAGGGCTTTGCCCTCTTTTGACCATGAAAGTGGAGCATTGTTTTGTTGGGGCCTATTTTTTGCCCTCTTTTAACTCCACACTTAAAACTTGCAATATGTTTAAAGAATGTATGGAATGCACGGAAAACAATCAAGAGTAAGGCACTATATTAGAAACACTCAAGTCACCAAGGTGCATACAAAAGGTCTAAGTTTTTCGTGAATTTTTTTAAAAGTTCTTGCTAAAACTTAATCCAAGGTACTTAATTGAAAATACTTAGAAAATTAGTTAGACAAGAGATAGCAATGAAATTGATTCACAAGAATGCACATTCAAGGGACTTGGTCGGTTCTAAGTTCAAGATCCAATAAATGTGACAAATAGGCTAGATGTGATTTATAGGGATTTAGAGTAGATAATCACAAGCCTATGTGGTTAAAACACTCTCATGTTAGGGATAAGGTGCAAAAGATGCAAGTGTCCATCTAAGAATGATATGTATGGCATGAAAGCATGTGAACCATGCGCATTAACCCACTCCACACTTAATTCAAACTTAGTCCCTAAGCGCAAAGAATGATAAAATAAAGGCATAGGCGCATAGGAACTCCCCTCGTTTGTAGAATGCGTTAAAGAATTGATGACATAACTCTTGGGAATGATATATATTCTTTTGGTTGCATATGTAGGACAAGAAGGTGATTTTGGCATGAGTATAAATCTCCGGTAATTTTCACAATCAATAATGGTAAAACACCTTCAATAACATAAGAATATAGCATACAACCAAAGATAAGTCAAGAGTTGACAGAGCCGTCGTTGAGGAACTGCAAAATTTACATTTATAGTTCCACTAATCGTGGCTCACTATAGATTAGTAAGCGGTAAGTAGGGGTCGAACCCAAGAGAGTCAGTGTGGAATAGTTGTTCTTGAAAAGAAAGAAAAGAAAGTAAATACAATTGGGTTTTTGGTTGGTTTTTTAGACAGAAAGTAAATGACTGAAAAGTAAAGTGCTGAAAGTAAGTGCGAGAAAGTAAGTGCGTAAAGTAAATACTGAAAGTAAAGTGCGTGAAAGTAAAGTGCTAAAAAGTAAAGTGCTGAAAAGTAAATTGCTTGAAAGTAAATGACAGGAAAGTAAAGTGCTGATAAGTAAGGACAAAAGATATTCAATCTAGGGTCTCTACTAGTGAGACAACCATCATAGACGTCAAATGATCTTACTTGTGTTCATAAGTGTGGGTTTATTCCTTTTCAAGACTTAAACCCTAAAGTAAGGCTATTTCTAGCACTTACACCACAATCTACTCCAAAATCAAGACATAGACTTCTAGTTCTAAGTGTAGCCACTTGATCTCTCATTTCTGATCAACCAAGCGACTTAAGGAAGATTAAACTACTCGGCTAAGCTTTGCCTTTTCAAGCATCCACTTAGCCTTGTTGTCTAATCAAGATTGTACTACTCAGCTAAGCTTTGCCCTTTCGATGCATCCACTTAGCCTTGTTGTTCAACCGAATAATGGCACCGAACTAGTTGACACACAAATTAGCATTAAGTTCTAGTCTCAAGATGCATACACAAGTATGAACACCCTCTGACCGAATATGCTTTAGCTACTTGTATTCATGTCAAGGAATACAATCACCATACTTACAAAAGTAAAGGAAAACAAGAAAAGTAAAGACAAGTACAAGTACAAGAAAAGTAAAAGAAAGCTTTAGCTACTTGTATTCATGTCAAGGAATACAAGTAGCCGTGGCCTTTGTGCAAGAAAAGTAAAGGTTTTCGGACTTGGACAAGAAAAGTAAAGAGAAAGCCGTGGCTTTTGTGACAAGAACAAGTAAAGGAGAGGAGCTCCAAATCAAGACAAGTAAAGGAAAGTAAAGAGAGCTTCGAAGAACAAGAACAAAAGTAGAGAGTGTTTGTATTGAAACATATGTGTAGCATAGGTTATTTTGGAGAAGAGAGATAAGCTCTCAACTCCCTAATGTAAGCATAGCATAAGGATTCTAAGGCCAGGGCCTCTATTTATAGACAAGGAAGACTTGGGGGCTAAGTTTATGGCATGGAAATATCCCAAAAGCAAACCATTTGGATAGGAAGAAGAGGAGAGCCAACCACTTGGACTTGAGGCCAACCGACTTTGCTAGGCCAACCAACCGACTTGGACTTGGTTCCCGATGGTTCCACCGAATTGGCAAGTTTGAAGCCAAAGGGCAACCGGACTTGAATAGTAAAGGCCAATCGGAATCCAAAAGCCAACCGAAATGAATAGTAAGTAATCGGAATATTGGGACTCGGTTGTTTCTTGGCCGGAACTTGATTGATTCTTGGTTGTGCCTGATCAGAGCTTGATTGGAGCTTGATCAAAGCTCGATCGGAGCTTGATCGGAGTTTGGCCAGAGTTGGTCGGAATCTGGCCAGAATTTTGGTCGGAGGTCTTTGGCTTTTGGACTGCGGAGTTGGAATGGTGAGGCCATTCTAAGACTAATGGTTGAAGTTGTTTTGCCGGAATCTGTCCGGGGCCTTGCCGGAATCCAAAAATGGCCGGATTTGCCCTAGTTTGGTGTTGAACGGGCTTGAGCTGGTTCCACTGGGGTGTTTTGTTTGGGAAGTAAGATTGTCCGAGTTGTTGGGCATTTCAAACAACTTGGTCGAGCCAGATTAGACAGATTAGCTGGTTTGGTCGAGCGACTTGGTTTCGGTGCCTATCAGCGCGCCCGGGACCTTTGGAATTGGGCCAACTGCCAATCTGCTCGGGCATTCACCTTGGTTTTCCGACATTATCCATCTTATTTGCCATTTTGATCACTTTGCTTGAGGCGGATTTGTCAGATCAGCTCGTTTGCCCGAGCAACTTGAATTCAAAGCTAGACAGCTCGGGCGTGGCCTGGGTGATGCCTGGGACTCTCTCGGGCGCGGCCTGGGCAGAAATAACTTGTGACCCTTTTTGGCATAAATCTCTCTTTTTAGGCGTGATTCCTCTTTAGACTCCAAAATTACCTGTATACATAAAACGACATCAACAAGCACATGTTCGTATGACCAAATGTCTTATTTGGTGGGTTTAGTTGTACTCGGTGAGTCGTATAAATACGTCCCATCAAATACCCGCACACTTAATCTTGTTCGTCCCGAACAAGTATAGTCAAAGAGGAACGACAACACCCTAAGTATTAAATATGAATGATAGATGCTAGTCTAGATTTCACCTTAGCATGCATAACTTACTTGCTACCGAAAGAAATTGTGCTCAAACATGAAAGTAACTAGATACTTGTTACCTTTGAGCCGAGATGCAAACCAATTTGGATGATTAGGAGATAGTCCTTTTTAGGTCTTTGAACTGCACTCTCGGATCCAATCATACTATATGGTTGTATTACTTGCTTCTTCTAGCACGTGATTGATTCGGGCTAATGGGTCGAGCTCTTTTTCTTTGTTTGCGTGGTTGGACAACTTTTGTAGTGAGGTTTGGCCTTTGGCCTTTGATATGACTCTTTGAGTACTTCACTTTTGCTTCGGTTTTGTTTCACCACTTTGGCTGATTTTTCTTTCCTTCTTTGAGCTTTGCTCCTTTGATGAGAATTTGCATGTCCATTTTTCTTCACTTTTGGGAGGTCCAATCATCGCCCGAGAACATATGGAAATACCTCCCCGATCTTTCTCATCCTTGCCCTTTTTGCGCGGGTCAAGATGAGGGTCGCTCATCTCTTTTCCCGGCTACTTTGGCATAGAGAATGGACGGTTTGATTCTTGTCCCGCCTCTTGCATAGATGCTGCATGGCGGAGTCCACTCAAAACCATCAAAAGCCCGAAGTGCTAGCCTCCACAATCTTCACATAACCGTATAGTAAGGATCCGGTCCCTCGAGTGCTTGTCAAACTTCTCTAGGGCATTTCTTTCAAATCCACATCCTACATTTATCTCAGCACACAAAGACAAGTAGAAAGTTTAATACACATGTTTTTACACAATTTAGATTTCACAAGGAAATGCATGAATCGGGTCTATCTATTTACACATCATGAAAGTTTGTATTTTAAAAAAGTTTTGACTACTATGTGCAATGACTAATATGTGCAAGACTACTCAATCCACACTTTTGAACAAAGCCGTTTCTCACGGAACGACTTAGTTCAAAACACAAAAAGTAAGTTAATAAAGGAAATGACATAAAGAAGGGAAGAACGTAACTCCCCTATAGCGTTGTTGCTTAGTCGTGGATGGCTGAGCAAGCGACGGGGCCTAGCCCGGTCAGATTTGGTGGTTTTTCGAGGGAGTTCGGCAGGGAACAGGTTCCTCGGGCGCAGCCCGGTCATTCTCTGCGCAGCCTGGTCATTTTCTGGTGCAGCTCGGTCATTCTCGGCGCAGCCCGGTACAAAACTAGGGCGCGACCGGTCCCTGCATGAAAAGTCAATTTCCTTCCAAATACAAAGGGTGTGAGTATGAAAATAAATGACATAAACATAAAAACTGTAACGAATGAAGAAACTAAATATGCCGGGTTACCTCCCGGCAAGTGCCTTTGTTTAACATCGTTGGCTCGACGATACCTCTTATAGGGATCATAAGTTGGGATCCCATGGGCGTTTGAGGTCGAACTTCTTCTCGGTTGCTCCTTTGATCTTCCCAAGAACTCATGGAGTGATGTGTTTGGTTCGGGTCTCCATTGCTCCGGCGAGTTCTCTTCTACATGCTTTCGAGAAGGTGAGGCTCCCTTGACCATAGCTGCTGGTCCCTTGAACCGTGGTCTCTTGTTTTTCCTCCATCCGGGTTTCCATTCAAATGTTCCATGCCTTGGTCGCTTCTTCGTTTCTCAACGGTTGTCATCCTTGCATTCTCAGAAGTTCAGCATTGTGCCATCAAATATAGGGGATCTCAAGCTAGTTCCCATGCCAATCCTCTTCTTTGTGGCAGCGACGAATGGTCGTCCTAGAACGAGTGAGTTTTTAGGGCCGCTTTGTTGAGTCGTTGTGAATGAGAGCTCCATTGATGGCTTTTCTTGATCTTGTACCTCCTCCAACTTGCCTTGCACCTCATCATCATTGAGTACATGATATTCGGTGGATGTGATCTGCATAAAACATGAAGGGTTAAGTTGGGGCACTTTAGCCACAAGGACCGGGTCTTTCTCGGCCAGCTCTCCAGTTAGGACCGGGCATGTCTCGGGTGCTCCGAGCGCAAGGACCGGGCCTGGCTTGATTTCTTCTGCCGCTTCGGCAGTGAGGTCCATTGTAAGCTCTTCCTCGCCGACCCTTGCATTGATGTCTTCTCTCCGGTTTCTCCTCAGCTCGGACATGGCCTGGAACAAGTCGGACAGTTGCTTTGATAGCTCGGCCAAGGCTTCCTTGGTTTCGGCCTGGTTTGGGTGCATCGCTGCGGCAAGCTCCATTACAACGTCCTCTAACGGCTTGGTCTGATCTTGTCTTGGTCTTGACCTCTCGGCCAAATCATCTATCAAGTCCCATAGATCAGACATGGTCAAATTCATCACCGAGCCTCCCGCCGCATCATTAAGCCTATTCCAATCATGTGGCATCATCCCACCGAGAAACCTTTGAAGAAGATCGAAGTTCGTGAATCCATGGTGCGGGCAGCTCGTCACAAGGGAATCGAAGTACGATAAGTACTCGTCCAATGTTTCGTCCCGGGATTGCTCAATGTTAATGATCTCCTTGCGGACTTCAAGTTGGAAGGATGGTGGGGAAAACTCCTCATTGTTCCAAGGCTCTCTTCCGTAGTAAGAAGACATAGTGACCTGCAAGATAAAACAAAAATAGAAAAAATAGAACAACAATTTCGATTCACAACTCCCCGGTAACGGCGCCAAAATTTGACAGAGCCGTCATTGAGGCACTGCAAAATTTACATTTATAGTTCCACTACTCGTGGCTCACTATGGATTAGTAAGCGGTAAGTAGGGGTCGAACCCAAGAGAGTCAGTGTGGAATAGTTGTTCTTGAAAAGAAAGAAAAGAAAGTAAATACAATTGGGTTTTAGGTTGGTTTTTTAGACAGAAAGTAAATGACTGAAAAGTAAAGTGCTGAAAGTAAGTGCGAGAAAGTAAGTGCGTAAAGTAAATACTGAAAGTAAAGTGCGTGAAAGTAAAGTGCTGAAAAGTAAAGTGATGAAAAGTAAATTGCTTGAAAGTAAATGACAGGAAAGTAAAGTGCTGATAAGTAAGGACGAAAAATATTCAGTCTAGGGTCTCTACTTGTGAGACAACCATCATAGACGTCCAATGATCTTACTTGTGTTCATAAGTGTGGGTTTATTCCTTTTTAAGACTTAAACCCTAAAGTAAGGCTATTTCTAGCACTTACACCACAATCTACTCCAAAATCAAGACATAGACTTCTAGTTCTAAGTGCAGCCACTTGATCTCTCATTTCTGATCAACCAAGCGACTTAAGGAAGATTAAACTACTCGGCTAAGCTTTGCCTTTTCAAGCATCCACTTAGCCTTGTTGTCTAATCAAGATTGAACTACTCAGCTAAGCTTTGCCCTTTCGATGCATCCACTTAGCCTTGTTGTTCAACCGAATAATGGCACCGAACTAGTTGACACACAAATTAGCATTAATTTCTAGTCTCAAGATGCATACACAAGTATGAACACCCTTTGACCGAATATGCTTTAGTTATCTGTATTCATGTCAATGATTACAAGCACCATACTTACAAAAGTAAAGGAAAACAAGAAAAGTAAAGACAAGTACAAGAAAAGTAAAAGAAAGCTTTAGCTACTTGTATTCATGTCAAGGAATACAAGTAGCCGTGGCCTTTGTGCAACAAAAGTAAAGGTTTTCGGACTTGGACAAGAAAAGTAAAGAGAAAGCCGTGGCTTTTGTGACAAGAACAAGTAAAGGAGAGGAGCTCCAAATCAAGACAAGTAAAGGAAAGTAAAGAGAGCTTCGAAGAACAAGAACAAAAGTAGAGAGTGTTTGTATTGAAACATATGTGTAGCATAGGTTATTTTGGAGAAGAGAGATAAGCTCTCAACTCCCTAATGTGAGCATAGCATAAGGATTCTAAGGCTAAGGCCTCTATTTATAGACAAGGAAGACTTGGGGGCTAAGTTTATGGCATTGAAATATCCCAAAATAAAACCATTTGGATAGGAAGAAGAGGTGAGCCAACCACTTAGACTTGAGGCCAACCGACTTTCCTAGGCCAACCAACCGACTTGCACATTGTTCCCCATGGGTCCACCGACTTGGCAAGTTTGAAGCTAAAGGGCAACCGGACTTGAATAAAAAAAGGCCAGCCGGAATTTAAAAGCCAATCGAAATGAATAGTAAGTAACCGGAATATAGGCACTCGGTTGGTCTTGGCCAGAACTTGATTGGTTCTTGATTGTCCCTGATCAGAGCTTGATCGGAGCTTGATCAGAGCTCGATCAGACCTTGATCGGAGATTGGCCGGAGTTGGTCGGAATCATGCCGGAATTTTGGTCGGAGTCTTTGGCTTTTGGACTGTGGATTTGGAATGTTGAGGCCATTCTAAGACTAATGGTCGAAGTCATTTTGCCGGAATCTGTCCGGGGCCTTGCCAGAATCCCAAAATGGCTGGATTTTCCCTAGTTTGGCCTTGAGCGGGCTTGAGCTGGTTCCACTCGGGCGTTTTGTCTTGGAAGTGAGATTGTCCGAGTTGTTGGGCATTTCAAACAACTTGGTCGAGCCAGATTTGCCAGATTAGCTGGTTTGGTCGAGCGACTTGGTTTCGGTGCCTATCAGCACGCGCGGGACCTTTGGAATTGGGTCAACTGCCAATCTGCTCGGGCATTCACCTTGGTTTTCCGACATTGTCCACCTCATTTGCCATTTTGATCACTTTGCTCAAGGCGGATTTGTCAGATCAGCTCGTTTGCCTGGGCAACTTGAATTCAGAGCTAGAAAGCTCGGGCAAGGCCTGGGCGATGCCTGGGACTCTCTCGGGCGCGGCCTGGTGACAGAGCCTTGTCGTGAGGCAATGCAAAAATACAATTTATAAGTCCACTATTTGTGACTTCACTATTGGGTAGTAAAGCGGTAAGTAGGGGTCGAACCCGGGGGAATTGGTGGATAGTAGTTCTTTGAGGAAATTGTACAGAAATTATGTGCGATTGGGGTTGGTTGTGGTTTTAGTACTGAAAGTAATACTGAAAAGTAAATTGCGGGAACAGTTGAGTTCAATATCAACCATACAACATACTTTTGGTTTGTCGCACGCTGTATTTCAAGCGCAATACGTGCCAAATATTATGTTGGATTGATGTTGAAAATGTCTGTAATGAAAGTAAAGTGCGGAAAGTAAATGTACTGAAAGTAAGTGCAGAAAATAAAGACTGAAAATAAAGGTACTAAAAATAAAGGCACTGAAAGTAAAGTTAGTTGCGGAATGTAAATGTACTGAAAGTAAAGTTAGGTGCTTGAAAGTAAAAGTTAGTTGCTAAATGTAAAGTACTGAATGTAAAGGGTACTGAAAGTAAGCAGTTGATAATAGGACTGAAAGTAGAATGAAGAGTTGGTGTGTTATCAAAGGAAAGGATTCGGTTTAGGGGCCTTGTATCATAGTTCCGTTTATCATTGACCGCTAATGATCATACTAAGTATTCAAAAATGTAACAAGGCCATTTCAAGCGCTTGCCACACCGTCTAGTCCATTTCAAGACATAGAGCACTTGTTCTAGCTAGACTAATACCCCATTTCAAGGTATATTAGCCTATGTGCAGTCACTTGATCTCTCATTTCCGATCAAACCAAGCGACTTAAAGAGAGGTTGAACTCCACGGAAAAGCTTTGCCATTTCAAGCATCCACTTAACCGTGTATGTTCACGAACCCCACAGAAGAGCTTTGCCATTTCAAGCATCCACTCAACCGTGTGTGTTCTACCCGAATGTATAGCACATAGAACAAGCTTGAATACACTAGTAGCACTAAGAAAAGGGTCTAAAACGTTTTCATGATAGAAGCACACCCCTTCAACCGAATGAAGGGTTTAGCTACGAGTATCCATGGAAGTGGATATCATAGCTAGTGCAAGAAAGGTAAATGGTTTCGAAATCAAAGACAAGGAAAGTAAGGTTTTGGAAAAGTAACTCAAGAACAAACAAGAGTAACTCAAGAACAAACAAGAGTACTCAAGAACAAACAAGAGTAACTCAAGAACAAACAAGAGTACTCAAGAACAAGAGAGAAGTTGGTGCTTTTGATTCCCAAATGTAAAGTGTTTACAAGCTTTGTGAGTGAAGTAACAAAAGATCCAAACTAGAGAGATTACATGGATATGTTTTCAAAGGGGAGGCTCCTCTATTTATAGGGCAAGAGTGGCGGTTTGTAGTTGGCTTGGAGCCAACCGACTTGCCCTTGGTTGCTCCTCCAGTCCACCGGTTTGAGCTTTAGTTGGAGCTTGGTTTGAGCCAAAGGTCATGGCACATGGGAGGGCACATGGGCGGCTAGGGCTTGGGTGAGCCAAGGGGCATCCACTTGAACTTTTGAACTTGGTTGAGGTTTGGGGCAAGTCAATTGGACTTGGTTGTGGCTTGGTTTCAAACCAAAGGTCAACCGAAGTGAATAGTATAACCTAACTGGGAAAGAAGTAGTTTGGTTGGACTTCGCCGGATTTTGACCGGAGCAAGGCTAAAATTGACTGGAGCATGGCTGTGGCTAGACTGGGCTTGATCGGAGCACCGTCGGAGGCTGGTCGGAGCTCACCGGAGCTTGGCCGGAATATGGCCGAAGGTTGCCGAAATTTTGGCCGGAGGTGATTGGGTCGAGGACCATGGATTCTGAACGACAAGGCCAAGATAAACATGTTTCATCTAGGAAATTAAGCTGGATTTTTGCCTGAGCATGGTCATGGCCCGAGGTTGAAGTTTTCCTCGGGCCTTTGGTCGACCGAGCGGCGCTGCTCTCGGGCGGGGACCTGGTTCTCTCAGACGCGGGTCTCGGCGCTGGCCTTGGATGGCCCGGTAGTGGTTCTCGGCGCGCCCGGATAGGATCCTCGGACGCAGCCTGGGACCTCTCGGCGTTGGTTCCTGGGCACGTCCGGCATTGTAGCTCGGCACTCCCGGCACGGGCTCGGACGAGGACCTAGTTCTAACGATCCCTGGCCTGTGGTACCCGGTACTTCCTCTCGATCCACGACTGGCTTTTTCGGGTCCCTGGCTGGTGTCCTTCGGTCCTGTGTGAATTTCCTCGGGCCATTGTCGATTTTCCTCGGGCCCTGGTTGTGATTTCTCGGCCAGAAATGTTTGGTAATCCTTTTTAGCTTAAGAACCCCCTTTTTAGCTCGTTTCTTCTCTAAACCTCAAAATACCCTGTAGAACCAAAATGAAACTAACAAGTAAAAGTTGTTAAGACAAAGTGTCTAATTTGGTGGGTTTAACTGTCTTGATGAATCATATAAATATGGTCCATCAAATCACCCCACACTTATACTTGTTCGTCCCGAACAATGATATTCGAAAGAGGAACACAAAATCCAAGTAAAAACCTCTAAATAAGAATGTGAAAATGTGGGACTAGATTTATCCTATTCATGCCATACTTACTTGTTACAAAACTCAACCGTGTAAATACTTAGAAGAAACTTGATACTTGTACCTTCGAGCCGAGATGCAAATTAATTCGGATGATTCGGGAGATAGCCCTTTTCAGGCTTTTGAACTGCATTCTTGGGACCGACTCGCACTATATGGTTATCTTGTAGCTTTCTCTAGCACATGATTTGGTTCGGGTTTCAATGATTTGAGCTCTTTGATTTCCTTTTGATGAGGGACAGCTTTTGAAGTGATTTGGTCTTTGGCCTTCAATTTTGAATTGGAGTTTCTTCACTTTAGTTTCGGTTAAAACCTTCACAATTGGCCTTTGGCCTTTGATTTGTTTCTTCGAGCCTTGCTTCTTTGTGATTTGCTTGTCCATTTTCTCAACCTTTTGGGAGGTCCAATCATCGCCCGAGAGCATATGGAAATACCTCCCCGCTCTTTCTCATCCTCGCCATTTCGCGCGGGTCAAGATTAGGGTCGCTCATCTATTTTCTCGGCTACTAGGACTAGAGTTAGGACGGTTTGATTCCCGTCCCGCCTCTTGCATAAACGCTGCACGGCGGAGATGACTCTGAATCCAATGAAACCCGAAGTGCAGCCTCCACTGACTTCGTAAACCATATAGCAAAATCCGGTCCTTCGAGTGCTTGCCAAGCCTCTCTAGGGCATTTTATGTCAACTCCACATCCCCTATATATCTCAGCACAAAGGGACAAATAAGAAGTTACATCCTCAAGTTTTTACACAATTGAGATTTCACAAGGTAAATGCTTGAATTTAGATCTATCTATTTCACATTCTCAAGTTCATATTTTCAAAAAGATAAAAGAAAGGGAAAAGGAAAAGAAAAGCATGTTAATTAACTATGTGCAAAGGCAGTTCTCACCCCACACTTTTGAACGAAGGCGTGCCTCTCAGCATGACTTAGTTCAAAAGCCAATCGCAAGCAAATATTTACAAGAAAGATGAGAACGGCTCAAAAAGCTAAATGACATAAGATAAAATGACTGAAAAATTAAAAGATGCATGAAACTAAAAATGTGTCGGGTTACCTCCCGACCAGTGCCTTTGTTTAACATTGTTGGCTCGACGAGACCTCACTCAGGAGGGATCTGGGTCCCATGGGTGGCTTAAGTCAAATTTTGCCGCGGCTCCTGCATTGATCCTTGCCTTGACCCTTCCCAAGCTCTTGTGGGATGATGTGCTCGGGTCCGGTTTCCATTGTTCTGGTGGTTTCTCCATTCAATACCTTTGAGAAGGCGAGGGACCCTTGACCATAGCTGCTGGTTTAGTTATACTCTCGGTCTCTCTTGGTTGGTCAGGAACTAGTGCACTGAGATCTGCGGTGTTCATAATGTCTGGTGGTTTCTTTGTATCCGTGCGGCCATCAGGATAGATGCAGAAGTCTAAATTTCTATCGCCGAATGCAAGCAATAATGAGCCTTCACTCATGTCGATCTTTGCCCTTGTGGTGTAGATGAATGGCCGTCCCAATATGAGTGTTGGAAGGTCGTTCTTGCTGGTATCTCCGATTGGTATCACATAAAAGTCCGCAGGAACGATGAGTTTTCCCACACTGAGCATTGACTTTTCTAGCACTCCAACCGGATGGACACACGACTTGTCCCCCAACTCGATTAATAACTTTGGTGGCTTCAATGGACCAAGCCCCAATGAGCAATATAGAGGGTAAGGCAGGACATTGACGGCGGCCCCAAGATCAATTAAGCAATGATGAATTTGGGCTTTGCCGATACCACAGGTGACCGTGAAGGCCCCTGGGTCCTTACTCATTTCCAGTTGTGCCTCATGACTCCAAGTGATGAGCTTCTCTGTTATCACGCCATTTTGCCCATTCCTTGGCTCCAATCCCTTTTCTATCTTGCTCTTTTGGGTCGCATGATCTTTGGAGGCAATGATCTTCATAGAGTAAGATGAATATTGAGCCCCAATTTTTTCGGTTCCGAGGCCCTTGTAATCTGTTGATTCGGCATCTTCCTCTGATTCAGGATTTGCTGGATCGGGTTCATTTAACTCCTGATCTTCTAGGTAAATGCTTTGCTCCGATGCATAGATGTTAGGTAAGGAGTCCCATCTGGGACCGTCAGAGTCTAAGTCTTTATTGTCATCCCAGCCAGATGCTGGTACGTTAAAGTGTGTGATTGGCGGTGGTGTCATGTTAACGGTGAACGCATAGCGTCCATTGTCAGCATGCGTGACCCATGCTCTGCCATCATTTGGTCGGTCTTGCTCTTGATTCCAATCAGGACGGTTTCTACGGGTGAAGTGCTTGACAGCACGTAACGGCTGTACTGGAGAATTAGTTTTACATAATGCAAAACTAAAGCAAATTCAAAAAATAAAAGGAACTTTGAAGAAAGAAGAAATATTCAAAATACCCAGAACCTTAATAGGATTCCTAAGGCGAAAAAAAGGAAATCATTTATTGCGTCACAACAAAAGAATTACCCATAGACATGAATGACACAAGAGGAAACGTATACTTACCCCTCATAACAAAACAAGAATTAAACAAAAAGTTAAATAGCTTGACAGAAGAAGTTAGAAGAAAAATGACTACGGTTCATTTAGGAGCGGTAAAGATAATTCTTACAGCACATTTCCAAAACGGAATTGACACAGCTATAAAAATGGCATTAATTGATAACAGAATTAACGACAGGAAACTCTGTGTTATAGGAGCCGCTAAAGGAAATCTAGCATACGGAAAATTTATGTTTTCAGTCTACCCGAAATATAGAATTAACCTAAATACATTAAATTTAGATAAAACACTTAGTTTTATACATGAATTTGAAAACAAAGAGTTAATGAACAAAGGAGATAAAGCCTTTTCGGTTACCCACATGGTCGCATATGCAATAAGTAATTCAGTACACAGTATAGATTATGCTAAGCAAGAATATATTGAGATAGATGAAGTATTTGCAGACATAGGAAATATAGAGAAAAATGAATTCTGTGAATTATTCCCAGATGAAGAAAACTGGACTATTGATTTAACAAAAGATAAAAGATACTATGGACAACCTAGATCTAAATACGAACCAGGAAGATCATCTAGTGCATCCCTACCAGAATCAAGTAATATTCTATTACGACAATTATCTTTCAAAATGGATAAAATAGGAAAAGCAATTGGATTTATTGAATGACAGACCACAAAAATAATGTAGAATATGACTTACAGAATACAACAGGATATAAAAAGTACTGGACAAGTAAACAAACTGAATGTAATTGGACAAGTAATTACCTACATTGGCATCATTGTGATAAAAAAACAATGGAAAATATGTCTAGCACACTTCCACACATACAAAAGGTATTGATAAGTATTGGAAATACATTAACGGATTCAATTATACATAATGATAATGAGTTCCAAAAACTCAACACAATACTTAATCAACAAATATGTGGGGAAGTTATGGATAAAAATGAAAACAGAAGCCAAATAAATGAAAATAAAAGCCAAATTAACGAAACAACCTCGCTTAAAGAACAAATAATAGACCTTCAAAACGACTTAACTAGTTTAAAAACACATGAACTCAGTAAATTAAAGAAAATCACAGAACAGAATCAACAAATAATCAACATGATAAAACCATTCGACATTAAGAAACTAGAGAAAACAGTTCATGAATTAAATGAGAAGATACCAGATATTGAACCACTTTTAAAAGAATTTACAAAAATGTTCAAGACTCTTGATAATATAAGTAAAGCCGTCGGATACGAAGAATAATGGCAACCTCGGTCGATTCTGTACTACACGAAATAAAAGAAGAATTACAAAAAATTAAAACAAGTATAATTACTGAAGAAAAGATAATACAGATTATTAAAAAAGAATTAGGCATACAAGAAAACAAATATAAAAATGGAATGGAAAAAATACAAAGACAAATTATACAAATGAAAATAAATAACAATCCAAGTAAAAGCTCGGGGATTGATTTCTCTAATTTTCAATTTCCACCATCATTACCATATGCAAAACCATTTGAAACATATAAACGAGAAAAAGACAAAGCCTTAATTAAAGATTAAGAAGATAATTATGAAATTCTTAGCCAAAGTTAAGAAGATCTTCAACTTAAACAAGTTAGGCAATTGTTTCCATAACAGAAGTGGCAAGTCAGACCCTAGAAAGGCGACCCCACACAGCGAGAGTGAAACCAGACTCGCAATGCCAATAACAAGCGTTAACCTACCAGTTAACCCAATTAGGGAAGAACTTGAAAGAAATTTTGAGTCAGGTATAAATATGAATGAGTGTATAAAATTATTAAGTCTTACGGACGAAGACCTTAATAATCAAACCACATTTATGACTATTTATGACGAAGGAAACGTCACAAGATATTCATCCAGTTCGGATGAAGAACCAGAATTAATTAAGAAAGATAAAATTAATTACGACGAACCAAGATTACATGGAAGGAATATATTTATGGAACAAGGACAAGGTTCAGAAAACATGGATCAACAGATGATTCCTAGAAGCGAAGTAATGGATGAAAACGAACCAACAGAATATAGAAGAAAGTATGATGAAAGAAGTAAAAAAGAAGGTAGTAGAGACTTCGAAAGAAGAAAACAACCATTTAAACAATTTAGCAACACACTACCTAGAAACCTTGATTATAAACCTCACGATATAAAAATCCAAAGTATTGACGTTTTAGATTTAGACTGCGTCAGAAATAGACTTAAAAGAATTGACGAATGGGGATCCATGGTTGATGTAATTATCCAAAGTAATGATGGACTTAGAATTAATATAGCAGCTAGTAAAGCCTATATTGCTCATAAACTTACTGGAAACTTAAAAGCATGGTATCAAAACCTAACCACTGACCAATTAATCGAAATAGAAGATGGTATTGTCACAGGAAGTGAATACCTTAAGAGACTTATCAAAGCTATTTACCAAGAATTTGTTGGTAAAGATGAAGTAAGGCATGCCGACGAAGTTAGGTTAACAGACCAAAATAACGCCAGATGGCACTTAGATAACATAACTATATGCGATATGTGTTACTTCAACCACTACGCATGCGAATATGAAAAATATTACTATCAGCTAGAACCTAACGTAAGAATAATATACAACGATATTTTCTTTAACAAATTACCTAAACCACAAGTAGAAACGATTAAAGAAATGTGGAAAAATAGGCATGTAGATATACCAGATACGCTAGGAAGTAGAATTCGAATGGTCGAATTACTTATGCAAGACCTATGTTTTCAGAAAACATTGCTTAGGCAAAAATATAACACTTATAACAACAGGATCTGTTGTAACAACTCAAACATTGAATTACCCGGACGGTATGGATGTTCTACTTATCAAAAACCTAGGTATAAAAATAAAATCAAAAAATACTATAAAAAGAAGTATAAATTTAGACCTGTCCCTTATAAGTCAAGATACAAGAAACCTCAATATAGGAATAAATATTTTAGGAAACGTAGACAATTCCAAACAAAAGGAAAGGAGAAGGTTTGTCCTACAGGTAAAAAACAATGTACGTGTTGGTTATGTCAGGAGGAAGGACATTATGCAAATAAATGTCCAAATAAAGATAAAGTTAAAAATAACAAACAACTTAAGCTATTAGAATACTGCTATAGCATGAATTATGAACCTAACGAAGATTCTGACTTATCAGAAAATGAAGAATTATATGAAGTCATCTCTGAATAAGGAACTGAAACCGAATCAGATGCCAATTCCTCAGATTCTGAGTAATCAAGTTAATCCCAACTCTACCTATATAAAAATAGAAATTAAACTTAAGGAATATCATAGGTATCACTTATACGCCTATTTAGACACGGGAGCTAATATATGCGTAGCAAGTAAATATATCTTACCAGATGAATACTGGCAAGATTCGGAAAGAAAATTTAAGGTACTTATTGCAAATAACTCAGAGATGATTATTTCTAAAGTAGCAAAAGATACACCGATTTATATAAGTGGAGAAAAATTCAATTTTCCAACCATTTATCAACAAGAAACTGGGATGGATTTAATTATTGGAAATAACTTTCTTAGACTAAATCACCCGTTTGTTCAAGATATTGAGTGGATTCGTCTTACCCATCACTTAACCAAAAAACTAGTTTTCTGTCCCTTAGAAACCAACATACAAAAGGTAGCTAAACCTGAATTTACGAAGCAATTTAAGAAAATCGCTCCGAAAAAACATGGGGGAGAGATACAGCTAGAACATTTAAAAATTAACATTAAAAATGAACTAGATTTTATAGAAAAAGAAAACCTTTTCCTAATCTATAAATTAGAAGAAATTAAGAAAAAACTATTAGAAGTAGCTAGTGAAAACCCGCTAGATAAAGAAATTAATATATCTAATGAAGTAGCTTCTATCCAATTAAAAGATAAAAACAAAGTTATAAGAGTTAGACCAATGAGTTATACTCCAACAGATCGACAAAAATTCGAAATACAAATTAAAGAATTACTTGAAATGAAACTTATAGCTCCGAGTAAAAGCCCTCATAGCTCACCGGCCTTTATGGTAGAAAATGAAGCTGAACGTAAGAGAGGTAAAAAGAGAATGGTTATAAACTATAAAGCATGTAACGCTGAAACTATTGATGATGGCTATTTCCTACCTAATAAAGAAACCCTTCTAGCACAAATTAGAGGAAAAAAGTACTAGTCTAGTCTTGACTGCAAATCAGGGTTTTGGCAGATACGCCTAAGTAAGGAATCCAAACCACTTACGGCATTCAGTTGCCCTCAAAGACATTACGAATGAAACGTAGTTCCTTTCGGACTTAAGCAAGCTCCAGGAATTTTCCAAAGATTTATGGATAAGACCTTTGAGCAATTTAGAGACTTTAGTCTCATCTTTGTAGACGATATACTCATTTACTCAGATACTGAGTTGGAACACTACACTCATCTTGAGCACTGATGGACCATAATTAGACGAATCATAAACACAGTTAAACCCACTAAATTAGACTGTTTGTCTATTTAACTTTTGCTTGTTAGTTCCCATATATTTCTACAGGGTATTTTGGACTCTAGAGAGAAAACACGCTAAGGAGAGGATTTTACGCTGAAAAGATATTACGAGTCATTCCGAGGTCAAGATCAGACGCCGACTGAAGAAATCTCAAGATCCTGACGTAGAATCACTCAATACAAATCCAACCGAGGAGCAACCCGAATCAGACCGGAGCGAAATTGGACTGATAGTTTTGTGAAAACATCACAAAAGTCACACAAAAACTCATCCTTATCCATGAAGACCGGCGGCTTTTGGAGGAGGTGACCAAAGCCACCAAGCTCTCCTCCATTTCCACCTCCAACCGGCGGCTTTGACCTCCATGGAGCTCACCATGGATGAGAGCCATGTGCTCTCATCTTAGCCCTCCATTCCCCTCTCCCATGGCTATAAATAGAAGCCTTCACCTCTCATTTGTATCATCCACATCCATCCCATAAATCATACACTTCTCTCTAGAAAGTTTGGCATTTGTAAGTTTGGTTTTCAATATATAATACTCCTGTTGGTTCTTGAGTATTATAGTTCGGTCTTGAGTACTCCTGTTGGTTCTTGAGTACTCAAGCTTTTCTTTATTTTTGAGTACTCTTGTCGGTTCTTGAAGTACTCACCCCTTTCCCTTACTTACTGTCTTTCAAAAACCGTAAGTACTTAGCTATGGTATCCACCTCTATGGATATTCGTAGCTAAACTCTTCATTCGGTTGAAGGGGTGTACTTGTATTATAAAATGTTTTAGACTATTTTAGTGTTTTTTCGCTGTATTAAAAACTTGTTCTATGTGCCATATATTAGGTCAGAACTTCCAAGGTTGAGTGGATGCTTGAAATGGCAAAGCTCTTCCGTGGAAGTTCGTGAACATACTCGGGTAAGTGGATGCTTGAAATGGCAAAGCTTATCTGAGGAGTTCGATCTCTCTCAAACACCATTTGGATACATCGGAAAAGATTGTCCTATGGATGCACATAGGCTAGTATACCTTGAAATGGGGTGCTAGTCTAAGTAGAACAAGGGCTCCACGTTTTTTGCAAAAGATTAGACGGTGTTGCAAGTTGAGTGCTTGAAATGGACTTGATTCACTTTCGAACACTTTTGCAAAAGACTAGACAGTGTGGCAAATCGAGCGCTTGAAATGGCCTTGATGCACGTTTGAATACTTAGAAGGATTACTAAAATGATAAAATAGGCTATGATGCAAGGCCCCCGAAACCGAATGCTTTCTTTAAATTACAAAACCCCCTTGTATTTACTTTCCTAGTATAACTGCCTTAATCAACTGCACTCACCATCCGGAGGACTCGCAAATCACGCATCACCCACTGTAAGTCTTTCTTTTTATTTTTCAGTATTTATTTTTCTGTAATTTACTTTCCGCACTAAAAACCAAAACAACCAAAAAAAGGTCACTTAGTTATAACCGCTAAAACCCCAATCAACCTTAAAACACGCTCCCTCGCTGTATGATTCCCTCAAAGAATAACTTATCCCCCTAATTCCCTTGTGTTCGACCCCTACTTACCACTTGCTACCCAGTAGTAAGGTCACGAGTAGCGGAATATAAATTTATTTGTGCACATTGTCTCGCGACAAGGCAGTGCTGTGAAATTGGCGCCGTTGCCGGGGAATTAGTTAATTAATCGGATAAAGTTCTTTAAATCAAAACGCGCTTCGAAACGACCATGTCTCGCGAAGGAAGCTACCATGACTACCAGGATGACGAAGAAATAAACCTGTACGATCGAAATGATGAGGTGCCACTTCCATTCGTCGACGATCCGGAACAAATCATTCGAGACAGAAGAGCTCGTGATAGGGAGGCCGCCCGAAGAAACCAAGGACCACCCGAGGACCGAAATGCAGCTGGTCCAGTACAACCCCCTAGATATACACCACCCCCTCAACCTCGACAAGTGTCGAGACGAGAACCCGCTTTCGATAACTACTACGGGGATAACAACAATTTTTGCGAACCTGCTATGGGAGAACTCTCAGCACCGTATTTCAGAAACCAGCCATGGTGCATTCACGAAGGCCCTGAACTGGAAAATGTCATCATCAACACTTCAGTGGCCCACAACTTACCGAAATTCTCAAGAACACGTGGAGAATCAGCAATGACTCATCTCCAGCGCTTACATGGTATTTGCCAGAACTTAAAACCAAATGGCATAAACGTAGACGACTTCAAGCTGAAGGCGTTCATTTTTCCCTCATTGACGCGGCAAACGATTGGTTCCTTTCATTGCCTTCCGATAGCATCAGATCATGGGCTCAGATGCAAAAGAAATTCCTGGACAAATATTACCCGGCAGGATGGGCGATGCAAGTACGGAGGCAACTACAAGACATCAAGCAAGGACCCAATGAAACCATGTACGATTACCTGGAAAAGTTCAACCGCCTGGAGAGAAGTTGTTGTACCTTTGGACTGCCTGAGAAACTCAGCGTCGAGTATCGCATTGATGGATTAAGACCCTTAGACAAAATGCTCCTGGATGCCTCAGCTGAGGATCCATGATGAATCTATCATTAAGTAGCATAAGGGATCTCATCACCAACGTCGCTGAAAATGCCCGATTTAGAGAAGAGACGACTCGTCAGGAAGAATTTTCCCGAACAAGGAATGTGGCAAAAGCTGAAACACCGATGAACTCCATGCCAGAAGAGATGAAACAATTGAAGGAGATGATGATTCAGTTCCTACGAAGACAACCAGTTCCAGTTAAGCCTTGCGAATTTTGTGGTTCTACGGACCACAAAACCGACGCATGCCCAACATTAATAGAAGAAGACCCGACAGAAATAAATGCATTAGGAGGATACCAAGAATGCAACAACAATCAGCAAGATACAACTAAGTCGCTCGATGACACAATAAAGGAGCTCGCAGGAAGCATAAATCAATTGGGTACTTCGCTACACCAACACTAGGAAAAAACTGACGGGGCAATTTCAGAATTGACCAAACAAATCTCCCAACTCACTGCCTCAGTATCCACACTCGCTAATGAGTCCGGCAGACTCCTTTCACAAACCATTCAAATCATGCAGGAGAATGTGAATGCCTTAACTCTTAGGAGTGGAAAAACGCTTGTCGGCAGACCTTTGGAGCAAGAGGAGGGAAAAGGCCCAAGGTTGCTAGGAGAGGAGCAAATGAGGCCAGAATCTCTCGAAACTCTAGAGGATTATGCGACCGATAAAGACGACGACATATTTGAGGAAGAGCGGGACGTAACCGAAGAAGAGGAGAATACGTCGAAAGAACACAGGCCTTGCCCGGTGCTTAGAACCGAAACCCCAAAAATCAGCACAACACTTCCATTTCCAGTACCTACTCGCGTGCAAAAACCACATGTCAAGGATGAGGACGTGTTTGAGTTGTTTAGCAAAGTCGAAATCAACATCCCCCTTTCGGAAGCCATCAAGCAAATTCCTCGATATGCCAAGTTTTTAAAAGAACTTTGCACCAACCGAAGGAGGATGGGAAAAGGGCCTGAGCAGAACGACTCCTCGATGGAGCATGTTTTCGCCATGACTGGACAAGGCAGCCCTAAACACCAGAAAACCCAATTCAAGAGACTATTAGTCAAGGGTCCCTCGCCTTCTCAGAGACGTTGGAAGGAGAAACCACCAGAACAAGGGGAACAGGACCCAAGCACATCATCTCACAAGAAATCAGGAAAAGGCAAGGCAAAAATCAACACAGGAACAGTGGCGAAATATGACCTGAGCCACCCATGGGATCCAAACCAGTGATCCAAGAATGAGGTACTGTCGAGCCAACGACGTTAAACAAAGGCACTGGTCGGGAGGTAACCCGACACCTATCTTACTTTCAGTACTTTTATTTTCTGTCATTTAGTTTTTTCCAATAAGTCGCTCTCACCCACTTGGTGCATAGAAGAAATGACTATTCAGGAATCGGACTTGGGTGCAACATTAAGCCAGCCAGGCCTATGGCAAGAGTTCAAGGCCCCAGCCGAACTCCCTCGATTATCCAGCCTCATGCCATGTCATTCGACACAATAAAGGGAGTTCTGTTCTTCCCTTTTCCTTAATATCATTTCTTCTGGTACAATATCTGCTTGAATGGCTTTTGAACTAAGTTGTGCTGAAAGGCACGCCTTCGTTCAAAAGTGTGGGGTGAGAACCACCTGTATACATAAACATGTTTTCTTTTTTCCTTAATATTATCTTTTTGAAAATATGAACTTAAGAATGTGAAAAAGATAGATCATAATTCATGCATTGACCTTGTGAAAATTCAACTGTTTAAAAACTTAGAATGTAACTTCTCATTTGTTCCTTTGTGCTGAGATAAACTAGGGATGTGGAGTTGACATAAACTGCCCTAGAGAGGCTTGGCAAGCACTCGAAGGATCGAATCAAACTATATGGTTTTCGAAGTCAGTGGAGGCTGCACTTCGGGTTTCAGTGAAGATTGAAGTCATCTCCGCCATGCAGTGTTTATGCAAAAAGAAAAAAGGCGAGGACGGGAATCAGACCGTCCTATCTCTAGTAAAAGTAGCCGAGAAAATAGATGAGCGACCCTCATCTTGACCCGCGCGAAATGACAAGGATGAGAGGAGCGGGGAGGTATTTCCATAGGCTTGCG
This sequence comes from Rhodiola kirilowii, assembly GCA_033675215.1. NCBI lineage: Eukaryota > Viridiplantae > Streptophyta > Magnoliopsida > Saxifragales > Crassulaceae > Rhodiola > Rhodiola kirilowii. The sequence goes on from CM066199.1 coordinate 22,613,479, forward strand.
GGCGATGATTGGACCTCCCAAAAAAGGCTTGAGAAAATGGACTAGCAAGTCTCAAAGAAGCAAAAAGCTCAAAGAAGCAAATCAAGAGGCCAAAGGCCCAAAATTGTGAAGGTTTTAACCGAACAAAAGTGAAGTACTCAAAGAGTCAAATCAAAGGCCAAAGGCCGATTCACTACAAAAAGCTGTCCCTCGCCAAAAGAAAATCAAAGACCAAACCATTGAAACCCGAACCGAATCACGTGCTAGAGAAAACTACAAGAAAACCATATAGTGCGAGACGGTCCCGAGAATGCAGTCCAGGAGCCTAAAAAGGGCTATCTCCCAAAACATCCAGAATAATTTGCATCTCAGCACGAAGGTACAAGTATCAAGTTTCTTCTATTTATTTACAGAGTTCAATTTGGTAATAAGTAAGCAATGCATGAATTAGGATAAATCTAGTCCCACAGTCTAACTTTCATATTTTAAAAGCTTACTTAATGTGCCGCCCTTTAATAGCATTGTTCGGGACGAACAACTAAAAGTGTGGGGTGATCTGATGGACTATAATTATACGAATCATAAACACAGTTAAACCCACTAAATTAGACTGTTTGTCTATTTAACTTTTGCTTGTTAGTTCCGATATATTTCTACAGGGTATTTTGGACTCTAGAGAGAAAACACGCTAAGGAGAGGATTTTACGCTGAAAAGATATTACGAGTCATTCCGAGGTCAAGATCAGACGCCGACTGAAGAAATCTCAAGATCCTGACGTAGAATCACTCAATACAAATCCAACCGAGGAGCAACCAAAATCAGACCGGAGCGAAATTGGACTGATAGTTTTGTAAAAACATCACAAAACTCACACAAAAACTCATCCTTATCCATGAAGACCGGCAGCTTTTGGAGGAGGTGACCAAAGCCACCAAGCTCTCCTCCATTTCCACCTCCAACCGGCGGCTTTGACCTCCATGGAGCTCACCATGGATGAGAGCCATGTGCTCTCATCTTAGCCCTCCATTCCCCTCTCCCATGGCTATAAATAGAAGCCTTCACCTCTCATTTGTATCATCCACATCCATCCCATAAATCATACACTTCTCTCTCTAGAAAGTTTGGCATTTGTAAGTTTGGTTTTCAATATATATAATACTCCTGTTGGTTCTTGAGTATTATAGTTCGGTCTTGAGTACTCCTGTTGGTTCTTGAGTACTCAAGCTTTTCTTTATTTTCGAGTACTCTTGTCGGTTCTTGAAGTACTCACCCCTTTCCCTTACTTACTGTCTTTCAAAAACCGTATGTACTTAGCTATGGTATCCACCTCTATGGATATTCGTAGCTAAACTCTTCATTCGGTTGAAGGGGTGTACTTGTATTATAAAATGTTTTAGACTATTTTAGTGTTTTTTCTCTGTATTCAAAACTTGTTCTATGTGCCATATATTAGGTCAGAACTTCCAAGGTTGAGTGGATGCTTGAAATGGCAAAGCTCTTCCGTGGAAGTTCGTGAACATACTCGGGTAAGTGGATGCTTGAAATGGCAAAGCTTATCTGAGGAGTTCGATCTCTCTCAAACACCATTTGGATTCATCGGAAAAGATTGTCCAATGGATGCACATAGGCTAGTATACCTTGAAATGGTGTGCTAGTCTAAGTAGAACAAGGGCTCTACGTTTTTTGCAAAAGATTAGACGGTGTTGCAAGTCGAGTGCTTGAAATGGCCTTGATTCACTTTCGAACACTTTTGCAAAAGACTAGACAGTGTGGCAAATCGAGCGCTTGAAATGGCCTTGATGCACGTTTGAATACTTAGAAGGATTACTAAAATGATAAAATAGGCTATGATGCAAGGCCCCCGAAACCGAATGCTTTCTTTAAATTACAAAACCCCCTTGTATTTACTTTCCTAGTATAACTGCCTTAATCAACTGCACTCACCATCCGGAGGACTCACAAATCACGCATCACCCACTGTAAGTCTTTCTTTTTATTTTTCAGTATTTATTTTTCTGTAATTTACTTTCCGCACTAAAAACAAAAACAACCAAAAAAAGGTCACTTAGTTATAACCGTTAAAACCCCAATCAACCTTAAAACACGCTCCCTCGCTGTACGATTCCCTCAAAGAATAACTTATCCCCCTAATTCCCTTGGGTTCAACCCCTACTTACCACTTGCTACCCAGTAGTAAGGTCACGAGTAGCGGAATATAAATTTATTTGTGCACATTGTCTCGCGACAAGGCAGTGCTGTCAAGCACATACTTAACAAATGTAAAGAAAAAGGAATAGTACTGTCTGAAAGAAAAACTAAGTTATGCTTAAAAGAAATATCTTTTCTAGGACTTGAAATCAAGGAAGGTCAAATAAAATTGCAAGCACATATCTTAGATCATATTAAGAGATTCCCAGATAAAATCCAAGATAAGAAAATGTTACAAAAGTTCTTAGGAATTCTAACATATGCAGAAATGTATATTAATAAGTTATCAGAATTAAGGAAACCATTACAAAAGAAGTTAAAAGATAAAGTCAGATGGACCTGGGAAGAATCTGATACAAACTATGTTAGAAAACTTAAAAGTAAATTTAACCATTTACCAGCGTTATATCACCCTTTACCAGAATATTATATGATAATAGAAACAGATGCTAGTGACCTATATTTGGGGGGGGGGGGGTATCTTAAAGGCAAGAAATTTAAATAATGAAGAAAAATTTTGTAGATACGCTTCAGGTACCTTCACAGGACCAGAAACAAGATATCATTCAAATGAAAAAGAATATCTAGCCATTAAGAAAACAATTAAGAAATTTAAAGCTTATATTATTGACAAAGAATTCCTAATTAGAACAGACAGTAAAATTTTTGGATATCTCTTACCCTTTGTATTCTATTTATCTGTTCATTTAACTCTATGATTTGTTTATTAATATTCATTAATCAGTTTCATTTCCAGAATAATCTTCCCACCAATTGATATTGCTGCTAAATTTCTTAGCTTGTCTTCTTTCATATTCTTCTTCTGGATCTGAGAATTCAGTTGAATATGTTTCGTCGTTTAGTTCAGCTAGTTCGGCTTCTATTATTTTTAACTCTTCATATAAGTCGAGTGTTGTCAGAATAGGTAGGTGTACATCTATTGGTAATTCTCTTAATATGTTAAAGATTAATAGCTTAGTTTCATCTGGTAAATATTTAAAATATTCTAGTTGGTCAATACTCATTTAGTTTTCGTAGTTATTCCAGACATATTTATTTTCGCCTAAATAAAAGTTTTCGTCAAAATTTATTCCTAAAAGATATTTGTCAATTGCAAGATCTATTGCCTCACAAATCTCGTCTTTTATTTCTTGTGAAAGGTTTCTAGGTATATAAAAGATGAGAATCTTTTGTTCATCTTCTAATTGATATTTAAATAAATTGAAGTTTCCGTTGTCATATATATTTGTCATAGTTCGTATTTTGACCGTATAATTTGCTCTTGTGAATAGTGATTTTGTCTTTTACTATTTTGACCGTATTTTGACCGTCGTTCTAAAATACTTCGTTGAATATTGGCAAGATTCAGATGAATACTGGCAAGATTCAAAAGAAAATTCAAGATTCTGTCAAACTTCTTCTAGGAATCATCATGCCAAAATTTGACAGCACGTCGTTGTGCGCTGCAAAATTTACATTTATAGTGTCCACTACTATTGGCTCACTATTGGATTAGTAAGCGGTAAGTAAGGGTCGAACCCAAGAGAGTCAGTGTGGAATAGTTGTTCTTTAAAAAGACAGAAAAAAAAATAAAAATATTTGGGTTTTGTGGGTTTTATGAACTGAAAAGTAAATGACTGAAAGTAAAGAAAGTAAATGCTGAACTGAAATTAAATACTGAAAGTAAGTGCAAGAAAGTAAAGACTGAAAGTAAAGTGCGTAAAAGTAAAGACTGAAAGTAAGTGCTGAAAGTAATGCGAAAAAGTAAGTGCTGAAAAGTAAATGTGCTGAAAGTAAGTGCAAGAAAGATATTCACATAAGAAAGATATTCAGTCTAGGGTCTCAACTAGTGACACATCCATCATTAACTTCAAATGATCTATTTTGTGTTCATAAGTGTGGATTTATTCCTTTTCAAGACTTAAACCCTAAAGTAAGGCCTTTTCAAGCGCTTACACCACAATCCACTCCAAAAAACAAGACATAGACTTCTAGTTCTGTCTAGACTAATACTCCTTTTCAAGATGTATTAGTCCTTTTCAAGATGTATTAGCGCTTACACCACAATCCACTCTTACACTTGATCTCACATTTCCGATCAACCAAGTGGTTTTAAAGAAGGATTAGACTACTCTACCAAGCTTTGCCCTTTCGATGCATCCACTCGGTTTCGTTGTCTAATCTGGATTGAACTACCCGACCAAGTTTTGCCCTTTCGATGCATCCACTTGGCCTTGTTGTTCAACCGAATAAAGGCACTAGAACTAGTTGAACACAAAAAGCATTAAGTAAAAGGGTCTCAAAACATTGTCATAGTATAAGAGAACCCTTAAACCGAATATAAGTCATAGCTACTTGTATTCATGTCAAGGAATACAAGTAGCCGTGACTTGAACAAGGAAAACAAAAGGTAACCGAAACAAGGAAAAGTAAAGGTAATCGGAGAACAACAAGAAAGTAAGAGAACCGTGAGCTTTTGTAACAAGAACTTAGCTTTAAGTACTTGTATTCATGTCAAGGAATACAAGTAGTCGTGGCTGGAGCAAGAAAGTAAAGGGAGAGGAGCTCCAAATCGAGTACAAGGAAAGTAAAGAGAGCTTCCAAGAACAAGAACAAAAGTAGAGAGTGTTTGTATTGAAACATATGTGTAGTATAGGTTGTTTTCGAGAAGAGAGATAAGCTCTCAACTCCCTAATGTGAGCATTTGTGACATTGGTTTCTAAGGGCATGCCCTTCTATTTATAGGCAAAGGAAGACTTGGAGGCTAAGTATTGCAATTGAAATATCCCAAAGCAACCATTGGATTGGAACACACTTGGTGTTCATCCAAGCCATCCATTTGAGCACATGCATCTCCTCCAATCGACTTGCCCACTTGCACATGTCTTCTCCAAAGCCGCCTCTAGTTGAATTCCAAGGAAACCGAACTCCAAATGCCAACTGAAATGAATAGTAGAAGTTAACCGGAATATTGGGAATTCGGTTCTTGGTTGGAACTTCTTGGCCGGAACTTGGTTGGACTTGGTTGTGCTTGGCCGGAGCTTGATCGGAGCTTGGCCGGAGCTTGATCAGAGTTGGCCGGAATCTGGCCGGAATTTTGGCCGGCGGTCCTTGGCTCTTGGATTGCAGATTTGGAATGCTGAGGCAATTCTAAGACTGATCCATGAAGGATGTTTGGCCAGATTCTGCCCGGAGCATGGTCGAAATCCCAAAATGCCCGGAATTGCCCTAGTTTGGCCTTGATTGGGCATGAGCTGGTTCCACTCGGGCATTTTGTCTGGGAACTGAGATTGTCCGAGTTGTTGGGCATTTCAAACAACTTGGTCGAGCCAGATTTGCCAGATTAGCTGGTTTGGTCGAGCGACTTAGTTTCGGTGCCTATCAGCGCGCGCGGGACCTTTGGAATTGGGCCAACTGCTAATCTGCTCGGGCATTCTCCTTGGTTTTCCGACATTGTCCACCTAATTTGCCATTTTGATCACTTTGCTTGAGGCGGATTCGTCATATCAGATGGTTTTCCCGGGCAACTTGAATTCAGTGCTAGACAGCTCGGCTGGCTCGGCTGGTGCGCTGGGCGCGGCCTGGGCGATCATTTCTTCGGACCCTGCTGAAGTTTCTCGGGCCTGGCTCGGACAGAAATGACTTGGCGTGCTTTTCGGCACAAATCTCCCTTTTTAGGCTTGATTCCTCTTTAGACTCCAAAATTGCATATATACACAAAACGACATTAACAATCATATGTTCGTATCACCAAATGTCATTTTTGGTGGGTTTAGCGTACTCGATGAGTCGTATAAATACGTCCCATCAACCGTCCTATCATCTGAATATGATACATGAGATTGATGACTTCCTTTTTGACCGTGCTGATGTCTACCTTCTTGAAACTCAACCGGCTGATCATAATGACTCTCTAAATCGTACTCCTCATGAGGTCTCTTCCTCTGATCACGTGCACCTCTAGTCTCAAGCTCTCTATCCTCAATAGCTCGAGCTTTATCTACTGCCTTAGAGAAATCCGAAAAATTTGTACTACTAACTGCCCGGAAGATGAGGTTACCAACCCTGCGATAAACCGCTTGATTCACATCTCCTCTAAAGACACCAAATGTGGTGCATAAGCCGACAAAGCCTCAAACTTAGTTGCATACTCTGTAACTGTCATATCTCCCTACTTCAAAGTCTCAAACTCTCGGGCTCTAGCATCCCTCACGCTAACAGGCAAAAATATATCGATAAATAAGATCTTAAATTCTTCCCACTCCATCCGTGGTTGTTGTGCACTCCTCTCTCTCTCTTTTTGATAGCAAACCATGAGCAAGCCACACCTCGTAATCTGAAAGAAACTAACACCACTGATCTCCAGCTAGGGTAATGAAGGGCATCGCAAAGATTCTCGGTCTCATTGATAAACTCCTGAGGGTCTTCGTTCGCGTCTGTCCCACAGAAAGTTGGTGGTTGATGCTTAAGAAACTCATCCAGCTTAACTCCTCCATTATTAGTAGTCTGGTGAACAACTTGAGCTGGAGCAGGTTGCGTGGACGGTTGTCCCGTGATAAAATTCTGTGGAACCAATCCGTGAATCACCTGCATCATTCCTTGCATCATGCTCATCATCTCAGACATCGTCTCTTGTTGCGCGTTCTGTTCTACATGAGGTGCAGGCGCTGATGCGTTATGTGCTCCTCTCCTCGTCTGAGTACCACGAGGTACAACTACTAGAATATGTCCCTCACTATCATGAGTATTATAACCTCTGTTAACATTACCATCACTAGCATTTTGGGAAGCGCCCCTACTACGAACACGGGATGACCTACGGGAATTCGGTGTCATCGCAACCTATATGAAGGAATTTAGGCCAATAAAAATTGGGAATTCAAGCGGAAGACATAACCGAATCAAAAAGGAATTTCCCTAATGGTCCTAGCAGAACGTTGTTTATGGCGGTAGCGCGCATCACTACCATAATCAAAGTTCTACCAAGTCCTAGCTCCGTGTACTATAGGGACCGACCTAAGCTCTGATACCAACTTTATCACGACCCAAAATCTAGGCCGAGATCGGCACTTGACCCATTGCCAAGCAAGCCTCTCACTTACTTCCAACCGAAAACTTACTCTCGAATACGTGCATTTTAAATAAAATAACTAAAATGAAATAAATCACTGGAAATATAACGTAACAAGTCTCACTACTAACATCCTATCTAAAGTACAACGGAGCGATATGTCTATCAGAAATTAGAATAACTAAACAAAATAAAATAACCCAAAGTGGATGACTGGTTGTGTGGCACCATACGCAAAACGAGAAGTTCCCTTCCAAAGACAATCGACAACTCCTAACTTGACGACTCACTTATCTGAAAAAGATGGGGAAGAAGGGGGTGAGTATGGGAGGACTCGGTGAATAATTAATACACTTAATTACAACAACCATATTCATAAACACATGTCCACAATCACATACTCCAAGTTTCACATCACAATGGTAACATATGCAATAATTAATGAATGCATGAATGTGTGAAATGCAACCATGATGGGCAGTCATCACTGCCAGTCCGGACCCTGTCACAAGCGAGCTGAGCCACAGTAGAATAACCACAACTGTGCTGAGCCTCGCCAGAATAATCACGAGCGTGTTGAGCCTCGTCAGAATAACCACAAACGGGCCGAGCTACGCCGAAATAACCACGAGCGGGCTGGACCACGCCAGATTAACCACAAACGGGTCGAGCCACGCCAGATCTCATCTCATGTCAATATGATGCATGTCGTGTATGCAATGATACACATATGCATATCAAAATACTACACATAAATCACGTAATCATATCAATCAATCACACGTTAATAGACACCACTTATATTTAACTTCTTCGCAAGACGAGAGGTTTCATTTTCATCACCTTCGTAATCACCCAAACCATTAATATCACTTGTCATATAAATAATGTATCATAATTAAGCATATTAACCACTCACCAACTTTCAAGCTCAATCCTGTACTTAGATTTTCAAATTCGATCAACTTGCTCGATTCCTTCTCTCGCTTATGTCACCTAAAAAAGCATGTAAGTACCCGACTTAAATTCTCATGAACTAACTGTTACTAACAATTGTCATAAACTAAGCAAATCTGAACCAGACAGAGTAACACTGACATATCGAAGTTTCATATGATTGTGTTTTAATACCCCGTTAATAGCATCATCTAAACGAGACTTCAAAAAAAAACATACTAATTTACTTGCAACTATGATGATAAATACTTGACAACTTCAACCCTAAATATTAAGCCATATTATACTCATATAACCAAAGACATAACTGTATTGACTACCACTTTATGATCCCACTACCTGCACATTTGCTGCAAGTTCGATTCCACCCTCTCACATACTGCCAACATTATTATTTCTATTTATTGTTCTTAATGAACATCACTTGAGCATTGTGACACCCATGACCTCCAAACCATGTACTTCTATATATAAATAAAACTATAACGCTTCATTATACTTGAATTAACCCACATACAACAAATCAGACCCTGAACATAAATCAAACTCTCCTGACCGCCTCAAATTCATATGCTATAATTTTAAGCTCACCTGATCGCCTCTCTTTTTCCTTCTTTTGCCGTATTCTTCTTTTCTTCCTAAAACCCTAAAGACTTGACTTACATTTATGAGATTCGCATGTCCATTTTCTTCACTTTGGGAGGTCCAATCATCGCCATAGAGCATATGGAAATACCTCCCCGCTCTTTCTCATCCTTGCCCTTTTCGCGCGGGTCAAGATGAGGGTCGCCCATTGACAATTCGCTTGTCGTCAGAGCAAATTGTACAAATAAATTTATAAAGTCCGCTACTCGCGACTACTGGGTAGAAGTGGTAAGTAGGGGTCGAACCCAAGGGAATTAGGGGGATACGTTGTTCTTTTACTAACAGGGACGTGTTTTAGGATGATTGAGATTTTAGCGCGAGTAATTAAACTACTGTTTTTGCTTTTTTAGGTTTTTTGTGCGGAAAAGTAAATACAAAAATTAAATACTGAAAGTAAATACTGAAAGTAAAGAGATAAGGGTTAGAAGACTTACAGTGGGTGATGCGTGATTGCGATTCCTCCGGTTGTTGAGCGGTTGATGGTTGTGGTTGATCGGGACAGTTATACTAGGAAAGTAAATACAGGGGGTTTTTGTGATTGAAAGAAAGTATTCGGTTTCAGGTACTCTTGTATTATAACATGTATATAATAAACCGTTAGTAACTTTTCTAAGTATTCAAAGATGAATCGAGGCCCTTTCGTAGCGCAAGACTTGCAACATCGTTTAAAGCAACCCTTGTTCTACTTCAGACTAATTCCTCCTTTCGAAGTATCTTAGCCTTCTGTGCATCCACCTGATCTCACAGTTACGATTGACCAAGTGGTGTTTTAGATAAGTCGAACTCCTCAGATAAGCTTTGCCCTTTCGTAGCATCCACTTACCCGAGTATGTTCACGAACCCCACGGAAGAGTTTTGCCCTTTCGTAGCATCCACTCAACCTTGGAAATTCTGACTATAAATGGCACATAGAACAAGTTTTGAATAAAAAGAAATGAAACTAAAAGATATTACAACATTATATAATACAAGAAAATACCTTCCACCGAATGAAGAGTTTAGCTACGAATATCCATAGAGGTGGATACCATAGCTAAATACTTGGGGGTTTTTGAAAACAGTAAGAGGGAAAGGGGTGGAATACTCAAGAACCAACAGGAGTATTCCTAATTTCCTACTGAATACTCAAGAACCAACAGGAGTATTCTCTATAGTATAATACTCAAGAACAAACAGGAGTATTATTTCATAAACCGAACAAACTTACAAAGTGACCAAACTTAGAGAGATAAGTGTTTTGTGTATGGATTGATTATACAAATGAGGAGGAGGGCTCTCATATTTATAGGCTGGGAGGAGGAGGATGAAGGGTGGAGATGGAGCCATGTGCATTTGCATCCAAGGGTGGAGGAGGAGGGGAGGAGCATGTGGAGGAGAGGCCACCACTTGTCATCTTCTTGTGGTGGAGCTCAAAGCCACCGGTGGCTTTTGGAGAGGAGGAAGGAGGAGCCGCCACTTGGAGGGAGGAGAGTGGAGGAGGGTGGTTGTGAGGGGGAAGCCGCCGGTCACCATGGAGGAGGAAAGGGAGGAGCAACCCATGAGTCATCCTTTTCACCTAGTGACTCATCCTTCTTCCTAAAGCCACCGGTCATCCTTGTACATGGATGAGTCTTGACGGTTTTGTACTGTCTTTACAAAACTATCAGTCCAATTTCACTCCAGGCTGTCTTTGATAATTCCTCATTTGGATTTAATTTGAGTAATTCATCGTCAGGATCTTGAGATTTCTTCATTCAGTGCTTGATCTTGACCTTCAATTGACTCTTGATATCTTTTCAGCATAAAATCCTCTCCTTAGCGTGTTTTCACTTTTATCTCTCAATTGCCCTGTGGAAATATTTCGGGACTAACACGTAGAAGTTAGATAGACAAACAGTCTAATTTGGTGGGTTTAACAGTATTTATGATGCATACAATTATGGTCCATCACTCATCTCTTTTCTCGGCTACTTTGGACTAGAGAATGGACGGTTTGATTCCCGTCCCGCCTCTTGCATAGACGCTGCATGGCGGAGTCCACTCTAAACCATCAAGCTCGAAGTGCTAGCCTCCACAATCTTCACATAACCATATAGTATGAGATCCGGTCCCTTGAGTTCTTTTCAAGCCTCTCTAGGGCATTTCTTTCAACTCCACATCGTACATTTATCTTGGCACACAAAGACAAGTAGAAAGTTAAATACACATGTTCTTACACAATTTAGTTTTCACAAGGAAATGCATGAATCGGATCCATCTAATTTCACATCATGAAAGTGTATATTTTCAAAAAGTGTTGACTACCATGTGCAATTATTACTATGTGCAAATACTACTCAAATACCCCCATACTTTTGAACAAAGTCGTTCCTCTCGGAATGACTTAAGTTCAAAAGCACAAAAATGTAAGTTAACTAAGGAAAGGAAATGACATGAAGAGTAAGGAACGAAGAGAACTCCCTTTATGGTGTCGTTGCATTGTCGTGGTTGTAGGACCAAACGACAAGGCTCGGAACTGGATGATTGCATTGATGTTCGAGGGAGGTCTGGACGGGACCTAGTTCTCTCGGGCGCGGCCCGGTACTTCTCGGCGCGGCCCGGCTATGCTCGGGGCATGCGCTCGCATGTTACAAAGCATGCGCTCGCATGATGAGCATATGTTCCCTGCATAAGATAAACATTTCCTTTCCCAAATACAAGGGGTGAGTATGAAAAGAAATGACATAAACATAAAAACTGTAACAAATGAAGAAAATATGCCGGGTTACCTCCCAGCAAGTGCCTTTGTTTAACGTCGTTGGCTCGACGGTACCTCACTCATGGATCATAAGTTGGGATCCCATGGGTGCTTGAGGTTGAACTTCTTCTCGGTTGCTCTTTTGCTCCGCCCAAAGAAAGCATGGAGTGATGTGCTCGGTTCTAGTCTCCATTGGTCCGGCGGGTTCTTTTCCACATGCTTCCGAGAAGATGAGGGCTCCTTGGCCATAGCTGCTGGTCCATTGAGCCGTGGTCTCTTGCTACTCCATCCTGGCTTCCATTCTTTTGGGCCATGTCTTTGTCGCTTCTTCATGTTCAAATGGTTGGCACCTTTGCAAGTTTGGAAGTTCAGCATTGTGCCATCAAATGTCGGCGACATCAAGCATGCGCCCTTGCCAAGCTTCTTCTTTGTGGCAGTGGAGATGAGTTGTCTTGGAACAAGTGAGTTTTAAGAGCCGCTTTGTTGAGTCGTGGTGAATGAGCGTTCCATTATTGGCTTTTCTTGCCCTTGATTTGCCTCCAACTCCCCTTGCACCTCATCATTATTGATTCCATGATCGTCGGTGGCTATGATCTGCATAAAACATAAAGGGTTAAGTTGGGGCATTTCAGCCACAAGGACCGGGCCTTTCTTGACCAGCTCGTCCGTGAGGACCGGGGCTGTCTCGGGTGCTCCGAGCGCAAGGACCGGGCCTGGCTTGATTTTTTCGGGCGCTTTGGCAGTGAGGTCTGGGACTGGCATGATTTCCTTGGGTAAATTGGTGATGAGGACCGGGACTGAACTGGGCAGTTCTTCTTCTAACTCCCTGATGAGCCGTATTGATACGAATCATCGAATCAACAAATCCCATCAATTCCAGCACTTTATAATGAAAACAGTTACTTCTTATTGGTGTTTTGCATTTCAGGTGTTTCAGAAGCTCTAGGAGGAAACGCGCTTAAAAGATGGCATTTTCATGCCAGAAGCATCGCAGTTGAAGAAGAAAGCCAAAGGAGCGTCGTGAACAGTATTTTTCGGCTCGTGAACAGTATTCTTGGCTTGGGAACATTAATTTCGGCGTGAACAGTATCCCCGCGCGTGAACAGTAATTTCGGGTCGTGAACAGTAACTTCGAGAAAAAATCCAAATTCCATGCATGACGGTTTAGAGGCTTCTAGAAGGTCATGGAAGAATCTGGAAGGCTTGCAAAGCAAGTAAACTTGCAAGCTAAGCAAAGTCGAGATTTGGACAAGTTTCCTAATCTGTTTTTGGGCCCTTTCAAAATCCAGACGAAAGAAGCCTTGGTCCTTAGCTATAAATAAGACCTCTCAGTGTAGTCCATAATCATCCCAAAAACCGAAGAGCTCTCTTCTCTCATCGAGCACTCCTCTCCTCTCTCGTCCGAAGCATTCCTCTCGGCGTTCCTCAGCCCTCCTAGCCCGGTCATCCGCCCTTCTCTCGGCTATAGAGAAGCTTACTTTCCTTTTTATTCATTGTCTTGTTTTAATGTCCATGTCTAGCTAAGCCTTTTATTCGGGCTAGGGTTTCGAATATTGTGACGATTGTTTGAGACTTTGTCCTTAATGCTAAATTCATGTTTTACTAATTCTCATGCAAATATCCATGAATTATTGCTAGTCTAGGCGGAAGCTTTGTCGCAAAACCTAGTTGAACAATAATTCTATCTTTATTATCTATCTAATACTTTGTCGTTTAGATAGATAGCACATCTAGGTTAGATACCACCTTTGTCGGGTTTTTTAACTTAAGGGAATTAGAATCCTAACACCTTTGTCGGGTTAGGTTGTGGAATAGCACCTTTGTCGGGTTATTTGGGAAGTCACCTTTGTCGGGACGACCACACTTAGAAACATTGAATTAGATTATTAGTAGTCAAGGATAACAAGTCACAATTAGAAACCCTAGTCTGAATATTCCCTCTCTAATTGAAAACCCACTCTTTATTTCCTCTTCTTGCACTTATTTCCTAAATTGCTCACAACCAATTGTCTTTCCTTTTTCAGAACAACAAGTAACCATCTAGCTCCCTAGGGTTCGACCCTTGTTTGCCGCTGTACTAACCCATAGCCAAGAGTAAGGAATTATAAATTTAAATTTGCAGGTACCGACGACGCCTGTCACTCCCTGGGGTAATCTGAGTGGAGCTCTTCTTCAGGCAACCATGGGTCCTCATCCTCGTCATTCATATGGTCTCCGGGGGCAATCACACTGAGGTCCGGGTCTGATTTGGGCAACTCGGCAGTTTAGTCCGGGTATGTCTCGGGCAACTTGTCAGTTAGGACCAGGACTTCCTTGGACAGATTGGAAATGTGGACCGGCACTGATTTGGGCAGCTCGGCATGTCTCGGGTGCTTTGACAGTGAGGACCGGGCCTGTCTTGGCCGTTTCTTCTTTGGTCATTTGTGAGTCCTCATCCTCTATCGGCTCCGTGGGCTCTAACGTAAGCTCTTCCTTGCTGACCCTTGCAGCTTCATTTTCTGTCGCCCATGATTCGGTTTCAGCCCTGAATTGGTGCACCATGTTGGCCAGTTCTTCAAGCCGCATGGCCTGATCTTGTCTCGACCTCTCTACTATATCCTCTATCAAGTCCCATAGATCATCTATGCTTAAGTCATTCACCGAACCTCCCGCTGCATCATTAAGCCTATTCCACTCATGTGGCATCATCCCATCGAGAAACCTTTGAAGAAGATTGAAGTATATGAATCCATGGTGCGGGCAGCTCGTCACAATGGAATTGAAGTACGACAAGTACTCATCCAATGTTTCATCCCGGGATTGCTCAAGGTTGATGATCTTCTCGCGGACTTCAAGTTGGAAAGATGGTGGGGAAAACTCCTCATTGTTCCAAGGCTCGCTTTCATAGTGTAGCGACATATTGGGCAGCAAAACAAAAACAAAAACAAACAAAAAGAACAACAATTGCGATTGCACGACTCCCCGGCAACGGCACCAAAATTTGACAGCACGTCGTTGTGCGCTGCAAAATTTATATTTATAGTTCCACTACTCGTGGCTCACTATTGGATTAGCAAGCGGTAAGTAGGGGTCGAACCCAAGAGAGTCAGTGTGGAATAGTTGTTCTTGAAAAGAAAGAAAAGAAAGAAAGTAAATACAGGTTCGGTTTTTTGGGTTGGTTTTTTAGACTGAAAGTAAATCTGAAAGTAAATGATTGAAAATAAGTGCTGAAAGTAAAGTGCGTGAAAATAAGTGCGTGAAAATAAGTGACTTGAAAAGTAAAGTGCGTAAAGTAAATGACTGAATGTAAAGTGCGTAAAAGTAAAGTGCTGAAAGTAAGTGCTGAAATGTAAAGTGCTGAAAGTAAAGTGCTTGAAAGTAAATGACAAGAAAGTAAAGTGATGATAAGTAAGGACGAAAGATATTCAGTCTAGGGTCTCTACTTGTGAGACAACCATCATAGACGTCAAATGATCTTACTTTGTGTTCATAAGTGTGGGTTTATTCCTTTTCAAGACTTAAACTCTAAAGTAAGGCCATTTCTAGCACTTACACCACAATCTACTCCAAAATCAAGACATAGACTTTTAATTCTAAGTGCATCCACTTGATCTCTCAGTTACGATCAACCAAGCGACTTAAGGAAGATTAAACTACTCGGCTAAGCTTTCCTCTTTCGAGCATCCACTTAGCCTTGTTGTTCAACCGAATAATGGCACCGAACTAGTTGACACAAAATAGCATTAACTTTAAGTCTCAAGATGCATACACAAGTATGAACACCCTTTGACCGAATATGCTTTAACTACTTGTATTCATGTCAAGGAATACAAGCACCATACTTATGAAAGTAAAGGAAAACAAGAAAACAAGAACTTGTAAAGGAAAGGACTCGGTTTTGACAAGAAAAAAGTAAAGAAGCCGTGGCTTGACAAGCAAAGTAAAGGAGAGGAGCTCCAAATCAAGAACAAGACATGAAAGTAAAGAGTGCTTGCTGGAAATTAAGAGCTTTGGAGCTCAAGAACAAGTGAAGAAAGCTTTGGAAATCAAGAACAAAAGCAAGAACAAGTAGAGAGCAAATTGTGTTTGTATTGAAAATGAAGAGAAGAGAGTTAAGCTCTCTTCTCTCTAAGGACTTGGGACTTCGAAGCACACTCACAAACTAAGCTAAGCCCTCTATTTATAGGCTATCTAAACCGACTTTAGGGAGGAGATATGTATTGGCTTGAAGAAAAATCCTAAAAGCATTTCATTTTGATTGGTTTAGCCAAAAGCCATCCACATGCCTTGCACTTGCCTTCCAACCGACTTGAGGTTGGCTCAACTCAAAGGGCAACTAGCTTGGTTTGGTTTAGGCCAACCGGACTTGAATAGCAGAGGCCAACCGAAATCCAAAACCAAACCGAAATGAATAGTAGAAGTCAACCGGAATATTGGGAATTCGGTTCTTGGTTGGAACTTCTTGGCCGGAACTTGGTTGGACTTGGTTGTACTTGGCCTGAGCTTGATCGGAGCTTGATCGGAGTTTGGCCGGAGTTGGCCGGAATCTGGCTAGAATTTTGGTCGGAGGTCTTTGGCTTTTGGAATACTGATTTGGAATACTGAGGCAATTCGAAGCCTAATGGTCGAAGTCTTTTTTCCGGAATCTGGCCGGGGCCTTGTCGGAATCCCAAAACGGCCGGAATTGCCCTAGTTTGGCCTTGATCGGGCTTGAGCTAGTTCCACTCGGGCGTTTTTTCTAGGAAGTTAGATTGTCCGAGTTATGGGGCATTTAAAACACTTTGGTCGAGCTAGAATTGCCAGATTCCATGGTTTGGTCGAGCGACTTGGTTTCAGTGCCTATGCGCGCGGGGCCTTTGCTTTGGAACTGGGCCAACTGCCAATCTGCCCGAGCATTCTCCTTGGTTTTCCAACATTGTTCACCTTATTTTCCATTTTGATCACTTTGCTCGAGGTGGATTCGTCAGATCAGATGGTTTGCCCGGGCAACTTGAATTGAGTGCTAGACAGCTCGGCTGGTGCGCGGGGCGCGGCCTGGGCCATGCCGCGGCATGCGCTCGCATGGTGCACCCTGTGCGATCGCACAAATGGCCTTGTGATGATTTTTGCTTGAAATGCCATCTTTTTAAGCCCGATTCCTCTTTAGACTCCAAAAGTGCCTAAAATGCAAAACAACATTAACAAGCACATGTTCGTATGACCAAATGTCATTTTTGGTGGGTTTAGTATACTTGATGAGTCATATAAATACGTCCCGTCAGCTATTCATTTGTCTAAAAATCCTATTTACCATGAGCGTACTAACCATATCGAGGTTAAATACAATTACATTCGGGTAATGTTGAATTCTTGCACTGTTACATTGCTTAAATTTCCTACTGCTGATAATCTAGCAGATATGGGGACTAGAGTTGTTACTAACCTTAGTTCAAGCATTGCTTGAGACTTCTCTGCATTGAATGATTGCAGGTACACTGAGCGTATGAAAGGCGGGTATCTCGGGTTTTTTGCACTATTCTGAAGATTGAAGATTGGAGACTGAAGTTTGGTTGGTGATGTTGAAGGTTCTGAATATGTTCTTGGCACCTGAAAGTGTCTGGGAGGTTTTGATTTGGGTGGAGTTTGCTGATGGAGTTAATCTTGGAGTCAGACTTCTAGTTGGAGATTGATGAAATTGAGAAGTCTAACTCCAGCCCAAATCACTTATGATTCAGTCCATCATATGGAGCCCAAGTGTGCTGAAATAAGCTGCCAGCAGGGATCTTGTAAGCTAATAGAAAGCTTATGCCCACGTGACAAATCAACATACAAGCTGTTGAAGCCATTGATTTCCAGCAGCATCTAACGGTGATTCGGAAGCCATATATATGTTTAGTTTCTTCAAAGATGAAGATTGATTCGATTTTCCAGCCGCTAGGGTTTCTTCTTCTCCACATCGAAACTTCACCTTCTCACATTGCTAGCATTCTCCTTTGGGTTTTGGACGGTTTGTGAAGGAAGTCGACCAGGCTCATTAGTGAGTGCGAACATTGAGGTGGCGAGCTGGGACATTTGTTTGGTCAAATCTATAATTGCTCCGTCAGTTTTCGCCTGGAATTGGTGTAGCGAAGTACCCAATAGATGCACGCTACTTGCGAGTTCCTTCATTGTGTCCTCAAGCGACTTGTTCGATCCTTGCTGATTGCTCGAGCTGGCTTGGTACTGATTCTGTCCCTTCTGTTGATATTGGCCCGTCGGGTACTGGTTTGGTCCCCTTTGTTGGTATTGGCCCGCTGGTGGGGTGTTCTGGTTGTACTGCCGGTGGGGAGGTTGGTAGAACGACTGAGCTGGTTGAGGTGCGGCTTGTTGTGTCTCCCTCGGAGGGTGGTTCTCGTTCCGCCAGTTCAGGCCGGTTGCTTGACCATACTATCGGCTTGGTCCAGCTCTGTCGTTGCTGTTGTTATTGTACCCTTGGTATCCTCCCGCTTCATTTACTTCCACCGGGTCCTCTTCTATTAATGTTGGGCATGCATCAGTCTTGTGGTCCATAGAGCCACAATACTCGCAGGGTTTCATTTGAGCTGGCTGCCTTCGTAGGATCTGAACCATAATTTCCTTCATTTGTTTCATCTCCTCTGGCATGGAGTTCATCGGTGTCTCGGCCTTCGCCGCATTCTTTGTTTGGGAAAATTCTTCCTGCCGAGTTGTCTCCTCTCTAAATTGGGCATTTTCAGCAACATCAGTGATGAGTTGCCTTATGCCGCTCAATGATAGATTCATCATTGATCCTCCAGCTGAGGCATCCAGGAGCATTTTGTCTAGGGGTCTCAATCCATCAATGAGGTACTCGATGATGAGTTTCTCGGGCCGTCCGAGGGTGCAGCAGCTTCTCTCTAGGTGGTTGAACTTTTCCAGGTAGTCATACATGGTTTCATTAGGCCCCTGCCTTATGTCCTGCAGTTGCCTCCTTACTTGCATCGCTCTTCCTACCGGGTAGTATTTGTCCAGAAATTTCTTTTGCATTTGAGCCCACGTTCGGATGCTACCCGAAGGCAATGAAAGGAACCAGTCGTTCGCCGAGTCAATGAGGGAAAAGTAGAAGGCCTTCAATATGAAGTCCTCTACATTCACTCCATTGGGTTTTAGATTTTGGCAAATGCCATGTAAGCGTTGGAGATGAGTTGTCGCGAATTCTCCATGAGTTCCTGAGAACTTGGGCAAGTTGTGGACCACGGATGTGTTGATGGCAATGTTTTCCAGTTCAGGGCCCTCGTATATGCACCACGGCTGGTTTCTGAAATCTGGTGCCTCCCATAGTAGGTTGGCGGAAGTTGTTATCCCCATAGTACTCATCGAAGACGGGTTCTCGTCTTGGCTCTTGTCGATGTTGAGGAGGTGGTGGATGTCTAGGGGGCTGCCCTGGGCCAGCTTCAATTCGGTCCTCGGGTGGCCCTTGGTTTCTTCGGGCGCCTTCCCGAACAACAAAAGTTTCGGTCTCGGATGAGCTGTTCCGGATCGTCAAGAAATGGAGGCAGCGCCTCATTATTTCGATCATACGGATTCATCTCGTCGTTATCCTGATAGTCATGGTGGCTTCCTGCACGAGACATGGTTATGCAGAAGCGAGTACAAAATCAAAGAACACTATCCGATTGCTAACTAACTCTAATTCCCCGGCAACGGCGCCAATTTTGACAAGGTGTCGTTAGGACCTTGCAAAAATATATTTATAAGTGTCCACTACTTGTACACTTTAATATGGATTAGTAGAGCGGTAAGTAGGGGTCGAACCCAAGGGAATTAGTGGATAGTAGTTCTTTGAGGAAAATGTACAGAAATTAAGTGCAATTGGGGTTAGTTGTGGTTTTAGTACGTTGTGGAAACAACCGAGTTCAATATCAACGTACAACATACGTTTTGGTTTGTCGCACGCTGTATTTCAAGCGCAATACGTGCCAAAATATATGTTTGATTGATGTTGAAAACTGCTGTAATGAAGGAACTGAAAGTAAAGGTGCGGAAAGTAAGTGCGGAAAATAAAGACTGAAAGTAATGGTACTGAAAGTAAGTGCGGAAAATAAAGACTGAAAATAAAGGTACTGAAAGTAAGTGCGGAAAATAAAGACTGAAAATAAAGGTATTGAAAATAAAGACTGAAAGTAAATGTTCTGAGAGTAAAAGTTAGGTACTGAAAGTAAAGTTAGTGACTGAACGTAAAGTTAGTTGCGGAATGTAAAGTACTGAATGTAAAGGGTACTGAAATTAAGCAATTGAAAATAAGACAGAAAGTAGAATGAAGAGTTAGTGTTTTAATCAAAGGAAAGGATTCGGTTTAGGGGCCTTGTATCATAGTTCCGTTCATCATTGACCTCTAATGATCATACTAAGTTTTCAAAGATGTAACAAGGCCATTTCAAGCACTTGCCACACCGACTAGTCCATTTCAAGACATAGAGCACTTGTTCTAGCTAGACTAATACCCCATTTCAAGGTATATTAGCCTAAGTGCAGTCACTTGATCTCTCATTTCTGATCAACCAAGCGACTTAAAGAGAGGTTGAACTCCACGGAAAAGCTTTGCCATTTCAAGCATCCACTTAACCGTGTATGTTCACGAACCCCACGGAAGAGCTTTGCCATTTCAAGCATCCACTCAACCGTGTATGTTCTACCCGAATGTATAGCACTTAAAACAAGCTTGAACACATTAGCAGCACTAAGAAAAAGGGTCTAAAACGTTTTCATGATACAAGCACACCCCTTCAACCGAATGAAGGGTTTAACTACCAGTATCCATGGAAGTGAATACCATGGCTAGTGCAAGAAAGTAAAGGTTTTTGGAAAATACTTGAAAGGAAAATGAAGGTTTTTGAAATAGTAACAAGAAAAAGTAGAGAGATGTTGAACTAGTAACAAGAACAAGATCAAGAACAAACTTGGAGCTTTTGATATCAAAGTACAAGTGTTTACAAGGATTTGTGCCTACAAAATTCTAGAGAGATTCGAGGAGTATGAAGTAGAGATGATGGTGATGATAATGTATATGGATCATGGATGATATTCAAGATGGGGTGCTCCTCTATTTATAGGCCACAAGAGGCGGTTTGGAGGAGGTGAGTGGAGGTTACTATTCCGCCACTTGCCTCCAGTTCTCCCTCAACTCCGCTAGTTTGGTCTTGGTTGGAGCTTGGTTTGAGCTAAAGGGTGCACATGGGCAAGCACATGGGCGGCTTGGACTTGGGTTGAGCCAAGGTGATGTTCCCATGAATGGCATGCTGTTGGCAACACGGCTTTAGACAGTTCAAGCAGGTGTTCAAGAAGAGATCAATCGTTGTCTTGAACTGCAGTACAGCGTACAGCAGACGCAGGAAGATTTTCGTATCCAGAAGATCGACGAGATTATTTGATTGGGATCAATTGACGAGTCATCATTAAAGATCAGATATTCAAATGAATATCTTCAGCTTGGATTCGAGAATATTGGATGACTTGGCACGGAAGTAATCTCCAAAGATTGGATATGGAAGAGATTGAATATCGATCAAATATTTGGGAGTATCTCCGAAATATTTGACAAGGATATTCTGATTGGAGTCGGCCAGCGAGGAATTCGAAGATTCAGATATTCAAACGAATATCTACACATCAGATTAAAGGCGGCGTGGCTGACTTGGGAAGGAAGTTTTCAAGATACTTCCTAAAGATTGGATAAAGATACACATCGAATATTGAGGAATATTTCCTAAATATTTGATGAGATATCTGGAGCAGATTTGGAGAGCGCCCATGCATATAAATAGATAGCTAGGGCGTCCATAATCTGCGTCGCTTCCTGAGAGAAAAGAAAAACATGAGAGTTCATGAGATTGGTCTAGAAGCGGCCGCCGGTTGATTATTCCACACCGGAATATCAACGGGGAAGTAACAAAGCGCACACACACACGGTGTGGTGTTCAGACTGTTCTTGAAGGACAACAAAGCGCACACACACACGGTGATCAAGATACGTCTTTGAGAGAAGGCGACTGGGCTTCTGGGAGGTTCAAGACTAGGCCGAGAGGGAAGTCTCTTCCTACCCATAGGGGATCAAGGGGAGCTGCGGTGAACCGAGATTGCAAATCCGAGAGACGGAGAATTAGAGGCTAAGCGATTACAAACAAGGTGTTGTGTAAGAGTAAGACCACTTGTAGCTCTAATCTCGTAATACGATTTGTGTCCCTTTTAGGGTGTGGGAAACCCCCCAGAGTAGGCGAGGCCGAACTGGGTTATCATATCGTGTGTGCTCCTGTTTGTTCTGTTTTCGGTACTGTCTGCTAAGGTGGTCCAGTCTCTGTTTAAACACAACCTGAAACTGTTCAACAAGTGTTCGAGACGCAGTTCGAACACCATCCAGAACTCATCTTGACTAAGACAAGTAGATTTCATTTGGTATCTGAGCAGACACTCGACATACAGAGTGTGATCTGGCGACTTTTCAAGATGAGTTTGAAGGAAGGACAGAGCACTAACCGACCACCGTTGCTTGAAGGGCCGAATTATCTGTATTGGAAATCCAAGATGAAAGCCTTTCTGAAATCCCTCGATGAAAGGGCTTGGAGAGCTGTAATGATAGGATGGACAGAACCCATGATGGCCAACCCTGAAGGAGCTGTTATGCCAAAACCCGAAGCCCTGTGGTCTGAAGCAGATGATGTAGCGGTTGTTGGGAATTCAAAGGCCCTGAATGCAATATTCTATGGAGTGGACGCGAATGTGTTCAAACAGATTGCTGAATGTGAGGTGGCCAAGGAAGCATGGGATATTCTCAGAATAGCCTATGAGGGTCCAGACAGTGAATCTTATGATGAAGAAGAAGAACATGAGAATGTCAATCTCATCAGACTTGTTGTCACTATTAAAGACTGCAGTGAGACAAGTGAAAATCTCTACTCCAATGCACTGTCTGAACAACCTGTTGATGACGCATCAAGCAGTGATAACGAAGGACTTGCTCATGAGACCTCGGCCGAGACGTACAAGGAACTCTATGAGAAGTGCCTATTGGTGATTGGCCTGAACAAGAAGCTCACAGAAACAGTGGCAAGCCTGACAGAAGAAAAAGATAAAAGTGGCAGGAGGTTGAACTTCTCGTTGCCCAGAAGGTGGAACACCAGGAGGAAATATCTGCTTTGAAGCACGAGATGATTGGAATGAATAAAGAACACTCATCACTTCTTACACAGAAGGTGAAACTGCTAGACACCGTATCGGTTCTGCAAGCAGAGATGGAGAAAAATAGAGAAACACATCATGTAGGCTTGGTGGGGCTAAGGAGAAAGAATGCTGAGTTGCACATCCGCAAAGAAGTTCATCTCTATATGACAGGTAATCCTCAATATATCATCAATGTTAAACCTATTCGCAAGCCTCAGTTTGTCACTTTTGGAGATGGAGGGAAGGGCCTGGTGATCGGCGGTGGGACATTGAAGGTTCCGGATCTACCTAAGCTCGAGGATATCCTCCCAGTGGATGGGTTTAAGGTGAACCTGATCAGTATCAGTAGATTGTGTGATGAAGGACAGTCTGTTACATTCACTCGTGATACGTGTCAAGTACTGGATATGAATGGAGACACACTGTTGGAAGGAAGCAGGTCAACAAACAAAAGCTACTGCCTAGGCACAGTTGGAAGAGGAGCTGCCACTGTCTGTCCGACAAACACGATACATGAGATGGAATTGCAAGGGACAGGTATGGTGTCCTCTTCTAGAAAGGTAAAAGACAAAGATGCCATAAACTCAGTTCCAGAAGATGATAAATGTAGAGGTGGGACATCGTCTGAAACACCCGTTCAGACCAAGTCTATAGAAGATAAAGTCCCAGGAGGTCCAGCTGATGAAGCCACACCTACTCCAGCTGGGACACTTGACAATGCACCTGCGCTGCAACCCTCATGGAGAATTAAGAGTCGAGCGAATGAGATCAAGTGTCAAGAGCTGGCTGCCTGTTCATCCAATCCGAAGAATGTCATCAAAGCTTTTATTGATGAGATTTGGGTGGTGGCCATTCACGTGGAACTGGAAGAGCTCATCAGATATGAAGCATGGAAAGTATATCATCTTGTGCACAGTCACGAACTGAAGGCGACTATATACGGACTCACACAAGCGCCCAGAGCACTGTACGAGACTTTTCTCATCGACCATGGCTATGAGCGAGGGGGAGAAGAGAAGCATATGTTCATCATGAGTACACAGAAGCTGATTTGCCAGTTCGTGAGACAGGTGCAAAAGGAGCTCCAGCTGACCATGGTGGGAGAGATGAAACACCTTCCTGGAACACATGTTGACATGGTGCTGGGAGAGCGTGAGAGCATTGCTGCAGGGAGCTGCTGCACTCAGTTCCTATGTATGAAGCAGAATCTGTCTGAACACGGAGTGCAATGGGTGAAGAAGTCTCTGCCCAAGAACCCAGTACAACACTCCATGAGCAGATATCACTTCATCAGAGAGCTAGTGGATAAGAAGGTCATCACATCGAAACAGATGACCACTGTTACTGCCATACTCACCATGCCACTAGACGCCGCTCAGTTCAAAACACTTAGATCCTCTCCGGGTCTGCGTGTTATCGCCAACTAAGTGTTCCGGACGGAGGTCGGCCAAGAGCAGAGCCCCAGCAAATCAGATGGGCTGGCCTACCAAAGAAGAAGGCTGGAACAGATGGTACGTGGTTGGAACTGATTACTAAGTTTAACATATTTGCACCTTTATGAGGTGTTGGAGCATATCAAGGAGGAGAGAGGTGATTGGACAAATATCTCAAGAGATATACACATAACCGTTTTTGGCAAGTGGAGGAGTCCAAATATTTGAGAAATCAAAAAGGCAGTTGAATCGAAGTCGGATGAGGATACAATATCAACAAACCCTAAAATCAGAGAAGGGAAAAAGAAGGGAGAAGAGGCGGCTGTGACAGATCTTAAAGAAGCTACTTCAAAGGCGTCAAAGGCTGATCCTAATCCAACTAAAGGGAGTGTGCAGACTGCGAAGGAATATTAGGCGATGGCTGAACCACCCCTTAATAAGGTAATCCCTTGTTCTCACTCCTAAGCTACTGCACTCAATTCTATTGATGAGGAAGTACGGGCGATTGGTAAAGATTCAGTGAGCTATAAGGGTGACAAAGTGGTTAATGAGAAGCCGAAGGGGTTGAAACCTGCTGTAGATTCTGTGGCCGATGCGGCAGGAGAAGGTGAAACCAGTAGGGCTAAGATTGTGGTCTTGATAAGCAGAAGAATGAGGATGCAAGTGGAGAACAGCAAGCTAAGCAATCTAGCAATGTGATAGAAGAGTCTCAAGCATCCGGCAATGATGAAGAACTGGATGTGTGGTTCAAGGACATAGATGATGTTATTGATGAGTTGCAAAAAGAGGAGGTTACAATACCTGTTGAGACAAGAGCTGATCAGTCCTCAGGAGCCCAGGTCGTAGGGGTTGAGAAGGAGGCAAGTGTGCCAGATGATGCTGTCTCAGATATGCAGCAAGGTGGTGAGTCCTCTAGTTCTGATGCAGTCCCAGAGGGTGAGTCAATTAAAGCACCGGACGTCGTGCAAGGAGGGTTACATGATGATTTTGTGGAGGATGCACATGTGGTGTTGGATCCCCTAGCTATTCCTGATTTTTTGATGAAGGATGCTCAGGACTTCCTCCCTCTTTCTGAACTAAGGAAGGCAAAGAAAGACAGAAGGAAGGAGATGTGTTTGTTTGTGTCTGCAGCACAATCAGAAAATGAACATGTTGAAGGAAAAGCATCTGATGCACCAGCTGTGCTGACTGAGTTGGAACGTCCAGCTAATACAGATGTAGAGATGTAATTATCTGATCAAGAAGAGGCTAAGAACGAGAACACTCAGAAGGAGGATCAGGATACAGTTTTACTGGCTGAGCTCAAGAAAGTTGAAAAGAAGAATCCCAAGAAGAAAGTGACATTCCAAGCATGCTCATCTGAGGGAACTATCAAGATGAATGGGAACATAAACACAGGGGGAGCAAAAGCGTCTAAGAAGAGGAAAAGGTATAGTCCAGATCCTGTTCCTGGCCATGTTCCAACTTGAATTATGAAAAAATGGAGTATGGTGTGCCAGTACAGAAGCAGCAGCCAAGTGGAAGGCAGTGCAGAAAAGAAAGATCATCCCTGAAAGGCTACTTAATGAGAAGACAGTTCCATCCCAGTTGCAGATCTGACTCTATTCTACTCGATGATGTTCTTCATCACCATAGTCAACTGGATGCCTACATCCCATGGAACCACGGTTAACAAGGAGATGGGATAGCTGCTCTACCAGATTGGAAACAGGATGCTCATTGACATGGGAAGAATTATGTTCGACCAGATTGCAGAACATGCCATTTCTACAAAGTCTCTGCACCAGATAATCTTCCCATCGCTTCTATAAGCTGAACATCAACCCGCATCTAGATTTGAAGACAGACCAGGACAGACTGTCAAGTGCTCCGTTGAAGTTGGTAGTTGATCACAAGCTGTTCAAGAGTCGACATAAGAATGATCTGAAGGACCCTGGGCTGAAGAGGAAGGATGCACCCGAGTCTTCCATAACGAGAGCTGCTGGTGAGAAGTTGTCCCGAGCTGAACGCGGACAGCTACTAGAGGAGGTGAAGACTATTCTGAAGGTCGAATAAGCGCAGAGGACAAGAATCAATAAATTGGCGTGCGCTCTGCGATATCCCAGTGATGATAAAGAAAATGGAGAGAGTTGATGTCCTGCTTGAAGAAAACACATGCTGCCATGAGCCAAAGAGAGGTATGTCTGGAGAAGGACTACCATGCGGCAGTACTGGACAAGCTGAATCAGTTCAAGAAACCAGCTCATCAAAAACCTATCATTTGCTGAGCCGTGGTTGAACAGCTGCTGAGACACCATGTTCCGACAGATTCACAGCATGTGTCACTGTCCCAAGGTATGTTCGAGGGGGAGTTGACAAGATTCCAGATGCCGAGGAGACCGGTTTGCTCGATTGGACACCTTGCCAGTTTGTGGCAAAAAGGGGGAGTGTTTTGGGGGTGACTGGTTAGTTCCCTCAAGTGTGTCTAAAGCCTAGATTGGGTTTTGCCAAAAATGCCAAGGGGGAGATTGATGTTCCCATGAATGGCATGCTGTTGGCAAAACGGCTTTAGACAGTTCAAGCAGGTGTTCAAGAAGAGTTCAATCGCTGTCTTGAACTGCAGTACAGCGTACAGCAGACGCATGAAGATTTCCGTATCCAGAAGATCGACGAGATTATTTGATTGGGATCAATTGACGAGTCATCATTAAAGATCAGATATTCAAATGAATATCTTCAGCTTGGATTCGAAAATATTGGATGACTTGGCACGGAAGTAATCTCCAAAGATTGGATATGGAAGAGATTGAATATTGATCAAATATTTGGGAGTATCTCCGAAATATTTGACAAGGATATTCTGATTGGAGTCGGCCAGCGAGGAATTCGAAGATTCAGATATTCAAACAAATATCTACACATCAGATTAAAGGCGGCGTGGCTGACTTGGGAAGGAAGTTTTCGAAGATACTTCCTAAAGATTGGATAAAGATACACATCGAATATTGAGGAATATTTCCTAAATATTTGATGAGATATCTGGAGCAGATTTGGAGAGTGCCCATGCATATAAATAGATAGCTAGGGCATCCATAATCTGCGTCGCTTCCTGAGAGAAAATAAAAACACGAGAGTTCGTGAGATTGGAGGAGAAGCATCCGCCGGTTGATTATTCCACACCGGAATATCAACGGGGAAGTAACAGTCTGTTCAGTGTGCTGTTCAGACTGTTCTTAAAGGACAACAAAGCGCACACACACACGATGATCAAGATATGTCTTTGAGAGAAGGCGACTGGGCTTCTGGGACGTCCAAGACTAGGTGGAGAGGGAAGTCTCGTCCTTCCCATAGGGGATCGAGGGGAGCTGCGGTGAACCGAGATTGCAAATCCTAGAGACGTAGAATTAGAGGCTAGGCGATTACAAACAAGGTGTTGTGTAAGAGTAAGACCACTTGTAGCTCTAATCTCGTAATACGATTTGTGTCCCTTTTAGGTTGTGGGAAACCCCCAGAGTAGGCGAGGACGAACTGGGTTATCATATCGTGTGTGCTCCTGTTTGTTCTGTTTTTGGTACTGTCTGCTAAGGTGTTCTAGTCTCTGTTTAAACACAACCTGAAACTGTTCAACAAGTGTTTGAGACGCAGTTCGAACACCATCCAGAACTCGTCTCGACTAAGACAAGTAGATTTCACAAGGGGCACCCATGCTCAACTACTTGGTGTGGCTTGGTTTCAAACCAAAGGCCAACCGTAATGAGTAGCAAAGTTAACCGGAAAAGAAGTTGCCAACCGAAATAGTAATAGTTCGGTTTTGGTTTTGGTTGGACTTCACTGGAATTTGACTGGAGTGAGGTTATGACTGGCCGGAGTCTTGGTTGTGACTAGTCGGAGCTAGGCCGGAGCTCGCCGGAATTTTGGCCAGAATCTTGGCCGGAGGTGCTTGAGTTGAGGACCACTGATTCTGAACGACAAGATCAATACAAATTGGTTTCATTGAGGGGCTCAGTACCTTTGCCATGCGTTCATGTCCATTTGTCGATGGTTCTAGTATATTCAAGTGATTTTAGGCCGGGTCCATGAAGGTTTCCAAGGCTAAATTTGATTGTAGCATGGTCATGCCTTAGGATGGCCTAAAACTCGGTCTCTTGGCCTAGGACGGCTTGAATTTTGGACCATGCGTTCTTTGTCTTTTGAGTGTGGATTTGGAACGACAATCTTCATAGAAATCGAATGCCCGAAGTGGTTTGGCCGGAACGCCGCCGGAGATAGGTCGTGGCCTAAGTTCTTCCTACCGGGCCTGGGTTTTCTCGGACGCGGTCCGGGTGTTCTCAGACGATGCTCGGGCTCTCGGCACACAGGCCTCGGCACTTTCAGACGCGGATGCAAGCGTTCGTCTTTTCTCGGATGGCCCGGCTGAAATCCTCTGTGCGTCCGGACGCGTCCTGCGTTCCTTGGACGCGACCCGACATTTCTTGGTCTCGGCTGGGCTCTCTCGGTCCTGGGTGAATTTCCTCGGGCCATGGTTGTGATTTCTCGGCCAGAAATGTTTGGTAATCCTTTTTAGCTTAAGAACCCCCTTTTTAGCTCGTATCTTCTCTAAACTTCAAAATACCCTGTAGAACAAAAATGGAACTAACAAGTAAAAGTTGTTAAGACAAAGTGTCTAATTTGGTGGGTTTAACTGTCTTGATGAATCATATAAATATGGTCCATCAAATCACCCCACACTTACACTTGTTCGTCCCGAACAATGCTATTCGAAAGAGGAACACAAAATCCAAGTAAAAAGCTCTAAATAAGAATGTGAGAATGTGGGACTAGATTTATCCTATCCATGCACTACTTACTTGTTATCAAACTAAACCGTGTAAATACTTAGAAGAAACTTGATACTTGTACCTTCGAGCCGAGATGCAAATTAATTCGGATGATTCGGGAGATAGCCCTTTTCAGGCTATTGAACTGCATTCTTGGGACCGACTCGCACTATATGGTTATCTTGTAGCTTTCTCTAGCACATGATTTGGTTCGGGTTTCAATGAGTTGAGCTCTTTGATTTCCTTTTGATGAGGGACAGCTTTTGAAGTGATTTGGTCTTTGGCCTTTGATTTTGAATTGGAGTTTCTTCACTTTTGTTTCGGTTAAAACCTTCACTAATTGGCCTTTGGCCTTTGATTTACTTCTTCGAGCCTTGCTCCTTTGTGATTTGCTTGTCCATTTTCTCAACCTTTTGGGAGGTCCAATCATCGCCCGAGAGCATATGGAAATACCTCCCCGCTCTTTCTCATCCTCGCCGTTTGGCGCGGGTCAAGATGATGGTCGCTCATCTATTTTCTCAGCTACTTGGACTAGAGTTAGGACAGTTTGATTCTCTACCCACCTCTTGCATAAACGCTGCACGGCGGAGATGACTCTGAATCCAATGAAACCCGAAGTGCTAACCTCCACTGACTTCGTAAACCATATAGCGAAATTCGGTCCTTCGAGTGCTTGTCAAGCCTCTCTAGGGCATTTTATGTCAACTCCACATCCCCTATATATCTCAGCACAAGGGGACAAATAAGAAGTTACATCCTCAAGTTTTTACACAGTCGAGATTTCACAAGGTAAATGCATGAATTTAGATCTATCTATTTCACCTTCTCAAGTTCATATTTTCAAAAAGTTAGTATTAAGGGAAAAGGAAAAGGAAAGCATGTTAAATAACTATGTGCAAAGGCTGTTCTCACCCCGCACTTTTGAACGAAGGCGTGCCTCTCGGCATGACTTAGTTCAAAAGCCAATTACAAGCAAATATTTACAAGAAAGGAAATGATACCAAAAGTAAGAGTGTGAATGGAACTCCCTTATAGCGTCGTTGCTTAGTCGAGGATGGCTGAGTGATGGACCATATTTATATGATTCATTAAGATAGTTAAACCCACCAAATTAGACACTTTGTGTATACAACTTTTACTTGTTAGTTTCACTTTTGTTCTACAGGCTATTTTGAGGATTAGAGACGAAACGAGCTAGAAAGGAGTTCTTAAAGCTAAAAATGGATTACAAGTAATTCCAGGCCACGACCAGATTCTGGCTTTACAACCTTCATGAACCCAACGTGGAATCACTCAAACATGTCCCAATGACTTGTTCCAAACCTCAACAAAGATCAAGAACTCAAGTCAATGCAAAGTCTAGCCACCCATGTGCAAGGCTTGTGCTTGTCTTTTGATTGCAACCAAGAAGCAACCATGATGCAACCAAGCTCTAACCGGAGTTGAGGGGGAACCGATGGCTTTTGGGAGACAAATATCACAACCCACTCACACTCACTTCCTCCACCTAGGGCCGGCGGCTTCCCTTGTGGAGTTGCCACATGGGCGGCGGCTTTTGGAGAGCCACCTCATGGCCGGCGGCTTTTGGCTCCTCCTCTCCCCCTTTGCCATGTGTTTTACTCCCCTCTTCTCCCCTTGCCTATAAATAGAGAGCTCCCCCTCCTTGAATCAATGCACTCATGTCCCAAAATTGTAGTCTCAAGTCTCATAATCCTTGTAGAAAATCTCTCTAGATTTTAGGCACAATACTTGTAAACATTTTACTTTGATATTGGAAGCTCCAAGTTTGTTCTTGAGTACTCTTGTTGGTTCTTGAAGTGCTCAAGCTTTTCCTTGTCTTTTACTTTCAAAAAACTTTACTTTTTGTCTTTCGAAAACCTTTACTTTTCAAGCACTTAGCTATGATGTCCTCTTCCATGGATAATCGTAGCTAAACCCTTCATTCGGTTGAAGGGGTGTGCTTGTATCAAAACATGTTTTAGACCCTTCTCTTAATGCCTCTAATGTTTTTAAACTTCTTCTATGTGCCTTATATTAGGTTAGAACACTATTGGTTGAGTGGAGGCTCGAAAGAGCAAAGCTCTTCCATGGGGTTCGTGAACATACGTGGTTAAGTGGAGGCTCGAAAGAGCAAAGCTTTTCTGTAGAGTTCAACCTCTTTAAAACACCACTTGGTTGATCGGAAATGATTGATCAGGTGGATGCACATAAGGCTAAGATACTTCGAAAGGAGGAATTAGCCTAAATAGAACAAGTGTTCTATGTCTTGAAAAGGACTAGACGGTGTGGCAAGTCGAGTGCTAGAAATAGCCTTGATACATTTTAAACACGTAGTATGATCATTAGAGGTCGATGATGAATAGATTTATGATACAAGGCCCCCAAACCCGAATCCTTTCCTTTAATTAAAACATCACCTGTCACTTTACTTTCAGTCTCATTATCAACTGCTTATTTTCAGTCATTTACTTTCAGTACTTTAATTTCCGCACATTTACTTTCAGTAATTTACTTTCTGTCGCTTATTACAGACCCTTTCAATATCAGTCCATACCAAAAGTATGTTGATTAGTCGATATTGAATTCGACTGTTCCAGCAATTTACTTTCAGTAATTTTCTTTTTGTCGCTTATTACAGACCCTTTCAATATCTGTCCATACCAAAAGTATGTTGATTAGTCGATATTGAATTCGACTGTTCCAGCACTTTACTTTTCAGTATTTACTTTCAGTCCTGTATTTACTTTCTTTACTTTCAGTCATTACTTTTCAGTACTAAAATCACAACCAACCCCCAACTGTCTTATTTAATTTTCCATTTTCGAAAGAACAACTATCCACTAATTCCCTTGGGTTCGACCCCTACTTACCGCTTTACTACCCAATAGTAAAGTCACAAGTAGCGGACTTATAAATTAATTTTGTACACATTGCCTCGCGACAAGGCAGTGCTGTCAAATTGGCGCCGTTGCCGGGGAATTAGAAATTATCAAATCAGATAATTGTTCTTTCTTTTTCTTTTTTTTCTCTTAAATTTCGAACTCGCTTCTGCATAACCAAGTCTCGTGCAGGAAGCCACCATGACTATCAGGATGACGACGAGATAAACCTGTTCAATCGAAATAATGAGGCGCCACCTCCATTTCCAATTCTTGACGATCCAGAGCAACTCATCCGAAACCAAAGAGCTCGTGAAAGGGAGGCCATCCGGAGAAACCAAGGCCTGCCCGAGGACAAAAATGAAGCTGGTCCAGTGCAACAACCCCCTAGACATCCACCACCCCCACAATATCGACAAGAGCCAAGACGGGAACCCGTATTCTATGAGTACTATGGGGATAACAACTTCCGCGAACCTACTATGGGAGAACTGTCGGCACCGGATTTTAGAAATCAGCCGTGGTGCATTTATGAGGGCCCTGTGATAGAAATCATCGCCATCAACACATCAGTGGTCCACAATTTGCCCAAGTTCTCAGGAACTCATGGAGAATCGGCGACAACTCATCTCCAACGCTTACATGGCATTTGCCAAAACCTAAAACCCAATGGCGTGAATGTAGACGACTTTAAGTTGAAGGCGTTCTATTTTTCCCTCATTGACTCGGCAAACGACTGGTTCCTTTCATTGCCTTCGGGAAGCATCAGAACATGGGCTCAGATGCAAAAGAAATTCCTGGACAAATACTACCCATCGGGAAGAGCAATGCAAGTAAGGAGGCAACTGCAGGACATAAGGCAGGGACCTAATGAAACCATGTACGACTACCTGGAAAAATTCAACCACCTGGAGAGAAGCTGCTGCACTCTTGGACTGCCCGAGAAGCTCATCATCGAGTACCTGATTGATGGACTGACTCCCTTAGACAAAAAGCTCCTTGATGCTTCAGCTGGAGGGTCCATGATGAGACTATCATTGAGCGGCATAAGGCGACTCATCACCGACGTTGCTGAAATGCTCGGTTTAGAGAGGAGACCACTCGGCAAGATGAGTTCTCCCCAACAAAGAATGTAGCACGAGCCGAAATACCAATGAACTCCATGACAGAGGAGATGAAACAAATAAAGGAAATGATGATGCAAATCCTACGAAAGCAGCCAGCTCAAATGAAACCTTGTGAGTTTTGTGGCTCTACGGATCACAAGACTGACGCATGCCCAACTTTGATTGAAGAGGACCCAGTGGAGGCCAATGCAGTGGGAGGATACCAAGGGTACAATAACAACAACAACAAAGCCGAACCAAACCGACAGTATGGTCAAGTAACCGGCCCTAATTGGCGGAACGAGAACCATCCTCCGAGGGAGACACAACAAGCCTCACCTCAACTAGCTCAGTCATTCTACCAACCTCCCCACAGGTAGTACAACCAGAACGCCCCACCGACGGGACACTATCAACAAAGGGGACCAAACCAGTACCCGATAGGCCAATATCAACAGAAGGGACCAAATCAATATCAGGCGGGCCCGAGTAATCAGCAAGGACCAGACAAGTGGCTTGAGGACATGATGAAGGAGCTCCAGGGCAATATTAATCAAATGTCGGGCACTGATGGACCATAATTGTATGCATCATAAATACAATTAAACCCACCAAATTAGACTGTTTGTCTATCTAACTTCTACGTGTTAGTCCCGAAATATTTCCATAGGGCAATCGAGTGATAAAAGTGAAAACACGCTAAGGAGAGGATTTTATGCTGAAAAGATATCAAGAGTCAATTGAAGGTCAAGATCAAGCACTGAACGAAGAAATCTCAAGATCCTGACGATGAATTACTCAAATTAAATCCAAATGAGGAATTATCAAAGACAGCCTAGAGTGAAATTGGACTGATAGTTTTGTAAAGACAGTACAAAACCGTCAAGATTCATCCATGTGCATTGGTGACCGGTGGCTTGGGTGAAAAGGATGAGTCATTGGGTGGCCTCCTCCCTCCTCCTCCTTGGGTGACCGGTGGCTTTGGCTAGGAGGTGGCCAAAGCCACAAAACCTCCTCCATTTTGACCTCCAACCGGCGGCTTTGGGGAGTGCACAAGGTGGCGCCACTTGTCTCCTCCTCCCTCCTCCTCCATCTCCTCCCTTGGATGAGAAACACATGCCACCATCTCCACCACCCATCTCCACCCCTCTTGGCTATAAATAGAAGTGCCCTCCTCCTCATTTGTATCATCAATCCATACACAAAACACTTATCTCTCTAAGTTTGGTTACTTTGTAAGTTTGTTCGGTTTATGAAATAATACTCCTGTTTGTTCTGGAGTATTATACTATAGAGAATACTGCTGTTGGTTCTTGAGTATTCAGTAGGAAATTGGGAATACTCCTGTTGGTTCTTGAGTATTCCACCCCTTTCCCTCTTACTGTTTTCAAAAACCCCCGAGTATTTAGCTATGGTATCCACCTCTATGGATATTCGTAGCTAAACTCTTCATTCGGTGGAAGGTATTTTCTTGTATTATATAATGTTGTAATATCTTTTAGTTTCATTTCTTTGTATTCAAAACTTGTTCTATGTGCCATTTATAGTCAGAATTTCCAAGGTTGAGTGGATGCTACGAAAGGGCAAAACTCTTCCGTGGGGTTCGTGAACATACTCGGGTAAGTGAATGCTACGAAAGGGCAAAGCTTATCTGAGGAGTTCGACTTATCTAAAACACCACTTGGTCAATCGTAACTGTGAGGTCAGGTGGATGCACAGAAGGCTAAGATACTTCGAAAGGAGGAATTAGTCTGAAGTAGAACAAGGGTTGCTTTAAACGATGTTGTAAGTCTTGCGCTACGAAAGGGCCTCGATTCATCTTTGAATACTTAGAAAAGTTACTAACGGTTTATTATATACATGTTATAATACAAGAGTACCTGAAACCGAATACTTTCTTTCAATCACAAAAACCCCATGTATTTACTTTCCTAGTATAACTGTCCCGATCAACCACAACCATCAACCGCTCAACAATCGGAGGAATCGCAATCACGCATCACCCACTGTAAGTCTTCTAACCCTTATCTCTTTACTTCCAGTATTTACTTTCAGTATTTAATTTTTGTATTTACTTTTTGACACAAAAAACCCAAAAAACCAAAAACAGTAGTTTAATTACTCGCGCTAAAATCTCAATCATCCTAAAACACGTCCCTGTTAGTAAAAGAACAACGTATCCCCCTAATTCCCTTGGGTTCGACCCCTACTTACCACTTCTACCCAGTAGTCGCGAGTAGCGGACTTTATAAATTTTTTTGTACAATTTGCTCTGACGACAAGTGAATTGTCAAATTGGCGTCGTTGCCGGGGAATTAGTTAATTAATCGGATAAGTTGTTCTTCACCTCACATGACCCCATGACGCAACCACCTTCGTATGCATGGATGACACGACACCTTCCACTGTTCGGAGGTACGGATGGAGAAGATCCAGTTCAGCACTGCCGAAACTTTCACCATGTTTGTCAGCACATAAAACCTAATAATGAAACGTTAGAGGAATTTAAGCTTAACTGCTTCAAATTCTCTCTAACTGACTTCGCGACAATCTGGTATTACACATCAACTGCTATGAATGCTAGATATTTCATGGACATTAGCATTCCATTCCTGAAAGAATTCTCTCCCCCATTCTTACGACAACAAACCCGAGAAAAGATCACGAACCTTCAACAATCCCGGGATGAGACATTGGGCGAATACTACACGAATTATAACACCATCGTCTCACGCTGCCCGCACCATGGATTCACGGAGGTTTTTCTTCTTCAAAAATTCCTTTGTGGGATGAGGGCTGATGAGTTCTCAAGGATCAATAACGCAGTGGGAGGAACGACCACGCACTTATCCCTACTTCAAATATGGGATGTGATAGACAGCTTGGCCGGAACCGCGATACGAAGGCCAAGGTCTCGACCTAATGAAGGGATACGAAGGGATGAGGCCAGTCCAGAGAGGGACATTGCAGAGGATGTGATGAACGAATCAGATACAGAAGGCTCTGAGAAAGAGCCCACATTGGAAGTCACATCCGAGCCCATCAGAAGAATCAGAAATGGAGAGTACCGGAAGCAACACAAGAATGGTGGCGAAGTTTGACCTGAGCCACCCATGGGATCCCAACCAATGATCCAGAACGAGGTACTGTCGAGCCAACGACGTTAAACAAGTGCACTGGTCGGGAGGTAACCCGACACTATCTTACTTTCTGTTATTTAAATTTCCAATAAGCGCTCTCACCCACTTTTTGTCTAGAAGGAATGTCTTTCATGTAGGAATTAAGTTTTTGGAGCAAGATCGGATCAGCCAGGCAGCTTCCGTGAATTTACCGGGCCTGCGCTGAGAGTTCGAGGCCCCATCTGAACTCCCTCGATTATCCAGCCTCATGCCATGTCGTTCACTCGACACCTTAAAGGGAGTTCTGTTCTTCTTTTTCCTTAATGTCATTTCCTTCTCCAATATATATTGCATGACTTTTGAACTAAGGCTTGCCTTCGTTCAAAAGTGTGGGGTGAGAACCAACTGCATGATTTTTCTTTTTTTTAGTAGTATCTTTTTGGAATTATGAACTTTAGAATGTGAAAAAGATAGATCATAATTCATGCATCAACCTTATGAAAATGCAAACTGTTTAAAAACTTAGAATGTAACTTCTCATTTGTCCCTTTGTGCTGAGATAACCTAGGGATGTGGAGTTGATAGAAATTGCCCTAGAGGGGCTTGGCAAGCACTTGAAGGATCAGATCAAACTATATGGTTTTCGATGTCAGTGGAGGCTGCACTTCGGGGTTCAGTGAATAATTGAAGTCAACTCCGCCAAGAAGCATCTATGCAAAGGCGAGGACGGGAATCAGACCATCCTCTCTCTAGTCAAAATAGCCGAGAAAATAAATGAGCGACCCTCATCTTGACCCGCGTGAAACGACGAAGACGAGAGGAGCGGGGAGGTATTTCCATAGGCTTGCGGGCGATGATTGGACCTCCCAAAAAGGCTGAGAAAATGGACTAGCAAGTCACAAAGAAGCAAAAAACTCAAAGAAGAAAATCAAAAGAGGCCTAAGGCCCAAAATTGTGAAGGTTTTAACCGAGCAAAAGTGAAGCACTCAAAAAAGACAGATCATAAAGCCAAAGGCAGAATCACTACAAAAAGCTAGTCCCTCGCCAAAGAAGAAAAAAGAAAATCAAAAAAAGGCTCAACTCACTGAAACCCGAATCGAATCACGTGCTAGAGAAAGCTACCAGAAAACCATATAGTGCGAGACGGTCCCGAAGGTGTAGTCCAGGAGCCTGAAAAGGGCTATCTCCCGAAACATCCAAAATAATTTGCATCTCGGCACGAAGGTACAAGTATCAAGTTTCTTATATTTATTTACGCAGTTTAATTTGGCAATAAGTAGTAATGCATGAATTAGGAGAAATCGAGTACCACAGTCTAATTTTCATATTTCAACAAGTTTACTTAGTGCCGCCCTTTAATAGCATTGTTCGGGACGAACAACTAAAAGTGTGGGGTGATCTGATGGACCATAATTGTATGCATCATAAATACAGTTAAACCCACCAAATTAGACTGTTTGTCTATCTAACTTCTACGTGTTAGTCCCAAAATATTTCCAAAGGGCAATTGAGAGATAAAAGTGAAAACACGCTAAGGAGAGGATTTTATGCTGAAAAGATATCAAGAGTCAATTGAAGGTCAAGATCAAGCACTGAACGAAGAAATCTCAAGATCCTGACGATGAATTACTCAAATTAAATCCAAATGAGGAATTATCAAAGACAGCCTGGAGTGAAATTGGACTGATAGTTTTGTAAAGACAGTACAAAACCGTGAAGATTCATCCATGTGCATTGGTGACCGGTGGCTTGGGTGAAAAGGATGAGTCATTGGGTGGCCTCCTCCCTCCTCCTCCTTGGGTGACCGGTGGCTTTGGCTAGGAGGTGGCCAAAGCCACAAAACCTCCTCCATTTTGACCTCCAACCGGTGGCTTTGGGGAGTGCACAAGGTGGCGCCACTTGTCTCCTCCTCCCTCCTCCTCCATCTCCTCCCTTGGATGAGAAACATATGCCACCATCTCCACCACCCATCTCCACCCCTCTTGGCTATAAATAGAAGTGCCCTCCTCCTCATTTGTATCATCAATCCATACACAAAACACTTATCTCTCTAAGTTTGGTTACTTTGTAAGTTTGTTCGGTTTATGAAATAATACTCCTGTTTGTTCTTGAGTATTATACTATAGAGAATACTCCTGTTGGTTCTTGAGTATTCAGTAGGAAATTGGGAATACTTGATGGACCACAATTATACGAATCAAAAACACAGTAAAACCCCCCAAGTTAGACTGTTTGTCTATCTAACATCCATCTGTTAGTCCCGATATATTTCCACAGGGCATTTTAGAGACTGAAGTGAAAACACGCTAAGGAGAGGATTTTATGCTGAAAAGATAACAAGAGTCAATCCAAGGTCAAGATCATATGCCGACTGAAGAAATATCAAGGATCCTGACGTTGAATTGACCAGAATAAATTAATCAGAAGAATCAGGAGTAAAGTCAAGACAGTCCGGGGAAGGAACACACTGACAGTTTTGTGAAAAGACTGCACAAAACTGTACAAAATTCACATATGGCAAGATGACTTGGTGACTTGATGAAGAGGTGACCAAAGGAGGAAAACCTCCCCATTCCACCACCCACTACCGGCGGCGCCACCCCTCCTCCTCCTTGGTGACCGGCTACTTGCCTTGGAGGTGGAGGAAACAACCCATTGCTCCTCCACCACAACCGGCTACCGGCGGCTGAGCTCCACCACTCCTCCTCCTCCCTTGGATCAAACCAATCTCCACCACCCATCTCCACCCATTTTTCCTATAAAAGGAGGTGCTCCTCCTCCTCATAATCAATCCCAAAAATTGTAATCACTTCTCTCTCTACATTTTGTTACTTGTAAGTTTGGTTCGGTTTTGAAATAATACTCCTGTTTGTTCTTGAGTATTATACTGGAAATTATAATACTCTTGTCGGTTCTCGAGTATTATAATACTGTAGAGAATACTCCTGTTGGTTCTTGAGTATTCAGTAGGAATTAGGAATACTCCTGTTGGTTCTTGAGTATTCCACCCCTTTCCCTCTTACTGTTTTCAAAAACCCCCGAGTATTTAGCTATGGTATCCATCTCTATGGATATTCGTAGCTAAACTCTTTATTCGGTGGAAGGTATTTTCTTGTATTATATAATGTTGTAATATCTTTTAGTTTCATTTCTTTGTATTCAAAACTTGTTCTATGTGCCATTTATAGTCAGAATTTCCAAGGTTGAGTGGATGCTACGAAAGGGCAAAACTCTTCCGTGGGGATTCGTGAACATACTCGGGTAAGTGGATGCTACGAAAGGGCAAAGCTTATCTGAGAAGTTCGACTCATCTAAAACACCACTTGGTCAATCGTAACTGTGAGATCAAGTGGATGCACAAAAGTCTAAGATACTTCGAAAGGAGGAATTAGTCTGAAATAGAACAAGGGTTGCTTTAAACGATGTTGCAAGTCTTGCGCTACGAAAGGGCCTCGATTCATCTTTGAATACTTAGAAAAGTTACTAACAGTTTATTATATACATGTTATAATACAAGAGTACCTGAACCGAATGCTTTTCTTTACTGTTAAACCGCAATCACCAACTGCTGATCTACTGGAGGAATTACAATCACGCATCACCCACTGTAAGTCTTCTTTGTATTTACAGCATTTTAATTTCTGTATTTACTTTTCCACAATCAAAACCAAAAACCCCCAAAAAATCACGTAGTTAATTAGAGCGCTAAAATCTCAATCAACCATAAAACACGCTCCCCCCAGTTCAATCACCCTAAAAGAATAGCCTATTCCCCTAATTCCCTTGGGTTCGACCCCTACTTACCACTTACTACCCAGTAGTGTAGTCACAAGTAGCGGATATTATAAATTTATTTGTACAGAGGACACTGCACCTTAACGACAGTGCGGTGGCCCTCCGTCAAATTGGCACCGTTGCCAGGGAATTAGCCATCGAATAAGCTATTCTTTCGTTCCCTCCCATGACCTCATGACGCAACCACCTTCATATGCATGGACAACACGGCACCTTCCACTGTTCGGGGGAACGGATGCAGAAGATCCAGTACTACACTGTCGGAGCTTTCACTACGTTTGCTGCCACATTAAACCTG
Organism: Rhodiola kirilowii; assembly: GCA_033675215.1. Lineage (NCBI taxonomy): Eukaryota > Viridiplantae > Streptophyta > Magnoliopsida > Saxifragales > Crassulaceae > Rhodiola > Rhodiola kirilowii. Next base: position 22,653,633 of record CM066199.1, read on the forward strand.
AGACTGAAACGTTAGAAGAATTTAAGCTTAAATGCTTTAAATTCTCTCTAACGGATTTAGCAACAATCTGGTATTACACATCACCCGCTAGTAGTGCGGTACGTTTCGTGGACCTCTGTGCACCATTCCTGAAAGAATTCTCCCCACCATCTTTACGCCAAGAAACCCGCGAGAAGATCCTGAACCTTCAACAATCCCGGGATGAGACTTTGGACGAATACTACATGAACTACGATGCCATCGTCTCAAGCTGCCCGCACCATGGGTTTACGAAGAAAATTCTTCTCCAAAAATTTCTTCGTGGGATGAGGGCCGAAGAGCTGGGAAGAGTTAACGAAGCTATGAGAAGGTCTGCCATAAACTTCACCATTGCAGACATGTGGCACCTTATAATCGGCTTGGCCGCTGCCACAAGACGAGCACCCCAAATTGACGAGGAAATGCAGACAGAAGAAGCTGACCCAGAGGCTGATGAAGGAGAAACCACCGAACCGTCAGAAGAGACTCCTGAACCATCTGAAGAATCAGACATGGAAAGCACCGGAAGCAACGAAGTAGGAGTCCAGAACACCACTGACGAATTTCCCAGGCCTTCCCGACTTTTCCCCTCGATCAATAGGCAAATCGCTGAAAACCATGTGATCAAAGAAGAGGCTGAAAAGAGGATGGGAAAAGGACCTGAGCAGAATGACTCCTACATGGAGCACGCTTTCGCCATGACTAGACAAGGCAGCCCTAAACAGGAGAACACCCAGTTCAAAAAGCTGATAGTGAAAGGTCCCTCGCCTTCTCAGAGACGTTGGAAAGAGATACCATCAGAACTGGACCCAAACCCGTCATCTGCTAAAAAATCAGGAAGACTCACCGCAAGAATCAAGGTCGGTGGAATCAAAAAGTTTGACCTCAGCCACCCATGGGACCCAAACCAGTAATCCACAACGAGGTATCGTCGAGCCAACGACGTAAAACAAGTGCACTGGTCGGGAGGTAACCCGACACTATCTTACTTTCCGCACTTACTTTCTGTACTTAGTTTTAAGCTTGCATGACTTTTGAACTAAGGCACGCCTTCGTTCAAAAGTGGGGGGTGAAAACCGCATGTGTACATAAATAACATGCTTGCTGTTTTTCTTTTTTAGTAATAGTATCTTTTTGAACATATGAACTTAAGAATGTGAAAAAGATAAATCAGAATTCATGCATTTACCTTGTGAAAATTCAAACTGTTTAAAAACTTAGAATGTAACTTTCCATTTGTCCTTTGTACTGAGATAACTAGGGATGTGGAGTTGACATAAACTGCTCTAGAAGGACTTGGGAAGCAATCAAAGGATCAGATCAAACTATATGGTTTTCGAAGTCAGTGGAGGCTGCACTTCGGGTTTTCAGTGAATAATTGAGTCAAACTCCGCCAAGAAGCATCTATGCAAAGGCGAGGACGGGAATCAGACCGTCCTCTCTCTAGTCAAAATAGCCGAGAAAATAGATAAGCGACCCTCATCTTGACCCGCGCAAAACGACGAAGACGAGAGGAGAGGGGAGGTATATCCATAGGCTTGCGGGCGATGATTGGACCTCCCAAGAAGGCTGACAAATGGACTAGGAAGTCACAAAGAAGTGAAAAACTCAAAGAAGAAAATCAAAAGAGGCCAAAGGCCCAAAATTGTGAAGGTTTTAACCGAGCAAAAGTGAAGCACTCGACAAAGTCAAATCAAAGGCCAAAGGCCGATTCACTACAACAAAAAAGCAGTCCCTCGCCAAAGAAAAAATCAAAAAGGTTTAACTCACTGAAACCCGAACCGAATCACGTGCATGAGAAAGCTACCAGAAGACCATATAGTACGAAACGATCCCGAGGCTGCAACCCAAGAACCTGAAAAGGGCTATCTCCCGAAACATCCAATATAATTTGCATCTCAGCACGGAGGTACAAGTATTAAGTTTCTTCTATTTATTTACGCAGTTTGATTTGGTAATAAGTAAGCAATGCATGAATTAGGATAGATCGAGTACCACAGTCTAATTTTCATATGCCAAATCCGAACCTAGAACTTACGCCCTTTAATAGCATTGTTCGGGACGAACAACTAAGAGTGGGGGGTATTCTGATGGACCACAATTATACGAATCAAAAACACAGTAAAACCCCCCAAGTTAGACTGTTTGTCTATCTAACATCCATCTGTTAGTCCCGATATATTTCCACAAGGCATTTTAGAGACTGAAGTGAAAACACGCTAAGGAGAGGATTTTATGCTGAAAAGATAACAAGAGTCAATCCAAGGTCAAGATCATATGCCGACTGAAGAAATATCAAGGATCCTGACGTTGAATTGACCAGAATAAATTAATCAGAAGAATTAGGAGTAAAGTCAAGACAGTCCGGGGAAGGAACACACTGACAGTTTTGTGAAAAGACTGCACAAAACTGTACAAAATTCACATATGGCAAGATGACTTGGTGACTTGATGAAGAGGTGACCAAAGGAGGAAAACCTCCCCATTCCACCACCCACTACCGGCGGCGCCACCCCTCCTCCTCCTTGGTGACCGGCTACTTGCCTTGGAGGTGGAGGAAACAACCCATTGCTCCTCCACCACAACCGGCTACCGGCGGCTGAGCTCCACCACTCCTCCTCCTCCCTTGGATCAAACCAATCTCCACCACCCATCTCCACCCATTTTTCCTATAAAAGGAGGTGCTCCTCCTCCTCATAATCAATCCCAAAAATTGTAATCACTTCTCTCTCTACATTTTGTTACTTGTAAGTTTGGTTCGGTTTTGAAATAATACTCCTGTTTGTTCTTGAGTATTATACTGGAAATTATAATACTCTTGTCGGTTCTCGAGTATTATAATACTGTAGAGAATACTCCTGTTGGTTCTTGAGTATTCAGTAGGAATTAGGAATACTCCTGTTGGTTCTTGAGTATTCCACCCCTTTCCCTCTTACTGTTTTCAAAAACCCCCGAGTATTCAGCTATGGTATCCATCTCTATGGATATTCGTAGCTAAACTCTTTATTCGGTGGAAGGTATTTTCTTGTATTATATAATGTTGTAATATCTTTTAGTTTCATTTCTTTGTATTCAAAACTTGTTCTATGTGCCATTTATAGTCAGAATTTCCAAGGTTGAGTGGATGCTACGAAAGGGCAAAACTCTTCCGTGGGGATTCGTGAACATACTCGGGTAAGTGGATGCTACGAAAGGGCAAATCTTATCTGAGAAGTTCGACTCATCTAAAACACCACTTGGTCAATCGTAACTGTGAGATCAAGTGGATGCACAAAAGGCTAAGATACTTCGAAAGGAGGAATTAGTCTGAAATAGAACAAGGGTTGCTTTAAACGATGTTGCAAGTCTTGCGCTACAAAAGGGCCTCGATTCATCTTTGAATACTTAGAAAAGTTACTAACAGTTTATTATATACATGTTATAATACAAGAGTACCTGAAACGGAATGCTTTTCTTTACTGTTAAACCGCAATCACCAACTGCTGATCTACCGGAGGAATTACAATCACGCATCACCCACTGTAAGTCTTCTTTGTATTTACAACATTTTAATTTCTGTATTTACTTTTCCGCAATCAAAACCAAAAACCCCCAAAAAATCACGTAGTTAATTAGAGCGCTAAAATCTCAATCAACCATAAAACACGCTCCCCCCAGTTCAATCACCCTAAAAGAATAGCCTATTCCCCTAATTCCCTTGGGTTCGACCCCTACTTACCACTTACTACCCAGTAGTGTAGTCACAAGTAGCGGATATTATAAATTTATTTGTACATGGGACACTGCACCTTACTGACAGTGCGGTGGCCCTCCGTCAATACTCCTGTTGGTTCTTGAGTATTCCACCCATTTCCCTCTTACTGCTTTCAAAAACCCCCGAGTATTTAGCTATGGTATCCACCTCTATGGATATTCGTAGCTAAACTCTTCATTCGGTGGAAGGTATTTTCTTGTATTATATAATGTTGTAATATCTTTTAGTTTCATTTCTTTGTATTCAAAACTTGTTCTATGTGCCATTTATAGTCAGAATTTCCATGGTTGAGTGGATGCTACGAAAGGGCAAAACTCTTCCGTGGGGTTCGTGAACATACTCGGGTAAGTGGATGCTACGAAAGGGCAAAGCTTATCTGAGGAGTTCGACTTATCTAAAACACCACTTGGTCAATCGTAACTGTGAGATCAGGTGGATGCACAGAAGGCTAAGATACTTCGAAAGGAGGAATTAGTCTGAAGTAGAACAAGGGTTGCTTTAAACGATGTTGCAAGTCTTGCGCTACGAAAGGGCCTCGATTCATCTTTGAATACTTAGAAAAGTTACTAACGGTTTATTATATACATGTTATAATACAAGAGTACCTGAAACCGAATACTTTCTTTCTATCACAAAAACCCCCTGTATTTACTTTCCTAGTATAACTGTCCCGATCAACCACAACCATCAACCGCTCAACAATCGGAGGAATCGCAATCACGCATCACCCACTGTAACTCTTCTAACCCTTATCTCTTTACTTCCAGTATTTACTTTCAGTATTTAATTTCTGTATGTACTTTTCCGCACAAAAAACCCAAAAAACCAAAAACAGTAGTTTAATTACTCGCGCTAAAATCTCAATCATCCTAAAACACGTCCCTGTTAGTAAAAGAACAACGTATCCCCCTAATTCCCTTGGGTTCGACCCCTAATTACCCCTTCTACCCAGTAGTCGCGAGTAGCAGACTTTATAAATTTATTTGTACAATTTGCTCTGACGACAAGCGAATTGTCAGGCACCGTGAATCAATTAAGTGCTATTGTCCATCAAAACCAGGCGAAAAATGGTGGAGCAATAGCCGACCTGAAGAAACAAATGTCCCAGCTCGCTACCTTAATGTCCGCCCTTACTAATGAGCATGGCAAACTACCTTCACAAACCATCCAAAACCCAAAAAGAAATGTTAGCATGGTAACGATGTCAGACATGAAGGAGGCGCTGGAAGAAGCAGCACGACCCTCACTATTAACTATAGAAGTAGATAAGGAAGAGTTCCTTGGTATGATGTGGGAAGATGAAACGTATGCTCAGACATACGGAGAACTAATAGCCATAGAAAGACTCAAAGAAGCATAAACGGCAGCTCTACTGGCAAAACAACAACGAGGACCTGCAACTTACAAACCTACGGTCAAGCACTTCAACCGTAGGCTCCGTCCTGATTGGAATCAAGAGGAAGACCGACCCATTGATGGCAGAACGTGGGTCACACATACTGACAATGGACGCTATGCGTTCACCGTTAACATGACACCTCCGCCAATCACACACTTTAACGTACCAGCATCTGGGTGGGATGACAATGAACGCTTAGACTCTGACGTTCCCAGAAGAGACGCCTCACCTAACATCTATGCATCAGAGCAAAGCGTTTACCTAGAAGATCCTTTTACCCAAAAGAACAAAGAAGAAAAGGGATTAGAGCCAAAGAATGGGCAAAATGGCCTGATAACGGAGAAGCCCTTCACTTGGAGTCATGAGGTACAAATGGAAATGAATAAGGACCCAGGAGCTTTCACAGTCACCTGTGTTATCGGCGAATCCGAAATTCATCATTGCCTGATTGACCTTGGAGCTGCTGTCAACATTTTGCCCTACCATCTATATTGCTCATTGGGGCTTGGTCCATTGAAGCCACCAAGGATATCCCTCGAGTTGGGGGACAAGTTGTGTATCCGTCCGGTTGGAGTGTTTGAAGATCAAATACTCCATGTGGGAAAGCTCGTCGTTGCTGCGGATTTTTATGTAATACAAACGGGAGATACCTGCGAGGATGACCCTCCAATAATCATATTGGGACGGCCATTCCTCTACGCCACCAAGGCAAGGATCGACATGGGCAAGGGCTTGTTATCACTTGCATTTGGAGGCAAAATTTCAGATTTCTACATCGATGACAATAATAATGGCCGCCCAAGTACAAGGAAACCGCCGGACATTGTGCACACCTTGGACCTCAATACACTGGTTTCTGACTTACCAAGAGAGACAATAGCAGTAACTAAACCAGCAGCTATGGTAAGGACTTCCTCACCAACTTGGAAGGATAGGAAAGAGAAACCACCAGAACAATGGGAACAGGATCCGAACACATCATCCCACAAGAACTCGGGGAGAGTCAAGGCAAGAATCAATGCAGGAGCCGCGGAAAAATATGACCTGAGCCACCCATGGGACCCAAACTTATGATCCAGGAGTGAGGTATCGTCGAGCTAATGACGTTAAACAAAGGCACTGGTCGGGAGGAAACCCGACATTTATCTTACTTTCAGTCATTTTATTTTATGTCATTTAGTTTTTGTCTTAAGTCATTCTCACCTTTCCTGTATATATTTGCTTGCAATTGACTTTTGAACTAAGTCGTGCTGTGAGGCACGCCTTCGTTCAAAAGTGTGGGGTGAGAACCGCCTTTGTACATAGTTAATTAACATGCTTTCTTTTTTCCTTTTCCCTTAATATTATCTTTTTGAAAATATGAACTTGAGAATGTGAAAAAGATAGATCTAAATTCATGCATTTACCTTGTGAAATCTCAACTGTATAAAAACTTAGGATGTAACTTCTCATTTGTCCCTTTGTGTTGGGATATACAGGGGATGTGGAGTTGATATAAAATGCCATAGAGTGGCTTAGCAAGCACTCGAAGGATCGGATTTCACTATATGGTTTACGAAGTCAGTGGAGGCTGCACTTCGGGTTTCAATGGAGATTAGAGTCATCTCCGTCATCTCCGCCATGCAGCGTTTTTTTCAGAAGTTTTGGAGTACAGTTAGAACTGATTTCACTGCAGCATGTCTCTCGATTTTAAATGACGGTATTATTCCCCCTAATACCAATGATACCCTTATTGTGCTCATTCCTAAAAAGAAATCAGCAACAAGATTGGAAGAATACAGGCCAATAAGTTTAACAAGTGTGGTTTCTAAGAGTGTTGCTAACGCGATAGTTAATAGACTACAACTGATTCTTCCTGACGTTATTAGTCCTGCGTAGTCAGCTTTCATCAAGGGTAGATTAATCACCGATAATTCCCTTATTGCTCATGAAGCTGCTCATTACATAAGGAATGTTAGATATGGCAGAAGTGTTTACGGATCGTTGAAACTGGACATGTCTAAAGGTTATGATAGAGTGGAATGGAGATACTTGAAGTTATTATTATTGAGGTTTGGATTTGATGCTAAATGGGTCGACACGGTGCTGAATTATGTGTCCAGTGTGCGTTATGCCCTCCGCATCAATGGGGAAACAACTGAAACTTTCCGTCCTGAAAGGGGTCTCAGGCAGGGTGACCCTTTGTCCCCGTACCTATTTATCCTCTGTTCGGAATGGCTCAGTCGTAGTTTATCTAAATTGCAATGTGATGGGAGTATATCTAGCCTCAAGATTCATCGAAGAGCCCCTCTGATTACTCACCTCATGTTTGCGGATGATTGCTTATTACTGTTCAAAGCAGAGGAGAGAACTGGGGAAATCTTCAGTAGTTTATTAAAGACGTATGAGAATATTTCTGTTCAGGTCATAAACTATCACAAGTCTGAGCTAGTTTTGTCGTCTAATGCCACCGATGCGATGAAGCGCAGGTTCCACGATCATTTAGCAGTGAACGTAGTCAACTGCCATGATAGATATTTGGGTCTTCCACTGACGTTGAGAAGAAAATTGACTCTTAATTTTGCAGAAGTTCTTGACAAATACAGGAACAAGACGCAAGGATGGCAAGAAAAAAATTTATCTGCGGGAGGAAAGGAAATTTTGATAAAGGCTGTTCTTCAAGTACTGCCCCAGTATGCTATGAACTGCTTTTTGTTTCCGGAGTATGTCATTAATAAAATGCATAGTAGCATTTGGAAATTTTGGTGGAGCAGTTCTACATCTAAGAAGCCCATTTACTGGACCAGTTTTCATGTTCTGAATCGAAACAAGGAAATAGGGGGTTTAGGGTTTAAAGACTTAAAAAGCATCAACTTGGCTTTCCTTGCAAAACAAGCTTGGAGGATATATACCAACCCGGAGCTGCTGAAATCAAAAATCTTTAGAGCTAAATATTTCCATAACATTGACATGATGCAGTGCAGGTTGGGCTATAGACCTTCTTAGTGCTGGCGAAGTATTTTCAAAGGGTTGGATTTGGTTAAAGCAGGAATGGAGCGGGATCACAATGGCAATCCAAGATGGAAAATCAATGCTTCTGGCAGTTTTGATATTAGTATACGTAGTGCTTATAAATTGAATATGCAGTTAAATGTTGCTGATTATAGGAAGGAAATAGGTTGCTCAGATCAAGCACAGATTTGGAGATTCTGGAAAGATTTTTGGAAGATGGCGGTTCCAAGAAAAGTCAAGATATTTGGGTGGCGGGGTTTCCACGGTGCTTTGCTAATCAGCATCAGCTTGTATAAGTGTGGACTTAACAATTTTGGCTGTGAGGTTTGTGGCTGTGCAATGGAGAGTTATTCTCACACATTCTTAGCTATTTGGAGCCAGTTGGGCATCTCAGAACTGAGCAGTTTACCTGCTTCTGTATCCTTTGCTGATATTATTCATTATAGTTGGAGTCACTTTACTCAGAAACAGATGCATTTGGTGTTAGTGACCTTATGGCTTATCTGGTATAATCGGAATAAAGTGAAGCATGGTGACAGAGGCTATAATTTGACCGACATAGTCTATCGGGCTACAACTCTTACAAGGATGTTTGAACAATATAACTCCAACTTTCTATCTAGTATGAGGTTTTTGCATAGCTCAGACTTTGAGTGGAGAAGGCCACCTGCGGGATTTTTAAAAATAAATTGTGACGCTTAGTGGAAACAGGATTCGGGTGGAGGTATAGGGGTAGTAGTGAAGAACAGCGAAGGTTGTGTCGTGGGAGTGCGTGCTATAAAAGGAATGCAAGTGAGTAGTAGCTCCGTTTGTGAAGGCGCTGCGTTACTGGAGAGTTTGCGAATGTCAGATATTATCAAAGCACACAAGATTATATTTGAGACCGATTGTGCCGAAGTAGTTAAGTTGTTGAATATCTGTCCAGATCCAACCATTGCAAATGAAAAATGGTTTTTGGCTTGCTCACATCTGTTAAATCAGCACAAGGAATGGAAGTTATTTTTAATTCGAAGGGAGGCTAATTTCGTCGCAGACCAATTGGAAAAATTAGTTACAGAACAGGATTGGAGCTGAACGAGACTAGACTGCTGTCCGTAACTTGTTTGCTTGTCTAGTTGATTCAAATCCTCTTTTCCTTTTCTAGCCTTTGGGCTTTTGTTATTAAAAAAAAGAAGAAATGACAAGATGGTGAACTCATCAGCTATTTATTTACTGAACATGTAGTCTGTAAAAAGACATAAATATCACAGAGAAGGGATAAAGCAAAAGAGCACCTTGATTATTGCCACACCGAGTCTCATGTTTTCTTCATCGGGTTCAGGGGTGACCAGGACACAATCCTCCCGTGCAAAACCACAACATTACACAAAGACATTCGTGTCTTTGTTCGAGTAATTCTAAACTTTCATGATGTATCAAAAATTCATTTCAATCATACGCTCATGAATAAAATACATTAAGCTGCATCAACTCAGACATGTATAAAGGAAACAAGCCTCATCAAAACTCGACTCAAAAACCAAATCCAATCAAATATATATAATAATAAAAAATTAAATAGACAAATTCAACATACCAACTGAAAACGCATCCCATTATACTCAAAAGCAGAGTAACACCTTTTGTTCAGATCCTTTTTAGACTCAATAGCGTCGCCCACAGCCTTCGGACCCTCGCCGTCGCCGCTTTTCTCCTGCTCATCACAGCCACAATTCAACATCATACTAATATGCATATAACTCCCAGTCCCAGTCCCACCACCATCTTCCTTCTTCAACTCATCAACGCGGTTTTGCTTTTCTTCCTCCCGCTTTCCTTTCTTGTCACTCAACGCTCTGTCCGTCGCCCGCTTGAAATCCACTGACAGGCTGTTGTCGTGACCTACAAATTTACATTTATAAGTCCACTACTTTAGTGACTCACTAATGATAGCAAGCGGTAAGTAGGGGTCGAACCCAAGAGAAGTTGGTTGGAAACAATTGTTCTTTTGAAAGCAATAAATAAAGTAAAGACAATTGGGGTTTTTGGTTGAGGTTTAGTGCTGAAAATAAAGATCTTGAAAGGTAAAGGACTGAAAATAAATGTGCAAGAAATGTAAAGTGCGTGAAAATAAGTTGCTTGAAGGTCCAAGTCTTGCAATGCTTGAAGGTCCAAGTCTTGGGAAATTTAAAGACAAGAAGTAAATGTGCGAGAAAGTAAAGTGCAAGTAATTAAAAGGTGATTCTTTTTAAGAGAAGCAATCCGGTCTTAGGAGTCTTGTATCATGTCCCCGTTCATCATCGACCTCCAATGAATTAACCAAATGTTCTAGTGAGTGAATTATTCCATTTCAAGACATAACTCCAAACAAAGCCATTTCAAGCATTTGTTCCTCCGGCTTTTCCATTTCAAGACAAAGCTTACTAGTTCTAGCTAGGCTAATACCCCATTTCAAGGTATACTAACCTAAGTGCAGTCGCTTGATCCCTCATTTCCGAACAAACCAAGCGACTATAGAGGGAATGAACTACTCGGAAGAGCTTTGCCATGTCAAGCATCCACTCTTCCTTGTTATGTTCACCCCGAAGTCACAAGAACTAGCTAAAACATTAAAGTAACATGAAAGCAAGGGTCTAGAACGGTTTCATAGTACAAGCACTCCTTCGACCGAATGGAAATCTAGCTACGAATACTCATGGGAGTGAATATCATAACCATTGGAACCAAAAGTAAACAAGAGTGAGTAGAGGAGAATTAAGCTTTTGATTGCTAGTGCGAAGTTCTACAAGTGTTGTCAACCCACAAGTTCTCGTTTCCTTTCTAAGAAACTATCACTAAGATCGCATATGTTTGCCACACAATCGCTCGAAGACACACCAAAGGACCACTACTTTCGGACATGAAAGAAAGGGGTGGAGCTCTTCTATTTATAGGCATGGATGTGCGGTAGCTTCATGGAGAAGTAATCCTTCTCAATGGGCAGCCGACTTTAAGCTAGCTGGTGCGTGTGGTCATCTTATGAGCTTCCTTCATCCTTAAGATAGCCGCAATTAAGCTAGTTGGTGCCAAGTGTGGCATCCCTTGAGCAAGGTGCTTCACCAGGCAGGCTGCTCTTAGAGCAAGGTGCTTCCAATGGACATCGGACCAAGCAAGTAGCTGGAACTTCGCCGGAGTTTTTGGTGGGAAGAAGTTTGACTCGGGCGCTTGGCCGGGTCCTTGTCTCGGGCGCGCTCGGGCGTTTGTCTCGGATGCGCTCGGGCGTTTGTCTCGGATGCGCTCGGGCGTTTGTCTCGGATGCGCTCGGGCGTTTGTCTCGGATGCGCTCGGGCGATCATACAGCAGCGATGCCCGGCGCTGTCCTGGGGCGCACCCTTATTTCTTCGGTATTGATTTTCGGGCCTCAGCCGAGATCGCTCGGATATCGACCTGGGGCGCGACCCGGTATTTCTCGGTCGCAGCCCGGTATTGAAGCTCGGTCACGCCTGGGGCATTCTCGGGCGCTGACTGGGTCCCTCGGTCATCTACTGACCCGATCAACTTGTGATTTATTTCTGGCATAAAACTCCTCTTTTAAGCTGGTTTCTTCCCTAAACCTCAACATAGCCTGCAAATGGGACTAACAAGTGAAATATGTCAAGATAAATTGTCCAATTTGGTGGGTTTAACTAATTCAACAAGTCATATAATTAGGCCCCATCAGACCACCCCACACTTATACTTGGTCGTCCCGAACAAGTCTAGTGAGAAGAGGTAACTAATACCTAAAGGTCCTAGCCATGAATGATAGAGTGCTAGTCTAGACTTTTCCTACTCATGCATCACTTGATGTCAAAATAAAGAGTGTTTAAAATTTAGAAAATAACTTAATACTTGTACCTCCAAGCCGTGATGCAAACCAATTTGGATGTATTGGAGATAGCCCTTTTTTAGGTTCTTGTACGCACTCTTCGGGCTGGACTCGGCTATATGGTTATCTTCCGCAGCTTTCTCTAGCACATGATTTGTTCGGGCTAAATGGGTCGAGTCTTTTATATTGTTTGGAAGAACAGCATTTGTAGTGACTTGACCTTCGGCCTTTGATATTGAATTTGAATGCTTCACTTTTTTTTGCCTTGGTTAAAACCTTCACAATATGGCCTTTGGCCTTTGATTTCTTGAATTTTGCTCTTTTGTGAACTGCTTTGTCTTCACTTTTGGGAGGTCCAATCATCGCCCGAGAGCATATGGAAATGCCTCCCCGCTCTTTCTCATCCTTGCCCTTTCGCGCGGGTCAAGACGAGGGTCGCTCGGCTATTTTCCCGGCTACTCGAACTAGAGATAGGACGGTTTGATTCCCGTCTCGCCTCTTGCATAAACGCTGCACGGCGGAGTCCACTCGATACCCAAGTAACCCGAAGTGCTAACCTCCACTAACGTCGGACAACCATATAGTGAGACCCGGCCTTCCGAGTGCTTGTCAAACCTTACTAGGGTGTTTTCTGTCAACTCCACATCCCTATTTATCTCAGCACGTAAAGACAAATAAGAAGTTAAGTTCTAAAGTTTTAACGCAATTTAGATCTCACAAGGACATGTATGAATTCGGATCCATCTATTTCACATCATGAAGCTTATATTCAAGAGTGGCAAAAAGATAAAAACTAAGGAAAAAAGAAAGAAAAACATGCTGATTACTATGTGCAATGACTCACCCCACACTTTTGAACAAAGTCGTGCCTCGCGGCACGACTTGGTTCAAAAGGCAAAAAACTAAGGGATCTTGGAAAGGAAATGAAATAAGAGAAAAGGTTTCGAACTCCCTGGATATTGTCGTTGCTAAGTCGTGGATGTAAGAGCAACCGATAGGCCTTGGTTCGGCCGGATTCGGTTGATGCTCGAGGAAGTTCGGCAGGGAGACGGAATTTCTCGGGCGCGCCTCGGTGCTCCTCGGGCGCGTCCCCGAAACTTCTCGGTCGCGACTCGGTCTTTCTCGGGCGAAGCCCGGTCATTCCTGAGCGTGACTGCTGTTCCTACACAAAAGATCAAATTCCTTCCAAATGCGAGGGGATGAGTACGATTTGAACCTAAATTAAAAGAAAATGCCGTATGAACACAAAAATGTGCCGGGTTACCTCCCGGTAAGTGCCTTTGTTTAACGTCGTTGGCTCGACGATACCTTGCTTATGTCGGGTCTGGTGGCTCGGCTAGGTCGAATTGTTGAGGTGTTAGGTCCACCTCGCCATGGTAGTGTTTGACCCGCTGTCCATTTATTGTGAATTGGCTTCCATTTTCTGGATTTTCCAGCTCGAGTGCCCCATAATTGAGCACCTTGATTACCGTAAAGGGGCCAGTCCATCTAGACTTCAGCTTGCCGGGCATCACCTTCAGTCTTGAGGAGAAAACCAGCACTTGTTGTCCTTCTTCAAATTGTCGCCGAAGAATGAACTTATCATGGTAGATCTTCGTTCGTGCCTTGTAATCGGTTTGGTTCTCATAGGCCTCGAGACGCAACTCCTCGAGCTCGCACAGTTGAAGCTTTCTATCCAGCCCGGCTGCTCTTAGGTCCGGATTACATCGTTTGAGAGCCCAGTAGGCCTTATGCTCCAACTCCACCGGGAGATGGCATGCCTTTCCATAAACCAGCCGGAAGGGAGAGGTCCTAATTGGTGTTTGGTATGCCGTTCGGTATGCCCATAGGGCCTCATCCACCCTTTTGCTCCAGTCCATTTTCGTCGGTTTTACCATTTTTTCTAAGATCCCCTTGATCTCACGGTTGGAGATCTCCGCTTGTCCGTTGGTTTGAGGATGGTAAGCTGTAGATGTCCGGTGGTGCACATGGTAATGCTTCAAGGTAGTGGTCATCATGCGGTTGCAAAAATGCGTGCCTTGGTCACTGATTATTGCCTTGGGTACTCCGTATCTGCAAAAAATGTTAGAGCGCAAAAAATCTACCACAGTCTTTGCATCGTCGTTCTTAGTGGCCTTAGCCTCTACCCATTTTGATACATAATCAACGGCAACTAGAATGTATATATTCCCGCGTGATATAGGGAAAGGTCCCATGAAGTCAATCCCCCATATGTCAAACACATCATTGACTAAGATAGGCACTTGAGGCATCTCATTTCTAGCTGTCACATTTCCTACTCTTTGGCACCTATCGCATTTTCTACACTTCTCATAGGCATCTCTAAATATACTTGGCCAAAAGAAGCCGCTATCTAGGATTTTTCTAGCAGTTCTCCTAGGCCCAAAGTGTCCTCCACATGCGAATTCATGACAAAAGCTAAGCACAGAATCTACTTCATTGTCGGGTATGCATCTCCTAAGCAATTGATCTGTTTCTATTTTCCATAAATAGGGATCGTCCCATAAGTAGAATCTAGCATCGTGTTTAAGTTTCATGCCTTGTGCTTTAGTAAATGAGGGAGGGAATATACCTCCTACAAGGTAGTTGACAATAGGCGCATACCATGGCACTTTGTTGGAGATCGCATAAAGATGCTCATCCGGGAACGTCTCGGTGATGTGCCCTTCCTCTTCTCCTCGGACAATCCGGCTCAAATGGTCGGCCACCGTGTTCCCCTTTCTTGTCTCTTATTTCCACGTCGAACTCTTGGAGCAACAAGATCCATCGTATCAGTCGTGGTTTGGCCTCCTTTTTCTTCATTAAGTACCGGATGGCTGCATGATCTGAGTAGACAATTACCTTTGCCCCGAGCAAATAGGACTGGAATTTTTCTAGTGCAAACACCACAGCCAAGAGTTCCTTTTCAGTAGTGGAGTAATTTCCTTGGGCGGCATCTAAGGTCCTCGAGGCGTAGTAAATAGCCACAGGTTTCTTGTCCATCCGTTGGCCCAGCACCGCGCCCACAGCATAGTCGCTCGCGTCGCACATGATTTCGAACGGTTGGGTCCAGTCTGGCGCTCGGATGATAGGCGTGCTAGTGAGCGCCCGCTTAAGCTCGTCGAAGGCTTCTCGGCACGCGGCTGTGAACTCGAAGGGAACATCTTTTTGTAGCAGTTTTGATAGAGGCAATGCCCTCTTTGAAAAGTCTTGGATGAACCTCCGGTAGAATCCAGCGTGTCCAAGGAAGGACTTGATGTCCCGCACAGTTGCGGGGTAGGGCAAGGTCATGATTACGTCGACCTTTGCTTTGTCGACCTCTATTCCTTTGCATGAGACAACGTGCCCAAGGACTACCCCATGAGTAACCATTAAATGGCACTTCTCATAATTAAGCACCAAGTTCATCGAGACACATCGAGCCAACACGGCGCTCAGGTTGTCCAGGCATGCGTCGAAGTTGTCTCCATAGACTGTGAAGTCGTCCATGAACACCTCGATCATTGTGTCGATCATGTCCGAGAAGATGCTCGTGACTACCCGCTGGAATGTGCCGGGCGCATTGCATAGGCCGAAGGACATTCGGCGAAACGCAAAGGTTCCGAACGGATAGGTAAATGTGGTTTTGTCTTGGTCCTCGGGCGCTATAGGGATTTGATTGTACCCTGAGAATCCATCAAGAAAGCAGAAGTGAGGTTTGCCCGCCAAACGGTCCAGCATTTGGTCGATGAACGGTAGAGGGAAATGATCCTTCCTTGTGACGGCATTTAATTTCCGGTAGTCGATGCACATCCTCCACCCATTCTTAACCCGTGTCATCACCATCTTTCCTTCGGCGTCTTCTTCGACTGTGATCCCAGTCTTCTTCGGTACCACATGGACCGGGCTCACCCATCGGCTATCCGAGATCGGATAGATTACATCTGCGTCGAGAAGTTTTTGTATCTCTTTTCTAACAATTTCCATCATGATTGGATTGAGTCGGCGTTGAGGCTCTCTCGATGGCCTAGCTCCTTCCTCTAGCAAGATGCGATGCATGCACACCGCCGGACTCACTCCTCTTAAGTCGGCCAAAGTCCATCCAATTGCCAATTTGTGCCGACTTAGCACCTCCACCAAACGTTGTTCCTGGTCAATTTCCAGGCCACCCTTGATGATCACCGGAAGTGTTGCGTTTTCTCCTAAGAATGTGTACTTGAGATGTCCTGGTAAAGGTTTTAACTCCACTTCAGGTGCCTGCACAATCGAAGGCAGAAAAACATTAGATTTAAACAATCGTATTTCATTTACTTCATACCTTAATGCTAGAGGCTCCGAAATCATCAAGTGGGTTAGCGCCTCATGAACGCCTTTGGTCCACGAATCCTCGTGCGAGTAGATGGCTTCATTGAGTGTGAGTTCTAGAGGGTCCATCCTTAGCTCTGGCTGAATCTCTTGGACAAGGTCGTCCAAAGTGTCAAGAGCATGCACCTCTTCAAACTCCATGGGGTACTTCATCGCCCTGAATATGTCGAAGCTAAATACTTCCCCCTCAACTTCCATGGACAGAGTACCACTATCGCAATCAATCTTCATTTTGGATGTCTTGAGGAACGGCCGGCCTAACAAGATAGGCGCATGATCAGTTGGCCCACAGTTTTCCATTTTGAGGACGTAGAAGTCCGCCGGGAAAACAAGCTCTCCTACTTGAACTAGCACATCTTCGATTTTCCCTTCCGGTTGTTTGCATGACCGATCCGCTAGTTGGATCGTGAGACCGGTGGGTTCGAGAGGCCCAATCTGAAGGCACGAGTAAATTGACTAGGGCAAGACATTGATTGAGGCCCCAAGATCTAGCATGCAGTTCTCAAGTCGAATGTTCCTAATTGTGCATGGTATAGTATAGGTTCCTGGGTCGCCACATTTTGGGGGCACTTTTCGTTGTAAGACAGCTGAGATGTTCCTACTCATCAGTTCTTGATCTACTCGAGCCCCTCTCCTTCGATTGGTGCAAAGCTCCTTCAAGAATTTTGCATATTTTGGTATTTGCTTGATGGCTTCTAAGAGAGGGATGTTGATCTCCACTTTGCTGAATAGCTCAAACACGTCCTTATCCATTACGTGCTATTTTGGAACTCGGGCCGGCACCGGGAATGGAAGAGGAGCACTGGCCCTGGATTTCTCGGTTCTGGGCACAAGGCGCGGCCTAGTTCCTTCGGTCGCTGGCGCCGGGCGCCTTCTGGGTTCTTCGGGTGTGTCCGGGTCTGATGCATCGGGCGTCTCGGATCCTTCCTGGTCTTCCTCGGACATCTCCGGGTCCTCTTCTTCCTCTGGCTCCACGGGTTCAACGACACGCCTTTGCTCACTTCTGAGAGTCACGGCATTCACATTTTCCCTCGGGTCTTGGAGGATTTGCATATTAAGCCGGCCGGGTTTATTTTTGTACTCGGTCACCTCGGTGGCCAGCTGGGACATTTGCTTGCCCAAGTCTGCTATAGCTCCATCGATTTTTGCCATGTATTGATGCACCGTGTTGGACAGGTCCTTCACAATTTCCTCGAGCGGTTTGCTCGGGCCTTGCTGGCTCGGACCGGCCTGGTACTGATTTGGTCCCTTTGGCGGATATTGGCCTGGTCCGCCCTGGTTGTATTACCGGTGAGGCGGTTGATAGAACTGCTGAGCCGGTTGAGGCGCGGCCTGTTGCGTTCTCCTCGGGGCGTTGTTATCGTATCGCCAGTTTTGTCCAGGCGCCTGCCCGAACTGCCTCGAGTCGTTCGGCCAGTTTTGTCCGGGCGCCTGCCCGAACTGCCGGCTCGGTCCTGCTCGGTCGCTGCTATTGTATCCTTGGTATCCACCTACTGCGTTTACTTCCTCCGGGTCATTCTCCATCAACGTCGGGCAAGTGTCGGTTTTATGGTCCAAACCACCACAAAATTCACAAGGCCTCATCTGAGCTGGCTGCCTTCGTAGGAGTTGAATCATCATCTCCTTCATCTGCTTCATTTCCTCGGGCAAGGAACTCATCGGTACCTCAGCTTGTGCCACGTTCTTGATGTGGGAAAACTCTTCTTGCCGAGTCGTCTCTTCTCTAAACTGGGCGTTCTCCGCAACACTAGTGACAAGCTCCCTTATGCCGCTCAGCGGTAGGTTCATCATCGATCCTCCAGCCGAGGCATCTAGGAGTTTTTTGTCGAGGGGTCTTAGGCCATCAAGTAAGTACTCGATGATGAGTTTCTCAGGCAACCCAAGAGTGCAGCAACTTCGCTCCAAGTGGTTGAACTTTTCTAGATACTCGTACATGGTCTCATTAGGCCCTTGCCTTATCTCTTGCAATTGTCTCCTTACTTGCATCGCCCTTCCTGCTGGGTAGTATTTTTCCACAAATTTCTTTTGCATTTGGGCCCATGTTCGAATGCTACCTGAAGGTAAGGAGAGGAACCAATCATTAGCCGAGTCAGTAAGGGAGAAATAAAATGCTTTTAATTTAAAATCATCCACATCTACTCCATAAGGTTTTAAATTTTTGCAAATGCCATGTAAACGTTGAAGATGAGTAGTAGCAGATTCTCCCTGATTTCCCGAGAACTTCGGCAAATTATGGACCACCGATGTGTTTATAGCGATGTTCTCTAGGTCCGGGCCTTCGTCTATGCACCACGGCTGGGTTCCGAAATCGGGCGCTGAGAGCTCGCCCATGGTAGGTTCACGGAGGACTTTGTCCGCGTAATATTCGTCGAAGGCTGGGTGTTGCCTCGGTATTTTCCGATGTAACGGGGGCTGTCTCGGGTGTTGCCTTGGCTGTTGCCTTGGCGCGGCTCAAACTCTGCCTTCGGGCATTCCTTGATTTAACCGGGCCGCTTCCCTAATGGCTCGGTTGTGGTTCCGGATGAGTTGTTCCGGGTTGTCTATAAATGGGGGCGGTCCCTCGTTGTCTCGGACAACCTGGTTCACCTCGTCATTAATTTCCTCGTCCTCATGATGGCTTCCTATACGAGACATGGTTAACGAGCAAAAACTAAAGAAAAAGAAAAAGAAGAACAATTTTCCAATACACTAACTTCCCCGGCAACGGCGCCAAAATTTGAGAGGCTGTCGTCGTGACCTGCAAATTTACATTTATAAGTCCACTACTTTAGTGGCTCACTAATGATAGCAAGCGGTAAGTAGGGGTCGAACCTAAGAGAAGTTGGTTGGAAACAATTGTTCTTTTGAAAGCAATAAATAAAGTAAAGACAATTGGGGTTTTTGGTTGAGGTTTAGTGCTGAAAATAAAGATCTTGAAAGGTAAAGGACTCAAAATAAATGTGCAAGAAATGTAAAGTGCGTGAAAATAAGTTGCTTGAAGGTCCAAGTCTTGCAATGCTTGAAGGTCCAAGTCTTGGGAAATTTAAAGACAAGAAGTAAATGTGCGAGAAAGTAAAGTGCAAGTAATTAAAAGGTGATTCTTTTTAAGAGAAAGAATCCGGTCTTAGGAGTCTTGTATCATGTCCCCGTTCATCATCGACCTCCAATGAATTAACCAAATGTTCTAGTGAGTGAATTATTCCATTTCAAGACATAACTCCAAACAAAGCCATTTCAAGCATTTGTTCCTCCGGCTTTTCCATTTCAAGACAAAGCTTACTAGTTCTAGCTAGGCTAATACCCCATTTCAAGGTATACTAACCTAAGTGCAGTCGCTTGATCCCTCATTTCCGAACAAACCAAGCAACTATAGAGGGAATGAACTACTCGGAAGATCTTTGCCATGTCAAGCATCCACTCTTCCTTGTTATGTTCACCCCGAAGTCACAAGAACTAGCTAAAACATTAAAGTAACATGAAAGCAAGGGTCTAGAACGGTTTCATAGTACAAGCACTCCTTCGACCGAATGGAAATTTAGCTACGAATACTCATGGGAGTGAATATCATAACCATTGGAACCAAAAGTAAACAAGAGTGAGTAGAGGAGAATTAAGCTTTTGATTGCTAGTGCGAAGTTCTACAAGTGTTGTCAACCCACAAGTTCTCGTTTCCTTTCTAAGAAACTATCACTAAGATCGCATATGTTTGCCACACAATCACTCGAAGACACACCAAAGGACCACTACTTTCGGACATGAAAGAAAGGGGTGGAGCTCTTCTATTTATAGGCATGGATGGGCGGTTGCTTCATGGAGAAGTAATGCTTCTCATTGGCCAGCCGACTTTAAGCTAGCTGGTGCGTGTGGTCTTCTTATGAGCTTCCTCCATCCTTAAGATAGCCGCAATTAAGCTAGTTGGTGCCAAGTGTGGCATCCCTTGAGCAAGGTGCTTCACCAGGCAGGCTGCTCTTAGAGCAAGGTGCTTCCAATGGACATCGGACCAAGCAAGTAGCTGGAACTTCGCCAGAGTTTTTGGTCGGAAGAAGTTTGACTCGGGCGCTTGGCCGGGTCCTTGTCTCTAGCGCGCTCGGGCGTGTGTCTCGGATGCGCTCGGGCGTTTGTCTCGGATGCGCTCGGGCGTTTGTCTCGGATGCGCTCGGGCGTTTATCTCGGATGCGCTCGGGCGTTTGTCTCGGATGCGCTCGGGCGATCATACAGCAGCGATGCCCGGCGCTGTCCTGGGGTGCACCCTTATTTCTTCGGTATTGATTTTCGGGCCTCAGCCGAGATCGCTCGGATATCGACCTGGGGCGCGACCCGGTATTTCTCGGTCGCGGCCCGGTACTGAAGCTCGGTCACGCCTGGGGCTTTCTCGGGCGCTGACTGGGTTCCTCGGTCATCTACTGACCCGATCAACTTGTGATTTATTTCTGGCATAAAACTCCTCTTTTAAGCTGGTTTCTTCCCTAAACCTCAACATAGCCTGTAGAGCAAAATGGGACTAACAAGTGAAATATGTCAAGATAAATTGTCCAATTTGGTGGGTTTAACTGATTCAACAAGTCATATAATTAGGCCCCATCATCCACCTTCCTCGATTTTCTCACTCGTCCTCCTCCGCCGCCGCTTGAGTTCTTGGTCCTGCTCATCATGCTCAGATGGTGACCAGCTTTCAGCCGCTGAAACAAAAACCCAACGTCGCGGTGTCTCAGTCTGGAAAAATGCGAGAAATCCGCAAATGGCAGAATCTGAAAGAGAGAATGAGAACAAGTGGTAATCACAACAGCCGAAGAATCGATCAAATCTACTATTTATGTGTAGTAAGTACTGTAGTACACTACTAGTAGTATTTTAAATAGGATACTGACTTATTGATCCTCAGATTACCAACCCTGTATATGTGGCAGATGAGGTGGCGTCTGTGTGGCAGATGACTTATTAAACTCTAATAAATACTTATCATCCCAATGAATATATATGGCTGTTGCATCTTTTGGCATTTTATACATTATTATACCAACTAAAAGTACTTTCTTATAGGGTGCCTTAAAATAGGTATTCGTTTGTTATTATCAACAGGTATGTTCTAAATTCATTTTTTTTTCCTTTTTTATTGACTTGGGCATGTTCAGATTGTACAATAAATTAGTAAGTTAGTATGATGACTGTGTTTTATGCTTCTGCAAATAACATTGCATTTGTAAAACGAAGAATAACATGCTGCATTGTCTGGTACTATGTTACTAACTATTTGGAGATATATTAGGATTTTGTTATCAACCTAATTGGATTTTGTTATATATGTATAACAGATACATCGTTTTGTAATTAACTATTAGAAATAACATGTGCAAATCAAGCTTCAACAAAAAACTCATAAATGGAAGCTACTGGATTTTGTTAAATATGCATAACAGATAATTTATCTTCCATTGTCTAAACTTAAAACATTATACATTCAAGAAAAACCCAGTGGCTGCATATAATTGATAATTCCATATCCCAGTGGCTACAATTTCTAACCATCAGTATTCAAAAGAAATAACACACATGCAAGTGAGTTCAATATCTTAACATAGAGCAAATTGAACAAAAGGAAAAAAGTCAGTGGCTGCTGGCTGGTAATACAGCTCTTCGGCTGTCAAACATTCATTGTCTTCAATTAACAACTAAAAGTATTTGGGACATGTTATCAACTAACAAAATAGATTAAAGCACTGGAATTGAATAGATTGTTGTTCATGTTTCTAATTGAAGTACTATATGTAAAACTCCAGATTTTTTTTGACTCGTAAAACTCCAGGTTTTTTTTATAAGCTTCGAGAAGATAGATACAAGGCATTAGAGGACTTATTGAGATTCTAGGACAACAATCCAGCTGGGACCATGACCACTTATGTAGATGAGCAAAAAGTTAGCTAGATGGTATGCTGCTCCGTTGGCCTCTCGCCTTACAAGGAGTAAATTGTACTGATTTGATAAAAGAAGTCGTCTACACTGTAGGAACCATGTAGCCAGAATAGCAGCATCATGAATACCAAATTTGAGGGATTTATAAGCCTGAAAACAATCTGTTGAAATCACATCTTTCTTTCAATTCAGTGCACCTGCGAGTTTTAAACCTTCATATAAAGTAGAACCCTCACAGTCTATAACACTTGTCATGCGATCAAAAAACAAGCGCCCACAGCAAGTACGATACCCCGATCATCTCGGGCAACAAATGCAATACCTCCCTGGTTGGTAGAGGCTTTCCAGGAGGCATCGACATTTATCATAACGTTACCTTTAGCAGGAGGAGTCCACTAAAAACCATACGCAGAATCGTCACGCAAAAGATATGCGTGAGATGACTTAAAGCAATAATATTCAGTAGCCAACATCCAGATTCTTATAGTAGCGGATAGAGGATCACATAACACATCAGTGTGACGAAACTTAGTTCTTATGTACCAAATATACCAAAAAGCTGTTATTGTAAGACACAAAATATCAACAAAGAACTGCTGAAAATAGTAGAAAATTAGATCAACAAAGCAAGTAAACATGCTAAACTCGCCATTGCCATGAATGTGCAAAAGATCCCAAACCGACATTGCCCACCAACAAGTGACGAAGGAGTGCATCTCAGATTCATCAACCCACCCACAAATATGACAAGCAGCATTATCAACAATATGTCGTGTGAAGAGATTATGACATGTTGGTAAAGCATTATGATAACCTCTCCAAACCTAATATCAGCATTCAAAATGGTACTCTTTTTGAAGTACTTGGCCATTAAAATTTGGGAGATCAACAAATATGGATTGGTCAGAATTGACCACCCCTGTTTAGCAAGTAGAGCAATATTCATGAGTCGGAGATCTCGAAACGACATTCGTCCTAAAAGCTTATCTCTTGTCAGAATATCATTACTAACCTAATGCAATGGCTTAGGAGATGAAGAGCTACACCACGAGAATTGTGTCATAAAAGATTGTAATTTGTGCACACTGTTATTCGGAATGAAAAAATAGTGTATCCAATAGTTAGGTAGCGCTTGGAGAACAGATTTCAGTAATACCTCTTTCCCACCAATTGACAATTTAGATGAACTCCAGCTTTGAGTCTTAGTCCAAAATTGGTCAACAATGCCTCCAAAATTATCAGAAATCTTTCTAGTAAACGACAATGGTAGACCAATTATGAAACAGGGAGATCCAACTTTGAGAGGCATTGGCACTCAGCACCAGCTCAGATTTGTGAAGAATAATTACCTGACCAGATGCAGCATCATAGTCCTATAACAATTTTTCTAAAACCGGAGGAGTGGTTTTGTCAGCTCTAAAATAAAGGATGCCGTCATCGGCAAAGAAGAGATGAGTAATAAAAAGCGCATTCCTTGCAACTCTAATCCTGGACAGAACTTTAGTGATATGCATGTGATACAACTTAGAGCACAACCATTCTGTATAGATGATGAATAAGTAGGGTGACAAAGGGTCAACTTGGCGTAGGCCTCTTTTGGGACTGAAAGATGTGGAAATGGAACCATTCATCCTTAGTTTGTATGTCACACTTGTAATGAATGTCATGATTTTAGAAATCCAACAGCAATCAAAGCCCAGTTAAAGCAGCAAAAGTCTCAAAAATTGCCATTCCACTCTGTCGTACGCCTTGGACATGTCTAATTTAAGTGATCCATAAACTGTTTTAACTGAAGAAGCCTTCTTAATGGAGTGCGACGTCTCATGTGCAATTAAGCAGTTATCAGTAATATATCGGTCTTTAACAAATGTAGATTGAGCCGGAGATATTACCTCCTGGAGAATTCCCTGCAATCTATTAGATAGGACCTTCGAAATGGTTATAGCTAGAACTCCACTGAGGCTGATTGGTCGATACTGCTCCAACTTCTCTACATGTATCTGTTTAGGAATGAGGACAATAAGTGTGTCATTAATATGCTCATCTAAAATACCATGATTAAGAAATTGCAAGCAAGTATGAATAAAGTGGTCCTTGCTAGAATTCCAAAACTTCTGATAAAAAAGTGCGGGGAAACCATCAATGCCAGGAGCTTTAGTTGGATGAAGCTGAACAATAGCGTTTGTGATCTCGTCGGCAGTATAAGGAGCCAATAATAAGGCGTTGTGATCACTGGTAACTTTAGTAGGAACAACAGCTAGCATATCATGAAGGTTAACCTCTGAAATGTTGCTTTGAGATTCAAATAAGTTCATAAAATAGTGTACCGCTTCCTGATGAATCAGCGACAAGTCAGAGGTGAAAGAACGATCAGATCTCTTGAGACTTGAAATTCTTTTTGTGCGGTTTCTACAAGAGGCCTTCGCATGAATAGTACCTTGTATTTTGGTCCCCTTCAGTGAGACAAGTTACCCTAGCCCTTTGACACCACATAAGCTCTTCCTGAAGTAGCCATTCATCCAATTCACGCATAAGAAACTTCTCCTTATTAATATTAGCCGGCGTTCGATTCTATTGCCGAGTGTTAGCAGAATCACGCTTCAAAGCTTTTAATCTTTTATTAACATCGCCGAAAGAGTTTCTGTTCCCTTGTTGTAACCTGCCAAAAGTGGCCATCAATTTTTCTATGAAAGCGTGTTGTAAAGGCTTAGAATTCGACACAGAATTGACGATAGATGAAAAATGAGAATCTTGAAGCACATTTTCTCAAACCTGAAAGGCTTATGGCTGCAAACTTGGTGATGTTCTAGCTTCAACAAAACAGGACAATGATCAGAATGGTGTGCGACCAAATGTGTAACAGTTGCACTTGGGAAGAATGATCTCCAGTCGGAGCAGGCAAAGGCTCTATCAAGTCTGCACCAAACTTCGTAATTACATCACTGTTTATTAGAATAAGTATATGGGACTCCCTTGTAACCTAGATCAGATAAAGAGCAATCTCGAATAACTGTTTGGAACTGACTGATCAAAGACTTTCTTCCATAAGCATTCCCTATCGTCTCCGAAAATTTTAGAATTTTATTAAAGTCACCGAAAACAAACCAAGGTAACTGAGACATATTGCGCAGCTGACGAAGCAGTGCCCAACTTCGATGACGCAAGGATGCTACATGGGATCCATAGAAGAGGCTTGCTCTAAAATTAGTTGAGTAATTAACTGTGAAGTCGATATGATAAAACGAATAATAGGTTATAGTAATCTCAATATCGTGACTCCACAACAAAGCTAATCCTCATGAAAGTCCCTTAGGAGGAACAACAAAACAATTTTGAAACCCTAAAATTGACGTGATTCTCTGCCACTTGTGAACTGCCGTCTTAGTCTCAATCAGGCCAATAATTCGAGGACTAGACGTATGGACAACGTCTTTGAGACTCCGAATTGCAGAGACAGTCCCCAACCCTCTGCAATTCCACGTCAAAATATGGTTCTTGGCGGGGCTGGTGATCAGCCGCCGCCAAAACATTGGAATCAAAACGGAACGAATCTGTATCTTCGTCATCCAATGAAGTCTCAGTTGTGTGATGATCGTGACTGGCGTTACTGCAAGTAATCTGTCTGCCTAAGTAAGGGTGATGTCGAGAGTGTGGTAACGAAGGACAGCGAAGATACATGTGTCTGCTTCTCCAAGTATGTGCAAGTGTGTTTAGATTTTGGGCTGTCATCTGATTAGTCTAGGCCGTAGACATTAATCGCTGACATTCATTTAAAATGAGGCTGAGGTGTGAACTTGGGCTTTAATCAGAAATGGTATTGTCTGGGCCAACAACAGTTGAATTATGAGGCCCAAATAGGAGAATATGATCAGCATTAGAATCCTCTATTTCAGAGACAGCTCCACTAGAACTCTATACAGGTAGAGACGTGTCACCCTTGCAGTCAGCCACCTTTGCTATTCTTATAGCAATCGCCTTACATTTTCGGCTGCCCTCTGACAATTTAACCCCTCGAGTGTTACAACTCTGCTACTGCCAACTGTCAGGTCATGATGCGATCCTGATGTTCCCATGATTGGCATGTCTTTGACAAAACATCTTTAGACAATTCAGGCTGGAGTTCAATCTCATATTGGAACAGAAGTACAGCGTTCAGAAGACGCATGATCAAGATACGGTTTATTCTGAAGATTCAGGATCTTTCCAGTTGATGTCGGCTAGCAAAGACACAGATTGAACGAGAGGACATTCAAATATCTCCTTACCAGAATTGGAAACCACCTGTCTAACTTGTCGAAGAAGATACCTTATGAAGAAGATATTGACGATGAGATTAATTGATTGAAGTCTCGAAGATGTCAACAAAGTTATTTGATGGGAGCCAAACGACAGATCATCATAAAAGATTTGTGCGATCAAATATACGCAGATTGGCTGAGAGAATATCGGATGGCTTGGGGTGGAAGTCATCTTTGAAGATTGAATATAGATCGAATATTCAGCAAATATTTCGCAACATTCCCGAAATATCTGACGACTTATTCTGATCGGTTTAGGGTTCCGTCCAAGCATATAAATACAATGCTAGGGCATCCTTATGTGTGCGCTTCCTGAGAGAAAAGATAAACACGAGAGTTCGTGAGATTCGGGGAGAAGCGACGGCTGGCCATTCCACCTCGGAATACCAGCCCTGAAGCAACAGTCTGTTCAGTGTGGTGTTCAAGCTGTGCTGGAGGATCAACGAAGTACACACACACAGCTATCAAGCTACGTCTTTGAGAAAAGGCGACTGGACTTCTGAGAAGTTCAAGACTAGGCCGAGAGAGAAGTCTCGTCCTACCCATAGGGGATCGAGGGGAGTGGCGACGAACCGAGATTGCAAATCCAAGAGAAGGAGAGTTAGAGGCTAGGCGATTACAAACACGGGGTTGTGTAAGACTAAGACCACTTGTAGCTCTAAATCTCGTAATACGATTTGTGTCCCATTATAGGGTGTGGGAAACCCCCCAGAGTAGGCGAGGCCGAACTGGGTAACATATCTTGCGTGCTCCTGTCTTTTTACTTTGGTTTCCGATACTGCTTGATAAACTGTTTAATCACCTGTTGGAACACTCTCTGGTAGAGTTCGGTTCTAGTTAACTGTGTGTGTCTCAGTTATCTTCTCTGACTACGGGGTCATTGCAAGAGGTGTTCAAGGTCTGGTGCAACTGTACCCTGAACACAAGCTTGAACAGGGGATAAAATTTCAAATGGTATCAGAGCAAACACTCGACACACTGAGTGGGATCCTGGAACTGTTCAAGATGACTGCACAGCAAGGACAGCTACCATCAAGCTCGGTTCATGACTGGAAGATAAACACCAAAACTTACAGAAGTAAAGATGTTTGCATGGTTGCGTTCAGCTCTTCAAGTCACATGGAGAAAGATCGCTGGTACTTCGACAGCGGATGCTCTGCCCATATGACAGGAGACCCCAGATTTCTTATGAAGATTCGACCTGTGATTAAGAAGCAGTTCGTCACCTTCGGAGACGGAGGAAAGGGACAGGTAATCGGCTGTGGGACATTGAAGGTTCCGGATCTACATGTCCTCAAAGACACTCTCCTAGTTGAAGGACTGAAAGTGAACCTGATCAGCATAAGTCAACTTTGCGACGGAGGATATCATGTCAAGTTCACTCACAACTCATGCCAAGTTCTCGACAAAGATGGAGAAATATTGATGAAAGGAAGCAAAGCAGCCAACAACTGTTATGTCATCGGCTTTGATGGAACAGGCTCTGGAACAGGTACTGGAACAGCCTGTTTGTCTAGTCAAGCAGATGAGATGTCCCTTTGGCACAGACGGTTGGGACATCTGAATCTCAAGACATTGAAGAAACTCTGCTCATCTGGACTCATCAGAGGAATGCCAAATGTCAAAGGAAGTCAGGATGTGATGTGTGGAGAATGTCAGATCGGGAAACAGACGAAAGCATCACACCCCAAGATCTCTCAAATCAGCACCAACCGACCTCTGGAACTGATCCATATGGACTTGAAGGGACCAATACAGACTGAGAGCTATGGAGGAAAGAAGTATGTTCTGGTCTGTGTTGACGACTTCACCAGATTCACCTGGACAAGGTTCCTTCGTGACAAGACCGAAGCAACTCAACAATTCATAGAGCTTGCAACTCTTATCCAACGAGAAAGGGAAGATAAAGGAGAAAAACTGGTGTCCATCAGGAGTGATAATGGCGCAGAATTCAAAAATGCTACTATGAGTACCTACTGTACGAAACACGGAATTGCTCATCAGTTCGCATCAGCAATCACTCCTCAGCAGAATGGGGTGGTGGAACGGAAGAATCGTACCATTCAAGAAATGGCCCGAGTAATGATCCATGCCAAAAAGATTCCTCTAATGTTCTGGTCCGAAGCTATGAATACAGCATGTCACATCATAAATCGAGTTACTATATGCACGGGAACGGAGAAGACATGCTATGAACTCTGGAAAGGAAAGAAGCCCACTGTCAAATATTTCCACATTTTTGGAAGTGAGTGCTACATTCTGAACGACCGGGAGTACCGACAGAAGCTAGATCCAAAGAGTGATGAAGGGTTCTTTCTTGGGTATTCTTCAAACAGACGAGCATACCGGGTGTTCAACAAGCGCACAGGATCAGTCATGGAATCTATAAATGTCAAAGTAAAAGATGAAGTGTTCGTACAGGCGGTCCCGGATGACACTGACGACAGTATTAGCACAGCACCTGCGACACAACCATCATCCCAGCAGACTGAGCATGACCCGTCTGAAGGCTCCTCCGACAACTCCATTGAAGATCATCCCTCTGACGACGCTGTTACTGTCAACCCCCAAGAAAATGTCACTACGCTACAACCCTCTCGACGAATTGCCAGGGATCGCCCAATCTCTGAAGTTATTGGCTCACCCTGTAACGGAGTTCAAACTCGCAGAATTCTGAGCAACTCCAGAGAATTGCCTGCCTGCTCGTGTTTCCTCTTATTAATCGAGACGAAAAACATAAAGGAAGCGTTACTTGATGAGTATTGGGTCCTCGCTATGCAGGAGGAACTGGAAGAATTTGCTCGAAACGATGTATGGGATTTGGTTCCAAGACCTGATGGGGTCAACGTCATTGGTACAAAATGGATCTTCAAAAACAAGTCTGACGCATCGGGGAACATCACAAGAAACAAAGCTCGCCTTGTGGCACAAGGATACACTCAAATAGAAGGGATAGACTTTGAGGAAACCTTCGCTCCAGTCGCACGTCTTGAAGCCATCCGCCTACTGCTTGCTCTGGCATGTCACTTAAAGTTTCGACTATTCCATATGGATGTCAAAAGTGCTTTCCTAAACGGATTTCTGAATGAGGAGGTTTTCGTCGCTCAACCAAAAGGGTTTGAGGATCCGCATCACCCAGCATCGGTGTACCACCTGAAGAAAGCCTTATACGGTCTCAAACAAGCACCCAGAGCTTGGTATGAGCGTCTCACTGTGTTCCTCGTCGATCATGGATATGTGCGAGGGGGAGTGGACAAAACCCTGTTCGTTAAACACACAAGGTCAGACTTTATTATCGCACAAATCTATATTGACGATATTGTGTTTGGGTCCAATACCCAGAAACTGGTGGATCAATTTGTTGAACAGATGCAGAAGGAGTTCAAGATGAGCATGGTTGGGGAAATGAACTACTTTCTAGAACTCCAGGTTACTCAGAAGGAAGACGGCATTTTCATCTCTCAAAGCAAGTATGCCAAGAATCTGATAAAGAAATTTGATCTTGAGAAAGCAAGCCACAAACGAACTCCGGCCGCTACTCACATAAAGGTAACCAAAGATGAGGCTGGAACAAGTCGATCAGACGCTGTACAGGAGTATGATTGGGAGCCTCCTGTACTTGACAGCCAGTAGACCAGATATAGCATATGATGTTGGCGTTTGTGCAAGATACCAGGCAGATCCCAAGGAAAGTCATCTCCTACAAGTTAAGAGAATCATAAAGTATGTATGCCGGACTGTTGATTTTGGAATCTGGTATACCAAGGACACCAACCCACATCTGGTTGGCTACTGCGACGCAGACTGGGCAGGAAACGCTAAAGATCGAAAGAGCACATCTGGAGGATGCTTCTTCTTAGGAAATAACTTGGTCTCGTGGTTCAGCAAAAAGAAAAACAGTATCTCATTGTCTACGGCTCAAGCAGAATACATAGCAGCAGGAAGCAGCTGCACTCAACTTCTATGGATGAAGCAGATGCTGTCTGAATACAAAGTTAAACAAGAAGAAATGACCCTGTACTGTGGCAATATGAGTGCAATCAGTATCTCAAAGAACCCAGTGCAACACTCCAGGACGAAACACATAGACATCACTTCATCCGAGAGCTGGTTGAACAGAAGGTGGTTACTCTTACGCATGTTACAACAGACAAGCAATTGGCGGACATACTCACCAAACCACTTGATGCCGCTCAGTTTGAAATACTCAGATCCTCCTTGGGTCTGTGTGTTATCAAGAACTAAGTGTTCCAGACAGGGGTCAGTCACAGGCAGAACACCAGCTCAAACAGTTGGGCTGACCACCTATCAACAGGAAGCTGGAACAGAAGGTACATACCTAGAAATTTACATTCTTATACTTTCAGAAATCAGTCCTATGTCATCATAAAATGACCGGGAAAAGAACGGAGTATCTACCCGAAATAAGGAGAGTGTGCAGACTGCGATGGAAAATCAGACGATTTCTCGACCCTAAATAAGGCAATCTCCTCTGCTCACCCAAGGCTTGCTCTCATACTGCCAAGAAGGAAGTACGAACGATTGATCAAGCTTGAGTGAGCTAAAGGTGACAAAGTGGTCAATAAAAGCCGAATGTATTGAAACCTGCTGCAGATTCTGTGACCGGTTCTGCAGAAGAAGGGTAAGTCCGCAGGGCGAAGAGTGTGATCATGATAAGCAGGAGAATGAGAATGCAAGTGGAGAACTGCAAGCGAAGCAATTGGGTAATGTGATAGAAGAGTCCCATACACCCTACAAGAATGAAGACTTGGATGCGCCACTCAAGGATATTGATGATATTGCCGATGAGTTTCTAAACGAGAAGATTTCAACTCTTGTCGAGACAAAAGGTGACCACCTTTCAGAAGCCCAGGGCGTAGATATGGAGGCAAGTGTGGCAGATGATGCAGTCTCAATTATGGAGTTAGGTGGTGAGAAAGTTTTATCTCGAGAGTCGTCTAGCTCTTGTCCAGAGAAAAATTAAGGGACCGAAAGGATGCATGATGGTGAATCCGCCAGCTACTCCTGACTTGGTGTCAAAGGAAGAAAGATAATGAGAATGCTTCAATGTGATTGAGGATCAGAAGTTTCAGACCCCTCTGAGAAAAATGAGGAGCCTAATGGACAAGGACCTTGATAAGGCTGTCCAAAATTCGCACATGGAAAGGACTATCACTCATGAAGGAAATGAACTTGTCAAGTTTCCAGAAAAACCCAACACCGACAAGGCAGCTGAGAAGACATCTGTTGAAGCAGTGTTTCGATGACTGGAAACCAGATAACAGAGATTTCAAGGGGAATCGGAACTCAGTATCACTGGCTGAACTAAAAAGAGTACTGAAAAGGAGAAACCAAAGAAGAAAGTGACCATCCAATCATACTTGACTGAAGTATCCACCCAGAGGAATAACTCTAGCACAGATGCAGGGGGAGCAAGTACAGGACGAGGAGTGCTCCAGGATCTGTTCCACTCAGTGTATCAACTGAAGTGTCTGAGCATGAATTGTTGTTAGTCGGTACAGATACAACAGCTAAATGAAAAGGCGTGTAGAAGAAGGTCATCTCTAAAAGGCTACCTAATAAGACGTCAGTCCCAAGGGAGTCATCCCTAATAGCAACACTGACTATATTCTACTAAAGGATGTAGAGATCATTCAGGGGTTCGAACAGCCGCTAAGTCGTGTTGGTCGGACAGTCTCACGGTATGTGTCTTTGTCCCTGGCCATGTTCGAGGGGGAGTTGACCAGATTCCAGATACCGAAGAGTCGTAAGTGCTCTATTAGCTTGCGCGGATTTATTGGTTGGTTGAACTCGGTTGGACCCCTTGCCAGTTTGTGGCAAAAAGGGGGAGTAGTTCCGTCTAAAGATAGATTCGGTTTTGCCAAAATGCCAAGGGGGAGATTGATGTTCCCATGATTGGCATGTCTTTGACAAAACATCTGTAGACAGTTCGAGCTGGAGTTCAATCTCATATTGGAACAGAAGTACAGCGTTCAGAAGACGCATGATCAAGATACGGTTTATTCTGAAGATTCAGGATCTTTCCAGTTGATGTCGGTCAGCAAAGACACAGATTGAACGAGAGGACATTCGAATATCTCCTTACCAGAATTGGAAACCACCTGTCTAACTTGTCGAAGAAGATACCTTATGAAGAAGATATTGACGACGAGATTAGTTGATTGAAGTCTCAAAGATGTCAACAAAGTTATTTGATGGGAGCCAAACGACAGATCGTCATAAAAGATTTGTGCGATCAAATATACGCAGATTGGCTGAGAGAATATCGGATGGCTTGTGGTGGAAGTCATCTTTGAAGATTGAATATAGATCGAATATTCAGCAAATATTTCACAACATTCCCGAAATATTTGACGACATATTCTGATCGGTTTAGGGTTCCGTCCAAGCATATAAATACAATGCTAGGGCATCCTTATGTGTGCGCTTCCCGAGAGAAAAGATAAACACGAGAGTTCGTGAGATTGGGGGAGAAGCGACGGCTGGCCATTCCACCTCGGAATACCAGCCCTGAAGCAACAGTCTGTTCAGTGTGGTGTTCAGGCTGTGCTGGAGGATCAACGAAGTACACACACAGCTATCAAGCTACGTCTTTGAGAAAAGGCGACTGGACTTCCGAGAAGTTCAAGACTAGGCCGAGAGAGAAGTCTCGTCCTTCCCACAGGGGATCGAGGGGAGTGGCGACGAACCGAGATTGCAAATCCGAGAGACGGAGAGTTAGAGGCTAGGCTATTACAAACACGGGGTTGTGTAAGAGTAAGACCACTTGTAGCTCTAAATCTCGTAATACGATTTGTGTTCCATTATAGGGTGTGGGAAACCCCCCAGAGTAGGCGAGGCCGAACTAGGTAACATACCTTGCGTGCTCCTGTCTTTTTACTTTGGTTTCCGGTACTGCTTGATAAACTGTTTAATAACCTGTTAGAACACTCTCTGGTAGAGTTCGGTTCTAGTTAACTGTGTGTGTCTCAGTTATCTTCTCTGACTACGGGGTCATTGCAAGAGGTGTTCAAGGTCTGGTGCAACTGTACCCTGAACACAAGCTTGAACAGGGGATAAAATTTCAGATCCAATTTTATCAAGTTGCACGGCTGGTGACGTTTCATGATCCAAAGTAGTCGTGTCCAAATAACTCACCGGTGCATTGTTCTGAATGGCCATTGATTCCGGGAAGATATCAATATTGTTGCATTTTCTAATAGCATCATTAACATGTAGTTTGGGACCTTCAGTAGGCACTGAACTAAGAACATCACCACCCCTCACCCATGAGATGTATTTGAGTTGCAATTTTTCATTGATGGTAATTCATGTTAGAAATAAATTAATGAGATTAACAGGAATACATCAAGGATCGAAACTCAATTCAGATTATATAGAACGTACCGTTAGAACCTTGAATATGCGGAAGCGTAACTTTGAAACGGATATGCACATGAGTACACCGGATTAGATCTTCCAGTCCTGTCACCAGAGTCATCTCATCTTTTCCACCGACAGGGCAAGAAAAGCGATCGTCTTAAGATGTGGTGGACCGGGGACCATAACCCATATAAATAGTGGTATGCTAGGGCACATCAGATGTGGTGGACCGGGGACCATAACCCGTCTTAAGATGTGGTGGACCGGGGACCATAACCCACTATTGTCATAATTACCTTTCCACCTCTCATAGAAAGATAATTACCAGATGATATTTACACAATAACCCTCATAACATTATACACATAAGCCAATATAAATCACAACTAGGCCACTTTAGTTAGGCTTATTTAAATGATAGCACACACATTCATTTTATTTACATGTGTGACCCTACATAAGTGGTTAATTTACAAAATTAACCCAACAATCTCCCACTAGGTCACATGTGTAAATACTAAATGTACAACGAAAGTGAGCGCAAAGCTACTTTCATACTTTCAAGGTATATCCCCTATCCGGTCCATTAACTATGCTGACATGGGATCAAGGCGGCCTTCGTATGCATCATCAATACTCGACCAAGCTTGTCACGGATGCAAACATAATTAAACGACATGGATTCATCATGAGTGTGCAGCATGGAAATTACATGAACTGTGATCTCACATGTCTATTTCCAACTGGTCCCTTAAGCGAGATCAACAACATTACACAGAGTGCATACTAGCAACAACAATTATGCAGAACGTAATTCGATAGGATAGATCAAAATCTGTATCCAACACAGAGCAGCGCACAAGACAAACTCTCACTAAATATGAATATCCTCAAATAAGGTAACTGGCATATGATCACTATGCCACTGAAAGACCTCAGATAGTAATCCCTTTTATAAAGTGGATCCGCAACGGAGTTTGTTACAAAATACTCTATATGTTCACTCTATATCTCTTAATTACAACTAACATATCGATATCAATGTTATCACATTGAATGTCTCTACTTGCCAACATAATACGGTACAGTCAAATTTGTCACATATCAATATAAACGGTCTTTCGCAACACGAAATTGGAAGTTTTATAGTGACGATAAATACAAATCATATTCGTTAATTAATGCCTCAAATATGCTGTTCAAAACTGACATAGCAATAATTAGATTATCATAATCTTATTAAGCATCACATTGTAGTCATTAACGTAAGGGATCTCTAGCAAATATGACAGTCAATAACGTAACGTAAGTTTTATAGTGTAACATGTTCTCTTGATAATGAATTCAATAGTAAATTCCCCAAATATCTGCACAACATTATCATGTATGTAACTTTTGAATGCATACATACTTCAACAAGTAAATGAGACTACAGTGTCTCAATTGCGAATGTGTGTACCCCAAGTTCCATAATGTAAGAAAATCATATCTTAATCCCATTGAACCGTGATATACACATCAGCCATAATTTGTGTTTCATCTCCAAACAAGCAAGATGACAATACAATAGACAAGAATATCATCGACTAAAAGTGTACACCTAATCGTATCTGACTCGGAATTCATAATACATATTCTTGAGGTAGTTGAGTTTGTCCTACTGAAATAATAAGTATCTAGACTGGAGAACAAATACACATTGTCTTGTGATTGATTTTCCCGAGCATGTCTGCAAATTTAATCAATCACCCCATAATAAGAGACAATTTTCTTTTCAATAACAATGTCCCAACCATATCTCCCCTCAAACTCAATTTCCTCGAGAATTGTGAGAAAAAAATCTCGACAACCAAAATATGAATTTCAACGTCTTCAAATCTCATACATCATATATGAAATTTAAGACCACAAGGAAATTCAACAACCAATTTGTATGCACTTTCTAAAGGATGATATTCAATACAAAATTGTGCAATGAAGCACCAAAATGTAGCAGATGTTTCTCAAATAGAAAACAAGTCAAACCAAGTAAACATGCTCACCAACACCATAATCATGCATGTCATACACTATGCATTAACCAAAGTAAGCTTTAAAAGCATATCATGACATTCACAAGATATCAGCACACGTTAATAGCAAGTCGGAGGACAGTGGTATTAACTGTAAGTGATATCTTTTTCCAGTGAATAAATATTGACAATAAGGTGATGTTAAACAATAAACCATCGGAGGATGGATTTATTATTCCCATCGAATACTAAAGATCATCAACTATTTATCAATAAGTACGTCTGCAGCTACATTAAATATTGACTTTCCGGAAGGTTTATCAATATTCAAACAAGCTACACACATCCGATATAATAGACCGTGCCAACCTACACAGATACATCACGGAGGTGATCGTGTTTTCTATTTCAACAGACAGATGTAAAATATCAGTCCATAGTAGGAATGTCAATTTTAGAGACTAAATCTCAAGTGATGTTGTGTTTCCAAAGAAGTTCATGGTTCCAAACAATAGGACAGAACAAGATCAAAAGAGACAAGTCTGTCGATTCAATTGAACCATTACATAAATCAAAACTTTAAAAGCAGATAATGACATTCACAAGATACCTGGTACCATTAATAGCACGTCGGAGGACTATGATATTAACTGCAAGGGCATCTTATTAAGTGATAAACCATTGACGATAATTGATGTCAAATAATAAACCATCGGAGGATGGATTTACTATTCACATCAAAATACTAAAGATCGTCACACATTTATCACCACGGGTATGTATGAAGCCACGCTGAATACTAATGTGCGGAGGCCTAAATTAGTATCCTTGTAAACTGCACACATGTATCTTTCGAGCCTCCACTCAACCATGAATGTCCTAACCTAATATATGGCACATAGAACAAGTTTGAACATAATAGAAGCACTAAGAAAAGGGTCTAAAACGTTTGCATGATACAAGCACACCCCTTCAACCGAATGAAGGGTTTAGCTACGAGTATCCATGGAAGAGGATATCATAGCTAAGTGCACTAAAAGTAAATGGTTTTGGAAATCTAAAACAAGAAAAGCAAAGAGGGATCACGGTTTTGAACAAGAGGGCTCTCGGTTTTGACAAGAAAATAAGAGAAGAATACTTGATGGACCATATTTATATGATTCATCAAGACAGTTAAACCCACCAAATTATACGCTTTGTCTTAACAACTTTTACTTGTTAGTTTCACTTTTGTTCTACAGGCTATTTAGAGGATTAGAGATGAAACGAGCTAAAAAGGAGTTCTTAAAGCTAAAAATGGATTACAAGTCATTCCAGGCCACGACCAGATTCTTGCTTTACAACCTTCATGAACCCAACGTGGAATCACTCAAACATGTCCCAATGACTTTTTCCAAACCTCAACAAAGATCAAGAACTCAAGTGAATGCCAAGTCTAGCCACCCATGTGCAAGGCTTGTGCCTTGTCTTTTGATTGCAACCAAGAAGCAACCATGATGCCACCAAGGTCTAACCGGAGATTGTGGGGGAACCGATGGCTTTTGAGAAACAAATATCACAACCCACTCACTTCCTCCTCCACCTCATGGTCGGCGGCTTTGCTTGGGATGATGCAACATGGCCGGCGGCTTTGGGAGGAGCTCTCCCCGTTTGCCATTTGTTTGGCTCCCCTCCTCTCCCTTGCCTATAAATACAACATCCCCTCTCCTTGAATCAATGTCCTTAATCCTTTGTTCTAGTCCCAAAAAGGTCCCATAGTCCTAGTTTGAGTCCCATGTTCCATATTCTCTAGTCCTTGTAGAAAATCTCTCTAGATTTTAGGCACAATCCTTGTAAACACTTTACTTGGTTTGTTCTAGAGTACTCTTGTTGGTTCTTGAGTACTCTTGTTGTTCTTGAGTTTACTCCTGTTGGTTCTTGAGTATTCTCCTCTTTACTTTCTTGTCTTTCAAAACCGAAACCCTCTTTGTTATTTTCCTTGTCTTCGATTTCAAAACCATTTACTTTTAAGCACTTAGCTATGATATCCTCTTCCATGGATAATCGTAGCTAAACCCTTCATTCGGTTGAAGGGGTGTGCTTGTATCATAAAACATTTTAGACCCTTTTCTTAATGCTTCTATTGTGTTCAAAACTTGTTCTATGTGCCATATAATAGGTTAGAACACTATTGGTTGAGTGGAGGCTCGAAAGAGCAAAGCTCTTCCATGGGGTTCGTGAACATACGTGGTTAAGTGGAGGCTCGAAAGAGCACAGCTTTTCTGTGGAGTTCAACTTCTTTTAAACACCATTTGGTTGATCGGAAATGATTGATCAAATGGATGCATGACGGAGCGCACTGCACTGTCGTTAAGGTGCAATGTTCTCTGTACAAATAAATTTCTATTTTCCGCTACTCGCGACTACATTACTGGGTAATAAGTGGTAAGTAGGGGTCGAACCCAAGGGAATTAGAGGGGTAACTGTTCTTTAGGGGATTGTATGGTGAGTGATTTGAGATCGATTGCGGACTTACTGCTAATTACTAAGCTACTGTTTTTGGTTTTTTTGGTTTTTTATGCGGAAAAGTAAATACAGAAATTAAATACAGAAATTAAAATACTAAAAGTAAAAGAGTTAAGGGAAGAAGACTTACAGTGGGTGATGCGTGATTGCGATTCCTCCGGTAGATGAGCGGTTGATGGTTGTAGTTGATCGAGCAGTTTATAAAAGTAAATACAGGGGGTTTTGTAATTCAAGGAAAACATTCAGTTTCAGGGGCCTTGTATCATAGACTGTTTATTGTTTTAGTAACCCTTCTAAGTATTCAAACGTGTATCAAGGCCTTTTCCGGTGCTCGATTTGCCACACTGTCTAGTCTTTTGCAAAAGTGTTCGAAAGTGAATCAAGGCCATTTCAAGCACTCGACTTGCAACACTGTCTAGTCTTTTGCAAAAAACATAAAGCCCTTGTTCTACTTAGACTAGCACCCCATTTCAAGGCATACTAGCCTATGTGCATCCATTTTGGGTTGTCTTTTCCGATTTACCCAAAATGGTGTTTGAGAGAGATCAAACTCCTCAGATAAGCTTTGCCATTTCAAGCATCCACTTACCCGAGTATGTTTGCGAACTTCCACAGAAGAGCTTTGCCATTTCAAGCGTCCACTCAACCTTGGAAGTTCTGATCTAATATATGGCACATAGAACAAGTTTTGAATACAGAGAAAAGAAACTAAAAGAATTAAAACATTTTATAATACAAGTACGCCCCTTTAACCGAATAAAGAGTTTAGCTACGAATATCCATAGAGGTGGATACCATAGCTAAATACTCGTGGTTTTTTGAAAACAGTAAGAAGGAAAGGGGTGGAATACTCAAGAACCAACAGGAGTATTCCCAATTTCCTACTGAATACTCAAGAACCAACAGGAGTATTCTCTAAAGTATAATACTCAAGAACAAACAGGAGTATTATTTCCAATCAGTATAATACTCAAGAACAAACAGGAGTATTATTTCCAAAACCAAACTTACAAAGTAACAAACTTAGAGAGAGAAGTGTTTTATGATTTTTGGGATGATGAAATGAGGAGGAGGAGCTCTCCTTTTATAGCCATGGAGGAGGAGAATGGGTGGTGTAGATGGCTCCATGTGGTTTTTATCTAAGGGAGGAGGAGGAGGAGCAAGGAGGAGATGACACATGGGGGGAGCCAAAAGCCGCCGGTCACCTTGCGGGGAGGAGGAGAAGCCACCGGTGGCCGGTTGTCCAAGGAGGAGAGGAGGTGGTCTTGGCCACCTCTTGCACAAAGCCACCAGTCACCAATGGAGGAGGAGGAGTTTTGTGATTGTTGTGCAGTTGACGGAGCGCACTGCACTGTCGTTAATGTGCAATGTTCTCTGTACAAATAAATTTATATTTTCTGCTACTCGCGACTACACTACTGGGTAGTAAGTGGTAAGTAGGGGTCGAACGCAAGGGAATTAGAGGGATAGTCGTTCTTTGGGGGATTTGTACAGCGAGGGAGCGTGTTTTAAGGTTGATTTAGATTTTAGCGCGATTGACTAAGCTACTGTTTTTGGTTTTTTTGGTTTTGAGTGCAGAAAAGTAAATTACTGAAAATAAATACTGAAAATAAAGGAGTTAAGGGAAGAAGACTTACAGTGGGTGATGCGTGATTGCGATTCCTCCGGTAGATGAGCGGTTGATGGTTGTAGTTGATCGAACAGTTTATAAAAGTAAATACAGGGGGGTTTTTTGTAATTCAAGGAAAAGTATTCGGTTTCAGGTACCTTGTATTATAACATGTTTATTAATAACCGTTAGTAACCTTTCTAAGTATTCAAAGATGAATCGAGGCCCTTTCACAGCGCAAGACTTGCAACATCGTTTAAAGCAACACTTGTTCTACTTCAGACTAATTCCTCCTTTCGAAGTATCTTAGCCTTTTGTGCATCCACCTGATCTCTCAGTTACGATCGACCAAGTGGTGTTTTAGATAAGTCGAACACCTCGATAAGTTTTGCTTGTTACAGCTTCCACTTACCGAGTATGATCACGAATCCCCACGGAAGAGCTTTGCTTGTTACAGCTTCTACTCAACCTTGGAAACTCTGACTATAAATGGCACATAGAACAAGTTTTGAATACAAAGAAATGAAACTAAAATAAATTAAAACATTATATAATACAAGAAAATACCTTCGACCGAATGAGGAGTTTAGCTACGAATATCCATGGAAAAGGACATCATAACTAAATACTCGGGGTTTTTGAAAACAGTAAGAGGGAAAGGGGTGGAATACTCAAGAACCAACAGGAGTATTCCCAATTTCCTACTGAATACTAAAGAACCAACAGGAGTATTCTCTAAAGTATAATACTCAAGAACAAACAGGAGTATTATTTCCAATCAATATAATACTCAAGAACCAACAGGAGTATTATTTCAAAAAACCAAACTTACAAGTAACCAAATGTTTTAGAGAGATAAGTTACAATTTTTGTGGATGATGATATGAGGAGGAGGATGGCTCCTTTTATAGCCACAAGGGGAGGAGGATGGAGGGTGGAGATGGCTCCATGTGGTTTTACATCAAGGGAGGAGAAGGGAGGAGGAAGGTGTGGAGAGGAGGAGGACAAGTGGCGCCACCCTATGGTGCTTCCCTTAGCCGCCGGTTGTGGGTTACCAAAGGGGAGGAGTTTGTGGCTTTGGCCACCTCCAAGCCAAAGCCACCGGTCATCCAAAGAGGAAGAGAGGAGGAGCCACCCAATGAGTCATCCATTTCACACTAGCCGCCGGTCACTTTGTTCATGGGTGTGTTTTGACAGTTTTGTGCAGTCTTTTCACAAAACTATCAGTCCAATTTTTCTCCGGTCTGACTTTGGTTGTTCCTCGGTTGAATTTAATTTGAGTAATTCAATGTCAGGATCTTGATATCTCTTCATTCAGCGTCTGATCTTGACCTTGGATTGACTCTTAATATATTTTCAGCGTAAAATCCTCTCCTTAGCGTGTTTTCTCTTTAGTCTCTAAAATGCCAGTAGAAATAAATTGGGACTAACAAGCAGAAGTAAAATAGACCAACAGTCTAATTTGGTGGGTTTTACTGTGTTTTTGATTCGTATAATTATGGTCCATAAGATTACCCCACACTTTTAGTTGTTCATCCCGAACAATGCTATTAAAGGGCGGTACTCTAAGTTTGGTTTTAAAATATGAAAATTAGACTGTGGGACTCGATTTATCCTAATTCATGCATTACTTACTTATTACCAAATTGAACTGTGTAAATAAATAGAAGAAACTTGATACTTGTACCTCCGTGCTGAGATGCAAATTATTCTGGATGTTTCGGGAGATAGCCCTTTTTAGGCTCCTGGACTGCAACCTCGGGATCGTCTCTCACTATATGGTTTCCTTGTAGCTTTCTCTAGTACATGATTCAGTTCGGGTTTCAATGGTTTGAGTACTTTGATTTTCTTTTGGCGAGGGACTGCTTTTTGTAGTGAATCGGCCTTTGGCCTTTGATTTGACTCTTTGAGTACTTCACTTTTTGTTTGGTTAAAACCTTCACAATTTTGGGCCTTTGGCCTCTTGATTTGCTTCTTTGAGCTTTTTGCGTCTTTGTGACTTGCTAGTCCATTTTCTCAAGCCTTTTTGGGAGGTCCAATCATCGCCCACAAGCCTATGGAAATACCTCCCCGCTCCTCTCATCGTTGTTGTTTTGCGCGGGTCAAGATGAGGGTCGCTCATCTATTTTCTCGGCTACTTTGACTAGAGAGAGGACGGTCTGATTCCCGTCCTCGCCTTTTTTCTTTTTGCATAAACACTGGATGGTGGAGATGACTTCAATCTTCACTGAAACCCAAAGTGCAGCCTCCACTGACTTCGAAAACCATATAGTTTGATTCGATCCTTCGATTGCTTACCAAGCCTCACTAGGGCATTTCTATCAACTCAACATCCCTAGTTTATCTCAGCATAAAGGGACAAATGAGAAGTTACGTTCTAAGTTTTTAGACAGTTGAATTTTCACAAGGTAAATGCATGAATTTCGGTCTATCTTTTTCACATTCTTAAGTTCATACTTTCAAAAAGATAATACTAAAAAGAAAAAACATGTTATGTACACAGGTGGTTCTCACCCCACACTTTTGAACGAAGGCGTGCCTTTCAGCAAGACCTTGTTCAAAACCCATGCAAGCAGGTATTATACGAGAAGGAAATGCTATTAAGGAAAAGGAAGAACAGAACTCCCTTTAAGGTGTCGAGTGAACGACATGGCACGAGGCTGGATAATCGAGGGAGTTCGGCTGGGGCCTTGAACTCTTAGCGTAGCCCTGTTTGGCTTAATGTGCACCCAAG
Organism: Rhodiola kirilowii; assembly: GCA_033675215.1. Taxonomy (NCBI): domain Eukaryota; kingdom Viridiplantae; phylum Streptophyta; class Magnoliopsida; order Saxifragales; family Crassulaceae; genus Rhodiola; species Rhodiola kirilowii. The sequence continues at coordinate 22,696,374 of CM066199.1, forward strand.
TCCGATTCCTGAATAGTCAAATCTTCTATGCACCAAGTGGGTGAGAGAGACTTATTGAAAAAGTAAAATACAGAAAATAAAAGACAGAAAATTGAAGTGCGGAAAGTAAGATAGTGTCGGGTTACCTCCCAACCAGTGCACTTGTTTAACGTCGTTGGCTCGACGGTACCTTATTCCTGGATCACTGGTTGGGGTCCCATGGATGGCTTAGGTCGTATTTCGCCACTGTTCCTGTGTTGGTTTTTGCCTTGCCTTTACCTGATTTCTTTTGAGCAGATGTGCTTGGGTCCAGTTCCCCTTGTTCTTGTGGTGTCTCCTTCCAATGTTTCTGAGAAGGCGAGGGTTCTTGGACCATAGCTGTTGGTTCAATGAGCCGGGCTCTCTTGTTTCTCCTTTTGGGCTTCCATTGCACCGGGCCATGTCTTTGTCGCTTCTTTGTGTATGGCCGGCCGGCATCCTTGTAGTTTTGGAAGTTCAGTCTTTTGCCAAGCGACCTCAAGCATGCGCCCTTGCTAACCCTCTTCTTTGTGGCAGAGATGATTGGCCGTCCTTGGTCCTCACATCTTTCAGGAGGCTCTTCTTGGCTTGTGACGAGTGGGAGCTCCTTCGTTGGCTGTTTTGGCTCATGCTTCTCTTCCAACCCGTCTAGCACTGCATAATTATTGATCATCTCATCTCTGGTGGCCGTGATCTTCATAGAACATGAAGGGTTAAGTAGGGGCTTCTCGGCCATAAGGACAGGGCCTTTCTCGATCAGCTCTTTAGTGAGGACCGGTCCTGCCGTGATTTTCTTGGTCAGTTCGGCAATGAGGTCCAGGCATGTCTCGGCTGGTTTGGTAGTGAAGTCTGGGACTTCCTTGGGCAGCTCGGTAATGAGGTCCGGGACTTCCTCGGGTGCTCCGAGCGCATGGACCGGGCCTGATTTAGGCAATTCTTTTTCGGCCATCCAAGATTCGTCGCTTTCTACTTGGATTTGATGTACCATGTTGACCAACTGCTGGTTGCTAGATGTCGGCTCTGTTGTAATGTCCTCGATGTCAGCCTGGATTTGGCATATCGTGTTGTCCAGTTCTTCGTGCCGCATGGCCTGATCTTGTCTTGACCTCTCGGCCAGTTTATTTATCAGGTCCCACAGATCAGTCATGGCTGAACCTCCCGCCGCATCATTAAGCCTATTCCACTCTTGTGGCATCATTCCACCGAGAAACTTTTGAAAAAGATCTAAGTTCGTGAATCCATGGTGCGGGCAGCTCGTTACAAGGGAATCAAAGCACCATATGTACTCGTCCAAAGTTTCGTCCTAGGATTGCTTTAGGTTGTTGATCTTTTCACGGATTTCAAGTTCGAAGGGTGGTGGAGAGAATTTTTTCAGAAATTTAGCGCGAAGGTCCATGTAATATTTTGCATAACTAGCAGTTGATGTGTAATACCATACTGTCGCAAAATTAGTTAGAGAGAATTTGAAGCAATTAAGCTTAAATTCCTTTAACATTTCGTTTTCGGGTTTTATGTGTTGGCAAACGTGGTGAATGTTTTGGCAGTGTAGTACTGGGTCTTCTCCATCTGTACCTCCGAACAGTGGAAGATGTCGTGTTATCCATGCATATGAAGGGGGTTGCATCATGAGGACATGGGAGGGAAAGAACAACTTATCCGATGGCTAATTCCCCGGCAACGGCGCCAATTTGACGGAGCGCACTGCACTATCGTTAAGGTGTAATGTTCTCTGTACAAATAAATTTATATTTCCGCTACTCGCGACTACACTACTGGGTAGTAAGTGGTAAGTAGGGGTCGAACCCAAGGGAATTAGAGGGATAGTCGTTCTTTGGGGGATTTGTACAGCGAGGGAGCGTGTTTTAAGGTTGATTTAGATTTTAGCGCGATTGACTAAGCTACTGTTTTTGGTTTTTTTGGTTTTGAGTGCGGAAAAGTAAATTACTGAAAATAAATACTGAAAATAAAGGAGTTAAGGGAAGAAGAATTACAGTGGGTGATGCGTGATTGAGATTCCTCCGGTAGATGAGCGGTTGATGGTTGTAGTTGATCGAGCAGTTTATAAAAGTAAATACAGGGGGGTTTTTTGTAATTCAAGGAAAAGTATTCGGTTTCAGGTACCTTGTATTATAACATGTTTATTAATAACCGTTAGTAACCTTTCTAAGTATTCAAAGATGAATCGAGGCCCTTTCGCAGCGCAAGACTTGCAACATCGTTTAAAGCAACACTTGTTCTACTTCAGACTAATTCCTCCGTTCGAAGTATCTTAGCCTTTTGTGCATCCACCTGATCTCTCAGTTACGATCGACCAAGTGGTGTTTTAGATAAGTCGAACTCCTCGATAAGTTTTGCTTGTTACAGCTTCCACTTACCGAGTATTATCACGAATCCCCACGGAAGAGCTTTGCTTGTTACAGCTTCTACTCAACCTTGGAAACTCTGACTATAAATGGCACATAAAACAAGTTTTGAATACAAAGAAATGAAACTAAAAGAAATTAAAACGTATAATATAAGAAAATACCTTCGACCGAATGAGGAGTTTAGCTACGAATATCCATGGAAAAGGACATCATAACTAAATACTCGGGGGTTTTTGAAAACAGTAAGAGGGAAAGGGGTGGAATACTCAAGAACCAACAGGAGTATTCCCAATTTCCTACTGAATACTCAAGAACCAACAGGAGTATTCTCTAAAGTATAATACTCAAGAACAAACAGGAGTATTATTTCCAATCAGTATAATACTCAAGAACCAACAGGAGTATTATTTCAAAAAACCAAACTTACAAGTAACCAAATGTTTTAGAGAGATAAGTTACAATTTTTGTGGATGATGATATGAGGAGGAGGATGGCTCCTTTTATAGCCACAAGGGGAGGAGGATGGAGGGTGGAGATGGCTCCATGTGGTTTTACATCAAGGGAGGAGAAGGGAGGAGGAAGGTGTGGAGAGGAGGAGGACAAGTGGCGCCACCCTATGGTGCTTCCCTTAGCCGCCGGTTGTGGGTTACCAAAGGGGAGGAGTTTGTGGCTTTGGTCACCTCCAAGCCAAAGCCACCGGTCATCCAAGGAGGAAGAGAGGAGGAGCCACCCAATGAGTCATCCATTTCACACTAGCCGCCGGTCACTTGGTCCATGGGTGTGTTTTGACAGTTTTGTGCAGTCTTTTCACAAAATTATCAGTCCAATTTTTCTCCGGTCTGACTTTGGTTGTTCCTCGGTTGAATTTAATTTGAGTAATTCAATGTCAGGATCTTGATATTTCTTCGTTCAGCGTCTGATCTTGACCTTGGATTGACTCTTAATATCTTTTCAGCGTAAAATCCTCTCCTTAGCGTGTTTTCTCTTTAGTCTCTAAAATGCCAGTAGAAATAAATCGGGACTAACAAGCAGAAGTTAAATAGACCAACAGTCTAATTTGGTGGGTTTTACTGTGTTTTTGATTCGTATAATTATGGTCCATCAGCAGTCTTTTCACAAAACTATCAGTCCAATTTCACCCTGGGCTGTCCTTGATTATTCCTCGGTTGGATTTGATTTGAGTAATTCAACGTCAGGATCTTGAGATTTCTTCGTTCGGCGTCTGATCTTGACCTTGGATTGACTCTTATAATCTTTTCAGCGTAAAATCCTCTCCTTAGCGTGTTTTCACTTTAGTCTCTAAAATGCCCTGTAGAAATAAATCGGGACTAACAAGCAGAAGTTAAATAGACCAACAGTCTATTTTGGTGGGTTTTACTGTGTTTTTGATTCGTATAATTATGGTCCGTCAATGCACATAAGCTAAGATACTTCGAAAGGAGGAATTATCCCAAATAGAACAAGTGTTCTATGTCTTGAAAAGGACAAGACGATGTGGCAAGTTGAGTGCTAGAAATGGCCTTGATACATCTTTGAACACTTAGAACGATCATTAGAGGTGGATGATGAACGGACTATGATTCAAGGCCCCTAAAACCGAATCTTTCCATTAATCAATTCACAACCTGTCACTTTACTTTCAGTCTTATTATCAACTGTTTACTTTCAGCACATTTACTTTTCAGTCATTTACTTTCAGTACGCTTACTACAGACGCTTTCAATATTAACCCAATATATCTTTGGTACGCATTACGCTTATAGCGTGCGGCTAGTTGATGGACCATATTTATATGATTCGTTAAGATAGTTAAACCCACCAAATTGGATGCTTTATCTGTACAACTTTTACTTGTTAGTTTCACTTTTGTTCTACAGGCTATTTCAAGGAGTAATGACGAAACGAGCAAAAATGGAGTTCTTAACGGTGAAAGTGGATTACAAGTCAGAACTGACCATACCCCGACAATACTCCGATCAAGCCACAACTAAGTCCCAATGACTTATTCCAACAAAGATCAAGAACACAAGTGAAATTACAAGTCTAAGTTCCTCACCCTTTGATATCAACCAAGAAGCAACCAAAAGGGCAACCAAAGGGCAACCAAAGTCATATGCCAACAGATGGCTTTTGGGGAGAAAAGATCTCATTCCACTCAAACTCTCCTCCTCCTCCTCACATGGGCGGCTAAACCATGTGAAGTTGCCACATGGGCGGTGGCTTTTGAAGAAATATCTCAACTCACACTCATCTCCTCACCACATGGGCGGCTAGCCATGGAGAAGAAGCCACATGTGGCCGGCGGCTTTGAGCTCTTCCACCATGTGACATGTGTTCTCTTCTCCTCCACATCTCCTCCTCCCATTTGCCTATAAATACTACACTTCCCCTTCCTTTGTAAATTGGCCTTGTCCCATGTTCCATACTCACTTATCCCATTCACAACAATCATCTCATACCACAAGCTCTCACTTCTCTCTAGATTTTGGGCACAATCATGTAAACACTTTACTTTGATATTGAAGTTTGATCTTGAGTACTCTTGTCGGTTCTTGAAGTACTCAAGCTTTTCCTTACTGTTCTTGAGTTTACTCCTGTTGGTTCTTGACTATTCTCCCTCTTACTTTCCTTGTCTTTACTTTCGAAAACTTTACTTTACTGTCTTTCAAAAGCCTTTACTTTTCCAAGTACTTAGCTATGAAATCCACCTCTATGGATATTCGTAGCTAATCCCTTCATTCGGTTGAAGGGGTGTACTTGTATCATAAAATGTTTTAGACCGATAGTATAAACTGCTCTATCAACTGCTCACGTTCCGGAGGACTTGCCAATCACGCATCACCCGCTGTAAGTCTTCTACTTTTATTTTCAGTATTTTACTTTTCTGTCATTTACTTTTCCGCACTAAAAACCAAAACCAACCAACCAATCACTTACTTTTCCACACTAAACCCTCAATCAACCTAAAACACGCTTCCTCGCTGTACAAATCCCTCAAAGAACGACTATCCCCCTAATTCCCTTGGGTTCGACCCCTACTTACCACTTGCTACCCAGTAGTAAGGTCACGAGTAGCGGAATATAAATTTTCTTTTGCACAGAGAACACCGCACCTTAACGACAGTGCGGTGGGCTCCGTCAGCTAGTATACCTTGAAATAGGGTTCTAGTCTAAATAGAACAAGTGCTCTATGCCTTGAAATAAGCTAGACAGTGTGGCAAGTCAAGTGCTTCAAATCGCCTTGATACACTTTTGAACACTTAGTATGATCATTAGAGGTCAATGATAAACGAAAATATGATACAAGGCCCCCAAAACCGAATCTTTCCTTTAATCAAGACATCACCTGTTACTTTACTTTCAGTACCATTATCAACTGCTTACTTTCAGCACGTTAATTTCCGCAAGTCTTGTCCTTCAAGCACTTTAATTTTCGCACTTTAATTTTACTACAGCCTTGTTCAACATCAATCCATCACAACTTTGGTGCGCAACACGCTTGAGACACAGCGCGCGACAATCCAAAAGTGTGTTTGTGGTTGATATTGAACTGGACTGTTCCAGCACTTTATTTTTAGTTATTTACCTTTCAGTACTAAAATCGCAACCAACCCCCAACTGTCTTATTTTCCACTTTCAAAAGAACAACTATCAACTAATTCCCTTGGGTTCGACCCCTACTTACCGCTTTACTACCCAATAGTAGAGTACAAGTAGCGGACTTATAAATTTATTTTTTCACAGAGACATCGCACTTTAACGACGGTGCGGTGGCTCCGTCAAAATTGGCGCCGTTGCCGGGGAGTTAGCAATTGGAATAGTTGTTCTATTTGTTTTTCTTTTGTTTTTGTTTTGTCATGCAGTTCACAAAATCTTTCTACTACGGATGCGAGCCTTGGAACAATGAGGAGTTTTCCCCACCACCTTTCAAACTTGAAGTCCGTGATAAGATCAACAACATAGAGCAATCCCGGGACGAAACTTTGGACGAGTACTTGGCGTACTTTGACTCCATTGTGACGAGCTGCCCGCACCATGGATTCCCCAACCACGATCTTCTTCAAAGGTTTCTCAATGGGATGATGCCACAAGAGTGGAATTGGCTAAATGATGCAGCAGGAGGCTCGGTGAACAACTTAGACTTGGATGATCTTTGGAACTTAATAGATGATTTGGCCGCGAGGTCAAAACGAAGACAAGATCAGGCCGAGCCTCTCAAGGACGATATAATGGAGCTGGCAGCTAGCACCCAGCAGTTGGCCGCAGACATCCAGCAATTGAATGCCACGATGCACCAAAATCAAGCCAGATCCGAGGAAGCATGGGCAGGAATAGAGGCGGCTATAAAAGAAACTGATTATCTGATCAATGAGATGCGCAAGCGATTATCTTATCAATGAGATGCGCAAGCCAAGGGTCATCAAAGAAGAGCCTACATGGGAGCCCACGGAGCCGACCGAACCACTAGAACTGGTCCTCGCTGGCGAGTTGCCCAAATCAGACCCAGACCTCAGTGTGATTGCCCTCGGAGACCATATAAATGACGAGGATGAGGACCCATGGTTGCCTGAAGAAGAACTCCACTCAGATTACCCCTGGGAGTTATAAGAAAAACTGCCCAATTCAAGCCCGGTCCTCATCACCAATCTGCCCGAGGAAATCACGCCAGTCCAGCACCTCATTGCCAAACCAGCCGAGACATGCCCGGACCTCACTGCCGAACTAACCGAGAAAATCACGGCAGGCCCGGTCCTCACTGAAGTGCTGCTCGAGAAAGACCTGGCCCTTGTGGTAGAAGTCCCCCAACTTGTCCCCTCGATTTGTATGCGGACCACATCCCTTGAAGATGAAGTGATCAATGATGAGGTGCAAGGGGAGTTGGAGGAGAAGCATGAGCCAAAACAGCCAACAAAGGAGCTCTCGCTCGTCAAAAGCCAAGAAGAGCCTCCTGAAGAGTGTAAGGACCAAGGCTGGCCAATAATCTCCGCCACAAAGAAGAGGCTTGGCATGGGAACAAGCTCAAGGTCGCTCGTGTTCAATGGCACAATACTAAACTTCCAAAATTGCAAAGGTGCCACCCATTCAAACATGAAGAAACGGCCAAGACATGGGCCAAAGGAATGGAAATCCGGAAGGAGAAGTAAGAGAGCTCGACTTGATGGACCAGCAGCTATGGTCAAGGTGTCCTCGCCTTCTCAGGGATATGTGAAAAAGAAGCCTCCGGATCAAGGGAGAGCAGAACTGAGCCCGCTGCCATATGTGTTCTTTGGGCAAATCAAAAGAGCTGCCAAGAAGAAGTTCGACCTGAGCCACCCATGGGATCCCACCTTATGATCCAGGAATGAGGTACTGTCGAGCTAATGACGTTAAACAAATGCACTGGTCGGGAGGTAACCCGACACCTATCTTACTTTCAGTCATTTAATTTCTATCATTTAGTTTTTTGCCTTAAATCATTCTCACCTTTCCTGTATATATTTGCTTGCATAACTTTTGAACTAAGTCGTGCTGTGAGGCACGCCTTCGTTCAAAAGTGTGGGGTGAGAACCGCCTTTGTACATAGTTAGTTAACATGTTTTTTCTTTTCCTTTTCCCTTAATATTATCTTTTTGAAAATATGAACTTGAGAATGTGAAAAAGATAGATCATAATTCATGCATTTACCATGTGAAATCTCAACTGTTTAAAAACTTAGGATGAAACTTCTCATTTGTCCCTTTGTGCTGAGATATACAGGGGATGTGGAGTTGATATAAATTTCCCTAGAGAGGCTTGGCAAGTAATCAAAGGACTGAATTTCACTATATGGTTTACGAAGTCTGTGGAGGCTGCACTTCGGGTTTCAAAGAAGATCAAAGTCATCTCCGCCGTGCAGCGTTTATGCAAAAGAGGCGGGACGGGAATCAAACCGTCCTATCTCTAGTCAGAGTAGCCGGGAAAATAGATGAGCGACCCTCATCTTGACCCGCGCGAAACGACAAGGATGAGAAAGAGCGGGGAGGTATTTCCATATGCTCTCGGGCAATGATTGGACCTCCCAAAGAAAGGTTGAGAAAATGGACTAGCAAGTCACAAAGAAGTAAAAGCTCGAAGAAGCTAATCAAAGGCCGAAAGCCAAAATTGTGAAGGTTTTAACCGAAACAAAAGTGAAGAAACTCCAATTCAACATCAAAGGCCAAAGGCCAAAGGCCAAAGGCCAAAGGCCAAAGGCCAAAGGCCAAAGGCCAAAGGCCAAAGGCCAAAGGCCAAAGGCCAAAGGCCAAAGGCCAAAGGCCAAAGGCCAAAGGCCAAAGGCCAAAGGCCAAAGGCCAAAGGCCAAAGGCCAAAGGCCAAAGACCAATTCACTTCAGAAGTTGTCCCTCACCAAAAAGAAATCAAAGTTCTCAACTCATTGAAACCCGAACCGAATCATGTGCTAGAGAAAGCGACAAGTTAACCATATAGTGCGAGTCGGTCCAGAGAATGCAGTCCAGGAGCTTGAAAAGGGCTATCTCCCGAAACATCCAAATTAATTTGCATCTCAACTCGAAGGTAAAAGTATCAAGTTTCTTCTAAGTATTTACACGGTTTAGTTTGGTAATAAGTAAGTAATGCATGAATAGGATAAATCTAGTTCCATATTCTAAATTTCCTATTTGAAGTTTTTACTTGGATTGTGTGCATCTCTTAAATGGCATTGTTTGGGACGAACAACTAAAAGTGTGGGGTGATCTGATGGACCATATTTATATGATTCGTTAAGATAGTTAAACCCACCAAATTGGATGCTTTATCTGTACAACTTTTACTTGTTAGTTTCACTTTTGTTCTACAGGCTATTTCAAGGAGTAATGACGAAACGAGCTAAAATGGAGTTCTTAACGCTGAAAGTGGATTACAAGTCAGAACTGACCATACCCCGACAATACTCCGATCAAGCCACAACTAAGTCCCAATGACTTATTCCAACAAAGATCAAGAACACAAGTGAAATTACAAGTCTAAGTTCCTCACCCTTTGATATCAACCAAGAAGCAACCAAAAGGGCAACCAAAGGGCAACCAAAGTCATATGCCAACCGATGGCTTTTGGGGAGAAAAGATCTCATTCCACTCAAACTCTCCTCCTCCTCCTCACATGGGCGGCTAAACCATGTGAAGTTGCCACATGGGCGGTGGCTTTTGAAGAAATATCTCAACTCACACTCATCTCCTCACCACATGGGCGGCTAGCCATGGAGAAGAAGCCACATGTGGCCGGCGGCTTTGAGCTCTTCCACCATGTGACATGTGTTCTCTTCTCCTCCACATCTCCTCCTCCCCTTTGCCTATAAATACTACACTTCCCCTTCCTTTGGAAATTGGCCTTGTCCCATGTTCCATACTCACTTATCCCATTCACAACAATCATCTCATACCACAAGCTCTCACTTCTCTCTAGATTTTTGGCACAATCATGTAAACACTTTACTTTGATATTGAAGTTTGATCTTGAGTACTCTTGTCGGTTCTTGAAGTACTCAAGCTTTTCCTTACTGTTCTTGAGTTTACTCATGTTGGTTCTTGAGTATTCTCCCTCTTACTTTCCTTGTCTTTACTTTCGAAAACTTTACTTTACTGTCTTTCAAAAACCTTTACTTTTCCAAGTACTTAGCTATGATATCCACCTCTATGTATATTCGTAGCTAATCCCTTCATTCGGTTGAAGGGTTGTACTTGTATCATAAAATGTTTTAGACCCTTCTCTTAGTGCCTCTTTGTGTTCAGAACTTGTTCTATATGCCATATATTCGGTTAGAACACACATGGTTGAGTGGATGCTTGAAATGGCAAAACTCTTCCATGGGGTTCGTGAACATACACGGTTAAGTGGATGCTTGAAATGGCAAAGCTTAATCGTGGAGTTCAACCTTTCTTAAACACCACTTGGTTGATCGGAAATGATTGATCAGGTGGATGCACATAGGCTAGTATACCTTGAAATAGGGTGGTAGTCTAAATAGAACAAGTGCTCTGTGCCTTGAAATGGGCCAGACAGTGTGGCAAGTCAAGTGCTTGAAATGGCCTTGATACACTTTTGAACACTTAGTATGATCATTAGAGGTCAATGATAAACGAAAATATGATACAAGGCCCCCGAAACCGAATCTTTCCTTTAATCAAGACATCACCTGTTACTTTACTTTCAGTACCATTATCAACTGCTTACTTTCAGCACTTTAATTTCCGCAAGTCTTGTCTTTCAAGCACTTTAATTTTCACACTTTAATTTTACTACAGACTTGTTCAACATCAATCCATCACAACTTTGGTGCGCAACACGCTTGAGACACAGCGCGCGACAATCCAAAAGTGTGTTTGTGGTTGATATTGAACTGGACTGTTCCAGCACTTTATTTTCAGTTATGTACCTTTCAGTACTAAAATCACAACCAACCCCCAACTCTCTTATTTTCCACTTTCAAAAGAACAACTATCAACTAATTCCCTTGGGTTCGACCCCTACTTACCGCTTTACTACCCAATAGTAGAGTATGAGTAGCGGACTTATAAATTTATTTTTGCACAGAGACATCACACTTTAACGACGGTGCGGTGGCTCCGTCACCAGTACCAATAGTATATTGATCAGTTGATATTGAATTCGACTGTTCCAGCAATTTACTTTACGCACTTTACTTTTATGCCCTTATTTTCAGCACTTTATTTTCCGCACTTACTTTTTAGTATTTACTTTACGCACTTTATTTCCAGTCATTTACTTTTCAGTAATTTACTTTTCAGTACTAAAACCACAATCAACCCCAATCACATTCACATTTCTGTACAAATTCCACAAAGAACAACTATCCACTAATTCCCTTGGGTTCGACCCCTACTTACCACTTTACTACCCAATAGTGAAGTCTCAAGTAGTGGACTTATAAATTAACTTTTGCACATTGCCTCACGACAAGGTTGTGTGTCAATACTCAAGAACCAACAAGAGTAAACTCAAGAACAACAAGAGTACTCAAGAACCAACAAGAGTACTCAATATCAAAGCAAAATAAAGACAAGGAAAGTAAAAGAGGCTCTCGGTTTTGGGCAAAGTAAATGAAGAACAAACTCAAGAACACTCAAGAACACACTCAAGAACTAGAGAGAAGGTAGAGCTTTTGATTCAAAGTAAAGTGTTTACAAGGATTTGTGGGATGGATTTTTGAGAACTTCTCTATCTAAGTAACAAGGGACATTGATTCAAGGAGGGGAAGCCCTCCTTTTATAGCCAAATGTGGCGGTGGAGGATAGGTAGTGGAGTAGGATATTTCCTCCTCCAACCGCCTCTAGTCCTCCCATAAGTCCGGTTGAGCTTAGTTGGCCTTCGGTTGGACTTGTTTGACATCAAAGGGTGCATGACAGGTCGTCGTCGGTACCTGCAAATCTAAATTTATAATGTCCACTTACTCTTGGCTTAGTATAGCTGTAAGTAAGGGGTCGAACCCTAGAGAGCTAGATGGTTACTACTTTGTTCTGTAAGAAATGAAGGGCAACGATTGGGTGTGAGTAAACAGTTTTAGGAAACAAGTGCGAATAAGGAAATAAAGTGAGTGAATAATAATGATGAGAAGTATTCAGGCTAGGGTTTCTTAATTGTGACTTGGTTTATCCTTGATTTCTAAGTATTTTATCTTGCTTTCTTAAGTGTGGTTACTCCGGGTCAGGTTATAACCTAAGTGACAGGTGTCGTTGTACCTGTGCAAAAATAATATTTCTTTTTCCGACTAGCAAGTGGTAAGTCGGGTCGTATCCACAGAGATCGGTTGAGAATCTGTTTCACCAAGTAAAAACGTAACAATGGGGGGGGGGGGGTTTTGAATGCAAACAATTAAATAACGCAAGTAAACAAGAATGATCGCTAGAGCAATCGTCACACGAATTCAAGTATCAAATATTAAAGAACAATGCAAGCTAGAACTCTCGACTATGATGTAAGCCTAAATCATTAACCTAACCGTTTTGATTTCTAATGTTTTACAACTTATAGCTCCCCGCTAGGTTGCACTACAAGTTGTCCTAGGGTATCAATCCTAGTGGTATATTACTCGTATCCTAGTTTGCTATCCCCGCTAGGTTGCTAGTAAACTGTGATAATCGGAATCAACAGACTAACAGAAGCTCCCCCGCTAGGGTTCCACTCGTGCTAGCACATCAAATCCATAAACAATGCATAGTAATATAACGCAAAACATAAAGATAAATATAGGTCTCAAGTCAAAACATCACAATGTCGAGTTCTAGCCTACACGTATGAGTTTAGCTACTCATCGCAATGGAATACATCATGAAGTTGTTTGAATGTAATGAAACGAAAGTACTAATGATGAATTCTTCACCAAGCTGCAGCTCAACTCGAACACTTGAATCCGTGTCTCTTTTCTCTTCTGAAATTCGATGTCTGGTCGCTAGGGTTTCGTGCTTATTTATTCTCTCTTTGGGCTTTCCAATAATGCAATTCAAAATTAGGAAATTTCGACTGCCAGCTGGCGGGCGCGGACATCTCCTGATTTACGACCCGCGGACGTCTCAGCAATTATGGAAATTCATAAGACGTCCGCGCCTCTAATTCTTCAGCCCTCCGCGGTTTGCACTGACGAAAATTCCAAGTGCCTCGGACTTCATTTCTTTCGGCGCAAAACATCTTCAAATAGGCTCCTTTTAGCCGGTATTCCTTCCATGGTCTCCGAGTGTACCTGAGAACGAAAACAACACACAGGTAGTGAAATAATATACAGGTAACACTAAGAAACGGGGTTTTAACATATAAAATAGTCGTACAACTACGACTCATCACTAAGGTAGGACCGTTAAATCACTACGCCACAATCTACTCCTGGTCAGGTTATAGACTTCTAGTTCTAGCAAAACCTAATACTCCTGGTCTGGTTATATTCGGTTTTAGTGCATCTACTTATTCTAACGGGTCAGTATCAAATAAGCAGGATAAAGAGGGCAAGCATCACTAGGTTGAGTTGTACCCTTTCGGATCTCCCCTTAACCTAGCAATTCGAACCGATATAAAGTGCACAAGAACTAGTAGAATGCAAGAACAATATTTAAGTACGGAATCTCAAAACGTTCATCACAATTGTTCAAAACCCTAGCCCGAATAACGGGTTTAGTTACACATAGTCATGAGAACAATGCAGAAATAATAAATAAGAACGAATGAACTTCACTAGAGCCGAGAGGGATGGATGACCGGGCCGTGAGGGCTGAGTCGTGGTGGTGCAAGGTGGTGCAAGGGGCGGAGCAAGGGCGTGTACCGAGAGAGCTAGGCGTGCGCCGAGCCAATGAGCCGAGATGAGTGAATTGAGAGATGAGCTCTCGATTCTGTGATGAGGGATGATTTGAATGGCTGAGTTGCTCCTCTATTTATAGAATTGAGTGAGGCACGAAATCCCTCTTGGACTAGGTCAAATCGGTGGCCCAAAAGACAAATTAGGAAAGGTTTCCAAATTCGACTTTGCTGGATCTCTAAGTTAACTTCTTGTTCAAGTCTTCCAGGGACTTCCAGAACCTTACAGGAGCTTCTAAACCGCCAAGGATGAAATTGGGAAATTTCCCGAAATCACTATTCACGACACGATACTGTTCATCCCGGATACTGTTCATCCCGGACACTGTTTATCGGACACTGTTCATGAGGCTCCTCTGGCTTCGTTCTTCAACTGCGATGCTTCTGGCATGAAAATGCCGTCTTTTAAGCGTCTTTTAAGCGTGTTTCATAAAGTGCTAGAATTGGTGGGATTTGATGACTCGATGAGTCGTATAAATACGGCTCATCAAACCACCCCACACTTAAACTTGTTCGTCCCGAACAAGGACTAGGTCATAAGAGGAAAATAAACAAATGCAACATCACAGAGCTTCGGCATCCTAGATATTGCTACATGAATATGATTCGGTTAATCTAGATTTCGCTTTTCTATGCTTGCTCGTTACTAATAGCCTTGTGCGAAAACATGGGTTAATGATACGTGTTACCTTCGGGCCGAGATGCAAATTACGGATGTCTCGGGAGATAGCCCTTTTTAGACCCATGAACAGCATTCTCGGATCCGAACTCTTGCTATATGGTTTTGCTTCGTCGCTTTCTCTTGCACGTGATTGATTCGAGCTTCAAAGTGTTTGAGTTCTTTTCGGCCAGCTTGTAGTGTCTCGAATTGATATATCAATGGGCTCTTCACTTGGTTTCGGTGTAAAACTTTCACAATGAGTATGGATTTGTTACTGTGGTGCTGATTGTGACTTGCTCGAACCTACTTGCTCTCACTCATCCTCGTCCTTTTGACGCGAGTCAAGCCAAGGGTCGCTTGTCTATTTTCCCGGCTATTTGGACTAGAGATTGGACGGTGTGATGTATTCCCGTCCCAACCAACCGCAAAAGGTGCCGCAGTGGTGGAGCAGACTCGTAACTGTGTCGCTTCGAAGTGCTAGCCTCCACGAGATCCACATAACCATATATCTTGAGTTCGGCCTTTGAATGATCTGTCAAGTCTCTCTAGGGCGTTTCTATCAACTCCACATCCATGTTTATCTCAACTAACAAAGGCACGCAATATTTTAAGGTCACATGTTAGTGGCCCAAGTCTAATTTCACCAAAGACATGCATGTAATCGGTTCTATCTATTTCACCTTATCATTATCCAATACCGCAAGCCTAGGAAATAGTGAAGAAACATGTACAACAATTTTAAAAATTATGGGAAACGTGCTGACTCTGTGCGGGGTGAAAGAAAATAAACGTGCTGACTCGATGACTGACTCTCCCACCCCACACTTTTGAACTGACGTGTCCTCACGGCTCATCTTAAGTTCAAAGACCTATGCATGCAAACAAACAAAAGGGGAATAAGAAGAGAGTAAGGTTGGACAGGTACTTCCCTCGTGCGGTGCGTGATGATCAGAAACAACTGACTATTCTCCTTTGAGTCCTCGAAGAGCACCATTGAGGCTTGTATCGCAACGTGAGTTCGTCACAAAATGAAAGGGCTGTGTCGAAGAAATTAAGACAAATAAAGGATTCCCAGGAGATTGGAGGAGTCACAAATGGTCTCACTTAAAACCCAATCTCCTTAGACTCGTAAGTCTTGGTGACAGAATCCTTAAAAGCTTCTGTTTCTCGACACAATTTATTCAAGGTGTGAAACTACTCACGTTCGATAACAGTCTTACGCAAATATCTCAAATGGCCTTGCGTGCTCGCATGCGGTTGGGTTCCCAGCCGTGTGCGCTCTGTCCCCTACATGAAAACCATCTTCTTTCCCAAGTACAATGTGACAATAACGACTCAAGACTCAGACAAACATAATAAGTAAATAAACTGAAAAGTGAAAAGTGCAGGGCTGCCTCCCTGCGAGCGCCTTTGTTTTACGTCGTTGGCTAGACGGTACCTTATCTATGTGTCGTCGGGAGGCTCGGCTAGGTCAAATTGCTGAACGGTCAGATCAACCTCTCCGTGATAGTGCTTGACCCACTACCCATTGACTCTGAATCGGTCTCCTCCTGTCGGTCTTTCAAGTTCGAGTGCTCCATGATTGAAGACCCGTGTGATTGTGTATGGCCCGGTCCATCTGGACCTCAACTTCCCGGGCATGAGTCGTAACCGAGATGAGAACAAGAGCACATGTTGCCCGACTTCAAACTTGCGCCGAAGAATGAACTTGTCGTGGTAGAGCTTGGTCCGCGCCTTGTAGTCTGTTTGGATCTCATAAGCCTCGAGGCGCAGCTCCTCAAGCTCGCATAACTGTAGTCTTCTGTCAAGCCCGGCCGTTTGTAAGTCTGGATTGCACTTCTTCAGTGCCCAATACGCCTTATGCTCGAGCTCAACCGGTAAGTGGCACGCCTTCCCATAGACCAATCGAAAAGGCGAGGTGCCTATCAGTGTCTTGTAGGCTGTCCGGTATGCCCAAAGTGCCTCATCGAGCCGCTGGCTCCAATCCCTTCGGCCCCGGCTCACCATCTTATCCAGGATTCCCTTGATTTCGCAGTTGGAGATCTCCGCTTGCCCATTCGTCTGGGGGTGATATGCAGTGGAAGTCCGGTGGTGAACATGTTAGTGCTTCAGTGTGGATGCCATCATTCGGTTGCAAAAGTGCGTCCCCTGATCGCTGATAATGGCCTTAGGTACTCCGTACCTATAAAAGATGTTAGTGCGCAAAAAGTCTATAACACTTCTAACATCATCACACCTAGTGGCCATGGCCTCTACCCACTTGGACACATAGTCAACCGCAACTAAGATGTAAGAAAATCCACAAGAAACAGGGAAAGGGCTCATAAAGTCTATCCCCCAAATATCAACCACATCATTCACTAGTATGGGGACTTGCGACATCTCATGTCGGGCCGAGATGTTACCTACACGTGGGCACTTATCACACTTCTTACAATGGTTGTAGGCATCTCTAAACACGTGTGGCCAAAAGAAACCACTGTCTAAAATTTTCCTAGCCGTTCTCCTAGGGCTGAAATGGCCACCACATGCATACTCATGGCAGAAACTAATAATTGAAGCAATCTCATCATCGGGGATGCACCGTCTAAGAATCTGATCTACACCTATTTTCCACAAGTACGGATCATCCCACACATAGTATTTTGCATCATGCTTAAGTTTCAAACATTGTGCCCTAGAATAAGAGGGCGGAAACTTACCTCCGACCAGGTAGTTCACTAGGGGAGCAAACCATGGCATCTTACCCGTAAGAGCATACAAGTGCTCGTCTGGAAACATCTCGGTAATCTCCCCGGCATCCTCTTCTCGGACAAGTCGGCTCAAGTGGTCGGCCACCATGTTCTCTATGCCCCTCTTGTCCCTAATCTCCAAGTCGAACTCTTGTAGGAGCAGGATCCACCTAATGAGCCTTGGCTTTGCCTCCTTCTTTGTCATCAAGTACCTTATAGATGCATGGTCAGAATAAACAACAACTTTAGTACAGAGCAAATATGACCTGAACTTCTCTAAGGCAAAGACCACGGCTAGCAGTTCTTTCTCTGTGGTCGAATAGTTCTTCTAGGCCACGTCCAGTGTCCTTGAAGCGTCGTAGATCACCAAGGGCTTCTTGTCCACCTTCTGGCCGAGAAGCGCTCCTACGGCATAGTCGCTCGCGTCGCACATGATCTCGAAGGGTTGTGCCCAGTCCAGAGCTCTAATGATGGGAGTGCTGGTGAGGGCCTTTTTCAGCTCGTCGAATGCTGCACTGCACTGATCTGTAAACTCAAAAGAAACGTCTTTCTGCAAGAGGTTAGATAAAGGCAGCGCCTTTTTAGAGAAATCCTTAATGAACCTACGATAGAAACCAGCATGCCCTAAAAACGATTTAATATCACGGACTGTGGAGGGATATGGCAGAGTAACAATCAAGTCTATTTTGGCTTTGTCTACCTCTATACCCTCATGCGAGACTATGTGACCGAGAACTACTCCATGAGTAACCATAAAGTGACACTTTTCATAGTTGAGTACCAAATTCATCGAAACACATCGTGCTGAAACTGTACTCAAATTATCTAAGCATGCATCAAAAGTGTCACCATGCACAGTAAAATCATCGATGAACACCTCTATGAATGAACCTATCATGTCAGAAAAAATACTAGTAATGACCCGCTGAAAAGTGCCGGGTGCGTTACACAAGCCAAAGGACATCCGGTGAAAAGCAAACGTACCGAATGGACATGTAAAGGTCGTCTTCTCCTGATCCTCGGGTGCTATGGGAATCTGATTATAGCCTGAAAAACCATCTAGAAAGCAAAAATAAGGCTTACCTGCCAAGCGGTCGAGCATCTGATCAATGAATGGAAGAGGAAAGTGATCCTTGCGCGTAACGGCGTTCAGCTTCCTGTAGTCTATGCACATGCGCCATCCATTCTTGACTCGAGTCGTGACCATCTCGCCCTCGACATTCTGCTCAACTGTGATCCCTGTCTTCTTCGGTACAACATGTACCGGGCTCACCCACTGACTGTCTGAGATCGGGTAGATCACATCTACATCCAACAGCTTCTGAATCTCCTTCTGGACCACCTCCATCATAATTGGGTTCAATCTGCGTTGAGGCTCCCTCGAAGGCTTCGCTCCATCATCTAGCAAAATCCGATGCATACAAACTGCCGAGCTGATTCCCTTGATGTCGGCAAGTGTCCATCCAATGGCCAGTTTGTGCTCGGTCAGCACTCCAATCAACCGTCTCTCCTGATCTGTCTCGAGTCCGCTCTTGATGATGACCAGTAATGAGTCGTTCTCCCCTAGGAACACATACTCCAAGTGGCCGGGTAGAGGCTTTAACTCCACTGTAGGTGCCTGCACAACAGAAGGCAAGCACACCTTAGATTTAAATAAGCGAACTGTATTAACCTTATACCTTGGTGTGAGCGGCTGGGCAGTCTCTAGCTGGTCTAGGGCATCCATGATAGTCTCGGTAAGCTCATACGAGTCCTCGAGTGAATACACGGCCTCCTCGATGACTTGCTCTAGCGGGTCGGTCCTTCTCTCTGGATGTACCTCCTGGACAAGGTCGTCCAAGGTGTCTAAGGCATGGACCGCCTCGTACTCCACGGGATGCTTCATGGCCCTGAAGATGTCAAAACTGAACACTTCTCCTTCAACTTCCATGGAGAGTGTCCCACTGTCGCAGTCTATTTTCATCTTCGAAGTTTTCTGTTGGGCCGGCTGAGTAGAATCGGTGCATGGTCTGTTGGGCCGCAGTTTTCCATCTTGAGCACATATAAGTCGGCTGGGAACACGAGCTCTCCCACCTGCACTAGCACATCCTCAATCTTGCCCTCGGGCTGTTTGCATGACCTGTCCGCCAGCTGTATGGTGAGACCTGCAGGTTCTAGACGACCAATGCGCAAACAGGAGTATATGGAATATGGTAAAACATTGATGGAAGCACCGAGATCTAGCATGCAATTCTCTATCCTAATGTTATCGATCATGCAGGGAATGGTGTAGGTGCCTGGATCACCGCATTTTGGTGGAACCTTGCGCTGAATCACTGCTGAAACGTTCCTGCTTATGAGCTCCTGGTCGGGCTGAGTTCCTCGCCGTCTGTTCGTGCACAACTCCTTCAGGAACTTGGAGTACCTCGGGATCTGCTTGATAGCCTCAAGAAGTGGGATGTTGATTTCCACCTAGCTGAATAGCTCCCGCACTTCCCTGTCCATCACATACTTCTTTGGAGCTCGAACCTGCACAGGAAAAGGAAAAGATACCTGGACATTAGAGTTTGCTGTCACGGGGACCGGGTCTGGCCGAGAGGTTTCGTCCACTGAAATCGTGCCTGCCTGAGAGGTACCACGCTCTTGCGCCGAGTCCTGTCCGGGCTCGTCCTGGTTGCTGGAGTCGGGCCTGATCGCTTCGTTCTCGGGCACTTGTGGGCTCTCGTCCTTGGATGGCTTTGATGCCCCTCGTCCACTCCTCAACGTCACGGCACTGACATTCCCTTTTGGATTCTGAATGGTTTGTGAGGGAAGTCGTCCTGCGTTGTTTGTGAGCTCCGAGACCGTCGTAGCAAGCTGGGACATCTGCTTTTTCAAGTCAGCTATTGCTCCATTGGTCGCAGCTTGATTCTGGTTCACGGTTGCTGCCAGTTCTTTTACTATGTCTTCGAGAAACTTGTTGGAGCCGTGATTGCTCGGGCCTGGCTGATTATTGTTCGGTCCTCACTGCTGGTACTGCCCTGGCGTATTCTGCTGATACTGATGATGTGGATGCCGATAGGGTTGCGGGTTCTGCTGAGGCATGCCCTGTCGTGCTGGCTCTCTATGATGCTGATGATTGGGCCCGGTCTGATAATTGTCATTCTTCCAAGGTTGTCTATTGGCTCCCTATCCGTTCCCGGCCGAACCATACTGTCGGACTCGCCCGGCTTGGTTGTTGTGGCCCTGATAGTCACCCACTGCATTTACTTCGGCCTGGTCATCCTCCACTACGGTTGGGCACTTGTCTGTCTTATGGTCTGTGGCGGCGCAGAAACCGCACTGCTTGATCTGGACTGGTTGCCTCCTGATCACATGTTGCATCATGTCCCTGAGCTCCCTGATTTCTGCGGCCATGGTGCTGTTCGAGGGTTCGGCTCTGGACACGTTCCTGGACCGGCTGAATTCTTCTTCCTTGGTGGATTCATCTTGGAACCGCTCGCTCTCGGCCACTGCCATTATCTTTCGTCGGACTCCGGCTGGGGACAGGTCCATAAGGTTGCCTCCAGCTGAGGCGTCTAAGAGCTTCCTGTCGAGCCTACGAAGACCGTCTAGCATATATTCCACTAGTAGCTTCTCCGGAAGCCCGAGGTTGCAGCAGCTCTTCTCTAAGGCAGTGAATTTCTCCACGTACTCGTACATGGTCTCGTTGGGTCCTTGCCTGAGCTCTTGCAACTGTCTTCGGACCTGCATGGCCCGGCCTGCTGGATAGTACTTGGTGAGGAACGCCCTCTACATTTCTTCCCATGTGTAGATACTATCTGAGGGTAAGGACAAGAACCAGTCAGTAGCATAGTCATTGAGTGAAAAATAAAATGCTTTAAGTTTAAAATCATCCACTCCGGCTCCGTAGGGCCTAAGATTATGGCAGCTGCCATGGTAACTGATGGACCATAATTGTATGAATCATAAACACAGTTAAACCCACCAAATTAGACTGTTTGTCTATCTAACTTCTACTTGTTAGTCCCGATATATTTCCACAGGGCATTTTAGAGATTAAAGTGAAAACACGCTAAGGAGAGGATTTTATGCTGAAAAGATATCAGGAGTCAATCCAAGGTCAAGATCATATGCCGACTGAAGAAATCTAAAGGATCCTGACATGGAATCAATCAAAACAAATCAAACCAAAGAGGAATCAAGTCAGCCCGGGGCCAAAATACACTGACAGTTTTGTGAAAAGACTGCACAAAACTGTACAAAACTCACATATGGGCAAGATGACCGGCCACTTGAAGAAGAGGTGGCCAAGGGAGGAAAGCCACCCCATTCCACCACCTCCTACCGGCGGCTCCTCCCCCCTCCTCCCAAGATGACCGGCTACTTGGCTTGGAGGTGGCAAAAGCCACCTTCCCTCCTCCTCCACCACCGCCTACCGGCGGCTTCCACCGCCCTCTCCTCCTCCTCCATGTGGTGGCTTCTCCTCCCTTGATTTGCTCATCCAATCTCCATGCAACAAGTGTCCTCTCCTCCCTTCCATGGCTATATAAGGAGGAGCTCCTCCCCTCATTTTAATCATCCAAAAATTGTAAAAACACTTATCTCTCTAAGTTTGTTACTATGTAAGTTTGGTTCGGTTTTGAAATAATACTCCTGTTGGTTCTTGAGTATTATACTTTAGGGAATACTCCTGTTGGTTCTTGAGTACTCCACCCCTTGCCCTCTTACTGTTTTCAAAAACCCCCGAGTATTTAGCTATGGTATCCACCTCTATGGATATTCGTAGCTAAACTCTTTATTCGGTTAAGGGTTCACACCCTTGTGCCAACATCTTGAGATTTTTGCACTCAATATTGTTTTACGCTTCTCTAGTCTTGGAGATCGAGGTTGAGTAACTGAACAGGCTGTCGCTGTACCTGTGCAAAAACAATTTATATTTTCCTCACTTCGAACTGTGGATTAGAACAGCGGTAAGCAAGGGTCGAACCCAAGGGAGCTAGATGGTTACTACTTCGTTCTGTAATGGAGAAAAGCAAGAAACTAGAGTGAAAGTATTGGTTAGTGAACACTAAGAAGGCACGAAAATTGCTAAGGGATTTATCATTCAGAGAAGATATTCAGGTTAGGGTATTATTCAATTGTGACTTCGTTTATCCTTGATTTCTAAGTATTTATTCTAGCTTTCTTAGGGTTACTCCTGGTCTGGTTATAACCGTTTAATTCTAGCAAACCTAATACTCCTGGTCTGGTTATATTAGGTTTCGTGCAACTACTTATTCTAACTGGGTCGGTATCAAATAAGCAGTGAAAAGATAGTAAGGATTACTATGTTAAGTTGTACCCTTTCGGATCTCCCCTTAACCTAATAAATTCAAACTAATAATGTGCACAAGAACTAAATAGAAAGCATGAATAATGTTGAAGAACAGAATCTCAAAACAATCGTCACAATTATTTAACCCTAACCCGAATAATTGGATTAGTTACACATCGACATAAGTAAACAATGCAAATAATAAAAGGAAGAGACTTCACTAATTGACCGAGATGAAGAACAGGAGGAGCAAGGCACGGCTGAAGCAAGGAAGACTAAGATCGATGGATTTCTCTGTGATTTTCGGATGATTTGAAGACTGCAGGATCTCCTGTATTTATAGGGTTTGAGAAACCCTAACTTGGTGAATAAGCTACGAAACCCTAGCATCGCATGCACATTGGGCCGGCTGCTGGACTTTGGACGTGCGAATGGATGAGATGAGGCTCGGCTGGCCGGACGGATGGATCAGCGCTGGAGTGCTCGGATGGCCAGGCGCATGCCCGCTCGGATGGCCGAGCTGGAGCTCGGAGGCACGCTCGCATGGCCAGGCGCATGCCCGCTCGGATGGCCGAGCTGGAGCTCGGAGGCACGCTCGCATGGCCGGGCTGGAGATGGATCAGCGCTGAAGTGCTCGGATGCACGGGCTGATCGGACTGGGTACTTTGGGGCTGATTTGACTGGCCTTCGGACACTCTTCTGGCCGGTCTCTTGGTTTGGGGCACTAGCTGGACATGTATACTTGATTCTAGGACCTTGAAATCACCCCATTGTGTGGACGGATTAGGCCGGAGCGGCTCTCAAAGTTGACATCTCAGCCAGCCGGAAAACAGGCCCTGAAATTTGGCTAAGTCCTGAAATCTGCGCTGATCGTGCTCATGGGTTCTTGCTCCCTTCGTTCCTTGCTCGTGGCTCGAAATTCACTTGGGTTTGGCCTGAGGTGTAGCCTGACATATGGCAAGACCATGGTGTGGTCCGATTTGTGCTGGGCTGGACCTTCTCCAAACGACGGGTGCTTCTTTCACCGAGCACGACCAGCCTGCGGACGCGCCTGGGCGCCTGGGCCTGATGGAACGCTGGTCGGCCTCACAGATTCATGCCCCGGGCGTTGCTTGGTTGTTGGTCGAAAATCCAATTGGTTTTGCCTGAGTCATAGCCTGACATACGAGCTACAAACTGCTGGTCTCCGATCATGGATTGGATCCTCCAGTGTCAAACGACACTTGCCTCATTCTCTGAGTACGGCCAGCCTGCGGGTCTCGGGTCCTTGTGGTGTTTTTGGCTCCAAAAGCCATATTTTGAATGTGATTCCTCCTAGAGCTTCCAAATCACCTGAAACACGAAACAACACTAAAAAGTAACTGTTCGCATAATAAAGTGAATGAAATGGTGGGAATTAATGACTCGATGAGTCGTATAAATACGGCTCATCAAACCACCCCACACTTAAACTTGTTCATCCCGAACAAGAACTAGGTCATAAGAGGAACGAATAATGTAAACACCACAATGCTTCGGTTATCCTAGACGAGCTACATGGACATGAATTAATTACTCTAGATCTCGCCTGTTATGCATGCTCGCTACTAATATCTTTGTGCTAAAACATGGGTTAAAGATACGTGTTACCTTTGGGTCGAGATGCAAATCAATTCGGATGTCTCGTGAGATAGCCCTTTTAGACCCATCAACCCTCATTCTCGGACTCGAACTCGCTGCTATATGGTTATGCTTTGCCGCTTTTTCTTGCACGTGATTGATTCGAGCTTCAAAGTGTTGAGTGTTTTTCGGTCAGCTATAGTGTCTGATTTTGATGTATCAGTGGTACTCTTCACTTGTTTCGGTGTAAACCTTCACAATGATGATGGATTTGAACTTTTGTAGTGCGGATTGTGACTTGCTCGAACCGTGATTTCTTCTCCTTTTGACGCGAGTCAAGCCGAGGGTCGCTCGTCTATTTTCCCGGTTACTCGGATTAGAAACCTTCCTGCTCTCACTCATCATCGTCCTTTTGACACGGGTCAAGTCAAGGGTCGCTTGCCTATTTTCTCGGCCACTTGGACTAGAGCTTGGACGGTGTGAAGTTTTCCCGTCCCGACCAACCGCAAGGGTGCCGCAGTGGCGGAGCAGACTCGTACTTATGTCGTCTCAAAGTGCTAGCCTCCACGAGCTCTACATAACCATACATCCTGAGTTCGGTCTTTGAATGATCTGTCAAGTCTCTCTAGGGCATTGCTATCAACTCCACATCCCTGTTTATCTCAACTAACAAAGGCACGCAATGATTCAAAGATCACATGTTAGTCGCACAAATCAAGTTTCATCAAAGACATGCATGTAAAATCGGCTATATCTATTTCACCTAATCATTATCCAACACTGCAAGTCTAGGAAATAGTGAAGAATCATGTACAATTTTTTTTTTAAAAATGACTCGAAACGTGCTGACTCTGTATGGTGGGCATGCTGACTCGATAACTGACTCATAACTGACTCTCCCACCCCACACTTTTGAAATGAGCCGTGTCCTCACGGCACGACTCAAATCTAGACACACAAATGCATGCGATAAATAGATAAGGAAAGGAAAAGGGTAGAACGAGACTCCCCTGGGATGTAGAC
This sequence comes from Rhodiola kirilowii, assembly GCA_033675215.1. NCBI lineage: Eukaryota > Viridiplantae > Streptophyta > Magnoliopsida > Saxifragales > Crassulaceae > Rhodiola > Rhodiola kirilowii. The sequence goes on from CM066199.1 coordinate 22,721,343, forward strand.
GGTGGTCGGCTGAACTCGGATCAAGTCCGGGGGCTAAAATGCGTAGCTCCAAGAGAATTTTCCGGCCGACTAAGTCCAATCCCTGCAAAATGAAACCGATTCCTTTCCAAGGTACAATGTGACAATAATGACTCAAAACAAACATAGTAAGTAAATAAACAAACTGAAATGTAAAGACGTGCAAACCATGCAGGGCTGCCTCCCTGCGAGCGCCTTTGTTTAACGTCATTGGCTCGACAGTACCTCTTGTAGGATCACAAGTTAGGGTCCCATGGGCGTGTGAGGTCATACTTCTTCCCTGTCTCTCCTTCTGTTCGTCCATAGTGCTCCTCAAGCTGTCCACTTGGCACTGCCTTCCAATGATCAGGCGGATTTGCCTTCACATCCTTCCGAGCTGGCGAGGCCACCCTTATCATAGTCACTGGTCCATCGAGTCGGGCTCTAGTGCTTCTCCATCCTGGTTTCCATCCAAACGTGCCATGTCTCGGTCTCTTCCTCATGTATGGATGGTCAGAACCCCTGTCAACATGGTAGTTTGATTTCGTTCCAGCAAGCATAGGCGACAACCTTTTTGTTCCAACATAATTCTTGGTCCTTGGGTCCGAGATGACCGGTTGTCCCAGAATGAGTGTAAGAGGGCTGTGAGCACTGGCATCTTCCGTCTGCAAAATATAAGAATCAATATCGCGGGTGAGAATGCCTGGGTCCTTACCGGAGTCAATGCTTCCCGCGGACGTCTCCTGTTCAACCACCGCGGACGTCCCTTGATTTACTGGTAATTCTTCATACGTCCGTGCATAAATTGTAGAGGCGTCCGCGCCCTTTACTGAGGTAGAACCTTCAATGGATGTGACCTTGATTTCCTCGGTTGCCTTGACCGGTTCTGCCTCGGGTAGGTCTGTAATGAGGTCTGAGCATGTCTCGGGCAGCTTGATAATGAGGTCTGACTCGAGTGGCCCGGTCGGTTCTTCCTGAGGTGCCAGCGGGATGTCTTCTTCCAAACATTCGGGGTAGTCCCACTGGAGCTCTTCTTCCTTCAACCATTGGTCCTCATCTTCTGCCGGTTCTATGGGCTCCAAGATAGGTTCTATTAGGGCCTCTGCCATGTCCTCCTTTGTTTTTGTACCGACATCTTCTTCCTGCTTTCTCATCAACTCGGACACGATCTGATTCAAGTCGAACAATGTTCCTGATAACTCGGCCAAGTCTCTCTTGTTTTCGGCCCGAGATTGCTCCACTATGTTGGCCAACTGTTGGATGCTAGCTGTCAACTCTTTCTCTTTGTCCTCTAGTGCCTCGGTCTGATCTTGTATTGGTCTTGATCTCTCGGCCAAATCGTCTATCAAGTCCCAAATAGCACTTATGGTCATGTCATAGACCGAGCATCCTGCCTCCTCAGTGAGCCAACTCCACTCATGTGGTAACATCCCAGCGAGAAATACTTGAAGAAGAAATAAGTCTGTGAATCCATGGTGCGGGCAGCTTATCACAAGGGAATCAAAGTACCGTAAGTACTCATCCAAAGTTTCATCCCGGGATTGCTCAAGGTGCATGATCATTTCTCGGACTTCTTGTCGGGAGGGTGGTGGATAGTACTCCCCATAATTCCACGGCTCACTTCCGTAGTAGGAAGTCATGTCGAATCTGCAAGTGAATCAGAAAAACGTGCAAGCTAGCATGGCACCGAATAGCAAGTACATACTAGCAACAAAGGGTCCCCAGGAAATTGGAGGGGTCACAGCGGTCCCACTTAAAACCCAATTTCCTTAGACTCGTAAGTCTTGGTGACAGGACCCTCTGAGAGCTAGAAAACGAAATCAAAAGAAATTGGAAACAAAAATCGAACAGTTGGGGTTTTTGAATTATTGAAATCACCGAATAGCAAATTTCGAAATAAGCAAGAAAGAAAAATAAACGAAAAAGAAAAGAAGAACAAATTTCACCGTGCGTAGCTCCCCGGCAACGGCGCCATTTTGAACAGGCTGTCGCTGTACCTGTGCAAAAACAATTTATATTTTCCTCACTTCGAACTGTGGATTAGAACAGCGGTAAGCAAGGGTCGAACCCAAGGGAGCTAGATGGTTACTACTTCGTTCTGTAATGGAGAAAAGCAAGAAACTAGAGTGAAAGTATTGGTTAGTGAACACTAAGAAGGCACGAAAATTGCTAAGGGATTTATCAATCAGAGAAGATATTCAGGTTAGGGTATTATTCAATTGTGACTTCGTTTATCCTTGATTTCTAAGTATTTATTCTAGCTTTCTTAGGGTTACTCCTGGTCTGGTTATAACCGTTTAATTCTAGCAAACCTAATACTTCTGGTCTGGTTATATTAGGTTTCGTGCAACTACTTATTCTAACTGGGTCGGTATCAAATAAGCAGTGAAAAGATAGTAAGGATTACTATGTTAAGTTGTACCCTTTCGGATCTCCCCTTAACCTAATAAATTCAAACTAATAATGTGCACAAGAACTAAATAGAAAGCATGAATAATGTTGAAGAACAGAATCTCAAAACAATCGTCACAATTATTTAACCCTAACCCGAATAATTGGATTAGTTACACATCGACATAAGTAAACAATGCAAATAATAAAAGGAAGAGACTTCACTAATTGACCGAGATGAAGAACAGGAGGAGCAAGGCACGGCTGAAGCAAGGAAGACTAAGATCGATGGATTTCTCTGTGATTTTCGGATGATTTGAAGACTGCAGGATCTCCTGTATTTATAGGGTTTGAGAAACCCTAACTTGGTGAATAAGCTACGAAACCCTAGCATCGCATGCACATTGGGCCGGCTGCTGGACTTTGGACGTGCGAATGGATGAGATGAGGCTCGGCTGGCCGGACGGATGGATCAGCGCTGGAGTGCTCGGATGGCCAGGCGCATGCCCGCTCGGATGGCCGAGCTGGAGCTCGGAGGCACGCTCGCATGGCCAGGCGCATGCCCGCTCGGATGGCCGAGCTGGAGCTCGGAGGCACGCTCGCATGGCCGGGCTGGAGATGGATCAGCGCTGAAGTGCTCGGATGCACGGGCTGATCGGACTGGGTACTTTGGGGCTGATTTGACTGGCCTTCGGACACTCTTCTGGCCGGTCTCTTGGTTTGGGGCACTAGCTGGACATGTATATTTGATGCTAGGACCTTGAAATCACCCCATTGTGTGGACGAATTAGGCCGGAGCGGCTCTCAAAGTTGACATCTCAGCCAGCCGGAAAACAGGCCCTGAAATTTGGCTGTCCTGAAATCTGCGCTGATCGTGCTCATGGGTTCTTGCTCCCTTCGTTCCTTTCTCGTGGCTCGAAATTCACTTGGGTTTGGCCTGAGGTGTAGCCTGACATATGGGCAAGACCATGGTGTGGTCCGATTTGTGCTGGGCTGGACCTTCTCCAAACGACGGGTGCTTCTTTCACCGAGCACGACCAGCCTGCGGACGCGCCTGGGCGCCTGGGCCTGATGGAACGCTGGTCGGCCTCACAGATTCATGCCCCGGGCGTTGCTTGGTTGTTGGTCGAAAATCCAATTGGTTTTGCCTGAGTCATAGCCTGACATACGAGCTACAAACTGCTGGTCTCCGATCATGGATTGGATCCTCCAGTGTCAAACGACACTTGCCTCATTCTCTGAGTACGGCCAGCCTGCGGGTCTCGGGTCCTTGTGGTGTTTTTGGCTCCAAAAGCCATATTTTGAATGTGATTCCTCCTAGAGCTTCCAAATCACCTGAAACACGAAACAACACTAAAAAGTAACTGTTCGCATAATAAAGTGAATGAAATGGTGGTAATTAATGACTCGATGAGTCGTATAAATACGGCTCATCAGTAACACCTTTGTCGGGTTATTCGAGCTAGAAAAAAGACTAGAAACCTAAGGCTTTGTCAAACTTGTTGTGGAGTACCACCTTTGTCGGGGTATTTGGGTTGTCACCTTTGTCGGGACAACCACATAACAACTTGACAGGTTAAGGGTGTGGAGTACCACCTTTGTCGGGGTATTTGGATTGTCACCTTTGTCGGGATAACCACACGTAGAAGTGTAAAAGAAATCTATTGAAGTCAATGATAGATGTGTCACAAGAAGAGTCCCAAAACCGAATGCTTTCCCCTAATTCAAAACACCATCTGCATTTTACTTTCTTAGTATAAACTGCTCACCTACCGGAGGACTTGACAATCACGCATCACCCGCTGTAAGTCTTCTTTGTATTATCAGTATTTACTTTTCTGTAATTTACTTTTCCACACTAAAAACCAAAACCAACCAACCAATCACTTAGACGTTAGTATTAAAATCTCAATCAACCTAAAAAACGCTCCTTCGCTGTTCAATCCCCAACAGTATTCACTATCGTGGCAAACCCGTAAAGAACACATATCCCCCTAATTCCCTTGGGTTCGACCCCTACTTACCACTAGCTACCCAGTAGTGAAGTCGCGAGTAGCGGACTTTATAAATATTATTTGTACATTTGCTCTGACGACAAGCATCTGTCAGTAACGCTTTAAGTGCCCTGTGGCTGACTCCCCCTTCGCTCCTGAGAACTTGGGCAGATGGTGGACGACCGAGGTGCTGATGGTGATGGCTTCGAGTTCTGGTCCTTCATAGATGCACCATGACTGGTCTTTGAAGTCGGGGACCGAGAGCTCTCCCATGGATGGTTCTTCATCGTGATAGTATGCTTCCTCGTCCTCGTACACCGGCTGTCTGGGTCGTCTGATCGGATGTCGGACATGGACCTGATGCTGAACTGGGTGTTGTGGTCAGCCTGGACCTGCTGTCGGATAGGTGCTCGCTGTTGGACTTGTTGCTGGACCTGTGCTGGTGGTCGGACGGGTTATCTGGCCCGGAACTGCTGTCGGGCCGGTCCTCCTCCTTGTTGTACTCCGGCCGCTCCTTGGCCCTGTCGGGCTGCTTCTCGGTTAGCTCGGTTCCGGTCCCTGAACAACCTCTCCGGGTCCTCGTAGACTATGGGTGGTGCTTCAGCATTGTTGTTGTTGTCGACTGTTGGTGGGTTTTCATCAAAGTTCTCTAGCTCGAACTGTTCTTCCTCTTCGTCATCAATTCTACTACCTGCGCGAGACATGGCACAAGAGTAGCAAAACGCAAACTATCAAATAAAGGATTCCCAGGAGATTGGAGGAGTCACAAATGGTCTCACTTAAAACTTAATCTCCTTAGACTCGTAAGTCTTGGTGACAGAATCCTTTAAAAGCTAGAAAACAGAAATAAAAGGAAATAAAGGCAAAAACCGAAAAAGGAAAGAACAAATTTCACCGTGCGTAGCTCCCCGGCAACGGCGCCAAAATTTGACAGGTCGTCGTCGGTACCTGCAAATCTAAATTTATAATGTCCACTTACTCTTGGCTTAGTATAGCTGTAAGTAAGGGGTCGAACCCTAGAGAGCTAGATGGTTACTACTTTGTTCTGTAAGAAAGGAAGGGAAACGATTGGGTGTGAGTAAACAGTTTTAGGAAACAAGTGCGAATAAGGAAATAAAGTGAGTGACTAATAATGATGAGAAGTATTCAGGCTAGGGCTTCTTAATTGTGACTTGGTTTATCCTTGATTTCTAAGTATTTTATCTTGCTTTCTTAAGTGTGGTTACTCCGGGTCAGGTTATAACCTAAGGTAGGACCGTTAAATCACTACGCCACAATCTACTCCTGGTCAGGTTATAGACTTCTAGTTCTAGCAAAACCTAATACTCCTGGTTTGGTTATATTCGGTTTTAGTGCATCTACTTATTCTACCGGGTCAGTATCAAATAAGCAGGATAAAGAGGGCAAGCATCACTAGGTTGAGTTGTACCCTTTCGGATCTCCCCTTAACCTAGCAATTCGAACCGATATAAAGTGCACAAGAACTAGCAGAATGCAAGAACAATGTTTAAGTACGGAATCTCAAAACGTTCATCACAATTGTTCAAAACCCTAGCCCGAATAACGGGTTTAGTTACACATAGTCATGAGAACAATGCAGAAATAATAAATAAGAACGAATGAACTTCACTAGAGCCGAGAGGGAAGGATGACCGGGCCGTCAGGGCTGAGTCGTGGTGTTGCAAGGCGGTGCAAGGGGCGGAGCAAGGGCGTGTACCGAGAGAGCTAGGCGTGCGCCGAGCCAATGAGCCGAGATGAGTGAATTGAGAGATGAGCTCTCGATTCTGTGATGAGGGATGATTTGAATGGCTGAGTTGCTCCTCTATTTATAGAATTGAGTGAGGCACGAAATCCCTCTTGGACTAGGTCAAATCGGTGGCCCAAAAGACAAATTAGGAAAGGTTTCCAAATCCAACTTTGCTTGATCTCTAAGTTAACTTCTTGTGCAAGTCTTTCAGAGTCTTCCAGAGTCTTCCAGGGACTTCCAGAACCTTCCAGGAGCTTCTAAACCGCCGAGGACGAAATTGGGAAATTTCCCGAAAATCACTATTCACGACCCGAAATACTGTTCATCCCGGAATCACTATTCATCCCGGACACTGTTCATGAGGCTCCTTTGGCTTCGTTCTTCAACTGCAATGCTTCTGTTATGAAAATGCCATCTTTTAAGAGCGTTTCCTCCTAGAGCTTCCAAATCACCTGAGATGCAAAACAACACTAAAAAGTAACTGTTTGCATAATAAAGTGCTGGAATTGGTGGGATTTGATGACTCGATGAGTCGTATAAATATGGCTCATCAGTGCACTTGCCTTGCACATGGGCGGTTGAGCTTGGGATGTGCCAAAGGGCAACTACATGAGTTTGGTTGAGGCTTGGGCAAGCTTGGTTGAGGTATGGTTTCAAACCAAAAGATCAACCGATGTGAATAGTATAACCTAACCGGGAATTGAGTAGTTTGGTTGGACTTCGCCGGATTTTGACTGGAGTTGGGCTAGAATGACCGGAGCAAGGTGGTGGTTGGATTTGGCTTGATCGGAGCATCACCGGAAGCTCGCCGGAGCATGGCCGGAAAGTGGCCGGAAGTTGGCCGGAGCTGCCGGAATCTTGGCTGGAGTAGGTTGGTTCGACGACCGTTGATTTTGAACGACAAGATCAATACAAGCATGTTTCATCAAGGAAGTTAAGCCGGATTTTGGCCGGAGCATGGTCATGCCCCGGGGTTTAAGTTTTTCTCAGGCCCTTGGTCGACCGGGCCCGGGCGCTGCTCTCGGCGCGGTGCTGGTTTTCTCGGATGTGTGTCTCGATGCTCTCGGATGTGGGTCTCGGCACTCTCGGATTTGGGTCTCGGCACTCTCGGATGTGGGTCTCGGCACTCTCGGATGTGGGTCTCGGCGCTCTCGGATGTGGGTCTCGGCGCTCTCGGATGTGGGTCTCGGCACGGGCGCTCGGCTCTCTCGGCATGGGTGCTCATCTCTCTCGGCACGAGTGCTCAGCTCTCTCGGCACGGGTGCTCGGCGGGGACCTGGTCTTCTCGGCACTCGGCACCTCTCGGCACGGGTGCTCGGCACCTCTCGGTAGGGACCTGAGGTTCTCGGTACTTGGCATGGGTACCCGGCTGGGGTCCTCGGTCCTCGACTGGGGTCCTTGGTCCTCGACTAGGGTCCTCGGTCCTCGACTGGTGTCCGACTTGACTTGTAATCCATTTTTGGTTTAAGAACCCCCTTTTTAGCTCGTTTCTTCTCTAAACCTCAAAATAGCCTGTACAACAAAAATGGAACTAACAAGTAAACGTTGTTAAGACAAAGTGTCTAATTTGGTGGGTTTAGCTATCTTCATGAATCATATAAATATGGTCCATCAGATCACCCCACAGTTATACTTGTTCTTCCCGAACAATGCTATTCGAGAGAGAAACACAAAATCCAAGTAATAAGCTCTAAATAGGAAAGTGAGAATGTGGAACTAGATTTATCATATCCATGCAATACTTACTTGTTACCAAACTAAACCGTGTAAATACTTAGATGAAACTTGATACTTGTACCTTCGAGCCGAGATGCAAATTAATTCGGATGATTCGGGAGATAGCCCTTTTCAGGCTCCTGGACTGCATTCTCGGGACCAATTCGCACTATATGGTTATCTTGTAGCTTTCTCTAGCACGTGATTTGGTTCGGGTTTCAATGATCTGAGCTCTTTGACTTCCTTTGATGAGGGACAGCTTTTGAAGTGATTTGGTCTTTGGCCTTCGATTTTGAATTGGAGTTTCTTCACTTTTGTTTCGGTTAAAACCTTCACATTTTTGGCCTTTGGCCTTTGATTTACTTCTTTGAGCTTTTCTCCTTTGTGATTTGCTTATCCATTTTCTCAACCTTTTGGGAGGTCCAATCATCGCCCGAGAGCATATGGAAATACCTCCCCGCTCTTTCTCATCCTCGCCGTTTCGCGCGGGTCAAGATGAGGGTCGCTCTTCTATTTTCTCGGCTACTTTGACTAGAGTTAGGACGGTTTGATTCCCGTCCCGCCTCTTGCATAAACGCTGCACGGCGGAGATGACTCTGAATTCCAATGAAACCCGAAGTGCAGCCTCCACTGACTTCGTAAACCATATAGTAAAATTCGATCCTTTGAGTGCTTGCCAAGCCTCTCTAGGGCATTTTATATCAACTCCACATCCCCTGTATATCTCAGCACAAAGGGACAATTAAGAAGTTACATCCTCAAGTTTTTATACAGTTGAGATTTCACAAGGTAAATGCTTGAATTTAGATCTATCTTTTTCACATTCTCAAGTTCATATTTTCAAAAAGTTAATATTAGGGGAAAAGGAAAAGGAGAGCATGTTAAACTAATTATGTGCAAAGACAGTTCTCACCCCACACTTTTGAACGAAGGCGTGCCTCTCGGCATGACTTAGTTCAAAAGCCGATTGCAAGCAAATATTTACAAGAGAAGGAAATGACATTAAAGAAAAGGGAAGAACTGAACTCCCTTTACGGTGTCGTTGCATGTTGAGGACATGCGAGCAAATGACATGGCTCGGAGCGAAATAATCGAGGGAGTTCGGCTGGGGCCTTGAACTCTCGGCGCTCCCCAAAGCTGATTCCTATACAAGTAGTCATTCCTTCTATACACAAAATGGGTGAGAGCGACTGACAAGGTAAAAACTAAATGACAAAAATTAAGTGACTGAAAATAAAAAATGACGGGTTACCTCCCGACCAGTGCCTTTGTTTAACGTCGTTGGCTCAATGATTGGGGATCACAAGTTTGGATCCCATGGGCGGTTCAGGTCGTATTTTTGCGGAGTTAAGTCGACCTCTCCGTGGTAATGTTTGACTCGCTGCCCGTTCACCGTGAATCTGCTTCCATTGTCCATGCTTTCCAACTCAAGCATCCCATGGTTGAATACCTTAGTCACGGTATAAGGGCCGGTCCATCTTGATTTTATTTTGCTAGGCATCAACATCAACCGTGAGGAGAAGAGTAGCACTTGTTGTCCTTCCTCAAATGAGCGTCGGAGGATGAATTTGTCATGATACAATTTGGTCCGCACTTTGTAGTCCGTTTGCCCTTCATAGGCCCCAAGCCGCAACTCCTCAAGCTCACACAGATTAAGCTTCCTATCCAGTCCGGCAGCCTTCAAATCCGGATTGCAATGCTTGAGCGCCCAATAGGCTTTATGTTCTAATTCCACCGGAAGGAGGCATGCCTTCCCATAAACTAGCCGAAAGGGGGAAGTTCCGATTGGCGTCTTGTATGCCGTCCGATAAGCCCAAAGAGCTTCATCTAGCCTCTGACTCCAATCTTTCCTTGCCGGCTTCACCATCTTTTCTAAAATGCCTTTGATTTCGCGGTTGGAGATCTCCGCTTGACCATTAGTTTGGGGATGATATGCCGTGGATGTCCGGTGGTGGACATGGTAGTGCTTTAAGGTGGCAGCCATCGTGCGGTTGCAGAAATAAGTTCCTTGGTCGCTTATTATGGCCTTGGGTACCCCGTACCTACAAGACAGGTTAGTGCGCAAAAAATCTATGACAATTTTTGCATCGTCGCACTTCGTGGCCTTAGCCTCTACCCATTTTGACACATAATCTACAGCAACTAAAATATAAGTATAACCGCATGAAACTGGGAATGGTCCCATAAAATAAATGCCCCAAATGTCAAAAACATCTTTGACCAATATGGGTACTTGAGGCATCTCATTTTTCGCTGACACATTTCCTACTCTTTGGCACCTATCGCATTTTTTACACTTCTCATAGGCATCTCTAAATATACTCGGCCAAAAGAAGGCGCTATCTAGGATTTTCCTAGCGGTTCTCCTAGGCCCGAAGTGTCCTCCACATGCAAATTCATGGCAGAAGCTAATAACAGAAGCTATTTTATTATCGGGGATGCATCTCCTAAGTATTTGATCTGCTCCTATTTTCCACAAATAAGGATCATCCCATAAGTAATGTCTAGTATCATGCCTAAGTTTCATGCATTGTGCTTTAGTAAAAGCAGGAGGAAATGTACCTTCTACAAGGTAGTTGACGATTGAGGCATACCACGGCACCTTGGTTGAGACGGTGTATAGGTGCTCGTCTGGAAATGACTCGGTTATGTGCCCTTCTTCTTCCTCTCGGACAATCCTGCTTAGATGGTCGGCCACAGTATTCTCAATCCCTTTTTTGTCCCTTATCTCCACATCGAATTCTTGCAGTAGCAAGATCCACCGAATGAGCCTTGGCTTGGCCTCCTTCTTCTTCATCAGGTAACGGATGGCAGCATGGTTAGAATAAACTATCACTTTTGCTCCAAGCAAATAGGATCTGAAATTTTCCAGAGTGAATACCACTGCCAGGAGTTCCTTCTCGGTGGTGGAGTAGTTTCGTTGGGCAGAATCTAGGGTTCTTGAGGCGTAGTAGATTACAACCGCCTTATTATCAACCTTTTGGCCGAGAACTGCCCCTACGGCATAATCGCTCGCGTCGCACATGATTTCGAATGGTAGTCCCCAATTTGGCGTTTGGATGATAGGTGTGCTAGTGAGGGCTTTCTTCAGATCATTAAAGGCCTCCTTGCATGCATTGGTGAATTCAAAAGGGACTTCTTTTTGGAGAAGAGTGGATAGAGGCAATGCTTTTTTGGAGAAGTCTTTGATGAATTGTCGGTAGAATCCTGCATGGCTAAGGAATGATTGGATGTCTCGAACCGTGGATGGGTATGGTAGAGTCATGATCAGGTCGATTTTTGCTTTGTCCACTTTCATGCCTTCTTGTGAGACGACATGACCTAAGACTATTCCGTGAGTAACCATGAAGTGGCACTTTTCATAATTGAGCACTAAGTTCATTGACACACATCGTGCCAAAATTGTGCTCAAGTTGCTTAGGCATGCGTCAAATGTGTCTCCATAGATGGTGAAATCGTCCATGAAGACCTCGATGAATTCTCCAATCATGTCTGAAAAAATGCTGGTTACCACCCTTTGAAAAGTCCCCGGGGCATTGCATAGACCGAACGACATCCTTCTGAAGGCGAATGTGCCGAATGGGCAGGTGAATGTAGTCTTCTCTTGGTCCTCAAGTGCTATGGGGATCTTGTTGTAGCCCGAGAATCCGTCCAAGAAACAGAAATATGGTTTGCGCGCCAGTCGGTCTAGCATTTTATCAATGAATGGCAGAGGGAAATGGTCCTTCGTTGTGACCGCATTCAATTTTCTGTAGTCGATGCACATCCTCCAGCCATTTTTGGCCCTTGTTTTCACCATTTTTCCTTCGGTATCTTCCTCAACTGTGATCCCACTTTTCTTCGGGACCACATGAACAGGGCTCACCCATTGGCTATCTGAGATGGGATAGATAACGCCCGCATCAAGTAGCTTCTGAATTTCTTTGTGGACGATTTCCATCATGATAGGGTTGAGTCGTCGTTGAGGCTCTCTTGATGGCTTTGCTCCATCCTCAAGTAGAATACAGTGCATGCATACAGCCGGGCTGACTCCTCTCAAGTCGGCAAGAGTCCATCTAATTGCTAGTTTATGTTGTCTCAGCACTTTTACCAAACGATGCTCCTGGCCTGCTTCCAAGCCACTCTTAATGATCACCGGGAGTGTGTTATTTTTTCCTAGGAATGCGTACTTCAGATGCCCGGGCAGGGGCTTCAATTCTATTTTGGGAGCTTGCATTACCGAGGGCAAAAAGGTTTTGGATTTGAATAGTTTTACCTCGTTGACTTCATATCCTGGTGTGAGAGGCTCCGAGATTGTTAAGTGGGCTAGTGTTTTATGCAAGCCTTTGGCCAATTCATATGAGCTTTCGGCTCCATTGAGTATGGCTTCTAAGGGATCTGTTCTTGGTTCTGGCTGCACTTCTTGGACCAGGTCGTCCAAAGTGTCGAGAGCGTGCACTTCCTTGAACTCCATGCGATGCTTCATTGCTCGGAATATGTCGAAGCTAAAGGTCTCTCCTTCCACCTCCATTGAGAGCATCCCACTTCCACACTCTATCTTCATTTTTGATGTTTTGAGAAATGGACGGCCAAGAAGGATGGGTGCATGGTCTGTTGGTCCGCCATTTTCCATTTTTAAGACGTAGAAATCCGTTGGAAACACCAATTCGCCTACTTGAACCAGGACGTCTTCTATTTTGCCCTCGGGCTATTTGCACGACCGATGTGCCAGTTGAATAGTGAGACCTGTGGGTTTGAGTGGTCCAATCCTAAGGCATGAGTAGATAGAGAAGGGAAGAACGTTGATTGACGCTCCAAGGTCTAGCATGCAGTTCTCGATCCGGATGTTGCCAATTGTGCATGGAATGGTGTAAGTTCCCGGATCAGCGCATTTGGGGGGCACCTTTCGTTGCATGACGGCCGACACGTTCCTACTCATTAGTTCTTGATCATATCTAGTATTCTTCCTCCGGTTGGTGCAAAGTTCTTTTAAAAACTTAGCATATCGAGGAATTTGCTTGATGGCTTCCAAGATGGGGATGTTGATTTCGACTTTGCTGAACAACTCAAACACGTCCTCATCCATGACATGTTGTTTTGGCACACGGGCAGGTATTGGAAATGGAAGTGCTGCGCTGATTATGGAGGTCTCGGTTCTAGGCACCGGGCGTTCCTTGTGCTCTTCGGATGCTGGAACCGGGCTGGCCACTGGTACCGGGCCAGGCCTGCGTTCTTTGGACGCGTTCCCTTCTTCTTTGGCCGCGTCCTACTCTTCCTCGGATGCGTCCTCATTTTTCTCGGCCGCGTCTTGCTCAAGAGTTTCGAGAGCCTCGGACCTTTTGCCCTCCTCTTGCTCCATGGGTTTGACGACAAGTTTTCTCCCACTCCTAAGGGTCATGGCATTAACATTTTCTTTCGGGTTTTGAATGGTTTGTGAAGGAAGTCTGCCAGGTTCATTAGTGAGCGTGGACATTGAGGTGGCGAGCTGGGACATTTGCTTCTTCAAGTCTGAGATATCTCCCTTTGTCTCGACTTGGAATCGATGCATCGAGCCCACGAGTTCCTTCACCACATCATCAAGGGATTTGTTCGGTCCTTGCGGATTGCTCGGGCCGGCTTGGTACTGATTCAATCCCTTCTGCTGATACTGACCCGTCGGGTACTGGTTTGGTCCTTTTTGCTGATATTGGCCTGCTGATGGAGCGTTCTGGTTGTACTGCCGGTGGGGAGGTTGGTAGAATGACTGACAGCACTGCCATGTCGCGATGCAATGTGTACAAAATTAATTCATAAGTCCGCTACTCGCGACTTCACTACTGGGTAGCAAGTGGTAAGTAGGGGTCGAACCCAAGGGAATTGGTGGATTAGTTGTTCTTTAATGAAGCTTACACATAAATTAAAGTGCGATTGGGGTTGGGTTTGAGTGGTTTATACAGAAAGTAAATTACAGTGCAAAAAAGTAAATGACAGAAAGTAAATGTACAGAAAGTAAACAGTTGATATTTTAATGGAAGGAATGGATTCGGTTAAGGGGTTTTATATCATATCATCGTTCATCATTGACCTCTAATGATCATACTAAGTGTTTGAAAGTGTAGCAAGGCCATTTCAAGCTCTCGCCACACCGTCTAGCCCATTTCAAGGTATCGAACACTTGTTCTAGCTAGACTAATACCCCATTTCAAGGTATATTAGCCTATGTGCATCCACCTGATCTCTCATTTCCGATCAACCAAGTGGTGTTTTAGAGAGGTTGAACTCCACGGTTAAGCTTTGCCATTTCAAGCATCCACTTAACCATGTATGTTCACGAACCCACGGATGAGCTTTGCCATTTCAAGCTCAACCGTGTGTGTTCTACCCGAATATATGGCACATAGAACAAGCTCAAACACGAAGAAGCACTAAGAAAAGGGTCTAAAACGGTTTTATGATACAAGCACACCCTTCAACCGAATATAAGCCTTAGCTACTTGTATTCATGTCAAGGAATACAAGCAAGCCGTGGCTTTGAACAAGAACAAGTAAAGGGAGATGAGCTCCAAAGCAATAACAAAGTAAAGGAAAGTAAAGGAACAAGGCAAAAGAAAGCAAGAACAAGTAAAGAAAGTAAAGGAAAAGTAAGGAAGCCGTGGCTTTGTACCTACAACAAGTGGAGGAGAGGAGCTCCTAAGAAAGATCAAAGCAAGGGAAGTAGCTCAAAAATGAAGAACAAAGCAAGAACAAGTGAAGAACAAAGTGTGTATTGAAAATGAAGAGAAGAGAGTTAAGCTCTCTATCTCTCTAAGGAATTCGAACAAGAGGAATGGGATTTCGAATGATACATTTACTTGAGGCATAAGCCTCTATTTATAGGCTAAGGACTTGGGGGCTAAGCATTTGCAAAAGAAATATCCCAAAGCAACCATTGGATTGGAACACACTTGGAATTCATCCAAGCCATCCATTTGAGTTCATGCACCTCCTCCAACCGAATTGCCCACTTTCACATGGTCAAAGGGCAACTAGCTTGGACTAGATGAGGCCAACCGACTTGATGGAGGAGAATATATGGATTGGGTTGGAGAAATATCCCAAAAATATGCCATTTTGATTGGTTTAGCCCAAAAGCCATCTACATGCATTGCACTTGCCTTCCAACCGACTTGAGCTTGGTCTCATCCAAAGAGCAACTAGCTTGGTTTGGTTGAGGCCAACCGGACTTGAATAGTAGAGGCAATCGAACTCTAAAAGCTAACCGAAGTGAATAGTAGAAACCAACCGAAATATTGGGAATTCGGTTTGTGGTTGGTTCTTCTAGGCCGGAACATGGTTGGACTTGGCATGAGCTTGATCGGAAGTTCATCGGAGCCTGGCCGGAGTTTGGCCGGAGCTTGGCCGGAGCTTGGCCGGAGTTGGCTGGAATTTGGCCGGATTTTTGGTCGGCGGTCCTTGGCTCTTGGATTCCAGATTTGGAATGCTGAGGCAATTCTAAGACTAATGGCCGAAGTAGTTTTGCCGGAATTTGATCAAAAGATGGTCGTGTCCTGGTTGGAAGTTCTGGTCGGGCGCAGGCCTCGGTCAGGGACCCTATTTTCTCAGTCGCGACCCTCGGGCGCGACCTGGGCGAGGCACGGGCGCTGGTCTCGGGAAGAGTTGCTCTGGATCGTCGAGAATTGGAAATTGAGGCGGTGCCTCATTATTTCGATCGAACAGATTAACCTCATCGTTATCCTGATAGTCATGGTGGCTTCCTTCACGAGAAATGGTTGTGCAGAAGCGAGTTCGAAAGAGAAGAATAGCTAATCAAAGGCTAACTCCCCGGCAACGGCGCCAGTTTTGACGGAGCCCACCGCACTGTCGTTAAGGTGCGATGTTCTCTGTGCAAAAACAAATTTATATCTCCGATACTCGTGACTTAACTATTTTGGGTAGTCAGTGGTAAGTACGGGTCGAACCCAAGGGAATCAGGTGAATAGTTGTTCTTTCGAAAAGGGGGGAGTAAATAAAGCGGTTGGGGGGTTGTTTTTGGTTTTTAGTATTGAAAAGTAAAGTGCGAGTTGATATTACAATTAAAGGAAAGATTCGGTTTCAGGGGCCTTGTATCATATTTTCGTTTATCATTGACCTCTAATGATCATACTAAGTGTTCAAAATTGAATCAAGGCTATTCCTAGCACATGACTTGCCACACCGTCTAGTCTTTTGCAAGACAAAGAACTCTTGTTCTAGTATGTGCATCCATTTGATCATCATTCCTGATAAACCAAATGGTGTTTTAAAGAGGTTGACTTCCACAGATAAGTTGTGCTCTTCCGAGCCTCCACTTATCCACGGAAGATCACGAACCCATGGCAGAGCTTTGCTCTTCCAAGCATCCACTCAACCAATGGAATTCTGACCTAATTAATATATGGCACCTAGAACAAGTTGAACACAAAGAGGCACTAAGATAAGGGTCTAAAACATTGTATGATACAAATACACCCCTTTAACCGAATGAAAGGTTTAGCTACGAATATCCATGGAACAGGACATCATAGCTAAGTACTTGAAAAAGTAAAGGTTTTTGAAAGACAGTAAAATAAAGTTTTCAAAAGTAAAGACAGGAAAGTAAAGTACTTTGAAAGACAGTAAAGTAAAGAAAAGAGTACTTACAAAAACAGATAAGAGTGCTCAAGATCCAACTTCGATTCCAAAGTAAAGTGTGGGATGTTGGAATGATTTTACAAGGGCAAGGGAGGGCTCTATTTATAGGCTAAGGAGAGGGATGGATGTGGATGAGAAGAAGACACTTGGCAAGAGGAGGGTGGAGGGGAGAAAAGCCGCCAGGGTGAGGTGGAGGGGAGGAGAGCCGCCCCCCATGTGTCATCTCCTCCTTAAAGCCGTCGGCCATGTGAGGTGGAGGGGAGTGGGTGAGAGCTTTGCGATCTTTTCCCCAAAAGCCATCGGTCCTTTCAGCTCCGGTCTGACTCTGGTTACCCTTCGGTTGGACTTGTTTTGAGTGATTCCACGTCAGGTTCTTGAAAGTCAAAATTTGGTCGTGACCTGGAATGACTCGTAATTCATTTTCAGCTTTAAAACTCCTCCTTAGCCTGTATTCTCTCTAGACTTCAAAATACCCTGTAGATAAATATCGGAACTAACAAGCAAAAGTTAAATAGACAAGGAGTCTAATTTGGTGGGTTTTACTGTGTTTATGATTCATACAATTATGGTCCATCATACCCCCACACTTAATCTTGTTCGTCCCGAACAAGCCTAGTCAATAAGAGGAACAAAAATACCCCAAGTCCTAGATGTGAATGTGAGATGCAAAACTAGATTTCACCTAAGCATGCATAACTTACTTGCTTCCAAACGAAATTATGCTCAAACATGTAACTAACTTGATACTTGTTACCTTTGAGCCGAGATGCAAACCAATTTGGATGATTGGGAGATAGCCACTTTTTAGGCCCTTGAACTGCACTCTCGGATCCGATCTTACTATATGGTTATGTTACTTGCTTCTAGCACGTGATTGATTCGGGCAACTTGGGTTGAGCTCTTTTTCTTTGTTTGTGTGGTTGGACAGCTTTTGTAGTGAGGTTTGGCCTTCGACCTTTGATTTGACTCTTTGAGTACTTAACTTTTTTTTGCTTCGGTTTGGTTTCATCATTTTGGCTGATTTCTTTCTTTTCTTCTTTGAGCTTTGCTCCTTTAATGATTGCTCGTCCATTTCTTCACTTTTGGGAGGTCCAATCATCGCCCGAGAGCATATGGAAATACCTCCCCGCTCTTTCTCATCCTTGCCTTTTTTGCGCGGGTCAAGATGAGGGTCGCTCATCTATTTTCCCTGCTACTTTAGACTAGAGAATGGACGGTTTGATTCCCGTCCCGCCTCTTGCATAGACGCTGCACGGCGGAGTCCACTCAAAACCAAGAAGCCTGAAGTGCAGCCTCCACAATCTTTACATAACCGTATACTAAGGATCTGGTCCCTTGTGTGCTTTGTCAAGCCTCTCTAGGGCATTTCTTTCAACTCCACATCCTACGTTTATCTCAGCACACAAGGACAAGTAGAAAGTTAAGTTCGCATGTTTTTACACAATTCAGTTTTCACAAGGAAATGCATGTTTCGGGTCTATCTATTTTCACATCATGAAAGTGTATATTTTCAAAACATGCTGTCTACTATGTACAAGACTACTACTCAAATACCCCCACACTTTTGAACGAAGTCGTGCCAGCACGACTTGGTTCAAAACATAAAAAAGTAAGTTAAACAAGGAAAGGAGGTGAGTATGAAAATAAAAACTGGAAAAAAAAATGAATATGCCGAGTTACCTCCCGGCGAGTGCCTTTGTTTAACGTCGTTGGCTCGACGGTACCTCAATTAGGGATCACAAGTTGGGATCCCATGGGTGTGTGAGGTTGAACTTCCCCACGGCTGCCCTTTTGATTTGCCCAAAGAACACATATGGCAGCGGGCTCAGTTCTGCTCTCCCTTGATCCGGAGGCTTCTTCTTCACATATCCCCGAGAAGGCGAGGATCCTTGACCATAGCTGCTGGTCCATCAAGTCGAGCTCTCTTGTTCCTCCTTCCCGGCTTCCATTCCTTTGGCCCATGTCTTGGCCGTTTCTTCATGTTTGAATGGGTGGCACCTTTGCAATTCTGGAAGTTTAGTATTGTCCCATTGAACACGAGCGACCTCAAGCATGTGCCCTTGCTAACCCTCTTCTTTGTGGCAGCGGAGATGGGTAGCTTTGGAACAAGTGAGTTTTCCAAGCCGCTCTGTTGAGTCGTGGTGAGTGAGCGCTCCATCATTGGCTTTTCTTGCCCTTGTACCTCCTCCAACTCCCCTTGCACCTCATCCATATTGGCTACATGATCTTTGGAGGCCGTGATCTGCATAGAAAACAAAGGGTTAAGTTGGGGCACTTCGACCACGAGGTCCGGCCCTTTCTCGACCAGCCCGTCCATGAGGACCGGGGCTGTCTCGGCTAGCTCACCAGTGAGGTCCGGGCATGTCTCGGGTGGTTTGGAAATGAGGTGCTGGACTGGCGTGACTTCCTTCCGCAGATTGGTGATGAGGACCGGGCCTGAATTGGGTAGTTTTTCTTCTAACTCCCAGGGGTAATCTGAGTGGAGTTCTTCTTCAGGCAACCATGGGTCCTCATCCTCGTCATTTATATGGTCTCTGGGGGATTTCACTCTGAGGTTCGGGTCTGAATTAGGCAGCTCGGCAGTGAGGTCCGGGTATGTCTTGGGTAACTCATCAGTTAGGACCGGGACTTCCTCGGACAGTTCAGAAATGAGGATCGGGCCTGATTTGGCTGGTTCTTCTTCAGGTGCATGTGGCTCCTCGTCCTCTGCCGGCTCCGTGGGCTCTATTATAGGTTCTTCCTCGCTGACCCTTGGCTTGAGCATCTCATTATTCAGATATTCAGTTTCTTTCATAGACGCCTCTATTTCTGCCCATGCTTCCTCGGATCTGGCTTGATTTTGGTCCATCATGTTGGCAAACTGCTGGTTGCTAGATGCCAGCTCCGTTGTAATGTCCTCAAGTGGCTCGGCCTGATCTTGTCTTGGTCTTGACCTCGCGGCCAAATCATCTACTAAGTTCCAAAGATCATCTATGTCTAAGTTGTTCACCGAGCCTCCTGCTGCATCATTTAGCCAATTCCACTCTTGTGGCATCATCCCATTGAGAAACCTTCGAAGAAGATCGTGGTTGGTGAATCCATGGTGCGGGCAGCTCGTTACAATGGAGTCAAAGTACGCCAAGTACTCGTCCAAAGTTTCGTCCCGGGATTGCTCTATGTTGTTGATCTTCTCGCGGATTTCAAGTTCGAAAGGTGGTGGGGAAAACTCCTCATTGTTCCAAGGCTCGCATCCGTAGTAGAAAGACTTTGTGAACTGCATGACAAAAGAAAAATAAAAGAAAAACAAATAGAACAACTATTCGCGACTCCCCGGCAACGGCGCCAATTTGACAGCACTGCCTTGTCACGAGGCAATGTGTACAAAATTAATGTATAAGTCCGCTACTCGCGACTTCACTACTGGGTAGCAAGTGGTAAGTAGGGGTCGAACCCAAGGGAATTGGTGGATTAGTTGTTCTTTAATGAAGCTTACACATAAATTAAAGTGCGATTGGGGTTGGGTTTGAGTTGTTTATACAGAAAGTAAATTACAGTGCGAAAAAGTAAATGACAGAAAGTAAATGTACAGAAAGTAAACAGTTGATATTTTAATGGAAGGAAAGGATTCGGTTAAGGGGTTTTATATCATATCATCATTCATTATTGACCTCTAATGATCATACTAAGTGTTTGAAAGTGTAGCAAGGCCATTTCAAGCTCTCGCCACACCGTCTAGCCCATTTCAAGGCATCGAACACTTGTTCTAGCTAGACTAATACCCCATTTCAAGGTATATTAGCCTATGTGCATCCACCTGATCTCTCATTTCTGATCAACCAAGTGGTGTTTTAGAGAGGTTGAACTCCACAGTTAAGCTTTGCCATTTCAAGCATCCACTTAACCATGTATGTTCACGAACCCACGGATGAGCTTTGCCATTTCAAGCATCCACTCAACCGTGTGTGTTCTACCCGAATATATGGCACATAGAACAAGCTCAAACACGAAGAAGTACTAAGAAAAGGGTCTAAAAATGGTTTTATGATACAAGCACACCCTTCAACCGAATATAAGCCTTAGCTACTTGTATTCATGTCAAGGAATACAAGCAAGCCGTGGCTTTGAACAAGAACAAGTAAAGGGAGATGAGCTCCAAAGCAATAACAAAGTAAAGGAAAGTAAAGGAACAAGGCAAAGGAAAGCAAGAACAAGTAAAGAAAGTAAAGGAAAAGTAAGGAAGCCGTGGCTTTGTACCTACAACAAGTGGAGGAGAGGAGCTCCTAAGCAAGATCAAAGCAAGGGAAGTAGCTCTAAAATGAATAACAAAGCAAGAACAAGTGAAGAACAAAGTGTGTATTGAAAATGAAGAGAAGAGAGTTAAGCTCTCTATCTCTCTAAGGAATTCGAACAAGAGGAATGGGATTTCGAATGATACATTTACATGAGGCATAAGCCTCTATTTATAGGCTAAGGAAACTTGGGGGCTAAGCATTTGCAAAAGAAATATCCTAAAGCAACCATTGGATTGGAACACACTTGGAATTCATCCAAGCCATCCATTTGAGTTCATGCACCTCCTCCAACCGACTTGCCCATTTGCACATGGCCAAAGGGCAACTAGCTTGGACTAGATGAGGCCAACCGACTTGATGGAGGAGAAGATATGGATTGGGTTGGAGAAATATCCCAAAAATAAGCCATTTTGATTAGTTTAGCCCAAAAGCCATCCACATGCATTTCACTTGCCTTCCAACCGACTTGAGCTTGGTGTCATCCAAAGAGCAACTAGCTTGGTTTGGTTGAGGCCAACCGAACTTGAATAGTAGAGGCAATCGAACTCCAAAAGCTAACCGAAGTGAATAGTATAAACCAACCAGAATATTGGGAATTCGGTTTGTGGTTGGTTCTTCTTGGACGGAACTTGGTTAGACTTGGTTGTACTTGGCCTGAGCTTGATTAGATGTTCATCAGAGCCTGGCTGGAGTTTGGCCGGAGCTTGGCCGGAGTTGGCCGGAATTTGGCCAGATTTTTGGTCGGCGGTCCTTGGCTCTTGGATTGCAGATTTGGAATGCTGAGGCAATTCTAAGACTAATGGCCGAAGTAGATTTGCCGGAATCTGATCGGAAGATGGTCGTGTCCTGGTTGGAAGTTCTGGTCGAGCGCAGGCCTCGGTCAGGGACCATGTTTTCTCAGTCGCGGCCCTCGGGCGCGACCTGGGCGAGGCACGGGCGCTGGTCTCGGGCGCGACCTGGTTTTTCTTGGGCCTCCTCGGGAAATGCTCGGGCATCGGCTGATTCCACTCGGGCGTTTTGTCTATGAATTGAGATTGTCCGAGTTATTGGGCATTTTAAACACTTTGGTCGAGCCAGATTTTCCAGATTCCATGGTTTGGTCGAGAGACTTGGATTTGAACCTATGCGCGCGGGGCCTTTGCTTTTGGATTTGGGCCAACTGCCAATCTGCTCGGGCATTCTCCTTGGTTTCTCGACATTGTCCACCTTATTTGCCATTTTGAACACTTTGATCAGGTGGATTCGTCTGATCAGCTCATTTGCCCGAGCGACTTGATTTTGGACCTAGATGGCATGGGCATGGCCTGGGCGCGGCCTGGTCTTCTTGGGACCTGGCTGGCCAAAATTGGCTTTGCTTGCTTTTGGGCATAAAACTCCTTTTTTAGGCATGTTTCCTCTTTAGACTCCAAAATAGCCTATTGATGGACCATAATTGTATGAATCATAAACACAGTTAAACCCACCAAATTAGACGCTTTGTCTATTTAACTTTTGCTTTTTAGTTCCGATATTTATATACAGGGTATTTTGAAGTCTAGAGAGAATACAGGCTAAGGAGGAGTTTTAAAGCTAAAAATGAATTACGAGTCATTCCAGATCACGACCAAATTCTGACTTTCAAGAACCGGACGTGGAATCACTCAAAACAAGTCCAACTGAAGAGCAACCAGAGTCAGTCCGGAGCTGAAAGGACCGATGGCTTTTTGGGATGAGATCACAAAACTCACTCCATCACTCTCCTCCCTCCATGTGGTCGGCGGCTAAGCCACAAGCCTCTCCTTCCTTTCCATGTGGCCGGCGGCTTTGGGAGGTGATGACATCACCCGATGGCTTTGAGCTCCTCCTCCCATCTTGTGACATGTGGTGGCTTCTCCTCCACATCCATCTCCTCTTCATGGCCTATAAATAGAGCCCTCCCTTGCCTTTGTAAATCATCCCATCTCATTCCAACATCCACAATCCACAAGTTTGTGAGAGAAGCTCTCACTTCTCTCTAGAGTTTGGGCACTAATCATGTAATCACTTTACTTTGGAATCAAAGCTTTAGCACTTTCAACAGTTTTTGTAAGCACTCTCGTCTTTACTTTACTGTCTTTTCAATTCAGCAACTTTACTTTCCTGTCTTTACTTTCGAAAACTTTATTTTTTGTCTTTCAAAACCTTTACTTTTCAAGCACTTAGTTATGATGTCCTGTTCCATAAGTATTCGTAGCTAAACCCTTCATTCGGTTGAAGGGGTGTACTTGTACCATACAATGTTTTAGACCCTACTTTTAGTGCCTCTATGTGTTCAAAACTTATTCTATGTGCCACATATTAGGTTAGAACTTCCAAGGTTGAGTGGATGCTTTAATGGGCAAAGCTCTTCCGTGGGGTTCGTGAACATACTCGGGTAAGTGGATGCTTTAACGGGCAAAGCTTATGAGAGGAGTTCGACCTCTTTTGAAAAACCATTTGGTTGATCGTAACTGAAGATCAAATGGATGCACATAAGGCTAAGATACTTCGAAAGGAGGAATTAGTCTAAAATAGAACAAGTGTTCTAAACGATGTTGCAAGTCTTGTGCTAGAAATAGCCTTGATTCATCTTTGAACACTTAGTATGATCATTAGAGGTCAATGATATACAGACTATGATACAAGGCCCCTAAAACCGAATGCTTTCCTTTAATTGTAATATCAACTGTTACTTTACCTTTCAGTACTAAAATCACAACCAACCCACGCTACTCTAAGTACTAAAATCACAACCAACCCCCAACTGTCCTACTTAAAGAACAACTATTCACCTGACTCCCTTGGGTTCGACCCCTACTTACCCTTTACTACCCACTAGTAGAGTACGAGTAGCGGAGATATAAATTTGCTTTTGCACAGAGAACATCGCACCTTAACGACAGTGCGGTGGGCTCCGTCACCTATATACACAAAATGGTATTAACAAGCACTTGTTCGTATGACCAAATGTCTTAATTGGTGGGTTTAGTGGTACTTTATGAATCGTATAAATACGCCCCATCAATGACTGAGCTAATTGAGGTGCGGCTTGTTGTGTCTCCCTCGGAGGGTGGTTGTCGTTCCGCCAAGTTGGGTTGGTTACCTGATTATACTGCCGGTTTGGTCCGGCTCTGTCGTTGTTGTTGTTGTTGTTGTATCCTTGGTATCCTACCACTGCATTCACTTCTGTCGGTTCCTCTACTATTCACGTTGGGCATGCGTCAGTCTTGTTGTCCGTAGAACTACAAAACTCGTAAGGCTTCACTTGAACTGGCTGCCTTCGTAGGATCTGAACCATCATCTCCTTCATTTGTTTCATCTCCTCTGGCATAGAGTTCATCGATGTTTCAGCCTTTGCCACATTCTTTGTTTGGGAAAAGTCTTCCTGCCGAGTTGTCTCCTCTCTAAATCGGGCATTTTCAGCAACGTCGGTGATGAGTCGCCTTATGCCGCTTAGTGATAGATTCATCATGGATCCTCCAGCTGAGGCATCCAGGAGCATTTTGTCTAAGAGTCTCAATCCATCAATGAGTTATTCGATGATGAGTTTCTTAGGCAGTCCGAGGGTGCATCAGCTTCTCTTGAGGCAGTTGAATTTTTCCAGGTAGTCGTACATGGTTTCATTGGGCCCCTACTTGATGTCCAGCAGTTGCCTCCTTACTTGCATCGCTCTTCCCGCTGGGTAGTATTTGTCCAGGAATTTCTTTTGCATCTGAGCCCATGTTCTGATGCTTCCCGAAGGCAATGAAAGGAACCAGTCGTTCGCCGAGTCGATGAGAGAAAAGTAGAAAGCCTTGAATTTGAAGTCTTCTACATTCACCCCATTTGGCCTTAGATTTTGGCAAATTCCATGTAAGCGTTGGAGATGAGTTGTCGTAGATTCTCCATGAGTTCCTGAGAACTTGGGCAAATTGTGGACCACTGATGTGTTGATGGCGATGTTTTCTAGTTCAGGGCCCTCGTAAATGCACCACGGTTGATTTCTGAAATCCGGTGCCGACTGTTCTCCCATAGTAGGTTTGCGGAAGTTGTTGTCCCCATTGTACTCATCGAATACGGGTTCTCGTCTTGGCTCTTGTCGATATTGCGGGGGTGGTGGATGTCTAGGGGGTTGTTGCGCTGGACCAGCTTCATTTCGGTCCTCGGGCGGGCCTTGGTTTCTCCGGATGGCCTCCCTTTCACGAGCTCTTTGGTTTCGGATAAGTTGCTCCGGATCGTCGAGAATTGGAAATGGAGGCAGCGCCTCATTATTTCGATCGAACAGATTTATCTCGTCGTCATCCTGATAGTCATGGTGGCTTACCGCACGAGACATGGTTATGCAGAAGCGAGTTCGAAATTTAAGAGAAAACAGAAAAAGAAAAAGAAAGAACAATTATCCGATTTATAATTTCTAATTCCACGGCAACGGAGCCAATTTTTTACGGATGCACAGTCGTCGTGTGCAACGCAAAAGATAAATTTATAAGTCTGCTACTCGTGACTTACTATTGGATTAGCAAGCGGTAAGTAGGGGTCGAACCCAAGGGAATTAGTGGATAGTTGTTCTTTAAGGGATTTGTACAGAAATGTAAGTGCCATTGGGGTTGGTTGTGGTTTTAGTACTGAAAGTAAATTGCTGGAAAGTAAAGAAAGTAAATACTGAACTGAAAGTAAATACTGAAACAGTCGAGTTCAATATCAACCAAGCAACATACTTTTGGCACTGGGCGCACGCTATATTTCAAGCGCAATGCGTGCCAAAGTTATGTTGGATTGATGTTGAACAAGTCTGTAGTAAGCGTACGGGGACTGAAAATAAAGTGCGTAAAGTAAAGTGCGTA
Source organism: Rhodiola kirilowii (assembly GCA_033675215.1). Classification (NCBI taxonomy): domain Eukaryota; kingdom Viridiplantae; phylum Streptophyta; class Magnoliopsida; order Saxifragales; family Crassulaceae; genus Rhodiola; species Rhodiola kirilowii. Next base: position 22,746,886 of record CM066199.1, read on the forward strand.
AAAGTAAAGACTGAAAGTAAATTGCGTAAAGTAAAGTGCTGAAATGTAAAGTGCTGAAAATAAAGTGCGTAAAAGTAAAGTGTGTAAAAGTAAAGACTGAAAGTAAATTGTGTAAAGTAAAGTGCTGAAAGTAAATGTTAGGTACTGAAAGTAAAGTTAGTTGCGGAATGTAAAGGTACTGAAAGTAAATGGTACTGGAAGTAAGTAGTTGATAATAGGACTGAAAGTAAAGTGACGAGTGGTGTTTTAATTAATGGAAAGATTCGGTTTTAGGGGCCTTGTATCATAGTTCGTTCATCATCGACCTCTAATGATCGTTCTAAGTGTTCAAAGATGTATCAAGGCCATTTCTAGCACTCGACTTGCCACACCGTCAAGTCCTTTTCAAGACATAGAACACTTGTTCTAGTTAGGCTAATTCCTCCTTTCGAAGTATCTTAGCTTATGTGCATCCACTTGATCAATCATTTCCGATCAACCAAGTGGTATTTTAAAGAGGTTGAACTCCATGGAAAAGCTTTGCTCTTTCGAGCCTCCACTTAACCATGTATGCTCACGAACCCCATGGAAGAGCTTTGCTCTTTCGAGCCTCCACTCAACCATGAATGTCCTAACCTAATATATGGCACATAGAACAAGTTTGAACATAATAGAAGCACTAAGAAAAGGGTCTAAAACGTTTGCATGATATAAGCACACCCCTTCAACCGAATGAAGGGTTTAGCTACGAGTATCCATGGAAGAGGATATGATAGCTAAGTGCACTAAAAGTAAATGGTTTTGGAAAACTAAAACAAGAAAAGCAAAGAGGGCTCTCGGTTTTGAACGAGAGGGCTCTCGGTTTTGACAAGAAAATAAGAGAAGAATACTCAAGAACCAACAAGAGTAAACTCAAGAACAAGAAGAGTACTCAAGAACCAACAAGAGTACTCAAGATCAAAGCAAAATAAAGACAAGGAAAGTAAAAGAGGCTCTCGGTTTTGGGCAAAGTAAATGAAGAACAAACTCAAGAACACACTCAAGAACTAGAGAGAAGGTAGAGCTTTTGATTCAAAGTAAAGTGTTTACAAGGATTTGTGGGATGGATTTTTGAGAACTTCTCTATCTAAGTAACAAGGGACATTGATTCAAGGAGGGGAAGCCCTCCTTTTATAGCCAAATGTGGCGGTGGAGGAGAGGTAGTGGAGTAGGATATTTTCTCCTCCAACCGCCTCTAGTCCTCCCATAAGTCCGGTTGAGCTTAGTTGGCCTTCGGTTGGACTTGTTTGACATCAAAGGGTGCACTTGCCTTGCACATGGGCGGTTGAGCTTGGGATGTGCCAAAGGGCAACTACATGAGTTTGGTTGAGGCTTGGGCAAGCTTGGTTGAGCTTGGTTGAGGTATGGTTTCAAACCAAAAGATCAACCGATGTGAATAGTATAACCTAATCGGGAATTGAGTAGTTTGGTTGGACTTCGCCGGATTTTGACCGGAGTTGGGCTAGAATGACCGGAGCAAGGTGGTGGTTGGATTTGGCTTGATCGGAGCATCACCAGAAGCTCACCGGAGCATGGCCGGAAAGTGGCCGGAAGTTGGCCAGAGCTGCCGGAATCTTGGCCGGAATAGGTTGGTTCGACGACCGTTGATTTTGAACGACAAGATCAATACAAGCATGTTTCGTCAAGGAAGTTAAGCCGGATTTTTGCCGGAGCATGGTCATGGCCTTGTGTTGAAGTTTTTCTTGGGCCCTTGGTCGACCGGGCCCAGGCGCTGCTCTCGGCGCGGTCCTGGTTTTCTCGGACGTGGGTCTCGGCGCTCTCGGATGTGGGTCTCGGCACTCTCGGATGTGGGTCTCAGCGCTCTCGGACGTGGGTCTCGGCACTCTCGGATGTGGGTCTCGGCGCTCTCGGATGTGGGTCTTGGCGCTCTCGGATGTGGGTCTCGGCATGGGCGCTCGGCTCTCTCGGCACGGGTGCTCGGCTCTCTCAGCACGGGTGCTCGGCGGGGACCTGGTCTTCTCGGCACGGGTGCTTGGCTCTCTCGGCACGGGTGCTCGGCACCTCTCGGCAGGGACCTGAGGTTCTCGGTACTGGGCCTGGGTACCCGGCTGGGGTCCTCGGTCCTCGACTGGGGTCCGACTTGACTTGTAATCCATTTTTGGTTTAAGAACCCCCTTTTTAGCTCGTTTCTTCTCTAAACCTCTAAATAGCCTGTACAACAAAAATGGAACTAACAAGTAAACGTTGTTAAGACAAAGTGTCTAATTTGGTGGGTTTAGCTATCTTAATGAATCATATAAATATGGTCCATCAAGTACCAATGACCTCAATGATGGGATGATCTCTAGCAACTCGTCGAGAGGGTTGTAACACTGGACGGTCATCTGGATGACTGTCCTCGTCAGTTTCATCAGATTAAGAGGTTGCGTTGAGGTTGTCTGTGGCTGACACTTCTCCAGACAGATTAGTGGCAGTTGGTTGAGACGACGGTAGTGTTGCAGGTGCTATTTCAGCTCTATTGTCAGCGTCATCTGAGACGGTCCACTCAATCACTTCATCCTTTACTTTGACATTGACCTGATTCCATGACCGTTCCTGTGCATTTGTTAAACACCCGATATGCTTGACTGTTCGAGGAATATCCGAGAAAGAACCCCTCATCACTCTTCGGGTTCAGCTTCTGTCGGTACTCACGATCATTCAGAATGTAGCACTCGCTCCCAAAGATGTGGAAGTACTTGACAGTGGGCTTCTTTCCTTTCCAAAGTTCATAGCATGTCATCTCCTTTCCAGTGCGAATCGTCAAACGATTTATGATGTGACATGTAGTATTCATAGCTTCGGACCAGAACTTCAGAGGAATCTTCTTAGCATGTATCATTATGTGAGCCATCTCCTGAATTGTATGATTTTTGCGCTCCACAACTCCATTCTGCTAGGGTGTGATGGTAGATGCGAACTGATGGGCTATTCCATGTTTTGGACAGTAAGTGGCCATAGTGGTATTCTTAAATTCTATGCCGTTGTCACTCCTGATGCTGACCAGGTGTTCTCCTTTGTCCTCCCTCTCTCTTTGAAGTAATGTGGCAAGTTGAATAAACTGTTCTGCAGCCTTCATCTTATCTCGAAGAAATCTCGTCCAGGTAAATCGGGTGTAGTCGTCCACACACACTAGAACGTATTTCTTGCCGCCATAGCTCTCAACTTGCATCGGACCCATCAGATCCATATGGATCAGTCCCAACGGTGTGTTGGTGCTAACTTGCGAGGTGTTGGGGTGTGAGGCCTTCGTCTATTTCCCAATTTGGCAGTCTCCACAGATCACATTGACGGAGCCCACTGCACTGTCGTTAAGGTGCGATGTTCTCTATGCAAAATAAATTTATATTTCCGATACTCGTGACTTAACTATTTTTGGTAGTAAGTGGTAAGTACGGGTCGAACCCAAGGGAGTCAAGTGAATAGTTGTTTTTTCGAAAAGGGGGGGATTAAATTAAGCAGTTGGGGGGTTGGTTTTGGTTTTTAGTACTGAAAGGTAAAGTAACAGATGATATTGCAATTAAAGGAAAGATTCGGTTTCAGGGGCCTTGTATCATATTTTCGTTTATCATTGACCTCTAATGATCATACTAAGTGTTCAAAAGTGTATCAAGGCCATTTCAAGCACTTGATTTGCCACACTGTCTAGCCCATTTCAAGTCATAGAGCACTTGTTCTATTTAGACTAGCACCCCATTTCAAGGTATACTAGCCTATGTGCATCCATTTGATCAATCATTTCCGATCAATCCAAATGGTGTTTTAAAGAGGTCGAACTCCTCAGATAAGCTTTGCCATTTCAAGCATCCACTTACCCGAGTATGTTCACGAACCCCACGGAAGAGTTTTGCCATTTCAAGCATCCACTCAACCTTGAAAGTTCTAACCTAATATGTGGCACATAGAACAAGTTTTGAACACAAAGAAGAGTTTAAGAGATGAGTCTAAAACCATGTATGATACAAGCACACCCCTTCAACCGAATGAAGGGTTTAGCTACGAATATTCATAGAACAGGACATCATAGCTAAGTGCGTTGAAAAGTAAAGGTTTTTGAAAGACAGTAAAGTAAAGTTTTCGAAAGTAAAGACAGTAAAGTAAAGTTGTTGAATTGAAAAGACAGTAAAGTAAAGAAGAGAGTACTTACTAAAACCGTTGAGAGTGCTAAAGATCAAGCTTCGATTCCAAAGTAAAGTGCTTACAAGATTGTGCCCACAAAAGCTAGAGAGATAAGTGACTTCTGACTTGTGCTTCTTGCACACAAAATGGGATGATTTACAAAGGCAATGGAGGGCTCTATTTATAGGCTTAGAGGAGCCATGAGGAGCCAACACTTGGAAAGATGGGAGAGGAGGAGAAGAAAGCCATCGGAGTGACTTATCCTTCCCAAAAGTCGCCGGCCACATGTCCATGGAGGAGAGGATTGTGAGCTTAGCCGCCGGCCATAGGTGGCAAGGGAGTGGGTGAGTGTGTTTTGTGATCTTTTTCCCAAAAGCCATCGACTCCTTTCAGCTCCGGACTGACTCTGGTTGCCCTTCGGTTGGATTTGTTTTGAGTGATTCCACGTCAGGTTCTTGAAAGTCAGAATTTGGTCGTGACCTGGAATGACTCATAATTCATTTTCAGCTTTAAAACTCCTCCTTAGCCTGTATTCTCTCTAGACTTCAAAATACCCTGTAGATAAATATCGAAACTAACAAACAAAAGTTAAATAGACAAAGAGTCTAATTTGGTGGGTTTAACTGTGTTTATGATTCATACAATTATGGTCCATCACACATCTACATTGCCTGGCACGGAGGGCATTCCTCAAATAAGTCCACCGGAGGAGAGCTTCTTCAAGGTCTTGAGATTCAGATGACCCAACCGCCTGTGCCATAGAGTCATCTCATCCGCTTGACTAGTTAGACAAACCGATGCAGCAACCATTCCCTCAGAGCCTATGAGGTAGCAATTGTTGGCTGCCCTGCTTCCTTTCATCAGTGTGCCTCCTTCCATATCCAACACAATGCATGAGTCGTGAGTGAATTTGACATGATGTCCGCCGTCACATAGTTGACTAATGCTGATAAGGTTCACCTTCAGTCCTTCAACTAGGAGAGTGTCCTTGAGTACAGGGAGATCCGGAACCTTCAATGTCCCACAGCCGATCACCTGACCCTTTCCTCCATCTCCGAAAGTGACAAACTGCTTCTTCATAACAGGTCAAACATGAGAGACATATTTAGAGTTAACCTGTCATATGGGCGGAGCATCCACTATCGAAGTACCAACGGTCTTTCTCCATGTGACTTGATGAGCTGAAGGCAACCATGCATACAGTCTGACCTGCCTTTGGTACCCACACCTGTTTAAGTGGAGGTTTAGTCCTTTGTTGGTACGCCCTTCGTTCGGTAAGAAACAGGCGACACTTGGGTTTGATGTGTCCCATCTGGTAGCAGTACCAGCATGTGCGTGAGTCTATCTTTTATTTCAATGAGCATTGCGAGTCTTTCTCTGGTCAGCTAGGGTTTTTCCTTTGGACTGTTTCACCGTCTGTCCAGGATGTTGTTCAGACACTGGTTTCACTTTAACAAAGGTAGTACCTTTTGAGCTGCCTTCTTCTGTGAACCCCTAACCTCGATGTCCGGACTGCATCCTCTGAGACCTGAGAATCTCATTTAAATTTTTAGAACCAGAGTTCAACATCCTTATCGACTGTTTGAGACGATTGAGTTCCTTCTCAGTGGTTGAGCAGTCCATTCTTTCAGATTCTATCTGAAGTTCCAGCGACTCTACTTTCTTCAAAAGAAACACCTCCTTGCGTTTCAGATCAGTAACTGTTTTCCTTAGACCTGCCATGCCTACAGGATGAGTCTCATGGTCTTTCTCCATGTCAACTTTTAGCGAAGATATCGTCCCCATGAGCTCCAATTTTTGAGCAAGCAGACAAGACCTTTCCTGTTTCATTTCAGTCAGATGAGTATTTAGCAAATAAACTTTACCTTGGAGTTCCACCTTCTGTGTGACCAATATCTTGACCTCCTGCCACATCTTGTCTTTTTCAACGGTCACGCTGGCAACTGTATCGTTCAGCTTTTTGTGGACCTTGATCGGCAACAACCACTTTTCATATAATTCCTTGTAAGTCTCGGCCAGAGTCTCCTGCGTGAGTACTTCATCATTACTGTCTGAGGAGTAGTCAGCTGGGTGTTCGAACTGAGAGGACATGTCTTCACTAGCTTTACTGCATTCTCCAATGGTTGCGACAAATGCCAAAAAGTTAGTGGTTTCATTGCCTTCCTTCTCCTCATCTGACTCACTATCGCTGAAATTTGCCGCCATTGCCTTTTTCTTCTTGAGGGTATTTGCGCATTCTGCCTGGATGTGACCGAAACCCCTGCATTCGCGGCACTAAATCTCTTGCCCGTTTTCCGAAGGATCCTGCCTCTTTTCACTGGTCCTTGTCTTGCCTATTTTCCAATTTTGGAAATTGTTTGAGGATGACTGACCTTGCTCAGGGCCACGTCTGTTGATTTTCCGGACCATCCTGTCGAAATTCTGAGCTATCATCACCAATTGCTCAGTGGTGCAATCAAACTCAGGCATATCTTCGGACACTTCAGCTTTTAGTGCAATTCCCTTCCCTTCTCTGGGTTGGACTTCGTGATTCATCTCGTAGGTTCTGAGGGAACCCATGAGCCCGTCCAGTTTCAATTTGGAAATATCATGCATTTCTTCAATGGCAGTGACCTTCATGGCAAATCTCGGAGGGAGCGATCTTAGCACTTTGTTGGCCATTCTTTCTTCGTCAATCAGTTTTCCCAGTGCAGCAACCTCGTTTGACAGATCCAGAATTCTAGCGTTGAACTCAGGGATGGTTTCACTGTCCTTCATCTTCATCTCCTCAAACTTCGTGGTCACAATCTGCATTCGCGAATTGTGAACTTTGTCCATGCCTTCATACGCTGTTTGGAGAATATCCCAAGCCTCCTTCGCCACTTCACAGTTAATGATCAGCTTTAGCAGGTTTTCATCTACTCCAGAGAAGATTGCATTCAAAGCCTTTGAGTTTCCCATAGACGCCTTTTCATCCACCTCGGTCCATAGAGCTTCTGGTTTCGGGATAGCTTCTCTCGTGAGGTTCTCCATCATAGGTTCAGTCCATCCAGTCAGGACTACCTTCCAAGCCTTTTCATCGAGAGATTTCAGAAAAGACTTCATCTTGGGTTTCCAGGAAGCACAATTTGATCCTTCAAGCAGCGGGGGTCTGGTGGTGCTTTGTCCTTCCTTCAGAGCCATCTTGAACAGTTCTAGGATCCCACTTAGTGTGTCGAGTGTTGGCTCTGATACCAATTGAAATACTGTAGACTGTGCAAGCTACTGTCCGAGGTGGTGTTCAAGCAGTTGTGGAACACTTAGGCAAACAGTACCGAAAACAGAATAGAGTAGGAGCATGCACAGAATATCATTCGTTCCATAAAAGCTTCGTTCTCCTTCGTTCCATAAAAGCTTCAAATCTTCTATCAATGGAGCTAAGTATACATCAATATCATTTCCGGGTTGTCGCGGACCCGATATCAACAGAGAAAGCATCATATACTTACGCTTCATGGTTAACCTGGGAGGAAGATTGTAGATAACCAATATCACAGGCCATGTACTATGCTGAGTACTGAGGTTTCCATGTGGATTCACCCCATCAGTAGAAAGGCCAATGCGTAAATTTCTACACTCTGCTCCAAATGTCGGGAATGTGTTATCTACTTTTGCCCATTGTAGTGAATCAGCAGGATGACGCATTTTCGTATCAATAACACGTTTCTCAGCATGCCAACGCATATTATCAGAATCCTCCGAGCTAGCAAACAATCTCTGAAACCTGGGGATTGGTGGAAGATACCATAGTACTTTAGAAGGAGTGCCTTTGGAACCATTTTTTGGTTCTTTGTTTAACTTATAACGAGGAGACTTGCACATCGGACATTCAACCATATCTTTATAGGAATTTCGATATAATATACAATCATTAGGACAAGCATGTATCTTCTCGTAATCGATACCCATCGGACACATAACTTTTTTAGCCTCGTAACAACGGTTAGGTAGGGTGTTATCCTCTGGAAGCATATCTTTCACCAGAGTTAACAATTCAGTGAAACTTACATCACTCCATCCATTTTTTGCTTTCAAGTTGAATATTTTCAAAGTTGCCGATAGCCTTGTGTATTTGGAGCACCCTTCGTACAATGGTAATTCTGAATCGTTCCTCAATGACTCCAAAACTTGAGGTCTAGCAACAAAATCATCGGCAACATTGTTGACCATGTCAATTATATTGTCCTCCTCCCAATCATCATCATCATCCACCGGTAAACTTTCAACGGGATGAGGTTGAACATTTTGTGGTTCAACCTCGCCATGCATATACCAAAACTTGTACTGTGGGTCAATTCCCTTTAACAAAAGGTGTTTCCGTAATTTCTTGGGTTTGACCTTTTTGTTATTCCAGCAACCCATACATGGACAATAAACACGTTCAATGTTGTTTCTGGACGCATACGAAGATGCAAACGCACAAAAATCTGTAATCCCTTGGTCGTACTGTACACTTAACCTACTACCGGATACCCAATCTCGATTCATCATAACTACATAAAGCATTATATACTCATAGTTAGAAAGATATATTGTTATGGTTGATATAATTATTAGTAGAAATAGACCATATAAATCCACTCCATAATGCACACTCTAACAATTAAAAAAGTTGTAAATGAGTTACATAGTGTATTTTACCTTAGAGTAGAATCTCTCGGAGATAATAGCCAAAGGTTGGATGCAGCGTCGACTCTGTAAAGTTATAACAACAACAAGTTAGTAAACGAAGAAATATCAAGTATCCAATTTGAATGGAAACATAAGTAGGAAATTAGTTTAATCGGGCAATTTACCTTAAAATAGAAGCTTGCGTAGAACAGTGAAGATTCCTCTTGCTATTCGGCTAACAAGTACTACAAGTAGTGAACGAATATCGGTAAGAAATTGAGGACAAATCAATGCAATAACATGTTGCTATAATACACCTTCATATATCCAAACAAGTAATACAACTAGTACGCAAATTTCTCTTGCTATTCGGCTAACAAGTAATACAACTAGTACGCAAATTCATCTTGCTATTCACAATGCCAAATCAACAAACAAGCAATCAATAAAACTAGTATAGTTGTTCTGACAAATATGAACCATTTGGCATATTGGGAACTAACCGGAATTCGTTCAGATTCAATTGAGCGAGGGAGCGGAGGCAGTGAACTGGGCGAGAGAGTTCAACGGCGCGGAGGCAGTGACTGGGCGAGGGAGTTCGACGTCGCGGAGCGGAGGCAGTGACACGAGGTACGAGGGGCGACGAAATGGGCTGAGAGCGACGGACCGACTGGCGCGGCGACGGTGAGAGCGACGGAGTTCGACTGGCGAGCGGAGGATATGGACAAATTCTTCGAGCGGGATTAGAAAGAACACAGAAGACTTGTGTTTTTTAATTTTAGGTTTGCGTTTATGCGACGGTTCTAACGAAACCGTTGCATAAGTTATACCTTATGCAACGGTTATATTAGAACCGTTGCATAAGGTTATAACTTATGCGACGGTTTTAAACAACCGTTGCATAAGTTATAACCTTATGCAACGGTTCTATAAACAACCGTTGCATACGGTTCTAACTTATGCGACGGTTTTAAACAACCGTTGCATAAGGTATTACTTAGGCAACGGTTTTAAACAACCGTTGCATAAGGTATAACCTATGCAACGGTTTCGTTAGAACCGTTGCCTAAGTTATACCGTACGCAACGGTTGTTTATAGAACCGTTGCGTAAACAACAACCGTTGCGTAATCGAATATTTGAACCGTTGCCTAATCTCTCTTCTGTAGTAGTGTGATACCCAGTTCAGCTTCGCCTACTCTGGGGGGCTTCCCACACCCTAAAGGGACACAAATCTTTATTACAAGTTTAGAGCTACAGGTGGACTTACGCTTACTCAACTCCTCGTTTGTAATAGCCTAGCCTCTAACACTCCATATCTCGGATTTGCAATCTCGGTTCACCGTAGCTCACCACTACAAAAAAATACGTGATCGGTGATGACTTCAAGTTATTGCTGAAAGTCAAAAAGTCATCGCTTTTCAATTTATGTGATGACTTTTATAGTTGTCGTATGTCGTTGCAGTAGGTTCCCTCGCAAAAAGTTTTAGTGATGACTTTACAAGGTCATCACATTTAGTATTAACTGTGATGACCATGAAGTTATCACATAATAATTATGTGACCACTTAAGCCATCACAAAAAGAAACTTCTGCGACCACTTAAGATATGACAAAAACTTTTAATGATTATAATTCATTGCAAAATGTTATTTCTGCAACTATCAAGGACATCGCAATAGAGCTTTTTACGACCATCAAAGTTATCACTGAAAGATACTTCGACAACCACTAAAGTGGTCACAATATAACTTTTAAGCATTTAGAAATTCAACAACATCCTAAAATCATCATCATCTTAATATATTTATCAATTATATAAAAGATGTCGCTTTAGGTAAAAGTTTTATTAAGATTAAATAAAAATTGAAACTTTTTGTACTAGTTCATACAACATAAACTTAAACATAACAAAACGAAATCCTATATTGTTTTGTTATATTAGTCTTATGCTCAATACTTTTCTTGTTTGTCCAAGCTTTCAGCATCACTATCATTTCCCAGTAGCTTTAAGCCAAACTATCAACCTTCTGCTGTATAGCTTGAAGTATCTTCCATTGCCTCCAAGCTTAACCTCCAACTCGGAGATATCTAACCTACAAAATAGTGTTGATTGAATCAAATGTTACTTGGATGTTACCATATACAACCTGCTAAATTTTCAGCTATTATAACTCTTCAAGTACGTTGTTTAGTTACTAGCATGGACATACACAAACAAAATGTATTCTTTAACAGACTTCGTGCAACTCAAATTAGAGGTTTAGAGGTTCCATGGGGACGGCACAAAAAACTCAATGATAATTCAAGCTTGGTGTTTCTAGTGATCGGTTAGGTTATGAAATAATTAAGCTAAAAGACTAAAAGGACTTACAAAGGGTATATGCACTGGATTTGAACAGCTGCAGGGAATAGCTTGTCCTCCTCTGAAAATATTTGATCTTGTCTCTCAGCAACTGAACTGATTAACTGTATATCTTTGCGACCTGGTCATTAATGCTGGAAAAGGAGACACCATATTCCGTAAATTGTTTAGTAAATAAAACAGAATGGATCAACCACACAAAATAAATGAAGAGGAGAAAGAAAAATACAAGATCACGAAACACTTGCATTGAATCCCGGCAGTTTCTTCATCACGATCTACTGCATTCCTTTGTAAATTCTTTTGCGAGAAAGGCGACTTGTCTCCTAGTAGCAAGCAATGCAACCCGGTTAAATTAAACCCCCCAAATATTCTTCATGATCAGATTTAGTAAGGATGATCTACTCGCCTCTTAAACAATAAATATATATACAAAAGATTTCACATTTCTAGGAAATGGAGGTGATCCTATATCCAAATAATTATAGGTATTAAATCGTTCAAAATAACTCACATGTTTCTCGAGGGGCATAAACCATGAATCCGATGTCGCGTCTCCTACTTCTCTGCAACAAAAAAGTAGAGTGATCAGATTGTAAGAAAATGTCATAGAAAAACAAACAGAGCTTTTAAGCCCAAAAGACATTTGGATAGTTAAACTTCTTAACAAACCAAAAGACAACATTAGAGCATTCATCTACCAGAAAAAACCTAGTAATATTTTGTGATAGAATTACAATGAACACCCCAAAAGAAACTTAATCAAACGACCAACAAGGCTCAAACAACATCAAATTTTGTAACAAATATTTTCTACTTAACCCTTACCAAGTTGATAGCTTGAGAGTTGAAGCATAAAAAATTCAATCAGAAGCTTCTTATTGAAGATTCTAGCTCACAAATTTCCACCACCGTAACCGTCTTCTTTAACATACATCAACATATAAAAAGTCTTAAACATATCAATTTTGATTTGGAAGCCAAAAAGGAAGGAACTTTACTGACAGAGCACAGTCGTCGTGTGCTAAGGCAAGAATAAATTTATGGTCCGCTACTCGTGACTTTACTACTGGGTAACAAGTGGTAAGTAGGGGTCGAACCCAAGGGAATTAGGGGGATAGTCGTTCTTTGAGGGAATTTGTACAGCTACGGAGCGTGATTTTAGGTTGATTGAGGTTTTAGTGCGGCGAAGTAAGTGATGGGTTGGTTGGTTTTGGTTTTTAGTGCGGAAAAGTAAATGACAGAAAATCTAAATACTGAAAATAAAAGTAGAAGACTTACAGCGGGTGATGCGTGATTGGCAAGTCCTCCGGAAGTTGAGCAGTTGATAGAGCAGTTTATACTAAGAAAGTAAATGCAGGTGGTGTTTGAATCTAAGGAAAGATTCGGTTTCAGGGGCCTTGTATCATAATCCGTTTATCATTTACCGCTAATGACCATACTAAGTGTTCAAAAGTGAATCGAGGCTATTCCTAGCACAAGACTTGCCACACCGACTAGTTTTTTGCAAGACGTAGTACTCTTGTCTAATATGTGCATCCATTTGACCATCATTCCTGATAAATCAAATGGTTTTTGGAAGAGGTTGATCTCCACAAATAAGCTGTGCTCTTCCGAGCCTCCACTTATCCACGGAGGTCGCGAGTTCATGATAAAGCTTTGCTCTTCCGAGCATCCACTCTACCAATGAAGTTCTGACCTAATATAAGGCACTTAGAACAAGTTGAGCACAAAGAGGCATTAAGAAAAGGGTCTAAAACATTTTATGACACAAATACACCCCTTCAACCGAATGAAGGGTTTAGCTACGATTATCCATGGAAGAGGATATCATAGTTAAGTATTTGAAAAGTAAAGGTTTTGTAAGACAGGAAAAGTAAAGGCTTTGAAAGTAAAGACAAGGAAAGTAAAGTACTTTGAAAGTAAAGACAAGGAAAGTAAAATTGCAGTTTTGAAAGACGGGTAAGTAAAAGCTTTGAAAGTAAAAGACAGTAAAGGAAAGGGGTGAGTACTTCAAGAACCGACAAGAGTACTCGAGAATAAAGAAAAGCTTGAGTACTCAAGAACCGACAAGAGTACTCAAGACCGAACTATAATACTCAAGAACCAACAGGAGTATTATATATTGAAAACCAAACTTACAAATGCCGAACTTTCTAGAGAGAGAAGTGTTTATGGATTGTGGGATTTTGGGAATATGAAATGAGGAGGAGGAGATCTCCTTTTATGGCCATGGAGGAGATGGGAGATGCCAACACTTGACAAAGGATGAGAGGATGAGAAGATGAGTGAAGGAGATCACACCACATGGAGGGGGAGAGCTAGCCGCCAGCGGCTATGGGAGAGGAGAGCCACATGTGTGGCTTGGATGAGAAGAGAAGGAAGATGTGTGTGCATCCAAGCCATCCAAAAATCCATCGGGTCCATTCAGCTCCGGTCTGACACTGGTTGCTCCTCGGTTGGATTTATTTTGAGTAATTCAATGTCAGGATCTTGAGATTTCTGCATTCAGCATCTGATCGTGACCTTGGACTGACTCGTAATATCTTTTCAGTGTAAAATCCTCTCCCTAGCGTGTATTCTCTCTAGAGTCCAAAATACCCTGTAGAAATATATCGGAACTAACAAGCAAAAGTTAAATAGACAAAAGGTCTAATTTAGTGGGTTTAACTGTGTTTATGATTCGTATAATTATGGTCCATCATATCACCCCACACTTTTAGTTGTTCATCCCGAACAATGCTATTAAAGGGCGGCACACTAAGGTTGGTTTTAAAATATGAAAATTAGACTGTGGGACTCGATTTATCCTAATTCATGCATTACTTACTTATTACCAAATTGAACTGTGTAAATAAATAGAAGAAACTTGATACGTGTACCTTCGTGCTGAGATGCAAATTATTCTGGATGTTTCGGGAGATAGCCCTTTTTAGGCTCCTGGTCTGCTATCTTAGAATCGTCTCGCACTATATGGTTTCCTTGTAGCTTTCTCTAGCACGTGATTAGGTTCGGGTTTCAATGGTTTGAGTACTTTGATTTTCTTTTGGCGAGGGACAGCTTTTGTAGTGAATCGGCCTTTGGCCTTTGATTTGACTCTTTGAGTACTTCACTTTTGTTCGGTTAAAACCTTCACAATTTTGGGCCTTTGGCCTCTTGATTTGCTTCTTCGAGCTTTTTGCCTTATGTGGCTTGCTAGTCCATTTTCTCAAGCCTTTTTTGGGAGGTCCAATCATCGCCCGCAAGCCTATGGAAATACCTCCCCGCTCCTCTCATCCTTGCCGTTTTGCGCGGGTCAAGATGAGGGTCGCTCATCTATTTTCTCGGCTACTTTGACTAGAGATAGGACGGTCTGATTCCCATCCTCGCCTTTTTTTCTTTTTGCATAAATACTGCATGGCGGAGATGACTTCAATCTTCACTGAAACCCGAAGTGCAGCCTCCACTGACTTCGAAAACCATATAGTTAGATTCGATCCTTCGATTGCTTGCCAAGCCTCTCTAGGGCAGTTTATGTCAACTCCACATCCCTAGTTTATCTCAGCACAAAGGGACAAATGAGAAGTTACGTTCTAAGTTTTTAGACAGTTGAATTTTCACAAGGTAAATGCATGAATTTTGATCTATCTTTTTCACATTCTCAAGTTCATATTTTCAAAAAGATAATATTAAGGGAAAAGGAAAAAGAAAAAGCATGTTATGTACAAAGGTGGTTCTCACCCCACACTTTTGAACGAAGGCGTGCCTCTCAGCACGACTCAGTTCAAAAGTCATGCAAGCAAATATATACAGGAAAGGTGAGAATGACACAAGGCAAAAACTAAATGACATAAAATAAAAGACTGAAAGTAAGATAGATGTCGGGTTACCTCCCGACCAGTGCCTTTGTTTAACGTCGTTGGCTCGACAGTACCTCATTTTTGGATCACTGGTTTGGATCCCATGGGTGGCTTAGGTCATATTTTTTTGTTGTCAAGTTGACCTCGCCATGGTAGTGTTTGACTTGTTGTCCATTCGCATTGAATCGTCTTCCGTCCTCCATGCTTTCCAACTCAAGCATCCCATGGTTGAATACCTTAGTTACGGTATAAGGACCGGTCCATCTTGATTTCAGTTTGCCTGGCATAAACTTCAACCGTGAGGAGAAGAGTAGTACTTGTTGTCCTTCCTCAAATGAGCACCGGAGGATGAATTTGTCATGATATAATTTTGTCCGCGCCTTGTAGTCCGTTTGCCCTTCATAGGCCTCAAGCCGCAATTCTTCAAGTTCGCATAGCTTAAGCTTCCTATCTAGTCCGGCAGCTTTTAAATCTGGATTGCACTGCTTGAGCGCCCAATAGGCTTTATGTTCTAATTCCACCGGAAGGTGGCATGCTTTTCCATAAACAAGTCTAAATGGAGAGGTCCCAATTGGCGTCTTGTATGCCGTCCGATAAGCCCAAAGAGCTTCATCCAGCCTTTGACTCCAATCTTTCCTTGTCGGCTTCACCATTTTTTCTAGAATACTCTTGATTTCACGGTTGGAGATCTCCGCTTGACCATTGCTTTGAGGGTGATATGCCGTGGACGTCCGGTGGTGGACATGGTAGTGTTTTAAGGTGGAAGCCATCATGCGGTTGCAGAAATGAGTTCCTTGGTCGCTGATTATGGCCTTGGGTACTCCATACCTACAAAACAGGTTAGTGCGCAAAAATTCTATGACAGTCTTTGCATCGTCGCACCTTGTGGCCTTGGCTTCTACCCACTTTGACACATAATCTATAGCGACTAAAATGTAAGTATACCCGCATGACACTGGGAATGGTCCCATGAAATCAATACCCCAAATGTCAAAAACATCGTAGACCATTATGGGTACTTGAGGCATCTCATTTCTAGCTGACACATTTCCTACTCTTTGACACCTATCGCACTTTTGACACTTTTCATATGCATCTCTAAATATACTTGGCTAGAAAAAGCCGCTATCTAGGATTTTTCTAGCGGTTCTCCTAGGCCCGAAGTGTCCTCCACATGCAAACGCATGGCAAAAGCTAATAACAGAAGCTATTTCATTATCGGGGATGCATCTCCTAAGTATTTGATCTGCTCCTATTTTCCATAAATAAGGATCATCCCATAAGTAATGTTTAGCATCATGCCTAAGTTTCATGCATTGTGCTTTAGTAAAAGAAGGAGGAAATGTACCTCCTACAAGGTAGTTGACGATTTGAGCATACCATGGCACTTTTGTTGAGACTGCATAGAGGTGCTCGTCAGGAAATGATTCGGTTATGTGCCCTTCTTCTTCCTTTCGGACAATCCTACTTAGGTGGTCGGCCACAGTATTCTCGATCCCCTTTTTGTCCCTTATCTCCACATAGAACTCTTGCAGTAGCAAGATCCACCGTATAAGCCTTGGTTTGGCCTCCTTCTTTTTCATTAGGTACCGGATGGCTGCATGGTCAGAGAAGACTATCACTTTTGCTCCAAGCAAATAGGATCTAAATTTTTCCAGAGCGAATACCACTGCCAAGAGTTCCTTTTCGGTGGTGGAGTACTTCCGTTGGGCAGGATCTAGGGTTCGTGAGGCGTAGTAGATCACACCCGCTTTCTTATCAATCTTTTGGTCGAGCACTGCTCCCACAGCAAAGTCGCTCGTGTCGCACATGATTTCGAATGGTAATTCCAAATTTGGCGTTTGGATGATAGGTGTGCTAGTGAGGGCTTTCTTCAGATCATCAAAGGCCTCCTTGCATGCATTGGTGAATTCAAAAGGAACTTCTTTTTGGAGAAGAGTGGATAAAGGCAAAGCCTTTTTGGAGAAGTCCTTGATGAATCGTCGATAGAATCCCGCATGCCCAAGGAAGGATTGGATGTCTCGGATAGTGGAGGGGTATGGTAAAGTCATGATCAGGTCTATCTTAGATTTATCCACCTCTATGCCTTCTTGTGAGATGACGTGCCTTAAGACCACTCCATGAGTTACCATGAAGTGACATTTCTCATAGTTGAGCACAAGGTTCATCGAGACACATCGTGCCAAAACCGTGCTTAAGTTGTCTAGGCAAGCGTCGAATGTATCGCCATAGATGGTGAAGTCGTCCATGAAGACTTCGATGAATATTCCGATCATGTCTGAGAAGATGCTGGTCACCACTCTTTGGAAAGTCCCCGGAGCATTGCATTGACCGAACGACATTCTTCTGAAAGCAAATGTGCCGAATGGGCAGGTGAATGTGGTCTTCTCTTGATCCTCAGGTGCTATGGGAATCTGGTTGTAGCCTGAGAATCCGTCCAGGAAGCAAAAGTACAGTTTGCCCGCCAGTCGGTCTAACATTTGATTGATGAATGGCAGAGGGAAATGGTACTTTCTTGTGACGGCGTTCAATTTTCTGTAGTCGATGCACATTCTCCAGCCATTCTTGACCCTTGTTGTCACCATTTTTCCTTCGGCATCTTCCTCGATTGTGATTCCAGTTTTCTTCGGGACTATGTGGACTGGACTCACCCACTGGCTATCCGATATTGGATAGATTACATCTGCATCCAAGAGCTTCTGTATTTCCTTCTGGACGATTTCCATCATGATTGGATTGAGTCGTCGCTGAGGTTCTCTTGACGTCTTAGCTCCATCCTCGAGTAAGATGCGATGCATGCAAACTGCTGGGTTGACTCCTCTCAAGTCGGCTAGAGTCCATCCAATAGCCAACTTGTGTTGTCTCAGCACTTTTATCAATCTACGCTCCTGGTCTGTTTCCAAGCCACTCTTTATGATTACTGGGAGCGTGTTATTTTCCCCTAGGAATGCGTATTTTAGATGCATGGACAGGGGCTTCAATTCTATCTTGGGAGCTTGCATCACCGAGGGTAAAAAGGTATTTGATTTGAATAATTTTACCTCGTTGACTTCATATCCCAGTGTGAGAGGCTCCGAGATTGTTAAGTGGGCTACCATTTCTTGTAAGCCTTCGGTTAATTCGTATGAGTGTTCCGCTCCATTGAGTATGAGTTCTAAGGGATCTGCTCTTAGTTCTGGTTGAACTTCTTAGACAAGGTCGTCCAAAGCGTCGAGAGCGTGCACTTCCTCGAACTTCATGGGATGCTTCATTGCTCTGAATATGTCGAAGCTGAAGACCTCTCCTTCTACTTCCATTGATAGCATCCCACTTCCGCAGTCTATTTTCATTTTTGATGTTTTGAGAAATGGACGGCCGAGAAGGATGGGTGCATGGTCTGTTGGCCCGCCATTCTCCATTTTTAAGACGTAGAAGTCTGCTGGAAACACCAATTTGCCTACTTGAACCAAGACGTCTTCTATTTTGCCCTCGGGCTGTTTGCACGATCGATCTGCCAGTTGAATAGTGAGGCCGGTGGGTTCGAGCGGTCCAATTCTGAGGTATGAGTAGATAGAGAAGGGAAGGACGTTGATTGATGCTCCAAGATCTAGCATGCAGTTTTCGATCCGGATGTTGCCAATTGTGCATGGAATGGTATAGGTTCCTGGATCTCCGCATTTGGGGGGGGCACCTTTCGTTGTATGACAGCCGACACGTTTCTACTCATTAGCTCTTGATCATATCTAGCACTCCTCCTCCGGTTGGTGCAAAGCTATTTTAAAAACTTAGCATATCGAGGAATTTGCTTGATGGCTTCCAAGAGGGGGATGTTGATTTCGACTTTACTGAACAACTCAAATATGTCCTTATCCATGACATGTTGTTTTGGTGCTCGGGCTGGCACTGGAAATGGAAGAGAGGCACTGATTTTGGAGGTCTCAGTTATGGGCACTGGGCTGGTCACTGGTACCGGGCTTGGCCTGCGTTCCTCAGGTGCGTTTTCTTCTTCCTCTAGGGGTTGGATGACAAGCTTTTTCCCACTCCTAAGAGTCACGGCATTTACGTTTCCCCTTGGGTTCTGGATGGTTTGTGAAGGGAGTCAACCAGGATCATTAGTGAGAGCGGATATTGAGATGGTGAGCTGGGACATGTGCTTGGTCAAGTCTGCAATTGCTCCATCAGTCTTCGCCATGTTTCGATGTACTGTGCTAGCCAACTCTTTTACAACATCCTCGATTGGTTTGCTCAAACCTTGGTGGCTCGGACCGGCTTGGTACTGGTTTGGCCCTTGATGATTGTTTGGGCCTGCCTGATACTGATTCGGTCCCCTTTGTTGATACTGGCCTGCTGGTGGGATGTTTTGGTTATACTGCCGGTAGGGCGGTTGGTAAAATGACTGCGCTGGTTGAGGTGCGGCTTGTTGTGTCATCCTTGGAGGGTGGTTCTCGTTTTTCCAGCTCGGGTTGGTTGCTTGACCATACTGTCGACTTGGACCGGCGTGGTTGTTGTTGTTATTGTACCCTTGATATCCTTCTACTGCATTGGCCTCCACCGGGTCCTCTTCGATCAAAGTTGGGCATGCATCAGTTTTGTGGTTCGTAGAGCCACAAAACTCGCAGGGTCTTACTTGAACTGTCTGTTTTTGTAGGATTTGCATCATCATTTCCTTCATCTGTTCCAATTGCTCGATCATTGAGTTTACTGGTGTCTCGACCTTTGCCACGTTCTTGGTTTGGGTAAACTCATCCTGCCGAGTGGTCTCCTCTCTGAACTGGGCATTTTCAGCAAATTTCGTGACTAGTCGCCTTATGCCGCTTAATGGTGGGCTCGCCAATGACCCTCCACCCGAGGCATCTAGAAGCATTTTGTCCAAGTGGTTCAATCCGTCAAGCATGTACTCGATGATGAGTTTCTCGGGTAATCCAAGATTGCAGCAGCTTTGCTCTAATCGGTTGAATTTCTCGAGGTAGTCGAACATCGACTCGTTGAGTCCTTGCTTTATGTCCTCCAGCTGCCTCCTTACTTGCATCGCTTTTCCTGCTGGGTAGTATTTGTCTATAAATTTCCTTTGCATCTGAGCCCATGTTCTGATGCTTCCCGAAGGCAATGAAAGGAACCAGTCGTTTGCCGAGTCAATGAGGGAAAAATAGAACGCCTTCAACTTGAAGTCGTCTATATTCACTCGATTGGGCTTTAGATTTTGGAAAATGCCATGTAAGCGTTGGAGATGAGTTGTCGCAGATTCTCCATGAGCTCCTGAGAATTTTGGAAAAGTGTGGACCACGGACATGTCGACGGCAATGTTTTCTAGTTCAGGGCCTTCGTATATGCACCACGGCTGATTTCTAAAATATGGGGCATTGAGTTTGTCCAGAGTAGGCTCGCGGTAGTTGTTATCCCCATAGTAATCATCGAAGATGGGTTCTCGTCTTGGCTCTTGTTGATAATGCGGGGGTGGGGGATATCTAGGGGGCTGTACTGGACCAGCTCCATTTCGGTCCTCAGGTGGTCCTTGGTTTCTTCGGATGGCCTCCCTATTACGAGCTCTATGGTTTCGCATGAGTTGTTCCGGATCGTCAACAAATTGAGGTGGCTCTTCATTATTTCGATCGAACAGATTCATCTCGTCATCATCAGGGTAGTCATGGTGGCTTTCTTCACGAGACATGGTTGCGTAGAAGTGATTTCGAGAATCGAGAGAGAGAAAGAAAAGAAAAGAACAACTAATCGGAAGCTAATTCCCCGACAATGGCGCCAATTATGACAGAGCACAGTCGTCGTGTGCTAAGGCAAGAATAAATTTATAGTCCGCTACTCGTGACCTTACTACTGGGTAGCAAGTGGTAAGTAGGGGTCGAACCCAAGGGAATTAGGGGGATAGTCGTTCTTTGAGGGAATTTGTACAGCTAGGGAGCGTGATTTTAGGTTGACTGAGGTTTTAGTGCGGGAAAGTAAGTGATTGGTTGGTTGGTTTTGGTTTTTAGTGCGGAAAAGTTAATGACAGAAAATGTAAATACTGAAAATAAAAGTAGAAGACTTACAGCGGGTGATGCGTGATTGGCAAGTCCTCCGGAAGTTGAGCAGTTGATAGAGCAGTTTATACTAAGAAAGTAAATGCAGGTGGTGTTTGAATCTAATGAATGATTCGGTTTTAGGGGCCTTGTATCATAATCCGTTTATCATTGACCGCTAATGACCATACTATAAGTGTTCAAAAGTGAATCGAGGCTATTCCTAGCACAAGACTTGCCACACCGACTAGTCTTTTGCAAGACGTAGTACTCTTGTCTAATATGTGCATCCATTTGACCATCATTCCTGATAAATCAAATGGTTTTTGGAAGAGGTTGATCTCCACAAATAAGCTGTGCTCTTCCGAGCCTCCACTTATCCACGGAGGTCGCGAGTTCATGATAGAGCTTTGCTCTTCCGAGCATCCACTCTACCAATGAAGTTCTGACCTAATATAAGGCACTTAGAACAAGTTGAGCACAAAGAGGCATTAAGAAAAGGGTCTAAAACATTTTATGACACAAATACACCCCTTCAACCGAATGAAGGGTTTAGCTACGATTATCCATGGAAGAGGATATCATAGTTAAGTATTTGAAAAGTAAAGGTTTTGAAAGTAAAGACAAGGAAAGTAAAGTACTTTGAAAGTAAAGACAAGGAAAGTAAAATTGCAGTTTTGAAAGACAAGAAAGTAAAAGCTTTGAAAGTAAAAGACGGTAAAGGAAACGGGTGAGTACTTCAAGAACCCACAAGAGTACTCGAGAATAAAGAAAAGTTTGTGTACTCAAGAACCGACAAGAGTACTCAAGACCGGACTATAATACTCAAGAACCAACAGGAGTATTATATATTGATAACCAAACTTACAAATGCCAAACTTTCTAGAGAGAGAAGTGTTTATGGATTGTGGGATTTTGGGAATATGAAATGAGGAGGAGGAGCTCTCCTTTTATAGCCATGGAGGAGATGGGAGATGCCAACACTTGGCAAAGGATGAGAGGATGAGAAGATGAGTGAAGGAGATCACACCACATGGAGGGGGAGAGCTAGCCGCCGGCGGCTATGGGAGAGGAGAGCCACATGTGTGGCTTGGATGAGAAGAGAAGGAAGATGTGTGTGCATCCAAGCCATCCAAAAAGCCATCGGGTCCATTCAGCTCCGGTCTGACACTGGTTGCTCCTCGGTTGGATTTATTTTGAGTAATTCAATGACAGGATCTTGAGATTTCTGCATTCAGCATCTGATCGTGACCTTGGACTGACTCGTAATATCTTTTCAGTGTAAAATCCTCTCCTTAGCGTGTATTCTCGCTAGAGTCCAAAATACTCTGTAGAAATATATCGAAACTAACAAGCAAAATTTAAATAGACAAAAGTTCTAATTTAGTGGGTTTAACTATGTTTATGATTCATATAATTATGGTCCATCATTTACCATGGAGGACAGTGAAGGGGAAGGATTACGAGATGTGTATGAAAATCAAAGCCGATACGACGACGAAGGAACCGAGAGATGGAAAATCCATAAGGAGATGTTTCTGGTGTATCCTACGCTCCATTGCTGCTGCTACCGATGTTAGTTTACGGAGAAAATAGAACAACCTAATTGCAAGAGGAAATACCTTGGAGGGTTTGGCGCAGCCAGTGTGCGGCGGAGGAGAGTAGAATGAGGAGTTGCTGTCGTCGGTGTGTGGAGAACGGCTAAGGAACCGCTAGGAGACGAGAGTGGTTTTCGGAACAGAAAGAGAAGGGAAAATTGATGTCCCGCTCAACCTGAAGAAAAAAAGGCCTCGTTAGCCCAATTGTCAAACTAGACCCATTTATTTTTTCAAATTTAGTTTCCTTACTTCTTCAAAAAAAAAATTAGAGTTGGTATTCTCAAACTACAATACAATCGATGTCTAGAACTAAATAAAAAATAAAATCATGTTTTTCGAAAGTTGGTATTCATTAAATAATTTAGAGTTTGATTTTAATAAGCTTTCATGATGATTTTTCAAATAAAAAAACTTAAATTAACTGTTATGACTGATGAAATTAACACTTAAAAACTTAAACTAACTCTTATATGTCAATACTGGTTAAAAAATTATATATAGTTATTATTATTATTTTTTGTCATCTCATTAATAGATAATAAGAAATTATTATAAATTAGTTAGCACTTTTTTAATATTATGTGATGACTTTTGTAAATCATCACTACTGTTGGTGCAAAATGTCATTTTCAACAATAAGTATTTTTTTTATCATCACAATAAATGATAATCGGTAACAACTTTAAATTAGTCATCGCGTTTTTAAATATTATGTGAGAACTTTTTAAAGTCATCACTATTTTTTGTTGCAAAATGTGATATTCAGCGATAATTATCTTTGGTCGTCACATTAATTAGTAATCAGTGACGACTTCGAATTAGTCATCACATTTTCTAATATAGTGTGATGACTTTTTTAAATCATCACTATTTTTGGTCGCAGATTAACAATTTTTTTGTAGTTTCGATCCCCTGGGTTCGAGACTCCCTCCTTATGTTGCTCGAACTTCTCCCGAAGCTCGGTCACTTTCTCCCGAAAGCGTGTCTTGATCACCGTGTGTGTGTGCGCTTTGTTGTTCTTCAAGAACAGTCTGAACAGTACACTGAACAGACTGCTTCTTCGCTGTTGATATTCTGATGTGGAATAATCAGCCGGCCGTCGTTTCTTCTTTTCTCCAATCTCACGAAAGCTCTCGTGTTTATTTCTCTTAGAAAAGCGATGTAGATTATGGACGCCCTAGCAAGCTATTTATATGCATGGGCGATCACCAAATCTGCTCCAGATATCCTCATCAAATATTTAGGAAATATTCCTAAATATTCTATGTGTATCTTTAACCAATCTTTAGGAAGCTTATTCGATAACTTCCACGCCAAATCAGCCAACCGACTTATCAATCTGTTAAGGAGATATTCAAATGAATATCTTTATCTTCTCTGAATCTTCGTTAGCCGACTTCGACCAAAAATATCTTCGATCTTTAGAACCTTCCGGATTGCATTCTGCTTCACGCTGTACTTTAGTTGCTGAATGCGTTTCAACTCTTCTTGAACACCTGCTCGAACTGTCTAAAGACGTTTTGCCAAATACATGCCACTCAAGGGAATATCATAGTAAAATCCAGACTTAAAACAGCACTATCAAGACTAATAGCAATATCCGAACTTAAAACAGCAATATCCAGACTGAAGTTAAATCTTGATATTACTAGGTAAATTTTTAGGACGATTATACCCTCGCATCTGTTATGTATTTTTAAATAAGTTCGTTTTAATTTTTTTATTTACAAAAAGTGCCCCGAATTACGATTCGTCAAAATATACATGTGACAATATTTTATTGGATTTTTAGTTTTTATTTATAACACTGGTTTGTATTTGATCCGTTTTCTTAATGTTTGAGTCAGAAAAATATTACAGTACTATTATAAAAACGGTATGTATCCAATCCATCGCCCTTTTAACCAATATTTACCCAACCCGAGTGGTATGTGGTAATTGTAGATAGGCCGATGCTGTTATTGGGCCGAATGTGGCCCATTTGATCTTGAAATCAGTAAGACATGCAATGCAGTGAATAAGAACAAATAAAATTGATTGAGACATGCCAAATAAGATGAGAAAACCTTAACGAAAAAAGTAAACAGAAGAAGAATATTCTATGATGCAAGTTTGTGCGCAAAGTTGTTTTATAGAGGTTGCAACATTGCTATGATTCGGCCGATAAACATGCTTCAGTAAACAAAAATTTCTCCTTCAACTGTAAAAGGTAAACAAAAGGAGGTTGACAATGAACTATTTAGAAAAATACGCTTATGGTTATTGACCAAGACGACTTGAAGTCATTGGTGATACTCTTGATTTTCGCATCAATTGCAAGTAGGTAACACTCTTTTAACAAGGTATGCATGTTAATATTATCCATCTGTAAATGATTAGTACTTTACTTTTGGTCTTGCGTTAATATATCGAGTTGAATTACTTTATAAAATTAATAATTAGCCACTCAACTCGATTATATTAGATTATAAGATTAGAGAAGGGATCAGGTGCAAAACTCATATTCTTGTAAAAAATACAAAATAATCACGTCCCTTGATTTTATGAGTTTGATGGATGAGATTAAGTGAAACTAAATATGTGTAATTCAAATTGATATTAGATTAGGGGCAAATATGGTATACAATCTCTCTCTCCTCCCCTCAATGAAACAAACCCAGATCTGAGATCTCCATTGTCATTGCTCATCCATTGATTCCACCGACGACGATGCCAACGCCGACGACGCTGTATTAACCGATTCGAGCCACTTCACTCCCGACACCGACGACACTGCCTCAACTCCTCAGCCGCTTCACTCCCGTGGCGCCGATCAGCTCGTCGTGGTCGCAGGAACTGACGAGAACTGGATGTAGCGCTGCGGATTCATCAGCCAAGATGTGTGCGTACTGGATGGATTTGGTGGGGATACGGTTTTGTTGAATGGTGTGTTTGTTAATGGGAGAAGGACTGTAAAATCATGGACGAATTATAGTCCAATTTTGATGAATTATGTCATAGTTCGTCAAAAGTGGACTATAATTCGTCAAGAATTCTGACGAATTGTAGTACACTTCGACGAATAATGCTATAATTCGTCAAATGTAAACTAAAATTCGTCCAGAATTCGGCAGTGTCATTGTAAAATTAGTCATGACATTTTAGAATTCGTCATAACCATTATATAGTTCGTCATGCCCCTTTTCGAATTATTCTATTCGAAAACTGTCGATTGCATTTTGGGTTGAGTTCCATTGATGTCGAAGATGATCCAGAGTGTGAACAACTGAGTTCGACCAAGTTTTACTCCTTCAATTTGATCGATTAATGCTGAAAAAATCGGAGCTTTCTGGAGGTTAGGATTTCACGGGGTAGATGATGATGAACAGTAATGAACAGTAATAAGAGAGAAAAGAAAGGAAAAACCATGTCTATTTTATCCTTAATGAGCTTATTAATAGAGATTGAAATAAATTAATTTGTGTTTATCCCTAATTAATAGGGACCCTTGGATTTACATGATCAAGGATCTCAATTACTTTGTATTTTGTATAGTATTTAGACTTTGCACCAGATCTATCCTCTATAAGATTATGACATAAGTTTCTATTTGAATTAAAATTCAATAGGTTTTTTCTTTTTCAATTTTTTTCCTAACCCCCCATTTTCCTTGTATCAAAAAAAGGAAATCAGATTATTGGTTAATGAATAAATACAAGTTTATTTAAAATTTTCTAGTTTTAAAACAATAAATGTTATGTGAAATAGCAGTCGGGATGTACAAAATTGGACTGGATCGTAACTCGGATAAGACCGGAATTTTATGGATCGGACCATAAAATTCGAATCCGATCCATATTCTTAGCAAATTCTAATCAACCGGCCTGATCCGGACCGTAAAATTATGATCCGGTCCGGGTTTACGGTGCGGACAGTATTAAATGTAAAACTATTCTATCCACTTTTTCGAAAAAATCCGATCCCCTGATTCGGATCAGACCGAATCCACATCTCTAAATAGCAGCTCAATTATATTTCGATTCATGTGCATTTATTGGGGTTAAAGTTAGTCATTAAATGAGAAATTAATAACATTAAAAATTAAACAAATTTGTACCACGTCACCCTCCACCTAAAGAGGATGTTGGCAATCCACAGGGTTTATGTATTAGTTACCAACAAATTTGCCCAATTTTTCAAATTAAAAAAAGGACAAATCTACATACACTCATTACTAGTAATAATTATATTGATTACGTGTCAGTGCAGACCTACAAAGCTACAGCTAACTCTCTTTTTTTTTCAAAACTTGATTTAACTCGGTGTTATTAAAATCGGATCGGTGATCGAACCGGTCGAGTCACTGGGTCAATGGATAAGTGGTTCAATCGGATCCAAACGGTTTGATCCGCACAAATTAAATAATAAAAATAAATTACTTATATATGATATTATAATTTAAGATATTTGTGACTTGAATAAATATTACATGTTTATGATCGGATTACAATAACATACCATAACAAATTATCAAATTTAGAATTTGATAAAGTACAAATCAATAATACAACAATAATAGAACAACAATAACAATTTTAGTCTTAATTTGTAAGTCACAACAATAAGAGATTTCTAAGACTAATTGAATTTCTAGTTAAATTGATAATAAGTAAAAATATTTATAGATTTGATAAATGAATATACATTAATGAAACAAATAATAAAACAAGAATCATGTTTAGCTTTGTGGAATGAGAGGGGATAATTATAGAGGAAGACTAGATTCGAGTCTTGTCCAAGTCAAAATAAATAAATATTTTTTCAGACCAAATCGAACCGATTGAACTGATCAAATCACTACTGCAAAATTGAGTCAATCAGCGGGTCAACCGGTTCAATCGGGTCTTGACCAAGTTTTGACCGATTCGATTACAGAACGGTCTAATTACAGAACCGGACCGGTTTGGTGACCGGTTCCCGGTCCAACAAGTCGAACCGGTCAGCCCGGTCCGGTTTTAATAACACTAATTTAACTAACCGAACTTAAAAACTGAAAGTTCAAAAGAACATCCTCAAACTGTCCAAACTTAAATTTAAATATAATGAATTTAATTTAACTTATTAATTTAATTGTAGTGAACTTTATTTAACTTTACTGAACTTAAAAACTTAAATATAAGAGCATGACACAAATAATCTTTTGAGTCAAGCATGACCAAACACAAAATTGGTCACCCGATGACCAACTTCTAAAATTTGGTTCATGAGATAGGAACCCACATAAATATGAATGTATCAATATGAAATAGAAACACATGCCTCGTTAATACAAATTAATCTTATACTCACAACCATTTTATATTACAAATTACAAATACAAAAAATATATCAATGAATATATTATTTTGAGATCTATAAATAGATATGCATATTGGCGAAAGGGGGGTTTGGTCGAGTGGCTTGAACTCTTGACAAACTGTCTAGAGGTCAAGGATTCGATCCCCACATGTAGCATAGTTCTCCTAACTTTTGTGTAAGAGTACTTTTCGTCTCGCCTTGGCGTGGACGTGTTGTTCCTCCCTCTTGGAGGTGTTGTTCGTCTCGCCTTGGCGTGAACATGTTGTTTCGGGCAGATGCTACCGCTTTTTCTTTTCCTTCCATATACGTGTGGAGGTGTTAAGTGACACGTTAATGCTCGTAAGTTTTGGGTAGTAAGTGCCTTACATCATGCCCTTTAATGGACGCAATTCAAAAATTATATCTGAATAGGTGCCTTGTGGAGTTTTTTTTAAAACTGACCCTTTTGTGTTTCAGAATTTCAAAACTAACCCCCTCGAGTTTCAGATTTCAAAACTGACCCTTTTTTCATGAAACCGGATCCACTATTTCCATTTTTATAAAACCGGAACGTGAAAATCCGGTTAGTTACGTTTTGTAACTAACCGGAACTCGGATTTCCGGTTTTGTATGAGACCTGGCTGATGTGGCGACGGTCGAATACGTGGATTCCACGTAAGACCGGAATGCGCCATTCCATGTTTCTTTTAAAAAACCGGAACTCGGATTTCTTGTTTTCTGCCGAATTAAATTGCAAACGTAGCTTCTTCTCTTCTCCCCCAATTCGAAACCCTAATTTTGAAACCCGGCTGATCTACTTCTCCCTCATCCGATTCCGTCCGATTTGTCCCCAATTCCGTCCTATTTCTCTTGAATTTTGAAATCATACCCCAATTCCGTCCAAATTCGTACCCAATTCGGCTCGATTTCATCCGATTTCTCCCCCATTCACAACCTCCGAAATTGATAGGTAATAAACTGTGTAATTAGTGTTGTTGAATTGTTTGTGAATAATTGTTGTTGTGAATTTTGATATTAGTGTTGTTGAATTATTTGTTTTTGATATTAGTTCGGTTAATTGTATGAATTTTGTGAATTGATAGGTAATAAACTGTGTAATTAGTGTTGTTGAATTGTTTGTGAATAATTGTTATTGTGAATTTTGATATTATTGTTGTTGAATTATTTGTTTTTGATATTAGTGCGGTTGATTGTTTGAATTTTGTGCATTTTTTAGTGTTATTGAATTAGTATATTAGAATTGGTCCAATTTTTGTTGTAGTTGAATTAGCGTATTGATGTATATTGTGTTTTGTTTTTCATGAATTGGTAATAATGAATATATGTTGTTTTTACAGAAATGTCGTCAGGTAACAGGCGAAGAAGCACTAGCCAACGCGATGTGTCGTCTTCTTCACGAAGAAGCACTAGCCAACGCGATGTGCCGTCTTCTTCACGAGCGACAGCTAATCCAAACATGGATATGGATGATTATCTTCATCCTGGACCTATCGATCCATCCTTGTTGACGATGCAAAAGAAGCGTCGCACTGAAGCGATTTGGAGAAATCAGGTATGATTTATTGTTAATTAAATTTTTTTCAATTCATATCATATAACAATGTTTAATTAATTAATTGCATATTATAGATGGATAAAGAATTTATGTCTGATAAGGCATTGAAGGTAATGGGTCATAAGGCACCAAAGATGGACCCGCGACTTACGGATTATGTTGCAAATGCTGGGTTTTTACCTTGGATCCAAGTATGCAACGTGAATTGTGATCCTAGATTAATCACCGCACTAGTGGAGAGATGGCGCCCCGAGACACACACCTTCCATCTAAATGGAAGGGAGGCTACAATTACTTTACAGGACGTGTCTCTTCTTACTGGATTACCCATAGATGGGGAGCCCGTGTCTGGATCAGGGGAGTTTGAATGGGAGCCAGTTTGTTTGAGTTTATTGGGTGCTGTGCCCGACCGACCTAAGCTGAAATCGATGGGTAGCAAGACATGGTTCGATGGATACTTGACTACTATGCCAGCCGATGCAGATGATGAGATGTTGAGGAAATACGCTAGGGCGTACATTTTATGTCTTTTGGGAATGACGCTCGTGGCAGACTTGTCCGGGGATTCGGTACCGCTCCACTACCTTCCAGTGTTGGCGGACTTGGATAACGTCAGGAGATACAGTTGGGGGAGCGCGGTTTTAGCGTATCAATACAGTCAGATGTGCAGAGCGAGTTATATTAAGAAGCAGCAAATCGGTGGATGTCCACTGTAACTACAGTTTTGGTGTTCGGAGCGCATGCTCATCGGACGTCCACAACCATATTACAGAGACCCACCAAAACTTGAAGATGATATGCATCCATTTTACAGACCTTGTTGGTCGTACTTGTGAGTAAACTTTTTTATTTGTACGGTAATTGAAAATTGTTAAATATTATATGTGTAACGGTTTTCTTTATGCGCAGGAAATGGACCGGACCAAAACATTTTGAAGAGACCCCACGTGGTTCCTTAATTTTCTATCGGGATCAGATCGAGCGAATGGTCCACGGTGATTTTATTTATCGACCATATGAGGAGTATTTAATGGAACGACTGCATCCAGCAAGTCTCGAGTCATGAGAATTATGGGCGGCTGATGTGCCACTTATTTGCTTCAACACCATTGAGTGGCATCATCCTGGTCGTACCATGAGACAGTTGGGATGGAATCAGATCATTCCAATCGCTCCTATAGCTTATACGCATGTTCGCCACGGATTAGAAAGAAAAAAAAGTTGATTGGAGAGTGTACTTGGCCGACGATGTTCGGATATGGAATAGTAGATGGGACACACTAATATATGGGGATTCGGGCGAGGAAGGCGAAGACATTGATATGCTCAGTGATGAATATGTGAAATAGTATTCAATGATCACACGTCGCCTTATCCAGCCCAGATTGGAAGAAGATGACACTCACGGGTATCACCCTACTGCCCATGAATTACCTAGCAATGTAAGTATTCACATATTTTTTAATATATTATTTTCATACTGTTACACATGTGTAACTAATAATTTGTTCATATAGATTCGCACGTTGCTCATCTGCGCTACGCAGGCTGCAGAAGGATTCATCAGTCATGCAGACGCGCGACCAATTTTTCATCACATTTTCCATACTGCAGTGGACGAACTACGGGTTTTGGGGGAGTTGCAGCTACTGAATATCAATCCTGATACTATTCAGTTTGGAAACGGTAAATATCCTCACTTAAATTGTATATGTAGTTTATTCAACTAATATAATAATACATTTTAATTATAGGTGAAGATGATGATATGAGTGTAGACGATGATCATGCCACCAACCTTGACCACCGACACCATGTTATGATCGTCCATCAAGCTCACAGGCACCACCTTCAGAACCACCTCGGGCATCCATGTCATATGCCACACCTTCACCACCAGGTCACGGGCACAACATCCGTCCTGCAAAGCCACCCAAACAGTCATGGCTGCAGAAGTTCCGTAATAGAAGGAAACCAGATTGAGATTAAATTGAACTTTAATGTATTGTTTTGTTATATTTGTGCCACATTTTGAAACAATGTCTTAATTTCCTATAGCAAAATATCTCATTCTACGTTTTCTATTGGACACGAAGAACTCTAACAATGTCTTATTTTTCATATTTTTGAACGTTTCCATGTTACAACACGAAGAAAACCACATCTGGTGGTTTATGGAAAAAACAAAAAATTAGGTCATCAAAAACCGGAAATCCAAGTTCCGGTTTTTGATGACCTAATTTTTTTGTTTTTTCCATAAATCGGATTCCCCTGAACCGTTCTTAAGAGGAAAAAACAAGAGAATTTAGGTCATACAAAACCGGAAATCCGAGTTCCGGTTTTCTGTGGGACCCAAATTTCTGACGCCTCGACCAGATTTGAAAGGTAGGGCACGGGTCGGATTCCCCTAAAAACGGAAACCGGAGATCCGGTTTTCGACGGCCTATATATTTGCATGCTCTCTTCTACATTTTCTGCATCCAAAAACACTACGATTATAAATCTCTCATCATTCCACTCGTTCTATCAACTTCCTTCGACATGGAAACTCCAACTCTTGATAATTTAGAAGTTCCGATCATGGACGAGTACCACCGGGAGGAAATGGAAAATTTGGAAATTGTCGCTGTTCATAATCCGCATGAAGAGAATGCAATACCCCGTTACGTATGGGATCATCCGGATTTTGAAGATATTTCGGCATGGGAAACCAATCAACCAGCCGATGAGTATATGGGAGGAAATTTCGGCCATCCGACTCACCACGAATCCCTTGGAGTTGGCAGTGAGTTTGACTCAAAAGAACTTGGCGTACATGCGGTGCGAAAGTGGTCGATCAAGAATCGGGTGGAATATGTGGTAAACAAATCTAACCCTTCATTTATTAAATTTCGTTGTCGAAAAGCTGGAGAAGGTTGTTCATGGGCCCTCCGGATATCTGCACTGAGAAACAGTGCCCGTTGGGAAGTGCGAAAACATCGTGAGCACCACATATGTCAGAACGACACAATTATGGCCAGCAATGTTCATATGACGCCCAAGTACATCGCTAAGGAATTGTGGGACGTGATGACAGAAAAATTACGGTTGAGTGGAGCAGAGATACAAGGAAGAATTTATAAAGACTATGGGCTTGAAATTTCCCCATTGAAAGCTTGGCAAGCGAAGCAACAAACAATGATTGACTTATTTGGAACATGGTATGGCTCCTTCGAATACCTGCCGCACTTGATGAAGGCTTTAGTCGATAATAGTCCGGAAACAGTTGTCTATTGGGATACAGACGAAATCGATGGTGAGTACATTCAGGTAAATCATGTTTTTTGGGCATTTGCTGAATGTATTCATGCATTTAAGCATTGTCGTCCCATATTATCCATTGACGGAACTCATTTGTACGGTAAGTACGATGCGAAGCTCCTCGTAGCATGCTCATTGGACGCAAACAATGGTGTTCTACCAATTGCGTTTGCTTTGGTCGAGAGTGAAAACACATCGAGCTGGAGTTGGTTCATGAGTTGCATTCGAGAGGGTGTCACTTCACGTCGAGGCTTGTGCGTCATATCTGACAGACACGGAGGAATAATGGCTACTATGAAAGAACCACAATGGTCGCCTCCTAATGCTTACCATCGTATCTGCGTTCACCACTTCCAGAGCAACTTCAACACGAAGGTGAAAAACTCCTATTTGAAGAAAAAACTTGGCAAGGTTGCATATGCCAAAAAAGAGTACAAGTTTGCAGCTCAATATGAGGAGCTGATGAAGGAGTTGAAAGACAGACCTGACGTACGAAATTGGTTGCGCAGGGTGGACCCTCATTTATGGTCTTTGGCATTGGATACTGATGGTATGAGATGGGGCTCAATGACCAGGAACGCTTCGGAATCGTTCAATAACGTTCTCAAGCACGGACGTGATTTACCAATTTCAGCATTGGTTATGTTCACTTTCAAACAGTTGAATAAATACTTCCACAGCCGTCGTTATCGGTTTGACAATACGGAATCAGATTTTGCAGCAAAAGTACACGAGAGGTTGGAGGTACTTCGAGCAAGGGCACAGTTCCACAGAGTCGTACTTTTTAACCCGGCCGAGGGAATTTATCAGGTTACCACGGGAATTAAGCATCATATGTGGAGAGTTTGCATGCCCAAGAGAACATGTTCCTGTGGAAAATGGACGACACTGCATATTCCCTGCAGTCATGCAATTGCGGTTTATGAGTCCACGAACAGGGAATACAGTGACTATGTGCCTCATGAGTATACCCTTGAAGCTTACAACATGACCTGGAGTTACCATTTCAGTCCACCACCCCATTCTGACTCGTGGGAACCCTATGATGGACTTCCACATAAGCCTAATCCTCACTTCAAACGTACAAACGTCGGTAGAAATCCGACAAGGCGTAGGCGTACTGAAATGGACCAGAGGGATGTCGGGCAGTCCAGTACTCAAGGAGAGGCTTCATCATCACAACCCCCAGGCAGAATTCAAAGGTGCAAATTATACCAACAAACTGGTCATAACAGAAGGTCTTGTCCCTTTGCCAATGCAAGCTAAATCCAATGCGGCAGTACTATTGTTGTTCCCTTTTATTTAATGTCCAACTTTTAATGATTTCCAAACTGCTGTATTTTTATTTCAAATACGGATCGTAATAACGTCCTAAATCCTAAAACAAATTTTAATGCCGTAGAAAACCAGAAATCCGAGTTCCGGTTTTATAAAAGAAACACGGAATGGCGCATTTCAGTCTTACGTGGAATCCACGTATTCGACCGTCGCCACATCAGCCAGGTCTCATACAAAACCGGAAATCCGAGTTCCAGTTAGTTACAAAAGGTAACTAAACGGATTTTCACGTTCCGGTTTTATAAAAATGGAAATAGGGGATCCGGTTTCATTAAAAAAAGGGTCAGTTTTGAAATCTGAAACTTGAGGGGGTTAGTTTTGAAATTCTGAAACCCAAAAGGGTCAGTTTTAAAAAAAACTCTGCCTTGTGTGGCATGTGCTCCAATAGTCTAGAGATATCCAAATGACCTATTACATTTCTCATGCAATATATATAACATGTGTATTCGTGTGATGATTAATATGTATGAGATGTAACAACCCACCATCAAAAAAGATATGCATATTGGTATATTTTAATAAAAAAATCAGAATTTTATGATGTTTACTATTAGAAAATGGACACATGTCAGAAAATGATGATGAACTTTTTGGTCATTAGTGGCATGTACATGATCAAAATGGTCCAGAGACATAATAACAATTTTGAGTATGAAAGAAAAAGTGATAGAGAGAGGAGGATAACCCAAATTTTTTGGGTCATTGGTGTAAATGATCTAAGACCATCTACACCATTTACCAAAAAAAAATTGGTCATCCCTCTCTTTCTCTATCACTTTCTCTTTCACCCTCACAATTGTTGTCATGTCTCATGTCCATTTTGATCATATGCATCCCATTAATGACCAAAAAGTTCATCATCATTTTCTCATACACTTTTTTAACCACGCCTATACTTCTTTAAAATCTATGAATACATAATTAATATATGGGTAAACAATTAAACCAAGACCACCAAATAACTAAATAAATTAAGAAATATTATTAAAAAATTTTAAAAAATTATACGGTTAAATTTTGTTACATGGGCGCATTCTTGATTATTATTTCCATATCGTTGCCAATATGCTCGATTAAATCTGACTTAAGAGAGACATGAGATGTTCGATTGCGTATTGCAGCCCTTGTAGCCAAGTTTTCATCCAAATCGACCTTTGTTGTAATATTCGGACGATCATTGCAATATGAGACATTTTTTCTTGAAGATTTTGGACTTTGCTACATGCAAGTATGGTTGAAACATAAGAGAAAGATTGAAAATAAAGTCATCACCAGGGTCTTATATATACATCTGATTTTTTTTAAAATAATATAAAAATATGCATATCATTTTTATAGATCCCAAAATAATATAAACAATGATAATTTTTTGTACTTTTTGGAGTCGTAATTTGTAAGATAAAATTATTACATGTATAAGATTAATTTTTATTAATCTGCCTGATGTCAATTCTAATAGTGCATTCATATATGCATATCATGTCTGACAGGTGACCAAATCTCTATCACCTCAATGATAGTATAACCTTGTCAACTTGTCATGTTTATGCCATGAACGAACCCACTAAGAGGGCATATTGGGCTCATGCCCAACATGATTTTGCTACAAAATTTTTTTTTCTATGTTTAGAAGTGTAATTTCTATAATTTTTATACAAAATTTATAAATTACGCAAGTAATTTCAAATTTTATTTTGTTGCCAAGGTACTTTGTAATCTTGCATAAAGCCTTTATGCTAGTATAAAATTTTTTAAAATAAAAATATTCGGTACACTTAGTAAAGTAGACAAATGGTAGAATCTTTTTTGTTCTGTCTTTTTCAAATTTTTGAATACAAATTCGAAACAAAGTCTGAAAAAAGCATTAATTTAAACATTCATTATTACTCCATACTACCAGCTACTTAGTAGGCTCTACTGTGTATTGTCTATTCTTATTACTATAATAAAAATAAAGTGTTGCCGTGTAGCAGGCACAAGACAGAAGTGGTTTTTTTCGATTAGCTACGGACAAAAAAAGGTTTATAAGTTGTCAAGTTCACATTTTTAATTTGTCTTTATGTTTGTTTTTCACTAAACAAGACAAAAATAAGTTTATAAAGATAGGTAATTTTTGACAGAAATAAATGGAAAGTTTATTTGATTTATAGTATATTTGAAAAATAGTGAACCTGAAAAGCGAAAGTATCTCGTCCAAATATATATATGTGTAGAAACAAATATTTTGAAACTGAGAAAAAATATGCGGTACAAAGCTTAAATTACTGTACAAAATACAAAATCATCTCAACCCTTCATTATAGGCATTGGATGACCAGGATTAATTGAGTATAAATCTGTTTAAATTCAAATTTTAATGGAACATGGGCAAATATGGCATACCATTAACATAATATTGTTTCATCGTCGATCTTTCGTGTCCTAAAGTGTCGTGCTCTGAAAAATATGAATCCGATTTGATTCTCCGCGAAATTCTCGTGCAAAGTCGTCCCTCTATTCTCCGAGATAATCGTTGTTGTTATGGCGGGCAGCAATATCGGAGGTTCGAAAGTTTTTTAATTTTAGTTATTCGTCCATTGAATGTTGCGGCAAATATGAATTGCGATGAACTGTGCGATCCTAAATATCAGCGAAAGTAGTGTTGATGATTTTTGATGTGAAATTGTGATGAACTGTGCGATCCTAAATATCAGCGAAAGTAGTGTTGATGATTTTTGATGTGAAATTGCGATGAACTGTGCGATCCTAAATATCAGCGAAAGTAGTGTTGATGATTTTTGAAAGAGTTCATATCTTGCGTTCAGGTACCATCGATACAACTTAGAAGACTGATTCAATGGAACCGTCTTACTTTCCTCAAATGCCCTGACCAGCACATGCCGTTTATTGGTCAGAAGTTTTTATCTCCAGATGATGCTGTCAAATTCTACGAGAATTATGCTCAAATAGCTGGATTCAATGTTCGTGTTAATACGACAATCAGCACTGATGGTGTAGTAAAGTTGAAACATCTATTGTGCCATCATCAAGGTTTCAAGCGCCAAAAGATGAAGGTAGACACACTAAAAAATCCTAATTCGAATAAGAGGAATAGGAAAGAAACTAGATGTGGATGTGAAGTGAAATTGTATTTCAAGCTAGTTGATGGAGGCATGTATTCTGTTTATGTGTTTGATGAGAAACATAACCATCATCTCGCTTCAACCTTTGGGAAACATTTTTTGATGCAAAACAGGCATTTGAGTATTGACAAACATAATTTTATTATGGATTTGGGCCACATGAGGATTAGAGCAACTCAAGCGTTTCGCTTCGTGAAAGAAATGATTGGCGGTTACTTTGACAGACTTTAACATTTTCAAAAGAGATATGAAAGCATTTATTGGTGGACGTGATGCTGAAATGGTCGTCAACCATTTAAAGAACAAAAGAGATTGTTGCAAGGGATATGTTTTTGAATATGTTGCGGATGAAGAAGGTACTCTTACCCGTCTTTTTTGGGCAGACTCAAAGTCGGCCAATGATAGAGAAATGTTTGTTGATGTTGTGTCTTTTGATGCAACATACAGTACCAACAAGTAAGCCGCCCATCAGTATTAGTTATTTCTTAGTTCTATTTATAGTTCGTCATTATTAATATAGAGTTCGTTATCTTTCAATAGATAACCACTGTGTACATAGTTCATCATTACTATTTTATAGGTCGTAATTATATTTTATAGTTCGTCATTATTAATATAATGTTTGTTATCTTTCATTACATAACCACTGTGTATATAGTTCATCATATTCAATTTATAATTCATCAGTATTAACAGGTTTGATAATATGCAGGTACAATCTGGTTTTTGTACCATTCACCGGTGTTGATAACCACAAGTGTTCTGTTACCCTTGCAATTGGTTTGATATCTAATGAGGATGAGGATTCGTATAGTTGGCTTCTGGAATGCTTTAGGAAGTCAATATTTCATTTACTCAGTGTCTTAGTCACTGATCAAGACCCAGCTATGAAGGCAGCTATTGCTAAAATATTCCCCAAAAGCACTCATCGCTTTTTTATGTGGCACATTGCTGAGAAAATGAAAGCAAAGGTACTGTTAGTCTTTTTATATAAATATTGAATACAATGTGTGTATCTGATTTTACATTACTGTGTGTGTAGGTTGGTGTTCCCTTATGTAGTCAAACATATTTTATGAAAATTATCAGTACAGCAATTTGGTCCGATCATATTGATGCTGCTGATTTTGAAGAACAATGGAAATGTGTCATTGAAAATATGGACTTTGATGTTCCCATGATTGGCATGTCTTTGACAAAACATCTTTAGACAGTTCAAGCTAGAGCTCAATCAGATGCTGGCACATAAGTACAGCGTATAGAAGACGCATGATCAAGATACGGTTATTCTGAAGATACTAAAGATTGAGAATCTTTCCAGTTGGAGCCAGTCAGCAATGACACAGATCTTTCGAGAGGTCACTCTAATATTTCCCTGTCGAAATTGGAAA
This sequence comes from Rhodiola kirilowii, assembly GCA_033675215.1. NCBI lineage: Eukaryota > Viridiplantae > Streptophyta > Magnoliopsida > Saxifragales > Crassulaceae > Rhodiola > Rhodiola kirilowii. The sequence goes on from CM066199.1 coordinate 22,785,486, forward strand.
CCTCTTGTCTAACTTGTCGAAGAAGATATCTTATGAAGAAGCTGTCGACGACGAGATTGAAGCAGATATCTTATTTGATTGACATCCTGAAGATATCGACAAAGCTATTTGATGGAAGCCAAACGACGGATCATCATAAAAGAACTGTGCGATCAAATATACGCAGATTGGCTGAGGGAATATCGGTTGACTTGGGGTGGAAGTCATCTTTAAAGATAGATCGAATATTCAGCAAATATTTCGCAACATCTCTGAAGTATTTGACGACATATTCTGATCGGATTAGGGTTTCCTCCTAGCGTATAAATGCAATGCTAGGGCATCCTCATATGCGCGCCTCCCGAGAGAAAAAGCTAAACACGAGAGTTCGTGAGATTGGGGGAGAAGCGACGGCTGGCTATTCCACATCGGAATATCAGCCCTGAAGCAACCGTCTGCACAGTGTGGTGTTCAGGCTGTGCTGGAGGATCAACGAAGTACACACACAGCTATCAAGCTACGTCTTTGAAAGAAGACGACTGAACTTCCGAGAAGTTCAAGACTAGGCCGAGAGAGAAGTCTCGTCCTACCCACAGGGGATCGAGGGGAGTAGCGACGAACCGAGATCGCAAATCCGAGAGACGGAGAGTTAGAGGCTAGGCAATTACAAACTCGGAGTTGTGTAAGAGTAAGACCACTTGTAGCTCTAATTCTCGTAATACGATTTGTGCCCTATTATAGGGTAAGGGAAACCCCCCAGAGTAGGCGAGGCCGAACTGGGTAACATACCTTGCGTGCTCCTGTTTTGCTTCTTCTATTTTGGTTCCCGGTACTGCTTGATACACTGCATAAATAATCTGTTGGAACACTCTCTGGTAGAGTTTGGGTTCTGTTAACTGTGTGTGTTTCAGTTATCTTCACTAACTGCTGGATCTTTACGAGAGGTGTCCAAGGGGTGTCTCAGCCATACCTTGAACTGTCAATTGAACTGGTGTGCAAAGAGTTCAAGGTCTGTCGCAACAATACCCGAGACACAAGCTTGAACAGGGGACATAATTTCAAATGGTATCAAAGCAAATACTCGACACACTGAGTGGGATCCTGAAACTGTTCAAGATGACATACACCAAAACTTACAGAAGTAAAGATGTTTGCATGGTTGCGTTCAGCTCTTCAAGTCACATGGAGAAAGATTGCTGGTACTTCGACAGCGGATGCTCGGCCCATATGACAGGAGACCCCAGATTTCTTATGAAGATTCAACCTGTAATTAAGAAGCAGTTCGTCACCTTCGGAGACGGAGGAAAGGGACAGGTAATCGGCTGTGGGACATTGAAGGTTCCGGATCTACCTGTCCTCGAAGACACTCTCCTAGTTGAAGGACTGAAAGTGAACCTGATCAGCATAAGTCAACTTTGCGACGGAGGATACACTGTCAAGTTCACTCACAACTCATGCCAAGTTCTCGACAAAGATGGGGGATTATTGATGAAAGGAAGCAGAGCAGCCAACAACTGTTATCTCATCGGATCTGATGGAACAGAGTCTGGAACAGGAACTGAAACAGCCTGTCAGTCTAGTCAAGCAGATGAGATGTCCCTTTGGCACAGATGGTTGGGACATCTGAATCTCAAGACATTGAAAAAACTCTGCTCATCTGGACTCATCAGGGGAATACCAAATGTCAAAGGAAGTCAGGATGTGATGTGTGGAGAATGTCAGATCGGGAAACAGACGAAAGCATCACACCCCAAGGTCTCTCAAATAAGCACCAACCGACCTCTGGAACTGATCCATATGGACTTGATGGGACCAATGCAAACTGAGAGCTATGGAGGAAAGAAGTATGTCCTGGTCTGTGTTGACGACTTCACCAGATTCACCTGGACAAGGTTCCTTCGAGACAAGACGGAAGCTGCTCAATAATTCATAGAGCTGGCTACTCTTATCCAACGAGAAAGGGAAGACAAAGGGGAAAAACTGATATCACAGAATTCAAGAATGTTACTATGAGTGCCTACTGTACGAAGCATGGAATTGCTCATCAGTTTGCGTCAGCAATAACCCCTCAGCAGAATGGAGTGGTGGAACGAAAGAACCGTACCATTCAAGAGATGGCCCGGGTGATGATCCATGCCAAAACGGTCCCTCTAAAGTTTTGGTCCGAAGCTATGAACACAGCATGTCACATTATAAATTGAGTCACTATACGCACTGGAACGGAGAAGACCTGCTATGAACTCTGGAAAGGAAAGAAGCCCACTGTCAAATATTTCCACATTTTTGGAAGTGAGTGCTACATTCTGAACGACCGGGAGTACCGACAAAAACTGGATCCGAAGAGTGATGAAGGGTTCTTTCTTGGGTATTCCCAAACAGTCGAGCATATCGGGTATTCAACAAGCGCACAGGATCAGTCATGGAATCTATAAATGTCAGAGTAAAGGATGAAGTGTTCGTACAGGCGGTCCCGGACGACGCTGAGGACAGCACCAGCACAGCTCCTACAACACAACCATCATCCCAACAGACTAAGCATGAACCGACTGAAGGATCGCCTGACAACTCCACTGAAGATCATCCCTCTGACGAAGCTGTTACTGCCGACCCCCGAGAAAATATTACTACGCTACAACCGTCTCGACGAATTGCCAGGGATCACCCAATCTCTGAAGTTATTGGCTCACCTAGTGACGGAGTTCAAACTCACAGAATTCTGAGCAACTCTAGAGAATTGCCTGCTTGCTCGTGTTTCCTCTCATCAATCGAGCCTAAAAACATAAAGGAGGCGTTACTTGATGAGTATTGGGTCCTCGCTATGCAGGAAGAACTGGAAGAATTTGCTAGAAACGATGTATGGGATTTGGTTCCGAGACCTGATGGGGTCAACGTTATTGGTACAAAATGGATCTTCAAAAACAAGTCCGACGCATCGGGAAACATCACAAGAAACAAAGCTCGCCTAGTGGCACAAGGATATACTCAAATAGAAGGGATAGACTTTGAGGAAACCTTTGCTCCGGTTGCACACATTGAAGCCATTCGCCTACTGCTTGCTCTGGCATGTCACTTAAAATTTCGACTGTTCCAGATGGATGTCAAAAGTGCCTTCCTAAACGGACTTCTGAATGAGGAGGTTTTTGTCGCTCAACCGAAAGGATTTGAAGATCCGCATCACCCAGCATCAGTGTACCACCTGAAGAAAGCATTATACGGTCTCAAACAAGCACCCAGAGCTTGGTATGAGCGTCTCACAGTGTTCCTCGTCGATCATGGATATGTGCGAGGGGGAGTGGACAAGACCCTGTTCGTTAAACACACAAGGTCAGACTTTATTATCGCACAAATCTATGTTGACGATATTGTGTTTGGGTCCAATACCCAGAACCTGGTGGATCAGTTTGTGGAATAGATGCAGAAGGAGTTCAAGATGAGCATGGTTGGGGAAATGAACTACTTTCTAGGACTCCAGGTGACTCAGAAGGAAGACGGCATTTTCATCTCTCAAAGCAAGTATGCCAAGAATCTGATAAAGAAATTTGACCTTGAGAAAGCAAGTCACAAACGAACTCCGGCCGCTACTCACATAAAGATTACCAAAGACGAGGCTGGAACAAAGGTCGATCAAACGCTGTACAGGAGTATGATTGGAAGCCTCCCGTGCTTGACAGCTTGTAGACCAAATATAGCTTATGCCGTTGGCGTTTGTGCAAGATACCAGGCAGACCCCAAGGAAAGTCATCTCCTACAAGTTAAGAGAATCATAAAGTATGTATGCGGGACTATTGACTTTGGAATCTGGTATACCAAGGACACCAATCCACATCTGGTTGGCTACTGCGACGCAGACTGGGCAGGAAACGCTGAAGATCGAAAGAGCACATCTGGAGGATGCTTCTTCTTAGGAAATAACTTGGTCTCGTGGTTCAGTAAAAAGCAAAACAGCATCTCACTGTCTACGGCTGAAGCCGAATACATAGCAGCACGAAGCAGCTGCACTCAACTTCTATGGATGAAGCAGATGCTGTCTGAATACGGAGTTAAACAAGAAGAAATGACCCTGTATTGTGACAACATGAGCGCAATCAGTATCTCAAAGAACCCAGTACAACACTCCAGGACGAAACACATAGATATCAGACATCACTTCATCCGAGAGCTGGTTGAACAGAAGGTGGTTACTCTTACGCATGTTACTACAGACAAACAATTGGCGGACATATTCACCAAACCACTTGATGCCGTTCAGTTTGAAACACTCAGATCCTCCTTGGGTCTGTGTGTTATCAAGAACTAAGTGTTCCAGACAGGGGTCAGTCACAGGCAGAACACCAGCTCAAACAGTTGGGCTGACCACCTATCAACAAGAAGCTGGAACAGAAGGAAAGGAAGGGAGTATCTACCCGAAACAAGGAAAGTGTGCAGACTGTAATGGAAAATTGGACGATTTCCTGACCCTAAATGAGGTAATCTCCTCTGCTCCCCCAAGGCTTGTTCTCCTGCTACCAAGAGGGAGATTCTGTGACTGTTTCTGCAGAAGAAGGGTAAGTCCGCAGGGCGAAGAGTGTGATCCTGTTAAGCAGGAGAATGAGAATTCAAGTAGAGGACTGGAAGCAAAGCAATTGGGTAATGTGATGGAAGAGTCCCATACACCCTACAAGTATGAAGACCTGGATGCGCCGTTCAGGGATATTGATGATATTAGTGATGAGTTGCTAAACTAGAAGATTTCCAATCGTGTTGAGACAAAAGCTGACCAGTCCCCAGTAGCCCAGGCTGTAGATTTGGAGGAAAATGTGCCAGATGATGCGGTCTCAACTATAGAGTAGGGTGGTAAGACAGGTTTACCACAAAAGTCATCCAGATCTTATCCAGAGAAAATTTAAGGGACCGGAAGGAAGCATGATGACGTTACGGAGGATACCCATACGTTGGTGGATCCCCCAGATATTCATGTATTGATGTCAAAGAGAGACAGATATCGAGTATAATTCAATATGATTGAGGATCAGAAGTTTCATAAAGATGACGAACTTAATGGACATGGACCTTGATAAGACTGTCCAAGACTTGGACAAGGTAGGCACTATCACTCATGAAGGAGATGAGCTTGTCAAGACACCAGAAACGTTAGACAAAGATAGGACTACTGTGAAGACAGCTGTTGAAGGAGTGATCCGGTGATGGGAGACCAGATGATGGAGTTTCAAGGGAAATCGGGACTCAGTGTCAATGGCTGAACTAAAGAGAGTACTGATAAGAAAGTGACCATCCAATCATACTCGACAGAAGTATCCACCCAGAGGAATAGCACGGTACAGATGCAGGGGGAGCAAGTACATCCAAGCTAAGGAAGAAGAGTGCTCCAGGAGCGGCTCCACCCAGTGTATCAACTAAAGGATCTGAGCATGAAATGTGATTAGTCGGTACAGATGCAGCAAAGTGGAAGAAAGCGTAGAAGAAGGTCATCTCTAAGAGGCTACCTAATAAGTCGTCATTCCCAAGGGAGTCATTCCCAACAGCAGCTCTGACTATATTCTACTGAAGGAAGTAGAGATCATTCAGGAATTCGAACCGCTGCTAAGACATCTTGGTCCGACAGTCTCACGGTATGTGCGCGTATCCCAGGCCATGTTCGAGGGGGAGTTGACCAGACTTCAGATACCATGCGCTGATTAATTAACTGGATGAAGTCGGTTGGACCCCTTGCCAGTTTGTGGCAAAAAGGGGGAGTAGTTTCGGTCTAAAGATAGATTCGGTTTTGCCAAAATGCCAAGGGGGAGATTGATGTTCCTATGATTGGCATGTCTTTGACAAAACATCTTTAGACAGTTCAAGCTAGAGCTCAATCAGATGCTGGCACAGAAGTACAGCGTACAGAAGACGCATGATCAAGATACGGTTATTCTGAAGATACTAAAGATTGAGAATCTTTCCAGTTGAAGCCAGTCAACAACGACACAGATCTTTCGAGAGGTCACTATAATATTTCCCTGCCGAAATTGGAAACCTCTTGTCTAACTTGTCGAAGAAGATATCTTATGAAGAAGCTGTCGACGACGAGATTGAAGCAGATATCTTATTTGATTGACATCCTGAAGATATCGACAAAGCTATTTGATGGAAGCCAAACGACGGATCATCATAAAAGAACTGTGCGATCAAATATACACAGATTGGCTGAGGGAATATCGGTTGACTTGGGGTGGAAGTCATCTTTAAAGATAGATCGAATATTCAGCAAATATTTCGCAACATCTCTGAAGTATTTGACGACATATTCTGATCGGATTAGGGTTTCCTCCTAGCGTATAAACGCAATGCTAGGGCATCCTCATATGCGTGCCTCCCGAGAGAAAAAGCTAAACACGAGAGTTCGTGAGATTGGGGGAGAAGCGACGGCTGGCTATTTCACATCGGAATATCAGCCCTGAAGCAACCGTCTACAAAGTGTGGTGTTCAGGCTGTGCTGGAGGATCAAAGAAGTACACACACACAGCTATCAAGCTACGTCTTTGAAAGAAGACGACTGAACTTCCGAGAAGTTCAAGACTAGGCCGAGAGAGAAGTCTTGTCCTACCCACAGGGGATTGAGGGGAGTAGCGACGAACCGAGATCGCAAATCCGAGAGACGGAGAGTTAGAGGCTAGGCAATTACAAACTCGGAGTTGTGTAAGAGTAAGACCACTTATAGCTCTAATTCTCGTAATACGATTTGTGCCCCATTATAGGGTGTGGAAAACCCCCCAGAGTAGGTGAGGCCAAACTGGGTAACATACCGTGCGTGCTCCTGTTTTGCTTCTTATATTTTGGTTCCCGGTACTGCTTGATACACTGCATAAATAATCTGTTGGAACACTCTCTGGTAGAGTTTGGGTTCTGTTAACTGTGTGTGTTCCAGTTATCTTCACTAACTGCTGGATCTTTACGAGAGGTGTCCAAGGGGTGTCTCAGCCATACCTTGAACTGTCAGTTGAACTGGTGTGCAAAGAGTTCAAGGTCTGTCGCAACAATACCCGAGACACAAGCTTGAACAGGGGTCATAATTTCAGACTTGAAGGGCATATTTGGCTGTCAAACATATGCAAGATTAGGACTTCATGGATCCCTGTGTATTTGAAAAATGTGCATATGGGGGGAAGTTATTAAGGACAACATCCATATCTAAAAGTGAGAACTCATTTTTTGGGAGGGTTTTGCACAATCAAATGACATTGGTGGAGTTTTATATGGCATTTGATAGGGCACTGGACACGCAAAGAAACAATAGATGGACGTTAGACAATGAATCAACCAAGTATTCCCCTATTTTGAAGACTGAACTTGATATTGAAAGACATGCGGCTAACATTTTCACGCATAATATCTTTAAGGAATTTCAGAATGAAATCTTTGCAGGGGTATTTAGATGTTACAATGAGACAATGAGGTGTGATGGTGATCACATTTCATACACTATCATAGATAAAGATTATAACACAGCTACGTTTCAGGCATGCACACTTTTATTTAAAGATTTGGCAGTCCATTTTATAGTTTGTCTTTGTATTTCCTCGAAGGAAGTTGCTCACTTTTTATTTTTCTGAAATATAGGTTTTGTGTATTAGCTCAACAAAAGATGCAAGGTGCAGCAATAGAAAGTTTGAAACTACTGGAACTTTATGCAGGCATGTGTTCCATGTTTTTTGCTCTATGGATGTTTCCCAGATTCCTAGTGCGTTCATTTTGAATAGATGGCTGAAAAGTGCAAGCAGCGTACAAGAATTAGTACCTGAATGTTCCCACCCAAACTAGGAAGTTGCATCAGTTACAACTGAAATATGGACTCTAATTCGATCAGCTATATCACAGTCAGAAAGTGATTTGACTAATCTGAGAAGTACTCTTGAGAATGTTAAACAATTGAGGAATATTGTTCAAGTTCCTGAAGGTACGACCAATGTCTTATCTAAGGCAGATTACTTTAAAACAGTTATAGACATGGAACAATCCTCTCAGGTGAATATCAAGCCACCAAAGGTGGCTCGAAACCAAGGATGTGGGAAAAGACATCGGAACACTCGTGAATTGATGATTGAGAAAGCCAATAGACCAAAAAGATTGTGTGGAAACTGCCAAGAACTTGGGCATCACAACAAGCGAAGCTGCTCGAAAAAACATGCGTGGAGAATTTGGATGTGAATGCACAAGAGCATGTTGGGAATGAGGATGATCCTCACATATGTGCATGATTATGTTTATCTATTAAACTTTTTTTGGTATCTATTTTCATCAACATAAACACATGCACTTCTTATTAAAAAAATTCAATGTTTCTATATTCAAATTCGGATGTACTATTATATAGTTTGTCGTGAATATTTTATAGTTCGTCGTGACAATTTTATAGTTCGTCGTGAATATTTTATAGTTCATCCTGACAATTTTATAGTTCGTAGTGACTATTTTATAGTTCGGCATGCCTATTTTATAGTTCGTCTTGATATTAATAGATATATTCCCCCCTGAGTGTTGAGATTTGTTTCCTGAGCGACAAAATATGTTGAGAAATGCAATTGAAAATATAGTATAGTCGGAAGTTGAGGCATGGCAATACTTTGTGGCTCATTATGCTAACTCGGGATATAATTCGTCACATTCAGCACATAGTTCTTCGACATATGGTACTGTTTCCGGGCTAGTAAGGCCACCAAAAGTTAGATCTATCCTACATTCTAGGCAAAAAAGTTGTACAGCTATTGCGATCTAAAGCTCGCACTAAAAGAGTGTTTTCATTCAACGTTCTCTACGATCTCATTTTCTTTCTAGGCATCAGCCACATCTAAGGCATCAGCTGCGGCATTTACTAGTCTCCATTGTCCTGCTTTGCAAAGCACATCTGATCTGTGTGTGTTCAAGTCTGATATGATCATAACGTTCAAGTACAGTTCTCGTAAAGCCAATAGTTGCTTCTTTTGCTGCACCATAAATAAAATCTATCAGAAATAATTCTAAAAAATTTCAGCTTTTGAACGATTAACATGCTCACATATTTTCTAACCTTTTTTCATTCTTTTACAAAGTCACACTTCCACTGTTTTATGCCTCTACCTTTACAGGTCTCCATATGCCTCATAGAGAATATGGCACAATCTTTATAATTATTCTTGGTTCTCCATCGCATCTCTAGACGAATTGGAAAGTAATGTTCAAATAGATTGGCATGTTTGTGTTTGATTCCTTTCAGATATGTGTAGAAATTGGAATGCTGCAAAAGAACATGAATAAGATTTGTCTTACAGAAACAAATTTTATATTGGGAATGACGAATTATATATCTCGTTGTTTCTTACTAACCGGCATTTTCAATGAATCCCCATATTTGGCATCAAAGAGAACATCAGTTGCCATGTTATCCAAGACCTCAAGGAAACCGTGCCTCATGTCGAAGCATAGGACGAAATAATGGCCCATGTGGTGCATTGGGAAGAAGAACTACATGGAACATGTTGTAAGAAATACAAGCATTATAATGACAAATTATAATTAAACCATGACGAATTATAAATTCATAGTCAGTGCTGCCTAACCAATTGCACATCATGGACGTTCACAAGTGGAAATATTACCAGATCGAGCTTGAAGCGTCTGGAGAAAATATCAACACATTCCTATTCTGTCATTTTTTCAAAGGTAGAATAGATCTGTAAATTAACACACAAATCGTATTAGTTAATGGAAGCTAGTGAGATCATATATCATTAAACTTGTACTAATTGCACTTACCGTTGATTCTGTTGTATTGAAAAAACAAAAGGGTGATTCAAATGATCTGTATTTCTCTTTGTCATTTAGTATCACACTCCAAATGTCTAAGATGACATTTATAATGTCAGTTTCTGACTTCATAGTAGCAAAATCCTCCTGCCGTGCCACCACTATATTCCACTCGAACAGAATTTCACTATAATATAAACATTTCAATCAGTAAAATAAGCAATATTATATTATACACTCAGAGAATTAAACAGAGTGCATACCTTTTCTTCTCCTCTGAATTGAATACCCACTCACAAAAGAATTTGTAAGTTTCTGGCACTTCCTCTTTGATGTTCACTACCCGGTCCTTGAATGGTGATTTTGTTTGAGGTCCAGGTTTTTGAGATCTTGTGGTACTGCGTAAGGGTTCCATAATTTTTGTTGGAACATCATCCAACACTGGCTCTATCACTGATAGTGGTTGAGCTATTTCTTCTATCACTACTAGATCTTTTCCCGTAGATTCTCCACACCAGCCACCATCGAATTGAGCTGATATGTGTGTTTCCTTCGCAGCGGGATTCAATATGGGAACATCTGGGATCTCGAAGTTGCCATGCTTATGTCCACTTGATTCATGAGGCATCTGTTGTGGCTGATTTGTGGGCGTAGTCACACTTTTTAGAATCGGTGATGGGCAGATTATCTTTTCAGCTATTGGTGTGGCAAAATCATCTTCGGAATGAATTGGGTCTGGATTTACTTCTGGTATACCCAGATTGAATGATGGATCATCATAAACAACCAATTTTTGGGCAGTTGAATTCATCCTATTTGATTTAGAAGCAGTTTTTGGGAGATTTACGTCACCGAAAACAACCTGTTCCTTGACAGTATTATGTGTGATTCTTATCTCCATATGGAATATGTGTAGTTGTGACGCCTCCTTTAATGCGAAGTCGTATTCTTACTTTGATTTTATCATATTCTTTGCTGTCTTTCGTTGTGCATTAAGACCCCCCTGTACAAATAACAATATTGATCAGTTTAGTAGGTATTAAATTGACGAACTATATCACTACTAGCAATATTAATCAGTTTATTAGGTAGTAAACATTGACGAACTATAAATGCCAAAAGACAAACTATAATATAAATGACGAACTACAAATGACAACTGACGAACTATAAATAATAATGACGAACTATGTCATTACTAGACTCAAATGCCAGCAGTATTGATCCGTTTATTTGGGAGTACACGTTGATGAACTATAAATGCCAAATGACGAACTATATCACTACCAGACACAAATGTCAGATATGATGCTTTATTTTGTTTCAAAACTGCATTCTAACAGTATTGAAGTTTGAACAACGTACTCTCGGATTCTTTTGAGCATTGTCTTTTTGTGGTTCGTTTTCCGCTGTTTTGCTTGCGGCCTGTAAAATAGTTTGTATATTATATTTGATGATGAAATGATGTAATGTAATTCTTCCTAGAGTTTTGATGCTTACTGTTTCTTCTACCGGTGCATCATAGAATGGCAGTAAACTAGCTAGTTCATTTCGTGGCAAGATTGTTCCATGTCCGAAACCTCCTTGTTTCTGCTCTGATTGTATCCTTTTAGCCACTATTTCATCAGTTAAAGTCTTTATAACCGGTATTTGTCTCCCAATAATAAAGAGTCGATTTTCGACTCTATCCATTTACATTGCCTGTGAATTATGAATGCTTGTTAGGTAGCGTTGGTGTGAATTAATGTACATTGCCTGTGAACAGAAGAAATCAAAATAACATAACAGAATATAACTTTTACCATCAAAAATGGTATGGGCTTGGTGAACTGTCCATTTTGGTCTTTGTCCAATATCTGTTTGCTAGTACTCAGGCTATGGAGAATATAATCACACCAATTTAATTCTCAAACATCATCTGGTTTTTCAATCGCATTCAGAATGCGCTGATCACAGTTTTGGTTCTTAGTACTTTGTACCATGGTCGAGAAAAACAACACGATAAAATTCAGCTTGAACATGTCATCACTGCTTTGCATTTTTCTCAACTTCTCAACTATATCAGTGCATTTGATTTATGGGGATGTAGATCCGAAATTCTTTCTCCAATTGAGCACAATTTTTGTTGGATCACATCGCTTCCTCACAATTATTTTACACCGGTTGATGGGAGCCCTAGTATTTGTTGTACGTCTCTTGGTAGAATGTCAAAACTTCCTGTTCAGATTTTCAAAGTGTATGTGTCGTCATCAAATGAATCTAGCAGCCTTTATGCTAGATTGCCTGGTACTTCGGTCAGTTTTAGTCCCAATATTCCTCCTAACCCCATTGACCTCGTAGCTTTTTTTTGATCCTCATTTAGAAATTTAATTGCAGTTGACAACGGCTTCGGCGTTGATCTTGTTTTAAACCTAGTCTCGTCTTTTTTCTTAACTGCCACACCAACCTTTTTTTTTTCTCCCACCTTTTTGTTTCGATGCAGCGCTTGGTTTTCCTTTTCTTCTAGCATCAAGTATTTGAATTGATGCACTTTCACTGCCTGTTGTTGTGCCATGTGATAAAGAAGACTGGTTTTGAACCGCTGCGAGCACACACAAATATTATTCTGGTAACAAGATTCAGAGGCATACAAAAATACAAATAAAACCCAACAAATTCATTACCTTATTTCTTAGAAGGACGTTGATGGACCATAATTATACGAATCAAAAACACAGTAAAACCCACCAAATTAGACTGTTTGTCTATCTAACTTCTGCTTGTTAGTCCCGATTTATTTCTACAGGGTATTTTGGCACTTAGAGAGAAAACACGCTAAGGAGAGGATTTTACGCTGAAAAGATATTAAGAGTCAATCCAAGGTCAAGATCAGACGCCGAACGAAGAAATCTCAAGATCCTGACGTGGAATTACTCAAATCAAATCCATCCGAGGAACAATCAAAGTAAGACCGGAGCAAAATTGGACTGATAGTTTTATGAAAAGACTGCACAAAACTGTCAAAACTCATCCATGGACCAAGTGACTGGCGGCTTTGGGAGGATTGGATGACTCATGGGTGGCAAACTCCTCCTCCTCCTCCTTGTGACCGGTGGCTTATGGCAAGGGGTGGCCAAGGGAGGAAAACATCCCCATTTTTAGACTTGCAACCGGCGGCTCTTTGAGCCACCATGGGAAGATGACAAGTGGTGGCTCCTCCTCCACATCTTCAAAGCCTCCTCCTCCACCCTTGGATGCAACACCACATGCCACCATCTCCACCCTCCATCCTCCTCCCCTTTGGCTATAAAAGGAGAGCTCCTCCTCCTCATTTCATGCATCATCCACAAATTTGTAAATCACTTCTCTCTCTAAGTTACTTTGTAAGTTTGGTTTGGTTTTGGAAATAATACTCCTGTTTGTTCTTGAGTATTATACTGATTGGAAATAATACTCCTGTTTGTTCTTGAGTATTATACTTTAGAGAATACTCCTGTTGGTTCTTGAGTATTCAGTAGGAAATTGGGAATACTCCTGTTGGTTCTTGAGTATTCCACCCCTTTCCCTCTTACTATTTTCAAAAACCCCCGAGTATTTAGTTATGATGTCCTTTTCCATGGATATTCGCAGCTAAACTCCTCATTCGGTCGAAGGTATTTTCTTGTATTATATAATGTTTTAATTTCTTTTAGTTTCATTTCTTTGTATTCAAAACTTGTTCTATGTGCCATATATAGTCAGAGTTTCCAAGGTTGAGTGGAAGCTGTAACAAGCAAAGCTCTTTCGTGGGAATTCGTGGTCATACTCGGTAAGTGGAAGCTGTAACAAGCAAAACTTATCGAGGAGTTCGACTTATCTAAAACACCACTTGGTCGATCGTAACTGAGAGATCAGGTGGATGCACAAAAGGCTAAGATACTTAGAAAGGAGAAATTAGTCTGAAGTAGAATAAGTGTTGCTTTAAATGATGTTGCAAGTCTTGCGCTGCGAAAGGGCCTCGATTCATCTTTGAATACTTAGAAAGGTTACTAACGGTTATTAATAAACATGTTATAATATAAGGTACCTGAAACCGAATACTTTTCCTTGAATTACAAAAAACCCCCCTGTATTTACTTTTATAAACTGCTCGATCAACTACAACCATCAACCGCTCATCTACCGGAGGAATCGCAATCACGCATCACCCACTGTAAGTCTTCTTCCCTTAACTCTTTTACTTTTAGTATTTTAATTTCTATATTTAATTTCTGTATTTACTTTTCCGCATAAAAAACCAAAAAAACCAAAAACAGTAACTTAGTAATCAGCAGTAAGTCCGCAATCGACCTAAAATCACTCACCATACGATCCCCTAAAGAACATTTATCCATCTAATTCCCTTGGGTTCGACCCCTACTTACCACTTACTACCCAGTAGTGTAGTCGCGAGTAGCGGAAAATATAAATTTATTTGTACAGAGAACATTGCACCTTAACGACAGTGCAGTGGGCTCCGTCAGACGTCCAACTGGTTGACGAATATTAGTGTCTTCAAAATCGCTGTCACTTTTACTGGTTGTTGTGGTATCTTTTGATTCCACGTTTGGTTGAGGTCTAACAAATTTCAATTTTTTTCTTGTCACTTTTCCTATCGCAGCCTGTGCATCATCTAAAGTGCCCTTGGATTGGGGTGACTTTCTTTTGCGCGCAGTAAAACAAATGGACAATAGTTTAAAGGTCAAATCCGAGATGGCGAAATACTTATGATGAATTATGCAGTTGACTAGTTAGTTTAAAACCAACAGTTTAAAAACTCAGTCCTAGGTCACGAGACAATTCAGAAACACCACAATGGTCGTATTGTACAGGTCTACGGACAGTAAATTAAACGAACTGAATTAAGGTTGGAAACCAGTAAAATCAACTCACCATCGTTCGTCGACATTGTCCCAAAACCCTATAAAGTGTTCTTCGACGAATCGTGTGAAATGCAAACCCTACATTCATCAATGCGCGAAAACATTTTGGATGCGTGGGGTTTTTGTTTGTCTGAGGAGAGACATAGGGGTTTTGAATTTTGTTAATTTTTTGGGTCAATTATACCCTTGTATGGAGATATACACGTATAAATTTCTTTTATTAGTTCATTTAATCTTACTAATATCAGCCATATGATTACAAAAATGGAAGGTTTAGATGAGTTTGTATTTTACACCATTTTTAAGGTTTGCACCAGATCTGGCCTCTTAAAACTGATATTTAATACATTGAAACCTAAGTATATATATTTTGACACTGATATTTTGAAAGTATTTTGAAATTGATTAAAACCTAAGTATATATATTTTGATATTTAATATACGTAGAAACAAATATTTAGTGATGATGATGCTATGCATAGGCATAACCATATGCATAGACCTCAAAAGCAATGATTATGGACAAGACTTTATCCAAAGAGATGGGTAGAGTAGCAGTAGAGAGTAGAGAGAGGGCATGGTTTTGGGATATGGAATCACAGAAACGAATCAAAATAAGTTTTTAAAACAAGTTAGTACAAGTAATAAACCAGCATAGTCCTTGTGAGTAAAAATATTTATTTGTACTGTATCAAGTATACATCAAAATATATGTTCACTGTAAAAAATACGTATAACAAATGCTTTATTGAAAGAAAAAAATGAAAAAGAAAAAACTAATACAAAGAAAAAAAAGGAAAATAATAAAGTTGTGTCCCATCAAAAATAAAAATAAAAAGAAAAAGAAAAAGAACTACGTAAATAAATAAACGCACCCTTTCAATTGCAGATTAGTGCGTCTTCTCCGCTCTTCTTTGTCAGTCTCCACTTTCACTCTCTGCAAGATCAGTGCCTCTTTTCCCACTTTTCCTCGCCGCTCTCCACCTTCACTCTCTGTAAACGACTGCTGGTTCAGGCAGCCGAACTGTTGATATTGTGTGTGGTTTTGCCAAGAATGGAATGAATCATCGGTGATCAACGAGCGTTCCAACTGCAGGTTATTCTTTAACTCTCTTGGTTCTCTTCGCAATTTAGTACAAATAGAAACCCACGGTTTCTTCTCTTTTTACTTGTAACCTGTTGTTGTTTTTGCGATTTTATACATCCCTCCTAGTGAATCCATATGGCCTTGATCGTGAGTTGATCTCTTTCTTTTCTATCACTATAACTGCTTCTTTTAACTTAATGATCAATCCTTTTGAATCACGCAGATGGTTTCCACTGCCTTGCGCCGCGGATAACTGCTTCTTTTAACTTAATGATCAATCCTCGTGATTAATTTGTTTGTTCACTTAAATAGCTTCTTTAACTTATTGCTTCTTTATTTTTTTTACCAAGGGCGTTTAGGAGTGACTGGTTCTCTTAGTTTTTATGGATTTGAGTATCCTGGTGCAAGACATAGGTAGGTGGTATGTACTTCACAATGATCATTTTTAATACATCTTCCCACTGAATCTTTGTCCCCAAGTTTGTTTGCAGTGGAACTGGAGTTCCCTTTTCAAATGTTCAAGTTAGGAGTGCTTTACTTCCTCGTAGTCTCCGCTTCCTCAAGGTCATATAAACTTTTTTATGTTTTATTACTTCTCTACCTTTTAGTGCCATTATCTTTCCACAATGGCTGATCTTTCCAAATTTTCTTTTATTTTACAGACATCCAGTTTTCTTTCTTCTCGATCATACTTGAGATGTATTACTGATAATAGCTCCGAAGAGGAAGATGAAGAGGAAGATGAAGAGGATGAGGCTGAGGCTGACCATGAGCCTGAGGATGAGGTTCCAGTAAAAGTTGATTGGAGGGAAAGAAACGTTGTGACTTCTATCAAAAATCAAGGTGGTTGTCGTGCGTACTGTCCCGCTGTGCCACCCAAGAGAGTGGTCTCTCCTTCTCCAGCCGATGCCTCTAACCTCTACGACTCCGACTACAGCACTGCATCAGAATAGCCACTGCCACTTAGCCATTCCATTTTTTATTAACTTTGCACCTTGCACTGTTTGAACATTTTGGATCGTTGTTTCAATCTTTGTTAAAGAATGGTTGTGGGTTTGAAATTTAATGAGGCTGCTGTTTGCTCTTTTGTCATGATCATTCGGAACCGTTTGCAATGTTTTAGTTGCAGGACTTCACTTACCACTCTATAATCATTTGCTTCCCCGTTTAATCATAATCTATACACATCATGGCACGACTAATCACTAACAAGTACCGAATACGTAGTCACTTATTTATTGACCAGATTTGAATTCTTATATGCGGGAAGAACTGATTAAGTTTTCAGGGGCTAAGTTGGATTGTTGTACATACTTCCTGAAGATGGGGAATACGCAGCAGTATTTTTGAGAAAAATTTAGTTAGAACAAAATCTGTAGAAAGAACTGTTGCCTGTACTGCACATGTCCGATCCAACGCTATCAACTAATCTCAATCACATAGTTAAGTAGTATTATTAAGTTATCAATCATCACTTTCTATTTTGAGACAAGATAAGGTAGCAAAAGTAACCTAACTTTCGGTTACTATAAGAGAATATATCTGCTGCCAATTTGATAATTCCTATGTGGTATGGATTTTGGCAAAACGATTTTAGAGTGTTTAATGTTAGGATCTGAAGCTGTAATAAAAGAAAATAACAAAGAACACAAGGAATTTGATACCCAGTTCGCCACCGAATGTGACTACGTCTGGGGGCACTACCAAGCCATGAGATTTTCACTATGATGATGAGATCCTAACAACTGGTATCAAGAGTCGAGGTTCTAGCAGTCGCGATGGGAGATGTAAGACAACCTGTGGAGAAATTCGACGGATCGGATTTCGGATTCTGGAAGATGCAAATCGAAGACTACCTATACGGTAAAGATTTGCATCAGCCTCTAGATGAAAAGTCGAAGGACATGAAGGATGAAGAATGGAAGCTGTTGGACAAAAAAGTAATGAGTGCGGTCCGGCTGTCGCTGTCTAGAGAAGTTGCACACCATACGGTGAAGTCAAAGAAGACAAAGGAGATGATGGAGACTCTGTCAGCGTTGTAAGAGAAACCATCGGCATCAAACAAAGTCCATCTGATGAGGCGGTTGTTCAACCTGAGAATGGCAGAGAGCACGACGGTGGCAAAGCATCTGAGTGAGTTCAACATGACGATCGCACAGCTGAGCTCCGTTAAAATTGAGTTCGATGATGAAATAAAGGCCTTGATTCTACTATCCTCATTACCAGAAAGATGGAGCGGGACGGTTACAGCTGTTAGTGCCTCAGCTGGGAAGGCAAAGCTTGAGCTGGATGAAGTTAGAGACCTGATCGTTAGTGAAGAGTCGGGCTCTAGTTTGGGTCTAGCTTTGAATGCTGGAAACAGAGGTAGATCTGAGTTCAGGTCAAAGGTGCTGCGTGGTAGGTCAAAGTCCAGAGGGAAGGACAAACAGGCCAGAGATACAAGCAAGGTGAAGTGCTGGAAGTGTGACGGAGTGGGTCACTACAAGAGTGAGTGTAAGGCACAGTCAGCAAACGCAGCCACTTAAGAAATTGTGGAGGCACTAATTCTGAGTGTGAGCAGCCCATTGGAGTCTTGGGTGTTAGACTCTGGGGCATTTTTCCATTCCTGTAGTAATGCTGACATAATGAAGCATTACAGATCTGGAGAATTCGGGAAGGTTTATCTCGCTGATGATGAACCATTACAAGTCGTGGGGAAAGGAGATGTCCAGATAAAAGCTCCAAATGGGTCAGTGTTGCAGCTGCATGATGCCAGACATATTCCAGACTTGAAGAGAAACTTGTTGTCAGTTGGCCAGTTGGATGATGAAGGCTATGCAGTAACCTTCGGTTGCAGTACTTGGAAGATAACCAAGGGTTCCATGGTGATAGCTCGAGGCAATAAAGAGGGGACGTTGTATATGAAAAGCAACCTCCAAGAAAGCATCGCTGTTGCACGTGTGAAAGGTGATGCAGATATGTGTCATTGTCGTCTCAGTCAAATGAGTGAGAAAGGGAGGAAGGTCTTATGCTCGAGTGGTCTGCTACCTGGTCTCAAGTCTATTGAAGTCAGATTATGCGAGGACTGCGTCTTCGAGAAGCAGAAGAGAGTCAGTTTCTCAAGAAGTGGCAGGACGTTGAGAAAGCAGAAGCTGGAGTTGGTCCATAGCGACTTATGGGGGCCAACACCTGTTGCATCTCTTGGTGGAGCATCATATTATATGACCTTCATTGACGATTGCACAAGGAAGGTATGGGTTTATTTTTTTTAAAATAAATCTGACGCATTTGATGTTTTCAGAAAGTGGAAAGCTCTGGTAGAGACTAAGATAGGTCTTAAAGTGAAGTGTCTGAGATCTGATAATGGTGGAGAGTACTACGAGAGTTCAAGGAGTATTGTGTAGCGAATGGAGTTTGCATGGAAAAGACTTTGTAGGGAACTCCTCAGTAGAATGGCATGGCAGAACGTTTGAAAAGAACTCTGAATGAACGTGCTAGGAGCATGAGATTGAAGTGTGGACTTTCGAAGTTATTTTGGGAAGAAGCAGTTAACACTACAGCTTACCTGATTAACAGAGGACCATTAGCTTCGTTGGAGAATGGAATTCCAGAGGAGGCTTGGAGTGGCAAGGAGGTAAATTTGTCATTTCTTCGTATTTTTGGATGTGTTGCATATGTTCACATACCTGCTGTTGAAAGAATTAAGCTGGATGCAAAGTCTGTTAAGTGTACATTTATTGGATATGGTGGTGATGACTTCAAATATCGGCTTTGGTATGAGCAGAACAAAAAAATTATTCATAGTCGAGATGTCATATTCAATGAGCAGGTACTGTACAAAGACTTGATAGGTGCATCAGAAGCTGGTAGCTCAGAAACTAAGGTGGTTGAGTTAGATATTTCTAACTCGAGTAAGAGTATGACGGTTCCAGATGACCATGAGGTTGATGAGGAGGATGAACCGAATACACCAGAAGCTCACCTACGAAGATCCAGTAGAGAGCATAGATCACCAGATAGATATTCACCTTCCAATTTCTATTTGTTATTAACTGATAGTGGTGAACCAGAATGTTTTGCAGAAGCATCTCAGGGAAACATGCAGATTAGTGGAAGGTAGCAATGGACGATGAGATGAAGTCATTGCTTGCAAACGACACATGAGACCTAGTTAAGCTTCCACAAGGCAAAAAGGTGTTGCATAACAAGTGGGTTTACAGAATTAAGGAGGAGGCAAATGGAAGTAAGCGTTACAAGGCAAGATTGGTTGTGAAAGGATTTCAGCAAAAATACGATATAGATTACAATGATGTTTTCACTCCTGTTGTAAAGATGACTACTATACGGCTTGTGTTGAGTATGGTTGCAGCTAGAGATCTTGAGTTACATCATCTAGACGTGAAAACAGCCTTTCTTCATGGTGACCTGGAAGAAGAAATCTATATGAAGCAACCAAAAGGCTACTTGTCAGAGGGTAACGAGTTACTGGTGTGTAAACTAAAGAAGAGCTTATACGGCTTGAAACAAGCTCCCAGACAGTGGTACAAGAAGTTTGATGGGTTTATGCACGAAGTTAAGTTCGTGAGGAGTGAGGCTGACCATTGCTGTTATTTCAAGAAGTTGGATGACGGCTATATCATATTGCTATTATATGTTGACGACATGTTGATAGCAGGTTCCAGTGCTCAGGAAGTGAGTAAGCTGAAGAAGCAGTTGTCCAAATGGTTTGCCATGAAAGATCTGGGTGAGGCGAAGCAAATTTTGGGAATGTGAATTGAACGTGACAGAAAGGCAGGAAAGCTGCATCTCTCGCAAGCTGAGTACATGAAGAAGATTCTGGAGAGGTTCAGCATGAAGATTCAAAGCCGGCTAAGATTCCATTGGGTAATCAAATCACACTTTCAATTAGAGACTCACCGAAAGACCAAGAAGAGTGTGACTACATGCAGAAGACTCCATATGCCTCAGCAATTGGTAGCTTGATGTATGCGATGGTGTGTACTAGGCCAGACATTGCACATGCGGTGGGAGTAGTGAGTCAATTCATGGGCAATCCGGGGAAAAAGCATTGGGAAGCGGTAAAATGGATCTTGAGGTACTTGAAGGGGATCACTGAGCATGCCTTGTGTTTTGAAGGCAAGAAAGTTGAGTTAGCAGGATATGTTGATGCAGATTTGGCATCAAGTGATATTGACAAGAGGAGAAGTACAACCGGACATGTCTTCACATTGTGTGGTACTGCTATATGTTAGGCTTCAAAGTTGCAAAAAATTATTGCCTTGTCTACTGCTAAAGCTGAACATGTTGCAATGACTGAGGCTAGTAAGGAGATGGTGTGGCTACAGAATTTCTTGCGTGAATTGAGGAAGGAGTAAGGGGGTAGTACTCTTTACAGTGATAGTCAGAGTGCCATCCACTTGGTCAAGAACCCTACATTTCATTTGAGGACCAAGCACATAGAGCTGAAGTATCACTATATACGCCATCTGCTGGAGAAGAAGATCTTGCAACTAATAAAGATTGATGGAAGTAAAAATCTTGCTGACATGTTAACTAAGTCTGTGACCTTAGAGAAGTTGAAGCTATGCATGGCTTCAACTGGCCTTGGTACTTAAGGTGAAGGCCTGGCACTACCAACGTTCATAGGTTGATGAATGAGGAGATGACAGCGATTATGATTGGAATCTGGCTCCAGGGGGAGATTGTTGGGCTATGGAGCCCGATAATCAAAAGCCCATATGTCTTAGCTGCGGCTAGGGTTTCATATCTTGCCCTATATAAACCTGGTTTGAGTATTGTAATTGTATCTCATCAACATAGTGAAAATCTCCTGTTTTGGTAGTGCCCCCAGACGTAGTCACATTCGGTGGTGAACTGGGTATCAAAGTTTCGTGTCCTTGCATCATTCCTTTTATTTTTCTCTCAGCATCACTGCTTGCGCGATCTTAACAACTGGTATCAAGAGCTTGGGTTGAAGCAACGATGCTGAGAGAAAAGTAAAAGGAACGATGCGAGGACACCAAACTTTCATACCCAGTTCGTCACTACACCGTGACTACGTATGTGAGGCATTACCAAGCCAGAAGATTTTCACTATGTTGATGAGATACAATTACAATACTCAAACAAGGTTTATATAGGGTAAGATATGAAGCCCTAGCGGAAACCCTAGCCGTGTTGCACAGCTGAAACCCTAGCCGTGTGGCACAGCTGAAAACCTAGCCGCAGCTGAGACATATGGGCTTTTGATTATCGGGCTCCATAGCCCAACATTTAAGCACGAAGAAAAGTTTGAACTTAGACGCTGCACAATACTGATGCAAGACAGTTTCTAAATATCGGAGTTTCAAAGTTGCTGATGTCGGTTGGCAAGAAGGTAGGGGGAGATACTAGGGTATATGTTTTACAAAACAAGTTTATACTCTGTAAGGAAGGTTTGGTAAATAAATCGAGCCTTTCCGAAATCATTTAAGCTCGTTTTGAGTTTTTTCTCCATTGTGGTCCGCGCCCAAGCAAGACATTTTAGCGCGTCCAACGTTAACATTAACATATTAATGTTTTCTACGAACGCGACTTCTTAATGTTGGGCTGGGCATGCGACAGGTTGATACCACGTCCAACGAAGACATTAGGAATGTGTCGCGCCCAACACCTAATGTCTTCACAGAGCGCGGTAGTAACGTTAAAGATGGACGCGCGGCGGAACTATTACTGATTCACTTGTCGTTCTTATCTGAGAAAAAAGAAAGGAAATCTTCATGATTGAGTTCGAGTTTTCTAAACGAAAACACAGAGAAGGCAGACGGAATATTGTCTTGAAGATTTCTCCATCATTGTTTTCAATTTTAGATTGATTTTGTTCACTCGGTTTACAACCCTGTATAATTCCATTACAAACACTTGTCTTATCCCAGTACATATTTCTGGAACCCAGTAGGGCAGAAATTTTATATTTGGAAAGAAAAGAACCTTCGTAATTCAAGCAGTATCCAAGCAATTTGTTGATTCAAAACCCTGAAGAAAGCCAGAACTTACACTACTGACGATGGCAAAAAGGATCTCTTTCATGTCAACATACAAGTAACAAAGTATTGTAGAAGCTATTATAGATCCAAGTGTTGGTAATTTTAGGGTTTATAAGTATGGTAACATACTTAAACCTATTAGAACACTTTGTTCTAATGAAAGAAAAGATTTTGGACATCGTTTAAGCTTCATTTGGTGTCTGGGTCAGAGAGGACCGCGCCCAACAAAGACATTATATTTGGCGCGTCTAGTGAAGACATTAAGTTAATGTCTTCACTGGGCGCGACGACGTAATGTTGGCGTAGGGCACATGACACATCTGACAGACGCGGCTGCTCAAGCCGAAAGATGCAACCCTTGCTCGCGTTCGATTGTTTCCTATAAATATCGGATGATTATCTGATGTTGGTTAGTTGATGAAACGATTAGAATACACAAACAACCCATCTTTGATTCCCAAAAAACCTGAAACCTAAGTTTGATTTCTACATCTTGAGCCGAGAATAGAAATTGCTCAGTTTGATTATCCCCGTTCGAATTTCGTGTAACCCTCGACTACAAATTAAATAGTCCAAATATCGAATTCAGAAAGTGAATACGCAATCAAACTTGATATCCAGACCATTCCGATTCTTCATAGAATCACAACATTAGAAGAACAAGAAAGAAGGTTGAAGAAGAAGTTGTTAGTTGTCTTTGATGTCTCCTGCACTAGCCAAATGAAGACTATTCCCCAACACCAGGTAGTCAGAAGAACCTGATTTTTGAAGCTTTAATCAAAAGATTGACTTTGGAGACTACACCACATCCACAACCTTATCCTCTAGGTTGGATTGAGAAAGACGTCGACATGAGGATTACAAATCAATGTACTTTCAAGTTTGCATCACTGAACGATACATAGATGAGGTAACATGTGAAGTGGTTCCTTTAGATATGTGTCAAGTTATCTTGGGTAGTCCATACCTATGGAATCGGGATTCGATTCACTATCGGAGGCTTCACAAGTACAAATTTTGAAGGATGGCAAAAAATTTCTTATCAATACATGCCCATCCAAACCAGCTGAAAGCTTAGTTACAAGCGCTCATGCTAAAAGAATGGTCAATGGATGTGGGAAGTTCGTGTTGTTAGTGATCAGACCTCAATTACAAGATAGAAAGGCTATGACATTGTCAACCTTAACTTTATCACCTACACAACAAATAGAAATTGGAAAGCTGCAAGAACACTTTTTAGGTATGTTTCAAGATATATATGGGTTACCACCACGAAGGAAGGTGGAGCATGATATCCAGTTGGTAGCAGACACTATACCATTTGGCCTCTTACATAACTGACCCAAATGAGTCGCATAAGGACGTTTTCTATCGCTCCAGGGTTTATGTGACTATGGTCAGTCGCATAAGGACCAGTCACATAAGTTGTGTGACATGAAGTCTGGGGTGACTGAACCTAAATCACATATGTCGCCTAAGATGTAGTGCGACAGTACAAAAAAAAGTCGCATAAGGATCTTGGTATGTCGTATAAGTGCCAAAAAAGATTGGTAGAAAATAGTCAAAGCGCACTGTAGTGTGTCACATAAGTAGTAGTTAACAATCTTTGTTATGTAAGATGCATTACGGTATCTCGGTAAGTCAGTCGCATAAGTATCAATAACAATCTCTGTTATGTAAGATGCTTAACGGTATCCGGTACCTTAGTCGCATAAGTGCAAATAACATCGCATAAGTACCCATCACATAAGTAACATCAGAACGAAACTATATGTCACGTAAGTTGAGTTTTGTTTTTTGAATCCTGGTTTTTGTCACATAAGAGTAATACAATACATCCCTATTTCATAAATTTAGCTAATATAATCAGAAATCCTGCTTGACATACACAAAAGTACCTGGAACATTTCAAAAAGAGTACAAAATGTTTACAGGATTTCAGATGACACAAAAGTAGCAAAACATGTCCCCAACATAAACACGAAGCTTCTGAAATTGTCATTGATCAACCAATATTAGAAGAGTCGGCTAACCGAAACTTGCACCATCAGAAATGTTACACCCCATTCCTGTGCCACCTCCGCCCCCTTGCATCAATTCTTCGGGCGCCCTAAGCCTCTCTTTGAACTCGGCATCCTTTCTAACAGCCTCCTCCTTGACCCTAAAGAGCTCTTCCTTCAGGGCATGGTTTGAAGGCCCACCTATAGGGCAAGGAGGCCTTCTTATATTTCCTCCAACTCCAGATACCCGAGTTCCTTTCTTTTGTCCCACAGCTGTAGAAATTATGTCTAACTGAGTGCTCATAGGTAGAGGGTCAGCAATGCTGCTAGGGTCATCTGAGTGCTGGTCATCAAGAAGTTTCTCCACCTCGGCATTCATTTGGTCCTATGCACTAGTCCAAAATAAATTCATACATCACATTGAGTTGCACATATTCGGAAAACCCAACATTTAAACGTCAATGAAATTTTAATCCACAGTCATATTCATTGCACAACAAACATGAACAGAATTCATGTTACAAAATAACTACAACTATGAAAGATCATTTCAATTGTAACACAATAATCAGAAAGCACAATATATTCAGGAAGACATAAAAAACATGTAATAGTTTACCACTATATCAGCACATTCGGGTTCTTGTGAATAGGCGTCAGCATAAGTTGCGACATGCTGAGCTTTGTGTCCCTTTTGGAGGTGGGTGACTGCTTGGATGGTGAATGGAGTCTTTTCTCCATGGTGATTCTTCTTCTTATCTCGCGCTTCTTTCGTTCTTTTTGATATTGCCTTCACAAGAAAGTAAAATTCCATGAAAACACAATAATAATACAAACATTAACTAAAGTTCAATTTGAGCAACAAACTTCACCTGCTATGCAGGCTCCTCAAAGTACTTAACCAGCCAAGTCCATTCTTCCTTGCGGTGGACAAATTCATTTGGAAACTTCTTCCCGTGCTTCAAATAGTGTTTATGACAAGCTGACTTCCAGACCTTATAACGGTTATTTGCAATTCTTGTAATGTACTCCCAAAGTATAGTGTCATCTTTTGGCAAAAGAAATGCGGCTGCCAAATAAAGCAATGTCACATTTTATTCACTATACTACTTAAGAACAAATTTCAGAAACCAAATTACTTTCAATTCCACAAATACAACTTATAGTGAGATAGTTCACCACGATGTCCCAGTTCTTCGGATCTAGCTGTCTGTATGTCGGTGCAAAGATCGGCACCTTCTGCCTCACACATGCCCCGATTTGGTGCCAAACCATACTCCTTATTTCCCTTATAACCAGCCCATTTTCCTCTACAGAACAGTCAACCTTAATCCTCGTCCCCAATGTGTGCACCAAATTAGCTATTTTGGTGTCACAAATGATACCTCGACGCTTTCTCTTCTTCGACGGTTTAGTTTCACTTATAGGGGCATCCTCCTCTGCTTGCATTAAGAGATAAAATATATATTATTTTCACAAGATATAATCGAGAAACAAAAGTATTTGATAAACATTCAAATTGGTTTACCGGGAGAGGAAGAAGTCAACTTCTTACTACAGAGGATGCTCAGAAGTTCTTCTTGCACCTCATCTTGGTCATTTGGTTGGATGTTCTCATCATTAAAATCCTCAGCATCTCCTTCTTCGGATTTGGGCTTCTTGTTGTCGGCTTCTTCAATTTCCATAGTTTTTTCGTTATAGGCCGAGAGTGTAATTGGGCTAATTTCAAGAGGTCCTGTTGTAAATCTCTCTTGCCATTCTTGGATAATTCTCCAGTCTCCTTCATGAATTTTCTTGGTGAAATGGCTGTAAATCAGGACTTTTTTTACTGGATAGGTTGATCTTTATATCTTGATTAGCTCTAAACTTAAATAATTCATAAGCTACATTATCTAAAGCCTGTAGCCTTAACTTGAGAATTTCATTTTTTCCTATAGGTGCTTCAGCCATAGCTTCTTTAATAGCTGGATTAGTTCCAACTGGTCCTATCCTTATGATGTGATAAAGAGCATAATTCTCGTTTTCATGGAAATCTGGAAAACTTGATTCCAACTTCATGTAAAGTTGCTTTGGTGTTCCAGTCTTTCTAGCAAATGTAACTAAAACGTTCCTGTAGGCTGCATTAAAGTGATCTATCTCTTCATAATTCTTGCTCAGATAAATTGTATCTACCAGTCCTTGGCAAAATAATTCATATACGTCAGCTGGGTTGGCACCCGGATAGATAATCACTTTGAATAACCCGTTCTTGTAAACTGGATAAATGTTCTCTTTCTTCTTTCCAGTAAGTAGGGCATTGTAGTTTTTTAACCATAGTTCTTCATTGAACTTATCTGCATTTTTTCGGATAATAGGTTTCCTTATCTCTGTGACTGAGCCAATAATCTGCATAGAGCTTTTAAGTTTCTCAGTTTGGGCTGCTTTAAGGTAGTCATTCATTCCTCTGGTATTTTCTTGTTGATTAAATAAATACCTTGCTTCAAATTCTGAAGGGTATTCTTTAATTATATCTCTTTCTGAGACTCCTTGTGGATAGGTAGTGTAAACTCCTTTATTTGCTCCCGAAAAAATTACGTAAGTCTTTTTAGGTTGCTGTGGAGCCAATACTTGAGTAGTCATACGTATCTCAGGTTTAGTCGATTGAGAAGAACTACCTTTCTCAATATTCGTACTTTTTGCCCTAAGTAGAGTAAGTTCCTTTTCCAGGATACTGGCTTGTTGCTTGGCGTACTTGATCTCTTTTTCAGTAACTTCAGCCATAAGTTTTTCATAAGCTAATTCTTTCTCCATGACAGCAATCTTTGAGGGATCCATTTCTGCGTCGTTTGTACCTGGATGACATTGTTAGTTTCTTCGTAGGTAATTAACTCAAATTTTTCTTCTATGTTATTTAGTTCACGAGTTAGGCTATCTGCTAAGCTATTTTTTGTTCCTGGTATATGTTCTACTTGAAACTGATAATAGTTGAACCATTGTTGCCACTTAAGTAATCTTCCTTGCTTATAATCTTCGGCAATATTTGTTCTAAGGAAATAGCCGAAATTTTTGCTATCTGTTCTAATTAAAAATTCTTTGTCAATAATATATGCTCTAAATTTCTTAATGGTCTTTTTGATGGCTAAGTATTCTTTTTTATTAGAATGATATCTAGTTTCAGGGCCATTGAAGGTGCCTGAAGCGTATCTACATAAGTGTTCAGAACCATTTTTTGTTCTAGCTTTAAGGATTCCTCCCCAAAACAAATTGCTTGCATCTGTTTCGATAATCATAAAATCGGTTTTTCTTGGATGATATAAGTTGGGTAAGTTTTTACATTGTTTTTTACATTTAACAATGTAATTCGTGTCGTTATCAGTCCACGTCCATCTCACATTTTCTTTTAATTTTATTTGTAAGGGTTTTCTTAGTTCTGCAAGTTTGTAAATGTAGGCTTCTGCATAAGTTAAGCATCCTAAAAATCTTTGAAGCATTTTCTTGTCTTCCATTTTATCAGGGAATTTATTTATGTGTTCTATTATGTGCTTTTGTAATTTGATCTGTCCTGCTTTTATTTATAGTCCTAGAAAAGAAATTTCTTGTTGACATAATTTCGCTTTTCTTTCTGACAGAACGATTCCTTGCTGTTTACATGTAAGTAAAATAGTTTTCACATGTTCGTAATGTTCTATTTCAGTATTTGAGAATATAAGTATGTCATCGACATAAACAAGACAAAAGTCTCTATATTTTTCTAATATTTTATCCATATATCTCTGAAAAATACCTGGGGCTTGTTTAAGTCCAAAAGGAACTATGTTCCATTCATAATGTCCTTGTGGACAACTAAATGCAGTGAGTGGTTTTGATTCTTTACTTAAACGTACTTGCCAAAATCCTGATTTACAGTCTAGGCCAGTGTAATACGTTTTTCCTCTTATCTGTGCTAATAATGTTTCTTTGTTAGGTAAGAAGTAACCATCATCAATTGTTTCTTTATTTAAGGCTTTGTAATTTATAACCATTCTTTTCTTTCCTCTTTTCTTTTCAGCTTCATTTTCTACCATGAATGCTGGTGAGCTATGTGGACTTTTACTTGGTGTGATTAAGTTCATTTCGAGTAATTCTTTTATTTGTTTTGCAAATTCATTTCTATCTTTTGGAGTGTAGATCATAGGTTTTACCCTTATAACTTTAGCTTCATCTCTTAATTTTATGATTGCGATTTCTTTTGATTTGTTTATCCTTAAGTCTAAAGGATTTTCACTGGATGTGTCTTTTAACAATTCTTTTAGTTCTTCTAATTTGTTTATTTGTTGTAAATACTCAATTGGTGCTTTTGATTCTGCTACTTGTAGTATTTCTGCTATTACCTCACCACGTTTTTGCTGATTTTCTTTTTTGAACTGATTCAAGAAATCAGGTTTTGCTATCTTAATAATGTTAGTTTCTAAAGTGCAAAAAATTCGTCTGTTAGTTAGGTGATGTGTAATGCTTATCCAATTTATATCTTGTATAAATGGTTTGTTTAGTTTTAAAAAGTTATTTCCTATTATTAAATCCTGTCCTGTTTCTTGTTGATAAATAGTTGGGAAAACAAAGTCTTCGCCACATAATTTTATGTTTATATTTTTTACTAACATATTTACAGGTACTGATGTTTTATTTGCAATTAAAACTGTAAATTGTTTGTCTGCTTCTATCCATAGTTCCGGTGGGAATATATATTTGCTTGCAACACAAATGCTTGCTCCGGTATCTAAGTAAGCAAATAGGTGATATTTTTTATATCCTTTAAGCTTAATTTCTACTTTTATATAGCTGCTATTTGGGTTTGCTAAGCTATTCAGAATCTGATGTGTCATATTCTGAATTTGTTTCATATTCACTATCTGTTTCGAGGTAATATAATTGATCACAATCACTTAGGTTATTTTCTTCAATTGGTTCTAATTGTTGTGAATATACATATTCAAGTAGTTTTACCTTTTCTTTTCTTTCTTTATTTATTCTTTCTTTATTTTGACATTTATTTGCATAGTGTCCTTCTTCTTCACATAGCCAACAAGTACATGATTTTTTGCCTGTGGGGCAATATTTGTCTTTTTTATAAGTATTTTTCTTATTATATTTTTTGAAATATCTTTTTCTGTATTTTGGTTTTGTATATTTAGGCTTATAAGGGACTGATTTAAATTTGTACTTCTTTCTATACCTTTTATATTTTGGTTTCTTATATTTCTTATAGAGGTTTTTTCTGACTTGACATCCATATTTTCCTGGTATGTCTAATTGGGATCTATCACAACAAATCCTATTATTTCCCGTATAGTATTTTTGTTTATACATTTGCCTTTGTGTACATATTTCTCTTAAGAATATTTCTATAATTCTAATAATTCCCCCTAGAGTATCAGGTATATCAACCGGTTTTGATTTCCATAATTCTTTTATTTTGTCTCCTGATGGTTTGGGTAATTTATTTAAAAACATTTCTTTATATGTAGGCCTTGTTGTATGATTTAATTTGTAGTAGTATTTTTCATATTCACATGCAAAAGTGCCGAAATAACACATCTCGCATATGACCATGTTATCTAAATGCCATTTAGCTTCATTTTCTTCTGCTTCTCTTACTTCTTTTTGATGATTTATTTCTTCTCTTCCAATAAATTCAGAGTAAATTACTCTAACGAAGTTTTTTAGTAAAATACTTCCTGTTGTAGCGTCTGTCTCAAGTTCTTTTTTCAAATCATCTGTAAGATTTTGATACCAACTTTTAATATTTCCTGATAGCTTGTGTAGAATAAATGATTTAGCTGCTCCTATGTTATCTTTAAGTCCATTATTACTCGGTATAATTACGTCAATTGCGTTTCCCCAATCATCCAATGCTCTAGTTCTGTCTTTGCAACAGTCTAAGTTTAGGACATCATACTTAATTTTGGTAACTTCTTTAGGTTGATATTCGTCTGGGATATATCTTGTTGAGGGTATCCTAGTATTTTTATAGTCCTTATATGGTTGTTTTTTGTAATTATATTTTTTTCTCTATTGTCATATCTATATCTACTTTGTTCGTATTTTGTATCATATGCATCATACATTTCTGCATCTCCATTATGAGGCACTACCTGCCAATTACTTGGGCCTCCTTGTTCCATAAATATTTCTCTATTTGGCATTTGAGGTTCTTTATAATTAATTCTGATTTTCGGTGATTCAGGTTCTTCTTCGGTTGAAGAATATTCGTGTATAATATTTTCTTCCTTTTCATTGCTTAATAGTGTTTCTTGAATTAATTCATTATCTGTTAGACTTAATAATTTAATACACTTATCCATGTTGATTCCTGCATCGAATTCTTTTTCTAATTCTGTTCTTATAGTTAATTTATCTTTAACTGATGTTTCTCTTGGTTCGATGGTCATAACTTGATTTTGTAGCAGTTCCGATTCTATGCCGGCTTGCGTACTAATTGTTGACCTAAATATTTTGGGTAAGAAACAAAAAATCCTTTTAATTTTCATTGTCAGTTATTTGTTGTCTTTCATCCTTTTCTTTATTGTCTTCAAACGGTTTTCCCCATGGTAAACTAGGTGGTGGTTGGAAGTCTGAAAAGTTTAATCCTGAGTTTTTACTTGGGCTGTTGTGTAATTTGATTTGTAACATTTGTCTTTGTATTTTATCGAGTCCATTTCTGCATATATTTAATTCTTCTCTGAGAATTTTAATTAGCTTTTCTTCCGTGATAATGATTGCTTTTATTTCCTTTAATTCTTCTTTTAGGTATTTTAGTACGGATTCAGTCGAAGTTGTCATAAATCTTCGTTCCCGATGGCTCTACTAATGTTATCTAAAGTTTTGAACATTTTTGTAAAGTCTTTTAATAGTGGTTCTATATCTGGTATCTTCTCATTTAATTCATGAACTGTGTTTTCTAATTTCTTTATATCAATTGGTTTAATAATATTGATTATGTGCTGATTTTGTTCTGTAAGTTTCTTTAATTTACTAAGTTCATGTGTTCTTAAACTAGTCAAATCATTTTGAAGATCCGTGACTTTTTCTTTTAGTGAGGTTTCTCCATAAATTTGTTTGTCCTTATCTATTAATTCCCCATATTTTTGTTGACTAAGTAATGTATTAAGTTTTTTAAATTCAAGTTTCCATGGATTTTATTACACAATTACCGAAATCACTTGGATATTCTACCATTATGGTGATCGTTGATCGATTAACCAAATGTGCCCATTTTGTGCCTATGCACAAAGGGTGTGACAATTTATTTTAATGACTTCTAAAGTAA
This sequence comes from Rhodiola kirilowii, assembly GCA_033675215.1. Lineage (NCBI taxonomy): Eukaryota > Viridiplantae > Streptophyta > Magnoliopsida > Saxifragales > Crassulaceae > Rhodiola > Rhodiola kirilowii. The sequence continues at coordinate 22,817,477 of CM066199.1, forward strand.
CGTCAAGCAAAAGAGGGTCGGTAGTATGTCAAAAAAACATTCATACCAAGTTATCAAATTTTCTACTTGGCTATTCCTATCGAATATGGTTGAGGTTGATTTATGATTTAAACATAGTTGACAAGACAATTCAGAGGTTTTAAAATGGATAGATAGAGTTTCAAGGGTTATCCCCCTCCCTAGCAACTCAAATGATCAAATACAAGTCATTCATGGCATTAATCGTTAATTTGTTCCTTAACCTAGCCTAGCACTTTGAGAGGATCAACTATCTTTGACAATCTATCAAGTTCTAGACCATCAAAAGTGGAGTCTCACTCTTTCAAGAATATTAACTCACTCCATTTCACTAATTTGATCCTTAACTTCCATTAAAAGACCAAACAATGAAATAGCAATTAGTTTTTAGTTTAGTGTTCATATCCTAATGTTCAATTCCATTACAAACTTCCCATCAAAAAAAATTCCATTACAAAATAAGTTATGAAACATTTTTCTCCATTCTAAAATCATTCCCTAGCTCTTTCAAGTTATAGGTTCAAGTTTTAGTCTAATTTGTCACTTAGGCATTTCATAAAACATCTAGCTACATAGCAATTTCATAGCATTGGAGATAATGAAATCAACAATCATCCACATGAATTTCAATGTATATAACATGATCTAGAGTGCCAAGGAGGGTTCGACACTCTCAAAACACAAAGGACTACTCACTACACATTGTGATCAAGCCAATACAAGTTGATCTAGGAAAACTATGATAGAAGATGAATAGTAGAAGGAAGAAGGTGATCAATCTCCCTTTTAGTCTTCAATCTCCACTTCTAGTCTCCCTTGTGTAGATGGATCTTCCTTAGCCTTTTTCTCCACTTGTTTCTCTCCAAAAATCACTTCCTTTGGTCAAAACCCTCCCTTTGTATTTATAGCCCCGTGTGAAAAAATCAGGCACAACAGCATTACTCAGGCGAACACTGACAAGCATATTTTTAACCGTTTATAGTTGTCAATTTATATGTTTTAGGGGTCAAGTTGCAGTCAAACAAAATTTATAAATCTTGGTAAGCCAAGGGTCGATCCGAGGAACAACGAGTTTGAGTACTAGCAAACAGGTGACCTATTTAGCTATTCTAAAGAATGAAAGGTTTTGTTATCACGAAAAATGCAGAAATTAAATGCAGAAAATAAAAGGTTTTGGACTTGATCAGAGATAGAATCCCAGGACCATACTTCACCCGTGCCAACCCCACTAATCATGCAATCATATAACATAAATTCATCATGCTATCGAATATGGAAATAAACCAAAATAACACTAGACAAGCCGCCCATCCACGGATCATTGTCTAGATTAATCTCAATCGTTGAACGCCGCCATCCACGGATTATTAACGATCTCGATTGTTAAACTTAGGGTTTTCCAGACAAAAGTCAACTTTCCTATTAATTCATGTACTACCATTGTAGCTACCTTGACCTAATATCAATTTCAAACAATCCGGTTAATACGTAGGACCCATTCATCTTTGATAATTAACCTAAATACGTTCTAGCATGCAAACGTCTCATTCAATGTAAAACTTGCAAGAACGATAAAATTACGCACAATAAAATTGAGTAGTCGAATCGCATGAATGAAAAATGTTTAGTTGATCACATGAAGAGTTGGGTACATAGCACGGAATCCGTAGGATCTCAGAATAAAGAAGACTACTCACTATTCATGATAAGTTAACCACGACTAGTGTAATAAGAGAAATTAAGGATGAGATAACCGTGGCGACGATGAAGCTCTTTGAATCCTCAATCTCTTGCGATGTTCTTCGTCTTCTCTCCCAAGTTAGGGTTTTTCTTCTCACAATCAAGCGTGTTTATTCAATCTGGTAGAATTTCCTTTTATAGCTTGCCCAAAAAGGCCAAAAGCCCAAAAGCCCAAAAATGAGTTTTAGAAATAAGTTGATCATTCTGCTCCCGAAGGTGCCGTGACACCCGTGACATTCGAACATGTTACGGCATGGCCAAAAGTCACTGAGCTGAAGAGGTGCCGTGACACCCGTGACATTCAAACATGTCACGGCATGGGCAAAACTCCACTGGGCTGAAAAGGGGTCGTGACACCCGTAACACATAATAGACATGTCACGGTAGTTACGGCCATGCTAGAAATCACTTGATTCCTTCTGAGGAGAAAGCCTACCGTGACACTAATGAGATGTCACGGCTGTCACGGCCCACTGTTGGTGCAGAGCTCTTTTTCAGCATTTTTCGTCGATCTTTTTATTCTTTCAGTACTCCTAGTCCAAGGAGCGATGATATGTCTTTTTGTCCTGAAACACTTGAGAAAGACATCAAATAGGGACAATTTGCCAGGAGAACAAGTGTTATCCTTCATTGAACGTAGTGATTAATTAGTTAAAACATCGACTGATCAAAACACTCCACACTTAGGATTTGTTCGTCCCGAACAAATGTCAAACAGACGGCAGAATTAATACTCAAGTGAATGTACTGCTCAACCACCAAACGCTTATAAGCTACCCACTCTAGTCTCATGTGATCAACTCTAACTAAAACAAAAACAAAAAGATAACTCACTGTTGTAGAGGACACGAATGCATTTAGCATATGCATCAAGCCTTTAAATCCCTAGGATGCCCTAGTAGGACAAGTATAGTCTCGTGAAGGTTTTCAGGAGTGGGACTACCTACAAACCCCTGTACAACTAACTAATGTGTATGCATGAAATGATGCTCAACGAGTCACAGTAAAGTCATGTCATACCTTGGATTCATCGTGTTACCTTGACTTCAAGTCAAATGTCTTCATCAAAGTTGTCAGAGAATCATAGATTAAACGAGTCATGCATTCAAGCGGTCAATAAACAAGGCTAGCATTTGACTAATCACATGTTCTAAATAGTTCTATAGCAATGTATAAAGAACACGAATAATTACACAAAACATGCCCGCCATTCACCTATGCTATCTAGGGATATTCCACGGGTTCTGGGCGCAAAGCTCATTCTCAATTCCCAAGGACTAGGCAATGACCCGTAAGAGAAGAGGAGCCTGGCTTAAGAATTTTCTGAAAAGTAGTACGAAAATTGCATCAAAATTTCAGTGCAAGCACGAGGATCGTTCCTTAGTTTCTAGTACATGAATTCTCAAAACAAGTCATGATTGCACGCATGGACAGGTGGAAATACACTACATCAAGCAAAAGGGGGCATACAATTTTTTTTCATACAGAAGGGGTGACGTTTCTCATTTTGCCTTTGGTATTTTTCTCTATTTTTATTCTGCAAAAACAAATATACTTAGGGTCAATTTTTCACCCTATTTGAAAATTCAGAACTTTTTTCTTGACTATTTTTGTCTAATTCCACACTTAAAACTTGACATAGTGTATGAATGAAGGCGAGTGCATGCAAATCACAAAACGTATAGAGGAACACATACTAGTACTTAAGGTCACCTAGAAAAAGGCGATGCAATGTAGTTTTTAGACATTATGAATCGGTGCCTACTAATTTCAAGTCTCAAACATGCTTCCATAAATACGTGAACACGTGATAGGCAAGAGCTAGCAATGATACTGACTCAAGAGAATACACACACGAATAAAACTATTTCAAGTCCTAGACGTTGGATCCAAAAGAATGACAATCAATCTAGGGGTATCGTAGAAAACGAGGATTTCAATCGCAATACATAGACAGTTGAGCATATGCAAGAGTGAATGTGATATGCGATGCGTGTGGTTATGTACTACCCACTCCACACTTAAAAATGAGCTTAGTCCCTAAGCAAAGAAATATAAGATAAGAAAAGGTGCATAGGAACTTCCCTCGTGTGTGATAGGTCCATAGCCATAGAGATTAAACGATGCCCTTGGAGTGAAACACGACATGTGGGCTGGTAGATATATAGATGAAAACATACATGTGCACAGGTGATAGGTGAGAATCGATAATCACGAAGAAACCTGGACAAGTAGTGCCAAATGAATAGAATAGTAGATGATGTGAGTAAAAATGGAAAGCATAGACAAACTAACTCAAACGTCGAATAACATGTAAATAGTAAATCATGCCAAAGATCAATGTACAAAAGAAAAACACGAATACGCAACAACGGACAAAGCGACAAAAAATCATGAAAAGTTTATGCATGAATAACTAATCAGCATCATCGTCAGCAGCAAATAACTCCTCTGTATCCTCGGAGTCTCCAGGACCGGTGGGGTAAGAAGTGCCAGCCTCGGCGTCATTACGAGTAGGAGGTGCATGGGATGAAGGTCTAAGGTTCACTGCCATAGTAAAGTCTGCCTCAAATGGGTCTAGGGCAGACGACATGTAGGACAACGGAGGTGGATAGTCTGTGAAGCTTGGATACCTATAGAACGCTGTCCTGGCGTCTTGTGACCACTACAGTGCCTTGCTGGCCTAATATCAAAAATCTGAGAATTCGACCTGGAGCTGGGTATGGGAGTTGGAAAGCCGGCTCTGCATAGCTAGTATCGGACCTAGACTTGCCAAAATCTGGCACTGGTAATCTAAAATCTGACTTTGGGACTCGGTGATCCGGTACTGGGAAGCCTCTAAGCGAGCGATACGCTCCTCGACTGTCAAAGGGGACAGACCATTAGTAGGTGACTGCGGCGGAGGGGCCTGGGCAGCCACCGGAGGCTCCTACACCTCTGGCATGTCAACGTCCTTAGGCTGAGGGCCACCGTCTCTAGCACGCTCGAGGGTTCTCTACCTGCGCTTGACTCGGCTGCGCTTCTTCCCGTGGGGGAGCTCGTCTCTTTGTTGCCACTCACGATCCCGGTCAATCATCTTAATGTTGACCATCTTACCAGTATTTAGGATTGAAGTGACTGCTTTGAGCTGGCTGAAATCCCATCCTTGGGATGCAGCGAGAATGGTGACAAATAAACCACCGCCTAAAGCAATGTTCTTGTCTAGAACTGAGCCACACAAAATACCATCTGGCTGGTGAGAATCTGGAAGAAATCAACTAGGCGACGTCGATGCATCAAGATCATGACATCTAGCTCGGGGTTGCCAATAGTTGTGGCACCTTTGCCACGTGGAAATATGCTCATGAAAACTAGGCGGTGTATAATTTTCCACAGCTTATCCTTGATACACGAAGAAGGCCAACTGGACACGAAATAGCAGTCAAAACCGGATATGGCCTTCCAGAACTCATATCGATCCTCATCAGTGTATTGACCACAAAAACCCTCCAAAGGGAATCCAAATAATGCACAGACTTCAGCCTTTTCCATTCGGTGATCCTGACCACCCAACTTGAACACCCAACCTATAGCTTGGTCTGGCTCCCCCATAAATGAAAACGTAACTAGAAATTCCCTTAAAACTGGATAATAAGTCGGAGCCGGGCGTGCAAATAGAATATCAAGGCCAGAGGCCATAAAAATTCACAGCAAGCATCCAATAAATGGAAAGACTGTAATATTCCAATGTCGGGGACTAATGTGGGTTTTACCTTCTTCATTGGGATGATGTTGTCATACCAGTTAGCTGCTGCCCCAGCGAGGATAGGTTGACAATCCAGGAAGGTCCTTTGAGGAGGGGGTTGCCTGACTGGAGGAATAGCTCCCTCGCCAGCCTGTACTGGTGGTGGTGGAGCATTTCGGGAAGATGAGGCGGCTGGTGAGCGAGTGGATTTCTGAGCCATAGAAAAAATTTAGGGTTTCGGAAGAGCGGCGACTGGATTGTGTGGTGAGCAGCTGAGTGTGGGACGGCTGAGCAAGGCGGACGGATGGCAGACGGACTGACGGCGAACGAACTGCGAGTGGCTAGGGGTGGTACGGCTAGGGTATGTTTGTCGTCGGCTAGGGAGGAGCGGTGGTCAATTTTGAAATCCTAATCTGTTCTAAAATATGTTTAGTTTTATAAAAAATGAACCTGACGTGACTACCGTAACATCTGAAAATGTTACGGGTGTCACGGCACCCTTGAAAATCTCTGCCAAATAAACCTGTCGTGACAGCCATGACATATCCATTGTGCCACAGGTGTCATGGCACCCCTGAAAGTCACTGCCATTTTTCCATGTCGTGACTGCCGTGACATGTCCATTGTGTTACGGCTATCACGTCACCTGTAATTACCAGCTTAAAATTTTCTAGCTTATCCTGAAACCATTTTCTATCAGAAATTGGTGCACTCCACACTTGGATTCCTACAAAGATCACACGCAAAGCACAAAATGTGAAATGCAACTAACTAATACTTACAGCGCGGGTTACTCCCTGAAGAGGCCTAGTTTAACGTCTTGGCGAGACATAGCTAGGGAGGTAGGACTAGAAGCATTCTCGTGAAGTCCCTTGCTGAGATCCCTTCCCGAGAAGTAGATTATCGTCTATGCCTTCAGGAGGTGCCAGATGCTTTAGTACGTGGTAGTGCTTGAGGCGTTGCCTGTTCACCACCATAGATTTTCCTCCCACTATGCTGAGCTCCACGTGGCCGTCTAGATACAATATTTCCACAGTATACGGACCACTTCATTTTGTGCGCAGCTTCCCAGGAAATAATCTAAGGCGGGAGTTGTAGAGAAGAACTCGATCGCCTTCATTGAATTCTCTACACACTATTCACTTATCATGCCACTTTTTCATCCTCTACTTATAAATACGAGCATTCTCGTAGGAGTCCAATCTGATCTCGTCCAGCTCCTTTAGCTGCAGCAGTCTCTTTTCCCCAGCTGCCTTCATGTTCATGTTTAGCTTCCTGATTGCCCATAGGGCTTTGTACTCGAGCTCAACCAGTAGATGGCAGGTTTTTCCATTGATAAGCCTGAAAGGACTTATATCGATAGGAGTTTTGAATGCAGTCGTATATGCCCACAGTGCGTCATCTAGCTTGGATGCCCAATCCTTCATCTGGCTCGAAACTGTCTTCCCTAATACGCTCTTGATTTCTCGGTTACCTGTCCACTGGTATGAGGGTGATATGGAGTGCCAACCTTGTGATAAACACCGTACTTCTTTAGCATTCTCTCTTTGAATTGGGAGCCTCCATCCCTAATAACCGTTCTGGGAACTCCGAAGCATGGAAAAATAACCTTCTGAAACATCTTTATAACTACCTTGACATCGCAAGTAGGAGTAGCCACTGCCTCAACCCACTTGGAAACATAGTCGACTGCTACCAGGATATACTGATTTCCATAAGAAGGTGGGAATGGTCCCCTGAAATCGATGCCCCATACATCAAATACTTCCACTGCTAAAATGCTCTGATGGGGCATCTCTTGCTGCTTAGAAATATTTCCCATTCTCTGGCATTGATCACAATCTTTGACAAACTCATGGGCATTCTTAAATAGAGTAGGCCAGTAGAACCTGGACTGTAGGACCTTTGCAGCTATTTTTCGAACCGGCCCCATGTCCACCATACTGGGATGAATGGCAACGTTCTAGGATCCATTTGATCTGGTCTTTGTCAACACAAGTTCTGTAGAGATCGTCAGCACATAATTTATAGAGAAAAGGGTCATCCCAGAAGTACCTTTTAACGTCAAACATGAATTTTTGCTTCTGGTTGTGTGACAGGTCAGGAGGAAGAATACTGCAGGCCAAGTAATTGATGAAATCTGCGTACCATGGGGCAGTGTCCACGTTTACACTCATAAGTTGCTCGCCTGTTAGAATGTCAGTCATCGGAAGTTTGTCCTCTTCGCAGTCGAGCTCTCCTAGATCGAGGAGTGACAGGTGATCTGCGACCAGATTTTCAGCTCCCTTCATGTCTCTAATCTCAACATCGAATTCTTGAAGGAGGAGAACCCATCGAATCAGTCTAGATTTTGAATCCTTCTTAGATAGCAAATACTTGATTGCAGCGTGGTCAGTGTACACTATGGTCTTTGAGCCTATAAGGTACTGCCTGAACTTCTCAAAAGCATAAATGATGGCCAGCATCTCTTTCTCTGTCATAGTGTAATTTACTGATGCGTCGGCTTCAGCTTTACTGGCATAGTAAATCACATGTAGTTTCTTGTCAATGCACTGCCCTAAAAATGCTCCCACTACGAAATCACTAGCATCACACATTAGTTCAAAGGGCAACTTCCAGTCGGGAGGCTGCATGACAGGAGCAGAAATAAGAGCGGATTTCAGAGTGTGGAAAGCGTTAAAACATGATTCATTGAAATTAAAATCAGCTTCCTGGCAAAGTAGATCAGTGAGCGGCTTGGCTATCTTCGAGAAATCCTTTATGAAATGTCGATAAAATCCTGCATGCCCTAAAAAGCTTCTGATTCATTTCTCATCTTTTGGAGGGGGCAACTTTTCAATCACCTCCACTTTAGCGTGATCGACCTCTATGCCTCGGTTGGAGACTAGGTGTCCCAACACAATACCTCCCTGCACCATAAAGTGACAATTTTCTCAGTTTAAAACAAGGTTAGTGTCAACACAACGACGAGGAACATTAGTAAGGTTAGAGAGGCATGAATCGAATGAAGAGCCATACACCGAAAAATCATCCATATATACTTCCATGGTGTTTTCTATAAAGTCATAAAATGGCCATCATACAACGCTGAAAAGTAGCTGGTGCATTGCAAAGACCAAAAGGCATGCGTCTATAAGTAAATGTGCCAAAAGGGCAAGTGAAAGTAGTCTTCTCCTAGTCCTCGGGGTGTATAGGGATCTGGAAAAACCCACTATAACCATCGAGGTAGCAGAAAAACTTATGCTTCGCAAAACGTTCTAACATTTGATCAATAAAAGGCAAAGGAAAGTGATCCTTACGAGTAGCCTTATTCAACTTCCTATAGTCTATGACATACGCCAACCAGTCACATTACGAGTAGGAATCAAATCGTTATTATCATTACGAACATAAGTCAAACCTCCCATCTTAGGGACAACATGCACATGACTCACCCACTCACTATCAGCAATAGAATAAATAATGACGGCATCCAATAATTTCAGAATTTCCTTCTTCACTACATCATTCAGCTTAGGATTTAGATGCCTTAGGGCATCCCAAGTAGGCCTAGCATCGCCCTCTAGATGGATTCTATGCATGCACATATCTAGGCTAATCCCCTTAATATCGTCTATTGAATAGCCTAGGGCTGGCCTATACTCTCTCAGGACATCTAGCAATCTCTGGGTCTCTACATCAGTCAAGGATGCATTCACAATCACCGGGTACGTTGAGTTAGGGCCAAGAAATTCATACCCGACACTTGCAGGTAGAGGTTTCAGCTCTACCTTGCAAGGTTCCTTACCTGAGTCGATGGACTGTTCAGTTTCAGCTGCTCCGTCAGTGCTCACTGCGCATATATCCATCGGTATTGGGCAGCCTGGTACAACTCTGTAAGACTCAACAGAGGTCAGTGTAATAGGGTCATCAATGTCAGCAGAGTCTAATACATCACAGTCGGATAAAAGACTAGGACTCTTGCACATATCTGGCAAATAAAATATGACCCTTTCACTGCCTACTCTCAAAGCTATATACCCCCTATCCATTTCAATGACTACCTTAGCCGTGTAAAGAAATGGTCTACCAAGTATAATGGGGATGTCTATGTCCTTTGAAATCTCTAGCACAATAAAATCAGTAGGGATGTAAATATTCTTCACCTTGACGGGTACATCCTTTAGAATCCCTCTTGGGAGTCTACAAGAACGATCTGCAAGGTGAATAGTGACATTAGTAGGACAAAGATCACCCAAATTTAGGTTAGCATACAAAGAATATGCCATGATAGACACACTAGCACCAAGATCACATAAAGCACAATGAATAGTAATTCCACCGATATCAGAAGGGATAGAAAAACTCCATGAGTCTTTAAGTTTGGATGGCAAGGACAGGTGTGAGGCAGAACAACACTCCTCACTCAGGGCAACTGTCTCGGTCCCGCCAATTTTCCTTTTCCTAGCCGTAATCTCCTTCATGAATTTGGCATAGAGATGTAGAGAGTTCGGATCTTATCCATGAACTGCTTGAATTCTTTATCTGTCATTGTAGCCACCAGCTGCTGTGGGAATGGAACCGGAGGTCTATAGGGGGCTGGTCCTACTGTCTGCGTAGAATTTTCACTTCGATTTTTAGCATCTTTCAGCGTTTCCTATTCAGCAGACGTAGAATCAAGTGCTGATTTTTCAGCAGGGGGTGAATGGCTTGAGCAGGCACCATCTCAATCTATTTCCCTCCTCGGAGTGTGATGGTGTTTACTGATGCCCTAGGATTCAGACCTGTTTTCGACGTGAGTTTCCCATGTTCTCTAGTCGCTGAGTTTGCTTATTGAGCCACCTGAGTTTCCAACATTCTGTTTTGAATTGCGAGCCACTCTACAGTCCTTTGCAAGTCTCTTACCTCAGCAGAGGTTTGCTCAGAGGCCTTCCCCTGTTTGTCAGTTGTCTTTCGCTGATCGGCTATGAAGCTAGCTAGCATGGCTTTTATGTTTGACGAAGAACCTGAGTTCTGATCTCACTGTGGCTGATCTCGGTTGTTGTAGCTCCCTGAATTCTGATTTTGCTGCTGCTATGGCTGGTTGTTATACTAGTTCCTGGGCTGGTACGTTGCATTGCTTTGCAGCCGTCTGTATGGGAAGCATGGCGGTGCCTGATTCTGTGGCTTATAGGAGAGGTTGGGATAATTCCTGTTCGGGTTATCCCACCGGTTCATGCCTGATCCGGAGGAGAAACAACTTCCTTGATTGTTTTGCCCAACATAAGGCATCCTCCTGGTTTCCACTGTTATCATCTTGTCCCATCACCGAACTCTTATCTGCGAAATGAGAAAGTGAACCACATATCTGACAGTAGACAGCCACATTAGCAACAACCGATGACTTCATAGCGGAATTTGTCTTCAAAATTTTTATTTCAGTTGCAAGCATCTTCACTGTGTTAGTCAACATAGCAATGTCATTGGTGACATCAGCATGATAGAGATTTTGCACACCCTTTCTGTCCTTGGGATTACCTCAATCACTCGTCCATAAGTGATAGTCTTGAACCGCTTTCTCTATAATATTATAGATCTCTTCTAGCGGGACTCCATTTAGTCCACCACCAACTGCTTGATTTATCAAGGTGTGATCCCCTGGTCGATTCCCTGATAGAAAGTGTCAATAATCTGTAATAACTCCATGTTGTGATGGGGGCATAGTCTCATCAGCTCTTTGTACCTCTCCCAAGCCTTGTAGAGAGTCTCACCATCCATAGATCGGAACGAGATGATCTTGTTCTTGAAATGTGCTATCTTTGATGGTGGGAAGTGTTGCTGTAGAAAAGCTTTGGCCAGTTTGCCCCATGTAGTGAAAGTGCCCTCTGCATGACTGTCGAGCCAGCTACTAGCCTTATCAGAGAGTGAGATAGGGAATAGCCTCAGGTAGTAGGATTCTGGAGGAACACCTTTGGTCTTCACTTTGTTACACATCTGGACAAACCGCTTTAGGTGCTGATGAAGGTCTTCATTCATCCTCCCTAAAAACTGGTTATTCTGTATGAGCCCGGTTTTGATCTCCCAGTTGTTATTGTCTACACCAGGCGGTGCAACGGCAGATTGGAATCCTGAGACACGTGGGGCAGTGTAGTCTCCAAGAGTCCTGTGAGCTGGCTGCTGCGTGGGACGCTGCTGGTCATCTTCAACCTGCCCATTCAGCAATGCTGGATTTTGATTCATCCTAAGTGCTGCGAAATTGCGATTCTGTTCTCGGAGTAGTCGAGCTTCGTTTTTGACCTTGCGAAGAGTTCTTCGTTGGTCCGGAGTGTCATCGTTTGATACCTAAACCTACTTCTTCTGTCAGGGTGTTTTCCTTGGCATGAACTAGCTAGTACCAGCAAGAGCCAAGAATCACCGTGAGTGAAGAAATTCAAAAAAGGTCAAGTAATGAACAAGGTGGAATAGTCTAAACTACACACGTTAAATCTAATATCACACTAAACGCTGCTTCCCGGCAACGACGCCATTTTGACAATTGCATTTTTAACCCTTTATAGTTGTCAATTTGTATGTTTTAGGGGTCAAACTGCAGTCAAACAAAATTTATAAACCTTGGTAAGCCAAGGGTCGATCCAAAGAACAACGAGTGTGAGTAATAGCTAGATGGTGACCTATTTAGCTATTCCAAATAATGAAAGGTTTTGTTGTCACGAAAATTGCAGAAATTAAATGCAAAAAAAAAGGTTTTGGACTTGATCAGAGAAAGAATCCCAGGACCATACTTCTCCCGTGCCACCCCCACTTATCATACAATCATATCACGTAAATTCATCATGCTATCGAATATGGAAATAAACCGAAATAACACTAGACAAGCCGCCTATCCACGGATCATTGTCTAGATTAATCTCAATTGCTGAACGCTGCCCATCCACGGATTATCAACGATCTTGATTGTTAAATTTAGGGTTTTTCAGAAAAAGTCAACTTTCCTATTAATTCATGTACTACCATGATCTAATATCAATTTCATACAATCTGGTTAATACCTAGGACCCATTCATCTTTTGGTAATTAACCTAAATACGTTCTAGCATGCAAACATCCCATTCAATGTAAAACTTGCAAGAACGATAAAATTACGCACAATGAAATTGAATATTCGAATCGCATTAATGAAAAACGTTTAATTGATCACATGAAGAGTTGGGTACATAGCACGCGATCCGTATGATTCCAGAATAAAGAAGACTACTCACTATTCATGGTAAGTTAACTACAAATAGTGTAATAATAGAAATTAAGGACGAGATAACCGTGGTGACGATGAAGCTCGTTGAATCCTCAATCTCTTGCGATGTTCTCCGTCTTCTCTCCCTAGTTAGGGTTTTTCTTCTCTCAATCAAGCGTGTTTCTTCAATCTGGTCAAATTTCCTTTTATAGCTTGCCTAAAAAAGCCAAAAGCCCAAAAATGATTTTTGGAAATAAGTTGATAATTCTGCTCCCGAAGGTGCCGTGACATCCGTGACATTCAAACATGTCACGGCTTGGCCAAAAGTCACTGAGCTGAAGAGGTGCCGTGACACCCGTGACATTCGAACATGTCACGGCATGGGCAAAACTCCACTGGGCTGAAAAGGGGTCGTGACACCTGTAACAAATAGACATGTCACGATAGTTACGGCCATTCTGAAAATCACTTGATTCCTTCTAAGGAGAAAGCCTACCGTGACACCCGTGACACTAATGAGATTTCACGGTTGTCACGGCCCACTGTTGGTGCAAAGTTCTTTTTCGGCCTTTTTCATTGATCTTTTTGTTCTTTCAGTACTCCGAGTCCAAGGAGCGATGATATGTCTTTTTGTCCTGAAACACTATAGAAAGACATCAAATAGGGACAATTTTCTGGGAGAACAAGTGTTATCCTTCATCAAATGTAGTGAATAATTAGTCAAAACATCGCCTGATCACGTACCGTAATGGCCAATCAGTACTCAACCGAATACGGGTAGCAGGGGAAGCTGGTACTCGGGCGAGTAAGTGATTGTAATCGGACGAGGATATTTCTCATAGGAAAATGGTTTCTTTAGGCAAGTCGGTATTCTATCAAGCAGGAGAGTGTACTCGGGTGAGTACGGGGCTCAGAGCAATTCGTCTTGGCTTCTAATTGTGGTACTTGGCCGAGTAAGAGAGCGTACTCGGGCGAGTAAGGGGCTCAGAGCAATTCGTCTTGGCTTCTGATGGTGGTACTCGGTCGAGTACACTAGGGACCAAATTTACATTCGTTCGAGTACGGCTGCAAAGTGCTCAATTCTTCCCAAATTTTCAACATTTCGTTCAAACTTGATTTTTTGGGGCTTGAATTTGATGGAGAGGTGTTTTGTAGTTGCAATCTAGGGATAATGGTCAAATGACATCAAAATAGTGCCAGAAACCAAAAGAAATCTTTAGTGAAATGAGGCCAATAATAAGTCGAAAACTCAACTTATTAAGACTTCACACATAAGCTTTGTTCGTCCCGAACAAAGTATGCACATACATCAAGGTCATGCAAATAACGAGGCCTCGATCATTATTTCTAACGCGGAAAATGAAGGAAACCAAAAATTAAAAAGCAATCTATCTAGAGCTCCTTTTTGTAGGTGTTACGAGTGCATTTAGTGCATGCACACCAAGCCTTTAGATCCATAGGCTACCCAAGTGGATGAGTTATAGTCTCCTGAGAGTTTTCAGTAAAGGGAATACTCACTAATCCCAAATGTACCTATCACATGAAAATGAATGCAAGAGTGCTCAAGCAAGGCGAGGACTTCGCAAAACTAATTCCTCATCCCAACCTAGGACTACAATGATACTACCATCAAAAGAACTATTGAACTATCAGAGTATCTAAGAGATTGTACATTCAAGATTATCAATACTAGAGCAATAAAATGTCTAATCCAATTGTCTACTCATCTTGAAGGCAATACGGTTGAATACAAGTTAATAGTTTGCACATAAGCTGTCAACTGCTTGCCTATGCTAGCTAGGTAGGGCTAGTCCATGGGCTTACGATAAAGAACTCATTCCCAAGTCTTAGGCATTATAGCCATAATTCATAAGGAAAGAGGAGTTCGACAACAAGGGTTCTAAGAAAACAAGCACAAACCAAATGAAAGCTTCCGTGCTTATAATGGTCATTCTAGAGTTTACCCAACTAGCACTCAATACAAATGATAAACCCAGAAATTTATGATGATGGAAAAAACATAGAGTCAAGTTTTAAGTACTTTTTATGTATTTTTTAAAATGGCCTTTTGCCTACAAATGCTTTCGAGGGAGAACTTTCTTCCAAACCCCCGACATTTGTATATTTTTAAAGCAAAACTTCTTTTGGCCTTCGAGAAAGTTTTTAGTCGCGGTTTTACCCTCTTTGACCTTTGACCTAGTTGGGGCCTATTTTTTGCCCTCTTTTGACTCCACACTTAAAACTTGACAATATATTCAAAAAGTGTATGTAATGTGTGGGAAACAATCACAAGCAAGGAACTAAATTAGAAAACTGAAGTCACCAAGAAGCATTCAAGAGATCTAAGGTTTTTTTTTTCAAGAATTGTTTTTTGAAGTGATTGCTAAAACTAAGTCCGAGGTATGCAATGAAAATACTTAGAAAACTAGATAGACAAAGGATAGAAATGATATTGATTCACAAGAATGCACATTCAAAGGACTAACTCGGTTCTAAATTCAAGATCAAGTAAAAATAAAGAGTCGGCTAGATGTGATTTATATGAAATTTAGAGTTGATGATCACAAGCCTTTGATGGTGAAAACACTCTCATGTTAGGGATCAAATGCATAATGCAACTGTCCATCTATAAATGAGATGCATTGCATGAAAACATGTGAACTATGCGGCTAAACCACTCCAAACTTTATTCGAGCTTACTCCCTAAGTGCAAAGAATAATAAAATGATAAATAAGGCATGTAGGAACTCTCCTCGTTTGTAGAGTGTATTCAAACCCAATGGCTTGACTTTTGGCATGGTAAAAATGTTCCTTGGTTGAAAGAGATAACGATGATAGGTTAAATGGCACAAACAATCAATGTATATGCATGATATGCAATAGGATCACAAATGATAAGATAAGCATGAATGGAAATGATAAAACATCAAACAAGGACAATTGTAAGTCAAGCATCTCAAAATTCGCCAAAGACGACTTAAGTACTCAAAACATAAAGCATAACAAGATGTAAAATATCAAAATTTATCATCCCAATACAAATGGAAAATAAATAACATGGGTGTCTAGCATATCTTGGTAGCGGTCGACTACATTTCCAAGTGGGTTGAGGTAGTGGCTGCCCCCACTTGCATTGACAAGGTGGTCATAAAGATGTTTCAAAATGTTATATTCTTGCGGTTTGGTGTCTTCAAAACAGTAATCAGTGACGGAGGGTCTCACTTCAAGGAGAGGAATTTTGAGACTTTGATGAAGAAGTACGGTGTCTACCACAAGATATGCACCCTGTATTACCCTCAGACTAGTGGGTAGGTAGAGATCTCAAACTGGGAAATTAAGAGTATTCTGGAGTCTAGTCACAAAAAAGATTGGGCGTCCATGCTAGATGACGCGATGTGGGAATTAAGGACTTCCTTTAAGACTCCGATCGGGATAAGTCCTTTCGGACTTGTCTACGAGAAAACCTGTCACTTGCAAGTCGTGCTCGAGTACAAAGCTACGTGGGCTATCAGGAAGCTGAACATAGACCTCAAAGACGCATGTGAAAAGTGACTATTGCAGCTGAACAAGCTCGACGAGATCAGATTAGACTCCTACCAGCATGCTCATATCTATAAAGAGAGAAAAAAGAAATGGCATGACAAAAGGATTGTGTGCAGGTAATTCAACAAGGGCGAGCGAGTTCTTCTATACAACTCTCATCTCTGACTATTTCATGGAAATCTACACACTAATAGGAGTGCCCCCTACACAGTCGAGAGATCATTCCTGGATGGCCACGTAGAGCTCAGTGTGGAGGTAGAAAATCCTTGGTAGTCAACGGGCAGCGCCTCAAGCACTACCACGTCCTGAAGCACCTGTCACCTCCTGATGGAATTCACGACGACTTACTTCCCGGGAAGGGATCTCAGGAAGGGACTTCCCAAGAATGCTTCTAGACCTACCTCCCTGGCTATGTCTTGCCAAGACGTTAAACTAGGCCCCCAGAGATTATCCCGGATTAGTTAGTCGCATTTTACATTGCATTGCGTGTTTTGTATGTGATCAGTACATGACTTTAAGTGTGAAGTATCTCGCCCGAAAAATCAGTCGGTATGGATCAAAATTTCAAAGTGAATTATTGGTCAATGGCCCGTGACGTCCCTATTGGTCACCGATGTCACGTGCGTCACGGAGTTTGTCCAGCTTGGGTGCTATTTTGAGATTTTTTAGGCCCCGTGACGTCCAATTTGGTTACGGGTCTCACAGGAATAGTATAGCGCTCGAGCATTTCCAGGGTCTGTTGCACATGTGACCAAGGCCCTAGTCACGGGCATCACAATTTTGCAAAAAAAGAGAAATCAGGCACTCAATTTCACAATCGCCGCAGTCCGACACCAGGCGTCCAAATCACTGAGCTATGCCCACTCTGACGACCAGCTCAACTGTCCAACCACCCTCCCATCATCCCCGTTTACCGTATCTCTCCACAACCATGCTCAATTTCATCTAGAGATACTTAGGTTGAGTTTTAAGATCAACAAGTTACTTAGGCATTTCATCAAACACTTAGTTACATGTCATATATGAACAGCTTAGTGAACATGAATTTAACCATTCGTTGGGATTAATTGAAGATTTTCTTATTGACCAAATCCAATGAATTAAACATTTAATCCTAGTCAAGCATCCATATCCTAGGGTTCACTTTCATGATTAAGATATGGATCATTTTTTCCATACTAGAACTATTCCCTAGTTCTTTCAAGTTCTAGGTTCAAGTTTTAGTGTAAGCTATCACAGAGACATTTTGTCAAACACCTTGCCACATAGCATTTCATAACACAAGAAAATGAAATTAACAATCATCCACATGAATTTCAATGTATATACAATTATAATAGAGTGCCGAGGAAGGTCCTAAAACCCTCAAAATACAAGAACTACTCACACATCATCATGATACAAGTTTGCAATACAAAACAACAAGAGGGAGAAAAGATGAGAAGAGAAAACCCAAGTTGGAGATGTTGAGAAAGCTCTAGATTCCTTCCTTGATCTTCTCTCTTCTCCCCCAAGCAATCCTTTGATGATGGTGAGCTTTCTTTAGCCTTTTTCTCACACTTTTTCTCTTAAAAAACCACCCCCCTTTAGGTCAAAAACCTCTCTTTCTATTTATAGGTTCGAAGCTAAAATCTCTGTGTTTTGGGCCCAACCGGTCAACTGGGACTTGAGCTGGTCGGTTAGGAGTGGCCAAGTGCAATGCTTGACAATGGAGGTGCCCAACCGGTCGGCAGGAATTTCTACTAGTCTGACTTACGGGGGGCCTTTTCGTTGTCTTCGAGTCCGCATTTGGTCTTGGCGTAAACTGGAGAGTTGTAGCCCTTTGCCGTATGCGCCTTGGGCATGCAAAATACGTCGGAAATGTCAAGCTGCCCTGTTTTGCCCAGAAATTCCTTGTTTTGTGCCTAAACTTCAATTTTTTATGCAATCTTGATATTGAGGTCTTGAATTCAATGAGGTATCATTTTGTACCTGAAATGTGAAAGGCAAGAGTCAAATGACATCAAAAAACAATGGGAACGAATCAAAGCTTTAATAAAATATGGCGAAGAATAAGTCAAGAAAACTCGACTTATCAACACTCCACACTTAAGCTTTGTTCGTCACAAAAAAGTATATGCACATCTCAAGAGTAAGGAAATGGTGAAAAGCTAGTGGCGCTATGTTTTGTCGCCCATTTGGTATAGGTGTTTATTTCAAGGCCTCAATCAAAACATGTCAACGGAAGACAAATGAAAGAATATACAACCTATCTAGCTCCTTTTCGTAAGCGTTACAAATGCATTTAGCGTATGAATTAAGCTTTTAAACCCCTAGGGTACCCTAGTGAACGAGTTATAGTCTCGTGAGAGTTTTCAGAAAAAGGATTATTCACAAATCTCCAAATGCGCTGATGTGATGCAAATCCCCACATTTTGTACCTAAAATGTGAAAAGCAAATCCCCACATTTTGTACCTGAAATGAAAATCCCCACATTTTGCACATTTCGTCCCGAACAAAGTATATGCACATGTCCAGAGTAAGCAAATGGTGAAAAGCTAGTGGCGCTATGTTTTGTCGCCCATGTGCTCTAGGTGTTTATTTGAAGGCCTCAATCATTATTCCAAAACATGTCAATGAAAGATAAATTAAAGAATATACAACCTATCTAGCTCTTTTTCGTAGGCATTACGAATGCATTTAGTGTACGCATTATGCCTTTAAACCCCTACGCTACCCTAGTGGATGATTTATAAACTCATGAAAGTTTTCAGAAAAGGGAATACTCACAAACCCCTAAGCTACCCTTCCCCCACAATGGTAGAAGAAGAACAGGTTGATGTAAATGCGCTGAGTGGATTTCAAAATTACAAAAACCACACACCTCAGAGGCAGCATGGACAAGCAGCCAACAGACAGAGCTGGAACACCCCCAAAGAGCCAGCCGAGCATGCTCAACAATACAATTACTACCATCCATCATAGCGTCAGCAGCAGGGAGGCTACAATAATCAGGGTCAGTACCAGCACCGAGGGTAGAACTACAATCAAGCCGGCCTCAGCAATCGGAATTCCAGCAAGTCTCTGGAAGATGTGATGAAGGAGCTGGTAGCTAGCACCCAGTAGTTAGCTACAACTGTGCAACAAAATAAGACAAGGACTGAAGGATTAATTGTGGAACTGTCTAAGCAGAGGTCCAGCTTGCTACAACTGTTTCTAGCAAAGAACTGATCCGGGGAAGTTATAGTCACAAATTGTACCCAACCCAAATAAAAATGTCAATAGAGTCACATTGTGGAGTGGAAAGGACTTGGGTAAAGCTACAAAGGAATCTGCCCCAGAGAGGATTGCAGTTGATGCATCATCCGTGGTTCGCTAAACGTTACACCACCCGCGGTGGTATATTGCGAAGGAAACATGGTCAACTTGCCGACCGTGGGCACGGAACATTTATGCTGTGCGGACAAGGATAACCTTATCAGTCCGTGGATGGAACACTTAAAGTGTTCTTCACCCGTGACCTGCACTGTTGAAAATTCCAAAGCCAACGTTTCTCTTCCGTTTCCTGTGCAGGTCAAGGCCCCGAAGAAACATATGATTGATAAGGATGTGTGGGAGCTATTTAGCAAGGTAGAGATCAATATTTCACTGCTCGAGGAGATTAAGCGAATCCAATGATACGTGAAGTTCTTGAAGGAGTTGTGCACTACCCGAAGCCATTCCACCAGCGCTGAGCATATATTAACGATTAAGAACGTCTCTGTTGTCATTCAGGAAAAGGTACCTTCTAAATGTGGTGATCGTGGTACCTACACTATTACTTGCACTAATGGTAACATCCATATTGAAAATTGCATGCTTGATCTTGGTGCTTCTATTAATATCTTGTGACATTCTATATATTCTTGTGTTCGTATTGGTCCACTAGAACCTACAGGACTTACCTTACACTAGCTCAGCTGGAAATCTCGAGGCCACTGACACCCAGGTATGAAGTTAATGAGGTTTGATGATACGGGGCGGAAGCGGGACTTCACGATGTAGGATTTGATGGAGGAGGATAGGTAGTGCAACCCGACGACTCTTGAAGCCAACCACTGCTTGTGCAATGACCTGCAACAAGTAATTGCCTAACCACACTCTAAGTTTCCAAACCACACAACCACGCACGAAGTTGGAAGCACAATTTGGTTGCCGTCGAACGACCGCTTATGCAATCTCACAAGGAAACTACAAGAGCAAGGGGGTAGAGAACTCTCTCTTGAAAAAAGATGTAGCAATAGCTAAATCTGAAATGTTGATGAATAAAATTTTCCAAAATCTGAATGTGGTTTCAAAATACATGTAGATGAGGATTAATACTAAGAAATGAAAGTAAATGCATGTGTTGTGGACTTGTGCAGCCACCATGGGATCTTGAGTAGCCTCTTTTGAGCAATGAGCAGCCACCATGGAGTCTTGTGCATTCTCCTTTGATCCTTGTTCAGCCATAAGTGCCCATGATTGATCTTTGTGCATTACTATTAATAGCCATGCTTTCAATTTGTGCTTGGTTTGATGTGCTAAGGGAAAAGCATCAATTCTGGTCCTTTATTGCTTTCTTTCTTGCACTAAATGATGTTAGACTTCTCCCTTTATTCTTCGTGCATGAGTCCTCCATAAGTGTCCCTTCTTTATGTCCATCCACTTTTGAGAATTTGAGTAATAAAAGCACACTAGATTTAGGCAGCATAAAGTTCTCATCAATTGTAGTATAACAATCAACTAGGAGTGAATTCACCTCATGTTGAATTTGTTTTGCTCGGTTCCTAGTCATTGGACCTTTGAAAGCTTCTTTCGTCGATGCATCAGCTTGTAGTTGTATAGGATTACTTGTAATAGTAGATGACCGACGAGGTGAGGCTAGTGTCTCCTCATCATCCTCCTCCTCTTCAAAAAGAGTCGTCCTCGACTCTGATTCTTCTTCACCCAAGTAAGGCGACAAGTCAGCCACGTTGAAAGTGGGACTCACCGCATAGTCTTCTGGAAGTTCAATCTTGTAGGCATTGTCATTTATTTTTGCTAACACTTTGAATGGTCCATCCCCACGAGGCATGAGTTTGGACTTGCGTTTCTCCGGAAAACATTCTTTACGTAGATGTATCCAAACTAGATCTCCGGGTTCAAACGTTACCTTCTTTCGGTTCTTGTTAGCCTTGTGTGCGTAATACTTTACCTTTTTCTCAATCTGCTCCTTAGTCTTCTCGTGAATCCTTCTCACATATGCAGCACGCTTTGAGGCCTCCATATTACTTCGTTCTTGCAATGGAAGTGGCAGCAAGTCGAGTGGTGAAATGGGTTTGAATCCATAAACCACCTCAAATGGGCACATGCTTGTGGTAGAGTGAACTGCCCTATTGTAAGCGAACTCGATGTGCGGCAAGCACTCTTCCCATTCCCTTAGGTTCTTCTTGATCATAGTCCTTAGTAACGTTGAAAGGGTACGGTTTACCACCTCCGTTTGGCCATCAGTTTGTGGGTGACAAGTTGTTGAAAACAATAGCTTGGTCCCAAGCTTTCCCCATAATGTCTTCCAAAAGTAGCTCATAAACTTCACATCACGATCAGATACGATCGTCCTTGGTGCTCCATGCAGACGCACAACCTCCCTGAAAAATAAATCAGCCACATGTGAAGCATCATCGCTCTTATGACATGGAATGAAATGTGCCATCTTCGAGAATCTATCAACAACAACAAAAACTGAATCCCTTCCCCTCTTAGTTTTAGGTAGTCCTAACACAAAATCCATACTAATATCTTTCCAAGGAACACTAGGAACTGGTAGAGGAGTATATAAACCGTGAGGGTTAAGTTTTGACTTAGCTTTGTGACATGTAATGCATCGCTGCACGAATCTTTCAACATCCTTCCTCATCTTTGGCCAATAAAAATGATCAGCAAGCATCTCATAAGTCTTCTCCCGGCCAAAATGACCCATTAAACCACCTGCATGTGATTCTTGCAATAACAAAAGCCTAACCGAACAATCAGGAACACAAAGTTTGTTAGCTCTAAAAAGAAATCCATCATGCATATGATACTTATCCCATCCTTTTCCATCTTGACATCTTTCATATGGTTCTGAAAAGTAAGGATCAGCAACATACAAAGCTTTCAAACTTTCAAGTCCAAGCACTTTTACCTCTAATTGGTTCAACAAAACATGTCTACGAGATAGAGCATCAGCAACCATGTTTTCTTTACCCTTCTTATATCTCACAACATATGGGAAAGTCTCAATGAATTCTACCCATTTAGCATGCCTCCTATTGAGCTTAGCTTGACCCTTAAGATGTTTCAATGCTTCATGATCAGAATGAATGACAAACTCCTTAGTCCATAAGTAATGTTGCCAAGTTTCAAGCACACGAACTAAAGCATACAATTCCTTATCATAAACTGAATAGTTCAACTTTGCACCGCCCAATTTCTCACTAAAATATGCTATCGGTTTGCTTTCTTGCATTAAGACACCACCAATACCTATTCCACTAGCATCACACTCTATTTCAAAAGTTTTGTTAAAATCAGGAAGAACAAGCACCGGTGACTCCGTTAATCGTTTCTTAAGCTCTTTGAAAGCATTTTCTTGAGGCACATCCCATTTGAAAACAACACCCTTCTTTGTTAACTCATTCAATGGGGCAGCAATGGTACTAAAATCCTTAACAAACCTTCTATAGAAACCAGCAAGACCATGAAAACTTCTTACTTGACTCATATTGAGAGGAGTAGGCCAATTCTTGATTGCCTCAACTTTTGATTCGTCAACCTCAATTCCTTGCCCTGAAACGACATAGCCAAGAAAAACAACCTTCTTCGTGCAAAATGAGCACTTGTCCATGTTAGCATATAACTGTTCCCTCCTAAGAACATCTAACACAAGTTTGATATGATCAATATGCTCATCTATAGACTTGCTGTATATCAAGATGTCATCAAAGTAAACAACAACAAATCTCCCAATGTAAGCTCTCAAGACATGATTCATTAACCTCATGAAAGTACTAGGTGCATTAGTTAATCCAAACGGCATGACTAACCACTCATACAATCCAAATTTTGTTTTGAATGCCGTTTTCCATTCATCTCCCTCTTTCATCCGAATTTGATGATATCCACTACGCAAATCAACCTTAGAGAATATCATAGAGCCACTAAGTTCATCAACCATATCATCTAACCTAGGAATAGGATGACGATATCGAACAGTAATATTGTTTATGGCCCTACAATCAACACACATACGCCAAGAACCATCCTTCTTAGGAACTAAAATAACAGGGACAGCACAAGGACTTAAACTTTCACGTACATAACCTTTATTTAAAAGTTCTTGTACCTGCCTTTGTATCTCCTTTGTCTCTTCGGGATTTGTGCGGTATGGTGGTCGGTTTGGAAGTGAAGCTCCTGGAATGAGATCAATTTGATGTTCAATGCCACGCAATGGAGGTAAACCCGCTGGAACCTCCTCTGGAAAGACATCCTTGTAATCCTGCAAAACACGAGAAAAGGCACTAGGAAGAGATGTCAAGTCGTTAGTCGATACCAATGTGTCTTTGTACATCAGCACAAAGATCACTTGACTGGTGTTATTCCTCACATCTCTCAACTCAGATTTGGTGGCTAGCATGACGAAATTCTCTCCCTCACTTTTCTGTTTCTCTCTCGTGTTTGTTTTGGGACACTCACTCACTGTTTTGTGGTTTCCGCTCGTATGTTTTTTCTCTCCAACTCTCACACTCACTTTGTTTCCCTCGCTGGCTTTTTGCATATGATCAGTCATAATTTGTTGAGGTGTCATAGGTCGGAGCACCAAATCCTTGCCTTTCCACTTGATTGTGTAATGGTTTGTGCGTCCACAATGTTGCGCTGAAACATCATATTGCCACGGCCTTCCCAATAGTAAATGACACACCTTCATGGGTAGAACATCACACTCAACCGTGTCAATATAATCGCCAATCTTAAACTGAACTCTTACCTTGTGTGTAATCTTCATTTCTCCGCAATCACTTAACCATTGCACATGGTATGGGTGAGGATGTGGCAGCAACTTCAGCTCAAGCTTTTCACACATCTCTTTACTTGCAAGGTTTTGGCAACTTCCTCCATCAATTATTACCTTCGCAACTTTGTCTTGAACTTTTGCTCTTGTTTGGAAAAGGTTGTGCCGTTGACAATTCTCTGAATCTTTCACTTGCACGCTGAGCACCTTGGTAACAACAAGTGAGGTACCTTGCTCATAATCACAATAATTGTGTTCTTCATCATCAAGAGTATCATTAGCAACTTCGTCTTCCAAATCACTTGCTGATTCATACTCTCCTTCCTCAGTGACGAGCATAGTACGGTTGTTTGGGCAGTCTTTGATCATATGACCACGTCCCTTACACTTGAAACACTCAATGTCTCTACTCTTGGATGTGGATCCAATGGAAGATGAACTAGATGACGCTGATTTGCCTTTCTCCCTTGAAGTTTCAGTTCCACCACTACGAGTGTTGGAACGATTGCCACCTATAGAGTTAGTGGTGATGCCTCGACCAACATTAAATTGCGGTACAAACTTACTTCCACTTTTTGTAGTCCGAGTAGTGAATGAGGTTGATTTGTTCAGCTTTGAGTCATCTTGCAATTGTCGTTCAGCCTTTGAAGCAAGATGCACCAACTCTATGACATTTCGGTAAGGTTGTAGCTCAACAATCCGTTTCACACTTGTGTTCAACCCATACAAGAATCGAGCCATGGACTGCTCCTCATCTTCTTGTGTATCGGCACGTATAATAGCCTTCTCCATCTCCTTGTGGTACTCCTCAACAGATTGTTTACCTTGCCTCAAGTTTTGAAGCTTGTCAAAGATGTCTCTTCTATAGTGTCTTGGAATGAATCTCGCCCTCATCTCACGCTTCATTTCTGCCCAAGTAGCAATAGGGAATCCTTCTCCTTCTTCTCGTTGTCGCTGGACTTGTTCCCACCATATAAGCGCATAGTCTTCAAACTCCAATGAAGCCATGGCAAGCTTCTTCTCTTCGGAATAGTTATGCATGCGGAAAATCTTATCAACCTTCAACTCCCATGTAAGATAAGCTTCTGGATCAGATCCTCCTTCAAACTTTGGCATAGTAAATTTCAGCTTACCAAACCTTTCCTCATCACGAACAAAGTTTCCACGTTGACGGAATCCAGCATTTCTAAACATGTCACGATCCTCATTGTCAAATTCATCATCAATGTAACCATGGTTCATATTACCTCTTCCACGACCTTGTCCTCGTCCATTGAATGGAGCATCTCTAACATTATTCCCACGACCAGCAACTACGTTGTTTGTGTTGTCGGCGACATGGTTTCGCCGTCCTTGAGCATTTAGTGCAGCAACCTCTCCATTAGTCCCCTCAGTCTCATCGCCATGCACACTTGCATCTCCCGTGGCTTGTCGTAGTTCTCGAACAACTTGAGCAACTATATTAACTTGCATAGCAGCAAGATTTTGGGTTAGTTGTTGATTAACATTACCCATAAGTTGTTGAAGATCCTCAGATATTCTATCTTGCTTTTCCTCCAATGACTCAATGCTTTCCCGAAACTCTTGACGAAGATGATCACGTAAAGCATTGAAATGGAGACGTGTGATGGGCTGATTGAGTTGTTCAGCGCCATCAATTTCATATTCATCTCCATCACCTGCCATGATTAGCTGTGGAAAACTCTATACTAAAGATAAATGTGTATGAAAGAAAAAAAAAGAACCTCAAACCTCACTTTCTCTTACCAACCGATACTCGTGAAGATTCCAAGTGAGTGCAGATTTGTGTTTTACTTCGGTGATGATGGTTGGTCCAAAAGAGTGAACAATCAAGCGCATACAAGTCGAGAATCACACAACAATGGCTGATTTTGGATGCACTACTCAATAGACTGGATGAAATCCCTACAAATTCAGCAACTTTTTTTTTTGCTTTTTTTTTCTTTTTTTTGCTTTTTTTTGCTTTTTTTTTGCTGTTTTTTTTTTGACAGAATTGAAATCAACAAAACTACAAAGGGATAGATGGTACCAATGTAACAATGGCTCTGATACCAAATGATACGGGGCGGAAGCGGGACTTCACGATGTAGGATTTGATGGAGGAGGATAGGTAGTGCAACCCGACGACTCTTGAAGCCAACCACTGCTTGTGCAATGACCTGCAACAAGTAATTGCCTAACCACACTCTAAGTTTCCAAACCACACAACCACGCACGAAGTTGGAAGCACAATTTGGTTGCCGTCGAACGACCGCTTATGCAATCTCACAAGGAAACTACAAGAGCAAGGGGGTAGAGAACTCTCTCTTGAAAAAAGATGTAGCAATAGCTAAATCTGAAATGTTGATGAATAAAATTTTCCAAAATCTGAATGTGGTTTCAAAATACATGTAGATGAGGATTAATACTAAGAAATGAAAGTAAATGCATGTGTTGTGGACTTGTGCAGCCACCATGGGATCTTGAGTAGCCTCTTTTGAGCAATGAGCAGCCACCATGGAGTCTTGTGCATTCTCCTTTGATCCTTGTTCAGCCATAAGTGCCCATGATTGATCTTTGTGCATTACTATTAATAGCCATGCTTTCAATTTGTTCTTGGTTTGATGTGCTAAGGGAAAAGCATCAATTCTGGTCCTTTATTGCTTTCTTTCTTGCACTAAATGATGTTAGACTTCTCCCTTTGTTCTTCGTGCATGAGTCCTCCATAAGTGTCCCTTCTTTATGGCCATCCACTTTTGAGAATCTGAGTAATAAAAGCACACTAGATTTAGGCAGCATAAAGTTCTCATCAATTGTAGTATAACAATCAACTAGGAGTGAATTCACCTCATGTTGAATTTGTTTTGCTCGGTTCCTAGTCATTGGACCTTTGAAAGCTTTTTTCGTCGATGCATCAGCTTGTAGTTGTATAGGATTACTTGTAATAGTAGATGACCGACGAGGTGAGGCTAGTGTGTCCTCATCATTTGATTTTTTAAATCTAATATGTTTTTGCCTTCTACTGTGGTGGCACCTAAATTAGAGATGAAACCTCTACATGAGGATCTGAAGTTTTCATTTTCGGGGGAGAATGACACACTGCCAGTCATCATCCAAAACAGGCTAGAAATAGAACAAGAAAGGCGGTTGATCGAGGTGCTGAGTAGCAACAAGCTAGCTATCAGATAGACACTTACAGATATCAGAGGAATCAACCCGGCTGTATGCATGCACCGAATTTTATTGGAGGATGGAGCCAAGCCTTTTAGAGAGCCTCAAAAGACACTGAACCCGATTATGATGGAAGTAGTACAGAAGCAAATTCAGAAGCTGTTAGATGCTGATGTCATCTACCCCATTTCAGACAGTCAGGGGGTGCGTCTGGTACATGTGGTGGTGAAGAAGACAGGAATTTGTGTCGAGAAGAATATTGTAGGTGAGATGGTGACCACTAGGGTCAAGAACGGATGGCGCATGTGCATCGATTATAGGAAGTTGAATACCGTGACGCATACGGATCACTTTCCTCTTTCGTTTATTGATCAGATGCTTGACAGGCTGGTAGGTAAGCTTTATTTCTATTTTCTTGATGGATTTTATGGTTATAATCAAATTCTTATTACACCTGAGGACCAGGAAAATACTACCTTCATATGTCCCTTTGGCATGTTTTCTTTTTGACATATGTCTTTTGAATTGTGTAACGCATCCGTCACTTTTCAGCAGGTGGTTCCTAGCATATTTTCTGACGTGATAGGTACTTTTATTGAGTGTTTATGGATGATTTTACCGTGTATGGTGACACTTTTGATGCATGCTTGGATAACCTGAGAAGAGTACTAGAACGCTGTGTTTCTATGAATTTGGTGCTCAACTATGAAAAGTGTCACTTTATGGTTACTCATGGTGTGGTTCTTGGTCATATTGTTTCACATGAAGGTGTTAAGGTTGACAAGGCAAAAATATATTTAGTTCTTAGTCTTCTGTATCCTTCTACGGTGCGTGATATTAAATCATTTCTTGGACATGCTGGTTTTTATCGTAGATTCATTAAGGATTTCTCGAGGAAGGCTGCCTTTGATGAGCTGAAACAAGCCCTCACCAGCGTGCCCATCATTCGAGCACCAGATTGGGACCAGCCATTTGAGATTATGTGTGATGCCAGCGACTATGCCTGTACTAGGGTAGAGGGTAGACAAAAAGACTATAGTAATTTACTACGCTTGGAGGACTCTGGATGCAGCTCAGCGAAACTACTTGACTACTTGGAAATAATTATTGGTAGTAGTTTTCACTTTGGAGAAATTTCAGCCTTATTTTCTTGGTACTAAAGTTGTTGTTTTTTATTATGCAGCTATCAGGTACCTGATGATGAAGAAGGAGGCCAAGCCGCGACTAATCAGATGGATTTTGCTGCTACAGAAATTCGACTTGGAAATCAAGGACAAGAAGGGGATAGAGAACACTGTAGCTGACCACCTGAGGCGACTGTATGAGAAGAGGATGCTGGACAGATCACAGAGACTTTCCCAGATGAGCACTTGTATGCTCTCACAGGTAAAGTACCATGGTATGCTCCCATCGTGAACTACCTGGTTGGAGTAAATTTCCACCCTCTTACTCGAAAGCTCAGTGTCTGAAACTTAAGCATGATTCGAAATACTATGTGTGGGATGACCCGTATTTGTGGAAAATTGGTATGGAGCAAATACTTAGGCGGTCTATTCCTGATGTTGAGATTGCTTCTGTGCTTAGTTTCTGTCATGAGCATGCATGTGGTGCTCACTTAGGCCCTAAGAGGACTAACAAAAAAAGTTTAGATAGTGGTTTTTATTGGCAACATGTTTTTAGAGATGCCTATGAACACTGTAAGAGCTATGATAGATGCCAGAGAATAGGCAATATTTCTACTAGGAATGAGATGCCTTAAGTGCCTAGCTATTATTGTTGATGAAGTTTTTGATATATGGGGGATAGATTTTTTGGGTCCCTCTCCTGCATCGTTTGGCTATTTATATATTCTTGTTGCAGTAGACTATGTGTCTAATTGGGTAAAGGCCAAGGCCACTAGATGTGATGATGCTAAAAATGTTGTCGATTTTGTTTGCACTAACATTTTTTCTATATACAAAGTGCCTAAAGGCATAATCAGTGATCAGGGGACACATTTCTGTAATAGAATGATGGTAGCTACTTTGAAGCAGTATCATGTTCACCATCGTACTTCTATAGCTTATCACCCCCAGCCTAATTGGCAAGCCGAGATCTCAAATCGAGTAATTAAGGGGATTCTAGAAAAGATGGTGAAGCCGACTAGGAAAGACTGGAGTCAGAGGCCAGATGATGCACTGTCAGCTTACAGAACATCCTACAAGACACCAATAAGCACCTCGCCTTTTCTGTTGGTGTACAGGAAGGCATGTCAGCTCTTAGTCGAGCTAGAGCACACGACCTTTTGGGCGCTGAAGACGTGCAACCTTGACCTAAAGAAAGCAGGATTGGAGAGGAATTTACAGCGCTATGAGCTTGAGGAGCTACGCCTAGATTCATACCAAAGTCAATCATACAATAAGGCGCACACTAAGCTTGACCACGACAAGTTCATCCTACGACGCACATTGAAAATTGGCCAGCAGGTACTTTAAGTTTTGTCACGATTAAAAATAATGCCTGGTAAATTGCGTTCTAGATGGACATGGCCTTACATAGTGACCAAGGTTTTTAACCACGGTGCACTTGAGCTAGAAAACCCGCAGAGTGGAGACCGTTTCAAGGTCAATGGACAATGGGTGAGGCATTATCCGGGCAAAATCGAACAGCATGTTCAAGAGTTTGAACTTGCCATGCCTCTCACTGCCACATAATGGAGGTACCGTTGAGCCAATGACGTAAAACAAAGGCACTGTATGGAGGCGGCCTAATGGTTTTTCTTTCATTTTGTCTTGAGTCTTGTTTGTCCAGTCTGTGTCTGTCCAGTTAGCAAGTCAACGTGTTTCGTTATCGTTTGGTTGGGGAAACAAACTTATTTTGTGCAGGTAAAGGCATTTTTCATAGAGAAGACTGCGGGTGGTTTGCATATTAACGACATGGACGATGCACATTTTTATTTGACCGCGTAGGATAAATTCATATGGATCGCGAACAGGTTTGACCATATTGATTGGTATAACACAGACAGGTTTGCGGATGACAGACAAATTAAGGGCGCGATTGTTGTTTATTTTATTTGTTTGCCATGGCTATTTATGTATACACGACCCGCAGCTATCATTGACTGAACAGATTGGTTTTTCTCAGAGAGGATCGCGGACGCTAGGCATATTATCTACGCGGACTCTTTGCAAGTTAAGATCTGACTGCGGGTGCTAATATGTTCGTTACCCGTGGCAAGCTTTGACCTGCAGACCAAAAACCCTTCTCGTGGACCATCTCCATCCAAAAACATCCAAAACCTCCTTGACAGTTATACTTTTTGTTTAGTCAAAAAAATTTATATTTGACCGATAAGACCGGTGTCGAACCCAAGGGAGCAAATTTGATTATGCGCTAGGGGAATCAAGTTTTCAACTTGGCTATTCCTAAAATTCAATGATGAGATGGTTATCAATCAAGAACAAGCAACGAGATAGCACTAAAGGGGTTGCATATCAATCAAAAGAGAGTTTCAAGGGGTTGTGCCCCTCCTTGGCGTTTCCCATGATCATGCATACAAGAATTAAATACATTCAAAGTGTTAGATAGTGTTGAACCTAGCTTAGACTAAGGTAGATCACATTTTAATCGAATCTATTCTTAGTCAAGCTCTCTTATAGCTCGAACCTCACTCTCTCGAGGTAATTGGTTCATTCCATGGCATTTATTAGCATTGGAATATCTCCCAAACAATAAATACCATGAACTCGAGTCATAGTTCACTTCAAATCTGTAGATATGATCACATTTATTACATCTAACCATCCCTAAGGTCACTAGATTCGTAGCTCAAGTTTTGCGATAATCAAGTCACCTTGGCATTTCATCAAACACCTAGTGGCATGCAATAATGAAGATCATAGCAAATGTGAATTTAAAACCATAGATTAATCATCCAACATGTGTATACATGATCAAGAGTACCAAGGAGGGTAACAACACCCTCAAAACACAAGGGGACTACTCACACATCATGTAAGACAACATGGTGTGAGTAGGGTTTAAGCACAACAAATGAGAATAGAAGAGGAATAGAAATAGGATGGTTAATCCTAATGTCTCCCTTTGATCTTCACTTCTCCTTTGTTGGATGTTGATTGAAGACGTTGATTTGATCTCCATTGATGAGTATTTTTGCCCAAAAAGCCAGTCCCCTAGGTCAAAAATGCAACTTTCTATTTATAGCCTCGGAAACATTTTGGTACTGTAGCAGATCTCAGCCGCTCGGCTAAATGAAGGTGAAAACATAGCCGGTCAGCTCAAGTTGGCCGGTTGCATTGATTGCGTAGAGCAGGAACCAGCCGGTTGGCTGAACTGAAGATGGAAATCAAGCCGGTCGGCTGAAACTGGCCGATTGTTTGCATCCATAGGTCTTTCATCCTGCCGGTTGGCTGGGTTCTCAGCCGCCCAGCTTAAAGTGGCCGATTGTATCCAGTTTTTTTTCTTTTAGTCAACCGGTCGGGTGAGTCTTCAGCCGGTCGGCTGAAAGTGGCCGATTGCCATGAAATCTGGATCCTTTGTCCAGCCGATTGGCTGGTACAAGGGAAACATTTCCCAGTCGGTCGGCTGGGTTGCTTTTTGGCCACTTTTTGTTCCAAATCTTCGGTTTTTCCTAAGTTTTCCTATTTAGGTTTTGACATTGAGGCTAATGTTATTTTGTACCTGAAACGTACGGAAAGGGATCAAATGACATCAAAATATCGTCGGAAACGAACAAAAGCTATGGTGAAAATGGCTATTAATAAGTCAAAATCTCGACTTATCAACACTCCAAACTTAAGCTTTGTTCGTCCCGAACAAAGTATGAAAATATGTCAAGGTCATGCAAATATCGAAATGCTAGTGGTGCTATGTTTTTCATCTATTTGCCTCACTAGATTTCACAAGGTCTCGATTATTATTCCTAAACATGTTATTGAAAGGTAAATGACAAGTATGTACAATCTAACTAGCTCCTTTTCGTATGCGTGACGAATGCATTTAGCGTATGCATTAAGCCTTTAAACCCCTGGGCTACCCTAGTGGACGAGTTATAGTCTCGTGAGAGTTTTTAGAAAAGGGAATACTCACGAATCCCATATGCACCTATCCCATGAGAATGAATTCAAGAGTGCTCAAACAAGGCGAGGAGTTCTCAAAACCAATCCCTCACCCCAAGCTAGAACTACCGTCACATTATCATCAAAAGAACTTTTGAACCATTTAAGTACCCTTGAGGTTGTGCATTCAAGATTATCAATACTAGGGCTATCAAAAGTTTCATCCAACGATCTACTCATTTTCAAGGCAATACAATGAAGACATAGTTTAGATTGCACAAAAGAGTGTCAACCACTCACCTATGCTAGCTAAGGCTAGGCCATGGGCTCGCGACACGAAACTCATTCCCAAGTTTTAGGCGCTTAAGCCATAATCCGTAAGGGAAGAGGAGTTCGACACTAGAGTTCTTATAA
Organism: Rhodiola kirilowii; assembly: GCA_033675215.1. NCBI lineage: Eukaryota > Viridiplantae > Streptophyta > Magnoliopsida > Saxifragales > Crassulaceae > Rhodiola > Rhodiola kirilowii. Next base: position 22,850,366 of record CM066199.1, read on the forward strand.
ACCAAGCATAGACCAAGTGGTAGTTCCCGTGCAAGCAGAAGGGTCGTCCAAGAGTTAATCCAACTAGCACACAATACAAATGATGCACCCGCGCAAATGTAGGATAATGGAAGAACATAAAGTCAAGTTTTAAGTGCTTCTTATTTTCTTTTTCAAATGGCCTTTGGCCTACAAATGCTTTCGAGGGTGAACTTTTCTTCCTAACCCCCGACATTTGTATATTTTGAAGCAAAACTTCTCGTGTACATCGAGAAAGTTTTTAGTCGGGGCTTTGCCCTCTTTGACCATGAAAATGAAGCTTTTTTTGGGGCCTATTTTTCGCCCTCTTTTGGTTTTGACTCCACACTTAAAACTTGACAATATATTCAATGAATGTATGGAATGCGCGGGGAATAATCATAAGCAAGGCAGTAAGTTAGAAGAATTCAAGTCACCAAGGAGCATACAAGATGGCTATGTTTTTTTCGTGAAAGTTTTTAAAGTGTTTGTTGAAACTCAATCTAAGGTATTTCAACGAAAATACTTAGAAAATTAGATAGACAAGGGATAGCAATTTTATTGATTCACATGAATGCACATTCATAGGACTAGGTCGGTTCTAAGTTCAAGATCCAATAAAAAAAATGAAAAGGAGGCTAGATGTGATTTATAGAGATTAAGATTTGATAGTCACAATCCTATAGGGTTGAAAACACTCCCATGTTAGGGATAAGGTGCAAAAGATGCAATAAAAAATGATATGCATGGCATGAAAGCATGTGAACTATGGGCATTAAACCACTCCACACTTAATTCAAGCTTAGTCCATAAGCGCAAAGAACGATAAAATAAAGGCAAAAGCGCATAGGTTGCAAATGTAGACAAATAAGGTGAATTTTGGACATGAAAATAGTATGTAGATGTATATCCTGTAGAGTGAAAAGCATAAATGGTAAACACCTTCAATATCATAGAAAATGTAGCATACAACCAAAGACAAGTCAAGGGATATCACTCAAAATGGCATACATCATCCAAAATTGCGCCAAAAGGCGACTTAACATCCAAGTACATGATCTAAGCAAGAAGGCATCAAAACATAGGCACAAGTAACATCAAAATGCAATATAAGCTCAAGATGTAGCCTCGTCCACTCCTGGAGTGGCCTCTCTAGTGGAATCGCCAATCCACTCCACTATGGCTCCAGAAGGTGGTGTGCTCGCCTCTCTAGTGGAATCAATCCGCTCCACAGTGGCACTAGTGAGTGGTGTGCCCGCCTCCCAGGGTCTAGTAGATGGCATGTTAGGTAAGGGTGAGGCAGCAAGAGGGACAGACAGCCCTGGATCAACTGGAGCAGTCGTGCCTCTAATCATAGACAAAAGTGTAGTACGGAGCCACTCCGACTCCTGGCGAGCTCTCATAGCCTCATCTCTAGCAGACTCCTCTAGTCGGGTCAAGCCACTCCTCAAGTCAGCCACGCCACTCTTTAAGTCAGCAATGTCGGAGGAGACCTCGGGCTCAGTGGGTGGCTCCTCAGCGACTCAGTCAAATCCCCTCTAGCACGGGGGACACTCTCAACAATAGGCTCCTCAGTGGGTGGCTCCTCAGCGATGGGGGCCTCGGGCTCAGAAGCCGCGGGAGAGGGAATAGGAGAGGAAGGAGGGGATGGTGTAAGGTTGGCTAGGCAATATAAATGGTTCCTCTTCCTGAAGGTCTTCTTCTTCCTCGATGCCGCATCTCTAAGCTCCTTCTTGTGTGGCTTGTCATTCTCCTCCCAAGTGCCATCCACCTTAAGGAGACGCATGTATTTCAAGGTGGGCACGTCTAGGGTCATCGTGGATGGCTCGAGGCATCCATCATGGCCAAAGGTGAAGTTACACCCCATGGCGATAAGAATGATCATGGACCCTCCTCCTAAAGCAGAATTCCTCGATGACTTCTTCACAATGCTCTCGAAGCGGGATGATTGGATAGAAATCCAATCAAGCGCATCACTCTCGTTTATGGCCATCATCAGCTCAAAATTAGGACCAGACACTGCTCTAGCCATATCCCCACGGTTGTTGATTCCAATAGCAATGATGTGGTGAATGATCTTCCAAATCGGAAGGGTGATGGCTGAGGCGTTGTAGGAGGGAGCAAACCACTCATGCCTCCATGAAATGTCTCTCCAAAATCTGCTCTGAATGTGCTCATTCCTACTGATCACCTCTCCTCCCAATAATGGGAAATTGAGCCACTCTTGGATCATCCTCTCCCCAATTAAGAATTCTCTCCCACCAAGCACAAACCTCCAATGTGTGACTCTCTTCCCCTCCCTCACAACATCCAAGGAGCACAAGAACACCTCTACAACCCTCTGATAGGTACCCGGATCATCCAACAAGAGAAAATCAAGCCCACATCGTGATAATAATGATCGTACCATGCCACCGATGCGAAGGTCGTCAAGTGTTTTCCAGTGTGGGTAGAGCGTGGCTACTGCCTCCTTCCCTGCTCTAGTGATAATCCCGAGTCTCTCAGTGTGCTTGGCATCTCAGAATGCAAGAGGCTCAGAGAACGGATAAGGCGAGGGCACGGGCAGATGGGTCTCTAAAGGTCCATCCCTCGATAGAATGGGCACTAGTGCAGTGGGAGGTGCACTAGGCGCAGTAGCTGGCTCTACTGGTGGAGAAGGAGCTCTAGGTGGTGGACGTGCCGGAGTGGTTCTCTTCGTTGTCGGTTTCTTCGCCATGGAACCCCTTGAGGATTTGCTCCTCTTCTTCGGTGGAGGGCTTCGAGAGGGTGGCGGAGAGTCCGTTTCCTCGCTGGAGGATGATCTATCATCTCTTAATACCCTCCTCTTCCAGTGGGAAAGAGGAATGTCGTCCTCGTCGCTTTTACTCGGTTCTTCGGGGTGAATGTCTCTCGAAGGTTCTTGGGCTATTTCTTTGCCCTTGGACATTGATTTGGAGGAGGAGGCTTCTTGAGTCATGGCTTGAACTGGATTGGAAAAACTGAATTTTGGCACTGGAACTGTGACTCAGCCGGTCAGCTGGATGGCGATTTGGAGGTCGATTTTTCTTGGTTTTCCTGGAGGCTTCGTCGGCTTAAATTGGGCTTTAGGTTTTGCAATAGGGACTCGGAGGAGTGATTTGAGCGGTCAGACGGGCGGTTTTGATGGAGGAAGGAGGAGATCGAATGGTGTGGTTCTGATAGAGGCAAAGTCGTCGTATGCCAAATCAAATCTAAATTTATAAGTCCACTTCCTTTAGCTTACTATGAATTAGTAAAGTGGCAAGTAGGACCGAAACTTCTCCAAGGCGAAGACCACTGCCAAGAGTTCCTTCTCGGTTGTGGAGTAGTTCCTTTGGGTCGCATCCAATGTTCTCGATGCATAGTAGATCACAACGGTCTTCTTTTCATCTCTTTGCCCAAGGATCGCTCCCACCGCATAGTCACTAGCATCACACATGATCTCAAATCCCTTGCTCCAATCCGGAGCACGAATGATAGGTGTGCTAGTGAGGGCTCTCTTCAACTCATCAAATGCCTCCTTGCATGCCTCGGTGAACTCAAAAGGGACATCCTTTTGTAGAAGAGTGGATAAGGGCAACGCCTTCTTAGAAAAGTCTTTTATGAACCTTCGGTAAAATCCGGCATGTCCAAGAAAAGACTTGATATCTCTCACCGTGGAGGGGTAGGGCAGAGTCGTAATAACATCAATCTTGGCCTTGTCCACCTCCATTCCTTCCTTTGAAACGATATGCCCCAAGACTACACCGTGAGTAACCATGAAGTGGCACTTTTCATAGTTGAGCACCAAGTTCATAGAGACGCAACGCTCTAAAACCGTGCCCAAAATTTTCAAGCAAGCATCAAAAGTGTCCCCATGCACGGTGAAGTCATCCATGAACACCTCAATAAAGCTCCCAATCATATCCGAGAAGATACTCGTCACCACCCTTTGGAATGTGCCCGGGGCATTGCATAAACCGAAAGACATCCTTTGAAAGGCAAACGTGCCAAATGGGCATGTGAATGTAGTCTTCTCTTGGTCCTCGGGGGCTATAGGAATCTGATTGTACCCCGAGAACCCATCCAAGAAACAAAAGAATGGTTTGCCCGCCAATCTATCCAACATTTGCTCGATGAATGGGAGGGGGAAGTGGTCCTTCCTCGTAACCGCATTCAACTTCCGGTAGTCTATACACATCCTCCACCCATTCTTGACCCTTGTAGCCACCATTTTGCCCTCGGCATTCTCCTCAACTATAATGCTGGTCTTCTTGGGAACAACATGAATTGGGCTCACCCATCTACTATCCGAGATAGGATAGATCACATCCGCATCAAGCAACTTTTGAATATCTTTTTGGACCACCTCCATCATAATAGGATTGAGACGTCGTTGAGGCTCCCTTGATGGTCTAGCCCCATCTTCCAAAAGAATCCTATGCATACATACGGCCGGGCTTATTCCCCTCAAGTCCCCAAAAGTCCATCCAATGGCCATCTTGTACCGGCCCAATACCTCTACCAAACGGCTTTCTTGGTCCGCCTCCAAACCGTTCTTGATGATCACCGGGAGAGTACCATTGTCTCCCAAGAATACATACTTCAAATGGTCGGGCAAGGGCTTGAGCTCCACCTCGGGCTCCTGCACAATAGAAGGTAGACATATGTTAGATTTGAACAATCTAATTTCGTTCACTTCATACCTTGGCGTGAGTGGCCTAGAAACCTCCAAATGGTATAGGGCGCCCTCCATTCCTTCGGCCAAGTCAAAAGAACTCTCGGCCGAATACAAAGCCCGATCAATCACAAGCTCAAGGGGATCCAATTCACGCTCCGGCTGGGCCTCATGGACTAGATCATCCAAGGTATCTAATGCATGGACGGTCTCAAACTCCAATGGGTGCTTCATGGCCCGAAATATATCAAAACTAAATACTTCCCCTTCAAACTCCATGGAAAGCATACCACTTCCACAATCAATCTTCATCTTGGAGGTTTTGAGAAATGGACGGCCTAGTAGAATAGGTGCATGATCATTTGGCCCACAATTTTCCATTTTAAGGACATAGAAATCCACCGGGAAAACCAACTCTCCAACTTGGACTAGGACGTCCTCAATCTTTCCATCGGGTTGCTTACATGATCGATCCGCCAATTGAATAGTGAGCCCGGCCGGCTCAAGAGGTCCAATCCGAAGGCAAGAGTAGATGGAGTAAGGTAGAACGTTGATAGAAGCTCCAAGATCCAACATGCAATTCTCAATCCGGATGTTGCCTATAGTGCATGGGATGGTATAAGTGCCCGGATCACCACATTTTGGGGGCACCGTCCTTTGTATCACCTCCAAAACGTTTCTACTCATCAACTCTTGATCAACACTAGTTCCCTTCCTTTGGTTGGTGCATAGTTCCTTCAAGAACTTAGCATACCTCGGAATTTGCTTGATGGCCTCCAATAGAGGAATGTTGATCTCAACTCTACTAAAGAGCTCCCAAACATCCTTGTCCATCACATACCTCTTCGGGTTTTGGACCGGGATAGGAAATGGCAAGGGAGTGTAGTCGGGCTTAGTTCCGGACGTTGGGATTAGTCCGGACGTACCGGGCGCAAAGCAAGACTGAGGTCTGTCCGCTGGTACCGGGTTCGCTGAAGGGACTGGTCCGTCTGAAGGTCTGAGTGCTGAGTCTCGTCCGGGCGCCTGGTGCGCTGCTGGAACTGATCCGGACGCCTGTTGAAGAACCGGGCTTGCTACCCAAGGAACGGATCCAGGAGACCTGAGCGTCTCAGACGCGTCTAGGGACGCTGAAACAGGTCCGTTCGACAGCGCTGGATCAGGCCCGATTGGGTCTTCTTCGCTTTCCTTCGAGCACTCTCCTTCCTTTGGCTCATCTAGCTCATCAACCAGCCTCTTTCCACTCCTTAGAGTCATGGCACTGACATTGCCCCTTGGGTTTTGCACGGTTTGAGAGGGAAGCTGACCGGTCTCCTTCTTTAGTTCGGACACGGTCGCAGTAAGTTGGGATATTTGCTTTTGGATCTCGGCTATTTGTCCCTTGGTCTCGGCTTGATTTTGCTGAATGGTGGCATTCATTTGGACATGACTTATGGCCAACTCCTTCATCATATCGTCCAAGGACCGGTTTTGTCCAACCGGGCCTGGACCGCCTTGATTGTGACTTGGTCCCGGCCGGTTTTGCATAGGTCCACCTTGTTGGAATTGCCTTTGGGGAGGCCTATAGGGCTGTTGGGTAGTTTGAGGAGCGGCTTGTTGATGATGAGATGGTTGTGCTAAGTCCCTCGGATTGCCATGGCGCCAAGTCTCACCTGCCGGTCCTTGTCCATAAGGGCGACTAGGTCCGGTTCGGTTTTGATACCCTTGATAGTCCCCCATGGCTTTTACCTCTCCATGGTCCTCTTCTAGTAAAGTCGGGCAAGAGTCTGTTTTGTGGTCCATAGCACCACAAAACTCACATGGTTTGGTTTTGGCCGGTTCCCTTCTCATCAAATGTATCATCATTTCCTTCATTTGCTTCACATCCTCGGAAAGATGGCTCATAGGGACCTCGACCTTAGCCACATTTCTAGTACGGGTGAATTCCTCTTGACGGCTATTAGCCTCCTCAAAACGGGCATTCTCGGCGACCTTTACGATCAAGTCCCTTATTCCTCTCAATGTAAGACTAGCCATTGATCCTCCGGCCGAGGCATTCAAAGGAATTTTGTCTAAGGGCTTGAACCCATCCAACAAATACTCAACTAGGAGCTTCTCGGGAAGCCCTAGATTACAACAACTCCCCTCGAGTTGGTTGAACTTCTCAAGATAGTCGTACATCGACTCATTCGGCCCTTGTTTCAACTCTTGCAATTGCCTCCTCACTAGTGAGGCTCGGCCAATGGGGTAGTACTTGGCCAAAAACTTTGCTTGCATTTGGGTCCAAGACTGAATACTAACCGAGGGCAAAGAGAGAAACCAATCAGTGGCCGCGTCCATTAGAGAGAAGTAGAAGGCCTTCAACTTGAAGTCATCTACTTCTACCCCATGGGGCTTGAGATTTTGACATGTTCCATGAAAACGTTTGAGATGGGAAGTAGCGGACTCTCCTTGAGTACCCGCGAACTTAGGCAAATTGTGCACAACTCCGGTGCTAACCAATATATCCTCTAGTTCCGGGCTCTCATAGATACACCAAGATTGGTTTCTAAAGTTAGGAGCCGATAGTTCCCCCATGGTAGGTTCTTGGTAGAACACATTCTCAAAGTTTTCATATTGTGCTCTTGGGGCGCGTTGTTGAGGTTGAGGCCTAAGCGGGGGTATAACCGGTTGCCTCGGATCCATTCGAGCTTGGTCCTCGGGCAACCCTTGGTTTCTCTCGGCCGCTTGCCTTTGCCTCATCTCTCGAAACAAGTTCTCCGGGTTCTCATAGAATGGAGGAATCCCGTCGTTTTGTTCCATGTCATTGTTTACCACATCTTCATCAAAATGATCACTATGATGAGACATGGTTCACAATGTCCAAGCACTAAGAGCAACAAAAAGGTAAAAACAAGAACAACTTTCAATGATTTAACTAAATCCCCGGCAACGGCGCCAAAATTTGATAGAGGCAAAGTCGTCGTATGCCAAATCAAATCTAAATTTATAAGTCCACTACCTTTAGCTTACTATGAATTAGTAAAGTGGAAAGTAGGGGTCGAACCCAAGGGAAATAGTTCACTTACTTGTTGTTCTTTATGCGAAATGTAAAGTAAAGTAAAGACAAGTTTTGGGGGTTTTGAAATTGGTTTTTGAATGTAAGTACAAGTGCAAAAAGTAAAGGTAATGGTTTGTGATCAATGGAGTAAGTATTTGGTTTAGGGACTCTCTTATGCTACATTCATTGATGGACCATAATTATACGAATCATAAACACAGTTAAACCCACTAAATTAGACTGTTTGTCTATTTAACTTTTGCTTGTTAGTTCCGACATTTATCTACAGGGTATTTTGGAGTCTAGAGAGAATACACGCTAAGGAGAGGATTTTACGCTGAAAATATATTACGAGTCATTCCAAGGTCACGATCAGATGCCGACTGAAGAAATCTCAAGATCCTGACATTGAATCACTCAAAACAAATCCAACCGAAGAGCAACCAAAGTCAGTCCGGAGCTGAAATACACCGATAGTTTTGTGAAAACATCACAAAACCTCACCAAACTCACACTCCCCTCCATGGTGACCGGCGGCTTTTGGAGGAGGTGACCAAAGGAGGAAGCTCTCCTCCTTTTACCACCCACAACCGGCGGCTTTCCTCCTCCCCCATGTGGCTTCATCTCCTTGCTCCTCCATCCATCTTGTGACAAGTGTTGCCATCTCCTCCATCCTCCATGCCTATAAATAGAGCTCCTCTTCTCATTTGTAAATCATCCACAATCCCATTCACAATACAAAACACTTATCTCTCTACATTTTGGTACTTTTGTAAGCTTTGGTTTTAAATCTATAATACTCTTGTTGGTTCTTGAGTATTGTAGTTAGTTCTTGAGTACTCTTGTCGGTTCTTGTAGTACTCAAGCTTGTCTTTACTATTCTTGAGTACTCTTGTCGGTTCTTGAAGTACTCACCCCTTTCCCTTACTTACTGTCTTTCAAAAACTATGAGTACTTAGCTATGGTATCCACCTCTATGGATATTCGTAGCTAAACTCTTCATTCGGTTGAAGGGGTGTACTTGTATCATAAAATGTTTTAGGCCATACTTTTAGTGCCTCTTCTTTGTATTCAAAACTTGTTCTATGTGCCATATATTAGGTTAGAACTTCCAAGGTTGAGTGGATGCTTGGAATGGCAAAGCTCTTCCGTGGGGTTCGTAAACATACTCGGATAAGTGGATGCTTGGAATGGCAAAGCTTATCTGAGGAGTTTAACCTCTCTAAAACACCATTTGGTTGGTCGGGAATGACTGGTCAAATGGATGCACACAGGCTCATATACCTTGGAATGGGGTATTAGTCTAAGTAGAACAAGTGCTCTACGACCTTGGAATGGGCTAGACAGTGTGGCAAATCGAGTGCTTGGAATGGCCTTGATACACGTTTGAATACTTAGAAGGATCACTAAAGGTCAATGATAAACAGGCTATGATACAAGGCCCCCGAAACCGAATGCTTTCCTTAAATTCAAACACCGCACGCATTTACTTTCTTAGTATAAACTGCCTTATCAACTGCTAACGTTCCGGAAGGCTTGCCAATCACGCATCACCCGCTGTAAGTCTTCTACTTTTATTTTCAGTACTTTACTTTTCTGTCATTTACTTTTCCGCACTAAAAACCAAAACCAACCAAAAAACACTTACTTTTCCGCACTAAAATCTCAATCAACCTAAAACACGCTCCCTCGCTGTATGATTCCCTCAAAGAATAACTTATCCCCCTAATTCCCTTGGGTTCGACCCCTACTTACCACTTGCTACCCAGTAGTGAAGTCGCGAGTAGCAGACTTATAAATTAATTTTGTACACATTGCCTCGCGACAAGGTAGTGCTGTCAAATTGGCGCCGTTGCCGGGGAATTAGCAGTCGGATAAGTTGTTCTTTCCCTCCCCTTCTCATGACGCTACCCACTACGTATGCATGGACAACAAGACATCTTCCTCTGTTAGGAGGTACGGATGGAGAAGACCCAGTACAACACTGCCAAAACATTCACCATGTTTGCCAACACATAAAACCTGAAAATGAAATGTTAGAGGAATTTAAGCTTAAATGCTTCAAATTTTCTTTAACTGATTTTGCAACGATCTGGTATTACACATCAACCGCTAGTAGTGCAGTACATTTTGTGGACCTTTGCGTTCCATTTCTGAGGGAATTCTCCCCCCCCCCATCCTTACGACAACAAACCCGTGAGAAGATTATGTGCCTTCAACAATCCCGGGATGAGACTTTGGACGAATACTACACGAACTATGACACCATCGTCTCAAGCTGCCCGCACCATGGATTCACGAAGAAAGTTCTTCTTCAAAAATTTCTTTGTGGGATGAGGGCCGATGAGCTGACAAGGATTAACGAAGCAATGAGAAGATCAGCTAGGAACTTGTCCATGGCAGACATGTGGTACCTCATAAAAGACCTGGCCGCAGCCACAAAACGAATACCCCAAGCTGACAGAGGAATGCAGATAGAAGAGGCTGGTCCAGAGACAGATGAAGAAGATACTCCCGAGCCATCTGAAGAATCAGACATGGAAAGCATCGGGAGCAACGAGGAAAAACCTTCATGGAAACTGAATGCCGTGTCAGCAATGGAAGAACTCTAGAATACCACCAGCATGCTGCCCAAGCCATACCCAGCTATAATCACCCAAGCAGCCGAGACCATCTACGACCAGATCATCACAGACAGACATGACGAGGCAGAACCAAGCCTTAAGATGCAAGCTTCCTGACTTTTCCCCTTGATCAATCGACAAATTGCAGAAAACTATGTGATCCATGAAGAGGATAAAAAGAGGATGGGAAAAGAGCCTGAGCAGAACGACTCCTTGATGGAGCATGTTTTTGCCATGACTGGACAAGGCTGCCCTAAACACCAGAAAACCCAGTTCAAGAGACTAGTAGTGAAGGGTCCCTCACCTTCTCAGACACGATGGAAGGAGAAACCACCAGAACCATGGGAACTGGACCCAAGCCCGTCGTCCCCCAAAAACCCAGGAAGAGTCAAAGCAAGAATCAAGGTTGGCGCAATAAAGAAATACGACCTGAGCCACCCATGGGATCCAAACTAGTGATCCAGGAATGAGGTACTGTCGAGCCAACGACGTTAAACAAAGGCACTGGTCAGGAGGTAACCCGACACCTATCTTACTTTCAGTACTTTTATTTTCTGTCATTTAGTTTTTTCCGTAAGTCGCTCTCACCCACTTGGTGCATAGAATGAAATGACTATTTAGGAATCGGTTTTTGGAGCAAGACCGGATCAGCCAGGCAGCTTCCGTGAATTACCGGGCCTGCGCTGAGAGTTCAAGGCCCCAGCCGAACTCCCTCGATTATCCAGCCTCAAGCCATGTCGTTCGCTCGACACTTTAAAGGGAGTTCTGTTCTTCCCTTTTCCTTAATGTCATTTCCTTCTCGTATAATATCTGCTTGCATGGCTTTTGAACTAAGTTGTGCTGAAAGGCACGCCTTCGTTCAAAAGTGTGGGGTGAGATCCACCTTTGTAAATAAATAACATGTTTTTCCTTTTCCCTTAATAATTATCTTTTTGAAAATATGAACTTAAGAATGTGAAAAAGATAGATCATAATTCATGCATTAACCTTGTGAAAATTCAACTGTTTAAAAACTTAGAATGTAACTTCTCATTTGTCCCTTTGTGCTGAGATAAACTAGGGATGTGGAGTTGACATAAACTGCCCTAGAGAGGCTTGGCAAGCACTCGAAGGATCGAATCTAACTATATGGTTTTCGAAGTCAGTGGAGGATGCACTTCGGGTTTCAGTGAAGATTGAAGTCATCTCCACCATGCAGTGTTTATGCAAAAAGAAAAAAAAGGCGAGGACGGGAATCAGACCGTCATATCTCTAGTCAAAGTAGCAGAGAAAATAGATGAGCGACCCTCATCTTGACCCGCGCGAAACGGCAAGGATGAGAGGAGCGGGGAGGTATTTCCATATGCTCGCGGGCGATGATTGGACCTCCCAAAAGGCTTGAGAAAATGGACTAGCAAGCCACAAAAAGGCAAAAGCTCGAAGAAGCAAATCAAGAGGCCAAAGGCCCAAAATTGTGAAGGTTTTAACCGAACAAAAAGTGAAGTACACAAATAGTCAAATCAAAGGCCAAAGGCCGATTCACTACAAAAGCTGTCCCTCGCCAAAAGAAAATCAAAGACCAAACCATTGAAACCCGAACCGAATCACGTGCTATAGAAAGCTACAAGGAAACCATATAGTGCGAGACGGTCCCGAGGATGCAGTTCAGGAGCCTGAAAAGGGCTATCTCCCGAAACATCCAAAATAATTTGCATCTCAGCACGGAGGTGCAAATATCAAGTTTCTTCTATTTATTTACACGGTTTAATTTGGTAATAAGTAGTAATGCATGAATTAGGATAAATCGAGTCCCACAGTCTAACTTTCATATTTTAAAAGCTTACTTAGTGTGCCGTCCTTTAATAGCATTGTTCGGGACGAACAACTGAAAGTGTGGGGTGATCTGATGGACCATAATTATACAAATCATAAACACAATTAACCCCACTAAATTAGACTGTTTGTCTATTTAACTTTTGCTTGTTAGTTCCGATATTTATCTACAGGATATTTTGGAGTCTAGAGAGAATACACGCTAAGGAGAGGATTTTACGCTGAAAATATATTACGAGTCATTCCAAGGTCACGATCAGATGGCGACTGAAGAAATCTCAAGATCATAACATTGAATCACTGAAAACAAATCCAACCGAAGAGCAACCAAAGTCAGTCCGGAGCTGAAATACACCGATAGTTTTGTGAAAACATCACAAAACCTCACAAAACTCACTCTCCCCTCCATGGTGACCGGCGGCTTTTGGAGGAGGTGACTAAAGGAGGAAGCTCTCTTCCTTTTACCACCCACAACCGGCGGCTTTCCTCCTCCCCCATGTGGCTTCATCTCCTTGCTCCTCCATCCATCTTGTGACAAGTGTTGCCATCTCCTCCATCCTCCATGCCTATAAATAGAGCTCCTCTTCTCATTTGTAAATCATCCACAATCCTATTCACAATACAAAACACTTATCTCTCTACATTTTGGTACTTTTGTAAGCTTTGGTTTTAAATCTATAATACTCTTGTTGGTTCTTGAGTATTGTAGTTAGTTCTTGAGTACTCTTGTCGGTTCTTGTAGTACTCAAGCTTGTCTTTACTATTCTTGAGTACTCTTGTCGGTTCTTGAAGTACTCACCCCTTTCCCTTACTTACTGTCTTTCAAAAACTGTGAGTACTTAGCTATGGTATCCACCTCTATGGATATTCGTAGCTAAACTCTTCATTCGGTTGAAGGGGTGTACTTGTATCATAAAATGTTTTAGGCCATACTTTTAGTGCCTCTTCTTTGTATTCAAAACTTGTTCTATGTGCCATATATTAGGTTAGAACTTCCAAGGTTGAGTGGATGCTTGGAATGGCAAAGCTCTTCCGTGGGGTTCGTAAACATACTCGGATAAGTGGATGCTTGGAATGGCAAAGCTTATCTGAGGAGTTTGACCTCTCTAAAACACCATTTGGTTGGTCGGGATGGACTGGTCAAATGGATGCACACAGGCTAATATACCTTGGAATGGGGTATTAGTCTAAGTAGAACAAGTGCTCTACGACCTTGGATTGGGCTAGACAGTGTGGCAAATCGAGTGCTTGGAATGGCCTTGATACACGTTTGAATACTTAGAAGGATCACTAAAGGTCAATGATAAACAGGCTATGATACAAGGCCCCCGAAACCGAATGCTTTCCTTAAATTCAAACACCACCTGCATTTACTTTCTTAGTATAAACTGCCTTATCAACTGCTCACGTTCCGGAAGGCTTGCCAATCACGCATCACCCGCTGTAAGTCTTTTACTTTTATTTTCAGTACTTTACTTTTCTGTCATTTACTTTTCCGCACTAAAAACCAAAACCAACCAAAAAACACTTACTTTTTCGCTCTAAAATCTCAATCAACCTAAAACACGCTCCCTCGCTGTACAATTCCCTCAAAGAATAACTTATCCCCCCTAATTCCCTTGGGTTCGACCCCTACTTACCACTTGCTACCCAGTAGTGAAGTCGCGAGTAGCGGACTTATAAATTAATTTTGTACACATTGCCTCGCGACAAGGCAGTGTTGTCATTCATCATAGGCATCCAATGAATCATTTACATCCATAGAGTGTGGTGTTCCGGCAAGGGTAACAACCTAAAGTACTCAGGCAAAGGTAGTACACCACGGTTTTCACCGAACTAGGTAGTAGTGTGGTGCCATAGGCAACCTAAGGTATTGAAACCCCACTACCTCACTAGGGACGGTTAAAACTTCTAATCTAGTCCTTATTAGATAGAACAATCCGGCAAGGGTATTGCTCATCTATGTGTACTATTGACGGAGCCCACTGCACTGTCGTTAAGGTGCAATGTTCTCTGTACAAATAAATTTATATTTTTCGCTACTCGCGACTTCACTACTGGGTAGTAAGTGGTAAGTAGGGATTGAACCCAAGGGAATTAGGGGGATACGTTGTTCTTTAAGGGATTTGTACAGCGAGGGAGCGTGTTTTAAGGTTGATTGAGATTTTAGCGGTTATGACTGATGGACCAAAATTATACGAATCAGAAACACAGTATAACCCCTTTATTTAGACATTTTGTCTATTTAACTTTTGCTTGTTAGTTCAGATATATTTTTACAGGGTAATTCAGAGCTTAGAGAGAATACACTCTACAAGAGCTTTTTAAGCAGAAAAGATATTACGAGTCAATCCAAGGTCAAGATCATATGCCGACTGAAGAAATATCAAGGATCCTGACGTTGAAGCACTCGTAATAAATTAATCAGAAGAATCAGGAGAGGAATCAAGACAGCCCGGGGAAGAAACACATTGACAGTTTTGTGAAAAGACTGCACAAAACTGTACAAAACTCACATTTGGGCAAAGTGACCGGCCACTTGGGCAAGAGGTGGCCAAAGCCACCCCTCCTCCTCCTCCACCACCGGCAACCGGCGGCTCTCCTCCACCATGACCGGCGGCTTTGCTCCTCCTCCACATGTCTCCTCCTCCTTCCTCCTCCTCTCCTTCCTCCATGTGTGGCCATCTCCTCCCTTCATTTTCTCCTCCAATCACCATGCAACACTTGCCTCCATCTCCTCCTCCTCCCATGGCTATATAAGGAGGAGCTCCTCCCCTCATTTTAATCATCCCTCACTTGTAAAAAAACACTTCTCTCTCTAAGTTATGTATTTGTAAAGTTTGGCTTTGGAAATAAAGGATAGCTCCCTTGGCGCTTCAACGGTTGTAAGTATTATTTCTAGTATTTATTCAACTGTTTATTTCCTTATTTATAATGTTTAGCGCGATGAATAGTAGCTAAACTAGTAGTTCGGTAGAAGGGGCGCACTTGTATTATAAAATGTTTTAAGACTATTAACTTAGTGTCTAGTCTTAGTATTCAAAACTTGTTCTATGTGCCATATATCAAGTCAGAGTTTCCAAGGTTGAGTGGAAGCTGTCACAAGCAAAGCTCTGCCGTAGAAATTCGTGATCATACTCGGTAAGTGGAAGCTGTCACAAGCAAAACTTATCGAGGAGTTCGACTTATCTAAAACACCACTTGGTCAATAACGTAACTGGGAGATCAAGTGGATGCACTTACAGCTAAGATACTTCGAAAGGAGGAATTAGTTTTGCTTAGAACAAGTGTTGCTTTAAACGATGTTGCAAGTCTTGCGCTACGAAAGGGCCTCGATTCATCTTTGAATACTTAGATAATTCACTAAAGGTCAATGATAAACAGGATATAATACAAGGCCCCTGAAACCGAACATTTCTCTTTAATTATAAACTGTAATTTACTTTCCAGTATTAAAACCAACCAATCAATCAATCAATCACTTAGCTGGTAGCTTTATAACCAACCAACCGACCTAAAACACGCACTCTCTCGCTGGACAACCCCCTCAAAGAACATCTATTCCCCTGATTCCCTTGGGTTCGACCCCTACTTACCACTTGCTACCCAGTAGTTAAGTCGCGAGTAGCGGACTTATAAATTTATTCTTGACGTTTGCACATAACGACTGTGCATCCATCAATGACTAAGTGACTTTTTGGTTGTTTTTAGTTTTGAGTGCTGAAAAGTAAATTACTGAAAATAAATACTGAAAAGTAAAAAGAAAGACTTACAGTGGGTGATGCGTGATTTGTGAGTCCTCCGGTAGATGAGCGTTTGGTGATTGCAGATGATCGAGCAATTTATAAAAGTAAATACAGGAGGGTTTTGTAATTCAAGGAACCCTTGTATCATAGCATGTTTATTATTTTAGTAACCCTTCTAAGTATTCAAACGTGAATCAAGGCCATTCCAAGCACTCGACTTGCAACACTGTCTAGCCTTTTGCAAAAGTGTTTGAAAGTGAATCGAGGCCATTCCAAGCACTCAACTTGCAACACCGTCTAGTCTTTTGCAAAAGTCGTAGAGCACTTGTTCTACTTAGACTAATACCCCATTCCAAGGTATATTAGCCTGTGTGCATCCATTTTGTCTTTCATTCCCGAGCAACCAAATGGTGTTTTAGAAAGGTCAAACTCCTCAGATAAGCTTTGCCATTCCAAGCATCCACTTATCCGAGTATGTTTACGAACCCCATGGAAGAGCTTTGCCATTCCAAGCATCCACTCAACCTTGGAAGTTCTAACCTAATATATGGCACATAGAACAAGTTTTGAATACAGAGAAAAGAAACTAAAAGAATTAAAATATTTTATAATACAAGTACGCCCCTTTAACTGAATAAAGAGTTTAGCTACGAATATCCATAGAGGTGGATACCATAGCTAAATACTCGGGGTTTTTTAAAACAGTAAGAGGAGAAGGGGTGGAATACTCAAGAACCAACAGGAGTATTCCTAATTCCTACTGAATACTCAAGAACCAACAGGAGTATTCTCTAAAGTATAATACTCAAGAACCAACAGGAGTATTATTTCAAAAACCAAACATACAAAGTAACATAAACTTAAGAGAGAGAAGTGAATTGTTGATTGTGGGATGTTACAAATGAGGAGGATGAGCTCTCCTTTAAAGCCTAAGGGGAGGAGATGGATGGTGTAGATGGGTGGCATGTGGTTTTGATCCAAGGGAGGAGGAGGAGGGAAGGAGCATGTGGAGGAGAAGGCCACCACATGGCAAGCTCTTGTGGTGGCACAAAGAGCCGCCGGTTGCCAGTTGGAGGAGGAGGCAAGGTGGCTTTGGCTCTCAAAGCCGCCGGTCACCCAAGGAGGAGAAGGGGAGGGAGCCACCCATGAGTCATCTCTTCCAGAAAAGCCGCCGGTCACTTGGTCCATGGATGAGTTTTGACAGTTTTGTGCAGTTTTTTCACAAAACTATCAATCCAATTTTGCTCCGGTCTGACTTTGGTTGTTTCTCGGTCGAATTTGAATTGAGTAATTCAATGTCAGGATCTTGAGATTTATTCGTTCAGCGTTTGATCTTGACCTTGGAATGACTCGTAGTATCTTTTCAGCGTAAAATCCTCTCCTTAGCGTGTTTTCTCTCTAAGCGCCAAAATACCCTGTAGAAATATATCGGGACTAACAAGTAGAAGTTAGATAGACAAACAGTCTAATTTGGTGGGTTTTACTGTGTTTTTGATTCGTATAATTATGGTCCATCGGATCACCCCACACTTTTAGTTGTTCGTCCCGAACAATGCTATTAAAGGGCGGCACACTAAGTAAGTTTGTTGAAATATGAAAATTAGACTGTGGTACTAGATTTATCCTAATTCATGCATTGCTTACTTATTACCAAATTGAACTGTGTAAATAAATAGAAGAAACTTGATACTTGTACCTCCGTGCTGAGATGCAAATTATTCTGGATGTTTCGGGAGATAGCCCTTTTTAGGCTCCTGGACTGCAACCTCGGGACCGTCTCGCACTATATGGTTTCCTTGTAGCTTTCTCTAGCACGTGATTCGGTTCGGGTTTCACTGGTTTGAGTACTTTGATTTTTCTTTTGGCGAGGGACTGCTTTTGTAGTGAATCGGCCTTTGGCCTTTGATTTGACTCTTTGAGTACTTCACTTTTTGTTTGGTTAAAACCTTCACAATTTTGGGCTTTTGGCCTCTTGATTTGCTTCTTTGAGCTTTTTGCGTCTTTGTGACTTGCTAGTCCATTTTCTCAAGCCTTTTTGGGAGGTCCAATCATCGCCCGCAAGTCTATGGAAATACCTCCCCGCTCCTCTAATCCTTGTCGTTTCGCGCGGGTCAAGATGAGGGACGCTCATCTATTTTCTCGGCTACTTTGACTAGAGAGAGGATGGTCTGATTCCCGTCCTCGCCTTTTTTTTTCTTTTTGCATAAACACTGCATGGCGGAGATGACTTCAATCTTCACTGAAACCCGAAGTGCAGCCTACACTGACTTCGAAAACCATATAGTTTGATTCGATCCTTTGATTGCTTGCCAAGCCTCTCTAGGGCATTTCTATAACCTCCACATCCCTAGTTTATCTCAGCACAAAGGGACAAATGAGAAGTTACGTTCTAAGTTTTTAGACGGTTGAATTTTCACAAGGTAAATGCATGAATTTTAGATCTATCTTTTTCACATTCTTAAGTTCATATTTTCAAAAAGATAATACTAAAAAAAAGAAAAACATGTTATTTATTTATGTACACATGCGGATCTCACCCCACACTTTTGAACGAAGGCGTGCCTTTCAGCACTACTTAGTTCAAAAGCCATGCAAGCAGACAATTACGAGAAGGAAATGATATTAAGGAAAGGTAAGATCAGAACTCCCTTTTTGTGTCGAATGACATGGCATGAGGCTGGATAATCGAGGGAGTTCGGCTGGGCCCTTGAACTCTCAGCGCAGGCCCGGTAAATTCACGGAAGCTGCCTGGCTGATCCGATTGTGCTCCAAAACCCAATTCCTAAATAGTCAAATCATTCTATGCACCAAGTGGGTGAGAGCGACTTATAAAAACTAAAAGACAGAAAATAAAAAGACAGAAAGTAAGATAGTGTCGGGTTACCTCCCGACTAGTGCACTTGTTTAACGTCGTTGGCTCGACAGTACCTTATTCCTGGATCACTGGTTGGGGTCCCATGGGTGGCTTAGGTCGAATTTCGCCACTGTTCCTGTGTTGGTTTTTGCCTTGCCTTTACCTGATTTCTTGTGAGCAGATGTGCTTGGGTCCAGTTCCCCTTGTTCTGAGGGTGTCTCCGTCCAACGTCTCTGAGAAGGTGAGGGACCTTTGACCACTAGCTTCTTGAACTGGGTTTTCTGGTGTTTAGGGCTGCCTTGTCCAGTTATGGTGAAAACATGCTCCATCGAGGAGTTGTTCTGCTCAGGTCCTTTTCCCATCCTCTTTTCAGCCTCTTCATGGATCACATAGTTTTCAGCGATTTGTCTATTGATCGAGGGGAAAAGTCGGGAAGCTTGCATCTTGAGGCTTGGTTCTGCCTCGTCGTGTCTGTTTGTGATGAACTGGTCATAGATGGTTTCGGCTGCTTGGGTGATGATAGCTGGGTATGGCATTGGCAGCATGTCGGTGGTATTCTGGACTTCTTCCATTGCTGACACATCTTCGTTGCTCCCGATACTTTCTATATCCCAGTCTTCTGATGGCTCGCGGGGTTTCTTCTGATGGCTCGGGAGTTTCTCCTTCTGTCTCTAGACTAGCCTCTTCTATCTGCATGCCTCCATCAGCTTGGGGTATTCGTTTTGTGGCTGCGGCCAGGTTATTTATGAGGTACCACATGTCTGCCAGGGAGAAGTTCCTGGCTGATCTCCTCATTGCTTCGTTAATCCTTGTTAGATCATCGGCCTTCATCCCACGAAGAAATTTTTGAAGCAGAACTTTCTTCGTGAATCCATGGTGTGGGCAGTTTGAGACGATGGTGTCATAGCTCGTGTAGTATTCGTCCAAGGTCTCATCCCGGGATTGTTTAAGGCTCATGATCTTCTCACGGGTTTGTTGTCGTAAAGATGGATGGGAGAATTCTTTTAGGAATGGGACGCAGAGGTCCACAAAATGTACTGCACTACTAGCGGTTGACGTATAATACCAGAACGTTGCAAAATCAGTTAAAGAAAATTTAAAACATTTAAGTTTAAACTCCTCTAACATTTCATTTGCAGGTTTTATGAGGTGGCAAACGTGGTGAAAGTTTCGGCAGTGTTGTACTGGGTCTTCTCCATCCGTACCTCCGAACAGAGGGAGATGTCTTGTTGTCCATGCATATGAAGGGGGTTGCGTCATGAGGACATGGAAGGGAAAAACAACTTATCCGATGGCTAACTCCCCGGCAACGGTGCCAATTTGACGGAGCCCACTGCACTGTCGTTAAGGTGCAATGTTCTCTGTACAAATAAATTTATATTTTCCGCTACTCGCGACTTCACTACTGGGTAGTAAGTGGTAAGTAGGGGTCGAACCCAAGGGAATTAGGGGGATACGTTGTTCTTTGAGGGATTTGTACAGCGAGGGAGCGTGTTTTAAGGTTGATTGAGATTTTAGCGGTTATGACTAAGTGACTTTTTGGTTGTTTTTGGTTTTGAGTGCTGAAAAGTAAATTACAGAAAATAAATACTGAAAAGTAAAAAGAAAGACTTACATTGGGTGATGCATGATTTGCGAGTCCTCCGGTAGATGAGCGGTTGGTGATTGCAGATGATCGAGCAATTTATAAAAGTAAATACAGGAGGGTTTTGTAATTCAAGGAAAATATTCGGTTTCAGGGGCCTTGTATCATAGCCTGTTTATTATTTTAGTAACCCTTCTAAGTATTCAAACGTGAATCAAGGCCACTCGACTTGCAACACTGTCTAGCCTTTTACAAAAGTGTTGGAAAGTGAATCGAGTCCATTCCAAGCACTCAACTTGCAACACCGTCTAGTCTTTTGCAAAAGTCGTAGAGCACTTGTTCTATTTAGACTAATACCCCATTCCAAGGTATATTAGCATGTGTGCATCCATTTGGTCTTTCATTCCCGAGCAACCAAATGGTGTTTTAGAAAGGTCAAACTCCTCAGATAAGCTTTGCCATTCCAAACATCCACTTATCCGAGTATGTTTACGAACCCCACGGAAGAGCTTTGCCATTCTAAGCATCCACTCAACCTTGGAAGTTCTAACCTAATATATGGCACATAGAACAAGTTTTGAATACAGAGAAAAGAAACTAAAAGAATTAAAACATTTTATAATACAAGTATGCCCCTTTAACCGAATAAAGAGTTTAGCTACGAATATCCATAGAGGTGGATACCATAGCTAAATATTCGGGGGTTTTTGAACAAAGTAAGAGGAGAAGGGGTGGAATACTCAAGAACCAACAGGAGTTATCCTAATTCCTACTGAATACTCAAGAACCAACAGGAGTATTCTCTAAAGTATAATACTCAAGAACCAACAGGAGTATTATTTCAAAAACCAAACTTACAAAGTAACATAAACTTTAGAGAGAGAAGTGAATTGTTGATTGTGGGATGTTACAAATGAGGAGGAGGAGCTCTCCTTTTATAGCCTAAGGGGAGGAGATGGATGGTGGAGATGGGTGGCATGTGGTTTTGATCCAAGGGAGGAGGAGGAGGGAAGGAGCATGTGGAGGAGAAGGCCACCACATGGCAAGCTCTTGTGGTGGCACAAAGAGCCGTCGGTTGCCGGTTGGAGGAGGAGGCAATGTGGCTTTGGCTCTCAAAGCCGCCGGTCACCCAAGGAGGAGAAGGGGAGGGAGCCACCCATGAGTCATCTCTTCCAGAAAAGCCGCCGGTCACTTGGTCCATGGATGAGTTTTGACAGTTTTGTGCAGTATTTTCACAAAACTATCAATCCAATTTTGCTCCGGTCTGACTTTGGTTGTTCCTCGGTTGAATTTGAATTGAGTAATTCAATGTCAGGATCTTGAGATTTTTTCGTTCAACGTCTAATCTTGACCTTGGAATGACTCGTAGTATCTTTTCAGCGTAAAATCCTCTCCTTAGCGTGTTTTCTCTCTAAGCGCCAAAATACCCTGTAGAAATATATCGGGACTAACAAGTAGAAGTTAGATAGACAAACAGTCTAATTTTGTGGGTTTTACTGTTTTTTTGATTCGTATAATTATGGTCCATCAACTATCCATTATTGCGGCAAGGCATCAAATGGATGTTACAATAAGGATCATTGGCTTGACCAAGCTTAGTAGCAAAACATCTACTTGATCATGCCTTTGATCCATGGAATGATATCCAAGGACTAGTGGAACGTGTAAATGAAATGGAGTGCAAGTGCCTCAAAATGTATACATAAGAGTAGGATCCCTAACCCAAATAGGAAGGGTTTTAGCCACTCATGTTCGTGATTTGAACACAAGAGCTATGGTGCATAAAAGGGATTCACAAGTCACGCTAAAATGCATAGCTTGGAAGCCAAAATGCGTAGGGGAAGAAGGAGTAGAGAGGCGTTGAAATGAGCCAAGACTTTGATCCAAATGACAAGAGTTTCCACTAGCAAGTTTTTGATGTAATTTTCGAATGTTTTTACAAGGGCCAAGGCTCTCCTTTTATAGGAAAGTGAGGAAGGATCTAGACCTTGGAGTGCTCTTAGAGGATTGGCAATTTGACATGCTATGGCCGACTTTCCTCTTTGGGAAGGGAAGGTTTGGCATTTGTGAAGTTTGCATTGGAGTCAGCACACGCCAGGCCACATCAGCCCTCGAAAGACGAGCCGAGAAATCCGGTGGAGAGGTTGTCAGGCGCTGGCCGGGCGCGACCGGGTGATGCTTCTGGCGACCTCGGGCGGGACCGGGTGATGCTTCGGGCGGCCTCGGGCGCGATCGGATGCTCGGTCGGGTGCTCGGTCTGGTGCTCTGTCGGGTGCTCGGTCGGGGATCTCGGACAGGGTCCTCGGATAGGGACCCGGTACTCTCGGCAGGCGCCTAGCTTTCTCGGCACATGCCCTGGTGCTCTCGGTACCCGGTCAAGACACTCGGCACCCGGCTTGGGTTCTTCGGACCCGATTGAGTCCCTTAGGTCCCGAATGACCCCCAAATCATCTTGTGATGCTTTTATGGCCTAAAATGCCATCCTTAAGCTCGTTTCTTCTTTGAACTCCAAAAGGCCCTGAAATCCAAAACGACATTAACAAGTAAACGTTCTCATGATCAAATGTCGTAAATGGTGGATTTTGTTGACTTAATGAGTCGTATAAATACGTCTCATCAAACCACCCCACACTTGAACTTGTTCGTCCCGAACAAGGCCTTAAGTCACAAGAGGAAAAACACATACAAACATCAGAAGTCCTTCTCGGCACCCCTAGATAAATGCTAGTCTAGATGTCCTCTTTCCATGCATTCTCAATCACTACTCAAGGCATTTTACTAAAACATGCAAATAACTTGATACATGTACCTTTTGAGCCGAGATGCAACCCAATTCGGATGAGTGGGAGACAGTCCTTTTTAGACCCATGATCTACACTCTTGGGTCCGGTTCTTGTTACATGGTTATACTTGTTGCTTCTTCTAGCACGTGATAAGTTTGAGCATCAAGGGTTGAGTCTTGGTACTTGCTTGGACATACTTGAGTGAACTTAGCCTTAGGCCTTTGTTTGACTTTGATGATCTTTCACTTTATTTCGGGTAAACCTTCACATGAGTTGATTTTTTTCTTTGAGCTTTGCTCCTTTTGTGAGTTTTTTTGTCCATTCCTTCTTGGGAGGTCCAATCATCGCCCTCAAGCATATGGAAATACCTCCCCGCTCTTTCTCATCCTTGTCATTTCGCGCGAGTCAAGATGGGGGTCACCCACCTCTTTTCCCAGCTACTAGGACTAGAGATAGGATGGTTTGATTCCCGTCCCACCACTTGCATAAACGCTGCAATGGTGGAGTCAACTTCAAACCACAAGTCTCGAAATAGACATGATGACACAACAAACTAACCACCCCACCCCACACTTTTGAAACGAGCCGTGTCCTCACGGCACAACTCAATTTCACACAATATGCACAATATAAGTGAAAAGGAACAAGGTACAAAAGTAAAACGGAACTCCCCTTATGATGTCCTTGCATGTCATGAATTGACAAGGCTCGGACTTGCATCAGTCGGCTGAAACTCACGGAGAGCCGGGTCGGGCTTGGTCTTTCTCGGGCGCAGGCCTCGCCTTCCTCGGGCGCAGGCCTCGTCTTCCTCGGGCGCAGGCCTCGGCTCCTCGGGCGCAAGCCTTGGCTCCACGGGCGCAGGCCTCGGCTCCTCGGGTGCAGGCCTCGGCTCCCTGCTAAAGTGCGTAGCAGACTCGGCATCAGGCATTCGGTCCTCGGTCTCGGACGCGCCCAAGTCCAGTCCTCGGTCCCGCCTGAATCTGCTTAAAATGCGTAGCAGAACCGGCAAAATGCGTATCAGATTCAGAAACCCGACCTACAAAACAACACCTTTCCTTTCCAACTATAATGGGGTAAGGGATAATAAAATGCAAGGAAGTAAATGTAGAAAACACTGTAAAATGCCAGGCTACCTCCTGGCGAGCGCCTTTGTTTAACGTCGTTGGCTTGACGGTACCTTCTTCAAGGAGGTTCGGGTGGCTCGGCTAGGTCACACTCTTGGGCGGGCGGTGTGTCTTCCCCATGATAGGGCTTAACCCTTTGTCCAATTACCTTTAACCGGTTCCCATCTCTTGGATTCTCGAGTTCTATGGCCCCATGGTTGAAGACTCGAGCCACAATGTAAGGACCGGTCCATCTAGACCAAAGTTTCCCGGGCATCAATTTTAACCGAGAGGAGAAGAGGAGGACCCTTTGTCCTACTTCAAAGTTGCGACGGAGGATGTACTTGTCATGATATAGCTTTGTCCGTGCCTTATAGTCGAATTGCCCCTCATAGGCCTCAAGCCTCAACTCCTCAAGCTCACACAATTGTATCTTCCTTTCTAACCCGGCCGCCTTCAAATCCAAGTTGCATTGCTTCAAGGCCCAATATGCCTTGTGTTCCAACTCCACCGGAAGGTGACATGCCTTACCATAGACTAACCAAAAAGGAGAGGTCCCAATGGGTGTCTTGTAGGCCGTCCGATATGCCCATAAGGCATCATTCAACCTTTGGCTCCAATCCTTCCTTGTTGGCTTCACCATTTTCTCAAGAATCCCCTTAATCTCGCGGTTGGAGATCTCCGCTTGTCCATTTGTTTAGGGGTGGTAAGCCGTGGAGGTCCTATGATGGACGTGATAGTGTCTCAAAGTGGCGGCCATCATTCTATTGCAAAAGTGTGTGCCTTGGTCGCTTATGATGGCCTTAGGCACCCCATACCTACAAAAGATGTTAGTGCGAAGAAGAATATTATCATGAAGTTTAATAATATTCTATTTAGATCACGAGCTAAATGACGAGCTAAATGTTAGTGCGGAGAAGAATATTATGTAGCTACAAAAGATGCACCCCATACCTACAAAAGATGTTAGTGCGAAGAAGAATATTATCATTTCAATAAAAAAGTTCAATAATAGATATTATCATAGACATACCTCGTTATCCGGCAAGGGTAACAACCTAAAGTACTCCGGCAAAGGTAGTACACCACGGTTTTCACCGAACTAGGTAGTAGTGTGGTGCCATAGGCAACCTAAGGTATTGAAACCCCACTACCTCACTAGGGACGGTTAAAACTTCTAATCTAGTCCTTATTAGATAGAACAATCCGGCATGGGTATTGCTCATCTATGTGTACTATCCATTATTGCGGCAAGGCATCAAATGGATGTTACAATAAGGATCATTGGCTTGACCAAGCTTAGTACCAAAACATCTACTTGATCATGCCTTTGATCCATGGAATGATATCCAAGGACTAGTGGAACGTGTAAATGAAATGGAGTGCAAGTGCCTCAAAATGTATACATAAGAGTAGGATCCCTAACCCAAATAGGAAGGGTTTTAGCCACTCATGTTCATGATTTGAACACAAGAGCTATGGTGCATAAAAGGGATTCACAAGTCACGCTAAAATGCGTAGCTTGGAAGCCAAAATGCGTAGGGGAAGAAGGAGTAGAGAGACGTTGAAATGAGCCAAGACTTTGATCCAAATGACAAGAGTTTCCACTAGCAAGTTTTTGATGTAATTTTCGAATGTTTTTACAAGGGCCAAGGCTCTCCTTTTATAGGAAAGTGAGGAAGGATCTAGACCTTGGAGTGCCCTTAGAGGATTGGCAATTTGACATGCTGTGGTCGACTTTCCTCTTTGGGAAGGGAAGGTTTGGCATTTGTGAAGTTTGCATTGGAGTCAGCACACGCCAGGCCACGTCAGCCCTCGAAAGACGAGCCGAGAAATCCGGGGGAGAGGTTGTCAGGCGCTGGCCGGGCGCGACCGGGTGATGCTTCGGGGGCCCTCGGGCGGGACCAGGTGATGCTTTGGGCGGCCTCAGGCGCGATCGGATGCTCGGTCGGGGATCTCGGACAGGGTCCTTGGATAGGGACCCGGTACTCTCGGCAGGCGCCTAGCTTTCTTGGCACATGCCCTGGTGCTCTCGGTACCCGGTCAAGACACTCGGCACCCGGCTTGGGTTCTTCGGACCCGATTGAGTCCCTTAGGTCCTGAATGACCCCCAAATCATCTTGTGATGCTTTTATGGCCTAAAATGCCATCCTTAAGCTCGTTTCTTCTTTGAACTCCAAAAGGCCCTGAAATCCAAAATGACATTAACAAGTAAACGTTCTCATGATCAAATGTCGTAAATGGTGGGTTTTGTTGACTTAACGAGTCGTATAAATACGTCTCATCAGGTTCCGTCGGGATCGGGAATGGGGATGCGGCTGGTTGCAGGGACTCGGATGGGATGGCGAGGTGCTGGACGGTGAGGCGACGGCAGGGCGAGGTGGTAGAGCGGTTAGACGGTGGGCGGAGTAAGTTTGGGTGAGGTTCGACTGGGAAAGTCAGGGTCGACTGTTGGGGTGATGGGGTCTGCTGGAATGAATTTGAAAAGAGGAGTTGGATTATTTGGATAACAGACTCCCAGCCGGTCGGCTGAAACAATGAATTTCCAGCCGGTCGGCTGGAATTCGGAGTCCAGCAATTGCCCGATTTTTTATTTCAAAGTCGTACCCAACTCCACACTTAGTAATTTTCACTCCGCAACATGAACGAGCATCACTCAAAATTCACATAAAACTCAATACAAACTCGAAGCATGCCCCAACAAAAAATCACTAGCATACATATGATTTTCAACGAAAGGCAAGCTAGGATCACCCACTCCACACTTAAGACATCACCACTATCAAGAATTTCCATGCAATCCTCATATCACACCAAACACACCTAATCATGCATTTAAAATCATCCTAATACCAAGCCATACCAAAAATCCAAAACATGCATGCCACACATATATGAAAATTACTTGTGCATAAATGGACAACTCACAAACCGGGGTACCTCCCGTAAGGGCCTAGTTTAACGTCTTGGCAAAGACCGAGCCGAATCTCCTTTTTAGAACACACTTGAGGAGTCCTTTGCTTGGATCCCTCCTTAAGCGGACTTGTACAATATTGGGAGACTCAATCCGGATTCTTTGAAGAGTTGCAAGCAACTTGTTTAATAGCCCTTTTCCAAAGTGATGGTGGCTTCTCACCCTTTGATGATTTTGCTTTTCCATTCTTTTTCATCTCATCGTCGGATCATGATTCATATTGATCAAAGGAGGGGTCTTCATCGGGTTCAAGTCTTCAGCCGGTTGTGCAACTCCTTCATATCAACTTTCTCGCCCTTAGCAACTTCGGCTCCCTCCTCCTCTACCTTTTTCTCAATATTAGCCACTTGTTCTCCTTTTGGCTTTTCTATCTTTACCTTTTCTCCACCAATCTTTAGGGTCAATTTCCCTTTTCCAACATTGACTTTAAAACCGGCGGTGGTCAAGAAGGGACACCCATGATCAATGATGAAGTGAAGTTGTCCCCCATATCTATCATCACAAAGTCGCATGGAATGTAGAATTTGTTGACTTTGATTGGGACATTCTCCACTAGGCCCCAAGGGCGCCTTGTAGTGCCATCCGCGAGTTGTAGTGTCATTTTAGCGGTCTTCACCCCTTTCAATTTTAGCTTGTGGTAGATGGCAAGAGGCATAACGCTCACACTAGCCCCGAGATCGGCTAGTGGACTTGAGAAGTTCATATCTCCTATTGAGCAAGGGATAGTGAATTTGCCGGGGTCTTCCATATTTTGGGGAATTTGTATTGAAAAGATGACACTACATTTGTGGTTGAGGGGATGGGGATCATCTTCTTCAATGGTCCTTGACAGGTCCTCGTTGGTACCTACAAATTTGA
Organism: Rhodiola kirilowii; assembly: GCA_033675215.1. Classification (NCBI taxonomy): domain Eukaryota; kingdom Viridiplantae; phylum Streptophyta; class Magnoliopsida; order Saxifragales; family Crassulaceae; genus Rhodiola; species Rhodiola kirilowii. The sequence continues at coordinate 22,878,372 of CM066199.1, forward strand.
ATTTATAGTTCCTTACTCTAGACTGTGGGTTAGTACAGTGGCAAGCAAGGGTCGAACCCTAGAGAGCTAGATGGCTACTTATTGTTCTGTAAGAAAGAAGACAATTGGTTGTAACTGATTAGGAAACAGTGCAAAAAGGAAATAAGACGAGTGTGTATCAATGAGAGAGAATATTCAGACTAGGGTTTCTAATCGTGACTTGGTTTAACCTTGATTTTTAAGTGTTTAATTCTGCGTTTCTTAAGTGTGGTTACTCCGGGTCAGGTTATAACCTAAGGTAGGACCGTTAGATCACTACGCCACAATCTACTCCTGGTCAGGTTATAGAATTCTAGTTCTAGCAAACCTAACGTTTTATGCAAATGTTAAAACTAGAAATAGAAACTTTGCTATCATGTGATACTCTAAGTGTCATTTTTGATAAAACATCCTTTTCTGGCCTCATTTATGATTTTCATTTTAATTTACAACTAATTCAAATGGTCTTTACAACAAAAAGATAATTTTTTTTTAATGCAATGCACCAATAAGGCAAGTGTCACAACACCCTTATACTCAACTATGTTTATCCCTTCAGACTTGTTGCCAACCACAGTTTGGATCTTTCTGGCTATGCTTTTCAGTTGATCACACCTTATTCAGACTTTTCCTCAAGAGCATGAGGTATTAAATGCGTCGAACTCTTCATCAAGCTCATTAGAGTGAGCAGATTCAGCATGACACAGCCCAGTGTTGATGTAGGGAGGGTTCTAGTGGCAGATCCAGCGCCTCTAGATAGGAGGGTCCCAAAAAAAAAATTATTTATGCGTGGTCAAAATTTTTAATATTAAATATATATTAATTACTAATAATAGAATTTAAATTTATTTTAATTAATAAATGTGTATTATATTTTATTTTTATAGCTTTGTTGTTGAAAATAAGTTAACTTAGATCTAAAAAATGCGAAGTTGAGTGCGATTAAGTAATAAAACATACTTAATTAAGATATTAAATCAAATAATCAATTTTAAAAATTAAATACTATTGTTTACTGAATCAAACATAATTTCCTTGTAGTTCAGTTGGTAGATGAAAGGGCTAAACATGCTGGTGGGTAGTGGCTGAGGTTCGAATCCTACTAAAAGTAAAAAAATTTGCAAGATTTTAGAGGGGTTCTGGGAAGCTCAGGCCCCCTGGTACCGCCCCTGGAGGGTTCCTTCGCCGCCATGTAAGGTACCATGCTCTACTATGCCGCTTTACACTTTGTGTGGCTGATTGAATGGAGTCGCGTAAGTATTTTTAAAGTTGCACAAAGCCTGGTATGACTATTATCAGTCTCATAATCCCTGTGACATAAGACACGAATCCACAGAGGCAAAATCACTCTAATCGCATAAGACATCATATGAGATAATTTTAAATGCATACGTATATGGAGACATATCAGTCGCATTAGTGGGCCTATGTATGGAATGTGTAAGACCTCCCTGTGACATATGGTCTGTTGTGTAAGCTGTGTTATAGGTGATATATGGTCAGTCCTGTAAATATTGCTATAACTAATATATTTTCAGTCGATTATATGCAGGGGCGGATCCAGGATTTATTGTCACTGGGGGCGACATATTACAAAAGTAGAAATTTTTTACAATTGCTCTCTTCGGATTCTCATTTTCATAAAGCGCCTCATCACATCTTCGTTACTAACGGAATGAAATAAATCATTTTCAATGTAACAAATGAGACCGTCACACAAAAAAGAATCATATATAGTCAAATCTTACGTGACATATGAGCTTCTGATCAAACGAACTTGATTATTAACTCTTAAAATGAAACCTCAAACCTGTGTGTTTTGTAAATTCATAAGAATCATAAATAGTCAAATCTTAGTGACACTATACAAGTGTTACATTCTTCAAGGCTATCAAACCGATTCAAACGCCATCAACAAAGAATTGAGATTGTAATTTCAACAGTAAGCAATCACTAATTCAGTAATTCACCATCAAACAACAAACCCTAATTTTACATTTAACATGTCAATCTTCTCCAAAACAAAAATACCCAAATAAATCAATTAATTAGTCCATCCTTATACCTGATTTCGAGTAATTATAGATGACAAAAATCAATTTGATTTAAGCAAATAGAGGTCGACAACGCATCCCGGCATCTGCACTCAAACGCAGCAACATCAAGTAAAGAATTGGAATTTGGAAGCCGACGCACCCCCACCCCGAAACCCTAATCGCCCCCAAAATCGACAATGCATCCGCACTCAAACCCTCAACCGCATACCATTTGACAGCAAAGCTCAAACCTTTGATTCACGCAGTCGCACTGTTTTGAGATTCACGCAGTCGCAGCCTCGCACTCAAATCGAATTTTTTTTAATTAGGGAATGTAAATCGATTTTGGAAAGCTTAGGGGCACTGGACAGAATAATAAAGTAATTAAAAATATATGGGCAAAATTAAAACATGAGTGGAGGCAAAATTAAAATATGAGTGGGGGCAAACTTGATTATTATACTACTATTAGGGGCATTTATGAAATTTCACTGGGGGCATCTGCCCCCACTCATTCCATGCTAGATCCGCCCCTGATTATATGATTATTAGTCGCGTAAGGGTAGCATATTTATTATTTAGTAGTCACATGTGATTATTTTGGATAGGGCCTTACCAATGTAATTTCATAAGACTGCATGCAGTATTTTTGTTTTCTATATTTATCCAGATTCCGATATCATTTAACTAAGCAACAACTTTTTAATAGAAGAAACAGTTCAACAAAGTCCGAAAGCAGTTCACAAATCGAAATTTCACATCTAAATTAGACAACAACTAAAACGTTTCAGCATAATAAGTTCCTAACTTGAACAATGCACACTTCAAAGAGTTCTTAATCCGAAAGTGAAATTCTACACCCTGTTCAAGCTTGTGTTCAAGGTACAGTTGAGACAGACCTTGAACTCCTTTCACAACAGTTCAGCAGACAGAACAAATAACAGAAGCACACACAGAATGATAATCGAGTTTGGCCTCGCCTACTCTGGGGGTTTTCCCACACCCTAGAAGGGACACAAATCTTTATTACGAGTTTAGAGCTTACACGTGGACTTACGCTTACACCTTGTAATTGCCTAGCCTCTAACACTCCGTCTCTCAGATTTGCAACCGAGGTTCACAACAGTTCACCTCGATCCCCTTCGTCCGAACCTTCAGTTCGACCGTGCTCGACCTTCTCTTGAAGCTCGGTAGCTTTCTCTCGAAAGCGTGTTCGCCTTTGTTGTGTGCAGCAGTTGGATCGCTTCCAGGAAGTCTGAGTAGCACGTTGATAAGACTACTCTTGCACCAATGAATTTCCAGTGAGGAAAAACAACCGGCCGTCGCTTTCTTCTTCTCCAATCGGTAGGGTATACTCGTGTATATTTGATATTGAAAGCGATGGAGATTATGGATGCCCTAGCATTGTATTTATATGCCAGGACGATCTCCAAATCTGCCCCAGATAATCCCATCAAATATTTAGGAAATATTCCTAAATATTTGATGTATATCTTTCTCAAATCGGTGGGAAGAATATACGAAGACTTCTTTCCCAAGTCAGCCACGCCGCCATGTAGATATTCATACAAATATCTGATGTTCGAATTCTTCGCTGGCTGACATCAGATCGAAACGACATTCGATCTTTTCGAACCATCCGGAAATCATCTTGGCGTCTGCTCCACGCTGTACTGTAGTTCCAGAATGTGTTCAAACTCCTCCCGAACTCCTGCTCGAACTGTCTAACTACGTTTTGCCAAATACATGCCACTTAAGGGAACATCAATCTCCCCCTTGGCATTTTGGCAAAACCAAATCTACTAGACAACTAGATCTATCTAACTATCTAGACTTTAGACAACCTTGAGGGAACAAACATTGTCTCCTCTCAAAATACTCCCCCTTTTTGCCACAAACTGGCAAGGGGTAGAATCTAGTTCGAACAGCCAATCAAACAGTGCCAGAACAAGCACACAATATGAAAGTTAAACAAATAGTTCAGAGAGTTGGGTTTTTTAAGGGACCTTCATGCAGATAACTCATCATTTGAGTCCTCACCAGTAGATGTGGCATCAGATTCATCCTCGCTTGGGTAGCTGAGAGCACGAGCCAGCTTGTTGATGCGCCTGCCTTGTTCTTTATCAGCAGTAATGATGGCATTCAGATCTTTCAGCAGCTTGCTTCTCTCATCACGGCCCATTCTGGCTCCCCATTGCTTTGAGGTCCCACCAACATCCTTCCCTTTCTGGTGTGCCTCCTTAAGATCGTTCACATGACGACCTTTGTACAGCTTATGATCAACAATGAACTTGTGAGGTGTCTTGGTGAGAAGGTCACTCGAGGTCTTCAAGTCTGGAGCTTGAGGGATGATCAACTCATAGATCAGGGAAGGGAAGCATATCTGGTGAAGAGTTCACTTTGAAGTAGCATGGTCAGCGATCTGTTTAAACATAACTCTTCCCAGGTTGAACTTCAGCTTGTTCCCGATCTGATAAATCAGTTGGGCCATATCCAGGTTGACCGTTGAACGGTGAGTTGAGGGTCTCCAGTTGAACACCGCGATGAAGAATAGCATTGAGTAAAACGTTGAGAGGTCAGCTGTATGCACGATAGAATCAGGCCGCCACCGAACTGAGTCTGCAGTGATGGTTTCTATAACCTTCTTAAAATCTGATTCTTCTTCATCAGCTACTGGATCATCCATGGAGAAGTACACATTTATGAGCTCAGGATCAATCTTGATTTTCCTTCCTCGAACGAAGAAGACACCACACTCTGAGTCTCTAAGTATCCCAAACCTAGGGGGAAGGTTTGCAATGTCCTCTCTAACAATTTGTTCATTGAACGGTTTACCTCTGTCCAACATCCAGAACAGATCAGTTTGCTTCAGCACCTCGATGACTTCCTTCCCTTTGTAGCGAGACTCCTCCAGGACCCCTTCTGGGATAATTTTCCTTTTCTGAACACATGACCACTTTTTCGCAGCATCTCGATTTAAAAACCATACTCCTTTCTTGACCACGCCAACTGGAACAGTATCAGAATCAGGAGATGGGACCTCACATCTTTCAGCATCCTCTGAAACAGGGATCGGAGCTTCACGTTTCCTCTTTTTGGATGAATGACGGGCGTCGTTGTACCCGTCAAAAATAATATTTCTTTATCTCCGACTAGCAAGTAGTAAGTCGGGTCGTATCCACAGAGATCGGTGTGAGAACCTGTTTACTAAGTATAAGAGTAACAATGGTGTTGTAAATTTTGAACAAGTTAAATAAAAACGCAAGTAGCAACAACGATCAATTATCAAGAGATAAAACGTCACACAGATTCAAGTATCAAATATCAAAGAGAAGTGCAAGCTAGAACTTTCGATTGTGATGCAAGACTAAATCATTGACAAATCCGTTTTGATTTCTAATGTTCTACAACTTAGAGCTCCCCGCTAGGTTATACTCCCCGTTTTTGTTCTAATATTTAACCTCGCTAGAGTTGCATGAACATATACACAAGTTGTCCTAGGGTGTTTAATCCTAGTGGTATATTACTCGTATCCTAGTTTGCTATCCCCGCTAGGTTGCTAGTAAACTTTGATAATCGAAATCAACACACAAACAAAAGCTCCCCCGCTAGGGTTCCACTCATGCTAGCATATCAATTCCATAAACAATGCATAGTAATATGACGCAAAACATAGAAAATCAATATAAGTCTCAAAGCAATACATCACAATGTCGAGTTCTAACCTACACGTACGAGTTTAGCTACTCATTGTAATGGAATACATAATCAAGTTTGTAATGGAATGAAATGAAAATGAAAGTACTGATGTTGAATTCTCCTCCAAGGTTCCTTCAATTCTGCCCTTTTTTGTCTACTGCCAAAAGTTGGCTCAGCCACTCACTTCTCTTCCACGGACCAATCCTTTCTCCAACCTTCGAACCCCAGCTACCCTCCTTCAATTCCAAGGACAAAAGACTTTTCAAACCTTCAAACGTGTGTTCTAAAAAAACACACAAAATCCCCCCGGCCAAAAGACAATTGATTCTTCTTTTTTCTCTCTTTCTTATCTTCTCCCCAATGTGGCTCCTCAAATTCTCCTATCTTCTTCCCCGAGAATGGCTCTGTGATTTCGTCACTTTTTCTTCCCGAGAAAACGCAAATCCGATTTTAGGAAATTTGACACCTGGCAGTCGCGCGGACGTCTCCTGTATTTGTCACCCGCGGAGGTCTCCTGATTTATCGGTAATTGTTCAGACCTCCGCGCCATTAATCCCTAAGCCATCCGCGACCTGCATTGACTCAGACTTCGAGCATATCGGACTTCATTTCTTTCCACGCCAAACATCATCAAATAGGCTCCCTTTAGCCGATATTCCTTCCATGGTCTCTGAATGCACCTGAGAATGAAAACTACACACAGGTAGTGAAATAATATACAAGCAACCACTAAGAGACGGGGTTTTAACATATAAAATAGTCGTACAATTACGACTTATCAAACTACCCCACAGTTGAACTTGTTCGTCCCGAACAAGAACAAAGCCATAGAATGAATTACAATGTACAAGTCATGCTAATCCTTACATCTCAATCCCAAATCCAGCCACTAATCTTATCATGCTTAAGATTCTAACAATGCGAGTAAAGATAGATTTTCGATACTTGTTACCTCGCGAGTTGCAATCCAAACGACCTAGGATGTTTGGGAGATAGTCCTATATAGGTACCACGGACATTGCATTCTTTTCTGAGTTTTGGTCTTTTGATTGAGTCGGCGGCTTTCTCTGACACATGATTAATTCACTGCTTTCATACCGTTGAGTCTTGAATTCCTTAACATGTATGGACTTTGATAAACGACACATCTTTGCTTGAATCAATTAGATTTTGATTTTCTTCTTACTTGATGGTTTGCCTTCGGCTTTTGAATTTGTTTCTTGTCCACATAATCATTTGCGCCCTTGAACCACTCCAATCATAGCCTCCAAATAACAGCATAGGAGTGCGTCTCGCTCTTTTCTCATCCTCGTCCTTTCTGCATGAGGCAAGGTAGGGGTTACCCATCCATTCCCAGCTACTCCGACTAGAGATAGACAGTTTGTTTTCTCTGTCCCGCCACCATTGTGAACGCATGAATAAATTTGTATAACTTGGTGACGGAGCTACTCTCAGGACTAGGCTAGTGAAGCGTCAACCTCCACCGCTTTTCTCAATCATCAGAACCAAAACTCAGAACTTCCTGCAATTTGTCGTACCTTTCTAGGACATTTCTGTCCACTCCACATCCCTGCATATCACAACTCACAAGAACAAAGCATCGAATTTTTTTGAAATTTTGCATTTTTAGTCAAATGAGCACAATAGTCATAAAAAGCTGGAAATGAGATTTCGACATATGAGAAAAGCATAGCAGTGCATCATCAGTTCATTACGACACATAACATGAAAACATAAAAAAAAATTAAAAACAGACACGACACACAACTGACTCTATAACATCCCACCCCACACTTAAATTGACCCGTGTCCTCACGGTACAACTCAAGAGATAAGACGGACAAACAAAACAGACTCAAATAAAAGACAATAAATAAAAAAATAAAAAAGAAGGAACTGGTACTCCCCTAATACTCTGGTGGCGGGTGCGCTGCGATTTACCCTCTGCGATGCACCGCGGACGCCTCAATCATTTACTGCCGCGGAAGTCTCTTCATTTAGCCTCCTTTGAAACTGGCTTAGAGCATCCGCACAAACGGATGAACCATCTTCCTGCATATGATCACTACGAGGATCATCTTGAACAACAACTGGGTGGACCACTGTCTCCTCAACAACAACTGCCACTGGAGCACCACCTATCGCAACTTCTGTCTGCACACCTGGTTCCTCTGTTGGATCACTTGCCTTCTTCAAGGCATCTGAATTGAGGGCAGGTGCAGAGTCTTCAATCCCTACAGCCCGGACTTCTAAAGGCTGATCTGATCTTGGCACTACAGGTACAGAAACCTCCTTTTGCAGATTTACAACAAAATCATCAATATCCTTGAGCACACTGTCTAGATCTTTATCTTCTTTAGCACGATCAGATCCTTCCGCTATTGCATCATTCAACCCATCACCCTTCTCTGATGGATTAACCTCCTCGGTTACAGTCTAAACTTGCTCATGGTGAGTTTCATCAACGATTCCTCCAATATTTTCAATAGACTCATCATCAGAAGCTTCATTAATCACCAAATTCTTCTTCTCCGAGGCCTCAAGAAACTTCTCTGTCTCCTCATCAGATATTGCTATGAGCCTCCCTCTGATTGAACTGATCTTGGCCAGACACTGTCTTGAAGAAACAACTCGGCGAGTCCCCTTCTTTCTCCTTAAACCTCCCGGATGAACATATCCAGAAGCATAAATTTTCTCCCTACATACTCTTGATCCACCAACACCTTTAGGCACGGAGATGTTGCACTCTCCTTCTTTCATGGAGCCATCACCATCTTTGTAGACAACAGAATCTTTTATATTCTTGACGGCTTCATCATCAATCACTGCCCTAATGGCTTCACCACCCTTCTCAGACACCACACTCATATCTTCTTTCATCACAATATTTTCAACAGAATCGACATGTGCAGAAACTGAAGGAAAAGTCTAAGATTTAAGGATCGGAAATACCTCAGAATGGAGAAGAATCGGTGGGGGAATGCAATCGATTGGATTAGACGAATCCTCTGTGGCAAGCGAGGACACTGTCTTCTGCTTTGCAACAGTCTCAGGTCTATTCATATCCTCCATTCCAGACCGAGGGATTTCAACGGCTGTTTCTCTGTCAGTTTTCTTTGCTTCGGCCTTTGTTGTAGAATTGGAATGTAAAGGCGACACCTTTTTCACCGTTGGTACTTCCGATTTCAAAATTCTGGGTTTCGCCGCCAGTGCCTTGGAAGACTGCATGCTCTCTTTCTTCTTCTCAGCGGATTTGACAGTGGATTTCGATGATTTTCTGGTGTTCACCATCGTCGTTGAGCAGACAAAAAGATTGAGAGGGATTGCAAGTCGCCGTTCTAGGGTTTGGACGAGAGAGAGGAATGACTGAACTAATTTGAGTTTGAAGTTACAATCTGCCTTTTCAACTTCCCAAAACTGTCTTCTCATAACGGCATGAAATCAGAAACAAATCTCAGAAAATATTTAAAAATATACGTCTTCAAGCACTGTGCCTTCTGTTCTAGCTCTCTTTCTTAGGTGGTCAGTCCAACTGCTTTAGCTGGGGTTTTGACTCTGACTGACCACCGTTGGGCACAGTTAGTGTTTGACAACCCATAGACCCGTGGAGGATCTGGGTGTTCCAAACTGTGAAATGCCGTGTGAATTGATGAAGGGCTTGGTCAACTGTACGTCCATTGTCATATGCTTTGGAGTTATCGCCCTCTGTTGCCCTATGTATTCATGTTTTCTTGTCTGATTCCTGGCATATTTCTGTGAGCATAGTACGAACTCCATCTGCAACTGTAACACCTTCTGGTCCATCAATTTCTTGGTACACTTGTCAGCATAGATTTGTGCGTTACTCCAATAAGACCTTGTGTGGAGGGTCTTGTCCACTCCCCGTCACATAAATCGATGTCTAGCGTGTATATAGTCTAGAGTAAACTGTTGTTTGCCATAGCCCTTGATGGACCATAATTATACGAATCATAAACACAGTTAAACCCACCAAATTAGACTGTTTGTCTATTTAACTTTTGCTTGTTAGTTCCGATATTTATCTACAGGGCATTTTAGAGACTAGAGAGAATACACGCTAAGGAGAGGATTTTACGCTGAAAAGATGTGACGAGTCATTCCGAGGTCAAGATCATACGCCGACTGAAGAAATCTCAAGATCCTGACATGGAATCACTCAAAACAAATCCAACCGAGGAACAACCAAAGTCAGACCGGAGCAAAATTGGACTGATAGTTTTGTGAAAACTGCACAAAACTCACTCTTTTCCTCATGGTGACCGGCGGCTTTGGGTGGAATGGATGATTCATGGGTGGCTTCTCCCCCTTCTCCTCCATGGTGACCGGCGGTTTTGTGGAGGAGGTGACCAAAGTCACCTCCCCTCCTCCATTTCCTCCTTGCAACCGGCGGCTCCTCCACACACCACAAGAGCTTGCCACTTGTCTCCTCCTCCACCACAACCTTCTTCCTCCCTTCTCCTCCCTTGGATGAAAGCCATCTCCACCCTCCATTCTCTCCACATTTGGCTATAAATACCAATGCCAAACTCATTTGTAAATACACATCCATCCCAAAATCGAAAACACTTATCTCTCTAGAAAGTTTGGCATTTGTAAGTTTGGTTTTCAATATATAATACTCATGTTGGTTCTTGAGTATTATAGTTCGGTCTTGAGTACTCCTGTCGGTTCTTGAGTACTCAAGTTTTTCTTTATTCTCGAGTACTCTTGTCGGTTCTTGAAGTACTCACCCCTTTCCTTTACTTACTGTCTTTCAAAAACCGTAAGTACTTAGCTATGGTATCCACCTCTATGGATATTCGTAGCTAAACTATTCATTCGGTTGAAGGGATGTACTTGTATCATAAAATGTTTTAGACCCTGCACTTAGTGCCTCTTCTTTTTATTCAAAACGTGTTCTATGTGCCATATATTAGGCCAAAACTTCCAAGGTTGAGTGGATGCTTGAAATGGCAAAACTCTTCCGTGGGGGTTCGTGAACATACTCGGGTAAGTGGATGCTTGAAATGGCAAAGCTTATCTGAGGAGTTCGGCCTCTTTTAAACACCATTGGTTTTGATCGGAAATGACGGATCAATGGATGCACATAGGCTAGTATACCTTGAAATGGGGTGCTAGTCTAAATAGAACAAGTGCTCTACGACCTTGAAATGGGCTAGACGGTGTGTGCAAATCGAGTGCTTGAAATGGCCTTGATACACTTTTGAATACTTTGAAGAATCACTAATGGTCAATGATAAACAGGCTGTGATACAAGGCCCCCGAAACCGAATGCTTTCTTTAGATTTAAAAAACCCCTTGCATTTACTTTCTTAGTATAAACTGCTCTATCAACTGCTCACCTTCCGGAGGACTTACCAATCACGCATCACCCACTGTAAGTCTTCTACTTTTATTTTCAGTATTCACTTTTCTGTCATTTACTTTTCCGCACTAAAAACCAAAACCAACCAACCAACCAATCACTTACTTTTCCGCACTAAAACCTCAATCAACCTAAAACACGCTCCCTCGCTGTACAAATCCCTCAAAGAACGACTATCCCCCTAATTCCCTTGGGTTCGACCCCTACTTACCACTTGCTGCCCAGTAGTAAGGTCACGAGTAGCGGAATATAAATTCGCTTGTGCACAGAGAACACCGCACCTTAACGACAGTGCGGTGGGCTCCGTCAAAACTGGCGCCGTTGCCGGGGAATTAGTTACTTAATCGGATAAAGTTCTTTAAATCGATACTCGCTTCAAAACAACCATGTCTCGCGAAGGAAGCCACCATGACTACCCGGATGACGAAGAAATAAACCTGTACGATCAGAATGATGAGGTGCCACTTCCATTTATCGACGATCCGGAACAACTCATCAGAAACAGAAGAGCTCGTGATAGGGAGGCCATCCAAAGATACCAAGGATACAATAACAACAACAACTACGCTCAGAGAGAAATACAACAATACGCCCCTAAACCAGCTCAATCATTCTACCGACCTCCCCATAAGCAGTACAACCAAAACTCTCCACCGGCTAGCCAATATCAACAGAAGGCTCCAAATCAATACCAGGCGGGCCCGAGTAATCAGCAAGGACCAAACAAGTGGCTGGAAGACATAATAAAGGAGCTCTCAGGAACTGTGCAGCAGTTGTCAGGCTCTGTACAGCAGTTAAGTACTATTGTGCACCTATGCCAGGCAAAAACTGACGGGGCAATTTCAGAATTAACCAAACAAATGTCTCAGCTAGCTACCTTAATGTCCGCCCTTACTAATGAGCCCATCAGACTTCCTTCACAAACCATCCAAGACCCAAAGAGGAATATTAACGTAGTAACAATGTCAGAAGTGAAGGAGGCACTAGAAGAAGCTGCACGACCCTCACAACCAAGGAAAGAAGAATTCGTTAGTATGATTGGGGAAGACGAAACACGAACACTCGAAGAACTGAGAGCCATGGAAATACTCAAAGATGCACAAACTGCAGCCCTACTGAAAAAACAACAACGAGGACCAGCAGCTATGGTCAAAGGACCCTCACCTTCTCAGAAACATTGGAAGGAGACACCACCTGAACAAGGGGAACAGGACCCAAGCACATCATCTCACGAGAAATCGGGGAAAGGCAAGGAAAAAATAAAAGTAGAAACTCCGCAACACTACGACCTGAGCCACCCGTGGGATCCAAACCAGTGATCCAAGAATGAGGTACTGTCGAGCCAACGACGTTAAACAAAGGCACTGGTCGGGAGGTAACCCGACACCTATCTTACTTTCTATCTTTTATTTTTCTGTCATTTAGTTTTTTTCCAATAAGTCGCTCTCACCCACTTGGTGCATAGAAGAAATGACTATTCAGGAATCGGACTTGGGTGCAACATTAAGCCAGCCAGGCCTACGCCAAGAGTTCAAAGCCCCAGCCGAACTCCCTCGATTATCCAGCCTCATGCCATGTCGTTCATTCGACACAATAAAGGGAGTTCTGTTCTTCCCTTTTCCTTGATGTCATTTCCTTCTCGTATAATATCTGCTTGCATGACTTTTGAACTAAGTTGTGCTGAAAGGCACGCCTTCGTTCAAAAGTGTGGGGTGAGATCTACCTTTGTAAATAAATAACATGTTTTTCCTTTTCCCTTAATAACTATCTTTTTGAAAATATGAACTTAAGAATGTGAAAAAGATAGATCATAATTCATGCATTAACCTTGTGAAAATTCAACTGTTTAAAAACTTAGAATGTAACTTCTCATTTGTCCCTTTGTGCTGAGATAAACTAGGGATGTGGAGTTGACATAAATTGCCCTAGAGAGGCTTGGCAAGCACTCGAATGATCGAATCAAACTATATGGTTTTCGAAGTCAGTGGAGGCTGCACTTTGGGTTTCAGTGAAGATTGAAGTCATCTCCGCCATGCAGTGTTTATGCAAAAAGAAAAAGGGCGAGGACGGGAATCAGACCGTCCTATCTCTAGTCAAAGTAGCCGAGAAAATAGATGAGCGACCCTCATCTTGACCCGCGCGAAACGGCAAGGATGAGAGGAGCGGGGAGGTATTTTCAAATGCTCGCGGGCGACGATTGGACCTCCCAAAAAGGCTTGAGAAAATGGACTAGCAAGTCACAAAGAAGCAAAAAGCTCAAAGAAGCAAATCAAGAGGCCAAAGGCCCAAAATTGTGAAGGTTTTAACCGAACAAAAAGTGAAGTACTCAAAGAGTCAAATCAAAGGCCAAAGGCCGATTCACTACAAAAGATGTCCCTCGCCAAAAGAAACTCAAAGACCAAACCATTGAAACCCGAACCAAATCACGTGCTAGAGAAAGCGACAAGAAAACCATATAGTGCGAGACGGTCCCGAGAATGCAGTCCAGGAGCCTAAAAAGGGCTATCTCCAGAAACATCCAAAATAATTTGCATCTCAGCACGGAGGTACAAGTATCAAGTTTCTTCTATTTATTTACACAGTTTAATTTGGTAATAAGTAAGTAATGCATGAATTAGGATAAATCGAGTCCCACAGTCTAACTTTCATATTTTAAAAGCTTACTTAGTGCCGCCCTTTAATAGCATTGTTCGGGACGAACAACTAAAAGTGTGGGGTGATCTGATGGACCATAATTATACGAATCATAAACACAGTTAAACCCACCAAATTAGACTGTTTGTCTATTTAACTTTTGCTTGTTAGTTCCGATATTTATCTACAGGGCATTTTAGAGACTAGAGAGAATACATGCTAAGGAGAGGATTTTACGCTGAAAAGATGTTACGAGTCATTCCGAGGTCAAGATCATACGCCGACTGAAGAAATCTCAAGATCCTGACATGGAATCACTCAAAACAAATCCAACCGAGGAACAACCAAAGTAAGACCAGAGCAAAATTGGACTGATAGTTTTGTGAAAACTGCACAAAACTCACAAAACTCACTCTTTTCCTCATGGTGACCGGCGGCTTTGGGTGGAATGGATGAGTCATGGGTGGCTTCTCCCCCTTCTCCTCCATGGTGACCGGCAGTTTTGTGGAGGAGGTGACCAAAGTCACCTCCCCTCCTCCATTTCCTCCTTGCAACCGGCGGCTCCTCCACACACCACAAGAGCTTGCCACTTGTCTCCTCCTCCACCACAACCTTCTTCCTCCCTTGGATGAAAGCCATCTCCACCCTCCATTCTCTCCCCATTTGGCTATAAATACCAATGCCAAACTCATTTGTAAATACACATCCATCCCATAATCAAAAACACTTGTCTCTCTAGAAAGTTTGGCATTTGTAAGTTTGGTTTTCAATATATAATACTCCTGTTGGTTCTTGAGTATTATAGTTCGGTCTTGAGTACTCTTGTCGGTTCTTGAGTACTCAAGCTTTTCTTTATTCTCGAGTACTCTTGTCGGTTCTTGAAGTACTCACCCCTTTCCTTTACTTACTGTCTTTCAAAAACCGTAAGTACTTAGCTATGGTATCCACCTCTATGGATATTCGTAGCTAAACTCTTCATTCGGTTGAAGGGATGTACTTGTATCATAAAATGTTTTAGACCCTGCACTTAGTGCCTCTTCTTTTTATTCAAAACTTGTTCTATGTGCCATATATTAGGCCAGAACTTCCAAGGTTGAGTGGATGCTTGAAATGGCAAAACTCTTCCGTGGGGGTTCGTGAACATACTCGGGTAAGTGGATGCTTGAAATGGCAAAGCTTATCTGAGGAGTTCGACCTCTTTTAAACACCATTGGTTTTGATCAGAAATGACGGATCAATGGATGCACATAGGCTAGTATACCTTGAAATGGGGTGCTAGTCTAAATAGAACAAGTGCTCTACGACCTTGAAATGGGCTAGACGGTGTGTGCAAATCGAGTGCTTGAAATGGCCTTGATACACTTTTGAATACTTAGAAGAATCACTAATGGTCAATGATAAACAGGCTGTGATACAAGGCCCCCGGAACTGAATGTTTCTTTAGATTTAAAAAACCCCTTGCATTTACTTTCTTAGTATAAACTGCTCTATCAACTGCTCACTTTCCAAAGGACTTACCAATCACGCATCACCCGCTGTAAGTCTTCTACTTTTATTTTCAGTATTTACTTTTCTGTCATTTACTTTTCCGCACTAAAAACCAAAACCAACCAACCAATCACTTACTTTTCCGCACTAAAACCTCAATCAACCTAAAACACGCTCCCTCGCTGTACAAATCCCTCAAAGAACGACTATCCCCCTAATTCCCTTGGGTTCGACCCCTACTTACCACTTGCTACCCAGTAGTAAGGTCACGAGTAGCGGAATATAAATTTTCTTTTGCACAGAGAACACCGCACCTTAACGACAGTGCGGTGGGCTCCGTTAGCCCTCGACTCCCATCGGACGCATCAGACCCATCCCTATGGTATAGCAGTTATTTGCACCCCTTCTTCCTTTCATCACAATACCACCATTCTTGTCTAATACGCGGCATGAGTCGCGAGAGAATGACACATATTGTCCATTGTTACACAATTGACTGATGCTAATAAGATTCATTGTCAACCCTTCAACAAGGAGGGTGTCCTTGAGTGCAGGGAGATCTGGAACCTTCAATGTCCCACAGCCGATCACCTGACCCTTTCAACCATCCCCGAAGCTGACAAACCACATCTTCTCAACAGGTCTAATATGAGTAAGGTATTTAGAGTTACCTATCATGTGGGCTGAACATCCGTTGTTGAAGTACCATCTGTCTTGTACTGTGTAACTTGAGGAGCAACAGGCCACCATGCATACCGTCTATTTTCCCTTTGGTACCCATACCTGTTTCTATCAAGGATTGGTCTGTTGTTGGTATGCCCGACGTTCAGGAAGAAATAGCCGACACTTCAGTTTGATGTGTCCCATCTGGTGGCAATACCAGCAAGTGCGCAAATCCATCCTTTGCATCACGGGAGTGTGATCACGACCTTGGACGGGTGTTCCACGGGTTTTTCCACCGCTTGGTGTGCCATGAGTCATCTTGTGATCAACTAGGTTCTTTCCTTTGGCCTGTTTCACCTTCTGTTTAGGCAGCTGATCCATCACTTAGTGCCTTTTGAGGTGCCTTCTTCCGTAAACCCCAAGCCTCGATGTCCAGACTCCATCCTTTGAGACCTGAGAATATCATATAAGTCTTTAGTGCCAGAGTTTAGCATCCTTACCGATTGTTTGAGGTGGTTGAGTTCATTCTCGGTGGTTGAATGATCCATTCTTTCAGATTCTAGCTGAAGTTCCAGCTGTTCTACCCTCCTTAGTTGGAACACCTCCTTGCGCTTCAGATCTGTGATGATTTTCCTTAGACCCACCGTGCGTACAGGATGAGTTTCACAGTCCTTCTCCATGTCAATTTTCAACGAAGAGACAGTACTCAGGAGCTCTGTTTTCTGAGCAAACAGACATAATCTTTCCTGTTTTGTCTCAGCCAGTTGAGTATTTAGTCAGTCTACCGTGCTTTCGAGCTCTACCTTCTGAGTAAGCAGTATCTCGACCTCTTGCTAGACCTTGTCTTTTTCTATAGTGATGCTTGCAACTGTGTCATTCAGCTTTTTGTTGACCTTGATCAATAGCAACTACTTCTCATATAGATCTTTATATGTCTGAGCCAGAGACTCCTGCGTGAGTTCTTCATCGTCACTGTCTGAGAGGTCTTCAGCCTGGAGTTCCAACTGAGATGGTACTCCTTCACTGGTATTTCTGCATTCTCCTAGAGTTGTGACGAACGCTATAAAGTTGGTTGTTTCACCTCCTCCTTTTTCTTCGTTTGACTCACTATCGCTGAAACTAGCGACCATTGCCTTCTTCTTCATGAGAGTATTTGCACATTGTGATTGGATGTGACCAAAACCCTTGCATTCATAGCATTGAACCTCTTCCTTTCCTTTGTCAGAGGAGTCTTGCCTCATATCACTGGACCTTGACTTGCCGGTTCTCTAGTTTCGGGAACTAGTTGATGAAGGCTAACCTTGTTCTGGACCACGTCTTTTGATTTTCCGCACCATTCTGCCAAAGTTCTGAGCCATCATAGCCAGTTGCTCAGTGGTGCAGCCAGCTTCTAGTTTGTCTTCTGACATGTCTGCTTTTAGGGCGATTCCCTTCACATCTCCGGGTTGGAAATTATGATGAATCTCGTAAGTTCTGAGAGAACCCATCAGCTCGTCCAGTTTCAGTTTGGAGATGTTGTGCATTTCCTCAATGGTGGTGACTTTAATGGCAAATCTTGGAGGGAGTGACCTTAAGACTTTACTGGCCATCCTCTCTCCCTCAATAGGTTTCCCTAGTGCAGCAGCCTCGTTGGACAGTTCCAGAACTCTAGTGTTATATTCAGAGATAGTTTCACTTTGATTCATCTTCATCTGTTCAAACTTGGTTGTGACAATCTGCATTCAGGAGTTGTGAACTTTGTCCGTGCCTTCATATGCCGTTTGGAGGATATCCCAAGCCTCCTTCGCCACTTCACAGTTAATGATTAGCTTCATAACGTCTTCATATACTCCAGAAAAGATTGCATTCATCGCTTTTGAGTTTCCCATGGATGCTTTGTCATCCTCTTCAGTCCACAAGGCTTCTGGTTTCGGAACAGGTTCTCCAGTGAGATTGTTCATCATAGGTTCAGTCCAACCTTTTAGGACTGACTTCCAAGCTTTTTCATCTAGGGATTTGAGAAAGGATTTCATCATGGGTTTCCAGGTGGCATAGTTTGATCCTTCAAGCAACGGAGGTCTGGTGATGCTTTGTCCTTCCTTTAGAGTCATCTTGAACAGTTCAGGATCCCACTAAGTGTGTCGAGTGCCTGCTCTGATACCAATTGAAATTCTACACCCTGTTTAAGCTTGTGTTCAAGGTACAGTTGAGACAGACCTTGAACTCCTTTCACAACAGTTCAGCAGACAGAACAAATAACAGAAGCACACACAGAATGATAACCCAGTTCGGCCTCGCCTACTCTGGGGGGTTTCCCACACCCTATAAGGGACACAAATCTTTATTACGAGTTTAGAGCTTACACGTGGACTTACGCTTACACCTTGTAATTGCCTAGCCTCTAACACTCCGTCTCTCAGATTTGCAACCGAGGTTCACAGCAGTTCACCTCGATCCCCTTCGTCCGAACCTTCAGTTCGACCGTGCTCAACCTTTTCTTGAAGCTCGGTAGCTTTCTCTCGAAAGCGTGTTTGCCTTTGTTGTGTGCAGCAGTTGGATCGCTTCCATGCAGTTTGAGTAGCACGTTGATAAGACTGCTCTTGCACCGATGAATTTCCAGTGAGGAAAAACAATCGGCCGTCGCTTTCTTCTTCTCCAATCGGTAGGGTATACTCGTGTATATTTGATATTGAAAGCGATGGAGATTATGGATGCCCTAGCATTGTATTTATATGCCAGGACGATCTCCAAATCTGCCCCAGATAATCCCATCAAATATTTAGGAAATATTCCTAAATATTTGATGTATATCTTTCTCAAATCGGTGGGAAGAATATACGAAGACTTCTTTCCCAAGTCAGCCACGCCGCCATGTAGATATTCATTCAAATATCAGATGTTCGAATTCTTCGCTGGCCGACATCAGATCGAAACGACATTCGATCTTTTCGAACCTTCCGAAAACCATCTTGGCGTCTGATCCACGCTGTACTGTAGTTCCAGAATGTGTTCGAACTCTTCCTAAACTCCTGCTCGAACTGTCTAACTACGTTTTGCCAAATACATGCCACTTAAGGGAACATCAGAAAGCATCATCGGACACATTGCGCCCAGTATCAGCTGTTGATCCGTCGTCTTCCCCCATTTTCTCAAGAGCCTTCCGCTCCTTAAACTCGATATCTTATGAGTCATATTTATACGACTCGTCGAATCAACTACTCCAATTTATTTCGACACTTCATTATGTAAACAGTTCCTTTATGGTGTTGTTTTGCATTTCAGGTGTTTCGGAAGCTCTAGGAGGAAACGCAGATAAAAGACGGCATTTATTGCCAAAAACACCACAATGGTAGATCAGACCTTTGGAGGTTCGACGGAGTTCTGGGAATTGATGAATGATCAAAAAAATACGAGCTACATGCCGATGCGTAGCTGACTTCATTCCCTACGACTCTTTAGTTCACACCGAGAGCAACCGAGGTCATTTGGACGGTCAAATCACAAGTTGAAGGGAAAACTGGCGCGCAGAAAGGAGAAACCAAGTCAGCATGGATCGCGTCCAATGTAGACATTAGGTTTATCGCTAATGTCAACGTTGGGCGCCCACGTTTGATGATGCCAGCACTCTGAAATTTGGCAATTTGGGCTTGGAAATAGATTGAGAAACTCACTTTCATTTAAATCAAGGTCTAGAGAAAGCAGTAAATCATTCAATCATTCTACAAAGACCAAGACGGCTCTGGAGAAGAATGCGACGATTTTGACGAAGATAAGATTTTACTACTTTCATTCCCAAAAATTATTTGTGTTTTTTGTCATGGATATGAGTAGCTAAACCTTTATTTTAGTTTAGGGTTTCTCTTGTTCTTGTGCTTAATTTCAAGGATTGAATTGTGAAGCTAAGTGGATACTTTGCCGTAAAGCTTAGTCTAATAATTCAAACCCTACCGTTAATACTTGTTGTATACTTTGCCGTAAAGACAGGTAGTAACACCTAAATTCGATAATACCTTTGTCGGATTATTGCGTTTAGGAAAGAATTTGAAGTCTAACACATTTGCCTGGTTAGATTGTGGTGTATCAGCTTTGTCGGGATAATTTAGGATATTACCTTTGCCGACATAACCACACTTAGAAACTTGAGATTTGATTTTTCCCAGTCAATGATAAACGTGTCACAATAGAAACCCTAGGCTGACTGTTTTCTCTGATTGAAATCTCGTTGGTCTTTTCTTTTGTGCTTTTGCAAAAACACTAACAAAACCCTCCTTTTAATTATTTTCAGTTACAGCTTCAACAACCAGTTCCCTTGGGTTCGACCCCTGCTTGCCGGTACACTAGCTCACTAGCAGAAGAATTACAAATTTAAGTTTGAGGCGTCAGACGACGCGCGTCAAATTTTGGCGTCGTTGTCGGGGAGCTGCGCTTCGGTGAACTTGTTTCTTTTTTGTTCTTTTTCTTGTTTTTGCTTTTGTTTCTATTTTTTGTTTTTGTGCTTTGCTACTTGTCTCGCAATGTCTCGTGCAGGTAGTGTAATCGGTGATAACAACAACAGCAATGACATAGCCCCGATTGTTAATGAGGACGTGCCTGCATTCTACGAGAAGCCTGAACAAGTTCTACATGCTCGCAATAGAGCAAATAATCGAGCCAGATAGGTACAATAAAATCAGAGGGCACCTGTTGCACAGAATGCTGAGAATGACGCTAATGCGAGGCACCCACTCCCACCACCACCGCAGCCACCAATTAACAGGGAACTGGAAGAAGAGCAAGAATATTACTACGAGCCCACAATGAAGGAGTTATTTGCCCCCCCATTTTCAGAATCAGCCTTGGTGTATCCATGAGGGGTCAGACATTCAGGAAATCGAGACCAAGACTGCGGTAGTGCACCATCTGCTGAAGTTTTTGGGTCGTCAAGGAGAACAACAACTAGGCATCTGCAAGATTTTCATGGCATCTGCCAGACTCTTTGACCCTATGGATTCACAGTGGAGAATTTCAAACTTAAGGCTTTTCATTTTTCTTTAACTGACGTGGCTCGATCTTGGTTTCTGACTCTTCCTTCAAGTAGCATCAAGACATGGGACCAGATGTAGAAGAAGTTTCTTGGTACTACCCAACAGCCAAGGCAGGACAGATTCGTAGGCAGCTGCAAGATATCAGGCAAGGGCCTAATGAGTCGATGTATGATTATCTAGAGAAATTCAATGCCTTGGAGCAGAGCTGCTGCAACCTGGGCGTGCCTGAAAAGTTAGTGATCGAGTATTTGTTGGATGGGCTGAAGCCGTTTGACAGAATGTTGCTAGATGCTTCATCTGGAGGCACCATCATGAATTTGTCTCCAGATGGAGTGAGGAACTTAATCACTGAGTGGCTAAGAATGCATGGTCCAGAGAGGAAGTCAATCGCCAAGAAGAATTCAGCAGAACCAGACACGTTTCGAAGGCTGGCACTACAACAACCTCGATGACCGAGGAGCTGAAACAGATGAGGGGATGATGCCAAAACTCGTAATGAATCTAGTGGTCCCGATAAATTTTATGGTGCGACTAACCATAAGACGGATGCTTGTCTCATGGTGGTGGAGGAAGAACAGGTGGATGTTAATGCGCTGAATGGATTTCAGAATTACAATAACCGTGCACCTCAGAGGCAATATGAGCAGGTAGCTAACTGCCATAGCTAGAGGAATAAGATATCGAAGGAGCCAGCTCAACAGGCTACCCCTAAGAAGGGTCAGTAGTATAATTACTATCGTCCACCATACCGTCTGCAGCGGGGAGGCCACAATAATTAGAATCAGTATCAGCAGCGAGGGCTGAACTATAGTCAAGCGAGCCCCAGTAATCAGAATTCCAGCAAGTCTCTGGAAGATGTGGTGAAGGAGCTGGCAACTAGCACCCAGCAATTAGCCACCACTATGCAGCAAAATCAGGCGAGGACTGATGGAGCAATTGTAGAGCTGTCTAAATAGATGTCCTAGATAACCAGCATGGTTTTTGAGCTGAAAAGTGATCCGGGAAAGCTACCATCGCAGACTATTCCAAAACCAAAAGGAAACGTCAATGCAGTTACACTGAGGAGCGGCAAAGAGTTAAAAAATAGCGAAAAAGAGCCTAAGTCAATGCGGATCGTGCCCTTGATCGACATTAGCTCGACGCTAATGTCTAAAGTGGGCGCGCCCATAACGTCAAGTCCAGACACGCCCATTATGTCTGTACCGGACGCGGCCCTTGCTGATGGTAATACCAAAGCTGACTTTTTGCTTCCTTTTCCCGTGAAGGTCAAGGCTCCATGGAAACATATGATCGATAAGGATGTGTGGGAGCTATTTAGCATGGTGGAGATCAATATCCCACTCCTCGAGGCAATTACGAAAATTTCACGCTTTACGAAGTTCTTAAAGGAGTTGTGCACCAACCGAAGGCGTTCCACTGGCACTGAACAGGAATTGTTGAGTAAGAATGTCTCAGCCATTGTTCAGTGAAAGGTACCTCCTAAATGCAGCGATCCTGGTACCTACACTATACCTTGCACTATCGGTAACTTTCGTATTGAGAATTGCATGCTTGACTTTGGTGCTTTGATTAATGTCCTTCCATATTTTATAAATTCTTGTCTTTGTATTAGTCCATTAGAACCTGCAGGGCTCACTATACAGCTGGAAAACAGATCGTGTAAACAGCCAGAGGGCAAAATTGAGGATGTACTACTACAGGTGGGGGAGCTAGTGTTCCCCGCTGATTTCTATGTGTTAAAGATGGATAGCAGCGATCCGACAGACAATGCACCCATTCTACTAGGTCTCCCTTTCATAAAGACGTTTAAGATAAAGATCGATTGTGATAGTGGCACTCTTTCTATGGAGGTAGAGGGCGAAGTAATTCACTTTGATAATTTTCAGGCTAGGAAGGACCCGCCAGAATTTGCGATGGTGCATGCTCTTGACACACTAGATGATCTAGTCCATGAGGTGAACCCTGAGAGAGGAACAGATCCACTCGAGCTCGCGCTAGAGAGAGCAGTGTTCTCGCATGAGGTCTCGTATGAGCTCGATGAGGCCATTCTTGATGTACTTACTCAGGTGGAAGTCGCAAGGCCACTCACACCCAGGTATGAAGTTAATGAGGTTCGATTATTTAAACCTAATGTGTTTCTACCTTCTACTGTGCGGGAACCTAAATTGGAGCTGAAACCTCTACCTGAGCACCTGAAGTATGCATATTTGGGAGAGAATGACACACTGCCAGTCATCATAAAAAATGGGGAAGAAACAGAACAAGAAAGGCGGTTGATGAAGGTGCTAAGTCGCAATAAGCAGGCTATCAAATGGACACTTGCTGATATTAGAGGAGTCAGCCCGGCTATGTGCATGCACCGTATTCTATTGGAGGATGGAGTTAAGTCTTCTAGAGAGCCTCAAAGGAGTCTGAACCCAATTATGATGGAGGTAGTACAGAAGAAATTCAGAAGCTGCTAGATGCTGATGTGATCTACCGGATTTCAAACAGGCAGTGGGTGAGGCTGGTATATGTGGTGCCAAAGAGGACAAGTATTACTGTCGAGAAGAATGCTGCGGGATGGTGACTACAAGAGTCAAAAATGGATGGCGCATGTGCATCTATTACAAGAAGTCGAGTGCCGTAACGCGTAAGGATCACTTTCCTCTTCCGTTTATTGACAAGATGCTTAACAGGCTGGCAGGTAAGCCTTATTTTTATTTTCTGGATGAATTTTTGGCTATAATCAAATTTCCATTGCACCTGAGGACCGGGAAAAGACTACCTTCACATGTCCCTTCGGTACGTTTGCTTTTCGACGTATGTCTTTTAGATTGTTTAACGCACCCGGTACTTTTCAGCAGATGGTTACTAGCATATTTTCTGACATGATAGGTACTTTTATTGAGGTGTTTATGGATGACTTTACTGTGTATGGTGACACTTTTGATGCATGCTTGGATAACTTGAGTAGAGTACTGGAACGATGTGTTTCTATGGATTTGGTGCTCAATTATGAAAAGTGTCACTTTATGGTTACTCATGGTGTGGTTCTTCATGATATTGTTTCACATGAAGGTATTAAGGTTGACAAGGCAAAAATAGATTTAATTCTTTGTCTTCCTTATCCTTCGACGGTGCGTGATATTAAATCTTTTATTGGGCACACTGGTTTTTATCGCAGATTTATTAAGGACTTCTCGAAGAAGGCTTTGCCTTTATCTAATCTCTTGCAGAAAGATGTTCCTTTTGACTTTACAGCTTCATGTAGGGAGGCCTTTGATTAGCAGAAAAAGGCCCTCACCAGCACACTCATTATTCAAGCACCAGTTTGGGACCAGCCATTCGAGATTATGTGTGATGCCAGTGATTATGCTGTGGGAGCTTTACTAGGCCAAGGGGTGGAAAAAAAGCCCGTAGTGATTTACTACGCTTCGAGGACTCTGGATGCAGCTCAGCGAAGCTACTCGACTACAGAAAAAGAATTATTAGCAATAGTTTTTGCTTTGGAGACATTTTGGCCTTATTTGCTCGGTACTAAAGTAGTTGTTTTTCTGATCATGCAGCTATCAGATACCTGATGACGAAGAATGAGGCCCAGCTGTGGTTGATCAGATGGATTTTGCTGCTACAAGAGTTTGACCTTGAAATCAAAGACAAGAAGGGTATAGAAAACATTATAGCTAACCACCTGAGTCGACTAGTGCGAGAAAAGGATGTTGGACAAATCACAGAGACCTTCCCGGATGAGCACTTGTATGCTCTCACAGGTAAAGTACCATGGTATGCTCCCATAGTGAACTACCTGGTCAGAGGTAAATTTCCACCCTCTTACTCGAAAGCTCAGTGTCTGAAACTTAAGCATGATTCAAAATACTATGTGTGGGATGACCCATATTTGTGGAAAATTGGCTTAGACCAACTACTTAGGCGGTGTATTCCTGATGATGAGATTGCTTCTGTGCTTAGTTTCTATCAAAAGCATGCATGTGGTGGTCACTTTGGCCTCAAGAGGACTAGTAGGAAATTTTGGACAGTGGTTTTTACTAGCCACATGTGTTTATAGATGTGTATGATCATTGCAAGACATGTGATAGATGTCAGAGAGTAGGTAATATTTTTGCTAGGAATGAGATGCCCCAAGTGCCTATTTTAGTTGATGATGTCTTTGACATATGGGGGATCGATAATTTTATGGGTCCTTTTCTTGCATCGTTTGGCTGTTTATGTATTCTTGTTGCAGTGGATTATGTGTCTAAGTTAATTCTGTGTTGAGCGTGATGATTTGAGTAACGACTGAGTTATGCATAGAAAAGCTGAATTTAGACTAGCAACTCATGTTCATGAAGCATTATCCAGGATGTCGAAGAAATTATGGTGTTATATTCTAAAATCTTCCCATGGTGATTGAGATGTTGTTCTGGTCGAGTGCAGAACAATATCTAGAACAACTTATGCAAAAATAAATGCAGTGCGGAAAATAAACGACACACAAAGTTGTTACCCAGTTCGGCGTTAACGAGCTTACGTCTGGGGGCTGTCTCCTTAGCCCGGTGGATAGCAATTCACTAATAATGAGTATTACGAGTACAGGAACTTACATTACAGAATCCCTCTTAAACTGCCCGAGCCTCTAATCCTCTAGTAATCACCAACTAGGTCTCCCCTTAGATCAAAGCCTCACCTCTGATTCTACCAGTATGATCATCCGTGAGAATCAGCGCTTTCTTCCGAATCCACAGTAAGAGCAACAGTGCGTGTAGCGTCAAGTTGTTCTACGATCAGTCTGCCGAGCACTAAAATAGACTGAATTCGAGCACTGTGATCTTATCGGAATGATAATCTCACCGGTCGTTTGCCTCCACCTCCCTTCAGTGTATATGAGTGTGAGTAATGTCTCAGTGAGTGCTGACTGATATGAATGCATCAGCTCTCCTCATATAGTGTGGTAGAAACCCTAAAGTATTTAGGTTTCCTATCTTCAACCGCCTATCTTTTTAGGAAATCTTTCTTAAATCTTTTAGGAAACATTCCTAATATCTTGCGCATCTCTCTTGTAGATAATCCTTAATATATCTTCAACTCCATTTAAGAAACTCTTCGATTATCTTCTTCGCCAAGTTATCTTCAAGCGCAAGTCTTTCCTAATATCTCTCAACCGACTTCTTGATATGCTTCATAGCACCGACATGCCTAATCTGTTTTAGGAAACATCTGCTGTGTCTCACTTATTCTACGTCGGTTGAACATGTTGCCTAATCTGAATTAGGAAACACTCCTTCAGTTCTTCCGTATGCAACCGTCTTGTTCTTTGTTGGTTGACTATGTTGCCTAATCTGAATTAGGAAACATTCCATCTGCTCTAGACTTGTTCTAGGATAGTTGCCTCTGCCTACCTTGAACTCTTCCTTAGACAATAGCTTGAACTCTTCCTTGAACAACTCTTCACAGAGTTTTACCAAACCACATGCCATAAGATCTAACAATCTCCATATTGACATTTTTGGCAAAACCGTTACCTGTATTCTACATGTACTACTATTACAGTTGAATCTTTGAAGGAGGTTTCAATTTCCCAAGCTGTGCTACTAACTAAAAGCTACAAAATGAATCTTTGAAGAGATTTCAAACTCCAAAAATTGTATGCGCATATGAATCTTTTAAGTAGATTTCAAACTACCATCTAGTACATATGAATCTTTTAACGAGGTTTAAAACTCCAAAATTACTCCCTCTTTTTGCCATAAAGTGACAAGGGAGTACAAAACAGTAGCAAATGTTCAACAATAAAACCAGAGTTCAACTTAAACAAGGTAGCAAAAAAAAACATAACTGTTTGTAGAGAGAGCATAGAGTTCATCACCATGATTAGTAGTCGGACTCCTCATCACTTGCTTCATCACCAGCAGAGTCAACCTCTTCTTCTTCCTCGGGATAGCGAAGGCCCACAAATAGCTTTGTGATCTTTTTCTTTCTGGCCATGAGCAGCACAATCCTCTCGTTAGCATCAGCTAGTTCCTCTTCAAGATGTGTGATAATTTTTCTTCTAGTGGCAGCTGGAACATGAGCACTTAGTTCATCCAGAGTTTGCTAAGACAACTTCTTCTTTAGCTTGACAGGCGCATCCATGTCCAAATCTAATATGTGGTTTCCAGAGAAATGCTTATGATCGGCAAGAAACACCTTAGGAGCACCAGTCAACTTGTCTTGACTTGTCATGATGTCTGGATGTTGTGCTACCACAAGCTGATGAATCAGAGAAGGAAATCCAATGGGATGATTAACTTTGACAAAGGTTGGGTGGCCAGCAATCTTGTCGAATATTAGATGGCCAAGATCAATCTTTTTCCTGACTCCTAGGGTCTTCAGAATGGCTCCCATCATTCGACCAAGCGTTGTGTGGTGATTATTTGGTAGCCAATTATGAACTGCAATGATGTGGAGCAATGAGTGCTTTGTTGACAGATCCTTTACAGGAAAGGTCAACTTGTACCACCTCGAATGAACTCCACCCGTAATTGTCTCAGCACTTTCGTGCCAATTGGGGTTCTCCCCAATACTCAATGTGCCGCCTTCTATGCCATAGTAATCATTTATACTCCATGGAGTGATGACAACCTCCTTACCACCCACGTCACCTTTACCATTCCGAAAGTTGCACTTTCAATATCAGCAAAACCTTATGGTAAGTTCACAATAACTTCTCTCACAAGGTTTCCTGCAAATGGTTTATCCATTGTCATGGACGGCCACAAATGTAGCTCTTTTATCAGGCTCATAATTTCCTTTGCAGCATATTTGTCAGCCTCCAGCACCCTCTCAGCCACAATTTTCCTCTTTTGTACAAATTCCCACTTCTTAGTTCGATCGTCTGAGGCAAACCAGACTCCTTCAATAAGAACTCAAGATTCAAACTGAACTTTCTTCCCCTTTTATTTAGCCTTGCCAGTAGGAGAACTTGTCTTTACTTTCTTTGATGTTGGTGTATTAGCCTTCTTCGAGCCAATAGCCAAATTATCAATAGTTTTCTCTCCAGAGGTAGAAGCCTTCCTCTTCTTTGACGCATTCTTTTCAGTAACTGTGGGAACTTCCACATCAGCATCTTGATTCAGAACTGCTTTCTTTGTCTTAGCAGCTGGCTTTGACTTAGGAACTTGTTCCTTACTAGCTAGAACATCCTTTTGAACCTCTTTTACTAGGTCTGACAGTTTGATTGTTTTATCTTTTGAACCTTCACTCATTTCCTCCATCTCCTCATCAATATTGGCTTGGTATGTTTGACCATTCTTACTCTCTTTAGCAACTTTAGAACTGAATTCTTCTTCAACATATTGCTCAACAGCATCGAACAAACTTTATAGGGATTCATCTATTGTGTTGGACTCATTCTGCGAAAGCTCTTCTTCCTCATTGTTTGGCACCTCAACATCTTCTATTGTAGGTTCAGCCTGCTCCTCTGTAGCAGAACCTTCATCTTCTTCTGGTTCTTCTTCATTAGCACTCTCAGTAGAAGCCTCGCTCTGCTTCTCTTCACTAACTTCCTCCTCCTCTTCAGGATCACTAACATCTTTCTCAACCACTTCTACATTCTTTTCTAGAACTTTTTCTTTAGAGAATGTACCCTTCTCCTTTTGATCCGCTTTGTTGGACACTCCATCATGCTGTTCTATAGTAACCTTCTCAGCAACATCAATTTCATCATCTTTTTCATCAGACCCTTCCTCATCTGATTTAGAAACAACAACTCTCCGCTTGACAATTCTAAACTTCTATTTTTCTGGAGTTATCTTAGTTGCAACAACCTTTCTTCTAATTCCCTTCTCTTTAGGACTAATCTCCCCCTGCACTGTAGCCACAGCTTGCATTAGTAGATTTGGAAATTTTTGCGATTACCGCTTGTGTTGTCTTCTTTGCTGGTTCCTTGACCGAAGTGGGTTTTGAAGCAGTCGGTTTCTTAGGGTTTTGTTCTGGAGCAGATTTAGGAATCTGCTTTTCTTTTATCGGAATGGCAGTTTCCGTCTCCTTCACCGGCTTTTCAGACATAGTCTTCTCTGGAACTGACGCCTTCTTCACCACAGTAGCTTTAGATTTCTCTGGGATAGACACCTTCTCTACGGTAGCAGATTTTGATTTTGCTGCTGCTGCTTTGTCGCTCGATGGTTAAGTGTTTCCTTTGACAGTCTTTATCTTTTCAACTTCCTCAGATGTTATTTCAGTCGTCGCTACTTTAGGTACCTTGTTCTTCCTCGTGTCCACCATTGTTGAACTTCTTCAAGCTTCGTCTAGGGTTTCGTCGGGAGAGAAAGAACCACGAACAATTGATTTTGAAGGTAAATTTGATTTTTGGAAATTCAAAATTGTGTTGGCACGCCATATATTTTCTATAATCTCTACAAGCTGCCATGTCACTTCACAATGTTTAAAAATATTTGAATATCTTTGGTAGACCAATCGTTTCTTCTCGCACTAGTATTTGAAATCTTCTCCCATCCTTCCACGTCAGCCCTTAACATATCTCGTTCAAGCTCCGGCTGACTAACTTGTCCTGGAACAACTTAGTTGTTAATGACACACAGACCCAGGGAGGATCCAAGTGTCTCGATCTAAAGGTTGTCCAAGGCTTTAGTGAAGATGTCTGCTAGCTGCTTCAGCACATCTTGTTATACTCTGTATTCTTTTAGCATCGACGTCATCCACAACATCTGGGTGCAACAACTTCCAGCATCAGATCTTGCGTGTTTGACAAAAAATTGCACAGTGTCTACTCCCCCTTGAACATATCCATGGTTGAGACGTTCACACCATGCTATGTGCGCCTTCTTGAATCGATACACAGCCAACTTGATATTTTTGGGCTTGATCGTGGACATAAAACATGTAAAACCAGCTGGTTCTTGAAAGTTTGCTTGTTTACTTCAAGTCTTCATACCTTCAGTTTTGCTCAACATGCATGTTGTTTTAGCAGTGGGTCGACCAAGATTCAGCAAGTAACAGTTGTTCGAGGCTCTTCTTCCAGTGAGAACTGGTTCATTCTTGATGTTCAGCACAACACATTCATCCTGCGTGAACTGGACATGATGCTCTCCGTCATTCAACTGACTTATGCTGATTAGATTTGCCTGCAGTCCTTTGACAAAAATGACTCCTTTCAATATGGGTAGGCATGGAACGTTCAATGTTCCTCTTCCAAGCACTCTACCTTCTACCCCATCTCCAAATGTCACAAATTTGCCTTTGAACTCCTCTACCTTAGTCAGAAACTCAGGATTGCCAGTCATGTGTCTAGAACAACTACTGTCAAAGTACCGTCTTTCCCTCTCTAGATGACTAGTGGAACTGAAGGCAACATGACAAACCTCACTCCTTTGTTTAACTCTCCAGACTTGCTTCGTGTGAGGTTTCGGTACTTGATCCATCTTTCGATGAAACTTGTGGAATTCTGGACATCTTGGCTTGATGTGTCCCACTCGGTTGCAGTAAAAGAACCTTCGTCTGTCTTGCCTTCTTAAGGGATACCAGAATGCTTTTCTTTGCGGGTGATGTTCAGCTGGTAGATTGTATGATCGTGGCTCAGCTTTCACAAGTTGTCTTTCCGGAGCCAGATGCACCAGTGAACCCTAGTCCTTTGTAACCGCCACTTATCCTTTAAGCTCCCCGAATAGAGTCTAGATCTTTTGTTCCAGAATTGAGCATTTTGACAGACTTCTTCAAGTTGTTCAGCTCTTCTAGTGTTTCGGCATGAACTAGTTTATATGTCTCAATTTTACATTTCAAGGCATCCATGGTATTAAGTAGGATTACCTCTCCTCGTCTTAGAGTAGCATTCTTCTTCTTTAGATCATCTATGATTCCTGGATGTTTGCCTTAGCTTCGTTCAATCTGAATCTTTAGAGATGACACAACTGCTAGTAGCTCGGCCTTCTGTGCAACAAGTTCAGCACGTTCATCTTTAAGATCAGTGATTATATGTTGATGTTCCACCTTCTGAGCTACAAGGACAGCAACTTCTTCCCAAAGTTTTTGTTTTTCTTCCTTTAGGTCAGCCAGGTTGCTGTGGTGTTGTTTGTTCCGCTCAACTTCATTAAGCCAGTCCTGGAACAACTCCTTATACTTGTTAGCAAAATCTTCATCGGTGATTTCTTCATCATCATTGCAGCTTGAGTATCGTGTGTTATCCTCCGAAGATGACTTTGGCTCTACTTCTTTGCTTCTTTCTCCTTCCTTATTGACATAGATAGAAAGGGCCACAAAGTTGTTGGACTCACCTTTCTGATCATATTCACTATCACTCCAGCTGACAGCATAGGTATAGGCATTCTTCTTCTTCTGTGTGTTGACACATTCGGCCCGAATATGTCTGAATCCTTCACATTCTCTGCATTTTATCCCCTTGCCTTTGTTGTCGTGATTGAGGTCTCTAGATCTATCCTTCTTTTGAATTTTTTCATCCTTATGGAACCTTGAACTAGATGATTGGCCTAGACCAAAACCTTGATTGTACTGTCTTCTCATAAACTTCCTGAAGTTCTTTACTAGCATTGCATATTGTGGTTCAGACATCTCCCCTGCTTTAACCTGAACATTAGAAACTTCAGTTTTCAGACCAACACTTTTAACCTTCATGAGTTGTTCCTCTTCATTCATCTCCATCTCATGAGTCTGTAGAGATCCCATCAGTTCATCTAGCCTCATGATCTTCACATCGTGTGCTTCCTTGACTGCGAGTGCCTTTATTGCATACCACTTTGGTAGAGACCTTAGCACCTTTACTACCAGTGTAAACGATTCATTAGAGATGTCAAGTACCCTAGTGTTGAAGTTAGCTATGGTCTCGTCCTCCTGCATTCTTAGATTTTCAAATTTTGACTTGACCATCTCCATTCTGGATATCTTGACTTTGTTCGTGCCTTCATGAGTCGTTTGCAATATGTCCCAAGCCTTCTTCACAATTTCACAGGTTGATATCATCTTGAAATTCATCCCATCAACTCCATAGAATATGGCATTCATTGCTTTGGAGTTTGCGGCTTCAGCATTCTTATCTCCCTCAGTCCATCTAGCTTTAGCAAGAAGACTAACTTTGCCAGCTTCATCGGCAGTCACTGGGTGTGTCCACCCTTATTCAACAACTTTCCAAACTGAGTCATCCTGTGACTTTAATAACGCCTTCATTCGCACTCTCCAGTAACCATACTTGTTTCCTCCTAGCAGCGGTGGTCGCGTGATGTTCTGCCCTTCTCTCAAATGCATCTCAACAACCTTCGGATCTCACTCTGTGTGTTGAGTGTTTGCTATGATACCAATTGAAATCTTCCCGTGGTGATTGAAATGTTGTTCTGGTTGAGTGCAGAACTAGAACAACTTATGCAAAAACAAATGCAGTGCAGAAAGTAAATGACACGCAAAGTTGTTACCCAGTTCAGCGTTAACGAGCCTACGTCTAGAGAGCTGTCTCCTTAGCCCGGTGGATAGCAATTCACAAATAATGAGTATTACGAGTAGAGGAGCTTACGTTTACAGAATCCCTCTTAAAATGCCTGGGCCTCTAATCCTCTGGTAATCGTCAACTAGGTCTCTCCATAGATCAGAGCCTCGCCTCCGATTCCACCAGTATGATCCTCCATGAGAATCAGTGCTTTTCTTTGAATGCACAGTAAGAGCAACAGTGCGTGTAGCGTCAAGTTGTTCTACGATCAGTCTACCAAGCATTAGAACAGACTGAATCTGAGCACCGTGATCTTATCGGAATGATAATCTCACCGGTCGTTTGCCTCCACCTCCCTTCAGTGTATATGAGTGTGAGTAATATCTCCGTGAGTGCTGACTGATACGAATGCATCAGCCCTCCTTATATAGTGCGGTAGAAACCCTAAAGTATCTAGATTTCTATCTTCAATTGCCTATATCTTTAGGAAATCTTTCCTAAATCTTTTAGGAAACATTCCTAATATCTTGCGCATCTCTCTTGTAGATAATCCTTAATATATCTACAACTCCGTTTAAGAAACTCTTCGATTATCTTCTTCGCCAAGTTATCTTCAAGCGCACATCTTTCCTATTATCTCTCAACCGACTTCTTGATATGCTTCATAGCACCGACTTGCCTAATCTATTTTGGGAAACATCTGCTGCATCTAACTTGTTCTACGTCGGTTGAACATGTTGCTTAATCTGAATTAGGAAACACTCCTTCAGTTCTTCCGTCTGTGACCGTCTTGTTCTTCGTCGGTTGATCTAATCTGAATTAGGAAACATTTCATCTGCTCCAGACTTGTTCTAGGACAGTTGTCGCTACCTGCCTTGAACTCTTACTTGAACAATAGCTTGAACAACTCTTCACAGAGTTTTGCCAAACCACATGCCATAAGATCTAACCTATTCGTTTTCCTTCTATGACTTGTTCTTGTTCGGGATGAACAAATTTAAGTGTTAGGTGATTTGATGAGTCGTATTTATACGATTCATCGAATCAACTACTCCCATTTATTTCGACACTTTATTATGCGAACAATTACTTTTTAGTGTTGTTTTACATTTCAGGTGTTTCGGAAGCTCTAGGAGGAAACTCGCATAAAAGACGACATTTAGTGCCAAAAACACTACAATGGCAGATCAGACCTTTGGAGGTTCGACAAAGTGCTGGGAATTGATGAATAGTCAGAAAACTATGAGCTACATGCTGATGCGTAGCTGACTCGATTCCCAACGACTCTCTAGTTCACACCAAGAGCAACCGAGGTCATTTGGACGGTTAAATCAAGAGTTGAAGTCAAAACTGGCGCGTAGAAAGGAGAAACCAAGTCAGTGTGGATCGCGTCCAACGTAGACATTAGCTTTATCGCTAATGTCAACGTTGGGCGCGGCGAGCCGTCGAGGTGATGATGTCAGCAGCGCATTTGATGATGTCGGCAACGCGTTTGATGATGTCAACAGTCCGAGATTTGGCAATTTGGGCTTGGAAACAGATTTAGAAACCCACTTTCATATAGGTCTAGAGAAAGCAGTAAATCATTCAATCATTCTACGAAGACCAAAACGGCTCGGAAGGAGAATGCGAAGATTTTGACAAAGAGAAAATTTTACTACTTTCATTCCCAAAAATTATTTGTGTTTATTGTCATGAATATGAAGTGCTAAACTTTTATTTCAATTTATGGTTTTGTTCGTTGTGACATATGTTTTGAGACTTTTTACTTAATGCAATTTCTTATTTCTCTAGTTCTTGTGCATAATTTCAAGGATTGATTTGTGAAACTAAGTGAATACTTTGCCATAAAGCTTAGCCTAACAATTATATCGTTAATACTTGTTGGATACTTGCTGTAAAGACAGGTAGTAACACCTAAATTCGATAATACCTTTGTCGGATTATTGCGTTTAGGAAAGTACTAGAAGTCTAACACCTTTGCCGGGTTAGATTGTGGTTTATCAGCTTTGTCGGGATACTTTAGGATATTACGTTTTCCGGAATAACCACACTTAGAAACTTGAGATTTGATTTTTACCCGTCAATGATAAACATGTCACAATAGAAACCCTAGGCTGACTGTTTTCTCTGATTGAAATTTTGTTAGTCTTTTCGCTTGTGCTTTTGCAGCAAACACTCACAAACCCCCCCCCCCCCCCCCCCTTTTCAATTGTTTTCAGTTATAGCTTCAACAACCAATTTCCTTGGGTTCGACCCCTGCTTGCCGCTACACTAGCTCACTAGCAGGAGAATTACAAATTTAACTTTGACGCGTCAGACGACGTGCGTCAATATCTTTTATCGCAGCTTTCTCCTTAGACAACAGAATTTCCTTCCCTGCTCCCACTACATTAGTTATGATGTCAAGCTGGGTCTCGGCTGGTAGGGGGTAAAACAGACTGCTTCGGTCTACTGAGTGGTGCTCGTTCACAAGATGTGCTTAGACCTATGTATTCATTCTCCTACATACAAGCTCAAATGACCTCATAAATTCCAACTTCAAATTTTAATCAAAACACTAAACATTTGTGCGAAACACATACAAAATAATAATAATAATAATAATAAATTCTATATGCACCAATTATCATATTGTAGAGAAACATGACCTAATATGCATTGTAACCAAAACTAAAACCGCAAGCACTTAATTAACATGTACTTTCATTCAACACAATTAAAACTGAGGAAAATTAAATATTTACAATCATTTAACACATGACAGAAAACGTCATTGACACAATCTGAATCGACATTGACAATTTATACAATTATAATCCACAATCATTTACATATAATCATAATTCAAAATCGTTAACAGGATCAAAATCCACAAAACCATTAACATAATTATAATCAACGATCATTCATTTACACATTACAAAAACGTAAAGTTAAATTCAAAGCACTATCAGTAGTGACGCATTTGCGGTCTCGACAGAATACACTTCTTCTTATGCAGCCATCAATGGTGCTTTGTGTCTTTTTTTCAAGTTTTTCACTGCTCGGATGGTATATGGGACCTTCCCAGAATGGAGATTGATGTGGGTGGTACTTTGGCTAATCTTTTTCATTCATGCCCATTTATCCTTTTTTTTAGGGATGACAAATAGTATAAGATTTGGACAATGCGTAAACACTGACTCAATCCCGTATGTAGGACCAAACGGAAGCACAGCCGAAAACGGTAACGCATCCCTTATATTCAGAGTCACTGTACCTAAAGTTGCACGAAAACACCACCAGACAGGTGGGAGGACACCAGGCGGGAGAACACCACCAACAAAGGTGGAAAGACACCACCACATGGTGGGAAGACATCCGACCCGAACCGGCCGGAGAACCGAACGCTAAACTAAACTAACTAAGCTAAAACACGAAAAGCATAATCTGGAACAACCGGTCAAAATTTATGTCAACAGAAAAACACAAGGCACCGGTCGAAACCTAGCCCACCCCAAAGCCACGCCAGTCGCCAGCCGACAGCCATCCACCATCCGTGACCACTCGCATCATCCCGGACCACCCAAAAATGGCCTATCTCCACCGAACGACGCCAAGAGCCACCATCGATCCTTCCCATCAGAGGACGCCGAAGCAGACCATCCGCTCCTCCCCTGCCAGGTGCAGAGAGCCACCGACTCAGCCAGCCCACACTACAATATGTACAGAGAGACCCCAAAAATACAGCCCACCGCAATCCCCTCCTCCTACCCGGCACCGCCTAACCACTGCCAAACTGAAATCGGCTAAACCAACCGACCCAACCTGCCCATCGGGGGACGCAAGCGAGGCTAGACGAGGAAAGGAGGAGAAAGACAGAGGCAAGACCAAATCGCGCCGATCAAAACCTACCTGCCGAGAGTGTTCGAGAAAAGTCTAGTGAGAACCAAGAGTGTTTGAGAAAAGTCAACATTATTTATCCGTTATATATAATGAAAGTAAAGATTTACAACACAAAAATACATGCTTAAGTAGAATAAAATTAGATTATGATTTTAAAAACAACACCTGCTGAGCTGACTCCATGAAGTGCTCTACTAGCCAACCTCACTGGTATATGCGATAGAGAAATTCCTTAGGAGTTGTTTCTCCATGGTAAGTAGTGCTTCTGGTAGTCATATTCCCGATCTTTGTAGTTGCTGTTTGCAATCCTAGTAATAAATCCAACAACTAAGTATGATTTCGAGGCAGAATAAATGTGGGTGCTTAAACAAATTAATGACATGTAAGTAATTATTGATCAACTTAAAACCGAATAGTTAATTCGAAATGCTTGTAATTCAAGATGTATAACTTACACTTAGATAGTTGACAACAAGGCCCAATGCTTTGGATTACATTCAGTTTTGGTTGGTGCTAGCATTGACATCTTTTCCTTCACACAACTTCCAATTTGATGTGTCAGAATTCTCCGAATTTTGTCACTTACTAGGTCAATATCTTCAACGTTGCATTGCACTTTCATCTTGGTCCCCAAATTATGGACCTAGTTGACCAATTTAACACCGCATACTACACCGTGGCAATTTATCTTGTTTCTAGATTTATCGGGGGCTTAATCTACACCAAATAAAACGTAAAGAATTTGATTCATACATACACGTCAGGGAAAATACACAAAAGAATCAAATGCACATACATGCATCAAACAAAAAGCTGTTGATTAGTTAAGTGAAACAAAAAAGTGGTAAAAAAACTTACCTGAACACGATGTCTTAGTGGATGCTCGGTGCCTCCTCCTTTGAGATGATGGATTCAACATTCTCATCAAAGAATTTCTGCGCCTCCGGGTTGTTCTCAGTAGCTTCAGTAGCCTCCGGAATAGAAATGTCTTCATTGAGTACTTTCTAAGCTTCTGAGATAGCAAGCGTGTCTTGTGTTTAGTATTTTCAAGAGTCAAAAAATAATTTATAAAACCAAATCATCCAAAGGGAGCAATTTGAAACATATATGCTTTATTGAATTTTGTTCCGATTTGTCTATTTCTTTTATCGAAGATTTTGGTTGATTGAGTAACAATTACCAAGTGAATTAATGAGTGTAAAGGGGGTTTTAATGAAATTAAGAGGCGCTTCCTAGGGCTTTTACTTTCCTATTAAATGTATATGACTTTCGTTGTGGCCAGTTCATGTAGAAATGAAGATTAAAATGTTTAGACTTGGGTTCGTGTATTCCCACATCTCAGTTACTGCTTTGATTTGAGAAAGATACACCTTACACGTGAGTCTTAACCCATGGACATGTTCATTCATGTCCTACACATGCCTCTTGATCATCAACTCTGGTTGTATGACCAATCCACATGAGTTGGTGAAGAATTAACCTATCTCAATCTATGGATGGATCACCCTAGTGATCACTACCACACAAGCGTGTTTCTACTTGGTTGCTAAAACTTCTAACACCATTCTTTATAGTACATAACTTAAGAGTTCATATTTCTAGATATCATAGATACGCAAACACCTAGTGTGCATAGTTTTAGCATTCAATACAACTGAATTACAACCCTCAACATTTTCATTCAAATGATAGATTCATATCAAAAGAGAGTTTATACATCAAGGAAGTCTATAGGACCCTAGAAAACTATGAGACTATTCACTATTCATGTTCATGGACAAACTACTATAGTAGGCTTACCAAAGTTATGTAAACAATACAAGGAAGATTTCATCAAAAAAATACAAGGAAGATAAAGAAAATACTAGAGAGATCCTTCCTTCGATCCTTGATCACTTCCAACTTGATGGATGGTATTATTCTCCAAGTTTCAGCACTCTTTTTCTCTTAAACCCCAAATATTTCTCT
Organism: Rhodiola kirilowii; assembly: GCA_033675215.1. Taxonomy (NCBI): domain Eukaryota; kingdom Viridiplantae; phylum Streptophyta; class Magnoliopsida; order Saxifragales; family Crassulaceae; genus Rhodiola; species Rhodiola kirilowii. The sequence goes on from CM066199.1 coordinate 22,916,562, forward strand.
CTAATCTGAAGTTTTCTATTTATTAGGGAAAATATTCCATTTTAGCAGTTTTTTTTGCCCGAGACAACCGTGTCACAGACGCAACAGAGCAGCGTAGGTGAAGTGTCTCGGGCATCTTAAATGACTCGGAGGAAAAACAATAGGGGTGGTCGAGACACCTTGTGTGATTCATTCAGGGAAGTGTCTTGAGCCTCTCGAGTGGCTTAAGAGTTGAGTAGCATGGCAGTCGAACACAAGTGTCTCGGCGAGACACTCTAGTTGCTTCATTGTGAGATTTGTGTCGAGCGAGACAGAATGTGTCTCGAGTGAGACATCTAGGAGCGCAGTTAGACGTCCTTGAGATGGGCATGATGTTGCTGTCTTGGGCGATTTTTTCAATTTTCTTTTCCTTATTTTTACTCCATTTTCCTGATTTTTCTTCATTTTGATCTTCCAGGGTTTCAAATGATATGGAGTGCATATCAGTATCTATAAGACCAAGAAGGGGTTAAATGACATCAAAAGTATAGGAAAACACTCCATAGTAATAGAGGTAGATAAAGTCGGGAATTCGACTTAATCAAAACACTTCAGACTTAGAGATTGATTGTCTCGAGCAAACAATACGATAAAGCCAAAGAGGAAACAAATGGGGGAAAGCTGTGTCACTATGTTTTGTCGCCCATTTGTTCTCATCATCCTTTTTCATCTCTCCAAATGATGAATACGTACCCGGTTAGTTAAATTCATCCACCCCTACTTTTTAAAAGAAAATTAAATTTCTTTATGATGGGCAATGTACAATCCCTAATCTCTTGTCATAAGATATGTTTAGCATATTTGAATCGTCGACCTCCTGTTTATTCCACTAACTCTATAACCACTAGACTACAACCTTTTCTGCAAGTCCATTGACGAGCACTAGTCGTGATCGTGCAAATCAAAGATAAAATTTATAGTCCGCTACTTAGGGCTCACTAAAAATATAGTAGAGCGGCAAGTAGGGGTCGAACCCAAGGGAGTTGTAATGGCTACTATTTGTTCTTTATGCAATGCAAGTAAAGAAAAGTAAAGTAAATACAGTTTGGGGGGTTTGGAACAAGTGAAAAAAGTAAGTGCGAAAAGTAAATGAGCAAGGGTAAACAAAAGAGAAGTATTCGGTCTAGGGATTTTGTTGTCACACATTCATCATGGATATCCAATGATCTAACTTTGTATTCATAGGCGTGGTTGTTTCCATTTCAAGTCCCAACCCAAGTAAGGCCATTTCAAGCACTTACACCACCCTCTATGTCCATTTCAAGATCATAGAGTTCTAGTTCTGGCAAGCCCAATACTCCATTTCAAGATGTACTGGACTTAGTGCGGTTACTCGTTCTCATGATTTATTATCAAACGAGCAACAAAAGGGGGATTAAACAACTTAGAAGAGCTTTTCCATTTCAAGCCTCCACTCAACTTCGTTGTAATAATCCGGATTAATGGGCACAAGAGAACTAGTAGAACACAAAGTAGCATTAAGTAGAGAATCTCAAAATGTGTTGACAATACTATTGTGGCTTGTTCATCATCAACCTCTAATGATCTAACCTTGTGTTCATTAGTGTGGTTGCTTCCATTTCAAGTCACAACCCAAGTAAGGCCATTTCAAGCACTTACACCACAAGGAAACACAAGATAGCATTAAGTGAAGGGTCTCAAAACTTGCCCACAATGTATGAATCCCTAGATCGAATGAGGGATTTAGCTACTCATATCCATGGGAAGGATACAATAGCAATACATGGAAAGTAAATACATGAAAGTAATACAAGAATGTAAATGCAAGAGAAAGTAAAGAAGGAGTAGAGAGATGTTGATTCTTTCCCAAGCCAAATTACAAGAGGTTCCCCTAAAGGATTTTAGAGAGATTTTAGCATGTCCTTTACAAGGGCCAAGGGGCTCTATATATAGAGAATGAGGAAGATTCTAGGCCCTTGGATGAGACTTGATCTTCAAGTTTGAGTGGCATAAGTGATTTGGCACAAGCAAGACCAAAACCGCCCTAACTCTTTGGCCTTAGGTCCCTTGGCAGCAACGTCTTATGCTCTGGCACAAGCACACGGAGGGTGACGTCATCACCTTGGGGGACGAGCCGAGAAAGTCAAGGGAAGGTTGACCATTGACCCTTGACCTTGACCTTGACCTTGTGTTTTGACCCTTTGGAAAGACCATTTTTGGATTTTGAGCTCTGGGTCTCGGGGCTCCAGTTCTGAATAGTTGAGATGATTCTAGGCAAGCTCCAAGAAGAAAGTTTTGCCAGAAAATGCCCGGAGCTAGGTCAAAAATTGATTGGAACTTGTGGGGCGCTAGCCAGGCGCGGCCTGGTCCTTCCCGGGCGCAGGCCTCGGGCACTCGGCGCAGGCACCGGGCGCAGGCCTCGGGCACTCGGGCATCGGGCGCAGGCCTCGGGGACTCGACGCAGGCATCGGGCGCAGGCCTCGGGCACTCGGCGCAGGCCTCGGCGCTTGGGCGCAGACGCATGCCCTGGTGTTCTCGGCAGGGACCCGGGCACTCGGACAGGGACCTGGGCGCTCGGACAGGCGCTCGGGCAGGGACCTGGGCTCTTCGGCAGGTGCTCGGGCAGGGACCTGGGCTCTCGGCAGGCGCTCGGGCAGGGACCCGGCTGAGGTCCTTAGGTCCCGATTTGGGTCCCTTGGCCCCGGATGAGGTCCTTACGTCCCATTTTGCCTCCAAATCACCTTGTGATGCTTTTGTGGCCTAAAATGCCATTGTTAAGCTCATTTCCTCTTTAGACTCCTAAAGGCCCTGAAATCCAAAATGACATTAACAAGTAAATGTTCTCATGATCAAATGTCGTAAATGGTGGGATTTAATGACTTAATGAGTCCTATAAATACGTCTCATCATCCATCAATTTTAATGTGTGAAGTACAATCAATTCTAGTTACATAAGAGGTCTTTTTTAATATAAAAAAAATTAAGGACCAAATAACCTCAAATTTAGATCTCATAAAGGTGAATTGACATGTGTTCAACCACTTTACAATTACTCATACATTTTATGAGTATAGTTACATTAAACTATTTGTCATCCCAAATATAAAAATTTTATTAGTAATTTGTCTCGTGATGTTCATCAAAATTAGTACGATCTGTTTTTATATGCACTTGATTGATAAAAAACCTACAAGAAAAAAACACTTTTTTTTGTATGACCTACCACTTCATTAATTGAATAACTGATGTAACCTAGAAAAAAAAAATCAAAATACAGCATTATTAATGGCATTTGCATTCTAATTTACAGTTTTATTTGGATAAATTTTTAAGATTTTGGATCAAATAAAAAATCACATTTAAATATAAAAATTATAAACCATTTGAGAATTCGACACGTGGCACTATCAATCAATCATAATTCGTGGCGCTTTTTGTAAATAAATAAAATTTAAACGAACTTATTTAAAAATACATAACAGATGCAAGGGTATAAACATCCTAAAAAATTCACGCAGTTATTTTGGTCTGAATTATTCAAAGTAAAGTCTGAATTTGATAAAGTTAAGTCTGAATTTGACAAAGTTAAGTCTGAATATGACAAAGTTAAATTTGAATATGACAAAGTTAAGTGTGAATTTGACAAAGTTAAGTGTGAATATGACAAAATTAAGTGTGAATATGACAAATTTAAGTGTGAATATGACAAAGTTAAGAAGGGTTTGAGTAATTTTAATTGAGTACTTTAATTTTTTTTTGATGGGATTGAGTACTTTAATTAAGAAAGGTGTAAGATAATTTTTTTGATAAGATTGACAAAAGATAGAAAAAAAAATCAATACTACTCCCTCCGTCCTGATTTGTTTGTCTAAAATGACAATTTGCACGGGAATTAAGAAAAGTAAATAAAGGACAATGAGAGAGAGAATAAAGAGGAGGAAAATGTATGTGGAAGTGGTTCCCGTATACGAATTATTAGTTATTTATCATTGGAAGTATAATTTTTTTAATAAAATAAATTATTTTGATAGAAAAGAGATGATTGATTTAATTATTGAATTGTATATAAAAAGAAAGTGTATAAATTTTAGGGGACACTCAAAAAAGAAAATGGACAAACAAACCTGGAATGAGGGAGTATAATGAAATACTCCTATATTTTGTTTCTACATAAAAATACTCCATTATAAAGTCGTGGCTCTAGGATTGTGTGGGTGGTGGTGGACCCAATTCGTTTCATGTGATTCGGTGCTCGGACTTGTCACTCCAGTCCAGTCAGAGCATCGCCTGGATAAACACAATCCGAAATGATAATCGCTTGTTCTTCATCGGCAATGGCTCGGTTATGCATCCATCCGACTCCCTTCCTCCACCGAGGCAGACTTACCGATTCTCCTCATCAATTTTTGTTTCCATCATCTCATAGGAGCGTTCCTCCTTTCCTTCGCGATCCTCCTGTTCTCACTGCCTTTAGGCCACCTTCCGCCGCTCTTTCCGATGCGCTGCTTCAGGACGCAGGGGCTACTGCCGCCGTACTTTGTGGAGCTTACTTTCTCGTCTTAGGCTTCGATAAGCTCACCGAAGCTCAAATCCTTGAACAGGTGATTTCTCACCCCCAACAAAAATAAAAACTGATTTAATTTGACCTTAAGTTTCCCTAGATATGCCGTACTTTGTTTATGTTGTAGTTATTTAGCATTTTTCTTAGGCCTCATCGATTCATTGTAGCTTAATTAGCAATTTTTGTATAAAAAAACAACTTTTGTATAAAAAAATTAGCAAATTTATTTTTTGACAATGATCATCAACTCCTGACTTGTATATGCTTTGGAACAGAGTTTGAGCAGAAAGCTGGTTCACATTGCATCTGGATTGCTATTCATGGCCTCTTGGCCGTCGTTCAGGTATTCCTTATCTCGCTTATGAAATATTTCGAGGATGCTATATATGGATTGCATGTGACAGCTTATACTGTTGAAAACAAACAGCTTGTCTAATAATTTTTTATCCTAGGGTAGCACTTCATTTGAGGCTCGCTACTTTGCTGCGTTGGTTCCTCTTATAAATTGCATGCGTCTAGTTGCAAATGGGTTCTCTCTGGTAACAGATGGAAGCCTTGTTAAATCTGTCACTCGAAAAGGAAATCCAAAGTATGTGTACCTATTTCTCTTGTCTGATGACAACTGTTCTTTTTTCCCTCCTAGGCTCGCCTGAGATTGAATTCGTAAGGGGTAGACTAGGATGTTCATATTTATTTCCACTTTCTTTTATCTATGAAAAATCTTGCGACTAATTAACTTGAATGTCGTCCATGGACTTTACAGGGAATTACTTAGAGGTCCCCTGTATTATGTTATCATTCTCATACTCAGTGCTACTGTATTCTGGCGTGCATCTCCAGTTGGAGTAGTATCTGTGGCAATGATGTGTGGTGGTGATGGTACACAAATGTTTTGCAAGCTTTGTGATGTTTTTATTTTAAATATCAACATAGTTCATGAAAAAATGACATTGATTCACCTCAATTTCGGGCATAGAACAATATTCACAACTAATTTACTGAACTATGTAGGTATTGCTGATATCATTGGTAGACGGTATGGATTTCAAAAGCTCCCCTATAACCACCATAAGAGCTGGCTCGGTAGCCTATCTATGTTCGTTTGCGGATCCTTAATCTCTACTGGGTGCGTATGAAAGCAAATTTTGTGCTATTTCTTTCTTTACATCGCTTTAATTAAATTGAGACATTACTCTGTCTATCCTAGGATGCTTTACTACTTCACATCGCTGGGATGCTTCAGTTTAGATTGGAGTTCAACGCTGCAAAAAGTTGTTCTAGTCTCTCTTGTCGCTACATTCGTTGAATCACTCCCGATTACAAAGCTCTTAGATGATAATTTATCTGTACCTTTAGCCAGCATGGTGACTGCCCTTCTGGTATTTGGCTACTAGTCTTGAAGCAAGTTTTAGTGGTGGTGGTGTCACTCAGTTTGCCGAAACACATTGATCAGCAAGTTATCGATTTCGAGAACCATGGTGCTCAATACTCTCTGGCTTGAGGCCCAAGAGTATGATGACAGAAACAACATACTGAAGACATTTAGTCATATACAAAACCTCTACAGGGAATTCTGATGAGAATCATGTATGAATCTGAAGCACAAGCACTGTATAAGAGGTTGTACTCGACTACAAAGAACACCTCAGGTCTTTTATTTTTCAGTAGTTTTTAGAATATGGTTGATTTCACTGGCATACTGCAAGTGCAAGGTATTCTTCGAGATCTGTGTGGGAAACATTTTCTATCAAGTGACACTAACAGCATACTTTTCACATGTAGTCCAGCACTTGTGTCGAGAATTGTTTGTTGTGTCTCAAACAGGGGGTGTTTAAAATTATAATGGGGTTTTCACAATCGGCACATACATTAGTGGTTTTTTTTTTTGATAGCTACATTAGTGGTTTTGAGAATAAACAAATGAAACATTTTTCATTCAGAAGGGAGAAAGAGAGATTTGTTATAAATATTATATTAAATTGGATTGACTCTATATTTAGTCATGGTGATTATTGCTAGCACATATATTTAGTTTTATGTACCAATATAAATATGTGTCATTTGGAATGCGAATAAAGAACAAAAAAATAAGAATTTCTCTCATTACATTTATCTCTTTGCATATTCTACTCCATTAGAGTTCCTTCATTCATCCAATATTTCACAACATGTTATCATCACGAGTTGCTCACAGATAAATATCCAATGTCATTCCCTTCCTCTTCATTCTTGATATTATGCAATGATGGCCCCTTGAGTCCTCTTTGGAGAGAATCTCAAAATAGTCTAGCATTTGAAAACTCATACTTTTTGTAATCGATTCTATGGAATTGTAAGTTTTATTTTTTTATGATATGTGAATCGATGTATTATCATTAGATTCCCCCGAAGTGGAATCACATACATGTATCGGTGGATACATGTAGTATATGTTTTTTTTCCCCAACTAAAATGATACACATGTAATATATGCTTGTTTTGATTTTTCGGAAGTAAACACATACATGTATCATCAGAAATTAATACATGTAGTATATATTTTCTTTTGATTTTCCCGAAATAAAATCATATACATAATGTATTATTATTTCATTCCGCCGAAGTGGATACATGTATTATATGTTTTCTTTTGATTTTCCCGAAGTAAAATCATATACATGTTAGAATTTGGCATTTCTGCTTACACTAATTGACAACTAGAGAAGTTAATAAAACAAAAGACTTTAAAACATCCAGCTGGCAGTATGAATAATGCAAAATGTATGACATTTTGTGTACAACAACCAATATTTACGACGAACAACATTTTATTTACGGTTGCCAAAGACTTTCTATATGAACATACACAAACAAGTATCTATACAAATTTACAATATTTATAGAATATGTTGTGTTTTCAATAACTCATGTATAACGACATACTAAAATTAAATCCCCAATAACGGCGTCATTTTGACGGTACTATATATTTTATAAGCCTATGGTAAGTATAGAGTCATCCAAGGAGCTACTATCATGCAACACTACGATAGTATTAGCTTCTACTAATCCATTCTAATCACACCTTTTGATTGGTAGGGTTTTTTCGATTAGTCGAGATAAATGCAAGTAAAATAGAATCTTAGAAGAATATGCACAGAGCTAGGAGTAGTTCATACCAACCTAACAACTATGGATATAGGGCAATGTGTTCCAACATGTATTAAATTTGTCATGGAGCTCAAAAGATTTGTACAAATGGTGCTTCAACAACGATAACATAATGTAACTTGGTTCTAATACTATGCTGTCACGATTAGGTTAAGCGACTCGAACCTTACAACGGTAGACCCTACAGTTATCACAAAGCTCCTTCAGTCCATGTATAGGCGTCACCGGACGTTTAGCTTAAATCGGCGCCTCCTTCAGTCCGGTCCAATTTCAGTCTATTTTTTCCTTTTCCCTTTATGATTCTTTCAGTCCATGTCAGCTTGAACACTCAAAAAGCATATTACGACAACGATTATCGCTGGAAATATCCCTAAATCTATAAGGAATGGAGTCTAGAAACTGACACAAAATTCACCGATCAATATATATTGCACACTTAAGATTCGTTCGTCCTAAGCAAACGAAACCATTAAGAATATGGAGGGGTGATTTATGAAATTTATTAAAATTTGAATTACCAAAATTTGGAAATCCTAACCGACTATCGCAGTAATCACGGATGCATTTAACAAATGCGTCAAGTCATTAAACCACTAGGCTGCCCTAGTGTAGGAGGGTTGTCTCTTGAAGGTTTTTAGGAAATTGACTACCCATGACTCTGAGAAGGTAACTAATATATACGATGCATGTAATGGAATCCTCACAAAGAAATAAGAATGAAACTATTTTCGGGTTTTAAAGAAAAAAAGTGGAATATGCAAGGCTTGATATCTACAAAATTAACAAACTATCAAATTCTGGCATAGGGTCAAAGAAAAAGGATCCGGTGCAAATGACACATTTTTGTAAAAAATACCAACCAATCACGGTCTTTTGATTTGGTCATTGTGGAGGGATGAGATTAAATCTCATATTAAATCCCGCTTATGGTTAATTTCTCGGTGACAAATTATAAATTATTCGTGACGAACTATGTCGTACTTTGATTTCTCGGCGACGACTTATAACCCAGTTTTGACGAACTTTGCATTTTGCACAAAATATGCCTTGTAAGTTGTACCTGATCTTAACTCTCGGGTCAAATATCAATAGCTTTAAAACTTATGACATTATTTATATGACATGTAATTTGTAACTATATAAATATGTTTTTATCTTTATACAATTCCCAACTATTCCGCTTCTCGCCTGTGATACCAAGAAGGGTAGTACATGAGTATGTTAGTTGAAAGCTCACTCTTAAGTGCAAAGGTATCAGCCTATGCCCGAAAGAGGAGAGGAGCTCAAAAGTCAGTGAAAACAAAACAAGCCTCTACTTAAGTAAATTAAAAATACTTTAAGTTTATTCACATGCAATAATGATCATATATAAGTTTAGACAAAAGCTCTAGTAGAGCACAACATTTCTACGCTTGAGGTGATTTGGTTAAAGTACAAGTTCTGTGAAAAAATATTTTTTTTAGTAAGGACTTCTCCCAGACTAATTTAATTTTATTGGGGTCAATTTTTCACCTTTTATATTTTATAGTAGTTTCTCATTTGGGGAACTTGACACTTAGGACTTAACCATATTTTTTAAAGATTCAAGCAAAAAATAAAATACTTCGTTTGCTAAAGACAAACTCAGATCATGTTCAGCTATGTGTCAAGGTTGTCAAGCGTAAAATAAATTGTGTTGACTTGTTTAATTTAATAAAGAAAGACTTATAACACTACAAATTTTTGGGATTTTACCGTCTCCAAATTCCGTCAGTAAAACGTCAACTGACACGCTGACGGAAAATAATCCGTTATAATTCCATCAAAATTCCGTCACCCAAATAATATTTGTTAAATTTCCATCACAATTTCGTGCACAAAAATTCCGTCATCACAATTGAGGTGGAACACTGACGGAATTCTTTACACGGAATGTTGAGGAAAAATAAAGGGAAATATTGGGAGCATTAACAGCCCTGTTAAATGTCCAAACCCAACTATTTTTAATTATTTTTAAAACAGACCAATTAACAGCGCTTTTATGGAAAAGGGCTGTTAAATGTGGACTTTAGACAGCGTTTGGTTACAAGCGCTGTCTTATGTCTATTTTAGACAGCGATTGTAACCAAACGCTGTCTAAAGTCCACATTTAACAGCCCTTTTCCATAAAAGCGCTGTTAAATGGTCTGTCTTAAAAATAATTAAAAATGGTTGGGTTTGGACATTTAACAGCGCTTTTATGGAAAAGGGTTGTTAAATGTGGACTTTAGACAGCGTTTGGTTATAAGCGATGTCTAAAATATACATAAGACAGCGCTTGTGACCAAACGCTGTCTAAAGTCCACATTTAACAGCCCTTTTCATAAAAGCGCTGTTAAATGTCCAAACCCAAACATTTTTAATTATTTTTAAAACAGACCATTTAACAGCGCTTGTAACCAAACGCTGTCTAAAGTTCACATTTAACAGCCCTTTTCCATAAAAGCGCTGTTAAATGGTCTGTTTTAAAAATAATTAAAAATGGTTGCGTCTGGTTAGTTTTAAAAATGATTAAAAATGGTGAGCGGGATTGATGGAAAAATGACGGAATATTGATGGAAAAATGTTATTTACTTTGAGCGGGATTTCAGAAGTTTGGACAAAAATTTCGTTTAACGCGGGATTTCGGACGTTTTGAAAAATGTTACTTTAAGTGCGTGACTTCGATTGCTCAACATTGCATACACGTTTGGATTTCAAATTTCTCTGAAAATCAGATCTGAAATCGGAGAGATGGATCCTTGTTTGGATCTCGAATCTGAGTTTCATCTTTGTTTGAAGTCCGATTTCGAATCTGAGTTTTCTTCCCTGTTTTGGATCTCGAAGCTGAGTTTGGATATGAGTTTCATCCCCTTTTCTGCTCTCTAGATCTGCCATCCTTATCACTCCCGTCCTCCTGATCATGGAGGAGCGCCACCTGATCTCGGAATCCCAACAACCACTGCAGGTGCTCCGGTCACCCCATGTTCCCGTTGAACCAGCTGGCGCTTGGATCTCAGGCACCCGGACGTAAAATGCAATTAAATTTCAATTAATGTAAAATGCAATTAATGTAAATTTCAATTTATGTAAATTTCAATTGTTGTAAAATGCAATTAAATTTTAATTAATGTAATTAAAATGCAATTAAAATTTCCAATTAGTATTTTAATTATTAAATAATTATTAAATATTTAATTAAAATGCAATTAATATAATAATTAGCAAAATTTCAATTATATTGGAAAATGTATCTAGTGACGGAATTTTGAGGGAAAATCACTGCTGACGGAATGTTCCTAGAATAATGACGGAATTTAATTATTGACGGAAAAATATGGGAATAATGATGGAATTTAATTATTGACGGAATATAGACGCAATATTGATGAAATTTATGCATGTCGGAACATTGTGTGAAATTAGACGGAAATTTACACCGGAAACTCGACGGACATGTGACGGAAATTTGTGAGACGGAATGTTGACGGAATTTCGACGGGAAAGTGACAGAATTTGATGACGGAATCGTGACGAAATCAAATATCCGCCGGAAAAACGCCGTCATCTGTGTTTGTGACGGAATTTTGCCGAAATTTTCGAATTTTCCGTCAACTTTCCATTATTTTTCCGTCACTTTCTTGCTGACGGAATTTTTGAGAAAATTTGTAGTGTAAGCTTAACATGTGAGCTTATGTTTTCACGATGAGTCTATCTAATATGCAGTTAGCTAACTAATTAACATACAATTTAATATGCCATGAATGCAATCCTATGTTATTCACTCAACCCTTGAAAATATGTCATTTAGTAAGGAGATTGGAACATTATTCAGTGGCGAACCTTTCTTCATGATGGCTTCAAGACTTCCTTTTGTACCTTCTCGTCCATGTTTGATTTGCTCATGCAGCTTTCTTCTGTATCTGCTTAAGAACGTGCATATGTTAAAGTACTACTCCCTCCGTCCCATAATTTTCTTCTCACTTTCCTTTTTGGGCGTCCCAAAATTTTCTTCCCACTTTCCTTTTTGGGTTACTTTATCACACTCACAACCACCTTATTTAATCATTTATATTCACACTTACTTTATCTCACTTACTTTATCACACTCACAATAACTTACTTTATTATTTTTCTTAAAAACTGTGCAATATCACAAATGAGAAGAACATTTTGGGACGGAGGGAGTAATGAAGAAGATTATATTGTAGTAGCCTAGTAGGTATAAACCTGTTTATTTCAGAATATAATTTTATTTCACACATAACACTACTCCATTTTTCACCTTATGTAACTGACCCAAATTAGTCGCATAAGTCCGTTTTCTATCGCATAAGGGTTTATGTGACTACACTCAGTCACATAAGGGCTAGTCACATAAGTTGTGTCGCATTAGGTCTGGGGTGACTGAGCTAAATCACATTAGTCGCAAGAAGTCTCATGCGATAGTGCACAAACTAGTCGCATAAGGATATTGATCATTCGTATAAGTGGTAAAGTGAGGTACCAGCAGGAAAAGTCAACGGTTTCGGTTAGTCACGCTAACTAAACTTTACGATCTCTGTCATGTAAGAAGTTAAGAGTGGCGATGAAACTCAGTCGCATAAGTTATATAAGAAGACAACCTGTGTTACGATACTCAGTCGCATAAGTGTAAATAAAAGATCAGTTGATAAGGAAACCCAGTCGCATAAGTGTATGTAAAAGTAAATTTTTGAGTTGAGTGTGTCACGTAATCAGTTAGTACGAACCAAGCGTCTCCTCCGTTGGGAGTTGAGCTATATCATTTTAAAACTGTTTTTGTGTCACATAAGAATATAACAAAACAACCCTGTTTAATTTGAAATTCTTGACCGACACAAAAGTACCTGAAACATTTCAGGATTTATACAAAAGTTTCCAGCATTACAACGAATGCAACAAAAGAAGCATTACAACAATTCCAACAAAAGTTTCCAGCTGCACAACGTAGCAAAACATGTTCACCAACTAAAACATTAAGTGGTATAGAATTCAAAGAGTACCGAGACCGAGACTCGCACCATCAGAGGCGTTACAATCAATTCCCTTGCCAGCTCCTCGACCCCTTTGCAGCATTTCTTCGAGTGCACTCAGCCTTTCTTCGAACTCAGCATCCTTTTTAGCAGCCTCCTCTTTTACCCTAATGATCTCTTCCTTTAGGGCATGGTTTGAAGCCCCGCCTCTAGGGCGAGGAGGCTTCCTTATATTTCCCCCAACTCCAGGTATCTGTGTTCCTTTCTTCTGTCCAACAACTCAAGAAATTATCTCCAACTGAGTGCTCATCGGAATAGGGTCAGCAATGCTTCTGGGGTCATCGGACTGCTGGTCATCAATAAGTTTCTACACCTCGGCATTCATTTGTTCCTATGCGCAAGTCCAAAATAAAGTCAAACATCAAATTGTTTACACATATTCAGAAAATCCAAAATTTAATCCACACATTCATAAACAGTCATACTTGTTCACAATCCAACATTTAATCCACATTGATACTTCACTATTTGTTCTTACACATTCCAACATGCACTTTCGACACATTCATATATTTAGCAAGACATATACTTATACACAGCACCTCGGCATTCATTTGGTCCTATGCACAAGTGCACAATAAATTCATACATCAAAATGATTACACAAAACAACATTTAATTCGACACGCATACTTCAATACTTGTTCATACACATTCCAACATTTAATCAACACATTCCAACACATGAGTGACATATATTCAACAATTAGATTGCCACTATTGCAACATATATTTAACAAGACATAATAAATAAGAAACAAATTAAAAGAAATACCACTATCTCAGCACATTCGGGTTCTTAGGAATAGACCTCAGCATATGTTGCAACATGGTGTGCTTTGTGCCCTTTTTAGAAGTGGTTCATTGCTCTGATGGCCATCAGAGTCTTTCCTCCACGGTGATTCTTCTTCTTTTCTCGGGCCTCCTTCATCCTTTGTGATTTAGCCTTCACCTCATATGCAGGTTCTTAAAAGTGCTTAACCAGCCATGCCCATTCCTCCCTGCGTTGAACAAGCTCCAAAGGTACTCTCTTCCCGTGCTTCAGATAATGTTTGTGGAAAGACGACTTCCAATCCTTGTAGCGGTTATTTGCTATTCGTGTAATGTACTACCAAAGTAGAGTGTCTTTCTTTGAAAATGAGGCTGCAAAAATATAAAATTAGCGTGTGTCGAATTTGCAATGATATAAACAAAAGATTTTGCAATTAAATAACTTACACTGAGATAGTTCACCACGACATCCCAATGCTTAGGTTCTAGCTCACTGTACGTCGGTGCTAACATCGGCACCTTCTGTCTCACACACGCCCTGATTTGGTGGCACAGCATACTCCTTATTTGGTTTATTATTGGGCCATTTGCCTCTTCCAAACATTCAACCTTGAGCCTTGTCCCCAATGAATTCACCAAAGTAGCAATATTGGTGCCACAAACAAATCTCCAGCGCTTTCTCTTCTTTGAGGGTTCACCTTCACTTACATTGACATCCTCGTCTTCTAGCATCAAGTAACAAATAATTTATATTAGTATGAGAAGATGTATTAATAACAGAAAATTATTAAATAAATAATATTAATGTTATACCTGAAGAATTCTCCGGCTTAGTCACGCGAATACTCAGAGGCAGTTCCTCCATCTCTTCGGTGTTGTCATCAGTATAGTCAGCATCATTTGGCACTTGAGAGGGATTAGCGGGAGGATCTTCATTTGAGGGATTAGCAGGCTGTTCTTCATTTGGTGAATCATTGAGTACTTCATTAGAGGGATTCGTAGGAGGTTCTTCATTTGAGGGATTAGTATGAGTTTTAACAGGAGGGTTTTTCAGAAACTATAGGTGATGGTGTAAGTGAGGGGTAGCGATTGATGGTTTGGTGGGAGGATGAGACAGTTCTTGTTGGGTATTTAAAAGCAGGGGGATAACCTAGCATGGGTACTAACAAAGGACACTCAGTGTCGGTGTCAAACTCACTAACAGGGTATGTTAGGGCTTTTTTGGGATAATTTTTGGAGGGTTTCTCTACTCTCAGTTTTGTAGAACATCTAGGGCTTCTACGCAATATTGTTTGCACTGAAACAGTCTTTTTCTTAGTACTATGAACCAGATCTGGAACAACATCGTCACTAGTAGGGTTTCGGTTAGTAACATTACCTTCAACAGGGACTTTTTTCTTCTTCGCCTCAATCAAGGTGCCGACTTTCTTCTTGGGAGTGATCACGGTCGCAGATGGCTTCTTCAGAGGTTTTGTCGGTTGATCCTTCTTCTTCACCACAGGCTCCGGTATATGTATTTTGGCCGGACGTCGAGTACTTGGAGAGTGGAGCTTCATGTTAGTTGCGGCTACAACGTCGGTCAAAATTTTCTTCTTCGGTGGCATGATGGAAGGTTGAAATCGGAGTGTTTGGAACAAATTTGGAAACCCTTATGTTTTGGTTGAAATCGGAGTGAGAGAGAAGTGAGAAGGAGTGAAGAAAAAATGAAATGGCAAAGCGTTTTCGGACTTAGACGTTTTGGTTCAAAATATACACCTGTTCGTTTTTGGGACACGTGTTCGGCGCTGATCGCGTTTTTCTTAAATGACATACATCCTGAGTCAGGCATTAAGTGGATTATAGATGCATGCTCAGTAATTAGATTTCCCCCCTCGGATTTAGGTTTCCCGCCCATGGTTTTGGAATTTCCCATCTGTAGTAGATAGTTCTTACGTAACTGAAAAACATATAGGCAGTCACATAAGTGAAAGTGAAACTGAAAATGAAACTAACATTTTAATTTGTTCACATACTCTGCATATTAAAAAATGAACAACATATTTTACAACATTCAAAGTTAGAAAACACATGATATGTTGAAACACATGATCATCTTCAATCCTCCTCGTCATTATCATTAAACCCTTCCTCATCTTCATCTTCCTCACTTACTTCATGATCACTTACATAATGGAGTTCCTCAACATCTTCCTCTTCATCATCTATTTCATCAAATTCATATTCACCTTCTTCATCTTGATGTTCATATTTCTGATCTTCATCTACTTCGAAAAAATTATTATATGAAGCGGGAGTCTCTTCATCAATTACATTACAATTATTGTAAGGGGGATATTTAGTGTGTTGTCTTCTTGATATGCATTTTCTGATGTACCAACACATGAGTGACTATAAGTGCCACTTTAAGCGACGACATTAACAACTTTCTAATTATCTCCAAACTTGGGAACTTCTAAGTAAAACACTTGTTGTGCGTGTTTTGCAAGACAATAAAGAGCATCTTCATACCACGTGTTAGATGTGTCAATCGAAAGAATTCCATGCTCTATTTTTATGTTTCTACCCTCAGATTCATCAGTATTAAACCATTTGCATTGGAATATGACTACCGGCATTCCCTCGGCATACTTGAGTTCTATAACATTTTGTAGAACACCATAATAGTTATTTTCTCCTAGAAATCATAAGACAATGAAACAAGAAGTTGAAACATGATAAGGATGCAGAAACATAATTCTAATAGCAGAAAATGATGTGCATAAATAAAACACATGATGCAGATTGCAAAACTTCTCAAAAACAAAATGAAGCAAATGACTAACCTGCTTGTACCATTACTCCACTATTTTGTGTCCTCAAATGTTGGTCCTTATCCCAAACAGCAAATTTCAACCCATTTACAACACAGTGGGTGTAACATGAGTGAAACTGTGGCTTACGTGCCAAAATGTGAAGCTCGATAGAGTACGCATTAGATCCTTCATCACGTAACCATATCATCTACACATCAATGTGATAAATCAATGACACAAAATTTATATATACTACAAATGAATCTATGTGTTAAATAAAGTTTTACCTTATTAAGTAAATGAGAATGTTCCTGAATATACTCCCTTGCCTCTTCGCAATTTTCCATGACAGATCAATGTATCACGTCTATGTCATTATTGCTGAGCCTAAACCTCCTATTGTAGCAGCCCGTCGGCTTGATAACATTCGAGACCACTGATATATCAAAGTAATTTTCCTCATCTTCATCACCAATATGAGATTTACCTTCAATCTCACCCATGTACAACTTACAGTACATTACACTCTTGGGCAATATATTCCTCGGCAATGCAACCTTCAGGGTACCTTGTGTTTCTCACAAATTTCTTGTACTTTACAAGTTGCCTACATATAACATATACCATTATAATTTGCGCACAATAATAAATAA
Source organism: Rhodiola kirilowii (assembly GCA_033675215.1). Lineage (NCBI taxonomy): Eukaryota > Viridiplantae > Streptophyta > Magnoliopsida > Saxifragales > Crassulaceae > Rhodiola > Rhodiola kirilowii. Next base: position 22,933,519 of record CM066199.1, read on the forward strand.
CTTATTACAATTAATGTATTCATCGAGTTTTTAAATACCTTTCCATAGGATACATCCAACTATAGTGTACCGGCCCCTTGAACAAGATTTGATTTGGAAGGTGAACCATGAGATGTACCATTATAGTGAAGAATGCCGATGGGAAAATCCTCTCTAACTGACACAGAATCTGAACTATCTCTAGCTTCATGTGACGCACCTCCTCCTTCTTGAACTCTCTGCAACTGATTCGACGAAACAAATGGGATAGTGATATTAGAGGGTCAACCACATTTCTAGGCAAGTATGGTCTAATGTAAAACAGCAGTAGTCTCTGTAATATAACATGACAGTCATGTGTCTTCAATCCAATAAACTTTTTGTCTTTAAGATGAATTTTATTCTTTAAGCTTCCAGCGTACCCAGATGGATACTTAGCATCCTTTATGTACTCAAGTATCTCTAGCTTCTCATTTGGAGTCACTGTATAGGGTGCTTTAGTCACTTTTTCTTTCCTTGAGTTTGACCCGGATGGTTTGAACCATAATTTTCTACGTACCCCTTGCTCTTCCAAACCCTTTCTAGCCTTGATATCATCTTTAGTCTTACCTGCAAATTTAAAACAAATGTGAATAAGTACTTATATTCTCTTCAAATATATGTTAAGGTATAATGTGTCCAAATATTTTTCATACCTTCAATCCCAAGTATGGTCCTAATGATGTTATCAAAAACATTCTTCTCAATATGCATAACATCAAGTGAATATGGATGAGAGAATGACTTCCAATATGGTAACTCATAAAATATAGACACGTGTGTCCAGAAAAGCCTCTCAATGCTGCCTCTCGCGTTGAATTGAGGATGTAGACTAAGAGTTGGATACTCGTGTGACATAGTGACATTGAATATGTCAGGACCGACGAGTGGTGGTGGTGGGTCTCTAGACTCAAACTTCCCATTAAATCTATGGGCTGCAAACCTCCAGTCATGGTCTCTTGGGAGCCATCTTCGATACCCTTGATACGACATCCTTCCAGTCAAATGGGTAGCATCGATGTCATCTAGACATAAGGGACAAGCTTTGTACCCTTTTGTCTTAAGGCCTCCTAACATGCCAAGACTAGGAAAGTCACTAATTGTCGATATCACTGCTGCCTTCATAATGAAAGATGACCGATCACGTCTATCAAAAGTACAAACTCCCTCATTCCATAGTACTTTTAACTCGTCGATAAGAGGCCTCATAAAAACACTTAAGCACTTTCCTAGAGATTTGGGTCCAGATATCAACATACATAGTATATTAAACTCTTTTCTCATACACATATGGGGTGGCAGATTGTAAAGTATAACAATGACAGGCCAGGTGCTGTGTGAGAGTCCCGAATCCCCAAATGGATTAAAACCGTCAGTTGCTAAGCCAAGTCGGAAATTCCTCATCTCACTTAAGAACTCTGGATATTCCTTGTCAAATAATTGCCATGATTCACCATCAGTCGGATGTCGAATGTATTCCGGATCATCAACGTTTCTTAAAGCGTGCCACCTCATATGGGCTGCAATATCCGGTGACACATAGAGACGCTGCAATCTTGGAGTCAGAGGGAAGTACTTAAGTGTCTTCTTTGGAACCTTGCTTTTACTTTCATTTTCTCTGTACCTTGCCTCACCGCACACGGGGCAAGTTATACGATCTTTCTGCTCCTTGTAGTACAATATATAACCATGCTCGCAAGCATGTATGGTCTCATAACCCATCCCCATATTCTTCAGAACCTTTTTCACATCTTTATAACAACTAGGGTAGTTGTTATTGAGAGGTAGAATTTCTTTAGTGATCTGTAGAATTTTATTGAAACCCTTATCCGACACTCAACTCTCTACTTTCACTTGCATTGCCCTCAGAATAGTTTCAAGATTGGTTCTGGTACAACCAGTGTATAAAGGTGTCTGAGCTTCATCTACGAGACTTTAATACCTTTCAAAAACCACCCTACTATCTAAATCACCACTCTCTCTATCCATGTTCATCTGAAGATCCTCATCCTGCATATATTGAAAGGGAAATGCATCTCAAATAATATCTTCAATCGGGTTTGATTGATGATTCTTCACACCACTACTTGTTTCTCCATACCTCTCCGCAAGCCATTGTTGTCTCAACATGTATAGGGAAGGTTCAGTACTCTCTTCACTATGGGATGTCCATGTGTGGTACCCATTCATCATACCATTGTTGATCAAACGGATAAATATTTCCTTTGTTCTAATTCTTCCTCTAATCATCAAACACCTTTTACAAGGACATATATGTGGATTTCATCCATTTTGCTTTGCAAATTCAACAATGCCTTGAATGTACCGTGTGTCACTCCTTTCCAACCCCATCCAACTTTTATTCATTGTGAATCTTCAACTTCATAATGTAACAATGGACACAAATTAACAAAGATAAGCAACAAACATGATCAATATTTAACAAAATTAACATCAATAAGCAACAAACAAAAATACCTGGGCGTGTTCGACGGAGGAGAACCAGGCCGAAATGTATTTTTGGCCATGGGTTGAATGAAGGAGAAGAAGGACGAATAACCAGGTTGGTGGAGTGTTTATTGATTTTCATTTAATGCTGCGTTCTATCGCGACTAACTTTGAGTATCTCAGTCGCTTAAGTAAACCTAACGCTTTCAAATTAAATAAAAGTTGGCGAACCATTAAAAAAGTCAACATTTTCAAATGTCAAATCTGACGTGACATTTCTACTATTTACTGATGCGACTCACCTTCATGATGCAAATAAGACCGGTCATATAAGAACACTTAAGTCACTAACTTCACACAGTCATAGAAGGACCAGTCACATAAGTACACTTACATTACTGAGTTATGTCAGCTACATAAGTCCTTGTCACTTAAGGAAACTTGGGTGACTAACTTCGGTCAGTCATATAAGTATCAGTCACATAAGTGTCCTTAGACGACTGACCGTCTATTCTATGTCATGTAAGGTCACTTATGTGACTGATACTTATATGACTGACACAAACTCTGTCGTCTAAGGACCAACCTGGCGTAGTGTAAGTTCAGTTAGGCCTAAAACATTCATGAGAAGATTCTGAAACCAGAAGCTCATTACTCCCACTGTTTAGTTTCCAAGTACTGCATGGAATGTTTTGCCTTTGTTGTCTGCTTATTTTTGTCGCCTGAGTTTTTTCTCGGCCGCTTTACCTTTGGCTCCCTCAGCCTACCTCTTGGCATAATGTTCCTTGTTAAGAACTTCCAAAATAAATCTGACTAACCATTCCAATCGATCAACCTCTCCTGCTGAAAATCAATTTGTTATAGCTTGGTTTAGATCCTGCCAAGCATTTCATCAATTCTCTCAATCCGGTCTTTTACTGTTAGTCCCCGCCTAGCATTTTCCATTACTTCTTACACTAATTTGACTACTAGAAAAGTAAGTGAAACAAAAGACTATAAAACATCCGACTACCATTATGAATAATGATAAATATATGAGAAATTGTGTATAACAACCAGTATTTACGAGGAACAATATATTATTTACTGCCAAATGCTAAATAATTCCTATATCAGCTTACACAAACAAGTATTTATACATATAAAGTATTCATACAATAGATTCTGTTTCCACTGACACATTTATAATGGCAAACTAACTCGACTAGCCCTGCCATGGCGCCATTTTAACGATACTGTATTTTACTCGGTCAAAAACAATTTATAAGCCTGATAAGTATAGGGGACGTCCAAGGAGGTAATAGCATGTAACAATAAGATAGTATTAGCTTCTACTAATCTCTTCTAACCGCACTTTCGGTTTAGTTTGATTTATTCAACTCGATAAAAGCAAGCAAAATAGAATCACAAAAGAATATGCACGGAGCTATGAGTAATTCGTACTACCATAACAACTATGGATAGAGCGTGTGCTCCGACATCTATTATATAAATCAGGGAGTTAAAAAATCCATACAAACGGTACTTCAATAACGACAACGTACTGCATGTGAGTACTAATATTATCTTGTCACGGTTAGCACAAACAACCCGAACCGTACAATTGTTGCCAATACCATTGTAGCAACACTTCACTCTGCCCACAGGGTGTTCTTTGGGTCCTTTGAACACTTTGCTCATTTTACTAGAACTGGATAATCGATTTTCAAGTTGTTCAAATGGTGTTGTTAGCTTTCCTTTTATACTAGTGAAATCAGGCATAGGCGGCGCCTCTGTTAAGGGGTAGGCAATGCCTCCCCACGGCGCATGACCTCTTAGACTGCCTGACTCTTCCTACGATTTTGGATTACAACATACCCTAAATAACTTCAAAAACATTTAAGAAGTATATTTTCATGCAAGTGGGGTGAATAATGGATATCAGGTGGTGGGCTTAAAGGAAACACAAAAAGTGAAATTGATGGCAGTCAGTAAAGATAGTGTTGTGAAAATCGGACCGGACTGGCCGGTTCGACCGGTTAGACCAGGAACCAATCACTAGACCGGTTCAGTTCTCTAATCGGATCGGAAATTCTATTGACCCGGTAAATTACGGGTTGAATCGCCAGTTTCCGGTTGAATCGTGACCCGATCGGGTGGACCGGGTTGATGCTTATTTCATAAAACACGGCCGTTTTGAATTTTGATGTAAAAAAATTAAATTGAAAAAAAGACAAACAGATAGACTTGCGACTTGCCTCTGCGGTCGGCGAGCCCTAATTTTCAACATGCATCGGCGATCTGGCGCACGACCTCTTGCCTCTGCGGTCGCATTCCAATTTCAAGTTCAACACGCCTCTGCGGTTGCACGACCGACATCGCATTCCAATTTCACGACCTCTTGCCTCTGCGGTCTGGCGCACGATTTGATTCTCCAAGTTCTATGGTCTGGCGCACGATCTCTTGCCTCTTCTACTCAAGTTGAACTTATCAGGTACGTGAATGAATCTGAGTGTTGCTCACCAAGCTGTTGCGGTCTAGCGCACATTTTGTTTCTCTTCTTATTTTGATTTATTGCTCACCAAGCTGCTGTTGCAGCCTGAGATGGAATCTGATAGTTTAGGGTTGTATGCTTTGTGATATTGATGTTGTATGCTTTGTGATGTTATAAGATGAATGTGAATTAGTGATTGTGTAAGCCTGGTGATTGATGTTCATTGCCTTTATTTTTTTTCAGTTCGAAATGTCAACACCTATGGAACACAAATCACATCCCTTTTTTTAGTTAGAAATGTCTACGCCTACGGAACACGAATCACAACCCTCATCACAAGAAGCATCATCTAATCAGAGAGCGATTAGATCAAAAACAGATTCTGCTTGGGGACATTGCAAGCAGCTTGTTGAAGATGCCGAGAAAACATCTTTGTTATGTATACATTGCAAAAAGATTATAAGAGGAGGTGACATTAATAGGTACAAGTGTCACTTGGCTGGAGAAAAAGGACAGGTTGAACAATGTAAGAAAGTGTCTGCAGATATTCAACACCAGATGAGACAAAGTATTGATGCCATAAGGAGTAAAAAGAAGAGGGTAGAAGAAGAGTATGAGGATAGTTATCCAATTCATGAGCAAGCATTGGCCACACCTAGCACAAGTCAAAAAGGAAAGAAGAGTGATCCTCATATTAGTAACTACTTCATGCCTAGAACAATTTCAGGAGCTCAGCCAACAATTAAAAGTGTTATGCAGAGTAAAGATTTGATGGAAAAGTGTGATATTGCCATCTCAAAATGGATGATTGATGCTTTGGTGCCTTTTAATGCGGTCAATTCCACATATTTTCAACCTAGGATTGATGCTATTTATAGTATGGGTGCTGGTTACAAAGCTCCAAATTTTTATAGAGTTCGTGGACATTTATTGAATCACTGGGTCGGTGAGGTAAGCATGCTTGTTGATAGTTACCGTAATATTTGGAAGAACACTAGATGCACTCTCATGGCAGATGGGTGGAAAGATCGTTCTAGACGAAGTCTTATCAACTTTCTAGTTTATTGTCCTAAAGGGACTATTTTTATGAAATCTGTTGATGCTTCGGATGTCTCAAAAACTGCGACAATGCTACACAAGCTTTTTATGGAGGTGATATTATATGTTGGTGCTGAAAATATTGACCATAATGTAACAGATAATACTACAAATTATGTTGCTGCCGACAGATTACTAGAAGCTGAGTTTCTGAAGTTGTTTTGGTCTCCTTGTGCAGCACACTGTATTAATTTGATGTTCCAGGACATCGAAAAGTTGGAGGAAGTGAGGCTGTGACACATGCATCCAAGATTACAAAATACATATAAATCATTGTTATGCATTACATTTGATGAGGCAACACACAGGTGGAAGAGAAATTCTCCGTCCAGCCCCTACCCGCTTTGCCACTAATTTTATTGCATTGCAAAGTATATTGGGTCAAAAGGACGCATTGAGAGGAATGGTAACATCAAGAGAATGGACAACCTCTGCTTATGCTAAAGATACTAAGGCAAAAAAGTTTGTGGATCAAGTCTTGGATTCTTCTTTTTGGAAACAGTGTTGTGATATTGTGAGACTTACTAAGCCACTTGTGCGTGTGCTACGCATTGTGGATAGTGAAGTTAAACCCGCAATGAGTTTTCTCTACAGAGTTATATACAAAGCTAGAGAGGAGATGGTGTCTAGGTTTAGAAGGAACAAGAAGAAAGTAGAGCCTTACTTGGAAATCTTGGATAGACGTTGGGATTTCCAGCTTCGAAAAAATCTTCACTCCGCGGGTTACTGGCTAAATCCAGCTATCCAGTTCAACAATGATGAGTTTGATAAGCACCGAAACATCATATTTGGCCTTTTGGATGTCATTGAAAGGTATTCTCATAGAGATGTTGATTTGCAGTCTAAGTTGACAAGTGAGATGAGATTATTCAAAAATGTGAAAGGTGATTTTGGAAGGCAAACTACAATTCATGATCGAAATACGGTGATGCCAGGTAAATCAGTTTACCTTTCATTCACAACCATTCTTTATTCTATTTAGTTTGATGATATTTCATATTGGTGTTTATATTGTTTTTGGATATTTCAAATTAGCTCACAATAGAAAACTCCTTTCTGCTCGTACCCAAAACTCGTTTTATTTGTCTTGGTGTTCATGCATTTACAACTTTATGATGGTGTTTACAAATTGCTGTGAATGCTGTGTTTGGTGTGAATGCTGTGTATACAAATTGCTGTGAATGGTGTATACAAATTGCTGTGAAGTCAGTAGCCTCATATTAAGCTTTTCTTATTTTCAACTTGTTTTTGTATTTACTGTGAATGATGTTCCTTAGTTTGAGGATCTGCCTTAATAGTTCTATTTAGTTTGATGATATTTCATATTGGTGTTTATATTGTTTTTGGATGTATGAAATAGTCAAGATCAATGGTGGGAATCTTATGGATGTGATGCTCCAAATTTGCAAAAGTTGACCATTCGCATTTTGAGCCAAACATGTAGTTCATCGGGTTGTGAACGGAATTGGAGTGTTTTTTAGCACATTCATTCAAAAAAGCGCAATCGACTAGAGCATCAAAAACTTAATGATCTTGTGTACGTTCGTTATAACTTAAGGCTGCAGCAAAGGTAACAATATAATTCATGTTAACTGGTTGTTTACTTCTGCATTTATGTATACATATTATATTAGTGTAATTGCAGGAAACAACTAAGGCATCAAAATTATGACCCAATCAATATTGAAACACTTGATGACCATTCGGATTGGGTGATGGAGGAGTCACCACCATACTTAACTAATGAAGAGGTGGATGCTTTACGCAATGATCTTGCAAGTATGACTATACAACCTGTTTCGGATGATACCGGTATGCTTCTTTGTTTACTAATGATTGTAACCATAATGATTGATATTATTATTGTGACTTTAGCTGACATGTTATAATACTATTGTCATAGGGCAAATAAATTTGGATGACAACGAGGATGAAAATGAGGAGGATGAAGAAGCACATGATAATACCATTGGAGAGGCGAATCAAAATCCAAGCAACTTAGATGAAGTTCACCACCATATCTATTTTCCTTATTGAACTTTTATCTTTTGGCATAACTTTTCAATGTTATTGCGATTTGTGACTTAAGACTAAAATTGCAATTGTTGTTTTGTTATTTTCTTATTAATGTGTGATATTCGAATTCTAAATTTGTTATAGTTATAGTATTGTATACATGTTAAATTTTATTAGGTTACAAAACAGGTAAATAAATATGCATATATATTTATATATATTATTTTATTATTTTTAATTCGTGCGAGTCAAACTGGTTCGACCCGGTTGAACCACTAACCCATCGACCCAATGACTTGACCGGTTCGGTTTTAATAAAACTGATTAAAGATATATGAATGCGCCTTTTTAAGGGGAATCATTTGAGCTGTCCTCTAGTTAATGCCTTGACAAAGTTCACCCTCCAAGTTCACTGAGTTAACTCAGTGAGGAAATGCCTCTGAAAGCAACCCCCTATTTTCAGCCCATTGAGTTTCCAACCATAGGTATATGGATGCGCCTTTTTATGGGGAAGCATTTGAGCTGTCCTCTTTGTGAATGCCTTGACAAGTTCACTCTCCAAGTTCACTAAGTTAACTTAGTGAGGAAATGCCTCCGAAGTGAACTCCCTGTTTTCAACCGATTGAATTTCCAACCATAGCAATTCAATCCTCGGCCGAATCAAACCCCACCATCAATCTCAACCAACCAGTAGGTCCTATTCAACTAAGTTCAAACCCTCAATACATTCCTAGGTGCATCTCCTATCCAAAACCTCAATCAATTTAAATTTCAACCGAAAAACTCAACCCTTTTCAAACCTTCGCATTTCTAATCATAATGTAGCTGAAACCCTACCTAAATATGTTAATGAAATGTAAAATGGGAGTAAAAACTACATCTAAAGCTTAAGAACCGAGAACTTACCTCGGCTTGTCGTGTGAGGGTTTTAGGCTGATGGAGTACGTTTACCCTCAGAGTATGTGTACCCCTGGAGTATGTGTACTCTAATGTGTTTTGATATGACAAACATTCTGATGATATGTTACTTGAGTGTGCAGGTTGATGCACATGTATTCTGGAAGTAGCGGTTACTTGAGTGTGCAGGGTGAGGGACATGTTCTCTTAAGGGATCGGTATCCGTACAGGCTCTGAAGGCAACGATGCCTCGACGCATAACTGGATGGCATGAATATCGGTGGAGATATTCTCGAGAGATCTTAAGCTCCAAAAATTTGGTGATTCGGGAGAGATATCCACATGGTATTCATGAAGATTGGATCAGATTCTTTTCTACAAGTTAGGAAATGATAGAAGATCGGTTGGAGATTCGATCCCTACTTATTAGGGATATAAGATTTGGTGATGATCCAATTAGATCGGTTTGGGACGATCTAATTGGAGAGTGGATAAGATAAGTATGAGATTATCTCATTTAATAGAAGATCTTGACCAAGAATTTGAAAACAAGATTAAGATTTTTTGTAGAGAAAATGTAAGGTTTCCTAGCAAGGATTAGTAGTATATAAAGGATGTTGCGGCTGGCTTTCAAGCGCGGTTCAGCGTTTGAGATCATTGGCTTCGCGAATTCAAGAAGAACTATAATGAGAGATCACGTGATCGTTGTGAAGTTAGAATCAGAAAATCTAACTGATACCTTGGTGGGAGGTGTAATGCGATCTGTGCCAGAAGGGAAGTAGTCTCTTGTTATGCTGGGATAACGAAGATAGATCATGAGGTAAGGTACGTCTGAAAGTAGGGCGGCACACCACTAAGTGTGGTTGGGTGAGTGATCTATACAATTATAACCGAGAACATTTAAATACAAGGTATTATTTTGAAACCCTTCTAGTTTCCGTAGAAGGTAGTAGTTTTTCTTAAATATTGTATTAGGTATGTGAGTTTTCACTATAAATCATTGTGTCACTCTACATTATATTATACATTAAGTTTCCGCTGTGTTACATATACCTTGAAGGTGTCGATACCTTTAAGGGATTGCTAACTAACGATCCTAAGAATTAGTATCAGAGCCCGATCTCTAGATTCTTAGTTAGCTCTTGGAGGAAAGATGTCGAGATTTGGTGATTCATTCAGGAAGTCGCCGTTGTTGAAGTCTGGGGAGTATGATTTGTGTGCGGAACAGTTTGAGTCACACACGTGCTCGTTGGACAAACAAATCTGGAAGATCATAGAGCAGGGACCACTACTAGTCATGGATACAAAGGACCCCACAAAGGAAAAGAAAAGCGATGACTACGACGATGCTGACTACAAAACCCTTGCAAAGAACAGCAGGGCAAAAAAGATTATTCACTCATCACTTAGGCCGGGAGATCTGAAGAAGATACTGTCCTACAAAAGTGCTAAGGAGATTTGAGATGCACTCAAGAGAATATACTCAGGAAGTGAGGATGTGAAAAAGAAATGTATACCAACAGCTATTAACGACTACGAGAATGCCCCCCAAGGTAAAGATGAGTCCCTTGAAGATTTTCAATCATGCTTTCAAAGTTATTTTGGATAGATGGAGTTTCTATGAGAAAGCATCCCTGAATGGAAAGTCACGCACCACTTCCTCCAAGCTTTAAACTCCTAGTAGGATGCTGTGACCCTCGCTCTTCAAGCTCAGAAGGACATCAAGGAAATGACCTTTGAGGAACTCGTGGCAAGGCTCCAAGGTAATGATGGGATACAACAGAGGAAATCTACCCAACGGATCCCTGACAAGGAAGAATCCATAGCACTGAAAGTTGAGAAATCTTTTGAACTGGTGATGAGTCGTATTTATACGACTCGTCGAATCAACTAATCCCATTTATTTTGACACATTATTATGCGAATAGTTACTTTTTAGTGTTGTTTTGCATTTCAGGTGTTTCAGAAGCTCTAGGAGGAAACACGCATAAAAGATGGCTTTTCATGCCAAAAACATCACAATGGCAGATCAGACCTTTGTATGCTTGATGGAGCTCTGGGAATGGACCGCTGATCAAAAAAATATAAGCCACATGCCGTTGCGTAGCTAACTCAATTCCATACAACTCTCTAGTTCACATTAAGAGCAGCCGAGGTCATATAGAAGGTCAAATCCAGAGTGAAAGTCGGAACTGGCGCGCAGACTTGGTGGGGACCGCGCCCTATGAAGACACTAGCTACTGTGCTAACATCAAGGCAAGGCGCGGCCTGTACCGACAACGTCAAGGCGAGGAGCGGCCGTAATGTCTAAACGGGGCCAGGTGATGATGTCAGCAATACGTTTTGATGACATCAGCAGTCCGAAAATTCATAATTGAACCCAAAAACAAATTTGGAAACCCAATTTGATAATTCAACCCAAAAATAGATTTAGAAACCTAGTTTTGCTATACATACAAGGTTTTAGTTAGGGTTTCCATCATCTCATAGTCCAACTTTCGAGACGACTCTGGAGGAGAAGATGAAGCCTTCGACGAGAGAAGCGATTTTCCTACTTTTCATCATGCATTGTCTTTTTATTTCAATCATGTGTAGCTAAATTCTTAATTCAGTTTAGGGTTTCGTTCATTGTGAAAAACGTTTTGAGACTTTATTCTTAATGCAATTTCTTGTTTCTCTAGTTCTTGTGCTTAATTTCAAGGATTGAATTGTGAAGCTAAGTGGATACTTGTCATGGTAAAGCTTAGCCGAACAATTCAGCCCCTATCGTTAATATTTGTTTGATACTTACCCGTAAAGACATGAAGTGACACCTAGATTTGATAATACCTTTCCCGGACTATTAGATTTAGGAGAACTAGAACTCTAACACCTTTCCCGGATTAGATTGTGGTGTATCGCCTTTCCCGGGATACTTTGGGTTATAACCTAAACCGGAGTAACCACACTTAGAAACTTGAGATTTGATTATTAGCAGTCAATGATAAACGTGTCACAATAAAAACCCAAAGCTGAATGCTTTCTCTGATCGAATTCTTCGTGTTATTTTCTCTTGAGCACTCACTATTGCATAAATCCCCTTTTAATTGTTTTTTCCAGATACAACTTCAACAACCAGCTCTCTTGGGTTTGACTCTGCTTGCTGCTACACTAGCTTATTGTAGGAGAATAATAAATATTAAATTTGATGCGTCAGACGATGCGCGTCAAATTTTGACGCCGTTGCCGGGGAGCTGCGCTTCGGTGAAGTTGTTTCTTTTTTTTCTTTTTTTCTTTTTTGTTTATTTTATTTTATTTTATTTTAATTAGTTATTTTTTGTGCTTCGCTACTTGTTCGCTATGTCTCGCGCAGATAGCCAGATCGACGAAGGTGATGATGAGCATATAGAGCTGTATCAGCCTACAATGAGGGAGCTGTCGGCCCCTAATTTTCAGAATATACCTTGGTGCATCAATGAGGGCCAGACATGCAGGAAATTGAGAGGTAGTGCACTAACTACCGAAGTTTTTGGGTCGGCAAGAGGAATCAGCCACCAGGCATCTGCAGGATTTCCACGGCATCTGCCAGACTCTCCGACCTTATGGAGCCACAGTGGAGAATTTCAAACTTAAGGCTTTTCATTTTTCTTTAACTGACATGGCTCGATCTTGGTTTCTGTCTCTTCCTTCAGGTAGCATCAGGTCATGGGACCAGATGCAAAAAAAAATTCTCGAGAAATACTACCCAGAAGCCAAGGCAGGGCATGTTTGTAAGCAGTTGCAAGATATTAGGTAAGGGCCTAATGAGTTGATGTATGACTATTTAGAGAAATTCAACGCCCTAGAACAGAGTTGCTGCAACCTGGGAGTGCCTGAGAAGCTGATAATTGAGTACTTGCTGGATGGGTTGAGGCCACTCGATAGGATGCTGCTTGATGCCTCAGTTGGAGGCACGATCATGAATTTATCCCCAGCTGGAGTGAGGAACTTGATCGCAGAAGTGGCTGAGAACGCAAGGTTCAGAGAAGAGGCCAGTAGGCAGGAGGAGTTCAGCAGAACCAAAAGCGTTGCAAAGGCCGAGACACCGGCAAACCAGGTAACCTAGGAGCTGAAACAGACGAGAGAAAAGATGCAGAAGGTCATAATGAACCAGCCGGTCCAGGTGAAGCCTTGTGAGTTTTGTGGTGCGACCAATCATAAGACAGATGCTTGCCCGACTCTACAGGAGGATACACAGGCTAACATCAATGCAGTGGGTGAATTTCAAAACTACAATAATCATGCACCCCATCAATCTCAGTGATGAGTCGTAGTTGTATGACTATTTTATATGTTAAAACCCCGTCTTTTAGTGTTACCTGTATATTATTTCACTACCTGTGTGTAGTTTTCGTTCTCAGGTACACTCGGAGACCATGGAAGGAATGCCGGCTAAAAGGAGCCTATTTGAAGATGTTTGGCGCAGAAAGAAATCAAGTTCGAAGCACGTTGGAATTTTCGTCAGTGCAAACCGCGGACGGCTGAAGAATTAAGGGCGCCAACGTCTGAATAATTACAAACAAATCAAGAGACGTCCGCGGAACGCAAATGCAGAAGGCGTCCGCGGGGACAGCTAGCAAGTCGAAATTTCCTAATTTCGAATTGCATTATGGGAAAGCCCAAAGAGAGAATAAAAAAGCACGAAACCCTAGCGACCAGACATCGAATTTCAGAAGAGGAAAAGAGACACGGATTCAAGTGTTAGAGTGGAGCTGCAGCTTGGTGGAGAATTCATCATAAGTATTTTCGTTTCATTACATTCAAACAACTATGATGATGTATTCCATTGCGATGAGTAGCTAAACTCATACGTGTAGGCTATGACTCGACATTGTGATGTTTTGACTTGAAACCTATATTTATCTTTATGTTTTGCGTTATATTACGATGCATTATTTATGGATTTGATATGCTAGCATAAGTTGAACCCTAGCGGGGGAGCTTCTGTTAGTGTGTTGATTCCGATTATCACAGTTTACTAGCAACCTAGCGGGGATAGCAAACTAGGATACTAGAAATATACCACTAGGATTGACACCCTAGGACAACTTGTAGTGCAACCTAGCGGGGAGCAATAAGTTGTAAAACATTAGAAATCAAAACGGTTAGGTTAATGATTCAGTCTTGCATCACAATCGAAAGTTCTAGCTTGCACTTCTCTTTGATATTTGATACCCGAATTGTGTGACGATTGCTCTAGCGATCATTCTTGCTTACTTGCGTTATTTAATTGTTTGCATTCAACCCCCCCCCCTATTGTTACGTTTTTACTTAGTGAAACAGATTCTCAACCGATCTCTGTGGATACGACCCGACTTACCACTTGCTAGTCGGAAAAAGAAATATTATTTTTGCACAGGTACAACGACACCTGTCAAATTTTGGCGCCGTTGCCGGGGATTGGTAACGAAGAATCTCACTAAGTATTTCTTTCTTTTAGTTTTATTTTATTGTCTTTTTTATTTTCTGTCACTTGATTATTTTTCTGTTTAAGTAACCATGTCACAGAGAAGTGTTGAATGTGATGGTGAAGAGCGAGGAAGTGTACTAGAAGATAACATGCAGGAACAGAGGCAAGGACTGCCCTCTGTTAATCAGAGATTACCACCCCCCAGAAATTAGTAATTTGTGAATGAGTTTGCTAGACATCGTGCAGCTAGACACGATGATTACGAGGACGAGCTGGATCGACAGTACCTCGGTGGAGGAAACCAATACGGACAGTTAGCTAGGCGTCGGGATTTGGGACGCACTATGAGAGGAGTTTGCGCGCCATTTATTGATGAGGAGCCTTGGTGCATTAGGCTGGATGAGGACGCAGATGACATCGAGATAAAGAGTGGGGTGATACACCACTTTCCCAAGTTTGGAGGAATGCCCGATGAGAACCCCCTAAGGCACTTAAAGGAATTTCATGGAGTTTGCATGTCCATGAAATCAGCATCGGTTCCGGAAAATATTTTTAAACTAAAGACATTTCCTTTTTCTTTAGAAAGTCAAGCTAAATCTTGGTTAATGTATTTACCTGCAGGTTCGATTACTTCATGGGATCAATTGCAAAGGAAGTTCATGGACAAGTACTACTCCCATTCGAAGGCGGCTCAAACAAGAAAGGAGCTCTCTATGCTTAGACAAGGACGTGCAGAAACGTTGTTCGACTATTTGGAGAGGTTTAGGCATTTGGAAGAGAGTTGCCCGAATCATGGAATCCCACAAAGGATGCTGCTTGAATACTTCATGGATGGGATGGTTCTAATAGAAAGGAGAATGCTAGATGCCTCCTCAGGGATCTATCCTGGACATGTACCCCGAGGAGATATGGGAGTTGATTGAGAAAGTTGCCGAGAGCACAAGGTACTTAGAAGAAACTTATAAACCTGCACCTGTTGCTAACGTAAATGTACATTCTGAATTGCAGGAACTGAAGAATATGATGGCTCAAATGATGACGCAACAACCACAAGGCAATCAACAAGTGGAGTGTAAGGTAAACAAGTCCGCTTATAGTCCAAAAAATAATGATAACACTGTTTTTCAGGAAAGACGGAAGATGTGAATGTAGTGGGCTACATAAACAAGGGAGATTTGCCACCAAGGAGATATGATGGATATCAAGGCAACAACAAATGGCAGCCAAGGCAAAACAATGGTGGTTGGCAAAGGAACAACAATTACGATGCGGGGCAATCCTCGTACCCGCAAAAGTAGCCATACAAACCACCACAGATTAGACAAGGAGATGAGGACCCGATCAAGGAATTCGGGGATGAAGTGAGAGGGATGTTCAAAGAACTCACTCAAAAGATGGGCCACCATGCTGGAGACATTAACGAGCTAAAGAGGCAAGTGTCTCAAATTGCCAGTGCAGTTTACGAACAACGAGAAGACAAGGGGAAGCTGCCTTCACAAACGATCCCTAATCCAAGGAAAAATGTCAGTGTGATCGTGATAAAGGATGAAGAGGAGATGAAGGTTGAAGAAAAAGAAGAAAAAAACGAAAAAGAGCAAGATTTGGATGCTACCTCAGTGCAGAACGCGGATAAAAATCTTGAGACGTGCGCGAAATTTCAAGTAAGCAATTTCCAGACTTTGAATTCTAACCCTTTTGCACCATTGCCATTTCCCATGCAGGATATTGAGAGCCACGAAGCTATAAATAATGACATTCAACTGAAGGGGAATGAGGACGCGAAAACCAAAGTCCAAATACAAGAATTGGAGCAAGGGAAACAAGGAGCGTTGACCACTCGGACTAGAGACCCAGGTGCCTTCACGGTAACCTGTGGCATTGGTAACACGCTTATTCCCCACTGTTTGATTGACTTGGGAGCGTCTATTAATGTGATGCCTTATGATTTATACTGTTCATTGAAACTTGGACCGGTGAAACCGATCAAGTTAACTATTGAGTTAGGCAACAAGTCATGTGTTCATCCCTATGGCTTGCTTGAGAATTTAATCTTGAATGTTGGTGAAGTTGTTGTGCCTGCAAATTTTTATGTCTTGCAGATGGAGGACACCCAGACTAAGGAGTCACCAACACTCATTCTAGGACGATCGATCTTGTTTGCTATGAAGGCGGAGATTGATGTCGCTGAGGGTGTTATAAAGCTGAAATATGGTGGCAAGGTGGCTGAGTTTCGTGTCTTTGAGGATGACTACCAGCCTTGTGCGAGGAAACCACCTGAGAAAGCTGGTACAACATGTTTTAATATTACAACTGATGAATCGTTGCGTGTGATTCAGGGTGTCAGTGAGCAGCTGAAGGTAACAAAGAAAACGCACCCACCAGATAAGAAGCGAGTAAAGAAACAAAAGTGTGGGGTGGTTACGCAAAAGAGGTGGACACCTAAGGAAAAGAATTGGAGATCGAAGCCACCTGATATCGGGCAGAGCACTGAGGAACGATTAACTTGTGGACGTGCTGAGGAGAGGAGCACGCCGATCAGTAAGTATGACTTGGAGCAGCCATGGGATCCTAACTTGTGATCCTTTAAGAGGTAATGTCTAGCCAAGGACGTAAAACAAAGGCGCTTACTGGGAGGCAACCCGGTGTGTTTTTACTTTACACATGTTAGGAGTAGGTTAGTTAATGGAATTGGTACGCTGATAATGCGCCTCGAGTGCTTGTTTTATTTCTGGTGGTTTCAGGTGAATGATTGAAGAAAGGAATTTTCATCAGTGTGATTCGTGCACGTCTCAACATTAAGTTGCGCGGACGTCTAAAGATTTAACGCAAAATAAAGAGACGTCCGCGGGTGGTAATTGAAAAGGAGTCCGCGGGATATCAAAAGGTTAAAATTGGGTTGTTTTCCAAATCTAGGTTTTCGGAACAAAAGAAAAAAAAAAGAAAGAAGGCTCGTCCGCGATTCTCAGCTGAATCAGAACTCCGCTGGTGGTGTGGTGTGGATTGAAGCTGAAATTGAAGTTGGATTGAAGCTAAACCAGAGGTCAGTTAAATCGAGGCAAAGACTCATCGATTGGTTAGGAAGTTGGATTCGGATTTGGTTTGTATTGAAGTGGGTTTTGGTGGAATCGGTGGAAGGGAGTTCTCGAAGATCGTTGGATTTGGGTTGTTTGAAGCTTACAATTTTGAAATTGAAGTGGGAATTGGACGGATTGCGAACGGAATTCGATCGGGGCTCAGTCCGGCTAGTTGTTAGATCGCGCGGACGTCTGAGTATTATTCAGACGCGGACGGCTAAAGAATTATAGACAAATCAAGAGACCTCCGCGGGACATAATTGCAGAAGACGTACGTGGAATTTTGGAAATTTCAATATTTTTTCAGATCAAGATGACTCGTACATCGGCTCGTGCTAGTTCATCTCGTGATCGCAGAGCTCAGCCACCACCTGTTGATGCCGAGGCACTAGTTCCGGCTGTCGTCGATGAAAGGCAGCAGAGATTTGAGGCATTCACGGCGCGTACACATAAGGCGCCCATGTGGGTTGAGCGGTACTTTCTGGAGCATTGCGGTACATTGGGCCTAGGGAGCATGAAGGATTCATGTACACTTTCAGAGGTGTGGAGCACCATTGCACGATGACGCGGCTGCGTCAAATCTCTGGGTGGCCAGCAGTGAGAGATGGGACTTTCGCCAATTTCAGTCTTGGGATGGAAATCAGCGACACTTACCTTATCCTTACGGGGACGGGTCACTACAGACCGAGCGACGCTTCAGTCACAGCATTCACGGATCCTTTCTGGTATCTAGTACATTTCATTTTGACGAGGACCTTGACTGCGAGGGCGAACGGCAATGATAAGCCGTCGATACGAGATCTAACGCTTCTAGGCTCTTTGGTGAGAGGGGTAGTCCCACACTGGGGATATTTTTTATGTGATCACTTGAAGAACATTAATCCTCGAGGGCCAGTTAGTGTGGGTGGCATGGTAACTTATATGCTGCGCAATCTTTACCCAGACATGGATGCACTACCAGGCCACAGGATTCTTGCTTATGGATTAGCTGATGGTGACAGACTTGGTTCTGGGAGGACATATAGAGTAAGCAGTGAGGGTTAAGTGCGTTGGACGTATTTTGCAGATCCAGCTCTTAGGCCACCGCATAGCCCACCGCGACAGAGAGGGAGACCGCCAGGGCGTGGAAGAGCTGCAGGGGGCAGGAGACGTTGGAGAGAAGAGGTAGAAGTCCCACTGAATGTGGTACCACCAGAGGAGCAGGTACCGAGACAGCCCGGAGAGTATTCACAGGCGCAGATTGACCATTTATTTAATGTGAACAGGGCTATGATGATGGCAATGGGTGGCGGCTTCCACCCAGTTTTCGCTCCCCCAGGATGGCGTCCAGGTCATGCCATTCCGCCCGAATACATGCAGCCACCACCGCCACCAGACCATTAGGGGAGTACCAGTTCCTTTCGTTTTTTTATTTATTTATTTTTATTTTTATTTGAGTCTGTTGAGTCTATTTAGTGTGAGTCTGTTTGTTACACATCTCATATCTTCAATTATTCCGTGAGGACACGTGTCCATTTAAGTGTGGGGTGGGATGTTGTTGAGTCAGTTGCGCGTCGTGTCTGTTTTTAAATTTTATGTCGCATGTTATGTGTCTTGATGAACTCGTACAGAACTGATGATGTACTGCTATGCTTTTCTCATATGTCAAAAATCTCATTTCTAGTTTTTTATGACTATTGTGCTCATTTGACTAAAAATGCGAAATTTCAAAAATTTTCGATGCTTTGTTCTTTCGAGTTGTGATATGCAGGGATGTGGAGTTGACATAAATGTTCTAGAAAGGTACGGCAAATTGTAGGAAGTTCTGAGTTTTTGGTTCTGATGATTGAGAAAAGCGGTGGAGGTTGACGCTTCACTAGCCTAGTCCTGAAAGTAGCTCCGTCACCAAGTATACAAGTTTATTCATGCGTTCGAAGTGGTGAAGGGACAGAGAAAACGAACTGTCCATCTCTAGTCGAAGTAGCTGGGAATGGGTGGGTGACCCCTACCTTGACTCATGCAGAAAAGACGAGGATGAGAAAAGAGCGGGACGCACTCCTATGCTGTTATCCGAAGGCTATGATTGGAGTGGTTCAAGGGCGCAAATGATTATGTGGACAAGAAACAAATTCAAAAGCCGAAGGCAAACCATCAAGTAGAAAAAAAGAGAGAGAAAAATCAGAAATCTGATTGATTCAAGCAAAGATGTGTCGTTTATCAAAGTCCATACAAGTTAAAGAATTCAAGACTCAACGGTATGAAAGCAGTGAATAAATCATGTGTCAGAGAAAGCCGCTGAATCAATTCTAAAGACCAGAACTCAGAAAAGAATGCAATGTCCGTGGTACCTATAGGGGACTATCTCCCAAACATCCAAGGTCGTTTGAATTGCAACTCGCGAGGTAACAAGTATCAAAAAATCTATCTATACTCGGATTGTTAGAATCTTAATCATGATAAGATTAATTGCTGTATTTGAGATTGAGATGTAAGGATTAGCATGGCTAGTACATTGTAATTCATTCTGTGGCTTTGTTCTTGTTCGGGACGAACAAGTTCAAGTGTGGGGTAGTTTGATGAGTCGTAGTTGTACGACTATTTTATATGTTAAAACCCCGTCTTTTAGTGTTACCTGTATATTATTTCACTACCTGTGTGTAGCTTTCGTTCTCAGGTACACTCGGAGACCATGGAAGGAATGCCGGCTAAAAGGAGCCTATTTGAAGATGTTTGGCGCGGAAAGAAATCAAGTTCGAAGCACGTTGGCTTTTTAATCAGTGCAAACCGCGGACGGCTGAAGAATTAAGGGCGCGGACGTCTGAATAATTACAAAAAAATCAAGAGACGTCCGCGGAAAGCAAATACAAGAGGCGTCCGCGGGGAAAGCTAGCAAGTCAAAATTTCCTAATTTTGAATTGCATTATTGGAAAGCCCAAAGAGAGAATAAAAAAGCACGAAACCCTAGCGACCAGACATCGAATTTCAGAAGAGGAAAAGAGACACGGATTCAAGTGTTAGAGTGGATCTGCAGCTTGGTGGAGAATTCATCATAAGTATTTTCGTTTCATTACATTCAAACAACTATGATGATGTATTCCATTGCGATGAGTAGCTAAACTCATACGTGTAGGCTAGGACTCGACATTGTGATGTTTTGACTTGAAACCTATATTTATCTTTATGTTTTGCGTTATATTACGATGCATTGTTTATGGATTTGATATGCTAGCATAAGTGGAACCCTAGCGGGGGAGCTTCTGTTAGTGTGTTGATTCCGATTATCACAGTTTACTAGCAACCTAGCGGGGATAGAAAACTAGGATACTAGTAATATACCACTAGGATTGACACCCTAGGACAACTTGTAGTGCAACCTAACGGGGAGCTATAAGTTGTAAAACATTAGAAATCAAAACGGTTAGGTTAATGATTCAGTCTTGCATCACAATCGAAAGTTCTAGCTTGCACTTCTCTTTGATATTTGATACCCGAATTGTGTGACGATTGCTCTAGCGATCATTCTTGCTTACTTGCGTTATTTAATTGTTTGCATTCAAAACCCCCCCATTGTTACGTTTTTACTTAGGGAAACAGATTCTCAACCGATCTCTGTGGATACGACCCGACTTACCACTTGCTAGTCGGAAAAAGAAATATTATTTTTGCACAGGTACAACGACACCTGTCACTCAGCAGCAGCAGTACTATCGCCCACCGTACCGCCCCAACAAGGAGGCTACAACAATCAGAATCAGTATCAGCAGCGAGGGCAGAATTACAATCAAGCAGTCCCTAACAATCAGAATTCCGGTAAGTCTCTGGAGGATATAGTGAAGGAGATAGCAGCTATCACCTAGCAGATAGCCACCACTTTGCACCAAAATCAGGTGAAGACCGATGGGACTATAGTAGAGCTATCTAAGCAGATGTCTCAGATAACCCAGACCATTTCTGAGCTGAAGAGAGATCCGGGGAAGCTACCATCACAGATAGTGCCTAATCCGAGAGAGAATATCAGCACATTGGCAGTGGTAGATGTGGACGCAGCGCTAAGGGAGTCTGTGGATGCAGTGAATAAGTTGCTCACGCTCAACGAGCACGTTAAGGCGAAAAATAGTGTAAAAGAGCTGGAGTAAATGTCCACTGCGTCTCCAGTAGACATTAGCTCGACGCTAATGTCTGAAGCAGACGCGGCTATAACGTCTGAATGAGACGCGGCCATAACGTCTACTGCAGATGCAGTCCCCACTGATACATGTTCGCAAACTGACCCTTTGCCTTCAATTTCTATGCAGGTAAGAGCTTTTACTAAAGAGCATATGATTGATAAGAATGAGCTAGGAAACGAGCTGGAAGCAAGAGATGAGCTTAAAGAGCCAATAATGGAGCGCCCACTTGCCCCGAGTCACGAGGCACCGCCTGGAAAGTGTAAGGACCCAGGTGCCTTCACAGTCACCTGTGGTGTTGGTGAGACTCAAATACATCACTGTTTAATTGATTTGGGTGCTGCTATTAATGCCATGCCATATTCTTTATTATGTTCACTGAAATTGGGACCATTGAAGCCTCCTAAACTGTTGGTAGAGTTAGGAGATAAATATTGTATTCGTCCAGTTGGTTTGCTAGAGGATCTAACCCTACATGTAGGTGACCTTGTTATTCCTGTAGACTTTTATGTTTTGCAGATGAGAGATGCTAGAAACGACGATCCTCCAGCACTTATTTTGGGACGACCATTCCTCTTTGCCACTAAGACCAAGATTGACATGGACATAGGCTTGTTGTCACTTGCGTTTTGTGGCAAGACATCAAATTTTTATATTTATGAGGATGATGACCGTCCATGCGTGAAGAAACCACCGGACATCGTGCACACACCATATCTTGGTGCCTTATCGTCTGACCTACTGGATGAGACTGGTTTTGCAGCTAGACCAGTAGCTACGAGTGAAGTATATTCGCAAACTCAAGAGGATGTGAAGGCGAACCCGCCTGATCGTTGGAGGAGAGACATGAGAGAGCTATTCTATAAGGGCTATGAGCAAATAGCCGAGGCAAAATTTGACCTCACACGGCCAAGGGATTCTAACTTGTGATCCCTAACGAGGTATCGTCGAGCTAACGACGTAAAACAAAGGCGCTCGTAGGGAGGCAGCCCGACAAATTTTTGTGTTTTCATTTTGTGTTTTCGTTTTATGTTTGTTTGAGTCTTGAGTCTTGTTTTTACATTGTCTTTTGGGAAAAGAAGTTATTTTGCAAGACAAAACAAGAGCAACTCAGTGGGTATCGCGTCCAACAATGACATTAGTTGGACACGCCCCTCCTTGACATTAGTTAACGTCTACAGTGGACGCGGTAGCGTAACGTATGAAGTGGGTGCGGTCCACTGTTGACCAGCGTTGGCCGACTCGTTTGACTCAAATTTACACTTTCATGCGACGAGACGAGGGGAGTACCTGTTCACTTTTACTTCTATTTTTCACATACTTGTGTGTCTTGCATTGTTTGTCTTTGAATTTAAGTCGTACCATGAGGACACGACTTGGTTCAAAAGTATGGGGTGGGGGAGTTAGTCAGTCAGTTGTGGCAGCATGTTTATTTTTTTATTACATATGTACTGTGTCAGCACGTTTCCCTTTTAAAATTTTTTTTTGGAAAGTAGAAAGTTTCTCTCTATTTCCTGGACAGGTAGTATTGGATTTTGATGATGTGAAATAGACGATGCTGATTAGATGTGTTTCTCTCGGGAAATCAGAATTGTGCTTTTACATGTGAATTTAACCCACTACGTGTCTTTTGAGTTAAGATAAACAAGGATGTGCAGTTGATAGAAATGTCCTAGAGAGACTTGACGAAGCATTCAAAGGACCGAATTTCAAGTTATATGGTTATGTGGATTTCGTGGACGCTAGAACTTCGAGACTTATTGGTTCGGAGTTTGCTCCACCACTGCAGCATTTATGTCGGTAGGCAGGATGGGAAAATAGACCGTCCTATCTCTAGTCCGAAGTAACCGGGAAGAGGTGCGTGACCTTCATCTTGACTCGCATCAAAAAGGTCGAGGATGAGAAAGAGCGGGGAGGGATTTCCATATGCTCGCGGGCGATGATTGGACCTCCTTTAAAAGAAAAGAAGAAAAGGGCAAGTTGTTCACAATAAAGGAGCAAAGCTCAAGAAAAATCAGCCAAGTTGTGAAAGTTCTACACGCAACAAGAAAGTGAAGTACATCATTCATACATCAAGAGCCAAAGGCCAAAGAAAGTCACTACAAAAGCTGTCTAACAAAAGAAGAAGAAAAGCTCAAAAACCTTGAAGCTCAAATGAATCACGTGCAAGAAAAAGAAATGAAGTATAACCATATAGCTAGAGTTTGGAACAGGGAATGCAGATCATGGATCAAAAAAAGACTATCTCTTAGTCATCCGAATTGGTTTGAATTTCAGCTCAAAGGTAACATGTATCAAGTTAATTCTGTGTTGAGCATGGTGATTTGAGTAACGATTGAGTTATGTGTAGAAAATTGAGTCTAGAATAGCAACTTATATTCATGTAACATTATCCAGGATGTCGAAGAAATTGTGGTGTTATATTTATTTTCCTTCTATGACTTAGTTCTTGTTCGGAACGAACAAGTTTAAGTGTGGGGTGGTTTGATAAGTCGTATTTATACGACTCGTCGAATCAACTAATTCCATTTATTTCGACACATTATTATGCGAACAGTTACTTTTTAGTGTTTTTTTGCATTTCAGGTGTTTCGGAAGCTCTAGGAGGAAAAGTGCATAAAAGATGGCTTTTCATGCCAAAAATATCACAATGGCAGATCAGACCTTTGGACGCTCGATGGAGCGCTGGGAACGGACCGCTGATCAGAAAAATATGACCCACATGCCGTTGCGTAGCTAACTCAATTCCCTACAACTCTCTAGTTCACACCAAGAGCAGCCGAGGTCATATAGAAATCAAATCCAAAGTCAAAGTCGGAACTAGCGTGCAGACTCAATGGGGACCGCGCCCTATGTAGACACTAGCTACTGTGCTAACGTCAAGGCAAGGCGCGGCCAGTACCGATAACGTCAAGGCAAGGACCGGCCGTAACGTCTACACGGGGCGCAACGATGATGGCAGCAACGCATTTTGATGATGTCAGCAGTCCAAAAATTGATAATTGAAGCCCAAAATAGATTTGGAAATCCAAATTGATAATTCAACCCAAAAATAGATTTAGAAACCTAGTTTTGCTATAAATACAAGGTTTGAGTTAGGGTTTCCATCATATCATAGTCCAACGTTCGAGACGGCTCTGTAGGAGAAGACGAAGCCTTCAACGAGAGAAGCGATTTTCCTACTTTTCATCATGCATTGTGTTTTTATTTCAATCATGTGTAGCTAAATTCCTAATTCAGTTTAGGGTTTCGTTCATTGTGACATCCGTTTTGAGACTTTATTCTTAATGCAATTTCTTGTTTTTCTAGCTCTTGTGCTTAATTTTTATGGATTGAATTGTGAAGCTAAGTGGATACTTGTCATGGTAAAGCTTAGCCGAACCATTCAGCCCCTATCGTTAATACTTGTTTGATACTTACCTGTAAAGACAGGTAGTGACACCTAGATTCGATAATACCTTTCCCGGACTATTAGATTTAGGAGAACTAGAAGTCTAACACCTTTCCCGGATTAGATTGTGGTGTATCGCCTTTCCCGGGATACTTTGGGTTATAACCTAAACTGGAGTAACCACACTTAGAAACTTGAGATTTGATTATTAGCAGTCAATGATAAACGTGTCACAATAGAAACCCTAAGCTGAATCCTTTCTTTGATCGAATTATTCGTGTTATTTTCTCTTGAGCACTCACTATTTCTTAAATCCCCCCTTTTAATTGTTTTTTCAGATATAACTTCAACAACCAGCTCTCTTGGGTTCGACCCTGCTTGCCGCTACACTAGCTTATTACAGGAGAAATATAAATATTAAATTTGACGCGTCAGAGGATGCACGTCAACTGGCCCAGACTAATGATACTGATGACTATAAAGACGAAACAACTACTGTCATGACTCGAGCCCTCAGAATGGAAGGGACCGCACACTTGCACTCCCTCAGAATGGAAGGGACCGCACACTTACACTTGCATCAATTTAGATGGTATATCAAGTTTATCTAATATTTCTAGTAAACAGGTATTGGCACTGTTGAGGGAATTGACTGAGAGAAATAGGGAACTCACTGCAAGCCTAGACAAATAGGATGAACAGATTACAAGACTGGAAGATAATGGCAACTAGTGGTCAGCCAAGGCAATGAGATTTCAGGATGAGCTATTGCACAACTGAAGCCAAGCTGAAGAAAAAGATCCGCTCCCTGGAAGGGAAACTATCTTAGCTAAGGACAGACAGTGACGGAGTGTCATCACAAGCCGAGAAAATAAGATATATGAGTTGGAATCAAAAAATGCCAAATGTTGACAAAAGTGGAGGCTGCTAAAGTGATCGAGGAGGCTTGGTTGAAAGAGCTTGCTGAATCAAAACTCCAAGAAATCAAGTAAGCTTGAAGAAATTTGTATCCAGACCAGGGATAGGGTATGAGCCAAGGAATGACACCTAAAAAATTGCTAAAGAGACACTCTTAAGCACGATAGTTAGCCATCCAAATGGAAATGCAAAGATAGTAGTAAGTCTGGTGTAATGGATGAGCATACTATGCCCTTCGAGGGAAAGAAGGCGTACACCTTGAGGCTGAAGCAAGCGAAGAGCACAAAACCTTCCCACATAGACATCGTCTCGAGAATAGCAAGCAAGTCCGTTCTACCTGGACGCAGCAAGTATGTGGACCTAAAACATCACCGGGTGTGCTAGCAGTATGGGGAAGCAAAACATCTCCACAGGGACTGTAGCCATCGCAAGGACCATGAGAAAAGGATACAAACCAGATATGGCACATAAGCTCAAGTGTGCTGGTACTGCAGGCAGGAAGGAGACCAAAGAAGAAACTATCCCCACAGAGGTGAACATAAAACAAGAGGAGAGAAACAGACATCTACATCAAGGCACGCACCCAAGAAGACCTTTTAAAGGAACCCAGAGACATAAGTGGATTCAAAGATGCATATATTGCACGCAAATCAGGTAAGCGTAAGTTTATCTGGGTACGTAAGAACTAATGCCCTCTTTTGCAGGATGGAGGGAGGAATTGTTCCTGGTACGTAGACAACACTTGCCCAGGTTACTTGACATGGAACAAAGAACAGTTTAACCCTCTTCGTCAGTATTCTGGAGGTTTGATCACGTTCAGAAACAAGATTAAGGGTGAATTTTTTTTTGCTTGGGTATAAACTTTATTGAAAATATTCTTGTTAAACTCGGTGCATGAAATCTGATTATCTTAGCATAAGCTTACCGTCAAATCTAATGAAAGGTTCTTGAGTGTATAAGTACAGGAAAGTTATTTCTGAGGGAAAGATGCAAAAACATAATTTACAAAGAGGATGCATCCTTTGTCCCCTAGGGAGGAACTATTCTATTCTCAAGGACAGAAGTCAGTACTTGTGTGTATGTGGGATGGATGTAGGTAAGGTTGTCATCTAAGTTGAAGAACGAGGTAAGTACTCCCTGCACCTAGGTACTCATTCATATGGACTTATACGACCCTATGCACAAAAGAAGTCATGGAGGTAATAGGAACGTAATTGTGATTATTGCTGATTACTTGTGATATACCTTGATTTTATTTATATATCTAAAGATGAGGTGTTTGCAGAAAGTGTGCCCGGGATGAAAATTGTTGAAGGACAGATGGACTAGTCCATACAGAGTAGACATACCGATCAAGGAACGGAGCTCAAAAACTCACATTTGCTTACCTTGTGCAGGATCAAAGGCCGAATGTATCAAGTCTCAAAGTGTTCACCAGGTACTCTAACCATAGCAGGGCATATAGGGTCTACAACAATCAATAGAGAAAGATAAAGGAAAGTATTCATGTGATCTTTGATGATGATGTAATGGCAGGAGAGCTAGTCTAAGACGATGGAGTGCCTCCTCTCGTACATGAGGACGCCTTTAGTCTCACTGAGAATGACAGTCAGCTAGCAGACCAGCTCTCACTGACAAATAAAGACAGGCAAGATCCACGTTCGCATACCTCAGGCGGAACACAGAATGCAGAGTCGAACATTGATCCTACTCAGACTCAAGAAGACATACAATGTGAACAAGAGGACGTCCAACATCTGACCACACAGAAATCTATTGATGAGCATGAACATACAATGTCTACTAGATACAGTGCAAGGAATCATACCCTATCTTTATGCCTTTATGATCATCTGTGCTACAAGTTGGCTGGACCAGAACAAGAGAGGAAGGTCACTTCCCCTCCATGTTTGTTACTTAATTGTCATGCATCCACTACTTTTGTTTGTCTCTTTGAGCTCGTGAATGTAGAAGAAGACCTGAAGGATCCCGATTGGATGAAGGCAATGCATAAAGAACTGTACCAGTTCGAAAGGAACAAGGAGATAGACGTAGAGACTGTGCTCTTGAATGGAGTACTGAAGGGGGATGTATACATAGCACATACTCCTGGATTTGAAGATCATTAGTCATCCCGATAAAGTATACACCTCGACAAGGCCTTGTACATCTGGAAATAGGCTCTAGCATGGTACGAAAGATAATCTCAAGTGCTTGTCCTGGTTTGAATCCCATGGAATGGATGAGAACTCTCCAAAAGTGCTTAGACGCTCTACAGATGAATGATTGGCTAATCTGTGAGAAAACACACATCAAGGCGGTAGAGTGGACTTTGAGGTACCTGAAGGGAACATACAACCTATGTGTATGGTATCCAAGGAATATTGATCCCTGTCTAGTAGGATACACGAATGCTGACCTCACAGAGAACAAATTGGATAACTCCATGGCCTACATCAAAGCTAAGTGACTCAAGTTTTATATTTGATTATGTTCCTATTCTCTATGATAACACTAATGCTATTAATATCTCTAAGAATCCTATGCAGGAGTAAACATGTAGAGATAAAACATCACTTTCTATATGATTGTGTTGAGAAAGGAATGGTGAATGTGGAGTTCTGTCGAATAAAGAATCTAATCCCTCATATATTCACCAAGGTACTTGGTAGGGAACCCTTCCAGAAGTTACACATGAAATCGGGTATGACTTCCCCTAACTGAGTATGCATCCCTCATGAGGCTCTCAATGATTGGTGAGAAATAATTGACATGTGAGTATTTGAATGAATATAAGGAGTTATTGAATTGGTTTATTTCAATCACACCTAGAAATTTACTTGTGAACATGCGTAGTGCGTGTTACTTGTTCGTGCGATTTTTGGTTCACTAACAAAAAGGAAGAGAAAACTCTCTTTCCAGCCTAAAAGAACCTTCCTGATGTTTTGATCCCTGATTACAAGCCCATATGATGGAAGGTATCTACACCCTTCCCTAGCCGACTCATAGTGGAACTCTCATATGAGCCCTTCGTTATTTTCCATATACTGGAGGTGATCTCGACGAGGTATTATCACTTTCATTATTACATATACTATTATCTACCTTTTCTGTGTGATGCATTCTCCTCTACAATTTGGGTAACCCCTAACGCATCACACCACCCCTTTGAAAGACCATGGGAAACTACGAAAGAAATCTGTATCGTGGGACGCAGGAGTACGTGCGTGGGCAACTGTACAGAGAAGGTCATTGATGATAGACAAATGTGACGAAGTAATACAGGTAAGTATGGCACTGTGTACTGAGACAGGTGCATCACTCAAAGGATGGGAAAGATAGCATTAATATTAAGGATCTATACCAAGTGCGGAGAATCAATGAGGGAAATATCAACCATCAGATTCGGTTGCTCCATATACCTACCTGGTAAGGAGTGTTACCTCGAGAGACAAAAGTGCACTGCATCCCGCTTATCACACTCATCAAAAGACAGTAGCTTATGGATCATGATGCCTGTGAGGTATATGGATCATGCTGACCCCATGAGGTATACTCTCTCCTGTACCCAAGTAATGTTTACAAAATAAAAAACAAAAAACAAAAATTGGGGTACTAAGAGAAGGATGAAGTGTGTACTCAAAGAAAGTAAGGATGCAGTGGTACACTTCAGAAGGATAGGAAAAAGTAACCTGAAGAAAATGAAGTGTATACATGTCGATGGATTGGATCCCTAGTGGTAAAAGTTCAGGAGGGAATCAATATGGAGTATGGTGTTGCTCACCAAGAGGATGTACCTCGAAGGGGTTACAAGTCGGCTGACATTCAGATGGAGATGATCCAACTCAAAGATATGCTCCAGATGACCACTGAACCCTCATTCAGTAAGGGCATGTGCAGAGCTTGGAATCAGTTGCCCACATCGTCGTTCTTAAGTATATAACCTCTGATGCAGATAAACTGAGTAATTTTCCCGTGGTCAGACCCTCTTTGGCTTCCCAACTCATTTACTCTCATTCTTTGTTACTTTTTCTTGGTTGCTTATCAAATCTTATTGCTTGGTGTCTTTTAGTAAAACCTATAATTGACGCATGCTCTGTTTTGTTTTCTTGTGTTGTTTATGGTCTAATGAATGGACTGATTATATGCTCTGCGTATCTGTGCACTTTCTTCACTTGTTGAGCCTTTTGATGATTCAAAGGGGTAGAAGATAAGGACGTGCATACTCTGAGGGGGACTTTGAACATGATTGTGCCTATCTAAGGGGGAACTGCATGAGCGCTAAGGGGATGCATGGTGAGATGTGAATCTTTTGACGTGAACTAGATCATCATGACATAAAGAGGCACTGACTAGAAAATTTCATGATGTAAGGGTGTTCTAGATCCTACGTAAGCGTGAAGTACATCTTACATATCGTGTGGGGAACTTACCTAATATCTTCACTTGAAACTTTTAACATGATACTAGAGGCATGAAGCAAGTATAGAGATTGATGTGTGTGTGTGTGTGTGTTTATTATCTCTTGTGAAGAGGATGTTTGTCATCATCAAAAGGGGGAAATTATTGGAGTACGTTTACCCTCGGAGTATGTGTACTCCAATGTGTTTTGATATGACAAGCATCATGCTGATATGTTACTTGAGTATGCATGTTGATGCAAGGGTACTCAGAAGTAACGATTACTTGAGTGTGCAGAGTAAGGGACAAGATCTCTGATGGGATCTGTATCCCGCTCATGTACTATGAAGGTACTATGCCTCTGCGCATAGCTGGATGGTGTGAATATTGGTGGAGATATTCTCGAAAGGTCTTAAGCTCCAAAGATTTGGTGATTTGGCGGTGAGATATCCGCATGATATTCATGAAAGATTGGATCAAATTCTTTGCTACAAGATTGGAAAGGATAGAGGATTTGCTGGATATATACTCGAGAGATCTTAAGCTCCAAAGATCTGGTGATTTGATTGAGATATCCGCATGATATTCATGAAAGATTGGATCAAATTCTTTGCTACAAGATAGGAAAGGATAGAAGATTTGGCGGTGATCTAATTAGATTGGTATGGGATGATCTAATTGAAGAGTGGATGACATAAGTATGTGATAAACTCATCTTCTAGAAGATCTTGACCAAGAATTTGGAAACATGATCGAGATTTTTGGTAAAGAAAATCTAAGGTTTCCTAGCAGGGATCAACTGTATATAAAGAATGCTACGGCTGCCTTTCTAACACGGTATAGTGTTGGAGATCATTGGCTTGGTGGTTTCGAACAGACCTACGACGAGAGATCGCTTGATCGAGGGGAAGTTAGAATCAAAAGATCTGGCGGATTCCTTGGCGGGAGCTGTACTACGATAAGAGCCAGATTAGAACTAGTCTATTTTTGGGCGGGGACAACGAAGATAGATCACTAGTGAAGGTGGGTTTGTAAGCATGGCGGTACACCATTGAGTGTGGTTGGTTGACTTATCTATACAATTGTAACCGAGAACACTTTAATACAAAGGATTATTTTGAAATCCTTATAGTTTCCCTAGAAAGTATTGGTTTTTCTCAGATACTGTATTAGGTATCTGAGTTTCCACTATAAATCATCATGTTTCTCTACTTTATATTCTACATTAAGTTTTGGTTGTGTTACATATACCTTGAAGGTATCGATACCTTCAAGGGAACACTAACTAACGATCCTAACATAGGCTTTCGTCTGCTATCGACTTGGGATGGCGACTCGCATCCGGGGCTACCGAGAGCGTCATGCGGGTGGCTATAGAGGCAAGGTAGCTGCGTAGGTGACAAACGACTGGAAGTTTGCGGCTGTGCAAGGGTTTAGTCGGATCGCAAGGAGCAGAGAACAAGAGACAAAAAGAAGTTTTTCATTTTAGTTTTAAGCCATGCGGCTGTCATGTGATGGCAATTATTCTGTCCCATAGCTGTCACACATAGGGAAGCACAACCGGTCCGACCCAGAAATTTTAAAAATAAGGACCGTGGATCGGATTGGATCGGTGTTTATATGGAAAATTATAAAAATATGGACCGTGGACCGGACTGGATCGGTGGACCGGATTTTTTGTAAAAATTGGACCGGACCTGTATACCTTAAATTTACAGTCATGACCGGATCCGACCGGATTTTTACGATCAGGACCGGATCCGACCGGATTTTTACGATTCCGGTCGAACCGATTGTACTTGGACCGGAGTTTTTACGATCCAGCCCAAATTTATGCATCCCTAGTCACACAAGTTACACCAGAAACGCATAATATGCTTTATTTATAGAATATGTATTCAACAAGACTTTACTAAATGAACCATATACAACCTTTAGTTTACCACCAAAACTAAAACCATAAATTCCATTTTTATATGATTTTAACTCCTACAGGAGTCACGATTGTTAAGCCTCTTGCTTTTGTTTTGGCTTCTCTTAGCTTTTAGTTGTGCATTATCTCGATTCTCGATGTTGGTGTTCGTTGCCAACAAGAGAGCTTCTCCTAGCTTCTTTTTGTTAGAGCATCCTTCACCATGACCAAAAAAATATATCATCGTTCTCTTTTATTCATTTTCTCTCTCATCTTGTCATGTCTCATTACTATTTTGATCAAGTGCACCCCACTCATGACCAAAAAAAAAGTTTATCATCATTCTCTCTCATAGCTACATAAATTATAGCTCATAAATATTAAGATTAATAAAAATATATCGAAGTGTATCTCGTTTTGTAGATCTCAAATAATTATAAATATTGGTAATTATTTTGATTTTTTAACTTTGTAATTTAGAAGATATATTCGTTGCAAGATCAAAATAAAACTGAAAAATTTCGTACACATGACACGTGTCACGTTGCAATTGGATCACGACTTATGACCAAATCTAATTTTTGGTCATGAGATGATCTTTTTTTAAGTTGATCATATCATGACCTTTTTTATGATTGGTTTAGTTATGGTGGGGATCAATGTTTTTTAGGATCATCTCTCATGACTTTTCCTTATGACTCAAAAAGTCATGGTGGGGGATGCTCTTAGAGGCTTTGGCTTTCTACAAGCACCCTTGTAAGTTGTAACTTGCTCCTTTAACAAAAAAGAAGGGAAAAGTACACATTTGGTGTCTGGAACAACCGCCATTTTCTAATTGAAGGTCAAAACTATCAAATTTCCAATCAAGGGAAAAATAAAAAATAAATTGACTAATTTTTGAACACAAAGCCCCGGAGGTTCACCGTAGTTAAATTGTTAACTCAATCATGTGAACTCCGTTAATGACGACTCAATAAAAATGTCTATTTGTGTTAAATAAGAAAGATCGATTAATTACATTTAGTGTTTATGATCCGATCATTGGGTTATTTTCAACGATATTCACATGATTGAGTTCGCAATTTAATCACGGTGTAGCTACGGTGCTTTGTTTTCAGAAATTGGTCAATTTATTTTTTATTTTGCCCTTGATTGAAAAAATTGGTAGTTTGAACCTTCAATTGGAAAATGACGGTTGTTCGGGGCACCAATATGTAGTTTTCCCTTTAAAAAATATGATTTCAGTTTGGGCCAATTTAAAATTTTCAATATTATATGTTATAATGCAGCTTCTACCTTAATTTAGGCAATTTCAACAAGAGCAGTGTATGCAGTGCTCCTTCAGGTGGAAGACGAAAAGATTGCTGACATTGAAGAAGAGGTTTCCGACAAAGAAAGAGCAAAGCTGTTCTGGAAAATATTTTGGACAATTAAAGTTCACAACAAGACAAAGATCTTACTGTGCAAATTATATCATAACGCTGTACCAGTGGGTAAGAACTTTTAGGAGGAGAGGGTGCACTGTTGATCCAAGGTGTACAGTCTATGGTTTCGAGGTGGAGGATGCTGTACATTTGTTTCTGCACTGCTGGTGCGCAAGGGAAGTCTTAAAATGTTTATTGCTTTCTCCTCGGTTTCTGGACTACAACTTCACGTCAGTTGGAGATTGGATCTGGTATTGCGTACACAAATTGGCAGGGGAAGAATTAATCAAGGTCTTTTGTGGAGTGAGATGGATTTGGTGGAATAGAAACCAACTTTGGCACAACAAGGAAGGCGTGGATATCCTGGTGGCAGCTTCGCATATTACAAGGGCGGTCAAGGAACTCAATAAGTCTGATTTCAAGTTTGTCATTTGTAAACCAGAATCAGGCGATAGATGGGAGCCACGTGAAGAGTGCACTTATAAAATATCTTGTGATGGAGCTTGGTATCCTACGACCAAAGAAGCTGGCATTGCAGTAGTATGCGGGGACTATATGGGAAGGGAAGAGTTTGCGGTGGCAGTTCGATTGGAAATCCAAGGAGGCAGTGCAGAAATGATTCGGCGTGAAAGGTTACGTTCATCAGTGACAATGATGAGGTTGTTCAAGCCATGCTCTCTCAACCAAGGCCACTAGCGAGAGGATGGACATGGCTGGTGGAATGCAACAAGATGCTGGAGTATCATTACCATTGGAATCTGGAACATGTAATGCGGGAGGCGAACCCGGTGGCTGACATGTTGGCGCAAAAAAGCTAGGGAGGAAAGGTGGACCTGGCAGCAAGGATGGAACTACAGCCGACCGGTGACAAGCACCCCCAGGTTTTTCCAAAATTTTATTTTTCACATAATATAATTAAATTGAGGTATTAGATTATAAACTTCTCAGTATCAATGTCACGGCTCATGTGTATTTGGCTTCTCTCGTCTAGTCGTCTTCCAGGTTTTTTTCTTTTTAGATTCATGAGATTTCAACAAATAGATGTATGTTGAATTCATCGGAGTTGCGTACAACACTTACAGTCGATGATATATGCAAACTGGTAGAGAAATTTTATCCATTAGACTTCAATGAGGATGAAAGGGCATCGTTGCGCATGGAACTTCAACATTTTGAGCTAGTTCGACAATTTCCTGAGTTTAACACTTTGACCGAAATTTCTGAATTATGTCGATGGTTGACAAGAACAAGAAAATCAAACTTATTTCCATTGCTATACAAGGTGATAACTTTTATTTTGACTCTTCCAGTTTCTACTGCTACTGCCGAACGGTCTTTTTCAAGGATGAATATAGTGAAAAACGCACTTTGCAACAAGATGGAAGATGATTTCTTATCCGATTGCTTGGTTGTCAATATTGAAAGAAATAGCAATCCTGGGTCCGTCCCTGCCTGGTAGTCACCGATTTCCATTCCAAAATTTTTATCCATAGCTGTCTATAATGACAGGTCCTTAGCAGATGTGAGCTGTTAGTTTTCATTGTTAGTTTCTTTGTATCCAGGTTTTTCCATCAAAAAAATATGAGTATAGAAAATTAGGTAACTTTTTATATAGTTTTTACAAATTGATAGATATTTCATGAATTTTTACTATCAAAATATTGTATTTGGCATTGAGTATATATTTTATAGTAGTTTATAATATTAAATGTTTCAAATTTCATCAACTTTCTACTTTCACCGTTGCATATGATTAAAAGTGCCAAATTTTACAAATAAAGTAGACAATTTATTAATTTCTAATCGGACATTGATTCAGATGCTTTATTCTCTAATAACCCTCCGGACACAACATGATATCTATGTTGCATTTTCAAGATTGTACACATTCTCTCCATCATCCGCTACATCCTCAAATGGGGTGAACTCATTTATTATTGGATTTTTTAATATTTTGTTCGATCTCTTATTGGAATGGAATGTCAGTCACATTGGTGTCGATTGCGTTAGTCGGTTCACACGCTAAATCGCAACCCGCACTTAATTCGTCAGTGTGTTTGACTCGAAAAGTCAATGGAGTATACTTGATTAGTCTGTTGTGTGAGAATGAATGGATCGTATTGTCAGTAAAGTTTGCATGTGTTCACTATTCATTCGCCGACAATGATACCACATGTCTCAGATAAAACCAATGACATATAAAGAGTACTACCTTAATCTGATGGTAGTGATGACATCTCATGTGTATGATTTCCTCAGTGACTAAAAGTGGGTTAGTTCCATTCCTTTGACACGACTGTGGTTTTGTTCTTCCCTTGACTATGTTGTTCAATGTGGAACTTATAGTTGTTCACCTTGTACGTCGATGTCCATGCAACTCGCCAATCGGACCTCATGGAAAGGTCGAGAATCCATTCTAGAATTTTTGACTATTCTCTTAAACCAAACCTATGAAACGTACAGTAAAATTTGAGGACATATTTCAATGTTCAAAATTGAACGGCATAAAACGTCCATTCAAAATTTGAGGATACATCCATCGATAATGGACTAGACCGCCAAGTAGCGCCTCATCGGCTACATCAATGTACTGATGTTCCATCGAGTCAAAGAACGACAGAGAGATGATAGTCTATGACTTGCATAGTCTATCCACAATGTTACGTCTCCAGTGCTACATGCGACCAGTATCCAAAGAAGTCGCACAAATGTCTCGAAAAAAGTGTACAATTCAGAGACTGCACTCCATATATGCATCGACAATAGACCTCTGAATGCAATTGGCATTAATCTCCATAGAAACACATGAGCGTCATGACCTTTGAATCTAGATATATTTATTTTGCACAGGTTTACTTAACCTCCCAACCGCCTAGAATCCTAATCTCGTAATCCATTGTAAGACAAGTACCTACTGATCGTTGCTGAGTGTGTACTTTTCTTTATTCGCAACCAACCTTTCTTGATTCATCCGAAGCTCTAACCGTGGTTTGTGACAATAGATAGGAATGTTGTTTCCGCATTTTATGCTGTTGTCCTTTGACTTTCCTTCACATTCATTATGGTATTGTACAAACTTTCAATCAAGTTTTTCTTTAAGTGCCACAACTTCACATTCACCTACTAAGGGAGAACCAAAAATATAGGTTTCTTGGTCTAATTATGAGTAATAATTAAACCTATCAATTGGGTCGTTCAGTCCCTACTCCCAAATATAATTAAAATTTTGCACTCTGTTATAGACTTTGTGGCCAATTTGAAATGGATTCCAAGAGGATGAAATAGAACAAGAACATATGGAGCAACGAGGATTCCAAGAGTATGAAGACTTTGTTGAGAGCGTATATGGATTCAATTACAGAGCAACCTCGCATACGAGGGAACACCAAGTACAAATAGGGAGTTCGAAGATTTGGCACCCAAGGACATAATTGAAGAACTTAAGGAGGACGTGTCCATTAAGATCAGGACTAGTTTCGAAGATCCCTTCTTCGTCACACTGTCTCGAGACAAGTTGTAGAGCCTCCTACCATATTTATCAAGATCATTAGAAAGGAGCTCCCATGACCCCTCATTTGTAAAGGAAACAACACTTTTGAAGGGTTTCAACTCACATTTAAAAGTCCATTGTTAACTTGATGGACGAGAATTCAAATGAGATTTGAAGGTGGTAGGACACCTCAAGCTGCAATGGCCCCACAAGAACTTATTAAAGCAAAGGACTTCTCCTAAGTATCTCCAAGGGGTGCTTTGCTAGTCTTGTCAAGATGTTAAAATACGCCTTCATGGGAAGTACCAGGTTTTTTATTTGTCCATTCTTATTTTGCATATTTTACTGTTTAGCATGATCTTGTGTGGCTTAAGCTCTAAGTGTGGAGTGTGGAATTTGTGGCTAGTGAGTCAAATTTTAAGTGAGTTCCTCTCACTCCAATCCCAATTCATATCGCCGGAGCCCCTCAATGTCCCTTGATTTCACAATTAATCAGGATGTCGCTCCACAGTGTTCATGGGCCTTATTTGACTTCATTATATTGGAACCTTTTTGTTATACCATTCCATGACTCTATTTTAATATTTTGAGTACCTTAGACGCCTTGTGCACATTTTGGAGGTTGTATTCGATTTTCCTTGTTTGATCACTCCTGATTAAATGCTATGATATTACTTGATGACCCGTGATGACATATTGTCCATGTTTAACACCTATATCGACATCTATAACAGTTGTCATAGTTAACCTCTCATTAGTCG
Organism: Rhodiola kirilowii; assembly: GCA_033675215.1. NCBI lineage: Eukaryota > Viridiplantae > Streptophyta > Magnoliopsida > Saxifragales > Crassulaceae > Rhodiola > Rhodiola kirilowii. Next base: position 22,971,413 of record CM066199.1, read on the forward strand.
TTTGTCAACAAGGAACTTATTTTCACCTCATATCACCAACATTGGCGCATGAGCGGCATTTCTAATGGTGGGACATATCATTTTCAAACTTCTTTGCGCTTACAGACTACATTAGCTTCAAAGTTTTTAGTGGATAGTCACACAGTTCAATCATATCATGCCATGATTATTGTTTTTGAATAGACACTTGCATTCATCTACTTTATTCCTATTTCATGAGTATTTTTACTAATTAAGCTTGGTGACCATCATTCATCAATTTCCATAAGTCACATCATGCTTATGTTTCATTTTAGTTGATCTAGAGTTTAGAACCGAGTTAGTTGTAATGAATGCCCATTCTTGTGGATCAATATAAGCGCTATCTTTTGCCTATCTGGATATCCAGACAGTTTCCTAACTTTCTTTGCACTTTGTTTTTAAGCAACCTCAATTTAGAATCTTCATGTAAAATCTAAAACTCTTGATTGTTTTTAGGTGACTCTAGTTTACGTGTTAAATTCATGGCAGTTGATTGTTCTCGCACATTCTATATCCACATTTGGCATATTATCAAGTTTAGTTTGACGAGTCAAAAGAGGATGGAAATATGCCCCAACAAAAAGTTATATGTTCATAGAGGGTTAAAAATTAACTCTGACTAAAAACTTGCTCGAAAAGAGAAGGTTCATGCTTGAAATACAACCGTAGAGGGTTAGGACGTAAAACTCCCCCTCGAAGCATTTGTAGCGAAAGGCCAAATAGAAGCCACTTAAAGCTTGAGTTTATGTCCCTCTATCATTCCCTACTTATGTGAGTTTAACATTTGCTTGTGTTCCTGCAATACAAACTTTAGAACGATCCTTGTGCTTGCACGTAAGCATGATTTGGTCTATGATTGTCATCAAGAATTATATATGTCAATCTCCTTTTTCCTTACGGATTATGATGCAAACTCTAGGGTTTTGAAATGGGTTCTATGTAGTTAGGCCATGGACTAGCCCTAGCTAGCATAGGTGATCATTGCCATGTTTTATGCAAACTAAATATTATTCTACAAGTTGCAATGCCTCAGAAAATGAATGGATTCTTAGGTCTGACATATTCTTGACTGCGCACCCTCATATGTTCTCTGGTGGTCTAAAAAACTATTCTGAGAGGATTCTGAGTGTAGCGTTTGTTTGGAATGTTACGTTTGGTTTTCAGAAGCTGACGTTGTAGATTTTTATTAACCTTATTAGTCAAAAGAATTTATAGTTTTTGGTAAGACCGAGTCGTGCCCAAGGGAGCAAAACACGATTATGCGATAGGACGATTTTGTATATATTACTTGGCTACGTCTACAATTCAAGTATGAGGTGATGTTCAATTAAAAACTAACAATGCAAAAGTTTCAAAGGTTCAAACTTCAATTAAAAGAGAGTTTCAAAGGGTTACTCCCTTCCTTGGCATTTACCAATGATCACATACACAAGAGGTAAGCATATCGAGGTGTCAAATAGTCTAGAACCTAGTTTAGACTAAGGTAGACCAATTTTCATGTGAATCTATTCTTAGTCCGGCCATCTTAATTAAAATCTTACTCTATAGCCTTTATTATCGTTGGAACATCTCCCAAGGTAATAAATATCATAGGCATAAAGTAATAGTTCACTTCAATTCTATGCATTTACACTAGATATGATCATTTTCAGTACATCCAAACCATCACTAAGCTCCATCGATACTTAGTTCAAGTTTTAAGATCAATATGTTACTTAGGCATTTCATCAAACACTTGGCAATATGTCAAAAATAAAGTACTTAGTGAAAATGAATTTAACACCATTGATTATAAAATCAAATGTGTATACGTGATCATAGAGTACAAAGGAGGGTTGTAAGACCATCGAAACACAAGGAGACTACTCAGGCATCATGTAAGACAACATAGTATGAGTAGGGTTCATAGAAAACAAAAAGTAGAATTGAGAGATTGTAGAGGAAGTACGATGATTAGTCATAGAATCTCCCTTTGATCTTCTCTTCTTCTCCTTGGTTGAATCCTTGATGGTGACCTTGATTGAGCCTCTTTTTCTGATATTTTACTCCCAAAAACTCAGCACACTTGGTCAAAACCTCTTCTTCTATTTATATCCTCGGGTAAAAAAATTCTGAAGTAGCAGGTCTAGTCGGTCGGCTGGTATAATGTGTGAAATCCAGTTGGTCAGCTAGTGGCCTTAGGTTCATATATGTTCTATGTAAACATCAAACTGGCTAGCTAGATTGGCAACCTGACTGACTCAAAGTGAGCGATTGCAAGCTTGGACAAGGCATGAGCCAGTTGACCGATTAGATTGGCCAACCAACCGACTCAAAGTGAGCGATTGCAAGCTTGGAATTCCCCTCAGTTCAGCCGACTAGTTGGCCAGGTGAGCCGACCGGTTCATTGTGTGTGAGGGTAAGCTTTTGGATAGCTCTTCTCTAGCCGACCAGTTGGTTGGCTTGTCGACAAACTCAAAGTGAGCTTGGAACTCCCAAGTATGATTCTTCCATCTAGCTGCCAGCTGATAACTTTGTACCTTGGGTGATTTTGTGCCGCGAGGTCCCTTAGTGGTTGTAGCTGTGGAATTTGGTTGTCTGCGTCAAGGGCTTCCCAATCTAGTACCGCGGGCACCGTCGAGCCACTATGGTGTCTCCATTGATGGGTCGGAATTTATGGTGGGAGCCTTGGTGTTATCATCCGTATGGGTCACCATGTTGTTGAGGGTATGTAAACTGCGTTGATCCTCCCTACATTCCCGAGTGTTGCCCTCCGTTGTATACTCCTTTGTGGTCATCTCCGGGGCTCCCTTGTCATCGAAGCCTTCACTGGGTGCCTGGTCGGTTAGCCCTTAGTCACTGGAGGAATGCTCCCTTCCCTCTAACTGTGCCCTTTCCTCTAGACATAACATGGTGGTACCAAGACTTTCATTATTATTTATTGTATTTACAATGAAATACCTTTCAGCATGATGAAGCCACCTGCAGACGTTCTTGCCCTGGAAGATTGGAAGGTCTAGCTTTAAGTGGCTCGCAACTAAGCTCTTAGGGGCCTTGGTCAAACCTGGTCTTGGTACTTCTGACCCATGACTCTCGGCTGGTGTACTTGCCCATGAACTCCTCCAACTTTCAAGTGCTCACCCAAGTACGGATCAATGTACAAGGGCCTTGGCCGGACCTGGTCATGGTGCTCCACGCCTACGGCTCTCGGCTGGCGATCTTGCCCATATGCCCCGTTCACCTCCAAGTGTTTGGGTGGATACAGATCAACATATGGGGGCCTTCTCGGATGACCCAAGATCATCTCTCCATATCCAAAAATATCAAGCAGTGCGCCCTCGTGCATCGGCTGGTCCATGTGTGGCAATTTGGGCGTGGGTTGCGTCTTGATCGGCTCGGATGTGGATCATCCGTCTGCGATGCCTCTCTCTCGGTCCAAGATCTTGGGCACGGCAGGATGGTTGCGTTCTCCCTTCCAAGAAGCTACTTCGACTTGCAGCGCCGGGACGTGCCCGAGCATGTGCAAAATTGAGAAGCCCGTAACAGCTCGTGACACTCCTTACTGTCACGGGATCGTCGTCAATTTTGGCCTATAAATAGCAGTTTCGGACCAGAATTTGAGTACTCTGACTTTGGGGATTGATTTTGACCTAGATTGAAGGAGGACGACTAAGAGATCAAGAAATGCCAAGATTTGAGGCTATGCTTAATCTAAACACGATTTCCTCATTTATAATCTTTTCGTATATATATTTGTGGTTAATAGTCATGAATCGTGAGTAGTCGTTTTATTCCGAGATCCTACGGATCTCGTGTTTGTACCAGAGTCTTCAAGTGATTTATATTAATGCTTTCGTTATTGCAATTCACGTATTCAATTCTACTACGCTTAATTTTATCAGTTTTGCACGTTAGACATTGGTTTGATGTTTTCTTGTATGAACAAAATTGGGTTAAACACCCAAAAGTCGGATGGGTCTGAGGTAGTTAACCGGATCTAGTAGAATTGAAGTTAGGTCGTAGTAGGTATCCTAATAGTATATGTCCTAATATGAGAGTTAATATTAATTGTTTCACTAGACGCTGGTAGTACGTAGGTATCTGTAAGTACAACGCACGCGCATCCACGGTGAAGGTAAAACAAGTACGTAGTGGAATAATTAATGTTTGGAAAACCTTAGGCTTAACAAATCGAAGCTGTTGATAATCCATGGATGGGCGGCGTTCAGCAGTCTAGGTTAATTCATACAATGATCCGTGGATGGACTGCTTGTCTGATGTTATTTTGATTTATTTCCATATTTGATGGCATATTTGGATTGCATCATATTATCACATGAATTGTATGGCAGGCACGAGTGAAGTTTGATCTTGGAATTATTTCTCTAATTAAATCAAACCTTTCCCAATTTCAGTGTCACTTAGGAATTAGAAATTACAAAACATTTTTTCTATAGGAGTAGCTGAACACATTACTTGCATACTAGTACACGCACGCGTCTGTTTCTTGGATCGACCATTGGCTTACCAAGGTCTATAAATTGTTTTTGACTGCTACTTGACCCCTAAAACACATAACTTGACAATTATAAATGGTTAAAAATACGCTTGTCAAAATGGCGTCGTTGCCGGGGAACATCGTTTAGTGCGTTATTAGGTTTTACGAGTATAGTTTAGGACTTTTCCATTCTTTTTTATACTTCCTTGTGAATACTCTGTTTACTTCTTCACTTCACTAATCTCTTTTATTTTGCATGTTGCGAGGATGTTCACTTTTGGTTATCAAGACACCTACCCAAGGGACAAGTCTTATTATGAGACATATTCATATGATACGAATTGGGAAGGAAATCAACATCAGTTTTATGATCAACCCTATTATCAAGATGACCATTATTATGAAAGCTACCAGAACACTTGTGAATCATCGCGTTTAGAGTCTCTGCTGACTAGTTTCATGGTTGAGCAAGACATGGGACTTCAGTGGGTAGAGAGGTCAGTTGAGCAACTCGCAGTCAGGCAAAAAATACTTATGGTCCAGTTAGAGCAACAAGCTAGTGCATCCACCAAGGATCTTATAAATGAGGATGTCGAGATGGAAATAACCAGCCATCAAGAAATTCAAGTTTATGAAACTCTTAGACCTTCAACTTTATTATATGTGGACGCGTACGATGATCATGATGCGAGGTTGTCTTCGAGACTTTAATTGGAGATGGAGCACTTTGTGCCATCAAATGACCAAAAGTACGAAGACTTTGTAGATGTGTACCTGAGGACCCTCGCATACATATGAATGTGATAGTGAAGGGGAATTTTGAAGTATGGGAACCTGAGTTCCTAGCTAAAGAGTATACGGGAAGTATTCTTGCTGGAGTTGGCTTTGAAGTTGTATATCTTGCTGCACCACCTCCAGACAAGTTTCGACAGTTCTTTCCTTACATTTTAAAACTGTCATTTGGGAGCCACTACTCTCCCTTAATTCTTATGGGATTCGAATTCTTAAAGGGGATGTATGCTCTACTTAACGTCCATATTATTCTTGATGGACGTAGGTTCCAATGGGATTTGAAGGTGGATTGACACCTTATTCTTTTGAAGGCCAAGTGAGAAGGGATCCTAGCAAAGGACTTCTCATGAGTTATTTATATAGGGCGCTTTGCTGAGTCTAGCTAGGACATTCAACTAGGCCTATTCGGGGAGTAACCCGCACTGTAAGTAATTCTTTTGCATTTGCATCATGTGATATCTTGACTATTGTGCTTTGAGTTTAAGTCCGTAGTCCCTATGTGCTAATCTGATTTTTATTTTTCTTCGCTTAGGGACTAAGCTCATTTTTAAGTGTGGAGTGGGTAGCACATAGTCACATATTCACGTCACTCGCCACACATTCATTCTTACATATGCTTCAATGTCTAAGTATCGAGACAGAAATCCTCGTTTACTATGATCCTCCTTGATTGATTGTCATTCTTTTGGACTCAAAGTCTAGGACTTGAAATAGTTTTATTCGTGTGTGTATTCTCTCGCGTCAGTATCATTGCTAGCTTTTTCCTATCACATGTTTTACGTATTTCTTGAAGCATGTTTGAGACTTGATATTAGTAGGCACTGGTATCAAATGTTAAAAACTCAAATTGCATCTCTTTTTCTAGGTGACCTTAGTACTGGTATATGCTTCTCCTTACTTGTCGTAATTTGTACGCCCCGGCCTCTATTTGTGCAATATGTCGTAGTAGCTATGCTAATAGTATATGACCTAATATGAGAGTTACTATTAATTGTTTCACTAGGCTACAGTAGCTATGCTGGTAGTACGTAGGTATCTGTAAGTACAACGCGCGCGCATCCGTGGCGAAGGTAAAACAAGTACGTAGTGGAATAATTAATGTTTAGAAAACCCTAGGCTTAACAAATCGAAGCTGTTGATAATCCGTGGATGGGCGGCGTTCAACAGTCAAGGTTAATTCAGACAATGATCCGTGGATGGACGGCTTGTCTGACGTTATTTTGGTTTATTTCCATATTTGATGGCATATTTGGATTGTATGATATAACATGAATTGTATGGCAGGCACTGGTGAAGTTTGATCTTGGAATTATTACTATGATTAAATCAAACCTTTCACAATTTCAGTGTCACTTAGGAATTAGAAATTAGAAAACCTTTTTCCTAAAGGAGTAGCTGAACACATTACTTGCATACTAGTACACGCACGCATCTGTTCCTTGGATTGACCCTTGGCTTACCAAGGTTTATAAATTATTTTTGACTGCAACTTGACCCCTAAAAACACAACTTGACAACTATAAAGGGTTAAAAATACGCTTGTCATTGGGCCACGACCTTGCATGTGTGGGCCTTGGGCGCTGGTGCCATGGGCGCGGGTGCCTTGGGCGCTGGTGCAATGGGCGCGGCTGCCTTGGGCGCCTTTTGTCCAAAAAGGACTCAGAGCATGGCTTGGGTCCTAGCTTCTTGGGCGTCTCGCAGAGTGCTAGCCGCCGCTTGGACTTCGATTGGAGGATTCCCATCAATACTTTTCGTAGATGATTAGATTAAGGCTCGTGTGTCTATTAAACCAAATTCAAATCACGTTCCTTTTTTAGTTTGAGGAAGATATACCTAATACACGGGAGTCTCAACCTCTCGGTCTATTCACTCACGTCAAACTCACACTCATCAATCATAAACTCTCATTGCATGACTGGGTTGTGTGAATTTGCGATGTTGTGTTCTTTCTCAATGCACACTTGTCTGCACCACCTAGCAAAGGTGGTTTACTTTTTTTCTAGAACCTTTGGCATCAAACTCTCGGTTCCATGGCTTAGGATTCCTTATTGGCTTGCTATCTAGATACGCTAGCGTCCAAATCTCGCTTCTTTAACTAATGAATCATAGAAGTTAATCGTCTAGGCATTTTTCTAACACCTAGAATACTTAACCTGAATTGTGTATCAAAACTACGCACTTAGAAATTTTCTCAAACACAACCAGTGTGTAGTTTGACCATTATATTAAAGCAAACCACAGTCATCAAAAACATGGTATACTAGCATTTATTCATATATTACAAGGAATAAATGAGGTCCATAGGACCTTAGAACTCCAAGGACTACTTACTCCTCATGTTCATAGAGAAACACAAATAGGGTTGGAGTACCAAGAAGATGGAGATAAAAAAGGGGGATGAAAGAAAACTATGATGAGCCTCCTTCTTCAACGGACGATCCTTTTTTCGGACTCACTCTTTTCTTCTCTTAGGTGTTTCTCCTCCTCTCTTATATTTTTCTTTCTTTTTCTCCTTTTTTTCTTAACCCTAGTGAAATGTCTTCTGATTCGATAGGCCTGTGTCACTCCTGTCAAATACTAAAACTTGCTAAAAAAATCCAAATAGCTTGCACTTGTCACACCGTGTCAAAATTTGACACAGGCAACATGGCCTTTAATGGTATTGAGGCTCCTGTTTGCACGCTCGGTGTAGAGACTCTGAATTGGTTTCTCATTTGGACCTCTTTAACGTCGGCATCTCATCTCAAGGTAAACCATAGACATAGAGATATAGATAAATGAGTCATCTTCAAAATGATGTGTGGCTCGCTTCTATTAAATCTTCCGTTCGCGCTCATCAACCCTTCAAAGCATTAAAGGGTCATTTCTTCCCTTGTGATGACTTTGCTTCTCTTTTTGGCTTTAAACTTTAACTTTTCTCTATTTTGATATATGGCTTCGAACTTGATGGAATGCGTATTTGGACTTGAAAAGCCAAGAAGAGGGTCAATTGACATAAAAATAATCATGAAATGAACTAAAGATTATTGAGAACGATGCGAATAATAAGTTGACATCAATCGTGTTATAAAAACACTCCACACTTATACTTCATTCATCCCAAAATAGTATAAGCACGTGTCAAAGATAAATAAATGGTGGTAAGCTAGGATACTATGTTTTATCGCCTATCTGTTCTCATTATCTATTTGTATTCTCAAGTCCTTGGTAAGCTAGGCTCTTATATGGCCCTTGGCTACAAATGCTTTGGATGGGGAACTTTACTTCTTAACCCTCGGCATTTGTATTTTCAAGCATAAAACTTCTCTTTTCGAAAGCATTTTTAGTTAGGGTTAAATTTTAACCCTCTTTGACCATATAATTTTTTGTTGGGGCCTATTTTGTGCCCTCTTTTCACTCCACACTTAAAACTTGATAATATGCCTATGTGATATGGAATGTGCTAGAACAATCAAGTGTCGGGAACTTAACATGTAAACTAGAATCACTTAGAAACAATTAAGAGGTTTAGGTTTTACATGAAGATTCTAAATTGTGTTTGCTTAAAAAAAGTTCAAAGAATGTTAGGAAACTGGCCCGATATCGAGGTAGGCAAAATATAGGGGTGATATTGATTCACAATAATGGACATTCATTAGAACTAGCTCGGTTCTAAACTCTAGATCAACGAAAATAATACGTAAGCTTGTTGTGACTTATAGAAATTGAGGAATGGTGGTGACAAACTTTGATAGTAAAACACTCATGAATAGGAATAAAGCAGATGAAAGCAAGCGTCCATTCTAATAATAATAATCATGCATGATATGAGTGAATTATGTGACTACCCACTCCAAATCCAGTTTAGCACAAAGAAGCAGTTTGAAAATGAGATAAGGGCGCATAGGAACTCCGCTTGTTTTGTAGATGTACCCCACCAAGAGAAAAGATGCCCATGTGCAAAGGTAGGTGATATTAGGTGCAAATAATTTCCTTGTTGACAACAGAGCAAATGTGAGGTCAAATGTGACAATTGTTATAGTATCGATAAAGGAGTTAACATGGACAGTATGTCATCAGAAGTTACCAAGTAATATCTTAGCATTAAATCTGGACTCATCAAACAACGAAAATATAATACATCCTCCAAAATGTGCACAATGCATCTGAGGTACTCAAAATGTTAAAATATAGTCATAGCATGGTATAACAAAAAGGTTCCATTATAACAAAGTCAAATAAGTCCCATGAATACTAAGGACCAACATCATCATTAATAAGATATCAAGGGATGTGGAGTGTCTCAGGCGATATGAATTGGGATAGGAGAAATGTAACTGGGAACTGCGAGCTCCAAAGAACAAAAATTAAGTTATGTGGGGAATAACCAAATGCAGTGGTGAACACACATGTGAGGTTGATATTAACCCTCATGATAACTTCCATTTCAACAAACATTTTATTGGAATGGACATAAAAGATTTAACTCAAGAATAAATTTAGATTTTCTCCTCAGGCCTTAAATCAGTTAATGCGATCAAAGTATGGGCATAAGATATCTTATGCCAAAACTTGGAAATCCCGTAAAAAGGTATTAGTTTATTTATTGTAAGATTCGGAACAATAGTTCGAAAGGTTACAGACATACATTAACATGCTTAAAGAGTCCAGTCTCGATAGGATTGTTTATTGGGACAAATCAACGCTCGAAAATGGTGAAGTAAGCGTGACTACAGTATTCTTTGCCTTTCATTCGGCTATTAATGGCTTCATACAAAGTCGTCCGGATTGACATTATCCATTTGACTGGCAAGTGGAAACGTGTTTTAAATTCCAAAAACAACTTGGAAATCGAAGACCCTGTTCTAGTAAGAAAAGCAACGCATTTATAGGCACAGAAGAGCACCCTATGGGGAGTGGAGCGAGGTGACGATAATAGCGTTGAATAACTGTAAGTTTCAACCTTTTAAGATGATATTGGCAAGATAGGATTATTATTTAGGGAAAAGTACAATTTGGGGACCTGAACTATCACCATTTTCCAACTTCTGGGCTAAACTATAAAAACTTCCAAACAAGGGGTGAACTATCAGACAATTTTCGAAACAAGGGGCAACGTCTAGCGCCGTTAGGGTTTTCTCTAACGCCATTGGACGGCGTTAACTCCGTTAGTTAATAAATTAATTTTAAAATGCCAAACTTTTTTAAAAAATCGTAAAAAAATAAAAAAACAAATTATAAAAAAATTTAAAAATTTAAAACTTTAAAACTTTTATTTTTAATATAAAGGAATATGAATTATTTTATCCCTAATACCTCTTATATAGTTCAAACTAGATAGGAACAATAATTAATATTTTCTTGAATTATTTGTAGGGGAACTTCGAAAAAAAATTAAAATAATTTTCATTTTGTGTTTAATATTTTTCTAAAGTTTCTAATTTTTTATTTTTCAAAAAAAATATTATTTATTAAAATTAAATAATTTAAATTTTTTTATAATTTTTATAATTTTGTTTAAATCTTTGTACATTTTTTTCATTTTTATATTAGTTTATTAACTAACGGAGGTAACAACGTCCAACGGCGTTAGTGAAAATCCTAATGGCGTTAGACGGTGCCCTTTGTTTGGAAAATTGTTTGATAGTTCTCCTCTTGTTTGAAACTTTTTATAGTTCAGTCCACAAGTTGGAAAATGGTGATAGTTCAGGTCCCCATACTGTACTTTTCTCTATTATTTATCTTGCACTCCACAGTCGCTGTTGTTGTCCATCAGTACTACAGTGCACACTAGAGACACCGCTTTATTTTTACAATAGACAGCGCTTCTTCAAGTGTTGTAGATTGAACCGCTATCTAATGTCGATATATAGACAGTTCTTTCAAAACAGAGTTGTCTATTGTGTCACATTAGACATAGCGTTTGGAACAAGCATTGTCTATAATTGAAACAATAGACAGCGCTTTTCTAGCCAGAGGCATTTTTTCTTTGACTATATACGTCGCTTGTAGGTTAAGTTTGTCTGTTATGGACCTTAGACAGCGCTTTACATGGAAGTGATGTTTATTGTATCACAAACAAATGGCAAATTTGTTTGGGATCAACCATATATCCGCCTATAGAAACCAATAATATTTGCATTCATATGCTCAACACGGTAATACAATTACATTCAAATGCTCAACAAAAATACATTTGCATTCATTTGCTAAACAAAAATTCATACACGTAATGTTTTGATATTTGTCATGTCGAAGTCGTACAACAACATACGAGCAATACAACACTATCATCATAATGTTTATATTGGAGGTAGTTGCCGCGTGTAACTAAGAAATTCAATCGAAAGTGATCCCTCATATCAACTACCACATGGTCATCATAGGGTTGTTGGTCAATAGGAAAACACTGAAAAAAATTACAACGTTAGTAAGTTTATGCACTTTCCATATTGTTAAACCATCAATCAACTCTTGAAATTTACTTACTTGTCTGAGGTTGTCCCCAAGCAATCCTCTGGTAGCTTGAACGAATGTGATTATGTCACGCATGTATTAGAAGCAATAATAGCCACACTCTTCACTCCCAGTGGGTGGTCTTGGGCACTGAAAAAATGGAATAATTTATAATCAAACGCAAAATAGGTTAAAATGCTCAAATCTAAAATCAATTGTATTTGATCTTTTAATACCGTCACATTTTCCACTTGATATGCGAATTAGTGTTGAGGTACAAATCCAATACCCATGCAATATTAATATAATATGAACAATTTGTAGTACATGTCATAATGCTACATTAAAGTAAATTAGATTCTTACGTGTTCACAAAATTTATTGCATCAGGCAGTTGAGGTTTACCTAGAGGATCAAGCCAAAGAATAACTCGCTTCGTGGGGAATATGACCCCCAACATCCAATGATACGTAACAAACATTTGACACATTAGTACAACGTGAATTTGATATATAATTAATACTTAGTAGGAAATGTATTCACTTACTCTCTGACATTCACATAAGGAGGAAGTAGCAAAAGTTACGACCATTGTCCGGCATTGTCAATCTCAACATGAAGAACTCAAGGGATGGGGTAATGAAACTCGGTCTGAAGAATCCAAACTGAATGTCCAAACTTAGGATCTTATCGTTGATAAATCTGCGAGCGTATGATTTTGTTAGTAAACATATAGAGATCCACTACAAAACAAAGTAACAAGAACATTAGATGACAAACTATCAAAATTATACACAATAAGAAGCCACATTAAAATTTCCATGATGCACTAAATACATGCCCCTTAACAAAAAGTTGCACACTTAACATCTACACAAGTACTATTACTTATAGCATTAACGATAATATAATAAAATAAGTACATTATTTACTCACCAATCGATGCTTTCCTCAACCCTCTGTTACTTGATCATATATCGTATGGTATTACCTAGTAGACATAAAAAATTGCATAACTCCATCCAGTGGCGGATCCAGCGACTTTTGACAGGGGGGTCCCAAAAAAAATTTATATGAGGGTGGTCAAAAAAATGAAATTAAAAATATTTTTTAATTAATAATGATAGAATTTTAATTAATTGGAGTTAATTTTTATTAAGAAATATGTATTGTATTTTATCCATATAGCTTAATGGTAGAAAAATAGACTAACTAAGGGCGGAAAAAATGAAGTTGAGTATGATTTAGTTGCAAAACATACTTAATTAAAATACAAAATCAAATATTCCACTTAATGTATGTAATATTAGTCTTAACAAATCAAAACATGAACCTCAAACAGCTCAATTGGTAGAGGTTGAACACACTTTCCTGAAGACTAGGGTTCAATTCCCCCATCTCCTAAATTTTTACCAATTGGTAGAGGTTGAACACACTTTCCGGATTCTCTCATCATGAATACTGTACTCATATCTCCTCATGAATAGTCAATGGACACTTGTCACTTTCTAATTGGGTATTGGACACTTGTCTATTTCTAATTAACTGAAGATTGATTGGTCCACAATTAATGTAATAACTACTAAAAATTTGATATATCATACAATATAAAATGAAAAAATTTATAAAATATATCAATATTTTTAATTTTCCGGACTCTATTTATAGAGACCCATATTGCATAAATATAATATCATATAATATATTAGTAAATTAAACCACAAGTAAAAAAGATTGAAAAAAGATACTACGAACTTCAGATGGTAAAATGCTAGACAAGTGTCCGTCACTATTCATGAGGACGTATAAGGACACACTATTCATGAGGAGAGAATCCGGATTCGTGACCAAGAGGCACAATCCATGTGTTGATGAGTCGAATCCTCGACTCGTTTACATACCCATTTACGAAGAGTTTTGGTCCATTCCCGATGCTATTTCAATGCCATTTGACCATTATTATTGCATTTCATGCTGGGAGCAACCATCCATTGAGCTCAGGACCTTAACACGAGAATTCGGGGAAAATTCGAAGATTTGAGCAAGTTTGGGCAAAAAGGAGCTCCAGTCGACCGACTGGGAATTTCCCCTGCACCAGTCGGTCGAGTAAGAAGAAGCCCCAGAATGCTCCTCAAACACGCCCATCGATTCAGTCGAGTGGACCAGCCAGTCGACCAACTGACATGAAGCTTAGCAGTGCACAGGACGCGAGTCGATCGACTGGGACCTCCAGTCGATTGAGTTGACGAATGCCTCAGATGGACCTCCAAGCGTGTCAATCGAGTCGGTCGACTGGGCCTTCAGTCGACCGACTGGGAAATTCCTTCATCAGCCATATTCTCAGCACAAGTCGACCGACTGGGAAAACCAGCTCCCACCAGTCGACCGACTGGAGCTACAGTACCGGAAACCCTAATGTTGGCTATAAATAGAAAGTTTGAGATCAAAACAAAAGAGGACTTTTTGGGGGATTTGGAAGAGACTTTTGCACTGATTTTGAGGAGCATCTAGCACAAATTTCAAGGCGGATTGAGTGAAGAAGAAGACCAACAACAAGGACCCTCCATACTCTTGAATCTACATATTGGTTTTAGACTCCTAAACTCCATCTCCTTCATTTGCTTTTGTTTGTAAGCTCACTATGAGTGAGTAGTGACCTTGATTGGGGATTATGGATCCCCTAGACATGTTTGTGACATTGTGAACACTATAGATGCTAATGATGAATGAGTTTGCACATGAATCTTCTTCATTTGAACTTAATGTTTCAAGTTACCCATAAGGTGTTTGTGAAATGTCCTCAATGGGAACTTTGCTTGATCTCGTGTTTGATGTAGCTCACGTTGATCAACATGACTTCAATGAACTAAATGAAGAAGCATTAGAACTTTTGAGTTAGTTAGATAATTCATTAACCTAATGAGAATTGCTTGGATTTAACAAGAACATGTTTGTTTAGCCAATAGAGCGCGAGTGTGAGGCTAGAAATTCATGTTCTATAGTGCCAATAGAGCGCGAGTGTGAGGCTAGAAATTCATGTTCTATAGTGCCAATAGAGCGCGAGTGTGAGGTGCTATGCGAGATGTAACCTCTTGATACTAGGTTGTAGCGCGAGTTGAACTTAGTATTAATGTTGCATGAGCTAAATTCTATACGTGTGCATGTGATTTCATCATTGGTATATCATTCCATTGTCATAATAATTGTCTAGGTGGTGAAGTAATCCCTAGTCATCTTTTAATTGGAAGTTAACCTTTTTGCAAGTTTAATCTCACTTTGGATTGAAAAATAGACCCCCCAAACAATAGACATTCTAATCTTATTGTTAGCACCATTAGTTTAATCACCTATCTTTTGGGTTCGACCTCGGTTCACCCGAGTCAATATAAATGTTTTGATTGACGTGACCTAGCATAAGTTTTTTGATTCTTATTCGAATACTTTAGCTATATTTGCAAGCGATCAAATGGCGCCGTTGCCGGGGACAGGTTAATTAACTAGGTGCTACTAGATTGTGTAGTTTGTCTACTTTCCCTTGCTCGATAGTTATTGCTTGTTTTGAGCTTGATTGTGTTAGCTTCTCTTGCCTTTCGTCGCTAAGAATTTCTTTTGTTCTCGCAGGCACTTGAATGTACACAAGATTTAAGGGGCAAAAACAAGTAGCTACCGGTTCAACTTCAAACCTCCCAACCGTCAAGAAACAAAGAGGTAGACCTCGCAAGAACCCTCCTCCCCTTGATCCTATTGTTCCTCCAGCTTTCCAAGGCCCAAGACCTCGTCCACCTCCACTCCTAAACCCATTACCTTACTTGCCACCGGGATTTAGAATGGAAGATGAGATAGAGAACCCTCCCGCTCTTCAAAGAAACAATCGAAACTTTAGAATGGAAGAGGATAGGGAAGAAGATCCTCCCGCTAGACGGAACAATGTTGATGATCAAAATCCAATACGGAATCCTCCCTTTTCTCCAAGGAATCTCAGAAATTATAGATATGATGACGAGGAGGATGAGAGACCCGTTGGGGATTATATGACCCCTACCCTTGAAGGGAATGGCTTGGCTATTGTGCCTCCGGATGAAGATGCATTTGATTTTGATGTGAAGTCCTCCTTAGTCCATATGGTGACTCATGATCAATACCAAGGAGTTGGGAATCCTTCTCATTTGGCAAGCTTTCAAGAATATTGCCGCACTTATAAGCCAAGGGATGTACCCGTGGAATATGTCTATCTAAAGCTCTTCCCGTCTTCACTATACGGAGATGCGAAGGAATGGTTGCAGAACCAAGAGCCGGGATCCTGTAGGACTTGGAGCGAGCTAGCAAATGCTTTTGTCACCAAATTCTTTCCACCATAAAGGACAAAGAAATTCACCGATTTTATATTGACGTTCTCTCAAAGGGATAATGAGCTATTTCATCAACCCTATGATCGGTTCAAGCATTATCTTAGGGAATGCCCTCATCATAACTTTCGAAGAGCGGATCTTATGAGATATTTCTATCTAGGCATGAGCAAAGAGGCCAAAGGCCAAATGGACACGGCTAGTGGCTGTGCAGTCATGGATTTACCGGCAAGACAAGGATTTAAAGTCATAGAGAAGATTGCCACAAATTCCGATAGATATCAAGGAGTCGATCACAAGAAAATGGCTAAGTCTAGAGAGGATTCTTCGAATTATGTGACTAAAGATCAATTTAGTGATTTGACAAAGAAGATGGAAACCATGATAAGCATGGTAAATGCTTTAGAGGTGTTTAAACCGAAGAATGAAAAAGAGAAGAATCCGGTCCAACAACCTTGTTTCATATGCTCTAGTACGAGGCATTCTACGAAGGCTTGTCCCGATGGGAGACATGAAGATGATGATGATGGGTATGAAGAAGCCCAATATGTAAATCAACAAAGAAATTATGCTCAAAATTCTAATCCCATCACAAGAAATTACGAGCCTCCGCAAAGAAGAATGGCCAATGACTCCAATTTCACTCCTAGGCCTCAAGGGCAAAATTCTTATCAAGGGAGTTACCAAAGACAAAGGTATGGCTCTAACCAAAATCAAGGGCAAAATTCTTATTCTACTCAAGGTCAAGGTTCCACCCAAAACTCTCAATATTCTCACGGAAACCCTCAAAGGCCTTATCAAGCCAAATCCCCTGTGAATGATCAAGGGAGTTCTCATCATCAAGGGCAAGCTTCTTCCAATCCTCAAGATAATCCTATGATGGCTATGATGGCACAAATGCTTGAAAGCCAAAAAGAGACCAACAAGAAGATGGAGGAACTAGTGGCCGAAAATAAGAGGCTTGCTACAGAAAATGCCCATATGAAGCAAATTGGGAAGCTCCCTTCTCAACCGGATGTGAATTCCCTAGAACATGTCGATGCCATCACATTGAAAAGTGGAAAGGTTTTGCCTACCCCTCAAGGAAAATCAAATCTTAATTCTAAAGAGGTAGACGAGGAAGTTGCCAACGAAAATGCCGAAGTTGAACTTCAAGCCCCTACTGGAGAAGATAAAAAAGAGGGAGAGCCGATTTTGATGAGGAGATATGTGCCCGTGATACCTTTCTCTCAAAGGCTAAAAAAGAGCAAGCTAGATGCCCACTTCCAAAGATTTGTGGAGATGTTGAAGAAGTTGTATGTCACGCTTCCATTCCATGAGGTAATCACTCAAAATCCTACCTATGCAAAATTCTTGAAAGATATTGTGTCTAATCGTAGAGTTATTGACGAATCTAGCATGGTAGCATTGAATGTTGAGTGTAGCGCCATTGTGCAAAGTAGAATGCCTAAGAAAATGCAAGATCATGGATCATTTTCTATTCCTATCTCTTTAGGAAAGATTGAAATTGATTGGGCATTGTGTGATTTGGGAGCTAGCATTTCTTTAATTCCCTATTCATTGTTTGAGCAAATTGATGTGGGTGAACTTCATCCTACTACTATTTCATTGAAACTAGCCGATAGAAGTTCTATAATCCCTAGGAGAGTTCTTAGGGATGTGCCTATTAAAGTTGATAAATTCTTTATTCCCGTAGACTTCTATGTGCTAGAAATGGATGTTGAGCAAGAAATGCCCGTTATTCTTGGTAGACCTTTTCTTAACACCATTGAGGCGGTCATTAGATGTGGAGAAGGGTCTATTGAATTGAAAATAGGGGATGAAAAGTTGAAATTTTTTCTGAAAAATGCCATGAAAGCTCCCACTTCATCTTTTGAATGCAATTTGCTTGATATATCTTGTGAAAATCTTGAGCTAACATCTTTTGAAAGCGAAGTCATGGACTTAGATGATTCTAGTATGCTTTTTACCTCACTAATGGATATGGAAGATGAGGAAATGTGTGACTTGACTTTGGCCGAAGGAGAGAAATTATTTGATGCTTATCAAGGTGAAGAAAACCAAATGCCAAGAGGTAAGGAATTCGAAGGAGAGTTAAAACCTCTACCTTCGAATCTAAGGTATGAATTTCTGGGGTCTAATTCAACGCACCCGGTTATAGTGGGTGCAACCTTGAATGAGAATGAAACTTCCAAACTTTTGCATGTCTTGAAAATTAATAAAAAAGCTTTGGGGTACTCTATTGATGATCTTAAGAGAATTAGCCCTTCGTTATGCATGCATAGGATAAATGTTGATGAGAATGCAAAACCTTCTAGGAAGTTTTTAAGGAGATTGAACCCTAACCTTAGCGAAGTTGTCTTTAAAGAAATTACTAACCTAAGAGATGCGGGAATCATTTATTCGGTCCCGGATTCAGAATGGGTAAGCCCCATCCATGTCGTCCCCAAAAAGGGAGGACTTACGGTTGTGCAAAACGATAAGGGAGAGTTGGTCCCTACAAGAACCGTAAATGGATGGAGGATGTGCATTGATTATAGGAAATTGAACAAAGCAACTAAGAAAGATCACTTTCCCATACCTTTTATTGATCAAATGCTTGAAAGAGTTGCGGGACATGAATACTTTTGTTTCCTAGATGGTTATAGCGGATTTCATCAAATCCCCATTTTGCCTAATGACCAAGGAAAGACTACATTTATATGTCCTTATGGAACTTTTGCATGTAGATGCATGCCCTTTGGGTTATGCAATGCACCGGGAACGTTTCAAAGATGCATGATGTCTATATTTAGTGATTACATTGAGAAATGCATGGAAGTTTTCATGGATGACTTCTCTATTCATGGAACTTCATTTGATGATTGTTTAACGAATCTTTCTCATGTTCTTGCTAGGTGCATTGAAACGGGTTTGGTGCTAAATTGGGAAAAGTGCCATTTTATGGTTCAAGAGGGAATTGTGCTTGGGCACTTAGTGTCTAGTAGAGGTGTGGAAGTTGATAAAGCAAAAGTTCAAGTCATTGAGCAACTACCACCACCAAAAGATCAAAAAGGAGTTAGAAGCTTTCTTGGGCATGCCGGTTTTTACCGGAGGTTTATTAAGGACTTCTCAAAGATTGCCAAGCCACTAACTCATCTCCTATGCAATGATGTGCAATTCAACTTTGATGAAGATTGCTTAGAGGCATTTGATAAGCTCAAGAAAGCCCTTGTATCGGCACCCATAGTGCGACCACCGAATTGGGACCTTCCATTCGAGCTTATGTGCGATGCAAGCGATTATGCTATTGGAGCCGTCTTGGGACAACGAGTCGATAAGAGACTCCATGTGATCTACTATGTGAGCAAGGTGCTAGATAATGCTCAAATGAACTATACTACCACCGAGAAAGAGTTGCTAGCCGTGGTATATGCCTTTGAAAAATTCAGACCATACCTTGTGGGATCCAAGACAATAGTCTACACAGATCACGCCGCTATTAAGTATTTGATGATAAAGAAAGATGCAAAGCCAAGACTTATTCAATGGATCCTTCTTTTGCAAGAGTTCACTATTGAAATCAAAGATAAAAAGGGGTTCGAAAATGTAGTGGCGGACCATCTTTCAAGAGTTGAGCTTCATGATTCAAAACAATTATCGTCACCTATAGGAGACTCGTTTATCGGAGAATATTTGCTTAGTGTAGAAGAGAATGCCCCTTTGTACGCGGACTATGTGAACTATTTGACGTGCAACATTCTCCCGAATGACCTTGATCGTAACCAAAGGAGGAAGTTCTTGCACGACGTCTCGAGGTACTTTTGGGATGACCCTTTCTTGTACAAGCTATGCCCAGACGACATTTATAGAACGTGTGTGCCTGAAGAAGATATGAAAGGAATTATAGCTTGTTGTCATTCATCTTCCTATGGTGGTCATGGTTCCGCTTCCAAGACCACGGCTAAGATTCTTCAATCGGGTTTTTATTGGCCCAATGCATTTAAGGATACGTATCAATTCGTCAAGGCTTGTAACGAATGTCAAAGAATGGGCAACATTGCTAGAAGAGATGAAATGCCTCAGAAAGGCATCTTAGAAGTGGAAGTATTCGACGTATGGGGGATAGATTTCATGGGACCTCTACCCTCTTCACAAGGAAATTGCTTTATTCTCGTAGCGGTAGACTACGTGTCTAAATGGGTTGAAGCCATAGCTTCCCCATCTTGTGACGCTAAAGTGGTGATCAAAATGTTCAAGAAAATCATCTTCCCGAGATTTGGAATGCCAAGAGCGGTGATAAGTGACAATGGTTCCCATTTTAAGGAGAGAAGATTCGAATCTATGCTTAAGAAGCACGGGATATTCCATAGATGTTCTACCCCTTATCATCCCCAAGAAAATGGGCAAGTCGAAGTGTCAAACCGAGAAATAAAGAACATTTTGACAAAGGCAGTTGGGAAGTCCGGGAAGGACTGGGCGTTGAAGCTTGATGATGCCTTATGGGCATATAGAACGGCCTTCAAGACGCCAATTGGAATGTCTCCATACCGGTTTGTATATGGCAAACCTTGCCATCTCCCGGTAGAGCTTGAGTATAAAGCCATGTGGGCTATTAAGGAGCTGAATTTCGACATAAAGGCCACGGGATAAAAGAGACTCCTTCAACAAAATGAGTTAGATGAAATCAGATTGGACTCCTACGAAAGTTCAAAAATTTATAACGAGAGAACTCGGAGATGGCATGACAAGCTCATTCTGAAGAAACAGTTCTCGATTGGTGACAAAGTCTTGCTATTCAACTCAAGATACAAGTTATTTCCCGGGAAGTTCAAGTCTAGATGGTTTGGACCATATAAAATTCATAGAGTTTTCGACAATGGCCATCTAGAGCTAGTTGACAATCAAGGGAATTTATTCAAAGCAAATGGGCAGAGAGTCCAACTCTATCATGCTGACCATGGAGACCAAAACATGTTGGAAGCTCCCTTTTGAATGCTTTGTGCTAGTGTCGCTAGAGAAGGGATCCCGCTCGGGACTTCTCTTAGTGTGCTTCTTTACGTATCAAGCCTCGGCTCGGTCTTTGCCAAGACGTTAAACTAGGCCCTAACGGGAGGTAGCCCGGTTTGTGAGTCGTCCATCTATGCACAATTATTTTCATATATGTTTGGCATGTGAACATTGAAACTTGAATGTGGACTTGATGCTTGCATGATCCGAAATGCATGATTTGGTGTGCTTGGTGCAGTATTGTGCTTGCATGAATTATCTTGGTGATGGTGATGTCTTAGTGTGGAGTCTTTGATCCTAGCTTGCGTTTGGTTGAAAAGCATGTTTATGCAAATGATTTCTTGGTGAAGTTTTGAATTTGCGCAATTTCTGTGCTGCTTATTCGTGATGCGAAGTTAAATTCTAAGTGTGGAGTTGGGAGTCAAAACAGAAGACACAAATTTATTGAAGCTGAAATTTGCCCCCAATCGATCGACTGGGAGAAGACCAAAACACCAGTCGGTCGAGTTGGTGAAGGTTCAGAAGGACCATTTTTTCTGCCAATCGAGTCGGTCGACTCGCCTCCCAGTCGACCGACTGGAATCCCCTTATCCAAATATCCCAGTTCCTCCTTCAAACTCATTTCATCTTCACCCATCCACACAAATCGACCGACTCCCAAACCGCAAAAAAAAAAATCCGACCATCTCTCCAAAACTCACTTCGTCCGACCTCCGCCCGTCGCCGACCCATCCCTCACCTCGTCACAACCTCGCCAGCACAACCCAACCATCCCCCAGCCCAGCCGAGTCGCCTACACCTCCACCCAACCTCCGCACGTCCGCCAACCTCCCATCCGACCGATCTCCTCCGTCCGACGTCTCCAGCACTCGTCCAACCTCTCAAAGTGTTCGAAATCCAGCCGCCTACAAAACCCAAGCTTCAATTTGAGTCGCCAAAGCCTCCCGAGCAAACCCTAATTTTTGTCTTAAATTCGCATTCCAGTCGGCCGACTGGAGGTTCTGCTTCAGCCCAGTCGACCGACTGGATTAAAATCCCAGTGGGAGTTTGCTCAGTTCAATTTTCAGTGTTCCAACTCATTCCAACCATGCCTCGTGCCGGTCCTTCGTCCCAATCCACATCAAAAGGGAAAGAGGTTGCCCATGAGCCTACACGAGTTGAGCGCATCGTTGAGCAAAGCGAAGACGACGAGGATGACATGCCTCTCGTCTCTCGCAAGAGGAAGCAATTCAGAGCTTCGCTAGTAGACTCTAGCTCATCCTCGGAAGAGGAATTGGATGCTGCACCGGTTTCCCCGCACCTCGTCCCAAAAAGAAAAACCAACAACCGAGGAAACCGGCGAAGAAGAAAAGAGTCCCTTTGCCCACATTCCCTAGAGCTCCTTCACCTCCCGTGCCGAGAGAACCCTCTCCTCCAGCTTTTGCACCGTCCTCCAGTGATATCTTCCCGGTATTGCCGAATGAGGGACCATTGGATGGACCGTTACCTTTCCCGACTCCTTACCCATTCTCGGAGCCTCTAGCATTTACAGATGAGACTCACCGGACCAATCTTGCCACGATTGTGAGGAAGAGGGAGACAGTTATTCCTACTCTCTACCCCGACATGGGACTCCTTCGTGGAATTGATAGCGCCGTCATGGATGAGGTACATTCACGCCTCACTAGTTGTGGTTTGGACTTTTTGCTTAATGATGATCCCGGTTGCTATGAGAGGGTTGTGAAGGAGTTTATTAGCTCGTTTGATTGGATCAGAGAGGAGGGGGAGGAAGGAAGGGAATATTATTGGAAGTTTGTGTTGGGTGGACGGAATTTTGAGATCAAGGAGAGTGTGATCAGTGAATGGTTGGGATTCCCTCCTTATGATGCCATAGCCCGGAAATACACCAAACATGATCAGAGCAGATTCTGGAAGCAGATTTCAGGGAGGAACAAGTGGTTCATTTCATCATATAATTCTTCGGCGATCACCGATCCGGTGTGGAAGATTGTCCATCATCTCATTGCTATTGGGATAAACACCCGGACGACGAAGGCTCGTTCATTCACTCTCCCGGTTATGGACCTCATGCTTGCTATTGATCACGAGGAGGGCATTGATTGGCTCGCTACCCTTGCTACCCGTTTTAAGAACATTGTGAAGAAGGGTGCGAGGAACGGCGCCTTAGGAGGAGGCTCTTTGATCACTTTGATCGCCTTAAGGTGTAACTTCACCTTCGGCCATGAGGGATGCCCCAAGCCTTCCAAGAGTACTCTTACTCTGAAAACCATGAAGCGTATGCACATTGTCAAGAAGGACGGGAAGACTTGGAAGGTCGACAGGAAGCCTCATCAGGGAGACCTCGTGACTAATGCAGTAAAAAACCAAAAAAACCAAAAACAGTAGCTTAGTAATTAGCAGTAAGTCCGCAATCGATCTCAAATCACTCACCATACGATCCCCTAAAGAACAGTTATCCCTCTAATTCCCTTGGGTTCGACCCCTACTTACCACTTACTACCTAGTAGTGTAGTCGCGAGTAGCGGAAAATAGAAATTTATTTGTACAGAGAACATTGCACCTTAACGACAGTGCAGTGCGCTTCGTCAGGCCCAATGAAACCATGTACGACTACCTGGAAAAGTTCAATCGCCTGGAGAGAAGCTGCTGTACCCTTGGACTGCCCGAAAAACTCATAATCGAGTACCTCATTGATGGATTAAGGCCCTTAGACAAAATGCTTCTGGATGCCTCAGCTGGAGGATCCATGATGAATCTATCACTGAGTGGCATAAGGAATCTCATCACCGACGTTGCTGAAAATGCCCGATTCAGAGAAGAGACAACTCGGCAGGAAGAATTTTCCCGAACGAAGAATGTGGCAAAGGATGAAACACCGATGAACTCTATGCCAGAGGAGATGAAACAAATAAAGGAAATGATAATTCAAATCCTACGAAGGCAGCCAGTTCAGATAAAGCCTTGCAAGTTTTGTAGTTCTACGGACCACAAGACTGGCGCATGCCCGACACTGATAGTAGAGGAACCGGAAGAAGTGAATGCAGTGGTAGGATACCAAGGATACAACAACCACAACAGCAACGATAGAGCAGGACAACCAATCCAAGCTGGAGAAACGACAACCATCCTCCGAGGGAGACACAACAAGCCCCACCACAATTAGCTCAGTCATTCTACCAACCGCCCCACCGGCAGTACAACTAGAACGCTCCATTAGCTGGCCAATATCAACAAAGAGGATCAAATCAATACCCGACAAGCCAATATCAGTAGAAGGGAACGAATCAATGCCAACCCAGCTTAAACAATCAGCAAGGACCAAGCAAGTCGCTTGAAGACACAATGAAGGAGCTCGCAGAAAGCGTAAATCAATTGGGGACTTCGCTACACCAATATCAGGCAAAAACTGACGGGGCAATTTCAGAATTGACCAAACAAATGTCCCAGCTCGCCACCGCAATGTTCGTGCTCACTAATGAACCTGGCAGACTTCCTTCACAGACCATCCCAAACCCAAAGGCAAATATAAGCATGGTAACAATGCCAAACATGAAGGAGGCACTA
Source organism: Rhodiola kirilowii (assembly GCA_033675215.1). Lineage (NCBI taxonomy): Eukaryota > Viridiplantae > Streptophyta > Magnoliopsida > Saxifragales > Crassulaceae > Rhodiola > Rhodiola kirilowii. Next base: position 22,996,037 of record CM066199.1, read on the forward strand.
GAAGAAGCGGCACGACCCTCATTAACAACTACAGAAGCAAAGAAAGAAGAGTTCCTTGGTATGATATGGGAAGATGAATCACATGCCCAGTCACTCGGAGAACTAATAGCCATGAAAGAACTCAAAAAAGCACAAACTACAGCCCTAGTAGCAAAACAACAATGAGGACCCGCGGCTTACAAACCTACAGCCAAACACTTCAATCATAGGTGCCGTCCTGGTTGGAATCAAGAAGAAGACCGACCCATCGATGGCAGAACGTGGGTCACACATAATGATAATGGACGCTATGCATTCACCGTTTGCATGACACCACCGCCAGTCACACGCTTTAACGTACCAGCATCTGGGTGGGATGACAATAAAGACTTAGACTCAGACGATCCTAGATCAGGCATTGGAATCGAAAAAATCGGGGTTCGATACTCGTCCTACTCCATGAAAATCATTGCCTCCAAAGATCCTGCGGCCCAAAAGAACAAAAAAGAAAAAAGATTGGAGTCAATGAAGGAACAAAATGACCTGATAGCGAAAAAGAACGTCACTTGGAGTCATGAGGTACAACTGGAAATGAATAAGGACCCAGGAGCCTTTACAGTCACCTGTGTTATCGGCAAAGCCCAAATTCACCATTGCCTTATTGACCTTTGAGCTGCCGTCAACGTCCTGCCTTACCATCTATACTGCTCATTGGGGCTTGGTCCATTGAAGCCACCAATGATATCCCTCGAGATGGGGGACAAGTCGTGTGTCCGTCCGGTTGGAGTATTTGAAGATCTAATACTCAGTGTGCGAGAGCTTTTCATTGCTGTAGACTTTTATGTAATACGAACGGAAAATGCCAGCAAAAACGACCCTCCAACAATCATATTGGGACGGCCATTCCTCTACGCTACCAAAGCAAGGATCGATATAGGCAAGGGCTCATTATCGCTTGAATTCAGCGGCAAAATTGCAAATTTCTACATCGATAATAATAATGGCCGCACGGATACGAAGAAACCACCAGACATCGTAAACACATCTGATCCCAACGCACTAGTTCCTGACCAACCAAGAGAAACCGAGAGGGTGACTAAACCAGCAGCTATGGTCAAAAGAACCTCACCTTCTCGGAAGAATCGGAAGAAGCGGAAGAATAGGAAGACGAAACCACCAGAATAATGGGAACATGACCCGAACTCATCATCCCACAAAAACTCGGGGAACGACAAGACAAAGATGAAACTAGACACTCCACAAAAATACAACCTGAGCTGCCCATGGGATCCAAACCTGTGATCCCCATGCGTCGAGCTAACGACGTTAAACAAATGCACTGGTCGGGAAGTAACCCGACAACTATCTTACTTTCAGTAATTTTCTTTTCTGTCATTTAGTTTTTACCATAAGTCGCTCTCACCCAGTTTTTGTATAGAAGAAATGACTCCTTGTAGGAATTGGTTTTTGGAGCAAGATCAGATCAGCCAGGCAGCTTCCGAGAATTACCGGGCCTGCGCTGAGAGTTCAAGGCCCCAGCCGAACTCCCTCGATATCCAGCTCCGAGGCATGTCGTTCCACGACACGACACAGTAAAAGGGAGTTCAGTTCTTCCATTTTCCTTAATGTCATTTCCTTCTCTTGTATATATTTGCATGACTTCTGAACTAAGTCGTGCTGAAAGGCACGCCTTCGTTCAAAAGTGTGGAGTGAGAACCACTTCCGTACATAGTTAGTTAACATGCTTTGTCTTTTCCTTTTCCCTTAATATTATCTTTTTGAAAATATGAACTTGAGAATGTGAAAAAGATAGATCTAAATTCATGCATTTACCTTGTGAAAATTCAACAGTTTAAAAACTTAGGATGTAACTTCTCATTTGTCCCTTTGTGCTGAGATATACAGGGGATGTGGAGTTGATAGAAAATGCCCTAGAGAGGCTTGGCAAGCACTCGAAGGATCGAATCTAACTATATGGTTTTCGAAGTCAGTGGAGGCTACACTTCGGGTTTCAGTTGAGTCAGAGTCATCTCCGCCATGCAGCGTTTATGCAAAGAGGCGGGACGGGAATCAAACCGTCCTATCTCTAGTCCTAGTAGCCGGGAAAATAGATGAGCGACCCTCATCTTGACCCGCGCAAAACGGCGAGGATGAGAAAGAGCGGGGAGGTATTTCCATATGCTTGCGGGCGAAGATTGGACCTCCCAAAAAGGCTGAGAAAATGGACTATCAAGTCACAAAAAACCAAAAGCTCAAAGAAGCTAATCAAAGGCCAAAGGCCAAAATTGTGAAGGTTTTAACCGAACAAAAGTGAAGAAACTACAACTCAATATCAAAGGCCAAAGGCCGATTCACTGTAGAAGCTGTCCCTCGCCAAAAAGAAATCAAAATGCTCAACTCAGTGAAACCCGAACCGAATCACGTGCTAGAAAAAGCTACAAGGAAACCATATAGTGCGAGTCGATCCCGAGAATGCAGTCCAGGAGCCTGAAAAGGGCTATCTCCCAAAACATCCGAATTAATTTGCGTCTCGGCGCGAAGGTACAAGTATCAAGTTTCTTCTAAGTATTTACACGGTTTAGTTTGGTAATAAGTAAGCAATGCATGAATTAGGATAAATCTAGTCCCATAGTCTCACTTTCATATTTAAAAGTTTTTACTTAGATTGTGTTCCGCCCTTAAATAGCATTGTTCGGGACGAAAAACTAAAAGTGTCGGGTGATCTGATGGACCATAATTGTATGAATCATAAACACAGTTAAACCCACCAAATTAGACTCTGTCTATTTAACTTTTGCTTGTTAGTTCCGATATTTATCTACAGGGTATTTTGAAGTCTAGAGAGAATACATGCTAAGGAGGAGTTTTAAAGCTGAAAATGAATTACGAGTCATTCCAGGTCACGGCCAAATTATGACTTTCAAGAACCTGACGTTGAATCACTCAAAACAAGTCCAACCGAAGGGCAACCAGAGTCAGTCCGGAGCTGAAAGGACCGATGGCTTTTTGGGATAAGATCACTGATGGACCAAAATTATACGAATCAGAAACACAGTATAACCCCCTTATTTAGACATTTTGTCTATTTAACTTTTGCTTGTTAGTTCAGATATATTTTTACAGGGTAATTCAAAGCTTAGAGAGAATACACTTTAAAGAGGAGCTTTTTAAGCAGAAAAGATGTTACGAGTCAATCCAAGGTCAAGATCATATGCCGACTGAAGAAATATCAAGGATCCTGACGTTGAAGCACTCGTAATAAATTAATCAGAAGAATCATGAGAGGAATCAAGACAGCCCGGGGAACAAAACACATTGACAGTATTGTGAAAAGACTGCACAAAACTGTACAAAACTCACATTTGGGCAAAGTGACCGGCCACTTGGGCAAGAGGTGGCCAAAGCCACCCCTCCTCCTCCCTCCACCACCGGCAACCGGCGGCTCCTCCACCCATGGTGACCGGCGGCTTTCCTCCTCCTCCACATGTCTCCTCCTCCTTCCTCCTCCTCTCCTTCCTCCATGTGTGGCCATCTCCTCCCTTCATTTTCTCCTCCAATCACCATGCAACACTTGCCTCCATCTCCTCCTCCTCCCATGGCTATATAAGGAGGAGCTCCTCCCCTCATTTTACTCATCCCTCACTTGTAAAAAACACTTCTCTCTCTAAGTTATGTATTTGTAAAGTTTGGCTTTGGAAATAAAGGATAGCTCCCTTGGCGCTTCAACGGTTGTAAGTATTATTTATAGTATTTATTCAACTGTTTATTTCCTTAGTTATAATGTTTAGCGCGATGAATAGTAGCTAAACTAGTAGTTCGGTAGAAGGGGCGCACTTGTATTATAAAATGTTTTAAGACTATTAACTTAGTGTCTAGTCTTAGTATTCAAAACTTGTTCTATGTGCCATATATCAAGTCAGAGTTTCCAAGGTTGAGTGAAAGCTGTCACAAGCAAAGCTCTGCCGTGGAAATTCGTGATCATACTCGGTAAGTGGAAGCTGTCACAAGCAAAACTTATCGAGGAGTTCGACTTATCTAAAACACCACTTGATCAATAACGTAACTGGGAGATCAAGTGGATGCACTTACAGCTAAGATACTTCGAAAGGAGTAATTAGTTTTGCTTAGAACAAGTGTTGCTTTAAACGATGTTGCAAGTCTTGCGCTACGAAAGGGCCTCGATTCATCTTTGAATACTTAGATAATTCACTAAAGGTCAATGATAAACAGGATATAATACAAGGCCCCTGAAACCGAACATTTCTCTTTAATTATAAACTGTAATTTACTTTCCGGTATTAAAACCAACCAACCAACCAATCAATCAATCAATCACTTAGCTGGTAGCTTTAAAACCAACCAACCGACCTAAAACACGCTCTCTCTCGCTGGACAACCCCCTCAAAGAACATCTATTCCCCTGATTCCCTTGGGTTCGACCCCTACTTACCACTTGCTACCCAGTAGTTAAGTCGTGAGTAGCGGACTTATAAATTTATTCTTGACGTTTGCACATAACGACTGTGCATCCATAAAAATTGGCGCCGTTGCCGGGGAATCAGTCGTCGGATAGTTGTTCTTTCCCTCTCCTTTCTTTTTCTTTCTTTTCCCTATGTCATCACCCATTACGCATGCATGGACAATGCGATTTCCGCCCCTGTTCGGAGGAACGGAGGGAGAAGACCCTGTACAGCACTGCCGAAACTTCCACCACGTCTGCCACCACATCAAACCTGAGAACGAAGTATTAGAGGAATTTAAGCTGAAATGCTTCAAATTCTCTCTAACCGACTTCGCCACGATATGGTACTACACATCCACCGCTTGTAGTGCAGAACGTTTTGTAGACCTCTGCGTTCCGTTCCTGAAAGAATTCTCCCCACCATCTTTACGCCAAGAAACCCGTGAGAAGATCATGAGCCTTCATCAATCCCGGGATGAGACTTTGGACGAATACTACATGAACTACGATGCCATCGTCTCAAGCTGCCCGCACCATGGATTTATGAAGAAAGTTCTTCTCCAAAAATTTCTTCGTGGGATGAAGGCCGAAGAGCTGGGAAGAGTTAACGAAGCTATGAGAAGGTCTGCAACAAACTTCACCGTTGCAGACATGTGGTGCCTTATAATCGGCCTGGCCGCTGCCACAAGACGAGTACCCCAAACTGACGAGGAAATGCAGACAGAAGAAGCTGATCCTGAGGCTGTTGAAGAAGAAACCACCAAACCGTCGGAAGAGACTCCTGAACCGTCTGAATAATCAGACATGGAAAGCACCGGAAGCAATGAAGTAGGAGTCCAGAATACCACTGACGAGCTGCCCAAGCCATACCCGACTATCATTACCCAGGCAGCTGAAACTATCTACGATCAGTTCTTCACGAACCAACATAACGAGGCAGAACCAAGCCTCATGAGGCCTTCCCGACTTTTCCCCTTAATTAATGAGCAAGTCGCCGCAAACTATGCGATCCAAGAAGAAGCTCAAAGGAGAATGGGAAAAGCACCTCTGCAGAATGACCCCTCGATGGAGCATTGCTATGCCGCAACCGGACTAGGCAGTCCCAAATACAAAAACTTCGAAAGGCTGGTAGTGAAAGGTCCATCACCCCCTCCGGGGTATTGGAAGGAAAAAATCCCGAAACAAAGGAGTCCTGACCAGAACACAACATCCGGCACGAAGTCAGGAAGAAGCAACACTGGAACGGTGGCGAAGTTTGACTTGAGCCACCCATGGGACCCAAACCAGTAATCCACAACGAGGTACTGTCGAGCCAACGACGTTAAACAAGTGCACTGGTCGGGAGGTAACCCGACACTATCTTACTTTTCAGCACTTTAATTTCTGTCATTTAAATTCAGTATTTAGTTTTAAGCTTGCATGACTTTTGAACTAAGGCACGCCTTCGTTCAAAAGTGGGGGGTGAGAACCACCTATGTACATAAATAACATGCTTGCTGTTTTTTCTTTTTTTAGTAATAGTATCTTTTTGAAAATATGAACTTAAGAATGTGAAAAAGATAAATCATAATTCATGCATTAACCTTGTGAAAATTCAACTGTTTAAAAACTTAGAATGTAACTTTCCATTTGTCCTTTGTGCTGAGATAACTAGGGATGTGGAGTTGACATAAACTGCCCTAGAGAGGCTTGGCAAGCAATCAAAGGATCAGATCAAACTATATGGTTTTCGAAGTCAGTGGAGGCTGCACTTCGGGTTTCAGTGAAAATTGAAGTCGTCTCCGCCATGCAATGCAAAAGGCGAGGACGGGAATCAGACCGTCCTATCTCCGGTCAAAGTAGCTGAGAAAATAGATGAGCGACCCTCATCTTGACCCGCGCGAAAACGACAGTCAAAGTAGCCGAGAAAATAGATGAGCGACCCTCACCTTGACCCGCGCGAAAATGGCAAAAACTAGAAGAGCGGGGAGGTATTTCCATAGGCTTGCGGGCGATGATTGGACCTCCCAAAAAGGCTTGAGAAAATGGACTAGCAGTCACAAAAAGGCAAAAAGCTCAATGAAGCAAATCAAGAGGCCAAAGGCCCAAAATTGTGAAGGTTTTAACCGAATAAAAAGTGAAGAACTCAAAAAGTCAAAACAAAGGCCAAATGCCGACTCACTACAAAAGCAGTCCCTCGCCAAAAGAAAATCAAAGTACTCAAACCACTGAAACCTGAACCGAATCACGTGCTAGAGAAAGCTACCAGAAAACCATATAGTAAGAGACGATCCCAAGATTGCAGTCCAGGAGCCTAAAAAGGGCTATCTCCCGAGACATCCAATATAATTTGCATCTCGGCACAAAGGTACACGTATCAAGTTACTTCTATTTATTTACGCAGTTTAATTTGGTAATAAGTAAGCAATGCATGAATTAGGATAGATCGAGTACCACTGTCTAATTTTCATATTTCAAAGCCAACTTAGAGTACAGCCCTTGAATAGCATTGTTCGGGACGAACAACTAAAAGTGTGGGGTAATCTGATGGACCAAAATTATACGAATCAGAAACACAGTATAACCCCCTTATTTAGACATTTTGTCTATTTAACTTTTGCTTGTTAGTTCAGATATATTTTTACAGGGTAATTCAGAGCTTAGAGAGAATACACTTTAAAGAGGAGCTTTTTAAGCAGAAAAGATATTACGAGTCAATCCAAGGTCAAGATCATATGCCGACTGAAGAAATATCAAGGATCCTGACGTTGAAGCACTAGTAATAAATTAATCAGAAGAATCAGGAGAGGAATCAAGACAGCCCGGGGAAGAAACACATTGACAGTTTTGTGAAAAGACTACACAAAACTGTACAAAACTCACATTTGGGCAAAGTGACCGGCCACTTGGGCAAGAGGTGGCCAAAGCCACCCCTCCTCCTCCCTCCACCACCGGCAACCGGCGGCTCCTCCACCCATGGTGACCGGCGGCTGTCCTCCTCCTCCACATGTCTCCTCCTCCTTCCTCCTCCTCTCCTTCCTCCATGTGTGGCCATCTCCTCCCTTCATTTTCTCCTCCAATCACCATGCAACACTTGCCTCCATCTCCTCCTCCTCCCATGGCTATATAAGGAGGAGCTCCTCCCCTCATTTTACTCATCCCTCACTTGTAAAAAAACACTTCTCTCTCTAAGTTATGTATTTGTAAAGTTTGGCTTTGGAAATAAAGGATAGCTCCCTTGGCGCTTCAACGGTTGTAAGTATTATTTATAGTATTTATTCAACTGTTTATTTCCTTAGTTATAATGTTTAGCGCGATGAATAGTAGCTAAACTAGTAGTTCGATAGAAGGGGCGCACTTGTATTATAAAATGTTTTAAGACTATTAACTTAGTGTCTAGTCTTAGTATTCAAAACTTGTTCTATGTGCCATATATCAAGTCAGAGTTTCCAAGGTTGAGTGGAAGCTGTCACAAGCAAAGCTCTGCCGTGGAAATTCGTGATCATACTCGGTAAGTGGAAGCTGTCACAAGCAAAACTTATCGAGGAGTTCGACTTATCTAAAACACCACTTGATCAATAACGTAACTGGGAGATCAAGTGGATGCACTTACAGCTAAGATACTTCGAAAGGAGTAATTAGTTTTGCTTAGAACAAGTGTTGCTTTAAACGATGTTGCAAGTCTTGCGCTACGAAAGGGCCTCGATTCATCTTTGAATACTTAGATAATTCACTAAAGGTCAATGATAAACAGGATATAATACAAGGCCCCTGAAACCGAACATTTCTCTTTAATTATAAACTGTAATTTACTTTCCAGTATTAAAACCAACCAACCAACCAATCAATCAATCAATCACTTAGCTGGTAGCTTTAAAACCAACCAACCGACCTAAAACACGCTCTCTCTCGCTGGACAACCCCCTCAAAGAACATCTATTCCCCTGATTCCCTTGGGTTCGACCCCTACTTACCACTTGCTACCCAGTAGTTAAGTCGCGAGTAGCGGACTTATAAATTTATTCTTGACGTTTGCACATAACGACTGTGCATCCATCAATCACAAACTCACTCCATCACTCTTCTTCCTCCATGTGGCCGGCGGCTAAGCCATCATCCACTCCTTCTCATCCACGTGGCCGGCAGCTAAGGGAAGAGATGACTCACCCCGATGGCTTTTGAGACCTCCTCCCATCTTGTGACATGTGGTGGCTTCTCCTCCACATCCATTGCCTCCCTTAGCCTATAAATAGACACCTCCATTGCCTTTGTAATACATTCCAAAATCAAACAAACATCATCCATCACAAAGCTGTAGCTTCTCTCTAGATTTTGGGCACTAATCATGTAATCACTTTACTTTGAAATGGAAGCTTGGTCTTGAGCACTCTTATCGGTTCTTGTAAGTCCTCTCTTCTTTACTTTACTGTCTTTTCAATTCAACAACTTTACTTTCCTGTCTTTACTTTCGAAAACTTTATTTTCTGTCTTTCAAAACCTTTACTTTTCAAGCACTTAGCTATGATGTCCTGCTCCATGGATATTCGTAGCTAAACCCATCATTCGGTTGAAAGGATGTGCTTGTATCATACAATGTTTTAGGCCCTACTCTTAGTGCCTCTATGTGTTCAAAACTTGTTCTATGTGCCACATATTAGGTTAGAACTTCCAAGGTTGAGTGGATGCTTTAACGGGCAAAGCTCTTCCGTGGGGTTCGTGAACATACTCGGGTAAGTGGATGCTTTAACGGGCAAAGCTTATCTGAGGAGTTCGACCTCTTTTAAAAACCATTTGATTGCTCGTAACTGAAGATCAAATGGATGCACATAAGGCTAAGATACTTCGAAAGGAGGAATTAGTCTAAATAGAACAAGTGTTCTAAATGATGTGGCAAGTCATGTGCTAGAAATAGCCTTGATTCATCTTTGAACACATAGTATGATCATTAGAGGTCAATGATAAACAGACTATGATACAAGGCCCCTAAAACCGAATACTTCCCTTTAATTGTAATATCAACTGTTATTTACTTTCAGTACCTTATCAACTGCTTACTTTTCTGCAAGACTTGTCCATCAAGCACTTTACTTTTCAGTACTAAAACCAAAACCAACCCCCCAACTGCTTTATTCAATCCCCCCTTTCGAAAGAACAATTAATCCACTAATTCCCTTGGGTTCGACCCGTACTTACCACTGACTATCCAAAATAGTTAAGTCGCGAGTATCGGAGATATAAATTTATTTTTTGCACAGAGAACATCGCACCTTAACGACAGTGCGGTGGGCTCCGTCAGATGCCTTATGGGCATATAGAACCGCCTTCAAGACGCCAATTGGAATGTCTCCATACCGGTTAGTATATGGCTAACCTTGCCATCTCCCGGTAGAGCTTGAGTATAAAGCCATGTGGGCTATTAAGGAGCTGAATTTCGACATAAAGGCCACGGGAGAAAAGAGACTCCTTCAACTAAATGAGTTAGATGAAATCAGATTGGACTCCTACGAAAGTTCAAAAATTTGTAAGGAGAGAACTCGGAGATGGCATGACAAGCTCATTCTGAAGAAACAGTTCTTGGTAGGAGACAAAGTCTTGCTATTCAACTCAAGATACAAGTTATTTCCCGGGAAGTTCAAGTATAGATGGTTTGGACCACATAAAATTCATAGAGTTTTTGACGATGGCCATCTAGAGCTAGTTGAGAATCAAGGGAATTTATTCAAAGCAAATGGGCAGAGAGTCAAACTCTATCATGCTGACCATGGAGACCAAAACATGTTGGAAGCTCCCTCTTGAATGCTTTGTGCTAGTGCCGCTAGAGAAGGGATCCCGCTTGGGACTTCTCATAGTGTGCTTCTTTACATATCAAGCCTCGGCTCGGTCTTTGCCAAGACGTTAAACTAGGCCCTAACGGGAGGTAGCCCGTTTTGTGAGTCGTCCATCTATGCATAATTATTTTCATATATGTTTGGCATGTGAACATTGAAACTTGAATGTGGACTTGATGCTTGCATGATCCGAAATGCATGATTTGGTGTGCTTGGTGCGGTATTGTGCTTGCATGAATTATCTTGGTGATGGTGATGTCTTAGTGTGGAGTCTTTGATCCTAGCTTGCGTTTGGTTGAAAAGCATGTTTATGCAAATGATTTCTTGGTGAAGTTTTGAATTTGCGCAATTTCTGTGCTGCTTATTCGTGATGCGAAGTTAAATTCTAAGTGTGGAGTTGGGAGTCAAAACAGAAGACAAAAATTCATTGAAGCTGAAATTTGCCCCCAGTCGATCGACTGGGAGAAGACCAAAACACCAGTCGGTCGAGTTGGTGAAGGTTCAGAAGGACCATTTTTTTCTGCCAATCAGGCGAGTCGACCGACTGGAATCCCCTTATCCAAATATCCCAGTTCCTCCTTCGAACTCATTTCTTCTTCACCCATCCACACAAATCGACCGACTCCCAAACTTCAAAAAAAAAATTCCGATCATCTCTCCAAACCTCACTCCGTCCGACCTCCGCCCATTGACGACCCATCCCTCACCTCGCCACAACCTCGCCAGCACAACCCAACCATCCCCCAGCCCAGCCGAGTCGCCTACACCTCCACCCAACCTCCGCACGTCCGCCAACCTCCCATCCGGCCGATCTCCTCCGTCCGGCGTCTCGAGCACTCGTCCAACCTCTCAAAGTGTTCGAAATCCAGCCGCCTACAAAACCCAAGCTTCAATTTGAGTCGCCAAAGCCTCCCAAGCAAACCCTAATTTTTGTCCCAAATTCACATTCCAATCGACCGATTGGACGTTCTGCTTCAGCCCAGTCGACAGACTGGATTGAAATCCAAGTGGGAGTTTGCTCAGTTCAATTTTCAGTGTTCCAACTCATTCCAACCATGCCTCGTGCCGGTCCTTCATCTCAATCCACATCAAAAGGGAAAGAGGTTGCCCATGAGCCTACACGAGTTGAGCGCATCGTTGAGCAAAGCGAAGACGATGAGGATGACATGCCTCTCGTCTCTCGGAAGAGGAAGCAATTCATAGCTTCGCTAGCAGACTCTAGCTCATCCTCGGAAGAGGAATTGGATGCTGCACCGGTTTCCCCCGCACCTCGTCCCAAAAAGAAAAACCAACAACCGAGGAAACCGGTGAAGAAGAAAAGAGTCACTTTGCCCACATTGCCTAGAGCTCCTTCACCTCCCATGCCGAGAGAACCCTCTCCTCCAGCTTTTGCACCGTCCTCCAATGCTATCCTCCCGGTATTGCTGAATGAGGGACCGTTGGATGGACCGTTACCTTTCCCGACTCCTTACCCATTCTCAGAGCCTCTAGCATTTACAGATGAGACTCACCGGACCAATCTTGCCACGATTGTGAGGAAGAGGAAGACAGTCATTCCTACTCTCTACCCCTACATGGGACTCCTTCGTGGAATGGATAGCGCCAACACGGATGAGGTACATTCACGCCTCACTAGTTGTGGTTTGGGCTTTTTGCTTAATGATGATCCCGGTTGCTATGAGAGGGTTGTGAAGGAATTTATTAGCTCGTTTGATTGGATCAGAGAGGAGGGTGAGGAAGGAAGGGAATATTATTGGAAGTTTGTGTTGGGTGGACGGAATTTTGAGATCAAGGAGAGTGTGATCAGTGAATGGTTGGGATTCCCTCCTTATGATGCCATAGCCCGGAAATACACCGAACATGATCAGAGCAGATTCTGGAAGCGGATTTCAGGGAGGAACGAGTGGTTCATTTCATCATATAATTCTTTGGCGATCACCGATCCGGTGTGGAAGATTGTCCATCATCTCATTGCTATTGGGATAAACACCCGGACGGCGAAGGCTCGTTCATTCACTCTTCCGGATATGGACCTCATGCTTGCTATTGATCACGAGGAGGGCATTTATTGACTCGCTACCCTTGCTACCCATTTTAAGAAAATTGTGAAGAAGGGTGCGAGGAACGGCGCCTTAGGAGGAGGCTCTTTGATCACTTTGATCGCCTTAAGGTGTAACTTCACCTTCGGCCATGAGGGATGACCCAAGCCTTCCAAGAGTACTCTTACTCTGAAAATCATGAAGCGTATGCACATCGTCAAGAAGGACGGGAAGACTTGGAAGGTTGACAGGAAGCCTCATCAGAGAGACCTCATGACTAATGCCGCGTATAGGAGGCGGTTGTTCAAGAGGGCGAACCCACTTTATTGCAGCACCCATCTCACCCCTTCCCCTCTTGCCTCTCCTATCCATTCCCCTCCTTCGGCCGACGATCCTGATGCCCCTATCCCTGAGGAGCCGCTCGTTCAGGAGGATTTGCCTCACGTTGATGCTGCTGTGGAGAGACCTCCCCCTGCCACAGATGATCTGACCGAGTGGAGACAGAGGACCTCCTCTGACATTGCTGACCTGAAGGGTGGAGTGGCTGATTTGAGGAGCGGCTTTACTCGCCTTGAGGATTTTGTTCGAGAGTCTGACGCGAGAGCTTGCCAGGAGTGGGAGTGGCTCCGGTCCACATTTTTGTCCATGGTCAGAGGTTCTGGTGGCCCAGTTGCTTCTCCAGCTGCTCCAGAGTTTTCTGTCCCTCGTGGCGCATCCCCCTTTTCCTCCACGCCAGCTTCCAGAGTCGGGGAGGCAAAGTCACGTCTCTCAGGAGAGACCGCGGAGCCGGTTCACTCTTTCAGGGAGGATAGCCCATTGATGACGGGCACCACGGCACCGCCTGATGATGAGGGTGTCATTGATTCTGTTAGGCCCGGAGACGACGAGGCTACATCATGATTCCATGTTTCATTTAGCACTCACATGTGTATCTCCTATTTTACTTGTTACATGGGATGACTGTTTTGGATGTTAAGTCGCCTTTTGGCGCAAATTTTGGATGATGTATGCCATTTTGAGTGATTTGCCCTTGACTTGTTTTTGGTTGTATGCTACATTTCATATGATATTGAAGGTGTTTATCATTTCTACTTTTCACTCTACCGGACATGCACCTTTATATTCTTCTCATGTTCAAAATTCACCTTCTTGTCTACATTTGCAACCAAAAGGGTATTTCTCACTCCCATGAGTTTTGTCATCGGCTCTACAAACGAGGGGAGTTCCTATGCGCCTTTGCCTTCATTTTATCATTTATTGCGCTTAGGGACTAAGCTTGAGTTAAGTGTGGAGTGGTTCTATCCGCATAGTTCACATGTTTGCATGCCTTGCATATCATTTTTGATGGACACTTGCATCTTTTGCACCTTATCCCTACATGAGAGTGTTCTTAACCACATAGGCTTGTGACTATCGATTCCAATACCTATAAATCACATCTAGCCTATTTACCACATTTATTGGATTTTGAACTTAGAACCGACCTAGTCCATTGAATATGTATTCTTGAAAACCAATATCATTGCTATCTCTCGTCTATCTAATTCTCTAAGTATTTTCATTGAAATACCTTGGATCAAGCTATAGCAAGCACCTTTAAAAATCTTCGTGAAAAACTTAGACCCCTTGAATATTGCTTGGTGACTTGAGTTCTCTAACACGGTGCCTTGCTTATGTGTGTTTGACAGAGCACAGTCGTCGTGTGCTAAGGCAAGAATAAATTTATAGTCCGCTACTCGCGACTTTACTACTGGGTAGCAAGTGGTAAGTAGGGGTCGAACCCAAGGGAATTAGGGGGATAAGTTGTTCTTTGAGGGATCGTACAGGGAGGGAGCGTGTTTTAGGTTGATTGAGGTTTTAGTGCGGAAAAGTAAGTGTTTTTTTGGTTGGTTTTGGTTTTTAGTGCGGAAAAGTAAATGATAGAAAAGTAAATACTGAAAATAAAAGGAAGAAGACTTACAGTGGTTGTTGCGTGATTGGCAAGTCTTCCGGGAGGTGAGAAGTTGATAAGGCAGTTTATACTAAGGAAGTAAATGCAGGTGGTGTTTGAATTTAAGGAAAGCATTCGGTTTCGGGGGCCTTGTATCATAGCCTGTTTATCATTGACCTTTAGTGATCCTTCTAAGTATTCAAACGTGTATCAAGGCCATTCCAAGCACTCGATTGCCACACTGTCTAGCCCATTCCAAGGTCGTAGAGCACTTGTTCTATTTAGACCAATAGCCCATTCCAAGGTCGTAGAGCACTTGTTCTATTTAGACCAATACCCCATTCCAAGGTATATTAGCCTATGTGCATCCATTTGACCAGTCATTCCCGACCAACCAAATGGTGTTTTAGAAAGGTCAAACTCCTCAGATAAGCTTTGCCATTCCAAGCATCCACTTATCCAAGTATGTTTACGAACCCCACGGAAGAGCTTTGCCATTCCAAGCATCCACTCAACCTTGGAAGTTCTAACCTAATATATGGCGCATATAACAAGTTTTGAATACAAAGAAGAGGCACTAAAATATGGCCTAAAACATTTTATGATACAAGTACACTCCTTCAACCGAATGAAGAGTTTAGCTACGAATATCCATAGAGGTGGATACCATAGCTAAGTACTCGAGGGTTTTTGAAAGACAGTAAGTAAAGGAGAATACTCAAGAACCAACAGGAGTATTCTCAAAAACTACTAGAATACTCAAGAACCAACAGGAGTATTCTCTAAAACTACTATAATACTCAAGAACCAACAGGAGTATTATAGATTTCAAACAAAGCTTACAAAAGTACCAAAACCTTTAGAGAGATAAGTGATTTTGTATTGAGTTGTGGATTGTGGATGGATATGGGATGTGTTTACAAGTGAAGGGGAGGGGGTATTTATAGCTAAGCGGCGGAGGAAGATGTGGTGGAGGATGAAGACACATGGCATGAAGTTGTGGAGAGGAGCAAATAGCCGCCCATGTGAGGAGGAGCCTCCTCCCATTTAGCCGCCCCCCCCCCCATGTGAGGAGGAGCCTCCTCCCCTTAGCCGCCCATGTGTGAGGAAGAGAAGAGGTTTTGTGATCTTTTCCAAAAGCCATCGGCTCCTTTCAGCTCCGGTCTGACTCTGGTTGCTCTTCGGTTGGACTTGTTTTGAGTGATTCCACGTCAGGATCTTGAGATTTCTTCAGTCGGCATCTGGTCGTGACCTTGGAATGACTCGTAATATATTTTCAGCGTAAAAACTCCTCCTTAGCGTGTATTCTCTCTAGGCTCCAAAATACCCTGTAGATAAATATCGAAACTAACAAGCAAAAGTTAAATAGACAAACAGTCTAATTTGGTGAATTAACTGTGTTTATGATTCGTATAATTATGGTCCATCAGATCTCCCCACACTTTTAGTTGTTCGTCCCGAACAATGCTATTAAAGGGCGGCACACTAAGTAAGCTTTTAAAATATGAAAGTGAGACTGTGGGACTAGATTTATCCTAATTCATGCATTACTACTTATTACCAAATTAAACCGTGTAAATAAATAGAAGAAACTTGATACTTGTACCTCCGTGCTGAGATGCAAATTATTTTAGATGTTTCGGGAGATAGCCCTTTTCAGGCTCCTGGACTGCATTCTCGGGACCGTCTGGCACTATATGGTTTTCTTGTAGCTTTCTCTAGCACGTGATTCGGTTCGGGTTTCAATGGTTTGGTCTTTGATTTTCTTTTGGCGAGGGACACCTTTTGTAGTGAATCGGCCTTTGGCCTTTGATTTGACTCTTTGAGTACTTCACTATTTGTTCGGTTAAAACCTTCACAATTTTGGGCCTTTGGCCTCTTGATTTGCTTCTTTGAGCTTTTGCCTTTTTGTGGCTTGCTAGTCCATTTTCTCAAGCCTTTTTGGGAGGTCCAATCATCGCCCGCGAGCATATGGAAATACCTCCCCGCTCTCTCTCATCCTTTCCGTTTCGCGCGAGTCAAAATGAGGGTCGCTCATTTATTTTCCCCGCTACTCTGACTAGAGATAGGATGGTTTGATTCCCGTCCTGCCTTTTTTCTTTTTGCATAAACACTGCATGGCGGAGATGACTTCTGACTCAACTGAAACCCGAAGTGCAGCCTCCACTGACTTCGTAAACCATATAGCAAAATTCAGTCATTCGATTGCTTGCCAAGCCTCTCTAGGGCATTTTCTATCAACTCCACATCCCTAGTTTATCTCAGCACAAAGGGACAAATGAGAAGTTACATTCTAAGTTTTTAAACAGTTGAATTTTCACAAGGTTATTGCATGAATTATGATCTATCTTTTTCACATTCTCAAGTTCATATTTTCAAAAAGATAATATTAAAGGAAAAGGAAAAGAAAAACATGTTATGTACACAGGCGGTTCTCACCCCACACTTTTGAACGAAGGTGTGCCTTTCAGCAAGACTTAGTTCAAAAGCCATGCAAGCAGACAATTATGAGAAGGAAATGACATTAAGGAAAAGGGAAGAACAGAACTCCCTTTAAAGTGTCGAGTGAACGACATGGCATGAGGCTGGAAAATCGAGGGAGTTCAGCTGGGGCCTTGAACTCTTGGCATAGGCCTGGCTGGCTTGATGTTGCACCCATAACCGATTCCTGAATAGTCATTTCATTATATGCACCAAGTGGGTAAGAGCGACTTATTGGAAAAAACTAAATGACAGAAAATAAAAGTACTGAAAGTAAGATAGGTGTCGGGTTACCTCCCGACTAGTGCCTTTGTTTAACGTCGTTGGCTCGACAGTACCTCATTCCTGGATCATAAGGTGGGATCCCATGGGTGTGTGAGGTCAAACTTCTTCTCGGCTGCCCTTTTGATTTGCCCAAAGAACACATATGGCAGTGGGCTCAGTTCTGCTCTCCCTTGATCCGGAGGCTTCTTTTTCACATATCCCCGAGAAGGAGAGGACTCCTTGACCATAGCTGCTGGTCCATCAAGTCGAACTCTCTTGCTTCTCCTTCCGGGTTTCCATTCCTTTAGCCCATGTCTTGGCCGTTTCTTCATGTTCGAATGGGTGGCACCTTTGCAATTCTGGAAGTTTAGTATTGTGCCATTGAACACGAGCGACCTTGAGCTTGTTCCCATTCCAAGCCTCTTCTTTGTGGCAGAGATGATTGGCCATCCTAGAATGAGTGAGTTTTCAGCCGGCTTTTCTTGGCTCATGACGAGTGAGTGCTCCATCTTCGGCTCTTCTGGCTCATGTTTTGCCTCCAACTCCCCTTGGACCTCATCATTGATCACTTCATCTTCAAGGGCTGTGATCCGCATACAAACCGAGGGGACAAGTTGGGGGACTTCCACCACAAGGGCCGGGTCTTTTCAGGTGCTCCGACAGTGAGGACCAGGTCTTTCTCAGACAGTTCGGCAATGAGGTCCGGGACTTCCTCGGGTGCTCCGAGCGCAAGGACCGGGCCTGGCTTGATTTCTTCGGCCGCTTTGGCAGTGAGGTTCGGGACTTCTGTTGGCTCGGCAATTAGGACTGTGATTTCCTCGGATGGATTGGTGATAAGGACCGGGCCTGATTTGGGCAGTTCTTCTTCTAACTCCCAGGGATAATCTGAATGGAGCTCTTCTTCAGGCAACCATGGGTCCTCATCCTCATTATTCATATGGTCTCCGGGGGCAATCATACTGAGGTCCGGGTCTGTTTTGGGCAGTTTGGCAATGCGGTCCCAGATCAGTTGTGTAGCCACCCAGAATTCCTCATTTTCGACCTCGTCTTTGTGTATCGGGGCACTCATTTGCTGGATGCTAGCTGCCAATTCTTCCTCCTCGTCCTCGAGTGGCTCGGTGGGCTCTTGTTTAGGCGTCAGTGGGCCATTTTCTTCTAAATGCCCGGGATAATCAGATCTAGGCTCCTCCTCGCTAATCCTTGGCTTCGCATTGAGCATCTCATTGACCTGATTTGCACATTTTTTATGAGCACCTTTGTCTCTGCCCAAGATTTCTCGGCTTCGGCCTGGTTTTGGTCTATCATGTTGGCCTGCTGCTGGTTGCTAGATGCCAGCTCTGTTGTAACGTCCTCGAGTGGCTCAGCCTGATCTTCTCTTGGTCTTGACCTTACGGCCAAATCGTCTATTAGGTTCCATAGATCATCCATGGCTAAGTTATTCACCGAACCTCCCGCTGCATCATTAAGCCTATTCCACTCTTGTGGCATCATTCCACCTAGAAACCTTTGAAGAAGATCTATGTTCGTGAATCCATGGTGCGGGCAGATCGTTACAAGGGAATCAAAGTACCATAAGTACTCGTCCAAAGTTTCATCCCGGGATTTCTTTAGGTTGTTGATCTTCTCGCGAATTTCAAGTTCGAAAGATGGCCGGGCTCTTTGACAGGGATCGGTGCCATAATTTGACAGGGGAAACTCTTTTAGAAATTTGGCTCGAAGATTTTCATAACAGCTTTCATACTCTGCACATGAGTAATACCACTCTATTGCCGAGTCAGTTAAAGAAAATTTGAAGCATTTCAGCTTAAACTCCTCTAACGTCTCATTCTCAGGTTTCATGTGGCGGCAGATGTGGTGAAACTGTTGGCAATGTATCACAGGGTCCTCTCCATCCGTACCTCCGAACAGAGGAAGATGTCGTGTTGTCCATGCATACATAGTGTGATGAAGAGATGAGAAGGGAAAGAACAACTAATCCGACGGCTAATTCCCCGGCAACGGCGCCAATTTTGACAGAGCACAGTCGTCGTGTGCTAAGGCAAGAATAAATTTATAGTCCGCTACTCGCGACTTTACTACTGGGTAGCAAGTGGTAAGTAGGGGTCGAACCCAAGGGAATTAGGGGGATAAGTTGTTCTTTGAGGGATCCTACAGGGAGGGGGCGTGTGTTAGGTTGATTGGGGTTTTAGTGTGGAAAAGTAAGTGTTTTTTGGTTGGTTTTGGTTTTTAGTGCGGAAAAGTAAATGACAGAAAAGTAAATACTGAAAATAAAAGGAAGAAGATATACAATGGTTGTTGCGTGATTGGCAAGTCGTCCGGGAGGTGAGCAGTTGATAAGGCAGTTTATACTAAGGAAGTAAATGCAGGTGGTGTTTGAATTTAAGGAAAGCATTCGGTTTCGGGGGCCTTGTATCATAGCCTGTTTATCATTGACCTTTAGTGATCCTTATAAGTATTCAAACGTGTATCAAGGCCATTCCAAGCACTCAATTTGCCACACTGTCTAGCCCATTCCAAGGTCGTAGAGCACTTGTTCTATTTAGACTAATACCCCATTCCAAGGTATATTAGCCTATGTGTATCCATTTGACCAGTCATTCCCGACCAACCAAATGGTGTTTTAGAAAGGTCAAACTCCTCAGATAAACTTTGCCATTCCAAGCATCCACTTATCCGAGTATGTTTACGAACCCCACGAAAGAGCTTTGCCATTCCAAGCATCCACTCAACCTTGGAAGTTCTAACCTAATATATGGCACATAGAACAAGTTTTGAATACAAAGAAGAGGCACTAAAATATGGCCTAAAACATTTTATGATACAAGTACACCCCTTCAACCGAATGAAGAGTTTAGCTACGAATATCCATAGAAGTGGATACCATAGCTAAGTACTCGAGGGTTTTTGAAAGACAGTAAGTAAAGAAGAATACTCAAGAACCAATGGGAGTATTCTCAAAAACTACTAGAATACTCAAGAACCAATAGGAGTATTCTCTAAAACTACTATAATACTCAAGAACCAACAGGAGTATTATAGATTTCAAACAAAGCTTACAAAAGTACCAAAACCTTTAGAGAGATAAGTGATTTTGTATTGAGTTGTGGATTGTGGATGGATATGGGATGTGTTTATAAGTGAAGGGGAGGGGGTATTTATAGCTAAGGGGAGGAGGAAGATGTGGTGGAGGATGAAGACACATGGCATGAAGTTGTGGAGAGGAGCAAATAGCCGCCCATGTGAGGAGGAGCCTCCTCCCATTTAGCCCCCCCCCCCCCCCCCCCATGTGAGGAGGAGCCTCCTCCCCTTAGCCGCCCATGTGTGAGGAAGAGAAGAGGTTTTGTGATCTTTTCCCAAAGCCATCGGCTCCTTTCAGCTCCGGTGTGACTCTGGTTGCTCTTCGGTTGGACTTGTTTTGAGTGATTCCACGTCAGGATCTTGAGATTTCTTCGGTCGGCATCTGGTCGTGACCTTGGAATGACTTGTAATAAATTTTCAGCGTAAAACCTCCTCCTTAGCGTGTATTCTCTCTAGGCTCCAAAATACCCTGTAGATAAATATCGGAACTAACAAGCAAAAGTTAAATAGACAAACAGTCTAATTTGGTGGGTTTAACTGTGTTTATGATTCGTATAATTATGGTCCATCAGTGTTCCCCGCACATTCCATACACTTTTTGAACATATTGTCAAGTTTTAAGTGTGGAGTCAAAAGAGGGCGAAGCCCCGCACAAAAAAAATGATAAATGATACAAATGCCGGGGGTTATGGAGGTAAGTCCCCCCTCGAAAGCATTTGTAGGCCAAAGGCCATTCAAAAAAAAGAGAGAAAAAGAAAGAAAAGAAAATAAGAGGCACTTAAAACTTGACTCTATGTTCTTCCATCATTATTCACTTGTGCGGGATTCAACATTTGCATTGTGTGCTAGTTAAAACGACTCTTGGACGACCCATGTGCTTGCACGAGAGTATTCATTTGGTTTATGACTTGTTTGTAAAGAACTCTCGTGTCGAACTCCTCTTCCCTTATGGATTACGGCTTAAGCGCCTAAAACTTGGGAACGAGCTTCATGTCGCAAGCCCGTGGACTAGTCCTAGCTAGCATAGGCGAGCGATTGACACCTTTTGTGCAATCTAAAAGCTCTACTTCTATGGTATTACATTGAAAATGAATAGACATTTGGACGAGACGATTGATAGCTTTAGTATTGATGACCTTGAATGCACAATCTCAAAGGTACTCAAAGTGGTTCGAAGGTCCTTTTGATGGTATTGTGATGATAGCCCTAGCGTGGGGTGAGGAATTTGCTTTGAGAAATCATAGCTTTGGTTAAACACTCTTGAATTCAATTCTCATGGGATAAGTGCACTTGGGATTTGTAAGTATTCCCTTTTCTAAAAACTCTCACGAGACTATAACTCGTCCGCTTGGGTAGCCTAGGGGTTTAAAGGCTTGGTGCATATGCTAAATGCACTCGTCACACCTACGAAAAGGAGTTAGATTGTAAATATGTGTTAGAATAGTTGGAAATAAAGTTTACCCATTGTGTCTCTTTGGCTTGTTCTTATTGTTTGCTCGGGACGATCAAACTCTAAGTGTGGAGTGTTTTGATGAGTCGAATCCTCGACTCGTTTACATACTCATTTACGAAGAGTTTTGGTCCATTCCTGATGCTATTTCAATGCCATTTGACCATTATTATTGCATTTCAGGCTTATAGCAACCATCCATTGAGCTCAGGACCTTAACACGAGAATTCAGGGAAAATTCGAAGATTTGAGCAAGTTTGGGCAAAAAGGAGCTCCAGTCGACCGACTGGGAATTTCCCCTACATCAGTCGGTCGAGTAAGAAGAAGCCCCAGAATGCTCCTCAAATGCGCCCATCGAGTTGGTCGATTGGACCAGCCAGTCGACCGACTGACATGAAGCTTAGCAGTGCACAGGACGCGAGTCGATCGACTGGGACCTCTAGTCGATCGAGTTGACCAATGCCTCAGATGGACCTCCAAGCGTGTCAATCGAGTCGGTCGACTGGACCTTCAGTCGACCGACTGGGAAATTCCTTCATCAGCCATATCTCAGCACCAGTCGACCGACTGGGAAAACCAGCTCCCATCAGTCGACCGACTGGAGCTACAGTACCGAAAACCCTAATGTTGGCTATAAATAGAAAGTTTGAGATCAAAACAAAAGAGGACTTTTTGGGGGATTTGGAACTTTTGCACTTATTTTGAGGAGCCTCTAGCACGAATTTCAAGGCGGATTGAGTGAAGAAGAAGACCAACAACAAGGACCCTCCATACTCTTGAATCTACATATTGGTTTTAGACTCCTAAACTCCATCTCCTTCATTTGCTTTTGTTTGTAAACTCACTATGAGTGAGTAGTGACCTTGATTGGGGATTATGGATCCCCTAGACATGTTTGTGACATTGTGAACACTATAGATGCTAATGATGAATGAGTTTGCACATGAATCTTCTTCATTTGAACTTAATGTTTCAAGTTACCCATAAGGTGTTTGTGAAATGTCCTCAATGGGAACTTTGCTTGATCTCGTGTTTGATGTAGCTCACGTTGATCAACATGACTTCAATGAACTAAATGAAGAAGCATTAGAACTTTTGAGTTAGTTGGATAATTCATTAACCTAATGAGAATTGCTTGGATTTAACAAGAACATGTTTGTTTAGCCAGTAGAGCGCGAGCGTGAGGCTAGAAATTCATGTTCTATAGTGCCAATAGAGCGCGAGTGTGAGGTGCTATGCGAGATGTAACCTCTTGATACTAGGTTGTAGCGCGAGTTGAACTTAGTATTAATGTTGCATGAGCTAAATTCTATACGTGTGCATGTGATTTCATCATTGGTATATCATTCCATTGTCATAATAATTGTCTAGGTGGTGAAGTAATCCCTAGTCATCTTTTAATTGGAAGTTAACCCTTTTGCAAGTTTAATCTCACTTTGGATTGAAAAATAGACCCCCCAAACAATAGACATTCTAATCTTATTGTTAGCACCATTAGTTTAATCACCTATAAATGTTTTTATTGACGTGACCTAGTATAAGTTTTTGGATTCTTATTCGAATACTTTTGCTATATTTGCAAGCGATCATGTGTGTAGTTTAATTATCAAATTTAATCATATGATATATTCCAATTAGTGTTCACCTGATTGATACACTCGATTTCCATCCTAAAATATTTAAGTACTTAGCACACCCGATTAAGTGCAGTGCTAAGCACCACTCTTCTATCCTAATTTCAATCTGATTTTCATCAACGATCTCTAACGACACAGGTCCATTCACCAACTTATAATTCCCATCCATACTTCTACAGTGATGATTAAAAGAAACAAAACAAAGAAAGGAAAAATATGTACAAACAGCTCACCTTAAATCACCAAGGACGGATCCAGGAATCGGAATAGAGGATGGTGAGTTCAATTACATTAAAAATATATTTTTTATATTGCACAAAAATTATCTGTTATTGAATCCGTACTACACATTTCAGTTAACACTTTGTCAGTATTGAGAACCAAGCAACCCGATAAAAATGCATCTTCCACTTGTTGCGATTCAACCAAAACTAATATAAGCTCTTCGAACATCGTCAAGCATACCATTGAGATACTTTCATATTTTTATTGCAAATCATGTCACGTTCTAACTAGTTGATATCAAAATCATTATTAGTTTGAAGCCATTATAATTTTAGAGCATAATTGTTATTCACTTTGTAACTGACTGTCTTGCTCTGAATTTTGAAAACAAAATATTAGAATTGTCTAGTTTGTACACTTATAAAAACAAAAATCAGTGTAATTTAATTATATAAATAGTAAATTAAACTAATTATACTCTATTTCAAAATCAAAAAAACAAATCAACAACCTAATTCTCGCAATTCGCATCACTCAAAGTCAAAACATAAACCCTAATTTCAGTCACACTAGATAACTCCAAAGCACATCAGTTCTTACGAAATCTCATTGAAAAAAAATAATAATAACATAATGAAATAAAATAACTTACTAAATTTACAAGTTTAGTAAATTTGAATTAAAGAATTAGAATAATATTATTACACATAAATAAAATTCAATATTTATTAAACAAAAAAACAATTTCGGAAAATTTGGGAGTGACACATGTCACCCCCGGCCTTCACTGTGTCCGTCCATGCGTCAAGTTGATTTTCAATGAGTCATAACTTTCCTTTATAGTCACCAAAATCCGGAAAAGGCGGGCCTCCATGGCTCTTGAATTCTTACACTTAGTTATACATTTAGGTGGGGGGGGGGGGGGGCGCTTCTAGTCAACACTAGTAAACTTTAACTTGTTTTTGCATATTTTGTGTTCTAAACCTCGTGCGGTCCATATTAGCTAAACCACTCAAAAAGAACATTAAAATACAAAATTCGTTCGGAAATGTCCCGAAATACATAAGTAATAGTCTAAAAAATGATATAAAATTCGTTGATCAGAAAACTCCCCACAAAAGATTCGTTCATCCTGAGCGAATTAAATAAAGATAACGCAAGAAGGAGTACTACAGAAATTGATTGAAATTAAAAAATAATCAGAAAAAGGAATTCCCTACTCACTTTTGAGGTTTTTTTAAATGAATTATCATATACATCAAGGTGTTTAACCCCTAGGTTTCCCTTGCGGTGGAGTGTTGTGTCCAGTAGGTTTTGAGGAGATGCTATACCCACAAATCCGATGATGTAGCTAATCTATATGATGCATGTTTATGCAATGCTCGCAAAGAAATATGGATGAAGTTATTTTTCCTAAATGAGCAAAAAGAATATACATGATTCTCTATCAATTGAGCCTACAAACTATGAAATGCGCACGACAGATTAAAGGCCAATAGTGTTTCAAACGTATGACATCATTTCTACACTATGTAATTTTTAACTACCAAAATATGTTTCTGGCTTTACATAATTCATATCTATTGTGCTATTCGCATGTGCTACCAAGAATGATAGTAGAGGTGGCAATAAAGCCCAAAACCTGTAACCCGTAACCCGTCCATTAGCCGCCCGTGAATATCCATCCATTACCCGCCCGTTGAACTAATAGGTCAAATTAGCCCAAAACTCGTTTAACCTGTCTTATACACGGATTAAACGGGTTTTACCCGTCAAATCCGTTTAAATAATAACATATTTTTATTTAAAAAATAAAATAATAAATGTTGCACGAAATATCCGAATTATAACTGCATTTATAGTATATGTACACGTAGATACTGTAGTTTATTTTTTGAAAAATATTTATTTAATAGAAATTTAAAACGTTTGTTTTTATAGAAATATAAATTATAAACTCACATGATACATTGTTGACCCAAATGCTTCAGATTTCTTACTAATTATTTATATGCCTTTATTTAGATTCTTAAATTTGTACCAAATCATTTGTTTTTCTATCAGGCCAATATTAGTATTTTATATTTATATGCTATTCCATTTTCACTTTGTAAATCGTGTCTTAAATCTGTCTCCAAAAATGTAATTTGTCATTTCGGTATCTTTAATTCCAGGGTTCAATAATGATACATGTATCAGTGTCATACATTGTGTAATCCCTCACATTATAATTTATGGTTTGACATTGAACGGGTTAAAACTCTTAACCAGCTAACCGTTAAGACCCCATTCGATAAACCGCTAACTTTAACAAGTTTTATCGAATTTGACCCGCGTAACCCGCTAACGTTTACAACCTGTCCACTACCCGCACGCCTGTCTGTTTTTCCACCCCTAAATGATAGTACATGGGCATGTTAGCTCAAACGCTCATTCTCAAGTGTCAAGGTCTCTGCATACACCAATAAGAGAACATGAGTTCGAAATTCGGTAAAAAGAATTGACACATATTTCAACTCAAGCTTATTCATATACATCAAATTTTTAACAAAAGCTGAGAGAGTGTAAATGATTTTTTGCTTACAACGAGTTTTATTAAGGTACAACTCCCAAGCAAAAATATTGTTTTCTTTTTTTTTTAGCACTGACTTTCCTTCCTAGCTAAACCATTTTTTTAATTTTATTTAGTCTGGACTTACCTCCACTACTAATTTTTTTCTTTTTCTTGGGGCAACTTTTCATCACCTTTATTTTTGAGAAGTTTCCCAGTTTGAGACGCCACACTTACGACTTGACCATATTTTATAAAGGTACAAGTGAACAACTTAGATGCTCCACTTTCTAACGAAAACCTTAGACCACATTATGAAAACCTTAAGTTTAAGCAGGCAATAGTTTATGCTGGCGATTACTTTTGTGTTAATTAATTTCTAGACATATATCTATTTTCAAAAAGTTTATATGTATAAGAAGCGCTATGAAGATTTTTGTGATATGGATTCTCACTTAGGTTACAATTTTAAATTTTATATTAAGGCAGTCATGTGTGATCTTATGTTTTATTTATGAAATAAAGAAAAACTTCTAAGCTTATAACGTGTGGGCATATGTTCGTGAGAATGCTTTTAACTAATATTTAATTTCCTATTATGCAATCCTATATCCCATGAATTTAGTTATAAGTTATCATGCTGTTAATTGTTTATCTCTCTTTTTTATATGATATGTAACCTCACTCCACACTTAAAAACTGTTCAATCCATTAGCATTAAAATAGTAGAAAGAATAATATTATTGAGTTGCATCGTATCTCTAATCTCCTCTTATGATGGTGTCAGAGTTTTTCCTTTGTGCACACTCGTCCACGTTCGTTTACATACAGACCCCTCTGCATCTTAAGGTGCTGTTTGATAGAGCTGAAAAAAACTTTATTTAACTTTATTTAATTTTACTGAACTTTATTTAATTTTATTTAACTTTACTTAACTTTATTTAACTTTACTAAACTTAAAAATAATAATTTTTTTTGAATAAAGGTGTTTAATTTAAGTTTTTAATCATGTTAAACTACAAAATTAAAATCTGAAAAATTTAATTTAATTTAATTTAACTTAATTTAACTTTATTTAACTTAATTTAACTTAATTTAACTTTATTTAACTGAAAAACATGAAATTTAAGCTCTACAGAACAGGCCCTAGTCTAAGAGTGTTTGAAGGCTAATGTAGCGGTGTACATTACATCCTAAACAAGTTTTATGCATAAGAATAAAGTTAATTATAACAAAGAATATCTATATAAATATCTTCGGCTAAAATAATTCTCAATACAAAGACCTAGGGTGACTACAGTGGGATGGCAACAGCCCCGAAGACCCGGGGTTTATGGAAAATATATTTCCCTATAAAATGTCTATTTAAAGGAGTCAAAGACCACTACATACCCAGAGATCCAGTGCTCATTGCAAGGACTAGGCAGCCATACAGGCTATATAAGATATACAATCTCAGAGCGTAAAGAAAGTAAGATTTTAGCATTCATTCTTTAAATAGCGATGTATTAAGTCATCACTTAGCACTTCCCGTATAGGCTTCCATGTAATGACTTGCTCCTGAACGCATTTGGTAAGTTCAGTGGGAACACTACGACAAACAAATACAATGTTATATATACAAAAGAATATTTTTAATTTCTATTAACACATTTCTAATGGCATACTGACGAGCGTCGTCGGTCAAGTCAAAATTGAATTTATAATTTCCCTACCATAGGCAGTAAAGCGACAAGTCGGGGTCGAACCCTAGAGAGCTAGTGAGGCTAAGTCGTTCTGTAAAACAAAGGAAATTGGGGTTTGTGAGTAATTGTAAGCAAGTGCAAGAGAAAATAAGACGAAAGATGTTTTCAATTAGAGAGAATATTCGGTCTAGGGTTTTTTATTGTGACTTCGTTTATCATTGACTTCTAATAATCTGATTTTGTGTTCCTAAGTGTGGTTACTCCGTTTCAGGTTATAACCTAAGGTAGGACCGTTTCAAGCCACTACGCCACAATCTACTCCGTTTCAGGTTATAGACTTCTAGTTCTAGCAAACCTATTACTCCGTTTCAGGTTATATTAGGTTAAGTGAAACTACTTATTCTAACGGTTTAGTATCAAACAAGCAGCGAATAAAGGGATTGAATCGTTCAGCTAAGTTTTACCATTGCAAGTATCCGCTTAGCTTCGCAATTCAATCCGAGATAAATATGCACAAGAACTAGTAGAACATAAAATAGCTTTAAGCGAAGAATCTTAAAACTACGTCACAATATATTAAAACCCTAAATCGAATGGAAGGTTTTAGCTACTCATGTCCATGGAACAAAACAATAATAATAATGGAAAGGGAGGAATTCTCTAAGCCGAAGGGAAGAAACTAGACAGAGAAGCTCTGGCCGATGGAATGATCTTCGATGCTGAGGGATGATGGATGCTGAATTGATGATGGAAAACCCTTCCCCTGAGGTCTTATTTATAGCAAAAGTCCTAGGGCTCCAAAGTCTGTTTTTGGAACGAGCCCAAAAATGAATTAGGAAACTCGTCAAAATATCTCAACCGACTTTGATTGGTTTGCAAGCTAACTTGGCTTGCAAGTTTGCTTAACCTCCACGCCAAAGCACCGACTTGCCTTGAACAAGATTTGTAAAGTGGCTTAAACCGTCATGCTGAGGACGAGCTGAGGAATTGCTGGGTTGCGCCTGGGCGCAGGCTGGAACGCGTCTCGGGCGCAGGCTGGAGCACGGCTCGAGTGGCCTTGGATTTTCTCGGGCATAGGCTGGTTCCACTCGGGCGTTCTCCTTGGCTAGTCAGAGAAGGAAAATAAATGCAACACCACAACTTCTTCGACGTCCTTGATATTGCTTCATGAATATGACTCGCTAATCTAGACTTCACTTTTCCATGCATATCTCGTTACTAAAAGTCTTGTGCTCAAACATGGAAGTAATTGATACGTGTTACCTTTGGGCCGAGATGCAAATCAATTCGGATGCCTGGGAGATAGTCTTTTTTAGACCTATGAACTGCACTCTCGGTTCCGAATTCTTGCTATATGGTTATACTTCATTGCTTTTTCTTGCACGTGATTGATTCGAGCTTCAAGGTGCTTGAGTTCTTTTGGGACAGCTTTTGTAGTGACTTGGCTTTTGATGTAACAGTGGTGTATTTCACTTTTGTTTCGTGTAAAACTTCACAATTGACTGATTTTTTTTTCTTTTTGCTACTAATTGTGAACTGCTCGCCCGTGATTCCTCTTCTCTGACGGAGGTCCAATCATCGCCCGCAAGCATATGGAAATACCTTCCTGCTCTCACTCATCCTCGTCCTTTTGACGCGAGGCATGCCGAGGGTCGCTCGTCTATTTTCCCGGTTACTCGGACTAGAGATTGTACGGTGTGTTTTTTCCCGTCCCGCCTGACCGCATACGTACCACAGTGGCGGAGCCGACTCTTAACCATGTTGCCTCAAAGTGCTAGACTCTACAAAATCCATATAACCATATAACTCGAAATTCGATTCTTTGAATGTTCTGTCAAGTCTCTCTAGGACGTTTCTATCAACTCCACATCCCTGTTTATCTCAACTTACAAAGGCACGTAATTGGATAAGTTCACATGTCATTGCACAATTCAATTTTCACAAGAGACATGCATGTAATAGGCTCTATCTATTTCACATCATCAAAATTCAATACTGAAATTCTAGGAGATAGAGAGAAATTTGTACAAAAAAAATTTAAAAATTTAAGGGAAACGTGCTGACTCTATGCAGGTGTAAGAAAATAAACGTGCTGACACAACGACTGACTCTCCCACCCCACACTTTTGAACTAAGCCGTGTCCTCACGGCACGACTTAAATTCAAAGACACAAACAATGCAAGACACACAAACATATAGGAAAAGGAAGAGATCAAAGTGAACAGGTACTCCCCTCGTTTCGTCGTGTGAAGCTGAGAATTCTGGTCGAACGAGTCAATCAATGCTGGTCAACCATGGTCAACGGTCAACCGCGGATCACGCCCATTTAAACTCCGCGGTCAACACTTAAACTTAACTCCATCAGCGGAGGATAATGTGCACTTGGTCCGCGACCTGCTCTGAGTTGCACCTATTTCCTGCATAAAAACGTTCTCCTTTCCCAACAGACAATGTGATAACACGTGACTCAAGACTCAAATAAATAGAAAATGAAATAAAAAGAATGAAAAAATGGAAAAAAACAAAAAATTTGCCGGGCTGCCTCCCTGCGAGCGCCTTTGTTTTACGTCGTTGGCTCGACGTTACCTCTTTAGGGATCACAAGTTAGGATCCCATGGACGTGTGAGGTCAAATTTTGCCTCAGCTATTCCCTCAATCTGCCCAAAATCATCGTATGGCAGCGTGCTCGGTTCTGCTCTCCATCGATCAGGTAGGTTCGCCTTTACATCCTCCTGAGTCTGCGAGGACACCCTTATCATAGCTACTGGTCTGGTTGCACAATCAGTCTCGGCCGGTGGGTTTGGAATTAGGACACCAAGGTATGATGTGTTTACGATATCCGGTGGTTTCTTCATGCATGGACGGTCGGCATCCTCATAGATATGGAAACTTGATGCCTTGCCACCATACACAAGTGAAAATAAGCCCGAGCCCATGTCGATCTTGGCCTCGGTAGCGAAGAGGAATGGCCGTCCCAGAATAAGCGCTGGAGGATCATCGTTTCTAGCATCTCCCATCTGCAAGACATAGAAATCTGTAGGAATAACAAGGTCTCCTACTCGGAGAGTAAGATCCTCTAGCAAACCAACAGGATGAATACATGATTTATCCCCTAACTCTACCAACAGTTTAGGGGGCTTCAGTGGTCCTAACTTCAAAGAACAATATAAAGAGTATGGCATGGCATTAATAGCAGCACCCAAGTCGATTAAGCAGTGATGTTTAAGTGTCTTACCAACACCGCAGGTGACTGTGAATGCACCTGGGTCCTTACTCTTTCCAGGTGGTGCCTCATGACTTGCTTCCAATCTGCCTCCTAGCTCATCCTCGTCGATCGTGTGGTCCTTAGGGGCTATCACCTGCATAGAAAACGAGGGGGAAGGGTCAGGTTTGGAATTCATCTCAGACCAGATCGCGGGTGAAGAACACTTTAAGTGCTCCATCCGCAGACAACTAATGTGTTCTTCATCCGCGGCTGTAACGTGTTTGTTGTCCGCGGATGTCTGGTCTTCCGTGGGTGCTTCACAGTTTGTCTTCGTGGGTAATGTGCATGTTAGCTGACCGCGGATGACATTAATATGAACATCATATGCAATCCTCATTGATTTCGACACCTTCTTGCTATTTTCTGCCTTGATGTGCCCGTCGACCGCGATCATCTTATTCACCCAATATGCAGACTCCTTCAGCGCCGCGTCCACATCTACTACTGCCATTGTGCTGCCATTCCCTCTCGGATTTGTTATGGACTGTGATGGTAGCCTTCCTGAATCTCCCTTCATCTTGGAAACGTTCTGGGCCAAGTTGGACATCTGTTTGGACAACTCTGCTAAAGTCCCATCGGTCTTGGCCTGATATTGATGCACCGAAGCAGCTAGTTCCCTCACGATGTCCTCCTGGGGTTTGCTTTGCTGACTCGGGCCTGCCTGGTTCTTGTTCTGCCCTCACTGCTCATACTGATTCTGATTATTGTAGCTACCCTGATGCTGGCGATACGGTGGACGGTAGTACTGCTGCTGAGTCTTATGGGGTGCATGGTTATTGTAATTCTGAAATTCACCCACTGCATTGACGTTGGCATGTGTGTCCTTCTGTAGACTGGGGCAAGCATCCATTTTGTGGTCGGTTGCACCACAAAATTCACATGGTCTCGCCTGGACCGGCTGCCTCCTCATTAGTTGCATCATCATTTCCTTCATCTGCTTCATCTCTTCGGCCATTGAATTCACTAGGGTATCAGCCTTTGCAACATTCTTGGTCCGGGTGAACTCCTCATGCCGAGTGGTTTCCTCTCTGAACCGTGGGTTCTCAGCCACGTCTGTGATCAGCTTCATGATTTGACCTAGGGGCAGGTTCATGACTGTGCCTCTTGCCGAGGCGTCTAGGAGCATCCTGTCGAGCGGTCGCAGGCCATCGAGAAGGTACTCAATGATAAGCTTCTTCGGGAGTCCGAGGTTGCAGCAGTTTTGTTCCAAGTGGTTGAACTTCTCTAGGTTGTCGTACATCAACTCGTTGGGCCCTTGTCTGAGATCCTGGAGCTGCCTGCAAACCTACATTGCTCTGCCCGCTGGGTAGTACTTGTTCAGGAACTTTGTCTGCATCTGGTCCCATGTCTGGATGCTACCTGAAGGCAAAGACAAAAACCAATCATTAGCGGCATCGATCAGAGAAAAGTAGAAGGCTTTCAGCTTAAAATTTTCCACTTCGACTCCGTATGGCTGGAGGTTTTGGCAGATGCCTTGTAGACACTGAAGGTGTGTGGTGGCCGACTCTCCCTAGCGGCCCGAGAACTTGGGCAGAGGGTGCACAACTGCCGAGTTGATGACTATTTCCTCAAGTTCTGGACCCTCGTAGATGCACCACGGCTGGTTCCTGAAGTTTGGAGCAGACAGCTCCCCCATGGCGGGCTCTCGGTAGTAGTACTCTTCGTCATACTCTTCCCTGGTGAGAGGCTGCTGTAGTGGAGGCGGCTGCTGTGGTCTTGCTGGGGCCGGCGGCCGAAGTGGCACTGGGGGAGGTGGTTGCCTCGGGCCAGCACCGTTCTGTTCCACTGGTGGCTTTTGATTCATTCTGACGGCCTCCTTGTCCGCATGGTTCCGGTCTCGAAAGAGTTGCTCCGGGTCATCATAGAATGGAGGTATAATTGCGTTTTCATTGACTGGAGCGAGCTCGTTGTTGTTGTTCTGGTCATCGCCAACCTGACTACCTGCGCGAGACATGGTGAAACAAGTAGCAAGCACGAAAAAATAACTAAATAAAAATAAAAGTAAAATCAGAAAATAAAAACAAAAAGAAACAACTTCACCAAAGCGCAGCTCCCCGACAACGGCGCCAAAATTTGACAGGCGTCGTTTGACCTGCCAATTTAAATTTATATTTTCCTTGCGAGAAACTAGTGTAGTGGCAAGCAAGGGTCGAACCCAAGGGAGCTGGTGAGGTAACTTGTTGTTTTGTGGCTGAAAAGAAAGACAATTGAGGGTGAGCAGATTGTTTAAGGTGTGAGTAAATAAAAGGTTGTGATTCAATATGAGGAAACATTTGGTCTAGGGCTTTTCTACTGTGACATAGTTTATCATCGACTTCTAATGATCTGATCCTATGTTCTTAAGTGTGGTTACTCCGTTTCAGGTTATAACCTAAAGTAAGGCCGTTTCAAGCACTTACACCACAATCTACTCCGTTTCAGGTTATAGACTTCTAGTTCTAGTAAACCTAACACTATTTGACAGGCGTCGTTTGACCTGCAAATTTAAATTTAAATTTTCATTGCGAGAAACTAGTGTAGTGGCAAGCAAGGGTCGAACCCAAGGGAGCTGGTGAGGTTACTTGTTGTTCTCTGGCTGAAAAGAAAGACAATTGGGGGTGAGCAGATTGTTAAAGGTGTGAGTAAATAAAAGGTTGTGATTCAATATGAGGAAACATTCGGTATAGGGCTTTTCTACTGTGACTTAGTTTATCATCGACTTCTAATGATCTGATCTTATGTTCTTAAGTGTGGTTACTCTATTTCAGGTTATAACCTAAAGTAAGGCCGTTTCAAGCACTTACACCACAATCTACTCTGTTTCAGGTTATAGACTTCTAGTTCTAGTAAACCTAACACTCCGTTTCAGGTTATGCTAGATTAAGTGCAACTACTTGTCCTAACGTTTCAGTATCAAACAAGCAGCAAAATAAGGGGCTGAATTGCTCGGCTAAGCTTTACCATTGCAAGTCTCCCCTTAGCTTCACAATTCAGTCCGGGATAAATATGCACAAGAACTAGTAGAACATAAAATAGCATTATAAACCAAGTCTCAAAACATTCGTCACAATATATTTGCCCTAGCCCGAACAAGGGATTTAGCTACTCATGTCCATGGGAATACAAGACAATAATGAAAGAAAGGAAATTCTTCTCTATCGCTGAAGGACGGAACTCGTCTAGTGATCCTCCTCCAGAGCCACCTTGAAACCTTGTAGAATATTAGACGATGGAAACCCTAACCCAAAACATCTTATTTATAGCAAAAATTGGGTTTCCAAATCTGTTTTGGGCTGAAATTTCCAATTTTCGAACTTGCTGATGTCATCAAAACGCGTTGATGATGTCATCACCGCAGACCATGAACAGTTTATCGGCGCGTGTACTGTTCATAAAGTGAACAGTGTCCGCGGTCCTCTCTGAGACTGTTCATCCATTCTGCGCATCTGTTTTGACTTTGGCTCTTATCTGGACCCTCCAAATGATCTCGGATGCTCTTGGTATGAACTAGAGAGTTGTAGGGAATTGAGTCAGCTACGCAACGCCATGTAGCTCGTATTTTTCTGATCAACGGTCCATTCCCAGCGCTCCGTCGAACGTCAAATGGTCTGATCTGCCATTGTGATGTTTTCGGCATAAAATGCCATCTTTTATGCACGTTTCCTCCTAGAGCTTCCGAAACACCTGAAATGCAAAACCATACTAAAAAGTAACTGTTCGCATATAAAATTGTCGAAATAGATGGGATTAATTGACTCGACGAGTCGTATAAATACGACTCATCAACGAGTGATGTCGTCCGCCTTATTTGCTATTTCGATCACTTTGCTCGATCTGGATTCGTCGGCTAAACTGGTTTGCCCGATCGACTTGATTTTAGCGCTGGACAGCTCGGCTGGAGTGTTGGAACGCGCCCTGGAATGGCCTGGGACATGGCTGGGACGCTGCTCGGGCGCTGCTTGGCCAAAACTGCCTTGTGATGTTTTTGGCACAAAATGTCATCTTTACTGCGCGTTTCCTCCTAGAGCTTCTAAAACACCTGAAATGCAAAACAACACTAACAAGTAACTTGTTCGCATAATAAAGTGTTGGAATTGGTGGGATTTGTTGACTCGATAAGTCATATAAATACGGCTCATCACATACTCAAAAGTAACTCCCCGACAGTGGCCCCAGTTTTACATCACTGTATTTTACTCGGTTAAAAGCAATTTATTATAGCCTAGGTAAGTCTAGGGTTGTCCAAGAAGGTACTAGCATGTAACACTAAAGTAGTACTTGCTTCTACTAATCTATTTTAACCATAATTTTGATTTGGTTGGATTTTAGGCTAAACTGTATGGAAACTAACAAAGAGTAGCTTAAGATTAGTCAAAGGTTTTGGTAGGTGTCTCTTAGGTTACTCACACCAACCAAGTCTAAGGTATGGGACAATGCGCAAAAAGTAATATTGTATGGGACTACTAATCATATCACAATTTGCCAATTCGAGTCAACCTTACTAACAAAATAAGTATTGCACTAAATCATATGATTATGATTCCAACATTAGGGCTAGCCCACAACAAACAAGTGAAAAATTGACAACTAGTTCCGTCACTACTAGCCATTGAGTACAACCTTATTTCGTGCAACCTGTTGTTGTTAAGACTACTATCCACTCCTTCCCTGGACTCCTCTTTAGTTCTCGTAAGTGCTTCACTTCTTTTATTGGAACTAGCTTGTTGTGTTTAATGAAGTGTTTGTTGATCAAATACAAGTTATTTTGAAATGAGCCATTATGTTCCTCTTATAGTCACCAAAATTCATAAGAGGCCGCGCCACTCCTAGGTGGTGCCTTCATGGCTGTCCAAATGTTAATCCTTCATTGCATATTCAGGGGAGGCTATCCCTCCTCCAAGTAGTGCCTCCCTTAGGTAAGCGGCGCCTCTGGATCAATTCGGGTCAATTTTGGTTTGTTTTTGCCTTTTTTCTGATTTCATCCTCTTGCGGTCCATATGAGCTAGAATACTCAACAAGAATATTAGAGTGACAATATTTGTTCCAAAACGTCCTAAAATCTGCAAGTAATGTAGTCTAAAAAGCGATATAAGTTTTGTTGATAACAAGTTGCGCCCGCAGTGGGCTGCTTCTGTAAAATAATCAACTAATCGTGTCACAAAGACTAGTTCGTACTAGTACATAACCTAAGTTGCATGCGCACATAAATCCTTGGACGATCGTATAGCTTTACTTATGAATTATTACATATATATTTGAAACATAAAATATTGCACATCATTTGCCAGCGAGGTATCGTGGTAGAGAATGCAAAGGTTGTGATAGATAGATTTATCACTTTTGATACTCCAATACTTTTAGATTTCAGTTTGTTTCCTAACAAATTTTTCGCTCTAATGTTCTTTTTGAGTGTTTTAGCTCGTATGGACAAGACGAGAGTAAGAATACAAAAGCTCGTGGCTCATTTGAAATTCCACTTGATTTTAATCAGTAACACTTCATCAAATACGATAAGCAACTTCCACCAGACGATGTGAAGCAATAAAGAGCATTGAAGAAGCGTACTGGCAAGGAGTGGAGAGTAGTTATTTCGACGAAAGGTTGTAAGAAGTATGGTAATCCTCATAGCTAGTAGTGATGGAACTACATATGATTTAGTCACCTTTTGGTTGTTGACTAGAATTCATAGGTTGAATCCAAGTCATACAAATTAATGCAATATTTTGATAAATGTTCAGGTATCTCGCGGGAGCCTAGTAGTGCCATGATTAAGTACCTATTATGCAAAAAAAAGTTTGACCCTTTAAAGTACCTCCTATGCAAAAAAAAATTGTTTGACCCTTTCATGATTCAATGATTTCGTCAGTTTCAGGAGAATGGAGTAGAAAAACAAAGTAGCAAACCATCTCTCCAGATTACATCATAAGCATAATTATGGTAAAAGGAGGGACCCTAAAGTGTTCGTGGACATCTTAATAGAAGAGTAGTGATGTGTCAGTATTTTACGTGGTTAAAAATAATTTATATATGCTAGGTGACGGTCAAGATCAGGTACAAAGTTAATTTTTGGTACAAAATATAAAATTTGTCATAATCATTTTATAGTTCATCAGTTTATTTGATAGTTCGTCAAAATTATTTTATAGTTCGTCAAAATTATTTTATAGTTCGTCACTTTTCGATCCGAAAAATGAAAAAGACGAGCCGAAAAATGAAAAAGACGACATAGTTCGTCAGTTTCATTTTATAGGTTCATCACCAAGAAAATACAGCAAAAATCAAGATTTAATCTCATCCGTTCAAATCATAAGATCAATGGCTATGATGAGTTTTTATTTTGTACCAAAAAATCAACTATATCCTGATCCTTTTCCTGCTAGGTGATAAGTCGAATTTTTGACCTAATAATAGCCGTTTTTCACTATAGCTTTGAGTCATTTTTGACGTTTTTCAATGTCATTTGACCCTTGCCTTTCATATTTCAGGTACAATATGGTAATCCGTTGAATTCAAGACCTAAATATAAAGATCGCATGAAAAATCAAAATTCCAGCGCAAAACAAGTAGTTTCGGGGCAAAATAGGGTAGATTGACATTTCCGACGTATTTTGCTTGCCTAGGGCGCATACGGTATTCAAATTTGTTGGTCTATAGTTTGTTGGAATGCTAACGCAAAGGGCTACAACTCTCTAGTTTACTCCAAGACCAAATTCAGACATGAAGATAGCTCAAAAGCCCCCGTAAGTCAGATCGGTTGAAATTCCAGCTGACCGGTTGGGCACCTCCAATGTCGAGCATTGCACTGAAGCCATTCCCAGCCGACCGGCTCAATTCCTAGCCGACCGTCTGGGCCAAAACACGGAAATTTCAGTTTCGGAGCTATAAATAGAAGGAGAGGTTTTAGACCTAAGGAGGTGATTTTTAGAGATAAAAAGTGTGAGAAAAAGGCTAAGGAAGGCTCACCATCATTAAAGAATTGCTTAGGGGAGAAGAGAGAAGATCAAGGAAGGAATCTAGAGCTTGCTCAACATCTCCAACTTGGGTTTTCTCTACTTATCTTTTCTCCCTCTTGTTGTTTTGTATTGAAAACTTGTATCATGATGAGTGTCAGTAGTTCATGTGTTTTGAGGGGTTAGGACCCTCCTTGGCACTCTATGATCATTGTATATACATTGAAATTCATGTGGATGATTGTTGGTTTCATTTTCTCTCGTCTTATGAAATGCTATGTTGCAAGGTGCTTGACAAAATGCCTAAGTGACAACTTAGACTAAAACTTGAACCTAAGACTTAAAAGAGCTGGGGAATAGTTCTAGTATGGAGCGAATGATCCATATCTTAATTATGAAAATGAACCCTAGGATATGGATTCTTGACTAGGATTAAATGTTTAATTCATTGGATTTGGTCATTAAGCAAATCATTTATTAATCCCAACGAATGGTGTTAAATTCATGTTCAGTAAGCTATTCATGTACGACATGTAACTAAGTGTTTGATGAAATGCCTAAATAACATGTTGATCTTAAAACTTGACCCAATTAAGTATCGATGGACCCTAGGGAAAGTTTAGATGTACTGAATATGATCATATCTAGTGTTTACGTCGTTGAATGCATAGAAATTAAGTGAACTAGTACTATACGCCTATGGCATTTATCACCTTGGGAGATGTTTCAAGGATGGTAAAGGCTATAGAGGGAACCAGCAATCTCGATAGAGTGAGGTTCTAGTTAAGAAGGCTTTACTAAGAATAGATTCACAGGAAAATTGGTCTACCTTACTCTAAGTTAGGTTCTAGACCATTTGACACCATGAAATGCATAATTCTTGTATACGTGATCATTAGGGAATGCCAAGGAGGGGAGTACCCCTCGAAACTCCTTTTAACTATCTACTATCTCTAATTACTTGCCATTTAGCATTTAGACACACACCCTTATACATTTTTTTATTAGAATAGCCGAATAGAAACATAATATTATAAAGTGCATGTGCTTGGCTTACTCTTTTGGGTTCGACCCGGTCTAACCGGTTTTATAAACTGTTTTTGGCTAGAGTTTCTACTGCATTTATTTGCATGTGAAAATCTACGACGTCAAAATGGCGTCGTAGCCGGGGAGCAACTAGTTAGCACATTCTTAGCTTAGATTGTGTGGAAGTTTCGACTATTCTTGTAAATATTTTTCTTCTTATACTTGTATATCCTTTTTAAACTCATATCCCTTGCTAGTTTATTTTGATCTTGTTTTGCGAGGATGGATCCCTCCAACCAACAAGTCTTGTACAATGGAGAATACTACAAAGAGGAGCAGCAACTATATTCTTATTGGCAAGAACATGGCTATTCAACTATTTATTACACTTCGAATGTGGATGACCAAGAGGAGGAGCAACCAAATGCGTATTGGGAAAACTTTTAGCATCCATCACATACCAACACTCCAAATTGGGATGATAGACAATCCTTTGAAGTTGAAGACTCCTACACTCAATACCCCCATCCTCCTCAACTATCAACTGAGCCATCCGGTGTTGAAGCAATGCTTGCTAGACTCCTTGCACACCAAGATAAGCAATTGAGAGAACATTTGGAATGGAAAGCTCAAATGCAAGCAATTGCAATTGGGAACTTGGATGAGGTAGATGAGGTCTCCGAAGAAGAAGTCCTTCAATCTAGTGCCTCAAAATAAGAATGAGATCAGGAAAGGGAAGATATGTTTTGGAGAGTCGCAACCAAAGCCTTTAACGAGGGGCGAGATGGTGAATCTTGCAAAAAAGATGAGTTGGAACACAAAAGTGCATCATCCTTCACTACTAGCACATCTCAATATCATTTGGATGAGGATGCACAAGAGTTCACCATTCCATTAGCATTAACACCTTGGCTCTCCAACAAGGAATTATTCAATGATGATGCTTCATACATAGAAGAAATATCATTGGTTGGTGAAGAAGAACTCCTACCTCCCGGTATAAGTTTCCTTAAATGTGAGCCCGAATCTCTTGTTGAGGATAAGATAAAAGAAGAGCATATTGAGGTGAAAGGATTTTAAGGGTATAAAGACTTTTTTGAGGTTTACATGGATGAAGCTAAAGAGCAACCTCACATGCAAGAAGACACAAGTTTAATGAGGGAGATTGAGGATTGGGATATTTGTTCCAAAACGTCCTAAAATCTGCAAGTAATGGAGTATAAAAAGAGATATAAATTTTGTTGATAACAAGTTGCGCCCACAGCGGGCTGCTAATGTAAAAAATCAACTAATCATGTCACAAAGACTAGTTCATACTAGTACATAACCTAAGTTGCATGCTCACATAATCCTTGGATGATCGTATAGCTTTACATATGAATTATTACATATATATTTGAAACATACAATAGTGCACATCATTTTCCATCGAGGTATCGTGGTAGAGAATGCCAAGGTTGTAATCGATAGATTTATCACTTTTGATACTCCATTACTTGTAGATTTCAGTTTGTTTCCTAACAAATTTTCCGCTTTAATGTCCTTTTTGAGTGTTTTAGCTCGTATGGACAAGACGAGAGTAAGAACACAAAAGCTAGTGAAAACGGACCAAAACACGAAAACAATTCAAAGTTGACCAGCAGTCACCAGGAGTCGCTGCCTTACTAAGGAGGTGTCGCCTCCCTTGAAGATGAAACAAAGAAATAAAACAGGCCAACAATCACGGAGGGCGCCACTTCAGAGAGGCACCGCCTCCTAGGAATTTTGTGTTATAAAAGGAGCTCGTGGCTCATTTGAAATTCCACTTGAATTTAATCAACAACACTTCATCAAATATGATAAGCAACTTCCACTAGACAATGTGAAGCAATAAGGAGCATTGAAGAAGCGTACGGGCAATGAGTGGAGAGTAGTTCTAGCAACGACATGTTGCAAGAAGTATGGTAGTCCCCATAACTAGTAGTGACGGAACTAGTTATGATTTAGTCACCTTTTGGTTGTTGACTAGAATTCATTGTTGGAATCCAAGTCATACAAATTAATGCAATACTTTGATAAATGTTTAGGTATCTCACGGGAACCAAAATCTATGTTTACACTAGTCGTGCCATGAGTAAGTACATATTATGCAAACAAAAGTTTGACCCTTTTAAGTACCTCCTATGCAATAAAAAAAGTTTGACCCTTTCATGATTCAATAATTTCGTCAGCTTCGGGAGAATGGAGTAGAAAAACTAAGTATCAAACCATCTCTCCAGATTACATCATAACCATTATGGTAAAAGGAGGGACGCTAAAGTGATCGAGGACTTCTTAATAGAAGAGTAGTGATGTGTCAATATTTTACTCGGTTAAAAATAATTTATTTATACTAGGTGAGGGTTAAGATCATGTACAAAGTTAATTTTTGGTACAAAATACAAAATTCGTCAAAATCATTTTATAGTTCGTCAGTTTATTTGATAATTCGGCAAAAATATTTTATAGGTCGTCACTTTTTGAGCCGAACAATGAAAACGACGACATAGTTCGTCAGTTTCATTTTATAGTTCATCACCAAGAAAATACACCAAAATCAAGATTTAAACTCATCCATTCAAATCACAAGATTGATATATATGATTAGTTTGTATTTTGTACCCAAAAATCAACTTTGTACCTGATCCTTTTCCTGCTAGGTGATAAGTCGAATTTCTAACTTATTAATATCCATTTTTCACTATAGCTTTGAGTTGTTTCCGACATTTTTTGATGTCATAGGACCCTTTCCTTTCACATTTTAGGTACACAATGGTACCCCATTGAATTCACGACCTCAATATCACGATTGCATGAAAAATCAAAGCTTCAGCGCAAAACAAGGAGTTTTGGGGCAAAATAGGGTAGATTGACCTTTCCGACGTATTTTGCATGCCCAGGGCGCATAGGATGTCTAAATTGGTTGCTCTATAGCCTTTTGGAAAGCTAACTCAAAGGGCTACAACTCTCCATGTACATCAAGACCAAATTCAGAATCGAAGACAGCGAAAAAGTCTTTGTAAGTCAGACTGATTGAGATTCCAGCCGACCGATTGGGCACCTCCATTGTTAAGCATTGCACTCAGCAACTCCCAACCGACCGGCTCATGTCCCAGCCGACCGGTTGGGCCAAAAACATAGAAATTTCAGCTCGAACCTATAAATAGAAAGAGAGGTTTTTGGCCTATGGGGTGGTTTTTAGAGAGAAAAAGTGTGAGAAAAAGGCTATTGAAGGCTCACCATCATCAAAGGATTGCTTGAGGGCGAAGAGAGAAGATCAAGGAAGGAATCCAGAGCTTGCTCAACATGTCCAACTTGGGTTTTCTCTACTCAATGTTTCTCCCTCTTGTTGTTTTGTGTTGAAACCTTGTATCATGATGATGTGTCAGTAGTTCTTGTGTTTTGAGGGTTTAGGACCCTCCTTGGCACTCTATGATC
The DNA here is from genome assembly GCA_033675215.1 of Rhodiola kirilowii. Lineage (NCBI taxonomy): Eukaryota > Viridiplantae > Streptophyta > Magnoliopsida > Saxifragales > Crassulaceae > Rhodiola > Rhodiola kirilowii. The sequence continues at coordinate 23,038,302 of CM066199.1, forward strand.
ATTGTATATACATTAAAATTCATGTCGATGATTGTTTATTTAATTTTCTCTTGTGTTATGAAATGCTATGTTGCAAGGTGTTTGACAAAATGCCTAAGTGACAACTTAGACTAAAACCTGAACCTATGACTTGAAAGAGCAAGGGAATAGTTCTAATATGGAGAAAATGATCCATGTCTTAATTATGAAAGTGAACCCTAGGATATAGATGCTTGACTAGAATTAAATGTTTAATTCATTGGATTTGGTCACTAAGCAAATCATCAATTAATCTCAACGAATGGTGTTAAATTCATGTTCACTGAGCTATTCATGTATGACATGTAACTAAGTGTTTGATGAAATGCCTAAGTAACATGTTGATCTTAAAACTTGACCTAATTAAGTATCGATGGACCATAGGGAAGGTTTGGATGTAGTGAATATGATTATATCTAGTGTTTACGAAGGTGAATGCATAGAAATTAAGTGAACTAGTACTCTACGCCTATGGCATTTATCACCTTGAAGATGTTCCAAGGATGGTAAAGGCTATAGAGGGAACCAACAATCTTGATGGAGTGAGGTTCTAGTGAAGAAGGCTTGACTAATAATGGATTCACATGAAAATTTATCTACTTTAGTCTAAGTTAAGTTCTAGACTATTTGAGACCATGAAATGCTTAATTCTTGTCTACGTGATCATTAGGGAATGCCAAGGAGAGTAGTAACCCCTCCAAACTCCTTTTATCTATCTTCTATCTCTAATTACTTGCCATTTAGCATTTAGACACACACCCTTATACATTTTTTAAATTAGAATAGCCGAATAGAAACACAATCTTATATAGTGCATGTGCTTGGCTTGCTCCTTTGGGTTTAACCCGGTCTTACCGGTTTTATAAATTGTTTTGGCTAGACTTTCTATTGCATTTATTTGCATGTGAAAATCTACAATGTGTTAGTCTAGGATTGTCCATGGAGTTACTAGCACGCAACACTAAGGGAGTGTTAACTTCTAGTTATATATATTATATTCACACTTTTAGGTTTGATTGAGTTGTTGCTAACTAGTATATAAACTAGCAAACAAAAGCGTAAGAGTAATCACTAGGCAAGGATAGGTATCATTTAAATTTCCTATACCGACCTAATCCAAGAAACAAAATAAACTAAAGAAGAGTAGGGATTTGGGTAGTTCCCCATTTCGAGACTCTACACTTAGGACATGGCTATTTATTAAAAATGCAAGCGAAAAAAGAAACTCTCTATTTGTTAATGAAAAACTTTATTCAGTTTAAGCATTAAAAAGTTTACATTGCTGTTTAAATGTGTTTTATATCAGGACATATTTCTATAGTAAAACTTTCATATGTATAAGAAGTGTTGCCAAGGTTTTAGTACTATGCATTATTGCTTATACCGTAGACGTTTCAAGCTCTTAATTCTATGTGAACATTGTCACGCATAAACTTATGTTAACTTATTAAATGAAGAAAAACTTTAAACTTATAACATGTGAGCATATGTTTGAAGGATGGGTCTATCTAATACGCAGTTTTTCCTAATGGACAATTTCTTTATACCATTATTGTAATCCTAAGTTCTCCACTTTACACTTAGAATGTTGCTTAGACCTTTGCGATTAAGTAGGGAGAGGTGAACATTACTAGTGACAACATATATTTCTTCTGTTATGCTGGCTTCCTAGCTTTTTTATACCTTCTCATCCATGTTTGACTTGCGCATGCACCTTCTTTCTTTATATGGCTTAGGATATGTGTTAAAGTCATGAAGGAATCCAAAGGCAGTAAGCATAACCTTTTTTTCCGGAGTAAAATAAATTTTATTTTATGAGAAAGATAAGTTTAACCTAAAATATTCCTGGTCGACCTTACGTGCAGAATAAGTATTACATTAACCATTAGAATTAGGTTATTAACATGAGCTCTAGTAAACAACGAGTAGATGAGTAAAGGACTACTAATCCTGTCACGACTAGCTTAATGAGTACAACCTTACTTCTTTAAAACACGATTGTTGTTGAGACTACACTCCATTCCTTGTTCGGATGCCTTGGATTTCAAAGCGACAAGCTTGTAGTCCACTAGTGAGAATCGATTTGGATACAAATTCAAAGATGCATCTTGATCCAATTGTTAGATTTGGATCCTTGGATTCTCGAATTATAAACGGTTCTCAGAGGAGCACTCCTATATATGTATAATTTCTTTTTGTTAGCAGAGCTTTATATCCTAGGCCAAACTCTTTTCACTTTTTCTTCTTTTCTTTTTAGTAGGGACTTACCTCTCATACTAAAGTATTTTTTTATTTTCTGTAGGTTAAACTTTCACCCTGTTTGGGTAATTCCCCATTTGGGGACTCCACACTTAGGACATGACTATATTAAGTTAAGATGCAACTAAAAAAATGAAACACTCTATTTACTAATCAAGAACTCAGATAACGTCTGACCATTTACATTTGAGCTTGGAAAAATTTATAGAGGTGTTTACTTGTGTTTCATGTATGCACATTTTCTATTTTAAAATTTTCATATGTATAGGAAGTGCTGTCATGGTTTTAGTGATATACATTCTTGCTTATGAAATACAAGTGTAGGATAGTTTGATGAGTTGTATTTTTGGGGGTGCTATTATCATTCGTCCAGCCCTGTCCATTAGCTGCTCGACCATATTACCTCTGAGGTGCACATTTATCTACTCAGTGCATTGACATCAACCTGTTCGTCTTCCACCATTGTGGGACAAGCATCTGTCTTATGATCAGAGTTCAAGAAATCGACCGCCTAGGCGGCTATTTTCTTCCATCCGAGCCGATTTTACCTAAATCGGATTAATAAATCGGTGGATAAATTGGGAGGCGATTGGGCGGTCTGCGCGGCACGTAGGCGGTCTGAATTGCGCCTAATCAGTCTGAGCGGTGTCTAATCCGCTCTCAGGCGGCTGCGGGATGACAAAAAAAACTAAAAAAATGGCGTTCTGCGTTTGCAGAAAATCGAAAACCCTAAATAGTTGGAACCAATAAGAGGTGATGTTGATGAGAATATGTATTGATTGGTCTTTTTTTAATTGAATTTGAATAATTGAGCTGGCCCAACATGAGGAAGTAAAGTCAATTTAACTCAGCCAAAGACTATCACAAGAAGTTTTGTACTATATTATAAATATAAATAGTCTGTACATAGTATTTTAGTATTTCCTTATCATTATAAATTTGAAAAAAAATTTATTTATAAATGTAAAAATTATAAAAGTGTTGTTTTAATGTCATAAGAGGAGGGATTTTGATAATAAATATAAATTCAATACCACAACACCTACAAAATGCATTTTTATGTAGACTGTTTATACCACAACACCTAAAAATTTACTATCAAAGTTCATATTTGAACTTATGTATTAAATATATCTCTTTATTTAAAATTAAAGTAATATTAATATACTCATATACAATAGGTTAATGTATATATATTTTAAAATATTAAAAATTCAAAACCGAATAATCCCGCCTATGCCCCGATTAATCCTCGATTAATCCTTGGTGACCCTTTCCACCCGACTAGCGCCTACCATTTTTTACAACTCAAATACTGTAACTTGTTCAAGCTACACTTCGAGGTGGTGTTTGGACAGACGTCGAACACCTTTGAAACCAGTTCCGCACAGAGAGCAAAACAGAAGCACACGTAGAATGATACCTAGTTCGGCCTCGCCTACTCTGGGGGTTTTCCCACACCCTAAATCGATATAAATCTTTATGGAACAGTATAGAGCTATTTGTGGACTTACTCTTACAATCTCCCGAATTAAGATGCCTAGCCTCTATCACTACTTCAGTCCGATTTATGATCTCGGCTCCCCCTCGATCCCCTTTGTCCGAACCTCCCGTCCGAACGAACTCGATCTTCTTCCAGAAGCTCGGTAGCTTTCTCCCAAAAGCCAGCAGTGATTACTTGGTGTGTGCAACAGTAAGATCTATCACAGTCAGTCGGAACAGCACACCGGACAGACTGAACCAGCACCGATGAATTTCTAGTGGGGAAACTCGGTCGGCCGTCGATTTCTTCTCTTCCGATCAATGAGATGCACTCGTGTATTTTTCTTCTTTTTGAAAGCAATGCAGATATGGACGCCCTAGCATTCTATTTATATGCATGGGCGATGTCCAAATCTGTTCCAGATATTCTCATCAAATATTTAGGAAATATTCCTAAATATTCGATGTATATCTTAATCCAATTTTTAGGAAGATTATTCGATAACTTCCACGCCAAGTCAGCCAACCGACTTATCAATCTGATGAGAAGATATTCGACTGAATATCTGAATCTTCTCCAAATCTTCGTTAGCTAACTTCAACCGAAAAGATCTTCGATCTTTAGAACCTTCCGGATTGTATTCTTGCGTCTGCTTAACGCTGTACTTTAGTTCCAGAATGCGTTCTACCTCTCCTTGAACACCTGCTCGAACTGTCTAAAGACGTTTTGCCAAATACATGCCACTCAAGGGAACATCAATCTCCCCCTTGGCATTTTGGCAAAATCGAATCTACTAGATCTAACTATCTATCTAGACTTTAGACATACATGAGGGAACAAAAATTGGTCACCTCAAAGTACTCCCCCTTTTTGCCACAAACTGGCAAGGGGTCCAATCTAGTTTGAATAGACAAACAAAATGTGCCAGAACAAGCACCAAACAATACGAAAGTTTAGTCAAAACACAGTTCAGAGAGTTTGAAGTCATGGACCTTTAAGCAAACGACCCATTGTCAGAATCACCATTAGACTCCGCATCATCATCTTCATCGTTGCTAGGGTAGCAGAGTGCATGAGCTAGCTTGTTAATGCGCTTGCGTTGCTCTTTGTCCGCTGCAATGATGATGTCCAGATCCTTGATCAGCTTGTTCCTCTCATCACGATCCATCCGAGCTCCCCCTCGCCTTGATGACTCTATGACAACCTTACCTCTCTGTCTCGGCTCCTTGAGATCGTTGATATGACGACCTTTGAACAGCTTATGATCAACAGTGAATTTTTGCGGGGCCTTGGAAAGATGACCAGCAGAAGTCTTCAGTTCTGGAGCTTGGTAGAGGATCAGTTCATAAATCAGAGAAGGGAAACAAATCTGGTGGAGAGAACGTTTTGAAGTGGCGTGGTCCACAATCTGTTTGAACATCACTCTTCCCAGATTGAACATCATCTTGTTCCCAATCTGATATATTAGTTGAGCTACATCTTTGCTGACCAAGGAACGGTGAGAGGAGGGCTTCCAGTTGAACACAATGGTGAAGAACAGTATTGAGTAGAACGTTAAAAGATCAGCTGTAGGCACGACAGTCTCAGGCCGCCATGGGACCGATCCCGTAGTGATAGTGTCTGCAATTTTGTCATAGTCTGCCTCTTCGTCATCAACTTCAGGGTCATCCATCTGGAAGAACTTATTGATCCGATCTGCGTTGATTTCAATTATTCTTCCTCTCACGTAGACTACCCCATAGTCTTTGTCACCGACCACCCCAAACTGTGGAGGGAGGTTTGCCATTGTTTCACAAACCAGCTGTTCATCAAACGGTTTGCACTTGGTTAGAGACCAGATCTTGCAGGATTGCTTCAGGACATGCACAACCTCCTTTCCTTTGTATCGCGTTTCATCCATAAGTCTTTCTGGGATAATTTTTCATTTCAGAACATCTCCACTTTCGAGCAGCATCCTTGGAAACGAACCAAATCCCTTTCTTCACGACACCTACTGGGGGATCCTCTACAGCAGAAGCAGGGGCCTCACGTTTTCTCTTCTTAGCACCATCGGCTCCCCCTGCAGCCTTGCTCCCCTCTGCATCCTTGGCACCATTCTTCTCGGCAGGGCTTTCAACCAAAACCTTCTTCTTCCCTTTGTCCTTATTTGACTTCTCGAACTCAGCAAGAGGGACGACATCTTGAGCATCCTCAAATGGAATGTCTGACAAGAGACCAGCCTGATCAATATCCTCCATCTCGATATCAGAAAAAGCTAAGGGATTCACCTCCACACGAGCTTTCTCCTAGTGATCATCATTTTGAACACTAGGTGGAGCTCCATCTGACTCTTCCACCGAAACTGCTTCTGAGGCTAAGGACTCTTGAAGAACGACTGTCTCAACTCCCGGCTGACTACCTGTAACAACATCTGCTTGCACAGTTTCCTCCCTTGTAGCTTGTGAAATATTGGCAGGAACGGATTCTTCAACTCTTATAACCCGGGCTTCTGAGGACTGATCTGGTCTCCATACAACAGACACTGAGACCTTTTCCTTTTGCAATTCTTGAACCACATCATCAATGTCTTTGTAGATATCATTCAGTTCGTCATCTTTTTCGAGTGGCTCAGACTCTTCAGCACCAGATTGCTTTGCATGCAGCTCACCACCTGAACCATCTTCTGACCCTTCATCTATGGTCACATTCCTCTTGCTTGAGGATCCGAGAAGCCGCTCAGTTCCTGAGTCTGACATTGCAATGAGCCTTTCTCTGATAGAACTTATCTTGGCCAGATACTGTATTGGAGACGCAACTCGATGGTCCCCTTCTTCCTCTGAAATCCTCCCGGACGCACGTATCTAGAAGCATGGATCTTCTCCCTCCATACTCCTGAGCCACCAGCAACCTTAGAAACAGGCCTGCTAGGCTCCCCTTCTTTCACAAATCTGACAGGATCTTCACTGACAACAGCCCTACTGGCTTCACCACCCTTATCAACCTCAACATACACTTCCTTTTCTACCTCCTTATTTCCAACAGCCGCATCTTTCACATGCAAAGATGTAATAAACAAAGCTTTAGGGTTTGAGATTACCTCAGATTGGGGCATTTCCGGTGGAGGGATGAGACTTGTTGATGTCGAACTAGCATCGATTGGCTTAGGAGTCCCCACCGCTGATTTCGAGGGCACCACCTTCTGCTTTGCAGCAGGTTCTGGTCCTTTCTTCTCCACCGCCTTGGTTTTAGGGTTTGCTGGAACCGCTCCTTTGTCAGTAACGTTTACAGCAGATATTGTTGTGGTTTCAGCATCTAAAGGCGATGCCTTTTTCTCCATCAGCATCTTCTGCTCCTTCGATTTTGCGATTTGAGGCTTCGGGGCCAAGGTTTTGGATGATTTCATGTCCGCCTTCTTAGTTTATGATGAAGTCTTGACCACGAACTTGGAGGATTTCCTGGTATTCACCATTGTCGCTGAAGAGATGAGAGATCGAGAGATTTCACAACCGGCTGTCGTTCTAGGGTTTAGGAAGAGAGTGAGAAAAGCAGCAGATGAGAACCTGATTTGATTTTCAAATCAAGGTCGGCCCTTTCAACTTCCCAAAAATGTCTTCAAGAAATATCCTCTCTTTCCTCATAACGGCACGTACAAATCTTCAAAAATATTTAAAAAATATTCATTCTCCAAAGATGCAACTTCTGTTCCAGCTCCCTCTCTAGAGTGATCAGTCCAACTGTTCTACTGGAGATCCGTCTATGACTGACCACTATCTCGAACACTTAGTGTTTGACAACACATAGACCGAAGGAGGATCTGAGTGTTCCAAACTATGCAGCATCCAGCGGTTTGGTGAAGATATCGGCCAATTTCTAGTCCGTTGTCACATGCTTTAGAGTCACCACCTTCTGTTCAACCAACTCTATGATGAAATGATGTCTGATGTCTATGTGCTTCGTCCTGGAGTGTTGTACTAGGTTTTTCGATATGCTGATTGCGCTCATATTGTCATAGTACAGAGTCATCTCCTTCTGTTTCACTCCATATTCAGATAGCATTTGCTTCATCCATAGCAATTGAGTGCACCAGCTTCCTGCAGTGGTATACTCTACTTCGGCCGTAGAGAGCGAGATGCTATTTTTCTTTTCGCTGAACCAGGAAACCATGTTATTTCCCAAAAAGAAACAACCTCCTGACGTGCTCTTCCGATCTTCAGCGTTTCCTACCCGGTCAGCGTCGCAGTAACCAACCATGCTCATCTTGAACTCTTTCTGCATCTGTTCCACGAACTGAGCCACCAGCTTCTGGGTGTTGGAACCGAACACTATATCGTCAACATAGATTTGTGCGATAATAAAATCTGACCTTGTGTGTTTCACAAACAGGGTCTTTTCCACTCCCCCTCGCACATATCCATGGTCGATGAGAACCACGGTGATACGAATATATCAGGCGCTGGACGCCTGCTCGGGTGTGATGGCAGATGTGAATTGATGTACTATTCCGTGTTCTGCACAGTAACTCACCAGATGTTCTCCATTGGCCTTCCTAGCATTGTGAAGTAAGGAATCAATTTGAATGAATCAGTGACCAGCTTTAGTGATATCACGAATACATCTAATCCATGTCAGGTTGGTGAAGCTGTCCACACATATTAGACCATATTTCTTTCTGCCATAGCTCTCAATTTCCATTGGTCCAATCGGATCCATATAGCTCAGTTCCAACGGTCTGTTAGCATTGATCTGCGAGGTCTTGGGGTGCAAAGTTTTTGTCTATTTCCTGATTCGGCATGCTCCACATCGAACCTCTGTATGACTTGTCACATTGGGCATTCCCTGGATAAGTCCAGTTAAAGAGAGCTTCTTTGAGGTCTTGAGCGTTAGATGATCCATACGCCTGTCCCACGGTACCACCTCATCCCATTGTCCTGATGCAGCAACTGTTCCAGCAGAACTTATGAGATAACAATTGTTTGTTGCCCTGCTGCCTCCCATCAGTGTGCCTCCTTCTTTATCCCACACGAGACATGAGTCACGAGTAAAACTGATATGATGTCCATCATCACATAGTTGACTCACGCTAAAAAGATTCACATTCAATCCTTTAACTAGGAGAATATTCTTGAGTACAGGGAGTTGCGGAACCTTCAATGTCCCACAGCCAATCACATGACCCTTTCCTCCATCTTCGAAAGTGACAAGCTGCATTTTTGTAACAGGGCGAGTATGCATAAGAAGTTTAGGATTACCTGTCATATGGGCAGAGCATCCACTATCAAAGTACCAGTGATCTTTCTCCATGTGACACGATGAGCTGAACGCAGCCATACATACGGTCTTGCTTGCCTTTGGTACCCATACCTGACGCATTCGGGGATTATTTTTGTGTCCCATGGCTCTTCGTTCGGCAAGAAACAAGCGACACCTTGGTCTGATGTGTCAAATCTGGTAGCAGTACCAGCATGTGCAGGAATCTTTCATTTGCTTCGAGTAAGGGCTGATGTGATCATTGTGAGTCATTTTTTGACCAGCTGGGGAATTTCCTTGCAGCTGTTTCACTTTCTATCTCGGTTGCTGATTCACCTTCTGTCCCGGGTTGTGTTCAGCCACTGGTTTTGCTTTAACAAACGTTGTACCTTTTGAGCTTCCTTCTTCTGTGAACCCCAGTCCTCGATGTCCTGACTCCATCCTTTGAGACCTGAGAATCTCGCTTAAATTCTTTGACCTAGAGTTCAACTTCTTCACCGACTGTTTGAGCTGGTTGAGCTCCTTTATGGTGTTCAAATAATCCATCTTTTCAGATTCTATCTGAAGTTCCAGCGACTCTACTTGCCTCAAGAGGTACACTTCCTTGCGTTTCAGATCTGTAACCATTTTCCTCAGACCCGCCATTCCTGTAGGATGAGTGTCACGATCTCTTTCTACGTCGACTTTCAGTAAAGAGACAGTACCAAGGAGCTCCGTTTTCTGTGCTAGCAGACATGACCTTTCTTGTTTCATTTCAGTCAGTTGAGTATTCAGCAAATCAACCTTAACTTGGAGTTCCACCTTCTGTGTAACCAGTATCTCGACCTCTTGCCACACCTTGTCTTTGTCAACAGTCATGGTGGCAACTGTGTCGTTAAGCTTCTTGTTGAGATTGATCACCAGCAGCCATTTCTCATATAGGTCTTTGTAGGTTTCAGCCAGAGTCTCCTGGGTGAGTTCTTCATCATCACTGTCTGAGGAGTCGTCAGCTGGCAGTTCCAACTGGGATGGCATGCTTTCACCGGTTTTACTACATTCTCCTAGGGTTGCGACGAATGCCACAAAGGTGGTAGTTTCATTGCCTTCATCCTCATTATCTGACTCACTATCACTGAGATTTGCAACCATTGCCTTTTTCTTCTTGAAGGTGTTAGCGCATTTTGCCTGGATGTGATCGAACCCCCTGCGTTCATGGCACTGGATCTTTTTCCCTTTTTCAGATGAATCTTGTTTTTTCTCACTGGTCTTCGTCTTGGCTTTCCAGTTGCAAAGATTGCTTGGGGATGTCTGACCTTACTGAGGACCACGTCTGTTGAGTTTTCGAACCATCCTCCTGAAGTTTTGGGCCATCATTGCCAGTTGCTCAGTGGAGCAATCAGTTTCAGACGGGTCGTCAGACACTTCTGCTTTTAGGGCAATTCCTTTCTCGTGTCTGGGTTGGCCTTCGTGGTTCATCTCGTAAGTTCTAAGAGAACCCATGAGTTCATCCAACTTCAGTTTGGAGATATCATGCATTTCCTCAATGATAGTGACTTTCATGGCAAATCATGGAGGAAGTGATCTTAGGACTTTGCTGGCCATTCTTTCTCCGTCAATAGGCTTTCCCAGTGCTGCTGCCTCGCTTGATAGGTCTAGAACTCTTGCGTTGAACTCAGGGACAGATTCATTGTCCTTCATCTTCATATTCTCAAACTTGGTTGTCACAATCTGCATCCGCGAATTTCAAACTTTGTCGGTGCCTTCATAAGCTGTTTGAAGGATATCCCATGCTTCCTTTGCAACTTTATAGTTGATGATCAGTTTCAGCACGTTCTCATCCACACCAGAAAAGATTGCATTCATAGCCTTTAAGTTTCCAATTAACTCTTTTTCGTCTGCATCATCCCATAGAGCTTCAGGTTTTGGGACAAGTTCTTCTGTAAGACTCTCCATCATGGGCTGAGTCCATCTGACCGGGACTGCCTTCCAAGCCTTTTCGTCGAGGGATTTCAAGAAGGATATCATCTTTGGTTTCCAGCATGCATAGTTTGATCCTTCAAGAAGCGGGGGTCGGGTTATGCTTTGTCCTTCCTTTAGAGTCATCTTGAACAGTACGAGGATCCCACTCAGTGTGTTGAGTGTCTGCTCTGATACCAATTGAAATACTATAACCTGTTCAAGCCACACTTCAAGGTGGTGTTTGGACAGACGTCGAACACCTTTGAAACCAGTTTCGCACAGAGAGCAAAACAGAAGCACACGCAGAATGATACCCAGTTCGGCTTCGCCAACTCTGGGGGGTTTCCCACACCCTAAAGGGATATAAATCTTTAATTAACAGTATAGAACTATTCGTGGACTTACTCTTACAATCTCCTGAATTAAGATGCCTAGCCTCTATCACTACTTCAGTCCGATTTATGATCTCAACTCCCCCCGATCCCCTTTGTCCGAACCTCCCGTCCAAACAAACTCGATCTTCTTCCAGAAGCTCGGTAGCTTTCTCCCCCAAGCCAGCAGTGATTACTTGGTGTGTGTAGCAGTAAGATCTATCACAGTCAGTCGGAACAACACACTGGACAGACTGAACCAGTGCCGATGAATTTCCAGTGGGGAAACTCGGTCGGCCGTCGCTTTCTTCTCTTCCGATCAATGAGATGCACTCGTGTATTTTTCTTCTTTTTGAAAGCGAGGCAGATATGGACGCCCTAGCATTCTATTTATATGCATGGGCGATGTCCAAATCTGTTTCAGATATTCTCATCAAATATCTAGAAAATATTCCTAAATATTCGATGTATATCTTAATCCAATCTTTAGGAAGATTATTCGATAACTTCGACGCCAAGTTAGCCAACCGACTTATCAATCCGATGAGAAGATATTCGACTGAATATCTGAATCTTCTCCGAACCTTTGTTAGCTGACTTCAACCGAAAAGATCTTCGATCTTTAGAACCTTCCGGATTGCATTCTTGCGTATGCTTCACGCTGTACTTTAGTTCCAGAATGCGTTCGACCTCTCCTTGAACACCTGCTCGAACTGTCTAAAGACGTTTTGCAAAATACATGCCACTCAAGGGAACATCAACAACCTTTCTTATGATCAGTTGAACCACATAATTCACAAGGCTTTGCCTGGATCACTTGATTCATCAGTAGTTTCTGCATCATATCCCATATCTGTATCAGCTCCTCGGTCATCGAGTTTGTTGGAGTTTCAGCCTTCGAAATGTTTCTAGTCCTGTTGAATTCCTCTTGGCGGTTTGTTTCCTCTCTGAACCTTGCATCCTCAACAACTTTAGCGATCAGATTCCGCACTCCAGCTGGGGATAAATTCATGATCGTGGCTCCAGCTGAAGCGTCAAGAGGCATCCTATAAGCGACCTCAATCCATCCAACAAATATTCGATTACTAATTTCTCAGGCACTCCTAGGTTGCCGCAGCTCTGCTCCAAAGCATTGAACTTTTCCATATAATCATTCATCGACTCATTAGGCCCTTGCTTGATATCTTGCAGCTGCCTGCGAACTTGTCCTGCCTTAGCTGATGGAGTACTTTGCAAGAAACTTTTTTTGCATCTGGTCCCATGTCTTGATGCTACCTGAAGGGAGAGTGAGAACCCAAGATCCAGCCATGTCAGTTAAAGAAAAATGAAATGCTTTGAGTTTGAAATTCTCCACTACGACTCCATAGGGTCGGAGAGTCTGGTAGATACCATAAAATTCCTGCAGATGTCTGGTGGTTGATTCTCCTTGCCGACCTGAAAACTTTGGCAGATGGTGTACTGCTGACGGGCACAAGTCGTAGTGTGCAAATCAAATCTAAATTTATAATCTCCACTACCTTGGCTTACTATGAATTAGTAAAGCGGCAAGTAGGGGTCGAACCCAAGGGAGTTGTAATGGCTACTTGTTGTTCTTGTAAACAAGAAAGTAAAGACAAATTGGGGGGATTGTTGCAAATTAATACTAGTGCAAAAAGTAAATAAGCGAAATGTAAACAAGCAAAGGATGTATTCAGTCTAGGGGTCCATTGTCGCACATTCATCATAGATATCTAATCATCTAATCTCATGTCCATAAGCGTGGTTACTCCATTCCAAGATGTAACCCAAAGTAAGGCCATTCCAATCACTTACACCATGATCTACTCCATTCCAAGAGATAGACTTCGAGTTCTAGCTCGACTAATACTCCATTCCAAGATGTATTAGCCTAAGTGCAGCCACTCGTTCTCATGATTCATTATCAAACGAGTAGCAAAGAGAGATTAAACTACTCGACCAAGCTTTGCCATTCCAAGCATCCACTTGGTCTCGTTGTTTAATCAAGATTGAACTACTAGGCCAAGCTTTGCCATTCCAAGCATCCACTTAGCCTTGTTGTTCAATCGATAATGGCACAAGAACTAGATAGACACGAAATAGCATTAAGTAAAGAATCTCAAAATGTGTGACAATATGATTGTGGCTTGTTCATCATCGACCTCTAATGATCATACTTTGTGTTCAAGGTGTGGTTCACTCCTTTTCAAGAGATCACCCAAAGTAAGGCCATTTCAAGCACTTACACCACTATCCATTCCATTTCAAGATATGGATTTCTAGTCCTAGCTAGACTAACACTCCATTTCAAGATATGTTAGCCTAGGTGCGACCGCTTGGTATCATGAGTCATTATCAACCAAGCCGTCTAAAGGGGAATGAACTACTACGAGGAGCTTTGCCATTCCAAGCCTCTACTCAACTTTGTAGTTCAAACCGAGTGGAATGCACAAGGACTAGTAAGAAACACAAAGAAGCATTAAGAACAATGGTCTCAAAACCTTGCCACAATATAATAATCCCTAAACCGAATAGGGGTTTAGCTACTCATATCCATAGAAAGGATATGATAGCAAGACATGGAAGGTAAGTGCATAAAAGTAAGTACAAAATGTAAATACAAGAAAGGAAATGCGTGAAGAGTAATTGGTTGCTTTCTATTTCCGAAATGAAGAAGGGGTAGCGAAAAGTTGAAGAGAGAGAAGCCCCTAATGAGGCTCACACTTGGGGCACACGATAGGACTTCTCCCTCTAAGATTGCACACTTGATTTCCTAGACATAAGGTTCTATTTATAGAGGTGAGCTAGGGTTTCTCTTGTCTTGGGCTCCAAGTTTGGAGTGGCACAAGTGGATTGACATGAGTCAATGATGAGATGCTTCTAGAATCATCAAGGCACTCTTGCTCTGGAAGTAGTCAAAATGGATTGGCATGATCAAATGATGAGATGCTTCTAGAATCATCAAGATTTTGCAAGTGGACTATGTTTGGCTTGGGCTCACGTGTGGGCCAATAATGCCTTGTGGTGATTTTGGCATAAAATGCCATTTTAAAGCCCGATTCTTCTTTAGACTCCAAAAGGCCCTGAAATACAAAACGACATTAACAAGTAAACGTTCTCATGATCAAATGTCATAAATGGTGGGTTTTGTTGACTTAATGAGTCGTATAAATACGTCTCATCAACTGCCACAGTCTTGATCTCAATTTCTTACATGCCTTGCCCCTCATGGATACACCTAGGTTGATTCTGAAAGTTGGGGGAAGACAGCTCCTTCATTTTAGGCTCGTAATAACATTCTTCCTCTTCTTTCGGCTCTCTGTTAATTTGTGGCTGAGGTGGTAGCGGTTGAGGCGATTGCCTCGCATTAGCACCATTCCCAACATTAGCACCATTCCCAGCATTTTGTTTAACAGTTGCCCTCTGATTTTGTTGTGCATGCCTGGCTCGATTGCGAGCATGTAGAACTTGTTCAGGCTCATCGTAGAATGCAGGCACGACCTTGTTGCCAATAATCGGGATGATCTCATTGTTGTTGTTGTTGTTATTATTACCGATCACACTACCTACACGAGACAATGTGCAGCAAGTAGCAAAGTACAAAAAGGACTAAAAAAGTAAAAATAATAATAAAAAACAAAAAAGAAACAACTTCACCGAAGCGCAGCTCAGGGCAACGGCGCCAAAATTTGACGCAAGTCGTCTGACGCGTCAAACATAAATTTGTAATCTTCTTCAACTACTAGCTAGTAGTAAGCAGGTCGAACCCAAAAGACCTGGTTTGTGAAGTTGTATCTGTAGACAATTATAGAAAATGGGGTTTTTAGCAGTGTGAGTGCAAAAGAGAAAAACACAAATGAAAGGTTTCAATCAGAGAAGATATTCAGCTTAGGGTTTCTATTGTAACACATTGATCATAGACAACTAATGATCAAAATCCAAGTTCCTAAGTGTGGGTATTCCGACAAAGGTAACAACCCTAAGTATCCCGACAAAGGTGGTACACCACAATCTAACCCGACAACAGTGTTACACTTTTAATTCTTTCCTAAACACAATAATCTGACAAAGGTATTATTAAGCCTAGGTGTTACGATCTACCTTTACGACAAAATTTCTAGTAGATATTAACGATAAGAATTGGTGGTAAAACTAAGGTTTACGACAAAGTTTCCACTTAATCCAACAATTCAATTCATAGGATGAAGAACAAGAACTAGTAAAACATGAAATTTCATTAAGAAAAGAGTCTCAAATGGTAGTCACAATGAACGAAACCCTAAACTGAAATAAGAAAATTAGCAACTCATAGTTATAACAAAAATACAAGTATTTTAGGAATGAAAGAAATAGAAAATTCTTCTCTTCGTCGAAAGCTTCGCGTTCTCCTCTAGAGCCGTCTTCAAAAGTAGAGTTGAATGTAGAATGATAGAAACCCTTCTCCAAAATCTTAATTTACAAGTTTTTGGGTTTCTAAAGCTATTTTTGGGCCCAAATTGCCAATTCTCGGAATTACTGACGTCATCAAGAATTTTGATGATGTCATTGTCGCGCCGAAGAAAGAAGTTACGACCACTCCCGGCGTTGATGTTATCGGTATTGCCGCGCCCAGCATTGACGTTTGCACTCCGCTAATGTCTTCCTTGGGACACGGTCCCCACTTATTTTGTTTTCCTCTTTATGCGCAACAGTTCTGACTTCGACTCTCAATTGGACCTCCCAAATGACCTCAGATGCTCTCGTTGTGAACTGGAGAGTTGTAGAAAATTGAGTAAGCTACGCAATGCCATGTAGCACGTATTTTGTTGATCAGTGGTCAATTCTCAACACTCCGTCAAACCCCTGAAGGTTTGATCTGCCACTGTGGTGTATTTGGCATGAAATGCCGTCTTTTATGCGCATTTCCTCCTAGAGCTTCAGAAACACCTGAAATGTAAAACCATACTAAAAAGTAAATTTTCGAATATAAAAGTGTCGAAATAAATGGGATTAGGTCGACGAGTCGTATAAATACGACTCATCATTCCCAATTTCGGGACTCCTCACTTAGGACATGACTATATTATGTAGAGAACCAGGTAAAAAATGAAACACTCTATTTACTAATCAAGAACTCAGATAACGTCTGACCGTTTTCAGTTTAAGCTTGGAAAATTTTATATAGGTATTTACTTGTGTTAGGGAGGTGCTGAGTTTTCTTTCCATTTTAAAAAGAGATTCATAAAACTTTCTGGGAGCAGTTTGTGAAAATCCTTTCATGGGCCAAAATGCTTCCAGCAATTGATGAACCAATAAGGTAGAACTGGGTGTTTTTCCTCCAGGTCAATTGTTATGAACCAGAAATGATTTCTGCCATTATTTTGACAGAGAAGGATGGTATTGAAGGCATCAATGTATTCCAAGTAGTCGTATTCTGCTGTATGCCTGTCTGAAAAATATTTTCCAATATAGTGAAGCCTTCTTGTTTTGATAGGAGAACCCCATTCTTCAAAAGATATGATCCTTCTGATGATGATCTCTCTATAGCAGAAGTCTTCTGGTTGACTTTTTGTCACATGAGAGATGTGGCAACCATTTTTTATGAGTATATTCTCATAAAAGTTTCGATTCTTGTATATCCTAAAGGGATAGCTACCATTGCAGTACTCTTTGTTGTATTTTGCCAAAAGCTTCCAAGGCTCGGTACTCCCTTCCATTTTGTTTAGAAGAGTAATGACTTCTTCCTTTTTATTGGGGTAGAAAGTATCATGGTCAAGCCCACTAGCTTCCCTGGAAATAAATTCTGCATCAATCTGGAAGTTATTCTCTTGATTTGGTGAGTCTCGGATTGTCACCCTATTTGCGAAAAAGGGCATGTTGTCGTACATCTTGAATGTATTCATCTGTCTAAGAGATGCTGCAAAACCAAACATTATTGGATATATTCTCTTGTTAAAAAATCAGGAAGACTATTATCTTCTCATTTTTTATAGATGATTTCAAAATCAAAAGGGGCCAAATGAGCCTGCCATCTAGCAAGCATTTGTTTAGAGACATCATGCTTAAAATCTTTGTTAGCCATAAATTTAGCTGAATTGCAATCCGTTTTAATAATAAAACTTTGGTTGTATAAATAATCTTGGAATTTTAAAACGCTTTTAACAATCGCTAGAATTTCTTTAGCAATAGTTGCGTAATCTTTTTGTGCGTTATTCCATTTTCCCGAGTAAAACCTAACAAGGTATTCCTGTTTAGTTTCCGGATTAATTTGTTTTAGAATTCCTCCATAACCTATGTCAGAAGCATCTGTTTCAATAATTTTCTTCCATTGTGGATTTGAAAGCATTAAACAGGGTAAAGTTTTAACTTTGGTTTTAATTTTCTTAACAGCTTCGGTGTGCTGTTGGGTCCATGGGACAGGTTGTTTTTTCAGCCTATTATATAAAATAGCAGTATCTTGTGCAACATTTTCATAATAAGCCGAAACATAATTTAAACTTCCTAGGAATCGTTGAAGTTGGGTTTTATCTGTAATAATATCCGAAAATTTACTAGCAAATTCAATGCATCTATTAATTGGAATAATTTTTCCCTTTTCGATGTTATGGCCAAGATATTAAATATTTGTTTGAAAAAGTAACATTTTTGGTAAAGATATTACTAAACCATTTTTTTTAATTATCTCTCTGAATATTTCCAGATGTTTAAAATATATCTCGATATCTTTAGAGAAAACTAAAATATCATCAATATAAACGATAATAAATTCACTAAAAGGAGTAAAAATATCGTTCATAATTTTTTGAAATTCTGAAGGAGCAATTTTTAGTCCGAATGGCATGACATTCCATTCGAATTGTCCAAATGGGACATTAAATGCTGTTTTATATCTGTCAGCCTTTTCGGATTGTATTTGCCAATATCCGGATTTTAGATCAAATTTTGTAAAGATTATAGCATTATATAACCTGTCTAATAGATCTTTTTATTGGGGATAGGATTTCGAATCCACTTAAGAACTTTATTAAGAGGTTTATAGTTTATTACTAACCTAGGTACCCCTCTTTCTTGCTCACTATGTTTATTAACATAAAAAGCAGTACATGACCAAGGTGATTTAGAACTATTAATAAGTTTTTTATCGAGTAAGGACTTAATTTCCTTTTTGCATAATTCTAAATATCCCAAATTCATTTGACAAGGCCTAGCCTTTGTTGGAATTTTTCGTTCATTAAAGTCTTCTTCATAAGGAAGAGAAACAGTATGTTTCTTTCTTTCCCAAAAAGCATTAGGGTGATCATTGCAGATTTCCAAAGCAAGTTGATTATTAAGAAGTTCTATTTTTTTCTTTTAGTCTAGGTTTTTGAAGTCTTTCTTCTATAGTAAGAAGGCTTAATTCCTGTTTTAAAAAGTAAAGTTGATTTTCTTTACCAGTTGTGTTATTATAAACTTCATTTAAAACCTTTGCTAAAGGTTCAGTAATAAATTGTAAAATTATATCCTTATCCTCAAAGGTTCCTATTATTCCTTTTGGATCTATTTTTTTGATAGGATATATTTTGGTAAGAAAAGGGGTTCCAAGTATTACTTGGCTAGTGATATCTTTTGCAAGAAGAAAACTAGTTTGTATGCACTTTTTATTTACACATACCTTGGCTTTGGGTAGTTTATAATTGATTTTTAGGTTATTTCCTCCTGCATGAGACAAAGTGTGAGTTGTCTTATGAAAATACCTTGTTGGAATTAGTCCTTCCTTGACAACATTTAGGTCTGCTCCACTATCAACTAGAGCAACAAATTCCTTTGAATAATAACTATCAATTAAAAGTGTTATTTTGACATGCCACTTTTGTGTTTTAAAAATATCTAGAGTAGATAGGAAATTATTATTTTTCCTAATTTCAGAGATATTTTGGCAAGAATTTTTATTATCCATTTTAATTTTTCGAATTTGGTCTTTGAGATTATTAATCTCCATAATTAAATCATTCATAGAGGTCGGTTCTTCCCTAGTTGATCGGAGACTTAACATATTGATTTCCAAATTTTTGAATTGGGATTGCATTTTATTTAATGCCTTATTATTTTCAAAATCCAAGTTTTTATTAAAAACTTTTAAATCTTCACAATTTGAAGAATGATTAGTCAATTCTGATTCAGAATAATTCATTTTTCTACCCCCATTTTCTTCTTAGAAAATCTTTTCTTTTTACCGTAGGGTGCATAATCCTTAATTGGTTTTCTAGGTTTCCTAGAAAAGGGTTTGTTTATTACAAACTTATCATAAAAACTACATAATTGTAATTTCTTCCGAAAACTAGGTTGTTTAAGCCTAATTTTATTGTGCAAAGGTATTACTACCTGAGAATAAACTCCAATTGTTTTGCCATCAGGATAGTCATTATTGGTATCTACTAAATCATAGGTTTTGACATTAGTGTAGTTATCTTGTTTTGTCCTATTTGATAACTCAATCAGATCATTAGCTAGTATAGGTCTAGGGGAATTATTGTTATTATCCCTAGTTGGCTTATCAATCCCTTCATTAACCTGATCTTGAACAACTAGCTTATGATTTTGAAATAAAGCTTATTTCTTAAGTCTTTGTCAAGAGTAGTTAAATCTAATTCTTTAATTTGTTCTTCTTGAAATTCTTCTAGATCCTGCATAAACTCCAAATCTGTCGTATTATCTATGCATTCAGAACTTTCAGCAATTGGGAGAGATTGGATACTACAATTATCTACCTCAATAATTTTTGGCGTAGCTATTTCTACGGACTTTTCAGTTTTACTTAACTGAAATTTTATTATTCTAATTAATCTATCAATTCTGTCCCGAAGTGAACTTATTTGTTCATCTAAATACAGATCAACATAACTATTGATTTGTTGACTAATTGCAGTAAGAGTTTCATCTTTTAATAACTCAGCAAAATCAACAAAACTGTGTCTTAAATCATTTTTCTCAATTTGAAAAAGTTGTTGTTGTGAATTCAACTTATAATTTCTTTCTAGTGTTAAAATATATTTTTCAACATAAGTAGAAATAAACCAAGGAACAAAGTTTAAAATTTTATTCTTTTGTTCACACAATTGATAAAATTCATTACTTAGAGTTTTTAACTCTACAGAATCATAAGATTCAAAAAACCATTTTCTAAATGAATTCCATTTTTCTGACTCAAAATTATTTTGAACAATTTTTCTTGCATGTGAACCAGGACTAAAATCTATTGTTTTGTCAGACATATTTAAAGAGCAAAATCCATGTCAGAATCTGTCAATTCCGGTTCTTTCATGTTAAGACCTTTAACGATGTTATTTTCATCTATTACAAGTCTATCAATTCTATCAGACTCTCTAAATTGAGATGTCGAAGCCCTATGTGACTCAATAGGTTGTTCAATTTTACAATCAAACGGAGAAATATAATTTCTCATTGAACTCGATTTACTAAGCCTAGAACCTGGTCTAGAGGACGACGAAGGTCTGCTTGTATTATCAAATTCAAGGATGATATTACCCTGAGGAGTTCTGATTAAATTGATTAAGTTGTTCTGGCATATTGGTTGAGGTGGAACAACTTCTTCTAAAATCCATTCTGTCGGGAACTCAATTTCTCCCCACTTAATCTTTCTCCTGGTCGAGATACTCGACTTACTAAAATTTGATTCAATTAAAACCGTTTCCTTAATTTGCTTATCCATTATCCTACACTAAGGATTAAGGGTAAACAGGGGTTTATAATAAGTCCTATAACAGATAGCTATTACTTCTGTTCCAGATTTATAATTGTAACCATTTGTTTTAACATTTAATGTTAAGGAATCCAAAATATTAACATCAGATAAAGATAGTTGCATATTTGGATAAACATTAAAGTAGACCGGGCCATGGGCCAAACTGGTCTGAACAATACCCATTAAAGATTGTTTATAATTAAGGTTCCTACCATCACGCAAAGCAGCAATAAAGCTTTCTGGTAAACCTTCAAGAGTCAATGGTTTAAACGCAATTTGTACTAAACCAATGTGAATAAACTTATAAGCATGCCTGTATAAAAGTAAATCACTTTCTTCAAGCAGTTTAATTGTTAACTCATCAGAGTTCATCCATTAGATAAGTGGACTATCCCTAAAATTGAACCTTGTTTAATTTATAAACTTGGAACTTTTGAGAAAATAGGTCTCAAACAAATTGTTAAAACAACTGAAGAAACAATTCCGCTGAACTTTGATGAGTTAACAATTAAACTGCTTGAAGAAAGTGATTTACTTTTATACAGGCATGCTTATAAGTTTATTCACATTGGTTTAGTACAAATTGCGTTTAAACCATTGACTCTTGCAGGTTTACCAGAAAGCTTTATTGCTGCTTTGCGTGATGGTAGGAACCTTAATTATAAACAATCTTTAATGGGTATTGTTCAGACCAGTTTGGCCCATGGCCCGGTCTACTTTAATGTTTATCCAAATATGCAACTATCTTTATCTGATGTTAATATTTTGGATTCCTTGACATTAAATGTTAAAACAAATGGTTACAATTATAAATCTGGAACACAAGTAATAGCTATCTGTTATAGGATTTATTATAAACCCCTGTTTACCCTTAATCCCCAGTGTAGGATAATGGATAAGCAAATTAAGGAAACGGTTTTAATTGAATCAAATTTTAGTAAGTCGAGTATCTCGACCAGGAGAAATATTAAATGGAAAGAAATTGAGTTCCCGACGGAATGGATTTTAGAAGAAGTTGTTCCACCTCAACCAATATGCCAGAACAACTTAATCAATTTAATCCAAACTCCTCAGGGTAATATCACCCTTGAATTTGACAATACAAGCAGACCTTCGTCGTCTTCTAGACCAGGTTCTAGGCTTAGTAAATCGAGTTCAATAAGAAATTATATTTCTCCGTTTGATTATAAAATTGAACAACCTATTGAGTCACATAGGGCTTCGACATCTCAATTTAGAGAGTCTGATAGAATTGATAGACTTGTAATAGATGAAAATAACATCGTTAAAGGTCTTAACATGAAGGAACCGGAATTGACGGATTCTGACATGGATTTTGCTCTTTAAATATGTCTGACAAAGATTTTAGTCCTGGTTCACAGGCAAGAAAAATTGTTCAAAATAATTTTGAGTCAGAAAAATGGAATTTATTTAGAAAATGGTTTTTTGAATCTTATGATTCAGTAGAGTTAAAAACTCTAAGTAATGAATTTTATCAATTGTGTGAACAAAAGAATAAAATTCTAAACTTTGTTCCTTGGTTTATTTCTACTTTTGTTGAAAAATATTTTTTAACACTAGAAAGAAATTATAAGTTGAATTCACAACAACAACTTTTTCAAATTGAGAAAAATGATTTAAGACACAGTTTTGTTGATTTTGCTGAGTTATTAAAAGATGAAACTCTTACTGCAATTAGTCAACAAATCAATAGTTATGCTGATATGTATTTAGATGAACAAATAAGTTCACTAAGGACAGAATTGATAGATTAATTAGAATAATAAAATTTCAGTTAAGTAAAACTGAAAAGTCCGTAGAAATAGCTACGCCAAAAATTATTGAGGTAGATAATTGTAGTATCCAATCTCTCCCAATTGCTGAAAGTTCTGAATGCATAGATAATACGACAGATTTGGAGTTTATGCAGGATCTAGAAGGATTTCCAGAAGAACAAATTAAAGAATTAGATTTAACTACTCTGGACAAAGACTTAAGAAATAAGCTTTGGAATCAAAATCATAAGCTAGTTGTTCAAGATCAGGTTAATGAAGGGATTGATAAGCCAACTAGGGATAATAACAATAATTCCCCTAGACCTATACTAGCTAATGAGCTGATTGAGTTATCAAATAGGACTAAACAAGATAACTACACTAATGTCAAAACCTATGATTTAGTAGATACCAATAATGACTATCCTGATGGCAAAACAATTGGAGTTTATTCTCAGGTAGTAATACCTTTGCACAATAAAATTAGGCTTAAACAACCTAGTTTTCGGAAGAAATTACAATTAGGTAGTTTTTATGATAAGTTTGTAATAAACAAACCCTTTTCTAGGAAACCTAGAAAACCAATTAAGGATTATGCACTCTACGGTAAAAAGAAAAGATTTTCTAAGAAGAAAATGGGGGGTAGAAAAATGAATTATTCTGAATCAGAATTGACTAATCATTCTTCAAATTGTGAAGATTTAAAAGTTTTTAATAAAAACTTGGATTTTGAAAATAATAAGGCATTAAATAAAATGCAATCCCAATTCAAAAATTTGGAAATCAATATGTTAAGTCTCCGATCAACTAGGGAAGAACCGACCTCTATGAATGATTTAATTATGGAGATTAATAATCTCAAAGACCAAATTCGAAAAATTAAAATGGATAATAAAAAATCTTGCCAAAATATCTCTGAAATTAGGAAAAATAATAATTTCCTATCTACTCTAGATATTTTTAAAACACAAAAGTGGCATGTCAAAATAACACTTTTAATTGATAGTTATTATTCAAAGGAATTTGTTGCTCTAGTTGATAGTGGAGCAGACCTAAATGTTGTCAGGGAAGGACTAATTCCAACAAGGTATTTTCATAAGACAACTCACACTTTGTCTCATGCACGATGAAATAACCTAAAAATCAATTATAAACTACCCAAAGCCAAGGTATGTGTAAATAAAAAGTGCTTACAAACTAGTTTTCTTCTTGCAAAAGATATCACTAGCCAAGTAATACTTGGAACCCCTTTTCTTACCAAAATATATCCTATCAAAAAAAATAGATCCAAAAGGAATAATAGGAACCTTTGAGGATAAGGATATAATTTTACAATTTATTACTGAACCTTTAGCAAAGGTTTTAAATGAAGTTTATAATAACACAACTGGTAAAGAAAATCAACTTTACTTTTTAAAACAGGAATTAAGCCTTCTTACTATAGAAGAAAGACTTCAAAAACCTAGACTAAAAGAAAAAAATAGAACTTCTTAATAATCAACTTGCTTTGGAAATCTGCAATGATCACCCCAATGCTTTTTGGGAAAGAAAGAAACATACTGTTTCTCTTCCTTATGAAGAAGACTTTAATGAACGAAAAATTCCAACAAAGGCTAGGCCTTGTCAAATGAATTTGGGATATTTAGAATTATGCAAAAAGGAAATTAAGTCCTTACTCGATAAAAAACTTATTAATAGTTCTAAATCACCTTGGTCATGTACTGCTTTTTATGTTAATAAAAATAGTGAGCAAGAAAGAGGGGTACCTAGGTTAGTAATAAACTATAAACCTCTTAATAAAGTTCTTAAGTGGATTCGAAATCATATCCCCAATAAAAAAGATCTATTAGACAGGTTATATAATGCTATAATCTTTTCAAAATTTGATCTAAAATCGGGATATTGGCAAATACAAATTGAAAAGGCTGACAGATATAAAACAACATTTAATGTCCCATTTGGACAATTCGAATGGAATGTCATGCCATTCGGAATAAAAAAATGCTCCTTCAGATATTCAAAAAATTATGAACGATATTTTTACTCCTTTTAGTGAATTTATTATCGTTTATATTGATGATATTTTAGTTTTCTCTAAAGACATCGAGATACATTTTAAACATCTGGAAATATTCAGAGAGATAATTAAAAAAAATGGTTTAGTAATATCTTTACCAAAAATGTTACTTTTTCAAACAAATATTAAATTTCTTGGCCATAACATCGAAAAGGGAAAAATTATTCCAATTAATAGATGCATTGAATTTGCTAGTAAATTTCCGGATATTATTACAGATAAAACCCAGCTTCAACGATTCCTAGGAAGTTTAAATTATGTTTCGGCTTATTATGAAAATGTTGCACAAGATACTGCTATTTTATATAATAGGCTGAAAAAACAACCTGTCCCATGGACCCAACAGCACACCGAAGCTGTTAAGAAAATTAAAACCAAAGTTAAAACTTTACCCTGATTAATGCTTTCAAATCCACAATGGAAGAAAATTATTGAAACAGATGCTTCTGACATAGGTTATGGAGGAATTCTAAAACAAATTAATCCGGAAACTAAACAAGAATACCTTGTTAGGTTTTACTCGGGAAAATGGAATAACGCACAAAAAGATTATGCAACTATTGCTGAAGAAATTCTAGCGATTGTTAAAAGCGTTTTAAAATTCCAAGATGATTTATACAACCAAAGTTTTATTATTAAAACGGATTGCAATTCAGCTAAATTTATGGCTAACAAAGATTTTAAGCATGATGTCTCTAAACAAATGTTTGCTAGATGGCAGGCTCATTTGGCCACTTTTGATTTTGAAATCATCTATAAAAAAGGAGAAGATAATAGTCTTCCTGATTTTTTAACAAGAGAATATATCCAATAATGTTTGGTTTTGCAGCATCTCTTAGACAGATGAATACATTCAAGATGTACGACAACATGCCCTTTTTCGCAAATAGGGTGACAATCCGAGACTCACCAAATCAAGAGATTAACTTCCAGATTGATGCAGAATTTATTTCCAGGGAAGCTAGTGGGCTTGACCATGATACTTTCTACCCCAATAAAATGGAAGAAGTCATTACTCTTTTAAACAATATGGAAGGGAGTACCGAGCCTTGGAAGCTTTTGGCAAAATACAACAAAGAGTACTGCAATGGTAGCTATCCCTTTAGGATTTACAAGAATCGAAACTTTTATGAGAATATACTCATAAAAAATGGTTGCCACATCTCTCATGTGACAAAAAGTCAACCAGAAGACTTCTGCTATAGCGAGATCATCATCAGAAGGATCATATCTTTTGAAGAATGGGGTTGTCCTATCAAAACAAGAAGGCTTCACTATATTGGAAAATATTTTTCAGACAGGCATACAGCAGAATACGACTACTTGGAATACATTGCTGCCTTCAATACCATCCTTCTCTGTCAAAATAATGGCAGAAATCATTTCTGGTTCATAACAATTGACCTGGAGGAAAAACACCCAGTTCTACCTTATTGGTTCATCAATTGGTGGAAGCATTTTGGCCCAGGAAAGGATTTTCACAAACTGCTCCCAGAAAGTTTTATGAATCTCTTTTTAAAATGGAAAGAAAACTCAGCACCTCCCTACCTAAAATATATGGAGAACAAGGAACAAGAGTATTCGCTGAGATTCTTTGACAAATTTTCCATCCCATACATCTGGAAATGGGAACCAGTATTTGGATATACAGACATGTTCATTAACTATATCCTTAATACCTTCCTCCCCTGCCTTAAACGAAAATCCTACTCAAAGTTTTGGGACGTAATTACGATTGATACAGGTTCAGGAAAAATCAGAAACTTTCTTCGAATCTGTCAAGTTAATCCCATTCAATGGATCCCTCATGAAGGCAGTATCTGGTGGATAGACCGTGAAGTAGTGTCTCTCAATAAAGAAGACTTGGAAGAATCTTCCCAGGCCCAGAAAGAAAAGGTGAAAGGTCCCATTTCTATAGAGGCTTTCACACAATGAAAGGTCCCAATTCTTTAGTAGCTTTCATGGAGGGCCCGGATGGTTAAAAAGGCAAAAAGCTTGCCATAGTGGAGAATCTCCACTGTTCATTAATAGTACATATTAGTGTGTTGTCGGTCCCACTTGTTTTGGACCTTGTCTTTCCTTTTGCACTATAAATATGTGTGTTTGTAGGAAGACAAGGAACATAACTTGGAAGAGCCTTCTCTCTTCTTCTCTCCTCCTCTGATCACTCTCCTCCTTCTCTCCTCTTTCCATTTTTCTCCTCCACTCTCCTTTTGTAAAATACTTTGAAGTTTGAATAAAGTTTGGAGTTCAACTGGTACAACCACCGTGAGTAAGCGTTTCTTTTATATTTTTGGTACTTAGGTAATATAGTATAATTTCTGATGGGTAGCCGAATCGGCTAAACCCAGTGATATGTGATGAATCGATCTCAACTTACATAACTATTCATGCTGTCTGCAAAGTTCCTGTATGAAGTATGAGAATGAAGATCCTATACAACTGACAGGTACCATAACCCATTTTAACCATTTATGTAAGGTTTGGATCCTTGACTCGGACGGGCCTACTCCTTTAGAGACCGTCTGAGCACTGCCAGTAATATGAGCCAAGTCTGTGACGGTCCCGACGGGCCTATTTCTGTAGCGGTTACTACAAACCTTCATGGACAGATTTGAATGGCTTAAGTACTGTAACTGGATTTGCTGATTACCAATCCAGATTACGGTACCCAGCAGTTCTCAGATCTGTACCATAGGAGGGTGATGTGCCCTACAGTAAGTAGTGACCATATGTGAACTGTCCGGACCTCTGAGCATCTTGTCCTTACAAATTTCGGTTAATTTAGGTAGTGGGTACTGTTAATATGTTTATGAATCCAGTCCTGTGCTAAGACTGGTTTGATAACTAGAACACCCCACCAGTGGTGGGTTGTAGAGTCTATATGGTCCTACTGGCGTTCATACCGTTCTTAAAGGTATTCGTGTTATGCGCTCAGGGTGGTCCTGCGGAAGGCTTGATAAGTCCCGCTTTAGCCGGAGTTGGCGTTAGGGCAGAAAGCCGTTAAGCCCGTGTTGGTTTAGAAGGGGACACGCGACCGAGTAAGCCGTACTGAACGTAGTAAGTGGTGACCGTTTGACTCTAGGTTCTTGGTTGTTATCTTAGAGTGGTCTTGTGTTAAGACCACTGCTTAGTCTTAACATAGTACGTAGTTCTCACTGTGCACATACTTCTCTCTTTTGGTATCCGAGCCGTGGTGGAATAGTGTATGTATTTTGTACGTAGATTTGTCACATATCCTTCTTTGTCATGAACCTTTTCAGACACCAGAAACTAACTAAGAATAAGTTGAAAGAAGAATATGACCTTCCAACAAATCTTGATAGTCTTAATAAGTGGACTATCCCTAAAATTGAACCTTGTTTAATTTATGAATTTGGAACTTTTGAGAAAATAGGTCTCAAACAAATTGTTAAAACAACTGAAGAAACAATTCCGCTGAACTCTGATGAGTTAACAATTAAACTGCTTGAAGAAAGTGATTTACTTTTATACAGGCATGCTTATAAGTTTATTCACATTGGTTTAGTACAAATTGCGTTTAAACCATTGACTCTTGAAGGTTTACCAGAAAGCTTTATTGCTGCTTTGCGTGATGGTAGGAACCTTAATTATAAACAATATTTAATGGGTATTGTTCAGACCAGTTTGGCCCATGGCCCGGTCTACTTTAATGTTTATCCAAATATGCAACTATCTTTATCTGTCTAAAATTATAGGAACAGCTGCACCAAGTTTACAGCCGCCTCCTATGATTAAGGATTTTAAATTTAAACCAATGAACGAAATTGAAGACTTTCTAGGTGAACAATTTAAAAATATGAAATTATCAACTCTTGATAAAAACTTTATGTACAAGCTTATAGAAAATCCAAATTATAAGCAGGTTTATCAAGATCAAATTAATAGATTACATAAATGGGCAGATAGGCCAACTACGGGAAAATATTATTACCCTAGACCAATGCCTGTAGATATAATGATTGAAGAATCAAATGAGATAATAATGAATTCTTATAGTAGCGGTAATATCTATGAATGGAACATAGATGGTTATGCTAATCAACAAATTCATAATACAATGCATAGAATGTTAATGTATTCCACGGTTTGTTTAACTAGCAGTAATAGTGATCGAGTCACTGCTAATATGATTATGGCTGGTTTCTCAGGCCAGTTAAAAGGATGGTGGGATAATTATCTCACACAAGAAGAAAAAAATGATATTATGAATAATGTTAAGCAAGAAGGTAATAACCTTGTTGAAAATGCTGTCTATACACTGGTTGTTAGCATAATTGAACATTTCACGGGAAAATACTCTAATAATAGTGAAATTATTAAAACCTTACTACAAAACCTTAGGTGCAAAACACTTACGGATTTTAGATGGTATAAGGATACTTTCTTGTGTAGAGTTATGGAATTACCCGAGTGTAATAGCACTCATTGGAAGTCAAAATTTATTGATGGTTTGCCTAGTCTGTTTGCTGAAAGGATTAGAAAAATTCTTCGAGGAAATTATCCTTCTATTCCCTATGAGCTTTATACTTATGGTAAATTAATTGGTGTTTGTACTCAGGAAGGAATAATTTTGTGTAATGAAATTAAGTTAAATCAGCAACTTAAAAGACAGTTTTATGGAGAAATCGCAATTAGGCAATTCCTGTGACCAATTTGCAATTGACAACCCTTCTTCTAGCAAACCTAGAAAACCTAAGAAGGACTATACTCCCTATCATAAAAAGAAGAGATTTTCTAAAAAGAAAATAGGGGGTATAGAGGAGCAACCTAAAGAGCGTAATTACACTAGAAAAAATAGATGGCAGGATAGAAAGTCAATGACTTGTCATAAGTGTGGCAAAAAGGGCCACTTCGCCAATAATTGTTGGGTTAATCATAAGATTAATAATCTCGAAGAATCTGATAAGATTAAAAACATTATTTCAAAGATTCTTCTTAATGATAGTTCAGAATCAGAATTAACTGATCATTCTTCAACTAGTGAAGAATTAAAGGTTTTAAGGAATGAAACCTCGGACACTGAATCAAATTCAGAATGTGTTCCTTGTAATCAAGGGCAGCCCTGTCATAAGCAGGATTCTGAAGATGATGAGGCATTATATAAAATGCAGTCCCAATTTCAAGATTTGAAAATTAACATGTTAAGTTTTAAACCTGCTATGGAATTACTGGAGGATATTAAAGACCCTGAAATTAGATTAAAAATTATGGAAAAGCTTAATATACAGCTTAACTTGACTACGGGAACTTCTAAATCACAAGAAGTTCATAAGGAAATAATTAAACCTAAGCCTTACCTAATGGATGAAGTTTATAGACAAATCAGGCAGAAAACGGAAGTAGAAAAACCTACTGCTATGCGTGATTTACTAATTGAGATTAATAATCTGAAAATAGAGATTCAGGCCATTAGGATAGACAATAAGAGTCTTGACCAAAGAATTTCTAAAATTGAAAAGGGAAAAGAAGTAATAACTTCGCATTATGATAATTTTGATAGGAATTTTAAAAATTACTTTACAATCTCATATCAAAACTTTACTACTGATCAAGAAAAAACTTTGGATCAATATAATGATAAACAATTTTTATCTACTTTAGAAATGTTTATTACTCAGAAATGGCTGGTTAACATTACTTTGTTAATTAATAATGACTACTCAAATGAGTTCGTTGCTCTCATTGATAGTGGAGCAGATTTAAATGTCATCCAGGAGGAATTAATCCCTAAAAAATATTTTCATAAAACAACGCATACTTTATCTCATGCGGGGGGGGGGGGGGGGGGGGGGGGGAATAATCTCCAAATTAATTATAAATTGCCTGAAGCTAAAGTATTCATTGATAAAAAATGCATACAAACTAGTTTTCTTTTGGCAAAAGATGTTACAAATCAAGTAATACTGGGAACACCTTTTTTGACAAAGATCTACCCTCTAAAAAAGGTTGATGAAAGAGGTATTATTAGAACTTTGGGTGAAAATAATATCACTTTGCGATTTATAACTGAACCCCTAACAAAGGTTCTTCACGAAGTATATGACAATATGACCAACAGAGAAAATCAATCTCATTCCCTGAAACATGAATTAAATGTTCTTAGGGATATGCTTCAATCCCGGAAATCTCCCTGGTCAGGTACGCCTTTTGATTTTAAGAAGCATTATGAGCAAGGTAAAGGAATCTCCAGACTAATTATTGGTTATGATCCCTTTATCAAAATTTTAAATTCAATTAAAAGACTAATAAAAATGTCTAAAACAGGAGTGATGATTCATAATAATGAGTTATTAGAAAACCTGAAAAATATTCATGCTCCTGATTATAATAAAATTATCTTAAATAATAATGTTTCATTTTATCTTTTTGAAACATCTTATTTTCAACGTCCAGGTGATACGTTGGCAAGAATGTCCAGTGATATACCACCTATTGCAACTTTTGTCACCATTAGGGAAAGATCCAGATTCCAAGGTAATATTCCTTTTCCTACGGGCAACAATTCATCCTATGATATGGTAACCGCAATGGAAACCAGTGGAATGAATTTTACCACTTACCACCAAAACAATTATGAGGAAAATATCTTCGTCTTCCCTTTCAACCCTCAAGAGAATGAAACCCCACCTTGGACCCTGTTAAAAAATTACAACAGATCCTATCCTTTCCACAGCTTTCGTGACCAAAATTTCTATGAAAATATACTCATAAAAAATGGCTGCCAAATTTCCCATGTTACCCGAACACAACCAGGAGACTATATTTTCACTGAGCTGGTCGTTAAAAGGATAATATCCTTGCAAGAATGGGGAGGTGACCCAAAAATCACTAGAAGATTCCGTTACACCAGTAAAACAGACTCCAACCAGCAGGTGGCGAATTATGATTACACGGACTATATGGATGCTTTTCATAAAGTCCCCCTATATTAGAACTCCAGAAGAAAACATTTCTGGTTTATCTCGGTCCACCCTAATAATGAAGAAACCAAGATACCCTTTTGGTTTATCAAATGGTGGCAACAATTTGGTCCTTCAAAAGAAGCTATTCCAGCTGCTTAGGATCCGCCTGAGAACTTCAAGAAAGCATTCTCCGAATGGATCAACAATACTCCAACCCTCATTTTGAGATACCAAAATGAAGAATTCAAGCCAGAAGAATTATTTTCTCTTCTCTATTTTGCGAAGTTCTCAATTCCGTACATCTGGCACCAGTGCGCGATTGTGCCTATATCTTCAACACTCTTATTCATTACCTCAAGCGAAGATCTTACTCAAAAATATGGGAAAAATCGGAGCTCGATCCAACGTCTAAGAAACTTCGTGACTATATCATGGTTTTTCAAATGGTCCCAGTAATTATCAGCACCAGCAAAAATGAAAATTATGAGAGTAATTCAGTTGCTGAAATGGGTGAATCATCCCGGGTTAAAAACAAGAAGTGAAAGGTCCCATTTTTATAGAGGCTTTCACACAATGAAAGGTCCCATTTCTCAAGTGGCTTTCATGGAGGGCCCGGATGGTTGAAAAAGAAGGCAAAAAGCTTGCCATAGTGGAGAATCTCCACTGTTCATTATAGTACATATTAGTGTGTTGTCGGTCCCACTTGTTTTGGACCTTGTCTTTCTTTTTGCACTATAAATAGGTGTGTTTGTAGGAAGAGAAAAACACAACTTGGAAGAGCCTTCTCTCTTCTTCTCTCCTCCTCTGATCACTCTCCTCCTTCTCTCCTCTTTCTAGTTTTCTCCTCCACTCTCCTTTTGTAAAATACTTTGAAGTTTGAATAAAGTTTGTAGTTCCACTAGTACAACCACCGTGAGTAAGTGTTTCTTTTATATTTTTTGTACTTAGTTAATATAGTATAATTTCTGATGGGTAGCCGAATCGGCTAAACCCAGTGATATGTGATGAATCGATGTCAACTTACATAACTATTCATGATGTCTGCAAAGTTCCTGTATGAAGTATGAGAATGAAGATCCTATACAACTGACAGGTACCATAACCCATTTTAACAATTTATGTAAGGTTTGGATCCTTGACTCGGACGGGCCTACTCTTGTAGAGACCGTCTGAGCACTGCCAGTAATATGAGCCAAGTCTGTGACGGTCCCGACGGGCCTATTTCTATAGCGGTTACTACAAACCTTCATGGACAGATTTGAATGGCTTAAGTACTGTAACTGGATTTGCGGATTACCAATCCAGATTACGGTACCCAGCAGTTCTCAGATCTGTACCATAGGAAGGAGATGTGCCCTACAGTAAGTAGTGACCATATGTGAACTGTCCGGACCTCTGAGCATCTTGTCCTTACAGATTTCGGTTAATTTAGGTTGTGGGTACTGTTAATATGTTTATGGATCCACTTCTATGCTAAGATTGGTTTCATAACTAGAACACCCCACCAGTGGTGGGTTGTAGAGTCTATATGGTCCTACTGGCGTTCATACCGTTCTTAAAGGTATTCGTGTTATGCGCTCTGGGTGGTCCTGCGGAAGGCTTGATAAGTCCCGCTTTAGCCGGAGTTGGCGTGAGGGCAGAAAGCCGTTAAGCCCGTGTTGGTTTAGCCCAAAGGGGACACGCGACCGAGTAAGCCGTACTGAACGTAGTAAGTGGTGACCGTTTGACTCTAGGTTCTTGGTTGTTGTCTTAGAGTGGTCTTGTGTTAAGACCACTGCTTAGTCTTAACATAGTACGTAGTTCTCACTGTGCACATACTTCTCTCTTTTGGTATCCGAGCCGTGGTGGAAATAGTGTATGTATTTTGTACGTAGATTTGTCACATATCCTTCTTTGTCATGAACCTTTTCAGACACCAGAAACTAAATAAGAATAAGTTGAAAGAAGAATATGACCTTCCAACAAATCTTGATAGTCTTAATAAGTGGACTATCCCTAAAATTGAACCTTGTATAATTTATAAACTTGGAACTTTTGAGAAAATAGGTCTCAAATAAATTGTTAAAACAACTGAAGAAACAATTCCGCTGAACTCTGATGAGTTAACAATTAAACTGCTTGAAGAAAGTGATTTACTTTTATACATGCATGCTTATAAGTTTATTCACATTGGTTTAGTACAAATTGCGTTTAAACCATTGACTCTTGAAGGTTTACCAGAAAGCTTTATTGCTGCTTTGCGTGATGGTAGGAACCTTAATTATAAACAATCTTTAATGGGTATTGTTCAGACCAGTTTGGCCCATGGCCCGATCTACTTTAATGTTTATCCAAATATGCAACTATCTTTATCGGATGTTAATATTTTGGATTCCTCAACATTAAATGTTAAAACAAATGGTTACAATTATAAATCTGGAACAGAAGTAATAGCTATCTGTTATAAGATTTATTATAAACCCCTATTTACCCTTAATCCCCAGTGTAGGATAATGGATAAGAAAATTAAGGAAACGGTTTTAATTGAATCAAATTTTAGTAAGTCGAGTATCTCGACCAGGAGAAAGATTAAGTGGGAAGAAATTGAGTTCCCGACGGAATGGATTTTAGAAGAAGTTGTTCCACCTCAACCAATATGCCAGAACAACTTAATCAATTTAATCCAAACTCCTCAGGGTAATATCACCCTTGAATTTGATAATACAAGCAGACCTTCATCGTCCTCTAGACCAGGTTCTAGGCTTAGTAAATCGAGTTCAATGAGAAATTATATTTATCCGTTTGATTATAAAATTGAACAACCTATTGAGTCACATAGGGCTTCGACATCTCAATTTAGAGAGTCTGATAGAAATTATAGACTTGTAATGGATGAAAATAACATCGTTAAAGGACTTAACATGAAGGAACCGGAATTGACGGATTCTGACATGGATTTTGCTCTTTGAATATGTCTGACAAGACAATAGATTTTAGTCCTGGTTCACAGGCAAGAAAAATTGTTCAAAATGATTTTGAGTCAGAAAAATGGAATTCATTTAGAAAATGGTTTTTTGAATCTTATGATTCAGTAGAGTTAAAAACTCTAAGTAATGAATTTTATCAATTGTGTGAACAAAAGAATAAAATTTTAAACTTTGTTCCTTGGTTTATTTCTACTTATGTTGAAAAATATATTTCAACACTAGAAAGAAATTATAAGCTTAGTGCGGGTAGAAATGTTACTCAGGTTTATCCACCTCACCAACCCTTTCAAATTGAGAAAAATGGTATTAGTCATAATTTTGTTTCTTTTGCTAAGTTATTAGAAGATGATACTCTTCCTGCAACATGCCAACAAATTAATAATATCATCAAACAAAACAATTATTCTAGTCTGTATTTGTGTATCCTTGGAGAACAAATTAGTTCTTTACAAAACAGAGTAGAACAATTAATTAGTCTTTTAAAAGCTAAATCAGTAATAACTGAAAAACCGGTAGAAATATCTACGTCAAAAATTATAGGAACAGCTGCACCAAGTTTACAGCCGCCTCCTATGATTAAGGATTTTAAATTTAAACCAATGAAAGAAATTGAAGACTTTCTAAGTGAACAATTTAAAAATATGAAATTATCAACTCTTGATAAAAACTTTATGTACAAGCTTATAGAAAATCCAAATTATAAGCAGGTTTATCAAGATCAAATGAATAGATTACATAAATGGGCAGATAGGCCAACTACGGGAAAATATTATTACCCTAGACCAACGCCTGTAGATATAATGATTGAAGAATCAAATGAGATAATACTGAATTCTTATAGTAGCGGTAATATCTATGAATGGAACATAGATGGTTATTGATGGACCATAATTATACGAATCATAAACACAGTTAAACCCACCAAATTAGACTGTTTGTCTATTTAACTTTTGCTTGTTAGTTCTGATATTTATCTACAGGGTATTTTGGAGCCTAGAGAGAATACACGCTAAGGAGGAGTTTTTTCGCTGAAAATATATTACGAGTCATTCCAAGGTCACGACCAGATGCCGACTGAAGAAATCTCAAGATCCTGACGTGGAATCACTCAAAACAAGTCCAACTGAAGAGCAATCAAAGTCAGACCGGAGCTGAAAGGAGCCGATGGCTTTTGGAAAAGATCACATAACCTCTTCTCTTCCTCACACATGGGCGGCTAAGGGGAGGAGGCTCCTCCTCACATGAGGGGGGGGGGGGGGGGGCGCTAAATGGGAGGAGGCTCCTCCTCACATGGGCGGCTATTTGCTCCTCTCCACAACTTCATGCCATGTGTCTTCATCCTCCACCACATCTTCTTCCTCCCCTTAGCTATAAATACCCCCTCCCCTTCACTTGTAAACACATCCCATACGCATCCCACAATCCATACTTCACTTATCTCTCTAGACTTTTGGGCACTTTTGTACGCTTTTGTTTGAAATCTATAATACTCCTGTTGGTTCTTGAGTATTATAGTAGTTTTAGAGAATACTCCTGTTGGTTCTTGAGTATTCTAGTAGTTTTTGAGAATACTCCTATTGGTTCTTGAGTATTCTCCTTTACTTACTGTCTTTCAAAAACCATCGAGTACTTAGCTATGGTATCCACCTCTATGGATATTCGTAGCTAAACTCTTCATTCGGTTAAAGGGGTGTACTTGTATCATAAAATGTTTTAGGCCATATTTTAGTGGCTCTTTTTTGTATTCAAAACTTGTTCTATGTGCCATATATTAGGTTAGAACTTCCAAGGTTGAGTGGATGCTTGGAATGGCAAAGCTCTTCCGTGGGACTTCGTAAACATACTCGGATAAGTGAATGCTTGGGATGGGAAAGCTTATCTAAGGAGTTTGACCTCTCTAAAACACCATTTGGTTGGTCGGGAATGACTGATCAAATGGATGCACATAGGCTAATATACCTTGGAATGAGGTATTAGTCTAAATAGAACAAGTGCTCTACGACCTTGGAATGGGCTAGACAGTGTGGCAAATCGAGTGCTTTGAATGGCCTTGATACACGTTTGAATACTTAGAATGATCACTAAAGGTCAATGATAAACAGGCTATGATGCAAGGCCCCCGAAACCGAATGTTTTCCTTAATTTCAAACACCACCTGCATTTACTTTCTTAGTATAAACTGCCTTATCAACTGCTCACCTCCCGGAAGACTTGCCAATCACGCAACAACCGCTGTAAGTCTTCTTCCTTTTATTTTCAGTATTTACTTTTCTGTCATTTACCTTTCCGCATTAAAAACCAAAACCAACCAAAAAACACTTACTTTTCCGCACTAAAACCTCAATCAACCTAAAACACGCTCCCTCCCTGTACGATCCCTCAAAGAACAACTTATCCCCCTAATTCTCTTGGGTTCGACCCCTACTTACCACTTGCTACCCATTAGTAAAGTCGCGAGTAGCGGACTTATAAATTTATTCTTGACGTTTGCACACGACGACTGTGCGTCCGTCAAAATTGGCGCCGTTGCCGGGGAATTAGTTACTTAATCGGATAAGTTATTTGAATCGATACTCGCTTCAAAACAACCATGTCTCGCGTAGGAAGCCACGATAACTACTATGAGGATGACAACTACCGTGCACCTACTATGGGAGAACTCAATGCCCCAGATTTTGCAACGCAGCCGTGGTGCATTTGCGAGGGCCCTGAACTAGAAAACATTGCCGTCGACATGTCTGTGGTTCACAATTTGCCAAAGTTCTCAGGAACTAATGGAGAATCAGCAATGACTCATCTCCATCGCTTACATGGCACTAGCCAAATTTTAAAGCCCAATCGAGTGAATATAGATGACTTCAAGTTGAAAGCGTTCTATTTTTCCCTCATTGACTCGGCAAGCGACTAGTTCCTTTCATTACCTTCGGGAAGCATCAGAACATGGGTTCAGATGTAAGGGAAATTCCTGGACAAATACTACCCAGCGATAAAAGCAATGCAAGTAAGAAGGCAACTACAGGACATAAGGCAGGAACCTTACGAAACCATGTACGACTACCTGGAGAAATTCAACCACCTGGAAAGAAGCTGCTGCACTCTTGGACTACCCGAGAAGCTCATCATCGAGTACCTGATTAATGGACTAAGTGAGTTAGACAAAAAGCTCCTAGACGCCTCAGCTGGAGGATCCATGATGAATCTATCGTTAAGTAGCATAAGGGATCTCATCACCAAGGTTGCTGAAAATGCTCGGTTTAGAGAGGAGACTACTCGTCAAGATGAATTCTTCCTAACAAAAAACGTATCACGAGCCGAGACATCAGTAAACTCCATGCCAGAAGAGATGAGACAAATGAAGGAAATGATGATGCAGCTCTTACAAAAGCAGACAGTTCAAGTAAGACCTTGCGAGTTTTGTGGCTCTACGGACCACAAGACTGATGCATGCCCATCCATGATCGAAGTCAACCCGGTGGTGGCCAATACAGTAGGAGGATATCAAGGATACAATGACAACGAAAAAAACAAACCAAGCCGACAGTATAATCAAGCAACCAACCCGAGCTGGCATAACAACAGCTATTCTCAAGAAGAAACACAACCAGCTGTCCCTCAACTAGCCAAGTCATTCTATCAACCGATCCACCAACAGTACAACCAGGACGCCCCACCAGCAGGCCAGTACCAAGCAAACTCGAGCAATCATCAAGGACCAAACAAGTCACTTGAGGACATGATAACGCAATTGTCAGGGACTGTGCAGCAGTTGAGCACTACTATTCATCAAAACCAAGCCAAAACAAAGGGAGAATTATCGGACTTGAAGAACTCGCTGTCTCAGTGACCGCACACGCTAATGAGTCCGGCAGACTCCATTCACAAACCATCCAAATCATGGAAGATGTGAATGCCTTGACTCTTAGGAGTGGAAAAACGCTTGTCGGCAAACCTCTGGAGCAAGAGGAGGACAAAGACCCAAGGTTGCCCGGAGAAGAGGAAATGAGGCCAGAACCTCTTGAAACTATAGAGGATGATGCGACCGATAAAGATGACGACATATTTGAGGAAGAGCGGGACGTAACCGAAGAAGAAGAGAATACGTCCAAGGAACACAGGCCTGGCCCGGTGCCCAGAACCGAAACCCCTAAAATCAGCGCAACACTTCCATTTCCAGTACCGGTGACAGGCGCCG
Organism: Rhodiola kirilowii; assembly: GCA_033675215.1. Classification (NCBI taxonomy): domain Eukaryota; kingdom Viridiplantae; phylum Streptophyta; class Magnoliopsida; order Saxifragales; family Crassulaceae; genus Rhodiola; species Rhodiola kirilowii. The sequence goes on from CM066199.1 coordinate 23,077,251, forward strand.
TTTGACCTGCAAATTTAAATTTATAATTCCTTGCGAAAGACTAGTGTAGTGGCAAGCAAGGGTCGAACCCTAGAGAGCTAGATTGGTTACTACTTTGTTCTGAAATAGGAAGGAAAAGGCAATTGGGTGAAAGTATGGATTAGGAAACAACTATAAGTCACGAAAATAGCAAGGATGTAAATATCAGAGAGAAATATTCAGATTAGGGTTTTATTGTGACTTGTTTTATCATAGACTTTCTAAGTATCTAATTCGTGTTTTAAGTGTGGTTGTCCCGACAAAGGTGACTTCCCAAGTAACCCGACAAAGGTGTTACGCCACAACCTAATTCCCCTAAGTTTAATAACCCGACAAAGGTGTTATTTAACTTAGACGTGCTACCTATCCAAACGACAAAGTATTAGATAGATGATTAATATAGAAATATTGTGCAACTAGGTTTCACGACAAAGTATACGCCTAGTCTAGCAATATTTCATGGAATTCATGCACGAGAATTAGTAAAACATAGAATATAGCATTAAGAACCAAGTCTCAAAAACATAATCACAATATATTAAACCCTAATCCGAATAGAGAGTTTAGTTACACATGGCCATGGAAATAATGCAGAAAATAAAAGAACAATAATACTTCACTAAATAACCGAGAATTAGGGCTGGCCGAGAGTGGAGGAGCTACGGCCGTGTGTGATGAGAGGAGAGACTCGAATGAGTGTGTGGGACGAGTATTATGCCTTGAATGCTCCTCCTTATATAGAGTTTTGAAAACCCTAAAGTTCCCAAAATAAGCACAAGATAATTATGGAAATATTCCCATAATAATCTTGCTTTATCTTCAAGCCATCTAGATCCTTCCTGAACGTTCCAAAACCATAGCTTTTAATTTTGCCCTAGATGTGACTTGGGCTGGACGGATGTGATGCCAAAAGATGGGCCGAGATCTAACGTCTTCCGCGGACGCCTCTTGTATTTCCTTCCCGCGGACGTCTCTAGAATTATCATAAAGCACAAGACCTCCGCGCCCTAAATGGTGAAGACGTCCGCGAATTGCACTGCTGAAAGTTCCAAAGTGCTTCGGTCTTCATTTCTTTCCGCGCCAAACTTCGTCAAATGCTGATAAGCCGGTCCATAATTCCTTGTGATGTTTACAGCTTCAAAAGCCGCCTTTTGAGTGCGATTCCTCCTAGAGCTTCCAAATCACCTGAAACACGAAACAATACTAAAAAGTAACTGTTCGTATAATAGAGTGCAGGAATTGGTGGGAATTAATGACTCGATGAGTTGTATAAATACGGCTCATCAAACCACACCACACTTAAACTTGTTCGTCCCGAACAGAACTAGATCAAATGAGGAACAAACTAATGTAACACCACAATGCTTCGGTCATCCTAGACAGGCTACATGGTTATGACTCGGCTACTATAGATCCCACCTTCTATGCATGCTCGTTACTAATGTCTTTGTGCGAAAACATGGGTTAAAGATACGTGTTACCTTTGGGCCGAGATGCAAATCAATTCGGATGTATCGGGAGGTAGCCCTTCTATAGACCCATGAACTGCATTCGCGGACTCGAACTCGCTGCTATATGGTTATGCTTTGCTACTTTTTCTTGCACGTGATTGATTCGAGCTTTAAAGTGTTTGAGTGCTTTTTGGCCGGCTATAGTGTCATCGGATCTGATATTTTAATGATGCTTTCACTTGATTTCGTGTGGACTATCACAATGATGGTGGATTGTTGCTTTGTAGTGCGGATTGTGACTTGCTCGAACCGTGATTCCTTTTGCTTTCGACGCGAGTCAAGCCAAGGGTCGCTTGTCTATTTTCCCGGCTACTTGGACTAGGAACCTTCTTGCTCTCACTCATCCTTGCCCTTTTGACACGGGTCAAGTCAAAGGTCTCTTGCCTATTTTCTCGGCTACTCGGACTAGAGCTTGGACGGTGTGATGTATTCCCGTCCCGACCAACCGCAAAGGTTACCGCAGTGGTGGAGCAGACTCGTACTATGTTGCCTCGAAGTGCTAGCCTCCACAAACTCCACATAACCATATATCTGAGTTCGGTCTTTGAATGATCTGTCAAGTCTCTCTAGGGCATTTCTATCAACTCCACATCCCTGTTTATCTCAACTAACAAAGGCACGCAAAAATTTTAAAATCACACGTTAGTCGCACAAATCAATTTTCACCAAAGACATGCATGTAATCGGCTCTATCTATTTCACCTAATCATTATCCAATACTGCAAGTCTAGGAAATAGTGAAGTATCATGTACAAAAATTTAAAAAATGACTCAAAACGTGCTGACTCTGTGCAGGGTGCAGGAAATAGACGTGCTGACTCAATACTGACTCTCCCACCCCACACTTTTGAAATAAGCCGTGTCCTCACGGTACGACTTAAATCAAGACTCACAATGCATGCAATAAATAAAAGGAAAGGGAAGCGGTAGAACGGGACTCCCCTCGTGTGATGTGTGACGACCAGGAATGGCTGATTATTCTCCTATGAGCCCTCAAAGAGAGCCCCATCGAAGCTCGTGTCGCAACGTGAGTTCGTTGCACACTGAAAGGTCTGCGTCAATGACATTAAGACGAATAAAAGATTCCCAGGAGGTTGGAGGAGTCACAGCGGTCTCACTTAAAACCCAACCTCCTTAGACTCGTAAGTCTTTGTGACAGAATCTTTAAACGCTCATGTTTCTTGACACAACTTATTCGAGGTGTGAACTACTCATGTCGGATACAGTCTGATATTGGAGCGAAGCAAGTCCGGGCTAAAATGCGTAGCGCAGCAGGCAAAATGCGTAGCCCCGTACTTGTTTGTTCGGTCGGCCTGGTCCAGTCCCTACACAATGAAACCAATTCCTTCCCAAGGTACAATGTGATAATGATGACTCAAAACAAACATAATAAGTAAATAAACTGAAATGTAAAAGAAATGCAAACCGTGCAGGGCTGCCTCCCTGCGAGCGCCTTTGTTTAACGTCGTTGGCTCGATTGTACCTCCTCTAAGGATCACAAGTTAGGATCCCATGGGCGTGTGAGGTCATACTTCTTCTCAGCTTCTCCTTTAGTTCGCCCATAATGCTCATCCAGCTGTTCACTCGGCTCTGCTCTCCAATGTTCAGACCGTTTCTTCTTCACATACCTCCGAGAGGATGAGGGTATCTCGGCCATAGCTGCTGGCCTAGTAGTCTGTATAGCCTGCTCTGGTGGGTCTGGAACTAGGGTATCGTACTCTGATGTGTGCACAATGTCTGGCGGTTTCCTTGTGCATGGACGATCGTCATCCTCGTAGACATAGAAGTCTGCTTCCTTCCCACCGAATGATAATGACAGTAAGCCTATGCCCATGTCAATCCGGGTCTTGGTGGTGTAGTGGAATGGCCGTCCCAAAATAAGCTCTGGTGGTTTGCCTTTTCTAGATTTTTCCATCTGCAAGACATAGAAATCTGCAGGCACAGCAAGATCTCCTACTCGGAGGGTTAGATCTTCAAACAATCCAGTAGGGCGAACACAAGACTTATCCCCTAATTCTATAGACAGCCTAGGCGGTTTCAGTGGGCCAAGACCCAGCGAGCAATAAATAGAGTAAGGCATGACATTGATGGCAGTACCCAAGTCTATTAAGCAGTGAGGTATTTGGGTTTTACCGATACCACAGGTGACCGTGAAGGCCCCTGGGTCCTACTCTTTCCCAAAGGTGTCTCATGGCTCGCAGTGGGTGCATGCCTAATCATCTGGTTGTTCTGTGTAGGCCTCACCACCAAGCTCATCTCTGGTTCAGTTTTCTTGGTCACATGGCTTTCCGGAGCAACTACCTGCATAGCATAAGAGAAACCGTGAGTGTCGGCGTCCTTGGCTGCAAGGGCCGGTTCTTCCTTTGTTGGTTCGGTGGTCTCCTCGAATGCTGCATCCACATTTATCACCTCCACTTGGCTAACGTTCCCTCTTGGATTTTGAACTGTCTGTGAGGGAAGTCGTCCCGTGTTGCCTTCGAGCCTTGAGACTATTGTGGCCATCTGGGACATCTGCTTCTGTAGGTCGGTTATTTCCCCGTCGGTTTTGGCCATGTACTGGTTCAAGGTTGTATTGATCTGCTGGTTGCTAGCCATCATCTCCTTCATCATGTCCTCCAGGGATTTATTTTGATTTCTCGGGCCCGGTTGATTGTTGTTCGGCCCTTTCTACTGATACTGCCCAGGTGCACTCTGTCAAAACTGATGATGTGGGTGCTGGTAGGGCTGCTGAGTCTGCTGAGGTATATTCTGTCGTGCTGGCTGCTGTTGCTGATTGTTGTTCCTCCAGGTCTGTCCATTGACCCCTTGATTGGGCGCTACTGCGCCATACTGTCTGACTGGCCCTAGCTGGTTACCATAGTTCTGATAATTGCCCACTGCATTGATATCAGCCTGGACGTCTTCTTGTAAGGTCGGGCACTCGCCTGTCTTGTGATCTGTAGCTGTACAGAACTCACATGGCTTGACCTGGACTGGTTGCCTTCGGACCACATGCTTCATCAGCTCCCTAATTTCCTTCATTTCTGCGGCCATAACACTGATTAAGGGCTCAACCGTTGACACGTTCTTTGTTCGGGCATACTCGTCTTCTTTTGTTGACTCATCCTGGAAGCGCTCACTTTCTGCCACTGATATGATCTTCTGCTTTACTCTGGCTGGCGTCAGGTTCATGAGATTACCTCCAGCTGAGGCTTCCAATAGCTTCCTTTCTAGCCTGCGCAGTCCATCTAGCATATACTCGACGATGACTTTCTCTGGGAGCTCGAGGTTGCAGCAACTCTTTTCCAAGGCCAGGAACTTCTCCACATACTCGTACATAGTCTCATTTGGGCCTTGCTTGAGCTCTTGCAACTGCTTCCGGACTTGCGCTGCACGCCCAGCTGGATAGTATTTGCTGACGAATTGCTTTTGCATCTCGTCCCATGTGTAGATACTATCGAGGGGCAAGGATAGAAACCAATCTGTGGCAGCGTCTGTAAGTGAGAAGTAGAACGCCTTCAGCTTGAAAATTTCGACGTCGGCTACGTGTGTTTTCAGGTTCAAGCATAACCCGTGATACTGTGTCAGGTGAGATGTAGCAGACTCTCCCTTGGTTCCAGAGAACTTGGGTAGATGATGGACGACTAAGGTGCTGACTGTTATGGCTGCGAGGTCCGGTCCCTCATAAATAGGCCATGTCTGGTCTCTGAAATTGGGAACCGAGAGCTCGCCCATGGTGGGTCCTTCATCTTCGTCCTCCTCATCGTCTCTGACTACTGGTTGGCGTGGGGGTCTCTGAGGTGGTGGGTATGGATGTTGTGGATGGTATGGTAGTGGTGGGTACTGTGGTGGGTATTGGGGGTATGGTGGTTGTGGGTATTGTGGATACGGTGGTGGTGGATACTGCTGATATGGTGGTGGATACTGAGGGTACTGTGGATATTGCGGTTGGTTTTGGTTTTGTTGGTTTTGTTGTTGTTGAAATTGTCCCGGGATAGCCCCTCGGATTTCTCCATTCTGTACCTGTTCGACTTCATTATTTTGACTGTTGTCACCGACTATACTTCCTGCATGAGACATGTTGCAAGAAATAGCAAGCACCGAGATAGAAAACACCGAAATAGCAAGCACAGACTAGCAACAAAGGATCCCCAGGAGAGTGGAGGAATCACAACGGTCTCACTTAAAACCCACACTCCTTAGACTCGTAAGTCTTGGTGACAGGATCCTCTAAAAGCTAGAAACTGGAAATCGAAGAATCGGAAAACGAAATCGAGACAGTTGAAAATAACGAATCAGGAAATCACCGAATAGCAAGAAGTAACTAAAATAAACGAAAAAAAGGAAATAAACGAAAAAATTTGAAAATTTCTAAAAACACTAAAAAATTCAAAATAAAATACTAAACAATCTCCGATGGCCGAAAAACACCGTATGTCACGAGAAAATGCTGGTGATTTCTGATCTCCTCGCCGTTCCGCTCAGAATAAGGTATTATGGGCTGAAATCGGACACTGGTAGCTCGAATCCTGCAGACTTTTTGTAAAACCGGAAAACAGTGAAAAAAACACTAAACCAAAAAAAAACAAAAAACAGAACAAATATTTCACCGTGCGTAGCTCCCCGGCAACGGCGCCAAAATTTGACAGGCGTCGTTTGACCTGCAAATTTAAATTTATAATTCCTTGCGAAAGACTAGTGTAGTGGCAAGCAAGGGTCGAACCCTAGAGAGCTAGATTGGTTACTACTTTGTTCTGAAATAGGAAAGAAAAGGCAATTGGGTGAAAGTATGGATTAGGAAACAACTGTAAGTCACGAAAATAGCAAGGATGTAAATATCAGAGAGAAATATTCAGATTAGGGTTTTATTGTGACTTGTTTTATCATAGACTTTCTAAGTATCTAATTCGTGTTTTAAGTGTGGTTGTCCCGACAAAGGTGACTTCCCAAGTAACCCGACAAAGGTGTTACGCCACAACCTAATTCCCCTAAGTTTAATAACCCGACAAAGGTGTTATTTAACTTAGACGTGCTACCTATCCAAACGACAAAGTATTAGATAGATGATTAATATAGAAATATTGTGCAACTAGGTTTCACGACAAAGTATACGCCTAGTCTAGCAATATTTCATGGAATTCATGCACGAGAATTAGTAAAACATAGAATATAGCATTAAGAACCAAGTCTCAAAAACATAGTAACAATATATTAAACCCTAATCCGAATAGAGAGTTTAGTTACACATGGCCATGGAAATAATGCAGAAAATAAAAGAACAATAATACTTCACTAAATAACCGAGAATTAGGGCTGGCCGAGAGTGGAGGAGCTACGGCCGTGTGTGATGAGAGGACAGACTCAAATGAGTGTGTGGGACGAGTATTATGCCTTGAATGCTCCTCCTTATATAGAGTTTTGAAAACCCTAAAGTTCCAAAAATAAGCAAAAGATAATTATGGAAATATTCCCATAATAATCTTGCTTTATCTTCAAGCCATCTAGATCCTTCCTGAACGTTCCAAAACCCTAGCTTTTAATTTTGCCCTAGATGTGACTTGGGCTGGACGTATGTGACGCCAAAAGATGGGCCGAGATCTGACGTCATCCGCGGACGCCTCTTGTATTTCCTTCCCGCGGACGTCTCTAGAATTATCATAAAGCACAAGACCTCCGCGCCCTAAATGGTGAAGACGTCCGCGAATTGCACTGCTGAAAGTTCCAAAGTGCTTCGGTCTTCATTTCTTTCCGTGCCAAACTTCGTCAAATGCTGATAAGCCGGTCCATAATTCCTTGTGATGTTTACGGCTTCAAAAGCCGCCTTTTGAGTGCGATTCCTCCTAGATCATCCAAATCACCTGAAACACGAAACAATACTAAAAAGTAACTGTTCGTATAATAAAGTGCAGGAATTGGTGGGAATTAATGACTCGATGAGTTGTATAAATACGGCTCATCAACCGGCTCGCGTGCAAAAACAACATGTCATGGATTAGGACGTATTTGAGCTGTTTAGCAAGGTCAAAATCAATACCCCACTATTGAAAGCCATCAAGCAGATTCCTCGGTATGCCAAGTTTTTAAAAGAACTTTGCACCAACCGGAGGAAGAGTACTAGATACGATCAAGAGCTGATGAGTAGAAACGTGTCAGCCGTCATACAACGAAAAGTGCCCCCCAAATGTGGAGATCCAGGAACTTACACCATTCCATGCACGATTGGCAACATCAGGATCGAGAATTGCATGCTAGACCTTGGAGCATCAATCAATGTTCTTCCCTTCTCTATCTACTCATGTCTTAAGATTGGACCGCTCAAACCCACCGGTCTCACTATTCAACTAGCAGATCGGTCATGCAAACAGCCCGAGGGCAAAATAGAAGACGTCCTGGTTCAAGTAGGCAAATTAGTGTTTCCAGCAGACTTCTACGTCTTAAAGATGGAAAATGGCGGACCTACAGATCACGCACCCATTCTTCTCGGCCGTCCATTTCTCAAAACATCAAAAATGAAAATAGACTGTGGAAGTGGAATGATCTCAATGGAAGTAGAAGGAGAAGTCTTCAGCTTTGACATATTCCGAGCAATGAAGCACCCTATGGAATTCGAGGAAGTACACGCTCTCGATGCTTTGGACGACCTGGTCCAAGAAATTCAACCAGAACTAAGAGCAGATCCCTTAGAAGCCATACTCAACGGAACCGAAGGCTCATACGAATTAACCGAAGACTTACATGAAACGGTGGCCCACTTGACAATCTCGGAGCCTCTTACACCAGAATATGAAGTCAACGAGGTAAAATTATTCCAATCAAATACTTTTCTGCCCTCGGTGATGCAAGCCCCCAAAATAGAATTTAAGCCCTTGCCTGGACATCTGAAGTACGCCTTCCTAGGGGATAATGACACACTCCCAGTAATCATCAACAGTGGCTTGGAAGCAGGCCAGGAACAAAGTTTGATAAAAGTTCTTAAGCAACACAAGTTGGCTATTGGATGGACTCTGGCCGACTTGAGGGGAGTCAGCCCGGCCGTATGCATGCACCGTATTCTACTTGAGGATGGAGCAAAGCCATCAAGAGAGCCTCAACGACGACTCAACCCAATCATGATGGAGATCATCCAAAAGGATACAAAAGCTACTAGATGCGGACGTTATTTATCCCATATCAGATAGTCAATGGGTGAGTCCTGTCCATGTGGTGCCAAAGAAAAGTGGGATCACAGTCGAGGAAGATGCCGAAGGAAAAATGGTAACAACAAGGATCAAGAACGGCTGGAGAATGTGCATCGACTACAGGAAATTAAACGCCGTCACGAGGAAAGACCATTTCCCCCTGCCATTCATCGATCAAATGCAAGACCGACTGGCAGGCAAGCCATATTTCTGCTTCTTGGACGGGTTCTCAGGATACAACCAGATCCCCATAGCACCTGAGGACCAAGAGAAGACTACATTCACCTGCCCATTCGGTACATTCGCCTTCAGAAGAATGTCGTTTGGCCTATGCAATGCCCCGGGAACTTTCCAAAGGGTAGTAACCAACATCTTTTCAGACATGATCGGGGAATTCATTGAAGTCTTCATGGACAACTTCACCATCTATGGCAATACATTCGACGCTTGCCTAGATAACTTGAGCACTGTTCTGGCACGATGTGTCTCAATGAACCTCGTGCTCAATTATGAGAAATGCCACTTCATGGTAACTCATGGAGTAGTCTTAGGGCACATCGTCTCACAAGAAGGCATAGAGGTGGATAAATCTAAAATAGACCTGATCATGACTCTACCGTACCCCTCCACTGTTCGAGACATCCAATCCTTCCTTGGGCATGCGGGATTCTACCGATGGTTCATCAAGGACTTCTCCAAAAAGGCGTTGCCTCTATCCACTCTTCTCCAAAAAGAAGTTCCTTTTGAATTCACCAATGCATGCAAGGAAGCCTTTGATGAGCTCAAAAAAGGCCCTCACTAGCACACCCGTCATCCAAACTCCGGATTGGGAAAAACCATTTGAGATCATGTGCGACGCAAGCGACTTTGCTATGGGACCAGTTCTCGGCCAAAAGATTGACAAGAAAGCGGGTGTGATCTACTACGCCTCACGAACCCTAGATCCTGCCCAACGGAACTACTCCACCACCGAGAAGGAACTCCTGGCAGTAGTATTCGCTCTGGAAAAATTTAGATCCTATTTGCTTGGAGCAAAAGTGATAGTTTATTCTGACCATACTGCCATCCGTTACCTAATGAAGAAAAAGGAGGCCAAGCCAAGGCTCATTCGGTGGATCTTGCTGCTGCAAGAATTCGATGTGGAGATAAGGGACAAAAAGGGGATTGAGAATACTGTGGCAGACCATCTAAGCAGGATTGTCCGAGAGGAAGAAGAAGGGCACATAACCGAGTCATTTCCAGACGAGCACCTATACGCCGTCTCAACCAAGGTGCCATGGTATGCCTCAATCGTCAACTACCTTGTAGGAGGTACATTTCCTCCCTCTTTTACTAAAGCACAATGCATGAAACTTGGACATGATGCTAAACAATACTTATGGGATGATCCTTATTTATGGAAAATAGGAGCAGATCAAATACTCTAGAGATGCATCCCCGATAATGAAATAGCTTCTGTTATTAGCTTTTGCCATGAGTTTGCATGTGGAGGACACTTCGGGCCTAGGAGAACTGCTAGAAAAATCTTAGATAGTGGCTTTTTTTGGCCAAGTATATTTAGAGATGACTATAAAAAGTGTAAAAAATGCGATAAGTGTCAAAGAGTAGGAAATGTGTCAGCTAGAAGTGAAATGCCTCAAGTACCCATATTAGTCAACAATGTTTTGACATTTGGGGTCTTGATTTTATGGGACCATTTCCAGTTTCACGCGGTTATACTTACATTTTAGTTTCTGTAGATTATGTGTCAAAATGGGTAGAAGCCAAGGCCACAAGGTGCGACGATGCAAAGACTGTCATAGAATTTTTGCACACTAACCTTCTTTGTAGGTACGGGGTACCCAAGGCCATAATAAGCGATCAAGGAACTCATTTCTACAACCACATGATGGCTGCTACCTTAAAACGCTACCATGTCCACCACCGGACATCCACGGCATATCACCCCCAATCCAATGGTCAAGCGGAGATCTCAACCCGCGAAATCAAACGAATTTTAGAAAAAATGGTAAAGCCGGGCAGGAAAGATTGGAGTCAGAATCTAGATGAAGCTCTTTGGGCTTATCGGATGGCATACAAGACGCCAATTGGAACCTCCCCCTTTCGGCTTGTTTATGGGAAGACATGCCACCTTCCGGTGGAATTAGAACATAAAGCCTATTGGGCGCTCAAGCATTGCAATCCAGATTTAAAAGCTGCAGGACTGGATAGGAAGCTTAATCTGTGTTAGCTTGAGGAATTGCGGCTTGAGGCCTATGAAGGGCAAACGGACTACAAAGCGCGGACCAAATTATATCATGACAAATTCATCCTCCGACGCTCATTTGAGGAGGGACAACAAGTGCTGGTCTTTTCCTCGCGACTAAAATTGATGCCCGGGAAGCTTAAATCTAGATGGACCGGCCCTTTCACGATAACTAAGGTATTCAACCATGGGGCAATTGAGTTAGAAAGTCCAAACGATGGAAGAAGATTCACGGTAAATGAGCAGCGAGTCAAACATTACCATAGCGAGGTCAACTTGATAACACAGAAATATGACCTGAGCCACCCATGGGATCCAAACCAGTGATCCAGGAATGAGGTACTGTCGAGTCAATGACGTTAAACAAAGGCACTGGTCGGGAGGTAACCCGACACCTATCTTACTTTCAGTACTTTTATTTTCTGTCATTTAGTTTTTACCAATAAATCACTCTCACCCACTTGGTGCATAGAATGAAATGACTATTCAGGAATCGGTTATGGGTGCAACATCAAGCCAGCCAGGCCTATGCCAAGAGTTCAAGGCCCCAGCCGCACTCCCTCGATTATCCAGCCTCATGCCATGTCGTTCACTCGACACCTTTAAGGGAGTTATGTTCTTCCCTTTTCCTTAATGTCATTTCCTTCTCATAATTGTCTGCTTGCATGGCTTTTGAACTATGTCTTGCTGAAAGGCACGACTTCGTTCAAAAGTGTGGGGTGAGAACCGCCTGTGTACATAACATGTTTTTTCTTTTCCTTTTCCCTTAATATTATCTTTTTAAAATATGAACTTGAGAATGTGAAAAAGATAGATCATAATTCATGCATTAACCTTGTGAAAATTCAACTGTTTAAAAACTTAGAATGTAACTTCTCATTTGTCCCTTTGTGCTGAGATAAACTAGGGATGTGGAGTTGATAGAAAATGCCCTAGAGAGGCTTGGCAAGCAATCGAAGGACTGAATTTCGCTATATGGTTTACGAAGTCAGTGGAGGCTGCACTTCGGGTTCAGTGAAGATTGAAGTCATCTCCGCCATGCAGTGTTTATGCAAAAAGAAAAAAGGCGGGACGGGAATCAAACCGTCCTATCTCTAGTCAAAGTAGCCGAGAAAATAAATGAGCGACCCTCATTTTGACTCGCGCGAAACGGCAAGGATGAGAGAGAGCGGGGAGGTATTTCCATATGCTCGCGGGCGATGATTGGACCTCCCAAAAAGGCTTGAGAAAATGGACTAGCAAGCAACAAAAAGGCAAAAGCTCAAAGAGCAAATCAAGAGGCCAAAGGCCCAAAATTGCGAAGGTTTTAACCAAACAAAAGTGAAGTACTCAAAGAGTCAAATCAAAGGCCAAAGGCCGATTCACTACAAAAAAGCTGTCCCTCGCCAAAAAAGAAAATCAAAAAGGCTCAACTCAGTGAAACCCGAACCGAATCACGTGCTAGAGAAAGCTACAAGGAAACCATATAGTGCGAGACAGTCCCGAGAATGCGGTCCAGGAGCCCGAAAAGGGCTATCTCCCGAAACATCCAAAATAATTTGCATCTCAGCACGGAGGTACAAGTATCAAGTTTCTTCTATTTATTTACACGGTTTAATTTGGTAATAAGTAGTAATGCATGAATTAGAATAAATCTAGTCCCACAATCTCACCTTCATATTTTAAAAGCTTACTTAGTGTGCCGCCCTTTAATAGCATTGTTCGGGTCGAACAACTAAAAGTGTGGGGTGATCTGATGGACCATAATTATACGAATCATAAACACAGTTAAACCCACTAAATTAGACTGTTTGTCTATTTAACTTTTGCTTGTTAGTTCCGATATTTATCTACAGGGTATTTTGGAGCCTAGAGAGAATACACGCTAAGGAGAAGTTTTTACGCTGAAAATATATTACGAGTCATTCCAAGGTCACGACCAGATGCCGACTGAAGAAATCTCAAGATCCTGACGTGGAATCACTCAAAACAAGTCCAACCGAAGAGCAACCAGAGTCAGACCGGAGCTGAAAGGAGCCGATGGCTTTTGGAAAAGATCACAAAACCTCTTCTCTTCCTCACACATGGGCGGCTAAGGGGAGGAGGCTCCTCCTCACATGGGGGGGGGGGCGGCTAAATGGGAGGAGGCTCCTCCTCACATGGGCGGCTATTTGCTCCTCTCCACAACTTCATGCCATGTGTCTTCATCCTCCACCACATCTTTCTCCTCCCCTTAGCTATAAATACCCCCTCCCCTTCACTTGTAAACACATCCCATACACATCCCACAATCCATACTTCACTTATCTCTCTAGACTTTTGGGCACTTTTGTACGCTTTTGTTAGAAATCTATAATACTCCTGTTGGTTCTTGAGTATTATAGTAGTTTTAGAGAATACTCCTGTTGGTTCTTGAGTATTCTAGTAGTTTTTGAGAATACTCCTGTTGGTTCTTGAGTATTCTCCTTTACTTACTGTCTTTCAAAAACCCTCGAGTACTTAGCTATGGTATCCACCTCTATGGATATTCGTAGCTAAACTCTTCATTCGGTTGAAGGGGTGTACTTGTATCATAAAATGTTTTAGGCCATATTTTAGTGCCTCTTCTTTGTATTCAAAACTTGTTCTATGTGCCATATATTAGGTTAGAACTTCCAAGGTTGAGTGGAAGCTTGGAATGGCAAAGCTCTTCCGTGGGAGTTCGTAAACATACTCGGATAAGTGGATGCTTGGAATGGCAAAGCTTATCTGAGGAGTTTGACCTCTCTAAAATACCATTTGGTTGGTCGGGAATGACTGATCAAATGGATGCACATAGGCTAATATACCTTGGAATGGGGTATTAGTCTAAATAGAACAAGTGCTCTACGACCTTGGAATGGGCTAGACAGTGTGGCAAATCGAGTGCTTGGAATGGCCTTGATACACGTTTGAATACTTAGAATGATCACTAAAGGTCAATGATAAACAGGCTATGATGCAAGGCCCCCGAAACCGAATGCTTTCCTTAAATTCAAACACCACCTGCATTTACTTTCTTAGTATAAATTGCCTTATCAATTGCTCACCTCCCGGAAGACTTGCCAATCACGCAACAACCGCTGTAAGTCTTCTTCCTTTTATTTTCAGTATTTACTTTTCTGTCATTTACCTTTCCGCATTAAAAACCAAAACCAACCAAAAAACACTTACTTTTCCGCACTAAAACATCAACCAACCTAAAACACGCTCCCTCCCTGTACGATCTCAAAGAACAACTTATCCCCCAAATTCCCTTGGGTTCGACCCCTACTTACCACTTGCTACCCAGTAGTGAAGTCGCGAGTAGCGGACTTATAAATTTATTCTTGACGTTTGCACACGACGAATGTGCGTCCGTCAGTTATGCTAATCAACAAATTCATAATACAATGCATAGAATGTTAATGTATTCCACGGTTTGTCTAACTAGCGGTAATAGTGATCGAGTCACTGCTAATATGATTATGGTTGGTTTCTCAGGCCAGTTAAAAGGATGGTGGGATAATTATCTCACGCAAGAAGAAAAAAATGATATTATGAATAATGTTAGGTGGTATAAGGATACATTATTAAAAATTATGGAAAAGCTTAATATACAGCTTAACATGACTACGGGAACTTCTAAATTACAAGAAGTTCATAAGGAAATAATTAAACCTAAGCCTTACCTAATGGATGAAGTTTATAGACAAATCAGGCAGAAAACGGAAGTAGAAAAACCTACTGCTATGCGTGATTTACTAACTGAGATTAATAATCTGAAATTAGAGATTCAGGCCATTAGGATAGACAATAAGAGTCTTGACCAAAGAATTTCTAAAATTGAAAAGGGAAAAGAAGTAATAACTTTGCATTATGATAATTTAGATAGGAATTTTAAAAATGACTTTACAATCCCATATCAAAACTTTACTACTGATCAAGAAATAACTTTGGATCAAAATAATGATAAACAATTTTTATCCACTTTAGAAATGTTTATTACTCAGTAATGGCTGGTTAACATTACTTTGTTAATTAATAATGACTACTCAAATGAGTTCGTTGCTCTCATTGATAGTGGAGCAGATTTAAATGTCATCCAGGATGAATTAATCCCTAAAAAATATTTTCATAAAACAACGCATACTTTATCTCATGCGGGGGGAAAAAATCTCCAAATTAATTATAAATTGCCTGAAGCTAAAGTATTCATTGATAAAAAATGCATACAAACTAGTTTTCTTTTGGCAAAAGATGTCACAAATCAAGTAATACTGGGAACACCTTTTTTGACAAAGATCTACCCTCTAAAAAAGGTTGATGAAAGATATTATAGGAACTTTGGGTGAAAATAATATCACTTTGCGATTTGTAACTGAACCCTAACAAAGGTTCTTCACGAAGTATATGACAACATGACCAACAGAGAAAATCAATCTCATTCCCTGAAACATGAATTAAATGTTCTTAGGGACAGGCTTCAATCCCGGAAATCTCCCTGGCCAGGTACGCCTTTTGATTTTAAGAAGCATTATGAGCAAGGTAAAGGAATCTCCAGACTAATTATTGGTTATGATCCCTTTATCAAAATTTTAAATTCAATTAAAAGACTAATAAAAATGTCTAAAACAGGAGTGATGATTCATAATAATGAGTTATTAGAAAACCTGAAAAATATTCATGCTCCTGATTATAATAAAATTATCATAAATAATAATGTTTCATTTTATCTTTTTGAAACATCTTATTTTCAACGTCCAGGTGATACGTTGGCAAGAATGTCCAGTGATATACCACCTATTGCAGCTTTTGTCACCATTAGGGAAAGATCCAGATTCCAAGGTAATATTCCTTTTCCTACGGGCAACAATTCATCTTATGATATAGTAACCGCAATGGAAACCAGTGGAATGAATTTTACCACTTACCACCAAAACAATTATGAGGAAAATATCTTCTTATTCCCTTTCAACCCTCGAGAGAATGAAACCCCACCTTGGACCCTGTTAAAAAATTATAACAGATCCTATCATTTCCACAGCTTTCGTGACCAAAATTTCTATGAAAATATACTCATAAAAATGGCTGCAAAATTTCCCATGTTACCCGAACACAACCAGGAGACTATATTTTCAGTGAGCTGGTCGTTAAAAGGATAATATCCTTGCAAGAATGGGGAGGTGACCCAAAAATCACTAGAAGATTCCGTTACACCAGTAAAACAGACTCCAACCAGCAGGTGGAGAATTATGATTACACGGACTATATGGATGCTATTCATAATATCCCCCTATATGAGAACTCCAGAAGAAAACATTTCTGGTTTATCTCGGTCCACCCTAATAATGAAGAAACCAAGATACCCTTTTGGTTTATCAAATGGTGGCAACAATTAGGTCCTTCAAAAGAAGCTATTCCAGCTGCTTATGATCCGCCTGAGAACTTCAAGAAAGCATTCTTCGAATGGATCAACAATACTCCAACCCTCATTTTGAGATACCAAAATGAAGAATTCAAGCTAGAAGAATTATTTTCTCTTCTCTATTATGCAAAGTTCTCAATTCCGTACATCTGGCGATGGGAACCAGTGCGCGATTGTGCCTATATCTTCAACACTCTTATTCATTACCTCAAGCGAAGATCTTACTCAAAAATATGGGAAAATTCGGAGCTCGATCCAACGTCTAAGAAACTTCGTGACTATATCATGGTTTTTCTAATGGTCCCAGTAATTATCAGCACCAGCAAAAATGAAAATTATGAGAGTAATTCAGTTGCTGAAATGGGTGAATCATCCCGGGTTAAAAACAAGAACTGAAAGGTCCCATTTTTCTAGAGGCTTTCACACAATGAAAGGTCCCATTTCTCTAGTGCCTTAAAAGATTCTGTGCCTTATGGATCCAGTCCTGTGCTAAGACTGGTTTGATAACTAGAACACCCCACCAGTGGTGGGTTGTAGAGTCTATATGGTCCTACTGGCGTTCATACCGTTCTTAAAGGTATTCGTGTTATGCACTCTGGGTGGTCCTGCGGAAGGCTTGATAAGTCCTGCTTTAGCCGGAGTTGGCGTTAGGGCAGAAAGCCGTTAAACCCGTGTTGGTTTAGCCCAAAGGGGACACGCGACCGAGTAAGCCGTACTGAACGTAGTAAGTGGTGACCGTTTGACTCTAGGTTCTTGGTTGTTATCTTAGAGTGGTCTTGTGTTAAGACCACTGCTTAGTCTTAACATAGTACGTAGTTCTCACTGTGCACATACTTCTCTCTTTTGGTATCCGAGCCGTGGTGGAATAGTGTATGTATTTTGTACGTAGATTTGTCACATATCCTTCTTTGTCATGAACCTTTTCAGACACCAGAAACTAATTAAGAATAAGTTGAAAGAAGAATATGACCTTCCAACAAATCTTGATAGTCTTAATAAGTGGACTATCCCTAAAATTGAACCTTGTTTAATTTATAAACTTGGAACTTTTGAGAAAATAGGTCTCAGACAAATTGTTAAAACAACTGAAGAAACAATTCCGCTGAACTCTGATGAGTTAACAATTAAACTGCTTGAAGAAAGTGATTTACTTTTATACAGGCATGCTTATAAGTTTATTCACACTGGTTTAGTACAAATTGCGTTTAAACCATTGACTCTTGAAGGTTTACCAGAAAGCTTTATTGCTGCTTTGCGTGATGGTAGGAACCTTAATTATAAACAATCTTTAATGGGTATTGTTCAGACCAGTTTGGCCCATGGCCCGGTCTACTTTAATGTTTATCCAAATATGCAACTATCTTTATCTGATGTTAATATTTTGGATTCCTTAACATTAAATGTTAAAACAAATGGTTACAATTATAAATCTGGAACAAAAGTAATAGCTATCTGTTATAGGATTTATTATAAACCCCTGTTTACACTTAATCCCCTGTGTAGGATAATGGATAAGCAAATTAAGGAAACGATTTAAATTGAATCAAATTTTAGTAAGTCGAGTATCTCGACCAGGAGAAAGATTAAGTGGGAAGAAATTGAGTTCCCGACGGAATGGATTTTAGAAGAAGTTGTTCCACCTCAACCAATATGCCAGATAACTTAATCAATTTAATCCAAACTCCTCAGGGTAATATCACCCTTGAATTTAATAATACAAGCAGACCTTCTTCGTCCTCTAGACCAGGTTCTAGGCTTAGTAAATCGAGTTCAATGAGAAATTATCTTTCTCCGGTTGATTATAAAATTTAACAACCTATTGAGTCACATAGGGCTTCGACATCTAAATTTAGAGAGTCTGATAGAATTGATAGACTTGTAATGGATGAAAATAACATCGTTAAAGGTCTTAACATGAAGGAACCGGAATTGACGGATTCTGACATGGATTTTGCTCTTTGAATATGTCTGACAAGACAATAGATTTTAGTCCTGGTTCACATGCAAGAAAAATTGTTCAAAATGATTTTGAGTCAGAAAAATGGAATTCATTTAGAAAATGGTTTTTTGAATCTTATGATTCAGTAGAGTTAAAAACTCTAAGTAATGAATTTTATCAATTGTGTGAACAAAAGAATAAAATTTTAAACTTTGTTCCTTGGTTTATTTCTACTTATGTTGAAAAATATATTTCAACACTAGAAAGAAATTATAAGCTTAGTGGGGGTAGAAATGTTACTCAGGTTTATCCACCTCACCAACCCTTTCAAATTGAGAAAAATGGTATTAGTCATGATTTTGTTGCTTTTGCTAAGTTATTAGAAGATGATACTCTTCCTGCAACATGCCAACAAATTAATAATATGATCAAACAAAACAATTATTCTAGTCTGTATTTGTGTATCCTTGGAGAACAAATTAGTTCTTTACAAAACAGAGTAGAACAATTAATTAGTCTTTTAAAAGCTAAATCAGTAATAACTGAAAAACCGGTAGAAATATCTACGTCTAAAATTATAGGAACAGCTGCACCAAGTTTACAGCCGCCTCCTATGATTAAGGATTTTAAATTTAAACCAATGAAAGAAATTGAAGACTTTCTAGGTGAACAATTTAAAAATATGAAATTATCAACTCTTGATAAAAACTTTATGTACAAGCTTATAGAAAATCCAAATTATAAGCAGGTTTATCAAGATCAAATTAATAGATTACATAAATGGGCAGATAGGCCAACTACGGGAAAATATTATTACCCTAGACCAACGCATGTAGATATAATGATTGAAGAATCAAATGAGATAATAATGAATTCTTATAGTAGCGGTAATATCTATGAATGGAACATAGATGGTTATGCTAATCAACAAATTCATAATACAATGCATAGAATGTTAATGTATTCCACGGTTTGTCTAACTAGCGGTAATAGTGATCGAGTCACTGCTAATATGATTATGGCTGGTTTCTCAGGCCAGTTAAAAGGATGGTGGGATAATTATCTCACACAAGAAGAAAAAAAATGATATTATGAATAATGTTAAGCAAGAAGGTAATAACCTTGTTGAAAATGCTGTCTATACACTGGTTGTTAGCATAATTGAACATTTCACGGGAAAATACTCTAATAATAGTGAAAGTATTAAAACCTTACTACAAACCCTTAGGTGCAAAACACTTACGGATTTTAGATGGTATAAGGATACTTTCTTGAGTAGAGTTATGGAATTACCCGAGTGTAATAGCACTCATTGGAAGTCAAAATTTATTGATGGTTTGCCTAGTCTGTTTGCTGAAAGGATTAGAAAAATTCTTCGAGGAAATTATCCTTCTATTCCCTATGAGCTTTATACTTATGGTAAATTAATTGGTGTTTGAACTCAGGAAGGAATAACTTTGTGTAATGAAATTAAGTTAAATCAGCAACTTAAAAGACAAAGTTCTATGGAGAAATCGCAATTAGGCAATTTCTGTGACCAATTTGCAATTGACAACCCTTCTTCTAGCAAACCTAGAAAACCTAAGAATGACTATACTCCTTATCATAAAAAGAAGAGACTTTCTAAAAAGAAAATAGGGGGTATAGAGGAGCAACCTGGAGAGCGTAATTACACTAGAAAAAATAGATGGCAGGATAGAAAGTCAATGACTTGTCATAAGTGTGGCAAAAAGGGCCACTTCGCCAATAATTGTTGGGTTAAGCATAAGATTAATAATCTCGAAGAATCTGATAAGATTAAAAACATTGTTTCAAAGATTCTTTTAAATGATAGTTCAAGATCAGAATTAACTGATCATTCTTCAACTAGTGAAGAATTAAAGGTTTTAAGGAATGAAACCTTTGACACAGAATCAAATTCAGAATGTGTTCCTTGTAATCACGGGCAGCCCTGTCATAAGCAGGATTCTGAAGATGATGAGGCATTATATAAAATGCAGTCCCAATTTCAAGATTTGAAAATTAACATGTTAAGTTTTAAATCTGCTATGGAATTACTGGAGGATATTAAAGACCCTGAAATTAGATTAAAAATTATGGAAATGCTTAATATACAGCTTAACTTGACTACGGGAACTTCTAAATCACAAGAAGTTCATGAGGAAATAATTAAACCTAAGCCTTACCTAATGGATGAAGTTTATAGACAAATCAGGCAGAAAACGGAAGTAGAAAAACCTACTGCTATGCGTGATTTACTAATTGAGATTAATAATCTGAAAATAGAGATTCAGGCCATTAGGATAGACAATAAGAGTCTTGACCAAAGAATTTCTAAAATTGAAAAGCGAAAAGAAGTAATAACTTTGCATTATGATAATTTTGATAGGAATTTTAAAAATGACTTTACAATCCCATATCAAAACTTTACTACTGATCAAGAAATAACTTTGGATCAAAATAATGATAAACAATTTTTATCTACTTTAGAAATGTTTATTACTCAGAAATGGCTGGTTAACATTACTTTGTTAATTAATAATGACTACTCAAATGAGTTCGTTGCTCTCATTGATAGTGGAGCAGAGTTAAATGTCATCCAGGAGGAATTAATCCCTAAAAAATATTTTCATAAAACAACGCATACTTTATCTCATGCGGGGCGAAATAATCTCCAAATTAATTATAAATTGCCTGAAGCTAAAGTATTCATTGATAAAAAATGCATACAAACTAGTTTTCTTTTGGCAACAGATGTTACAAATCAAGTAATACTGGGAACACCTTTTTTGACAAAGATCTACCCTCTAAAAAAGGTTGATGAAAGAGGTATTATAGGAACTTTGGGTGAAAATAATATCACTTTGCGATTTATAACTGAACCCCTAACAAAGGTTCTTCACGAAGTATATGACAATATGACCAACAGAGAAAATCAATCTCATTCCCTGAAACATGAATTAAATGTTCTTAGGGATAGACTTCAATCCCAGAAATCTCCCTGGTCAGGTACGCCTTTTGATTTTAAGAAGCATTATGAGCAAGGTAAAGGAATCTCCAGACTAATTATTGGTTATGATCCCTTTATCAAAATTTTAAATTCAATTAAAAGACTAATAAAAATGTCTAAAACAGCAGTCATGATTCATAATAATGAGTTATTAGAAAACCTGAAAAATATTCATGCTCCTGATTATAATAAAATTATCTTAAATAATAATGTTTCATTTTATCTTTTTGAAACATCTTATTTTCTACGTCCAGGTGATACGTTGCCAAGAATGTCCAGTGATATACCACCTATTTCAGCTTTTGTCACCATTAGGGAAAGATCCAGATTCCAATGTAATATTCCTTTTCCTACGGGCAACAATTCATCCTATGATATGGTAACCGCAATGGAAACCAGTGGAATGAATTTTACCACTTACCACCAAAACAATTATCTTCTTCTTCTTCCCTTTCAACCCTCAAGAGAATGAAACCCCACCTTGGACCCTGTTAAAAAATTACAACAGATCCTATCCTTTCCACAACTTTCGTGACCAAAATTTTTATGAAAATATACTCATAAAAAATGGCTGCCAAATTTCCCATGTTACCCGAACACAACCAGGAGACTATATTTTCAGTGAGCTGGTCGTTAAAAGGATAATATCCTTGCAAGAATGGGGAGGTGACCCAAAAATCACTAAAAGATTCCGTTACACCAGTAAAACAGACTCCAACCAGCAGGTGGCGAATTATGATTACACGGGCTATATGGATGCTTTTCATACAGTCCCCCTATATGAGAACTCCAGAAGAAAACATTTCTGGTTTATCTCGGTCCACCCTAATAATGAAGAAACCAAGATACCCTTTTGGTTTATCAAATGGTGGCAACAATTTGGTCCTTCAAAAGAAGCTATTCCAACCCTCATTTTGAGATACCAAAATGAAGAATTCAAGCCAGAAGAATTATTTTCTCTTCTCTATTTTGCGAAGTTCTCAATTTCGTACATCTGGCGATGGGAACCAGTGCGCGATTGTGCCTATATCTTCAACACTCTTATTCATTACCCCAAGCGAAGATCTTACTCAAAAACATGGGAAAATCGGAGCTCGATCCAACGTCTAAGAAACTTCGTGACTATATCATGGTTTTTCTAATGGTCCCAGTAATTATCAGCACCAGCAAAAATGAAAATTATGAGAGTAATTCAGTTCCTGAAATGGGTGAATCATCCCGGGTTAAAAACAAGAAGTGAAAGGTCCAATTTTTCTAGAGGCTTTCACACAATGAAAGGTCCCATTTCTCTAGTGGCTTTCATGGAGGGCCCGGATGGTTGAAAAAAAAGGCAAAGAGCTTGCCATAGTGGAGAATCTCCACTGTTCATTATAGTACATATTAGTGTGTTGTCGGTCCCACTTGTTTTGGACCTTGTCTTTCTGTTTGCACTATAAATAGGTGTGTTTGTAGGAAGAGAAAAACACAACTTTGAAGAGCCTTCTCTCTTCTTCTCTCCTCCTCTGATCACTCTCCTCCTTCTCTCCTCTTTCAAGTTTTCTCCTCCACTCTCCTTTTGTAAAATAGTTTGAAGTTTGAATAAAGTTTGGAGTTCCACTGGTACAACCACCGTGAGTAAGCGTTTCTTTTATATTTTTTGTACTTAGTTAATATAGTATAATTTCTGATGGGTAGCGGAATCGGCTAAACCCAGTGATATGTGATGAATCGATGTCAACTTACATAACTATTCATGTTGTCTGCAAAGTTCTTGTATGAAGTATGAGAATGAAGATCCTATACAACTGACAGGTACCATAACCCATTTTAACCATTTATGTAAGGTTTGGATCCTTGATTCGGACGAGCCTACTCCTATAGAGACCGTCTGAGCACTGCCAGTAATATGAGCCAAGTCTATGACGGTCCCGACGGGCCTATTTCTGTAGCGGTTACTACAAACCTTAATGGACAGATTTGAATGGCTTAAGTACTGTAACTGGATTTGCGGATTACCAATCTGGATTACGGTACCCAGCAGTTCTCAGATCTGTACCATATGAGGGTGATGTGCCCTACAGTAAGTAGTGACCATATGTGAACTGTCCAGACCTCTGAACATCTTGTCCTTACAAATTCCAGTTAATTTAGGTTGTGGGTACTGTTAATATGTTTATGGATCCAGTCCTGTGCTAAGACTGGTTTGATAACTAGAACACCCCACCAGTGGTGGGTTGTAGAGTCTATATGGTTCTATTGGCGTTCATACCGTTCTTAAAGGTATTCGTGTTATGCACTCTGGGTGGTCCTGCGGAAGGCTTGATAAGTCCCGCTTTAGCCGGAGTTGGCGTTAGGGCAGAAAGCCGTTAAGCCCGTGTTGGTTTAGCCCAAAGGGGACACGCGACCGAGTAAGCCGTACTGAACGTAGTAAGTGGTGACCGTTTGACTCTAGGTTCTTGGTTGTTATCTTAGAGTGGTCTTGTGTTGAGACCACTGCTTAGTCTTAACATAGTACGTAGTTCTCACTGTGCACATACTTCTCTCTTTTGGTATCCGAGCCGTGGTGGAATAGTGTATGTATTTTGTACGTAGATTTGTCACATATCCTTCTTTGTCATGAATCTTTTCAGACACCAGAAACTAATTAAGAATAAGTTGAAAGAAGAATATGACCTTGCAACAAATCTTGATAGTCTTAATAAGTGGACTATCCCTAAAATTGAACCTTGTTTAATTTATAAACTTGGAACTTTTGAGAAAATAGGTCTCAAACAAATTGTTAAAACAAAGAAGAAACAATTCCGCTGAACTCTGATGAGTTAACAATTAAACTGCTTGAAGAAAGTGATTTACTTTTATACAGGCATACTTATAAGTTTATTCACATTGGTTTAGTACAAATTGCGTTTAAACCATTGACTCTTGAAGGTTTACCAGAAAGCTTTATTGCTGCTTTGCGTGATGGTAGGAACCTTAATTATAAACAATCTTTAATGGGTATTGTTCTGACCAGTTTGGCCCATGACCCGGTCTACTTTAATGTTTATCCAAATATGCAACTATCTTTATCTGATGTTAATATTTTGGTTTCCTTAACATTAAATGTTAAAACAAATGGTTACAATTATAAATCTGGAACAGAAGTAATAGCTATCTGTTATAGGATTTATTATAAACCCCTGTCTACCCTTAATCCCCATTGTAGGATAATGGAAAAGCAAATTAAGGAAACGGTTTTAATTGAATCAAATTTTAGTAAGTCGAGTATCTCGACCAGGAGAAAGATTAAGTGGGAAGAAATTGAGTTCCCGACGGAATGGATTTTAGAAGAAGTTGTTCCACCTCAACCAATATGCCAGAACAACTTGATCAATTTAATCCAAACTCCTCAGGGTAATATCACCCTTGAATTTGATAATACAAGAAAACCTTCGTCGTCCTCTAGACTAGCTCCTAGGCTTAGTAAATCGAGTTCAATGAGAAATTATATTTCTCCGTTTGATTATAAAATTGAACAACCTATTGAGTCACATAGGGCTTCGACATCTCAATTTAGAGAGTCTGATAGAATTGATAGACTTGTAATAGATGAAAATAACATCGTTAAAGGTCTTAACATGACGGAACCGAAATTGGCGGATTCTGACATGGATTTTGCTCTTTAAATATGTCTGACAAAACAATAGATTTTAGTCCTGGTTCACAGGCAAGAAAAATTTTTCAAAATAATTTTGAGTCAGAAAAATGGAATTCATTTAGAAAATGGTTTTTTGAATCTTATTATTCTGTAGAGTTAAAAACTCTAAGTAATGAATTTTATCAATTGTGTGAACAAAAGAATAAAATTTTAAACTTTGTTCCTTGGTTTATTTCTACTTATGTTGAAAAATATATTTTAACACTAGAAAGAAATTATAAGTTGAATTCACAACAACAACTTTTTCAAATTGAGAAAAATGATTTAAGACACAATTTTGTTGATTTTGCTGAGTTATTAAAAGATGAAACTCTTACTGCAATTAGTCAACAAATCAATAGTTATGCTGATCTGTATTTTGATGAACAAATAAGTTCACTTCAGGACAGAATTGATAGATTAATTAGAATAATAAAATTTCAGTTAAGTAAAACTGAAAAGTCCGTAGAAATAGCTACGCCAAAAATTATTGAGGTAGATAATTGTAGTATCCAATCTCTCCCAATTGCTGAAAGTTCTGAATGCATAGATAATACGACAGATTTGGAGTTTATGCAGGATCTAGAAGAATTTCTAGAAGAACAAATTAAAGAATTAGATTTAACTACTCTTGACAAAGACTTAAGAAATAAGCTTTGGAATCAAAATCATAAGCTAGTTGTTTAAGATCAGGTTAATGAAGGGATTGATAAGCCAACTAGGGATAATAACAATAATTCCCCTAGACCTTTACTAGCTAATGAGCTGATTGAGTTATCAAATAGGACAAAACAAGATAACTACACTAATGTCAAAACCTATGATTTAGTAGATACCAATAATGACTATCCTGATGGCAAAACAATTGGAGTTTATTCTCAGGTAGTAATACCTTTGCACAATAAAATTAGGCTTAAACAACCTAGTTTTCGGAAGAAATTACAATTAGGTAGTTTTTATGATAAGTTTGTAATAAACAAACCCTTTTCTAGGAAACCTAGAAAACCAATTAAGGATTATGCACCCTACGGTAAAAAGAAAAGATTTTCTAAGAAGAAAATGGGGGGGGGGGTAGAAAAATGAATTATTCTGAATCAGAATTGACTAATCATTCTTCAAATTGTGAAGATTTAAAAGTTTTTAATAAAAACTTGGATTTTGAAAATAATAAGGCATTAAATAAAATGCAATCCCAATTCAAAAATTTGGAAATCAATATGTTAAGTCTCCGATCAACTAGGGAAGAACCGACCTCTATGAATGATTTAATTATGGAGATTAATAATCTCAAAGACCAAATTCGAAAAATTAAAATGGATAATAAAAATTTTGCCAAAATATCTCTGAAATCAGGAAAAATAATAATTTCCTATCTACTCTAGATATTTTTAAAACACAAAAGTGGCATGTCAAATTAACACTTTTAATTGATAGTTATTATTCAAAGGAATTTGTTGCTCTAGTTGATAGTGGAGCAGACCTAAATGTTGTCAAGGAAGGACTAATTCCAACAAGGTATTTTCATAAGACAACTCACACTTTGTCTCATGCTGGAGGAAATAACATAAAAATCAATTATAAACTACCCAAAGCCAAGGTATGTGTAAATAAAAAGTGCATACAAACTAGTTTTCTTCTTGCGAAAGATATCACTAGCCAAGTAATACTTGGAACCCCTTTTCTTACCAAAATATATCCTATCAAAAAAATAGATCCAAAAGGAATAATAGAACCTTTGAGGATAAGGATATAATTTTACAATTTATTACTGAACCTTTAGCAAAGGTCTTAAATGAAGTTTATAATAACACAGCTGGTAAAGAAAATCAACTTTACTTTTTAAAACAGGAATTAAGCCTTCTTACTATAGAAGAAAGACTTCAAAAACCTAGACTAAAAGAAAAAATAGAACTTCTTAATAATCAACTTGCTTTGGAAATCTGCAATGATCACCCTAATGCTTTTTGGGAAAGACAGAAACATACTGTTTCTCTTCCTTATGAAGAAGACTTTAATGAACGAAAAATTCCAACAAAGGCTAGGCCTTGTCAAATGAATTTGGAATATTTAGAATTATGCAAAAAGAAAATTAAGTCCTTACTCGATAAAAATTTTTTTAATAGTTCTAAATCACCTTGGTCATGTACTGCTTTTTATGTTAATAAACATAGTGAGCAAGAAAGAGGGGTACCTAGGTTAGTAATAAACTATAAACCTCTTAATAAAGTTCTTAAGTGGATTCGAAATCCTATCCCCATTAAAAAAGATCTATTAGACAGGTTATATAATGCTATAATCTTTTCAAAATTTGATCTAAAATCTGGATATTGGCAAATACAAATTGAAAATGCTGACAGATATAAAACAGCATTTTAATGTCCCATTTGGACAATTCGAATGGAATGTCATGCCATTCAGACTAAAAAATGCTCCTTCAGAATTTCAAAAAATTATGAACGATATTTTTACTCCTTTTAGTGAATTTATTATCGTTTATATTGATGATATTTTAGTTTTCTCTAAAGATATTGAGATACATTTTAAACATCTGGAAATATTCAGAGAGATAATTAAAAAAATGGTTTAGTAATATCTTTACCAAAAATGTTACTTTTTCAAACAAATATTAAATTTCTTGGCCATAACATCGAAAAGGGAAAAATTATTCCAATTAATAGATGCATTGAATTTGCTAGTAAATTTCTGGATATTATTACAGATAAAACCCAACTTCAACGATTCCTAGGAAGTTTAAATTATGTTTCGGCTTATTATGAAAATGTTGCACAAGATACTGCTATTTTATATAATAGGCTGAAAAAACAACCTATCCCATGGACCCAACAGCACACCGAAGCTGTTAAGAAAATTAAAACCAAAGTTAAAACTTTACCCTGTTTAATGCTTTCAATTCCACAATGGAAGAAAATTATTGAAACAGATGCTTCTGACATAGGTTATGGGGGAATTCTAAAACAAATTAATCCGGAAACTAAACAAGAATACCTTGTTAGGTTTTACTCGGGAAAATAAAATAACGCACAAAAAGATTACGCAACTATTGCTAAAGAAATTCTAGCGATTGTTAAAAGCGTTTTAAAATTCCAAGATGATTTATACAACCAAAGTTTTATTATTAAAACGGATTGCAATTCAGCTAAATTTATGGCTAACAAAGATTTTAAGCATGATGTCTCTAAACAAATGTTTGCTAGATGGCAGGCTCATTTGGCCCCTTTTGATTTTGAAATCATCTATAAAAAAGGAGAAGATAATATTCTTCCTGATTTTTTAACAAGAGAATATATCCAATAATGTTTGGTTTTGCAGCATCTCTTAGACAGATAAATACATTCAAGATGTACGACAACATGCCCTCTTTCGCAAATAGGGTGACAATCCGAGACTCACCAAATCAAGAGAATAACTTCCAGATTGATGCAGAATTTATTTCCAGGGAAGCTAGTGGGCTTGACCATGATACTTTCTTCCCCAATAAAAAGGAAGAAGTCATTACTATGTTAAGACTAAGCAGTGATCTTAACACAAGACCACTCTAAGATAACAACCAAGAACCTAGAGTCAAACGGTCACCACTTACTACGTTCAGTACGGCTTACTCGGTCGCGTGTCCCCTTTGGGCTAAACCAATACGGGCTTAACGGCTTTCTGCCCTAACGCCAACTCCGGCTAAAGCGGGACTTATCAAGCCTTTCGCAGGACCACCCAGAGCGCATAACACGAATACCTTTAAGAACGGTATGAACGCCAGTAGGACCATATAGACTCTACAACCCACCACTGGTGGGGTGTTCTAGTTATCAAACCAGTCTTAGCACAGGACTGGATCCATAAACATATTAACAGTACCCACAACCTAAATTAACCGAAATTTGTAAGGACAAGATGCTCAGAGGTCCGGACAGTTCACATATGGTCACTACTTACTGTAGGGCACATCACCCTCCTATGGTACAGATCTGAGAACTGCTGGGTACCGTAATCCGGATTGGTAATCCGCAAATCCAGTTACAGTACTTAAGCCATTCAAATCTGTCCATGAAGGTTTGTAGTAACCGCTACAGAAATAGGCCCGTCGGGACCGTCACAGACTTGGCTCATATTACTGGCAGTGCTCAGACGGTCTCTACAGGAGTAGTGATCGGGTGTAAATGTAGTGATTGTAATGCAACTCGCGATCAAACAAATAATCTGAGTGTGACTCAGGTCGAATCCACAGGGAACTAGTTTGGCTACTTTCTGTAAATAGTTGTTTATATTAGTACTGAGATGGGGGGTTTTAAATGTAAAAGTGCAGTACAGTAGAATAAATAAACAGTGAAATGATTTATACAGAATTTAAGGTTTGATTTGTTGTTGCATGCGGTTGTTGTTTGGTTGTTTTTCAGAATGATGAAACATTGGGAATCAATGACTTCCCCAGAAACAGACAAATTATAACACAAATTACTGCAGACTCAACTTTCGCTTCTTGCCTAACAGTAGATCTTAATATATGATAGTGAATTATTTCTCTAGGTCATTTGCCTTATTACATGCTCAACTTTCGCTTCTTGCATAATAACAAAACTAGATATACAAATCATCAAGACTCAACTTTCGCTTCTCGCCTATCAAATTTTATCTCATTACATGCATAGACTCAACTTTCGCTTCTCGCCTATCATGCAACTATGTAAACCTACTGTGACATGCTACTGCAAACACAGACAAAAGGTACAAACAATTCTCATACAAACATTATTTTATCTCGCGAAAATACCAAAGACAGGATGCATGAATTGAACTATTCATATCTAATGTAAAGAAACGAAATCATAATCATATAAAATGACATGTGTTACAACTGATGTTTCTGGGGATCCATTGGATCCCAATAAGTGGACTACTCACTCATGGTGAGCTGATACTTGACAACAGATAAATAAAAATGAAAGTACAAGAAAAGGTTAAGAGAAACCCTGATGTTGAACTTCTTCTATCTCTGATGATTTCTCCGATCCTTTTCTGTCTGGTAATCTCTCATAATTTTCGATCTGATGTTGTGTCTCTTCTATACTGCTGTCTCATATTTGTCTCTAAGGTTCCCAATGCCAGCTTCTCAAATTTCAATAGCTTCTTCGTGTTTCGATGAAACTCACATTGCCCGATGGAAGTTAATGCGGAGCCGACTTGTCAATTAATTGTTTGCAAGCAATTTGGGTCGAGTAGCCGGTCGGCTGGGCGAGGAATGAGCTCGGGTAGCCAAGGGGATGTGCGAGGGAAGAGCTAGGATGGCCGGTCGGCTGGAGGAGGGATCGAGTTCGGCTGGCCGATCGTGTGTACGAGGGATGAGCTTGGGTGGCCGGTCGGCTGCCTTGGCATTTGAGGTTGTGTGGCCGGGCGTGTGCACGAGGGGTTGAGGTCGGATGGCCCCTCGGAGGTCCGAGCTGTTGCCCAGGCATTTTCACGCAGCTTTAGCCCAATTTTTCCATTTACTTCTCAAGTTGATTTGTCACTGAAACACTAAGTAAAAACATCAAATCTGCATAATCTTCCATGCAAATGCAGCTCAAAGTCGCTCGACTTGTACATCAAAGTTCATCAAATAATTTCTCATCAAAATACCCCACACTTGAACTTTGTTCGTCCCGAACAAACACACATCATAAGAATCACCCAGAACATCTTAAAACTAAGGAAATAAAATAACAATTACACTAGTGAGAGTTTTCAGAATAGGAATACTCACAAATCCCGTGATACTTGCTCGGTTAGGATTTTCAATTTTGAAACAGTGATAAACATAATAACTCATCAGTTCAGGCAGTGCTGCATCAATATCACTCACTTCAAAAATAGACAAAAGGTTTCTTCATTTCAATATGATATTCAGCTTATGCTAATTTGACTCAAATATGCTAGCATTCATTCAGACTAATCGAAAAGTCAGTTTAGTCAATCGAATTATCAAGAAGAACTTCACTTACACGAAACTTGCAAATTCTCTTCAAGGCTCACGCAGTAATCTGCAAGGGTCTTTCCTCAAACAATACCTGTGAATGTGTTAGTGCACAAAATATGGTACAAAGTCACGATCAAGCACGGTTTCTTTTTTTTTAACAATCTTTCACACTACTTTAGTGTAGGATGGTTTCGAAGGGGAAGACCTGGTTCAGGGGATTACCCATATCTACTGCTTCCTAACCCCCGCCATCTACAATGATCTTTATTTTATTTTATTTTTTTGAAGATTTTTTTTTTAACCCCGCACTTGAAATTGACATTGTACCAAAATAATGTGTAGCACAAAAACATTACCATAGTATTTCTGAAGTCACCTAAGAGCCAATCTGAAAAATAAACTTGTTTGCAAAAGTTTGTTCACCATGATTTTTCCAAAATTCTAAACGAATTCAATATGCTGAACTAAGCTAGCATGAAATCGTCAATTTACATAAACTTTCATATCACAAGAAAATCAGAAATCAGATGCTAACAAATTCATGAGTTCAGAGTAGCAAAGCCATAACATCAGAGATTAACATGTTCATCATTCAACGTGTTTTCAGCAAAGATTTTGAGCAAGTATCTGGTAAGCAAATTCAATCATTTTTCTGCAAATTTATTTGTTTCAGCACACATAACAGTCATAACAATCATCAATCGAATATAATAGAATAAACATAAGCCACCCCACACTTAAAACATGCTTAGTCCCTAAGCATTCTAGCATAAATAATGAGTAAGCAGGGTAGTAAAATGTAATTTGATTGATGAAAGTGAAAATTTTTGCAGAAAATAAAATAAAATTGAAGTTCTTACCGGCCTACTTTAACGTCTTGGCCAAGACGGAGCTGCTCTTAAATGTTGAGATTGCTGGAATTGTAGGTTTATTCAACGTCTTCAAATTTGTAATCCTGGCTTGTATCCGAAATATTCTTTCAGCGTGTGTCCATTCACCCATCTTGACTTGAGCTTTCCTGTAAACAGCTTAAGTTTGGACTTGTACAGTAACACTTTTTCTTCAACAGAAAAGTGTTTGGCTCTTAGTTTTCTATAATGCCATTTTTTTGAACGTTCCTTGTACATCTTTCTTGTTGGAACAAGTTCTCCCTTGTTGTTCGTTACTACAGTTAGTCCTCCTTTCTTTGGCACTACATGAATAGGATTCACCCATTCCGAATCTGATTCCTTGTCTTCATTATCTTTATTCTCAATTGCTTCTTCAACTGCTTGGCACTCCGTCAGCATCATAAGTGCAACTGCTTCTTTGTCACTGCTTAATAGCTCACGTTCAAAATTTGGCCGCTCATCAAAATTGTTAGAATCATCATAAGTATCAAGCCAAGCACAGTCCAAAGAGTCCCTAGGTTTTTTCATCATAGATTTCAATGAAAATTTTACTTTCTCACTGCCCAAGTTCATTTCAATAGTTCCATTACCGCAGTTAATCACAGCTTGAACAGTATTCAAAAATGGCCTACCTAGTATGATCTAAGTTTCATTCTCAACATCCATCTCTAAAACATA
Organism: Rhodiola kirilowii; assembly: GCA_033675215.1. Lineage (NCBI taxonomy): Eukaryota > Viridiplantae > Streptophyta > Magnoliopsida > Saxifragales > Crassulaceae > Rhodiola > Rhodiola kirilowii. The sequence goes on from CM066199.1 coordinate 23,109,723, forward strand.
GAAATCAACAGGAACCCAAAGTTCACCAATTTTAATGAGCATGTCCTCTAAAATACCTTTAGGCAACCTAGAGGTTCTATCAGCTAATCTCAGGCTAATGGGTGTTGATGTTAATTCTCCTACATCAAGCTTTTTGTACAGAGAATATGGCATTAACGAAATACTGGCACCCAAGTCACATAGAGCATTAGTCACATTAACAGGACCTATTGTAATGGGAATACAGAATGCACCAAAATCATTCAACTTTTTAGGTATGGCATGTTGTATAATGGCACTACAATTTGCATCAAGTGTAACATCATCAGTGTCTAACTTTTTCTTGTTCGTGACAATATCTTTCAGAAATTTTGCATAACCAGGCATCTTAAGCATTATATCAGTGAATGGCATTGATACCTGAAGGTTTCTAAGAAGTTTAGCAAACCTTTGGATGTGTGAATTGTCGTTCCGCTTTTTCAATCTCTGGGGAAAGGGTATTTTCTCCTTGATCTCTGGCTGTCTTTCTTCTTTCTGCAAAGGTTCAAATAAGTTAGCAAAATTTTTAATTGAAGAAGGCTCGTTTACTTGGTTGGAGGTGCGCTCGGAGGTGCGAGCGTTTGGATCGGCTGCACGATCGGTCGTGCGAGTGAAATGCTTGGAGGTCCGCTCGGCTAACCTATCTTGCTGCTCGGACATGCGGTCGTGTACTTTAGCGTTTAGGTGGGCTACGCGATCGGTTGCCCTAGCTTGTTTTGTTCCTTGCAATTCCTTCCCGTTCCTCAAGGTGCTAGCATTGATATTCTCTGTCTGATTCACATCTGCTAGAGCTGGTAATTGACTCTGGAATCTAGATGCAGATGCTTGCTGAGCTATCTGATTCTCAAATATCGCATTATGTTTCTGTAGTTCGTTAAGCTTCTGCAATATTTGTTGGCTTTCCTGCTGCTGCTGCTGCATCATCTGTTGACTCTGTTGCTGTTGCTGCATCATTTGTTGTTGTGTAGCTGCAAGCTGTGCAACAATAGAAGATAGGTCAGTCGGATTAGAATTGCTTGATGATGCCACATTACCTGGGTGAGTGTTTTGAGGTTTGGGAGCAATAGGTGCAACAGGATTGGCATTCCATGGTTTCGGGGCTGCATAGTTTGTTTGAGGCATCTGATTGTTCTGATAATTGAAGTATGGTTGACACTGGTAGTTCCTATTAGCTTCATATGCAGGCCTACTGTTGTTGTTGTAGGGTTGATTTCGTATGAAGTTTACATCTTCTTCAGCGTGCACAGGCATGGGTTGCTGAGGAAGGACTGCGGGTGGCGGTGGAACAGCGTACTGGTTGTACTCCATTCAGACTTGTGCTACGCTAGGATTCTGATTCTTCATCAATGTTTCAAACATTGTGGTGAGGCGTTGAATGTCGTCCTTGGTTGCAACAGCACCACTGATGAAGTCTCTATCCTTAGGATAGTTGTTACGTCCACTGCCAAACTGTAGTGAGTTTGACGCCAGTTCTTCTATCAGTTGGAAAGCTTCAGTTGGTGGCAGCTTGTTGATGGCACCTTTTCCACTATTGTCCATCAGATGTCGGGCTTCCTTATCCATTCCATTGTAAAAGGAATACAGCAGCTGCCAGGCTGAGTTTCCATGATGTGGGCACTCCCACAATAATCGTTTGAATCTTTCATAGGCCTCATGAAAATCCTCGCACATCTTTTGAGTGAATTTGCTGATTGCTTCTCTAAGCTCTTTAGTCTTTGCTGGTGGGAAGAATTGCATCATGAATGCACTGGATAACTGGTCCCAGGTGGTGAAGGTGTTTGGCGGATGGTTCTTGAGCCATTCCTTGGCTCTGTCCCTTAGTGACAAATGGAACAGACGAAGGTACATCGTTTCCAAATCCACATTTGTTGGCTTGTATGTCGCACAGAAATCCTTGAATTGATCCAGGTGATGATGAGCATTACCAGTCATACCATTGTAGGCATTACTAGTTATCATCTGTATGAGGCCGGACCTCCATTCGATATTTCCTCCTTCAGGCATCTGGATGGGATTTCCTTGAGTATGGGTTGATGGTATCATGAAGTCTGCGACAGTAGGTTCTCTCTGCTGAACAGCAACGTTCACCAGATTGTTGTTGTGAATGTTCTCCATCTTTCCTCTACCTTTCCTTCCTCTCTTCGTCTTGTTTCTCGTTTGCATCAACAGACAAAAGAAGAATTAAAAGTGAGTACTAAACAGATAATGTACTAAAGTAATAAACAAATATAATAACAGAAAATAAACAAATAAACTAGCTCCCCGGCAACGGCGCCATTTTGATCGGGTGTAAATGTAGTGATTGTAATGCAACTCGCGATCAAACAAATAATCTGAGTGTGACTGAGGTCGAATCCACAGGGAACTAGTTTGGCTACTTTCTGTAAATAGTTGTTTATATTAGTACTGAGATGGGGGGTTTTAAATATAAAAGTGCAGTACAGTAGAGTAAATAAACAGTGAAATGATTTATACATAATTTAAGGTTTGATTTGTTGTTGCATGCGGTTGTTGTTTGGTTGTTTTTCAGAATGATGAAACATTGGGAATCAATGACTTCCCCAGAAACAGACAAATTATAACACAAATTACTGCAGACTCAACTTTCGCTTCTTTCCTAACAGTAGATCCTAATATATGATAGTGAATTATTTCTCTAGGTCATTTGCCTTATTACATGCTCAACTTTCGCTTCTTTCATAATAACAAAACTAGATATACAAATCATCAAGACTCAACTTTCGCTTCTCGCCTATCAAATTTTATCTCATTACATGCATAGACTCAACTTTCGCTTCTTGCCTATCATGCAACTATGTAAACCTACTGTGACATGCTACTGCAAACACAGACAAAAGGTACAAACAATTCTCATACAAACATTATTGATATCTCGCGAAAATACCAAAGACAGGATGCATGAATTGAACTATTCATATCTAATGTAAAGAAATGAAATCATAATCATATAAAAAGACATGTGTTACAACTGATGTTTCTGGGGATCCATTGGATCCCAATAAGTGGACTACTCACTCATGGTGAGCTGATACATGACAACAGATAAATAAAAATGAAAGTACAAGAAAAGGTTAAGAGAAACCCTGATGTTGAACTTCTTCTATCTCTGATGATTTCTCCGATCCTTTTCTGTCTGGTAATCTCTCATAATTTTCGATCTGATGTTGTGTCTCTTCTATACTGCTGTCTCATATTTGTCTCTAAGGTTCCCAATGCCAGCTTCTCAAATTTCAATAGCTTCTTCGTGTTCCGATGAAACTCACATTGCCCGATGGAAGTTAATGCGGAGCCGACTTGTCAATTAATTGTTTGCAAGCAATTTGGGTCGAGTAGCCGGTCGGCTGGGCGAGGAATGAGCTCGGGTAGCCGAGGGGATGTGCGAGGGAATAGCTAGGATGGCCGGTCGGCTGGAGGAGGGATCGAGTTCGGCTGGCCGATCGTGTGTACGAGGGATGAGCTTGGGTGGCCGGTCGGCTGCCTTGGCATTTGAGGTCGTGTGGCCGGGCGTGTGCACGAGGGGTTGAGGTCGGATGGCCCCTCGGAAGTCCGAGCTGTTGCCCAGGCATTTTCACGCAGCTTTAGCCCAATTTTTCCATTTACTTCTCAAGTTGATTTGTCACTGAAACACTAAGTAAAAACATCAAATCTGCATAATCTTCCGTGCAAATGCAGCTCAAAGTCGCTCGACTTGTACATCAAAGTTCATCAAATAATTTCTCATCTAGTAGGCCCGTCCGAGTCAAGGATCCAAACCTTACATAAATGGTTAAAATGGGTTATGGTACCTGTCAGTTGTATAGGATCTTCATTCTCATACTTCATATAGGAACTTTGTAGACAGCATGAATAGTTATGTAAGTTGACATCGATTCATCACATATCACTGGGTTTAGCCGATTCGGCTATTCATCAGAAACTATAATATATTAACTAAGTACAAAATATAAAAAAGAAACGCTTACTCACGGTGGTTGTACCAGTGGAACTCCAAACTTTATTCAAACTTCAAAGTATTTTACAAAAGGAGAGTGGAGGAGAAAACTGGAAAGAGGAGAGAAGGAGGAGAGTGATCAGAGGAGGAGAGAAGAAGAGAGAAGGCTCTTCCAAGTTGTGTTTTTCTCTTCCTACAAACACACCTATTTATAGTGCAAAAAGAAAGACAATGTCCAAAACAAGTGGGACCGACAACACACTAATATGTACTATAATGAACAGTGGAGATTCTCCCATGTGGCAAGCTTTTTGCCTTCTTTTTCAACCATCCGGGCCCTCCATGAAAGCCACTAGAGAAATGGGACCTTTCATTGTGTGAAAGCCTCTAGAAAAATGGGACCTGTCACTTCTTGTTTTTAACCCGGGATGATTCACCCATTTCAGCAACTGAATTACTCTCATAATTTTCATTTTTGCTGGTGCTGATAATTACTGGGACCATTTGAAAAACCATGATATAGTCACGAAGTTTCTTAGACGTTGGATCGAGCTCCGATTTTTCCCATATTTTTGAGTAAGATCTTCGCTTGAGGTAATAAATAAGAGTGTTGAAGATATAGGCACCATCGCGCACTGGTTCCCATTGCCAGATGTATGAAATTGAGAACTTCACAAAATAGAGAAGAGAAAATAATTCTTCTAGCTTGAATTCTTCATTTTGGTATCTCAAAATGAGGGTTGGAGTATTGTTGATCCATTTGGAGAATGCTTTCTTGAAGTTCTCAGGCGGATCATAAGCAGCTGGAATAGCTTCTTTTGAAGGACCAAATTGTTGCCACCATTTGATAAACCAAAAGGGTATCTTGGTTTCTTCATTATTAGGGTGGACCGAGATAAACCAGAAATGTTTTCTTCTGGAGTTCTCATATAGGGGGACTTTATGAAAAGCATCCATATAGTCCGTGTAATCGTAATTCGCCACCTGCTGGTTGGAGTCTGTTTTACTGGTGTAACGGAATCTTCTACTGATTTTTGGGTCACCTCCCCATTCTTGCAAGGATATTATCCTTTTAACGACTAGCTCACTGAAAATATAGTCTCCTGGTTGTGTTCGGGTAACATGGGAAATTTGGCAGCCATTTTTTATGAGTATATTTTCATAGAAAATTTGGTCACGAAAGCTGTGGAAAGGATAGGATCTGTTGTAATTTTTTAACAGGGTCCAAGGTGGGGTTTCATTCTCTTGAGGGTTGAAAGGGAAGAAGAAGATATTTTCCTCATAATTGTTTTGGTGGTAAGTGGTAAAATTCATTCCACTGGTTTCCATTGCGGTTACCATATCATAGGATCAATTGTTGCCCGTAGGAAAAGGAATATTACCTTGGAATCTGGATCTTTCCCTAATGGTGACAAAAGTTGAAATAGGTGGTATATCACTGGACATTCTTGCCAACGTATCACCTGGACGTTGAAAATAAGATGTTTCAAAAAGATAAAATGAAACATTATTATTTAGGATAATTTTATTATAATCAGGAGCATGAATATTTTTCAGGTTTTCTAATAACTCATTATTATGAATCATCACTCTGTTTTAGACATTTTTATTAGTCTTTTAATTGAATTTAAAATTTTGATAAAGGGATCATAACCAATAATTAGCTTGGAGATTCCTTTACCTTGCTCATAATGCTTCTTAAAATCAAAAGGCGTACCTGACCAGAGAGATTTCTGGGATTGAAGTCTATCCCTAAGAACATTTAATTCATGTTTCAGGGAATGAGATTGATTTTCTCTGTTGGTCATATTGTCATATACTTCGTGAAGAACCTTTGTTAGGGGTTCAGTTATAAATCGCAAAGTGATATTATTTTCACCCAAAGTTCCTATAATACCTCTTTCATCAACCTTTTTTAGAGGGTAGATCTTTGTCAAAAAAGGTGTTCCCAGTATTACTTGATTTGTAACATCTTTTGCCAAAAAAAAACTAGTTTGTATGCATTTTTTATCAATGAATACTTTAGCTTCAGGCAATTTATAATTAATTTGGAGATTATTTCCCCCCGCATGAAATAAAGTATGCGTTGTTTTATGAAAATATTTTTTAGGGATTAATTCCTCCTGGATGACATTTAAATCTGCTCCACTATCAATGAGAGCAACGAACTCATTTGAGTAGCCATTATTAATTAACAAAGTAATGTTAACCAGCCATTTCTGAGTAATAAACATTTCTAAAGTAGATAAAAATTGTTTATCATTATTTTGATCCAAAGTTATTTCTTGATCAGTAGTAAAGTTTTGATATGGGATTGTAAAGTCATTTTTAAAATTCCTATCAAAATTATCATAATGCGAAGTTATTACTTCTTTTCCCTTTTCAATTTTAGAAATTCTTTGGTCAAGACTCTTATTGTCTATCCTAATGGCCTGAATCTCTATTTTCAGATTATTAATCTCAATTAGTAAATCACGCATAGCAGTAGGTTTTTCTACTTCCGTTTTCTGCCTGATTTGTCTATAAACTTCATCCATTAGGTAAGGCTTAGGTTTAATTATTTCCTTATGAACTTCTTGTGATTTAGAAGTTCCCGTAGTCAAGTTAAGCTGTATATTAAGCTTTTCCATAATTTTTAATCTAATTTCAGGGTCTTTAATATCCTCCAGTAATTCCATAGCAGATTTAAAACTTAACATGTTAATTTTCAAATCTTGAAATTGGGACTGCATTTTATATAATGCCTCATCATCTTCAGAATCCTGCTTATGACAGGGCTGCCCTTGATTACAAGGAACACATTCTGAATTTGATTCAGTGTCCAAGGTTTCATTCCTTAAAACCTTTAATTCTTCACTAGTTGAAGAATAATCAGTTAATTCTGATTCCGAACTATCATTTAGAAGAATCTTTGAAACAATGTTTTTAATCTTATCGGATTCTTCGAGATTATTAATCTTATGCTTAACCCAACAATTATTGGCGAAGTGGCCCTTTTTGCCACACTTATGACAAGTCATTGACTTTCTATCCTGCCATCTATTTTTTCTAGTGTAATTACGCTCTTCAGGTTGCTCCTCTATACCCCCTATTTTCTTTTTAGAAAATCTCTTCTTTTTATGATAAGGAGTATAGTCCTTTTTAGGTTTTCTAGGTATGCTAGAAGAAGGGTTGTCAATTGCAAATTGGTCACAGAAATTCCCTAATTGCGATTTCTCCATAAAACTTTGTCTTTTAAGTTGCTGATTTAACTTAATTTCATTACACAAAGTTATTCCTTCCTGAGTACAAACACCAATTAATTTACCATAAGTATAAAGCTCATAGGGAATAGAAGGATAATTTCATCGAAGAATTTTTCTAATCCTTTTAGCAAACAGACTAGGCAAATCATCAATAAATTTTGACTTCCAATGAGTGCTATTACACTCGGGTAATTCCATAACTCTACTCAAGAAAGTATCCTTATACCATCTAAAATCCGTAAGTGTTTTGCACCTAAGGTTTTGTAGTAAGGTTTTAATACTTTCACTATTATTAGAGTATTTTCCCGTGAAATGTTCAATTATGCTAACAACCAGTGTATAGACAGCATTTTCAACAAGGTTATTACCTTCTTGCTTAACATTATTCATAATATCATTTTTTTCTTCTTGTGTGAGATAATTATCCCACCATCCGTTTAACTGGCCTGAGAAACCAGCCATAATCATATTAGCAGTGACTCGATCACTATTACCGCTAGTTAGACAAACCGTGGAATACATTAACATTCTATGCATTGTATTATGAATTTGTTGATTAGCATAACCATCTATGTTCCATTCATAAATATTACCGCTACTATAAGAATTCATTATTATCTCATTTGATTCTTCAATCATTATATCTACAGGCGTTGGTCTAGGGTAATAATATTTTCCCGTAGTTGGCCTATCTGCCCATTTATGTAATCTATTAATTTGATCTTGATAAACATGCTTATAATTTGGATTTTCTATAAGCTTGTACATAAAGTTTTTATCAAGAGTTGATAATTTCATATTTTTAAATTGTTCACCTAGAAAGTCTTCAATTTCTTTCATTGGTTTAAATTTAAAATCCTTAATCATAGGAGGCGGCTGTAAACTTGGTGCAGCTGTTCCTATAATTTTAGACGTAGATATTTCTACCAGTTTTTCAGTTATTACTGATTTAGCTTTTAAAAGACTAATTAATTGTTCTACTCTGTTTTGTAAAGAACTCATTTGTTCTCCAAGGATACACAAATACAGACTAGAATAATTGTTTTGTTTGATCATATTATTAATTTGTTGGCATGTTGCAGGAAGACTATCATCTTCTAATAACTTAATAAAAGCAAAAAAATTATGACTAATACCATTTTTCTCAATTTGAAAGGGTTGGTGAGGTGGATAAACCTAAGTAACATTTCTACCCCTACTAAGCTTATAATTTCTTTCTAGTGTTGAAATATATTTTTCAACATAAGTAGAAATAAACCAAGGAACAAAGTTTAAAATTTTATTCTTTTGTTCACATAATTGATAAAATTCATTACTTAGAGTTTTTAACTCTACTGAATCATAAGATTCAAAAATCCATTTTCTAAATGAATTCCATTTTTCTGACTCAAAATCATTTTGAACAATTTTTCTTGCATGTGAACCAGGACTAAAATCTATTGTCTTGTCAGACATATTCAAAGAGCAAAATCCATGTCAGAATCCGTCAATTCCGGTTCCTTCATGTTAAGACCTTTAACGATGTTATTTTCATCCATTACAAGTCTATCAATTCTATCAGACTCTCTAAATTGAGATGTCGAAGCCCTATGTGACTCAATAGGTTGTTCAATTTTATAATCAAACGGAGTAATATAATTTCTCATTGAACTCGATTTACTAAGCCTAGAACCTGGTCTAGAGGACGACGAAGGTCTGCTTGTATTAGCAAATTCAAAGGTGATATTACCCTGAGGAGTTTGGATTAAATTGATTAAGTTGTTCTGGCATATTGGTTGAGGTGGAACAACTTCTTCTAAAATCCATTCCGTCGGGAACTCAATTTCTTCCCACTTAATCTTTCTCCTGGTCGAGATACTCGACTTACTAAAATTTGATTCAATTAAAACCGTTTCCTTAATTTGCTTATCCATTATCCTACACAGGGGATTAAGGGTAAACAGTGGTTTATAATAAATCCTATAACAGATAGCTATTACTTTTGTTCCAGATTTATAATTGTAACCATTTGTTTTAACATTTAATGTTAAGGAATCCAAAATATTAACATCAGATAAAGATAGTTGCATATTTGGATAAACATTAAAGTAGGCCGGGCCATGGGCCAAACTGGTCTGAACAATACCCATTAAAGATTGTTTATAATTAAGGTTCCTACCATCACGCAAAGCAGCAATAAAGCTTTCTGGTAAACCTTCAAGAGTCAATGGTTTAAACGCAATTTGTACTAAACCAATGTGAATAAACTTATAAGCATGCATGTATAAAAGTAAATCACTTTCTTCAAGCAGTTTAATTGTTAACTCATCAGAGTTCAGCGGAATTGTTTCTTCAGTTGTTTTAACAATTTGTTTGAGACCTATTTTCTCAAAAGTTCCAAGTTTATAAATTGAACAAGGTTCAATTTTAGGGATAGTCAACTTATTAAGACTATCAAGATTTGTTGGAAGGTCATATTCTTCTTTCAACTTATTCTTAATTAGTTTCTGGTGTCTGAAAAGGTTCATGACAAAGAAGGATATGTGACAAATCTACGTCGTACAAAATACATACACTATTCCACCACGGCTCGGATACCAAAAGAGAGAAGTATGTGCACAGTGAGAACTACGTACTATGTTAAGACTAAGCAGTGGTCTTAACACAAGACCACTCTAAGATAACAACCAAGAACCTGGAGTCAAACGGTCACCACTTACTACGTTCAGTACGGCTTACTCGGTCGCGTGTCCCCTTTGGGCTAAACCAACACGGGCTTAACGGCTTTCTGCCCTAACGCCAACTCTGGCTAAAGCGGGACTTATCAAGCCTTCCGCAGGACCACCCAGAGCGCATAACACGAATACCTTTAAGAATGGTATGAACGCCAGTAGGACCATATAGACTCTACAACCCACCACTTGTGGGGTGTTCTAGTTATCAAACCAGTCTTAGCACAGGACTTGATCCATAAACATATTAACAGTACACACAACCTATATTAACCGAAATTTGTAAGGACAAGATGCTCAGAGGTCCGGACAGTTCACATATGGTCACTACTTACTGTAGGGCACATCACCCTCCTATGGTACAGATCTGAAAACTACTGGGTACCGTAATCCAGATTGGTAATCTGCAAATCCAGTTACAGTACTTAAGCCATTCAAATCTGTCCATGAAGGTTTGTAGTAACCGCTACAGAAATAGGCCCGTCGGGACCGTCACAGACTTGGCTCATATTACTGGCAGTGCTCAGACGATCTCTACAGGAGTAGGCCCATCTGAGTCAAGGATCCAAACCTTACATAAATGGTTAAAATGGGTTATGGTACCTGTCAGTTGTATAGGATCTTCATTCTCATACTTCATACAGGAACTTTGTAGACAGCATGAATAGTTATGTAAGTTGACATCGATTCATCACATATCACTGGGTTTAGCCGATTCGGCTACCCATCAGAAACTATAATATATTAACTAAGTACAAAATATAAAAAAATGCTTACTCACGGTGGTTGTACCAGTGGAACTCCAAACTTTATTCAAACTTCAAAGTATTTTTCAAAAGGAGAGTGGAGGAGAAAACTGGAAAGAGGAGAGAAGGAGGAGAGTGATCAGAGGAGGAGAGAAGAAGAGAGAAGGCTCTTCCAAGTTGTGTTTTTCTCTTCCTACAAACACACATATTTATAGTACAAAAGGAAAGACAAGGTCGAAAACAAGTGGGACCGACAACACACTAATATGTACTATTGAAGAACAGTGGAGATTCTCCACTTACAGCAAGATTTTTGCCTTCTTATTCAATCGACCGGGCCCTCCATGAAAGCCACTAGAGAATTGGGACCTTTCATTGTGTGAAAGCCTCTAAAGAAATGGGACCTTTCACTCTTTGTTTTTTGCCTGGGAAGATTCTCCCAAATGGGTAGTCTTTCAAGCCAATCTTTTCTCCAGCTCAGATTGAAGGATGACGAGGATGTTGTCAATATTTGGTTCCGTTTCTTCTTCTTGAGAGTCGCGGAACATGCTTTGCCCAGATGTGGCCATTGAAGCATTTGTTTTGTCAGAGGCATGGGATGTTGTTTCTTCATCACGATTTAACAAATCTATTCTAATCCCCTGGATATATGTAGAAATTAGCTCCTTTCCAGTAAGAGCCTGAGAATTTGATTTCAGCCCTTCCGATATGAGCTGCAAGGAGGCTTCTTTGTCCTTCCTTTGCTGTTCTTTGTAGAACATGATTTTTTCGTCAATTTCGCAGATAGTGTCATAGCCGTTAATTTGCTTGGTATCTGCATCCATTCTGAACATCTTATCCCAACTCCTGGAATACGTGCTCCTTTTAAGGCACGGAATCTTTTCTTCCGAAGTTCCAAATATCGGTGTCCATTTCCAAATGTATGGAATAGAAAATTCCATAAAGAAGAATAGAGAGGAGAGCTCTCCACAATCCATACTTTTGTCCTTGAATTCAAGAACCTTTGGTGAGATTTTTTCCCACACCAAAAACCTATCTTTAAAATCCTTTGGAAGAATCTCTTCCGTGGTGCCAAAGTGCTGCCACTAGAGAATAAACCATGCAGGAATATCGGACTTGTATGCCACCGGGCATATTCTGATAAACCATGAATGTTTATGTTTAGGATTTTCATATAGAAGAGCTCTATTGAACGCGTCCATGTAATCCCAGAAATTGTATTTGCAAGGGGTTTTGCGTTGACCAAAAAAGAACTCCCTTGTACTAATGGGTGACATTCCCCAATCTTGGAGGGAAATTATCCTCTTGATTGTAATTTTGCTGTAGTCGTAGATTTCCGGCTGCATTTTGTTCACGGTGTGAGATATTTCACAACCAGTCTCTTTGAGAATGTTTTCATAGAACATTCGGCCTTTGTATGTCCTTGAAGGGAATGCTTCAGTATCCATGTATTTTCTCATTGGAATCCATGGATCTTCACTCCATCGACAATCCCTTTTTCGAGCAGAAGTATTACTTCTTGCCTTTGGTTCATAAGGTAGGCGTTATGACCTGCTTCACTATCCTCAGTGGCCACAATATCGGCATACGTTGGAACTTCATTGGTAGATGCGACACTCTTTTGCCTGCTGAACTCCAGATATTTCTGGTATTCCTTATTTTGGCGCATATTCACCAAAGTTTTGTTGCCTACTTGAGCCAGAATTTCCGATTTCTTTCCACGACCTCTTCCTCCCCTGTCGGAGGAGGAACCTCGTCCTCGCGAGTTCATTCCTGCAATATGAAGATTAGTTAAATAGATCTTCTGCAGCTGGCCTTTACTTGTTTTTGAGGTCAAAATATGGTTAGAAAAATCAATTTTACATTTAACCGAAATTCTTTCTCCAGTATCTATTGGATATTTTATTGGTAATTGGAATAATGATAATTTTAATTTGGACACGACTGGACTAATTCCAAAATTATTGTGCAACATCTTTAGATGTTTAAGATGTATTTCCAGAATTTTTGAAAAAGCAAATATATTGTCCAGAATTTCTTGGAAGTCATAAGGGGCTTTTGTTAAGCCAAAAGGAAAGATTGTCCATTCAAAATGTCCACAAGGAATATCAAAAGTTGTTTTATTTTTATCTTCCTTGTAGATTTGTATTTGCCACCATCCTGTCTTAATATCAAATTTTGAAAGAAGAGAAGAAGCATAAAGTTCTTCTAAATTTTTTTTCTTATTAGTAAGACCTGGATGTTTTATCCATAAGAAAGGAGATCTAATCCATTTTAAAATTTTGATAAAGGGTTCATAGCTGATTATTAGTCTAGAGATTCCTTTACCTTGCTTACTATTTTTCCGAAAATAAAAGGATGTACCCGACCAGGGAGACTTCCAAGGATCAAATAATCCTTTATGTGCCAAAAGATCAATTTCTTCTTTGCACATTCATATAAGCTATATTAGTCTGGCAAGGTTCAGATTTATCTTGATTTTTATCAAAACCTGTTGCCGATGGGATTGAAACAATATGCCTTCTTGTATCTCTAAAAATATTAAGATTATTTTTACAGATTTCAAGAGAGAACTGATATTGAAGTTTGTTCCTAATATCAAGAACTTTTAATTCATGCTTCAGAAAATAAGATTGATTTTCTTCAATAATTGTATGCTTATAAACATCACTTAAAGTTTTTGTTAAAGGTTTGGTTATAAACCGTAAAGTGATATTGTTTCTACCCAAAGTACCTACAATACCTTCATTGTCCACCTTTTTTAGAGGGTAAATCTTTGTTTAAAAAGGTGTTCCAAGTATAACTTGATTTGTAACGTCTTTAGCCAAAAGAAAGCTAGTTTGTATGAATTTTATAATTAATTTGGAGATTATTTCCCTCCGCATGAGATAAAGTATGCATTGTTTTATGCAAGTATTTTTTAGGGATTAAACCCTCTTGGATGACATTTAAATCTGCTCCACTATCAATGAGAGCAACGAACTCATTTGAGAAATTATCATCAATTAACAATGTAATATTAACCAGCCATTTCTGAGCAATAAATATTTCTATAGTAGATAAAAATTGTTTATCATTATTTTTAAGATTTTGATCCGAAAATATTTCTTGATCTGTAGTAAAGTTTTGGTAGGAATCCATATTATCATTTCTGGTAATAAACTCAAAATTCCTATCATGATGTGAAGTCATTACTTCCTTTCCCTTATCAATTTTTGAAATTCTTTGCTCAAGACTCTTATTGTCTATCTTAATGGCGTGAATCTCTATTTTGAGATTATTAATTTCAATAAGTAAATCACGCATAGCAGTAGGTTTTTCTACTTCCATTTTCTGCCTGATTTGTCTATAAACTTCATCCATTAGATAAGTCTTTGGGTTAATTATTTCCTTATGAACTTCTTGTGATTTAGAAGTTTCCGTAGTCAAGTTAAGTTGTGTATTAAGTTTTTCTACACCCCATATTTTCTGTCTAGAAAATCTTTTCTTTTTACCATAGGATGCATAATCCTTAATTGGTTTTCCAGGTTTCCTAGAAAATGGTTTGCTTATTACAAACTTATCATAAAAATTACTTAATTGTAATTTCTTCCATAAACTAGGTTGTTTAGATTGTTTATCTAACCTAATTTTATCATGCAAGGGTATTACTACCTGAGGATAAACTCCAATCGTCCTATCATCAGAGTAGTCATTACTAGTATCAATCAAATCATAAGATTTAACATTAGTGTAGTTTTCATTAAAACTATCATAGCAATTTGATTCTTTACCAAGCACATCAATTGGTATAGACCTAGGGAAATTCTTATCATTACCCCTAGTTGGCTTATCTGCTAGTTTATTATCCTGATCTTGATCAACTAGCTTACGCTTTGGATTCCAAAGCTTATCTCTTAAGTTTTTGTCAAAAGTGGTCAAATCTAACTCCTTTATTTGTTCTTCTAGAAATTCTTCTAGGTCCTGCATAAACTCCAAATCTGTTGTATTATCTAAATTATCTATACATTCAGATTTTTTAGCAATTGGGGGAGATTGGACACTAGGTATATCCATCTCAATAGTTTTTGACGTAGTTATTTCTACGGAGTCTTCAGTTTTAATTAACTGAAACTTTATGATTCTAATTAACCTATCAATTCTGGTCTGAAGTGAACCTATTTGTTCATCTAAATACAGATCAGCACATCTATTAATTTGTTGACTTATTGCAATAAGAGTATCATCTTTTAATAATTCAGCAAAAGCAACAAAACTATGTCTTAACTCATTTTTCTCTATTTGAAAAAGTTGTTGGTGTGAATTCAACTTATAATTTCTTTCTAGTGTTAAAATATATTTTTCAACATAAGAAGAAATAAACCAAGGAACAAAGTTTAATATTTTATTCTTTTGTTCACATAATTGATAAAAAATTTTACTTATTTTAACTCTACTGAATCATAAGACTCAAAAAACCATTTTCTAAATGAATTCCATTTATCTGACTCAAAATCATACTGCACAATTTTTCTTGACTACGGAAACTTCTAAATTACAAGAAGTTCATAAGGAAATAATTAACCCTAAGACTTATCTAATGAATGAAGTTTATAGACAAATCACGCAGAAAATGGAAGTAGAAAGTTCCTACTGCTATGTATGCACATATTTCTATTTTAAAATTTTCATATGTATAGGAAGTGCTGCCATGGTTTTAATGATATACATTCTTGCTTATGTCACAGACTTTTAAGGTTCTTTATTCGTTGTCAACGTTGTCCACTATCTGGACATTAGAGCAAATTAAATCTCTAGAAAGAGATTAACAACCTGATCAATATATCAACGTTGAGGTTGATAGCCGAGAGTGACCCTTGGTACGACTGCAAGGCTAATTTGAATGCAAAGAAGTTTGCTTCACCCAATGCTCAACACATAGAAAGAAAAAACTTAGATCACACGTTATGCATAGGATAGCAAAAACACTGAGTCGAGGGAATGTGTGATCGTCAGAGCTAGCTCGGCTCTAGGTTTTCAGGTCGAGGAATAAAAAAGAGCCTAGGTTGGACTCATAGAAGTTACGAATGAAATCTAAAGCGTAAGATAGTTAATCAAATAATTGGGAATAGTTGCACTGTTTGCAAGTTTCTATCTCAAAATCATGGCATGAATTGTGAATTTTTGCGTCTACCACTTCACACTTAAATCGTGCTTAGTCCCTAAGCTCATAAGATAGAGTAAATAAGGCAAATGCGCAAAAAGAACTCCTCTTATTTGTAGAAGTTGTCCCTCATAAGTGCTGATCCAAAATAACCCCCATCCAATAGTGATCCAATATGGATGTTCTTTTTGGTAGATTGTCATGAGGTTGCTGGCGATCAAAAGTGGGACTCAATTGATAAATCAGAAGCTAGAAAGATAGTATAAAAAGAGAGTAAGACGATTCCTAATAAATATGAGGACAATGTTCACTACACCATTTCACATTCTACGGGACAAACTTTGAACTTTGTCGCAAAAGCTTAGTCGCATAAAAATGTTTATACGACCACGCTTTGGTTTGTTTGTCGCAATAATAAAAATATGCGACAAAAGTTAATGCGACGCCAAACATGTTGTCAAATAAAAATGTTTACCCGACTTTGTTTTAAGCGTAATACGGTTCTTGCGACATATCTTTAAGCGACCCGTAATTTAAGTCACGTTAAACATTTCATGCGACTTAAATTTTGGCGACAATTGAAAGTATGTCACATAATAATGAAAATTAGATAGCTAAAGTAGGTGGTTGCATTGGCCAACCTCTTTAAGTTTGAAATTGTCTCGGCTTTAAAGGGGACGACCTACCGTTTGGGGATTAAGCGACGTTGGTATCCCAAGGAAGTCGCATAAACGTAAAAAAATTAAAATGTAGAATAGAACACACAAGTGAATGTATGTCGTTTAAACTAAAGAATTAGGCCAACAGCAAAAGCCCATACCCACAATCTATGGCCCAATTCCAAAATTTCTCTAAGTGTTGGTAGTTAACCCTAACAGCGGGATGGAGCTCCAGAGAGAATATTCAGACTAGGGTTTCTAATTGTGACTTGTTTTATCATCGACTTCTAATTATCTATTTCCAAGTTCCTAAGTGTGGTTACTTCCATTCCAAGTTATAACCTGAGATAGGGTCTTTCCGGACGCCTACACCACAATCTACTTCCTTTCCGGGTTGTAGAATTATAGTCCTAGAAATCTAATACTCCATTCCAAGATATATTAGATTAGTGCTCTATTTGTTCTCAACGGTCTAGTATAAAACAAATAGTAAAAAAGAGAGTTGAATTGCTCGGCTAAATCTAACCATTCCAAGTATCAATTTAGCTTTGCAATTCAACCAAGATAATTTAGCACAAGAACTAGTAGAACAACGAAAATAGCTTTAAGTATCAAGTCTCAAAAACAATAGTCACAATATATCAAACCCTAGCCAGAATAGTGGGTTTAGCTAGACATAGCCATGGAAAGACAATAAAAAAGGAATGATGTAAACTTTGTGATGAGGACACACTATCCTCACCTCGTTGTTCATCTACTATTACAAGTAATCCTATACAACTACAAGCCGATGCATCGACGAAAGACGCTTACAAAGGTCCAATGACTAAGAACCGAGCAAAACAAATTCAACATGAGGTGAATTCACTCCTAGTTGATTGTTATACTACAATTGATGAGAACTTTATGCTGCCTAAATCTAGTGTGCTTTTATTACTCAGATTCTCAAAAGTGGATGGACATAAAGAAGGGACACTTATGGAGGACTCATGCACGAAGAACAAAGGGAGAAGTCTAACATCATTTAGTGCAAGAAAGAAAGCAATAAAGGACCAGAATTGATGCTTTTCCCTTAGCACATCAAACCAAGCACAAATGGAAAGCATGGCTATTAATAGTATTGCACAAAGATCAATCATGGGCACTTATGGCTGAACAAGGATCAAAGGAGAATGCACAAGACTCCATGGTGGCTGCTCATTGCTCAAAAGAGGCTACTCAAGATCCCATGGTGGCTGCACAAGTCCACAACACATGCATTTACTTTCATTTCTTAGTATTAATCCTCATCTACATGTATTTTGAAAACACATTCAGATTTTGAAAATTTTATTCATCAACATTTCAGATTTAGCTATTGCTACATCTTTTTTTCAAGAGAGAGTTCTCTACCCCCTTGCTCTTGTAGTTTCCTTGTGAGATTGCATAAGTGGTCGTTCGACGGCAACCAAATTGTGCTTCCAACTTCGTGCGTGGTTGTGTGGTTTGGAAACTTAGAGTGTGGTTAGGCAATTACTTGTTGCAGGTCATTGCACAAGCAGTGGTTAGCTTCAAGAGTCGTCGGGTTGCACTACCTATCCTCCTCCATCAAATCCTACATCGTGAAGTCCCGCTTCCGCCCCGTATCATTTGGTAATCAGAGCCATTGTTACATTGGTACCATCTATCCCTTTGTAGTTTTGTTGATTTCAATTCTGTCAAAAAAAAACAGCAAAAAAAAAGCAAAAAAAAAAAGCAAAAAAAGCAAAAAAAAAAAAGCAAAAAAAAAGTTGCTGAATTTGTAGGGATTTCATCTAGTCTATTGAGTAGTGCATCCAAAATCAGCCATTGTTTGTGTGATTCTCGACTTGTATGCGCTTGATTGTTCACTCTTTTGGACCAACCATCATCACCGAAGTAAAACACAATCTGCACTCACTTGGAATCTTCACGAGCTTCGGTTGGTAAGAGAAAGTGAGGTTTGAGGTTCTTTTTTTTTCTTTCATACACATTTATCTTTAGTATAGAGTTTTCCACAGCTAATCATGGCAGGTGATGGAGATGAATATGAAATTGATGGCGCTGAACAACTCAATCAGCCCATCACACGTCTCCATTTCAATGCTTTACGTGATCATCTTCGTCAAGAGTTTCGGGCAAGCATTGAGGCATTGGAGGAAAAGCAAGATAGAATATCTGAGGATCTTCAACAACTTATGGGTAATGTTAATCAACAACTAACCCAAAATCTTGCTGCTATGCAAGTTAATATAGTTGCTCAAGTTGTTCGAGAACTACGACAAGCCACGGGAGATGCAAGTGTGCATGGCGATGAGACTGAGAGGACTAATGGAGAGGTTGCTGCACCAATTGCTCAAGGAGGGCGAAACCATGTCGCCAACAACACAAACAACGTAGTTGCTGGTCGTGGGAATAATTTTAGAGATGCTCCATTCAATGGACGAGGACGAGGTCGTGGAAGAGGTAATATGAACCATGGTTACATTGATGATGAATTTGACAATGAGGATCGTGACATGTTTAGAAATGCTGGATTTCGTCAACGTGGAAACTTTGTTCGTGATGAGGAAAGGTTTGGTAAGCTGAAATTTACTATGCCAAAGTTTGAAGGAGGATCTAATCCAGAAGCTTATCCTACATGGGAGTTGAAGGTTGATAAGATTTTCTGCATGCATAACTATTCCGAAGAGAAGAAGCTTGCCATGGCTTCATTGGAGTTTGAAGACTATGCGCTTATATGGTGGGAACAAGTCCAGCGACAACGAGAAGAAGGAGAAGGATTCCCTATTGCTACTTGGGCAGAAATGAAGCGTGAGATGAGGGCGAGATTCATTCCAAGACACTATAGAAGAGACATCTTTGACAAGCTTCAAAACTTGAGGCAAGGTAAACAATCTGTTGAGGAGTACCACAAGGAGATGGAGAAGGCTATTATACGTGCCGATATACAAGAAGATGAGGAGCAGTCCATGGCTCGATTCTTGTATGGGTTGAACACAAGTGTGAAACGGATTGTTGAGCTACAACCTTACCAAAATGTCATAGAGTTGGTGCATCTTGCTTCAAAGGCTGAACGACAATTGCAAGATGACTCAAAGCTGAACAAATCAACCTCATTCACTACTCGGACTACAACAAGTGGAAGTAAGTTTGTACCGCAATTTAATGTTGGTCGAGGCATCACCACTAACTCTGTAGGTGGCAATCGTTCCAACACTCGTAGTGGTGGAACTGAAACTTCAAGGGAGAAAGGTAAATCAGCGTCATCTAGTTCATCTTCCATTGGATCCACATCCAAGAGTAGAGACATTGAGTGTTTCAAGTGTAAGGGACGTGGTCATATGATCAAAGACTGCCCAAACAACCGTACTATGCTCGTCACTGAGGAAGGAGAGTATGAATCAGCAAGTGATTTGGAAGACGAAGTTGCTAATGATACTCTTGATGATGAAGAACACAATTATTGTGATTATGAGCAAGGTGCCTCACTTGTTGTTACCAAGGTGCTCAGCGTGCAAGTGAAAGATTCAGAGAATTTTCAACGGCACAACCTTTTCCAAACAAGAGCAAAAGTTCAAGACAAAGTTGCGAAGGTAATAATTGATGGAGGAAGTTGCCAAAACCTTGCAAGTAAAGAGATGTGTGAAAAGCTTGAGCTGAAGTTGCTGCCACATCCTCACCCATACCATGTGCTATGGTTAAGTGATTGCGGAGAAATGAAGATTACACACAAGGTAAAAGTTCAGTTTAAGATTGGCGATTATATTGACACGGTTGAGTGTGATGTTCTACCCATGAAGGTGTGTCATTTACTATTGGGAAGGCCGTGGCAATATGATGTTTCAGCGCAACGTTGTGGACGCACAAACCATTACACAATCAAGTGGAAAGGCAAGGATTTAGTGCTCCAACCTATGACACCGCAACAAATTATGACTGAACATATGCAAAAAGCCAGCGAGGGAAACAAAGTGAGTGTGAGAGTTGGAGAGAAAAAACATACGAGCGGAAACCACAAAATAGTGAGTGAGTGTCCCAAAACAAACACGAGAGAGAAACAGAAAAGTGAGGGAGAGAATTTCGTCATGTTAGCCACCAAATCTGAGTTGAGAGATGTGAGGAATAACACAAGTCAAGTGATCTTTGTGCTGATGTACAAAGACACATTAGTATCGACTAACGACTTGACATCTCTTCCTAGTGCATTTGCTCATGTCTTGCAGGATTATAAAGATGTTTTTCCCGAGGAGATTCCACCGGGACTACCTCCTTTGCGTGGCATTGAGCATCAAATTGATCTCATTCCGGGAGCTTCACTTCCAAACCGTCCAGCCGATCGCACTAACCCTGAAGAGACAAAGGAGATACAATGGCAGGTTGTTTTTCTTGGCCATGTTGTTTCTGGGCAAGGAATAGAGGTTGACGAATCAAAAGTTGAGGCAATCAAGAATTGGCCTACTCCTCTCAATATGAGTCCTACTTTCAACGTGGCTGACTTGTCACCTTACTTGGGTGAAGAAGAATCAGAGTCGAGGACGACTCATTTTGAAGTGGGGGAGGATGATGAGGACACACTATCCTCACCTCGTTGTTCATCTACTATTACAAGTAATCCTATACAACTACAAGCCGATGCATCGACGAAAGACGCTTACAAAGGTCCAATGACTAAGAACCGAGCAAAACAAATTCAACATGAGGTGAATTCACTCCTAGTTGATTGTTATACTACAATTGATGAGAACTTTATGCTGCCTAAATCTAGTGTGCTTTTATTACTCAGATTCTCAAAAGTGGATGGACATAAAGAAGGGACACTTATGGAGGACTCATGCACGAAGAACAAAGGGAGAAGTCTAACATCATTTAGTGCAAGAAAGAAAGCAATAAAGGACCAGAATTGATGCTTTTCCCTTAGCACATCAAACCAAGCACAAATGGAAAGCATGGCTATTAATAGTATTGAACAAAGATCAATCATGGGCACTTATGGCTGAACAAGGATCAAAGGAGAATGCACAAGACTCCATGGTGGCTGCTCATTGCTCAAAAGAGGCTACTCAAGATCCCATGGTGGCTGCACAAGTCCACAACACATGCATTTACTTTCATTTCTTAGTATTAATCCTCATCTACATGTATTTTGAAAACACATTCAGATTTTGAAAATTTTATTCATCAACATTTCAGATTTAGCTATTGCTACATCTTTTTTTCAAGAGAGAGTTCTCTACCCCCTTGCTCTTGTAGTTTCCTTGTGAGATTGCATAAGCGGTCGTTCGACGGCAACCAAATTGTGCTTCCAACTTCGTGCGTGGTTGTGTGGTTTGGAAACTTAGAGTGTGGTTAGGCAATTACTTGTTGCAGGTCATTGCACAAGCAGTGGTTGGCTTCAAGAGTCGTCGGGTTGCACTACCTATCCTCCTCCATCAAATCCTACATCGTGAAGTCCCGCTTCCGCCCCGTATCACTTTGCTATAGCCGAGAGGAGTGGAGAAGAGGACCGGGCCAGGAGGGCTGTTGCGCCGAGAGGAGGACTTCGGACCAAGGAGCCGAGAGGAGGAGCCGAGAGGAGGAGCCGAGAGCTTGAATGTGAGAAGAGAGCTCTCAGTTTTGGGACGCTTGTAGAGAGAGGAGCTCTCCACGTTTTGGGATGCTTGTAGAGAGAGGAGCTCTCCACATTTTGGGATGCTTTGAAAGATTGAGGAGACCTGTTATTTATAGAGTAGACAAGGCTCCAAAGTTTCCTATTTGACATTGGGTCAAGTTGGTAAAATCCTTGTTGTTTTAGGAGATGTTTCCCAAATTATCTTTTGCTTGATCTTTAAGCAAACTTAGCTAGGAAGTTTACTTGATCAGCAAGTCTTCCTGAAGGTTCCAGAAGCTTGGATGGAATTAGGAAATTTCCCGAAAACACTATTCACGCCGGAAAATACTGTTCACGCCGGAAACTGTTCACGGTGAGCCAGATCTTGGAGGGCTTGGAATCGGTTGGGCGGCCTTGAATCGGTTGTGACTCGGGCTGACTCAGCCTTGGACTCGGCGTGCACCTAAAGTGTAAAGTGCATGTGGAACTCTCGGCCAGATTGTCTGTCTTCACTTCAACTCTCGTTTCGACCATCCAAACAATCTCGGCGGCTCTCGGTGTGGACTAGAGAGTTGTAGGGAATTGAGTCACCTTAGCAATGGCTTGTGACTCATATTTTTCTGATCAGCGGTCCATTCCCAGCACTCCGTCGACTGTCCAAAGGTCTAATCTGAAACTGTGATGTTTTTGGCCTAAAATTCCAGTCTTTAAGCGCGTTTCCTCCTAGAGCTTCCAAAACACCTGAAATGCAAAACAACACTAAGAAGTAACTGTTTGTATGATAAAGTGTCGGAATTGGTGGGATTTGTTGACTCGATGAGTCGTATAAATACGGCTCATCAAACCACCCCACACTTAAACTTGTTCGTCCCGAACAAGGACTAGGTCATAAGAGGAAAAATAGATTGCTAACACCACAAAGCTTCGGCATCCTAGATATTGCTACATGAATATGACTCGGCTAATCTAGATTTCACCTTTCCATGCATACTCGTTACTAAAAGCCTTGTGCTCAAACATGGAAGTAATGATACGTGTCACCTCTGGGCCGAGATGCAAATCAATTTGGATGTCTAGGGAGATAGTCCTTTTTAGACCCATGAACTACACTCTCGGTTCCGAACTCTTGCTATATGGTTACGCTTCATTGCTTTTTCTTGCACGTGATTGATTCGAGCTTCAAGGTTCTTGAGTTCATTTCGGACAGCTTGTAGTGATTCGGTTTGATGTATCATTGGGGTACTTCACTTTTGTTGCGGTGTAAAACTTCACAATGGAATGATTTTGTCTCTTTTGCTATGGATTGTGAACTGCTCGTTCCTACTTGCTCTCACTCATCCTCGTCCTTTTGACGCGAGTCAAGCCGAGGGTCGCTCGTCTATTTTCCCGGCTACTTGGACTAGAGTTTGGATGGTGTGATGTATTCCCGTCCCACCGAACCGCATAAGTACTGCAGTGGCGGAGCAGACTCGTAACCATGTCGCCTCGAAGTGCTAGCCTCCACAAAATCCACATAACCATATAACTCGAATTCGGTCCTTTGAATGTTCTGTCAAGTCTCTCTAGGACGTTTCTATCAACTCCACATCCCTGTTTATCTCAACTTACAAAGGCACGTAATGGGTTAAGTTCACATGTAATCGCACAATTCTAATTTTACCAAAGACATGCATGTAATCGGCTCTATCTATTTCACATCATCAATATTCAATACCGCAAATCTAGGGAATAGAGAAGAAACATGTACAAAAATTTTAAAATTTTTGGGAAACGTGTTGTCTCTATGGAGGTGCAGGAAGGTAAACGTGCTGACTTGATGACTGACTCTCCCACCCCACACTTTTGAAATAAGTCGTGCCCTCACGGCATGACTTAGACTCTAGACTCACATGCATGCGAATATTACGAAAAAGAAGAGAACAGGGTGGAACAATACTCCCCTGATGGTGTCGGATGGTGGCTGGTCAGATTCGGACGAGGTCCGGAAAAAAGTCAGACGCGGCTTGGTTCGCTCGGGCGTGGCCCAGTCCTTCTCGGGCAAGCCCGGTTCTTGCGGGTCGCGGCCCGGTCATGCGCTCGCATGGATCACTTTGTACGATCGCACAATCTCGACTGGTGGCATGGAATCTTCATGCGTCCGCACGCTCGGTCCTGCGCGCTTGCATGCGCCGAGGCTCGGTTCTGAATCTGGGGCGCAACTGTCCCTGCATAGAAGATCATCTCCTTTCCCAAGTACAATGTGATGAATATGACTGAAAACTTCAAATAAACATAAACGACACAAAAAACAACTAAGAAAAACGAAAGGATGCCGGGCTGCTGATGGACCATAATTGTATGAAACATAAATGCAGTTAAACCCACCAAATTAGACTGTTTGTCTATCTAACGTCTACGTGTTAGTCCCGATATATTTTCACAGGGCATTTTAGAGACTGAAGTGAAAACACGCTAAGGAGAGGATTTTATGCTGAAAAGATAACAAGAGTCAAACCAAGGTCAAGATCATATGCCGACTGAAGAAATATCAAGGATCCTGACGTTGAATTGACCATAACAAATTAATCAGAAGAATCAGGAGTGGAGTCAAGACAGACCGGGGAAGAAACACATTGATAGTTTTGTGAAAAGACTGCACAAAACTGTACAAAACTCACATTTGGGCAAGATGACCGGCCACCATTCAAGGAGGTGGGCAAGGGAGGAGCTCCTCCCCCTTGGGTGACCGGCAACCGGCGGCGCCACCTCCTCCACCAAAAGCCGCCGGCCTCCTCTCCTTCCTCCACATGTGGCCATCTCCTCCCTTGATTTCTCCTCCAATCAAAATGCAACACTTGCCACCCATCTCCACCACCCATCTCCTCCCCTTTGGGCTATAAAAGGAGGAGCTCCTCCTCCTCCAAAAACACACCTCAATCTCATTTCACTTCTCTCCCTAGAAGTTGTAACATTTGTAACGTTGTAATCTTGGCTTTGGAAATAAAGGATAGCTCCCTTGGCGCTTCAACGGTTGTAAGTAATTCTTAGTATTTATTCAACTGTTTTATTTCCTTAGTTATAATGTTTAGCGCGATGAATAGTAGCTAAACTTGTAGTTCGGTCTAAGGGGCGCACTTGTATTATAAAATGTTTTAGACTATTAACTTAGTGTCTAGTCTAAGTATTCAAAACTTATTCTATGTGCCATATATTAAGTCAGAACGTCCAAGGTAGAGTGGATGCTTGGAATGGCAAAACTCTACAGCGGGGTTCGTAAACTTGTACGGATAAGTGGATGCTTGGAATGGCAAAGCTTATCTGAGAAGTTTGACTCATCTTAAACACCATTTGGTTGCTCGGGAATGATTGATCAAATGGATGCACATAGGCTAATATAACCGGGAATGGAGTATTAGTCTAAATAGAATAAGTGTTCTACGTCCTTGGAATAGGCTAGACAGTGTACGCAAATCGAGTGCTTGGAATGGCCTTGATACACCGTTTGAATACTTAGGAGAGTCACTAAAGGTCAATGATAAACAGGATATAATACAAGTCCCCTGAAACTGAACATTTCTCTTTAATTATAAACTGTAATTTACTTTGCAGTATTAAAATCAACCAACCAACCAATCAATCAATCAAAATAGCTGGTAGCTTTAAAACCAACCAACCGACCTTAAACACGCTCCCACGCTGCGTAATCCCCCCAAAGAACAATTATTCCCCTGGTTCCCTTGGGTTCGACCCCTACTTACCAAGTACTACCCAGTAGTATAGTTGCGAGTAGCGGACTATTATAAATTTATTTGCACAATCGCTTTGACGACGAGCGGTTCTGTCAGCTGCCTCTCGGCGAGCGCCTTTGTTTTACGTCGTTGGCTCGACGGTACCTCTTTAGGGATCACATGTTAGGATCCCATGGACGTGTGAGGTCAAATTTCGTCTCAGCTATTCCCTCAATCTGCCCAAAGTACTCGTATGGCGGTGTGCTTGGTTCTGCTCTTCATCGATCTGGCGGGTTCGCCTTTAGATCCTTTCGAGTTGGCGAGGACTCGTTGATCATAGCTACCAATCCATCGAGTCGTGCTCTAATGTTTCTCCATCCTGGTTTCCATTCAAACATGCCATGGCTCGGTCACTTCTTCATGTATGAACGGTTGGCATCCTCGTTGAATTGGAAGTTCAGCATCTTACCATCAAACACAAGCGACATCAAGCATGTTCCCATGTCAACCTTCGTCTTTGTGGCAAAGAGGAGTGGTCGTCCCAGAATAAGTGCAGTAGGGTCATTATCGCTAGCATCTCCCATCTGTAAAATATATGAGTCTATAGGAACAACAATATCTCCAACATGGAGCGTTAGATCCTCAGGTAAACTAACAGGATGAACACGTGATGTATTTCCTAACTCTACCAACAGTTTAAGAAATTTCAATGGTCCCAATTTCAAAGAGCAAGCTAAAGAGTATGGCATGGCATTAATATTAGCACCCAAATCGATTAAGCAGTGGTGTATGAGGGTCTTACCAACACCACGGGTGACTGTCAAGGCACCTGAGGTCTTACACTTTTCAGGCGGCTCTTCTTGACTCGTAACGAGTGAGTGCTCCATTGTTGGCTTTTCTGGCTCATGCTTCACCTCCAACTCGCCATCTAGCTCATTCTGGTCGATCACGTGCTTTTCCGGAGCTATTACCTGCATAGAAAATGAAGGGGAAAATCAGTTTTGGAATATGCATCAGTGGCGACCGCATCTGGCCTTAACATTACGACCGCGCCTGGCTTAGACATTAGGGGCGCGTCTGCTTTAGACATTAGTGGCGAGCTAATGTCTATTGCAGGCGCGGTGAGCACTGAGTCCGAATCGTTTTCTTCGTTGTCTGCAAGTGCTGGCGGGCTGAAGGTGTCTTCTGTAGGCGCGGTGGGCATTGATTTCGTTTCGTCCTTCTTCAAGGTTGTTGTCACGTCCGGAATGCATGTTTGCACGGGGGACTCAGGTGTAAACTCCTCTTCAGATGCGATGCTCATGGCCTCTGACTTACTTTCTTCGTTCTATGCCCCTGGTTGGTCCATTGCGAGCATCTTGTTCACCCAATATGCAGACTCCTTCAGTGCTGCGTCCACGTCCACTACTGCCACTGTGTTAATGTCTCCTCTCGGGTTGGGCACTGTTGTGGGCAAGATTGTGACGGAGGTGACGCATGTGATGTCGGGCACAATCTGTACTAAATCAGCTTTTACTGTTTGTGCCTGATAGCACTAAAATATATGCACTTTAGGCAACCTCTACGCTTATTGTTTCGATCATTTTATCACGAGTTCACTTGCTATTTGATGCTTTGTGGTTCATTTCAGGCAAATTACAACTTTTAAGCTAAGAACACAAGTGAGCAGTTATTTTGGAGCAAAATCGAGCTTTTGGAGCAAAAAGTACCCAGAATGGAGACCCAGCCAGCCGGCTCAAATATTGACCTTAAGATGAGCCGCCCGGTTGGAGTCAAATTCAAGAAGATTAAAAGCTCTGAGGTACTGAGCCGACCGGCTCAAATATTGACCTTATGATGAGCCGCTCGGTTGGAGTCAAATTCAAGAAGATTAAAAGCTCCGAGGTATTGAGCCGACCGGCTCAAATATGCCTACCAATCTCAGCCGGTCGGTTCCCAAGCTCAGAGAATTTGAGTGATTCTTCCCCTGCTCGAGCCGGTCGGCTGGGATTCCTTCACACAAGTTGAGCCGGCCGGCTGAGATATGCT
The DNA here is from genome assembly GCA_033675215.1 of Rhodiola kirilowii. Classification (NCBI taxonomy): domain Eukaryota; kingdom Viridiplantae; phylum Streptophyta; class Magnoliopsida; order Saxifragales; family Crassulaceae; genus Rhodiola; species Rhodiola kirilowii. The sequence goes on from CM066199.1 coordinate 23,137,519, forward strand.
ACAGTTCCGTAAACCCTACTTTTGGCTATAAATAGAAAGTTTGAGATCAAAACAAGGCAATTTTTTTGGAGACTTTTTGGCACTGATTTTGAGGAACATCCAGCACGAATCCCTAGGGGAGAAGCTTGAACTTCAAGGTTGATTGAGTGAAGAAGAAGACCAACAACAAAAACCCTCCACACTCTTGAATCTCCATATTGGTTTTGAAGTTCTAAACTCCACTCTTCATATGGGTTTTCACACCCTTGTTATTGCTTTTGTTTGTAAACTCACTATGAGTGAGTAGTGACCTTGATTGGGGATTATGGATCCCCTAGACATGTGTGTGCCATTGTGAACACTATATGCTATTGATGAATGAGTTTGCACATGAATCTCCTTCATTTGAACTTAATGTTTCAAGTTGCCTATAAGGTGTTTGTGAAATGTCCTCAATGGGAACTTTGCTTGATCTCATGTTTGATGTAGCTCACGTTGATCAACATGACTTCAATGAACTAAATGAAGAAGCATTATGACTTTTGAGTTAGTTGGATAGTTCAATAACCTAATGAGAATTGCTTGAATTTAACAAGAATATGTTTATTTAGCCAATAGAGCGCGAGTGCGAGGCTAGAGATTCATATTCTATAGTGCCAATAGAGCGCGAGTGTGAGGTGCTATGCGAGATGTAACCTCTTGATACTAGGTTGTAGCGCGAGTTGAACTTAGTATTAATGTTGCATGAGCTAAATTCTATACGTGTGCGTGTGATTTCATCATTGGTATATCATTCCATTGTCATAATAATTGTCTAGGTGGGGAAGTAATCCCTAGTCATCTTTTAATTGGAAGTTAGCCCTTTTTGCAAGTTTAATCTCACTTTGGATTGAGAAATAGACCCCACAAACAATAGACATTCTAATATCATTGTTAGCACTATTAGTTTAATCACCTATCTTTTGGGTTCGACCTCGGTTCACCCGAGTCAATATAAATGTTTTGATTGACGTGACTTAGCATAAGTGTTTGGATTCTTATTCGAATATTTTCTGCTATATTTACAACCGATCAAATGGCACCGTTGCCGGGGATAGGTTAATTAACTAGGTGCTGATAGATTGTTTAGTTTGTCGACTTTCCCTTGCTTGATAGTTATTACTTGTTTTGAGCTTGATTGTGTTAACTTCTCTTGCCTTTCATTGCTGAGAATTTCTTTTGTTCTCGCAGGCACTTGAATGAACACAAGATTTAAAGGGCAAAAACACGTAGCTACCGGTTCAACCTCGAACACTTCTCACCCTCCTCACCCAACCGCAAAGAGAGGAAGAGGTAGACCTCGCAAGAATCCTCTACCTCCTATTCCACCTATTGCTCCTATTATTCCACCAGCTTTCCAAGGTCCAAGACCTCGTCCACCTCCACTTCTAAATCCACTACCTTATTTGCCACCGGGATTTAGAATGGATGATGAAGTAGAGAACCGCCCGGCTCTTCAAAGGGATGACCGTAACATTAGATTGGGAGATGAGATAGATGATCCTCCCGCAAGACAAAACAACATTGAAGATCAAAATCCTCCCGCCCCTCAAAGAAACAACAGAAACTAGAGATATGATGATGAGGACAATGAGAGGCCCGTCGGGGATTATATGACTCCCACTCTTGAAGGGAATGGCTCGGCTATTATGCCTCCGGATGAGGATGCCTTTGATTTCGACGTGAAATCTTCTTTAGTGCATATGGTGACCCATGATCAATATCAAGGAGTCGGGAATCCTTCCACACATTTGTCTAAATTTCAAGAATATTGTTGCACTTATAAGCCAAGGAATGTGCCCGCCGAATATGTCTATTTGAAGCTCTTTCCTTCTTCACTATACGGGGATGCAAAAGAATGGTTGCAAAACCAAGAACCCGGAACTTTCAGGACTTGGGATCATCTAGCTAATGCTTTCCTTGCCAAATTCTTTCCACCGTCGAGAACAAAGAAATTCACTGATTTTATATTAACGTTCTCTCAAAGGGATAATGAGCTATTTCATCAAGCCTACGATCGATTCAAACATTATTTGAGGGAATGCCCTCACCACAACTTTCGTAGAGCGGATCTTATGAGATATTTCTACCTTGGCATGAACAAAGAGGCAAAAAGCCAAATGGACACGGCTAGTGGCGGTGCTATCATGGATTTGCCGGCAGGGAAAGGATTCAAGGTAATAGACAAGATTGCCACGAACTCCGATAGATACCAAGGAGTTGATCACAAGAAAATGGCTAAATCTAGAGAAGACTCTTCTAGCTATGTGACCAAAGATCAATTTGGTGAGTTGACCAAGAAAATGGAAGGTTTGATAAGTATGGTTAATGCTTTAGATGTGTCCGAGACAAAGAACGACAAGGGGAAGCATTCCATCCAACCACCTTGTTTTCTATGCTCTAGCACGAAACACTCCACTAATGCTTGTCCCGATGGGAAATATGAAGATGATGAGGATGCTTAAGAAGAAGCGCACTACGTCAATCAACAAAGAAATTATGCTTCAAATCCTAATCCTCCAACAAGGAATTATGAGACCACTCCTCAAAGAAATTATGAGCCTCCTCAAAGGAGAATGTTCAATGATACCGGCTTCCCTTCTATGCCTCAAGGCCAAAATGAATACCAAGGGAATAACCAAAGGCAAGGATATGGTTCTCACCAAAATCAAAGGCAAAACTCTTATTCTAGTCAAGGCCAAGGGTCCAACCAAAACTTTCAATATTCCAACCAAGGGAACTATCAAAGACCTTATCAAGCCAAGCCTCCAATGAATGATCAAGGAACCTCCAATCCACAAAGACAAGTGATGGACCATAATTGTATGAATCATAAACACAGTTAAACCCACCAAATTAGACTGTTTGTCTATCTAACTTCTACTTGTTAGTCCCGATATATTTCCACAGGGCATTTTAGAGATTAAAGTGAAAACACGCTAAGGAGAGGATTTTATGCTGAAAAGATATCAGGAGTCAATCCAAGGTCAAGATCATATGCCGACTGAAGAAATCTAAAGGATCCTGACATGGAATCAATCAAAACAAATCAAACCAAAGAGGAATCAAGTCAGCCCGGGGCCAAAATACACTGACAGTTTTGTGAAAAGACTGCACAAAACTGTACAAAACTCACATATGGGCAAGATGACCGGCCACTTGAAGAAGAGGTGGCCAAGGGAGGAAAGCCACCCCATTCCACCACCTCCTACCGGAGGCTCCTCCCCCCTCCTCCCAAGATGACCGGCTACTTGGCTTGGAGCCACCTCCCCTCCTCCTCCACCACCGCCTACCGGCGGCTTCCACCGCCCTCTCCTCCTCCTCCTCCTCCATGTGGTGGATTCTCCTCCCTTGATTTGCTCATCCAATCTCCATGCAACAAGTGTCCTCATCTCCTCCTCCTTCCATGGCTATATAAGGAGGAGCTCCTCCCCTCATTTTAATCATCCAAAAATTGTAAAAACACTTATCTCTCTAAGTTTGTTACTATGTAAGTTTGGTTCGGTTTTGAAATAATACTCCTGTTGGTTCTTGAGTATTATACTTTAGGGAATACTCCTGTTGGTTCTTGAGTATTCAGTAGGAAATTGGGAGTACTCCTGTTGGTTCTTGAGTACTCCACCCCTTTCCCTCTTACTGTTTTCAAAACCCCCGAGTATTTAGCTATGGTATCCACCTCTATGGATATTCGTAGCTAAACTCTTTATTCAGTTAAGGGTTCACACCCTTGTGCCAACATCTTGAGATTTTTGCACTCAATATTGTTTTACGCTTCTCTAGTCTTGGAGATCGAGGTTGAGTAACACCTTTGTCGGGTTATTCGAGCTAGAAAAAAGACTAGAAACCTAAGGCTTTGTCAAACTTGTTGTGGAGTACCACCTTTGTCGGGGTATTTGGGTTGTCACCTTTGTCGGGACAACCACATAACAACTTGACAGGTTAAGGGTGTGGAGTACCACCTTTGTCGGGGTATTGGGGTTGTCACCTTTGTCGGGATAACCACACGTAGAAGTGTAAAAGAAATCTATTGAAGTCAATGATAGATGTGTCACAAGAAGAGTCCCAAAACCGAATGCTTTCCCCTGATTCAAAACACCATCTGCATTTTACTTTCTTAGTATAAACTGCTCACCTACCGGAGGACTTGACAATCACGCATCACCCGCTGTAAGTCTTCTTTGTATTTTCAGTATTTACTTTTCTGTAATTTACTTTTCCGCACTAAAAACCAAAACCAACCAACCAATCACTTAGACGTTAGTATTAAAATCTCAATCAACCTAAAAAACGCTCCCTCGCTGTTCAATCCCCAACAGTATTCACTATCGTGGCAAACCCGTAAAGAACACATATCCCCCTAATTCCCTTGGGTTCGACCCCTACTTACCACTACCTACCCAGTAGTGAAGTCGCGAGTAGCGGACTTTATAAATATTATTTGTACATTTGCTCTGACGACAAGCATCTGTCAAATTGGCACCGTTGCCGGGGAATTAGCCATCGGATAAAGTTCTTTGAATCGTTACGCGCTTCAAAACAACCATGTCTCGCGAAGAAAGTCACCATGACTACCAGGATGACGAAGAAATAAACCTGTACGATCAAAATGATGAGGTACCGTTTCCATTCGTCGATGATCCGGAACAACTCATCAGGAACAGAAGAGCTCGTGATAGGGAAGCAGTCAGAAGAAACCAAGAATTACCCGAGGACCGAAATGCAGCTGGTCCAGTACAACCTCCTATCCATCCTCCATGACCACAACCTCAACCTCAATACATGCCAAGAAGAGAACCCGCTTTCGACGACTACTACGGGGATAATTACTACCGTGAACCAACTATGGGCGAGTTAAATGCCCCTAATTTCGAGACACAACCGTGGTGCATCTATGAGAGCCCTGAATTAGAAAACATAACCATCAACGCATCAGTGGCACACAGCTTGCCCAATTTCTCAGGAGCTCTTGGAGAATCTGCGACCACTCACCTCCAACGCCTACATGGCATTTGCCAGAATCTAAAGCCCAATCAAGTGAATATGGACGACTTCAAGTTAAAGGCGTTCTATTTTTCCCTCATAGACTCGGCAAGCAACTGGTTCCTTTCATTGCCTTCCGGAAGCATGAGAACATGGGCTCAGATGCAAAAGAAATTCTTAGACAAATACTATCCGGCTGGAAGAGCAATGCAAGTAAGGAGGCAACTACAGGAAATCAAACAAGGTCCCAATGAAACCATGTACGATTACCTGGAAAAGTTCAATCACCTAGAAAGAAGTTGCTGTACCCTTGGACTGCCCGAGAAACTCATCATCGAGTACCTCATTGATGGATTAAGACCCTTAGACAAAATGCTCTTGGATGCCTCAGCTGGAGGATCCATGATGAATCTATCATTGAGTGGCATAAGGAATCTCATCGCCAACGTTGCTGAAAATGCCCGATTTAGAGAAGAGACTACTCGTCAAGATGAATTCTCTCGATCAAAAAAGGTAGCACTAGCCGAGGTATCAGCAAACTCCATGACTGAAGAGATAAAACAATTAAAGGAGATGATGATCGAGATCATACGTAGACAGCCAGTTCCGGTAAAACCATGCGAGTTCTGTGGTTCTACAGACCACAAAACTGACGCATGCCCAACATTGATAGAAGAAGAACCGGCGGAAGTAAATATAGTAGGAGGATATCAAGGATACAACGGCAGAGCTGGACAAAACAGACAGTACGGTCAAACATCCAACCCGGTCTGGCGTAACAACAACAGCTATCTTCAGAAGGAGGCACAACCAGCTGTCCCTCAACTAGCGCATTCATTCTACCAAGACGCCCCACCAACGGACCATTACCAGGCAAGCTCGAACAATCATCAAGGACCGAACAAGTCACTTGAGGACATGATTGCGCAATTGTCAGGTATTGTGCAGCATTTGGGCACTACTATGCATCAATTCCAAGCCGAAACCAAGGGAGAGTTATCGGACTTGAAGATGCACATCTCTCAACTCGCTGGCTCAGATTCCACACACGCTAATAAGATAGAGAGACTCCTTTTGCAAACCATTCAAGGTATACAGAAAGATGTGAATGCCTTGACTCTTAGAAGTGGAAAAACGCTTGCCAATAAACCTTTAGAGCAGAAGGAGGACAAAGACCCAAGGTTGCCCGGAGAGGAGCGAATAAGGCCTGAAACTCTCGAAATTCTGGAGGAAGAAGCAACTGAAGAAAATGAAGACATGTTTGAGGAAGAACGGGACGTAGCCGAAGACGAAGAGAACACGTCCCAGGAACACGGGCCTGACCCCATGCCCAGAACCGAAACTCCTAAAATCAGCACAACACTTCCATTCCCAGTGCCTGCTCGTGTGCAAAAACAACATGTCATGGATAAGGAAATATTCGAGTTGTTCAGTAAGGTCGAAATCAACATTCCTCTTTTGGAAGCCATAAAACAAATTCCTCGATATGCCAAGTTCTTAAAAGAACTTTGCACCAACCGGAGACAAAATGCTAAAAACGATCAAGAACTGATGAGTAGGAACGTATCAGCAGTCATGCAACGAAAAGTGCCCTCCAAATGTGGAGATCCTGGAACTTACACCATTCCATGCACAATTGGAAACATCAAGTTCGCAAACTGCATGCTAGACCTAGGAGCGTCAATCAATGTCCTTCCCTTCTCGATCTACTCATGTCTTAAGATTGGGCCACTCATACCCACCGGTCTAACTATTCAATTAGCGGATCGGTCGTGTAAACAGCCCGAGGGGAAAATTGAAGATGTCCTGGTCCAAGTAGGCCAATTAGTGTTTCCAGCAGACTTCTACGTTTTAAAAATGGAGAATGGCGAACCTACTGATCATGCACCCATCCTTCTCGGCCGTCCATTTCTAAAAACAGCAAGAATGAAGATAGATTGTGGAAGTGGAATGATCTCAATTGAAGTAGAAGGAGAAGTCTTCAGCTTCGACATACTCAAAGCAGTGAAGCACCCTATGGACTTCGAGGAAGTTCACGCTCTCGACGCTTTGGACGACCTTGTCCAAGAAGTTCAATCAGAACCTAAAAAGGATCCCTTAGAACTCATACTCAATGGAGCCAAGAGCTAGTATAACTTGGCCGAAGGCCTGCATGAAACACTAGCCCACTTGACAACCTCAGAACCTCTCACACCAGAATACGAAGTCAACGAGGTAAAATTATTCAAATCAAATACTTTTCTGCCCTCGGTGATGCAAGCCCCCAAAGTAGAATTGAAGCCCCTGCCTGGACATCTGAAGTACGCCTTCCTAGGGGAGAATGACACACTCCCAATAATCATCAAGAGTGGCCTGGAAGCAGGCCAGGAACAGAGGTTGATAAAAGTACTGAAACAACACAAGTTAGCCTTAGGATGGACACTGGCTGACTTAAGAGGAATCAGCCCGGCTGTATGCATGCACCGTATTCTACTTGAGGATGGAGCAAAGCCATCAAGAGAGCCTCAACGACGACTCAACCCGATCATGATGGAGATCGTCCAAAAGGAAATACAAAAGCTACTAGATGCAGACGTTATCTACCCCATTTCAGATAGTAAATGGGTGAGTCCTGTCCACGTAGTACCAAAGAAGAGCGGGATCACAGTCGAGAAAGATGCCGAAGGAAACATGGTGACAACAAGAATCAAGAACGGCTGGAGAATGTGCATCGACTACAGGAAATTGAACGCCGTCACGAGAAAAGACCATTTCCCTCTACCATTCATCGATCAAATGCTGGACCGACTAGCAGGCAAACCATATTTTTGCATCCTGGAGGGGTTCTCGGTATATAATTAGATCCCCATAGCACCTGAAGACCAAGAAAAGACTACATTTACCTGCCCATTCGGTACATTCGCCTTCAGAAGAATGTCATTCGGCCTGTGCAATGCTCCAGGAACTTTCTAAAGGGTTGTGACCAGCATTTTTTCAGACATGATCGGAGAATTTATTGAAGTCTTCATGGACGATCACCATCCATGGAGACACATTCGACGCTTGCTTAAGCAATTTGAACACAGTTTTGGCACGATGTGTGTCCATGAACTTAGTGCTCAATTATGAGAAGTGCCACTTCATGGTAACACACTGAATAGTCTTAGGACATGTCGTCTCAAAAGAAGGCATGGAAGTAGACAAGGCAAAGATCGACCTGATCACGACTCTACCATACCCATCCACAGTCCGAGACATCCAATCATTCCTTGGCCATGCAGGATTCTACCGACGATTCATCAAAGACTTCTCCAAAAAGGCATTACCCCTATCCTCTCTTCTGCAAAAAGAAGTTTCATTTGAATTCACCGACGCCTGCAAAAAGGCCTTTAATGATCTTAAGAAAGCCCTCACTAGCACACCCATCATCCAAACCCCAGATTGGAAAAAACCATTTGAAATCATGTGCGACGCAAGCGACTTTGCTGTAGGAGCAGTTCTCGGCCAAAAGATTGATAAGAAGGCGGGTGTAATCTACTACGCTTCGCGAACCCTAGATCCTGCCCAACGGAACTACTCCACCACCGAAAAAGAACTCTTGGCAGTAGTATTCGCTCTAGAAAAATTCAGACCCTATTTGCTTGGAGTAAAAGTTATAGTTTACTCTGACCATGCTGCCATCCGTTATCTGATGAAGAAAAAGGAGGCCAAACCAAGACTCATTCGGTGGATATTACTACTGCAAGAGTTTGATATGGAAATAAGGGACAAAAAAGGGATCGAGAATACTGTGGCCGATCACCTAAGTAGGATCGTCCGAAAGGAAGAAGAAGGACACATAACTGAGTCATTCCCAGACGAACACCTCTATGCAGTCTCAACCAAGGTGCCCTGGTACGCGTCAATCGTCAACTACCTTGTAGGAGGTACATTTCCTCCTTCTTTTACTAAAGCACAATGCATGAAACATAGGCATGATGCTAGACATTACTTATGGGATGATCCTTATTTGTGGAAAATAGGAGCAGATCAAATACTTAGGAGATGCATCCCCGATAATGAAATAGCTTCTGTTATTAGCTTTTGCCATGAGTTTGCATGTGGAGGACACTTCGGGCCTAGGAGAACCGCTAGAAAAATCCTAGATAGCGGCTTCTTCTGGCCAAGTATATTTAGAGATACCCATGAGAAGTGCAAAAAGTGCGATAGGTGTCAAAGAGTAGGAAATGTGTCAGCTAGGAATGAGATGCCTCAAGTACCCATCTTAGTCATTGATGTCTTCGACATCTGGGGCATTGATTTCATGGGGCCATTCCCAGTTTCGTGTGGGTATACTTACATTCTTGTTGCTGTAGATTATGTGTCAAAATGGGTAGAGGCTAAGGCCACAAGGTGCGACGATGCAAAAACTGTCATAGATTTTTTGCGCACTAACCTGTTTTGTAGATACGGAGTACCCAAGGCCATAATCAGCGACCAAGGAACTCATTTTTGCAACCGCATAATGGCTGCCACCTTGAAACGCTACCATGTCCACCACCGAACATCCACGGCATATCACCCCCAAACCAATGGTCAGGCGGAAATCTCCAACCGCGAAATCAAAGGTATTTTAGAAAAAATGGTGAAGCCGGCCCGAAAGGATTGGAGCCAAAGGCTAGACGAGGCGCTATGGGCCTACAGAACTGCCTACAAAACGCCAATAGGGACCTCTCCCTTTCGGTTATTATATGGGAAGGCATGCCATCCTCCAGTGGAATTAGAGCACAAAGCATATTGGGCGCTCAAGCAATGTAACCCGGACTAGAGGGCAGCCGGCCTGGACAGAAAAATGCAACTATGCGAGTTGGAGGAGCTGCGCCTCGAGGCCTATGAGGGCCAAACAGACTACAAGGCACGCACAAAGCTTTATCATGATAAGTTTATCCTTCGACGCAAATTTGAAGTTGGGCAGCAAGTACTCTTGTTCTCATCAAGGCTGAAGCTAATGCCCGGCAAGCTGCGCTCGAGATGGACGGGTCCATACACCATAATACGAATCCACAACCATGGGGCACTAGAGCTAGAGAACCTGAAAGATGGGAATATATTCAAGGTCAATGGGCAAAAGGTAAAGCAATATCAAGGCGAGATCGAAAGCCCTACCCAAGAATTTAACCTTGCAGATCCACCCTAAAACCCTAAACGAGGTACTGTCGAGCCAACGACGTTAAACAAGTGCACTGGTCGGGAGGTAACCCGACACTATCTTACTTTTCTGCACTTTAATTTCTGTCATTTAAATTCAGTAATTTAGTTTTAAGCTTGCATGACTTTTGAACTAAGGCACGCCTTCGTTCAAAAGTGGGGGGTGAGAACCACCTGTGTACATAAATAACATGCTTGCTGTTTTTTCTTAGTAATAGTATCTTTTTGAAAATATGAACTTAAGAATGTGAAAAAGATAAGTCATAATTCATGCATTAACCTTGTGAAAATTCAACTGTCTAAAAACTTAGGATGTAACTTTTCATTTGTCCCTTTGTGCTAAGATAACCAGGGATGTGGAGTTGATAAAAATGCCCTCGAAGGACTTGGCAAGCATTCGAAGGATCGAATCAAACTATATGGTTTTCGAAGTCAGTGGAGGCTGCACTTCGGGGTTCAGTGAATAATTGAAGTCATCTCCGCCAAGAAGCATCTATGCAAAGGCGAGGACGGGAATCAAACCGTCCTCTCTCAGTTCAAAGTTGCCGAGAAAATAGATGAGCGACCCTCATCTTGACCCGTGCGAAATGACAGTCAAAGTAGCCGAGAAAATAGTTGAGCGACCCTCACCTTGACCCGCGCGAAAATGGCATAAAAGAGAGGAGCGGGGAGGTATTTCCATAGGCTTGCGGGCGATGATTGGACCTCCCAACAAGGATGAGAAAATGGACTAGCAAGTCACAAAGAAGCAAAAAACTCAAAGAAGAAAATCAAAAGAGGCCAAAGGCCCAAAATTGTGAAGGTTTTAACCGAGCAAAAGTGAAGCACTCAAAAAAGATCAAATCAAAAGCCAAAGGCAGAATCACTACAAAAAAGCAGTCCCTCGCCAAAGAAGAAAAATCAAAAAGGCTCAACTCACTGAAACCCGAATCGAATCACGTGCTAGAGAAAGCTACAAGAAAACCATATAGTGCGAGACAATCCCGAGGATGCCAGCCTGGACCTGAAAAGAGCTATCTCCCGAAACATCCGAAATAATTTGCATCTCAGCACGAAGGTACACGTATCAAGTTATTTCTAATTATTTTCACGGTTTAATTTAGTAACAAGTAGTAATGCATGAATTAGGAAAAGTCTAGTACCACAGTCTTATTTTCATATTTCGACCAACTTACTTAGTAACGCCCTTATAAAGCATTGTTCGGGACGAACAGCTAAAAGTGGGGGGTAATCTGATGGACCATAATTGTATGAATCATAAACACAGTTAAACCCACCAAATTAGACTGTTTGTCTATCTAACTTCTACTTGTTAGTCCCGATATATTTCCACAGGGCATTTTAGAGATTAAAGTGAAAACACGCTAAGGAGAGGATTTTATGCTGAAAAGATATCAGGAGTCAATCCAAGGTCAAGATCATATGCCGACTGAAGAAATCTAAAGGATCCTGACATGGAATCAATCAAAACAAATCAAACCAAAGAGGAATCAAGTAAGCCCGGGGCCAAAATACACTGACAGTTTTGTGAAAAGACTGCACAAAACTGTACAAAACTCACATATGGGCAAGATGGCGGCCACTTGAAGAAGAGGTGGCCAAGGGAGGAAAGCCACCCCATTCCACCACCTCCTACCGGCGGCTCCTCCCCCCTCCTCCCAAGATGACCGGCTACTTGGCTTGGAGGTGGCAAAAGCCACCTTCCCTCCTCCTCCACCACCGCCTACCGGCGGCTTCCACCGCCCTCTCCTCCTCCTCCTCCATGTGGTGGCTTCTCCTCCCTTGATTTGCTCATCCAATCTCCATGCAACAAGTGTCCTCATCTCCTCCTCCTTCCATGGCTATATAAGGAGGAGCTCCTCCCCTCATTTTAATCATCCAAAAATTGTAAAAACACTTATCTCTCTAAGTTTGTTACTATGTAAGTTTGGTTCGATTTTGAAATAATACTCCTGTTGGTTCTTGAGTATTATACTTTAGGGAATACTCCTGTTGGTTCTTGAGTATTCAGTAGTAAATTGGGAGTACTCCTGTTGGTTCTTGAGTACTCCACCCCTTTCCCTCTTACTATTTTCAAAAACCCCCGAGTATTTAGCTATGGTATCCACCTCTATGGATATTCGTATCTAAACTCTTTATTCGGTTAAGGGTTCACACCCTTGTGCCAACATCTTGAGATTTTTGCACTCAATATTGTTTTACGCTTCTCTAGTCTTGGAGATCGAGGTTGAGTAACACCTTTGTCGGGTTATTCGAGCTAGAAAAAAGACTAGAAACCTAAGGCTTTGTCAAACTTGTTGTGGAGTACCACCTTTGTCGGGGTATTTGGGTTGTCACCTTTGTCGAGACAACCACATAACAACTTGACAGGTTAAGGGTGTGGAGTACCACCTTTGTCGGGGTATTTGGGTTGTCACCTTTGTCGGGATAACCACACGTAGAAGTGTAAAAGAAATCTATTGAAGTCAATGATAGATGTGTCACAAGAAGAGTCCCAAAACCGAATGCTTTCCCCTGATTCAAAACACCATCTGCATTTTACTTTCTTAGTATAAACTGCTCACCTACCGGAGGACTTGACAATCACGCATCACCCGGTGTAAGTCTTCTTTGTATTTTCAGTATTTACTTTTCTGTAATTTACTTTTCCGCACTAAAAACCAAAACCAACCAACCAATCACTTAGACGTTAGTATTAAAATCTCAATCAACCTAAAAAACGCTCCCTCGCTGTTCAATCCCCAACAGTATTCACTATCGTGGCAAACCCGTAAAGAACACATATCCCCCTAATTCCCTTGGGTTCGACCCCTACTTACCACTAGCTACCCAGTAGTGAAGTCGCGAGTAGCGGACTTTATAAATATTATTTGTACATTTGCTCTGACGACAAGCATCTGTCAACAAGCTCCTTCCAACACTCAAGATAACACTATGATGTCTACGATGGCTCAAATGCTAGAAAATCAAAAAGAGACCAACAAGAGAATGGAGCAATTGGAAGCCCATAACAAGATGCTTGAGAATCAAGTGGCTCAACAAGCCATATCATTGAAGCACTTTGGTAAGTGATGGACCATAATTATATGAATCATAAACACAGTTAAACTCACCAAATTAGACTCTTTGTCTATTTAACTTTTGCTTGTTAGTTCCGATATTTATCTACAGGGTATTTTGAAGTCTAGAGAGAATACAGGCTAAGGAGGAGTTTTAAAGCTGAAAATGAATTACGAGTCATTCCAGGTCACGACCAAATTTCAACTTTCAGGAACCGACTTGGAATCACTCAAATATGCTAGAACAGTTGGCATTTGGACAAGAACGCAATGCAAAAGCACCAAGCCCGGTAAAGGCCAAACAATGGCAATTTCAGCCGATTTGGGATTTCGACCATGTTCCAAGCAGAATTTGGCTTAGGTTCCTTCTTGAGATCATCTTAGAATGACATTTTCATTCAGAATACACTCTCCAAAATCCAAGAAGCTCCGGCCAGATTCCGGTCAAACCGATGGCTTTTGTGAAAGGGTCACAAGGTTCTAGAAGGCTAAGGGGATGCTCCTCCTCACATGGGCGGCTTTTGGAGGTCAAGCCACCCTCCTCCTCCTCACCTGGGCGGCTATCTTGCCCTCTACTCCTCCATGGATAGCTTGCAATGTGTATTTGCTCTCCACCACATCTTCTCCTCCTCCTTGGCCTATAAATACAACCTCCCCTCCTTTGTAATCTTCACCCCCAAAATGTGGAGAGCTCATCTCTCTACACATTCCAAAATCACAAATCACTTATCTCTCTAGCTTTTGTGGGCACAATCTTGTAATCACTTTACTTTGGAATCGAAGCTTTAGCATTTTCAACGGTTTTTGTAAGTACTCTTGTCTTTACTTTACTGTCTTTTCAATTCAGCAACTTTATTTTCCTGTATTTACTTTCGAAAACTTTACTTTACTGTCTTTCAAAGTAATTTATATTCCTGTCTTTACTTTCGAAAACTTTACTTTACTGTCTTTTCAATTCAGCAACTTTACTTTCCTGTCTTTACTTTCAAAAACTTTACTTTACTGTCTTTCAAAAACCTTTACTTTTCAATGCACTTATCTATGATGTCCTGTTCCATGAATAGTTGTAGCTAAACCCTTCATTCGGTTGAAGGGGTGTACTCGTATCATACAATGTTTTAGACCCTGCACCTAGGGCCTCTCGGTGTTCAAAACATGTTCTATGTGCCACATATTAGGTTAGAACTTCCAAGGTTGAGTGGATGCTTTAACGGGCAAAGCTCTTCCGTGGGGTTTGTGAACATACTCGGGTAAGTGGATGCTTTAACGGGCAAAGCTTATCTGAGGAGTTCGACCTCTTTTAAAAACCATTTGGTTGATCATAACTGAAGATCAAATGGATGCACATAAGGCTAAGATACTTCGAAAGGAGGAATTAGTCTAAATAGAACAAGTGTTCTAAACGATGTTGCAAGTCTTGTGCTAGAAATAGCCTCGATTCATCTTTGAACACTTAGTATGATCATTAGAGGTCAATGATAAACTGACTATGATACAAGGCTCCTGAAACCGAATCCTTTCCTTCCATTAAAATCTCAACTGTTTACTTTCTGTACATTTACCTTCTGTCATTTACTTTTACGCACTGTAATTTACTTTCTGTATAAACCACTCAAACCCAACCCCAATCGCACTTTAATTTATGTGTAAGCTTCATTAAAGAACAACTAATCCACACTGACTCTCTTGGGTTCGACCCCTACTTACCACTTGCTACCCAGTAGTGAAGTCGCGAGTAGCGGACTTATAAATTTATTTGTACATTTGCTCTAACGACAAGCATCTGTCAAATTGGCGCCGTTGCCGGGGAGTTGTGCATCAGAATAGTTGTTCTTTTTATTTCTGTTTTTTGTTCTTGCAATCCACCATGTCGTTGTACTATGAAAACGAGCCTTGGAATGATGAAGAATTTTCCCCACCACCCTTCGAACTTGAAGTCCGCGAGAAGATCAACAACATAGAGCAACCCCGGGACGAAACTTTGGACGAGTACTTATGGTACTTCGATTCCCTTGTAACGAGCTGCCCGCAACATGGATTCACCAACCACGATCTTCTTCAAAGGTTTCTCAACGGGATGATGCCATATGAGTGGAATTGGCTTAATGACGTGGCAGGAGGCTCGGTAAATAACTTAAACATGGATGATCTTTGGAAATTGATAAACGATTTGGCCGCGAGGTCAAGAGAAGATCAGGCCATGCGGCGCGAAGAACTGGCCAACATGGTACACCAAATCTGGGTCGAAAGCGATGAATCATGGATGGCTCAAGAAGAAGCTATACACCAAAACCAGGCCGAAGCCGAGAAATCTTGGGCAGAGAAAAAGGCGACTATAAAAAAATTGGGAGATCAGGTCAATGAAATGCTCAACGCAAAGCCAAGGATTAGCGAAGAGGAGCCTAGATCATATTGCACTGGGCCAACAAAAAGAAACGGCCCACAAGCGCCTGAAGAAGAGCCGGCCAAGCCACTTGAACCGTATCTCATTGCCGAGCCAGTCGAGACATACCCGATCCTAACTGCCGAGCCAACAGAAGTCCCGAACCTCACTGCCGAAGCGGCCGAAGAAATAAAGCCAGGCCCGGTCCTTGCGCTTGGAGCACCCGAAGAAGTTTCGGACCTCATTGCCGAACTGTCCGAGAAAAACCTGGTCCTCACTGTCGGAGCAAGTGAAACAGACCCAGTCCTCATGGTCGAAGTGCCTCAACTTAACCCTTCATGTTTTATGCCGATCATAGCCACCGAAGATCATATAATCAATAATGATGAGGTGCAAGGGGAGGAGCATGAGCCAAAAAAGCCGACAAAGGAACTCTCACTCGTCACAAGCCAAGGAAAACCGCCTGAAAACTCACTCATTCCAAGACAACCATCCCTCACTACCACAATAAAGAGGATTGGCAGAGGCGCATGCTTAATGTCGCCTACATTTAATGGCACAAAACCAAACTTCCAAACTCGCAATGGTGCCAACTATTCAAACATGAAGAAGCGGCAAAGACATGGGCCGAAGGAATGGAAACCCGAAAGGAGTAACAAACAAGCACGACTCATTGGAACAGCAGCTATGGTCAATAAAGCCTCACACTCTCAAATCAAAAGAGCTACCGAGAAGAAGTTCGACCTCAAGCACCCATGGGATCCCTATTTATGATCCAAAAATGAGGTATCGTCGAGCTAACAACGTTAAACAAATGCACTGGTCGGGAGGTAACCCGACACCTATCTTACTTTCAGTACTTTAATTTTCTGTCATTTAGTTTTTTCCAATAAGTCGCTCTCACCCACTTGGTGCATAGAATGAAATGACTTTTAGGAATCGGATTTGGGTGCAACATCAAGACAGCAAGGCCCATACCAAGAGTTCAAGGCCCCAGCCGAACTCCCTCGATTATCCAGCCTCATGCCATGTCGTTCACTCGACACTTTAAAGGGAGTTCCGTTCTTCCCTTTTCCTTAATGTCATTTCCTTATCATATAATATCTGCTTGCATGGCTTTTGAACTAAGTTGTGCTGAAAGGCACGCCTTCGTTCAAAAGTGTGGGGTGAGAACCACCTTTGTAAATAAATAACATGTTTTTCCTTTTCCCCTTCATATTATCTTTTTGAAAATATGAACTTAAGAATGTGAAAAAGATAGATCATAATTCATGCATTAACCTTGTGAAAATTCAACTGTTTAAAAACTTAGAATGTAACTTCTCATTTGTCCCTTTGTGCTGAGATAAACTAGGGATGTGGAGTTGACATAAACTGCCCTAGAGAGGCTTGGAAAGCACTTGAAGGATCGAATATAACTAAATGGTTTTCGAAGTCAGTGGAGGCTGCACTTCGGGTTTCAGTGATGATTGAAGTCATCTCCGCCATGCAGTGTTTATGCAAAAAAGAAAAAAGGCGGGACGGGAATCAAACCGTCCTATCTCTAGTCAGAGTAGCCGGGAAAATAAATGAGCGACCCTCATTTTGACTAGCGCGAAACGGCAAGGATGAGAGAGAGCGGGGAGGTATTTCCATATGCTCGCGGTCGACGATTGGACCTCCCAAAAAAAAGGCTTGAGAAAATGGACTAGCAAGCCACAAAAAGGCAAAAGCTCAAAGAAGCAAATCAAGAGGCCGAAGGCCCAAAGTTGTGAAGGTTTTAACCGAACAAAAAGTGAAGTACTCAAAGAGTCAAATCAAAGGCCAAAGGCCGATTCACTACAAAAGCTGTTCCTCGCCAAAAGAAAATCAAAGACCAAACCATTGAAACCCGAACCGAATCACGTGCTAGAGAAAGCTACAAGAAAACCATATAGTGCGAGACGGTCCCGAGAATGCAGTCCAGGAGCCTGAAAAGAGCTATCTCCCGAAACATCCAAAATAATTTGCATCTCAGCACGGAGGTACAAGTATCAAGTTTCTTCTATTTATTTACACGGTTTAATTTGGTAATAAGTAGTAATGCATGAATTAGGATAAATCTAGTCCCACAGTCTCACTTTCATATTTTAAAAGTTTACCTAGATAGTGTACCGCCCTTTAATAGCATTGTTCGGGACGAACAACTAAAAGTGTGGGGTGATCTGATGGACCATAATTATATGAATCATAAACACAGTTGAAACCATCAAATTAGACTCGTTGTCTATTTAACTTTTGCTTGTTAGTTCCGATATTTATCTACAGGGTATTTTGAAGTCTAGAGAGAATACAGGCTAAGGAGGAGTTTTAAAGCTGAAAATGAATTACGAGTCATTCCAGGTCACGACCAAATTCCAACTTTCAAGAACCGACTTGGAATCACTCAAATATGCTAGAACAGTCGGCATTTGGACAAGAACGCAATGCAAAGGCACCGAGCCCGGTAAAGGCCAAACAAGGGCAATTTCAGCCGATTTGGGATTTCGACCATGTTCCAAGCAGAATTTGGCTTAGGTTCCTTCTTGAGATCATCTTAGAATGACATTTTCATTCAGAATACACTCTCCAAAATCCAAGAAGCTCCGGCCAGATTCCGGTCAAACCGATGGCTTTTGTGAAAGGGTCACAAGGTTCTAGAAGGCTAAGGGGATGCTCCTCCTCACATGGGCGGCTTTTGGAGGTCAAGCCACCCTCCTCCTCCTCACATGGGCGGATATCTTGCCCTCTACTCCTCCATGGATAGCTTGCCATGTGTCTTTGCTCTCCACCACATCTTCTCCTCCTCCTTGGCCTATAAATACAACCTCCCCTCCTTTGTAATCTTCACCCCCAAAATGTGGAGAGCTCATCTCTCTACACATTCCAAAATCACAAATCACTTATCTCTCTAGCTTTTGTGGGCACAATCTTGTAATCACTTTACTTTGGAATCGAAGCTTTAGCATTTTCAACGGTTTTTGTAAGTACTCTTGTCTTTACTTTACTGTCTTTTCAATTCAGCAACTTTATTTTTCTGTATTTACTTTCGAAAACTTTACTTTACTGTCTTTCAAAGTAATTTACTTTTCTGTCTTTACTTTTGAAAACTTTACTTTACTGTCTTTTCAATTCAGCAACTTTACTTTCCTGTCTTTACTTTCGAAAACTTTACTTTACTGTCTTTCAAAAACCTTTACTTTTCAATGCACTTAGCTATGATGTCCTGTTCCATGAATAGTTGTAGCTAAACCCTTCATTCGGTTGAAGGGGTGTACTCGTATCATACAATGTTTTAGACCCTGCACCTAGTGCCTCTATGTGTTCAAAACATGTTCTATGTGCCACATATTAGGTTAGAACTTCCAAGGTTGAGTGGATGCTTTAACGGGCAAAGCTCTTCCGTGGGGTTCGTGAACATACTCGGGTAAGTGGATGCTTTAACGGGCAAAGCTTATCTGAGGAGTTCGACCTCTTTTAAAAACCATTTGGTTGATCGTAACTGAAGATCAAATGGATGCACATAAGGCTAAGATACTTCGAAAGGAGGAATTAGTCTAAATAGAACAAGTGTTCTAAACGATGTTGCAATTCTTGTGCTAGAAATAGCCTCGATTCATCTTTGAACACTTAGTATGATCATTAGAGGTCAATGATAAACTGACTATGATACAAGGCTCCTGAAACCGAATCCTTTCCTTCCATTAAAATCTCAACTGTTTACTTTCTATACATTTACCTTCTGTCATTTACTTTTACGCACTGTAATTTACTTTCTGTATAAACCACTCAAACCAAACCCCAATCGCACTTTAATTTATGTGTAAGCTTCATTAAAGAACAACTAATCCACGCTGACTCTCTTGGGTTCGACCCCTACTTACCACTTGCTACCCAGGAGTGAAGTCGCGAGTAGCGGACTTATAAATTTATTTGTACATTTGCTCTAACGACAAGGATCTGTCAGGAAGCTACCTTCTCAACCGGATGTAAATTCTACCGAACATATCAATGCCATCACATTGAAGAGTGGAAGAGTCTTGCCTACCCCTCAAGGGAAGCCGAATCTTAATTCTAAAGAGGTAGAAGAGGAAGTTGCTAACGAAAATGCCGAAGTTGAACTTCAAGCCCCTACTAGAGAAGAGGAAAAAGAGGAAGAGCCGATTCTGATGAGGAAATATGTGCCCGTGATACCTTTCCCTCAAAGGCTAAAAAGGAGCAAGCTAGATGCCCACTTCCAAATATTTGTGGAGATGTTGAAGAAGTTGTATGTCACGCTTCCATTCCATGAGGTAATCACTCAAAATCCTACCTATGCAAAATTCTTGAAAGATATTGTATCTAATCGTAGAGTTATTGAAGAATCTAGCATGGTAGCATTGAATGTTGAGTGTAGTGCCATTGTGCAAAGTAGAATGCCTAAGAAAATGCAAGATCATGGATCATTTTCTATTCCTATCTCTTTAGGAAAGATTGAAATTGATAGGGCATTGTGTGATTTGGGAGCTAGCATTTCTTTAATCCCCTATTCATTTTTTGAGCAAATTGATGTGGGTGAACTCCATCCTACTACTATTTCATTGAAACTAGCCGATAGAAGTTCTAGAATCCCTAGGGGAGTTCTTAGGGATGTTCCTATTAAAGTTGGTAAATTCTTTATTCCCGTAGACTTCTATGTGCTAGAAATGGATGTTGAGAAAAAGAAATGCCCGTTTTTCGTGGTAGACCTTTTCTTAACACCGTTGAGGCGGTCATTAGATGTGGAGAAGGGTCTATTGAATTGAAAATAGGGGATGAAAAGTTGAAATTTTTTCTGAAAAATGCCATGAAAGCACCTGCTTCATCTTTGAATGCTATTTGCTTGATATATCTTGTGAAAATGTTGAGCTAACATCTTTGAAAAGAGAAGTCATGGAGTTAAATGATTCTAGTGTGCTCTTTACCTCATTGATGGATGTGGAGGATGAGGAAATGTGTGACTTGACTTTGGCCGAAGGAGAAAAATTATTTGATGCTTATCGAGGTGAAGAAGACCAAATGCCGAGAGTTAAGGAATTCGAAGGAGAGTTAAAACCTCTACCTTCGAATCTATGGTATGAGTTTCTTGGGGCTAATTCTACTTACCCCGTTATCGTGGGTGCAAACTTGAATGAGCATGAAATTTCTAAACTTTTGCATGTCTTGAAAAATAATAGAAAAGCTTTGGGCTACTCTATTGATGATCTTAAGGGAATTAGCCCTTCGTTATGCATGCACAGGATAAATGTTGACGAGAACGCAAAACCTTCTAGGGAGTTTCTAAGGAGATTGAACCCTAACCTTAGCGAAGTTGTCTTTAAAGAAATTACTAAGCTAAGAGATGCAGGGATCATTTATTCGGTCCCGGATTCGGAATGGGTAAGCCCCATCCATGTCGTCCCCAAAAAGGGAGGACTTACGGTTGTGAAAAACGATAAGGGAGAGTTGGTCCCTACAAGAACCGTAAATGGATGGAGGATGTGCATTGATTATAGAAAATTGAATAAAGCAACTAAGAAAGATCACTTTCCCATTCCTTTTATTGATCAAATGCTTGAAAGACTTGCGGGACATGAAAACTTTTGTTTCCTAGATGGTTATAGCGGATTTCATCAAATTCCCATTTTGCCTAATGACCAAGGAAAGACTACATTTATATGTCCTTATGGAACTTTTGCATTTAGACGCATGCCCTTTGGGTTGTGCAATGCACCGGGAACGTTTCAAAGATGCATGATGTCTATCTTTAGTGATTACATTGAGAAATGCATGGAAGTTTTCATGGATGACCTCTCTATTCATGGAACTTCATTTGATGATTGTTTAACAAATCTTTCTCATGTTCTTGCTTGGTGCATTGAAACGGGTTTGGTGCTAAATTGGGAAAAGTGCCATTTTATGGTTCAAGAGGGAATTGTGCTTGGGCACTTAGTGTCTAAAAGGGGAGTCGAAGTTGATAAAGCAAAAGTTCAAGTAATTGAACAACTACCACCTCCAAAAGATCAAAAGGGAGTTAGAAGCTTTCTAGGGCATGCCGGTTTTTACCGGAGGTTTATTAAGGACTTCTCAAAGATTGCCAAACCGCTAACCCACCTTCTTTGCAATGATGTGCAATTCTACTTTGATGAAAGTTGCTTAGAAGCATTTGAAAAGCTAAAGATAGCTCTTGTATCGGCACCCATAGTGCGACCACCGAATTGGGATCTTCCATTCGAGCTTATGTGCGACGCAAGCGATTATGCTATTGGAGCCGTTTTGGGACAAAGAATTGATAAGAGACTCCATGTAGTCTACTATGTGAGCAAGGTGCTAGATAATGCTCATATGAACCATACTACCACCGAGAAAGAGTTGCTAGCCGTGGTATATGCTTTTGAAAAATTCAGACCATACCTTGTGGGGTCCAAGACAATCGTTTACACAGATCACGCCGCTATTAAGTATTTGATGACAAAGAAAGATGCAAAGCCAAGACTTATTCGATGGATCCTTCTTTTGCAAGAGTTCACTATTGAAATCAAAGATAAAAAGGGGGTCGAAAATGTAGTGGCGGACCATCTTTCAAGAGTTGAGCTTCATGATCCAAAACAGTTCTCATCACCTATAGGAGACTCGTTTATCGGAGAATATTTGCTTAGTGTAGAAGAGAATGCCCCTTGGTACGCGGACTATGTGAACTATTTGACGTGCAACATTCTCCCGAATGACCTTGATCATAACCAAAGGAGGAAGTTCTTGCACGACGTCTCGAGGTACTTTTGGGATGACCCTTTCTTGTACAGGCTATGCCCAGACGGCATTTATAGAACATGTGTGCCCGAAGAGGATATGAAAGGAATTATAGCTTGTTGTCATTCATCTTCCTATGGTGGCTGACGTTATAGTTTTTAGCATACGGTCAAAAACAATTTATAATCGACCGGTAAGACCGGTGTCGAACCCAAAGGAGCAAACGGATTACGCGCTAAGTCTATCAAATTTTCTTACTCGGCTAATTCCTAAAATTCAAGTGTGATGATTATCAATGATTTAAAAACTAGTACGGAATGGTTTTAGGGGATTAAGATCAATTAAAAGCGAGTTTCGAGAGATTAATCCCCTCCTTGGCAATTTCCCAATGATCATGCATACAAGAGTTCAATTAATTATGAGTCGACAGATTTAAAACCTAACTTAGGGTAGAATTAGACAAACCATGCATGTCTAATCCTAGTCAAGCCATCTAAGTTAGGATCTCACTAATTAAAGAGTATTGATCCACTATATAGCATTTACTCTCATAAATGCTATATGCATAAAGTTCTGGTTAACCTCTCACCATGCATTTACTCTCATAAATGTTGGTTAAGTTCAATTTTACTATATGCAAACCATCACTAAGCTTTGTCAATACTTAGATCATAGTTCTAACATAAACATGTCACTTAGGCATTTTATCAAACACTTAGCAACATGTCTAACATGACAAGCATAGTAAAATGAAATCAACTTCATAAAATTCATATAGATGTGTTTACAATGATCATTGAGTACCAAGGAGGTTCATAGAACCCTCAAAACACAAGGAGACTACTCACACATCATGTAAGACAACATTATGTGTGGGTTTTACAAAGAAATCTAGGAGAAACGAAGAGGGATAGAGTAGGATGATTAGTCCTAATGAACTCCCTTGATCTTGGTTCCTCCTTGATTAGATGGTAATGGATGACCTTGATTTGACCTCTTTTGCTTGTCTTTTTCCCCGAAATCGCAGATCCCTAGGTCAAAAATGACACTTTCTATTTATAGCCTCGGGTAGAAAAATGTGAGCAGCAGAGGCCAGCCGGCCGGCTGAGATGGTGTCCAAATCCAGCCGGTCGGCTGAAGTCGGCCGAGTCAGTGGACGGTGCAGGGGAATGACCAGCCGGGCGGCTCAAGTTTCAGCCGGGCGGCTGAATGTTGCCGATTGCATTCTGCTTTATTCTTTTGGCCAGCCGGTCGGCTCAGCATGGCCGATTGGCATTGAGCATTGATGAATCCTCTAACCGGTCGGCTGAGTCCTCAGCCGGTCAGCTCAACATGGCCGATTGGCATTGAAGCTTTGTAGCCATGATCCAGCCGGTCGGCTGGTGCAGGGGAATTCTCTGCCGGTCGGCTGAAATGCCTTGGACGATTTTTGCTCCAAAACCTCGATTTCTCCCTAGTTCTCCTATTATGACTTCGGTACTGAGATATCCTGATTTTTACCTAAAACGCACGAATAGAGATCAAATGACATCAAATGATCGTCGGAAACGAACTAAAGCTGTAGTGAAAACGGGCATTAATGAGTCGAAAACTCGACTCATCAACACTCCACACTTAAGCTTTGCTCGTCCCGAACAAAGTATGCAAATATGCCAAGGAAGTGCAAATGCTGAAATGCTAGTGGTACTATGTTTTTCGTGTATTAGCCTCACTAGATTTCACAAGGTCTCGATCCTTATTTCTAAACATGTTATTGAAAGGTAAATGACAAGTATGTACAATCTAACTAGCTCCTTTTCGTAGGCGTCACGAATGCATTTAGCGTATGCATTAAGCCTTTAAACCCCTAGGCTACCCTAGTGGACGAGTTATAGTCTCGTGAGAGTTTTCAGAAAAGGAAATACTCACAAATCCCAAATGCACATATCCCATAAGAACGAATTCATGAGTGTTCAACCGAGGCTATGATTTATCAAAATGAATTCCTCACCCCACGCTAGGACTACCATCACAATATCATCAAAAGAACTTTTGAACCACTTTGAGCACCCTTGAGGTTGTGCATTCAAGATCATCAATACTAGAGCTAACAATCGTCTAATCCAAAAGTCTATTCATTTTCAAGGCTATACAATAGAGTTGAAGTTTTTAGTTTGCACAAAAATTGTCAATCGCTCACCTATGCTAGCTAGGGCTAGTCCATGGGTTTGCGACATGGAACTCATTCCCAAGTTTTAGGCGCTTAAGCCATAATCCATAAGGGAAGAGGAGTTCGACACTAGAGTTCTCAATAAACATGCATAGACCAAATGATAACTCCCGTGCAAGCACATGGGTCGTCCTAAAGTCATTCTAACGAGCACACAATGCAAATGATGACTCCCGCACAGATGAAAAATGGAGGAGAACATATGGTCAAGCTTTAAGTGTTTCTTATTTTCTTTTTGAAACGGCCTTTGGTCTACAAATGCGTTCACGGGGGGGCTTACCTCCCTAACCCCCGGCATTTGTATACTTTCATCAAAACTTCTCTTGTACTTTGAGATAGTTTTTAGTTGGGGCTTTGCCCTCTTTGACCTCTACATTTTTTTTTCTTTTGACTCCGCACTTAAAACTTGACAATATGTTCAAAAAGTGTATGTAATGTGCGGGAATCAAACATAAGCATGACACTAAATTAGAAAACTCAAGTCACCAAGGAGCTATCAAATGGTCTAAGTTTTTCACGAAGATTTTAAAAGTGCTTGCTATAACTTGATCCAAGGTATTTCAACGAAAATATTTAGAGGATTGGATAGACGAAGGATAGCAATGATATTGGCTTTCAAGAATACTCATTTAATGGACTAGGTCGGTTCTAAATTCAAGATCCAATAAATGTGGCAAATAGGCTAGATGCGATTTATAGGAATTAAGAATCGATAGTCACAAGCCTATATGGTAGGAACACTTCTTATGTAGGGATAAGGTGCAAGTATGCAAGTGTCCATCTTAAAATGATATGTATGGCATGCATACATGTGAACTATGTGCCTCAAACCACTCCACACTTAATTCAAGCTTAGTCCCTAAGCGCAAAGAATGATAAAATAAAGGCAAAGGCGCATAGGAACTCCCCTCGTTTGTAGACCCGGTGATAAGACTCTTGGGAGTGAGAAATAACCTTTTGGATGCAATTGTAGATAAAGTACGTGTTTTGGACATGATATGAATATGAAAATGGATATCCTGTAGAGTGAACAACATGAATGGTAAACACCTTCAATATCATAAGAGTAATGATCATTCAACCAAAGGAAAGTCAAGAGTATAAGCATCAAAATGGCATACATCATCAAAATTGCGCCAAAGGGCGACTAAACATCCAAAACAATTATCCAATGCAACAAGCAAAATAAAAGATACACATGTGGAAACTAGATGAAGCATGGATTCATGATGTAGCCTCGTCGTCTCCGGGCCTAGCTGAATCAACAACTCCCTTATCATCAAGCGGGGCCGTGACGCCCGGGAATAGTGGGCTATCGTCGCGACCCGAACTCACATAAGGGAGCGTCCCTCCTGGAAGTGGTGTGCCCGCCTCCCCTACCATAGAAGCTGGCGTGGTAGGCAAAGGGGAGGCGCTACGGGGAGCAGAGAACTCTGGGGCTAAAGGAGGGGCGACGGGAGTGCTGGATCCTTCGGCAACGGATAGGACTGTAGAATAAAGCCACTCCCACTCCTGACGAGATCTCAACGCCTCGGCTCTAGTAAAAGCATCAAGGCTAGCTAGCCCAGTCCTCAGATTGGCGATGTCATAAGAAACTCGCTCTCGCCACGCGATCCAATCGGCTGCAGGAGGAGGGACAACATCAACAGCAGGCTCCTCGCGGGGTAGCTCCTCATCAATACGCTCCTCATGCTCGTCGGCTGGATGAGGGGAATGGGCAGGAGAAGGGTGAGGGGAAGGTGGTGGTGAGGCTGGAGGAGAAGGGGTGAGGTTAAGTCGGCAGTACCGGCTGTTCTTCAATTTATAGGCCTCCCTCTTCCTTTTAGCGGCAAGTCGAAGCTCGCCCTTGTGAGGCCTACTGTCCACTTTCCAAGTAACACCATCTGCGTGGACTAGGTGCATGGACTTCATAGTCGGAAGATCGAGGATCCTCTTGGATGGCACTGGGCATCCCTCGTGGCCAAAGGTGAAGTTACACCCCATGGCAATCAGTGTAATCAAGGACCCTCCTCCCAAGGAATGGTTCCGCGAGGACTTGCTAACGTAGCTCCTAAATCGGGAGGCAAGGACGTCAATCCACGGGATAATATGTCCAAAGTCGATCTCCATCATCAGATCCATATCAAGATAGGACACCGAGCGAGCCAGCTCTGTACGGGTATTAATCCCGGTGGCGATAACGTGGTGGATCACCTTCCAAACTAGAGTAGTAATCGCTGAGGATTTGTAGGAAGGTGCAAACCACTCTTGCCGCCCCGAGATCATCTTCCAAAATCTACTCTTCTGATGCTCAGTGAACCGACTGATCTCATGAAAAGCCACAGGGAAATGGAGCCATTCCCGAATCATATCCTCCCTAATCTCAAATTCCTTGCCCCCCAATGTAAACCTCCACACATCGTGATCCTCCTTATTCTTTCCTTCCTCAAAAGAGCACAAAAACTCTTTCACTACCCTTCGGTTGGTCCCCGGATCATCAAAGAATACAAAATCAAGACCAGCACGATGTAATTTAACACGTACCTCATTTGCTACCTCATCCCCAAGTATGCTCATGTCTAGGTATAGGGTCGCTGATAGAGCCCACTGCACTGTCGTTAAGGTGCAATGTTCTATGTACAAATAAATTTATATTTTCCGCTACTCGCGACTTCACTACTGGGTAGTAAGTGGTAAGTAGGGGTCGAACCCAAGGGAATTAGGTGGATAGTCGTTCTTTGAGGGAATTGTACAGTGAGGGAGCGTGTTTTAGGTTGATTGAGATTTTAGCGTGATTAACTAAGCTACTGTTTTTTGGTTTTTTTGTTTTTTGTGCGGAAAAGTAAATTACAGAAAATAAATACTGAAAATAAAATACTAAAAGTAAAAGAGTTAAGGGAAGAAGATTTACAGTGGGTGATGCGTGATTGCAATTCCTCCGGTAGATGAGCGGTTGATGGTTGTAGTTGATCGAGCTGTTTATAAAAGTAAATACAGGGGGGTTTTTTGTAATTCAAGGAAAAGTATTCGGTTTCAGGTACCTTGTATTATAACATGTTTATTAATAACCGTTAGTAACCTTTCTAAGTATTCAAAGATGAATCGAGGCCCTTTCGCAGCGCAAGACTTGCAACATCGTTTAAAGCAACACTTATTCTACTTCAGACTAATTCCTCCTTTCGAAGTATCTTAGCCTTTTGTGCATCCACCTGATCTCTCAGTTACGATCGAACTCCTCGATAAGTTTTTCTAGTTACAGCTTCCACTTACCGAGTATGATCACGAATTCCCACGGAAGAGCTTTGCTTGTTACAGCTTCCACTCAACCTTGGAAACTCTGACTATATATGGCACATAGAACAAGTTTTGAATACAGAGAAATGAAACTAAAAGAAATTAAAACATTATATAATACAAGAAAATACCTTCGACCGAATGAGGAGTTTAGCTACAAATATCCATGGAAAAGCACATCATAACTAAATACTCGGGGGTTTTTTAAAACAGTAAGAGGGAAAGGGGTGGAATACTCAAGAACCAACAGGAGTATTCCCAATTTCCTACTGAATACTCAAGAACCAACATGAGTATTGTCTAAAGTATAATACTCAAGAACAAACAGGAGTATTATTTCCAATCAGTATAATACTCAAGAACAAACAGGAGTATTATTTCCAAAACCAAACTTACAAAGTAACAAACTTATAGAGAGAAGTGTATTATGATTTTTGGATGGATTGAAATGAGGAGGAGAAGCCTCCTTTTATAGCCACAAGGGGAGGAGATGGGTGGTGGAGATGGGTGGCATGTGTTTTTCATCCAAGGGAGGAGAAGGGAGGAGGAAGGAGGAGGTGACACATGGGGGAGGAGAAAGCCGCCGGTTGGGGGGATGGAAAGCCACCGGTGGCCGGTTGCAAGGGGAGGAGAAGGGTGGCTTTGGCCACCTCCAAGCAAGGTGGCCGGTCACCTTGGTCCATGGGTGTGTTTTGACAGTTTTGTACAGTCTTTTCACAAAACTATCTGTCCAATTTCGCTCCGTCTGACTTTGATTGTTCCTCGGTTGGATTTGATTTGAGTAATTCCTACATCAGGATCTTGAGATTTCTTCGTTCATCGTCTGATCTTGACCTTGGATTGACTCTTAATATCTTTTCAGCGTAAAATCCTCTCCTTAGCGTGTTTTCTCTCTAAGTGCCAAAATACCCTGTAGAAATAAATCGGGACTAACAAGCAAAAGTTAGATAGACAAACAGTCTAATTTGGTGGGTTTTACTGTGTTTTTGATTCGTGTAATTTTGGTCCATCAGATCACCCCACACTTTTAGTTGTTCGTCCCGAACAATGCTATTAAAGGGCGGCACACTAAGTTTGGTTTTAAAATAGGAAAATTAGACTGTGGGACTCGATTTATCCTAATTCATGCATTACTTACTTATTACCAAATTGAACTGTGTAAATAAATAGAAGTAACTTGAAACTTGTACCTCCGTGCCGAGATGCAAAGTATTCCGGATGTTTCGGGAGATAGCCCTTTTCAGGTTCCTGGACTGCAGCCTCGGGACCGTCTCGCACTATATGGTTTCCTTGTAGCTTTCTCTAGCACGTGATTCGGTTCGGGTTTCAATGGTTTGAGTACTTTGATTTTCTTTTGGCGAGGGACATCTTTTGTAGTGAATCGGCCTTTGGCCTTTGATTTGACTCTTTGAGTACTTCACTTTTTGTTCGGTTAAAACCTTCACAATTTTGGGCCTTTGGCCTCTTGATTTGCTTCTTCGAGCTTTTTGCCTTTTTGTGGCTTGCTAGTCCATTTTCTCAAGCCTTTTTTGGGAGGTCCAATCATCGCTCGTAAGCCTATGAAATACCTCCCCGCTCCTCTCATCCTTGTCGTTTCGCGCGGGTCAAGATGAGGGTCGCTCATCTATTTTCTCGGCTACTTTGACTAGAGAGAGGACGGTCTGATTCCCGTCCTCGCCTTTTTTTTTCTTTTTGCATAAACACTGCATGGCGGAGATGACTTCAATCTTCACTGAAACCCGAAGTGCAGCCTCCACTGACTTTGAAAACCATATAGTTTGATTTGATCCTTCGATTGCTTGCCAAGCCTTTCTAGGGCATTTCTATCAACTCCACATCCTTAGTTTATCTCAGCACAAAGAGACAAATGAGAAGTTACGTTCTATGTTTTTAGACAGTTGAATTTTCACAAGGTAAATGCATGAATTTTAGATATATCTTTTTCACATTCTTAAGTTCATATTTTCAAAAAGATAATATTAAAAAAGAAAAAAAACATGTTATGTACACAGGTGGTTCTCACCCCACACTTTTGAACGAAGGCGTGCCTTTCAGCACTACTTAGTTCAAAAGCCATTGACGGGAGCGTCGGTTGCACTGTCGTTAGGGTGCAATGCGTCTCGTACAAATAAATTTATAATGTCCACTACTCGCGACTTAACTACTGGGTAGTAAGGGTAAGTAGGGGTCGAACCCAAGGGAATTAGGGGGATAGATTGTTCGTTACGGCTTACACGGTGCGTGATTTTAGGTCGAGTGTGGACTTACTGCTAATTACTAAACTACTGTTTTTGGGTTTTTTGGGTTTTTTGTGCGGAAAGTAAATACAGAAAATAAATACTGAAATTAAATACAGAAAATAAAGGAGTTGAGGGTTAGAAGACTTACAGTGGGTGATGCGTGATTGTTGATTCCTCCGGTATGTGAGTGGTTGGTGGTTGTGTTTGATTGAGCAGTTATACTAGGAAATTAAATACAGGGGGTGTTTGCAATTGAAAGAGCGTATTCGGTTTCAGGTATTCTTGTATTATCACATGCTTATTAGTTTAGTAAATCTTCTAAGTATTCAAACGATGAATCGAGGCTAGCGATAGCTCAAGACTTGCAACATCGGCTAAATCACACTTGTTCTATTTAGACTAGCGCCAGTACCAGTTAGGTACGCTAGTCTATGTGCATCCACCTGCTCTCCTGTTACGGTTTCCCATAATGGTTTTTTAAATATAGTCGACCTCTTTCAGATAGCTTTGTCTGTTACGACCTCCCCTATCCGGGTGTGATCACGAATATCTTAAGGAAGAGCTTACGAAGTTGGACCCCTAATGGTCACATTCCCAAAATCGTTCACTCTACCTTAGAGACATTCTGACTTTTATATGGCACATAGAACAAGTATTGAATACTAAGAAAATAAACTAAGCTAATTAAACATTAAATAATACAAGATTATACCTTCCGCCGAATGAGGAGTTTAGCCTCGCCTGTCCATGGAGGAGGGCGCCTAGCCAAATATCGTAACTTTATTGATCCAAACCAACTTACAAAATATTACAAAATGTAGAGAGATAAGTGATTGTGTATGGAATGGTTTTTGGATCATAAAATGAGGAGGGGTGAGCCTACTTTTATAGGAGAAATGGGAGGAAATGGAGGGCTAGGATTCATTTGATCCAAGGGTGGAGAATGAGGCATGGATGAGCCAAGGAGGCGCCGCCACTTGGCGGTGGAGGAGTGGTGGAGGAGCAGCCGCCGGTGGGTGGTTGTGGTGGAGGAGCAAATGGTGGTGGAAGCCACCTCCCAAGCAAGTCATCAAGTCATCCAAGGAGGAGAGAGGAGGAACATGTGGTGGAGGAGCCACCACATGGCGGCGGCTCATTGGGCGGAGGAGAGCCGGTCATCCATGGAGGAGGAGGGAGGAGCCGCCGGTGGTGGGTGGTGGTTTTGGGGTGGTTTTCCTCTTTGGCCACCTCTTCTCCAAGTCACAAGTCATCTTGCCCATATGTGAGTTTTGTATAGTTTTGCACTATCTTTTCACAAAACTGTCAGTGTAATTTGGCACTGGGTTGACTTGATTCCATCTCTGCACAATTTGTGATGAGTGATTCATCGTCAGGATCCTTGATATTTCTTCAGTCGGCATATGATCTTGACCTTGAATCGACTCCTTATATCTTTTCTGTGCTAAAAGCCTCTCCTTAACGTGTTTTCACTTTAATCTCTAAAATGCCCTGTGGAAATATATCGGGACTAACAAGTGGATGTTAGACAGACAAACAGTCTAACTTGGGGGGTTTATCTGTGTTTTTGATTCGTATAATTGTGGTCCATCAAATCACCCCCCACTTTTAGTTGTTCGTCCCGAACAATGCTTTATATGGGCGTCACTATGTAAGTTGGTTTGAAGTATGAAATTAAGTTTGCGGTACTCGATTTCTCCTAATTCATGCATTACTACTTATAGCCAATTTAAACTGTAAAAATAATTAGAAGTAACTTGATACGTGTACCTTCGTGCCGAGATGCGAATTATTCCCGATGTTTCGGGAGATAGCCCTTTTTAGGCTCTTGGACTACACCCTCGGGACCGTCTCGCACTATATGGTTTTCTTGTAGCTTTCTCTAGCACGTGATTCGATTCGGGTTTCAGTGAGTTGAGCCTTTTTGATTTTCTTTTTTCTACTTTGGAGAGGGACTAGCTTTTTTTTGTAGTGATTCTGCCTCTGTCTTTTTGAGTGCTTCACTTTTGCTCGGTTAAAACCTTCACAATTTTTTGGGCCTTAGGCCTCTTTTGATTTTCTTCTTTGAGTTTTTTGCTCCTTTGTGACTTGCTAGTCCATTTTGTCAGCCTTCTTGGGAGGTCCAATCATCGCCCGCAAGCCTTTGGAAATACCTCCCCTCTCCTCTCGTCTTCGTCGTTTCGCGCGGGTCAAGATGAGGGTCGCTCATTTATTTTCTCGGCTATTTTGACTAGAGAGAGGACGGTCTGATTCCCGTCCTCGCCTTTGCATAGATGCTTCTTGGCGGAGTTTGACTCAATTGTTCACTGAAAATCCGAGTGCAGCCTCCACTGACTTCGAAAACCATATAGTTTGATTTGATCCTTTAAGTGCTTGCCAAGCCTCTCTAGGGCAATTTCTATCAACTCCACATCCCTAGGTTATCTCAACACAAAGGGACAAATGAAAAGTTACATTCTAAGTTTTTAAACAGTTTGCCTTTTCATAAGGTTGATGCATGAATCATGATCTATCTTTTTCACATTCTTAAGTTCATACTTTCAAAAAGATACTTTTTTTAAAAAAAAGAAAAAACATGCATTGGTTCTCACCCCCCACTTTTGAACGAAGGCAAGCCTTAGTTCAAAAGTCATGCAAATATATATAGGAGAAGGAAATGACTTTAGGAAAAAAGAAGAGCAGAACTCCCTTTAAGGTGTCGAGTGAACGACATGGCATGAGGCTGGATAATCGAGGGAGTTCGGCTGGGGCCTTAAACTCTCAGCGCAGGCCCGGTAAATTCACGGAAGCTGCCTGGCTGATCTGATCCTTGCTCCGAAACTTAATTCCTACATGTAAGACATTTCTTCTGGACAAAAAGATGGGTGAGAGCGCTTATTGAAAATTAAAATGACAGAAAGTAAGATAGTGTCGGGTTACCTCCCGACTAGTGCACTTGTTTAACGTCGTTGGCTCGACAGTACCTTGTTCTGGATCATTGGTTGGGATCCCATGGGTGGCTTAGGTCGAATTTTGCCACCATTCTTGTGTTACTTCCGGTACTCTCTATGTCTGATTCTTCTGATGGCTCGAAAGTTTCTTCTGATGGTTCGGATGTGACTTCCTCTGTAGGCTCTTCTTCTGAGCTTTCTATATCTGATTCGTTCATCACATCCTCTGAACTGTTTCTTTCTGGACTGGCCTCGATATTTTGTGTTCCTTCATTTGGTTGAGGTACTGGCCTTCGTATTGTAGTTCCGGCCAAGCTGTCTATCACATCCCATACCTGAGTCAGGGATAAGTGTGCGGTTGTTCCTCCTACAGCGTTATTGAGCCTTGAGAACTCCTCAGCCCTCATCCCGCAAAGGAATTTTTGAAGAAGAAAAACCTCCGTGAATCCATGGTGCGGGCAGCGCGAGATCATGTCGTCATAATTCGTGTAGTACTCGCCCAAGGTCTCATCCCGGGATTGTTGAAGATTCAGGATTTTCTCGCGGGTTTCTTGGCGTAAGGATGGTGGGGAGAATTCTCTTAGGAATGGTGCGCAGATGTCCACGAAACGTGCTGCACTACTAGCGGGTGATGTGTAGTACCAAATTGTTGCGAAATCCGTTAGAGAGAATTTAAAGCATTTAAGCTTAAATTCTTCTAACGTTTCATTCTCAGGTTTTATGTGGCAGCAAACGTAGTGAAAGCTTCGACAGTGTAGTACTGGATCTTCTGCATCCGTTCCTTTGAACAGTGGAAGGTGCCGTGTTGTCCATGCATACGAGGGTGGTTGAGTCATGAGGTCATGTGAGGTGAAGAACAACTATCCGATGGCTAATTCCCCGGCAACGGCGCCAATTTGACAGGAGCGTCGGTTGCACTGTCGTTAGGGTGCAATGCGTCTCGTACAAATAAATTTATAATGTCCACTACTCGCGACTTAACTACTGGGTAGTAAGGGTAAGTAGGGGTCGAACCCAAGGGAATTAGGGGGATAGATTGTTCATTACGGCTTACACGGTGCGTGATTTTAGGTCGAGTGTGGACTTACTGCTAATTACTAAACTACTGTTTTTGGGTTTTTTGGGTTTTTTGTGCGAAAAGTAAATACAGAAAATAAATACTGAAATTAAATACAGAAAATAAAGGAGTTGAGGGTTAGAAGACTTACAGTGGGTGATGCGTGATTGTTGATTCCTCAGGTATGTGAGTGGTTGGTGGTTGTGTTTGATTGAGCAGTTATACTAGGAAATTAAATACAGGGGGTGTTTGCAATTGAAAGAGCGTATTGGGTTTCAGGTATTCTTGTATTATCACATGCTTATTAGTTTAGTAAATCTTCTAAGTATTCAAACGATGAATCGAGGCTAGCGATAGCTCAAGACTTGCAACATCGGCTAAATCACACTTGTTCTATTTAGACTAGCGCCAGTACCAGTTAGGTACGCTAGTCTATGTGCATCCACCTGCTCTCCTGTTACGGTTTCCCATAATGGTTTTTTAAATATAGTCGACCTCTTTCAGATAGCTTTGTCTGTTACGACCTCCCCTATCCGGGTGTGATCACGAATATCTTAAGGAAGAGCTTACGAAGTTGGACCCCTAATGGTCACATTCCCAAAATCGTTCACTCTACCTTAGAGACATTCTGACTTTTATATGGCACATAGAACAAGTATTGAATACTAAGAAAATAAACTAAGCTAATTAAACATTAAATAATACAAGATTATACCTTCCGCCGAATGAGGAGTTTAGCCTCGCCTGTCCATGGAGGAGGGCGCCTAGCCAAATATCGTAACTTTATTGATCCAAACCAACTTACAAAATATTACAAAATGTAGAGAGATAAGTGATTGTGTATGGAATGGTTTTTGGATGATAAAATGAGGAGGGGTGAGCCTCCTTTTATAGGAGAAATGGGAGGAAATGGAGGGCTAGGATTCATTTGATCCAAGGGTGGAGAATGAGGCATGGATGAGCCAAGGAGGCGCCGCCACTTGGCGGCGGAGGAGTGGTGGAGGAGCAGCCGCCGGTGGGTGGTTGTGGTGGAGGAGCAAATGGTGGTGGAAGCCACCTCCCAAGCAAGTCATCAAGTCATCCAAGGAGGAGAGAGGAGGAACATGTGGTGGAGGAGCCACCACATGGCGGCGGCTCATTGGGTGGAGGAGAGCCGGTCATCCATGGAGGAGGAGGGAGGAGCCGCCGGTGGTGGGTGGTGGTTTTGGGGTGGTTTTCCTCTTTGGCCACCTCTTCTCCAAGTCACAAGTCATCTTGCCCATATGTGAGTTTTGTATAGTTTTGCACTATCTTTTCACAAAACTGTCAGTGTAATTTGGCACTGGGTTGACTTGATTCCATCTCTGCACAATTTGTGATGAGTGATTCATCGTCAGGATCCTTGATATTTCTTCAGTCGGCATATGATCTTGACCTTGAATCGACTCCTTATATCTTTTCTGTGCTAAAAGCCTCTCCTTAACGTGTTTTCACTTTAATCTCTAAAATGCCCTGTGGAAATATATCGGGACTAACAAGTGGATGTTAGACAGACAAACAGTCTAACTTGGGGGGTTTATCTGTGTTTTTGATTCGTATAATTGTGGTCCATCAAATCACCCCCCACTTTTAGTTGTTCGTCCCGAACAATGCTTTATATGGGCGTCACTATGTAAGTTGGTTTGAAGTATGAAATTAAGTTTGCGGTACTCGATTTCTCCTAATTCATGCATTACTACATATAGCCAATTTAAACTGTAAAAATAATTCGAAGTAACTTGATACGTGTACCTTCGTGCCGAGATGCGAATTATTCCGGATGTTTCGGGAGATAGCCCTTTTTAGGCTCTTGGACTACACCCTCGGGACCGTCTCGCACTATATGGTTTTCTTGTAGCTTTCTCTAGCACGTGATTCGATTCGGGTTTCAGTGAGTTGAGCCTTTTTGATTTTCTTTTTTCTACTTTGGCGAGGGACTAGCTTTTTTTTGTAGTGATTCTGCCTCTGTCTTTTTGAGTGCTTCACTTTTGCTCGGTTAAAACCTTCACAATTTTTTGGGCCTTAGGCCTCTTTTGATTTTCTTCTTTGAGTTTTTTGCTCCTTTGTGACTTGCTAGTCCATTTTGTCAGCCTTCTTGGGAGGTCCAATCATCGCCCACAAGCCTTTGGAAATACCTCCCCTCTCCTCTCGTCTTCGTCGTTTCGCGCGGGTCAAGATGAGGGTCGCTCATTTATTTTCTCGGCTATTTTGACTAGAGAGAGGACGGTCTGATTCCCGTCCTCGCCTTTGCATAGATGCTTCTTGGCGGAGTTTGACTCAATTGTTCACTGAAAATCCGAGTGCAGCCTCCACTGACTTCGAAAACCATATAGTTTGATTTGATCCTTTAAGTGCTTGCCAAGCCTCTCTAGGGCAATTTCTATCAACTCCACATCCCTAGGTTATCTCAACACAAAGGGACAAATGAAAAGTTACATTCTAAGTTTTTAAACAGTTTGCCTTTTCATAAGGTTGATGCATGAATCATGATCTATCTTTTTCACATTCTTAAGTTCATACTTTCAAAAAGATACTTTTAAAAAAAAAAAGAAAAAACATGCATTGGTTCTCACCCCCCACTTTTAAACGAAGGCAAGCCTTAGTTCAAAAGTCATGCAAATATATATAGGAGAAGGAAATGACTTTAGGAAAAAAGAAGAGCAGAACTCCCTTTAAGGTGTCGAGTGAACGACATGGCATGAGGCTGGATAATCGAGGGAGTTCGGCTGGGGCCTTAAACTCTCAGCGCAGGCCCGGTAAATTCACGGAAGCTGCCTGGCTGATCTGATCCTTGCTCCGAAACTTAATTCCTACATGTAAGACATTTCTTCTGGACAAAAAGATGGGTGAGAGCGCTTATTGAAAATTAAAATGACAGAAAGTAAGATAGTGTCGGGTTACCTCCCGACTAGTGCACTTGTTTAACGTCGTTGGCTCGACAGTACCTTGTTCTGGATCATTGGTTGGGATCCCATGGGTGGCTTAGGTCGAATTTTGCCACCATTCTTGTGTTACTTCCGGTACTCTCTATGTCTGATTCTTCTGATGGCTCGAAAGTTTCTTCTGATGGTTCGGATGTGACTTCCTCTGTAGGCTCTTCTTCTGAGCTTTCTATATCTGATTCGTTCATCACATCCTCTGAACTGTTTCTTTCTGGACTGGCCTCGATATTTTGTGTTCCTTCATTTGGTTGAGGTACTGGCCTTCGTATTGTAGTTCCGGCCAAGCTGTCTATCACATCCCATACCTGAGTCAGGGATAAGTGTGCGGTTGTTCCTCCTACAGCGTTATTGAGCCTTGAGAACTCCTCAGCCCTCATCCCGCAAAGGAATTTTTGAAGAAGAAAAACCTCCGTGAATCTATGGTGCGGGCAGCGCGAGATCATGGCGTCATAATTCGTGTAGTACTCGCCCAAGGTCTCATCCCGGGATTGTTGAAGATTCAGGATTTTCTCGCGGGTTTCTTGGCGTAAGGATGGTGGGGAGAATTCTCTTAGGAATGGTGCGCAGATGTCCACGAAACGTGCTGCACTACTAGCGGGTGATGTGTAGTACCAAATTGTTGCGAAATCCGTTAGAGAGAATTTAAAGCATTTAAGCTTAAATTCTTCTAACGTTTCATTCTCAGGTTTTATGTGGCAGCAAACGTAGTGAAAGCTTCGACAGTGTAGTACTGGATCTTCTGCATCCGTTCCTTTGAACAGTGGAAGGTGCCGTGTTGTCCATGCATACGAGGGTGGTTGAGTCATGAGGTCATGTGAGGTGAAGAACAACTATCCGATGGCTAATTCCCCGGCAACGGCGCCAATTTGACAGGAGCGTCGGTTGCACTGTCGTTAGGGTGCAATGCGTCTCGTACAAATAAATTTATAATGTCCACTACTCGCGACTTAACTACTGGGTAGTAAGGGTAAGTAGGGGTCGAACCCAAGGGAATTAGGGGGATAGATTGTTCGTTACGGCTTACACGGTGCGTGATTTTAGGTCGAGTGTGGACTTACTGCTAATTACTAAACTACTGTTTTTGGGTTTTTTGGGTTTTTTGTGCGAAAAGTAAATACAGAAAATAAATACTGAAATTAAATACAGAAAATAAAGGAGTTGAGGGTTAGAAGACTTACAGTGGGTGATGCGTGATTGTTGATTCCTCCGGTATGTGAGTGGTTGGTGGTTGTGTTTGATTGAGCAGTTATACTAGGAAATTAAATACACGGGGTGTTTGCAATTGAAAGAGCGTATTCGGTTTCAGGTATTCTTGTATTATCACATGCTTATTAGTTTAGTAAATCTTCTAAGTATTCAAACGATGAATCGAGGCTAGCGATAGCTCAAGACTTGCAACATCGGCTAAATCACACTTGTTCTATTTAGACTAGCGCCAGTACCAGTTAGGTACGCTAGTCTATGTGCATCCACCTGCTCTCCTGTTACGGTTTCCCATAATGGTTTTTTAAATATAGTCGACCTCTTTCAGATAGCTTTGTCTGTTACGACCTCCCCTATCCGGGTGTGATCACGAATATCTTAAGGAAGAGCTTACGAAGTTGGACCCCTAATGGTCACATTCCCAAAATCGTTCACTCTACCTTAGAGACATTCTGACTTTTATATGGCACATAGAACAAGTATTGAATACTAAGAAAATAAACTAAGCTAATTAAACATTAAATAATACAAGATTATACCTTCCGCCGAATGAGGAGTTTAGCCTCGCCTGTCCATGGAGGAGGGCGCCTAGCCAAATATCGTAACTTTATTGATCCAAACCAACTTACAAAATATTACAAAATGTAGAGAGATAAGTGATTGTGTATGGAATGGTTTTTGGATGATAAAATGAGGAGGGGTGAGCCTCCTTTTATAGGAGAAATGGGAGGAAATGGAGGGCTAGGATTCATTTGATCCAAGGGTGGAGAATGAGGCATGGATGAGCCAAGGAGGCGCCGCCACTTGGCGGCGGAGGAGTGGTGGAGGAGCAGCCGCCGGTGGGTGGTTGTGGTGGAGGAGCAAATGGTGGTGGAAGCCACCTCCCAAGCAAGTCATCAAGTCATCCAAGGAGGAGAGAGGAGGAACATGTGGTGGAGGAGCCACCACATGGCGGCGGCTCATTGGGCGGAGGAGAGCCGGTCATCCATGGAGGAGGAGGGAGGAGCCGCCGGTGGTGGGTGGTGGTTTTGGGGTGGTTTTCCTCTTTGGCCACCTCTTCTCCAAGTCACAAGTCATCTTGCCCATATGTGAGTTTTGTACAGTTTTGCACTGTCTTTTCACAAAACTTTCAGTGTAATTTGGCACTGGGTTGACTTGATTCCATCTCTGTACAATTTGTGATGAGTGATTCATCGTCAGGATCCTTGATATTTCTTCAGTCGGCATATGATCTTGACCTTGAATCGACTCCTTATATCTTTTCTGTGCTAAAAGCCTCTCCTTAACGTGTTTTCACTTTAATCTCTAAAATGCCCTGTGGAAATATATCGGGACTAACAAGTGGATGTTAGACAGACAAACAGTCTAACTTGGGGGGTTTATCTGTGTTTTTGATTCGTATAATTGTGGTCCATCAGCCTTGCAAGCAGATATTATACGAGAAGGAAATGCTATTAAGGAAAAGGAAGAACAGAACTCCCTTTAAGGTGTCGAGTGAACGACATGGCACGAGGCTGGATAATCGAGGGAGTTCGGCTGGGGCCTTGAACTCTGAGCATAGGCCTGTCAGGCTTAATGTTGCACCCAAGTTCGATTCCTGAATAGTCATTTCTTCTATGCGCCAAGTGGGTGAGAGCAGCTTATTGATAAAAACTAAATGATAGAAAATAAAAGACAGAAAGTAAGATAGTGTCGGGTTACCTCCCGACCAGTGCACTTGTTTAACGTCGTTGGCTCGACAGTACCTTATTCCTGGATCACTGGTTGGGATCCCATGGGTGGCTTAGGTCGAATTTTGCCACTGTTCTTGTGTTGCTTCTTGCCTTGCCTTTACCCGATTTCTTGTGAGCAGATGTGCTTGGACCCCGTTCCCGTTGTTCTGGTGATGTCTCCTTCCAACGTCTTTGAGAAGGTGAGGGACCTTTGACCACTAGCCTCTTGAACTGGGTTTTCTGGTGTTCAGGGCTGCCTTTTCCAGTCATGGCGAAAACATGCTCCATTGAGGTGTCGTTCTGCTCAGGCCCTTTTTCCATCCTTCTTTCAGCCTCTTCATTGATCACATAGTTTTCAGCGATTTGCCTATTGATCGAGGGGAAAAGTCGGGAAGCTTGCATCTTAAGGCTCGGTTCTACCTCGTCGTGTCCGTTTGTGAGGAACTGGTCATAGATGGTTTTGGCTGCTTGGGTGATGATAGCTGGGTATGGCTTTGGCAGCATGTCGGTGGTATTCTGGACTTCTTCCATTGCTGATACTTCCTCGTTGCTCCCGATACTTTCTATATCCCAGTCTTCTGATGGCTCGGGAGTCTCTTCTGATGGCTCGGGAGTTTCTTCTTCTGTCTCTAGACCAGCCTCTTCTATCTGCATGCCTCCATCAGCTTGGGGCATTCGTTTTGTGGCTGCGGCCAGGTTATCTATGAGGTTCCACATGTCTGCCAGGGAGAAGTTCCTGGCTGATCTCCTCATTGCTTCGTTAATCCTTTTCAGATCATCGGCCTTCATCCCATGAAGAAATTTTTGGAGAAGAACCTTCTTCGTGAATCCATGGTGCGGGCAGCTTGAGACGATGGTGTCGTATCTCGTGTAGTATTCTTCCAAGGTCTCATCCCGGGATTGTTGAAGGCTTATGACCTTTTCTCGGGTTTGTTGTCGTAAGGATGGAGGGGAGAATTCTTTCAGGAATGGAACGCAGAGGTCCACGAAATGTACTGCACTACCAGCGGTTGATGTGTAATACCAGATCGTCGTGAAATCAGTTAGGGAGAATTTGAAGCACTTAAGCTTAAATTCCTCTAACATTTCGTTTTCAGGTTTTATGTGGCTGCAAACGTAGTGAAAGTTTCGGCAGTGTTGTGCTGGGTCTTCTCCATCTGTACCTCCGAACAGGGGAAGGTATCTTGTTGTCCACGCATATGAAGGGGGTTGCGTAATGAGGACATGAGAGGGAAAGAACAACTAATCTGATGGCTAATTCCCCGGCAACGGCGCCAATTTGACAGAGCCCACTGCACTGTCGTTAAGGTGCAATGTTCTCTGTACAAATAAATTTATATTTTCCGCTACTCGCGACTTCACTACTGGGTAGTAAGTGGTAAATAGGGGTCGAACCCAAGGGAATTAGGTGGATAGTCGTTCTTTGAGGGAATTGTACAGTGAGGGAGCGTGTTTTAGGTTGATTGAGATTTTAGCGCGATTAACTAAGCTACTGTTTTTTTGTTTTTTGGTTTTTTGTGCGGAAAAGTAAATTACAGAAAATAAATACTGAAAATAAAATACTAAAAGTAAAAGAGTTAAGGGAAGAAGACTTACAGTGGGTGATGCGTGATTGCGATTCCTCCGGTAGATGAGCGGTTGATGGTTGTAGTTGATCGAGCAGTTTATAATAGTAAATACAGGGGGTTTTTTTTGTAATTCAAGGAAAAGTATTCGGTTTCAGGTACCTTGTATTATAACAAGTTTATTAATAACCGTTAGTAACCTTTCTAAGTATTCAAAGATGAATCGAGGCCCTTTCACAGCGCAAGACTTGCAACATCGTTTAAAGCAACACTTATTCTACTTCAGACTAATTCCTCCTTTCGAAGTATCTTAGCCTTTTGTGCATCCACCTGATCTCTAAGTTACGATCGACCAAGTGGTGTTTTAGATAAGTCGAACTCCTCGATAAGTTTTGCTTGTTACAGCTTCCACTTACCGAGTATGATCACGAATTCCCACGGAAGAGCTTTGCTTGTTACAGCTTCCACTCAACCTTGGAAACTCTGACTATATATGGCACATAGAACAAGTTTTGAATACAGAGAAATGAAACTAAAAGAAATTAAAACATTATATAATACAAGAAAATACCTTCGACCGAATGAGGAGTTTAGCTACGAATATCCATGGAAAAGGACATCATAACTAAATACTCGAGGGTTTTTGAAAACAGTAAGAGGGAAAGGGGTGGAATACTCAAGAACCAACAGGAGTATTCCCAATTTCCTACTGAATACTCAAGAACCAACAGGAGTATTCTCTAAAGTATAATACTCAAGAACAAATATGAGTATTATTTCCAATCAGTATAATACTCAAGAACAAATAGGAGTATTATTTCCAAAACCAAACTTACAAAGTAACAAACTTAGAGAGAGAAGTGTATTATGATTTTTGGATGGATTAAAATGAGGAGGAGAAGCCTCCTTTTATAGCCACAAGGGGAGGAGATGGGTGGTGGAGATGGGTGGCATGTGTTTTTCATCCAAGGGAGGAGAAGGGAGGAGGAAGGAGGAGGTGACACATGGGGGAGGAGAAAGCCGCCGGTTGGGGGGTGGAAAGCCACCGGTGGCCGGTTGCAAGGGGAGGAGAAGGGTGGCTTTGGCCACCTCCAAGCATGGTGGCCGGTCACCTTGGTCCATGGGTGTGTTTTGACAGTTTTGTGCAGTCTTTTCACAAAACTATCAGTCCAATTTCGCTCCGTCTGACTTTGATTGTTCCTCGGTTGGATTTGATTTGAGTAATTCCTACGTCAGGATCTTGAGATTTCTTCGTTCAGCGTCTGATCTTGACCTTGGATTGACTCTTAATATCTTTTCAGCGTAAAATCCTCTCCTTAGCGTGTTTTCTCTCTAAGTGCCAAAATACCCTGTAGAAATAAATCGGGACTAACAAGCAAAAGTTAGATAGACAAACAGTCTAATTTTGTGGGTTTTACTGTGTTTTTGATTCGTATAATTTTGGTCCATCAGTCGCTAAAGCCTCCTTTCCCTTCTCGGTGATTCGGTCATAGTTCTCTACGTGCTTGGCATTCGTGAATGCGATGGGCTCGGAGAAAGGGAAAGGGGTGGGGGATGGTAGTGGACCTCTCAATGGGCCCTCTCTTTCCACGACGGGCACAATGGCGGTGGAGGCAGCAGCTACAGGATGGGGCGAGGGCGCTCGAGGCATGGGTGGTGGTGATGGTACTCGAAGAGAGGGAGGAGCCGGGGCTTTCTTCGATGGCTTTTTGGAGGGCTTACTCTTCTTCGGTCGGGGAGGTGAAGGCGGAGGGAATTCCTCTACCTTGCCCTCGCTCAAATCTCTCAGCGAATCTCGTAATAGCCTCCTTTTGCGCCCGACAAGAGGCACATCATCCTCCTCACTATCGGACGGTTCTTCGATCCGAACATCCCTAGTCGGCTCATAGGCAATCCCCTTGCCTTTTTCTTTGGATTTGGACGATGATCCGGTTTGAGGCATGATTGAATTGAAAAGGGGGAACTAAGATTGAACAGCACGAAATTTAGCCGGTCGGCTGGGAACAGACTGTTTTTCAGTCGATCGGCTGAAATCGGTTTTTAGGGTTGGAAATTTGGGGGGCTTTTGGGGAGGGATCGGATGGTGAAATTTATCGGAGGCGTTTGTAATCGGGAGAATTTTGGATTGTTTGGTGGAAGAATCGGGTGGATTGGTGGCCGGACGGAGGAGATCGGAGGGGGCTTGGGTTTCCGATCGGAAAATGGGGTGCGGTGGTTTTGCTGGTGCGGCGATGACTAGGAAGCTGGCGGAGGAATGATGGTGGTCGGAAAACGGTGCGGTGACGGTGGGAAGACCGGATGAAGTCGGCCGGAGTCGGGTAAGGGAGCGGCGGAGGGATTAGGGTTTCGGTTTTGAGGCGAGAAATGAAACGAAGGAGAAGGTGTGAGTTGGTTAAGGCATTTCAGCCGGTCGGCTGGATGGCGAGCCGCCCGGCTGAACTCGAACGATTCAAAGGGTTTGAGCAATGGTGAACTCAGCCGGTCGGGTCGATTTTTAGCCGACCGGCTTAATCTGGCCGAATCAAAAGGAAAATGAGACAATTTGGTTAAGGGGAAGTCAGCCGGTCGGGTCGATTTTTAGCCGACCGGCTCAAAGCAGCCGATTCAATTGGATCGCATTGAGAAATCTCAGCCCGTCGGCTGAATGTGGGCAATTTATCAGCCGGTCGGCTGGAAACTGAGCTCAGCCATTTTCATTTTTGATTCCAATGATCTTTTCATTCTAACTTGAGCCCAACTCCACACTTAAACCAAACCATCCCTGCAAAATGATAACAAAAAGAAGATCCACCAAGAAATCACTAGCATTCATACGATTTTTGACAAAATAGCAAGCTAGGATAACACACTCCACACTCAATTCATCACCGCCACCTAGATAATTCATGCAAGAACAATCCCACACCAAGCACACCTAATCATGCATTTTAGACCGTCCTAGCACCAAGTTCACATTCAAAGTTCAATATTCTCATGCCAAACATATAAGAGAGAAATTCGCGCATAGATGGAAAACTCACAAACCGGGTACCTCCCGTGACCGTGAGGGCCTAGTTTAACGTCTTGGCAAACACCGAGCCGATCCTTTTTTCATCAAGAAACACA
The DNA here is from genome assembly GCA_033675215.1 of Rhodiola kirilowii. Lineage (NCBI taxonomy): Eukaryota > Viridiplantae > Streptophyta > Magnoliopsida > Saxifragales > Crassulaceae > Rhodiola > Rhodiola kirilowii. The sequence continues at coordinate 23,182,120 of CM066199.1, forward strand.
CTTGAGGAGTCCTTTGCTAGGATCCCTCCTCAAGCGGATAAAGGCTCTCTATGGGTCGGTCAAAGAGTAGGTCACATTTTGTTCATCCCAAACTTCTTCTCTATAATGCTTTAGCCTCTGTCCATTCGCCGTGAAGGTGGTTCCATCATTGTTGAGCAATTCTACATGTCCATCCTTGTGAGGCTTGTGGACAATAAATGGACCACTCCACCGGCTTCTCAACTTTCCCGGGAATAACTTGAGCCTAGAGTTAAAGAGTAAGACTTTCTCTCCCTTTTGAACTCACGACGAAAGATTTTCTTGTCGTGCCATTTCTTAGTCTTCTCTTTATAGATCCTAGCACTCTCGTAGGCTTCATTCCTTATCTCTTCTAACTCATGGAGTTGAAGGACCCTATTATCTCCCGCCGCTTGTAAGTCAATATTCAATAGTTTAATTGCCCACATCGCCTTGTATTCCAATTCTACCGGCAAATGACACGGTTTCCCATATATAAGGCGATAGGGAGACATTCCTATAGGGGTTTTGAACGTCGTACGATAGGCCCATAGAGCGTCATCTAGCTTCGATGACCAATCTTTCCTTGAGCTCCCCACGGTTTTCTCCAAGATTCCTTTATTTCTCGATTTGAAATTTCCACTTGCCCACTAGTTTGTGGGTGATATGGCGTGGCAACCTTGTGACTAACTCCATATTTGCGAAGCAAGGCCTCAAAATGTTTCTCCTTGAAATGTGAACCGCCATCACTAATGACGGTCTTTGGAACTCCAAATCTAGGGAAAATAATCTTTTTGAAGAGCTTTGTGACCACCTTGGCATCGCAAGTAGGGGAAGCGACGGCCTCAACCCATTTGGAGAAGTAGTCGACCGCGACCAATATATATTGGTTTCCGTATGAAGAAGGAAAAGGGCCCATATAGTCAATGCCCCATACATCAAATATCTCGACCGGGAGGATGCTTTGTTGAGGCATTTCATGCCTCTTGGAGATATTCCCCGTTCTTTGGCATTGATCGCAAGCTTTCACGAATTCATAAGCATCACCAAAGAGAGTAGGCCAATAAAAACCGCTTTGTAGCACTTTCGACGCCGTCTTTACTCCACTACCATGTCCTCCATATTGTGATGAATGACAATGGTAAAGAATGTCCCGCATTTCTTCTTCGGTGACGCAAGTCCTATATAATCCATCTGCGCAAAGCCTATATAGATAGGGTTCATCCCAATAGTATCTCTTGGTCTCGGACAAGAACTTCCTCTTTTGATGGTGGTTCATATCGTGAGGGATAATCACACAAACCACGAATTTAACAAAATCCGCATACCATGGGAGGGCCTCCGCCTCAACTCTCATGAGTTTCTCTCCAATAAAAGAGTCATCCACGGGTCTAGTATCCTCTTCAATCTCTTCATTCCCCTCTAGCCTCGATAGGTGGTCGGCTACTACATTTTCTACCCCCTTTTTGTCTTTGATCTCGATATCAAATTCTTGGAGCAATAGAATCCACCTTATCAATCTTGGCTTGGAATCTTTCTTTGCCAAGAGGTACTTGATCGCCGCATGATCCGTGAACACTATAACCTTTGAAGCCACTAGGTATGGACGAAACTTATCAAAAGCGTACACAATAGCAAGAAGCTCTTTCTCGGTAGTAGTGTAGTTCAATTGAGCTCCATTAAGAACCTTGCTTGTGTAGTGGATGGCATGAAGTCTCTTATCCACCCTTTGTCCAAGGACCGCCCCAATAGCATAATCACTTGCGTCGCACATGAGCTCAAAGGGCAAATCCCATCTTGGAGGTTGAATAATTGGAGCCGTTATCAATGCCTCTTTCAAATTCTCGAAGGCCACCAAGCACTCTTCATCAAACCAAAACTTGGTGTCATTGCATAATAGGTTTGTTAAAGGCTTTGCAATCTTCGAGAAATCCTTGATAAACCTTCTATAGAAACCGCCATGATCGATAAAACTCTTTATTCCTCTTACATCCTTTGGAGGTGGCAATTTTTCCATAACTTCAATTTTAGCCTTGTCCACCTCAATTCCTCTCTTTGAGACCAAGTGACAAAGCACTATCCCTTCCTGCACCATGAAATGACATTTTTCCCAATTAAGTACAAGGTTCGTCTCAATACATCTTTTCAACACTTTAGCCAAATTGGCTAAGCAATCATCAAAAGAGGAACCGTAAACAGAAAAGTCATCCATGAATACTTCCATAATCTTTTCAATAAATTCTGAAAATATAGCCATCATGCATCTTTGAAAGGTACCCGGCGCATTACAAAGTCCAAAGGGCATTCGCCGATAGGCAAATGTTCCATAGGGACATGTAAATGTGGTTTTCTCTTGATCTTGTGGATGAATAGGGATTTGGAAGAATCCGCTATATCCATCAAGATAGCAAAAATAGTCATGCTTAGCTAGTCTTTCCAACATTTGATCAATAAAAGGAAGTGGAAAGTGATCTTTCTTAGTGGCTTGGTTAAGTTTCCTATAATCCACACACATACGCCACCCGGTCACGGTTTTTGTGGGAATCAATTCATTTTTAGCATTTTTAACCACCGTCATTCCCCCTTTTTTTGGTACTACATGAATGGAGCTCACCCATTTAGAGTCCGCAACGGGGAAACTGATTCCCGCATCTAGCAATTTAAGAACCTCCTTTTACACAACTTCTCCAACAATAGGATTTAATCTCCTAGCTCTCTCCTAGATGGCAAACTATCGCTCTCTAGATTAATTTCATGCATGCACAAGTTTGGGCTTATTCCCTTCAAATCATCAATCGAGTAGCCAATAGCATCCTTATGTTCTCTAACCACTTCAAGCAATTTAGAAGTCTCATCATCATTCAAAGAAGCATTCACAATGATAGGCAAGCTAGAATTTGGGCCTAAGAACTCATACCTTAGGCTTGTTGGTAGAGCTTTTAGCTCTACCGAACAAGACTCCTTACCTTTGTCGCTTTGAGTCCCTTCTTCACTTTCTTCCTCCAAGATAGCCCAACAATCGGCAATGTTGGAAAGCTCATTATCAAGATCAATCGCGCTCATGAGAAGGTTAGGCACATCATACAATTCATAAGTATCAACTAGGTCTAGATAATTACAAGTCATTGTAGAACTAGGGCCTCGTTGTGCTTATTCAAGATTGAATTCAATTCCTCATCTCCTACCCTCATGGTGATCGACCCCTTAGTGGTATCAATTATAGCCCCCGCGGTGTAGAGGAAGGGCCTTCCCAATAGAATGGGAATTTCGTTGTCCTCCTCCATATCTAACACCACGAAATCCCCCGGAATATAGAAATTCCCTACTCTAACCGGGACATCCTTAAGAACTCCCTTAGGGAATCTTGAGGAGCGGTCTGCGAGCCTTAGAATCATGCTAGTTGGTTTAGGCTCACCCATAATTAGCTTTTTACACAAAGAATGAGGCATCAACGATATACTTGCACCCAAATCACACATAGCACGTTCAATCTTAATATCATTAATAAAGCATAAAATGGAAAAGCTACCGGGATCCTCAAGCTTTGGGGGCATGCGAGGTTGGAGTATGGCACTACATTCTCCATTGAGGGACACCGTGTCGACATCTTCGATTGTTCTCCTGCAAGTAATAACATCCTTTAGAAATCTTGCATAAGAAGGAGCTTGAGTGATTACCTCGGTGAAGGGCATTGTGACATAGAGCTTCCTCATCATCTCGGCGAACTTGGAGAATTGCTTATCATTTCTCTTCTTCTTTAATCTTTGGGGAAATGGAATAGGAGGAGTGTATACTCTAGGTTCGTCTTTCACCTTTTCCATCTCACTTTCTTTCTCAACTTGAGGGTTAGGAACCTCTTCATTCAACTCTTCAATTTCGGCACTAGCTTGGCCTCCAAGATCAAAAGTAACCTTCTTCTTCTTTGGTAGCTCATTCTCTAGCTCTTTCCCACTCCTCAAAGTCACCGCATTGCAATGGTATCTATTCACTTGATCGGGTCTAGCCGGTAACTTCCCCGGTGCCCTTGTAGATTCTTCGGCTTGTTGAGCAATTTGGGTCTCAAGCATCTTGTTGTGGATTTCCATCCTTTGGTGTGATTGCTTGACCTCATTCAATTCTTGCCGTATCTCATTTTGATTTGCTAGGAGGTTTGCATACATTGCTTCAACCCTGGAAAGTTCACTAGAAGGTTGTGGGTGAGGGTCAACTTGTTGGTAGGATCTTTGGGTTTGAGCTTGGTATTGTTGCCCTTGGTTTTGATTCCTTTGAAGCAAAGTCGGTCCTTGACTTTGATATTGGTTCCTAGGTTGGAACGTTTGATTGGATTGAGTAGGTTTGGGACCAAATCCGAGAGGTGTGGATCCAAAGTCGGGACGAGTGGGATTTGTGGTCTTGTAGGAGAAATTGGGGTGATTTCTCCATCCCGAGGAGAACTTTGGTGTAGTGTAATTTGCTTAAGAGCTTTGCCCTTGTTTGGCATTACCTCCATAGTCTCTTCCTTGGTTTCCTCCCACAAAATTCACTTCTCCATAGCCTTGCCCTTGCACATCCCTTTGAACCAAGGGGCAAGAAACGGTCTCATGCTCGTAGACCTCACAAATATCACACCCTTGCTTTGTTGAAGGCTCTTTTTCCGGGTGTTTTAGCTTGAAGACTTCGTCCGAGAGGTTATCAAAGTCCTTCCTCAAAGCTTCGTAGTCACTTGTGCTCACCGCTTTCACCTCATGTCTTTCATGTCTCCTTCTTGGGTTTCCTCTTTCACTTCCCCACATGAAGTAGTTATTCGTGATTTTCTCTATTACCGCAAACCCTTCATGTGGCTCTAGTTCCATAATAGCGCCACCCGAGGCGGTGTCAAGAGCAAGTCGAGAGTTACCATCAACACCGTGGTAGAAGGTGTGGAAGACTTGTAGATCATCGAGGTTGTGGTGAGGACAAAGCCTTTGATATTCTTTGTACCGTTCCCAAGCTTCATAGAGGTTTTCCCCATCCAATTGCGAGAAATTCGTAATTTGATTCCGATAATAAGCCGTCTTGGAAGGAGGGAAGTATTTGTTGAGGAATGCTACGACTAGCTCCTCCCAAGTGGTGAAGCTATCGGGAGTTTGACTCCTCAACCAATCTTTTGCCTTTCCCGTAAGGGAGAAAGGGAAAAGCCTCAAGAGCTTGGCATCTTCCGAGAACCCATTGATCTTGAAGGTGGCACACACTTCAAGAAATGTTGTCAAGTGAGAATTCGGGTCCTCATTGTCCCTTCCCAAGAATTGGTTGGATTGGACCATTTGGATCGTGGAAGTCTTTAAATCAAAATCTCAGTTATCGACCGTCGGTACGAGGATTGGGGAACGATACCCATAGGCCGTAGGAGTGGCATAATCCTTGAGAACCCTTATAGCTTCGGGCAAGGGTGGAAGGTTATTTTGGTTTCCTTGATGAGGAGGGGGCGGAGGAGGAAGTCTATTATCTCTATCTCCCATGACTTCTTGAGTGTTTGAAGTTGATCCTTTGTCTTTGTTGGTCTTACTCCTTGTAAGATGATGGTTAACTAGCTCTCTTATAGGTCGGTTCAAGTCTCTATCCACGATTTGAATAAGCTTTTTGGTCTTCGGTGGCTTAAAAGAAGTGAACCTACAAGGGAAGCCAATTAACACAAGTAAGTTTGGTGAATAAGTTCAAGAATTGCAAGTAACAAAGTAAATAAAGTAAAACATGGAATAGTCGGAGCACTAAATGATTTTCCTAGGGGTAATCTAGCTATTGCTCCCCGGCAACGGCGCCATTTTGACGTTATAGTTTTTAGCATACGGTCAAAAACAATTTATAATCGACCGGTAAGACCGGTGTCGAACCCAAAGGAGCAACCGGATTACGCGCTAAGTCTATCAAATTTTCTTACTCGGCTAATTCCTAAAATTCAAGTGTGACGATGATTATCAATGATTTAAAAACAAGTACGGAATGGTTTTAGGGGATTAAGATCAATTAAAAGCGAGTTTCGAGGGATTAATCCCCTCCTTGGCAATTTCCCAATGATCATGCATACAAGAGTTCAATTAATTATGAGTCGATAGATTTAAAACCTAACTTAGGCTAGAATTAGACAAACCATGCATGTCTAATCCTAGTCAAGCCATCTAAGTTAGGATCTCACTAATTAAAGAGTATTGATCCACTATATAGCATTTACTCTCATAAATGCTATATGCATAAAGTTCTAGTTAACCTCTCACCATGCATTTACTCTCATAAATGTTGGTTAAGTTCAATTTTACTATATCCAAACCATCACTAAGCTTTCTCAATACTTAGATCATAGTTCTAACATAAACATGTCACTTAGGCATTTTATCAAACACTTAGCAACATGTCTAACATGACAAGCATAGTCAAATGAAATCAACTTCATAAAATTCATATAGATGTGTTTACAATGATCATTGAGTACCAAGGAGGTTCATAGAACCCTCAAAACACAAGGAGACTACTCACACATCATGTAAGACAACATTATGTGTGGATTTTACAAAGAAATCTAGGAGAAAAGAAGAGGGATAGAGTAGGATGATTAGTCCTAATGAACTCCCTTGATCTTGGTTCCTCCTTGATTAGATGGTAATGGATGACCTTGATTTGACCTCTTTTGCTTGTCTTTTTCCCCAAAATCGCAGATCCCGAGGTCAAAAATGACACTTTCTATTTATATCCTCGGGTAGAAAAATGTGAGCAGCAGAGGCCAGCCGGCCGGCTGAGATGGTGTCCAAATCCAGCCGGTCGGCTGAAGTCGGCCGAGTCTGTGGACGGTGTAGGGGAATGACCAGCCGGGCGGCTGAATGTTGCCGATTGCATTCTGCTTTATTCTTTTGGCCAGCCGGTCGGCTTGTACTTCAGTCGGTCGGCTCAGCATGGCCGATTGGCATTGAGCATTGATGAATCCTCCAACCGGTCGGCTGGGTCCTCAGCCGGTCGGCTCAACATGACCGATTGGCATTGAAGCTTTGTAGCCATGATCCAGCCGGTCGGCTGGTGCAGGGGAATTCTCAGCCGGTCGACTGAAATGCCTTGGACGATTTTCGCTCCAAAACCTCGATTTCTCCCGAGTTCTCCTATTTTGACTTCGGTACTGAGATATCCTGATCATTACCTGAAGTGCACGAATAGAGATCAAATGACATCAAATGATCGTCGGAAACGAACTAAAGCTATAGTGAAAACGGGCATTAATGAGTCGAAAACTCGACTCATCAGTGGCCATGGTTCAGCTTCTAAGACCACAGCTAAAATTCTCCAATCTGGATTTTATTGGCCTAATGCATTCAAGGATGTGTATCAATTCGTTATAGCTTGCAACGAATGTCAAAGAATGGGCAACATTGCTAGAAGAGATGAAATGCCTCAGAAGGGCATCTTAGAAGTTGAAGTATTCGACGTATGGGGCGTAGAATTCATGGGACCTCTACCATCTTCACAAGGAAATTGCTTTATTCTCGTAGCGGTAGACTACGTGTCTAAATGGGTTGAAGCCATAGCTTCCCCATCTTGTGACGCTAAAGTGGTGATCAAGATGTTCAAGAAAATTATCTTCCCAAGATTTGGAATGCCAAGAGTGGTGATAAGTGACAATGGCTCCCATTTTAAGGAGAGAAGATTCGAATCTATGCTTAAGAAGCACGGGATATTCCATAGATGTTCTACCCCTTATCATCCCCAAGCGAATGGGCAAGTCGAAGTGTCAAACCGAGAAATAAAGAACATTTTGACAAAGACAGTTGGGAAGTCCGCAAAGGATTGGGCGTTGTAGCTTGATGATGCCTTGTGGGCATATAGAACCTCCTTCAAGACGCCAATTGGAATGTCTCCATACCGGTTAGTATTTGGCAAACCTTGCCATCTCCCGGTAGAGCTTGAGTATAAAACCTTGTGGGCTATTAAGGAGCTGAATTTCGACATGAAGGCTTCGGGAGAAAAGAGACTCCTTCAACTAAATGAGTTAGATGAAATCAGATTGGACTCATACAAAAGTTCAAAAATTTATAAGGAGAAAACTCGGAGATGGCATGACAAGCTCATTCTGAAGAAACAGTTCTCGGTAGGAGACAAAGTTTTGCTATTCAACTCAAGATACAAGTTATTTCCCGGGAAGTTCAAGTCTAGATGGTTTGGACAATATAGAATTCATCAAGTTTTTGACAATGGCCACCTAGAGCTAGTTGACAATCAAGGGAATGTATTCAAAGAAAACTGGCAGAGAGTCAAAATCTATCATGCTGACCATGGGAACCAAAACATGTTGGAAGCTCCCTCTTGAATACTATGTGCTAAGGCCGCTAGAGAAGGGATCCCGCTCGGGACTTCTCTTAGTGTGCTTCTCTTCATATCAAGCTTCGGCTCGGTCTTTGCCAAGACGTTAAACTAGGCCCTCTCGGGAGGTAACCCGTTGTAAGTGTTCATTTTCGTGCTAACATTTTGAATGATTGGCGTATTCCTGACAAGTCTGCCTCTTTGAGCCATTCAACCGGCCGGTTCATTTTCGCCTTCACCATTCAACTGGCCGGTTCGATTCTGTTTTCATTCTCTTATACTCTCTGAAGTGTTCAACCGCCCGGCTCAACATTCCCCTCTATTCTCAGCCGGCCGGTTCACACTTGATATTATACACCAGACTTCTCTGAGCATTTCAGTCGGCCGGCCCATCCTTGACTTATAATTCAACCGGCCGGTTCAAAGGCTATTTTAACCCCTGAGAGTTTCTGAAATGTTCAACCGGCCGACACAATATTTGCCTGCCACTCCAATCGGCCGGCTCAAATGCGCTTTTGTCCACTTGAACTTTCTTAGACCTTGAGCCGCTCGGCTCAATGTTTGTCTTCAATGTCAACCGGCCGGCTCAATCTTCATTTTTAACCTCTCGCATCTTCTGAGCAATTGAGCCGTCCGGTTCAATTATACCTAATGTTCTCAAGCGGTCGGTTCAACACTTCCCATCTGGTTGGCTCAATTCTAATTCTGCCCTATTCTCATTTTGCCCTAAATAAAAAAAAACCACATCTCCTTCACTCTCATCTCCCTCCCGCCGCTCCTCATCCTCCCCTCCCCGAAATCTCGACCGCTCAACCGGTTCCTTCCGCTCGCTCAGCCATCCACCACATCTCGTTCGCCACCCCACTTCGTCCACCCGGCCGCTCTCCGCCGTTGACCTGCTCGCTCGCTCAATACGGCGAAGCCCTAAAATCCACAATTCAATTTCCAGCTGATTTCCTTCAATTCCGAGCATAGATCAACCCTTCCCTCATCATCCAAATGGGTAGAAATGAAAATCGTGGTGCACCAAAATCCACTGCTCCGACCAAAGCCGGCCTTTCCCATTTGTTCGATGATTCAACAAACGATGGGGAGGCTATAAAGAGAAATCCACCGCGAAAAGCTAGATGAGTTGTGATTAGGGATGATTCCCCTTCCCCTCCTAGGAAATCTCCTACTCCACCTCCGCCAAAAAGGCACAAGGGTTCAACCGGAGAATCGTCTTCAAAAGGTTCTAAAGGAAAGGGTCCGGCTAGTGACATTGTACCCCAAATTGAGCCTCCTCCAGCAGCTCAAGCCGATGAGGAATGGGCATTGGCAATTCCTCCAACTCCGTATCCATTCTCGAAACCACTTCATTTCGAGAACGAAGAGCATCAAGCTAGGTTCGAGCTGATTGGAGGAGGAAAGAAGACGATCATTGCAACCGCATACCCCGATCGGACTCTACTCGGTAATTTTGGAATAAGGGATGAGGTACGTCAAAATCGAGATAATTGTGGTTTGCATTTCTATTTTGAGGATGATCCGGGCTCGTATGAAATGGTGATGGAAGAGTTTCTTTGTACATTTGAGGCTGAATGGGAAAAGGATTATGTGACCTTGTGGAGGTTTATGTTGGGTGGAAGGGAATTTGAAGTGAAGCATATGGATTTACAGGATTGGCTCTATCTTTTGCATCCATGAGATGATTTGCGGAGATATAATGATCACAATAGGGCTAAGTTTTGGCAAAAAACCTCTGGAAGGAATGAGTGGTTTGTTTCGTCGTATAACGCCACCGGAATCAAAATTCCAAGTTGGAAGGTAACACACCATCTCATTGCAATAGGAATTAACACTCGAGGAGGGAAAGCTCGTGCGTTGACAAACCCGGATATAGATTTAATGATGGCCATAGACCATGGGCTTAAGCTTGATTGGATTTTAATCCTTACCGAGAAGTTTGAGGAGTGTGTGAAGGAAGGGTCACGAAATTCTTCTATTGGAGGAGGATCGTTGATTACTTTGATAGCCTTGAAATGTGTCTTTGGTTTTGACCATCCGGAGTTCCCTAAGCCATTGAAGAGGATTCTTGACATCGGCGCTATAAGACGCAGCCTCTTTCTCATTCCCGGCACAATGCTTTGGGACCATGATGACAAGCCACACGGTAGTGAGGTCCAAAAGAGAGCCAGAAGGAACAAGACCACCTTCATATCTAGGCACCAAAACTACCCCCTCACTCCTTCACCACCATCATCTCCCGGGCCATCCGTTCCTCCTCCATCCGTTCCTCCTCCATCCGAGATTATACCGCCTTCTAGTGCGGACTGGACTTCACAGTTTGAGAGGCTTTCTGCGGATATGGCTGTGAGGATGGGATTTGGTCGCTTAGAGGAGTTTACTCATCGGGAATCCCAGTTTCATCGTCAGGAGGCTCAGTGGGTGCGCACTACTCTCACTTCCCTCGTCCAGAACATGAGTGCTCCATCCAGCAGTGCTAGTGCTCCTCCGCCTCCACCATTCGGCTACACTCACCCTCCCTATGCCCCTAATCCATTCCATGCTCGCCCACCTCCACCATTTGGCTTTACCTCTCACCCGGCCTCATTCCTCGCTCCTCCTCGTGCCTCTACCGCCAGATTTGATGCAGAGGAAGATTAGTTTGCTAGCTCAGACGATGATGATGATGATGCTCCATTTTGAGGATTGACCGATGATACTATTTACATTTTGTGGTCATTTGAATTTGCACCTCTATTCCTATGAACTTTGTGATGATATTTGACGTGCTATGTTTTGATATTTTGGATGTTAAAGTCGCCATGGTGCGCATTTTGGTTGTATTGACTTCTATTTTGTACCTTTGTTGGATGATTTATGATTATGTTATGAGGAGGTTGATGTTCAAAAGTATCATGGTAATACTTCTGTGCAAATATTCATGCTAGTGCAGATTGACTCTCTTGCTTTTGTATTGCCATAAAGGGGGTGAATTGATGAAATGGACCACATTCTTCAAACGAGGGGAGTTTCCTTTCCGCCTTTGCCTCTACTTTCACTATTTCTTGCGCTTAGGGACTAAGCTTCATTTAAGTGTGGAGTGTGTTGTTTGGATTATTGTTTGGAGTAGGCACATCATTCACATGTTTATACCACGCATGTCTCTTGAAAATGAACACTTACATCATGCTTTATTCCAACTTCCCTTGAGTGTTATACTACTAAAGGCTTGTGACTATCAATTCTCAACTTCTATAAGTCACATCTAGCTTACGATTCCCCTTTTCATGATTTAGAGTCTAAAACCAAGCTAGTTCTATTGAATGTTCATTCTCGTGAATCAAAATTCATTGCTATCTTGTGCCTATCTAGCAATCTAAGTATTTTTCACTCATGCTTTGAAAAAGTTTTAGCAAGCACACTTTCAACCCTTTATGAAAAACTTAAATCTCTCGATTGCTTTTAGGCGACTTTAGTTCTCTTGCCTCGTGCCTTGTTCGTGGTTGTTTCTCACACATTCCATATTCACATTGGGCATATTGTCAAGATTTAAGTGTGGAGTAAAAGGAGGGCAAAGCCCCATTGAAAAAAAAATGGTCGAAAAGGGCAAAGCCCCGACTAAAAACTTTCTCAAGTGCACGAGAAGTTTTGTGCAAAAACATACAAATGCCAGGGGTTGGGAAGGTAAGTTCCCCCTCGAAAGCATTTGTAGGCCAAGTAAAAATCACTTTAAGCTTGACTTTATGCCCTTCCATCATCGCTTACATGTGTGAGTTCACCACATGCATTGTGTTCTAGCAAGTTGAGCTTTAGGACGACCCTTGTGATTTCACGTAAGCTATTGATTGGTTTATGCTTGTTTTAAGAACTCTTGTTGTCAAACTCCTCTTTCCTTATGGATTACGACTTTAGCGTCTAAAACTTGGAAATGAGTTATATCGTGAGCCCGTGGACTAGCCCTAGCTAGCACAAGTGATCGAATGACGTTTTTGTGCAAAAAGCTTTAACCATTTTTCAAAAACCTTGCTTCAAAAATAAATAGACTTCTAAGTTAGGCACTTGATAGCGCTAGTATTGACCTCCTTGAATGTGCACCGCCATGTGAACTTAAACGGTTTGAAAACTCTTTTGAAATGCACAGTGATTGTGATGCTAGCTTGGGATGTGAAGTAAGTTTTGAGAAATCCATGCCTTAATTGTTAAACACTCTTGTTTTTCACTCTTGTGGGATAAATGCATGTGGGATTTGTGAGTATTCCCGGTTCTAAAAACTCTCACGAGACTATAACTCGTCCACTAGGGTAGCCTAGGGTTTTAAAGGCTTGGTGCATTCGCTAAATGCACTCGAGTTACCTACGAAAGTGGTTAGTTAGAAGTACGTCTTGTTTCCTAGTATTATTTTTGTTGGTTTTCGCGACCATATGGAGTTTTCCTTGAGCCGATCCTAAGTGAGTGATAGCATTAATGTTGTTGATCTTTGTGATTAGTTTGCTCGGGATGATCAAACATTAAGTGTGGAGTGATTTGATAGCACTAAAACATATGCACTTTAGGCAACCTCTACGCTTATTGTTTCGATCATTTTATCACGATTTCACTTGCTATTTGATGCTTTGTGGTTCATTTCAGGCAAATTATAGCGTTTAAGCTAAGAACACAAGTAAGCAGTGATTTTGGAGCAAAACCGAGCTTTTGGAGCAAAAAGTACCCATAATGGAGACCCAGCCAGCCGGCTCAAATATTGACCTTAAGATGAGCCGCCCGGTTGGAGTCAAATTCAAGAAGATTAAAAGCTCTGAGGTACTGAGCCGGTCGGCTCAAATATTGACCTTAAGATGAGCCGCCCGGTTGGAGTCAAATTCAAGAAGATTAAAAGCTCTGAGGTACTGAGCCGGCCGGCTCAAATATGCCTACCAATCTCAGCCGGCCGGTTCCCAAGCTCAGAGAATTTGAGTGATTCTTCCCCAGCTCGAGCCAGCCGGCTGGGATTCCTTCACACAAGTTGAGTCGGTTGGCTGAGATATGCTACAGTTCCGGAAACCCTACTTTTGGCTATAAATAGAAAGTTTGAGATCAAATCAAGGCAATTTTTTTAGAGACTTTTTGGCACTGATTTTGAGGAACATCCAGCACGAATCCCTAGGGGAGAATCTCAAACTTCAAGGTTGATTGAGTGAGGAAGAAGACCAACAACAAAAACCCTCCACACTCTTGAATCTCCATATTGGTTATGAAGTTCTAAACTCCACTGTTCAAATGGGTTTTCACACCCTTGTTATTGCTTTTGTTTGTAAACTCACTATGAGTGAGTAGTGACCTTGATTGGGGATTATGGATCCCCTAGACATGTGTGTGACATTGTGAACACTATATGCTATTGATGAATGAGTTTGTACATGAATCTTCTTCATTTAAACTTAATGTTTCAAGTTGCCTATAAGGTGTTTGTGAAATGTCCTCAATGGGAACTTTGCTTGATCTCATGTTTGATGTAGCTCACGTTGATCAACATGACTTCATGAACTAAATGAAGAAGCATTAGGACTTTTGAGTTAGTTGGATAATTCAATAACCTAATGAGAGTTGCTTGAATTTAACAAGAATATGTTTATTTAGCCAATAGAGCGCGAGTGTGAGGCTAGAGATTCATATTCTATAGTGCCAATAGAGCACGAGTGTGAGGTGCTATGCGAGATGTAACCTCTTGATACTAGGTTGTAGCGCGAGTTGAACTTAGTATTAATGTTGCATGAGCTAAATGCTATACGTGTGCGTGTGATTTCATCATTGGTATATCATTCCATTGTCATAATAATTGTCTAGGTGGGGAAGTAATCCCTAGTCATCTTTTAATTGGAAGTTAACCCTTTTTGCAAGTTTAATCTCACTTTGGATTGAGAAATAGACCCCTCAAACAATAGACATTCTAATCTCATTGTTAGCACTATTAGTTTAATCACCTATCTTTTGGGTTCGACCTCGGTTCACCCGAGTCAATATAAATGTTTTGATTGACGTGACTTAGCATAAGTGTTTGGATTCTTATTCGAATATTTTCTGCTATATTTATAACCGATCAGTGCCTTATCATCCGTTTTGTGCATCTGACCTGCTCTTGGTCTTGATCTCTCTGCCACATCATCTATCAGGTCCCAGAGATCATACATGCCTACATCCATTGCCGAACCTCCTGCTGCAGCATTAAGCATATTACGCTCAAGTGGCATCATCCTTTCAAGAAATATTTGAAGAAGAAATAAATCTGGAAATCCATGGTGTGGACAGCTTCCCTGAAGGGCATCGAAGCGCACATAGTACTCATAGAATGTTTCGCCCTGGAATTGCTCAAGGGTACGAATCTTCTCGCGGACCTCAAATCGAAAGGATGGCGGAGAAAACTCCTCTAGAAATAGGGCTCGTAGATCCACATAATTGCTTTCATAATCTGCACCTGATGAGTAATACCAGGATATTGCGGAGTCAGTTAAAGAAAACTTAAAATAGTTCAGCTTAAACCTCTCTAACGACTCTTCTATAGGCTTTATGCGGCCGCATATGGAGTGAAACGTTTGCACATGTCTCACGGGGTCTTCTCCGATGGCACCTCCAAATTGGGGAAGATGCCGCATCATCCAAAACACAACCTTGCTGCCCTCGCATCCATCTTCTTCATTGTCTTCATCGTTCCAAGGTTCTCTACTATAATAAGAAGACATAGCGAACCATAAAGCAAAACTAAAACAAAAAATATAAAAATTAAAAAAAAATAAAAATAAAAATAACAAAAAGAACAACTTCACCGTGCGTAGCTCCCCGACAACGGCGCCAAAATTTGACAGGCCGTCGTCGGTACCTGCAAATTTAAATTTATAATTCCTTACTCTTGGCTATGGGTTAGTACAACGGCAAGCAAGGGTCGAACCCTAGGGAGCTAGATGGTTACTTGTTATTGTGTAAAAAGGAAACAATTGGGTTGTGAGTAATTAGGAAACAGTGCAAAAAATAGGAAATAAACGAGTGGTTATCAATCAGAGAGAATATTCAGACTAGGGTTTCTAATTGTGGCTTGTTTTATCATCGACTTCTAATTATCTATTTCCAAGTTCCTAAGTGTGGTTACTTCCATTCCAAGTTATAACCTGAGATAGGGTCTTTCCGGACGCCTACACCACAATCTACTTCCTTTCCGGGTTGTAGAATTCTAGTCCTAGCAATCTAATACTCCATTCCAAGATATATTAGATTAGTGCTCTATTTGTTCTCAACGGTCTAGTATCAAACAAATAGTAAAAAAGAGAGTTGAATTGCTCGGCTAAATCTAACCATTCCAAGTATCAATTTAGCTTTGCAATTCAACTAAGATAATTTAGCACAAGAACTAGTAGAACAATGAAAATAGCATTAAGTATCAAGTCTCAAAAACAGTAGTCACAATATATCAAACCCTAGCCCGAATAGTGGGTTTAGCTAGACATAGCCATGGAAAGACAATAAAAAAGGAATGATGTAAACTTCTCTATAGCCGAGAGGAATGGAGAAGAGGACCGGACCAGGAGGGCTGTTGCGCCGAGAGGAGGACTTCGGACCAAGGAGCCGAGAGGAGGAGCCGAGAGCTTGAATGTGAGAAGAGAGCTCTCGGTTTTGGGATGCTTGTAGAGAGAGGAGCTCTCCACGTTTTGGGATGCTTGTAGAGAGAGGAGATCTCCACGTTTTGGGATGCTTTTAAAGGTTGAGGAGAGCTCTTATTTATAGAGTAGACAAGGCTCCAAAGTTTCCTATTTGACATTGGGTCAAGTTGGTAAAATCCTTGTAGTTTTAGGAGATGTTTCCTAAATTATCTTTTGCTTGATCTTTAAGCAAACTTAGCTAGTAAGTTTACTTGATCAGCAAGTCTTCCAGAAGGTTCCAGAAGCTTGGATAGAATTAGGAAATTTCCCGAAACACTGTTCACGATCCGAAAACACTGTTTACGCCGGAAATACTGTTCACACCGGAAATACTATTCACGGTGAGCCAGATTTTGGAGGGCTTGGAATCGGTTGGGCGGCCTTGAATCGGTTGTGACTCGGGCTGACTCGGCCTTGGACTCGGCGTGCACCTAAAGTGTAAAGTGCATGTGGAACTCTCGGCCAGATTGTCTGTCTTCACTTCAACTCTTGTTTCGACCATCCAAACGATCTCGGCTGCTCTCGGTGTGGACTAGAGAGTTGTAGGGAATCGAGTCACCTTTGCGATGACATGTGGCTCGGATTTTTCTGATCAGCAGTCCATTCCCAGCACTCCGTCGACTGTCCAAAGGTCAAATCTGAAACTATGATGTTTTTGGCCTAAAATGCCAGTTTTTAAGCGCGTTTCCTCCTAGAGCTTCCGAAACATCTGAAATGCAAAACAACACTAAGAAGTAACTTTTTATATGATAAAGTGTCGGAATTGGTGGGATTTGTTGACTCGATGAGTCGTATAAATACGGCTCATCATTGACCTTTTAAGTCATAATGGGGCTATGATCCTATATAACCTAGCAAAATTCAATAATAGCTGGGACAGTTCTTCCTGCCCCATTTTCTACCGTATCACCAACACTACAAATGACATCATCCCTCATGTAATCAACCCATTAAACAACCCACTCTTCATGTTATTAACATAAAATACACTACTCACAAATCCTCCAGGCTAATTTTTAGCCTTCTTAGCTTCAGAACCCTCTTATAGAACGTTAATGTTTCTTTTCACGTTAGTCCTTTTGTTTTTAGGTTACTCAAACTTAGTGTTTGGAACTATAGCTAAACCAACCCTCCCTTTGCCTTCGTACACATTAACAACTTCACCCTCACGCTACTCCTAGCTGGCACAAGTAGTTCCTTAGCGTCAGCGATACCGTTTTCTCCCCCGTAAATACATCACCTTCCACTAGGACCACAACTCAATCGACTCGTCAGAGGTTTAAGCCAAAAATGTTAGTTATCCAACTAGGTTTTTTTGAGAGTGTGGATAATGGGTTATTCGGTAAGGAAAAAAAACGTATAGTTGACACTGGCTGGTTGGTAGTGTCAGCGAGGAAGGGAAGCACTAGGGTGTAGCAGTTGCTGGATCGAAAAGGGACATGGAGAGTAAGTTTAGCTGGCGATCCAAACACAGAGTTTAAGAAACATATAAACCAAAGGGCAAGCATGAAAAGGAAGATTAATGTTGTAGAAGAGAGCTGGAAATGAGGCTGGATGTGTTGTGAATAGTGTATCTTGTGTTAATAACTTTGTCAGTTCTTTGTGGCATGAAGTTTGGAAAAATGACTTCAAGATGTTCAAGCATTAAGACAAAGAGTTGTTCTAGACCATGGTTAAACTCAGACGTTGAATTCTTATGCTGCAGATGGAAGGTACCTAAACTGAACTGCTTACAAGATATGATGTCAAAGGAGGTTTAGGAAGTCTTTTTCGAGATGACACTTCTGACAGGGCGGTGAAAATGCTACTGGATAAAGATATATGGCTCTGACACCTCTGACAAATGTGACATGGTGGTGGAAGTGCTACTGGATAAAGATATACGGCTTTGACAGGGCGGTGTTACTGTTATTGGATTCAAATATTCGGCGCTGACAGTTCAAGAGAATGTCACAACACTATTGTAAAGGGCGGTGCAACTACTACTAGATAAAGATATTTGGCGCTGACATTCTCACTATTCTTACAGGGTAATGGAACTGTTACTGGATAAAGTTGTTCGGTGCTGATAGTTCATGAGAATGTAACATCACTGTCTGAAGGATGTTGGACACTATGTTGAACAATGTGATTGGATAACAGAAGATAATGTTCAACAACTACCTATAAAAGCTTTGCTGGGTTTTGAAGTCCAACATCGACTCCTGAGGAAAAACACTCATACACACTTAGAGAGAGAGGGAGGTCGATCCGTGTTTTGCTCGTCATTCCGTAGAAGGTGACCATTGTCTACGAGATTAACACGTACGAGTCAATCAGTTCAAGTTACTGTTTGAGATTGACTGTTGCGCATTATTGATCTCTTAAGTTAACAACTCATACACACTTATAGAGAGAGTGAGATCGATCAGTATTACTTTTGTCATTCCATAAAAGGTTACCATTGTCTATAAGTCAATCTGTTAAAGCTTATGTTCGAGATTGACTGTTGTACGAATCAAGGTTGCACGAGTTGAAACTAGCTATTTCTAAGTCTTTGGGAGAAGACATCCATCTTCGGGAGAAGATCACACGGACAAAGAGAGGGAGTCTCTGTTCTACGGGGAACCTAGATCACTTTTGTCTTCGGGAGAAGATTTTGTGGACAAAGAGAGAGATCTGAGATCTAAGGGAAGCTTAGATCGCAAGTCACTGGAGTGTTTGAGAGTCGGTTGTTTGAGAGGGACTCTGTAAATATTAGTCCTTGTACCCTAAACTCGATTATAGTGAATTTCTTTCCTCTGGGCTTGGGATAAGCCCTCCAGACGTAGGCTTGTTAACGCCAAACTGGGTATAAATTCTTGTGTGCTAGTTTTTGTTCTAACTACATTTATTAGGGTGCTAACTCGTTCTGCCTAATGAGTTCAACCAGTAGTTCAAACACTAGCTGGTTGATCATCTCGGTGCTCACACATCCAAAATAATTTCAATTGGTATCAGAACAAGACACTCAACGCAAAGAGTGTGATCCTGCTTTCGTTTGAAATTAATCTAAAGGAAGGGTCAAATTAGTTGACCTCCATTACTAGAAGGGTCGAACTATCAATTTTGGAATGCTAGAATGAAAATGTTTCTCAAGTATCTTGACGAGAAAGCCTGGAAAGCTGTGCAAGTGGGCTGGTCGCATCCCAGAAAAACTAATGCTGCAGGAGGGGCTGAACAGAAGCCAGACATGAGTGGACCCAAGATACAATAAAGGCCGCCTGACAGAACCGCTCGTCGTCAAAGCGATTGTGCAAATAAATTTATAATAGTCCGCTACTCGCAACTATACTACTGGGTAGTACTTGGTAAGTAGGGGTCGAACCCAAGGGAACCAGGGGAATAATTGTTCTTCGGGGGGATTACGCAGCGTGGGAGCGTGTTTAAGGTCGGTTGGTTGGTTTTAAAGCTACCAGCTATTTTGATTGATTGATTGGTTGGTTGGTTGATTTTAATACTGGAAAGTAAATTAAAGTTTATAATTAAAGAGAAATGTTCGGTTTCAGGGGACTTGTATTATATCCTGTTTATCATTGACCTTTAGTGACTCTCCTAAGTATTCAAACGGTGTATCAAGGCCATGCCAAGCACTCGATTTGCGTACACTATCTAGCCTATTCCAAGGACGTAGAACACTTATTCTATTTAGACTAATACTCCATTCCCGGTTATATTAGCCTATGTGCATCCATTTGATCAATCATTCCCGATCAACCAAATGGTGTTTAAGATGAGTCAAACTTCTCAGATAAGCTTTGCCATTCCAAGCATCCACTTATCCGTACAAGTTTACGAACCCCGCTGTAGAGTTTCGCCATTCCAAGCATCCACTCTACCTTGGACGTTCTGACTTAATATATGGCACATAGAATAAGTTTTGAATACTTAGACTAGACACTAAGTTAATAGTCTTAAAACATTTTATAATACAAGTGCGCCCCTTAGACCGAACTACAAGTTTAGCTACTATTCATCGCGCTAAACATTATAACTAAGGAATTAAAGACAACAGTTAAATAAATAAATACTAAGAATTACTTACAACCGTTGAAGCGCCAAGGGAGCTATCCTTTATTTCCAAAGCCAAGATTACAACATTACAAATGTTACAACTTCAAGAGAGAGAAGTGAAATGAGATTGAGGTGTGTTTTTGGAGGAGGAGGAGCTCCTCCTTTTATAGCCCAAAGGGGAGGAGATGGGTGGTGGAGATGGGTGGCAAGTGTTGCATTTTGATTGGAGGAGAAATCAAGGGAGGAGATGGCCACATGTGGAGGAAGGGGAGGAGGTGGCGCCGCCGGTTGCCGGTCACCCAAGGGGGAGGAGCTCCTCCCTTGCCCACCTCCTTGAATGGTGGCCGGTCATCTTGCCCAAATGTGAGTTTTGTACGGTTTTGTGCAGTCTTTTCACAAAACTGTCAATGTGTTTCTTCCCCGGTCTGTCTTGACTCCACTCCTGATTCTTCTGATTAATTTGTTATGGTCAATTCAACGTCAGGATCCTTGATATTTCTTCAGTCGGCATATGATCTTGACCTTGGTTTGACTCTTGTTATCTTTTCAGCATAAAATCCTCTCCTTAGCGTGTTTTCACTTCAGTCTCTAAAATGCCCTGTGAAAATATATCGGGACTAACACGTAGACGTTAGATAGACAAACAATCTAATTTGGTGGGTTTAACTGCATTTATGTTTCATACAATTATGGTCCATCACCGCCACTATAGACTCAAAGGCTATGAATGCAATATAGCCAAGGATGCTTGGGACATCTTTCAAACTGCCTTTGAGGAAGCGCCAGATGTGCCAAAGGAGGATGCAAAAAACATGTTCAAACAACATGTTATGCTGTCTAAGAATTGTGAGATGTTCATGAAGAAGCAGAATCAAAGAGGTCTTGATAAAGACCAACAATCATCACCCGACTTCCAGAATAGAGGAGGAGAAATTTTCCATAAAAGGAACGTGTTTGGTGTTAACAACCAAACCCAGTGTGGTGAGAAGTCCAAGAAAATTTAGTGCAAAGAATGTGAAGGCTTCAGACATGTTTAAGTTGAATGTCACAGTGAGGAAGAACAATAAGTCATATGCTGCCAATTGGAGTGATACTGAGTCTGACAACAGCAAGCATCAAGATACGTTCAACCACTTCATTGCCCTCACCGTTAAAAGTGATCGAAGAGGTGATGAGCCTGACAACACTGTCCCCGGAGAATGCCAAAACTGTCTGGTGACCACTCCAGCAGTAGTGATGATTAAGAAAGTATCGATGAATCAATTGCTAAAAACTATAAGTTGCTCTACGAGAAGTGGCTGATGCTGGTTGATGCAAACAACAAACTGGGCTCGACAATAGTTGAGCTGAAGGATGAAAAGCAGAGAATATGAGAGGAAGTTGTTGTCCTGGTTGCACAGAAGATTAAAAACAAGAAAGTGATTTCCTCTCTAAAATTTCAGATGAAGGAAATCAAGGATGAGCAGGAAATCTTGGTTGAACAAAAAGTAGAAGTTCTCAAAGTTGTTTCAATTTTAAGGATGCAGATGGAGAAAGACAGAGACAAACACCCTTAAGGCATGGAAGCGTTGAAGAAAAGATATGCATCCCTATGATGAAGAGAGGTACGCCTACTTTAAGTAATTGAATCCTTTGAGTTACAAATTAAGATGTAAAAGGATGAACCTGTGGCAGTCATAGATGAGTTGAATCAGTTCAAGAAATCTCTAATTATGTAGAACTCTTGAACTACTAGTCATGATTCCATCCTTATGTCCCAAAGAAGAGCTGGAAGCAGTAAAGGTCTCGGCCTCACAGGGGGAATCAGTTTAGGCAAGACTAAATTTTTTAAGGTCGAACAACAGATGAACAAGGAGTTGAACAAGCGTCCCATGACTTGTCAAAAAAGGTTCAACAGAGAATAGACACAAGAATCTGCTGGTACTGCAACAAGAAGTGGCATATCAAGTTGAGGTGCCACAAGTTCCTAGCTGAGCGTAGAAAGTTGCAACAAAGAATTACTTCAAAGATGAGACAAGTAGGGGAGTGAAGCAAAAAGAGGAAATGTGCTTTGTTGCATTCAGCTCAACCAATAACATGAAGAAAGGATGCTGATACTTTGATAGTATATGCTCTACTCACATGACAGGTAATCCTATTCATCTCACACATATTAAACCCCTGGACAAAATTTGCTTTGTTTCATTTGGAGGTAGATAAACAGGCAAGGTGATCGACTGTGGGACATTGAAGGTCACGGGTATACCTGATCTCGAGAAGATGCTTCTTGTTCACGGGTTCAAGACAAAGCTTATAAGCATCAGTCAGCTGTCACTACTACAAACAACACAATATGCATCGGTTTTTTTTGGTCTTATGCATCGGTTTTGGTTCCGATGCATAATGAAGCGTTGCATAATATGCGCACTTTATGATTCGATTCATAAAAAACCATTGCATAATGTAAGGACTTTATGCATCAGTTTTTCCTTGAACAGATGCATAATGGGCAGACATTATGCAACGGTTTTTCTGATAAACCGATGCATAAAGTCCGCACATTATGCATCGGTTCAAAGAAAAACCGATGCATAATGTTCAAACCGATGCACATTATGCAACGGTTTCTTCAAAAACCGATGCATAAGGTTCAAAAAAATGGCATATTCGGCTTTACAAAAGCTCAAATCCACCTGAAATTAAACATCAATAATAAACCCTGCTGTTCCAACTTTTAAATACAACACAGCTTACATGCTAAACATCATTTCACTGAATTTGCAATACAATATCATTTATACACATATATATGGTACACTTTGGTACAAATACAGCACAATTTGACACATAACAAATGTTGTCCAAGTTAATGTCCTATACCGCAAAATGAGTGGTCACATAGTCACGTTGGTAGCAGGCGATTTCATCCCGAACTTTAAGAATCTTGTCGACATCGTATGACTGTACTCCATTAGGAAAAAAGTACTATAAAAAAACAAGGGAAACTAAGTCAACAATTAAAGAGTGAAAACGATTAAACCTTAATAAGCTTAATCAACGACTAACGTCTAAAAAGCTAAATCAACAATTAAAGAGTGAAAACAAGAGAACTAAATCAACAATCAACAAGTAAACAGTTAAAAGAATTACATATGTATATATATCTCTAAAAAGCTCACTTGGTTAATGTCTTCAACCTCCGCACCATTATTAGCCCGTACAAATGCTATAATGTCCCGAATAAATTGAAGGACATAATAACCACAAAAATGGCTACGTGGTTGTCTTAGACACTGCACGATATCAAGAATCGCAGTTAACATACTTTATAAATGAAACAAAATATTTAATAAAATTGTTTAATTTGTGAATACCAAAACATTCTTCCACTCTACTTTACGTGTACTCCTCGGTACACATCCTTGGTAGTATCGATCTAATCCCCTAAAACAAACACAATAATGTAATTATTAGTGACTTTTCAATACAAGTTATAAGATAAAAGTAATTTCCAAACTTACATCTCCAACTCTTTTGCATCAGCGTTTATATCCTTCTCTCGTGTCGATGAATCAAGCCAAAGAACTTTATGTTGTCTCGGAAAGATGACGCATAACATCCAATGCCAACTAAAAAAAACCCACTAACTTAAAAACAAATGTGTTCAAAACAAAAGTTGACAACATATAAATTAAGTGATGAACTCACGTAATGTGATCAACATAAGGGAGGAAGTAGCAAAAAAGTTGGTCTTTGTCTGGCATATTCAATATTCCCACGAACATCGCCAATCTAACATTTTTCTCTATGGTTGTGGTCATTAATGACGGAATAAAAAAACCAAACTTGATATCCGAACGAACCATCTGATCGTGTAAATGACTACAAAGTAAACACTTGTGTTAGTTAGACTAATTGCAAATAAATGATTAATGATATAAATATTACCATATATATAACTCAGATGTTGCGTTCCCCAACTCCTTAAACTTTAATAGGTCCGTGACTTCCTCGTCACACAAGTAGATATCGTAGTCATCACCGAATACCTCAGCTTTGGCTTGTACTACAATCGTGTCTCTACTCAAAGGCTTCCACACATCATGTAGAAGTCTACAGTCCATGAACATTTCATCTATGAAATCATCGCCAGTAAGTGGCAAAGTCTGGTATAAGTGTATGCCATATGCCTGCATGTTAAATTTCTGCGAAGCTTAAATATCTTATTTTATTTGTAGTATAACACAATGAAGCAAATGAAGTTATAATCCTCGATGATCTTACCCTTTTATCAACAACGACCAAGTCTTTCGGCCAAGCCACGTGCTGGTTAACTACTTGTCCAACATTCGAGTGCTTTTGATGGGCTATTGGCATTGCTACACCTCAACCTCGTAAAAGTGCTTTATCAACCTTCACCTTCACGTTGTCTTCGGGTATTGCTCGAAAGTTAACAAACCGGCCATTTACGCTTAGACCGATAGCCACAAGCTGTTTATCACCTTCGAGTTCCCCCTCGATGTATAATAGGCTCTTCAGGCCACCCTGTTAGTAGAAGTAATAATTTGTAAACAAACACAAAAAGTATTACATACATTTAACCAACATAAATAATAAATTTAATAATTATAAATGTACCTCTGGTATGTTCTTCCACGGGTCTGGATTATTGGGATAGTGATGGTTGCAGTGATCGGACGCATCTCTCTGAATATTACTTGAACTGGGTGTGCCACCCGTGGATGTGGAGATTGGTAACCCAACCCTCCACGGAATGTGTGACCCAACTCCTCGGGTGCGTCCTTTGGGCTCGGGCATCCCAATCGCCTCAGTTAGTATGTCATGTCGTCGATTTTGAGATGAGAACTGGCCTTGAGAGGATCTTTCCATTAACTCTTCCTATATAAAACAATCATTAAATACCAAAAGTTAGTGTATGATATTAACTATTGAAATTGACATAAGAAATAACTTACAATCTTTGTTGCCACTCGCTGGGATGCCTCGGTGACGTACTCGTCATTCTTCATTTTCTGTCCCCTCTTCCACTACACCTCTTCAATTGCGCCCTGCGTAAATAACTCGGCTATCTTCTCAGTTGTCAATTTATCTTCAAGTTTTCTGTAGCCTCCTCGACCAAGTATGTGCACATATACATTCTGCTTAACAAGTTCTTTGATAGTCTCTCTTAACTTCAGAGCATTTTCAGAGAGCCTCTACTCCTTAAATATCCTCTTGAACTCTTTGTCAAGATACTTATACTCAACCAAGGGATCTTCATCTGCTTTGGCACCGTGGATGTACTCTCTTGCCAGTCTTGACTTGAAATTCTTCCATATGCTACCAGCAACCTTCAACTCATGCTTTTTATGCGGCTCACATCCCTCAAAAATTACCTAAAGAGACATATAACAAGTTATAATTAATATAAAAAATAATCAACATCACAAACAAGTATAAGTGTCAATTAAAGAAAAACTTACAGTTGCATCTCTCCACAAAGTGTTCTTATAATGGTCAGGAACGTTCCTCCAATCGTTGAAGGTGATAGGAATTCGAGAACGAGCCACCAAACCAAAGAAGCTGCTCCAAGTGTCTCCATTCTTCCCTTTGGGATTACCCTTAATATCGAAGTTGATCGTGATCTTGGTACCAGCCGTTCTGTGTTGCTTAATCAACCTCGCCATGTATATAGGGCCTTTCTTCTGTCTCGGTGTGCGGGAAGAGACACAAAATTCATCCTCACCGCTGCTGCTGCTGCTAGCCATGATCCTGTAAAGGAGTCACATTAAATTTCAGATTAAACACTTTAAATATATGAATACATAAATGAAGATGATTATTAAACAAATAAAATGACGTGTGATAACGAAATAAGTAGCATATGCAACATACGCACAAATTAAGTTTCTTTATCAATCCCTATTCCTTCGCCGTGATCTTCTTGCAACTGTATTTCATCATCAACTTTGCTGTCGTCGTTGTCTACTGGAACTGTTGTACAAATGGGTAGGCAATCCTCATTCATCTCTTCAGATGTACCACTGATCAATTGTTGTTTTCCATTTATCACACAACATACTGATTGTTGTTTAAAGGGTCTTTGACGTAAAACACTTGTCTTGTTTGTTCGGTCATAATGAATTGCTCATCCTTATATCCCTCTCTTCGAAAATCGACAAATGTCATTCCAAATTCATCGATATGAACCGCCAAATTGTTAACCCATTTACATTTAAAAATGGGTACTCGAAACTTTACGTAATCTAACTCCCATATTTCTTGGATAAACCCAAAATAATTCACAGGCACAAATATTGGATTCCGATCCCTTGCGCTAGAAACATGAGTGGTTTCGGCAACAAGTGTGACACCACTATTTTGCATAACGGTGTGCTCATCTTGATCTTTTGTTTGAAAACAAAATCCGTTAATATCATAAGCTTTCCACGTTTGTACAATAGGTCTTGAGCATTCCATAAGGCACTTCACCAAGTCATCAGATTCCTCTTCAGAGTTGTTCTGATTATTTAAAACCTCATTACTCCTTAGCCATTCACAAATTGACCGACTGTGTTCTTTTTGCAACCACTGCTCAGATTTTCCTCGGTATGTACTCCTCAATATGTTTATGTGATCCTCGATGAAGGGTGTTATTTCAGGTATATGTTGCAGTACATAGAAATGAGCTTTCATTAACTCATCAAATGACTTAGGCATCAGTTGATGTCCACTTGTGCCTTTTCCCAAGAATCGATCAAAATGACGTGGCCTTGGAACCCCAACCGCAGTTGTATTTTCCAAAAAGTTAGTGCAAAATTCAACAGCATCTTCAGCTATGTATCCTTGCACTATACATCCTTCGATACTTTGTCTATTCCTCACATAGCTCTTAAGAACCTTCATATACCTCTCAAAAGGATACATCCATCTCATATGAACTGGTCCAAGAATTCGAACCTCATGCACCAAATGAACAGTAAGATGCACCATTATATCGAAAAAGCTGGGAGGGAAAAACATCTCTAGTTGGCAAAGTGTAACAACTATCTGCTCTTGAAGTCCATTAAGCTCCGATGTATCAATAACCTTAGCACATAAAGAGCTAAAAATGACGCAAAGTCTTTGTACAGCTGTTCTTACTTTGGGAGACATTATACCTCGGATTGCAATAGGCAGGAATTGTTGCATCAATGTATGACAGTCATGAGATTTTTAGCCATTCAATCGTAGATCCTTCATTGAAACCAAGCTGGCAATATTAGAAGAGAACCCATATGGAACTTTAACTCCCTTCATACATCCGCACAAATTAGTTTTCTCGCTCTTAGAGAGTGTGGTGCACGACGGCGGCAAATATGTATGCTGCACTCAAGTTTTAGGTGCTAATTTGGTACGAATATTCATCTCCAGCATATCGAGTCTTGCTTTAACTCCATTTTTTGTCTTTCCAGGAATGTTTAATAAAGTACCAAGCAGACTTTCACATATATTCTTTTCAACATACATCACATCAACATAATGTCTGATGTCAAGAGAATGCCAATAAGGAAGATCAAAAAAATATCATCCGCTTCTTCCATGGAACACTTTCGGTGCGCGAATATGGTTTCCCAAATCGATTTGTAATATTCTGAATTTTTTAAAGTATTTCATCGCCAGAAGCCGGTTGCGGTTCTATTCCGTGTTCAGTCTCACCATTGAAGGCAGCTTTCTTTCGCCTGTAAGGATGATGTCTCGGTAAGAAACGTCGATGTCCCATATCGGCCATTTTTCGACAATTGCTTAAATGGCGTGCATGTGTCCCTTCCCCGCATACAGGACAAGCTTTGTACCCTTTAATACTATATCCGGACAAGTTACCATAAGTTGGGAAGTCATTGATCGTACACATCAACATAGCACGCATATTGAAATATTCTTAACTCGATGCGTCATATGTTCGTACTCCTTCGTCCCATAAAAGCTTCAAATCATCTATCAGAGGAGCCAAGTATACATCAATATCATTTCCAGGTTGCCGAGGACCCAATATCAATAAAGAAAGCATCATACATCTACGCTTCATGGCTAACTTGGGAGGTAGGTTGTAGATAACCAAAATCACAGGCCATGTACTATGCTGACTACTGAGATTTCCATGTGGATTCACCCCATCAGTAGAAAGGCCAAGCTGTAAATCTCTAGACTCTGCTCCAAACACTGGGAATGCGTTATCTACTTTAGCCCATTGCAGTGAATCGGCAGGATGACGCATTTTCATATCAGTAACACGTTTCTCAGCATGCCAACGCATATTATTGGAATCTTCCGTGTCAGCAAATAATCTCTGAAACCTGGGGATCGGTGGAAGATACCATAGTACTTTCGAAGGAGTGCCTTTAGATTTACCTTTCGGTTCTTTCTTTAACTTGTAGCGAGAAGCCTTGCACACTGGACATTCTTTGAGTTCACTAAAAGCATTTCCATACAAGATACAATCATTGGGACAAGCATGTATTTTCTTGTACTCAAGGTCCATGGGACACATAACCTTCTTAGCCTCGTAAGTACGGTTAGGTAGGGTGTTCCCCTCAGGAAGCATGTCTCTCACCAGCGCCAATAATTTAGTGAAACTCTTGTTGCTCCATCCATTTTTCGCTTTGAGATTGAACAACTTCAACGTTGCCGATATCCTTGTATATTTGGAATACTCTTCATACAATGGTGATTCGGAGTCATTCCTCAATGACTCCAAAATATGTGGCGTATCAACAAAGTCATTGGCAACGTTGCTAACCATCTCAATTAGATTATTCTCTTCCCAATCATCATTATCCTCCGGAAAGCTTTCTACGGGTGGAGGCTCAAAGTTTTGGTGTTCAACCTCGCCATGCAAATATGATGTTCCCTCGAGTGGTATGTATTTGGCAAAACAGCGTTAGACAGTTCGAGCAGGAGTTCAGGGGGAGTTCAAACATATCCTGGCACTCATGTACAGCGTGGAACAGACGCAAGGATATTTCCGGGAAGGATTTCGACAACGAAGATCTCGTCGATTTGAAGTCGGCCAGCGACTTATTCGAACATCAGATATTCGAATGAATATCTACATTGAAGGCGGCGTGGCTAACTTGGGCAAGAAGTCTTCGAATATTCTTCCAACCGATTTGAGAAAGATTTACATCGAATATTTAGGAATATTTCCTAAATATTTTATGGGATTATCTTGAGCTGGTTGGGATATCGTCCGAGCATATAAATACAATGCTAGGTCGTCCATAATCAGCATCACTTTCAATATCAAGCATACACGAGCATATGCTATCGATTGGAGAAGAAGGAAGCGACGGCCGACGGTGTTTCCCCACTGGAAACTCATCGGTGCAAGAGTAGTCTTGTCAAGTGCAACTCAGACTGCCTGGAAGTGATCAAACTGCTGCACACAACAAAGGTGAACAAGCTTTCGAGAGAAAGAATCCGAGCTTCAAGAGAAGGTCGAGCACGTTCGGACAGAAGGTTCGGACGAAGGGGATCGAGGGGAACTACGGTAAACCTCAAATGCAAATCCGAGAGACGGAGTATTAGAGGCTAGGCAATTACCAGGTGTAAGCGTAAGTCCCTGTGTAAGCTCTAAACTCGTAATAAAGATTTGTGTCCCTTCTAGGGTGTGGGAAACCCCCCACAGTAGGCGAAGCTGAACTGGGTTATCATTCTGTGTGTGCTACTGTTTTTGTTCTGTTTGCTGAAGTGTTGTGAAAGGAGTTCAAGGACTGTCTCAACGGTACCTTGAACACAAGCTTGAACATGGGATAGAATTTTAGTTGGTATCAGAGCAAACACTCGACACACTGAGTGGGATCCTGAACTGTTCAAAATGACTCTGAAAGAAGGACAAAGCATCACCAGACCTCCGCTACTTGAAGGCTCAAATTATGCCACCTGGAAGCCCGTGATGAGATCTTTTCTAAAATCTCTAGACAAAAGGGCTTGGAAGGCTATCCTGAAAGGTTGGACAGAACCCATGATGAACAATCTCACTGGAGAACCGGTTCCGAAACCTGAAGCTCTGTGGACAGAAGAGGAGGACAAAGCTTCCACGGGAAACTCAAAGGCTATGAATGCGATCTTCTCTGCAGTAGATGAAAATGTCATGAAGCTAATCATCAACTGTGAAGTGGCTAAGGAAGTGTGGGATATTCTCCAAACAGCATTTGAAGGCACAGACAAAGTTCAAAACTCTCGCATGCAGGCTGTCACAACCAGGTTTGAAGAGTTGAAGATGAAGGAAAGTGAAACCATCACTGAGTACAACACCAGAGTTCTGGAACTGGCTAACGAAGCTTCTGCGCTAGGGGAACCCATCGATGAAGAAAGATTGGCCAGTAAAGTCTTAAGATCACTCCCTCCGAGATTTGCCATGAAGGTCACGGCCATTGAGGAAATGCACGACATTGCAAAACTGAAGCTGGACGAGCTGATGGGGTCTCTCAGAACTTACGAGATCAATCATGATTTCCATCCCGGAGAGGTAAAGGGAATCGCCCTAAAAGAAGACTTGTCAGAAGTCAAATTGGACGGTGGCTGCACCAATGAGCAACTGGCTATGATAGCTCAGAACTTTGGCAGAATGGTAAGGAAAATCAACAGACATGGTCCAGAACAGGGTCAGTCTTCATCAATTAGCTTCCGGAACTGGAAAAATGACAGGTCAAGGTCCAGAGATATGAGACAAGCCTCCTCTGACAAAGGAAAAGAAGAGATTCAGTGCCATGAATGCAGGGGTTTCGGTCATATTGCTTCACAATGTGCAAATACTCTCATGAAGAAGAAGGCAATGGTCGCTAGCTTCAGCGACAGTGAGACAGACGAAGAAAAAAGAGGAGGTGAAACCATTAATTTTGTGGCTTTCGTTACAACTCTAGGAGAATGCAGCACTACCAATGAAGGAGTACCATCTCAGTTGGAACTCCCAGCCGAAGTCCTTTCAGACAGTGATGATAAAGAACTCACGCAGGAGTCTCTGGCTGAAACATATAAAGATCTGTATGAGAAGTGGTTGCTACTAATCAAGGTCAACAAGAAGCTGAATGACACGGTTGCAAGCATCACTATGGAAAAGGACAAGGTCTGGCAGGAGGTCGAGATACTGCTTTAACAGAAGGTGGAGCTCGAATGCACGGTAGACTCACTAAATACTCAACTGGCTGAGATGCAACAGGACAGATTGTGTCTGCTTGCTCAGAAAACATAGCTCCTGGGTAATATCTCTTCACTGAAAGTCGACATGGAGAAGGACCGTGACACTCATCCTGCAGGCATGGCGGGTCTAAGGAAAACCATCACAGATCTGAAACGCAAGGAGGTGTTCCAACTTTGGAGGGTAGAACAGCTGGAGCTTCAGCTTGAATCTGAGAGAATGGATCATTCAACCATCGAGAAGGAACTCAATCACCTCAAACAAACGATAAGGATGCTAAACTCACGCACTAAAGACTTAAATAACATCCTCAGGTCTCAAAGGATGGAGTCTGGACATCGAGGCTTCGGGTTTACTAAAGAAGGCATCTCAAAAGGCACTACCGTTGTTAAAACTACACAAGTGATGGATCAGTTGCCTGAACAGAAGGTGAAACAGTCCAAGGGAAAGAACCTAGCTGATCACAAGAAGAATCACAGCACATCAAGTGGAGGAAAGATCCGTGAAACACTCGTCCAATGCCATGATCATTCACTAGTGATGGAAAGGAGAAATAGGCACACTTGCTGGTATTGCCACCAGATGGGACACATCAAACGGAAGTGTCACCTGTTTCTTACTGAACGACAAGCATACCAACAACAGACCATACCGCGACGGAAACAAATCTAGATACCAAAGGCAAACTAGACGGTATGCATGGTGGCCTGCTGCTCCTCAAGTGACAAAGTGCAAGACAGTTGGTACTTTGACAGCGGAAGCTCCGCCCACATGACAGGTAACTCTAAATACCTCACTCACATTAGACCTGTTGAGAAGATGTGGTTTGTCACCTTCGGGGATGGTAGAAAGGGTCAGGTGATCGGCTGTGGGACATTGAAGGTTCCAGATTTCCGTGTACTCGAGGACACCCTCCTTGTTGAAGGTCTGACAATGAATCTTATTAGCATCAGTCAACTGTGCAACGATTGACACTATGTGTCATTCTCTCGTGACTCATGCCTTTTCTTAGACCAGAATGGCGGAATTGTGATGAAAAGGAGAAGGGGTGCAAATAACTGCTATACCATAGGGGTGAGTCTGATGCGTCCGATGGGTCGAGATTGTGTACAAGCCAAACATCGATCTATGCGAGGGGGAGTGGAGAAGACCCTTCACATGAGGTTTGATACCGCACAAATCTATGTTGACAATTGTACCAGGAAACTAATGGATCTGAAGGTGTTACAGTTGCAGAAGAAGTTCAGTCAGAAGGTGTCACAGTTGCAGAAGGAGTTCGTACAGTATCCTCAGAAACTTGCCAGGAACCGAACAAGAAAATGTGAATACGGAGGGAAACAAAGGGCTATTAATTTGAAGCATATGACAACGGACGTGGATTTAACCTAGACCTTCATCGATTCACACGACATTTCACAGTTTGGAACACACAGATCCTTTTCGGGTCTTCGTGGTGTCAAACACAGAATGCATCCAACGGTGGTCAGTCACAGTCGAAACTTCAGCTAAGTAGTTGGACTGACCACCTAAGGACGAAAGCTGGAACAGAAGACACAACAGCTTTGGGAATGAATATATTCTTGAATATTCTTGATGATTTGAAAACGGGAGTTGACGGTTTTGGGAAGTTGAAGCGACCAATTATGATTTGAAAAAGAAGAGTTTGATTTGAAAATCTAAACAGTTGCTCTGCGTCTCTTCTCTCTTCGGAAACCCTAGTTCATCTGCAGAGTTCAAACTCTCTCCTTCTCAAATCATTCTTCCGTTCGATTGCAATGGTGAACACCAAAAAGTCATCAAAATCAAGCATCTCGTCCACCGAGAAAAAGAGCATGCAATCTTCGAAGGCACTGACGGCGAAACCCTTAATCCCGAAATCGAAAGTGCCAAAGGTGAAACAGGTGTCTCCTTTACACTAAGACACTGAAGCATTGACCGAAGCCAAGAAGTCTGGCGGAGGAACAGTCGTTCAACTTCCTCAGTCGACCGCGGTGGACTCATCCGATGTTGGTTCAACACAAGTCCGTTCCCAATCTGAGGTATTTCCAACTGTTCTTTCAGATTCTACAAATATTCTGATTATTGAAAATTGTGTGCTAAAGGAAGATGTGAATATGGGTGTTGAGAAGGATGGAAAGTCTGCTGTCTGTGGTGAAGCCAGTAGGGCTGTGATTGGTAATGAAGCCAGTAGGGCTGATGGCTGTGAAGAAGGTGCTGTTTCCATGAATGAAGGAGAGCCCAACATCTCTATGTCTAAAGGCGGCGGTGTATCAGGAGTATGGAGGGAGAAAATCCATGCTTCTGGGTATATTCATCCGGGAGTTTTGCGGAGAAAGAAGGGGACTCGCCGAGTGGTCTCCTCAAGACAGTGTCTGGCCAAGATCAGCTCAATCAGAGGAAGCTCATTGTCATGCCTGATGAGGAGACAGAGCAGTTTCTAGATTCCTCAGGGAAGAGGAAGTTAGTAATTAATGATGCTTTTGACGATGGCTCTGATGAAAATTTTGAAGGATCAGAGGGTGAACAAATTAGTAAGCATGTTGAGTCTGTGACAGAGGAGGTTAATCCATCCGAGAAGACTGATGTGTTAAAGGAAGTCATAATAGAAGAACCTGATCCTATAGAAAAGGATGAAGAGTTGGAAAGAATGTTCAAAGACATTGATGATGTCATGAAAGATTTAGAAAAGGAGAAGGATCTGGGAGTGGAAAGTTCAGAGGAACCACTTCGTGCCCAGGGTGTTGGGGAAGTAGAGTCTGATGCTATGGCAAAGGCAAGTGTTCCATCTCAGGAACCAGGTGTTCAGACAAATGTTGAGTCAAGTGGAGTTCTAGAGGAAGTTGTTCCTAAGGAGACAGTGGTTGTCCCAGTAGTTGTTCAAGATGATCGTCGTAGCGACCATATGGAGAAAGATGGAGCATCCGTTCGTGAGGATGCTACTAAGCCAGTTTCAAAGAAGAATTCTCTTTCAGATGATGACCAAGACCTTGTTCCACTTGTCAATCTCAAAAAGACGAAGAAGGACAAGGGAAAGAATAAGGTGGCTTTTGATAAATCTATAAAGGGGTCAGTTCAGAATGATGCTAAGGTGGGCATCGTGGCAGGGGGAGCGATTCCTGTCTCTGAGGATGCTGGGAGATGCAAAGTTCCACCCCCTGAGTCTGATACTGTTCCAGTTGGTGTGGTCAATAAAGGAGTTTGGATTGTCAATCGTGATGCTGCTAAAAAATGGAGTTGTGTGCTGAAAAGGAAGATCATCCCTGAGAAGCTGCAGGAGGAGTCTAGTTATAAAGGGAAGGAGGTAATTGAAGTGCTGAAACAATTTGATCTATTCTGGACGTTGGACAGATGCAAACCCTTCGACGAACAGCTGGTTCGTGAGGCTATGGCAAACCTTCCCCCTCGGTTTAAGGTCATTGGAGAAGCAGAGTATGGTGTCTTCTTTGTCAGAGGAAGGCAGATCAAGCTTGACCCTGAGCTCATCAATGTTTACTTCTCCATGGATGACCCAGTTGCTGATGAAGAAGAATCAAACTTTGAAAGGGTGATAGAGACCATCACAGCATGCTCAGTTTGGTGGAAGCCTGACACTGTGGTGCATACGGCTGATCTCTCCTCGTTCTATTCCATGTTATTCTTCATTGTGGTGTTCAACTTGAGACCCTCAACTCACCATTCAACGGTAAATCGGGATATGGCTCAACAGATTTATCAGATAGGGAATAAGCTGAAGTTCAACCTGGGCAGAGTTATGTTCGAACAGATCGCTGATCATGTGATGGACTATATTTATATGATTCGTTAAGATAGTTAAACCCACCAAATTGGATGCTTTATCTGTACAACTTTTACTTGTTAGTTTCACTTTTGTTCTACAGGCTATTTCAAGGAGTAATGATGAAACGAGCTAAAATGAAGTTCTTAACGCTGAAAGTGGATTACAAGTCAGAACTGACCATACCCCGACAATACTCCAATCAAGCCACAACTAAGTCCCGATGACTTGTTCCAACAAAGATCAAGAACACAAGTGAAATGCCAAGTATAAGTGACTTATCTTTTGATGTCAACTAAGGAGCAACCAAAGGGCAACCAAAGAGGCAACCAAAGGGCAACCGGAGTTACATGACAACCGAAGGCTTTTGGGAAGAAAAGATCTAAACCCACTCAACTCACTCCTCCTCTCCTCCCTTGCTACATGGGCGGCGGCTCTTGGAGGAAGCCACCTCATGGCCGGCGGCTATATGGACTTCCTCCCCCCATTTGACAAGTGTCTTGATCTCCTCCACATCTCCTCCTCTTCCCATGCCTATAAATACCACACTTCCCTTCCCTTTGTAATGCATCCCAATCCCAACATCCTCATTCCATAGTTACTTATCTCTCTAGAGTTTGGGCACAATCCATGTAAACACACCACTTTGATATTAAAGCTCCAAGTTTGTTCTTGAGTACTCTTGTCGGTTCTTGAAGTACTCAAGCATTTCCTTTACTTTTCGTTGTTCTTGAGTTTACTCGTGTTGGTTCTTGAGTATTCTCCCTTTACTTTCCTTGTCTTTATTTCCAAAAACCTTTACTTTCCTGTCTTTCAAAACCTTTACTTCACTCAGCACTTAGCTATGATATCCACTCATATGGATATTTGTAGCTAAACCCTTCATTCGGTTGAAGGGGTGTACTTGTATCATAAAATGTTTTAGACCCTTCTCTTAGTGCCTCTTTGTGTTCAACTTGTTCTAGGTGCCTTATATTAGGTCAGAACTCCATTGGTTGAGTGGATGCTCGGAAGAGCAAAGCTCTGCCATGGGTTCGTGATCTTCCGTGGATAAGTGGAGGCTCGGAAGAGCACATCTTATCTGTGGAAGTCAACCTCTTTTAAACACCATTTGGTTTATCAGGAATGATGATCAAATGGATGCAATACTAGAACAAGAGTTCTTTGTCTTGCAAATGACTAGACGGTGTGGCAAGTCATGTGCTAGGAATAGCCTTGATACACTTTTGAACACTTAGTATGATCATTAAAGGTCAATGATAAACGGACTATGATATAAGGCCCCTGATACCGAATCTTTCCTTTGATTCAAACATCACCTGTCACTTACTTTCAGTCTTACTATCAACTGCTTACTTTCCAGTCATTTACTTTCAGTAACTTTACTTTCAGTCCATATCAACTGCTTACTTTCCTCAAGTCTTGTCCTTCAAGCAATTACTTTCCGCAAGTCTTGTCCTTCAAGCAATTACTTTCTGCAAGACTTGTCCTTCAAGCATTTACTTTCCGCAAGACTTGTCCTTCAAGCACTTTACTTTTCAGTATTTACTTTCAGTCCCATATTTACTTTCTTTACTTTCAGCCATTTACTTTTCAGTACTAAAATCACAACAAACCCACTTACTTTTAAGTACTAAAATCACAACCAACCCCCAACTGTCTTACTTTCTTTTTCGAAAGAACAACTATCCACTAATTCCCTTGGGTTTGACCCCTACTTACCGCTTTACTAACCCAATAGTAAAGTTGCGAGTAGCGGACTTATAAATTTATCTTGCTTAGCACTCAACGACGTGCACTGTCAAAATTGGCGCCGTTGCCGGGGAATTAGCAAATGGATAGTTGTTCTTTTTTTGTACATAATTTGCCATGTCTTCATACTACGACATAGAACCTTGGAAAGTTGGGGGCAGCAACCTTATGTTTGAAATGCTTAGCTGTCTCCCCCAGTTTGGAGGTTCCATCGGAGAGGACCCTGTGATACATTGCCAACATTTTCACCACATCTGCCGCCACATGAAACTTGAGAATGAGACGTTAGAGGAGTTTAAGCTGAAATGCTTCAAATTTTCTTTAACTGACTCGGCAATAGATTGGTATTACTCATGTGCATCTTGTGATGGAGAATATGGGGATCTACGAGCAAAATTTCTAGAAGAGTTCTCCCCGCCATCTCTCTGACTTGAAACCCGCGAGAAGATTATCAACCTTGAGCAATCCCGGGACGAAACTTTGGACGAGTACTATACGTACTTCGATATCACTGTGTCGAGCTGCCCGCACCATGGATTCACAAACTTTGTTCTTCTCCAAAGGTTTCTTCGTGGAATGAAGCCACTTGATCGGTCTATGCTTAATGATGCAGCGGGAGGTTCGGTGATGAATCTCACCATGTCTCAAACCTGGGACCTCATTGATGATTTGGCCGAGAGCTTAAAACGAGGGCCAATGCACCAAACTGAAAATAAGGCACCGACGGTGAAAGCGGACTCAGTGCAGAACGAGCCCGAGGAAGAAGCACCAGAGGAAGTCCTGGTCCTCATTGATGAGCTGCCCAAATCAGAACCGAACCTCACTGCCAAGCTGCCCAAACCAGACCCGGACCTCAGTGTGATTACCCCCGGAGACCATATAAATGACGAGGATGAGGACCCATGGTTGCCTGAAGAAGAGCTCCACTCAGATTGCCCCTGGGAGTTAGAAGAAAAGCTGCCCGATTCAGTCCCGGTCCTCATCACCAATCTGCCCAAGGAAATCACACCAGTCCAGCACCTCATTGCCAAACCAGCTGAGTCTCACACAATCCTCATTGGCGAGCTGGCTGAGACAGCCCCGGTCCTCACAGACGGGCTGGTCAAGAAAGACCCGGAGCTCATGGCCGAGAAGCCCGAACTTAACCCTTCATGTTTTATGCAGATCATAGCCACCGAAGATCATTTAGTCAATGATGATGAGGTGCAAGGGGAGTTGGAGGCAAATCAAGGGCCAGAAAAGCCGGCTGAAAACTCACTCACTCTAGGATGGCCAATCGTCGCTACCACAAAGAAGAGGCTTGGCATGGGAACAAGCTCAAGGTCGCTCGTGTTCAATGGCACAATACTAAACTTCCAGAATTGCAAAGGTGCCACCCATTCAAACATGAAGAAACGGCCAAGACATGGGCCAAAGGAATGGAAACCCGGAAGGAGAAGCAAGAGAGCTCGACTTGATGGACCAGCAGCTATGGTCAAGGAGTCCTTGCCTTCTCGGGGATATGTGAAAAAGAAGCCTCCGGATCAAGGGAGAGCAGAACTGAGCCCGCTGCCATATGTGTTCTTTGGGCAAATCAAAAGAGCTGCAGAGAAGAAGTTCGGCCTCAAGCACCCATGGGATCCCACCTTATGATCCAGGAATGAGGTACTGTCGAGCTAACGACGTTAAACAAAGGCACTGGTCGGGAGGTAACCCGCCATCTATCTTACTTTCAGTCATTTAATTTCAGTCATTTAGTTTTTTGCCTTAAAACATTCTCACCTTTCCTGTATATATTTGCTTGCATGCCTTTTGAACTAAGTCGTGCTGTGAGGCACGCCTTCGTTCAAAAGTGTGGGGTGAGAACCACCTTTGTACATAGTTAATTAACATGCTCTCTTTTTTCCTTTTCCCTTAATATTATCTTTTTGAAAATATGAACTTGAGAATGTGAAAAAGATAGATCTAAATTCATGCATTTACCTTGTGAAATCTCAACTGTATAAAAACTTAGGATGTAACTTCTCATTTGTCCCTTTGTGCTGAGATATACAAGGGATGTGGAGTTGATATAAATTGCCCTAGAGAGGCTTGGCAAGCAATCGAAGGACCGAATTTCACTATATGGTTTACGAAGTCAGTGGAGGCTGCACTTTGGGTTTCAAAGAAGATCAGAGTCATCTCCGTCGTGCAGCGTTTATGCAAGAGGCGGGACGGGAATCAAACCGTTCTATCTCTAGTCCTAGTAGCCGGGAAAATAGATGAGCGACCCTCATCTTGACCCGCGCGAAACGGCGAGGATGAGAAAGAGCGGGGAGGTATTTCCATATGCTCTCTGGCAATGATTGGACCTCCCAAACAAAGGTTGAGAAAATGGACTAGCAAGTCACAAAGAAGCAAAAGCTTGAAGAAGCTAATCAAAGGCCAAAAGCCAAAGTATGTGAAGGTTTTAACCGAAACAAAAGTGAAGAAGCTCCCATTCAAAATCAATGGCCAAAGGCCAATTCACTTCAGAAGCTGTCCCTCACCATAAGGAAATCACAGTGCTCAACTCAGTGAAACCCGAACCAAATCATGTGCTAGAGAAAGCGACAAGTTAACCATATAGTGCGAGTCGATCCAGAGAATGCAGTCCAGGAGCCTGAAAAGGGCTATCTCCCGAAACATCCAAATTAATTTGCATCTCAGCTCGAAGGTACAAGTATCAAGTTTCTTCTAAGTATTTACACGGTTTAGTTTGGTAATAAGTAAGTAATGCATGAATAGGATAAATCTAGTTCTATATTCTCACTTTCATATTTGAAGTTTTTTACTTGGATTTTGTGCATCTCTTAAATGGCATTGTTCGGGACGAACAACTAAAAGTGTGAGGTGATCTGATGGACCATATTTATATGATTCGTTAAGATAGTGAAACCCACCAAATTGGATGCTTTATCTGTACAACTTTTACTTGTTAGTTTCACTTTTGTTCTACAGGCTATTTCAAGGAGTAATGACGAAACGAGCTAAAATGGAGTTCTTAACGCTGAAAGTGGATTACAAGTCAGAACTAACCATACCCCGACAATACTCCGATCCAGCCACAACTAAGTCCCGATGACTTGTTCCAACAAAGATCAAGAACACAAGTGAAATGCCAAGTATAAGTGACTTATCTTTTGATGTCAACTAAGGAGCAGCCAAAGGAGCAACCAAAGGGCAACCAAAGAGGCAACCAAAGGGCAACCGGAGTTACATGACAACCGAAGGCTTTTGGGAAGAAAAGATCTAAACCCACTCAACTCACTCCTCCTCTCCTCCCTTGCCACATGGGCGGCGGCTCTTGGAGGAAGCCACCTCATGGCCGGCGGCTATATGGACTTCCTCCCCCCATTTGACAAGTGTCTTGATCTCTGCCGGATGCACAGTCGTCGTGTGCAAAAGTCAAGAATAAATTTATAAGTTCGCTACTCGCGACTTCACTACTGGGTAGCAAGTGGTAAGTAGGGGTCGAACCCAAGGGAATTAGGGGGATAGTTGTTCTTCGTACATAAAGGGAGCGTGATTTTAGGTTGCTTGAGGTTTTAGTGCTGAAAAGTAAGTGTCTTTTTGATTGGTTTTGGTTTTTAATGCAGAAAAGTAAGTGGGTTGGTTGTGATTTTAGTGCAGAAAGTAAAGTACTGAAAATAAAAGGAGAAGACTTACAGCAAGTGGGATGCTTGAAGGATAAGTCTTGCGGAGAGTAAGCGGTTGATATTGCAGTTGATATTGAGACTGAAAGTAAAGTGCAGGTGATGTTTTAAGTTAAGGAAAGTATTCGGTTTTAGGGGCCTTGTATCATAGTCTATTTATCATTGACCTCTAATGATCATACTATGTATTCAAAAGTGTATCAAGGTCATTTCAAGCACTTGATTTGCCACACTGTCTAGTCCATTCCAAGACATAGAGCACCTGTTCTATTTAGACTAATACCCCATTCCAAGGTATATTAGCCTTATGTGCATCCATTTGATCAATCATTCCCGATCAACCAAATGGTGTTTTAAAGAGGTCAAACTTCTCAGATAAGCGTTGCCATTCCAAGCATCCACTTATCCGAGTATGTTTACGAACCCCACGGAAGAGTTTTGCCATTCCAAGCATCCACTCAACCTTGGAAGTTCTAACCTAATATGTGGCACATAGAACAAGTTTTGAACACATAGAGGCATTAAGAGTAGGGCCTAAAACATTTTATGACACAAGTACGCCCCTTCAACCGAATGAAGGGTTTAGCTACGAATATCCATGGAACAGGACATCATAGCTAAATACTTGAAGGTTTTCAAAAGACAGTAAAGTA
Source organism: Rhodiola kirilowii (assembly GCA_033675215.1). Lineage (NCBI taxonomy): Eukaryota > Viridiplantae > Streptophyta > Magnoliopsida > Saxifragales > Crassulaceae > Rhodiola > Rhodiola kirilowii. The sequence continues at coordinate 23,223,090 of CM066199.1, forward strand.
AAAGAAGAATACTCAAGAACCAACAGGAGTAAACTCAAGAACTACTAGAATACTCAAGAATCAATAGGAGTATTATAGATTTAAAACAAGTGTTTACAAGAGTAGTGCCCAAAATCTAGAGAGAAGCTAGAGCTTTGTGATGGATGATGTTTTGAAATGAGGATTTGGGATGATTTACAAAGGGAAGGGATGAGCTCTATTTATAGCCAAGGGGGAGTGAGAGATGTGGAGGAGAAGCTAGCCACTTGGCATGGAATGGGAGGAGGAGCTCAAAGCCATCGGGTGATGTCATCACCTCCCAAAGCCGCCCGCCACATGGCAAGGAAGGAGAGGAGAAGCCCTTAGCCGCCGGCCACATGGAGGAAGGACAGTGATGGAGTGAGTTTGTGATCTCATCCCAAAAAGCCATCGGTCCTTTCAGCTCCGGACTGACTCTGGTTGCTCTTCGGTTGGACTTGTTTTGAGTGATTCCATGTCAGGATTATGAAAGTTGTACAGTCGGAATCTGGTTGTGTCCAGGAGTGACTTGTAATCCATTTTCAGCTTTAAAACTCCTCCTTAGCCTGTATTCTCTCTAGACTTTAAAATACCCTGTAGATAAATATCGGAACTAACAAGCAAAAGTTAAATAGACAAAGAGTCTAATTTGGTGGGTTTAACTGTCTTTATGATTCATACAATTATGGTCCATTAGATCACCCCACACTTTTAGTTGTTCGTCCCGAACAATGCTTTTTAAGGGCGGAACACAATCTTAGTAAAATATGAAAGTGAGACTGTGGGACTAGATTTATCTTAATTCATGCATTACTTACTTATTACCAAACTAAACCGTGTAAATACTTAGAAGAAACTTGATACTTGTACCTTCGCGCCGAGATGCAAATTAATTTGGATGTTTCCGGAGATAGCCCTTTTCAGGCTCCTGGACTGCATTCTCGGGATCGACCCACACTAAATGGTTTCCTTGTAGCTTTCTCTAGCACGTGATTCGGTTCGGGTTTCACTGAGTTGAGCACTTTGATTTCTTTTTGGCGAGGGACAGCTTCTGTAGTGAATCGGCCTTTGGCCTTTGATATTGAATTGGAGTTTCTTCACTTTTGTTTCGGTTAAAACCTTCACAATTTTGGCCTTTGGCCTTTGATTAGCTTCTTTGAGCTTTTGCTTCTTTGTGACTTGCTAGTCCATTTTCTCAGCCTTTTTGGGAGGTCCAATCGTCGCCCGCAAGCATATGGAAATACCTCCCCGCTCTTTCTCATCCTCGCCGTTTCGCACGGTTCAAGATGGGGGTCGCTCATCTATTTTCCCGGCTACTAGGACTAGAGATAGGACGGTTTGATTCCCGTCCCGCCTCTTGCATAAACACTGCATGGCGGAGATGACTTCAATCTTTACTGAAACCCAAAGTGCAGCCTCCACTGACTTCGTAAACCATATAGTTAGATTCGATCCTTTGATGCTTGCCAAGCCTCTCTAGGGCATTTTCTATCAACTCCACATCCCTTGTATATCTCAGCACAAAGGGACAAATGAGAAGTTACATCCTAAGTTTTTATACAGTTGAATTTTCACAAGGTAAATGCATGAATTTAGATCTATCTTTTTCACATTCTTAAGGTCATATTTTCAAAAAGATAATATTGAGGGAAAAGGAAAAGAAAAAGCATGCTAACTGACTATGTACACAGGTGGTTCTCACCCCACACTTTTGAACGAAGGCGTGCCTTTCAGCAAGACTTAGTTCAAAAGTCATGCAAATATATACAAGAGAAGGAAATCACATTAAGGAAAAGGAAAGCACTGAACTCCCTTTTACTGTGTCGTGTCGTGGAACGACATGCCTCGGAGCTGGATAATCGAGGGAGTTTGGCTCGGGCCTTGAACTCTCAGTGCGGGCCCGGTAATTCTCGGAAGCTGCCTGGCTGATCTGATCTTGCTCCAAAAATCAATTCCTACAAGGGGTCATTCCTTCTATACAAAAAGTGGGTGAGAGCGACTTATGGTAAAAACTAAATGATAGAAAAGAAAAGTACTGAAAGTAAGATTGGTGTCGGGTTACCTCCCGACCAGTGCCTTTGTTTAATGTCGTTGGCTCGACACATGGGGATCACAGGTTTGGATCCCATGGGTGGCTCAGGTCGTATTTTTGTGGAGTGCCTACTTTCATCCTTGCCTTGCCTTCCTCCGAGTTTTTGTGGGATGATGTGTTCGCACTTCCTTGTTTCGGTGGTTTTTCTTTCCAATTCTTCCGACTCTTTTGGTTCTTCCGAGAAGGCGAGGTTATTTCGATCGTAATTGCTGGTTTAGTCACCCTCTCGGTTTCTTTTTGCAGGTCGGAAGTTTGTGTACTGAGATCTGAGATAAGCATAATGTCTGGTGGTGTCCATGTTCCTGGGCGGCCATTATAATCATCGATGTAGAAATCTGATATTTTGCCGCCAAATAGAAGTGATAACAAGCCCTTGCCCATGTCGATCCATGCCTTGGTGGCGTAGAGAAAAGGTCGTCCCAATATAAGCGTTGGAGGTCCGTCTTTGCTGGTCTCTTTTGTTTCTATTACATAAAAGTCCGCAGCAACTACGAGCTCTCCTAAATCGAGTATTAGATCTTCAAGCATTCCAACCGGTTGGATACATGATTTGTCTCCCAACTCGATATTTGACCTTGGTGGTTTCAATGGGCCAAGCCCCAATAAGTAATATAAGGAGTAAGGCATGGCATTGACGGCAGCCCCAATATCGATTAAGCACTTGTGAATCTGGGCTTCTCCAATACCACAGGTGACCGTGAAGGCCCCTGGGTCTTTATCTTTTTCCGGTGGTTGTGACTCATGATCTGAAGTGAGGGACCTTTCCATTATCAGGCCATTCTACCCATCCTTTGGCTTAGGATTTGTATAATCGGGCCCCCTTAACTCCTGATTTTCTAGGTAAATATTTTGCTTCGGAGCATAAATATTAGTTGGGGAGTCCCACTTTAAATCGTCATTGTTATCCCATCCAGATGCTGGTATGTCAGAGTGTGTGATTGGTGGTGGTGTCATGCTAACAATGAATGCATAGCGTCCATTGTCAGTATGCGTGACCCATGTTCTGCCATCATTGGGTCGGTCTTCCTCTTGATTCCAATCAGGGCGGCGCCTACGGGTGAAGTGTTTGTTAGTAAGCTTGTAAGTTGTGGATCGTGCTACTTCTTCCAGTGTCGCTTTTATGTTTGACCTCCTTATCATGCTAATATTTGCCTTTAGGTTTTGATGGTTTGTGAAGGAAGTCTGCCAGGTTCATTAGTGAGTGTTGACATTGCGGTGGCGAGCTGGGACATTTGTTTGGTCAATTATGAAATTGCCCCGTCAGTTTTCGCCTGGTATTGGTGTAGCAAAGTACTCAATTGATTTATGCTTCCTGCGAGCTCCTTCATTGTGTCATCGAGTGACTTGTTTGGTCCTTGCTGATTGTTCGGGCCGACTTGGTACTGGTTCGGTCCTCTTTGCTGAAATTGGCCTCCTGATGGAGCGTTCTGGTTATACTGTCGGTGGGGGGGTTGGTAGAATGACTGAGCTAGTTGAGGGACAGCTGGTTGTGTCTCCCTCGAAGGATGATTCTCGTTCCGCCAGTTTGAATTTGTCGCTTGATTATACTGTCTGTTTGATCCGGCTCTGTCGTTGCTGTTGTTGTTGTTGTATCCTTGGTATCCTACCACTGCATTTAATACTACCGGTTCCTCTTCTATTAATGTCGGGCATTCGTCAGTTTTGTGGTTTATAGAACCATAAAATTCGCAAGGCTTTATGGAACTGGTTGTCTTCGTAGGATCTGAATCATCATTTCCTTTATTTGTTTCATCTCTTCTGGCATAGAGTTCATCGGTGTTTCAGCTTTTGCCACATTCTTTGTTCGGGAAAATTCTTCCTGCCGAGTTGTCTCTTCTCTAAATCGGGCATTTTCAGCAACGTCGGTGATGAGATTCCTTATGCCGCTCAATGATAGATTCATCATGGATCCTCCTGCTGAGGCATCCAGAAGCATTTTGTCTAAGGGCCTTAATCCATCAATGAGGTACTCGATGATGAGTTTCTCGGGCAGTCCAAGGGTACAGCAGCTTCTCTCCAGGCGGTTGAATTTTTCCAGGTAATCGTTCATGGTTTCATTGGGCCCTTGCTTGATGCCCTGTAGTTGCCTCCTTACTTGCATTGCTCTTCCTGCCGGGTAGTATTTGTCCAGGAATTTCTTTTGCATTTAAGCCCATGTTCTGATGCTACCGGAAGGCAATGAAAGGAACCAGTCGTTTGCCGCGTCAATGAGGGAAAAGTAGAACGCCTTTAACTTGAAGTCATCTACGTTTACGCCATTCGGTTTTAAGTTTTGACAAATACCATGTAAGCGTTGGAGATGAGTTGTTGCTGATTCTCCACGTGTTCCTGAGAACTTTGGCAAGTTGTGGGCCACTGAAGTGTTGATAGCGATGTCTTCCAGTTCAGGGCCTTCGTAAATGCACCACGGCTGGTTTCTGAAATCTGGTGTCGAGAGTTCTCCCATAGTAGGTTCGCGGAAGTTGTTGTTATCCCTATAGTAGTTATCGAAAATGGGTTCTCGTCTTGGCACTTGTCGAGGTTGAGGGGGTGGTGGATAACTAGGGGGTTGTTGTACTGGACCAGCTTCATTTCGGTCCTCGGGTGGTCCTTGGTTTCTTCGGATGGCCTCCCTATCACGAGCTCTTCTGTTTCGGATGAGTTGTTCCGGATCGTCGACAAATGGAAGTGGCACCTCATCATTTCGACCGTACAGGTTTATCTCGTCGTCATCCTGGTAGTCATGGTGGCTTCCTTAGCGAGACATGGTTGTATTGAAGCGAGTACCAATTCAAAGAACACTTATCCGATTGTTAATTTTTAACTCTAATTCCCCGGCAACGGCGCCAATTTTGACGGATGCACAGTCGTCGTGTGCAAAAATCAAGAATAAATTTATAAGTCCGCTACTCGCGACTTCACTACTGGGTAGCAAGTGGTAAGTACGGGTCGATCCCAAGGGAATTAGGGGAATTAGTGCTGAAAAGTAAGTGTCTTTTTGGTTGGTTTTGGTTTTTAATGCAGAAAAGTAAGTGGGTTGGTTGTGATTTTAGTGCAGAAAGTAAAGTGCTGAAAATAAAAGGAGACGACTTACAGCAAGTGGGATGCTTGAAGGATAAGTCTTGCGGAGAGTAAGCGGTTGATATTGCAGTTGATATTGAGACTGAAAGTAAAGTGCAGGTGATGTTTTAAATTAAGGAAAGTATTCGGTTTTAGGGGCCTTGTATCATAGTCTGTTTATCATTGACCTCTAATGATCATACTATGTATTCAAAAGTGTATCAAGGCCATTCCAAGCACTTGATTTGCCACACTGTCTAGTCCATTCCAAGACATAGAGCACTTGTTCTATTTAGACTAATACCCCATTCCAAGGTATATTAGCCTTATGTGCATCCATTTGATCAATCATTCCCGATCAACCAAATGGTGTTTTAAAGAGGTCAAACTTCTCAGATAAGATTTGCCATTCCAAGCATCCACTTATCCGAGTATGTTTACGAACCCCACGGAAGAGTTTTGCCATTCCAAGCATCCACTCAACCTTGGAAGTTCTAACCTAATATGTGGCACATAGAACAAGTTTTGAACACATAGAGGCATTAAGAGTAGGGCCTAAAACATTTTATGACACAAGTACACCCCTTCAACCAAATGAAGGGTTTAGCTACGAATATCCATGGAACAGGACATCATAGCTAAATACTTGAAGGTTTTCGAAAGACAGTAAAGTAAAAGGAGAATACTCAAGAACCAACAGGAGTAAACTCAAGAACTACTAGAATACTCAAGAACCAACAGGAGTATTATAGATTTAAAACAAGTGTTTACAAGAGTAGTGCCCAAAATCTAGAGAGAAGCTAGAGCTTTGTGACGGATGATGTTTTGAAATGAGGATTTGGGATGATTTACAAAGGGAAGGGATGAGCTCTATTTATAGCCATGGGGGAGTGAGAGATGTGGAGGAGAAGCTAGACACTTGGCATGGAATAGGAGGAGGAGCTCAAAGCCATCGGGTGATGTCATCACCTCCCAAAGCCGCCGGCCACATGGCAAGGAAGGAGAGGAAAAGCCCTTAGCCGCCGACCACATGGAGGAAGGAGAGTGATGGAGTGAGTTTGTGATCTCATCCCAAAAAGCCATCGGTCCTTTCAGCTCCGGACTGACTCTGGTTGCTCTTCGGTTGGACTTGTTTTGAGTGATTCCACGTCAGGATTATGAAAGTTGTACAGTCGGAATCTGGTTGTGTCCTGGAGTGACTTGTAATCCATTTTCAGCTTTAAAACTTCTCCTTAGCCTGTATTCTCTCTAGACTTCAAAATACCCTGTAGATAAATATCGGAACTAACAAGCAAAAGTTAAATAGACAAAGAGTCTAATTTGGTGGGTTTAACTGTGTTTATGATTCATACAATTATCCATCAATCTCCTCCACATCTCCTCCTCTTCCCATGCCTATAAATACCACACTTCCCTTCCCTTTGTAATGCATCCCAATCCCAACATCCTCATTCCATAGTTACTTATCTCTCTAGAGTTTGGGCACAATCCATGTAAACACACCACTTTGATATTAAAGCTCCAAGTTTGTTCTTGAGTACTCTTGGCGGTTCTTGAAGTACTCAAGCATTTCCTTCACTTTTCGTTGTTCTTGAGTTTACTCCTGTTGGTTCTTGAGTATTCTCCCTTTACTTTCCTTGTCTTTATTTCCAAAAACCTTTACTTTCCTGTCTTTCAAAACCTTTACTTTACTCAGCACTTAGATATGATATCCACTCCTATGGATATTCGTAGCTAAACCCTTCATTCAGTTGAAGGGGTGTACTTGTATCATAAAATGTTTTAGACCCTTCTCTTAGTGCCTCTTTGTGTTCAACTTGTTCTAGGTGCCTTATATTAGGTCAAAAATCCATTGGTTGAGTGGATGTTCGGAAGAGCAAAGCTCTGCCATGGGTTCATGATCTTCCGTGGATAAGTGGAGGCTCGGAAGAGCACAGCTTATCTGTGGAAGTCAACCTCTTTTAATCACCATTTGGTTTATCAGGAATGATGATCAAATGGATGCACATACTAGAACAAGAGTTCTTTGTCTTGCAAAAGACTAGACGGTGTGGCAAGTCATGTGCTAGGAATAGCCTTGATACACTTTTGAACACTTAGTATGATCATTAGAGGTCAATGATAAACGGACTATGATATAAGGCCCCTGATACCGAATCTTTCCTTTGATTCAAACATCACCTGTCACTTACTTTCAGTCTTACTATCAACTGCTTACTTTCCAGTCATTTACTTTCAGTAACTTTACTTTCAGTCCATATCAACTGCTTACTTTCCTCAAGTCTTGTCCTTCAAGCAATTACTTTCCGCAAGTCTTGTCCTTCAAGCAATTACTTTCCGCAAGACTTTCCTTCAAGCATTTACTTTCCGCAAGACTTGTCCTTCAAGCACTTTACTTTTCAGTATTTACTTTCAGTTCCGTATTTACTTTCTTTACTTTCAGTCATTTACTTTTCAGTACTAAAATCACAACCAACCCCCAACTGTCTTACTTTCATTTTCGAAAGAACAACTATCCACGAATTCCCTTGGGTTCGACCCCTACTTACCGCTTTACTAACCCAATAGTAAAGTTGCGAGTAGCGGACTTATAAATTTATCTTGCTTAGCACTCAAAGACGTGCTCTGTCATCATGCTACATCTATGAGAACTCTACACAAAATTTGCTTCCCGTCTCTGATATATGAGTTAATCATCCATCAAGCTCCAGATTTGAAGTCCTCGACTGTCCGTCTCTCAAAGGCACCCAGCAAGTTCATCGTTGACCACAAGCTGTATAAAGGCCGTCATGTGAACGATCTCAAGGAGGGAAAATAGACAGGAAAAGATCTGGTGGAGTCGAGTCGAGGGGGAGCACGAATGGGCCGGGATGAAAGAAGCAAGCTGCTCAAGGACCTTCATGCCATCATTGCTGTGGACAAAGAACAGCGCCAACGGATCAACAAGCTGGCTCGTGCTCTCAGCTACCCAAGCGAGGATGAGTCTGAGGCCATATCTACAGGTGAGGACTCAAATGAGGAGTCGTCTGTATGAAGGTCCCCTGAAAAACTATCTCTCTGAACTCAGTATTATTAAAACTTTCATATTTTTTTGTGCTTGTTCTGGCACTGTTTGATTGGCTGTTCGAACTTAGATCGGACCCCTTGCCAGTTTGTGGCAAAAAGGGGGAGTATTTTGAGAGGAGACAATTTTTGTCTCTCAAGGTTGTCTAATGTCTAGATAGATAGATAGATCTAGTTATCTACTAGATTGGGTTTTGACAAAATGCCAAGGGGGAGATTGATGTTCCCTTGAGTGGCATGTATTTGACAAAACAGCATTAGACAGTCGAGCAGGAGTTCAGGGGGAGTTCAAACATATCCTGTCACTCATGTACAGCGTGGAACAAACGCAAGGATATTTCCCAAAAGGATTTCGACAACGAAGATCTCGTCGATTTGAAGTTTGCCAGCGACTTATTCGAACATCAGATATTCGAATGAATATCTACATTGAAGGCGGCGTGGCTAACTTGGGCAAGAAATCTTCGAATATTCTTCCAACCGATTTGAGAAAGATATACATCGAATATTTAGGAACCTTTCCTAAATATTTGATGGGATTATCTTGAGCTGGTTTGGATATCGTCCGAGCATATAAATACAATGCTAGGGCGTCCATAATCAGCATCGCTTTCAATATCAAACATACACGAGCATATCCTATCGATTGGAGAAGAAGGAAGCGACGGCCGACTGTGTTTTCCCCACTGGAAACTCATCGATGCAAGAGCAGTCTTGTCAAGTGCAACTCAGATTGCCTGGAAGCGATCAAACTGCTGCACACAACAAAGGTGAACAAGCTTTCGGGAGAAAGCATCTGAGCTTCAAGAGAAGGTCGAGCACGTTCGGACAGAAGGTTCGGACGAAGGGGATCGAGGGGAACTGCGGTAAACCTCGGTTGCAAATCTGAGAGACGGAGTATTAGAGGCTAGGCAATTAGAAGGTGTAAGCATAAGTCCCTATGTAAGCTCTAAACTCGTACTAAAGATTTGTGTCCCTTCTAGGGTGTGGGAAACCCCCCAGAGTAGGCAAAGCCGAACTGGGTTATCATTCTGTGCGTGCTACTATTTTTGTTCTGTTTGCTGAACTATTGTGAAAGGAGTTCAAGGACTGTCTCAACAGTACCTTGAACACAAGCTTGAACAGGGGATAGAATTTTAAAATACCACACAGTATATCGTAGGTCAATCCCCTTTAACAGAAGGTGTTTACGTAACTTCTTCGGTTTGACTTTTTTGTAATTCCAACAACCCATACACGGACAAAATACACGTTCAGTGTTCTTTCTAGACGCATATGCCGACGCAAACACACAAAAATCCATAATCCCTTTCTCGTACTCATCACTCAACCTATTACCGGACACCCACTCTCGATTCATTATAATTCCACTACATGAAATGTGTAAATATTATTAGTTACATACTAGTAATTTACACGAACAAACAATTGCATTTGATTGAATTACAAGCACTCCAACAATTAAAAAGTAGTAAATGAGTTACATAAACTTGTGATTTACCTTAGAACAGAAGCTCGCGAAGAAGAATCTTAATGGTGGGTGTGCAACAAGTACGGACTAGAGCTATAAACAACAAGAACAAATTAGTAAACAAGGAAAAATAAATTCAAATCTCCATGTTCATATGAAAATAAGAAAGATTGATAACTATCCAATACCAGGAACTGAAGAAGTGAAGAACCACCAACGGAAAGAGGATGTAGATCACAAATGTTAACCCTGCACAAAAGAACATCAATTAAATTAATATACTTAAATTCAACTAGTAATTAATATTATTCAATAATGAAAGAGCAACAAAAACAAAATGTCTACTTAAAACTATACACAATTAACACAATATAATACGTTATATGAAATTATGTAGTAAGGATTACAGATATAAAACTTCCACCATATAGAAGTACCCCCGCTTGAATCTATATTTTCAAACAAAAATATTATCATTTATGAATTCAATTAGTTATTTACATCATTCAACGATGATAGAGCAACAACTAATTAATATACCTTATTGTGAGATCGTATTAAACTCAAAACACAATTAATGGATTACAAACCTCTAACGAAGCCGAGTAGCCAAAAAAGAATGAGAGAACAATCTTCAAGTTGGCGAGGAGAAGCTTTCTCTTGCAAATCGACTAACAATGGCTACAAGTAGTTAACGAACACACATTAGAAATTAAGAACATATCGATTCAATAACATGTTACTGTAAATACACCTTCACATATCCAAACAATCACATTGCCAAAACTGAATGAAATATACAATGACTGATTTTGATGGAGACAAACTATGGATATACAACTGAAAATTAATCCTAAAAATTACATACTAAAAACCCTAACAATCCTAACCATTGGAAAAATAATCATAACAACCCTAACCTGCTGAATCGGAGGCGAGTGGAGGAATAGCAGTTCACGAGGTGAGTGAGACTGAGGCGATGGATACCGAGAGCGAGGTGGAGACGGAGGCGGATGTGCAACTACAGATGGAGGCGACGGAGGAGACAGGGTGAGACGCAGGCGATGGAGTGAGACGGAGTGAGATTGAGAGGCGTCAAAGCTGGAGGAGCGTATCGAAGTCAGAGGGAGGAGCGTAGGCGAAATTACAAAATTTTGAAATAACCTAAGTCTTTTATCGCACATTATGCATCAAGTTTTTTTTAAAACCGATGCAAAAAGTAACAATATGCATCAGTTTACATAAAACCGCTGCGTAATGGTAACCATTATGCAACGGTTTCATTATGATTCGATGCATAATTCTGAACCGATGCCTATTGTATTTTTTGAACCGATGCAAAATGCTTGTTCTGTAGTAGTGTGTGTGATGAAGGTCACATTGTGAAGATCACACATGACTCATGCTAGGTGATCAAACAAGAATGAAGAATCACTGATGGAGGGAATTAAAAAATTATTATTTGTGAGGTGTAAGTCGAACAATGGTTGAGACTATGTGCATGATCATTGGAAGTAGCGGAACACAGTGTGAGAATCACACCATATCTCCACAGACTAAGTAAGGAGCAGTTCTAGACGGAGTACAAGCCAAAGATAAGGGCAATTCAGACTCTGGCCTAGTTTGAGAAGAATGTACTCTGGAAGTCTCATGAACTACTGCATCGGTTCAACAGCCATCTCGGAGGGTTTAAAAGGATCATTCCATCACCAAAGTTATTGGAGAATCCACCAAATGGATGAAGACCCATGCCAAAGAAATCATCCTTCGTGACTTGGCCACTAGATCATGCTTCCTATGTACTGTAGAGCCAAAGATTATTTGGAAGCTATCAGACGGTTACTCCTATCCTTGATGGATGCCACCAGTGCGTTCTTGAACGGACTGTTGAACGAAGAGGTCTACGAGGCAGCATCACATGGTTTGAAGAAGGCCTTGTATGACTTGAAGAAGGCCTTGTATGACTTAAAGCAGGCGGCCAGAGCATGGTACGAATGACTCACGGTGATATTCATTAACCATGGCTATTTTCGAGGGGGAGCACATAAAAACCTGTTCGTCAAACACACCAGGCCATACTATATCATCGCACAAACATATGTTGATGATATATTGTTCAGATCTAGCCCCAAAGAGCTGGTCGATCAGTTCGTTGAACACTTGAAAATCGAGCTCAAGTTGAGTATGGTGGGAGAGATGACCTACCTTCTTCTAGTGCGAGTTGAATAGAAAGCGGATCTTAAAGATGAAACTGGTACATGTGTTGATCAGACCCTTAACAAGCATATGATTGAAAGTTTGTTATACTTGACAACTAGTAGATCCGGCTCCTTGATCATGCACAGTTTGAGACACTCATATTCTTGTTGGGTCTGTTTGTTATAGACCATTAAATGTTAAAGATAAAGCTGGTCAGCCAGGGCTATTGAAGTTATATTCTCTAGGGCTGACATGTTGTCTAAGAAAGTTAAGGATCAATAAGGTGTTCCATGTAGTGGTCAAGAATACGATCGATAGTCCCACACTGAGACGGTACAAATTGAAGGACACTCGATTGTTAAGATGTTCAAGAATGATGTTCAAGTGGGAGATATGAGGGTGGATAAAACCGGTGATGAAGAATATATTGACCCTGAGGAAGAAGGAGTACAAAGCAAAATCACCTGAATCGATACAGGCTGCTCAAGAAGAGGAACAAGTTGTTGTGGAACATGCTGAGCAGGATATGCGTGGAAACAAAAAGGAGAGGTGGCATTGATAACCATTGTCAGTCGGTCTAAGCCATACGTTAAAAAAAATTGTGCGAGAAGCTATGATGAAATTGTCAGCAAAGTTTGGGACAAATGACAATCCTAAGTATGCAGGATGCAGATATGTAAGGGGAGACTCGTGAACCTAGTTCTCTATCGGGTGTACTACCTAAGGCTAAGGTGTAGGGGCTTTGATGGAAGATAACTGCTCAAAGGAAAGAAAATGTCTAAGAAAGAAATCTTTCACGATAGGTGGCTTCATCGAAAGACTGTCTTTGCAGAATCTGAAGAAGAGACCTATGTCAGTGCAAGCCAGTGTTCCAGCGGATGCTCCAGACGTGGGTGAAGTGCGAATCATTGCCTCGGAACTAGAATAAGTACAGAGTGCTACTGAAAATGTTCCAGATGTGGAACAAATGAATGTTACACACATTGTGCAGGAGAAGTCTGCAGAGTAAAAAGTGAAAGCTGTGGTAGGGACGATTGTTCCAGCTGATGTCCTAGAAGGTGAACAAGATAATGTCGCCGAACAAGAATGAGAAGAGGAAGAAGGTGTCATGTGGCTCTTCAGCAGATGTTCCAGGTGTATTATCGATTGGAGTCATGAACGGATCCCAGCAGCTCAAAAAAGTGGGACTCTGTGTTGAAGAGGTCAATGAATCATGAAACGGAAGGTTGTGGACCATGTTGTGTGCAAAGCTATTGCTAACCTGGCTGAGGAATTTGGCACTTTTGAGAGCCCTTAATCATCAACAATGACCACAAGTTGTTCAAGAGAAAGCTTGTGAATGATTTTTAGGGGGAGCTTGGTGAATCAACTGTAGCTGATTGTGTTCCTGAACATTGTGGAGGTCCAACTTCAACTTCTTGTCGGTTTATGGCAAAAAGGGGGAGAATACTTGAAGTGGTGTTAGTTCAACCGATGCGTTTGTTTTCCCAAAAATTCCAAGGGGGAGAATGTTAGTTCTTTGTGTCATGAGGTTTGGCAAAACGTCTTCAAGATGTTCAAGCATTAAGACAAGCAATTTTTCTAGACCATGGTTGAACTCAAACGTTGAACTCTTATGCTGCAGATAGAAGTTACCTAAACCGAACTGCTTACAAGACATGATGTCAACGGAGGTTAAGGAAGTCTCGTTTGAGATGATAGTTCCGACAGGGCAGTAGAAGTACTACTGGATAAAGATATACAGTTCGGACACCTCTAACAGTTATGTCTGGATGGTGGAACTTCTACTTGATAAATATATACGACTGTGACACTTCTAACAGTTCTGACGGGGCGGGAAAACTATTACTGGATAAAGATATTCGACGCTGACAGTTCCAGAGAATGTCACAACGCTGTTGTAAAGGGCGGTGGAACTGCTACCGGATAAAGATATTGGGCGCTGATAGTTCTGACGGAGCTCAATGTTCTAACATGGTGGTGAAACTGTTAGTGGATAAAGTTGTTCGGCAATGACAATTCAAGAGAATGTCACATATTGTCTCAAGGACGTTTGACACTGCGTTGAACACTATGACTACATAATAGAAGATAACGTTCAACAACTAACTATAAAAGCTTTGCTGGGTTTCGAAGTCCACCATCGACTCTTGAGGAAAAAAACTCATACACACTCAGAGAGAGAGGCAAGTCGATCCATGTTGAGCTCATAATTCCATAGAAGGCGACCATTGTCTACATGCTTAACACGTACGAGTCAATCTGTTCAAGTTACTGTTCGAGATTGACTGTTGCACATTATCAATCTCTGAAGTTAACCACTCATACACACTTAGAGGTAGAGTGAGATCAATCCGTGTTGAGTTCGTCATTCAGCAGAAGGTGACCATTGTCTACGAGCTCAACACGTACTAGTCAATCTATTCAAGCTGTTATTCTAGATTGACTGTTGCACGAATCAAGGTTGCACGAGTTGAAACTAGCTATTGCTAAGCCTTCGGGAGAAGATGTCCATCTTTGGGAGAAGAACAGACGATCAAAGAGAGGGAGTCTTTGTTCTAGGGGGAGCCTAGATCACTTGTGTCTTCGGGAGAAGACTGCAATCTTCAAGAGAAGATTTGGTGGACAAAGAGAGGGATCTGAGATCTAAGGGAAGCTTAGATCACAAGTCACTAGAGTGTTAGAGAGTCGGCTGTTTGAGAGAGAGAGTGTGCAAACATAAGTCCTTGTACCCTAAAACTGATTATAGTGAATTGCTTTGCACCGAGCTTAGGATAAGCCTCCAAACGTAGGCTCGTTAACGCCAAACTGGGTATCTTTTCATGTGTGTTAGTTTATGTTCTTAATGCATTTATTAGCGTGCTAACTCGTTCTGCCTAAGGAGTGAGTTTATTAATGGGTTGATGTAAATGAGGAATGGCGAGTTTGGTGATTGTAACATGGTAGAAAATGGAGTTGAAAGAAGTGTTGTACTAGCATAAAATAGAATTGACAAAAGTTATCATGCTCTCGTGAAGGACGCATTGAGTAGTTTAATCAAAACTAAACTACATGTTATACAGGAAGAAGAAAAACTAAGTAAAAAGGTAAATCCCAAGGTCTGCAAGTCTTCGAAAGAAAAGAAGGTAAAACTGGTAATTGATAGTGAAAGCATGACAAGAATTAAAAGCCATAATTAAGACGATGAAAACTAACTCAATACTATTTCTTGAAAAAAGGATTAGTGATGGACCAGGATTTATGTCGGGTATCAATTATTCTCTCAGGATGAGATGGTTGTTGTTAGCTTCCTTAGTCATTAGCTAAGTGGAATCAATTACATGGGTCATGCACGTTTACAAAGACTACATCTTCCGTCTTGCTGATGTGTCCTCATATCTGGTCGATATGAAGATGACCTTGAAAATTTTGAAGATGTTGTGTATACAAGTCAAGGCGGGAATAATTTACTTGAAAATAAAACTCAAGTCAAAGATCAAGACTTCACACGTGGCAACTTGGCTCTGGGGAATTGTTTTTAGTAGTTGATAAGTTGAGTTCTCGACTCATATATCTCTACTTCTCCTTAAGGTTTTGATCGATCCACTATGTTTTTTGATGCTAATTGACACTCTTCTTGACCTCTTAGTTAGGGAATTCGCTCACCATTGCTTACAACCCTTAGAAGTGAAATTAAGTTGAGACGGGGAAGAAAAGAGAAAAAGAAGTCATAAAGGAGTTATGCTCGAAGCATAGCTATCTTGACTGCTTCGAGATAATGCACCGCAGGCTTGAAGCGTTACGTCCTGATCAACTCGGTTTTGACCATCTTGAGAGCGCTTGTCACTACACGAAAACACCTTGTTTGGAACACAAAATAGTTGCGCTTGATGTTTATGCCTGAGACCAGCAACCACCAAAAGAGTTCCGCTCGTGACCAGACATCCTTGAGTAGTCCTTGTCATTCAAGCCCGAACAACGTCATCTCGCCCGAAACGCGGCATAAGCCATCTCCGCTCTAACTCAAGCTTCTTACTAAATGTTGTCTCGGTCGAGACAACGACAAAAGGCGGAATCTTTTTCCCGCACTACCAATATGAGAGCCCGCCCGCACTACCAAATAGATAAATCAGCGCAAAACACAATAGTTGCCATAAGTTTTAGTTTACTCTTGGACGACCCGGTACTTACCAGTCTTAAACATTGTTTTTCAGATGTACAAAATACGTCACGTCAAAATGGCACCGTTTTTGGTGAGTAACAGATTAACTTTAGTTACTAAAGTAAATTTTGCAAGATTTGGACTATTTACTACGGTTTGACTTGCATTACACCTTGTGGTTACAAAAATTTGCATGTTTTTGATCTCTTTCGAGAGTTGTTTAATGCAAATAAGATTCAAGAGTAAGAAACAGAATAACCCTTCACCCGATCAGACTTTGCAACATATTAAGAATCAGGGGAAAGCAAAGCACAAATGACAATCCAATAATCAAGTACCCATAGTCATGGATAACCAAGCAAAAGTTGAAAACCCTCCCCATGAGCGGGTACTCAAGGACTATGTGACCCCGACTCCCACTGGATTTTGATCTTCCATAACCCCACATGCCGTAGCTATTCAGCGATTCAAATTCAAGCCAACGCTGATCAACAAGGTATCCGGAGACCTGACAATTGTATTTTTCGTATAGTCAAAAGAATTTCTAAATGACTGGTAAGACCGGTGTCGAATCCAAGGGAGCAATAGGATTATACGCTAGGGAATCAAATTTTCTACTCGGCTATTCCTTCAATTCAACTATGAGAATGGTTTCAAGTTTAAAACAAATGATGAAACGGTTTCAAAGGGATTTAAATTCTATTAAAGAGAGTTTCGACGGGTTACTCCCCTCTTTGGAAATTTCCCAACGATCATGCATACAAGAATTTAATCATTTTAGGGGTTGATAGGTTTAAAACCTAGCTTAGACTAGAAATAGACAAACTATCATGCAAGTCTAATCCTAGTCAAGCCTTTTTAATTAGAATCTCGCCTATTAAAGATATTGATTCACTCTATAGCACTATTATCCTTGGAACATCTCCCAAGGTAATAAATGCTATAGGCTTTAAGTTTTAGTCAACCTCACATCCATGTATTTACTCTCATAAATACTTGATGAGTTCATTTTTACTATATCCAAACCATCACTAAGCTCTCTTGATACTTAGATCACAGTTCTAATGCAAACATGTCACTTAGGCATTTTATCAAACACTTAGCAACATGTCTAAAATGAAGAGCATAGTAAAATGAAATCAACTCCATAAATTGCATAATGAATGTGTATACATGATCATTGAGTACCAAAGAGGGTAACAACACCCTCAAAACATAAGGGGACTACTCGCACATCATGTAAGACAACATAGTGTGAGTAGGGTTTTTACACAATCAAATAGAAGAGAGGAGGAATAGAAATAGGATGATTAATCCTAGTTATCTCCCTTTGATCTTCAATCGTCCTTGGTTGGATGGTGATGAATGCCCTTGATTTGATCTCTTTTGCTGGAAAAATCTCCCAAAGATGCCAAGTATTTAGGTCAAAAACCCCTCTTTCTATTATAGCCTCGGGTGGAAAAATGCACTGTAGCAGTCCTAGTCGGTCGACTGGAGGATGCTTGCTGCCCAGTCGGTCGACTGGCGGTGTAAAAGCTGTGTAATGAAGTGATCGCCCAGTCGACCGACTGGAGGTCCAGTCGACCGACTCGATAGACATCCTTGAAAAGCCTCCTGAAGCTTCTTCTCAGTCGATCGATTGGAGGTCCCAGTAGACCGACTTGCAGTTTGAGTGGTCTAAGCCTCTTCTCAGTCGACCGACTAGAGGGTCCAGTTGACCGACTCGATGGGCGAGCTGAAGTCCTCTCCTGCTTGTTCAGCCAGTTGATCGACTAGTGCATGGGAAATATCCATTCGACCGACTAGTGCTCTTTTCAGCCCAAATTTTGCCCTAGTCTCCGATTTTTCCCCGAGTTCTTGTATTTGGGTTTTGACACTGAGATATCTTGTTTTGTACCTGAAACGTATGAAAAGAGATCAAATGACATCGAATTATGTCAGAAACAAACTAAAGCTATAGTGAGAAACGAGTATTAATAAGTCGAAAACTCGACTTATCAACACTCCACACTTAAGCTTTGATCGTCCCGAACAAAGTATGCAAATATGTCATGGGCATGCAAATGGCGAAATGCTAGTGGTGCTATGTTTTTCGTCTATTAGCCTCACTAGCTTTCACAAGGTCTCGATCATTATTGCTAAACACGTTATTGAAAAGTAAATGCAAGTATATACAACATAACTAGCTCCTTTTCGTAGGCGTTACGAATGCATTTAGCATATGCATCAAGCCTTTAAACCCCTAGGCTACCTTAGTGGACAAGTTATAGTCTCGTGAGAGTTTTCAGAAAAGGGAGTACTCACAAATCCCAAATGCACCTATCCCATGAGATGAATTCAAGAGTGTTCAACCAAGGCTAGGATTTCTCAAAACAAATTCCTTACCCTATGCTAGGACTACCATCACAATATCATCAAAAGAACTTTCGAACCACTTTGAGTACCCTTGAGGTTGTGCATTCAAGGTCATCAATACTAAAGCTATCAATCGTCTCATCCAAAAGTCTACTCATTTTCAAGGCAATACAATAGAAGTAAAGTTTTTAGTTTGCACAAAAATCGTCGATCGCTCACCTATGCTAGCTAGGGCTAGTCCATGGGTTTGCGACATGGAACTCATTCCCAAGTTTTAGGCGCTTAAGCCGTAATCCATAAGGGAAGAGGAGTCCGACACTATAGTTCTTTAATAAACAAGCATAGACCAAATGATAACTCCTGTGCAAGCACATGGGTCGTCCAAAAGTCATTCTAACAAGCACACAATGCAAATGATTAATCCCGCACAAATGAAGAATGGAGGAAAACATAGAGTCAAGGTTTAAGTGTTTCTTATTTGTTTTTGGAACGGCCTTTGGCCTACAAATGCTTTCGAGGGGGAACTTTTCTTCCTAACCCCTGGCATTTGAATATTTTGGAGCAAAACTTCTCGTGTACATTGAGAAAGTTTTTTAGTCGGGGCTTTGCCCTCTTTGACCACAACCATTTTTTTTTATTGGGGCCTATTTTTTGCCCTCTTTTGACTCCACACTTAAAACTTGACAATATGTTCAAAAAGTGTATTGAATGTGCGGGAACAAACATAAGCAAGGCACCATGTTAGAGAACTCAAGTCACCAAGGAACATTCAAAGGGTCTAAGTTTTTCACGAAGATTTTAAAAGGTTCTTGCTATAACTTGATCCAAGGTATTTTAACGAAAACACTTAGAGAATTGGATAGAGGAAAGATAGCAATGATATTGGTTCTCAAGAATACACATTCAATGGACTAGGTCGGTTCTAAGTTCAAAATCCAATAAATGTGGTAAATAGGCTAGATGTGATTTATAGAAATTAAGAATCGATAGTCACAAGCCTATGTGGTTAAAAACACTCTCATGTAGGGATAAGGTGCAAAAGATGCTAGTGTCCATCTAAAAATGATATGCATGGCATGAAAACATGTGAATTATGCGCATCAAACCACTCCACACTTAATTCAAGCTTAGTCCCCAAGCGCAAAGAATGATAAAATAAAGGCAAAGGCGCATAGGAACTCTCCTCGTTTGTAGAGCCGGTAACGTAACTCTTGGGAGTGAGAAATAACCTTTTGGTTGCAAATGTAGACAAAGAAGGTGAATTTGGAACATGATAGTAATATGTAGATGTATATCCTGTAAAGTGAACAACATAAATGGTAAACACCTTCAATATCATAGGAAATGTAGCATACAACCAAAGGCAAGTCAAGAGTATAAGCACTCAAAATGGCATACATCATCCAAAATTGCGCCAAAAGACGACTTAACATCCAAGTACATGATCTAAGCAAGAAAGCATCAAAGCATAGACAAAAGTAAGAACAAAATGCAATACAAGCTCAAGATGTAGCCTCATCGCCGCCTGGACTGATCTGTCTAGCTGAATCTCCAACACCTTCCTCTCTATCGAAACTCTCCCGCTCTATCGTGGCACCAGTGAGTAGTGGACTCTCCTCCCGAATAGAACTAACTCACTCCATTGGGCCTCCAGTGAGTGGCGTGCCCACCTCCCCGACTCTAGAGACTGGCGTGGTAGGCAAGGGGGAGGCGCCACGAGGTAAAAAGAACTCTGGAGCAACTGGAGGAGCTAATGGGCCAGTGGAACCTCTAACCATAGATAATACTATGGACCGGAGCCACTCCCACTCCTGGCGAGCTCTCGCGTCTGACTCTCTAACGAAATCCTCTAGTCGAGTCAAGCCACTCCTCAAGTAGGCAATATCGGAGGAGATCCTCTGCCTCAACTCAGCTGAATCATCTATAGCACGGGGAGCACTTTCAACAGCTTGCTCCTCAGTGGGTGGCTCCTCAGGGATGGGAGCCATGGGCTCGGTAGCTGTGGTAGGAGAGGCTATGGGAGCGGAAGGGGGGAAGGGGTAAGGTTGGCTATGCAGTAGAGCGGTTTCTCCTTCTTGAACACCTTCCTCCTGTACGCGGCATTCTCCACAAGCTCCTTCTAGTGAGGCTTCTTGTCGACATCCCAAGTCTACCCATCCTTCTTGAGGATATGCATATGCTTCATGGTACCCATATCAAGTGTGCTCTTGTACGGCTTGGGACATCCCTCATGGCCAAAGGTGAAGTTACACCTTAAGGCTATCAAAGTGATCAAGGAGCCACCTCCCAAAGAACGGTTCCTCGTTCCCTCCTTAACAATGTTCTGAAAATGGGTGGCAAGGACAGCGAGCCAATCAATGACCTCCCCGTGATCAATAGCTAGCATGTGGTCCATATCGGGGACGGTAAACGACCTAGCCTTTGCCGTCTGGGTGTTTATCCCAATGGCTATAAGATGGTGGATAATCTTCCAAACCGGGTCGGTGATCATTGAAGAATTGTAGGACGAGATAAACCAATCTTGCCACCCAGAAATCCTCTTCCAGAATCTACTCTACTCATGCTCAGTGAATTTCCGGACTATAGCATCATGAGGAGGGAATCCTAGCCATTACCGAATCACACTCTTCTTAATCTCAAAGTCCCTTCCTCCCAAAACGAACTTCCAATAGAATTCCCTTCCTTCCTCCTCTTCCTCTCTAATCCACTCAACAGAGCAAACAAACTCCTCAACTACCCTTTGGTAGGACCCCGGATCATCCATGAATAAAAAATTCAGTCCACTATGGGTAAGTTGTGAATGTACCTCATCCGTGACGGCATTATCAATTCCACGTAGGAGTCCCATGTCGGGGTAGATGGTAGGAAGGGCCGTCTTCCCCGTCTTCTTGATGATGGCATGACGCTTTCGATGCTCATCGTCATTAAACTCCAGAGGCATGGAGAAGGGGTATGGGGCCAGGAACGGCAAGGGCCCCTCAAAAGGTCCTTCATGAGGCACTACGGGGACGAGCGCACTGGAGAGTGAAGCTTCAATTGTGGGTGAGGGTGCCCTTGGCATAGGTGGAGACGGCACTCTAGGAATAGGAGGCACGGGAACTCTTCTCTTTGTTGGTTTTCTCGGTTGATTGGTTTTCTTCGTAGGAGGAGGTGTGGGAGAAACCGGTGGGGCATCCATTTCCTCTTCCGAGGATGAGCTAGAGTCCGCCAATGAATTCCTTAGCAACTTCTGCTTCCTCGTCACAAGTGGCCTATCGTCCTCATCGCTCTCGTGTTGCTCAACGATGCTAGCATCTCTCGAGGGCTCATGAGCAACCTCCTTGCCCTTGGATTTCGATTTAGATGATGAACCGGCGTGAGGCATAACTGGAATAAATGGGTTGAAAAACTGAAGATTGAACTGAGCTAACACTCCCTGAAATTCAATCCAATCGGTCGACTGGCGCTTCAAGGTGAATTCCAGTTGGTCGATTGGAGGTGATTTAGGGCAAAAGTTAGGGTTTTGCTCGGGAGGCTTCGGTGACCAGAATAGGGGCCAGGGTTTTGTAGACGGGCTGATGGTGAGGCGAATGAGCGGTTGAATGAGTCGTTTGGTCGCCGGGCGGAGGAGATCGGACGGAAGGTAGGATTTCCGATCGGAAAACGAAGATGCGGGTGCGGAGGGAGGCGGCTGGGCTGGGTGGTTGGGATCGGTTGGCGAGCTGGTGGCGAGGCGAGGATGATGGTTGGAGGTGGAGGTTGGATGAAGGTCGGGTCGGTCGGAGTCCGATTGGAGGCGAGTCGGGCAAGTGGTGAAGAAATGAGTTCGATGGAGGAAGAAGGGGAATTTGGACAAGTTTTTGCCAGTCGGTTGACTGGGAGGCGAGTCGGTCGACTGGATGGGGAGGAAATTTGGGTCCTCTTGAATGCCCATCCCGTCGCTCGACTGAGGCTCCAGTCGGTTGACTGGCCCGGTTGAGATTTCCAGCCTCCTGAACCTCCATCGAGTCGACTGACTGGGAATTTGGCTTCACTCCAGTCGATCGACTAGGCGGCATATATCAGCATCAATGATCTTTTTCACCTTGTTCGAACAACCAACTCCACACTTAGAATTTTTACTCTGCATCACGAATAAACGCCATACAATACTCATACAAATTCAATATAAACCGAAGGCATGCTTCACCAAGAAATCACTAGCAAAAACATATTTCGCAACAAAACGCAAGCTAGGATCATACACTCCATACTTAAAATATCATCGTCACCTAATTCATGCAAGCACAATTCCACACTAAGCACACCTAATCATGCATTTTAGACCATCCTAGCACCATGTTCTCATTCAAAGTTCAATGTACACATGCCAAACATATATGAAATTAATCGTGCAAGGATGGACAACTCACAACCGGGTAACCTCCCGTTAGGGCCTAGATTAACGTCTTGGCAAAGACCGAGCCGAATCTTTTCTCAAGAAACACACTTGAAGAGTCCTTTGCTAGGATCCCTCGTCAAGCGGATTGTGGCTCTTTCATGGGTCGGTCAAGGTATAATTTGCATTGTGCTCATCCCGAGCTTGTTCACAATAGTGCTTGAGCCTTTCTCCATTGGCCTTAAAGATAGTTCCGTCATTGTTGAGTATCTCTTGATGGCCATCTTTGTGACGCTTGAGAACAATGAAAGGGCCACTCCATCGGCTCCTTAATTTTCTCGGAAAGAGCTTGAGCCTAGAGTTGAAAAGTAAGACCTTTTCTCCTTTTTTGAATTTACGACGAAAGATTCTCTTGTCATGCCATTTCTTCGTCTTCTCCTTGTAGATTCTAGCACTCTCATAAGCTTCATTCCTTATTTCTTCTAACTCATGGAGTTGAAGGACCCTATTTTCTTCCGCCGGTTGTATGTCCATATTCAAGAATTTATTTGCCCACATTGCCTTGTATTCCAATTCAACCGGCAAATGGCATGGTTTCCCATATATGAGGCGATATGGAGACATCCCAATGGGGGTCTTGAAGGCGGTACGATAAGCCCATAACGCATCATCTAGCTTCGATGACCAATCTTTCCTTGAGCTTCCCACCGTCTTTTCTAAGATTGCCTTGATTTCCCGATTTGATATCTCCACTTGCCCACTAGTTTGTGGGTGATACGGCGTTGCTACCTTGTGGCTCACCCCATACTTGCAAAGCAAGGCTTCAAAATGTCTTTCCTTAAAGTGTGAGCCGCTCACTAATGACGGTCCTTGGAACTCCAAACCTTGGGAAAATAATCTTCTTGAAGAGTTTTGTAACCACCTTGGCATCACAAGTAGGGGAGGCGACGGCCTCTACCCATTTAGAGACGTAATCAACCGCGACCAATATGTATTGATTTCCGTATGAGGATGGGAAAGGACCGATGTAGTCTATTCCCCAAACATCAAATATTTCCACCGGTAGGATGCTTTGTTGGGGCATTTCATGTCTCTTAGAAATATTTCCCGACCATTGGCATTGATCGCAAGCCTTGACGAATTCATAAGCGTCACCAAAGAGGGTAGGCCAATAGAATCCACTTTGTAGGACTTTTGATGCCGTTTTTGCTCCACTACCATGTCCTCCATATTGAGATGAATAAAAATGGTATAGTATATTCCTCATCTCTTCTTCGGCAACACAAGTCCTATATATCCCGTCCACACAAAGTCTATACAAGAAGGGCTCGTCCAAATAATACCTCTTCGTCTCGGACAAGAATTTCCTCTTTTGATGGTGGTTCATGTCGTGAGGAATGATCCCACATACCACGAAATTTACCATATCCGCATACCACAGGAGGGCTTCCCCTTCAACTCTCATAAGCTGCTCTTATCCTTCTTATCCTTGATCTCAATATCAAATTCTTGGAGTAAGAGGATCCATCTTATTAGTCTTGGCTTGGAGTCCTTCTTTGACAAAAGATATTTGATTGTCGCGTGATCGGTAAAGACAATTGTCTTTGATCCCACAAGGTATGAACGAAACTTGTCGAAGGCATACACAATAGCAAGGAGTTCGTTTTCGGTTGTAGAATAATTCAATTGAGCTCCATTTAAGACCTTGCTTGTGTAGTGAATGGCATGAAGTTTCTTGTCCACCCTTTTCTAAGAACCGCTCCAATAGCATAATCGCTTGCATCACACATGAGCTCAAAGGGTAAATCCCAATTCGGAGGTTGAATAATGGGAGCCGAGACCAATGCCTTTTTAGCTTCTCAAAGGCCACCAAGCATTTTTCATTGAATCAGAATTTGGTGTCATTGCATAATAAGTTCGTCAAAGGCCTTGCAATCTTTGAGAAATCCTTAATAAATTATAAAAGCCGGCATGGCCAAGAAAGCTCCTTATCCTTTTAACATCCCTTAGAGGTGGCAATTTCTCAATAACTTCCACTTTAGCCTTATCCACCTCAATTCCTCTCTTTGACACCAAGTGTCCAAGCACTATGCCCTCCTGCACCATGAAATGACAATTCCCAATTTAGCACAAGATTCGTCTCAATACATCTTTTCCAGACTTTTGCCAAATTGGCCAAGCAATCATCAAATGAGGACCCATACACAGAAAAATCATCCATAAACACTTCCATAATTTCCTCAATAAATTCTGAAAATATAGCCATCATGCATCTTTGAAATGTGCCCGGTGCATTACAAAGTCTAAAGGGCATTCGCCGATAGCCAAATGTTCCATAGGGACAAGTAAAAGTAGTCTTTTCTTGATCTTGTGGATGAAAAGGGGTTTCGAAAAATCCACTATATCCATCAAGATAGCAAAAGTAATCATGCTTGGCTAGTCTTTCCAACATTTGATCAATAAAGGGAAGTGGGAAGTGATCTTTCTTAGTGGCCTTGTTAAGTTTTCGGAAATCAATACACATTCGCCAACCGGTGACGGTTCTGGTTGGTATTAACTCATTTTTATCATTTTTAACAACCGTCATGCCCTCCTTTTTGGGTACCACATGCATGAGACTCACCCAATTAGAGTCCGCAATAGGGAAAATAATTCCCGCATCTAGCATTTTCAAAATTTCCTTTTTCACAACTTCACCAACAATGGGATTAAGTCTCCTAGCATGCTCTCTAGATGGTAAACTATCATCCTCCAAATTAATTTTATGCATGCACAAATTAGGGCTTATCCCTTTCAAATCATCAATAGAATAGCCAATAGCATCCGTGTGCTCTCTAATCACATCAAGCAATCTCGAAGTCTCATTATCATTTAAAGAAGCATCCACAATGATAGGCAAAGTAGAATTGGGGCCTAAGAACTCATACCTTAGGCTTGTTGGTAGAGTTTTTAACTCTACCGAACAAGACTCCTTACCTTTGTCGCTTTGAGTATCCCCTTACTTCATCATCCAAGATAGCCCAACAATCAACATGCTCGGGTAAGTCATTATCAAGGTCAATTTCATTCATAAGCAAGCTAGGCATATCATATACTTCATAAGCATCAACGAAGTCTAGATAATTGCAACTCATGGTAGAACTAGGACCTTTTTGTGCCTTTTCTAGATTAAATTCAACTTCCTCATCACCTACTCTCATGGTAATTGACCCCTTAGTAGTATCAAATATAGCTCCTGCGGTGTAGAGGAAAGGTCTTCCTAAAAGAATGGGAACTTCCTTATCCTCTTCCATCTCCAACACAACAAAGTCACCCGGAATATAGAAATTCCCTACTCTAACCGGGACATCCTTAAGAACTCCCTTAGGGAATCTTGAGGAGCGGTCCGCAGTCTTAAAATCATTTGTGTTGGTTTAGGCTTACCCATGTTTAATTTCTTACACAAAGAATAAGGCATCAAAGATATGCTAGCACCCAAATCACACATAGCACGTTCAATTTTAACATCATTAATATAGAATGAAATGGAGAAGCTACCGGGATCCTCAAGTTTGGGCGGCATGCGTGGTTGGAAAATGGCACTACATTCTCCATTGAGGGACACCGTGTCAACGTCCTCAATCGTCCTCCTACAAGTAATGACTTCTTTTTAGAAATCTAGCATAGGATGGTGCTTGAGTGATAACCTCGGTGAAGGGCATAGTAACATAGAGCTTCCTCATCATCTCGGCAAACTACGAGAATTGCTTGTCATTGCTCTTCTTCTTGAGCCTTTATGTGAAGGGGATAGGAGAAGTGTAGGGTCTAGGCTCATCTTTCTCTTTTTCCACTTCTTTTTCCTTTTGGTTTGTAGGGTTAGGGACCTCTTCATCTAACTCTTCAATTTCGGCACTAGCTTGGCCTCCAAGATCAAAAGAAACTTTCTTCTTCTTTGGTTGCCCCCCCTCTAGCTCCTTGCCACTTCTTAGCGTAACCGCATTACAATGCTCCCTTTGCCCTTGTTCAGGTTGAGCCGGTAGTTTTCCTTGCGCTCTTGTAGAGGACTCAGCCTTGTGAGCTATTTGGTTTTCAAGTATCTTGACATGAGTTTGCAAGCTTTGGTTGGCTTGCCTCATTTCCTCCAATTGAGCTTGGAAGTCCCTACTTGCTCTTTCTTGAGAGATACGAGATTGTTCTTGGTCTCCCTTCATTTCGAGGAGCACGGCCATCATAGGATCCATGTTAGAGGGCTCAATTGAAGTTTGGGAGAATGGTCAACTTGTTGGTAGGGCTTTGGGGCTTGAGCTTGGTATTGTTGCCCTTGGTTTTGGTTCCTTGGTTGGAATTGATTCTTGGGTGGGAAAGCTTGATTAGTGGAAGTAGGCTTAGGACCAAATCCGGGAGGTGTAGTACCAAAATCGGGGTGAGTGGGGTTTGTTGTCTTGTACGAGAAGTTTGGGTGATTCTTCCAAACCGAGGAAAACCTTGGTGTAGTACGGTTATATTGAGAATTTTGCCCTTGAGTGGCACTAGCATCATACTCTCTACCTTGGTTTCCGCCAACAAAATTTGCTTCTTCATACCCAATTCGATGTCCATCCCTTTGAACCATGTCGCACCCTTGGTTTGTTGAGTGATCTTTCTCTGGGTGTTTCAACTTGAAAACTTCATCCAAGAAGTTCTCACCGCTTTTACTTCGTGCCTTTCGCTTTTTCTTCTCGGGTTTCCTCTTTCACTTCCCCACATGAACTAATTCTTTGTGATCTTCTCGATTACCGCATATCCTTCAGGAGGTTCAAGCTCCATGATAGCTCCTCCCACGGTGGTATCAAGTGCAAGCCGCGAGGCACCATCAACACCATGATAAAAGGTGTGGAAAACGAGGAGATTGTCGAGGTTGTGATGTGGGCAAAGTCTTTGGTACTGTTTCTATCTCTCCCAAGCTCAAATCCACGTGAAAGTTTTACAAAACATCAACAACCTGTTCAATTACAAATACACTGCTGCTCAACATCGAAATACATTGATTTCAAATATCTAAGAGACAGTCATTTTATACAAGTACTTCTTTCATACAACAATGCCAACAAAGTTAATATTCACAATACATAACAACAACACTAAAGTTAATGTCCTATACCGATTGGGTAATGATCACTTATAAAGCCATACAAGTAGGCGGCGCTTATTTCCCTTATTTCATTGATCTTCGAGTCTTCGTATGAATTCCTTCCATTAGAAAAACACTACAAACAATGAAAAGCAAGAGAAAAATACATCAAGTTCCAATGTGAGTTTAAAACCAACAAAAGTCTAACTACAAGAGAGTAATACATGTCTAAAAGCTTACTTGGCTAAGATCATCAATCTCCGCTCCGTTATTAGCTTGTATAGACTGGATTATGTCCCAAATATAATTAAAAACATAATAACCACATAAGTGACCTGGCGGTTGTTTTGGACACTACACGATCAATAATCACTTGTCACACACTTTGTAATGCTACAACTATTAAAAAAGGTACTAAATATGAGACTTCGTACCTCAACTATCTTCCATTGTACACTTTGTGTATTTCTTGGTATACATCCTTAATTAGTATCGGTACATTCACCTAAAATAAAAAACATATTATAATTAGTGATTGTTAATTCAAGTTACAAGATAAAAGTGAGTCTAAATAAAACTTACGTGGCTACCAAATCCTGTGCATCGAGGTTTATCGCATTATCACCTCTCGATGGATCAAGCCAATGCTTTATATGTTGTTTAGGGAAGATGACACATAACATCCAATGCCACCTAACAAAAAAAACTAAATTCAAAAAAAATTAATTCAAAAAAGCATATAAAAAATATCATTAAGTTATGAACTTACTTTACGTGATCCACGTAAGGTAGGAAGTAGCAAAAATTGCGATCTCGGTCCGACATACTCAACCTTGCTACAAACGTGGTCAACCTCTCATCTTTGTTGATTGTCGGCATCATGATGGAAGGATTGAAGAAACCAAAATTAATATCCCAACCCATCATCTCATTGTACAAAGAACTACATAGTAAAAAATTTGTGTGAGTTAGACCATGCATTAGAACAAATGATCGTCAGAAAATTATCGTGAGCATTACCATATAAATAATTCACAAGCAAAGTTACCCAACACTGGTAGCTTGTATAGTTCATTCAGGTCATCTGTGGTCACAGCGATGTCTTAGTCATCACCGAACACATTTTGGTCGATGTACACTATAAGCATTTCTCTGTTCAACTATGTCCACACCTCGTTTAAAAGTCGACAATACAGGGGCAAGCAATCTATTTTATCATTGTCGGTAAATGGCAAAGTATTATAAACCACGCTATCATATTCCTACATGTTGAATTTGATTAATGATATGAAGTTAATTTTTATGTATAGTATAATAGAAAATGCAAATGAACGATTAGCTCACCCTATTACCGACAACGACCAAGTCTTTCGGCCATGCTACCTGGTATCCCTCTTCCTCCATAACATTCGTGAACTTCAGATGGGGTACTGGCAATGGTGCTCCTCGAACGATTGCTTTTTCAACTTTCACCCACATATAAAGAACAAATTTTTAGGGTTAGAATGACATATGAATAAATGAGACATCAATAGAGAGGCTATAAGTCTAGTAGATTATAAAATAAAGTTTAGGAAATAATGTAAGAAATAAGAGAGGACATCACCTTCATTGTATGTTCTGGTATCTGCCGATACTTAACAAAACGACCATTCATGGTTGGACCAATGGCCACAAGCTCCCGTTCACCTTCGTGTACACCCTTGATGAATAATTCGCTCTTCAGGCCACCCTGTTAGCACGAACAATTGATGTTACATACGTTCTGAAAAAATAAAACAAATAGTCACACACAAATTCTAAACGTACCTCGGGTATGCTCGTCCTCTGGACTACATTGAGATGATAGTGACGACCGAGGTGATCAGGAATCTCTACGTGAGAAGTGCTGGAACTCGGTGTCATCCTAGTAGATGTGGATTTCGGGAATCCAATCTTCCACAGAACGTGTGTGCCTACTCCTCTGGTACGTCCAGGATACTCAGGTGTCCCAATCGTGTCAGTCAGTATACCATGTCGACCATGTGGTGAAAAAGATCCTTGACTAGATCTTTCCACTAATTGATCCTATCATCAAGAAATTTGTATCAAAGGTTAGTTTATGGAAAAAGTTAACTACTGGAAAAAAAATTTACTCACAATATTTTCAGCCACATGCCGAGCTGCCGGGGTGACGAACTTTTTATTCTTCTTGAGGCGTGCCTTCTTCAAAACCTCATATCTCTCTACAGTGATAGAAGGTGTCTCTCCCTCTTCAATTACGCCCTACACAATTAAATTGGCTATCTTCTCGTTTACTATCGCCTCCTTCTAATTTCTATACCCTTCTCGGCCCATGGTGTGCGCATATTCATTCTTAGCAGATAGAGCCTTATTCTGAGCAGATTGCTTGTTCACATCTTCACTTAGTCTATGCTCTACAAATTTCTTCCACTACACAGAATCAATGAATTGATACTTTTTCATGTGATCTTCATCCTTCTGTTTATCGAATATATAGTCGCTTGCGAGTCTGGTTTTGAAGTTCCTCCACGCACTTGATGCATACTTCACCTCCTGCTCTTTGTGTGTATCTGTTCCAAGAAACACTTCCTAAAAAAATATAAAACAAGTTATAATTAGTACAATCAACAATTAATGTTCCTAACAACATGATAATGGAATTATAAAATATATTACCGTTGCTTCGTTCCACAT
Organism: Rhodiola kirilowii; assembly: GCA_033675215.1. Taxonomy (NCBI): domain Eukaryota; kingdom Viridiplantae; phylum Streptophyta; class Magnoliopsida; order Saxifragales; family Crassulaceae; genus Rhodiola; species Rhodiola kirilowii. The sequence goes on from CM066199.1 coordinate 23,253,590, forward strand.
AACATCCTTCAATTTATTAGGCACCTTCCTCCAACCAGTGTACTCGATGGGAACTCGAGTACGGACCACAATGCCCAGTTAACTCCTCCAGTGGTCACCAGCCTCCCCTAAGGGATAACTTGTGGCGTGAAATTCGACTGTGATCTTCGTACTATTCTCCCTGTGTCTCCTAATCAAATCGAGCATTAAGGAGGGGCCCCTCTTAGTTTGATTCGTGGTGCGCTGTTCCACATGGAAGTCTTCCTCGCCGCTGCTACTGCTATGTGCCATGATCCCTGAAATATCACATAAATGTTAGTTCAATAGTTATTTAAAAACATAGGTGTATTGACAGGCGTCGTCAGACTTCTCAAATTTAAATTTATATTTTCCTTCCTCTTGGCTAGTATAGCGGCAAGAAAGGGTCGAACCCTACAGAGCTAGTGAGGCTAAGTTGTTCTGTAAAACAAAGGAAATTGGGGGTTTGTGAGTGAGTGTAAACAAGTGCATGAGAAAATAATAAGAAAGGTGTTTTCAATCAGAGAGAATATTCGATCTAGGGCTTTTTATTGTGACTTCGTTTACCATCGATTTCTAATTATCTGATCTTATGTTCTTAAGTGTGGTTACTCCGTTTCAGGTTATAACCAAAAGTAAGGCCGTTTCAAGCACTTACACCACAATCTACTCTGTTTCAGGTTATAGAATTCTAGTTCTAGCAAACCTGATACTCCGTTTCAGGTTATATTAGATTAAGTGCAAGCTACTTGTTCTAACGGTTTAGTATCAAACAAGCAGCAAACATGGGGACTTAATTGCTTGCTAAGCTTTACCGTTGCAGGTCTCCACTTAGCTTCACAATTTAATCTGAGATAAATATGCACAAGAACTAGTAGAACATAAAGAAAAGCATTAAGCGAAAAATCTCAAAACTACGTCACAATATATTAAAACCCTCAACCGAATAAAAGGTTTAGCTACACATGCTGGAAATAAAAGACATACTGAAAGTAGAAATTCTTCTCTAAGCCAAAGGAAGACACTAGAGAGAGAAGCTCTGGCCGAATGAAGATGTGTTGCTCGATTGCTGGATGATGGATCTCTGAATTGATGATTTGAATGGCTCGGGAGAGGTCTTATTTATAGCGAAATGCCTAGGGCTTCAAAACCGACTTTGCTTGGCTTGAAAGCTAACTTGGCCTGCAAGATAACTTGGCCAACAAGTTAACTTGGCCGCCACTCCTTGTTGCACCGACTTGCCTTAGACAAGATTCGGAAACTCCTCAACCACCACGCTCGAGCTCCACCGACTTGGCTTAGCGCGCGGGGCCTTTTTGCAGTTTGGCGTCGTTTTGTCCATCCCGGCCATTCCACTCGTGCATTTTGTCTGGGAAGTGAGATCGTCCAACTTTTTGGGTATTTCAAACAACTTGGTCCAGCCGGATTTTCAAAATTCGCCCGTCTGGTCGAGCAACTTGGTTTCAGTGCCTATCAGCGCGCGCAGGACCTTGGTAATTGGGCCAACTGCCAATCTGCTCGGGCATTATCCTTTGTTTAGTGACATCATCCGACTTATCTGCTATTTGATCAACTTGCTTGAGTCGGAATTATCATATCAGCTCGTTTTCCTGAGCGACTTGATTTTGGTGCTAGACTGCTCGGCTGGGGCCTCGAACTGCTCGGGCGCGGCCTGTGGTCTCTCGGGCGCGGCCTGGTCCTGTTCGGGCCATAGTGGCCAAAACTACCTTGTGATGTTTTTCTGCACAAAATGCTATCGTTAATGCGTGTTTCCTCCTATAGCTTCCAAAACACCTGAAATGCAAAACAACACTAACAAGTAACTTGTTCGCATAATAAAGTGTTTGAATTAGTGGGATTTGTTGACTCGATGAATCGTATAAATACGGCTCATCATGTATACTGTGAAAGAAAATAAAATGACGTGTGATGAACATCAGTGATAAAGTAACATACAACATACACATAAGTTAAGTTTGTTTATCAATCCATATTCCTTCGTAGTGATCTTCTCTTAATTGCATTTCGTCATTAATTTCAATGTCGGCACTTTCCATGGGAATGATCGTACAAATTGGTATGCGATCTTCAGCGAGGTCTTCAGATGTGCCACTTATATATCATTCGTTAATTGTTGTTTGCCGTGGAGGAAAACAAACAGATTTTTGTCCGAAGGGTCCTTCACGTAAAATACTTGCCTTGCTTGTTCGGCCATAATGAAGGGCTCATCTTTATAGCCCTCCCTTCAAAAATCCACAAATGTCATTCCAAATTCATCAATTCGAACCGCAGAATGGTTAACCCATTTACATTTAAAACCTGGTACTTGTAGTGTAACATAATCCAACTCTCATATTTCATCGATGACCCCAAAATAATTGACTGGAGCAGATATTGGATTTCAATCTCTATCACTAGAAACGTGAGTTGTTTCAGCAACAACTGTGACACAACTATTTTGCACAACGATGCGTTCGTCTTGATCTTTTGTTTGAAAACAAAATCCGTTAATGTCAAAACTTCTCCACGTTTATACACTTGGTCTCGGACTGGCAATAAGCCACTTCACTAAGTCATCATCAGACTCTTCTTCCGAGTTCGATTGATTACTTAAAGCTTCATTAGTTCTCAACCATTTACAAAATGACCGACGGTATTCTCTTTGCACCCATTGCTCATTTTTCCCCGGTGTGCACTCCTTACTATGTTTAAGTGCTGCTCGATGTAAGGCGTCATCTCATGTATATAATGCAATACATAGAAATGGGCTTTTGTTAAATCATCTACGGGCTTAACCAATTGTTTCATTCCACTTGTTCCTTTCCCTTGAAATCGATCAAAATGACGTGACCTTGGAATCCCAATTGCAGTGATATTTCCCAAAAAGTTAGTACAAAATTAAACCGCCTCTTCAGCTATGTATCCTTCCACTATACATCCTCCAGGACGATGCTTATTTCTCACGTAGCTCTTTAGAATCTTCATGTACCTCTCAAAAGGGTACATCCATCTCATATGCACTAGTCCAAGCATTCGAAGCTCACGCACCAAATGAACAGTTAGATGCACCACTTTATCGTAAAAGGATGGTGGGAAGAACATCTCAAGTTGGCATAAAGTAACCACTACATGCTCTTGTAATCTATCAAGCTCCGTTGGATCAACAACCTTAGCACATAAAGAGCTGAAAATCACGCAGGTCTTTGTACAGTGACTCTCACTTTTTGAGGCAATATACCTCTAATTGCAATACGCAAGAGCTGTTGAATCAAAGCGTGACAGTAGTGAGATTTTAATCCATTCAACCGCAGATCCTTCATCGAAACCAAACTGGCAATATTTGAAGAGAACCCATACGGAACTTTAACTCCTTTAAGACATCTGAAAAATCTTGATTTCTCAATCTTAGAAAGAGTGGTGCATGATGGAGGCAAATATTTACGTTGCCCTCGAGTTTCTTGTGCTAATTTGGTACCAATGTTCATCTCTAGCATATAAAGTCTCGCTTTAACTCCATTCTTCGTTTTCCCAAGAATATTTAATAATGTGCCGATCAGACTGTCACATATATTCTTTTCTACATGCATCACATCAACACAGTGTCTGATGTCAAGTGTATGCCAATAAGGGAGATCAAAAAATATTAATCGCTTCTTCCTTGGAGCACTTTCGGTGCGTGCACTAGGTTTTCCAAATCGATTTGTAATATTCTAAATTTTCTCAAGTATTTCATAACCTAATGATGGTTGAGGTTCTATTGCGTGTCCGGTCTCACCATTGAACGCAGCTTTCTGTCGCATGTAAGGATGATGCCTCGGTAAGAAATGTCGATGTCCCATGTAAACCATTTTTTGACAGTTCTTTAGATAACGTGAATGTGTCGCTTCCCCGCATATTGGACAAGCTTTGTATGCTTTAATACTATACCCGGACAAGTTACCATATGCAGGGAAGTTATCATGACACTCATATTGAAATATTCTTGCCTAGCTGCATCAAATGTCTGTACTCCTTCATTCCATAAAAGCTTTAGATCATCTATCAAGGGAGCCAAGTATACATCTATGTCATTTCCAGGCTGTCGAGGACCCGATATCAACAAAGAAAGCATCACATATCTGCGCTTCATGGTTAGTCTAGAAGGCAGGTTGTATATCACTAATATCACGGGCGATGTACTATGTTGACTACTGAGATTTCCATGCAGATTCACCCCATCAGTAGACAAGCCAAGACGTAAATTCCTAGACTCTAATCTAAACTCTGGGAATGTGTTGTCTACTTTGGACCATTGCAATGAATCGGTCGGATGATGCATTTTGGTATCAATGACACGTTTCTCGGCATGCCATCGCATATTATCAGAATCTTTCGCTTCAACAAATAATCTTTGAAACCCATGAATCGGTGGAAGATACCACAATACTTTGGACGGAGTGCCTTTGTAGGTATCCGTCCGTTCTTTGTTTAACTTGTAGCGAGAAGACTTGCACACCGAACATTCAGTCAAATCTCTATGAGCATAACGATACAATATGCACACAGTGGGTTACATTCACATGTAAAAGCACAATTCAGATTTCACGAGAGAAATACAATATAATCAGCATCATCTATTTCACATAATCAATATCCTATAATGCATATCCAGGAAATAGAGAGAAATTCACACTTTCATTCAATTTTTTTAAACAAGAAACGTGTTGACACAGTACAATATGCAAGAAAAAGAAATATGCTGACACAACAGACTGAGTGACTCTCCCACCCCACACTTTTGAACCAAGTCGTGTCCTCACGTCACCACTGAAGTTCAAAGACACAACCAATGCATACACAACAAAAAGAAAGGGAAAGAAGGGAAATAAAAATAAACAGGTACTCCCCTCATCTCGTTGCGTGATGGTGAGAATTCTAGTCAAACGAGTCAAGCAACGACGGTCAACGTTGGTCAATGGTTAACCGCACCCAGTGTAGACATTAGTGGCGCGGTCAACCCCTTAATTTTCTGATGGAGTGCGACGGTAATGTTGAGGCAGGGCGCGAGTCTAATGTCAAGGCTGGGTGCAATCCGCACTGGAGTAGACCTATTTTCTGCATCAAAAATGTCTCTTTCCCAAAAAAACTAAGTCAAAATACACTCGGTTAGATGACACAAACTCAAATAAAAGACACAAAAATGAAGAAAAAATAAAAATTTGTCGGACTACCTCCCTACAAGCGCCTTTGTTTTACGTGGTTGGCTCAACAATACCTCATTAGGAATCACTGGTTGGGATCCCATGGGCATGTGAGGTCAAACTTCCCCTCAGCAATACTCTCCGTCTACTCATAGCTCTTGAAGAGTGGTGCTCGCATGTCTTTTTCCATTGTTCAGGTGGGTCAGCCTTCACATCCTCCAAAGTCTACGAGGACCCTTCGCCCACAATTGCCTTGCTCATTACATGATTGGCCTCATCTGGTGGGTCAGGAAGTAGGGCACCAAGGTATGATGTGTTCATGATGTTCAGTGGCTTCTGCATGCTTCGATGGTCAGCATCCTCATAAATGTTGAATTTCGATGTGTTCCCAGCAATCGCAAGTGGCAACATGCCTGTTTCCATGTCAATCTTGGTCTTAGTGGCAAAGAGTAATGGATGCCCAAGGTAAGTATTGGAGGATCATCATCTCTAGCATCTCCCATCTGCAAAACATAAAAGTCTGAAGGAACAACAAGATCACCTACATGGAGTGTTAGATCCTCAAGTAAACCAACTGGACGGACACGAGATTTTTCCTCTAACTCTACCAAAAGCGTAGGGGACCCAGGTTAGATCCATGGCAACGGCACCAGAATTTGACCCGCCTGTCGTTGTAGTATAGTGGTAAGTATTCCCGCCTGTCACGCGGGTGACCCGGGTTCAATCCCTAGCAACGACTCCAAACATTGACACATCGTATCACGCGTAAAATTTAATATTTATATTTCTCCTGCTAGTGCGCTAGTGTGGCGGCAAGCAAGGTCAAACCCAAGAGAGTTAGTTTGTTGAAGTTGAAACTGTGAACAATTAAAAAGGGGGGTTTTGTGAGTGCACAAGAGAAAGGTTTTCAATCAGAGATAATATTCAGCTTAGGAGGTTTCAATGGGCCAAGTTTCAACGAACAGTATAAAGAATATGGCATGGCGTTAATAATAGCACCCAAGTCAATTAAACCATGATGTATAAGGGTCTCACCAACACCACAGGTGACTGTGAAGGCACCTGGGTCCTTACTTTTTCCATGTGGTTCCTCTTTACTCTGAACAAGTGCATGCTCCCTTGTTGGCTTTTCCAGCTCATGCTTTGCCTCCAACTCGTCTCATAGCTCATCCTTGTTGATCACATGGTCTTCGGGAGCTCTTACCTGCATAGAAAATGGAAGCAGAAGGTTAGTTTTGGATTATGCATCAGTGCGGGTCGAGCCCACTTCAGACGTTATGGCCGCGCCCGAATTTGATATTATCAGCGCGTCCACTTTAGACATTAGCGTCGAGCTAATGTCTTCCTTTGGCGCGATCGGCACTGACTCAGGCTCCTTTTTTTCTATTTTCACCCTCGGTTGATCTACCACTGACTGTGTATTGATGTTTCCTTTCGCGTTAGGGTTGATCTGCGATGGTAGTTTTCTCGGATCACTCGTTAGCTCAAAAACGGTGCTGGCTATCTGGGACATTTGTTTTGCCAGCTGTGTTAAAGCTCCATCGTTCTTAGCCTGGTTTTGGTGCACAATGGTGGCTGACTGTTGGGTGTTAGCTGCCAGCTCCTTCACCACGTCTTCCAGAGACTTGATGGAGTTTTGATTACTAGGGCCTAATTGATTGTAGTCCTGCCCTCATTGCTAATACTGACCCTGATTGTTGTACATACCTTGCTGATGACGGTATGTTGGACAGTAGTACTGATGTTGCTGAGGTTGCTGGGGTGCATTATTATTATAGATTTTTCTTAATTTTTAGTGGCATGGGTTTTGGACAAATAGTGTGAAGATGTTCAAGCTGATTGTACAAGGAGGAGTTCAAGGCTTGAGGGAGACAACCGACGTGGAACAACACTAGAGCCGCAGAAGTTTCCGAATCCATATTAGGCAAGTCGGTGCTGCTGAACATTGAAGAGAGTTCAACTGATTGCTGGCAGTTGATGCAAATATATGATGCATATCAATAAGTCGGTTGAGAGAGTTTAAGAACTACTTGCGCTTGAAGACTACTTAGAGAGGAAGATAATCGAAGATCTACTTGAAAATATATTGAAGATTATCAAGATATAGATACGCAAGGTTTAAGGAATGTTTCCTAAAAGATTTAGGAAAGATTTCCTAAAGAGATGGGCGGTTAAAGATTGGAAATCTTAGTCTTCTAGGATTTCTTCTGCCCTTATATAATGAGGACTGAGGCATTCATTTCTTCTATCAGCACTAAAGGAGATAATTTACACTCATATACACTGAAGGGAGGTTGAGGTAAACGGTTGGTACTATTATCATTCTGATAAGATCATGGTGCTCAGAATCAGTCTATTCCAGTGCTCGGCAGACTGATTGCAGAACAACCAAAGATATACACACTGTTGCTGTTGTTGTGCATCCTACGAAAGGCATTGATCTTCATAGATGATCATCTGGTGGAATCGGAGGCGAGACTCTTATCTAGGGGGAGAGCCTAGTTACCAATTACTAAAGTGTTAGAGGCTCTGGCAGTTTAAGAGGGATTCTGTAAACGTAAGCTCATGTACTCTAAACTCGTCATTAGTGAATTTCTTTCGACCGAGTTGAAGATAAAAGCCCCCCATATGTAGGCTCATTAACGCCGAACTGGGTAACCATTTTGCGAGTCTTTATTTCTGCACTGCACATAAGTTAGTTAAAATTAATATTCTGCACAAGTTGTTCTAGTCCAAGTACAGAACAACATCTCAACATACACGGGAAGATGCAATTAGTATCAGAGCAAACACTCAACACTCAGAATGAGATCCAAAGGCTGTTAAGATTGATTTTAGGGAAGGACAAAATATTTCACGACCACCGCTACTGGAAGGAAACAAGTATGAATACTGAAGGGTAAGAATGAAGGCGTTCCTGAAGTTGCAAGATGAATCGGTCTTGAAAGCTGTTGAACAACGGTGGACACGTCGAGTGACTATTGACAAAGGTGGTAGAGTTGTTCCACTCACTGAAATCATATGGACTGAGGGACAGAAAAATGCTGAAGCCACAAACTCCAAAGCAATGAATGCTATATTCTCAGGAGTCAATGGGAAGAATTTTAAGATGATATCAACCTGTAAAATTACTAAGACAGCTTGGGACATATTGCAAACATCTCATGAAGGTACGAAAAAGGTCAAAATATCCAGAATGGAGATGGTCGTGTCAAAATTTGAAAGTCTGAAGATGAAGGAGGACGAGACCATAGTTGACTTCAATACAAGGGTTCTTGACATATCTAACAAATCGTTTGCACTGGGAGAGCCCGTGAGCAAAGAAAAACTGGTAAGAAAGGTGCTAAGATCACTTCAAAAATGATATGCCATGAAGGCTCTCGCAGTCAAAGAAGCACAGGATGTGACAACTATAAGACTAGATGAACTTATGGGATCACTGCAGACTCATGAGATGGAGATGGGTGAAAAGGAACAACACATGAAAGTTAAGAGTGTTGGTCTGAAGTTTGAATTAACTACTGTTCAAGGCAATGATGAAGAGTTGTCTGAACAACAGTGTGCTATGTTTGCTAAGAATTTGGGAAATTCATGAGAAGGATGAACAAGAAAGGGTCTGGTCTAGGTCAATCATCTAGCTTAAGATTCCAGAAGGATGGACAATTTCAAAAGAAGAATAAATCTGGAGACTTCAACCACGACAACAAAGGCAAGGGGATCCAATGCAGAGAATGTTAAGGCTACGGACATATTCAGGTAGAATGTGTAACACACACAAAAAGAAGAATGCCTATGCTGTCAACAGGAGTGATAGTGAATCCGATGAAGAGAATCAGGAAGGTGAGTCCAATAACTTTATGGCCCTTGCTAGCTGTGTCAACCAGAAAGGAGAAAGAAGTAAAGGAGTGGAGTCAAAGTCATTCTCTCAGGGTCCTACAGAGTACTCAAGTTGCGGTGATGATGAAGAAATCACTAAAGAATGTATTCCTAACAAGTACACGGAGTTATTCAAGCAGTGGCTGGATGAAGTTGAGAAGAACAAGAAGTTCCGTTGCAACCTGGCAAATCTGAAAGAAGAAAAAGAAAAGTTGTGGGAAGAAGCTGCTGCCCTAATAACTCAAAAGGTGAAACATCAATAGATAATCACTGATCTTTGATGAGTCATATTTATACGATTCGTCGAATCAGTTAATCCCATCTATTTCAACACTTTACTATAAGAGTAGTTACTTTTTAGTGTTGTTTTGCATTTCAAGTGTTTCGGAAGATCTGGAAGGAAAGTGTGCTTAAAGGCGGTATTTCGATGCCAAATACATCACTTGGAGTTCATTGAAGTCGAATCGAGAGCCGAAGTCATGACCGACGAGAAAAATTAGACACGGGCCTCCGAGCAGATCGCTGACGTAGGCCATTTTATCTGTGGCATCCACGGATGGTAATATGCACTTGTTCTGCGGAGTTAATCTGCACATCATCTGCGGTTGACGTCAGCAAAATCAGGATTTGGAAATCTGGCCCAAAAGCAGAATAACCCAACTTTCTTATAAAGTATGGTTTGGCAGCAATCATCAGAATTTATTCCCAGTTTGAAGGATCAAGAGAAGGCGGCTCTGGAGAAGATAAGAAGCTTTCGATAATAGAGAAATTTCTTGCTTTCATCTTTCATAATATTTTGTGGTTTAATTTTCATGGATATGAGTAGCTAAACTCCTAGTTCTGTTTAGGTTTTGTCATTGTGACATATGTTTTGAGACTTTATTCTTGATGCAATTCCTTGTTTCTCTAGTTATTGTGCTTAATTTCGAGGAATGAATTGTGAAGCTAAGTGGATAGTTTCCGTAAAGCTTAGTCTAGCAATTCAATCCCTACCGTTAATACTTGTTAAATACTTTGCCGTAAAGACAGGTAATGACACCTAGATTCAACAATACCTTTGCCGAATTATTGTGTTTAGGAAAGAACTAGAAGTCTAACACCTTTGACGGGTTAGATTGTGGTGTATCACTGATGAGCCGTATTTATACGACTCATCGAGTCAACAAAAGCCACTAATTACGACATTTGATCATAAGAATAGTTACTTGTTAATGTCGTTTTGGATTTCAGACACTTTGCACGTCTAAAGAGGAATCGGGCTTAAAAAGGGCATTTTATGCCAAAATCACCACAAGGCATTATTGGGCCACACTTGAGTTCCAAGCCAAAACTAGCCCACTTGCAAAATCTTGATGATTCTAGAAGCATCTCATCATTGGCTCATGTCAATCCATTTTGACTACTTCCAGAGCAAGAGTGGTGGCCAAGTTTGAGAAAACCCTAGCTCATTTCCTATAAATAGAACCTCTTGGTCTAGGAAAATGGTGTCACAACTTAGATTGAGGAGTCCCATCGTGTGCCCCATTTGTGTGCCTCATTGGGGGCTTCTCTCTCTACTCCATTTTTAATAGAAAGCAATCCTTTACTTTTCTTGTCTTTACTTTCTTGTATTTTACTTTCAAGCATTCCTTTCCTCTACTTTCTCTTTTAACTATTGTATTCCTTCTAATGAATACTAGTAGCTAAACCCCCTATTCGGTTTAGGGATTCATACATTGTGGCAAAAATTTGAGACCCTTTACTTAATGTTATCTTGTGTTCCTTGTGGTGTAAGTGCTTGAAATGGCATTACTTTGGGTTATATCTTGAAATGGAGTAACCACACTTATGGACACAAGATTATCATTAGAGGTCGATGATGAACAAGCCACAATAGTATTGTCAACACATTTTGAGATTCTTCTCTTAATGCTACTTTGTGTTCTACTAGTTCTTGTGCCATTATTTCGGTTGGACAACAAGGCTAAGTGGATGCTTGAAATGGCAAAGCTTGGCCGAGTAGTTCAATCTCGATTAAACAATGAAACCAAGTGGAGGCTTGAAATGGCAATGCTTGGTCGAATAGTTTAATCCTTCTATTAACTGCTTGTTTGAATCTGAAACGTGAGATCAAGCGGTTGCACTTAGACTAATACATCTTGAAATGGAGTAATAGTCTTGCTAGAACTAAAAATCTATATCTTGAAATTGAATAGATTGTGGTGTAAGTGCTTGAAATGGCCTTACTTCGGGTTATGTCTTGAAATTGAGTGACCACCCTCATGAACACAAAGTAAGATCATTAGATATCCATGATGAATGTGTGCCAATAAATCCCTAGACCGAATACTTCTATTTTTGTTTACCTTTCGCTCATTTACTTTTCACACTTACTTTTGCATTTACTTTCAAACCCCCCCCCCAATTGTCTTTTCTTTCTTCATTGTTTTTGCAAGAACAACAAGTAACTATTAAAACTCCTCTGGGTTCGACCCCTACTTGCCGCTCTACTAATCCATAGTGAGCCAATGGTAGTAGAATTATAAATGTAAATTTGCGAGCACCCAACGACGTGCTCGTCAATCACCTTTGGCGGAATACTTTGGGTTGTTCCCTTTGCCAGAATAAACACACTTAGAAACTTGAAATTTGATTATTAGCAGTCAATGATAAGCATGTCACAATAGAAACCCTAAGATGGATGCTTTCTCTAATTGAAATCTTCGTTAGTCTATTCTTTTGTGCCTTTACGATATTTGCTCACAAAAAATCCCCTTTTTAATTGTTTTACAGCAACACCAACTCCCTTGAGTTTGACCCTACTTACCACTATCTAGTAGTTACAGGAGAATTATAAATATTAAGTTTGATGCGTCAAACGACGTGCGTCAAATTTTGGCATCATTGCCGGGGAGCTGCGCTTCTGTGAAGCTGTTACTTTTTTTATTTTTTATTTTTATTTTTTGTGTTTTACTACTTCCTTCGCTATGTCTCGCGTAGGTAGTGAGAACGGCGAAGGTGATTATGACCAAATAAAGCAGTATCAACCTACGATGAAGGAGATGTCTGCCCCTAATTTTCTAAACATACCTTAGTGCACCTACGAGGGGCTAGACATGAAGGAAATTGAGTGCACCATCTACCAAAGTTTTTGGGTCGGCAAGGGGAACCAGCCACCAGGCATATGCAGGATTTCCATGGCATCTGCCAAACTCTCAGACCCTATGGAGTAACAGTGGATAATTTCAAACTCAAAGCTTTCCACTTTTCTTTATCTGACAGCAACACCATCTTGGTTTCTATCTCTTCCTTTAGGTAGCATCAGGACATGGGACCAGATGCAGAAGAAATTTCTCGATAAATACTACCGAGCAGCTAAGGTAGGACATGTTCGTAGACATCTGCAAGAGATCCGGCAGGGGCCGAACGAGTTGATGTATGACTATCTAGAGAAGTTTATTGCGCTGTAGCAGAGCTACTGCAATTTTGGAATGCCTGAGAAGCTGATAATTGAGTACCTGCTTCATGGTCTGAGGCCTCTCGACAGGATGCTGCTAGATGCCTCAGCTGGAGGAACCATCATGAATCTGTCCCCAGCTGGAGTGCGGAATTTGATCGCTAAAGTGGCCAAGAATGCTAGATACATAGAGGAGGTCAGTCGCCAAGAGGATTTTAGCTGAACCAGACATGTTGCAATGGCTGGGACCCCAGCATCTGATGAGCTGAAAGAACTAAAGGAGATGATGAAGGTTTTAATAACTAATTAGGTAGCTCAAGTAAGGCCATGTGAGTTTTGCAGAGCGACTAATCATAAGACGGATGCTTGCCCGACTCTACATGTGGATACACAGGTCAATGTCAATGCAGTGGGTGAATTTGAAAATTATAACAACCACGGACCCCTGCAACCTCAGCAGCAGTATTAGCGCCCATCATATCGTCAACATTAGGGTAGCTACAGTAATCACGGTCAGTAGCAGCAAAGAGGGCAAAGTTACAATCAAGCAGGCCCTAGTAATCAAATTAAAGCAAGCCTCTGGAGGATGTGGTGATGGAGCTGGCAGCTAGCACCCAGCAGTTAGCCATGACTATGCAGCAAAATTGGGATAGGAACAACGCGCATCAGGCAAAGGCCGATGGATCATTAGCGAAGCTGGCTAAACAAATGTCCAACTTAGCCCAAACTATTTTTGAGCTAAAGAAAGATCCAGGGAAGCTATCATCGCAGACAGTGCCTAATCCGAGAGGGAACATCAGCACATTGGCCATAATAGACAAACAGAGGGAAACAAGTCCGAGACTGTAAGGCTCACGCCCAAGGACAACATTGTGGTTGGGCGCACCGAGATAACATTTGAATTGGATGCGGCGTTAAAGTTGTCTGCGGACGCCGTGAGCAAGCTGGTCGCACTCAATGAGGAGATTAGAGCCACGCTCAAGGAAGACATTATAGTTGGGCACGGGGACTTAAAGTCTTCGTCCGACGCGACACTCACGATAGGGGAAAATTTATTTTCAAATTTTGAGGCCCCGCTTTCTTTTTCGATGCAGGTAAGAGCTCCAAAGGGTCACATGATCGATTAGAATGAGCTGGGAGACAAGTTGGAGGCAAAGCATGTGCCACAAAAGCCAAGAAAGGAGCATCCACTTGCTACGAGTCATGAGGCGCCGCCGGGAAAGTGTAATGACCAAAGTGCATTCACAGTCACATGTGGTGTTGGTGAGACTCTTATACATCACTATTTAATCGAATTTAGTGCTGCTATTTGAAATCTACCCATGGTGATTGAGATGTTGTTCTGGTCGAGTTTAGAACAATATCTAAAACAACTTATGCGCTAATTAACGTAAATCAGAAAATAAACGACACGCATAGTTGTTGCCCAGTTTGGCGCTAACGAGCCTACGGCTGGGGGGCTGTCACTTAGATCGGTAGATAGCAATTCACTAATAATGAGTATTGTGAGTACAGGGTTTTATGTTTACAGAGTACCTCTTTAAACAACCTGAGCCTCAGACACTCTAGCATTGCAATCTAGGTCTTCCCCTAGATTTGAGCTCCTCCGCCGTATCTACCAATATGATCCTCCATGAGAATCAGCGCCCTCTTTCGAATGCGCAGCTTAGAACACAGTGCGTGTACCTTGAGCGTTGTTCTACGAACAGTCTGCCGAGCACTAGAACAGACTGACTCCGAGCGCCGTTGATGGACCAAAATTATACGAATCAAAAACAAAGAAAAACCCACCAAATTAGACTGTTGGTCTATTTTACTTCTACTTGTTAGTCCCGATATATTTCTACAGGGTATTTTGGCACTTAGAGAGAAAACACGCTAAGGAGGAGTTTTTAAGCGGAAAATGAAGAAAGAGTCATTCTAGGTCACGACCATGCTACACTCAAAATCAGCCTTAACATCCTTCATGGAACCGACTTGGAATCACTCAAATATTCTAGAACCGTCGGCAAATGGACAAGAACGCAAGGCAAAAGCACCGAGCCCTGTAAAGGCCAAACAAGGGCAATTTCATCGGATTTGAGATTTCGACCATGTTCCAAGCGGAATTTGGCTTAGGTTCCTTCTTGAGATCATCTTAGAATGACATTTTCATTCAAAATACACTCTCCAAAATCCAAGAAGCTCCGGCCAAAGCTCCGGTCAGATCCGGTCAAACCGATGACTTTTGTGAAGAGGTTACAAGCTTCTAGAAGGGATGCTCCTCCTCACATGGAGGGACACATGGCGGCTCCTCCTCCCCTCCTCCCAAAGCCGCCGGCGGCTCACTATTCCTCCTCCATGTGGAGGCTTCTCCTCCACATGCTCCTCCCCTCCTCCTCCACCCTTGGATGCTCCTCCACATGCCCACCATCTCCACCCTCCATTCTCCTCCTCCATGGCTATAAAAGGAGGCCTCCTCCTCCTCATTTCAACACACCCCAAAATGTGGAGAGCTTCTCTCTACAAAATCTCTCTAAATCTCTCTAGCTTTTGTGGGCACAATTATGTAATATTACTTTGGAATAAAGAATCCCTTGGCGCTTCAACGGTTGTAAGTATCTCTTAGTATTTATTTATTTAACTATTGTCTTTAATTCCTTAGTTATAATGTTTAGCGCGATGAATAGTAGCTAAACTAGTAGTTCGGTAGAAGGGGCGTACTTGTATTATAAATGTTTTAGACTTTACTCTTAGTATACCTTTGTATTCGATACTTGTTCTATGTGCCATATATTAAGTCAGAACGTACATGGTTGAGGGGACGCTTGGAATGGCAAAGCTCACCATGGGGGTTCGTAAACTTGTACTGATAAGTGGATGCTTGGAATGGCTAAGCTTATTTGAGAAGTTTGACTCATCTTAAACACCATCTGGTTTGATCGGAAATGACGGACCAGATGGATGCACTTACGGCTAAGATACTTCGAAAGGAGGAATTAGTTTTGCTTAGAACAAGTGTTTTAAATGGTGTTGCAAGTCTTGCGCTAGAAATAGCCTCGATTCATCGTTTGAATACTTAGCATGATCATATCTTGCGCTAGAAATAGCCTCAATTCATCTTTGAACACTTGGTATGATCATTAGCGGTCAATGATAAACAAATATAATACAAGGCCCCTGAAACCGAACATTTCTCTTAATTATTAAATCTGTAATTTACTTTCAGTATTAAAACCAACCAACCAATCAAACAATCATATAGCTGGTAGCTTTAAAACCAACCAACCAACCTAAAACACACTCTCTCGCTGGATAAACCCCCCCCCAAAGAACAACTAATCCACACTGACTCCCTTGGGTTCGACCCCTACTTACCAAGTACTACCCAGTAGTATAGTTGCGAGTAGCGGACTATTATAAATTTATTTGCACAAATCACTTTGACGACGAGCGGTTCTGTCAAATTGGCGCCGTTGCCGGGGAGTTGTGCATCGGAATAGTTGTTCTATTTTCTTTTTTCTTTTTTCTTTTATCATGCAATTCACCAAGTCATACTACTACGGAATGGAACCTTGGAACAATACGGAGTTTTCCCCACCACCCTTCGAACTTGAAATCCGCGAGAAGATCAACAAAATAACGCAATCCCGGGACGAAACATTGGATGAGTACTTATGGTACTTCGATTCCATTGTGACGAGCTGCCCGCACCATGGATTCACCAATTTCGATCTTCAAACAAAGTTTCTCTGTGGAATGTTGCCACATGAGTGGGACCAGCAAAATAATGCAGCAGGAGGATCAATGTGGGACTTAACCGAGGATGATCTTTGGAAATTAATAAACGCTTTGGCTGCGAGGTCAAGACCAAGCCAAGATCAGGCCGAGCCAATCGAGGACGGTATAACGGAGCTGGCATCTAGCATCCAGCAGTTGGACAACACGATGCAACAAATCAGGGCCAATCGAGGACGGTATAACGGAGCTGGCAGCTAGCACCCAGCAATTGGCTACAGACATGCAGCAATTGAGTGCATTGATGCACCAATTCACGGCTGAACCCGAGGAGCCGACTGAGGATGAGGACCCGCAAATGACCGAAGAAGAACTGCCCCAATCAGACCCGGTCCTTATCACCAATCCATCCGAGGAAATCACTGTCCTAACTGCCGAGCCTACAGAAGTCCCGAACCTCACTACTGAAGCGGCCAAAGAAATCAAGCCAGGCCCGGTACTTGCGCTCGAAGCACCCGAGGAAGTCCCGGACCTCATTACCGAACTGTCCGAGAAAGATCTAATCCTCACTGTCGGAGCACCTGAAACAGACCTAGTCCTCATGGTCGAAGTGCCTCAACTCAAACCTTCGTATTTTATGCCGATCATAGCCACCGAAGATCATATAATCAATGACGATGCGGTACAAGGGGAGTTGGAGGCCGAGCATGAGCCAAAAAAACCGACAAAGGAAATCTCTCTCGTCACAAGCCAATAAAAACCACCCGGGAACTCAATCATTCCAAGACAACCATTCGTAGCTACCACCAAGAAGAGGCCTCACATGGGAACATGCCTGTGGTCGCCGATGTTTGAAGACACAAAACCCAACTTCCAAACTCGCGAAAGTGCCAACTATTCAAACATGAAGAAGCGGCAAAGGCATGGGCCGAAAGAATGGAAACCCGGAAGGAGTAATAAACAAGCACGACTCATTGGACCAGCAGCTATGGTCAAAGAAGCCTCATCCTCTCGAAGAAAAAGGACAACCGAGAAGAAATTCGACCTCAAGCACCCATGGGATCCCTACTTATGATCCAGGAATGAGGTATCGTCGAGCCAACGACATTAAACAAAGGCACTGGTCGGGAGGTAACCCGACACTATCTTACTTTCTGCACTTTATTTTCTGTCTTTTTATTTTCTGTCTTTTAGTTTTTATCAATAAGTCGCTCTCACCCACTTGGTGCATAGAAGATTTGACTATTCAGGAATCGGACTTGGGTGCAACATTAAGCCAGTCAGGGCTACGCTAAGAGTTCAAGGCCCCAGCCGAACTCCCTCGATTATCCAGCCTCGAGCCATGTCGTTCACTCGACACCTTAAAGGGAGTTCTGTCTTTCCATTTCCTTAATATCATTTCCTTCTCGTATAACAACTGCTTGCATGGCTTTTGAATTAAGTCATTTCGTAAAAAGAATGCCTTCGTTCAAAAGTGTGGGGTGAGAACCACCTGTATATATTAGTTAATAAATAATATCTTTTTGAAAATATGAACTTAAGAATGTGAAAAAGATAGACCAAAATTCATGCATTAACCTTGTGAAAATTCAACTGTTTAAAAACTTAGAATGTAACTTTCCATTTGTCCTTTGTGCTGAGATAACTAGGGATGTGGAGTTGACATAAACTGCCCTAGAGAGGCTTGGCAAGCAATCAAAGGATCAGATCAAGCTATATGGTTTTCGAAGTCAGTGGAGGCTGCACTTCGGGTTTCAGTGAAAATTGAAGTCATCTCCGCCATGCAATGCAAAAGGCGAGGACGGGAATCAGACCGTCCTATATCCGGTCAAAGTAGCCGAGAAAATAGATGAGCGACCCTCATCTTGACCCACGCGAAAACGACAGTCAAAGTAGCTGAGAAAATAGATGAGCAACCCTCACCTTGACCCGCGTGAAAACGACAAAAACGAGAAGAGCGGGGAGGTATTTCCATAGGCTTGCGGGCGATGATTGGACCTCCCAAAAAGGCTTGAGAAAATGGACTAGCAGTCACAAAAAGGCGAAAAGCTCAATGAAGCAAATCAAGATGCCAAAGGCCCAAAATTGTGAAGGTTTTAACCGAACAAAAGTGAAGAACTTAAAGCGTCAAATCAAAGGCCAAAGGCCAATTCACTACAAAAAGCAGTCCCTCGCCAAAAGAAAATCAAAGTACTCAAACCAGTGAAACCCGAACCGAATCACGTGCTAGAGAAAGCTACAAGAGAACCATATAGTAAGAGACGATCCCGAGGTTGCAGTCCAGGAGCCAAAACAGGGCTATCTCCCGAGACATCCAATATAATTTGCATCTCAGCACTGAGGTACAAGCATTAAGTTTCTTCTATTTATTTACAAAGTTTAATTTGGTAATAAGTAGTAATGCATGAGTTAGGATAAATCTAGTTCATAGTCTCACTTTCATTTTCAAAGTTTTTACATGGATTGTGTGCACGCCCATTAATAGCATTGTTCGGGACGAACAACTAAAAGTGTGGGGTGATCTGATGGACCAAAATTATACGAATCAAAAACACAGTAAAACCCACCAAATTAGACTGTTGGTCTATTTAACTTCTACTTGTTAGTCCCGATATATTTCTACAGGGTATTTTGGCACTTAGAGAGAAAACACGCTAAGGAGGAGTTTTTAAGCGGAAAATGAAGAACGAGTCATTCTAGGTCACGACCATGCTACACTCAAAATCAGCCTTAACATCCTTCATGAAACCGACTTGGAATCACTCAAATATTCTAGAACCGTTGGCAAATGGACAAGAACGCAAGGCAAAAGCACCGAGCCCGGTAAAGGCCAAACAAGGGCAATTTCATCGGATTTGAGATTTCGACCATGTTCCAAGCGGAATTTGGCTTAGGTTCCTTCTTGAGATCATCTTAGAATGACATTTTCATTCAAAATACACTCTCCAAAATCCAAGAAGCTCCGGCCAAAGCTCCGGTCAGATCCGGTCAAACCGATGACTTTTGTGAAGAGGTTACAAGCTTCTAGAAGGGATGCTCCTCCTCACATGGAGGGACACATGGCGGCTCCTCCTCCCCTCCTCCCAAAGCCGCCGGTGGCTCACTATTCCTCCTCCATGTGGAGGCTTCTCCTCCACATGCTCCTCCCCTCCTCCTCCACCCTTGGATGCTCCTCCACATGCCCACCATCTCCACCCTCCATTCTCCTCCTCCATGGCTATAAAAGGAGGCCTCCTCCTCCTCATTTCAACACACCCCAAAATGTGGAGAGCTTCTCTCTCTACAAAATCTCTCTAAATCTCTCTAGCTTTTGTGGGCACAATTATGTAATATTACTTTGGAATAAAGAATCCCTTGGCGCTTCAACGGTTGTAAGTATCTCTTAGTATTTATTTATTTAACTATTGTCTTTAATTCCTTAGTTATAATGTTTAGCGCGATGAATAGTAGCCAAACTAGTAGTTCGGTAGAAGGGGCGTACTTGTATTATAAATGTTTTAGACTTTACTCTTAGTATACCTTTGTATTCGATACTTGTTCTATGTGCCATATATTAAGTCAGAACGTCCATGGTTGAGGGGACGCTTGGAATGGCAAAGCTCACCATGGGGGTTCGTAAACTTGTACTGATAAGTGGATGCTTGGAATGGCTAAGCTTATTTGAGAAGTTTGACTCATCTTAAACACCATCTGGTTTGATCGGAAATGACGGACCAGATGGATGCACTTACGGCTAAGATACTTCGAAAGGAGGAATTAGTTTTGCTTAGAACAAGTGTTTTAAATGGTGTTGCAAGTCTTGCGCTAGAAATAGCCTCGATTCATCGTTTGAATACTTAGCATGATCATATCTTGCGCTATAAATAGCCTCAATTCATCTTTGAACACTTGGTATGATCATTAGCGGTCAATGATAAACAAATATAATACAAGGCCCCTGAAACCGAACATTTCTCTTAATTATTAAATCTGTAATTTACTTTCAGTATTAAAACCAACCAACCAATCAAACAATCATATAGCTGGTAGCTTTAAAACCAACCAACCAACCTAAAACACGCTCTCTCGCTGGATAAACCCCCCCCCCCAAAGAACAACTAATCCACACTGACTCCCTTGGGTTCGACCCCTACTTACCAAGTACTACCCAGTAGTATAGTTGCGAGTAGCAGACTATTATAAATTTATTTGCACAAATCGCTTTGACGACGAGCGGTTCTGTCAGCCGTGTATAATCAGAGAGATTATAACTCCGGCCGATTACCTCCACCTCCCTTCTAAGAATGTGAGCGTGAGTAATTTCTCCGTAAGTGCTGACTAATACCTAAGCATTAGCCTTACTTCTATAGTGCGGTAGAAACCCTAACGCGAATAGGATTCCTAAACAAACCCACCTATATCATTAGGAAATCTTTCCTAATATCTTGCGCATATCTATTGTACATAATCCTTCATTTGAATCTTCAATCTCGATTAGGCAATCTTTGATTATCTTCTCGACTAAGACAGCTTCAAGCGCAAGCAACCGACTTCAAGGATATCTTCGATTATCCACATGCACTGACTTGCCAAAACTGATCTCGGGAATATCACCAGGCAAAGTTGTGCAACGTCGGTTGAAACAAGTTTCCAAATCTGAATTTGGAAACTTCCAACTTTTGTCCATTGATGTTCAACTGCCTTGCTCTTCCAACGGTCGACTGAGTTTCCTAATCTGAATTAGGAAACACTCCATCTGCTTCAACTTGTTCCAGGACAGTTGTCTCTTCTAGTCTTGAACAACAGCTTGAACATATATACTAAGTTTTACCAAACTATATGCCATAAAACTAAGAATCTCCCCTTGGTATTTTTGGCAAAACTAACTACTGTAATCTACCTGTACTACTATTACAGTTGAATCTTTGAGGAGATTTCAAACTCCCAAGCTGTGCTACTAACTAAGCTACTAACTGAATCTTTGAGGAGATTTCAAACTCCGAAGAGAATAAGCACTCGACGAATCTTTTAAAGAGATTTCAAACTCTTAACAAGTGACTAACAAAAAGCACAAGCGAATCTTTTAATGAGCTTTCAAACTCCGAAACTACTCCCCCTTTTTGCCACAAAAAGACAAGGGTGTACAAAAATAGTAGCAATAGTTCTGAAGTTAAAGACTACAGTTTAATGAAACATAGAGTTATTTGATCTTAGAGTAGAGAGACATCACCGAGAGCTAGTAGTCGGACTCCTCGTCACTAGCTTCATCACCAATCGAGTCACCGTCATCTTCTTCCTCGGGATAGCGAAGGCCAACCAAGAGCTTTGTGATCTTTTTCTTTCTGGCCATGAGCAGCACCATCCTCTCATTAGCATCCGCTAACTCCTCTTCAAGATGAGATATCATTTGTTTCCGAGTGGTAGATGAAATAGGAGCACGAAGTTCATCCTGAGTTCGTTCAGTCCCCTTCTTCTTTGGGTTGACAGGTTCATCCATATCTAGATCCACAATATGTTTTCCAGAGAAATGCTTGTGATCTGCAAGAAAAGCCTTAGGTGTACGAGTCAACTTGTCTTGACTTGTCAAGATGTCTGGATGTTGTGCCACCACAAGTTAATGAATTAAAGAGGGGAATCCATGGGATGATTGACTTTGACAGACCTTGCATGGCTACCAATCTGATTGAATATGAGATGACTAAGATTGATTTTCTGACTCGCTCCTAGAGCTTTCAGAAAGGCTCCCATTG
The DNA here is from genome assembly GCA_033675215.1 of Rhodiola kirilowii. Taxonomy (NCBI): domain Eukaryota; kingdom Viridiplantae; phylum Streptophyta; class Magnoliopsida; order Saxifragales; family Crassulaceae; genus Rhodiola; species Rhodiola kirilowii. The sequence continues at coordinate 23,275,525 of CM066199.1, forward strand.
ACCGGCCAAGCGTTGTGTGATGATTGTTTGGCAACAAGTTATGGACTGTAATGTTGTGGAGCAGCGAGTGCTTTGTAGACAGGTCCTTGGCCGGAAAAGTCAAAGAGTAATACTTCGAACAAACTCCACCAGTAATATATAGTTGCAGCAATTTTGTGCCAGTTGGGGTTCTCTTTAATATTCAACGCTCCTACTTCAATGCCAAAGTAGTCATTTATTCCATCTGGAGTAATGACCTGCTTGCCTCTCACACTTGCCATTCCAAACGATGCACTCTCAATATTAGCAAAACCTTCTGGCAGATTTACAATGACTTCCCTCACGAGGTTAGCTGCGAAAGGTTTGGCCATTGACACAGATGGCCACAAGTCGAGCTCTTTGATCAGCCTCACAATCTCTTTGGCTGTATATTTGTCAGCCTCCAGCACCCTTTCAGCCACGATCTTCCTCTTTTGAATGAATTCCCACTTCTTTACATGGTCTTCGTACACAAACCAAACACCATCCACTATAACTCCTGACTGAAACTGTACTTTCTTTCCCTTTTCTTTAGTCTTGCCTGAAGGAGAACTTGTCTTAGCTTTCTTCACTGCCGGAGGAACAACCTTCTCTTATCCAGAAGCTTTAACATCAACTATCTTTTCAACGGGGGAAGAAGTAGAAGCCTTCTTTTTCTTTGATGCTTTCTTCTCAGCAACTGAGGGAACTACCACATCAGCCTCTTGACTTAGAGCTGCTTTCTTTAACTTGGTTGCTGGCTTTGGTTTGGTGACATGATTCGTACTCAGTGGAACATCTTTCTGACTTTCTTTGACCAAGTTGGACAACTTGGTTGATTCATTTGGAGAATCTTCACTTAGGTCCTCCATCTCATCATCAACAGCATTGGAATTGGGTTCTTCATCAACGTAGTGCTCAACAGCATCAAACAACTCTTGCAGAGCCTCATCCACCTCATCTGGTTCCTTCTGCGGGTGTGCTTCTTCTCCAGCACTTGGTACCTCAACATCTTCTTTTTCAGAATCAGACATGCACAAAGTCTGCTCCTCTGCATCAGACACTTCACCGGCTTCTTCAAATTTCTCAGCAGAAGCTTCACTCAGCTTCTCTTCCTCTTCTTCAGCTTTACTGGACTCTTCAATAGGCACATCAGTGTCTACTTTCTCAGCAGCATCACCTTCAACCTCTCTTTCCTTAGATTGTTCATCATCCGACTCAGAAACGACTACCCTACATTTCACTATTCTAAACTTCTCTGTCACAGGAGTTTTCTTATGAGCAACCATCTTAACCCTTGCACCTTTTACCATAAGAGTACCCTCTCCTTGCATGCTAGCCACACCCTTTGGCTTTTCTCCAACCACTACCGAGCCAACCAAAGACACACCAGGCATACTAGAACTATTCAGATTCATAGATTTGGAAATATTTGCGATTACCTCTTGTGCGTCTTCTTCGTAGGTTCCTTAACTGAAGTGGTTTTAGAACCTGTTGGCTTCTTGGGATTTTCCTCCGGAACAGATTTAGGAAGAGGCTTTTCTTTTGCATGGTTAATAGTTTCCGTCTCCTTCTTCGGTTTGTCTGAAATCTTCATCTCCGGAACCGACACCTTCTTTCCTACCGTTGCTTTAGCCTTTTTCGGGACAGTTACCTTCTTTTCGGCACGCAATTTTGATTTTGTTGTAGTCGCTTTATCACTTGCCAGTTTAGGATTTTATTTAGCCATCTTTGGTTCAACAACAGGCTTCGATGATTTTTCAACCGTCGCAGTTTTAGATGCCTTGTTCTTCCTTGTGTCCACCATTATTTTGCTTTGTCAAGCTTCGACTAGTGTTTAGCTGGGAGAGAGATAATGAGACTCGAACAGTTAATTTGAACGGGAGTTGATTTTAGAAACACCATCGGTTTTTGGCGGCCGTAAGTATCTTCTCGAATCTCCACACCCTGCCACGTCACTTCACACCGTTCTAAAAATATAATTTTAATATTGTGGTAGTCCAATCGTTTCTTCTCGCACCAGGATTTGAAAATCTTCCACTTGTCTTCAATGGTAGCCCTAAATTTTTTCTACCTCTGGCTGACCAACTTATTCTGGAACAACTTAGTTGTCGGTGACACACAGACCCGGTGAGGATCTAGGTGTTTCCAATAGTAGGTTGTTCAAGGCTCTGATGAGGATGTCTTCTTGCTGCTTCATCACATCTTGTTCTACCATGTATTCTTTCAGCATCGACGTCTTCCACAACACCTTGGTGTAACAACCTTCAACATCCGATCTTGCATGTTTGACGTACGGTTGCATCCTCTTCTTCGTGTTAACTCCCCTTCGAACATAGCCATAAGTGATATAATCAGCACATGTTTGGGCACTTTCACACAATCAGAACAGAGCTTGAGTCTTCTTCTAGCCCCCTTGATATGTGTAGACTTCACCGTGGTTAGGCGACAAGGAAACTTAGTCGTTTTGTGAGACTGCACTTGTTTATCTTGAGTCTTTAAGCCTTCAGTCTTGCTCAGCAGACACGTTATTGCAGCAGTGGGTCGACCAGGATTTAGCAAGTAGCAGTTGTTTGAGGCTCTCCTTCCAGTGAGAACTGCTTCATTCTGTTGTTCTGCACAACAGAAGCATCCTGGGTAAACTGGACACGATGCTCTCCGTCGCACAACTGGCTTATGCTGATCAGATTAGCCTGCAAGCCTTCAAAAAGAAGGACTTCTCTCAATTTAGGTAGCCCTGGGACCTTTAATGTTCCTTTCCCGATGACTCTGCCTTCTACTCCATCTCCAAAAGTCATAGATTTACCTTTGAACTTTTCTACCTTGGATAGAAACTCCGAATTGCTAGTCATGTGTCTGGAACAACCACTATCGAAGTACCATCTATCCTTCTCCATATGACTTGTGGAACTGAATGCAACATGACATACCTCGCTTCTTTGCTTAACTTTCCAGACTTGCTCCATGGGGGGTGTCAGCACTTCGTGGCGTTGATTCATTTTTTTGAGAAATTTGTGGAAATCAGGGCATCTTGGCTTCAAGTATCCAACTTGGTTGCAATAGAAGCACCGTCGTTTGTCTTTCCTCTTTGTGGGGCACCAAGCAGTATTTCTTCTTGGGAGATGTTCCTCTGGAACAACACACGAGGGTGGCTCGGCTTTCACAAACATTGTCTTCACGTTTCCTGAAGTACCAGTGAGTTCCAGCCCTTTGCTCCCACCAGAAGTTCTCTGAGCTCCCCGAATGTCGCCTAGATTTTTTGTCCCAGAGTTGAGAGCATCTTGACAGATTTCTTTTGATTGTTCAGTTCTTCCAGAGTCTCAGCATGAGTTTCTTTGTCTGTCTCATCCACAATCTTCAACGCATCCACATTATTGAGGAGTATTACCTCTTGACGTTTTAAAGCAGCATTCTTCTTCCTTAGATCTAGTATGACTTCTGGATGTTCGCCTTGACTCCTTTCAATCTGCACCTTCAGAGATGAGATAACTGTCAGTAGTTCAGCCTTCTGAGCAGCAAGATCAGTTCGCTCACCTTTTACTTCAATCAACTGGGCTTGAAGGTCGGTGATTGTTTGTTGAAGTTCCACCTTCTGAGTGACAAGAACAGTAGTTTCTTCCCATAGCTTTTCTTTTTCTTTTGTCAGATCTGCCAAGTTGTTGTGGCATAGCTTGTTCTGCTCTACCTCATTCTGCCATTTTTGGAACAACTCCTCGTATTTCCTTGCGAAGTCTTGACAACAGGTGTCGTTGTACCTGTGCAAAAACATTTATAATTCCGACTAGCAAGTGGTAAGTCGGGTCGTATCCACAGAGATCGGTGTGAGAATCTGTTCACTAAGTATTAGAGTAACAATTGGGCGGGGGGTTTCGAACAAGTAAAAATAAACACAATTAAGCAACAAAGATCACTTGTCAAGATGAGCAATTGTCACACTAATTCGAGTATCAAATATTAAAGAACAGTGCAAGCTAGAACTTTTGATTGTGATGCAAGACTAAATCATTAACCCAACCGTTTTGATTTCTAATGTTTTACAACTTATAGCTCCCCGCTAGGTTGCAGTACAAGTTGTCCTAGGGTGTCAATCCTAGTGGTATATTACTTGTATCCTAGTTTACTATCCCCGCTAGGTTGCTAGTAAACTCTGATAATTGAAATCAAAACACAAACAAGAGCTCCCCCGCTAGGGTTCCACTCACGCTAGCATATCAAATCCATAAACAATGCATAGTAATATAGCGCAAAACATAGAAATTCAATTTGAGTCTCAAATCAAAGCATCACAATATCAAGTTCTAGCCTACACAAATGAGTTTAGCTACTCATGGTAATAGAATACACAATCAAATTTGTAATGAAATGAATTGAAAATACTGTCGACGAATAATCCTCCAAGCTTTTGTTTCTTCTTCCTTTTCCTCTAAAATGGAAGTGTCCAATTCTCCCAGCAATCTCACGGCCAAAAGCAAAGACACAGCAACTCACTTTCCACAATTTCAAAACAAAATCACACATGGCCAAAGACCAATTTTACTTCTCCAAAACCAGAACTCACGGCCAAAAGACTTGGCCAAAAGACAATTGTTTCTTCACGGACAAAAAGCAAATTTTGATTTTTTCTTTTCTCTATTCTTTTATCTCCTTAAATGTGGCTCCTTGAATTCTCTTCTCTCATCCCCAATGTGGCTCTTCAAAATCAGATTCCCTCTTTTCCAGATTGGCTCATCGATTGTCGTGTGTTTCATCCCGAGAATATGCAATTTCGATTTCAGGAAATTTGACAGCTAGAAATTCCGCGCGGACGTCTCCTTCCTTTGTGATCCACGGAGGTCTTAAGATTTATCGTAATGAAGAAGACCTCCGCGCCTTTTAATCCTACAGCCCTCCGTGTGATTCCTTGACTCAGACTTCAATCATTTCGGTCTTTATTTCTTTCGACACCAAACATCTTCAAATGGGCTCCCTTTAGCCAATATTCCTTCTATGGTCTCCGAATGCACCTGAGAATGAAAACTACACACATGTAGTGAAATAATACACAGGCAAACACTAAGAGACGGGGTTTTAACATATAAAATAGTCATACAATTACGACTTATCAAACTACCCCACACTTGAACTTGTTCGTCCCGAACAAGAACAAAGCCATAGAACGAATTACAATGCACTAGTCATGCTAATCTTTACATCTCAATCCCAAATCCAGCCACTAATTTTATCATGCTTAAGATTCTACAAATGCGAGTAAAGATAGATTTTTCGATACTTGTTACCTCGCGAGTTGCAATTCAAACGACTTGGAATTTTGGGAGATAGTTCCCCATAGGTACCACGAACATTGCATTCTTTTCTGAGTTTTGGTCTTTAGATTGAGTCGGCGGCTTTCTCTGACACGTGATTAATTCACTGCTTCCGTTCCGTTGAGTCTTGAATTCCTTAACTTGTATGGACTTTGATAAACGACACATCTTTGCTTGAATCAATCAAATTTTGATTTTCTTCTTACTTGATGGTTTGCCTTCGGCTTTTTAATTTGTTTCTTGTCCACATAATCATTTGCGCCCTTGAACCACTCCAATCATAGCCTCTGAATAACAGCATAGGAGTGCGTCCCGCTCTTTTCTCATCCTCGTCGTTTCTGCATGAGGCAAGGTAGGGGTTACCCACCCATTCCCAGCTACTCCGACTAGAGATGGACAGTTTGTTTTCTCTGTCCTGCCACCAATGCGAACGCATGAATATATTTGAATTACTTGGTGACGGAGCTACTCTCAGGACTAGGCTAGTGAAGCGTCAACCTCCACCGCTTTTCTCAATCATCAGAACCAAAAACTCAGAACTTCCTGCAATTTGCCGTACCTTTCTAGGACATTTCTGTCAACTCCACATCCCTGCATATCACAACTCGAAAGAACAAAGCATCAAAATTTTTTTAAATTTCACATTTTTAGTTAAATGAGCACAATAGTCATAAAAAACTTGAAATGAGATTTCGACATATCAGAAAGCATAGCAGTGCATCATCAGTTCATCACGACACATAACATGAAAACACAAAAAATTAAAAATAGACACGACACACAACTGAATCTATAACACCCCACCCCACACTTAAATTGATCCGTGTCCTCACGGTACAACTCAAGAGATAAGACGGACAATATAACAGACTCAAATAAAAATAAATAAAAAGAAGTGAACTGGTACTCCCCTAATAATCTGGTGGTGGTGCTGGGCTCTGCGATTTTTCCCTTTTGAAATGCACCGCGGACGTCTCTTTCTTTTCTTCCCGCGGACGGCTGAATAATATGCAATAATTGCTGAGGCGTCCGCGCATGTAATTGTCAAGACGTGCACGATCTGCACTGATGTATAATTTTTTTCCTTCGTTTAATCACCTGAAAACACCTGAAATAAAAAGAAATGCACTCGAGGCGCATTATCAGCTTCTCAATTCCACTATAACATGTGTAAAATAGAAATAAAACACACCGGGTTGCCTCCCGAAAAGCGCCTTTGTTTTACGTCCTTGGATGGACATTACCTCTATGGGATCAGAAGTTAGGATCCCATGGGCTTGTGAGGTCAAACTTCTGTATTACCTTGTGGTGCTGATAGCCCTCACCTAGTGGTGCTCTCGTCTCTCTCCATCCTGGTTTCCATCCAAACGTGCCATGTCTCGGTCACTTCCTCATATATGGACGGTCCAGATCCTCGTGAACATGGAAGTTTGATGTCTTGCCAGCAAACGCAAGTGACAACAAGCGTGTTCCCATATCATTCTTGGTCCTTTTGGCCAAGATGACCAATTGTCCCAGAATGACCGCAAGAGGACTGTAAGCGCTGGCATCTCCCATCTGCAAAATATAAGATTCAACATCACGGGTGAGTGTGAGAATACCTGGATCCTTACACTTTTTGGGTGGTGCTACTTGACTTGTAGCACGTGGGTGTTCCACTGTTGGCTCTTCCGGCTCATGCTTCACCTCCAACTCATCTTCCAGCTCGTCATTATCGATCACATGGTCTTCGGGAGCTATCACCTGCATTGGGAATGGAAGAGAAGTGGTAGAATTTAAAATTTCATTATCTGAAACTGGGGAGGCCGCGCACGTCTCTTGAATTTCACCCGCGGACGTCTCTTGATTTGCTGATAATTCGTCAGGCGTCCGTGCCTTAATGGGTGAGACGTCCGCCTGCTCCACTGAGGGTGATTCTTCGTTCAGCTCTTCTTCTCGCATTTCGTAAACGGCGCTGGTAAGTTGAGACACTTGCTTCTTTAGCTTGTTAATGTCTTCAGCTCGTTGGCCTATCTTTTGAGCGAGATCTTTGAGCATGCCTCTCATTTCATCAATAAATTCCTTGTTCGGGTCCTCTGTGTCCTCATCCAACCTATTGCACCAAGGTGCCTCATCGCTATACGGCGCATAAAATCCTCGCATAGTGCGTCTCAGATCCCGACGCCTAGGTAACTGTCCTTATTGATTTCCTCTATTGCCGTATTGTCGATCCAACTCATCCTCGTAATCCTCGTGTCTATCTACACGAGGTCTAGCATACTCATTGACATATTGCTGCTTTCTGTGGGTTGGTAGTCTTCGATTATCAGCGTCGTCATAAATTGGTTCCCTATAATGGGAATACATAGCGAACCATAAAACCGAACAAGACAAAAAAAATAGTAAAATAAAACTTAAAAGAAATAAATACTTAGTGATATTCTTCGTTACCGATCCCCGGCAACGGCGCCATTTTGACAACAGGTGTCGTTGTACCTGTGCAAAAACATTTATAATTCCGACTAGTAAGTGGTAAGTCAGGTCGTATCCACAGAGATCGGTGTGAGAATCTGTTCACAAAGTATTAGAGTAACAATTGGGGGGGGGGGGGGTTTCGAACAAGTAAAAATAAACACAATTAAGCAACAATGATCACTTGTCAAGATGAGCAATTGTCACACTAATTCGAGTATCAAATATTAAAGAACAGTGCAAGCTAGAACTTTTGATTGTGATACAAGACTAAATCATTAACCCAACCGTTTTGATTTCTAATGTTTTACAACTTATAGCTCCCCGCTAGGTTGCACTACAAGTTGTCCTAGGGTGTCAATCCTAGTGGTATATTACTTGTATCCTAGTTTACTATCCCCGCTAGGTTGCTAGTAAACTGTGATAATTGAAATCAACACACAAACAAGAGCTCCCCCGCTAGGGTTCCACTCACGCTAGCATATCAAATCCATAAACAATGCATAGTAATATAGCGCAAAACATAGAAATTCAATATGAGTCTCCAATCAAAGCATCACAATATCAAGTTCTAGCCTACACAAATGAGTTTAGCTACTTATGGTAATAGAATACATAATTAAATTGGTAATGAAATGAATTGAAAATACTGTTGACGAATAATCCTCCAAGCTTTTGTTTCTTCTTCCTTTTCCTCTAAAATGGAAGTGTCCAATTGTCCCAGCAATCTCACAGCCAAAAGCAAAGACACATCAACTCACTTTCCACAATTTCACACCAAAATCACACATGGCCAAAGACAAATTTTACTTCTCCAAAACCAGAACTCACGGCCAAAAGACTTGGCCAAAAGACAATTGTTTCTTCACGGACAAAAAGCCAATTTTGATTTTTTCTTTTCTCTATTCTTTTATCTACTCAAATGTGGCTCCTTGAATTCTCTTCTCTCATCCCCAATGTGGCTCTTCGAAATCAGATTCCCTCTTTTCCAGATTGGCTCATCGATTGTCGTGTGTTTCATCCCGAGAATATGCAATTTCAATTTCAGGAAATTTGACAGCTAGAAATTCCGCGCGGACGTCTCCTTCCCTTGTGATCCGCGGAGGTCTTTAGATTTATCGTAATGAAGAAGACCTCCGCGCCTTTTAATCCTAGAGCCCTCCGCGTGATTCCTTGACTCAGACTTCAATCATTTCGGTCTTTATTTCTTTCGACACCAAACATCTTCAAATGGGCTCCCTTTAGCCAATATTCCTTCTATGGTCTCCGAATGCACCTGAGAATGAAAACTACACACAGGTAGTGAAATAATATACAGGCAAACACTAAGAGACGGGGTTTTAACATATAAAATAGTCGTACAGTTAGGACTTATCAAACTACCCCACACTTGAACTTGTTCGTCCCGAACAAGAAAAAAGCCATAGAACGAATTACAATGCACTAGTCATGCTAATCTTTACATCTCAATCCCAAATCCAGCCACTAATTTTATCATGCTTAAGATTCTACAAATGCGAGTAAAGATAGATTTTTCGATACTTGTTACCTCGCGAGTTGCAATTCAAACGGCCTTGGATGTTTGGGAGATAGTCCCCTATAGGTACCACGGACATTGCATTCTTTTCTGAGTTTTGGTCTTTAGATTGAGTCGGCGGCTTTCTCTGACACGTGATTAATTCACTGCTTCCGTTCCGTTGAGTCTTGAATTCCTTAACTTGTATGGACTTTGATCAACGTCACATCTTTGCTTGAATCATCAAATTTTGATTTTCTTCTTACTTGATGGTTTGCCTTCGGCTTTTGAATTTGTTTCTTGTCCACATAATCATATGCGCCCTTGAACCACTCCAATCATAGCCTCCGAATAACAGCATAGGAGTGCGTCCCGCTCTTTTCTCATCCTCGTCGTTTCTGCGTGAAGCAAGGTAGGGGTTACCCACCCATTCCCAGCTACTCCGACTAGAGATGGACAGTTTGTTTTATCTGTCCCGCCACCACTGCGAACGCATGAATATATTTGAATTACTTGGTGACGGAGCTACTCTCAGGACTAGGCTAGTGAAGCGTCAACCTCCACCGCTTTTCTCAATCATCAGAACCAAAAACTCAAAACTTTCTACAATTTGCCGTACCTTTCTAGGACATTTCTGTCAACTCCACATCCCTGCATATCACAACTCGAAAGAACAAAGCATCGAAATTTTTTTAAATTTCACATTTTTAGTTAAATGAGCACAATAGTCATAAAAAACTAGAAATGAGATTTCGACGTATCAGAAAGCATAGCAGTGCATCATCAGTTCATCACGACACATAACATGAAAACACAAAAAATTAAAAATAGACACGACACACAACTGACTCTATAACACCCCACCCCACACTTAAATTGATCCGTGTCCTCACGGTACAACTCAAGAGATAAGACGGACAACAAAACAGACTCAAATAAAAATAAATAAAAAGAAGTGAACTGGTACTCCCCTAATAATCTGGTGGTTGTGCTGGGCTCTGCGATTTTTCCCTTTTGAAATGCACCGCGGACGTCTCTTTCTTTTCTTCCCGTTGACGTCTGAATAATATGCAATAACTGCTGAGGCGTCCGCGCATGTAATTGTCAAGACGTGCGCGATCTGCACTTATGTAGAATTTTTTTCCTTCGTTTAATCACCTGAAAACACCAGAAATAAAAAGAAATGCACTCGAGGCGCATTATCAGCTTCCCAATTCCACTATAACATGTGTAAAATAGAAATAAAACACACCGGGTTGCCTCCCGGAAAGCGCCTTTGTTTTATGTCCTTGGCTGGACATTACCCTTATGGGATCACAAGTTAGGATCCCATGGGCTTGTGAGGTCAAACTTCTGTATTACCTTGTGATGCTCATAGCCCTCATCTAGTGGTGCTCTCGTCTCTCTCCATCCTGGTTTACATCCAAACGTGTCATGTCTCGGTCGCTTCCTCATATATGGACGGTCCAGATCCTCGTGAACATGGAAGTTTGATGTCTTGCCAGCAAACGCAAGCGACAACAAGCGTGTTCCCATGTCATTCTTGGTCCTTTTGGCCAAGATGACCGATTGTCCCAGAATGACCGCAACAGGACTGTAAGCGCTGGCATCTCCCATCTGCAAAATATAATAGTCAACATCACGGGTGAGTGTGAGAATACCTGGATCCTTACACTTTTTGGGTGGTGCTACTTGACTTGTAGCACGTGGGTGTTCCACCGTTGGCTCTTCCGGCTCATGCTTCACCTCCAACTCATCTTCCAGCTCGTCATTATCGATCACATGGTCTTCGGGACCTATCACCTGCATTGGGAATGGAAGAGAAGTGTTAGAATTTAAAATTTCATTATCTGAAACTGGGGAGGCCGCGCACGTCTCTTGAATTTCACCCGCGGACGTCTCTTGATTTGCTGATAATTCGTCAGGCGTCCGTGCCTTAATGGGTGAGACGTCCGCCTGCTCCACTGAGGGCGATTCTTCGTTCAGCTCTTCTTCTCGCATTTCGTAAACGGCGCTGGCAAGTTGAGACACTTGCTTCTTTAGCTTGTTAATGTCTTCAGCTCGTTGGCCTATCTTTTGAGCGAGATCTTTGAGCATGCCTCTCATTTCATCAATAAATTTCTTGTTCGGGTCCTCTGTGTCCTCATCCAACCTATTGCACCAAGGTGCCTCATCGCTATACGGCGCATAAAATCCTCGCATAGTGCGTCTCGGATCCCGACGCCTAGGTAACTGTCCATATTGATTTCCTCTATTGCCGTATTGTCGATCCAACTCATCCTCGTAATCCTCGTGTCTATCTACACGAGGTCTAGCATACTCATTGACATATTGCTGCTTTCTGTGGGTTGGTAGTCTTCGATTATCAGCGTCGTCATAAATTGGTTCCCTATAATAGGAATACATAGCGAACCATAAAACCGAACAAGACAAAAAAACAGTAAAATAAAACTTAAAAGAAATAAATACTTAATGAGATTCTTCGTTACCGATCCCCGGAAACGGCGCCATTTTGACAACAGGTGTCGTTGTACATGTGCAAAAACATTTATAATTCCGACTAGCAAGTGGTAAGTCGGGTCGTATCCACAGAGATCGGTGTGAGAATCTGTTCACTAAGTATTTGAGTAACAGTTGGGGGGGTTTCGAACAAGTAAAAATAAACACAATTAAGCAACAATGATCACTTGTCAAGATGAGCAATTGTCACACTAATTCGAGTATCAAATATTAAAGAACAGTGCAAGCTAGAACTTTTGATTGTGATGCAAGACTAAATCATTAACCCAACCGTTTTGATTTCTAATGTTTTACAACTTATAGCTCCCCGCTAGGTTGCACTACAAGTTGTCCAAGGGTGTCAATCCTAGTGGTATATTACTTGTATCCTAGTTTACTATCCTCGCTAGGTTGCTAGTAAACTGTGATAATTGAAATCAACACACAAACAAGAGCTCCCCCGCTAGGGTTCCACTCACGCTAGCATATCAAATCCATAAACAATTCATAGTAATATAGCGCAAAACATAGAAATTCAATATGAGTCTCAAATCAAAGCATCACAATATCAAGTTCTAGCCTACACAAATGAGTTTAGCTACTCATGGTAATAGAATACATAATCAAATTTGTAATGAAATGAATTGAAAATACTGTTGACGAATAATCCTCCAAGCTTTTGTTTCTTCTTCCTTTTCCTCTAAAATGGAAGTGTCCAATTCTCCCAGCAATCTCACGACCAAAAGCAAAGACACAGCAACTCACTTTCCACAATTTCACACCAAAATCACACACGGCCAAAGACCAATTTTACTTCTCCAAAACCAGAACTCACGGCCAAAAGACTTGGCCAAAAGACAATTGTTTCTTCACGGACAAAAAGCCAATTTTGATTTTTTCTTTTCTCTATTCTTTTATCTCCTCATATGTGGCTCCTTGAACTCTCTTCTCTCATCCCCAATTTGGCTCTTCGAAATCAGATTCCCTCTTTTCCAGATTGGCTCATCCATTGTCGTGTGTTTCATCCCGAGAATATGCAATTTTGATTTCAGGAAATTCCGCGCGGACGTCTCTTTCCTTTGTGATCCGCGGAGGTCTTAAGATTTATCATAATGAAGAAGACCTCCGCGCCTTTTAATCCTAGAGCCCTCCGCGTGATTCCTTGACTCAGACTTCAATCATTTCGCTCTTTATTTATTTCGACACCAAACATCTTCAAATGGGCTCCCTTTAGCCAATATTCCTTCAATGGTCTCCAAATGCACCTGAGAATGAAAACTACACACAGGTAGTGAAATAATATACAGGCAAACACTAAGAGACGGGGTTTTAACATATAAAATAGTCGTACAATTACGACTTATCAAGTCTTCATCAGAGATATCTTCATTATTACCACAGCTTGAGTACTGTGTAAGATCTTCCGAAGATGACTTTGACTCTTCTTCCTGGTTGACACAGCCTGTAAGGGCTACAAAATTATTGGACTCTCCTTCTTGATCAGATTCATTATCACTCCAGCTGACAGCATAGGCATTCTTCTTCTTCTTCTGAGTGTTGATGCATTCTGCCCGAATATGTCCATACCCTTCACATTCTCTGCATTGGATTCCTTTGCATTTGTTGTCATGATCGGAGTCTCCAGACTGGTTCCCCTTATGAGCTCTACCATCCTTCTGGAATCTCGAATTAGATGACTGACCAGAATTAGTCTCTTTATTGTACAGCCTCCTCATATACTTCCCAAAGGTTTTAGCAAACATAGCATACTGTTGTTCTGATGATTCACGTGTCTTGTTTTTAACAACTTCAGCTTTCAGACCGACGCTGGTGACCTTCATGAGGCGGTCTTCTTCATTCATATCCATCTCATGGGTCTGAAGAGATCCCATCAGTTCATCCAACCTCATGGTTTTCACATCATGTGCTTCCTTGACTGCTAGAGCCTTCATGGAAAACCCCTTTGTTAAAGACCTCAGCACCTTGCTTACCAGCGTCTCTTCGGTCATTGGTTCTCCAAGGGCAAACGATTCATTAGATATGTCGAGGACTCTTGTGTTGAAATCAGCTATGGTCACATCCTCCTGCATCCTCAGACTTTCAAATTTTGACGTAACTGTCTCCATCCTAGATATCTTGACCTTGGTTGTACCTTCATGAGCGGTTCGCAGTATGTCCCATGCCTTCTTTGCAACTTCACATGTAGAGATCATTTTTAAGTTCTTTCCATCAACTCCTGAGAATATGGCATTCATTGCTTTGGAGTTTGCGGCTTCAGCACTTTTATGGATCTCGGTCCACTTGTCTTTAGTAAGAAGACTAACATTGCCCTCTTTGTCGGTAGTCACTGGGTGTGTCCATCCTTGTTCAACAGCCTCCCACACCGATTCATCCTGAGACTTTAGGAATGCCTTCATTCACACTCTCCAGTAGCCATATTTGTTTCCTTCAAGTAGCGGAGGTCGCGTGATATTTTGCCCTTCTCTTAGATCTATCTCAACACCCTTCGGATCTTACTCTATATGTTGAGTATTTGCTCTGATACCAATTGAAATCTTCCCTTGGTGATTGAGATGTTATTCTGGTCGAGTTTAGAACAATATCTAAAACAACTTATGCACTAATTAACGTAAAGCGGAAAATAAACGACACGCAAAGTTGTTACCTAGTTCGACGTTAATGAGCCTACGTCTGGGGGGCTATCACTTAGCCCGGTGGATAGCAATTCACTAATAATGAGTATTGCGAATACAGGGTTTTATGTTTACAGAGTACCTCTTTCAACAACCTGAGCCTTGGACACTCTAGCAGTCGCAATCTAGGTCTCCCCCTAGATTTGAGCTACTCCGCTGTATCCACCAATATGATCCTCCGTGAGAATCAGCGCCCTCTTCCGAATGCGCAACTTAGAACGTAGTGCGTGTACCTTGAGCGTTGTTCTACAAACAGTCTGTGGAGCACCAGAATAGACTAACTCCGAGCGCCATGTATAATCAGAGAGATTATAACTCTGGCCGATTACCTCCACCTCCCTTCTAAGAATGTGAGCGTGAGTAATTTCTCTGTAAGTGCTGCCTAATACCTAAGCATTAGCCTTACTTATATAGTGCGGTAGAAACCCTAAAGCGAATAGGATTCCTAAACAAACCCGCCTATATCATTAGGAAATCTTTCCTAATATCTCGCGCATATCTATTGTAGATAATCCTTCATTTGAATCTTCAATCTCGATTAGGCAATCTTTGATTATCTTCTCGACTAAGATAGCTTCAAGCGCAAGCAACCGACTTCAAGGATATCTTCGATTATCCACATGCACCGACCTGCCAAAACTGATCTCAGGAATATCTCCACGAGAAGTTGTGCAATGTCGGTTGAAACAAGTTTCCAAATCTGAATTTGGAAACTTCCAACTTCTGTCCATTAATGTGCAACCGCCTTACTCTTCCAACGGTCGACTGAGTTTCCTAATCTGAATTAGGAAACACTCCATCTGCTTCAACTTGTTCCAGGACAGTTGTCTCTTCTAGTCTTGAACAACAACTTGAACAACTATACTAAGTTTTGCCAAACTACATGCCATAAAACTAACACTGTTAATGCCATGTCCTACTCTTTATATTGTTCTTTGAAACTGGGACCGTTGATACCTCTGAAACTCTTGGTAGAGTTAGGAGATAAATCATGTATTCGTCATGTTGGTTTGGTAGAGGATCTAACACTCCGTGTAGGAGACCTTGTTGTTCCTGCTGACTTTTATGTTTTGCAGATGGGAGATGCTAGAAACAAAGATCCTCCAGCACTTATTTTGGGACGCTCATTCCTCTTTGTCACAAAGACCAAGATTGACATGGAAACAAGCTTATTGTCACTTGCATTTGCTGGCAAGACATCAAATTTTTATATTTACGATGATGTTGACCGTACATGCATAAAGAAGCCACCGGACATCGTGCACACACCATATCTCGGTGCCATATCTCCTTACCTACCGGATGAGACTGGTTGTGCTGCTAGACCAGTGGCTGAGAGCAAAGTGTCCTCGCAAACTCAGGAGGATGTGAAGCCTAATCCGCCTAATCGATGGAGAAACTACATCAGGACACCATCCTATGAGGGCTATTAGCAGAGTGAAGGAGTAGCTGAGATGAAGTTTGACCTCACACGTCCTCGGGATCCCAACCTCTGATCTCTAATGAGGTATCGTCAAGCCAACGACGTAAAACAAAGGCTCTCGCAGAGATGCTGCCCGGCACAATTTTTGTTTTTCTTGTTTTTCTTGTCTTTTTTGTCTTTTGTGTTTGTTTGAGTCTTGTTCATTCTTGTGTCGTCTAACCGAGTCTATTTTTGACTTTGTTTTTGTGGGTAAGAGAAGTTTTTCATGCAGAAAATAGGTCCAACTTCGTGTGGATCGCGTCGAGCATTAACATTAGAGGCGCGCCCACGCGTAACATTCGCGTCCTAGGAAAATATTAAGGTGTTGATCGTGCCCCTAACGTTTACACTAGGCGCGGAAATCGGTTGACCAGCGTTGACCGACTCATTTGACCAGAATTCTCATTATCACACGACGAAACGAGGGGAGTACCTGTTCACTTTGATCTCTACCTTTTCCTATATGTTTGTGTGTCTTGCATTGTTGTGTCTTTGAGCTCAAGTCGTACCATGAGGACACAACTTGGTTCAAAGTGTGGGGTGGGAGAGTCAGTCAGTCAGTTGTGTCAAAATATTTATTTTTCTTGCATATTGTACGGTGTCAACACGTTTCTTTTTTATTAAAAAATTTTTTGAATGAAAAGTACGAATTTCTCTCTATTTCGTGAATATGCAGTATTGAATGTTGATGATATGAAATAGATGATGCTGATTATGTTGAATTTCTCTCGTGAAATTTGAATTGTGCTCTTACTTGTGAATTTAACCCACTACGTGTCCTTTTCAGTTGAGATAAATAGGGATGTGGAGTTGATAGAAATATCCTAGAGAGACTTGACGAAGCATTCAAAGGACCGGATTTCTAGTTATATGGATTTAGTGGAGGCTAGCACTTCAAGACTTTGTGGTTCATAGTTTGCTCCGCCGCTGGAGCGTTTATGTAGGTAGGCGGGACTAGAAAAGAGACCATCCTATCGGTAGTCTTAGTAACCGAGAAAAGGTAACTGACCCCCTTCTTGACTCGCGTCAAAAAGGTCGAGGATGAGAAAGAGCGGAGTGGTATTCCCATATGCTTGCGGGCGATGATTGGACCTCCTTCAAAAGAAAAGAAGAAAAACGACAAGCTACTCACAATAAAGGAGCAAAGCTCAAGAAAAAATTAGCCAAGTTGTGAAGGTTTATACAGAAAAAATGAAGTACATCATTCACACATCAAGAGCCAAAGGCCAAAGAAAGTTCACTACATCAAAAGCTATCCAACAAAAGAAGAAATAAAAGTTGAAAACTTTAAAGCTCGAATGAATCATGTGCCAGAGAAAGCAATGAAGTGTAACCATATAGCTAGAGTTCCGAACAGCGAATGCCAATTGATTTGAATTTCAGCTCCAAGGTAACATGTATCAAGTTAATTCTGTGTCGAGCGTGATGATTTGAGTAACGATTAAGTTATGCGTAGAAAAGCTGAATCTAGACAAGCAACTCATATTTATGTGCATCTATTCAGGACGTCGAAGAAATTGTGGTGTTACATTTGTTTTCCTTCTATGACTTGTTCTTGTTCAGGACGAACAAGTTTAAGTGTGGGGTGGTTTGAGGAGTCGTATTATACGAATCGTCGAATCAATTAATCCCATATATTTCGACACTTTATTATGTGAGCAGTTACTTTTTAGTGTTGTTTTGCATTTCAGGTGTTTCGGAAGATCTGGAAGGAAAGCGTGCTTAAAGATGGCGTTTCGGTGCCAAATACATCACATGGAGTTCAGGGAAGTTGAATCTAGAGCCGAAGTCAAGATCGACGAGCAGAATTACAGATGGGCCTCTTAGCGGATTGCGGACGCAGGCCATTTTATCTGTGGCGTCCGCGGATGGTAATATGCACATGTTTCGCAGAGTTAATCTGCACATCGTTCGCGGCTGATGTCAGCAAAATCAGGATTTGGAAATCTGGCCCAAAAATGGAATAAGAAACCCAACTTTCTTATAAAGTATGGTTTGGCAGCAATCATCAGAATTCATTCCCAGTTTGAAGAATCAAGAGAAGGCTGCTCTGGAGAAGACAATAAGCTTTCGACAGGAGAGAAATTTCCTGCTTTCATCATTCATAATATTTCATGTTTTAATTTCCATGGATATGAGTAGCTTAACTCCTAGTTCATTTTAGAGATTCGTCATTGTCACATATGTTTTTGAGACTTTATTCTTAATGCAATTCCTTGTTTCTCTAGTTCTTGTGCTTAATTTCGAGGATTGAATTACGAACCTTAGTGGATACTTTGCCGTAAAGCTTAGCCTAACAATTTAATCCCTACCATTAATACATATTGGATACTTTGCCATAAATACAGGTAGTGACACCTAGATTCAATAATACTTTTGCCGGCTTATTGTGTTTAGGAAAGAACTAGAAGTCCAACACCTTTGCCGGGTTAGATTGTGGTGTATCACCTTTACCGGGTTGTTACCTTTGCCGGAATAACAACACTTAGAAACTTGAGATTTGATTATTAGCAGACAACATGTCACAATAGAAACCCTAAGCTGGATGCTTTCTCTAATTGAAATCTTCGTTAGTCTTTTCTTTTGCGCCTTTTACAAT
The DNA here is from genome assembly GCA_033675215.1 of Rhodiola kirilowii. Classification (NCBI taxonomy): domain Eukaryota; kingdom Viridiplantae; phylum Streptophyta; class Magnoliopsida; order Saxifragales; family Crassulaceae; genus Rhodiola; species Rhodiola kirilowii. Next base: position 23,294,045 of record CM066199.1, read on the forward strand.
ATTTGCTCACAAAAAGCCTCCTTTTTAATTGTTTTACAGTTACAGCTTCAACAACACCAGCTCCCTTGGGTTCGACCCTGCTTACCGCTAGCTAGTAGTTGCAGAAGAATTATAGATATTAAGTTTGACACGTCAGACGACGCGAGTCAATCTTAAAGCCCAAATGAAAGAGGTAAAGATGAACTAGCTGAACTTGTTGCACAGAAGGCCGAGCTACTAGCAGTTGTGTCATCACTAAAGATTCACATTGAAAGGAGCCAAGGCAAACATCCAGGAATCATTGATGATCTAAAGAAGAAGAATGTTGCTCTAATACGAGGAGAGGTAATTTATCTTAATTTTGTGGATGCCTTGGAATGTGAGATTGAGACAGACAAACTTGTTCATGAGGAGACATTGGACGAGCTGAACAACCTTTAGAAGTCTGTCAAGATGCTCAATTCTGGAACAAAAGATCTAGACTCTATTCTGGGAGCTCAAAGGATGGGTGGCAGCTACAAAGGGTTAGGGTTCACAGGTGCATCTGGCTCCAAAAATACAACTTTTGTAAAAGCCGAGCCACGATCTTATAATGTACCAGCTGAACATTACTTGCAAAGAAGAACAACATGGTATCCCCCAAGAAGGCAAGACAGACGAAGGTGCTTTTATTGCAACCAAGTTGGACACATCAAACCAAGATGTCAGGAATTCCACAAGTTTCTCAGAAACATGGAGCAAGTGCCGAAACCTCGGGTAAAGCAGGTCTAGAGAGTTAAACAGAGAAGTGAAGTATGCCATGTTTCTTTCAGTTCCACTAGTCATCTGAAGAAGGAAAGATGGTACTTTGACAGTGGATGTTCTAGACATATGACTGGCAATCCTGAGTTTTTGACCAATGTAGAGGAGTTCAACGGGAAGTCTGCGTCGTTTGGAGATGGAGTAAAAGGCAGAGTGCTTGGAAGAGGAACAATGAACGTTCAAGGCTTGCCCATACTAAAAGAAGTCCTCCTTGTTAAACGACTGCAGGCGAATCTAATCAGCATAAGCCAGTTGTATACATACTAATTTTAGCATTTGGAAAACACAATTCTTTCTTTCTTTTTTCGGCGAGCGTGCTCCGCCTTCGTTTGAAGTTTGACCGTCTCTATGGCTCTCCCGGCCGCCAGTGCCCTTCCTCTGGCAGAACTCTCATCGCAGCGTCCTCCACCAACTCTCGATATCGTACACAACCATCCGCCAGTGTCAGATGGATCGATGAATGGTATCGCCGCCATGAATAAACCATCCTTTGCATCCATCATTGCTCGTCCAAAAGTTGCTCCTAGGTTTCATGAGATCTAGTTAGTGTCTAGACAATAAGGAATAATGGATGGGGTGCCCTCAATCTCATTTACTCCCGCTGAATATCAGGCAGCCACCCAGTGCTTGGCTCATACTCTTATTTCCAAATTTCAAATTGGGAGGCCACCATTTTAAGCGGTGAAGAACAGTATGATTGCAGCATGGAAAATTGAAGGTAGAGTTACCATAGCAAGCAACTGGGATAACAGACACGTTATCATCATCCTGGATTCTGAAAGAGATGTCAATGAAATTATCACAAGCTCCCTCCGACGAGTAGGTCACACCATGTTTTGACTGTTCAGATGGTTTGCAGATTATAACCCCAAAAAGGAGTCCCCAACTGTGACAAAATGGATTCGATTTCCAGGTATGCCTATGGAACTATTTGATAGGGCCATTCTGAGGTCTATTGTTTCCTCATTTGCTATGTTTCCGGAATGTGATGAACGTACGAAGGAGTTGGATTCACTACATTATGCCAGAGCTTGTGTTGAAATAGAAGTCACAAAGGCAATCCCTAATAGTGTCTGGATCAATCTTCTAAAATGGCAGAGGGTTTTTCCAGGAAATTGTCGTTGAAGGAGGGTTAAAGTATTTTTCTAGATGTAAAATCCATGGGCATGAGCTAGCTAGTTGTAGGAAGGTGAATAAAGGTGGGGAAAAAGAGGAGACTCAGGGAAGTGGTAAGGAGAAGAATCAGACAATTGTTAAGGAGAAGTTGATTCCTAAGGAGCAAAGTGCTAAAATTCCCTATGGGAATATTAAAAATGCAGCTGACCAAGAATGGACATTGGTTGATAGGAGAAAAAAAGGCAAGAAATCCAATATGAAAAATGCAGTGTCTAATGGCCAAATTCATGATCTGGAGGTGAAGAATAATGACGTGGTTGACGGAGCTAAGTCCACAAACAAAAGCGTGAATCAGAAGGTTGACAAACAATATATTAACCCGATCATCAAGGGAGTTGAGAAATTCAAGTATAAAGGTTTGAGATTGGCCAAGAGAAAGGCAGTCAGGTTTGGCCTGCCGAAGGAGGATATGATATCTCTTAATTCTCCAGTTAAGGAGATAGCTAGACTGATTGAAGATGTTAAAGTCTTGGACGAGGAAAAGCCTATCAATATAAGTTATAATAAATCTGGAAGTTCCAATGTAGAGGCTAATAAGGTTGTGGAGGATGTATTAGATGGGCTTAATAAAATTTCCTTGAATGGGAAAGAGGGAGGAAGCTGTTATCCTAACCATGAGGCTATCTCGAATGAGGGGTATAGGGGAGGACAGTGTCAGCCATGTGTCACAAACCATTTTGGAGTCTGGAGATAAGGATGATACAGAGCAGGATGACAACAACAAAATGTTCTTTAGTGAGGAGCTGGGTGTTCTTGTTCATCATAAGGCTTTGGCTAATTTCAACAATATTACTAAAGGTGTCTATAAAGAAGCCTTGGAGCATGAGCATCATATGGGTAGCAAGTACTACTCTCCTTCCAATTCTCAATGATGAAGAAACAAATCATTTGTTGGAATGCCAGGGGCATCATGAATCAAGGTACCTGTGATTATCTTTCCTTTTTGTTGAAGTGCAATAACATTGCAGTGTGTTGTATTCTGGAACCTAACGCTTCCCATGATCAGCTGAGGTGTTTAGCCAGGAGTATGGGCTTTGATAGTTTTCTGCATTGTCATCCTTCTAACAGACATGTCTGGTTAATGTGGAAGGACAATGTTGACATCTCCCTCTTGACCTTCTCTAATTACTATATTACTGTTTAAATTATGGATGATGGGGAAGATTCTATAATTATTTGCAGTTTCATCTATGCCTTTGTGAACTTTGATTTGAGAAGCATTGTTTAGGAGGAGACGGGGGAGCTCTCCACTCAAATAAATCAACCCTGGTTTCTTTTGGGTGACCTTAACTCCATTGCTTATTAGAAAGAGAAAAAAAGGGGGAAACGAGAAAAATGAGAGGACTATTAGGCAATTTAATGAATTCATGGCCAATGTTGGTGTTTCTGATGTAGGGTTTGAGGGAGATCCTTTCACTGGTCAAATGATCATAAGGGGGCTAGCAAAATCTAGGTGAGGTTGGACAGAGTTCTTGGTAATGGCCTTGCTATCAACAAGTTTCCTGTTTTGAAGGTTAAACATTTGTCTAGAATTTCCTCCGACCATTGTCCGCTTTTGTTTTGTTTTGAGGGTGAGATAAAACGTTGGAAAGGCACCTTTAAATTCTTGGGGATGTGGACTGAACACAAAAATTTTATTAATCAAGTTAAGCTTGCTTGGGATGGAAGAGCTCATATTAACCCTTAGGTGAATGTTGCTTCAAAGCTGAAAAGAACCATATCTATGCTCAAAACTAGGAACTGGAACACATTTGGAGACATCAATAAGTGGATTAAAGATACTTCTATGACGTTGGATTTTTTAGAGAATCAACTTCAACAGGAATGGAAGGATGAGACCAATGAGAGCATCGAAGAGTCAAGGCAAGCCCTTAATGACCTATTCAGATTTCAGTTTGGAATGTTGGAAGAAAAAGCAAGAGTCTCATGGGTTAAGGAGGGAGACAGAAACTCTAAATTCTTCCAATGCTTTGATTAAAGCTAGAAGATTTCAAAATTCTATTAAATTGAAACTGGAGGATGGTAACACCACTGATGATGCAGATGTTATTGGTCACAAGGCTGCTACATACTTCTAAGAAATCTTTGGTGAATTTCCCAAGGATGGTGATACTAAGCTGAAGAATATAATCACTCTTATTATTACTGATGAGGATAATGCTAATCTTGTCTTGAATCCTGACATGGAGGAAATCTAGCAGATTGTGTTTAATATGAATAAGGAGAGTGCTCCTAGGCTTGATCGATTTACTGGGAAATTCTTTGTTACCTGCTGGAATATTATTAAGGAGGACCATAAAGAAGCCTTTCAGGGTTTTTTGAAGGGTTGCAGCTTCCCAAAACTATTTCATCTACCTCTATTATGCTCATTCCCAAAGTTCATAAAGCTTCTAGCCTGGATCAGGTTTGTCCTATCAGTCTTTGTAATTTTCTCCACAAGATCATTTCCAAATTTTTGAATAACAGGCTAAGTGCTTATCTTTATAAGCTTGTTAGCCCTGAACAGTCTGGGTTTATAGAAGGAAGGAATATTCATGACTGTATAGGCGTGGCTCATGATATGGTGAGATATATTAGCTCTAAATGCTTTGGAGGAATATCATGCTTAAAATAGACATGTCCAAGGCCTGTGATAGAATCTCTTGGATATTTCTCTTTAAAATGCTAGCTGCCTATGGTTTCTCTAACAGATGGATAGACCTCATCTATAGGAATATACCTAATTGCTGGTATTCTATAGGTTGGGATGGACATACCTATGGTTATCTCAAGTCTAATAGGGGTGTGAGGCAGGGAGACCCCCTTTCCCCCGGTCTCTTCATTCTTGTTATAGAGTACCTCAGTAAACTGCTTAATGAGGCTATGGATACAGGGAATGTTATTGATTTTAAAGTTGAAGGGTGTAGGAAGCGCATTCACCACCTCATGTATGCTGATGACTTGCTAGTCTTCTCTAATGGTCACATTAGCTCCATCAAGAAGCTTATTAGTATCATTGATTCCTTCTGTGAGGATTCAGGTCAGAAATTAAATTCTGCCAAGAGCAAGGTTTTCTTCTCGAAACACATTGGCCTTGAGAGAAGGAAGAATATTATGAAGGAAACCAAGTTTTTGGAAGGGAACTTTCCCACTCAATATTTGGGAGCTCCTCTTTTCCCTGGTAGAACTAAGATCTCCTATTTCAAGCATCTAAAGGATGCTATTAGACATAGAATTATGGGATGGTCGAAGAATTTCTGAGCATTAGTGGGAGGGCAACCTTGATTATCTCTGTTCTCAGCTCTGTTGGTATTCCTACTATGTCCGTCATTCCTGTCCCAAAAACTTGCCTAGTTAGCATGGAAAGGTTATTTGCTAATTTCCTTTGGGATGGGAAGCACCATTGGGTTTCATGGAAGACAAGTTGTTTACCTAAAAAGGAAGGAGGTTTAAGGATAAAAGACATGAAAGGTACTAAAGAGGCTGTGTTGGGCAAGGTGGCTTGGAAGTTCCTTCTCAATAAAACTCCTTGGGCCAACTTCAGTAGAGAGAGGTATCTGCACAAGTCTAAAACTTTAGCTGTGTGGACTGCTATTATTCCCCTTGTCAGGAGGCTCTAAAGGGAATCATCCTGGGTTATTGGAAGAGATGAAGTCCTATTACACCATTCCTGTGAATGGCTTGAGTGTATTCCCCCTAAAGATGCTAAAAATTGGTCCATTAAAGAGATTATTGTTGATGAAGAGAAGAAGGATAAAATCAAGGCATGGTGTCCTGCTTTACCCAACTTAATTCTCCCTGGAATCCAGTTGTATGACCAGCCAGATAGACTTTTTTGGAGAGTCCATAAGTCCAGTATATTCTCAGTTAAAGGTTTTTTTGAGTATAGAAGAATGAGTGACAGAACCGCTCGTCGTTAAAGCGATTTGTGCAAATAAATTTATAATAGTCCGCTACTCGCAACCATACTACTAGGTAGTACTTGGTAAGTAGGGGTCGAACCCAAGGGAATTAGGGGAATAGGTTATTCTTTTAAGGGATTTGTCTAGCGAGAGAGCGTGTTTTAAGTTGGTTGAGGTTTTAGTGCTAACAACTACGTGACTTTTTGATTGGTTGCGGATTTGATTGCTGAAACGTAAATTACAGAAAAGTAAATACTGAAAATACAAAAGAGACTTACAGTGGGTGATGCGTGATTGGTAAGTCCTCCGGATTGTGAGCAGTTGATGGTTGTAGTTGATCGAACAGTAAAAGTACAGACAGGGGGGTTTTGTAATTGCGAGAGAAGTATTCGGTCTTGGGGGGCCTTGTATTATATCCTGTTCATTCTTTTAGTAACCCTTCTAAGTATTCAAACGTATATTGAGGCCCTTTCGTAGCGCTCAATAAACTCTTGTTCTAAGCGATACTAATTCCTTCTTTCGAAGTATCTTAGCAGTAAGTGCATCCATTTGGTCCCTTTGGTCCAGTTTCCAAATGGTTTTTAAGATAGATCGAACTCCTCAGATAAGCTTTGCCCTTTCGTAGCTTCCACTTATCCGAGTATGTTCACGAATTCCCACAGTAGAGTTTTGCCCTTTCGTAGCTTCCACTCTACCTTGGAAATTCTGACCTTATAAATGGCACATAGAACAAGTTTTGAATACAGAGAAATGAAACTAAACGAAGTAAAACATTTTATAAAACAAGAACTCCCCTTCAACCGAATGAAGAGTTTAGTTACGAATATCCATGGAGTTGGACATCATAACTAGGATATTGAAGAGAATACTCAAGAACAAACAGGAGTAAAGAGAGAAGAGAAAGAGATTACTCAAGAACAAACAGGAGTAACTCTTGAACTGTAACTGAAAACTTGAGTACTCAAGAACCGACAGGAGTACTCAAGATCGAACTAAAGTATTTGAGAACAAACTAAACTTTTATTAATATCAAAACCAAACTTTACATAGTAACAAACTTAGAGAGATAAGTGGAATGGATTGTGGATGGTGGGATTTGTGTGGATGATTTGAAATGGGAAGGATGGCTTGGTATTTATAGCCATGGAGGAGAGAAATGGATGGCCAAGATGAGGGCAAGTGGTTTGGCATCCAAGGGTGGAGATGAGGGGAAGAAGGAGAGGAGGGCAAGTGTCACAAGGGGAGAGGAGGAGGGCAAAGCCGCCGGCGGCTTTGGGCATGGATGGAGGAGAGGGTGACATGTGGTGGAAGGGGAGAGGAGGAGAGGTGGTTGTGAGGGCAAAGTCGCCGGTCCATGTGGCATGAGGAGAGTGGTTTGTGAGTTTTGTGCAGTTTGCACAAAATTATCAGTGTATTTCAGCTCCAGATTGCCTTCGGTTTCTCTTCGGTTTGATTTGTTTTGAATGATTCCAAGTCAGGATCTTTAGATTTCTTCATTCAGCGTCTGATCTTGACCTTGGATTGTCTCCTGATATCTTTTCTGTGCTAAAAGCTCTTCCTTAGCGTGTATTCTCTCTAAGCTCTGAAATACCCTGTAGAAATGTATCGGGACTAAAACATCGAAGTTAGATAGACAAACAGTCTAATTTGGTGGGTTTAACTGTGTTTATGATTCATACAATTGTGGTCCATCAGATAACCCCACACTTTTAGTTGTTCGTCCCGAACAATGCTTTATAAGGGCGTTACTAAGTAAGTTGGTTAAAATATGAAAGTAAGATAATGGTACTCGATTTCTCCTAATTCATGCATTACTACTTGTTACTAAATAAAACTGCGTAAATAAGTAGAAGAAACTTGATACTTGTACCTTTGTGCTGGGATGCAAATTAATTCGGATGTTTCGGGAGATAGCCCTTTTCAGGCTCCTGGACTACACCTTCGGGATCGTCTCGCACTATATGGTTTTCTTGTAGCTTTCTCTAGCACGTGATTCGATTCAGGTTTCAGTGAGTTCAGTACTTTGATTACTTTTGGCGAGGGACTGCTTTTTGTAGTGAATTGGCCTTTGGCCTTTGATTTGACGCTTTGAGTTCTTCACTTTTGTTCGGTTAAAACCTTCACAATTTTGGGCCTGAGGCCTCTTGATTTGCTTCTTCAAGCTTTTTGCGTCTTCGTGACTTGCTAGTCCATTTTCTCAAGCCTTCTTGGGAGGTCCAATCATCGCCCGCGAGCATATGGAAATACCTCCCCGCTCCTCTCGTCTTCGTCGTTTTGCGCGGGTCAAGATGAGGGTCGCTCATCTATTTTCTCGGCTATTTTGACTAGAGAGAGGACGGTCTGATTCCCGTCCTCGCCTTTGCATAGATGCTTCCTGGCGGAGTTGACTTCAATTATTCACTGAAACCTGAAGTGCAGCCTCCACTGACTTCGAAAACCATATAGTTTGATCTGATCTTTCAAGTGCTTGCCAAGCCCCTCTAGGGCAATTTCTATCAACTCCACATCCCTAGTTTATCTCGGCACAAAAGACAAATGAGAAGTTACATTCTAAGTTTTTAAATAGTTTGCATTTTCACAAGGTTGATGCATGAATTATGATCTATCTTTTTCACATTCTTAAGTTCATATTTTCAAAAAGATACTATTTAAAAAGAAAAGAAAAACATGCAGATGGTTCTCACCCCACACTTTTGAACGAAGGCGTGCCTTAGTTCAAAAGTCATGCAAATATATACAAAAGAAGGAAATGACATTAAGGAAAAAGAAGAACAGAACTCCCTTTTACTGTGTCGTGGAAATGACATGGCATGAGGCTGGATAATCGAGGGAGTCTGGCTGGGGCCTCGAACTCTCAGCGCAGGCCCGGTAAATTCACGGAAGCTGCCTGGCTGATCCGGTCTTGCTCCAAACTTAATTCCTACATGAAAGATATTCCTTCTATACAAAAAGTGGGTGAGAGCGCTTATTGGAAATTTAAATGACAGAAATTAAAAGTGCAGAAAAGTAAGATAGTGTCGGGTTACCTCCCGACCAGTGCACTTGTTTAACGTCGTTGGCTCGACAGTACCTTGTTTTTGATCATTGGTTGGGATCCCATGGGTGGCTCAGGTTGAATTTTTGTGGGGTTATGCTGGCTTCCGGATTGATTTTTCCTAGCTTTTTGCTGGATGAAGCACTTGGATCAGGATTCCATTCTTCTAAAGGTTTTGCGCGGCTATCACCATAAATGTTATAATATGAGGTTCTGCCACTGAATGCGAGTGATAATGAACCCTTGCCCATGTTGATCTTGGCTCCAGTTGTGTAAAGGAATGGTCGTCCTAATATGACTGTAGGAGGATCTTTCTTGCCGGTTTCTTGGATTGGTATCACGTAAAAGTCCGTAGGAACAATGACATTTCCAACATGGAGCAGAAAGCTTTCTAGCACTCCAACAGGTTGAATACACGTCTTGTCTCCTAACTCGAGGGATATTATTGGTGACTTCAATGGACCAAGCTCTAAAGCGTAATAAAGAGGGTATGGCAGAATGTTGACCGAGGCCCCAAGATCTATTAGGCAATGATGAATTGGGGTTTTGCCGAAAACACATGTTACTGTGAAGGCTCCTGGGTCCTTGCTCATTTCTAGATATACCTCAGGGCTCCAAGTGAAGCGCTTTCTTGTTATCAGGTCATTTTGTTTCTTGATTTTTTCCTCATTCTCTTGGGTCACCTGATTTTCTGGGTAAATGCCTTGTTTTGGAGCATAGATGTTAGATGGAAAGTCTCTCCTGAGATTGTCAGAGTCTGAGCTTCCATAATCAGTATGCTTGGTCCATGTTCCATTGTTGATGGATTGGTCTTCTTTCAGCGCCTCTTTTATAACTGACATTGTTACCATGCAAAGATTTGCCTTTGGATTCTGAATGATCTGCGAAGGGAGTCTGCCAGGTTCGCTAGTGACCGTTGATATTACTGTGGCGAGATGAGATATTTGTTTAGTCAATTCTGAAATTGCCCCGTCAATTTTTTCCTGATATTGGTGTAGCGCAGTTCCCAATTGTTTAATGTTTCCTGCCAACTCCTTCATGTATGGCCGGTTGGCACCTTTGTTCTTTTGGAAGTTCTGTCTTTTGCCAAGCGACCTTAAGCATGCGACCTTTCTAACCCTCTTTTTTATGGCAGAGATGATTGGCCGTCCTTGGTCCTTACACCATTTAGGAGGCTCTTCTTGACTTGTGACGAGGGGCAGCTCCTTCGTTGGTTGTTTTGGCTCATGCATTTCTTTCAACTCGCCTGGCACTGTATCATTGATCACCCCATCTCTGGTGGCTGTGATATACTTAGAAAACAAGGGGTCAAGTCAGGGGACTTCCACCACAAGGGCCAGGTCTGTCTCGGGAATATTGGCAGCGAGCATTGGTTTGAGTGGCTCGGCCAGTTTGGCAATGAGGATCGGGCCCGTCTTTGCTAGTTCTTCTTTGGTTATTTGCGAGTCCTCATCCTCAGTTGATCCTTTTGACTCTAATATTGGTTCCTTTAGAGCCGCCTCCACGTCCATTACTACCCTTGTATCGATGTATTCTTTCTGCTTTGTTGCGGGTAAGCTCGTAATAGGTGTGGTGTCGGGTTTGTTTTGTACTGAGTCCACTTCCATTGTCGGTGCCTTATTTTTAGTTTGGTGCAACTGACCCTGTTTTGTGTTCTTTGCCAAGTCATTTATGAGGCGCCAGGCTTCACCTATGGTTAACTTCCTGAGTGAACGCCCCGCTATATCATTAAATCTTTTCCGCTCAAGTGGCATCATTCCACCGAGAAATATTTGAAGAAGATTGAGTCTGGTGAATCCATGGTGCGGGTAGCTCTCTCTCATGGAGTCAAAGCTTGCCAAGTACTCGTCCAAAGTTTCGTTCTGCGATTGCTTAGTGCTGATAATCTCTTCGCGGAGCAGCGAAACATACGCCTCATTGTTCCAAGGCTCGTGTTCGTAGTAGGAAGGCATGGCGAATCCTTTAAAAGAGCAACTACCCAATAACTAATTCCCCGGCAACGGCGCCAATTTGACAGAACCGCTCGTCGTTAAAGCGATTTGTGCAAATAAATTTATAATAGTCCGCTACTCGCAACTATACTACTAGGTAGTACTTGGTAAGTAGGGGTCGAACCCAAGGGAATTAGGGGAATAGGTTATTCTTTTAAGGGATTTGTCTAGCGAGAGAGCGTGTTTTAAGTTGGTTGAGGTTTTAGTGCTAACAACTACGTGACTTTTTGATTGGTTGCGGATTTGATTGCTGAAACGTAAATTACAGAAAAGTAAATACTGAAAATACAAAGGAGACTTACAGTGGGTGATGCGTGATTGGTAAGTCCTCCGGATTGTGAGCAGTTGATGGTTGTAGTTGATCGAACAGTAAAAGTACAGACAGGGGGGTTTTGTAATTGCGAGAGAAGTATTCGGTCTTGGGGGGCCTTGTATTATATCCTGTTCATTCTTTTAGTAACCCTTCTAAGTATTCAAACGTATATTGAGGCCCTTTCGTAGCGCTCAATAAACTCTTGTTCTAAGCGATACTAATTCCTTCTTTCGAAGTATCTTAGCAGTAAGTGCATCCATTTGGTCCCTTTGGTCCAGTTTCCAAATGGTTTTTAAGATAGATCGAACTCCTCAGATAAGCTTTGCCCTTTCGTAGCTTCCACTTATCCGAGTATGTTCACGAATTCCCACAGTAGAGTTTTGCCCTTTCGTAGCTTCCACTCTACCTTGGAAATTCTGACCTTATAAATGGCACATAGAACAAGTTTTGAATACAGAGAAATGAAACTAAACGAAGTAAAACATTTTATAAAACAAGAACTCCCCTTCAACCGAATGAAGAGTTTAGTTACGAATATCCATGGAGTTGGACATCATAACTAGGATATTGAAGAGAATACTCAAGAACAAACAGGAGTAAAGAGAGAAGAGAAAGAGATTACTCAAGAACAAACAGGAGTAACTCTTGAACTGTAACTGAAAACTTGAGTACTCAAGAACCGACAGGAGTACTCAAGATCGAACTAAAGTATTTGAGAACAAACTAAACTTTTATTAATATCAAAACCAAACTTTACATAGTAACAAACTTAGAGAGATAAGTGGAATGGATTGTGGATGGTGGGATTTGTGTGGATGATTTGAAATGGGAAGGATGGCTTGGTATTTATAGCCATGGAGGAGAGAAATGGATGGCCAAGATGAGGGCAAGTGGTTTGGCATCCAAGGGTGGAGATGAGGGGAAGAAGGAGAGGAGGGCAAGTGTCACAAGGGGAGAGGAGGAGGGCAAAGCCGCCGGCGGCTTTGGGCATGGATGGAGGAGAGGGTGACATGTGGTGGAAGGGGAGAGGAGGAGAGGTGGTTGTGAGGGCAAAGTCGCCGGTCCATGTGGCATGAGGAGAGTGGTTTGTGAGTTTTGTGCAGTTTGCACAAAATTATCAGTGTATTTCAGCTCCAGATTGCCTTCGGTTTCTCTTCGGTTTGATTTGTTTTGAATGATTCCAAGTCAGGATCTTTAGATTTCTTCATTCAGCGTCTGATCTTGACCTTGGATTGTCTCCTGATATCTTTTCTGTGCTAAAAGCTCTTCCTTAGCGTGTATTCTCTCTAAGCTCTGAAATACCCTGTAGAAATGTATCGGGACTAAAACATCGAAGTTAGATAGACAAACAGTCTAATTTAGTGGGTTTAACTGTGTTTATGATTCATACAATTGTGGTCCATCAATGTGATTTCCTTGTCATTGATGGGTGTGATTTCTCATTTGTGAAGAAGTGTTTGTCATCATCAAAAAGGAGGGATTTGTTGGACCCTTTGTGTTTTGATGATAACAAACACTTAGCTAATATCTGACTTGAGTATGCAGAAATCACAAATCTGTCTGAGATGTCGCAACGTCCAGACTGTCTGAGAGAAACGATGACTGGTCTTCCCTTAGAGAGCTTGGCACTGCAACAGAGATGAGATCTGCGTGAGAGATGAGATCACTACCGAGATCGTGCTTGGATCAGCGCTGCGGAGTGGGCTGTAAGCAAAGCCCAGCAGCGGATGGATACGGAATCTGGGAGTGTATGAGCAAAATATACTCAAGATACGATATGGAGATATACAAGCTGGATAAGAGTTAATGAGCAAGATATACTCAAGATACGATATGGAGATATGCGAGCTGGATACGAGTTAATGAGCAAGATATACTCAAGATACGATATGGAGATATACAACCTGGATATGGAATGGGAATAACTGATTTAGTTAATATATGACAATATCTTAACCAAATCAAATCTCTAAGATAGAGATCGAATCTCCGATGTAGATCAAATCTGATGGGTCACTATAAAAGAAAGGGCAGCTCAACTGGTTGAAGTTCGGCTGTTTAGAGAGAGCAAACGGAGATTGGAAGCTGCGATCAATTCTGATAGTCGACAGAGTACTCGTTGTGTGCGGTCGAGAGTAAGATCGAGTTATTTGGTATTCGAATTGAGTAGAATTGGTTCACTGTCACTGAGTGAGACAGATTGTAACATTCTACAAGCATATTCGTCAAGTAATAACATCGATCTTGAAACCCTTCTGGAACTTTCCAGAAGGTAAGTGGTTTTCAGCCTGTTGCACGGATGCAATAAGGTTTCCACTACAAAACTGTGAGTACTTACTTTCTGGACTTTATTTCCTGCACTTAAGTTACTTTCCGATGCTTTCTGTCTGAGAGATACCACGTAGTGATCTCCCTTACACAGAAGGCTAACCTTACGGCAACAAAGAAAATAAAAATCTTTTGTTGAAGATTTCCAAATATATCTAGTGGAAGGAACTAGAAATGAGATTGGTTCTCAATACATGTATTGTCATGGTATTGAGAATGACCCTAGAACATTTGGTGAAGCAATACAATCCCAATATGTATCATTTTGGAAAGAAGCCATAAGTGATGAGATGGATTCAGTCTTGGGCAATAATACTTGGATTTTGGTTGATTTACCACAGGGTTGTAAACCTTTGTGAAATAAATGGATCTTCAAACACAAGATGAAAGTGGATGGTACCATTGATAAGTTTAAAGCAAGATTGATTATCCAAGGCTCTAGACCAAAGTATGGAACCGACTACTTTGATACTTATGCACCGGTTCTGCGAATTTCAACAATTAGATTGTTGGTGGCTCTAGGATCTATTTATAATTTGCTTGTGTATCAAATGAATGTAAAGACAGTATTCCTAAATAGGGAGTTGTGGCTTTGGCACAATCTCATTACATATAGAAAGTGATAAAGAGGTTCAATTATTTTGAGTGCCATCCGGCAAGCACTCCATTTGATTCCTCGATTCGCCTATTTCCTAATATGGAAAATCCCGAGTCTCAACTTGAATATCCAAGAGTCAATGGGAGTTTAATGTATGTCATGACAACTACAAGACCCGAAATTGCATTTGTAGTGGGTAAGCAAAGTTGTTACACTAATAATCCTAGTGTGCAACATTGGCAAGCGATTTATAGGGTACTACGTTACCTCAAGGGGGTCATGAACCTTTGTGTAATGTACTATGATTTTTACTCGGTAATAAAGGGATATTGAGATGCAAGTTGGATCTCAAATGAAGAGGATCATTCCTCTAAAGGTGGATGTGTATTTCTACTTGGGGGAGGTGCCATTTCGTGGGTTTCCAAGAAACAACTTGCATCACAAGTGCAACAGTGGAATTTGAATTTGTTTACTTAGCCGCTGCTGCAAAAGAAGTAGAGTGGTTAAGAATTATGATTTATGAGATTCTATTATGGGAAAAACCGATATCACCATTGTCAACACATTGTTGTAATAGCGTTGCGACAATAGCTAAGACATATAGTCATGTATACAATTGGAAATCACGATACTTGAATGTGAGACATAGTGTAGTAATAGAGCTCATTATGCATGGGGTACTTTTGGTTGATTTGTTAGGTCAAAACAAAATTTAGCTGATCACTTGTCAGAGAGATTAGCTAGAGACTTGGTTTCTAATTTGGTAATGGGGATGAGATTAAGACCTGTATAGTTTTATAGTGGCGGGATACCCAATTCGTATCTAACTAGCGTTAGTAATAAATTCAATGTGGAAAGCTTACACCTAGAATATTGATGAACACAAGTAATTATTCATATGTGTTTGTTCATGAACTACTATTCATATGTTGAAGATGAACACTTTTTGATAGTTCCTTTAAAAAATTGCTAGTTGTAGGAGCACAATGAGGTGACTCACCTACTTAAGGATTTACCTACATGAACGTGAAGTTTCTGGTCGCTTCGTGAAATTTTGAGTTTAAATACGTCCGTGAATGGATAGGGGCTCAATGGCCATAAAGAGCCAAATAAAAACTTTAGAGTTTGGAAACTAGCTCATGTGTGTGTTATCTTCAGGTACCCAGATGGATTGACTGGTTGAATCTTGTAAAGACACCATGATTTCCGGGTATTTGGAATGTGTATTGCACTAAGTAGAAATTCAACCCTCGTGACATTTTTGTTTAGGCATGAGGTTCTAAATAAAAGGTATTCTGGAAAAAAGTCAACCTAAAATTGGGAGGCTGGTTGGGGATTTTAGGGAATCTAAAACTATTTACATTGTACAATTCGGGAAGTCTCTGTGCACAAATTAAGTGCTTAACGTGTCCGCACGCAGATGCTAAAATGTACATGGGGTGCGGCCCTAAAGTGATCTGCGTGCGCAGTTGACGTTAGTGCGTCATCCCATAAGGACCGCGACCGCATGGCATTTTATATGTGCCGCGCGCGGCACTTAAAATGCATTTTGGGCACGGAGCTAAAATGTGTTGCGGGCGCGCGACATCTGCAGAATGGGTCAGGCTCTTCGCTTAGAGTCACATCCATTGCTCGTATCTGTTCATCTCATATACATATGAGGCCAAACCCTGAATATACTGAAAAACTCACTTTTCTTTCTAGAATCCTTTAAACCCTTAAGCGTGCATCTTATTTATAGCCTAAATTAGAAGCGTAGATTTGTCTTATCTCTTTTTGAGTTTTGCGACAACCCAAGGCTCACATAATGGGTTGACATTTTGACTTCAAAAAGTGATTGCGCGATTCAAATCGATATCCGTTGTTGTTGTCAATCAGTCCCTGAAGGTTCATTTGAAGAATCCTCGATCGAAGACATGTGTAGCTTTTATAAGGCAATAACTAGAAGCTGCAAAGTCTAGCCTAGCGAAGAACTAATACGAAGGTTATACTTATACAACATTTAGACTGCTGCAACTTTCAAAAAATATAAATACAATTAAAATGCAGATTAGTTCCACTGAAGCATCTCTTTACTAGTTTGGCAATGCAACTGTAGTTGTCTAGTTTAGAAAAAGACACCATCAATCTATTTTGAAACACCCCAAGAATCTCCAACTTGATTACAAATAAGAAATAGTTTGTTGCTCTATTACGGTTCTTACATCTCCAAGCAACAACATGATATGCAAACAATGAACAAAGAAGCTAAAACTGAATAAATTTTTATCTTAGTTAATTTGAGAAGAGGATAACCCATTTAAAAGTACCTCAGTCTCTAAATATGACAGAATCTGCTATATCAAGCAATTGCGTCAAGCAATCGGGCGAGAACTTTCTTGCAAACAGGAATGAATAACTTGAATTTGATTTGCGCAATGTATGTATAAGCTTGGGCGAGATTTCAGATGGTCCGTATGTATGAGGATGTCCATCGACGCTATCAGTCCAATTCACCCTGGTAAGTGTGTAACGGCTACAACCATCGGGATCCTCCATCGATATAAGTGTTGGAAAATAATGCTCCTCTGGATAACATGAATTAAAATTCAAACTGTTGAAACCCTCAGGTTTTGATGAATGACAAACACTTATCTAATATGACATTTTAGTGTGCAGAAATCAAACAAAGACTAATTGCAGGTTGAAGCAATTACAAGCAATTACTTTAGCAGATTAAATGGGAGAGTTAATCAAGACTTAAATGCAGATTGAAGATCATAAGCAAGCCATTTGAGGTGAGTCAATTGGAAATTCAAACGAGGCATTCAAGACAGATTGAAGATCAAATGAAGAGCCGTTTGAATTGATAAGGAAAGCAATTAAAGACAGATTTAATTGCTGATTGAAGCAAGCATAAATAGCAGATTTACTCAAAGAATTAATTGCTGATTTATGCCTAAAAGGAAAGCAATTGACGAGAGTTTGAATTGATGGTTGAAGAACAAACGAAGAATCTTCTAGCCGTTTGCATGACCAACGTCTAGAAATACATTCAAGAGGAAAGCATTTACTTCTATCAATGAGGCGAGTAAAGTACATCAATGAGGCCGAATATGAAGAAGCAAGATGTACCTCCACTCTATATAAGGCAGTTGAAAGCACAAATTAGAGCGCGCGAAAATAGAGAGAAAAAGCTACGACATTTGAAGCAAAGGTTTGCTGAGAAAGAAAACGCACGGAGGCGAGAAGCTCGAACAGATTCACTCTATCGGATTGAGCAGTAGTCATCAAAATAGAGTCGAGTTATAAGATCTATTTTGTAAACTCTGCAAGTACATCGGAATAAAGGGTAATCAGTTCGCAAATCCTTTCAGAGCAATCTGAAAGGTAGTGGTTTTTACTTTATCACTATTGTGATAAAGTTTTCCACTCTACATAAGTGCGTATTTACTTTCGTCATTATTTTCTTGCAAAAATATTTCCGCTGCTATCTGACCATCAGACGGAAACACACTCTGTGACTTCCGTCTGACAGATTTCTAACAGTAACGATCCAACACGTGGTATCAGAGCCGAGTGCTCTAGATTTATTTGTTAGCTTTGCAGGAAAAAACATGTCGATTCACGATTCCTTCTGGAAACCGCCACTACTGAAACCAGGACAATTCGACTGGTGGAAGGACCAATTTGAGGCCCATGTCTGTTCTTTGGATGGACAACTCTGGATGATCCTCGAGACAGGTCCATTGCCCATCCCACTGGACATTACAGATCTCGACAAACCAGTAGAAAAATCCAAGGACAACTACACAGATGAGGACTACAAGTGTCTGGAAAAGAACGCCCGAGCAAAGAAAGTCCTTTACATGGCCCTCTCTCCTGGTGATCAAATCAAAGTGGCAATGTACAAAACCGCCAAAGACATGTATGATGGATTGGTAAGACTGTACGGGGGAAATGAAGACATCAAAAGAAATCGGATTCTGGCCGCCACCAAGGACTATGAAACTGTCATGCAAAAGAAAGACGAATCCTTGGAAGACTTTTACACTAGGTTCCAAGTCATAGTCGGACAGCTGGAGTTCTTGAACGAGACGCTTCCCGAATGGAAAATCACGCATCAATTCATGCAGGCCTTAAATTCAAAATGGGATCAAGTAACCTTAGCACTACAGGCTCAAAGAGGGATCAAAGACACTACACTGGAAGAGCTGGTAGCAAATCTCCAAAGTCAAGCTGGAATTGTGGAAAGAAAGATGGCAAGAAGACAGACTGATAAGTCTCAGGCCGTTGCCCTAAAAGTTGAAAAAGCCCTCGCACAAGCAACCGGGTCATCAAATGAAGAGGAGGATGAAATAGCTCTACTAACAAGAGCCCTCACTAGAGCCAACTTCGGCAGAGGACGGAACTCCAAATCAGACGGAAATCGAGGTAATTCCTTCAGGGGGAACAGGGATTCTGGAAATTCCTCCAGAGGGAACAAGAATGCTGGGTCAAATGAAAATGGAAGGAACTCAGGACAGAAGGAAGAAAGAACGTGCTATCACTGCCAGAAGAAGGGACATCTCTCCAAGGACTGCTACAGTAAAAAGAAAGGAGAGCCGCCCGCCCAGAAAGAAGAAGAATCCGCCCCCAAACAAGCTCATGCCATGTTTGCGGTATGGGGAGACTCGGATGAAGACAGCGATGATGGAATCAACACAAAGGATGCTTGCTTGATGGCTCACTCCTCAAATAATGAGGTAATTGACGATGATTCTTTTGTTGATAAAGTATTCTCTGAATCTGATCTTGCAGAAACAATTGCTAAAGTTCTGGAAAAAAACCGAGAGCTAGAAGACAGAATTGAAGAAATGCAACAGGATCATCGCGATGATATTGCAGAAAACCGCCTTTGGTCAACCAAGGCCATGCGTCTTGAAAAGGAGAAGGCAGAACATGTGTGCATGTGTGATACATGTAAGGGAAGAAAGGAAGAGGTCAGTGAGATCAGCAATAGTCCAAGACAAATGACCCTAGGAAACAGTGAGCTAACGGACTTCCAAGCTAAGATTGAAGAGCTAACTGATGAACTGAACCAGCTCAGATGAGATAATGAAGAACTACTTCAGACAGTGCAAAGTCTAAGACTCGGGGATACCGCAAAGAAGGAGAATTGGCTCCGTGAGCTTGAAGCAAAAAGGGTAGAGGAACTAAAGACGGATTTCAAGAAAACGTTCGTCTGCCCAGGGCTGGGCTATGAAGCTGAAAAAGGAAAGGGAAAGATGACAGAACAAGGAGAATGCTCTCGCCAGGAAAGACGACCACAAACCATCAGACGGACAGAGAGGGAAGACCGGTCACAGAAGGAATTCAATATTCACGACAAGGACTCTGTCCCCTACAAGGCTCCAAAAGGCTATTAAATCTGGATGAATATGAATCAGAGTCATAAGCCCTCAAAGAGAAACTTTCATGCTAGAAAGGCAAAGACGACAGTTCCACCCGGTAGAAGCAAGTACGTAAATCTTCTATGCCAGAGAATCTGCTGGAAATGTGGGCAGTCTGGACACTACAGAGCTGAATGCCAAAGACTAAGGGAAATAGATGAGAGGAATAGCCGCTGGATGAATGCTAAAAGACGTCCCTCAAATGACGTCCATCGGAGGAAAGTCAACACCTACAGGGAGAAAAACAGAAGCGATCACTTCCGTCCGCACCATAATCCGGCCATCTTTTGCAAACCAAGGAAGACGCCCATGCGAAAGATAGACTTGACTAACTATGATGCTCATTAGTCTTACTACTCCGTTCCTATTGCAAAATTCATCCCTAAGCCCAGTAAGCCCAAGCTTGTCTGGGTTCGTAAAAACTGATCTTTCTTTTGCAGAATGGAGTGAGGTCCCATCCCTGGTACTTGGACAGCGGATGCTCAAGACATATGACGGGAAATCCAGAATGGTTCGACTCACTCCACAAAACTTCCGTAGATAGCATAATCTTCGGAAACAAAAGCAAGGGAAATGTGACTGCAATAGGAGAGGTAAGAATTTCGGATACCATCCGAATCAAACAGGTCAGTCTAGTAGAAAACTTGAAATACAATCTACTAAGTGTGTCTCAGTTATGTCAATATGGCAAAAATCGTGTTACATTCAATTCTAATGATTGTTTTGTAAGAAGCAATGAGACAGGGAAGACAGTCCTAAGAGGAATCCGTGTGAACGAAATTTACATTGTCGACCCAGAATTTGTCCCAGAAGAGGAACTGTGCCTGGTAGCATTGCTGAAAACACCATCCTCTGGCATAGGAGGTTTGGACATGCAAGCGTGAAACTACTGCATAAACTCCATCAGAAGGAATTGGTGGTTGGTTTACCCAAGATGGAAAGTGCATCAGCACAGGTATGTAGTGCATGTGTCACAGGGAAGCAGGCACGGACATCATTCACATCAAAGCAAACTGTGAGCACCTCTGCACCATTGGACATGGTTCACATGGACTTGTGTGGACCTGTAAACTGATGAGTCGAGTTTTCGACACATTTATGGTCATTCTTCACTATAGTTTTGAGTCGTTTCCGACTTTATTTTGATGTCATTTGACCTCTATGTCTACATTTTAGGTAGAAAACAAGTTTCCCCCATGGTCAAGGCCTATATATGAAGATTGGTTGAAAAACAGAAGTTTCGGCGCAAAATATGGAGTTTCGGGGCAATACCGAGCATATTGACCATTGCATCTTGTTTTGGACCTAGAGGGCTCGTCCGACCTCCGAATTGGTTGATTCAAAGCTTGTTGGAAAGCTAACTCAAAGGGCTACAACTCCCTAAGAGACTTCAAGACCAAATGCCGGGAAGGCAACCAAAAAGGCCCCAGTCGATCGACTGAAACTCCAGTCGGTCGACTGGAAAAACGAAGAATGTGGGGGGCTCTGAAACTTCATTAAGTCGATCGACTGGGAGTCAAGGCCAGTCAAGCCTATCCCCAGTCGATCGACTGGAGGGAAAACTCAGTTTCTATGCCCAAATTTCAGCCGAATCTATAAAGGGAAAGGAAGGGTTTTGGACCAAGTGTGGACGTTTTTGGGGAAAAGAACATTGGAAAAGAGGCTCATACAAGGTCATTCAACATCATCCAACCAAGGAGAAGTGAAGATCAAGGGAGTTCAAGGATTAATCATCCTATTTCTATCCCTCTTCTACTCTACTTGTTGTGTAAAAACCCTACTCACACCATGTTGTCTTACATGATGTGTGAGTAGTGGATCTTGTGTTTAGAGGGTCTTATGACTCTCCTTGGTACTCTTGATCATGTATATACATTGATATTCATATAGATGATTGTTGATTTCATTTTCTCTTGTGTTATGAATGTTATGCACTCTAGGTGTTCGACAAAATGCCTAAGTGACAATTTGGACCTAAAACTCGAACCTAGGACTTGGAAACCCTTGGGGATAGTTCTAGGATGGAGAAAATGATATATATCTTGAATCATGTATATGAACCTTAGAAAGTTGATTTCATTTTACTATGATCTTCATGATTGACATGTCTCTAAGTGTTTGATAAAATGCCTAAGTGACATGTTTATGTTAGAATTATGATCTAAGTATTGAGAGATCTTAGTGATGGTTTGGATATAGTAAAATTGAACTTAACCTACATTTATGAGAGTAAATGCATGGTGAGAGGTGAACTAGAACTTTATGCATATATCATTTATGAGAGTAAATGCTATATAGTGGATCAACACCCTTTAATTAGTGAGATCCTAACTAAGATGGCTTGACTAGGATTAGATATGCGTGATTGCCTAATTCTTAGTCTAAGCTAGGTTTAAAACCTATCAACTCATACTTAATTGAACTCTTGTATGCATGATCATTGAGAATTTGCCAAGGAGAGGAGTAAGTCCTCGAAACACCTCTTACTTAACGTTTTTCCCCAATTACTAACCACATAGGATTTAGATATATTCACTCTTTATACATTTTTGTTTAGAATAGCCGAATAGAAACACAATCTTAAATAGTGCATGCGCTTGGCTTGCTCCCTTGGGTTCGACCCGGTACTTTACCGGTCAATATAAATGTTTTGACACTATATTCGATCCTCTCTTAATTGATACTATTCTAGAGGTGAAAAAGAATAGTTCGTCAAATGGCGATGAGTCGAGTTTTCGACTCATTTATGGTCATTCTTCACTATAGTTTTGGGTCGTTTCCGACTTTATTTTGATGTCATTTGACCTCTATGTCTACATTTTTGGTAGAAAACAAGTTTCCCCCATGGTCAAGGCCTATATATGAAGATTGGTAGAGTTTCGGCGCAAAACAAGGATTTTCGGGGCAATACCGAGCATATTGACCTTTGCAACTTGGTATGGACCTATAGGGCGGATCCGATGTCCGATTTGGCTGATCTTTAGCTTGTTGGAAAGCTAACTCAAAGGGCTACAACTCTCTAAGAGAAATCAAGACCAAATTCGGACGGTAAAAAACCTAAAAAGGACCCAGTCGATCGACTGGGAGTCAAGCTTAGCCCCAGTCGACCGACTGGATGAAAAAGTCAGATTTGATGCCCAGATTTCAGCCGAACCTATAAATAGAAAGGAAGTGTTTTGGACCAAGTGTGGAGGTTTTTGGGGAAAAGAACATTGGAAAAGAGGCTCATACAAGGTCATTCAACATCATCCAACCAAGGAGAAGTGAAGATCAAGGGAGTTCAAGGATTAATCATCCTATTTCTATCCCTCTTCTACTCTCTTTGTTGTGTAAAAACCCTACTCACACCATGTTGTCTTACATGATGTGTGAGTAGTGGATCTTGTGTTTAGAGGGTCTTATGACTCTTCTTGGTACTCTTGATCATGTATATACATTGATATTCATATAGATGATTGTTGATTTCATTTTCTCTTGTGTTATGAATGTTATGCACTCTAGGTGTTCGACAAAATGCCTAAGTGACAATTTGGACCTAAAACTCGAACCTAGGACTTGGAAACCCTTGGGGATAGTTCTAGGATGGAGAAAATGATATATATCTTGAATCATGTATATGAACCTTAGAAAGTTGATTTCATTTTACTATGATCTTCATGATTGACATGTCTCTAAGTGTTTGATAAAATGCCTAAGTGACATGTTTATGTTAGAATTATGATCTAAGTATTGAGAGATCTTAGTGATGGTTTGGATATAGTAAAATTGAACTTAACCTACATTTATGAGATTAAAGGCATGGTGAGAGGTGAACTAGAACTTTATGCATATAGCATTTATGAGAGTAAATGCTATATAGTGGATCAACACCCTTTAATTAGTGAGATCCTAACTAAGATGGCTTGACTAGGATTAGATATGCGTGATTGCCTAATTCTTAGTCTAAGCTAGGTTTAAAACCTATCAACTCATACTTAATTGAACTCTTGTATGCATGATCATTGAGAATTTGCCAAGGAGAGGAGTAAGTCCTCGAAACACCTCTTACTTAACGTTTTTCCCCAATTACTAACCACATAGGATTTAGATATATTCACTCTTTATACATTTTTGTTTAGAATAGCCGAATAGAAACACAATCTTAAATGGTGCATGCGCTTGGCTTGCTCCCTTGGGTTCGACCCGGTACTTTACCGGTCAATATAAATGTTTTGACACTATATTCGATCCTCTCTTCATTGATACTATTCTAGAGGTGAAAAAGAATAGTTCGTCAAATGGCGATGAGTCGAGTTTTCGACTCATTTATGGTCATTCTTCACTATAGTTTTGGGTCATTTCCGACTTTATTTTGATGTCATTTGACCTCTATGTCTACATTTTTGGTATAAAACAAGTGTCCCCCATGGTCAAGGCCTATATATGAAGATTGGTTGAGTTTCGGCGCAAAACAAGGATTTTCGGGGCAATACCGAGCATATTGACCTTTGCAACTTGGTATGGACCTATAGGGCGGATCCGATGTCCGATTTGGCTGATCTTTAGCTTGTTGGAAATCTAACTCAAAGGGCTACAACTCTCTAAGAGAAATCAAGACCAAATTCGGACGGGAAAACCCTAAAAAGGACCCAGTCGATCGACTGGGAGTCAAGCTTAGCCCCAGTCGACCGACTGGATGAAAAAGTCAGATTTGATGCCCAGATTTCAGCCGAACCTATAAATAGAAAGGAAGGGTTTTGGACCAAGTGTGGAGGTTTTTGGGGAAAAGAACATTGGAAAAGAGGCTCATACAAGGTCATTCAACATCATCCAACCAAGGAGAAGTGAATATCAAGGGAGTTCAAGGATTAATCATCCTATTTCTATCCCTCTTCTACTCTACTTGTTGTGTAAAAACCCTACTCACACCATGTTGTCTTACATGATGTGTGAGTAGTGGATCTTGTGTTTAGAGGGTCTTATGACTCTCCTTGGTACTCTTGATCATGTATATACATTGATATTCATATAGATGATTGTTGATTTCATTTTCTCTTGTGTTATGAATGTTATGCACTCTAGGTGTTCGACAAAATGCCTAAGTGACAATTTGGACCTAAAACTCGAACCTAGGACTTGGAAACCCTTGGGGATAGTTCTAGGATGGAGAAAATGATATATATCTTGAATCATGTATATGAACCTTAGAAAGTTGATTTCATTTTACTATGATCTTCATGATTGACATGTCTCTAAGTGTTTGATAAAATGCCTAAGTGACATGTTTATGTTAGAATTATGATCTAAGTATTGAGAGATCTTAGTGATGGTTTGGATATAGTAAAATTGAACTTAACCTACATTTATGAGAGTAAATGCATGGTGAGAGGTGAACTAGAACTTTATGCATATAGCATTTATGAGAGTAAATGCTATATAGTGGATCAACACACTTTAATTAGTGAGATCCTAACTAAGATGGCTTGACTAGGATTAGATATGCGTGATTGCCTAATTCTTAGTCTAAGCTAGGTTTAAAACCTATCAACTCATACTTAATTGAACTCTTGTATGCATGATCATTGAGAATTTGCCAAGGAGAGGAGTAAGTCCTCGAAACACCTCTTACTTAACGTTTTTCCCCAATTACTAACCACATAGGATTTAGATATATTCACTCTTTATACATTTTTGTTTAGAATAGCCGAATAGAAACACAATCTTAAATAGTGCATGCGCTTGGCTTGCTCCCTTGGGTTCGACCCGGTACTTTACCGGTCAATATAAATGTTTTGACACTATATTCGATCCTCTCTTAATTGATACTATTCTAGAGGTGAAAAAGAATAGTTCGTCAAATGGCGATGAGTCGAGTTTTCGACTCATTTATGGTCATTCTTCACTATAGTTTTGGGTCGTTTCCGACTTTATTTTGATGTCATTTGACCTCTATGTCTACATTTTTGGTAGAAAACAAGTTTCCCCCATGGTCAAGGCCTATATATGAAGATTGGTTGAGTTTCGGCGCAAAACAAGGATTTTCGGGGCAATACCGAGCATATTGACCTTTGCAACTTGGTATGGACCTATAGGGCGGATCCGATGTCCGATTTGGCTGATCTTTAGCTTGTTGGAAAGCTAACTCAAAGGGCTACAACTCTCTAAGAGAAATCAAGACCAAATTCGGACGGTAAAAAACCTAAAAAGGACCCAGTCGATCGACTGGGAGTCAAGCTTAGCCCCAGTCGACCGACTGGATGAAAAAGTCAGATTTGATGCCCAGATTTCAGCCGAACCTATAAATAGAAAGGAAGTGTTTTGGACCAAGTGTGGAGGTTTTTGGGGAAAAGAACATTGGAAAAGAGGCTCATACAAGGTCATTCAACATCATCCAACCAAGGAGAAGTGAAGATCAAGGGAGTTCAAGGATTAATCATCCTATTTCTATCCCTCTTCTACTCTACTTGTTGTGTAAAAACCCTACTCACACCATGTTGTCTTACATGATGTGTGAGTAGTGGATCTTGTGTTTAGAGGGTCTTATGACTCTCCTTGGTACTCTTGATCATGTATATACATTGATATTCATATAGATGATTGTTGATTTCATTTTCTCTTGTGTTATGAATGTTATGCACTCTAGGTGTTCGACAAAATGCCTAAGTGACAATTTGGACCTAAAACACGAACCTAGGACTTGGAAACCCTTGGGGATAGTTCTAGGATGGAGAAAATGATATATATCTTGAATCATGTATATGAACCTTAGAAAGTTGATTTCATTTTACTATGATCTTCATGATTGACATGTCTCTAAGTGTTTGATAAAATGCCTAAGTGACATGTTTATGTTAGAATTATGATCTAAGTATTGAGAGATCTTAGTGATGGTTTGGATATAGTAAAATTGAACTTAACCTACATTTATGAGAGTAAATGCATGGTGAGAGGTGAACTAGAACTTTATGCATATAGCATTTATGAGAGTAAATGCTATATAGTGGATCAACACCCTTTAATTAGTGAGATCCTAACTAAGATGGCTTGACTAGGATTAGATATGCGTGATTGCCTAATTCTTAGTCTAAGCTAGGTTTAAAACCTATCAACTCATACTTAATTGAACTCTTGTATGCATGATCATTGTGAATTTGCCAAGGAGAGGAGTAAGTCCTCGAAACACCTCTTACTTAACGTTTTTCCCCAATTACTAACCACATAGGATTTAGATATATTCACTCTTTATACATTTTTGTTTAGAATAGCCAAATAGAAACACAATCTTAAATAGTGCATGCGCTTGGCTTGCTCCCTTGGGTTCGACCCGGTACTTTACCGGTCAATATAAATGTTTTGACACTATATTCGATCCTCTCTTCATTGATACTATTCTAGAGGTGAAAAAGAATAGTTCGTCAAATGGCGATGAGTCGAGTTTTCGACTCATTTATGGTCATTCTTCACTATAGTTTTGGGTCGTTTCCGACTTTATTTTGATGTCATTTGACCTCTATGTCTACATTTTTGGTAGAAAACAAGTGTTCCCCATGGTCAAGGCCTATATATGAAGATTGGTTGAGTTTCGGCGCAAAACAAGGATTTTCGGGGCAATACCGAGCATATTGACCTTTGCAACTTGGTATGGACCTATAGGGCGGATCCGATGTCCGATTTGGCTGATCTTTAGCTTGTTGGAAAGCTAACTCAAAGGGCTACAACTCTCTAAGATAAATCAAGACCAAATTCGGACGGGAAAAAACCTAAAAAGGACCCAGTCGATCGACTGGGAGTCAAGCTTAGCCCCAGTCGACCGACTGGATGAAAAAGTCAGATTTGATGCCCAGATTTCAGCCGAACCTATAAATAGAAAGGAAGTGTTTTGGACCAAGTGTGGAGGTTTTTGGGGAAAAGAACATTGGAAAAGAGGCTCATACAAGGTCATTAAACATCATCCAACCAAGGAGAAGTGAAGATCAAGGGAGTTCAAGGATTAATCATCCTATTTCTATCCCTCTTCTACTCTACTTGTTGTGTAAAAACCCTACTCACACCATGTTGTCTTACATGATGTGTGAGTAGTGGATCTTGTGTTTAGAGGGTCTTATGACTCTCCTTGGTACTCTTGATCATGTATATACATTGATATTCATATAGATGATTGTTGATTTCATTTTCTCTTGTGTTATGAATGTTATGCACTCTAGGTGTTCGACAAAATGCCTAAGTGACAATTTGGACCTAAAACTCGAACCTAGGACTTGGAAACCCTTGGGGATAGTTCTAGGATGGAGAAAATGATATATATCTTGAATCATGTATATGAACCTTAGAAAGTTGATTTCATTTTACTATGATCTTCATGATTGACATGTCTCTAAGTGTTTGATAAAATGCCTAAGTGACATGTTTATGTTAGAATTATGATCTAAGTATTGAGAGATCTTAGTGATGGTTTGGATATAGTAAAATTGAACTTAACCTACATTTATGAGAGTAAAGGCATGGTGAGAGGTGAACTAGAACTTTATGCATATAGCATTTATGAGAGTAAATGCTATATAGTGGATCAACACCCTTTAATTAGTGAGATCCTAACTAAGATGGCTTGACTAGGATTAGATATGCGTGATTGCCTAATTCTTAGTCTAAGCTAGGTTTAAAACCTATCAACTCATACTTAATTGAACTCTTGTATGCATGATCATTGAGAATTTGCCAAGGAGAGGAGTAAGTCCTCGAAACACCTCTTACTTAACGTTTTTCCCCAATTACTAACCACATAGGATTTAGATATATTCACTCTTTATACATTTTTGTTTAGAATAGCCGAATAGAAACACAATCTTAAATGGTGCATGCGCTTGGCTTGCTCCCATGGGTTCGACCCGGTACTTTACCGGTCAATATAAATGTTTTGACACTATATTCGATCCTCTCTTCATTGATACTATTCTAGAGGTGAAAAAGAATAGTTCGTCAAATGGCGATGAGTCGAGTTTTCGACTCATTTATGGTCATTCTTCACTATAGTTTTGGGTCGTTTCCGACTTTATTTTGATGTCATTTGACCTCTATGTCTACATTTTTGGTAGAAAACAAGTTTCCCCCATGGTCAAGGCCTATATATGAAGATTGGTTGAGTTTCGGCGCAAAACAAGGATTTTCGGGGCAATACCGAGCATATTGACCTTTGCAACTTGGTATGGACCTATAGGGCGGATCCGATGTCCGATTTGGCTGATCTTTAGCTTGTTGGAAAGCTAACTCAAAGGGCTATAACTCTCTAAGAGAAATCAAGACCAAATTCGGACGGGAAAACCCTAAAAAGGACCCAGTCGATCGACTGGGAGTCAAGCTTAGCCCCAGTCGACCGACTGGATGAAAAAGTCAGATTTGATGCCCAGATTTCAGCCGAACCTATAAATAGAAAGGAAGGGTTTGGGACCAAGTGTGGAGGTTTTTGGGGAAAAGAACATTAGAAAAGAGGCTCATACAAGGTCATTCAACATCATCCAACCAAGGAGAAGTGAAGATCAAGGGAGTTCAAGGATTAATCATCCTATTTCTATCCCTCTTCTACTCTACTTGTTGTGTAAAAACCCTACTCACACCATGTTGTCTTACATGATGTGTGAGTAGTGGATCTTGTGTTTAGAGGGTCTTATGACTCTCCTTGGTACTCTTGATCATGTATATACATTGATATTCATATAGATGATTGTTGATTTCATTTTCTCTTGTGTTATGAATGTTATGCACTCTAGGTGTTCGACAAAATGCCTAAGTGACAATTTGGACCTAAAACTCGAACCTAGGACTTGGAAACCCTTGGGGATAGTTCTAGGATGGAGAAAATGATATATATCTTGAATCATGTATATGAACCTTAGAAAGTTGATTTCATTTTACTATGATCTTCATGATTGACATGTCTCTAAGTGTTTGATAAAATGCCTAAGTGACATGTTTATGTTAGAATTATGATCTAAGTATTGAGAGATCTTAGTGATGGTTTGGATATAGTAAAATTGAACTTAACCTACATTTATGAGAGTAAATGCATGGTGAGAGGTGAACTAGAACTTTATGCATATAGCATTTATGAGAGTAAATGCTATATAGTGGATCAACACCCTTTAATTAGTGAGATCCTAACTAAGATGGCTTGACTAGGATTAGATATGCGTGATTGCCTAATTCTTAGTCTAAGCTAGGTTTAAAACCTATCAACTCATACTTAATTGAACTCTTGTATGCATGATCATTGAGAATTTGCCAAGGAGAGGAGTAAGTCCTCGAAACACCTCTTACTTAACGTTTTTCCCCAATTACTAACCACATAGGATTTAGATATATTCACTCTTTATACATTTTTGTTTAGAATAGCCGAATAGAAACACAATCTTAAATAGTGCATGCGCTTGGCTTGCTCCCTTGGGTTCGACCCGGTACTTTACCGGTCAATATAAATGTTTTGACACTATATTCGATCCTCTCTTAATTGATACTATTCTAGAGGTGAAAAAGAATAGTTCGTCAAATGGCGATGAGTCGAGTTTTCGACTCATTTATGGTCATTCTTCACTATAGTTTTGGGTCGTTTCCGACTTTATTTTGATGTCATTTGACCTCTATGTCAACATTTTTGGTAGAAAACAAGTTTCCCCCATGGTCAAGGCCTATATATGAAGATTGGTTGAGTTTCGGCGCAAAACAAGGATTTTCGGGGCAATACCGAGCATATTAACCTTTGCAACTTGGTATGGACCTATAGGGCGGATCCGATGTCCGATTTGGCTGATCTTTAGCTTGTTGGAAAGCTAACTCAAAGGGCTACAACTCTCTAAGAGAAATCAAGACCAAATTCGGACGGGAAAACCCTAAAAAGGACCCAGTCGATCGACTGGGAGTCAAGCTTAGCCCCAGTCGACCGACTGGATGAAAAAGTCAGATTTGATGCCCAGATTTCAGCCGAACCTATAAATAGAAAGGACGGGTTTTGGACCAAGTGTGGAGGTTTTTGGGGAAAAGAACATTAGAAAAGAGGCTCATACAAGGTCATTCAACATCATCCAACCAAGGAGAAGTGAAGATCAAGGGAGTTCAAGGATTAATCATCCTATTTCTATCCCTCTTCTACTCTACTTGTTGTGTAAAAACCCTACTCACACCATGTTGTCTTACATGATGTGTGAGTAGTGGATCTTGTGTTTAGAGGGTCTTATGACTCTCCTTGGTACTCTTGATCATGTATATACATTGATATTCATATAGATGATTGTTGATTTCATTTTCTCTTGTGTTATGAATGTTATGCACTCTAGGTGTTCGACGAAATGCCTAAGTGACAATTTGGACCTAAAACTCGAACCTAGGACTTGGAAACCCTTGGGGATAGTTCTAGGATGGAGAAAATGATATATATCTTGAATCATGTATATGAACCTTAGAAAGTTGATTTCATTTTACTATGATCTTCATGATTGACATGTCTCTCAGTGTTTGATAAAATGCCTAAGTGACATGTTTATGTTAGAATTATGATCTAAGTATTGAGAGATCTTAGTGATGGTTTGGATATAGTAAAATTGAACTTAACCTACATTTATGAGAGTAAATGCATGGTGAGAGGTGAACTAGAACTTTATGCATATAGCATTTATGAGAGTAAATGCTATATAGTGGATCAACACCCTTTAATTAGTGAGATCCTAACTAAGATGGCTTGACTAGGATTAGATATGCGTGATTGCCTAATTCTTAGTCTAAGCTAGGTTTAAAACCTATCAACTCATACTTAATTGAACTCTTGTATGCATGATCATTGAGAATTTGCCAAGGAGAGGAGTAAGTCCTCGAAACACCTCTTACTTAACGTTTTTCCCCAATTACTAACCACATAGGATTTAGATATATTCACTCTTTATACATTTTTGTTTAGAATAGCCGAATAGAAACACAATCTTAAATAGTGCATGCGCTTGGCTTGCTCCCTTGGGTTCGACCCGGTACTTTACCGGTCAATATAAATGTTTTGACACTATATTCGATCCTCTCTTAATTGATACTATTCTAGAGGTGAAAAAGAATAGTTCGTCAAATGGCGATGAGTCGAGTTTTCGACTCATTTATGGTCATTCTTCACTATAGTTTTGGGTCGTTTCCGACTTTATTTTGATGTCATTTGACCTCTATGTCTACATTTTTGGTAGAAAAAAAGTTTCCCCCATGGTCAAGGCCCATATATGAAGATTGGTTGAGTTTCGGCGCAAAACAAGGATTTTCGGGGCAATACCGAGCATATTGACCTTTGCAACTTGGTATGGACCTATAGGGCGGATCCGATGTCCGATTTGGCTGATCTTTAGCTTGTTGGAAAGCTAACTCAAAGGGCTACAACTCTCTAAGATAAATCAAGACCAAATTCGGACGGGAAAAAACCTAAAAAGGACCCAGTCGATCGACTGGGAGTCAAGCTTAGCCCCAGTCGACCGACTGGATGAAAAAGTCAGATTTGATGCCCAGATTTCAGCCGAACCTATAAATAGAAAGGAATGGTTTTGGACCAAGTGTGGAGGTTTTTGGGGAAAAGAACATTAGAAAAGAGGCTCATACAAGGTCATTCAACATCATCCAACCAAGGAGAAGTGAAGATCAAGGGAGTTCAAGGATTAATCATCCTATTTCTATCCCTCTTCTACTCTACTTGTTGTGTAAAAACCCTACTCACACCATGTTGTCTTACATGATGTGTGAGTAGTGGATCTTGTGTTTAGAGGGTCTTATGACTCTCCTTGGTACTCTTGATCATGTATATACATTGATATTCATATAGATGATTGTTGATTTCATTTTCTCTTTTGTTATGAATGTTATGCACTCTAGGTGTTCGACAAAATGCCTAAGTGACAATTTGGACCTAAAACTCGAACCTAGGACTTGGAAACCCTTGGGGATAGTTCTAGGATGGAGAAAATGATATATATCTTGAATCATGTATATGAACCTTAGAAAGTTGATTTCATTTTACTATGATCTTCATGATTGACATGTCTCTAAGTGTTTGATAAAATGCCTAAGTGACATGTTTATGTTAGAATTATGATCTAAGTATTGAGAGATCTTAGTGATGGTTTGGATATAGTAAAATTGAACTTAACCTACATTTATGAGAGTAAAGGCATGGTGAGAGGTGAACTAGAACTTTATGCATATAGCATTTATGAGAGTAAATGCTATATAGTGGATCAACACCCTTTAATTAGTGAGATCCTAACTAAGATGGCTTGACTAGGATTAGATATGCGTGATTGCCTAATTCTTAGTCTAAGCTAGGTTTAAAACCTATCAACTCATACTTAATTGAACTCTTGTATGCATGATCATTGAGAATTTGCCAAGGAGAGGAGTAAGTCCTCGAAACACCTCTTACTTAACGTTTTTCCCCAATTACTAACCACATAGGATTTAGATATATTCACTCTTTATACATTTTTGTTTAGAATAGCCGAATAGAAACACAATCTTAAATGGTGCATGCGCTTGGCTTGCTCCCTTGGGTTCGACCCGGTACTTTACCGGTCAATATAAATGTTTTGACACTATATTCGATCCTCTCTTCATTGATACTATTCTAGAGGTGAAAAAGAATAGTTCGTCAAATGGCGATGAGTCGAGTTTTCGACTCATTTATGGTCATTCTTCACTATAGTTTTGGGTCGTTTCCGACTTTATTTTGATGTTATTTGACCTCTATGTCTACATTTTTTGTAGAAAACAAGTTTCTCCCATGGTCAAGGCCTATATATGAAGATTGGTTGAGTTTCGGCGCAAAACAAGGATTTTCGGGGCAATACCGAGCATATTGACCTTTGCAACTTGGTATGGACCTATAGGGCGGATCCGATGTCCGATTTGGCTGATCTTTAGCTTGTTGGAAAGTTAACTCAAAGGGCTATAACTCTCTAAGAGAAATCAAGACCAAATTCGGACGGGAAAACCCTAAAAAGGACCCAGTCGATCGACTGGGAGTCAAGCTTAGCCCCAGTCGACCGACTGGATGAAAAAGTCAGATTTGATGCCCAGATTTCAGCCGAACCTATAAATAGAAAGGAATGGTTTGGGACCAAGTGTGGAGGTTTTTGGGGAAAAGAACATTAGAAAAGAGGCTCATACAAGGTCATTCAACATCATCCAACCAAGGAGAAGTGAAGATCAAGGGAGTTCAAGGATTAATCATCCTATTTCTATCCCTCTTCTACTCTACTTGTTGTGTAAAAACCCTACTCACACCATGTTGTCTTACATGATGTGTGAGTAGTGGATCTTGTGTTTAGAGGGTCTTATGACTCTCCTTGGTACTCTTGATCATGTATATACATTGATATTCATATAGATGATTGTTGATTTCATTTTCTCTTGTGTTATGAATGTTATGCACTCTAGGTGTTCGACAAAATGCCTAAGTGACAATTTGGACCTAAAACTCGAACCTAGGACTTGGAAACCCTTGGGGATAGTTCTAGGATGGAGAAAATGATATATATCTTGAATCATGTATATGAACCTTAGAAAGTTGATTTCATTTTACTATGATCTTCATGATTGACATGTCTCTAAGTGTTTGATAAAATGCCTAAGTGACATGTTTATGTTAGAATTATGATCTAAGTATTGAGAGATCTTAGTGATGGTTTGGATATAGTAAAATTGAACTTAACCTACATTTATGAGAGTAAATGCATGGTGAGAGGTGAACTAGAACTTTATGCATATAGCATTTATGAGAGTAAATGCTATATAGTGGATCAACACCCTTTAATTAGTGAGATCCTAACTAAGATGGCTTGACTAGGATTAGATATGCGTGATTGCCTAATTCTTAGTCTAAGCTAGGTTTAAAACCTATCAACTCATACTTAATTGAACTCTTGTATGCATGATCATTGAGAATTTGCCAAGGAGAGGAGTAAGTCCTCGAAACACCTCTTACTTAACGTTTTTCCCCAATTACTAACCACATAGGATTTAGATATATTCACTCTTTATACATTTTTGTTTAGAATAGCCGAATAGAAACACAATCTTAAATAGTGCATGCGCTTGGCTTGCTCCCTTGGGTTCGACCCGGTACTTTACCGGTCAATATAAATGTTTTGACACTATATTCGATCCTCTCTTAATTGATACTATTCTAGAGGTGAAAAAGAATAGTTCGTCAAATGGCGATGAGTCGAGTTTTCGACTCATTTATGGTCATTCTTCACTATAGTTTTGGGTCGTTTCCGACTTTATTTTGATGTCATTTGACCTCTATGTCAACATTTTTGGTAGAAAACAAGTTTCCCCCATGGTCAAGGCCTATATATGAAGATTGGTTGAGTTTCGGCGCAAAACAAGGATTTTCGGGGCAATACCGAGCATATTGACCTTTGCAACTTGGTATGGACCTATAGGGCGGATCCGATGTCCGATTTGGCTGATCTTTAGCTTGTTGGAAAGCTAACTCAAAGGGCTACAACTCTCTAAGAGAAATCAAGACCAAATTCGGACGGGAAAACCCTAAAAAGGACCCAGTCGATCGACTGGGAGTCAAGCTTAGCCCCAGTCGACCGACTGGATGAAAAAGTCAGATTTGATGCCCAGATTTCAGCCGAACCTATAAATAGAAAGGAAGGGTTTTGGACCAAGTGTGGAGGTTTTTGGGGAAAAGAACATTAGAAAAGAGGCTCATACAAGGTCATTCAACATCATCCAACCAAGGAGAAGTGAAGATCAAGGGAGTTCAAGGATTAATCATCCTATTTCTATCCCTCTTCTACTCTACTTGTTGTGTAAAAACCCTACTCACACCATGTTGTCTTACATGATGTGTGAGTAGTGGATCTTGTGTTTAGAGGGTCTTATGACTCTCCTTGGTACTCTTGATCATGTATATACATTGATATTCATATAGATGATTGTTGATTTCATTTTCTCTTGTGTTATGAATGTTATGCACTCTAGGTGTTCGACGAAATGCCTAAGTGACAATTTGGACCTAAAACTCGAACCTAGGACTTGGAAACCCTTGGGGATAGTTCTAGGATGGAGAAAATGATATATATCTTGAATCATGTATATGAACCTTAGAAAGTTGATTTCATTTTACTATGATCTTCATGATTGACATGTCTCTAAGTGTTTGATAAAATGCCTAAGTGACATGTTTATGTTAGAATTATGATCTAAGTATTGAGAGATCTTAGTGATGGTTTGGATATAGTAAAATTGAACTTAACCTACATTTATGAGAGTAAATGCATGGTGAGAGGTGAACTAGAACTTTATGCATATAGCATTTATGAGAGTAAATGCTATATAGTGGATCAACACCCTTTAATTAGTGAGATCCTAACTAAGATGGCTTGACTAGGATTAGATATGCGTGATTGCCTAATTCTTAGTCTAAGCTAGGTTTAAAACCTATCAACTCATACTTAATTGAACTATTGTATGCATGATCATTGAGAATTTGCCAAGGAGAGGAGTAAGTCCTCGAAACACCTCTTACTTAACGTTTTTCCCCAATTACTAACCACATAGGATTTAGATATATTCACTCTTTATACATTTTTGTTTAGAATAGCCGAATAGAAACACAATCTTAAATAGTGCATGCGCTTGGCTTGCTCCCTTGGGTTCGACCCGGTACTTTACCGGTCAATATAAATGTTTTGACACTATATTCGATCCTCTCTTAATTGATACTATTCTAGAGGTGAAAAAGAATAGTTCGTCAAATGGCGATGAGTCGAGTTTTCGACTCATTTATGGTCATTCTTCACTATAGTTTTGGGTCGTTTCCGACTTTATTTTGATGTCATTTGACCTCTATGTCTACATTTTTGGTAGAAAACAAGTTTCCCCCATGGTCAAGGCCTATATATGAAGATTGGTTGAGTTTCGGCGCAAAACAAGGATTTTCGGGGCAATACCGAGCATATTGACCTTTGCAACTTGGTATGGACCTATAGGGCGGATCCGATGTCCGATTTGGCTGATCTTTAGCTTGTTGGAAAGCTAACTCAAAGGGCTACAACTCTCTAAGATAAATCAAGACCAAATTCGGACGGGAAAAAACCTAAAAAGGACCCAGTCGATCTACTGGGAGTCAAGCTTAGCCCCAGTCGACCGACTGGATGAAAAAGTCAGATTTGATGCCCAGATTTCAGCCGAACCTATAAATAGAAAGGAATGGTTTTGGACCAAGTGTGGAGGTTTTTGGGGAAAAGAACATTAGAAAAGAGGCTCATACAAGGTCATTCAACATCATCCAACCAAGGAGAAGTGAAGATCAAGGGAGTTCAAGGATTAATCATCCTATTTCTATCCCTCTTCTACTCTACTTGTTGTGTAAAAACCCTACTCACACCATGTTGTCTTACATGATGTGTGAGTAGTGGATCTTGTGTTTAGAGGGTCTTATGACTCTCCTTGGTACTCTTGATCATGTATATACATTGATATTCATATAGATGATTGTTGATTTCATTTTCTCTTTTGTTATGAATGTTATGCACTCTAGGTGTTCGACAAAATGCCTAAGTGACAATTTGGACCTAAAACTCGAACCTAGGACTTGGAAACCCTTGGGGATAGTTCTAGGATGGAGAAAATGATATATATCTTGAATCATGTATATGAACCTTAGAAAGTTGATTTCATTTTACTATGATCTTCATGATTGACATGTCTCTAAGTGTTAGATAAAATGCCTAAGTGACATGTTTATGTTAGAATTATGATCTAAGTATTGAGAGATCTTAGTGATGGTTTGGATATAGTAAAATTGAACTTAACCTACATTTATGAGAGTAAATGCATGGTGAGAGGTGAACTAGAACTTTATGCATATAGCATTTATGAGAGTAAATGTTATATAGTGGATCAACACCCTTTAATTAGTGAGATCCTAACTAAGATGGCTTGACTAGGATTAGATATGCGTGATTGCCTAATTCTTAGTCTAAGCTAGGTTTAAAACCTATCAACTCATACTTAATTGAACTCTTGTATGCATGATCATTGAGAATTTGCCAAGGAGAGGAGTAAGTCCTCGAAACACCTCTTACTTAACGTTTTTCCCCAATTACTAACCACATAGGATTTAGATATATTCACTCTTTATACATTTTTGTTTAGAATAGCCGAATAGAAACACAATCTTAAATAGTGCATGCGCTTGGCTTGCTCCCTTGGGTTCGACCCGGTACTTTACCGGTCAATATAAATGTTTTGACACTATATTCGATCCTCTCTTCATTGATACTATTCTAGAGGTGAAAAAGAATAGTTCGTCAAATGGCGATGAGTCGAGTTTTCGACTCATTTATGGTCATTCTTCACTATAGTTTTGGGTCATTTCCGACTTTATTTTGATGTCATTTGACCTCTATGTCTACATTTTTGGTAGAAAACAAGTTTCCCCCATGGTCAAGGCCTATATATGAAGATTGGTTTAGTTTCGGCGCAAAACAAGGATTTTCGGGGCAATACCGAGCATATTGACCTTTGCAACTTGGTATGGACCTATAGGGCGGATCCGATGTCCGATTTGGCTGATCTTTAGCTTGTTGGAAAGCTAACTCAAAGGGCTACAACTCTCTAAGATAAATCAAGACCAAATTCGGACGGGAAAAAACCTAAAAAGGACCCAGTCGATCGACTGGGAGTCAAGCTTAGCCCCAGTCGACAGACTGGATGAAAAAGTCAGATTTGATGCCCAGATTTCAGCCGAACCTATAAATAGAAAGGAAGTGTTTTGGACCAAGTGTGGAGGTTTTTGGGGAAAAGAACATTGGAAAAGAGGCTCATACAAGGTCATTAAACATCATCCAACCAAGGAGAAGTGAAGATCAAGGGAGTTCAAGGATTAATCATCCTATTTCTATCCCTCTTCTACTCTACTTGTTGTGTAAAAACCCTACTCACACCATGTTGTCTTACATGATATTTGAGTAGTGGATCTTGTGTTTAGAGGGTCTTATGACTCTCCTTGGTACTCTTGATCATGTATATACATTGATATTCATATAGATGATTGTTGATTTCATTTTCTCTTGTGTTATGAATGTTATGCACTCTAGGTGTTCGACAAAATGCCTAAGTGACAATTTGGACCTAAAACTCGAACCTAGGACTTGGAAACCCTTGGGGATAGTTCTAGGATGGAGAAAATGATATATATCTTGAATCATGTATATGAACCTTAGAAAGTTGATTTCATTTTACTATGATCTTCATGATTGACATGTCTCTAAGTGTTTGATAAAATGCCTAAGTGACATGTTTATGTTAGAATTATGATCTAAGTATTGAGAGATCTTAGTGATGGTTTGGATATAGTAAAATTGAACTTAACCTACATTTATGAGAGTAAATGCATGGTGAGAGGTGAACTAGAACTTTATGCATATAGCATTTATGAGAGTAAATGTTATATAGTGGATCAACACCCTTTAATTAGTGAGATCCTAACTAAGATGGCTTGACTAGGATTAGATATGCGTGATTGCCTAATTCTTAGTCTAAGCTAGGTTTAAAACCTATCAACTCATACTTAATTGAACTCTTGTATGCATGATCATTGAGAATTTGCCAAGGAGAGGAGTAAGTCCTCGAAACACCTCTTACTTAACGTTTTTCCCCAATTACTAACCACATAGGATTTAGATATATTCACTCTTTATACATTTTTGTTTAGAATAGCCGAATAGAAACACAATCTTAAATAGTGCATGCGCTTGGCTTGCTCCCTTGGGTTCGACCCGGTACTTTACCGGTCAATATAAATGTTTTGACACTATATTCGATCCTCTCTTCATTGATACTATTCTAGAGGTGAAAAAGAATAGTTCGTCAAATGGCGATGAGTCGAGTTTTCGACTCATTTATGGTCATTCTTCACTATAGTTTTGGGTCATTTCCGACTTTATTTTGATGTCATTTGACCTCTATGTCTACATTTTTGGTAGAAAACAAGTTTCCCCCATGGTCAAGGCCTATATATGAAGATTGGTTTAGTTTCGGCGCAAAACAAGGATTTTCGGGGCAATACCGAGCATATTGACCTTTGCAACTTGGTATGGACCTATAGGGCGGATCCGATGTCCGATTTGGCTGATCTTTAGCTTGTTGGAAAGCTAACTCAAAGGGCTACAACTCTCTAAGATAAATCAAGACCAAATTCGGACGGGAAAAAACCTAAAAAGGACCCAGTCGATCGACTGGGAGTCAAGCTTAGCCCCAGTCGACAGACTGGATGAAAAAGTCAGATTTGATGCCCAGATTTCAGCCGAACCTATAAATAGAAAGGAAGTGTTTTGGACCAAGTGTGGAGGTTTTTGGGGAAAAGAACATTGGAAAAGAGGCTCATACAAGGTCATTAAACATCATCCAACCAAGGAGAAGTGAAGATCAAGGGAGTTCAAGGATTAATCATCCTATTTCTATCCCTCTTCTACTCTACTTGTTGTGTAAAAACCCTACTCACACCATGTTGTCTTACATGATATTTGAGTAGTGGATCTTGTGTTTAGAGGGTCTTATGACTCTCCTTGGTACTCTTGATCATGTATATACATTGATATTCATATAGATGATTGTTGATTTCATTTTCTCTTGTGTTATGAATGTTATGCACTCTAGGTGTTCGACAAAATGCCTAAGTGACAATTTGGACCTAAAACTCGAACCTAGGACTTGGAAACCCTTGGGGATAGTTCTAGGATGGAGAAAATGATATATATCTTGAATCATGTATATGAACCTTAGAAAGTTGATTTCATTTTACTATGATCTTCATGATTGACATGTCTCTAAGTGTTTGATAAAATGCCTAAGTGACATGTTTATGTTAGAATTATGATCTAAGTATTGAGAGATCTTAGTGATGGTTTGGATATAGTAAAATTGAACTTAACCTACATTTATGAGAGTAAATGCATGGTGAGAGGTGAACTAGAACTTTATGCATATAGCATTTATGAGAGTAAATGCTATATAGTGGATCAACACCCTTTAATTAGTGAGATCCTAACTAAGATGGCTTGACTAGGATTAGATATGCGTGATTGCCTAATTCTTAGTCTAAGCTAGGTTTAAAACCTATCAACTCATACTTAATTGAACTCTTGTATGCATGATCATTGAGAATTTGCCAAGGAGAGGAGTAAGTCCTCGAAACACCTCTTACTTAACGTTTTTCCCCAATTACTAACCACATAGGATTTAGATATATTCACTCTTTATACATTTTTGTTTAGAATAGCCGAATAGAAACACAATCTTAAATAGTGCATGCGCTTGGCTTGCTCCCTTGGGTTCGACCCGGTACTTTACCGGTCAATATAAATGTTTTGACACTATATTCGATCCTCTCTTCATTGATACTATTCTAGAGGTGAAAAAGAATAGTTCGTCAAATGGCGATGAGTCGAGTTTTCGACTCATTTATGGTCATTCTTCACTATAGTTTTGGGTCGTTTCCGACTTTATTTTGATGTCATTTGACCTCTATGTCGACATTTTTGGTAGAA
This sequence comes from Rhodiola kirilowii, assembly GCA_033675215.1. NCBI lineage: Eukaryota > Viridiplantae > Streptophyta > Magnoliopsida > Saxifragales > Crassulaceae > Rhodiola > Rhodiola kirilowii. Next base: position 23,335,114 of record CM066199.1, read on the forward strand.
AACAAGTTTCCCCCATGGTGAAGGCCTATATATGAAGATTGGTTTAGTTTCGGCGCAAAACAAGGATTTTCGGGGCAATACCGAGCATATTGACCTTTGCAACTTGGTATGGACCTATAGGGCGGATCCGATGTCCGATTTGGCTGATCTTTAGCTTGTTGGAAAGCTAACTCAAAGGGCTACAACTCTCTAAGATAAATCAAGACCAAATTCGGACGGGAAAAAACCTAAAAAGGACCCAGTCGATCGACTGGGAGTCAAGCTTAGCCCCAGTCGACCGACTGGATGAAAAAGTCAGATTTGATGCCCAGATTTCAGCCGAACCTATAAATAGAAAGGAAGTGTTTTGGACCAAGTGTGGAGGTTTTTGGGGAAAAGAACATTGGAAAAGAGGCTCATACAAGGTCATTAAACATCATCCAACCAAGGAGAAGTGAAGATCAAGGGAGTTCAAGGATTAATCATCCTATTTCTATCCCTCTTCTACTCTACTTGTTGTGTAAAAACCCTACTCACACCATGTTGTCTTACATGATGTGTGAGTAGTGGATCTTGTGTTTAGAGGGTCTTATGACTCTCCTTGGTACTCTTGATCATGTATATACATTGATATTCATATAGATGATTGTTGATTTCATTTTCTCTTGTGTTATGAATGTTATGCACTCTAGGTGTTCGACAAAATGCCTAAGTGACAATTTGGACCTAAAACTCGAACCTAGGACTTGGAAACCCTTGGGGATAGTTCTAGGATGGAGAAAATGATATATATCTTGAATCATGTATATGAACCTTAGAAAGTTGATTTCATTTTACTATGATCTTCATGATTGACATGTCTCTAAGTGTTTGATAAAATGCCTAAGTGACATGTTTATGTTAGAATTATGATCTAAGTATTGAGAGATCTTAGTGATGGTTTGGATATAGTAAAATTGAACTTAACCTACATTTATGAGAGTAAAGGCATGGTGAGAGGTGAACTAGAACTTTATGCATATAGCATTTATGAGAGTAAATGCTATATAGTGGATCAACACCCTTTAATTAGTGAGATCCTAACTAAGATGGCTTGACTAGGATTAGATATGCGTGATTGCCTAATTCTTAATCTAAGCTAGGTTTAAAACCTATCAACTCATACTTAATTGAACTCTTGTATGCATGATCATTGAGAATTTGCCAAGGAGAGGAGTAAGTCCTCGAAACACCTCTTACTTAACGTTTTTCCCCAATTACTAACCACATAGGATTTAGATATATTCACTCTTTATACATTTTTGTTTAGAATAGCCGAATAGAAACACAATCTTAATTGGTGCATGCGCTTGGCTTGCTCCCCTGGGTTCGACCCGGTACTTTACCGGTCAATATAAATGTTTTGACACTATATTCGATCCTCTCTTCATTGATACTATTCTAGAGGTGAAAAAGAATAGTTCGTCAAATGGCGATGAGTCGAGTTTTTGACTCATTTATGGTCATTCTTCACTATAGTTTTGGGTCGTTTCCGACTTTATTTTGATGTCATTTGACCTCTATGTCTACATTTTTGGTAGAAAACAAGTTTCCCCCATGGTCAAGGCCTATATATGAAGATTGGTTGAGTTTCGGCGCAAAACAAGGATTTTCGGGGCAATACCGAGCATATTGACCTTTGCAACTTGGTATGGACCTATAGGGAGGATCCGATGTCCGATTTGGCTGATCTTTAGCTTGTTGGAAAGCTAACTCAAAGGGCTACACCTCTCTAAGAGAAATCAAGACCAAATTCGGACGGGAAAACCCTAAAAAGGACCCAGTCGATCGACTGGGAGTCAAGCTTAGCCCCAGTCGACCGACTGGATGAAAAAGTCAGATTTGATGCCCAGATTTCAGCCGAACCTATAAATAGAAAGGAAGGGTTTTGGACCAAGTGTGGAGGTTTTTGGGGAAAAGAACATTAGAAAAGAGGCTCATACAAGGTCATTCAACATCATCCAACCAAGGAGAAGTGAAGATCAAGGGAGTTCAAGGATTAATCATCCTATTTCTATCCCTCTTCTACTCTACTTGTTGTGTAAAAACCCTACTCACACCATGTTGTCTTACATGATGTGTGAGTAGTGGATCTTGTGTTTAGAGGGTCTTATGACTCTCCTTGGTACTCTTGATCATGTATATACATTGATATTCATATAGATGATTGTTGATTTCATTTTCTCTTGTGTTATGAATGTTATGCACTCTAGGTGTTCGACAAAATGCCTAAGTGACAATTTGGACCTAAAACTCGAACCTAGGACTTGGAAACCCTTGGGGATAGTTCTAGGATGGAGAAAATGATATATATCTTGAATCATGTATATGAACCTTAGAAAGTTGATTTCATTTTACTATGATCTTCATGATTGACATGTCTCTAAGTGTTTGATAAAATGCCTAAGTGACATGTTTATGTTAGAATTATGATCTAAGTATTGAGAGATCTTATTGATGGTTTGGATATAGTAAAATTGAACTTAACCTACATTTATGAGAGTAAATGCATGGTGAGAGGTGAACTAGAACTTTATGCATATAGCATTTATGAGAGTAAATGCTATATAGTGGATCAACACCCTTTAATTAGTGAGATCCTAACTAAGATGGCTTGACTAGGATTAGATATGCGTGATTGCCTAATTCTTAGTCTAAGCTAGGTTTAAAACCTATCAACTCATACTTAATTGAACTCTTGTATGCATGATCATTGAGAATTTGCCAAGGAGAGGAGTAAGTCCTCGAAACACCTCTTACTTAACGTTTTTCCCCAATTACTAACCACATAGGATTTAGATATATTCACTCTTTATACATTTTTGTTTAGAATAGCCGAATAGAAACACAATCTTAAATAGTGCATGCGCTTGGCTTGCTCCCTTGGGTTCGACCCGGTACTTTACCGGTCAATATAAATGTTTTGACACTATATTCGATCCTCTCTTAATTGATACTATTCTAGAGGTGAAAAAGAATAGTTCGTCAAATGGCGATGAGTCGAGTTTTCGACTCATTTATGGTCATTCTTCACTATAGTTTTGGGTCGTTTCCGACTTTATTTTGATGTCATTTGACCTCTATGTCAACATTTTTGGTAGAAAACAAGTTTCCCCCATGGTCAAGGCCTATATATGAAGATTGGTTGAGTTTCGGCGCAAAACAAGGATTTTCGGGGCAATACCGAGCATATTGACCTTTGCAACTTGGTATGGACCTATAGGGCGGATCCGATGTCCGATTTGGCTGATCTTTAGCTTGTTGGAAAGCTAACTCAAATGGCTACAACTCTCTAAGATAAATCAAGACCAAATTCGGACGGGAAAACCCTAAAAAGGACCCAGTCGATCGACTGGGAGTCAAGCTTAGCCCCAGTCGACCGACTCGATGAAAAAGTCAGATTTGATGCCCAGATTTCAGCCGAACCTATAAATAGAAAGGAAGGGTTTTGGACCAAGTGTGGAGGTTTTTGGGGAAAAGAACATTAGAAAAGAGGCTCATACAAGGTCATTCAACATCATCCAACCAAGGAGAAGTGAAGATCAAGGGAGTTCAAGGATTAATCATCCTATTTCTATCCCTCTTCTACTCTACTTGTTGTGTAAAAACCCTACTCACACCATGTTGTCTTACATGATGTGTGAGTAGTGGATCTTGTGTTTAGAGGGTCTTATGACTCTCCTTGGTACTCTTGATCATGTATATACATTGATATTCATATAGATGATTGTTGATTTCATTTTCTCTTTTGTTATGAATGTTATGCACTCTAGGTGTTCGACAAAATGCCTAAGTGACAATTTGGACCTAAAACTCGAACCTAGGACTTGGAAACCCTTGGGGATAGTTCTAGGATGGAGAAAATGATATATATCTTGAATCATGTATATGAACCTTAGAAAGTTGATTTCATTTTACTATGATCTTCATGATTGACATGTCTCTAAGTGTTTGATAAAATGCCTAAGTGACATGTTTATGTTAGAATTATGATCTAAGTATTGAGAGATCTTAGTGATGGTTTGGATATAGTAAAATTGAACTTAACCTACATTTATGAGAGTAAATGCATGGTGAGAGGTGAACTAGAACTTTATGCATATAGCATTTATGAGAGTAAATGCTATATAGTGGATCAACACCCTTTAATTAGTGAGATCCTAACTAAGATGGCTTGACTAGGATTAGATATGCGTGATTGCCTAATTCTTAGTCTAAGCTAGGTTTAAAACCTATCAACTCATACTTAATTGAACTCTTGTATGCATGATCATTGAGAATTTGCCAAGGAGAGGAGTAAGTCCTCGAAACACCTCTTACTTAACGTTTTTCCCCAATTACTAACCACATAGGATTTAGATATATTCACTCTTTATACATTTTTGTTTAGAATAGCCGAATAGAAACACAATCTTAAATAGTGCATGCGCTTGGCTTGCTCCCTTGGGTTCGACCCGGTACTTTACCGGTCAATATAAATGTTTTGACACTATATTCGATCCTCTCTTCATTGATACTATTCTAGAGGTGAAAAAGAATAGTTCGTCAAATGGCGATGAGTCGAGTTTTCGACTCATTTATGGTCATTCTTCACTATAGTTTTGGGTCGTTTCCGACTTTATTTTGATGTCATTTGACCTCTATGTCTACATTTTTGGTAGAAAACAAGTTTCCCCCATGGTCAAGGCCTATATATGAAGATTGGTTGAGTTTCGGCGCAAAACAAGGATTTTCGGGGCAATACCGAGCATATTGACCTTTGCAACTTGGTATGGACCTATAGGGCGGATCCGATGTCCGATTTGGCTGATCTTTAGCTTGTTGGAAAGCTAACTCAAAGGGCTACAACTCTCTAAGAGAAATCAAGACCAAATTCGAACGGGAAAAACCTAAAAAGGACCCAGTCGATCGACTGGGAGTCAAGCTTAGCCCCAGTCGACCGACTGGATGAAAAAGTCAGATTTGATGCCCAGATTTCAGCCGAACCTATAAATAGAAAGGAAGGGTTTTGGACCAAGTGTGGAGGTTTTTGGGGAAAAGAACATTAGAAAAGAGGCTCATACAAGGTCATTCAACATCATCCAACCAAGGAGAAGTGAAGATCAAGGGAGTTCAAGGATTAATCATCCTATTTCTATCCATCTTCTACTCTACTTGTTGTGTAAAAACCCTACTCACACCATGTTGTCTTACATGATGTGTGAGTAGTGGATCTTGTGTTTAGAGGGTCTTATGACTCTCCTTGGTACTCTTGATCATGTATATACATTGATATTCATATAGATGATTGTTGATTTCATTTTCTCTTGTGTTATGAATGTTATGCACTCTAGGTGTTCGACAAAATGCCTAAGTGACAATTTGGACCTAAAACTCGAACCTAGGACTTGGAAACCCTTGGGGATAGTTCTAGGATGGAGAAAATGATATATATCTTGAATCATGTATATGAACCTTAGAAAGTTGATTTCATTTTACTATGATCTTCATGATTGACATGTCTCTAAGTGTTTGATAAAATGCCTAAGTGACATGTTTATGTTAGAATTATGATCTAAGTATTGAGAGATCTTAGTGATGGTTTGGATATAGTAAAATTGAACTTAACCTACATTTATGAGAGTAAATGCATGGTGAGAGGTGAACTAGAACTTTATGCATATAGCATTTATGAGAGTAAATGCTATATAGTGGATCAACACCCTTTAATTAGTGAGATCCTAACTAAGATGGCTTGACTAGGATTAGATATGCGTGATTGCCTAATTCTTAGTCTAAGTTAGGTTTAAAACCTATCAACTCATACTTAATTGAACTCTTGTATGCATGATCATTGAGAATTTGCCAAGGAGAGGAGTAAGTCCTCGAAACACCTCTTACTTAACGTTTTTCCCCAATTACTAACCACATAGGATTTAGATATATTCACTCTTTATACATTATTGTTTAGAATAGCCGAATAGAAACACAATCTTAAATAGTGCATGCGCTTGGCTTGCTCCCTTGGGTTCGACCCGGTACTTTACCGGTCAATATAAATGTTTTGACACTATATTCGATCCTCTCTTCATTGATACTATTTAGAGGTTAAAAGAATTAGTTCGTCAAATGGCGCCGTTGCCGGGGAGCAACTAGTTAGCACATCCCTAGATTAGATTGTGTGAAAGTTCCGCCTATTCTTGTGAATATTTTTTCCTTTTTCTTATACTTGTATATTCTCCTTTTTCACTCATATCACTTACTAGATTTTATTTACCTTGTTTTGCGAGGATGGACCCTTACCGCCAACAAGTCTACTCTAATGAGGAATATTACCAAGAGGAGGAGCACATAGATTCTTATTATCAAGAGCATGGCTATCCGACAAGTTACTACGCTCCGAATTGGGATGATAGCCAATGCTATGAATTTGAAGACTCCTACCCTCCATACCCTCCACCTCCTCAACCTTCAAGTGGGCCCTCCAATATAGAAGTCATGTTTTCTAAACTCCTTGCTAGCCAAGATGAGATGAAGCAAGAAATGAAAGATATGCATGCTCACATCGATACGCTTCAAGCTAGAGTGGCACAACAAGCAATGGACAATGAAAACTTGGATGGGGAAGAGGAAGTATCCAAAGAAGAAGACCTCGAATCCAACGCCTCAAGGGAAGAACGGGATCAAGAATTGGAGGATGAATTTTGGAGAGCCGCACCCGAAGCTCATTGCAACGAATGGGATCAAGCCATCCCATTGACACTCTCCGATGAGGAATTCTTCAATGATGATGCCTCTCACATTGAGGAAACACCTTTTGTTGATAAAGAAGAACTCCCTCCTCCCGCTACAAACGAGCTTGAATGTGAATCCCAATTCCTTGATGAGGATAAGATAGAGGAAGAGCGTATAGAGATTGAAAGTCTTCAAGGGTATAGAGACTTTGTTGAGGTTTTCATGGAAGAAACTAAGGAACCATCCCGCACTCAAGAAGACAAGAGTTTAGAAAGAGATATTGAGGAGTGGGCACCCAAGGACATCATGGAAAAACTAAAGGAGGGTGTGCCCCTCATTCTCGAGACAAGTTATGAAGACCCTTTCTTCACTACTTCGTCTCGAGACAAGTTTTGGAGCTTCTTGCCCTATTTTCAAAGGCTAATTGGAAAAAGCTCCCATGACCCCTTAAATCTAAAGGGATCTTCATACTTGAAGGGGTCATGCTCCCAAAGGAAAGTCCATTGTAGACTTGATGGGAAGAAATTCAAATGGGATTTGAAGGTGGATTGACACGACCAAATCCAAGGCCCCGTGAGAAGGGATCCTAGCAAAGGACTTCTCAACGAGTGATTCTATGGGGCGCTTTGCTACGTCTTTGCCAAGACGGGAAAAACTAGGCCCTCGCGGGAGGTAACCCGGATTGTAAGTGTTTAATTCTTGTTCTTTAATATGTTTAAATGTTTGGCATGATTTTGAGTAACTAAAGCTCTAAAGTGTGGAGTGTGATATGTGTTATTAGTGGGTAAAATTTTAAGTGTGGAGTGAGTTCTACTCACTCCAATCCCACTTCACAACTCCACACCCTTCCAACTTTCCCTTGCTCTTACTATGCTTAATGATGTTGCTTATAGTGCTCATATGCTTTATTTGTGTTTACTAGAGTGGAACTATTTTGTTATATCATGCTATGACTCTAGTTTCACATTTGGGCATTTAGGAACCCTTGTGCATATTTTGGAGGATGTAGATTACTTTCCTTGTTTGAATTCTATGAAATTATGTCATGATGTTGTCATGTGACTTGTGATGCTCTCTTGCTCATGCTTGTGTTTTGCATAACCTTGTATGTCACTTGTTGCTTTTAACCTCTCATGTGTTCTTGTCATCAAGGAAAGTTATTTGCATCATGTTCGATCACGTTTAGCACAATGGCATATTTTCTATTGGAGGGGCACATCTACAAATGAGAGGAGTTCCTATGCGCCTTATTCTCATTCTATTTATTGTTTGCGCTTAGGGACTAAGCTATGTTTTAAGTGTGGAGCGGGTTAATGCGCATAGTTCACTCATATTGTGCCATGCCTACCATTTTTGAATGAATACTTGTATTCATGTACCTTATCCCTAACATGCGAGTGTTTTTAACCACAAAGGCTTGTGACTATCGATTCAAAATTCCTATAAATCACATCTAGCCTATTTGTCACATTTATTGGATTTTGAACCTAGAACCGACCTAGTCCATTGAATGTGCATTCTCGTGAATCAATATCATTGATATCCCTTGCCTATCTAATTTTCTAAGTATTTTCGTTGAAATACCTTGGATTGAGTTATAGCAAGCACTATTTGAACATTTCACGAAAAACTTAGACCTTGTGTATGCTCTTTGGTGACTTGAGTTCTCTTACATTGTGCCTTGCTTATGTTTGTGTCCCGCTCATTCCATACGCTTTTAGAACATATTGTCAAGTTTTAAGTGTGGAGTCAAAAATAAAAGAGGGCGAAGCCCCATTCAAAAAAAACAAAATGATACAAATGCCGGGGGTTAGGGAGGTAAGTCCCCCCTCGAAAGCATTTGTAGGCCAAAGGCCATTCCAAAACAAAAAAAAGGGAAAGAAAAAAAAAAGAGAAAAAAAGGAAAAGAAAAGAAAATAAGAAGCACTTAAAACTTGACTTTGTGTTCTTCCATCAATTTCATTTGTGCGGAATTCAACATTTGCATTGTGTGCTTGTTTGAATGACTCTTGGACGACCCATGTGTTCGCACGGGAGTTACCACTTGGTCTATGCTTGTTTTTAAGAAACTATTGTGTCGAACTCCTCTTCCCTTATGGATTACAGCTTAAGCGCCTAAAACTTGGGAATGAGTTCCATATCGCAAGCCCGTGGACTAGCCCTAGCTAGCATAGGTGAGTGATTGACAATTTTTGTGCAAACTATGAGCTTTACTTCTATTGTATTGCCTTGAAAATGAGTAGACTTTTGGATGAGACGATTGATAGCCCTAGTATTGATGACCTTGAATGCACAACCTCAAAGGTACTCAAAGTGGTTCGAAAGTTATTTTGATGATATTGTGATGGTAGTCCTAGCGTGGAGTGAGGAATTTGTCTTGAGAAATCATAGCCTTGGTTAAACACTCTTGAATTCAATTCTCATGGGATAGGTGCATTTGGGATTTGTGAGTATTCCCTTTTCTGAAAACTCTCACGAGACTATAACTCGTCCACTAGGGTAGCCTAGGGGTTTAAAGGCTTAATGCATGCGCTAAATGCATTCGTAACGCCTACGAAAAGGAGCCAGTTAGATTGTACATACTTGTCATTTTTCTTTCAATAACGTGTTTAGAAATAATGATCGAGACCTTGTGAAATCTAGTGAGGCAAATATACGAAAAACATAGCACCACTAGCATTTCGACATTTGCATGACCTTGACATATTTTCATACTTTGTTCGGGACGAACAAAACTTAAGTGTGGAGTGTTGATGAGTCGAGTTTTCGACTCATTTATGGTCATTCTTCACTATAGTTTTGAGTCGTTTCCGACTTTATTTTGATGTCATTTGACCTCTATGTCTACATTTTAGGTAGAAAACAAGTTTCCCCCATGGTCAAGGCCTATATATGAAGATTGGTTGAAAAACAGAAGTTTCGGCGCAAAATATGGAGTTTCGGGGCAATACCGAGCATATTGACCATTGCATCTTGTTTTGGACCTAGAGGGCTCGTCCGACCTCCGAATTGGTTGATTCAAAGCTTGTTGGAAAGTTAACTCAAAGGGCTACAACTCCCTAAGAGACTTCAAGACCAAATTCAGCGGGGAAGGCAACCAAAAAGGCCCCAGTCGATCGACTGAAACTCCAGTCGGTCGACTGGAAAAACGAAGAATGTGGGGGCTCTGAAACTTCATTAAGTCGATCGACTGGGAGTCAAGGCCAGTCAAGCCTATCCCCAGTCGATCGACTGGAGGGAAAACTCAGTTTCTATGCCCAAATTTCAGCCGAATCTATAAAGGGAAAGGAAGGGTTTTGGACCAAGTGTGGAGGTTTTTGGGGAAAAGAACATTGGAAAAGAGGCTCATACAAGGTCATTCAACATCATCCAACCAAGGAGAAGTGAAGATCAAGGGAGTTCAAGGATTAATCATCCTATTTCTATCCCTCTTCTACTCTACTTGTTGTGTAAAAACCCTACTCACACCATGTTGTCTTACATGATGTGTGAGTAGTGGATCTTGTGTTTAGAGGGTCTTATGACTCTCCTTGGTACTCTTGATCATGTATATACATTGATATTCATATAGATGATTGTTGATTTCATTTTCTCTTGTGTTACGAATGTTATGCACTCTAGGTGTTCGACAAAATGCCTAAGTGACAATTTGGACCTAAAACTCGAACCTAGGACTTGGAAACCCTTGGGGATAGTTCTAGGATGGAGAAAATGATATATATCTTGAATCATGTATATGAACCTTAGAAAGTTGATTTCATTTTACTATGATCTTCATGATTGACATGTCTCTAAGTGTTTGATAAAATGCCTAAGTGACATGTTTATGTTAGAATTATGATCTAAGTATTGAGAGATCTTAGTGATGGTTTGGATATAGTAAAATTGAACTTAACCTACATTTATGAGAGTAAATGCATGGTGAGAGGTGAACTAGAACTTTATGCATATAGCATTTATGAGAGTAAATGCTATATAGTGGATCAACACCCTTTAATTAGTGAGATCCTAACTAAGATGGCTTGACTAGAATTAGATATGCGTGATTGCCTAATTCTTAGTCTAAGCTAGGTTTAAAACCTATCAACTCATACTTAATTGAACTCTTGTATGCATGATCATTGAGAATTTGCCAAGGAGAGGAGTAAGTCCTCGAAACACCTCTTACTTAACGTTTTTCCCCAATTACTAACCACATAGGATTTAGATATATTCACTCTTTATACATTTTTGTTTAGAATAGCCGAATAGAAACACAATCTTAAATAGTGCATGCGCTTGGCTTGCTCCCTTGGGTTCGACCCGGTACTTTACCGGTCAATATAAATGTTTTGACACTATATTCGATCCTCTCTTCATTGATACTATTTAGAGGTGAAAAATAATAGTTCGTCATAAACGTCACTAGCCGTGGAGGAAACAGGTATATCTTTGTCATAGTTGATGACTACTCCAGGTACACATGGACCTTATTCCTACACACCAAAGATCATACATTCTGTGAATTTGAAGCTTGGTTGAAATTGGTAGAAAATAAGTTAAATCGCAGGTTAACATCTATTCGTACTGATAACGGAACTGAGTTTCGGAACTCGCAGTTTCTCTCGTTATGCAGGGAAAAAGGCATCGATCACAACTTTTCCGCCCCACGGACACCACAGCAGAATGGTGTTGTTGAACGAAAGAATAGAACCCTGGAGGACATGTCACGTACTATGCTAATTGCTAGTGGAGTTCCAAAAAGCTTTTGGGCGGAAGCAGTTTATGCCGCGAGTTATATCCTAAACAGAGCATCACTGCGATCCATGATAGGGAAAACTCCATATGAACTATTACGTGGAAGAAAACCTAATATTTCCCACTTGAAGATATTTGGATGCAGGTGTTTCGTCCACAACAATGGCAAGGAGAACCTGGGAAAGTTTGATGCTAGGAGTGATGAAGGAGTCTTCGTTGGATACTCCAGTCACAGCAAAGCCTACAAAGTCTTTAACCTAAGGCTAGAACAAGTGGAGGAAAGCGTTCATGTGAGATTTGACGAGACGGAAATGGCTGGTCAAAGAATAAGGGATCCCTCAGCAAATGCCATGCAAGACGCTGGAGAACTCCAGTTCATAGACGAATCAGATCCTGATTGGGAACCACCATCACCGAATAACGACATCCCTCCCACGGAAGCCCAACAAAGGAACGATGCACCTCCAGTGAATCAAATGGAGATCACTGAAATACAAGTTCCAGCAGATGGACAAATCCAGTATGTCCCGGAGGTGACCATCAACACTGAAGTCCCTGCAGAGGAAGTAGTGACTGCTGACCCTATCTCCGCCAACCCTGAGGGGGAAGTAAGAACCACTCGCTATGGACGACAGACTCGTCGGCCAGACAGACTGGGAGACTACCAATGCTACACCTCTCAGCAAGAGGTAAACCTTAATAGTTTATGTCAATTTTGTGGATTTGCCTCTTTTGTTTCTCTTACAGAACCAAAGACGACTGCGGAAGCTCTCAAAGACCCAGAATGGGTCAATGCCATGCAAGAGGAACTGCACCAATTCGAGAGGAACAAAGTGTGGCGTCTAGTTCGGACACCCAAAGATAAGAACGTGATTGGAACGAAATGGGTTTTCAGAAACAAATTGGACGATAAGGGAACTGCCATAAGGAACAAAGCCCGTCTAGTGGTAAAAGGATACAACCAACAAGAAGGGATCGACTACGATGAGACATTCGCTCCAGTGGCAAGGTTAGAAGCAATCAGGATGCTTATAGCTTACTCAACCTACCATGGTTTCACCTTGCAACAGATGGACGTTAAGACGGCATTTCTGAATGGAGTCCTTAAAGAGGAAGTTTATGTAAACCAAACTCCGGGATTCGAGGATAGAAACTATCCCAACCATGTCTACATCCTGGACAAGGCTTTATATGGATTGAAGCAAGCACCCCGCGCTTGGTACGAGAGACTCTCATTGTTCCTTCTGTCACACGGATATGTCAGGGGGGAAGTGGACAAAACTCTCTTCCTTCTGAAGGAAGAGACTGACACTCTAGTGGTTCAGGTATATGTTGATGATATTATCTTTGGTCAACTAACCCTAGACTTGTCAAAAAGTTCACAGATCTGATGTCAAGCGAATTCGAGATGAGCATGGTGGGGGAATTGAAGTACTTCCTAGGACTTCAAGTAGCACAAGGAGAAGACGGAACTCGGATCCATCAGCAGAAGTACGTGAAGGAAATTCTAAAGAAATTTGGGATGGATTCCGCGAAAACATGTGCCACACCCATGTCTCCAAATGACACGCTAGCAAAGGACGAGTCATCCCTCCAAGTGGATCCGACTCTATACAGGGGGATGATAGGTTCACTCTTATATCTTACAGCTAGCAGACCTGACATCTTATTCAGTGTATGTCTATGTGCTAGATTCCAGGCGGATCCTAGAGAGACACATGTCAAAGCCGTGAAAAGAATCTTGAGATACCTGAAAGGGATAGACGACTTGTGCCTATTCTATCCGACAGGAGGAGACTTACGTCTGACGGCTTACACAGATGCTGACTACGCAGGATGCAGAACAGACAGGAAGTCCACCTCAGGAATGGCGCAGTTTCTTGGACCATGTTTGATCTCGTGGGGATCCAAGAAACAGTCTTCTATTGCATTATCCACTGCTGAGGCAGAATATATCGCAGCTGCTGCTTGCTGCGCACAATTGCTATGGATAAAACAACAGCTAAGGCCTAAGTGATTATGGTGTTACTCTTGAATGTGTTTCAAAACTGTGTGATAATACCAGCGCCATTAATATTTCGAAAAATCCAGTACAGTTTTCACGCACCAAACACATAGAAATTCGATATCACTTTTTACGTGACTGTGTAGAAAAAGGAGCCATTGCCATGGAGTACTGTAGGACTGAGGAGCAAATCGCAGACATTTTTACGAAAGCACTGCACAGGGAACCCTATGAGAAGCTAAGGCTTGAACTAGGTATGACTTCCCTCCCATAGTCTGCACTCTGTGTTGAATTCCCTCAATGATTGGCTAGACTAGTCTGCATGATAGATTGCCGTGTATGAAGCTACTGAGTATGTAGTTAATAACTGTGTGAAAGTTGCTCTATGAGGTCACCACTGCATGCATGATAAATGAGATTACTAGCTAGCAAATATCATGAGCATGACACATTCTTCTTTGTGGCCCAAAAGAGACTTCCAAATTGGAACCCACAATATAAGCCAAGGAAGTACTCTAAGACTAACCCTAGCCGATCATGTGTGGAGAAATGAATATTTAGCCCTTTGATTTTAAACTTTCTTGTTTTCTCCACACTACATGAAATTTACTTGATATGACTTGGTAAAGTGTCTTCTTGAATGTGTGGTGTTTTTATTGTGCCATTTGGGTAAACTTAGCGCACCACACCCAACCTTGTGTAAACCATGAGACAAAACCGGGTTAACTCAGCATGGTTCAGACCGGTTCAACCAGCAAGTGCGATTTGAAATTGATTAAGGCATGGAGATTCAGAATACGACAAAAGGCATACAAAAGGAAAAAACGACATAGTGCTGCATTAATGAGATGTGGTTCTTAGCACGCCTTGAATTGATGGCCAGCAGCTTTATTAAGAAAATGAATCTTATGTGTGCTACAAGTGACAAAGGAGTATGGGGGAGTGAACGGACATAAACAGATGACACTTGGTTAACCCAACAGTCACATGGCAGTCAACCATTAAAGGTGATTTGATTTTGGCAACCGCATGAAGCAATCCACATTAAATGCAAATTTGCAGTTATGGAAAGGTTAATTACGCAGTCATCTTTGGAAGATTAACGGGCTCTAATGCACGATTCAAGGCGGTTAAGTGAATGCGATTATGGAAAGAGGATATACGGTTAGTACAATATAAAGCAGAGAAGTAGAAGTGAGTTGTCTCATCACAATCTGCCTCTCATCTTAAACAGACTTCGAAACCCTAACCCTACCTCCAAAGCTATTTGTTCTCAATGGCCGCCAACAGCAGCGATTCCGCCACAGCTCTCGCCGCCTTGATCGACAAGCTCGGGGTAAGAGGAATGACGTTTGAAGAGATCGTGGCCGCTCAATCTCGAGCATCCACCGCGTCCTCTGACTCGGTCCAGTTGGTGTCAACAGAGGCTCCTCGAGCCAATACATCCTCGAAGAAAAAACCTAAGGGAAAGCAAAATGCTGCTGAAGGTTCCAGCAAAAGAAGTCGCCAGCCGACCACACCTCAGGAGCCCACTCGAAAGAGTAAACGCACCAAAAAGGAAGCGACCCCTGTCGTTGCGGAAGAACTGGCTGCCCCGAAAGAAGATGCCGTGAAGTTCATGGCTGACAGATCTATCATTCCAGAGGTCACTATTGACAGGGTCTTCATAGCGCAAAAACAGCTAGTGGAGGTAAACAACCTCCTCATTGCTCAAGGCTGGGACCACCTCTTTCGAGAGGAAGTTCTCGTAGATGAGAATGCGGTGAGGGAGTTCTACTCCCAGCTGAAAGTGGAAGAGAAATCCGGTGTCTTAACCTTTGTGTTCAATGGAGATGAACAAGCCATCACCGTCCGAGAGCTAGCAAAAAATTTGGGTGTTTCTAATCAAGGAAATTCTGAGTACATTGACAAGGGAAACTGGCCGGCATACATTGCAAAGAGGGATGTCATTCCACGGATAGGAGGGGACCCATCAAACATGTCCAACCAAGGCAATGCCCTGAAAATGGATATTCTCAATCGCATCCTCCACCGGCTGGTCTGCACCACCATGACGCCACGTGCTCAGAAGCACCAAGTGATAACTTATCAGGACTTCCTCCTAGTGGACAAGCTCGGAAAAGGAGAACCAATCAGTCTTCCCAAGATCATCATCCAGCACCTGAAGCGCAGCATGGGGAATGCCACCCATGGACTACCCTACCCCGGACTTGTGAAAAAGATCCTCATCTATCTGGACATTTATTCGCCGAAGAAGGAATCCGTCTTGTCTTCAGTTCTGGGAAAGGATTATCTTGCCTCCATCGGATGGGAATTTGTTGACGCAACCGGATGGCACAATACCCGGATTAAGCCCATCACTCCAGCCGCCCCTCCCCAGGAAGAGGGACCTCAAGAGGTCGAGCCCCTACAGCAACAACCGTTTCACTCAGCTAATGGATCGACAGCGGTGCTTGAGGCTCTGCAAATGTTAACGGGGAAGGTGGAGCAGCTGACCGAACGGTTAGGAAATCTGGAGGCTGTGGCTGACAGGCTGATGCTGGGAACTGATATTGTCTGGGTGGAAGAATTGAAGTCTGCGGTGAATGACGTTGAGGAGACAGGGAAAATCAACATGATGCATGGCACAGAGGTCAAAGAGCAGTTGAAGGAGATGAACAAACAACTACGTTATGTGGGCACTCAGCTGGTTGATCAGTTGAAAATCGTGATCCACAGTTAACTCTGGATCTGTCTCATGGTTGCCCTCTCTTTGCTTTCCCCACCTTATCAGCCCCAATTTTTTTGTGTCTTCCTTTGTTGTCCTGCTCATGTGTGCACGTTAGTTTTTAAATTTTCGGGTTGCTGTGTGTGTTCCCTCCGGGGACTTTTGATGGTTTTTAATCAAGTATGAAGTTTCTTTTCATCACATAGCCATCTGTCATTGCATTCTTTTTTATGATGCCAAAAGGGGGAAGAGACAATGAGTGCATTCCTTGAGGGGGAAGTCACTACTGAAAACAAACTGAATGTCCATCTAAGGGGGAACTGTTAAGCGGTCGTAGAATATGTCTGCCCAACTAAAAATTTGACTGCATATCTAAGTGATGGAATTCTGCTATCTGCTAGACTTGTGATAGTTTATAAAATACATGTCATGGATTTATTATCTTTTGAAGAAGTGTTTGTCATCATCAAAAAGGGGGAATTTGTTGAAACCCTCAGGTTTTGATGAATGACAAACACTTATCTAATATGACATTTTGGTGTGCAGAAATCAAACAATGACTAATTGCAGGTTGAAGCAATTACTTTAGCAGATTAAATGGGAGAGTTAATCAAGACTTAAATGCAGATTGAAGATCATAAGCAAGCCATTTGAGGTGAGTCAATTGGAAATTCAAACGAGGCATTTAAGACAGATTGAAGATCAAATGAAGAGCCGTTTGAATTGATAAGGAAAGCAATTAAAGACAGATTTAATTGCTGATTGAAGCAAGCATAAATAGCAGATTTACTCAAAGAATTAATTGCTGATTTATGCCTAAAAGGAAAGCAATTGATGAGAGTTTGAATTGCTGGTTGAAGAACAAACGAAGAATCTTCTAGCCGTTTGCATGACCAACGTCTAGAAATACATTCAAGAGGAAAGCATTTACTTCTATCAATGAGGCGAGTAAAGTACGTCAATGAGGCCGAATATGAAGAAGCAAGATGTATCTCCACTCTATATAAGGCAGTTGAAAGCACAAATTAGAGCGCGCGAAAATAGAGAGAAAAAGCTACGACATTTGAAGCAAAGGTTTGCTGAGAAAGAAAACGCACGGAGGCGAGAAGCTCGAACAGATTCACTCTATCGGATTGAGCAGTAGTCATCAAAATAGAGTCGAGTTATAAGATCTATTTTGTAAACTCTGCAAGTACATCGGAATAAAGGGTAATCAGTTCGCAAATCCTTTCAGAGCAATCTGAAAGGTAGTGGTTTTTACTTTATCACTATTGTGATAAAGTTTTCCACTCTACATAAGTGCGTATTTACTTTCGTCATTATTTTCTTGCAAAAATATTTCCGCTGCTATCTGACCATCAGACGGAAACACACTCTGTGATTTCCGTCTGACAGATTTCTAACAGTAACGATCCAACACAAACATGGGAGCCTGAACTTCCTCCACAACCTTCTTTCCTTGAGCACGACCAAAGCATGTTTACGAGTCAGGATAAAGAACTGAGATCCCATCTGAAACTTATCAAACGGCACCTCGGGCTCCATCACATTCTCTCCCCTAGCATTGTACCGCTCTTCCATTATATCCTCCTGAAGTTTAATTTCTATGAAGCTCTGAGGAACATGTCGGTAAAATGGGAATGAGAAGAAGAACGAGGAGGTAGGAGGGAAAAGAATGTTGTATACGTATTCAAATGAATGAAGAGGAATGCAATGTTGCGAAATTAAAGCAAAGTACGAGTTCAAAGGATCATCGATGATGACAGTTGCAAGAAGCCTCCGTTCGGCTGAAATCAGGGTGGGTGAGCCTTCTCTGTCTTCTTCCCAGGGATGAAACGATTCTGGAAAACCCCACCGGGAGGCTTGATTTTCACGGTGGGATCGCAATGGATGTAAATATTATAAAGGCTTTCATGGCCATTGAAAAATCTATGCCATAACGGGGCAAAGATCATGTCAGATTTGGTGAGGAACATGAAGGCAATTTTGGGTTTTTGGTCGACGTTGGTGGGAAGGCGCAACGCGACGAGGGTGGCGCGCCTGAATAGGGTGATATCGTCAAGCTCATCTGCAAGGGAGATCTTCACGTGTATATAAGGAAAATATCGTGGGACAATCACGAAAATGAGAGCAAGCGATATCAAGACGGCAAATGCGTAGAAGAAACGCCTCGATAACATATCTCATCATATTCAATCTGATTTTTCTCCAGTCATCTAATGAGCCAAGCTCTATATTGGTGAGTTTTATTTTTGGTGGCTTTGGTTTTGCCAGCCGGAGGACAACAGAATCAAGGAGAAATAAAAAGATTCTAAATTTGGATAACAAACGAACGAAATTGAGGGATAAGATAAGACGGGCAGGGTTGTATTTTCTGTCTTGTGATTCTCTCTATAGTCTATACTCGCACTGTTGCATCACTATGTTACTAATATATATCAAAGTGACATGCTTATTAGTAGATATTCAACCACCTTACTGGAAATAAAGTTTGATACGAATGAATCCAATATCAATCGTGGAGTACTGTTAGAACACGTGGCACCATTTAAGAATTTATACTTTCACTTTTAAATGGATGAATTAATTGTTTAAGAGAGGAGCGCGCACCCTTTTTAAGCTAGAACCGTGAGACACCATTCTTTTTCTTATCAAACTCATCTCATTAAGACACATCATGACCTTTACTTTTTGATTTTTTAAATCTCAATATCAATTACTCTCTAATATTGAAGGGTATTTCTGTCATTACAAATTTATCACTTACCCTAATATTGTTTGGTCTGACAACATTCTTCTTTCCTCCGTTCCATCATCGCCGTTTCGAAGACGGATGGAGATCCGGTACAGTGCAGCAGGTTGCTGCAAATTCAAAACGGCATCATTTTAGTGTTTTCTGTTAATTGTCGTGACTGTGTTTCTTCTTTGTTTCTCAACTCTTCATCGTCTCGAGCTTCATCTTCATTCCGGTAACAAACCATTGACCGCTGGCAAGCGTTGACAGGTTGAAAAATTCAATTTGGTACTAGATGAGATACAGTAAACGATTAGTCAAAACAACATGCTGCAAATATAACTTTCTCGAACAAATTCAAGCCAATTTCTTGGGAAACCTACAAACCGATTGTTCATCTCCATCAGATTCAAATTGCACAATTTACTGCCAATAAATTCTCACATGATATCAAAAGGCTTACAATCAGAAACTATAAATCTTCACGCTAGCACTGTCTCCATTCCCCCATCATCCAAATCATGCAAACAACCGGAGATTTTACCCCACACGATTCTCACTTATATGATTGTAAATTTAATTGAATTTTCGAATCTGAAACAAATTATTCACATTTACTCGATCCTCGTACGGTTCTGTCAAAATTTACTACGAGTATTGTCAGAATGAGTTGAGGCGGTGAGGAGATCAGAGACGAAGAAGAAACGCATTCACGTGACCATTAAAGAAAAAGACTAAAACAATGTCGTTTGAAATTTACAGGATCTTGATCCTTCGAAGACATACACTCTTTCAATTCTCACTCATCCAACTTCATCGACCCCAACCCATCTCCTCCGTCGCCATCTATGTAACTGGTGGTAAGGACGGTCTAAAGCGACGACGACGATAACGTTGTGGTCGGCGCTGTAGTTCGAGGCGGTTGCGGTGATTGGAGTCGGTGGTAATGCAGTTGGAGGCGTCGGAGGTTCAAGGCGGTTGGTGGCGCTGTAGTTAGACATCGCTGGGTTTTATGCCGAAGGCGGTACTTGTGGATCTGGAGCTAGGCCTCAGAAATAGGCCGGATCGTGCTGACCAGAGCCCGAATATGGTCAACCCGAACCCCAATAAGTAAGACCCTCACCCGAACAATCCAAATATTAGGGTCGGATCCGGATCGAGTGTAATAAACAACCCTTACCCGAATATAGCCCTTTAATATTTCGGGCCTTACGGGCTCAAGTCGGGTATAGCCCGATATAACCCGACAAGAAAATTTGAGTAAAAAGAACGTTGGTTACACACTTAGGGGCTGTTCTTTTGCACTTCGATACAGTTTTATTAAGTTCAGTACAGTTAAATTAAATTCGATACAGTTTAATTAAGTTCAGTACAGTTATATTAAACTCGATACAGTTTAATTAAGTTCAGTACAGTTAAATTAAATTTGATACAGTTTAATTAAGTTCAGTACAGTTAAATATACTTTAAATTAATTTAAGTTAAAAAAAATTAAAATATAATTTTTTTCAAGTCAATTCAGTTTTTATAGTTTCCAACCTTATTATTTAAAACTTTGAATTTATTTTTAATTTTTAAAATAATTTTTGGAAACCGTAAGATATATAAGATCTAACGATTTTTCAAGTTTGTGTACACATCTCTTCGGAAACTATTGCATTCGTTTTAAAATGGAAGTAAACTTTTTTGCACTTGATATGAATTTAAAGAACATATAGAAATAACATATGAATAGAATATATATTTTACATTGAAACGTACAATGACACTCATGTGCAGTACCAATGGAAACATTTACATATCATCATCTTCATCCATGTTCATTTCCACTACATCATCTCGACAATCCTCAATAATTTGAAATGCTATTATGTTGCGCACTTGATTCATCTGCTCTTTTCGCTGTTTATCAAATAAATTTGAATCAGCTTTTCTCAGCACGGTCTCATTAGCTAAAATATGTATTGAAAAATTAAGCATGTGAATGAAGTTGTGCAAAGTGAAGATAGCTGTAATTATATCATTTTGGCGCCCATCTGATACTTGAGGCATGAGTCATGTGCAATACTTTATTACATAATATTATATTTATACCTTCTAAAATATAATCATGAAAATATACCTAAATATACTGAAAAAATACATATATATATATATAGATGTGCTCAAATGAGAACACCCTCTTAGGCTAAGAACATGAGAATCATTCTCAGCCACTCATTTTGTTGAAATGAGTGGTCCAAAATGCACCACGTCATCTACTATGCACTTTCTGCTTTTTACTATGCACTTTCTGCTTTTACTATTCTGCACTTTTGTCTTTTACCTAAAAGACAAAAGTGCAGAATCAATCTACACCCTTAGATCATTTGATCCAAAGGTGCAAAATAATTCTCATGTTCTTAGCCTAAGAAGAGTTCTCATTTGAGCTCGCCCCTATATATATATATATATATCCATTTCAGTTAAATTAAGTTAAATTAAATTCGATACAGTTGAATTAAGTTCAGTACAGTTAAATTAAACTCGATACAGTTTAATTAAGTTCACAATTAAATTAAACTCGATACAGTTTAATTAAGTTCAGTACAATTAAATTAAACTTAATACAGTTTAATTAAATTCAGTACAATAAAATTCCAGCTCAATAAAACTCAAAAAAAAACAACGCCTTAACCATTTGTCTCCATTTGATGATCTATGGGATATGGAGCAAAAGGACAAGCTCCTGGTAGATGTGACTAAGCAAACTCTCTGTCGCTTTGTCTTCCAATACCATGGTTAGTGACTTACCTTTAACCCAAGTACCTGCATTCTTTTTATAACCACTTGCTTTTAATATTTATTTTGACTTGGGCAATGTGGGACTGCTCCTAGTTAGTAAAAATTTTCTAAATTTCATATGAGCAATTTTCATCTCATCTTAGATTGATAATTGGTTACCCTTATCCAGTGTTGTGAATATCGGACCAGATCGGCCGGTTTGATCGGTTGGATCGGGAATCGGTCCAGTGACCGGTCCGGTTATGTAATCGGATCGGATATGCAATGAACCGATCAAACTTGGTCAAATCCGGTCAAGAACCGGTCAAACCCAGTTGACCCAATTTTTTTTAAAACATAATTTGATCGGTTCAACCGGTTCGATTTGGTTTGAAAAAATATATATTTAATTTGACTTGGACAAAACTCGAATCTAGTCTTCCTCTATAATTATCCCCTCTCCTTCCACCAAGCTAAACATGATTCTTGTTTTATTATTTGTTTCAATAATGTATATTCATTTATCAGGATTTGGATCAAGTACAAACCTTCTAAATATATACAAACTACAAACCTTTATAAACCTTTGGATCAAAACATCTAAGGGCCCAAATTAATTCTGTTTAAATTACTAATATTCTCTTAATTAAGAGATCGTAAGGTTATCATTGTCAATATACTCAACAGATATACACCGTTAGAAACACGGCTGGCTCTCTCTCCTCTGGAACTCTCCCGAAGACACGAGAAGAAGAGCGCCGAGCACTTAATCCTCCTCTGTCGCCGGTAAGCCCTCCACCTTTGTCTTTTCCTTTCCTTTCCTGTCGTCGTGGGTTGTTGTCCTCCGTGGGGCTGCTGATGTCGATCGGTGGGGGTTGGATTAGGCGGCGGTGGATGTGGTTTCCGGCGGTTTGCACCTGTTTCTTTCCGCACTTGTTTTTGTTTTGTTTTTTGGGGCTTCTCCTCCTCTGCCTTGCGCGGTGTGGCTGTCGCTTGGTGGTGGCGCTGGCAGGTTCCGAGCGGTGCTGGTGGAGTCCGACTGGTGGCGGCTGTAGTAGTGTGTGTGGATTTTGCTACTTGATGGCCGGATCTGTCGGATTTCATCGGCGGGTGGTGTGATGCGGCCAGCTTTGGGGTTTTTGGGTCCTGTCAGATCCGGGTTTCGGCCTTATAGGTCGGATCTGGTAAGGTGGGGGGCTCTGGCGGGCGCGAGTGGACCGGACTCGTCTTCGTTGCTGGAGTGGTTGGCCCTGTTGAAGGCTCGGTATCAGTTTCTTTATGTTTTAGGAAGTAGTTTAGTGGTATTCTTATGTTTAGGTTTAGGACGTTTCCACCTAGTTTGGGTGGTGCTTTCCACCTTTTGGTGGTGTTTTCCATCGTGTTCGATGGTGGTTTCCACCCTTTTGGGTGGTGTTTTCCCACTTCTTTTGGTGGTGTTTTTTCCCGCTCGTTCGGCGGTGTCCTCCCACCTATCTGGTGGTGTTTCTGTATTGAGATGGGTTGCCATTTTCGACTGGGCTTCAGTGTGTTTTATGTACTAGATTGAGTCAGTGTTTTGGCATTGTCCAACTCTTGTACTACTTTTCCCATAAAAAAACAGATATACACCGTCAAACAATCGTTAACTTCTGAATCAGGTCGGCGTTTTGGAATCAAGGGTTTACACGAGGACAACACTTTTCGATTTAGGGTTGTTGTTGAGGTGATTCGGCTGCGGAAATTTTCATGTTAATTTTCGTCGGGGCCGAGCGGAGCTCAGAGATCGCATCGATGATGATGAAGCAGATATTCTCGCTGGAGGAGGTGAGATTAATCGATTGGTTGCTCGCTGGTAGGGGAGATGGTGTCGTTGAAGCTCCAGAAGCGGCTGGCCGAAAGCGTGATGAATTCAATGCTCCTTTCCTTGATGATTGAGAAGTGAGAGACGACAATAGATGTAGATACGCTGGACTTAGAGGCAGAGGAGGACGATTTGATAGATGACGATGGCGATCTATGCTGGAGCAAATCGTTAATTCAAGGCGAGGGGCTCAAAACTGGTATCGATTTTGGGTTGTTCATTCCAGTAATTTTCTGGCACTTCAAGATGGGATTTTTCCTTGTTGTAGCTGTCAGGAGAGTGGAGAGAAAGGTGGCATAAGCCAAGGATTTTCACTCTGCATTTCCTTTTTTTCGGTTTCTAGTGGCTCTTGTATTCTTATTCATGAGAAGATTTTTCTATCCTAGGAAGGAATGCTGATTTTTGGGACAAAGCTGACATCGGATTTGTTTTCAGGTTGATTTTTCTTCGATTTTTGTGTGTGATTCTGTTAGTTTGCAGGGGAGTTTTCGACGTCCGATTATTGTTTCCAGAGAAGTTAAGGTTGTAATGTGAGCGCATCTGCGGTTGATTTGAGGGAAACTAGGGTTTTCTTTGTTGTCACTTACGATTAATCGTTATATGTGATTCTGTGTTTTGAATTTGAAAAAATAGTTTTTGAGGACCATCTACCTGAGAATTTTGTTCTTTTTGCGACTTCTTGATTTGGAAGAAAAGTGGCAGCTTCAATTTGCATGTGACTGTTTTGGATAGTGGGAATAAGCTGCGCCTGCCTCATGGCGCCACTTGCTGTGTTTAAAATTTAAATGTCTGGTTGTATGAGAAGCGATTCTGATTTCATGTGTTTGTAATAATTGTTGGATTCCATTTGTTGTTTCAAGTTATGTAATGGAGGAAGGAAGGCCAGCGAGAGATGATCGCGTCCTGTGTTGTGGATGTGGTTAGGGATGGATCTTGTAAGTTGGAGATATAAATTAGTGATTGGTAACATTTTCTTGTATACATCATTGGCTTGATCTGTTGTTGATTTGCATATTTTTATTATCATATTATGCATAGTTGCTGTACTGGATTTGTTCAGTTTTAGTAATGATCTGAAAGTGTGTTATTTGGTTGTTGAAGGTTTATTCTCGATTTCATTTTTGGTGCTACTCCTTGGTATGTTGGACGTAATCGAGAGAAGACTGCTGGATACATTGCTTGTGATATTAAGAAGCAGTATGCAGTGTTTGATGCCAAGGTTGTGAGCAGTATTCGCAAGGGTCCGGTGAAGGGCAGGAAGAAGGCATAGAGTGATCTCATCAGTTTGTAGTAACATAAACTACTAGCCACATAATTTTTCCATACAATCCAACTTTTATGTAATTCAATGTTATTTCAGTTTGTAGTATTTATACCCTCCTGCAGTGTAATTCAATATTATGCGTAATAT
Organism: Rhodiola kirilowii; assembly: GCA_033675215.1. NCBI lineage: Eukaryota > Viridiplantae > Streptophyta > Magnoliopsida > Saxifragales > Crassulaceae > Rhodiola > Rhodiola kirilowii. The sequence goes on from CM066199.1 coordinate 23,360,043, forward strand.
ATACCGTCTTCTATTTTGCACTTTAAATTTATAGTCTTCTATTTCAATTTGCATTTAAATTTATATTTTTTTATACCCTCCTGTGTGTGAATTTTATCTGCTTATTGTAAACTTTATGCTAACTCACTTGTTTGGCTTCATTTACATATATGAAAATAGTTCAGCTAAAAATTGTCAACATTACCAAACAGATCTCATACAAACACTTAATGAACGTAAAATGTATAATGAACTTTATACTTGTAATGTCAACATTTGATGAACTCTACAATTGTATTGTGAACCTCATATTGGCTAGGCGAATTTTATCCCATACAAATCGAGCTCAAAATAGCATACATGAATTTCAGATTTTGTGTGTGATCTTTGTGAATACTGTGTCACTCACACTAAGTGAACTTAAGAATTGTAAAATGAACTTTATAGTTTTTTGTCGACAATTGATGAACTCTATATTTGTATTGTGAACTTCATATGGACTAGGTGACTTTATCTGCTTACTATATTCACAAAATAAAAATCTATGCTCACTAAATATTTTTAACTACAAGTTATCTGCTCGAAGCTTTTAGTCTATTTAGAATTAGAAGTGGTATGTAAAGGAGATTTCAAGTTGACATGACGATGCATATGTAAAGGAGATTTCAAGTTGATCTATTTAGTATTGTCAACATTTGATGAACTCTACATTTGTATTGTGAACTTCAGATGAGCTAATGAACTTTATATGCTTATTGTAAACATTATGCTACCTCAATTATTTGGATTCATTTATACACTTGAAAAAAGTTCAAGTTATTGTAAACATTACCAAATAGATCCCATACAAGCACTTAATGAACGTAAGAATTGTATAGTGAACTTTATAGTTGGCATTGTCACCATTTGATGAACTCTACATTTGTATTGTGAACTTTATATAGGCAATGTCATACAAACTCTTACTGAACTTAAGAAGTATATAGTGAACTTATCTACCATTTTATGAACATTACCACACGTCGTTTGTGGAACTTATCCACATGTATTGTCACATTGACCAATATATTACTGTCAAACACGTCGTTTGTGGAACTTATCCACCATTTTATGAACATTACCACATGTCGTTTGACAAACTAGGCTATTAAATGCTGATGAACACTAACACAAGTAATATTGAACAACACTAATTCATGCACTCAGGCACTGGATAAGGTCAGTCCAATATATAAGATTGGCTTGAAGATCGATTGCTGTTGCTTTTAGCTGTTGAAAATCAATTTAGCAAGTCTCTGTAGGTTCCTGAATATTCTGCAAAGAGACAAAAAAAATACACAGAATATTATCATACAATTCTTTAACAGGTTGAAAATGATAAAATGTCACATTATAAGGCACCGACAACAATCAACACTCCTCTGTTCCGCAGCAACTCAAACATATAGATGCACAAACAAAAACCCAAAAGCCTGAAAACAGCTTAAGCTTAAAAACCACATCACCAACAACACAAGTTCACAATATTTCTTTCTCTCTATTTTGCTGATGGGCTACTAATTTATTATAGGTTAAAGCAGCTTTCAGAGAATATAAACTGAGTTCACAAGATGATGCTACAGACAATAAACACAATATTTGTAAACCGAGACTAGTATTCACAAAATATTAATAACTTTCACATAATATAAGTTTAGTTCACAAGATGATGCTATAGCACATTAGTGAAAACAATATTTACAATATATGGTCAATGCTCAATAAGTGCAAGCAGCGTACAAAGCATAATAAAATCTGATTTATTGTGCGTGTGTTAAGTAAAGAGTAGAAAATAATTATTTGGCTACTTAGCAGTTGGCAGAGATGAACAAACTGATATAGGAATCAACAAGAAGTCCTAATTCAACTGCTAGCAACAAAATTACTCATACCAGCATTGAACTTTCGAAGCAAGTAAACTGAAAAACGACCATGCCTACTCCTGCCTTTGATATTTGGTTGGGTGGTACACGATGACAGTTGAATTTCTCACCAAAATCACCCACTAGAGTCGAATCGCTCTCACTACAATAAGAATGAAAGTAATGACAGGATTCAAAGCAATTCAATTGTTGTTCCTGATTGGATTTTAAGCATAAGATGATTTGGAGTAACCAATTTACTCTGTGATAGTATTTTCCAAAATTGAAAAACCTTAATTCTCTGAATCAACAAATTCAACAAACTTAAAAGCTAACCTGGCCAGCGGAAATCCTCAACAGCCCCCTTCGAACCCTAGAATCCGCCGCTTCCGACACTCGCATATGAAGTCTCATCGGCTCATCAACAGTCGATACCTTCTTACCCTTCGACCCCGTGCTAGCCGAACCATCTGATGCAGGGTTGTAGGGTTGTTGAAATCGGTGGAAGAATTCGATTTCAAGAAGCGCCCAATCACGTTTTTCCATCCTACAGTCTAAATAAACATGTCGGAATCGCCGTAAACACCGTTGCAGTCTCGTTTTTCGTCGAAATGAAGCGGCGGAATTAGTCGAGCTAGGTTTTGCAGTCGAAGATATTGGGTGAGATAATCCCTAAGAACGAGTAATATGAGAATAAAATAATATAAAAGATCTCCTAATTACCCCTCCATCGGTATTAAACATAACGGAGATTTAACATCAGTTAAATGTATAAAGTAAATCTCAGCCATCAATCTAATTAAATCAACGATTATAATCAGTTTGTAGTTTGTATATATATAGCTGTTTCTCTATAAAATTTATTACTTACTATCAATTTAGCTAGAAATTCAATTAGTCTTAGAAATCCCTTATTGTTGTGACTTACAAATTAAGACTAAAATTGTTATTGTTGTATTATTGATTTGTACTTTAGTAAATTCTAAATTTGTTATGGTATGTTATTGTAATCAGATCATAAACATGTAATATTTATTCAAGTCATAAATATGTTAAATTATAATATCATATATAATTATTTTATTTTATTATTTTTAATTCGTGCGGGTCAAACCGATTCGACCCGGTTGAACCACTGACCCATCGACCCAATGACTTGACCGGTTCGATGACCGGTCCGATTTTAATAACACTACCCTTATCCTTCCCACATTCATCAAGAGAGGGTACGTATTGAAGGTTTGTGACTGCTTTGTTTATTATTCTTTCTTTACAATCTTGCAAGCTTATTATAAATGCCAATAGCAAATGGTCTCCCACGCTTATTCTAACGCAAGCTCACCAATGCTCTATGAAATTATTAGAGATGATACATCTTTGAAGCTTGTCTAAATTGTGGTTATATTACATGTGGGTTGAGGCCTGAGGCTAACATTTCATGGGAAATGGAGACGAGGATGAGCCCCCATCAAAACGCAAAAAACCGTCACCTGGACGGCTGATAGACCTCTCTAACGGTTCGTCTTTTACTGAGTCCTTTTCGGGCTCTCTGGGAGAAACCATGAATATGCCACTGCTGTCTCAAAGTGATATGGTTGGTTCAAATAGGTTTATTAGGCGTGTAGAGTTTGTTCGAATAATAGCAAAAGCATTGTATTCACTTGGTTGCAAAAAGACTGGTGCTCTTCTCGAGGATGAGTGTGGGATACAATTGCATTAATCATTGATAAATGTATTCATGCAACAAATTCTTGAGGGAAACTGGTGAGTGCCAGCTTCTTATGTTTCATGGAGCCCCAGTGATAGCCAGCTTCTTATGTGTGGAGATGAGGGAACAGTCCGGCGTTGGGATGTCACAACTGGTGAGTGCCTCCATGTATATCACTACAAATTTTTCATTTTCAACCGGCCACATTTTCCGGTCATAATTCGGCCAAACAATCCTTCCCCGAATTTAATATGCACTGAAGCGGCGAGAAAACGACAATTAAAATAATATGGGTCTAAATTCGGGGAGAAAATTTCCGGCGACAAGTATAGCAACTGAGTTTTGTCGTACTATGATCGGATACATTCCGGCAAAAGTCCGTGATTTATCATGTGCGGTTTGGATTGCATCGTATTTATGCCGGACAACTGCGGGATTTAAGATGGGCTGACAATATTTTTGGCCACCATTAGGGGAATTTCCGGTACAGAAGGACATTGCCGGGCACGCGTCGCATTTTTGTCGGAAAACCTAAAAAGACTCATGCAAAGTGGGGGGACACGTGCAAGAAGAAGTAGCATGAGCTTGGCTTCTCTGCTATGGTAGGGAAGTTAGTAGAAAGAATTTGTCAAAGTCAAAGGAAGTTAGGAAAAAGAATAGTGGGGAGTAGTTTAAATAGACGGAGTTGTAGGTTAACGTGGAGAACTTGTAGGGGCACAGTAGATATCATCATGGGTGAGTTTGTATTTAAGTTCAAACATGACAGTGTCATGAACAAGCAAAAGAATTAGTAAAATTGTCTATCTCTCGTCCCAGTATCTTCTCATATAAAGCCTTTCCTCTATTTTCCCACCTCAAATTCTTCTTATCCTTATTTTGAAACATTCACATAATTTAATATGAAATTTATTAGTGAGATAAATACAATATTCAAAATTGTCTCATCCTAAAAAATAAGTGTCGGATTTTGCCCCGGATTTACACCGTATGTAACATCAAATTCAGGTCTGCCGAAATTTCCCCGTATTCTCCCCCAACTAATTTAAATATTATTTTATATCCTCGGAGTTGTCCCGAATTGACTTTTGGGATTTTTCAGAGTACAAAACAGATCTAAAGTTTCACTTCTCTATCAAAAAACAAAAGATTTGAAATTTCACTTATCTCCAAAAGTCGATCCACATCCTCCCGCCTCTACCTTCTGGGACGTCCGTCCGCTCTATTGCCCTTCCATCATATATCAGGTGAGCTACGTTTCCGTCACACGATCTGCATACCTATTGCAGACATCAAATTTGTCAGCGATTCGACCTCCAAGGCAGTCAAGAGCCAACCTCTATTTGTTGAACAGTATTGGCAAACCAAATGGCGTACAGACGAGACGAACTCGCGTATAGAGGAGACGAACAGTACTTTGGCTAACCAAATGCCAAAACAACTCGGGTAGACCCTCCAATCAGGACCACAATTTGCAGCCGAACCACCCTAATTAATGAATTCTATTGTACGAATTTTAGATTGGCGTTAAATGTTGTGGTTCAATTTTTTTTATTTTTTATGGGAAGTTGTTGTGGTTCAATTTGGGTATATTTTTTATGCGTACAATTTACACCTAATTTTTTTGATTTGCGCATAATCAGGAAATAAAGTGATTACTGTACAGAAACTCGTTCTTATCTTCAATCCAAAAAAGAAAAAGAAAAAGAAACTCGGAATCGCCCCGGTATTTCGACTGCAAAATAAGGCCCCGTAGCACTGACGGATCGCCGACGTTAACCAGCATAATGAAAAGTCACCGGATTTGCCCCGACTACACTATCACCGGATACATGTACACGGTAAATCTCCTTTGTTTCCCCGAATTATAAACTACTCAATTGGGACGGATGTCCGCCGGATTTTAACTTCATTATGTCTCCGGATTTACGCCTAACTAACGGCGAATTTTATATGTAATTCCTAAGGACGAAAAGTCCCCGTTATATTGTCTGATTGTTTCCGTATTAATTCGCCGGAATTTCCCCACTTCTGTTATTCGGGGGACCTTTTGTCGGGAAGATTTTATTGTCGGATGTTTGCCGACTTTTCCACAATTTCCAGGGCCTTTCCGGCGACTTGCCGTGGCTATATTATGGCCGGTTGAAAATGAAAAATTTGTAGTGTATGAAAAAGCTGGTCTGGGACTGGTATCTTGTGGATGGTCTCCCAACGGAGAGAAAGTATTATGTGGTGTTACAGATAAGACCATTAGCATGTGGAACTTAAATGGGAAAGAACATGATATTTGGAAAAGACGGCGGACTCTTGGAACTCTTCTTATATCAGATTTGGTGGTCTCAAGTGATGGGAAGTGGATCATCAGCATGTGCAAAGAAAATGTGATCTTATTATATAATGTCAAATATGGAGACTAAAGCTGAGCAATTGCTTGAGGAAACTCCGAGTACTCAGACTATAATTTCGTTTTCATTGTTAGTAGATGACAAGTTGCTTGTTAACCTATGCAATCAGGAAATGCATTTGTGGAACTTGAAGGGAGATATCAAGCTTGTGGCCAAGTACGAAGGTTACAAGCGCACGAGGCTTCTTATAAGATCATGTACTGGTGGTCTTGACCAGAGCTTTATAGCTAGTGGTAGTGAAGATTCTCAGGTTTACAAATGGCGTAGAGATTCCAGGGAGCTCATAGAAGTGCTACCTGGTCATTCTGGAGCAGTTAACTGCGTAAGCTGGAATTCAACGGATGTGGGTTTAGTATGGGACGCTATGAATATGAGTGCATAGTTATCTCTTAGTCCCACATCGACCAAGATCAAGGAATTAGGCTTGTGATGGGATGCAAAGTAATGAAGAACGTAACGCCCAGCATGCCCATGCAGATGAAGACAAACGAGCTGCAGGACCACTGAATAAGCAAGCACTGCCTCGCAGAGGAACAAGGCTCAGGGAAGGTTCGAGACGTTATCCAGCAGGAGAATATCTGCTGCAGATTGTTCGTACACCAGCTGGAGAATAACTGCTGGAAACGGTTATGCCACGTCAGCAAAGGTGGCGTCTCTCCCAAGTTTGATCCGCACAATAAATTGTAATGAGAGCACTGGTTGTAAGGCAGAAAATTAATACACAAGCTTACCTCTCATCCCTGTTCTTCTCCTCCTCATCCCCTGTTCTGCTCAACTCCTTCCCTGCCCCATTTATCCTCCATCATTTGGTGCTTTCACTGAACCATGCCCACCCACGCTGAGGCCATAGCCAACATCAACGCCGGCATGGAAGCCATGGACAATCGACTGACAACCATGGAGGAAAAACGTGTTGCCGACATGCACGCCATGGAGGAAAAACGTGCTGCCGACATGCAGCAGGTCATGGCCGCTTTCGAACGTCTCACCAAGACGGTCGAGGATAACAAGCCTACCCCCGAACCAACCGACCACCGCCATGGAAAACAACCCATGTTCACCAACCTTGAGCCACCACTCCTCGCCACACCACCAGCTGCCTTTGGACACTCTGATATCTCCGACCCATCTGGCGAAACATCCCTCCACACCACCAATGACCCGAACCCAAGGCAACTCCGGACCCCACGCATGGACATGCCCATCTTCCACGGCGAGGGTGTCATCGGCTGGTTATTCCAGATCAACCGCTACTTCAAACTGAACAACACTCCACCTGACGAGATGCTTGAGGCCGCCCCACTATTCTTAGCCGGCGACGCTCTACTCTGGTTCCAATGGAAGGCTACCACAGCACAGATTACAACATGGGAAAAGCTGGCACATGACCTCAAGCGCAGGTTTGGACCCAGTGATTACTATGATGCTGAAGTTGCCATAAACCAACTTATTCAGACTACCTCAGTCCATGCTTACATCACAGAGTTTATGAAACTCTCCGCTAGTGCTCCCCGGTTACTTGGACATAACTTGCTGAAACGCTTCATTGCGGATCTAAAGCCAGACATCTATCATGAGCTGGTGATGCTCAAACCACTTGAACTGGAAACAGCCATGGACATGGCACGCGTAGCAGAGGACAAGATTCAGTCCTTACGCCGTCTCACCACCCGACAGCCTTTCCCTCGCACACCATACCGACCTTCACCTACCGCACTCCCTGACCACACCAAACCACCTCATACACCTTTGCCTATCCGTTGTCTATCACCCACCGAGATTGCGGCTCGCCGTGCAAAGGGACTATGTTTTAATTGCGATGAAAGATATCTACCTGGCCATATCTGTCGACCCAAGTTACAATGCCTTCTTATGGAAGAACCCTGTGATAGTGATGGGTTCGAACTAGTGGAAGCTGAGCCAACTGACCCCACGGCTCCAGTCCCTCCCGATACACAAGAGACACACACTGACACCGCACCCTGCATTACATTCCATGCCCTTCAAGGACGAACTGCTCCTTGCACCTTGCGCTTCCAGGCTCATATACAAGGGCAACCAGTCCTCGTACTAGTCGACAGTGGCTCCACCCATAACTTTGTGCAAACAAGAGTTGCGCGATTTCTTAAGCTTCCCATTGAGCCCTCTAACCACCTCCGTGTGACAGTGGGTAATGGGGAAGAGATGAAGTGCGAAGGTGTCTGTCGTGAGGTCCCAGTCACCATCAATGATACTATAATTCATGTCGAACTTCACCTCCTCCCAGTATTTGGTGCGGACCTCGTCCTCGGCGCCCAATGGTTGGCAGAACTGGGCCCTACCACCTTTTGTTATAAAGACACGTGGATGAGCTTCGAAAAGGAGGGCGCGCAAATACAACTCTTCGGCCTTCACCCAGCTACCCAACTTGCCCAAACATCATCCGCCCAGATCCATAAAACCGCTCACCAAAAGAGTGCCCTCTACTTCCTTCAAATGTTCACTTCATGGACTGAGCCTTCCCAGAATCCGACCCCAACCACTCTACCTGAATTCAATCTATCTTCCACCTTACAGCCTGACTTCAAAGCCAACCTCACACACCTACTATCCATATTTCAGACAACCTTCCTACCCCCACATGTCCTACCACCCAGCCGAGAAACTGACCACTCTATTCCCTTGATTGCTAGTGCTAATCCCGTAAATGTTCGTCCTTACAGGTACCCTCATTTCCAGAAAACGGAGATTGAACTATTAATCAAAACCATGCTTCAGGAGGGTATCATCCGTCCCAGTCGAAGTCCATTTTCGTCACCAGTTCTGCTAGTCAAGAAGAAAGACGGTTCGTGGCGTTTTTGTGTCGACTATCGCGCCTTGAATGCCATTACAGTGAAGGATAAATTTCCAATCCATACCGTCGATGAACTTCTCGACGAGTCACATGGAGCCACCCTCTTTACTAAGCTTGATCTTCGAGCGGGATATCATCAGCTGCGCATGAACGAGGCGGACGTGTTTAAGATGGCTTTCCATACACACGAAGGACACTATGAATTCCTCGTAATGCCATTCAGCCTTACTAATGCTCCGGCGAGTTTTCAGGCTGAAATGAATCACATCTTTCAACCGCTGCTCCGCCGCTGCGTTCTGGTTTTCTTCGATGACATATTAGTTTACAGTGCCACCCCTACCGAACATTTGCAGCATCTACATGAGGTACTCTTGATCCTCAGCTCGCATTCTTTTTTTGCTAAACCATCTAAATGTGACATAGCCAGGACATCGTTGACGTATTTGGGGCATGTCATTAGCCGTGATGGGGTGGCCGTGGACCCCGATAAAATTGCAGCAATCCAACAATGGCCTCAGCCTAAAACCATTAAGCAACTCCGTGGTTTTCTAGGCCTTACAGGTTACTACCGACGCTTTGTACGCGGCTATGCCTCTCATGCTGCACCATTAACGAACTTGCTAAGAAAGGATGCCTTTCTCTGGTCTACTGCGGCCACACTTGCTTTCACCAACTTGCGCCAAGCTCTCACAACCACCCCTGTATTAGCACTACCAGATTTCACGTTGCCCTTCCATGTACACACGGACGCGTTGGGGTCCGGCATGGAGCAGTGCTTGCACAGGGCGGGCGACCTATCTCCTACTACAGTAAGCAACTATGCCCTCGCTTACAAAAGACCTCAGCCTACAATCGAGAGCTTTGTGCACTTACCTGCGCCGTACAAAAATGGAGACAGTACTTATTGGGACATAAGTTTATTGTTGAGACGGACCACCAGCCACTTAAGACCATACTTTCCCAAACTATCCACACCCCGGAACAGCAACACTGGATAGTAAAACTACTTGGCTATGACTTTGAAGTCCGTTACCGCCCAGGTAAGGACAACAAGCCAGCCGATGCTCTGTCTCGTTTGTACGACGAAGCACCATCTGCTTGTAGAGTAGTTTTAAGAGAACATAGTTTCCTAACATTCTAAACAGATGAACTCGGGATGAATTTGCGTGTCGGGATACCGGCCTTCGCTTGACCCTATGTATCTCGGGTCCGGGCTACGTATGGCTTATGTCGGGTTTTATTCGGGTTTGGGCCTGCTAGGGCTTCGGGTCGCCCGTCGGGCTTTATGACCCGAGGGTCGGTTGCTGAGGCCTATCTGGAGTCGAGGTGAGTGGTTTGAGGCTTGTGAGTTGAGAAGCGCGGGGTGTTTACTTGTAGATCTGAACTGGGTGTTTTTAGTGCGTCGATCTGGTGCTCAATCAAACAAACATAGATGGTGAGACGGTTCAGTTTGATTTGTTCCAAAATGGATTTATGCTTTTTTTTAGTGTCAATTTGCAGTTTTGGTCGCTCTTTAAGCGTGGATTCATGAACTCATGTTTCTAAAGTATTGTGCAGTTATTGACATCATATTTTGGATACTTTTTCTGTTCATATGAGCTGTTTGAGAAAATTGCTGAGAGAAATATAATGGGGTTCATCAATTTTCTTTTGGCTTGATTAATTATAGACCACGGAAGCTATTGAAATTTAACATTAGATGCTACAACTTTCATGAAATTTTGTGTTTTTTGTTATTATCTTCTTTAGTTGTTAGTTTGATTTGAATGCAATACTTGTTGATATGATTACTAATTACTGTCAGCTTGCTTAAGTAGCACTGTGATGGTTTTGGCTGAAGTTGCTGCCTTAGTATTAACTGTTAAGGGGATTGCGAGTTCATTATGCACGGCATTTTTGCTCAATGAAATATGTCCATGAAATACACTCTTTCGCATATTATTTCCACAGACAATATGAATTTTGATGTTCCCATGATTGGCATGTCTTTGACAAAACATCTTTAGACAGTTCAAGCTAGAGCTCAATCAGATGCTGGCACAGAAGTACAGCGTACAGAAGACGCATGATCAAGATACGGTTATTCTGAAGATACTAAAGATTGAGAATCTTTCCAGTTGGAGCCAGTCAGCAACGACACAGATCTTTCGAGAGGTCACTCTAATATTTCCCTGCCAAAATTGGAAACCTCTTGTCTAACTTGTCGAAGAAGATATCTTATGAATAAGCTGTCGACGACGAGATTGAAGCAGATATCTTATTTGATTGACATCCTGAAGATATCGACAAAGCTATTTGATGGAAGCCAAACGACGGATAATCATAAAAGAACTGTGGGATCAAATATACGCAGATTGGCTGAGGGAATATCGGTTGACTTGGGGTGGAAGTCATCTTTAAAGATAGATCGAATATTCAGCAAATATTTCGCAACATCTCTGAAGTATTTGACGACATATTCTGATCGGATTAGGGTTTCCTCCTAGCGTATAAATGCAATGCTAGGGGCATCCTCATATGCGCGCCTCCCGAGAGAAAAAGCTAAACACGAGAGTTCGTGAGATTGGGGGAGAAGTGATGGCTGGCTATTCCACATCGGAATACCAGCCCTGAAGCAACCGTCTGCACAGTGTGGTGTACGGGCTGTGCTGGAGAATCAACGAAGTACACACACAGCTATCAAGCTACGTCTTTGAAAGAAGACGACTGAACTTCTGAGAAGTTCAAGACTAGGCCGAGAGAGAAGTCTCGTCCTACCCACAGGGGATCGAGGGGAGTAGCGACGAACCGAGATCGCAAATCCGAGAGACGGAGAGTTAGAGGCTAGGCAATTACAAACTCGGATTTGTGTAAGAGTAAGACCACTTGTAGCTCTAATTCTCGTAATACGATTTGTGCCCCATTATAGGGTGTGAGAAACCCCCCAGAGTAGGCGAGGTCAAACTGGGTAACATACCGTGCGTGCTTCTGTTTTGCTTCTTCTATTTTGGTTCCCGGTACTGCTTGATACACTGCATAAATAATCTGTTGGAACACTCTCTGGTAGAGTTTGGGTTCTGTTAACTGTGTGTGTTTCAGTTATCTTCACTAACTGCTGGATCTTTACGAGAGGTGTCCAAGGGGTGTCTCAGCCATACCTTGAACTGTCAGTTGAACTGGTGTGCAAAGAGTTCAAGGTCTGTCGCAACAATACCCGAGACACAAGCTTGAACAGGGGACATAATTTCAAATGGTATCAGTGCAAACACTCGACACACTGAGTGGGATCCTGAAACTGTTCAAGATGACAGACACCAAAACTTACAGAAGTAAAGATGTTTGCATGGTTGCGTTCAGCTCTTCAAGTCACATGGAGAAAGATCGCTGGTACTTCGACAGCGGATGCTCGGCCCATATGACAGGAGACCCCAGATTTCTTATGAAGATTCAACCTGGTATTAAGAAGCAGTTCGTCACCTTCGGAGACGGAGGAAAGGGACAGGTAATCGGCTGTGGGACATTGAAGGTTCCGGATCTACCTGTCCTCGAAGACACTCTCCTAGTTGAAGGACTGAAAGTGAACCTGATCAGCATAAGTCAACTTTGCGACGGAGGATACCATGTCAAGTTCACTCACAACTCATGCCAAGTTCTCGACAAAGATGGGGGAATATTGATGAAAGGAAGCAGAGCAGCCAACAACTGTTATCTCATCGGATCTGATGGAACAGGGTCTGGAACAGGAACTGAAACAGCCTATCAGTCTAGTCAAGCAGATGAGATGTCCCTTTGGCACAGACGGTTGGGACATCTGAATCTCAAGACATTGAAAAAACTCTGCTCATCTGGACTCATCAGGGGAATACCAAATGTCAAAGGAAGTCAGGATGTGATGTGTGGAGAATGTCAGATCGGGAAACAGACGAAAGCATCACACCCCAAGGTCTCTCAAATAAGCACCAACCGACCTCTGGAACTGATCCATATGGACTTGATGGGACCAATGCAAACTGAGAGCTATGGAGGAAAGAAGTATGTCCTGGTCTGTGTTGACGACTTCACCAGATTCACCTGGACAAGGTTCCTTCGAGACAAGACGGAAGCTGCTCAACAATTCATAGAGCTGGCTACTCTTATCCAACGAGAAAGGGAAGACAAAGGGGAAAAACTGATATCCATCAGGAGTGACAATGGCACAGAATTCAAGAATGTTACTATGAGTGCCTACTGTACGAAGCATGGAATTGCTCATCAGTTTGCGTCAGCAATCACCCCTCATTAGAATGGAGTGGTGGAACAAAAGAACCGTACCATTCAAGAGATGGCCCGGGTGATGATCCATGCCAAAAAGGTCCCTCTGAAGTTTTGGTCCGAAGCTATGAACACAGCATGTCACATTATAAATCGAGTCACTATACGCACTGGAACGGAGAAGACCTGCTATGAACTCTGGAAAGGAAAGAAGCCCACTGTCAAATATTTCCACATTTTTGGAAGTGAGTGCTACATTCTGAACGACCGGGAGTACCGACAAAAACTGGATCCGAAGAGTGATGAAGGGTTCTTTCTTGGGTATTCCTCAAACAGTCGAGCATATCGGGTATTCAACAAGCGCACAGGATCAGTCATGGAATCTATAAATGTCAGAGTAAAGGATGAAGTGTTCGTACAGGCGGTCCCGGACGACGCTGAGGACAGCACCAGCACAGCTCCTGCAACACAACCATCATCCCAGCAGACTGAGCATGAACCGACTAAAGGATCGCCTGACAACTCCACTGAAGATCATCCCTCTGACAAAGCTGTTACTGCCAACCCCCGAGAAAATGTTACTACGCTACAACCATCTCGACGAATTGCCAGGGATCACCCAATCTCTGAAGTTATTGGCTCACCTAGTGACGGAGTTCAAACTCGCAGAATTCTGAGCAACTCCAGAGAATTGCCTGCTTGCTCGTGTTTCCTCTCATCAATCGAGCCTAAAAACATAAAGGAGGCGTTACTTGATGAGTATTGGGTCCTCGCTATGCAGGAAGAACTGGAAGAATTTGCTAGAAACGATGTATGGGATTTGGTTCCGAGACCTGATGGGGTCAACGTTATTGGTACAAAATGGATCTTCAAAAACAAGTCCGACGCATCGGGAAACATCACAAGAAACAAAGCTCGCCTAGTGGCACAAGGATATACTCAAATAGAAGGGATACTCTTTGAAGAAACCTTTGCTCCGGTTGCACGCCTTGAAGCCATTCGCCTACTGCTTGCTCTGGCATGTCACTTAAAGTTTCGACTGTTCCAGATGGATGTCAAAAGTGCCTTCCTAAATGGACTTCTGAATGAGGAGGTTTTCGTCGCTCAACCGAAAGGATTTGAAGATCCGCATCACCCAGCATCAGTGTACCACCTGAAGAAAGCATTATACGGTCTCAAACAAGCACCCAGAGCTTGGTATGAGCGTCTCACAGTGTTCCTCGTCGATCATGGATATGTGCGAGGGGGAGTGGACAAGACCCTGTTCGTTAAACACACAAGGTCAGACTTTATTATTGCACAAATCTATGTTGACGATATTGTGTTTGGGTCCAATACCCAGAACCTGGTGGATCAGTTTGTGGAACAGATGCAGAAAGAGTTCAAGATGAGCATGGTTGGGGAAATGAACTACTTTCTAGGACTCCAGGTGACTCAGAAGGAAGACGGCATTTTCATCTCTCAAAGCAAGTATGCCAAGAATCTGATAAAGAAATTTGACCTTGAGAAAGCAAGTCACAAACGAACTCCGGCCGCTACTCACATAAAGATTACCAAAGACGAGGCTGGAACAAAGGTCGATCAGACGCTGTACAGGAGTATGATTGGAAGCCTCCGGTACTTGACAGCTAGTAGACCAGATATAGCTTATGCCGTTGGCGTTTGTGCAAGATACCAGGCAGACCCCAAGGAAATTCATCTCCTACAAGTTAAGAGAATCATAAAGTATGTATGCGGGACTATTGACTTTGGAATCTGGTATACCAAGGACACCAATCCACATCTGGTTGGCTACTGCGATGCAGACTGGGCAGGAAATGCTGAAGATCGAAAGAGCACATCTGGAGGATGCTTCTTCATAGGAAATAACTTGGTCTCGTGGTTCAGTAAAAAGCAAAACAGCATCTCACTGTCTACGGCTGAAGCCGAATACATAGCAGCAGGAAGCAGCTGCACTCAACTTCTATGGATGAAGCAGATGCTGTCTGAATACGGAGTTAAACAAGAAGAAATGACCCTGTATTGTGACAACATGAGCGCAATCAGTATCTCAAAGAACCCAGTACAACACTCCAAGACGAAACACATAGATATCAGACATCACTTCATCCGAGAGCTGGTTGATCAGAAGGTGGTTACTCTTACACATGTTACAACAGACAAACAATTGGCGGACATATTCACCAAACCACTTGATGCCGTTCAGTTTGAAACACTCAGATCCTCCTTGGGTCTATGTGTTATCAAGAACTAAGTGTTCCAGACAGAGGTCAGTCACAGGCAGAACACCAGCTCAAATAGTTGGGCTGACCACCTATCAACAGGAAGCTGGAACAGAAGGAAAGGAAGGGAGTATCTACCCGAAACAAGGAAAGTGTGCAGACTGTAATGGAAAATCAGACAATTTCCTGACCCTAAATGAGGTAATCTCCTCTGCTCACCCAAGGCTTGTTCTCCTGCTACCAAGAGGGAGATTCTGTGACTGTTTCTGCAGAAGAAGGGTAAGTCTGCAGGGCGAAGAGTGTGATCCTGTTAAGCAGGAGAATGAGAATGCAAGTAGAGGACTGGAAGCAAAGCAATTGGGTAATGTGATGGAAGAGTCCCATACACCCTACAAGTATGAAGACCTGGATGCGCCGTTCAAGGATATTGATGATATTAGTGATGAGTTGCTAAACTAGAAGATTTCCAATCGTGTTGAGACAAAAGCTGACCAGTCCCCAGTAGCCCAGGCTGTAGATTTGGAGGAAAATGTGCCAGATGATGCGGTCTCAACTATAGAGTAGGGTGGTAAGATAGGTTTACCACAAAAGTCATCCAGATCTTATCCAGAGAAAATTTAAGGGACCGGAAGGAAGCATGATGACGTTACGGAGGATGCCCATACGTTGGTGGATCCCCCAGCTATTCATGTCTTGATGTCAAAGAGAGACAGATATTGAGTATAATTCAATATGATTGAGGATCAGAAGTTTCAAAAAGATGACGAACTTAATGGACATGGACCTTGATAAGACTGTCCAAGACTTGGACAAGGTAGGCACTATCACTCATGAAGGAGATGAGCTTGTCAAGACACCAGAAACGTTAGACACAGACAGGACTACTGTGAAGACAGCTGTTGAAGGAGTGATCCGGTGACGGGAGACCAGATGATGGAGTTTCAAGGGAAACCGGGACTCAGTGTCAATGGCTGAACTAAAGAGAGTACTGATAAGAAAGTGACCATCCAATCATACTCGACAGAAGTATCCACCCAGAGGAATAGCACGGTACAGATGCAGGGGGAGCAAGTACATCCAAGCTGAGGAAGAAGAGTGCTCCAGGAGCGGCTCCACCCAGTGTATCAACTAAAGGATCTGAGCATGAAATGTGATTAGTCGGTACAGATGCAGCAAAGTGGAAGAAAGCGTAGAAGAAGGTCATCTCTAAGAGGCTACCTAATAAGTCGCCAGTCCCAAGGGAGTCATTCCCAACAGCAGCTCTGACTATATTCTACTGAAGGAAGTAGAGATCATTCAGGAATTCGAACAGCTGCTAAGACATCTTGGTCCGACAGTCTCACGGTATGTGCGCGTATCCCAGGCCATGTTCGAGGGGGAGTTGACCAGACTTCAGATACCATGCGCTGATTGATTGACTGGATGAAGTCGGTTGGACCCCTTGCCAGTTTGTGGCAAAAAGGGGGAGTAGTTTCGGTCTAAAGATAGATTCGGTTTTGCCAAAATGCCAAGGGGGAGATTGATGTTCCCATGATTGGCATGTCTTTGACAAAATATCTTTAGACAGTTCAAGCTAGAGCTCAATCAGATGCTGGCACAGAAGTACAGCGTATAGAAGACGCATGATCAAGATACAGTTATTCTAAAGATACTAAAGATTGAGAATCTTTCCAGTTGGAGCCAGTCAGCAACGACACAGATCTTTCGAGAGGTCACTCTAATATTTCCCTGCCGAAATTGGAAACCTCTTGTCTAACTTGTCGAAGAAGATATCTTATGAAGAAGCTGTCGACGACGAGATTGAAGCAGATATCTTATTTGATTGACATCCTGAAGATATCGACAAAGCTATTTGATGGAAGCCAAACGACGGATCATCATAAAAGAACTGTGCGATCAAATATACGCAGATTGGCTGAGGGAATATCGGTTGACTTGGGGTGGAAGTCATCTTTAAAGATAGATCGAATATTCAGCAAATATTTCGCAACATCTCTGAAGTATTTGACGACATATTCTGATCGGATTAGGGTTTCCTCCTAGCGTATAAATGCAATGCTAGGGCATCCTCATATGCGCGCCTCCCGAGAGAAAAAGCTACACACGAGAGTTCGTGAGATTGGGGGAGAAGCGACGGCTGGCTATTCCACATCGGAATATCAGCCCTGAAGCAACCGTCTGCACAGTGTGGTGTTCAGGCTGTGCTGGAGGATCAACGAAGTACACACACACACAGCTATCAAGCTACGTCTTTGAAAGAAGACGACTGAACTTCCGAGAAGTTCAAGACTAGGCCGAGAGAGAAGTCTCGTCCTACCCACAGGGGATCGAGGGGAGTAGCGACGAACCGAGATCGCAAATCCGAGAGACGGAGAGTTAGAGGCTAGGCAATTACAAACTCGGAGTTGTGTAAGAGTAAGACCACTTGTAGCTCTAATTCTCGTAATACGATTTGTGCCCCATTATAGGGTGTGGGAAACCCCCCAGAGTAGGCGAGGCCGAACTGGGTAACATATCGTGCGTGCTCCTGTTTTGCTTCTTCTATTTTGGTTCCCGGTACTGCTTAATACACTGCATAAATAATCTGTTGGAACACTCTCTGGTAGAGTTTGGGTTCTGTTAATTGTGTGTGTTTCAGTTATCTTCACTAACTGCTGGATCTTTACGAGAGGTGTCCAAGGGATGTCTCAGCCATACCTTGAACTGTCAGTTGAACTGGTGTGCAAAGAGTTCAAGGTCTGTCGCAACAATACCCGAGACACAAGCTTGAACAGGGGACATAATTTCAAATTTTAAGTGGTAGTTTTTTGAAATGTGTTTGCATTGTTAACTGTTTTGTTGTCTAGAGTGTTTTAATTTGGTTACAGCCCGTGAGCAAAGCTCCCACACCATGTTAGAGCAAAGCTGCTTCAGAGTTTGGTACACTTTTGCAGTTATTTGTTGGCGGAAATTGGAGGGAGTCCTAGGGAGTGAGGAAGACCAAATTGAAGTAGATGCTAATGAGAATGTGCATGATAAAAGTGAAGAGGCCAAGAGGGAAAGATAGGTTGCTTAACATCAGAGAACTCAACAACAACATCAGATTGGTTGTGATCTGCTTTAGGATTTGATTTGCTTAGATTTGTAATTATGTTGTCATGGGTTTTAGGATATGGATGGTTGTAGTCATTTTAATGTAAACATCTCAATTTTGATTAATGGGTTTATTTGTTCGGACAGCAAGTTTTCAGTTTTACAGTTGTTGGTAAATGTATTATCTGATTCATCTTCGTGTCTTATCGAAGCATCTTCATTTGAAGTATACAATTTCATTTTTGGTCCGACGCACATTCATTCGAGGTATGTATTTTCATTTCTTAACTGATGCACCTTCGTTTGAAGTATGCAAGTTCAAATTTGGTTGATGTACATTCGTTTGAAGTACGTATTTTTTGTTTCTTATTTGATGCACATTCGTTTGAAGTATCTTTACTTCGTGTTTGATGTACATTCGTTGGAGGATGCACCTTTGTTTCTTATCGGATGCAGTTTCGTTTGAAATATACATTTTTATTCCATGTTTGAAGTATGCAATCCACCTTCGTTTATTGTTTGATGCACCTTCGCTTGAAATATACATTTTCATTTCATGTTTGAAGTATGCAATGCACCTTCGTTTATTGTTTGATGCACCTTCGTTTGAAATATACATTTTCATTTCGTGTTTAAAGTATGCAATGCACCTTCGTTTATTGTTTGATGCACCTTAGTTTATTGTTGGGTAAATTACAAAAACATGCCTTGGACTACCGTTTGATTTCAAATTAGGTACCGGACTTTTTCAATTTTCAATTTAGTGATTTTTGCATCAATTCACACATGTTTCATCCAATTAATCATATCTCCAACCACGATAAAAAAAATTAATTTGACCAAATTAGTTAACCACTCCAAAAAATCGAATTTGAAGACAAGATGTATGCAAATTGATGCAAAAGTCACTAAATTGAAAATTAATAAAGTTCGATACCTAATTTGAAATCGGATGGTAGTCCGGGCTATATTTTTGTAATTTACCCTTTATTGTTTGATGCATCTTCAATTCTAAGCTGATGCAACTTTGTTGGAAGGGTGCACATTCATTTTTTGTCTGATGCACCTTCGTTTATTGTTTGATGCACCTTCATTTGAAATATACATTATCATTTCATGTTTCAAGCAAGGTTGTCAGAATCGAATTTTTACCTTGACTCCTTTTGTCTAGGTGGAATCGGAACGTAAACTCGACTCGTAAAATCGCCGAATTTACCTTTTCTGTATGCTTAGAGACAGAGGAACATGTCTCCACCTCTGTTGTTGAACTTCCACCTTCATCACTACAGTCAATCATTTTTCTTTTTTTCATGGATGCCTCCTTTCCATTAGCAATTAAATTTAACATCGTTAATCTGACCTCATCCGACACTTGTGCACAAGGTTCACAATCGTCATTAGTTCCCGCAAGATGATGTTTAAATATGAAAATTCCACCGCTTATTACTTTTGCGCAAAAATTACATTTCACTTTTTTAGTATCACCCAAAACATCCATTCCATTTCGCCACCCAAGATCAATCCTATTTCCCTTCATATTTTTTCTACCTTTACCTCTGAAAGAATCAGAAGCTGATCCTTCACCAACACTCTCATTCCCAGCCATAAATCTATGTTTCAACGAGAAGCAAACTTACTTACCGTCAAGATGCCGTGCCACTGCCGATAAGTCTCTCGGTAAATCTCTGTTTCAAAGTATGCTCAGGTTGATCGCAGATGTCGTGTTGAATGCCGATAAGTCCATCGTCGATGGCTCGATGTCGTCCCTTGTTTTTTTTTCTTTAATCGCAGATGTCGTAAGATTTTAGGGGTTTGTATAATTAAAAAAATGAAATTAAGTAATGGGCTGTAACTAGACTAGCCCAAGCCCAAAAATTAAATGATATTAAATCAGACATTTTTACACGAGTTCAATGATTTTACACGGTGTAAAATTGGTTAAAATCGTTTTAAGGTTCGATTTTAGAGAAAAACGAGTTCAGCTCCGAGTTAAGACGAAATATACATGTAGAAATGTAAAATCGGACGATTTTACGATTTAAAACGTGATTTTGACAACCTTAGTTTGAAGTATGCAATGCACCTTCGTTTCTTATCGGATGCACCTTCGTTTGAAATATACACTTTCATTTCATGTTTGAAGTATGCATACACCTTCGTTTGAAATATACATTTTCATTTCATGTTTGAAGTATGCAATGCACCTTCGTTTATTGTTTGATGCACCTTCGTATGAAGTATGCATCTTCAATTCTAATCTGATGCAACTTTGTTGGAAGGGTGCACATTCATTTTTTGTCTGATTCACCTTCGTTTGAAGTATGAATCTTCGTTTCGTATCTGATGCATCTTCGTTAGAAATATGCATCTTCGATTCCCGACTTATCAAAGGAATTTCACTTTGAAAAAATATTTCTAATAATTTTGCAGTTATAATAACACTATGAAGCACTATAATAAGATGCCACAAGAAAATCATTTAATTATAATAAGATGCTGTGAAAAATAATTACACGGAATGTATTTGACAAGATATTAATCTTAAAAAAGAGATTCAAGAAGAAAATAATTACATTGTGTTTTTCCAAATTATATTATTTCACATTTCTGGCTTTTTGCTACAATTACATTTGTCCAAAAAAATCATCAAAACAAAATAACACTGAGCAACCAAGATTAAATTTTGCAACATCCTAAAGTAGGGGTGGGCTCGGGTCGGTTCGGGCCGAAATTTTGCGAAAATCGAACCGAAACCCGAAAATTCGATTCGGTTCGGGTTCGGGCTTTTTTAAGGCAAAAACCGACTAAAGCCCGAAAATTCGGGTCGGTTCGGGTTCGGGTTTTTTCGGGTTTTATTCGGGCTTTTTTTTGCCGTTGTTTTTCGGTCTTTTTCGGTCTTTTTCGGGCTTTTTCGGTCTTTTTCGGGTTTTTCGGGCTTTTTTCGGTCTATTTCGGGCTCTTTCAGGCTATTTCGGTCTATTTCGGGCTATTTCGGGTTTTTTCGGGCTTTCGGTTCGGTTCGGGCTTTCGGGCCAAGAAAAATTCAAAACCGAGACCGAACCGAATCTCGCCAATCGGTTCGGTCTATTTTCGGGCTTTTTTCGGTCTAATCGGTTCGGGCTTTTTTCGGGCTTTTTCGGTTCTGTTCGGTTCGAGCTTCGGGTTTTCGGGTTTTTCGCCCAAGCCTATCCTAAAGTCATATCCGTTAACTTGAAGTTCCGGTAGGCGGCAGCCACAATGCTCCACCTCTAGGGTGTGTAGAGGCACCGAAAATCGGAGTTTCTTTAATCTCACAAACCACTTCACCAATAATACCAAGTTGGGTTTCCATAGAGAGTTTTATTTAAGAAGCTTGCGCCGTGACAAGCCTGTTCATCAAGCATATTGCGAACCTTTTCTTTCTTTTTATCCTACACAAATTTCGAAAAGAACTTCAAAACTACAAACCAAGATAGTTATAAAACTACAAGAGACAATTATCATCAATATATCACGACAAATTGCATGTCCCTGTCAAATTACTTACACATTTATTTCCATTTGATAATCTAAATCAAATAACAACTTAATTGTAAAATAACCCAACAATATGAAATTTATTGACTTTAATTGTTATATAAGTAAAGTTTAATAAACACACAACCACCACAAAATATCAAACAGTGACTGTCACAATACTTCGCTGAGCAAATTCAGTATGCTCATCAAATTGAACTTTTTTTGCGACATTATGCTCAACGCTCCATCTCTAGCTGAATCGATTCAAAAGGTTCCTCTGAACAACATGAACTCCGCTCAGTTGTTTCCTTCCTTCAAAAATCAATTATCACTAAATCTCAATTTCAAAATGGAGACACCTTGCCCTAAATCGCATGAAATCCGAAATTCAACCCAATCAGTCCACTACCCATCGCATGGAAACATGTCGAATCCCTAATTTAGAAGCAAGAACTGAAGCGTAAAAAGCCTATCCGCAGAAAACTCACCAAATCACCAGCCAACTCTGCACCTTTTTGTCTCCAGCAATTATATTCCCAGAGCCGCTACCCCTAACTGGAATTGAAATGTTCATATCCTCGCATAGTACCCTAAGCAGCCGCCTTCCTGACCCTTCAAATCCCAGCATCAAACAAAATCAAAACCGAAGAGGTAAGGAAGAACTCAAAATCAGCATCTAACCCAAATCGGACGTTCTCTTCAAGCACTTCATGGTTTCTTCTCCTCTAACGTTCCCAAATCTCCCTTCAACGTCCTCGATTCCAATCGGTGCAGATGTCCTAACCTCGTCGGGTGGAAACCAGTAAGAGCAGACCATTCACAAACCTGTACAATTCTGAAATGTTGTTAACAGATCTGAAGCTCGTAGTACGATTCCCAACAGATCGGATCTGATGGAGAAAATAGGTAGATAAAATAACAGATGGGATCACAGCAAAGCGGAACAAAGTTGTTTTCTTGCAGAACCTCGATGCCGTCGAAGTGGAACAGATGCTGGGTTTGGTGGGGTTATTGCCTCGTTTGCCCCCTTTTCAAACTCAATTCACTCGTTTGCTCCATTTCAAACTCAAATAACTGTATTGCCCTTTTTTGTTAAATTCTCGGCTTACCATATACCTGATGCAGACAGATTAGCGAAAAATTAGGATTGTGGCGAAATAGCTGGATTGGAATTGCCGGTGTCCGGTTTCAGCCCATAATACCTTATTTTGAGCGGAACGGCATGGCGATCAGAAATCACTAGCAAAGCTCGTGAAGTATGGGCTTTTCGAGCCATCCGGGATCGTTTCCTATTTTCTTTCGAATTTTTAAAGTTTTTAGAAATTTTCGGTTTTTAGTAATTTCCGTATTAGGGTTTCGTTTTATTTTCCTATTTAAGTAAACTTATGTAATTTCATTCGGCAGCTTTTGAATAATGAAAAAATAGAATTAGGGTTTTTCCTAATCCCGGCTTTCTCTGCGTTTTCTCTGCATTATCTGGTATCAGACTACGGTGGTCCTGCGCGATGGCTAGAGGTAGACCCAGAGGCGGTGCTGCTGCTGTGGATCCTGATATCGAAGATTTCGGAGTTCGTGAGATTGCTGACCTGCGCCGACAGGTTGACTATCTAACTCGCCGTTTGGGCGAACTTGAAGCCCATCATGTCGATGCCGACATCGTGGCTAAGGATAACCTGTTCGCGGAGCGAGACATTCAGCGTGACCGACGGTGGGAGCTTGGGTTCCGAGTTGATATACCTGTCTTTGATGGAGGAGAGATGGGGCATCGTCAAGCGGAGTGCTCCCAGGGCTGCGGAGAGATTGGGCATCGTCAAGCGGAGTGCCCTAAAGTTTCGAGTTCCCGTGGACTGTTTACGCATGATGCTCCCGAGGATTACCCTGTTCCAGAAGGGGATCTTATTTTTGATGTATATGGTGATGACGTGGTTGAGCAAGAGCATGATCAAATAGAAGCTGAAACATTGTCAGAAAGAGCACTGCAAGCTCCTGTCCTGAAGGTAAATACTGTTGAAGATTTATCGGAGAGTATCATACAACCCAATGTGGAAGGTATAGACCATACAGCTATGGTAAACGATGTGCAAGCTGATGACTCTGAACCAGAGGGAGAAACAGTTGAAGGTGTCAAATGTCAATGGTGATTTGCCATCTATGGTGCCTCTCGAATCATATATGAATTCAGGAGGTCTATCGGGTCTTATAAGAACAGGTAATGATCATCTGAAAGTGCAATTTGGCTCTTCGCCCAAGGGGCATCATGATTATCATTCAATGGAGCTATGCCTTGGCCAGGTAGATGCCTCAAGTCATGTAGAAAATTGCAAATATGGGAGAGACAATCATGTTGACGCTGTTGCACGCAAAGGCTCAAATTTGGCGTTGGAAGGTGGATTGGTGTATGGTGCTGTTCCCAGCAAGCGTTCGGACTTATTGACCCTGCCTAGCCATGTTCGCACTTCGGATGTGTTCAAGGTTAAGCATTTGATTCTGTTTCAAGGTGCGTCTTCTGGTACGGGGATGGGTTCGGATTTGAGGACGAATCTTTTCGACCAGAGAGGGGATGATGCAGACAGATTAGCAAAAAATCAGGATTGTGGCGAAATAGCTGGATTGGAGTTGCCGGTGTCCGGTTTCAGCCCATAATACCTTATTTTGAGCTGAACGGCGTGGCGATCAGAAATTACGAGCAAAGCTCGTGAAGTATGGGCTTTTCGAGCCATCCGGGATCGTTTCCTATTTTATTTCGAATTTTTAATGTTTTTAGAAATTTTTGGTTTTTAGTAATTTCCGTATTAGGGTTTCGTTTTATTTTCCTATTTAAGTAAACTTATGTAATTTCATTCGGCAGCTTTTGAATAATGAAAACATAGAATTAGGGTTTTTCCTAATCCCGGCTTTCTCTGCATTTGCTCTGCATTAATACCGGTAATATTAATTTTGCACATTCTCGGTTTATGATTAACCGGTAATAATATTCTCGGTTTTTTAAAAAATTTGATTAAACACTCATCTTTGGTCACTATTTTTATCAGCTTAACCTTTGAATTTCATTTTCGAGTAAACATGAAAGTTATAGAACATTCAATTATCTTTCTAACCATATAAAGAACATCTTAAACGGATACCGGATGACGCCTCTATGAGCTTCCGAATGTTAGCTCGAACCCCCTCGGTTTTTTGAAAAATCGATCGATCGAAATTTGCCGAAACCAAGGGGGTCCGAGCTAACATTCGAAAGCTCATAGAGGCGTCATCCGATGTCCGTTTAAGATGTTTTTTATATGGTTAGAAAGCTAATTGAATTTTCTATAACTTTCATGTTTACTCAAAAATGAAATTCAAAGGTTAAGCTGATAAAAATAGTGACCAAAGATGGGTGTTTAATCAAATTTTTCAAAAAACCGAGGGGGTCCCGCTAACATTCGGAAGCTCATAGAGGCGTCATCCGGTATCCGTTTAAGATATTCTTTATATGGTTAGAAAGATAATTGAATGTTCTATAACTTTCATGTTTACTCAAAAATGAAATTCAAAGGTTAAGCTGAAAAAATTAGTGACCAAAGATGGATGATCGATCGAAATTTGCCGAAACCGAGGGGGGTCTGAGCTAACATTCGGAAGCTCATAGAGGCGTCATCCGATGTCCGTTTAAGATGTTCTTTATATGGTTAGAAAGCTAATTGAATGTTCTATAACTTTCATGTTTACTCGAAAATGAAATTCAAAGGTTAAGCTCATAAATATAGTGATCGAAGATGAGTGTTTAACCAAATTTTTCAAAAAACCGAGAATATTATTACGGGTTACTAATAAACCGAGAATGTGCAAAATTAATATTACCGGTATATGGTAAGCCGAGAATGTGCAAAATTAATATTACCGGTATATGTTAAGCCGAGAATTTAACAAAAAGGGGCAATCCAGTTATTTAAGTTTGAAAGGGGGCAAACGGGTGAATTGAGTTTCAAAAAGGGACAAACGAGTCAATAACCCGGTTTGGTGTAGTCGACGTCGAACATGTCCTGGGTTTGATATCGTTTAAAGACGGAGACGAACAAATCGAAAACGAACCTCCAATTGGTAAATGGGGCCGAAACGTGGTGAACGAAAGGCTAGGGCTTTATTGCACTCATCATCTTCGGCCAAAAAATTGAAGCTCGGTTGAACAGGAGACATGTTTCTGGATTTCATTGAGCCTGAGAGAGAAACAACCCAGATAAGATTTATTGGTTTCATTTGAAGGAGAGAGAAAATGGCGAGGAAAGAGAAAATGGTGTTAGTCAGAATTAGGGGAAAGTTCATTCCCAAAACACCCTCCATTTTTTTTAAATTCCATAAAATCCATCTAACAATACACATTTTCTCCCCCTCCACGTGTCAGCAGATCTACACCCCTAAATCAAAAAAAAAACTATCACCATCGTGCCTCATGGTCTCAGTCCTACAACCATGCCTCATCTGAACCCTCCCCTTACTTAAGATACTTAACTTATAAAAGCAATAAATTAAAAAAGTATCAAGATAGCTGTTCTTTTACACTTCAATACAGTTTTATTAAGTGCAGTACAATTAAATAAGTTCAATACAGTTTAATTAAGTTCAGTACAGTGAAATTAAGTTTAATACAGTTTAATTAAGTGCAGTACAGTTAAATTAAATTTCAATACAGTTTAATTAAGTTCAGTACAGTTAAATTAAATTCAATAAAGTTAAATTAAGTTCAGTACAGTTAAATATACTTTAATTAAATTAAATTAAAAAATTTAATATAATTTTTTTTAAGTCAATCTAGTTTTTATAGTTTTTCAACCCTATTATTCAAAACTTTTATTTTATTTTTATTTTTTTAAATAATTTTTAGAAAATCGTAAGACGTATATTGAAATTATATCCCCTGTTCAAGAAAGTGTTCTAGGTTGTGTTTGGACAGACCTTGAACTCTTTCTACCACAGTTCCACAACAAGTACGAACAGAACAATAAAACACGAGTACGCACAGATTGATAACCCAGTTCGGCTACGCCTACTCTGGTGGGTTTCCCACACCCGGAAAAGGGACAACAAATCTTTATTACGAGTATAGAGCTTTTTAGTGGACTTACACTTACACCTTGTAATTGCCTAGCCTCTACTACTCCGTCTCTCAGATTTGCAACCAAGGTTCGTCGCAACTCCCCTTGATCCCCTTCGTTCAGACCTTCTGTCCGAACGTACTCGAACCTTTCCTGAAGCTCGGTCGCTTTCACTTGAAAGCTGGTCGTTCTGTTTGTGCTCTGAACTTGATCACCTCTGGTCAATCTGAATGGCACGTATCAGACTGAGCTCACACCGATGTTTTTCCAGTGGGGAAAACACAACGGCCGTCGCTTTCTTCTTTTCCAATCGATAGGATTTCTTCGTGTATTTTTGATCTTGAAAGCGATGGGAATTAGGGTTGCCTTTGCATTGTATTTATATGCTCGGACGAAACCCTAATTCGCATAAGATAATCCCATCAAATATTTCGGGAGATACTCCTGAATATTTGATGCATATCTTTAACAAATCCTTTGAAGAATATACGAAGTCGTCTTCTTTCCCAAGCAAGTCACGCCATCTTCACTTGTGAATATTCATTCCAATATCTTGTTCGAATAAGTCGCACGCCAGCTTTAGTTTGACGAAATCTTCATTCCCAATATCTTCCGGAAAATATCCTTTGCGTCTTGATCACGCTGTACAAGAGTACTAGGATATGTTCGAACTCCCCCTGAACTCCTGCTCGAACTGTCTAACAACGTTTTGCCAAACACATGCCACACAAGGGAACATCAATCTCCCCCTTGGCATTTTGGCAAAACCAAATCACTAGATCTATCTAACTATCTAGACAGTAGGAAACCTTGAGGGAATAAAAATTGTCACCACCTCAAAATACTCCCCCTTTTTGCCACAAACTGGCAAGGGGCCGATCGAGTTCGAACAGCAAATCAAATTGTGCCAGAACAAGCACATAATACTGAACGTTTTTAAACGAAAAAACGAGTTCAGAGAGTTCAGTGTTTTAAAGGACCTTTAATCAGAAGCTTCTTCAATGGAATCATCTGCAGTGGCTGTAGCTTCAGATTCATCATCATCACTGGGATAGCTGAGGGCGCGAGTAAGCCTATTGATCCGACGACGCTGTTCCTTGTCCGCAGCAATGATGTCATGCAGGTCCATGAGAATTCTGTTCCTTTCATCACGGGCCAACCTTGCTCCTCCTCGCCTTGATGGCTCGGCAATATCTTTGCCCTTCGAGGTCTCCTCCTTGAGATCATTAATATGACGCCCTTTAAATAGCTTGTGGTCTACGACAAACTTGCTGGGAGACTTTGAGAGCTGATCAATGGAGGACATCAAAGCAGGGGCATGATAAACAATCAACTCATGAATCAGTGATGGGAAGCAGATCTGGTGAAGAGTCCTCTTTGACGTAGCATGTTCAGCAATCTGTTTGAACATGACTCTTCCCAAATTGAATTTCCGCTTGTTCCCTATCTGATACAGCAGTTGAGCCACGTCCTTATTGACTGTTGATCGATGTGTAGAAGGTCTCCAGTTGAAGACAGCAATGAAGAACAGCATGGAATAAAACGTTGATAAGTCTGCTGTGTGCACAACTGATTCAGGTCTCCACCTGACAGAGCCCACAGTGATGGTACTCACAATCTTCTCAAAATTTGCCTCCTCCTCGTCAACAGCCGGGTCATCCATCGAGAAATACACATTGATTAGCTCCGGATCAATCTTAATTCTCCTTCCTCTAACAAAGAAGACTCCATACTAAGGATCTCCAACTACCCCAAAGTGAGGGGGCAAGTTCGCCATTGCCTCACGCACAAGCTGTTCAATGTAGGGTTTGCACCTAGCCAGCGTCCAAAACAGATCCGATTCTTTCAGAACCTTAACCACCTCCTTTCCCTTATACCGGGACTCATCTAGCAATCTTTCAGGTATGATTTTCCTCTTCTGGATGCATGGCCACTTTCTTGCAGCATCTTTGTTAACAAACCATACACCCTTCTTAACCAAGCCAACTGGGACAGTCTCAGCATCAGGGCCTGGGACTTCACATCCCCCAGCGTCTTCTGAAACAGGCATTGGAGCGACACGCTTCCTTTTCTTGGAGGAACCAGCTCCCCCTGCACCACTGCGTACATCAGCACCCTTCTGGGCAGAATCCTTTGTAGACTTCGCAAAGGCCACTTTTTCCTTTTCCTTCCCTTTTGACATCTTCTTTAACTTCACAAGAGGAACCAAATCCTCATCATCCCCCATCTGAGGAACTGCTTCAACATCAGTCTTCTGAGAGTCATCAATATCCATCTGAGAACCATGGTGACTGTCCTGAACAGCATCTGGAACAGTTGTCGTCTCCTTACTCACAACATTCTCTGGAGTATCAATTAACTCCTCTTCAGCTGGAACACCGGGGACTTCCTTTGGTAGATTCTCAACAAAATCATCTATGTCTTTGAGCATATCCTCCAGGTCTTCATCAGCAGTCTCAGGCTCTTCTGCAACAGCATCAATCTCCCCAACACTCTTCACAGATGAATCTGGTCCTTTACTCACAGTCTCAGCAACTTCACCTTCTGAGACTCCAATCTCCTCAATCAAGTTATCAACAGGTGCATCCTTCAGACCCAAATTCCTCATACTCTTCCTTTCCTTATTAGAAATATCAGGGACCCTCCCTCTGATAGAACAGATCCTGGCTAGGCATTATCTGGGAGAGGCAGCTCGGCGAGACACCTTCTTTCTTTGAAAACCTTCTGGGCGAACGTACCCGGAAGCTTGAATCTTTGCCTTCCAAACGTATGAAACACCAGACTTTCTTGGCACTGACATTCTGGGTTCCGTTTCTTCAACAGATTTAGAAACTTCATCACCCTTTTCACCAACCACAATCTTGTCCTTGTCAACACAAATCTCAGCCCTACCGGCTTCTTCATCACTAACAGCCCTCCTAGCTTCAGCACCCAAACTCCCAATATTCTTAACTCCCATAATAATTTCATCAACAAACACAGATTCTTTAACGACTGCAGAAACTGAAGGAAGGACGGGATTTACCTCCGATTGTGGACACGCTTGAGGGGTAGAAATCGCTGTGACTGTCTGAGAAGTTTCAGCAGTTATCTCCTCGGCAGACATCTCGTGTAAAGGCGATGCCTTTTTCATCTTCACAGCCTTGGATTTTGGAATCTTTGATTTCGATGTCGTCGCCTTTGAGATTTGCATGCTTTCCTTCCTTTTCTCCGCGGATATAGCACTGGATTTTGCTGACTTCCTTGTGTTCACCATCGTCGATTTCGGAGTAGTCGAGAGTGAGAGACTTCCAATCTAGGGTTTCGGAGACGAGAAGAGAAGACTCGCTCAACAGTTGAGATTTGAAAATAAAGTATCCTCCTGCCTTTTCGTCTTCTCAATATACGCCAGTCGCTTTCCAAATAAAACGGCGTAATTCGAATCTTTCGGAATAAAATATTTGATCATAAGAACTTTCCCATCTGTTCCAGCTCCCTTCTTAGGCGGTCAGTCCAACTGTTGTAGCTGGGGATTCGCCTTTGACTGACCACTGCCTGGAACACTCAGTTCATGAACCCACGCAGACCCAAGGAGGATCTGGGAGTTCCAAACCGAGGAATCTCATTCAATTTCTTTTCTGGTGAACTGGCATTCATCTGTGCAAGCAGTTCGAACTCCTTCTGCAACTGTGTGATCTTCTGTTCAAACTCTCGCTGTAACTGTGACACCTTTGATCCAGCAGTCGCTTGGTACAGTTGCCAAAATCGATTAGTGCGATCCTTCTATTGTGTAGGTTTTTTTTCACTCCCCCTCGCAGAACTCGATGTTTGGCTTGAATACAGTTGAGAGTAGACCTTAGCTTCTCGTTTCCCATTCTGATGGTGTAACAGTCATTGGCCCTTCTTCTCCCTTTCATTACGGAATCACCATTCTCGTTAAGAACGAGGCATGAGTCACGAGAGAATGACACATAGTGTCCATTGTCGCACAGTTGACTGATGCTAATGAGATTCATAGTCAGACCTTCAACCAGGAGAGTGTCCTCGAGTGCAGGGAGATCCGGAACCTTCAGTGTTCCACAGCCGATCACCTGACTCTTCCGACCATCCGCGAGGGTGACAAACCGCATCTGCTCAACAGGTCTAATATGAGAGAGATATTCAGAGTTACCTGTCATGTGTGCAGAGCATCCACTATCGAAGAACCAACTGGCTTGCACTGTATCTCCTGATGAGCAGCATGCTACCATGCATACTGTCTGTCGTTCCTTTGGAATCCAAACTTGTTTCTGTCGAGGTTGGATCTGTTGCTGTTGGTGTCCTCGACGTTCAGCAAGAAACAGTCGACACTGCCGTCTGATGTGTCCCATCTGGTAGCAGTACCAACATGTCAGCAAGTCTTTCTTCTGATTTGAACTGAGGTAAGTAGTCCTGGACTTGTTTTGGGATAGATCCACTTTCTGTCTAGGGTGCTCTCTCACCTTCTGTTCAGGCAACTGTTCAGACACAGATTTAGCTTTAACACACATAGTGTCCTTTGAACTCCTTTTTCCCACGAACCCCAATCCTCTACGTCCCGCCTCCATCCTTTGAGCGTTGAGGATTTAATCTAAATTTTCTGAGCCAGAGTTCAACATCCTCACTGACTGTTTGAAGTGAGTGAGCTCCTTTTCAGCAACTTCTCGGTCCATTTTTTCTGATTCTAGCTGGAGTTCCAGCTGTTCTATCTTTCTGTGTTGGAACACCTCCTTGTGTTTTAGATCTGAGATAACCTTTCTTAGCTCAGTCATGCCAACAGGATGAGTTTCACGGTCTTTTTCAATGTCGACTTTCAGCGAGGAGATAGTGCCCAGGAGCTCCGTCTTCTGAGCAAGCAAACACAGGCTTTCCTGTTTCATATCAGCCAGTTGAGAGTTTAGGGAAGTTACCGTGCCTTCAAGTTCAGCCTTACGTGTGACCAGAATCTCCACTTCTTCCCAGACCTTATCCTTTTCTGTAGTGATGCTTGCAACTATTTCATTCAGCTTCTTGTTTACCTTGATCAGTAGCAGCCACTTTTCATATAGATCCTTATATGTGTCGGCCACAGATTCCTGCGTCAGTTCTTCACCGTCACTGTCTGAGAGGTCTTCAGCTGGGAGTTCCAACAGAGGTGGAACAGTTTCACTGGTGCTACCGTATTGCTCCAGAGTTGAAGCAAAGGCCACAAAGTTTGTGGTTGTGCCTCCTTTTTCTTCATCTGACTCACTGTCACTGAGACTTGCGACCATTGCCTTCTTCTTCATGAGTGTGTTCGCACATTGTGAAGCAATATGACCAAACCCTCTGCATTCATGACACTGAATTTCTTCCTTTCTTCTGTCGGAGGAGTCTTGCCTTGAGTCACTGGACCTAGACCTGTCGATTTTCCAGTTTCGGAAACCGGTTGATGAGGACTGCCCCTGTTCTGGACCACGCCTATTGATTTTCCGCACCATTCTTCCAAAGTTCTGAGCCATCATGGCCAGTTGCTCAGTGGTGCACCCACCCTCTAGTTTGTCTTCTGTCATGTCTGCTTTGAGGGCGATTCCCTTCACATCTCCGGGTTGGAAGTCATGATTGATCTCGTAAGTTCTGAGAGAACCTATCAATTCGTCCAGCTTTAGCTTTGAGATGTCGTGCATTTCCTCAATGGCTGTGACCTTCATTGCAAATCTTGGAGGTAGTGATCTTAGGACTTTACTGGCCAACCTTTCTTCATCGATAGGTTTCCCTAGAGCAGACGCCTCGTTGGACAGTTCCAGAACTCGGGTGTTGTACTCAGCGATAGTTTCACTTTCCTTCATTTTCATCTCTTCGAACTTGGTGGTAACAGCCTGCATCCGAGAATTACGAACCTTGTCTGTTCCTTCAAAGGCAGTTTGGAGGATATCTCAAGCTTCCTTGGCTACTTCACAGTTGATAATCAGTTTCTTGACATTCTCATCTACTGCAGAAAAGATCGCATTCATAGCCTTTGAATTTCCCATAGATGCTTTGTCCTCCTCTTCTGTCCACAGAGCTTCTGGTTTCGGAACCGGTTCTCCAGTGAGATTGTTCATCATGGGTTCAGTCCAACCTCTCATCACTGCTCTCCAAGCCTTTTCGTCTAGAGATTTCAAAAATGATCTCATCACGGGCTTCTAGGTGGCATAGTTCGAGCCTTCGAGCAGCGGAGGTCTGGTGATGCTTTGTCCTTCTTTCAGGGTCATCTTGAACAGTTCAGGATCCCACTCAGTGTGTCGAGTGTTTGCTCTGATACCAATTGAAATTATATCCCGTTCAAGAAAGTGTTCTAGGTTGTGTTTGGACAGACCTTGAACTCTTTCTACCACAGTTCCACAACAAGTACGAACAGAACAATAAAACACGAGTACGCACATATTGATAACCCAGTTCGGCTACGCCTACTCTGGGGGGTTTCCCACACCCGGAAAAGGGACAACAAATCTTTATTACGAGTATAGAGCTTTTTAGTGGACTTACACTTACACCTTGTAATTGCCTAGCCTCTACTACTCCGTCTCTCAGATTTGCAACCAAGGTTCGTCGCAACTCCCCTTGATCCCCTTCGTTCAGACCTTCTGTCCGAACGTACTCGAACCTTTCCTGAAGCTCGGCCGCTTTCACTTGAAAGCTGGTCGTTCTGTTTGTGCTCTGAACTTGATCACCTCTGGTCAATCTGAATGGCACGTATCAGACTGAGCTCACACCGATGTTTTTCCAGTGGGGAAAACACAACGGCCGTCGCTTTCTTCTTTTCCAATCGATAGGATTTCTTCGTGTATTTTTGATCTTGAAAGCGATGGGAATTAGGGTTGCCTTTGCATTGTATTTATATGCTCGGACGAAACCCTAATTCGCATAAGATAATCCCATCAAATATTTCGGGAGATACTCATGAATATTTGATGCATATCTTTAACAAATCCTTGGAAGAATATACGAAGTCGTCTTCTTTCCCAAGCAAGTCACGCCATCTTCACTTGTGAATATTCATTCGAATATCTTGTTCGAATAAGTCGCACGCCAGCTTTAGTTTGACGAAATCTTCGTTCCCAATATCTTCCGGAAAATATCCTTTGCGTCTTGATCACGCTGTACAGGAGTACTAGGATATGTTCGAACTCCCCCTGAACTCCTGCTCGAACTGTCTAACAACGTTTTGCCAAACACATGCCACACAAGGGAACATCATATATGATCTAACGATTTTAAAGGTTGTGTCCACACTTCTTCATGAACTATTGCATCCGTTTTAAAATGGAAGTAAACTTTGTTGCACTTGATATGAATTTAAAGAACATGTGGAATAAACATATGAATACAATATATATTTTACATAGAAACGTACAATGACATTCAAGTGTAGTACAAATGGAAACATTTACATATCATCATCTTCATCCATGTTCATTTCCACTACATTATCTGGACAATCCTCAATAATTTGAAACGCTATCATGTCGCGTATTTGATTCATCTGCTCTTTTTGCTGTTCCTCAATAATTTTTAGAAAACCTTTAAGACATAGATGATCTTAATGGTTTTTCAAGCTTGTGTCCACACCTCCTCAAAAACTATTGCATCCATTTTAAAAAAGAAGTAAACTTTGTTGCACTTGATATGAATTGAACAAACATGTGGAAATAAACATATAAATACAATACATATGTTACATAGAAATGTACAATGACATTCAAGTGTAGTATAAATGGAAACATTTACATAGCATCATCTTCATCCATGTTCATTTCCACTACATTATATTTAAATATACTTTATAAAATATAATCATAAAATATACTTAAGTTTTAAAAAGTGTATATATAATTTTTTTTCAGTTTCAGTAAAGTTAAGTTAAATTAAAATCGATACAGTTAAATTAAGTTCAGTACAGTTAAATTAAACTCGATACAGTTAAATTAAGTTCAGTACAGTTTAATTAAGTTCAGTACAGTAAAATTCCAATTAAATTAAGTGCAAAAGAACAGCCCCTTACAAAAATTTGATCAATGATTTTTTTTTAAAGATCATTGACGAGGCTGCTCCTATTATTTGGTATTCCCCAACTCACTAATGAGTTGACAACAATACTACTTATATTAGTTCCTATAAGAGCATCCTTAATGACAAAATATGAAAATGATGTTGATCCAATCTTTTTCCTGTATTTCTAAGAGGAGCGTTCAAATGAGAACTCTTATAAATTTTGAAAATTTTAAATCATAAATTCACCTTTAAAAGTCCATCATCAAGTCATTATAGTAGTGATACGTGTCCCATGTACATATTCAAAATTGCATTTAATGCAAAGTCTAAGCCACCAACTTTGACTTTGCTTTTTGGACATGTGTCACATGCATATTTAAAGATGCATCTTAATCAAATGGTGAGATTTGGGATATCAAGTTCTCGAATTTTTTAGGCGTCTCAACCGAGCACTAATAGTATAAAATTTAAAGATTGTCATACAAATTCGACAATATGTTGCATGGGACGATCAATTTGACAAACTTCTTGGTTGAAAGTACGAGCGGACTCACTTAATGTTCAATGGGCACAACTGCAACCAATGAATTTCTTAATAATTTTTAATATGTGATTAATATATTTAATGCCTTTATTAATTTTTATCCGTTGCCCCCAATTATTTTTTTAATATTAAGTTTTCATTAATCTAAAAATAAATTTAAATTATATTCTTACTTAAAGTAAGCTTGACCTCACACTACAAACTTTTGGATTTTTTCCGTCCAAAAATTCCATGGCAAAAACGTCGACGGCCACCGCAACGGCAAATAATCCATTCTCATTCCAGCGAATTTCCGTTAACAAAATTTTTAATATATAAATTCGTTGCAATTCCGGCAAAATTCCATCAACAAACATTCCGTCGCAAATAGTTACTCGGATTGTCGACGGAATTTTTGTGACGAAAAGTTGACGGAGAGGTTGCGCAAATATTATTCGCTCACGTTCCGTCGAATTTCAGTAGGTGTATACTCTTGCTTAATTCCCTCCACATTCCGTCATCTGGAAGCGGCAGAAATATTTTTCATTTTGTCCGTCACTATTCCATCACCCAAAAAACCATTTTTAATTTTATAAACGTAAGTTTTTTTGTTACCGTTTGTTTAGTGACCGTTGTTTACAAATTATTCCGTTAGTTTACCGTAAGTGAAATATAATACAAATTTAGTGTAATGACATTCCGTTGAATTTCCCCCTCAATTCCGTCACCCGACGACTAAATTTGAAATATTCCAACATTACACTTTTAGTTACCGTTATATTTCCAAATTTTCCGTCCATATTACATGTGTTTTCCGGGAATTACGACGAAAACGTGGGGGAATTACGACGAAAAAATTTATCCAGACAGATTTCAGTTTTGCCTTATTGTCACGACCCGATAAAAGATTCGAGACCGGCGTTTGACACTTATGCCAACTGCCAAGCAAGCCTCTATATCGGTCTTAACAAATATTGATAAATTATTCATAAACGATATAATATAACTGAGTAGCAAAATAACATAGAGGAAGTAAAATAACAATATCTAGAAACCTGCTCAAGTACCACGGAGCAATAGTCTAAATGAAAAGAAAGGAATAACTGAAAGGACTCGAACTAGCTGGATGGCACCATACGTGAGCGTGTAACTTTTGTATGAAGAAGAATGACAGCTCTCGAACTAGTAGATCACTTATCTTAAAATTTAGGGAAATAAGGAGGGGGTGAGTCGAAAGACTCAGTAAGTAGGTGACCGTAAGCGATCTCCGAATGGAGGGACGATCCTGTGTGTCTCTGTCCTGCTGCTCCTAACAAGGACGTTAGGATTCTGTAAGTGGGATGTATGTAACACCCCGAATTCTGAATAAATATTGTCCCACATCGAGTGGGAGTAGTGTTTGTGCTAGCTAACATGTCATCAATCCACCATGGTCTTTTATGATAGACTCTAGGTTGTGGTGACCTAGTGGAGGGCGATGGCCTGATAGTTAGGACAGGCTAGGCTTATAACGATTTGGATCGGGTCCTCCGATCGGATCGTTACACCTATATATGAGAACTCCTTTACATCATTCAACACACAACATTCATTTCCAACATACTTCCTTCCAATTGAATATTCTCAACATGTCTCGTTCATTTGATCTTGTTGGCTTCAGTGACAATCCACGTGACGTCGATCGTAGAGTGCATATTACACCTGTTGGAAGAGACCGGTAAGAACTCATTGTACCCTTGATATTGATGGTTTTGTTAAATCCACCCATTATGTGATCCCTAATTCTGTAACAGTTTTGAACCATCCGATATTCATCGAAGGATTTGAAGGGAATGCATCTCAAAATACTGGGAAGCAATGTGGACATCATGGAACTTGATCCCAGAAAGCGCTAAGGAAATTTCATACGAGGAGTTTCAGGTACAAAGCGGAAACTCATCAAAAGTAGTTAATTCAATTTTTTAGTATATTGTTGAGAAACGTTAATGGGTATTAAAAATGATTTGCTTGTAGAGTATAGCTACTTGGGATGCACAACAAGATAGTTGCATTCGGCGTAATTTTATGAACAGGTGCAATCTGATCGTCATTGACGGAATGTGTAGCTAAGAAGAGGAAGGATTTCACGTTTGTCATGGTCAATCCACTCGTAAAATGGCATAAGGGTGAACGGCTCATGATGTTTTCAATAAATGAGTGATTACTTTTTATTCCATGAATTAAATAAATTATTAATTTACAACGGCTTACAATGTGTTCAATTATTTTTATATTACATTTATGTTTTCAAAGTGAAATTGTAACGCAAATTGACAACATTACTTTGAAAATTCATGGTTTAAGTTTTTTTTGGAAAAAATACTTGTCAAATAAACTTTTTAATAATTTACCAAAATAATAAAAATGCCAGACTACTCAAAACTAATGGAATGTTGACAAAAATTATTTATTAAAAATTCATTATTGGTTAACGGATCAAGGACGGATTGTTGACGGAAAATTCAATATTCGTTGAACCAGTTGTCTTATTATTTGGCGGACGGACTATTAACGGAAATATGACGGAGCGTGTCATCCTTCACCCTATAAATACATGTACAAGTTTGTGTCAAAAACTTCATCCCCATAATTTGTTATAATGAGTTCGGATTCAAAAGTTGAACGTATATTTGCTTCGTGGTCCGAAGAAGAATCAAGCGGTTCCGAAGAGTATATTTGCTCCGCCCAAAATGGTATATATCATTGTGATTGGGGCCCAGATTGTGTAGGAAATCTAG
Source organism: Rhodiola kirilowii (assembly GCA_033675215.1). NCBI lineage: Eukaryota > Viridiplantae > Streptophyta > Magnoliopsida > Saxifragales > Crassulaceae > Rhodiola > Rhodiola kirilowii. The sequence continues at coordinate 23,398,249 of CM066199.1, forward strand.
CTTTAGTTGGGCAAAATACAGAGACGATGAAGAATCCAGTAGATAAGGTCCATCTTCAAAGCCAGATCCAGTTACAGGTGACGAAGAAGTTGACAAGTCGTCACCGCATGGGTCTCCTGGAACTCAAGGATCCCAAAGTGATTGAAATTATTAAGTTCTAGTTTGGAATTAGCTAAAATTATCACTTCATCATGTGTTAAACCAATCGTACTTTGTTGTTTTTAAATTAAAACCTTTTACATTTAGTCTTCTTACCTTCGAATAATAATAATATTTCAAATTTTTATGTTTATAAATGCAATTAAATTACATTGTTTTTCGTAATGATGTTCGTCCATTATTGAGCCTCATAGGGGATATTTATCAGCACTTTTATTGTGTCGGTGGAATTTTGATGTATAATGAACTATCATTTAAAGGAAAAAGGTCATAAATTATACATAGAATTATTGATTGTCGGTAACCATTTTTTTATTGCTGACACAATTTCCGTCGACATTACATTATAAGTCCGACAGTGTCGACAAAATTGTGACAGAAATTCGACAAAATGCCCTTACAAACACCGTCAAAGTCATACACAAATACATTATTGACTGTCATGAACCAAATAACCTTGCCGACAAAAATTTCGTCTATTTTGCATTAGCTATCCGACACTGTTGACGCAATGACGACGGTATTAACTTCCACCGACTTTCCAATGAACCTATTGATATGAAGGACCTATAAATGTGAGCTGATTTGAATGTAAACACTCTCATACTTCAATCCAAATACAAAAAATTGTACTGAATATGAATCCACATCGTCGTATTCCTGGTCCTGCTGGTTGTGTTCTCGAGTTGCTTCGAGAAAGACCGGGTGTCAGATTAAGCGCTGATACCGACCACATTTCCGAAGAATCTACGCTAGAGTATCTCTCCGAACGACTGGCAGAGTCAAGTCGAGCTGGTGAAAATAGAAATTATTTTACCAAAAAAATTGGTTGGATGGCTTGCAATTTACTTCGAGCGAGTTATTCACCTGGATGATTGAATTTGATATCGATGTACCAAACACGCCACTAATCAAAATTACACCAAACGTCTAAAGAAGCCTAAGGTACTATTCGAATACAACATATCTTCCATCGCATTTAGTACTGTCATATTTGTTTGACTATTTGCAACAATCATTCGACAGATTGTGGAAGTCATTGACACATGTCAATTGAACATGGACGGATCTGGATTCAACATTACTTTAAAGGTACACTTATTTTCCCCTTTTATATTTAATGCGATTACATCTTAATAAAATAAAGATAATGCAATGTAGGATCCTACAGATGTAGTACGCGCGACTGTTCATAGCACTGATGTATGGGATCAAAAACACGCGATAGTATTAAAGTCAGCTCTGTCCTCGTACTCCAAAAGGTTGTCATTGGACACAGACGTGTCTACAAATTTGTGTTATTTTTGACATTTTATATATTAACGTACAATAACTATTTCAGGTTTCAGTGTGGTGGGATCGTTCAAACAACTGTATCTTAAATATTACTGGAAAGAATCTCGTCAGGGTGTACGTTGATGAGAGCTCGATATGTCACTATGACCTTTATGTAATAAATACACTTTCTTTATTATCATAATTTCAGATGTTTTTAAATTATTCCTACCTCTCAATTTTGTAATACTATTCATAATATCAATTGTTATATCATGCTCTAATAAGTGTTCGTACACAATTATATTGGTAAATCAACTAATTAAACACAACATATGGTTTCATCTAAAAAACAAAATCTGGCATTTTATCGTCCACATTCTGTCAACATTCAGTCTTATGTTACCGTTGCGACACAACACGCTATTTCGTCACTATTCCGTCAATGATCAGTCTTATGTTACCGTTGCGACATTCCCACACTATTCCGTCACTGGAATATAAAATATCCGTTGGCAAGTACGATTACCGTTATTATATATTCGTTGCATGAAGTTCATTGAATATTCATCGGAATTCTGTTAACTAATGACGGAATTCCACCGCTCTGTTGACGGAATTCTGAACCTATGAACTTTACAACCATACCTTCTACAAATATCCTCAAATTTCAAATCTGATACTCCCACCTTATTTTAAATTTCCTTCGATACCTTTTCAACTTGAAACTCGCTCTCTAACTTTCGCCACTCCAAACACTCTTTTGCAATGGTGACGGAAAAACCACAAATTTTGAGTTCGGTGGTGTTTTTTGGTTCAACTCGTTAATTGTAAGGTATTCATATTTACTTTCATATCAAGTCCGATTGCATATTACTTGACATGGAATTTTTATATCACGAAAGGAGATGGATGTACAAATTTTGTGCTCCTGGTGAGTCATACAGTAATGATGTTTTCATTGTTGGAGTCAATAATTTTTTCCAAACAGCTGTGTCAAAAGGTCATCTTTCTAACGACAACACAATGCGGTGTCCATGTACGAAATGCAAGAATCGGTGATTCATCTATATAAGAATTCTCGAGGAGAATTTGTACAAATACGGTTTCACACCAAATTACTATAAATGGACGCTACACGGCGAAGAGCTTGCGCCAATCACGTACGCAAATGCTTGCTAACCATATCGGGCCCGAGCACAACTGACCCATTTATTTCTTCGCACGTGGAAATTTTTGGCCATGTTGGCGTTCAAGATATGGTTCCTGATTTTGCCACCCCTAATTCTATTCTTGATTCGTCTATTTTTTGTCACCAGTACATAGAGAATGTCGAAGCAAATAGATTCTTCAACCTCCTAAATTCTAGTTCAGAGCCAGCTTACGAAGGTTGCACGGCAGAGACAGAACTTTCGATTAACATGAAAATGCTTGCAATAAAAGCTAACTACGGATTCTACAAATTTCATTTGTGGCACGATGAAAAATCTGATGGGTGGGGGACAATAAGATACCATCTTCTTTCAAACAGTCAAAAACACTGGTAGCTGATCTCAGAATGGGGTACCAATGGATTGACTTATCTGTCGGTGGATGTATGATATGGTTAGGATGAAAGTATGACAATCTGTCGTTTCTGCTCGGAACCAAGATATCATCCTCCAAGACGCACAGAAAGTTTGTCAGCGTACCAACGCCATGCGAGAAGTGAAATGTTTTACTTACCAATTATACCGAGACTACAAAGACTATTTTTATCGGATAGTTTGGCATCAAAAATGTGCTGGCACGCTTTGCCTAGAGACGACGTCTCTCGCATGGTTCACCCTTCGGACGGAGAATCTTGGAAGCATTTTTATCGTTGCCATCCCACCTTTGCATCCGAGGCACGTAATGTAAGGTTAGGATTATGCACATATGGATTTAATCCATGGGGTATGTCCACTAAACAATACTCTGTTTGACCCGGCGTGGTAACACCCTACAACTTATCACCGTGGTTGTGTATGAAGACAAGATTAATTTGGTTAACTATACTAATTCATGGGCCGTCTAATCCAAAGAAGCGTTAGGACATCTATCTAAGGCCTCTTATTGATGACTTGGTACATCTTTGGAGTGTTGGGGTCGAAACATACAACGCTAGTAGTAAACAGAGTTTTACATTGAGGACAGCTCTGATGTGGACTGTATCAGATTTCCTGGCGTATGCAATGCTATCGGGGTGGTCAACTCAAGGAAAACTTGGATTCCCTTATTGTATGGACGACACAAAGATATTCGTGTTGAAGAACGGAAGAAAAGTGTCATATTTTGACTGCCATAGACGGTTTTTATCAAAAAATCATCTGTATTGTGTTAATTCCAAGAATTTTTATAGAGATTGAACAGAGTTCGACGGTCCAATCCCATTTCGCTCAGATCACGAAGTTTATGACAGGGTTAGACACTTAAAATACATATGGGAGCAAGATATCCATGAGGTTTTCGAGGGCTACGGGGTGGATCACAATTGGACAAAGAAATCCATTTTTTGGCAACTACCATACTGTGTGGACGGCAAGCTTAGGCATAACCTAGACGTTATGAATATTGAAAAGAATGTTTTCGAGAATTTATTCAACACCATCATGGATGTGAAGGGGAAAACGAAGGACAACGGTGTGACATGTAGAAAAGATATCGCATTGTACTGTCGAAGAGTTGAATTGGAACTAAAAACTATACGCCATCATTTGGTAGCGAACAAGGCTAAGTATCAGCTTACACAAGAACAACAAAAGCTTGTACTTATTTGGGTGAAGTCTCTAAAGTTTCCCGATGGATTTTCATCTAACATGGGAAATAAAGTCGATTTAAGCACTGACAGAGCACGTCGTTGAGTGCTAAGCAAGATAAATTTATAAGTCCGCTACTCGCAACTTTACTATTGGGTTAGTAAAGCGGTAAGTAGGGGTCGAACCCAAGGGAATTAGTGGATAGTTGTTCTTTCGAAAATGAAAGTAAGACAGCTGGGGGTTGGTTGTGATTTTAGTACTGAAAAGTAAGTGGGTTGGTTGTGATTTTAGTACTGAAAAGTAAATGACTGAAAGTAAAGAAATTAAATACGGGACTGAAAGTAAATACTGAAAAGTAAAGTGCTTGAAGGACAAGTCTTGCGGAAAGTAAATGCTTGAAGGACAAGTCTTGCGGAAAGTAATTGCTTGAAGGACAAGACTTGCGGAAAGTAATTGCTTGAAGGACAAGACTTGCGGAAAGTAAGCAGTTAATATGGACTGAAAGTAAAGTTACTGAAAGTAAATGACTGGAAAGTAAGCAGTTGATAGTAAGACTGAAAGTAAGTGACAGGTGATGTTTGAATCAAAGGAAAGATTCGGTATCAGGGGCCTTATATCATAGTCCGTTTATCATTGACCTCTAATGATCATACTAAGTGTTCAAAAGTGTATCAAGGCTATTCCTAGCACATGACTTGCCACACTGTCTAGTCTTTTGCAAGACAAAGAACTCTTGTTCTAGTATGTGCATCCATTTGATCATCATTCCTGATAAACCAAATGGTGTTTAAAAGAGGTTGACTTCCACAGATAAGTTGTGCTCTTCCGAGCCTCCACTTATCCACGGAAGATCACGAACCCATGGCAGAGCTTTGCTCTTCCGAACATCCACTCAACCAATGGAGTTCTGACCTAATATAAGGCACCTAGAACAAGTTGAACACAAAGAGGCACTAAGAAAAGGGTCTAAAACATTTTATGATACAAGTACACCCCTTCAACCGAATGAAGGGTTTAGCTACGAATATCCATAGGAGTGGATATCATAGCTAAGTGCTGAGTAAAGTAAAGGTTTTGAAAGACAGGAAAGTAAAGGTTTTTGGAAATAAAGACAAGGAAAGTAAAGGGAAAATACTCAAGAACCAACAGGAGTAAACTCAAGAACAACGAAAAGTAAAGGAAATGCTTGAGTACTTCAAGAACCGACAAGAGTACTCAAGAACAAACTTGGAGCTTTTGAATCAAAGTAAAGTGTTTACATGGATTGTGCCCAAACTCTAGAGAGATAAGTAACAAGTGACTATGGATTGAGGATGTTGGGATTGGGATGCATTACAAAGGGAAGGGAAGTGTGGTATTTATAGGCATGGGAAGAGGAGGAGATGTGGAGGAGATCAAGACACTTGTCAAATGGGGGGAGGAAGTCCATATAGCCGCCGGCCATGAGGTGGCTTCCTCCAAGAGCCGCCGCCCATGTGGCAAGGGAAGAGAGGAGGAGTGAGTTGAGTGGGTTTAGATCTTTTCTTCCCAAAAGCCTTCAGTTGTCATGTAACTCCGGTTGCCCTTTGGTTGCCTCTTTGGTTGCCCTTTGATTGCTCCTTAGTTGACCTCAAAAGATAAGTCACTTAAACTTGGCATTTCACTTGTGTTCTTGATCTTTGTTGGAACAAGTCATCGGGACTTAGCTGTGGCTTGATCGGAGTATTGTCGGGGTATGGTCAGTTCTGACTTGTAATCCACTTTCAGCGTTAAAAACTCCATTTTAGCTCGTTTCGTCATTACTCCTTGAAATAGCATGTAGAACAAAAGTGAAACTAACAAGTAAAAGTTGTACAGATAAAGCATCCAATTTGGTGGGTTTAACTATCTTAACGAATCATATAAATATGGTCCATCAAGCACCCTAAAGGTGGTAGGTTACAAGACACACGACACACACATTTTCATTGAGCGACTTATGCCGATTGCTTTTAAGGGATTTTTACCAAAACAGATATGGGAAGCTGTATCAGAGTTATGTACATTTTTTCGAGACATATGTGCATCTTCACTTCACATTGAGCAAATGGAACATTGGCGGAACAACATAGCGGCCACACTATGTAAGTTGGAGATAATATTTCCCCCTTCATTTTTTGACTCAATGGAACACCTACCAATTCATTTGGCTGATGAGGTGCTTCTCGACGGACCAGTCCACTACCGTTGGATGTATCCTTTTGAGGGTTTCATCTATCGTCTTAAGCAGTTGGGTCAAAAAGGAAACAAGGCTGAGGTGGAAGCGAGTATTGTTAACTCTTATATCCAGTTGGAGACTTCATATTTGGGATCCGATTACCTAAGTCCAGAGTTAACAACGACCACTATACGCTTAAAAAGAAATGAAGTAGCGGCAGAAGATTTCGTTGATCCTCGGGTTTCTATTTACAATTACCCAAAAAGTCGATGGCAGCACAATAACTCGTAGGGTTCTAGACACCCAAGAATTTTCAAAAGCCACTCATTACATCTTTAGCAACATAGCTGAATTTGAACAATATTTGGCATTAATTGAGACCCGCTTAAGACAAGGCCGCCCACGATTCAATGACCAGCAAATCTACGAAACTATATTAAAGGATTTTCCAGAGTGGCTTCAGTCGCATGTAAGTGTAATCAACATTTCCACATATAATTACGTAGCAAAATAATCTGTACTTACACTTTCATGTTCATCTAAAATATGTTGTCCAGGTTTGGGAGTTTGGAGAAACCTTACCACTACCACATTGGGTTCACTACTTGTCTGCTGGATTTCACTCGGACTTCGTCTGTTCGGCAACATACAAAGTCAACAACTACAAATTTCACATCGAAAGCCATGGTGAAGGGAGGAACACGGTGAACAGTAATGTTTACGTGAAGGGGACAGAGGGTATACACTACTACGGGGTGATTGAAGAAATAAATCATATGAGGTGTAGTACCAACCATCGCCTAAAGGTTGTCTTATTCAACTATTGTTGGTCGACCCTAAGTTTGGTACGTCATACCCATCTAACGGCATTGTCATCGGGAACACTCATAGACCCTACCCCAATTACGACCCTTACATTCTTCCCCAGCACGCGGTTCAAGTTTACTATGTGACACTTCCGGGATTAGCTGAACAAAATAATCAGGGTTGGATTGCAGTTTGTCCTGTAAAACAAACAAACGCCATCGACATGGAAGTAGCAAATAATCCGTTCCAAGATGAGGATCAATTCGGATCTGAGATGCCTGTACTTAACGAACTTAGATTATATGGGAACCTCGCTGATGATGAGGTTTATGAGTACACCTAAGAAGCCCGCAACGATGATAACGTAACTGATAATCCAGATACCGAAGAAGAGTCCGATGAGTCCTCGTGAACTAAATAATTTCAAATTTAGTTAAATGATGTATGCTTACGGTATCTTTTTGAAATAAAAATGTAAGTTCAGTTCAGGAAATATTCAAGAAGAAATAAACTTTAACGGTTTTTGCAAAAAAGAGTAAAGTAAAAAAATGATGAAATTGTGATGGAATAATTTTATTTATTTTGACGGAATTACGGACGGATATTTGACGTAGTTAGAAAAATTAACTAACGGTTTATTGATTGATTAATGATGGTTTTTGAAAACTGATTACGATGGAAGAATAATCACGGAATTTTGATGGAATACTTTAAATAATTATGACGGAGTTATGGATGTCATATGACGGAGTTAATAAAAAAAATATTCAGAAAAAAGTAACGGAACATTGACGGAATTAAAAAATTAAAAAATATGTAACGGTGTTTAGACGGAATAAGTAAAATCAATTTTAATTATGTAAGTCGAACAATGACGGAATTTTGATAGAATTAATAAAATAATAATTCAAAAAAAGTAACAGTATTTAGACGGAATAAGTAAAATCAATTTTAAATATGTAAGTGAAATTTTGACGGAATCAATAAACTAATATTTCAAAAAAAAAGTAACGGTTTTTAAACGAATTGACGACGGAATAAGTAAAATCAATTTTAAATATGTAAGTGGAACAATGACGGAATTTTGATAGAATTAATAAACTAATATTTCGAATAAAGTAACGGTTTTTAGATGGATTGACGACGGAATAAGTGAAATCAATTTTAAATATGTAAGTGGAACAATGACGGAATTTTGATGGAAAAAAGTTAAATACATTCGACATCAGAAATCCTTCTCCTTCTTTTTCGAAAATCAGTCGTCCTCTAAAACGTCGTCCATTTTCGTCCTCCTATTTTGTTTGCCATTTCCGACCAACTGCAACATTTGGAACCTCCAAAATCAACCCAACTCAGGTATGTGTCGTCCGTAATCGTGTGTGTGTGTGTCCCGGATATTGATTGTGGTCGAATTACATCTGTCAATTTGGTTGATTGTGGCCGGATATTGATTGTGTCATCCGCCCTTTGTTTGATTCCGTCGAATTACTCAGTTTTATATGCTATATCCATTTGTTGATTCAGTTTTCCCTTCTGTTTGATTCAGTTTTCCTTGCATCAACTCAAACTACAAGTAGCAGCTAGCCCCTTGGTGTGTTTTCCTGCTATATCTATATGAACAATGATGTTTAGAACAATGTAAAAAGCGTATGAGTCCCTTGGGTGTTTATTTTTCATACCTCACGTCGTATTCGACTTATATGTGTGTCATTAGATTTATTACTACAATCTAACTGTTAAGTGGACGGTATGAAAGGTCTGAATCCGTAAAACGTGTGATTGAAGTTAAATTTGTTACATGATGTTGCATTTTTCTTTGATTGGCTTTTATTCACTGAGTTTACTAACTTAGTTAACTCACTGAGCTCACTCATTGAGATGCATAAGTGAAATGTATGACTGTACTCGGTTAGTATTGTTTTGTGTGCATGTTAAGTCAAATAATTAGGATGAGAAATTCACTTGGTTTTACATAAAGTTTAGTTTGTGGTTTTACGAGTTAATTTTATCTAACATATTTAGGTTTACTAATTACATTACAATTTTGGCAGATTATATGGCACCACTAAAGCGTAATGTTGCCGGCAAGTGCAACACCGGCACTGGTAGAGGTTCTGGGAGTTCTTCACAACCCAGTCTAACTGACATGCACCAACCGAGATAGTTGAGCTAGGACAGGCAACGTCCACCATAGTCAACCGAGGACAGACTTCCAACCCTGGAAGTGTACATGCCTTCTATGCATGTGGCGGAGCCTCCAGTTGTCCCGATGGATGAGGACACAACCTTCCCACAGGTTAATGAATACACCATCGACAAACTGTTGAATTTCAATCACGAGTCGTTCGTGGAGGACTCCCAGGATAATGGGCAGGGTGATGAGGGAGCCAAAAAGAGTTCGTCAGATGATGACGATGACAGACCTCGGGCAGAGTTCGTTAGAGGAGGGACTTCGGTCGGTGGTAGACTCGATGAGGAGACACCGTTGGGTTCGATGCCAGAGGATGATCGGCCTTGGATCGTTCCAGCTGGGGATGACAAGTGAGTAGTGTAAAATATAGTAGTACTTATTTTTTTACATATATTTGTGTATCCTGTTTTACTAACTATATTTGAATTGTGTATCCTGTTTTACTAACTATATTTTAAAAAAATTGGGGTGCAATGTGTTGCGCCTGGGTTTAAGGTTGGTTGGACGACTATTGGGACGTGTCATCCAGACGCGCCAGTGAAGTGGGTTCGACACTTTAAGGTAAAATGTATTAAATTTGTAGTACCATTAACATTTTCGTTAACATTTGGTACATTCAAATATGTTTTCGTTATAATACTTTTAGGTTTCAATTAAAATGTTCGTAACGCAAATATGTTTTCTACATGTAGAGCTTGTACCGGTGGGATCCGATCCACAACAACCAAATCGAGGCCAACTTCAGGAAGAAGGCGGCTAAGATTCTTCAGGATGCCTGGAAAGCCATGCGAAAGGGGAAGACTAAAGGCCCAAAATGGTTGACGAATTATCACAAGGTTGTAGGAAAAGCTCGATACGACCCGGACGTAACATTCATAGCCCGCAGTGAAAGGAACAAGCGAACTCACTTGGCCCAGCATTCCAGAAACGAACCAGCCCCGCTCGCCTTTCTGTCGAGACCAGCACACTATCACAAGGCGAATATGGTAATACATAATTAAACAAAATTTAATTTTCAATATCATTTAGAATAACACATTTATCACTAAATGTGCAGGAAAAGACAAATCAAAGACAAGTGTTGCCCACTGACATGTTTGACAGGAAATTCAAGAGGAAGGATGGGACGTATTTGACGCCCGACACGGAGAAGAAAAGGGTATGTTATGAGCAATTAAATTTTCTTATTACACTAATTTCTTAATAAATTAATTTGTAATTACATTTAATTTGTTAATACATTTGTATTTGTTAGTTTTGTACAAACAAATTGTTGTTTCCTTCGCTAACTGAACATTTCATGTTATTTGGAATATGTGCAGAAAGAGCTCGCGGATGTTGAAGCAGTGGTTCTAAAGAATCACGCGGGATACGAAAGGGTACTAGATGAGGAGGTGGTAGAGGCCTCTGTGACTGTCATGGGGATTAACCCGAGGTCTGGGATCCCGTTTCTGTATGGGCCTACAGCCACGCTGTTGTCGGACAAGTACTCCTTGACTGGCAGCCATTCAGGCGCGACTTCCCAGAGATCGAGGGCTCCAGCATCGGAAGAGTGGTTGTCTCAGGAGATGAGGCCGCGTTAAGAGCGCATGGACGAGGTTTATAGCTCCCAGTCCCGACAGGAGGCTGAGATAAAAAACATGAAGGAAAGCATAGAGCGAATGATGCAAATGTAAGCCGATATGATGAGGATGTTTACGATTGGAAACCGATCACCTCACGGTCATAGCCCCAATGGAAACAACCGCGGTCCGCCTAGTCAGAGAACGAATGAAGACAACCGGGGACGACATCAAGGCCAGAGCGAAAACGAAGAAAACCGCAGACATTAGACTTTTTAAGTTGTGTATTTTATTATTAGTACATTTACTTTTGAAAATAATCTGTTTTTAAAATTAAAAATGCAATTACTATTAAAAATGCCCCGAATTAATAATATAAACAGTCGATTTGTAAAAAAATTCATTTTAAAATTAACGGAGAAACGATGGAATGTAACGAGAATAACGTGGGCAAGGTTTGGATGGAAATCGATGGGAATACCGACGAAAATGTTGATTACGAGAGATCGATGGACTTTTGACGGAAATTATAGTTGACGGAATTACGACGGAACATAGCTAGAAATTATCGTCGATGGAACTTAGCTGGACTTTTGACGGAAAATTGTTGGAATATCGATGGAAAATGATGATGACGGGAGAGCGACGAACGTTTGACGAAAATTGTCGTTGACAGATTTACGACGGAACATTGAAGGAAATGAAAATAATCGGAACAACGACGGAAAATGATGATGACGGAAATAATATGGAATAGTACTGATAATATTCGGTCCCTATTTTTTGGTGGACAAACGACGAACTGGACGTCATGTAACAAAGATGGAATTTTGACGGAATAATTGTGATCGGAATTGCGACGGAATGTTGATGTAACATTGACGGAAAGTGAACACAGAATGTTGACGGAAATTGTTTCCGCCAGGAAAAAGGCCGTCAACGTCTTCGGTGACGGAAATTCTTTGTTTTCCAGCTAAATTCTATTTGTACTCCCTCGTTTTCCTGGCGTCGAAATTTTTTGAAAAATTAGTAGTCATAATCAGTCAAAATAAATTTAACTTCAAAACGAATAAATCTTGTAACCAAAAATCTCATGAGAACCACAAATCTCATGAGAACATATAACATTTTAGTTTGGTAGATCTCATCTGATTAACGGTTCAGATTAACCCTTAATTAATACTGATAAGTTGTTTCTTAGTTCTACTAATTATGTAATAAGGGTATTTTTGTCTAATGAAATTCTGGTTTGACCGTAACCCTCTAGTCGCAGCCACGACCAAAATTCGCAACCCAAATTTGTAAAAATTAAAACTGCGAATTGGCAACAACCTAAATTTGTTTCTACTATCATTGAAGAAATTACCTATAATGGTCGTGAGCAGAAAAATGGGGAGAAAAGTTAAGCAGCATTATGTAAGTTTCGTAAGTCTTTTTTTTTTGAGTATGTATGTTTCGTTAGTCTTATTGAACAAATTTTTTAATGTAAAAGTCAAAATTCGTGACAATACAATCGTGATTCCTGACTTTCAATGACCAACATCTGTCACATGAAAGTAGCTCGATTTCTAACCCGGTTTGTTCTCCCCCTTCTCTCTTCGGTTCCGCTTGTTCTCTTCAGATCTCGCCTGTGAGATTTAATTTTTCACAAGCGACGACGGTTGGGGGCCAATTGTTTCTCAAATTGGTCAAATTAGGGTTTCGTTTCTCGTTTCCTCTAGATGGATCCGGTCTAAGAGAGTTCAGTTTCTGTAACAGGGCCCCAGGCGCTCTGGCGAACCCTGCCACGCGATACCCACTGGGCCTAGGGCGTCCAAGCTCTTTGGCTGGGCCGAAGGATCCACAGTGAGCGGGCTGCAGCCCATGTTCTTCCCACCAGTTTCATGGTCAAGGGATTTCCTTTTATTCCATGTTGGTAGTTGGTGGGAATTGAACTCCTCACCCATTTAACACACACCTTGTGAGGTATGTGTAACCAAATGGGCTGCAGCTCAATTGGTTACACATACCTCACAAGGTGTGTGTTAAATGGGTGAGGAGTTCAATTCCCACCAACTACCAACATGGAATAAAAGGAAATCCCTTGACCATGAAACTGGTGGGAAGAACATGGGCTGCAGCCCGCTCACTGTGGATCCTTCGGCCCAGCCAAAGAGCTTGGACGCCCTAGGCCCAGTGGGTATCGCGTGGCAGGGTTCGCCAGAGCGCCTGGGGCCCTGTTACAAAAGAACGTTCTTTTGTAACAGGGCCCCAGGCGCTCTGGCGAACCCTGCCATGCGATACCCACTGGTCCTAGGGCGTCCAAGCTCTTTGGCTGGGCCGAAGGATCCACAGTGAGCGGGCTGAGCTCATATGGTTACACATACCTCACAAGGTGTGTGTTAAAGGGTGAGGAGTTCAATTCCCACCAACACCCATATGGAATATAGGAAACCCCTTGACCATATGGTTGGGAGAACATGGGCTGCAGCCCGCTCACTGTGGATCCTTCGGCCCAGCCAAAGAGCTTGGACGCCCTAGGCCCAGTGGGTATCGCGTGGCAGGGTTCGCCAGAGCGCCTGGGACCCTGTTACAAAAGAACGTTCTTTTGTAACAGGGCCCCAGGCGCTCTGGCGAACCCTGCCACGCGATACCCACTGGGCCTAGGGCGTCCAAGCTCTTTGGCTGGGCCGAAGGATCCACAGTGAGCGGGCTGCAGCCCATGTTCTTCCCACCAGTTTCATGGTCAAGGGATTTCCTTTTATTCCATGTTGGTAGTTGGTGGGAATTGAACTCCTCACCCATTTAACACACACCTTGTGAGGTATGTGTAACCAATTGAGCTGCAGCCCAATTAGTTACACATACCTCACAAGGTGTGTGTTAAATGGGTGAGGAGTTCAATTCCCACCAACTACCAACATGGAATAAAAGGAAATCCCTTGACCATGAAACTGGTGGGAAGAACATGGGCTGCAGCCCGCTCACTGTGGATCCTTCGGCCCAGCCAAAGAGCTTGGACGCCCTAGGCCCAGTGGGTATCGCGTGGCAGGGTTCGCCAGAGCGCCTGGGGCCCTGTTACAGTTTCTTGAAGCGAAGGAGTTGGATTTCAATCTTGTGTTGTTTTGCTTCTCCAGAAGCTGTTGTTTCCTCCTGTCGAGTTACTCGGACTGGATTTGTTCTTCTCTCTCCGGCGCCGCTGAGTGATTGGGGTGGTTTACGGGGAGGAGATTAGGGCACACAAGTAGTCTTTTTAGGTTTGTTTTTTCATTGCGTTTCGTATGATGGAGTTGATTTCAAGTTCCATCGATTTCTCTCTAAGTAGTTTGCTTAAGGGAGTTGTTTCTCGGTCGAAATCGTTCAGATTTCAGGCTTGTTTTTAGTTCGTTCGTGCGACTGTTTTCTTCGGATGATCTTGAATCAATCCGTTTCGTTAGCTATGGGCAGTGTTATTAGAATCGGACCGGTCATCGAATCGGTCAAGTCACTGGGTCGATGGGTCAGTGGTTCAATCGGGTCGAACCGGTTGGATCCGCACGAATTAAAAATAATAAAATAATATATATATATATATATATATATATGCATATTTATTTACCTGTTTTGTAATCTGATAAAATTTAACCTGTATACAATACTATAGTCTATAACTAACAAATTTAGAATTCGAATATCACACATTAATAAGAAAATAATAAAACAACAATTGCAATTTTAGTCTTTAAGTCACAAATCGCAATAACATTGAAAAGTTATGCCAAAAGATAAAAGTTTAAAAAGGAAAATAGATATGGTGGACGGTGGTGACCTTCATCTAAGTTGCTTGGATTTTGATTCGCCTGTCCAATAGTATGATCATGTGCTTCTTCATCCTCATTTTCATCTTCATTGTCATCCAAATTCATTTGCATGGTTCGGGATTAAGTGGTTCCACGTTCATACCAATTTGATAATCCCCTGCACATAACCAACTTAATAATTCGAATACATATACATTGAAACTATGTCTTCCCCTGGAACAAAAATGACTAATGTAACAATTATGTAAATGTTTTTTCTTCAATTCAATTGAAATAAGCTAATTAAACATGAAATTAATGTCAGTTAAAAACTCCAGTGCTGCCTGAATGGTATATATGAATTTGTCTTTGAAATCAAATCAAATTAAATTAATAAGAAAAAAATAAAAAATAGGAATTAAGAAAGAGGCATGAGTTGAAGTCGAATTAAGAATACCTGTTACCCAGGAAATCCAAACGGAGTGATAATCACAGGACAAGGAAAGGGAAATCTGCTCAGGCTCAAAGCCCTTGACGCGGCGTTTGACTCGGTGATCAGTCTCTGGCAAGTCCTCCGCATTGCCTTGTAATCCTCTGTCGAATGGGACGGTGCGAGGCTCGAAAGGTCCGTCGAGCGTCGTCGGAATTCGATCACTACTAACGACGTATTTAAGGAGAGCGAGGAGGATGACGAAACCCGCCGAGACAGAACCATCGATGAGAATTATTGTTTCCGATTGAATATCAACAACAACGCCAACAATAACGACTTTCGCCAGTCGCCAGATCGTGAAATTGGAATTAGGGTTAGGGCGATGCGTATGCGACTTTCGCCAGTTCTGTTTGTCTTTTTTATTTTTTAATTCAAGTTTTTTTAACATCAAAACGCCTGTGTTTTGTGAAATTAACATCAACCCGGTTGACCCGGCCGGGTCACGGTTCAACCGGAAACCGGTGGTTCAACCGGTTATTGGCCGGATCAATGACATTTCCGATCCGATTTGAGAACCGAACCGGTCTGGTGACCGGTTCCCGGTCTAACCAGTCGAACCGGCCGGTCCGATCCGGTCCGGTTTTAATAACACTGGCTATGGGGTTTTAACAAATTTTGAGCCGAAGATAAGGAGCAGAGTGCTGTGGTTACAGGAACTGGTGCTTGTGCTCTGTGCTTTGGGTTCCGTTTCAGGTTCCGGACCCTTATCCTTGCACGTCGGTACCTAGGACCTAAACAAAAGAAAAAGGAAAGTGTGTTGCGCCACGTGGAGGGCTGCAAAAGGGGGGTGCTTTGACAGCCACGTGTGAGGCATGGATGCTTGGAGGTGGCACATTGCCATCCTTGTAAATATCTTGTTTTTTCCTGTTTTGGCTTTTTGCCTGACAGTTGTCTTCGGATTAGTTGAAATATCGGGTATTGCAGCCTGCAAGTTGGATGTCTTCCGCTGCTTTTGTTGCCACGTGTTTGACAATCCAGTTGTGAATAATGAGATGACGTGCTCATGCCGCGGCGAAATGGAGCAACAGATTCACGTTTTTTCACTTTTTAATTTTTTGTCTGTTTTGTTCCCAGCTGGTTCATCAGTTTTAAGATCTCGTTCGTCGTTGTCTTTATAATTTATAGCTTAACTCGGAAAAAAAACATCTGTCACAAATCTACTCATCAAATTTGTAATTTAAAAATTACTGTGACAATGAGATTCGTGAAAAAATTCATAATTTAAAAAATAAAAAAATTTGTGACCATTACAAATAGATTCGTAACAAAATTCATAAATTAAAAATTAAAATTTGCGACGACCAGTGATAAAGCTAGCCATCAAATTTATGACGGTTGATGATAAAATTTCAAAATTTGAAAATCATGTATCGACTTGTGACAAAATAACATATCAAGATTTGTGACTGTTAATAACTAAAATTCATAAATTTAAAAACCATAATTCAATGTAACTAGTGACAAACCAACGTATAAAAATTCGTAACAATTAATGAGCAAATTATGCAATTCAAATACCAAAATTCGTAATTCAAAAATTAAAATTCGTGCCTGCTGTCAGAAATATGCATGACATTAGATGTTGTTCGTAGTTTAATGAGTATTGTTCGTGGTCAACCGTTATTTGAATATGTAATGAATACAGTTTGTGATATAATATGTAAAATTCGGGATACGAAAATGTCTTTTTTTTCATAGCTACATAAGGCAATTCATCTATATCCAGTGATATCGAGAGAATACAGTGAGTGATGACAATTTCATGCCCACAATTATACCACTGAAAATTGGGATGCAATCGAGTGTTGCGCTCAAATGCAAACGATTGCAAACGACAACATTTCAATTTTTCTATTTTTAAATTTACCCAAAATGAATCAATAAGGTGGTGATTGAGTTGGTTGAACACTTATATTGCAATAGCAATACTAAGGGTTCGAACCCCACCGTTACAGCTTCCTTTTCATAATTGTGTGGAGGGGTGTTTTCGTCCCGCCTACACACGTTGTTCCTCCCTCGTGGAGGTGTTCTTCATCTTGCCTCGGTGCGGTTCGTGCTCTGAGTGATTCATATGTACTCGAACCCCAATTAAAAATGACTTATGTAATATGTTTAAGATGTATATTCGTGTAGTACTCGAATTGTATAAGATGTAAACCCACAATCAAAATTTTTTTTACCCCAAATCATGTGACCTTCTCACTCCTGAAACTTTACTTAAAATTAAGTCAAGCCAAACTGCAACTTTTTTCTACATACTCTGTTTTTCAGTTTCAAGTTTCAACCCCATGATTTGTTTTTCATTTTCACTTTCTTTTTTTGCAGATTCCGGGAGAGATGGGTCTAGAACAAGAGTTGGTTTAGGGCTAGGGTTGGGACTGAGTGTAAATTTGGATGCGGAAATGAGTGAGTATAAGAAGAAGGTTGTCAATGATCGGAGAAATATGATGAAGGTTTTTCAATGCGGAAATTAATTTGCAGCTATATGACACATTGTTGTTAAGGGGCTGTTTGATTGAGCTTAAATTTATGTTATGTTAATTTAATTTATGTTATTTTGTGTTAATTTATGTTAATTTATGTTATGTTGTGTTAATTTATGTTAATTTGCGTTTATTTGTGTTAATTTATTATGTTGTGTTAATTTGTGTTAATTTATGTTAATTTATGTTGTGTTAATCATGTCATCATCATCATCTCACCATCATGTCATCATCATCATCATCATCATCTCGCCATCATGTCATCATCATCATCATCATCATCATCTCACCATCATCATCATCTCACCATCATCATCATCATCATCATCATGTCATCATGTCATCATCATCATGCCATCATCATACCATCATCATGTCATCACCATCATTATCATCATGTCATCACCATCATCATATTGCTATTCACCATCATATTACTATTCATCATCATCATCATATTACTATTCATCATCATGATTATTCATCGTGCATCATGTCACCATCATCATTAGCATATTATTATTCAGCATCTTACTATTCATCATATTCATATTCCGATTCATCATCATTACTATTCATTATCATCATGTCATATTACTATTCATCATCATCATCATATTACTATTCATCATCAGCATCATGTCATAATCACCATCACCATATTACTATTCATTATCATCATCGTATTACTATTCATCATTATCATCATCATCATCGTCATATTACTATTCATCACCATGATGATGATGATGATGCATGAAACATGAAGATGAGGATGATGGATGATGATGATGACATGATGATGATGATGACATGATGATGATGATGATGATGATGATGATGATGATGATGACATGATGATGATGATGATGATGTGATGGTGGTGGTGGTAATTTATGTTATGTTATATTAATTTAATTTATGTTAATTTATATTATGTTAACTGAGGCCCTGTTTTCTGGACTTTAAATTTGTATTATATAAACCATTTTAACACCACATAACATAAATTAACATAACATAAATTACCACCATCATCATATTACCACCACCATCATCATCATCATCATCATCATGTCATCATCATCATAATGTCATCATCATCATCATGTAATCATCATCACCATCATGTCATCATCATCATCACCATCTTCATGCATCATCATCATCATGAATAGTAATAGTAATATGATGATGATGAGGAATAGTAATATGATGATGATGAATAGTAATATGATGATGATGACATGATATGGGAAATCCGCCACAATGGTAAACAAACGCAACGGAATAAACCTCGTTTGACAAATATTTCCCAACTTGAATGAACCTTTGAGGAAGCAAATAAATAGGGTACTTCAACGAAAAGAAAAATCAGCAACAAAGTAGAAAAGTAATCACTGACGAGACACCGAAATTTTACGTGGAAAACCTCTCAAAACGAGAGTAAAAACCACGGGACCTCTTAGGCCGCTTAAATGCACTATCACCAATATGAGAGAGCAATACAAGTCTTCTCTAGATATACTAGAGGCATACAATCATCATCATATACTTGGAACAAATCACATCAAGTTATATGGATCAACACCAAACAAAGATGAGGAATACTTTCACCCAAAAATCTGCTTCTGTTCAGGCCACAAAACAAATACTTCCAGACTTCCAAAACCGATCTCCACCGTTGAAAACGAAGGCCAAGACGCTGTGAAGCTACTGCCAAAATTTCAGAACGATCGGACGGTTCAATCTCTGGGAATCGATTGATCTTTATGGCTGATTTCTGCAGATCCGAAAATCACTTTTTTTTCTCTAAAAAAAACTCATGCAATCTCATAGCTAGGGTTTCTTTGAATACCTAGACTGGGCCTTTGTTGGGCTCTTCCTCATGGGCCAAAAACCCACAAAACCCAACATGATGATGGTGAATAGTAATATGATGATGATGATGAATAGTAATATGATGATGATGACATGATGATGATGGTGAATAGTAATATGATGAACAGTAATATGATGATAGTGAGATAATGATGATGAATAGTAATACGATGAACAGTAATATGATGATGAATAGTAATATGATGATGAATAGTGAGATGATGATGATGGATAGTAATATGATGATGATAGTGAGATGATGATGCTGAATAGTAATATGATGATGAATAGTACTATGATGAAGATGATGAATAGTAATATGATGATGATAGTGACATGATGATGATGATGATTGTTATAAGATGTTGACATGATGATGATGGTGATGATGATGTGATGATGGTGGTGACATGATGATGATGGTGACATGATGATGATGATGGTTACAAGATGTTGACATGATGATGATGGTGATGATGGTGGTGACATGATGATGATGGTGATGACATGATGATGATGGTGATGACATGATGATCATGATGATGGTACGTTGATGATGTAATGTTAGGTTGGTATAAACTTTAATAAATTAAAATAAATTAACATAACATAAATTAACATAACATAACATAAATTAACACAAATTAACATAAATTAAATTAACATAACATTAATTTAAGCTCAATCAAACAGCCCCTGAATTTATGTTAATTTGTATTATGTTAGTTTATATAATACAAATTTAAAGTCCAGAAAACAGGACTAACTCAACTTTCCCTTAGCAAGCTCTAGTATAACTCCACTTGCTCCAAGCTTTTCAAGTTAGTGTTTGGAATGGAACCGGTGAGCTGGTTCAGGGGAGGACCCATTAATCAAATTAGGAGATGACAAACCAAAATTTATCACTAAAAAAATTTAACATACCACAACATTCATCTATTATTCAAATAAATGTCATGCTCAAAAAAGTCAGTAGTTTCTCTTTTGTAGAATAAATCAATAGTATTTTTCGTAATGATTAAGTTATTTGTCGTTAAACGCACACGAAACTCAGAAAGACGGGTTGAACATGGGATGTGGAGCTCTACAATGCACCAATTCGTTAAAAAATCTCATGAACTGAAAAAAGAAAATAACCTTAATAGAGAGACATGTTCAATGAAATGCTGCTTTTATGAGAATAAATTATAAATGATGTAATAATATTGACGACAACTTATTAAATTTAAATTTAGATAATAAACTATATGGGGTATTAAATTCATATAGTTTTGATTATATTATTTGATTATTAAGTTTTTTTATAAGGATTATTAAGTTGTAAAATATGAAATTAACTAAATTATTTGTATATTCATTTATTGAATTTTTATGAGTTTAGTATATGAATATTTTTAATCCCAAAAATCTTGGGGGTGACAAGTGTCACCCTAAAATGGGTCTGGTTCTGTCCCTGAGCTGGTTACTCAGACATATCCAGGTTCCGTAAGCGAGTCAATCTCCCAATCTTGTTCAGAACGTCTCTGATCAGATTGCATTCCGCAAGCCCGAGATCCGTCAAATTCGTTGGGTTATTGATCTCTGGTCCATTCTAGCAAGTTTTAGCCTCCGCAAGCTACTAACAGTTGAAGAGAAAACTGGGATAGGGAATAGCTGAAAAGTGTCACATGCTGGGGGCGAATGGTTGCACTCGATGGCGCATCACCCGAGCTGCATGCAGAAAATTGATGTAGATTTCTGATAGGATCGCTGATTAGTGTTAAAGCTAAACTAGGAACTGTTAAGGACCTAGTTCACACCTGCAGGTTCTGGAACTTGAGTAAATAAAATCAGCGGAAAACTGTGTGTCTAAATATCTTTTATTGATAAATAGACTGTACAAAATATACAGATATTTTGTACACATGCAATAGCAGAAGCTACTACGATAACAATGTTGGAAACTACTCACAGTACTACCAATCCTAGATCGGTGTAGTAGTCTCCCGAATAAGCGTGCCGAAGGTATCAATACCTGAGCTTGTCCAATCCCAACTTGCCTTCTTAGCTGAGTTCTCTGAACGCACTAACACCAAGTGTTTGCAGAACTCCAAGTGAAAGACTCTCTGTGAATGTCACACGGTTTGTCTCAATTGTCTCGCTCACAATATCGTACAACCGCTCTAGCACTCACACTCACGCAAATCCCACAGTAGTTTGCTTGGTTCGACTTCCTTTTATATGGCATTGAAGTCCAGCAGTTACTTCCCGTGATATACTTAATCACCATTATTAGGACGTGATTTCGGTTACCATAACCAACCCGTGATTTCAGCTGCGAGATATTCTCCTGGGTTCCAGTCCGTAAATCTCGCCATATTCCAAGACTCTCTCTTTTGGCTCCACGATCACTGATACTTCGCGATATGCTCTCAATCGCTGCGTATCCTCTCGTTCTGTGATCTTCTCAGCTGATTGCAACAGTTACTTCGTTGACTTGATCTTTGACCAGATCCGCAGGTTCCAGTACCTTACATGAGGTCCGCAGTTCTTGAACCTGCACACTTAACTCTTAAGTTAAATACCTTGGTGTTGTCATCATCAACCACTGAGGTCCTAACAATTTCCCCCTTTGATGATGACAAACACCCTGAGAAATAAGATGGTCAAAATCAATCAGAAGTTTCAGAACCCGACTGCTACATTCCCCCTCAGTCAAACAGCAGAAAGACTTTCTCGAGATCTCTGAACAGATACCTGACCGATTCCCCCTCAATGGGATGCTACTAACACACTTTCCCCCTTTTGGCATCATCAAATAAGGTTAGCTAATCCAATAATGTTAGCATAAGTAGAGTTAGTCAGCAAAGGTCAGTATGCAAATAATCATGTAAGTAACTAGAACTTCAGAAGTAAAAGCAATGTTCGACGCAGTGCATGGATCAGAATCAAAACATAGTTCAAAGTTCAAAGAGGGGATAAGAGTTGGTTGGGATTGAAGGATAGGGCAAGGAAATGGCTGGCACTGGTACTTGCATTCTCTGAATCAGGTTCTGGAACTTGTTCCCGACATCCTGCTCTTCAGATCAGCAGTCCCTGCCTCAATAATCTTCTTAAGTCCACTGACTTCTTCTTCAATCATCCACTGACTTGTGGACAGCTTTCCAACTTCAGATTTTAGATCTGCCAACATCTCTTTAATCTCAGCAACTCCTTTCTCGAGCTTGCTGAGTTTGCCATCCACATCCATGGTCTGCTCAATTCTGGCTTCCATAGTATCATCCTCTTCTGGAACTTTACCAAATCATATACTTCTCCAAGTTGGTTATTGTCCAGAAATTCCTCATCAATGCTGAACTCATCCAAGACAGTCTTGGGTTTCTCAACTGCTGTAGTAGCCTGAGGTTCAGGAACCTTCACCTCCTTTCTCTTTTTTTGAGGCAGTCCTCTGCTTCTTCCCAGATCTAGGTGGCTGCTCCCTCCTCTTCATTGTTGAGACTTTCCTCTTTGAGGTTCTGCAAGATGGTTCAGGACTCTCATCACCTCCGATGATCACAACATCATCAAACTGTGAGTGTTTTTCTAGACACAAGTCTTCCGCAGATACATCCACAGGGTTTACATTCTCCACTTCATTTAGTGGATCAACTAGCAACCCACCAGCAGTTTCATTAACAGCCTGGGTCTCTTCCTCCAAGGGAACTGTGCTATTTTCAGCAGCACTCTTCTCTTCCACGTGTCAAATCTCTTAATTTTCAAATTGAAAATCCGTACTCCCAATCAATTCTGAGCCCAATGTCTGAATTGGTTCTGGAACCAAACTGAGTGAATACAGTACCAATACCATGCCATATCCTTCGCAAGGAGTGTTGTGATGGGTCGGCTTAACCGTAAGGGTCATTAGATATGGAAACATCACAACGAAACACTCAACATAATCACTCATGATATATGTACCTTTAGTCGCAGTAGTCCAGCATTTAACAAAGGGTCATTGGACGTCCTCGACAAGGTGCGAGCTAAGGTGGCTGTGTACTCTTCCTTCATGGGGTTTAGTGGGGTGCAAAATCCGGAAGGTACAAAGGCTAAGAATAAAGGATTCCAAGAACATACAGAGAACACACAACCTTTAATTGAGAGGTAAAAGTATACTAGCATGTTATCACACAAAGACCTCAGTGACGTTCCAATACTTCACGCAACAATACAGGATCAAGAACCTTATTCTAACCAATCATTGAGAGAAAGGTTAAGAGTACCTCATTAGGTAGAGATCAGGCCAAGCGCTATCCTCAGCCTCTCAAAAGGCTCTCTGTGTAAGGCCTTGGTGAAAATGTCCGCAACTTGGTCCTCGGTCCTACAAAACTCAATAGAGACTAAGCCCTTTTCGACACAATCTCTAATAAAGTGATGTCTAATTTCAATGTGTTTCATTTTACTATGATGTGTTGGATTTTTAGCTACGCTGATTGCACTCGTGTTATCATAGTAAATAGGTATATTATCAAAGATTAGACTGAAATCACTTAGCTGGTTCTGTAACCACAGAAGTTGTGCGCAGCATGCTGCTGCAGCCACATACTCTGCCTCTGTTGTTGAGAGAGCTACCGAATTTTGCTTTTTGGACCCCTATGAGCTAAGCACGAGCCAAGAAATTGAGCCATCCCGGATGTCGATTTCCTGTCTGCTCGATCTCCTGCATAATCTGCATCCGAGAAACCTTCTAGTACCAGGGACTTATCCCTCGGGTACCACAGCACCAATTCCTTTGTCCCGTTCAGATACCTCATAATCCGTTTGACAGCCTTCAAGTGAGCTTCCCTCGGATCAGCTTGATACCTGGCACATTGACACACGCTGAACATAATATCAGGTCTAGAGGTTGTAAGGTAGAGAAGTGAACCTATCATGCCCCTGTACTTAGTCTGGTCTGTGGGCGGTGAGTTCATCTCCTTTGAAAGCGAGTCCGCTGGGGAGCTGGGTGTACTGATGGTTTTAGAACCATTCAACTCGTATTTCCGAAGAACTTCTTTTAAGTACTTTTACTGATGAATCTGAGTCCCATCTGCTTCTTGCTGAATCTGTAGTCCCAAGAAGAAGGTGAGTTCTCCTACCATGCTCATCTCAAATTCTCTTTCCATGAGGTTCTGGAACTCTTTGACTAGTGTGTTGCTGGTTGAGCCAAACACTATGTCGTCGACGTACACTTGAACTATAAGAAGATGATTCTTAGTTCTGAGTAGGAACAACGTCTTATCCACAGTTCCACGTTCATATCTGTGCTTTACCAAAAAGTCGGATAATCTCTCGTACCATGCCCTTGGTGCCTGCTTAAGACAGTAAAGAGCCTTGTCGAGTACATACACCCAGTCGCTGTGTTGCTGGTTCTCGAACCCTGGAGTCTGTGAAACGTAAACCTCCTCCTTGAGATTTCCGTTCAGGAACGCCGTCTTTACGTCCATTTGATGTAGCTTGAAACCAAACTGGACTGAGTAGGCGATGAGAAGTCTAATGGCTTCTAAACGTGCCACTGGTGCGAAGGTCTCGTCATAGTCGATCCCTTCCTGCTGGTTGTACCCTTTGACTACCAGCCGAGCCTTGTTCCGAACAACAGCTCCTTTCTCATCCCTCTTGTTCCTGAAGATCCATCTCGTTCCAATGACCTTCCTGTCCTTTGGCCGAGGTACTAGTCTCCACACCTTGTTTCTCTCAAACTGGTGAAGTTCCTCGTGCATGGCCTGAACCCAATCTGGATCCTTCAATGCCTCCTGAACCGTGCTAGGTTCCACAAGGGACACAAACGCTGTGAGGGTTCGTTCCCCCTGAACTGTTGCATAACAATGGTAATCTGCAAGTCTGGTACTTGGTCGTCTGGACCTCTGATCTCTGGTCAAAGGTACGACATCTCCCATAACTTCCTGGATACCTTCACCTTTTGATACTTGATCATCGTCATGATCAATCTGGTCATTCTCCACGTCTGGAAGTTGACCGACAACAGGTTCTTGGTCCACCTCAGGTTCTGAAATGTCATCTTCAGACTCATCGTCCAGTATACCATCTACGTTCTGAGCAGGTTCCTCTAAGGCATTCACTGGTTCTACACCCTCTGGTTCAACCTCTGGTTCTGCAACCTCATCAGCTTCATCAATGATCTGATTAGCACGAGTTAGCACAAAGATCTCATCATCTGAGTCCTGTTGGTCAGGAACCTCTACTGATTTCTCTGCCATGACTCCTTCATCGAAAACCACATGCACACTCTCTTCCACTTTCCGAGTCTTCTTATTGTAGACCTTGTATGCCTTGCTATCTGAGGCATATCCCACGAACACACCTTTATCACTCCTTGGATCGAATTTTCCAAGCTGGTTCTTCCCGTTATCATGAATGTAACACCTGCATCCAAATACTCTAAGATGTGATATGTTAGGCCTTCTACCTTTGAGAAGCTCGTATGGAGTCTTGTTCAAAATAGATCTTAGATAAGCCCGATTGAGAACGTGACATGCTGAGTTCATGGCTTCTCCCCAAAAACTTTTAGGAAGACCACTTTCTAGAAGCATCGTACGCGTCATGTCCTGCAAGGTCCGGTTCTTGCGTTCCACAACCCCGTTTTGCTGAGGGGTTCTAGGAGCTGAGAAGTTGTGCTGCACACCATGTTTGATACACCAGCTGATGAACTGTGAGTTCTCGAACTCAGTTCCATGGTCGGTTCTAATACCTGCCAATTTCTGACTGTGGTTCCTTTCGGTAACCTTTACCCAAGATTCAAACTCAGAGAAAACGTTAGTTTTGTTAGCAATGAAAATAACCCAGGCAAACCTAGAGTAATCATCTACTAAAACAAACACGTATTTTTTACCTCCCCTGGTTGTAGTCCTCATGGGTCCACAAAGGTCCATATGTATCAGCTCTAAGGGTCGAGTGGTGCTGACCACGTTCTTGACTGGAAATGAGGTTCTTGTCTGTTTTCCTCTTGTGCATGCATCACACACATGTTCCAGACCTTCTGATACCTTGGGTAAACCACGAACCAACTCCAGCTTGTGCAACTTCTTCAGCAACCTCATGTTGAAATGACCAAGGCGTCGATACCACAACACAGAGTTCCCGGTCCTTGAAGCCAAGCAGAGGTACTCCTCCGGATTGAAACTCAGATCAGTGAGATAAACACCATCTTCAACAAAGCCTTTAAGGAGGATTCTACCTGTTGCAATGCACTTCACATAACAACTGTCATCCGTAAAAACAACTTTGTTTTTACCTTTGAGACACAACTGGTGAACACTCAGCAAGTCATACTTCAAACCGTGAACCAAACTAACCTTATCCACACTAATTTTTCTGTTCAATTTGATCATACCTTTTCCGAAGACCTTACACTTGCTCTTGTTAGCAAAGGTTACAGTACCTCCGGAATGGTGCTGAAGAGAAGAGAACCATTTCACACTTCCGGTCATGTGCCCTGAGCACCCACTGTCGACCATCCATGGATGCTTTCCTCCCTTCTCCTGCAAGAATGAGATTAATTCTTACGAACCCAAACCAGCTTAGCTGTCTTGGGTCTATGATTAGAACTAGATGATTTGCAGTTAGTATGAACAACAGAAAAACTATTAGAGTTGACGATGGGAGCTTGATTCCCTCTGTTCGGTTTCCTTGGTTCTGAAACCATCTTCTGAGTGCTGGGTTTTGGAACCTTCTCCGGGGAAGTTTGTCTGCCTGTCTGGTGAGGTCTTCGAACCTTATTTTGTAGGTTTCTTCCTGGACATCTGCTCCACAAGTGTCCGTTCTGACCACAATGGTAACATATCTTCTCCTCTTTGAAATTTGTCTTCTCACATTCAGCATCCTTCCTCTTTTGTTTGCTGAAGTTGATGCCTTTTGAGTCCTTGTTTTTGGTGTATTGGTTCCAAATCTGAAATCCCTTACCATAGACTTTTGCATCATCATGAAGATCAACTTTCGTTCGGGGTGTTCTACGTGGCTCTCCAGCCTTCTGAGGTCTCTTCAGTATTGTTACTTCACCATAGCCAAGTCCTGGTTTGGACTTCTTTCCCTTGGGAGCAATTACCACCTTCTGCTTAACAGGTTCCTGAACCTGTGTCTTAGCAGTAGGTCTCTGAGCACTGGCAAGTTGTTTCTCCAATTTCCGAATTCTGATTGCTTGCTGATGATTTTCCTCAAACATTTCACTCGCTTTTCCATCTTGCTCAGCTATGATTTCTTTGAGCTCATCATTCACCGTTACCAATTTTCTAATGATATCTAATATCCCTGCACGTGAATTAGTATTTGAAGAAATTGAAGTTTCAGAAGATGAGGATACCTCAGAATCAGAAGATCCTTCTGCAGCCATGAGACACACATCGCCTTTCTCAGAGGTCTGATACTTGTACTCCAGTTCAAGGTCACTGTCAGTTGCTGAATCATCAGCTCCACCCCAAGCACACATGGCCTTCTTGTCCTTAGACTTGTCATCTCTAGGCTTGTATTCCTTTTCGTTCTCATTCTGAGACTCATCATATTTATTTTTGCGACAATCCTTCTGGTAATGTCCTTTCCTCTTGCAGTAAAAACATTCACCCTTTTTAGTTGGACTACGTTTCGAAAACTTGCGAGGTTCCTGAACCTCTTCACGTCTCTCTTTGGCAACTTTGAGCGCCCTTGTTAGTAATGCTAATTCTTCATCAGATTTTGAAGAGAACTTTCCCTTTCCTTTTTCAGTAGACTCCTTGTCCTTCGAGTACTTCGACTTCTCACCCTTGCTACCCAATGCAATCTGTCGTGAAACCTTCTGAGGTTCTCGATCTTTGTCAAGGAGCATGTTGTTGTCAAGTTTAGCAACGAGGTCTTCCAGGGTCAGCTGCTTAGTGTGGGCTAAGGCTTGCATGGTCCTCACAATGTCGTTCCACTCTGGACCCAATCCGCGAAGGAACATATGATTTATCTCCCACTGTTCATATCTCTTTTCAAGGTTTGCAAGGTTTGATACACAACCTTGAAATCGAGAGTGAAACTCATGAACTGTTTTGTTCTTATCCTGCCTCAGATTGAACAACTCGGCTTGAGCAGCAAGAACTCTGTTCTTCTTGACATCTTCTGATCCCTCATAGATTCTCCTGAGTGTCTGCCAGATTTTCTTTGGACATTTGAGGTGTGAAACCTTCTGCATATCACCTGGTTCCAAAGCTGCGTGAAGAACCTTCATTGCCTTAGCAGTTTTCTCAATGCTTTTGAAATCATCCTTTGTGTATGAAGCCCTCGGCTTTTCTTTCGTTGCGTCGTTTGGATCCGGGATAATTTTTCGACCTTGCTCAATTACTTGCCAGACTTCACCATCTGTGCCTAAGACGTGATTTTCGAACTTGACAGCCCATGTTGCATACTCGCCGGGTTTCAGTATCGGGGGCTTTGACATGGAGTCACCTGTCATACCTGCAAACTAATCAAGATCTAGAACCTTCTGCCTCTGATACCAATTGATAGGATCGCTGATTAGTGTTAAAGCTAAACTAGGAACTGTTAGGGACCTAGTTCACACCTGCAGGTTCTGGAACTTGAGTAAATAAAATGCAGCGGAAAACTGTGTGTCTAAATATCTTTTATTGATAAATAGACTGTACAAAATATACAGATATTTTGTACACATGCAATAGCAGAAGCTACTACGATAACAATGTTGGAAACTACTCACAGTACTACCAATCCTAGATCGGTGTAGTAGTCTCCCGAACAAGCGTGCCGAAGGTATCAATACCTGAGCTTGTCCAATCCCAACTTGCCTTCTTGGCTGAGTTCTCTGAACGCACTAACACCAAGTGTTTGTAGAACTCCAAGTGCAAGACTCTCTGTGAATGTCACACGGTTTGTCTCAATTGTCTCGCTCACAATATCGCACAACCGCTCTAGCACTCACACTCACGCAAATCCCACAGTAGTTTGCTTGGTTCGACTTCCTTTTATATGGCATTGAAGTCCAGCAGTTACTTCCCGTGATATACTTAATCACCATTATTAGGACGTGATTTCGGTTACCATAACCAACCCGTGATTTCAGCTGCGAGATATTCTCCTGGGTTCCAGTCCGTAAATCTCGCCATATTCCAAGACTCTCTCTTTTGGCTCCACGATCACTGATACTTCGCGATATGCTCTCAATCGCTGCGTATCCTCTCGTTCCGTGATCTTCTCAGCTGATTGCAACGGTTACTTCGTTGACTTAATCTTTGACCAGATCCGCAGGTTCCAGTACCTTACATGAGGTCCGCAGTTCTTGAACCTGCACACTTAACTCTTAAGTTAAATACCTTAGTGTTGTCATCATCAACCACTGAGGTCCTAACAATTTCAAAGCGGAGATCTTCGTTCCATGATGGAGATCCGTTGCATTTTAAAGCAATTTTTCCTCGTCATGTGAAACCTTAACTAAGCTTTGAGACAACTCCTTCATCATTGTCGTTGTTAATGGTGTCATATCTTGAGCATCGATGATCGTTAGACGGAAATACCAGAGCTTTGGAGAAAGGTAGACTTTGGCTTCAGAGTTGATATTTTTGGCTTTATCGATTTTTCAAGCTTCGTAGAGCAGTTACCTTGTAAGAATTAAGTGACTAATATGCCCTTAGCACCATGTAAAACAAACTTTTAGATTTAAATAGACACGGATTATCAAGGCCGTTAAATAGGATGATGGATTTGTTAGTGTAAATTCTAAGTTCTCATGAGAATTACATGTTCTCACATGATATTTTTCCGTTTCTTCAAATTCTTTACATGTGCGATCTCAAATAATAAATAAAATTAATCTAAAACCAAATAATAAATTGTCACACTGTAACATATCAGCATACTAAGTTTCGTTCAAATACAATGTCATACAACAGCACCAACCCCAAAGACAGCTATACATTCGAACTTACATATCCAGAGGCCTACAAGAATATCTCTCATGTGCAACCCTTTTCTCTCTTCTTTTTATAGTTGTTGTTCAGCTATTGTAGTTAGCATATATAGTATCAGAATATATACTGGTTTCCAGGGACGGATCCAGGAATTTGGGTAGGGGTGACGATCAAATAAATTTTATATTATGAGAAAAAAATATTATTATTTAAAAAGAATTACTACATTAAAATAAAGAGCGTCTTGCTTCCAAATCACGAAAATCATCTATTATTGAATCCGTGCTAAACATTTTTGCTATTTCTTTTTCAATGTTGACAATCAAGCAATCCGATAAGAAATCATCTTCCATTTTGTTGCGAAGTGCATTTTTCACTATATTCATCCTTGAAAAAGATCGTTCGGCAGTAGCAGTGGAAACTGGAAGAGTCAGAATAAGAGTTATCACCTTGTATAGCAACGGAAACATGTTAGATTTTCTTGTTCTCGTCAACCATCGACATAGTTCAGAAATTTCGGTCTAAGTGTTAAACTCAGGAAGTTGTCGAACTAGCTCAAAATGTTGAAGTTCCATGCGCAACGATGTCCTGTCATCCTCATCGAAGTCTAATGGATAAAATTTCTCTACCAGTTTGCATATATCAACGACTCTAAGTGTTGTACGCAACTCTTTGGGATCTAAAGCTGAAGAGAGAATGATCAATTCCACACTGTCATCATTGAATCTGTTCTCGAGTTCTTGCAATTGAGAATCTATCACTGTGTAGAAAATATCAACTCTATAATAATGCTCCACCGTGACTCTATTTTGTTGATGAGAAACTCTTCTTCTTGTTTCATGATGAGTGCTAAAATCAGAAACTTCTATATTTACTTTTTCACAAAAAAATTTCACCTTTTCAACTAATTTGCTCCATCCATCATCTCTAAGCTTTTGAAGAAGATACTTTGAAGTCGAAACAAGTGACATAGCATTCAAAATATCTTGAGACTGAAGCTGCACGGCATTAAAAAGGCAACTCGTAATGTCTAAAACTTCTCTCATCAGATGCATGATAAAGACAAAATAAAAAGAAGTCATCGTCTCATAAACTGAACTTGCTTCACCACGTTGGCTATGAGTATTTCCATCTGATTTGATAGTCATTAAAACTTCACATGTTGCACTAAACATCTTGATCAAACTTGAAATTGATTTAAAGTGAGAAGTCCGGCGAGTGTCACCGGCTCTTTGTAAAAAACCTAACTGATTAAGACCCTTTCCACTTTCGAGATCACCGATAGCAAGTAAAAAAGCCATATTTGAAGCATGAGCATCTCTTAGTTGATCATTGCGTTTACAAGACGCACTCACGATATTGACAATAAAATTGAGCTTCTCAAAAAAGTGTTGAACATGATAAACTTCTTTTGATGCAGCAACAAGGGATAACTGCAAACGATGAGCAAAGCAATGGACATAATAAGCATATGGACATTCACGTAAAACTAAAGCTTGCAACCCTTTCCATTCTCCACGCATATTGCTTGCACCATCATAACCTTGCCCTCAGATAGACTCAATATCAAGATTATAACGAGAGAGCATCGAAAAAATACCGTTTTTCAAAGTTAATGATGCGGTATCTTTAACATGAAGCAGCCCAAAAAAACGTTCTTTTATGCAGCCATCTCTGTCAACGAATCTCAAAACCAGTGTCATTTGCTCCTTTTAGATTCATCCCGAGTTCATCCACTATTATACAAAACTTTGCAGAACTAATTTCTTCGCGAATAAACTTCTTGACTTTTATTGCCAAGACTTGTAATATCTGTTTCTGTATTTTTGGTGATGTATATGATACATTTCGCGGAGCATTGTCTAAAACCTTTGCTACATCACTATTCAAAGATGCAGAGTATTTCAACAATTCAATAAAATTACCGCGATTGCTTGAGCTGTCAGATTCATCATTGCCTCTAAAAGCACAAGACTGGTAGGCAAGCCATCTAGCAACTTCAATAGATGTTTTCAATCGAAGTCTATTATCAAGCATCTCTTGTGCTCTCAAATTTGCAAACGTATTAGAAATATGAGCCGACTAATTCGTGAGATCTGACCAACTTGAGAGAGCTTTATGATGAGGGGAGTTGTGATCTTTTCCGACATGTGCCATAAGTGAACAAGTTTTTCCTCCCACCTTATTCCATGCTCGAAATCCATCAACAGTGAACACATTCGATCCTAAAGGTCCATCTTTTTTTTGAAATAAAAAACATGGCAGACAAAATATAGCATCTACTGCCTTGGAATATTCTAACCACGGTGCAAAACGACTATACCAAGATGACTTAAAACTGCGGGATTGTTTTTCAACAGATTTTGGATACTCATCAAGCATGGGTTGATACGGACCAAAATTAATATAAGCTCTTCGAACCTCATCACGCTTACCAATTGGGTACTTCCATATTTGTGGTCGTAAACCTGGTTCACGTTCTAATTTGTTGATATCAAAATCATCATCAATTTCAAGCCTTCGTAATTTTGGAGCATGATGTTCCTCACTGTGTACATGACTGTCTTTCTCTGAAATTTCTATAGTTTTTCTTTTAAAGAACGAATCAATAGTTGGTTTTTTTATCTATAAAATCAGAATAATCAAAGATCAGAATCATAATGTAACAATTTATTTCAATGTCAAAATAACACTAATCGACAAACCCTAATTCATGCAGTCCAAACTAGCGAAAATCAAAACAATATAAATCATAATATCATAATCATCGCAGGTAACTTTAAGGTATATCTATTTGTTGAAATCTTAAGAATCAAAAAGTAAAAAAAACCTGTGATGTGCGCTGTGCCTGTGCTGCTCGGACTCACAGACTGTACCGCTGTGCCGTGCGTGAATCGTGATATTGATAATAATAATAGTTGCAATACCTAATTTGAATAAAGTATATTATAATATATTTGATATACCTAATGCCTACACCTGGATGGATAACAGCCGTGTGTGAGATATCATAATGACACTTGACAAATTACATTACATTATATTATATTTTGTCTTTATATTTATATTTATAATATATGAAAAAAAAATTTAGAAAATCCTGGGGTGACAAGTGTCCCCCATGCAGCCTTAGTTCCGTCCCTGACTGGTTTCGGAGAAAACAGTCCAAATTAATATCCTGGTGTGCGTGTGACGATGACCTATATCCATTTTGCTTTTGATGCATCTAGTTGATTCAGACGACATGTTCCTAGAAGCGCTTCAGGGAGCTCTTCTTGTGTGTTAGCCTGTCAAAATAAATTCATTAGTCAACTGCAGCCATTAACTACCTACAGAACACTTGCCATGACCTTCTTTCTACCT
The DNA here is from genome assembly GCA_033675215.1 of Rhodiola kirilowii. NCBI lineage: Eukaryota > Viridiplantae > Streptophyta > Magnoliopsida > Saxifragales > Crassulaceae > Rhodiola > Rhodiola kirilowii. The sequence continues at coordinate 23,432,060 of CM066199.1, forward strand.
GTATTAAGAAGGCCATTTCAATAACCAAATTATTCAGATATCCAAGTACCAGATTCACCACACCTCTGGCCACTGTTGATGAACCAACATCAATGTCCAACTACAAAGCATTTTCAAATTCAACATTACTTTTCCACATTACGTACTATATGATACAAGATCATATTTAGCAACAAAGACATCTAAAATAACTATCGCAGCATAGCATCTTCAGACTTTACCTCCAAGTAGTTGCTGCCACGAAAATAGTTTACTTCTAGCGCTTGGCCCACCAAGCATGCCTTCTTTCCGACGCTTTGCTTTACAATCCATGATCCCTGAAACAGAAAATGAAGGCGAAGGGTATATGGTGTAGTTATACCCCTGGCAACCAGTAGTTTATACTGACCTTTGAAATATAAGGTATCAACTTGAATCGTGAATTTCTGTAGGCGTCGTCGCCAGTGACAAAACTTTTTAATAAAGGATTTTCTTCCAGTAGACCTTTCGTCATAAAATAAAATGCAAGATTGTATTTTGTTGTACCAGGGACCTGTGAGCAAATTGCTGATATTTAGCCAGTGTTATATTCCATGACAAAGACAATAAATGATGAAAAGGTTTCAAAGTACAAAAATAGTTGATCTCACATCCCTTCGATTTACCAATCAGACATTGAAATGATGACAAGTAAACGGTCAGAACTGACCTGAATGTTAACTACAAAAAAGAATTCTGATCCACCTCTTGCAGCTGCTCTCTGAGAAAATATAAAATTATGATGATATTAATTTCTATTCAATGCTTAACAATGTGCGAATTATTATCTGATAATTGACTACGCGAGACATCTGAGTACCAAAGTATCTAACAGAACAAACCTGAACGATGCTATCTTTACGGCCAGCAAGATCATCCTCTCGTTGAGTAGATCTCAGCCAATCGGCACCAACCAGTTGCATCAAGGTACGGTTTGCCTTAAACTGGGAAAGATCAGACATAAAATTTCCTTTAAGAGGCTAATGTACTATAACATAAACAACCCGAGGCAATTTTGTGCTTGTTATGCATCACAAATAGGTAAATACTTTCTCATTATCTTGTAAGTACTTCTCTCCACGAATAAGAAATGTAGAAGGATCTGCGGAACTCCAAGTACAAGCTGCATTACAGTTTGTGTCTTTTGCAAGAGAAGCACCATAACACCAAGATGTGAAGTCATCCCTAGCAAGCTCTTGCAAGTCCATGTAGCCCTTCTTCTGGACTGAATTACAAATACGACTTCAGTGTTGCCTTTCAGCAGTATTGGTTGCAACTATATAATATGGTCTCGAGAGTCGAGAATAGTCTACAGTGGCTACTATCTGAAGGGACTCACCAGCAAGTTCATGCAATTTTTTCACAAAGACAGAAGCTGATGATTGTTTAGGAGCATGCATTTCCTGCTGAACATTGATTAATTAGCAAACAAATAATAAGTAATCAGCAACTAGCATTGCGGATTCAATAATAGAGACATCATATCTGGTCATACAAACAAAGATAAGTAGATGATAAAGCTACCAGTGTTTACAAAGTAAAGTGAATCGGCTATGCAAAACAGACACAATGAAATGACCAAAGAATTAGTGTAAATCAGAAAGAGTTAACAATCAGAAAAAGAGTGAAAAATCACAACCCAGGTTTAGAACTCACTAAAAACAAGGTTAATATTATGAGGTTGAGAATTTTTTTGATTTTTCTTAATGTGAAACACAAATTAGATCTTGTCAAAGTAAGAGTAATACCGGGGATGTAAACTCGGGACTGGATCCTCCAGACCACTGGTTCTCTATATTTTCATAATCGGTTGGTTCAGGTACATCAAAAAATTCATCAGTTACATCATTTAGTCCCATGAGATTAGCAGCCTTAATAGGAAGTGCATCTGTTTTCTCGTCTATCTTCCCCACTGCAGGTTGGCTTGAAATTTCAAGCTTGATATCTTCTTGTACAGTTCTAGGCACCCCAAGATGCATTGCCATTTCCCTATAATCATGACCCGATGAATGATTTCCTGATTTAGCTTGGAACATCTCTCTCAAAGCTGCAGTGGAGAAGTGATTTGTAGTTTATAAATAATGTTTTAAATAACAATGAATCCCGAATATAAATTGTCTAGGAAAAGAATCACCTGCAATTCTCTCGAGCATTCGGATGGTAATCAATCTAGCAGACGATTTCCGCAAATAGAATTTCCAAAATTTCCAATCAATAGCAAGCATATGCTTAACAAGTGACTGCTTCCCTTGATTGACTGGAGTTATTACATATCCGCCACCTGTACAATTGAAACGAAAAATATATTAGCAATCATAAGTTAGGTTGGTCCTCGATCAGAGATGGTACAGGATACATACTCTTCAGGCATGCTCGAATGTAGCCCTTTTGTGGCAGACACTTTTTGTGAAATACCGAATGATACAGAATCACTAAACAAAGAATGAGCTAGATGTTAGTTAACTCAATTCTTGAATGGTATTTTGGAGTACATTATCAAAACAAGATCTGATAGCATGTGATACCATATGTGCCATCCTCCTCTCTTCTCCAGTAACGACGCAATAAGAGGTCTCTTCGTTTCATTCCCCTGATGAGAAAAATGGAATTAGAGTTTTTACAACTTTCTGGTAACTTGGTTTACGAAGGTTAAAAGCTGACCATGGTAGCCAATCATTGTATAGCTGCTTGTGAATGATATCTGTATGGCCATCAAGGTGCTCAACAACACTGCCACGGTAAAAGCAGAAGTCCCACCTGCAAGTTACTTATATTTAAGCAAAATAAAAATTTGAGAATGCTAGTAACAACGAGATCAGGCTTATGTGAGGTCGTTGTTTTGTAAATACACAATAACCGGAGCGATAAAGATCTAGGTTTCATCACAAGCAAACAAATAATATATTTAAGTTCTAATTGAACGTCTGACAAGCCCACAGTACAGAATATGTTGTTCCATAAACTTAACTCTGATCTTGACGGACCAAGTGACATAAGGGTTTGAAAAATAGCCTCCGAAGTTCCTTGGACCATGCCCACAGCCATTATTGCAGGATTGTCATCCCAAATCTGAGTAAAAGAAAAGAAGATAATTAAATATAGTACGATGCGATTTCTAAATTACTAGTTTGAGCAAGCTACCTTCCCATACGAGTCCTTCTCTTTTGCTTCTTTAAATAAACGCAGCCCTGTGGCAGCACATATTAACTTTCAAGAAAACTTGATGAGCTCCCTTTGTCTCATCTCTGATTTTTCTCCCTAATGCGCAATAAATAAAATATATCTTACCGTTCTGACAACCAAAAATCTTCCAAGGCGAAGGAGCAATAACATCAGATGTCATGGCATCCACTTGCACAGAGGAGTTAAGGGTCTGATCAATTAAATTCTTACGGGCCAGTATTTTCTTACTACTCAGCCTGTAGAATTATTACGTCTATGGATTATTAGAATGTCATCAAAATCGAAATGTGCGAGTACATAGAACTGCAATTTTCATTGAATTTAAGACATTCATGACTTATTCAGGCTAATTCATCAAGTGCAAATATTATAATCGCATAATAGTGGAGCTTACCTGAAAGATCTCCAACTCTTTTTACCAGAAGCCACAGTATTCATCATCGGGGTGGCCTGCTCCTGTTAACCGACCTCAGTGTCAGAGCATTATTCTACTAAAACTACTACGTCAGTTGACTAGCATATAATAGTTCAAGACCTTTGATGCAGCATCTTGAATTGAGCGTATCCATCTTGCCGCTTCTTCAGGACTACTGGCCCCCAACTACAGAATCAAATTATAAATTCTTAAATTGTATGAAAAGCAAGTGATAGCAAAAAACCTTCAACAAGGTTTCACACCTTAAGCTGATCATTGGGGTTGGAGGTATTGTACAGCGTGAAGATGAAAAACACCTGCAACTAACAGCAAAATAATGTTAAAAGTATCAAAGTAAGAGTTTACTGACTTAGAGTAATGAGCTAAACAATTCCGTCTATTGACCTGTGTTTCCTACCTTTTTATAGATGTTTTCTCTTCCGTTGTCTGTTACTCGGATGGATGAATCTATTATTGCACTTCTTGTTGGTTCCTGAACGCACATCATGTAAGAAATGAGACAAGATGTAACTCGAACTCTTTTGAAACAGGGCAACTAATTAGTATGACTATGCTGCATCCCAAAACGAATGGGAGCGTGAAAAACTTCAGAGGGAAAGACATAATACTAGACCAAATGTAAGGCCAGGTTATGCATGAAGTAACATTCATGCAATAAATCATACACAAACCTTTTCAACATGAAAGTATCGATCAGCGTCATTGAGATTCTTAGGGAGTCTTCTATTTGCAAATAGTAGTACTATCTATTGAGCAAAACTTATACGTTACAGCTCAAAGTCCTTTTTTTATGCCATGGGCAAAGCTAATCACAGTTCTCAACAGAATAGATGCCAAATCAAACCAACTCTTTCTATTTTATATATTATAACTAACTCAGAAATTAAAAGATGCAATGATGTATACTGTAAAAAATGAATACACAAACACAACTTATAAACCTAAATAAAAAATCATACAGTTCAGAAGAGATGCAACTTGTGACCAATTTCAAATAAATATTCATTTGCATGTGTGGAGGAAGACGTTTTAAAAAAAAAGGAAAGAGGAAAAACCAACCTCGGTGTGGGATAGTGGTATGGATTTGAAGGAGTTTAGATAAACGCCTTGGAGAAGAAAATAGCGCTTACGTGAATACTGCAAACCTAACCGATTAAAGCGAATGAGATAAAGCCATCCCTCCATTTTCCCGTCCGATAGCGGCACGCTCATTTCAATGTATATTAATTTTCAATAAGCCAATGCCGCACGCCCTCAATATTACCGATCGACCAACAACCAACAACTTCTGCAAACGATTTTGGAGAAAACCGAATGCAGATTTGTTGTTGTACGTTATAAGTTAGTGAAAATTCAAAACAAAATGTTGCAGTATAGGAAGGAGGAGAGGAGAGGAGGAGATTCTCTGATTCCGGGGAAACGGAACCAGAGAAGTCTTTCGTATAGAAGGAAAAAAAATTGTATAAGACGGTTTTGATTCAAAACTCAGAATTCTTTTCGTTTCTATTTTTTGATTTTATTTCCATTTTCTGTTTTATACTTGTATCTCTATTTTTTATAGGCAAGGGACCTTGCCGCGACTTCTCGTATAATAACTTGCCCAGTTATTAACAACACTCCTTCATATATGCCTCAAAGCCCTTTTTTTCCCTTAAAATAATATTTAGTTAAAAAATATTGATAAAATAGTTACTGTGTACTGGCTTGTTTGAATTCGGTAGCAATCCCTCTAGTTTTAGCCATCGCCTCAGCAATATCAACTCCTTCATCCTTATGGTTATGCCACAACTGATTTCTATTCCACCAGATAAACCTTACTCCATAAAAGATATTGATCAGATCTTCTCCTTCATAAAATGATGCAAACAATGCCAAATCCAAAAACACAAAAAGTGGAATCTGATCTCCAAAAAATCAGGTGAAACTAGAAATTTTCTCCAATATTCCGCTACCCACCAGAAGTATATAAAGAGGTGTTCAGCAGTCTCACATTTATACCCGCAGATAATGCAACATGTTTCAACCCAACACCCTCTTCTCCTCATATTGCATTGTGATATAGTTTCCACATAAATAATTTAGCTTTCCTTAGCACCTTTATCCTCCAGAATCTCTTCCAAAATTGTCTGATAACATCCTTATTTGAGACCTCCCCTTGTATATCCGTTACCTCTTTTGTCTTCTCTCCTTTAATAAAAGTTCATAGGCTTTCCTTGTAGAAAACTCACTATCACTTGTCAGTGGAAGAATAAAATTTTGCGATGTTTTTGACTCCTGGATCCATTTCTTCATGATTTGTACATCTTCAAAGATACTCCTCCATGCCCATGAGGACCTATATAACTGTATTTGCTGGGTTGTCTTTTGCTTCACTTCCAGCAACGGTTTGAGTAGGACCTTCAATGGTAGTGAGAAAACGTCGTCTTCTTTGCAGCTTTTCCTTGTGTGAAAGTTGAATAGTGCCTTGGATATCAAATTTGGACCACGTAGTCGCTGTCCGAATTCAATATTTCCTCCCTACTCTTTGCCTTGGGTTTACAGGAAATGTGAATGTGGGATTCAATCCAAATTGAAGAACACTTTGTTTTTAGGCAATAAAACAAAGCAAAACTAGGGTTTGGGTGTGTTGTAAATCAAGTGAAAGGATTTGATGTTTCTAGCAATTGCACAGCACAATTTCGTGTCCCATAATTGAGAAAACAATCTCAATTTATAGACTATTGACTGAACAGACACATCTGTTGCATTCATGCGTTCGCATGCTCCATGGCATGCGTTCGCATGCTCCATGGCATGCGTTCGCATGCTCCATGAAACGTTGCATCTTTTGCCTTATTTCATGCGGTCGCATGAATTATTTCATGCGGTCGCATGACCTTGAGCAGTCGCATAGAAATCTCATGCGTTCGCATGAGCGGTCGCATGACCCAACCCGAGGCATGAGAATCTCATGCGTTCGCATGATTCTCATGCGGTCGCATGATATTCTCATGCGTTCGCATGATTATCATGCGGTCGCATGAAAACCTGAAAATCACTAACAATCCTCCCCCATTTTTGGGTTTTCTTTTGATTCACAACTTACCTTGTTTTAAGCAAAACACGCATAAGCAGAAATGTCACTACGGATTGAATTTCTGCATAGTGTAATCACGCATACAATATACCCGAATTGAAATGGTGTCACTAAGGATTGAACCAATCAATTCATTTGGGTACTTGACGGCGACACACGCATGTGTTACTTCACAAACCGTTAGTTTAACTTGACTCTTAATGGTCCTTGAGTCCCTATCCATTCATAAACGTTTTGAGATTTAACCCAATATCTCATGAAGCGACCAGAAACTTCACGTTTACATAGGTAAATTCTTTAATGAGTCACACCGCTCGATCGTGCTCCTACATTTAGCACTTTTTCAAAGAATCTATTAAGAAGAGTTCATCTTCAACCTAGACCTTTGTAGGTTCTGAACACATACTTGGGGATGCATATTTGTGTTCATCAATCTTCTAGGAATGGGCTTTCCGCATTGAATTCAGCTCTAACGTTAGTTAGATGTGAATTGGGTGTCCCATTACTAGATGATTATGTGGGTTTTAATCCCATCCCCTTCACAGACTTATTGATCAATTCTCTAACCAATCCCTTAGTCAAATGATCGGCTAGATTCTGTTGTGATTTTACAAAATCCACAGATATTACCCCATGCGTAATGAGCTCTCTTACCGCACTATGTCTAACACCTAAGTGTCTAGACTTCCCATTGTATACATGACTATATACCTTAGCCAACGCTGCAGCGCTATCACAATGAATTAATATGGGTGATATCGGTCTCTCACACAATGGTATTTCATGAATCATATTCTTTAGCCATTCCGCTTCTTTCGAAGCTGCCGCTAGAGCAATAAATTCAGATTCCATTGTTGAACAGCTGATGCAAGTTTGTTTCTTTGATGCCCACGAGATTGCACCTCCCCCAAGCAGAAATACCCATCCACTTGTGGAAGAATGATCCTCCTCGTTAGAAATCCAACTTGCATCCGAATATCCTTCAATTACCGAAGGGAATTCAGAATATACAAGACCTAAGTTCATCGTTCCCTTAAGATACCGGAGTACCCTATGAACCGCTTGCCAGTGATCCTTGCTAGGATTACTTGTATATCGACTTAGCTTGCCCACCGCAAAAGCTATGTCCGGTCTTGTACTTGTCATCGCATACATCAAACTTCCGATGACCCTTGAGTATTCAAGCTGTGACACTGGGGCTCCCTTATTGGAGAGAAGGTGTTTGGAAGATTCGAAAGGAGTATTGACTGGATGACAGTCCAAGTACTTGTACTTCTTTAACACTTTCTCAATGTAATGAGATTGTGTCAAAGCTAGACCCCCTTTTACTTTTTCTATTCTTATACCTAGAATAACTTCCGCCTCCCCCATGTCCTTCATAGAAAACTTAGATGATAAAAATTCCTTTGTTTGATTTATACACTTTATGTTAGTGCCAAAAATCAACATATCATCTACATATAGACAAATGATAACTCCATTTCCAGAATCATCAAACTTGCTATACACGCATTTATCCGATTGATTTAAGATAAATCCATCGGAAAGCACCACCTTGTCAAATTTTTGATGCCATTGCATAGGTGCTTGTTTAAGTCCATACAATGACTTAACAAGCTTGCATACCTTTTGCTCTTGTCCCGTTACAATGAAACCTTCCGGTTGTTTCATATATATTTCTTCCTCTAAATCGCCATTTAGGAAAGCAGTCTTTACATCCATTTGATGTACTAGCAACTTATGTATAGATGCTAAAGCTATCAACAATCTGATTGTTGATATTCTAGCAACCGGTGCATAGGTATCAAAATAGTCCAAACCAAATTTTTGTCTAAAGCCTTGAATCACCAATCTTGCTTTAAATTTATCAATGGTTCCATCTACTTTCGTCTTCTTCCTGAAGATCCATTTATTCCCTAACGCTTTATGACCTTGTGGTAAGTCAACCAAAATCCAAGTGTTATTTCCCACTATAGAGTCCATTTCATCATTAATGGCTTCTTTCCAAAATGATACATCTTGGGATTTCATTGCTTCATCATAGGTCTTTGGATCATCCTCCATGATATGGCAATATAAATATTGCAAGCCAATGTCTTCCCGAGTTCCTTCCACTAGGTACATTTGAAAATCATTTCCAAATGATGTTTCTTTCCTAGCTCTTTTACTCCTCCTAGTTGCTGAAATTTGTGGTTCACTTGACTCTTGAACTAAACTTGGTTCTAGAGTCAAATCTTTAGGCAAGCTAATTGATGAAAATCTCTTTTCATCAAATATAGCATCTCTTGATTCAATAATAGTATGAATTGGTACTTGCTTGTTAGGTTCTATAACATAGAATCTATAAGCCAAAGAGTGTTGAGCATATCCTATGAATATGCATTCAACTCCCTTTTCTCCTAAAGTTTTTATCTTAGGTAATGGTAATCTTACCACTGCTCTACAACCCCAAACTCTAACATGTGTTAAATTTGGCTTCTTTTGATGCCAAATTTCATAAGGAGTAAGGTTACTAATACTATTAGGAACCCTATTCAGTAAGTAGCAAGCTGTTAGCATTGCTTCACCCCAAAATCCGTCATTTAGACCCGAGTAAGAAAGCATGGCATTAACCATTTCTTTTAAAACTCTGTTTTTCCTTTCGGATATACCATTTTGTTGTGGTGTGTAAGGAGCTGTGGTTTCATGAATGATACCCACACTTTGGAAATAACTTGGATTATAGTATTCCCCACCTCTATCGGTGCGCAATTTCTTAATAGAAATTCCCTTTTGAAGTTCAACTTCATTCTTATAAATCTGAAATTTATCAAGAGCTTCATCTTTTGAATGCAATAAATATACATAGCAAAATCTAGAAAAATCATCAATATATGTGACTACATATTTTTTATTTCCTAGAGATGGTGATGCATGAAAATCACATAAATCACTATGTATTAAATCGAGTATTTTACTTTCTCTAGTGACATTATAAAATGGTTGCCTAGTAATTTTAGTAAGCATACAAGTTCTACATTTATCAATGTTCATGTCAAATGAGGGAATTAAATCATGCTTTGACATATTATGTAATCTTTTATAATGAACATGTCCTAAACGTGCATGCCATAGTCTAGATATGTTAACATGTGAATTTGTATATTGATTAGGAAAATCATGCTCATAATTCATATAAATAGAACAAATACTTTTATTGATACTTAACTTAAACATTCCATTACATAAGTAACCTTTGCCAACAAAAATACCACCTTTAGACAACACATAGTTATCGGCTTCATATACTTGCCGATAACCTTGTTTATTCAAAACAGTACCCGACACAATATTTTTTCTAATATTTGGTACATACAAAACATTACACAAAACAATAGTTTTTCCACTTGAGAATTCTAATTCTACACGGCCTAGTCCAAGGATGGGGGCAGTTGACTCGTCACCCATGTGAAGAACTCTTTCTTCACTTGTAGCGGCAAATGACTTGAATAATCCTTTGTCTCTACATACATGTGCCGTAGCACCGGAGTCAACCCACCATGAAATCTCATCATCCTGCATAATTAAAATTTCAGAAAAATCAGAAACATAATCTACTTTAGAGTATGTATCTTTTCTATTTTTCAAATCTGAAATTATCAAATTCTGACCTTGAGATTTCTGCTCTTGGTTTTTATTACCAACAGCCTTGTCTTGAGCCTTCTCGCTCTTCCCCTTTCCTACGCGGCAGTCACGCTTGAAGTGCCCCGCTTTTCCACACGTCCAACAAACTTTTTCTTTTGTCACATGCCTCTTCTTGTTAGGTCCTTTGCTAACATACTCACTTGGCCTTTTCTTTCCTTTGTTTTTGTTCCCTTTTTGAGTGTTTGTCTCCAATACATTTACCTTAGGCAAGGTTGTATCCACTTCCATAGCATCATTTTCACGCATACGAAGATCCTCCTCCATACGCAACTCTTTTGTGAGTTCCACAAGACTAATGTCTTCCTTCTTGTGCTTCAAATAACGGCGGAAGTCTTTCCATGCCGGTGGTAGTTTGTCAATGATACTTGACACCGAGATGGCCTCATCCATTTTCAGATTTGATTGAGCAAATTGCCCCAAGATACGTTGTATCTCATGGAGTTGTTCCATCACCGGACGAGAGTCCACCATCTTGTAATTGTTGAAATTACTAACAAGGAATTTCACGCTTGAAGCGTCCTCAGCCATATACTTAGCTTCAAGAGTATCCCATAACTCTTTTGCAGATTCTACATTTTGATATAAATCGAAAAGAGGATCGATCATACCGTTGAGGATGTGTCCTCTTGCGATGTAGTCGTCGTTCTCCCATTTGCTTCTTTCACGGAATGCTCCTACTGCTGCGTTGTCTCCAACTTCAGGGCATGGCGTGGACAGCACGTACACCACCTTGAGATGTGTTAACAGAAAGTGCATCTTCTTCCTCCAACGTCTAAAATCGGTTCCTTCAAACTTGTCCAATTTTTGGAATTGCGACATCATTTCTCTCACGCTCGTCATTGATTTGCAGAATACTATTGAATTCGTTTGTATTTGCTGGGTTGTCTTTTGCTTCACTTCCAGCAACGGTTTGAGTAGGACCTTCAATGGTAGTGAGAAAACGTCGTCTTCTTTGCAGCTTTTCCTTGTGTGAAAGTTGAATAGTGCCTTGGATATCAAATTTGGACCACGTAGTCGCTGTCCGAATTCAATATTTCCTCCCTACTCTTTGCCTTGGGTTTACAGGAAATGTGAATGTGGGATTCAATCCAAATTGAAGAACACTTTGTTTTTAGGCAATAAAACAAAGCAAAACTAGGGTTTGGGTGTGTTGTAAATCAAGTGAAAGGATTTGATGTTTCTAGCAATTGCACAGCACAATTTCGTGTCCCATAATTGAGAAAACAATCTCAATTTATAGACTATTGACTGAACAGACACATCTGTTGCATTCATGCGTTCGCATGCTCCATGGCATGCGTTCGCATGCTCCATGAAACGTTGCATCTTTTGCCTTATTTCATGCGGTCGCATGAATTATTTCATGCGGTCGCATGACCTTGAGCAGTCGCATAGAAATCTCATGCGTTCGCATGAGCGGTCGCATGACCCAACCCGAGGCATGAGAATCTCATGCGTTCGCATGATTCTCATGCGGTCGCATGATATTCTCATGCGTTCGCATGATTATCATGCGGTCGCATGAAAACCTGAAAATCACTAACAATAACCCATCTCAACTTCTAATAACATCGAATCTTGGAAATATATCGCTTTGAAAAAAGTTACTGTATTCTGGAACCATATTAAAAACATAAACAAATGGATCCGCATATTCATCAGCTTTTTGCGCAACTCGTCAAAACATTCAAATAATTTCTTTGGAGATTTTATTTTAATGTAGATTCAAAAACATTTCTTTGAACGATCATTGACAAAATCAACACCAATTTATCTTCATAAGTCAGTGATGAACCCCATAGCCAAGCACTCCTTATTCTTGTATGTTAGATTTAGTGGCATATGTTTTGGCAAAATTCTGTGAAGATGTTCAAGCTGTTGGACAAGGAGGAGTTCAAGGAAGAGAGAGACAACCGACGTAAGACAAGACAGACGCAGCAGGAATGTTTCCTAATTCATATTTGGCAAGTCGGCGCTGCATATATTGAAAGGACGATACACATCTTAGAGTTGGTTGAGATTTATTTGGGAATATTTGTGCTTAAAGATTATTTGGGAAGAAGATAATCGAAGATACATATTGAAGATTATCAAGAAGAAGAAGCGCATGGTTTTAGGAATATTTCCTAAAAAATATAAGGAAATATTTCCCAAAAGATATTGGCGGTTGAAGATTGGAAATCTCGATATCTTAGGAATCTACCGCCCTATATAAAGAGAGCTAGAGTTCTCGAACCAGAAGCACTCTAGGAGAAATAATTCACTCACATACATTGATCGGGAGGTGGGTGAGCTTATCATTCCGGTAAGATCAAGGCGCTCGGAATCAGTCTGTACTGGGTGCTGTTCAAACTGATCGTGCAACACTTTGAAGACACACGCATTGTTGCTTGGCTGCTGCGCATTCGAGAGAAGGCGCTGATCTCCGTGGAAAATCTAATTTTGAAACAGAGGGGAGATCTTTGATCTAGGGGAGCCTAGATCGCAATCACCAGAGTGTTAGAGGAGTTGGCCGTTTAAGAGGAAGAGGGAGTCTGCAAACGTAAGACCTTTGTTCTCTAAACTCATCATAGTGAATTGCTTTCCACCGGGCTAGAGATAATCTCCCAGACATAAGCTCGTTAACGCCGAACTGGGTAAACATATTGCGTGTCTCTGTATACTTTAATGCACTTAGTTTCATAACTCAGCATTCTGCAAAAGTTGTCTAGATTAGTTATTCCACACTCATCCAGAACAATATCTCAATATACACGGGAACATTTCAATTGGTATCAAAGCAGATCACCAGACACACAGAGTGAGGACCTGAAGGCCGTTGAGATGGATCTGAGGGAAGGACAGAACATCACGCGACCACCGTTGTTACTGGAGGGTGAGAATGAAGGCGTTTCTGAAGTCACTAGATGACATGGTCTGGAATGCTGTTGAAAAGGTTAGACACATCGTGTAACAATTGAAACTGATCGAAATATTGTGCTAACCACAGAAGATAAGTGGACTGAGGAAAAACAAAAAGTTGAAGCAGTAAACGTCAAAGCAATGAATGCAATATTCTCAGCCGTTGATGGGAAGAATTTCAAGATGATCTCAAACTGCGAGATTGCTAAAACGACTTGGGATATACTCCAAACCGCTCATAAAGGTATGACTAAAGTCAAGATTTCAAGAATGGAGATGGTCACGTCAAAGTTTGAAAGTCTGAAGATGAAGGAAGATGAGACCATTTATGACTTTAACACAAGGGTCCTTGATATCTCAAATGAATTGTTTGCACTGAGAGCCTATCAGCGAAGACAGATTGGTAAGGAAGGTGCTGAGGTCACTGCCGCAATAATATGCCATGAAGGCAATCGTTATTATGGAAGCCCAAGATGTGACGACTATGAGGTTGGATGAATTGATGGGATCTTTGTAGACTCATAGATGGAGATGAACGAAGAGGAACAACACAAGAAAGCCAAGAGTGTTGGGATGAAATCTGAAGTGACTAATGTTCAGGAGAACGAAGGAGAAATGTCTGAACAACAGTATGCTATGCTTGCCAAGAGCTTTGGAAAGTTCATGAGAAAACTAAATAAGAAAGGGTCAGACCAAGGGCAGTAATCCAACTCAGCCAGGAAGGAAGGGAAGTTTCAGAAGAACCACAAATCTGGAGACTACAGCTAGGAAAACAAAGGTAAGAGGATCCAATGCAGAGAGTGCAAGGGTGATGGACCATATTTATATGATTCATTAATATAGTTAAACCCACCAAATTAGACACTTTGTCTATACAACTTTTACTTGTTAGTTTCACTTTTGTTCAACAGGCTATTTCGAGGATTAGAGATGAAACGAGCTAAAAAAGAGTTCTTAAAGCTAAAAATGGATTACAAGTCATTCCAGGCCACGACCAGATTCCGGCTTTACAACCTTCATGAACCCAACGTGGAATCACTCAAACATGTCCCAATGACTTGTTCCAAATTTCAACAAAGATCAAGAACTCAAGTCAATGCCAAGTCTTGCCACCCATGTGCAAGGCTTGTGCCTTGTCTTTTGATTGCAACCAAGAAGCAACCATGATGCAACCAAGCTCTAACCGGAGTTGAGGGGGAACCGATGGCTTTTGGGAGACAAATATCACAACCCACTCACTTCCTCGTCCACCTCATGGCCGGCGGCTTTGGCTTGGGGAGTGACACATGGCCGGCGGCTTTAGCTCTCCTCCTCTCCCCCTTTGCCATGTGTTTGGCCATCCTCCTCTCCCCTTGCCTATAAATACCACATTCCCTCTCCTTTGTTTAATGTCCCAAATTGTAGTCTCAAGTTTCCTAGTCCTTGTAGAAAATCTCTCTAGATTTTAGGCACAATCCTTGTAAACACTTTACTTTGATATTGGAAGCTCCAAGTTTGTTCTTGAGTACTCTTGTTGGTTCTTGAAGTGCTCAAGCTTTTCCTTGTCTTTTACTATCAAAAAACTTTACTTTTTGTCTTTCGAAAACCTTTACTTTTCAAGCACTTAGCTATGATGTCCTCTTCCATGGATAATCATAGCTAAACCCTTCATTCGGTTGAAGGGGTGTACTTGTATCAAAACATGTTTTAGACCCTTCTCTTCTATTGTGTTTAAACTTGTTCTATGTGCCTTATATTAGGTTAGAACACTATTGGTTGAGTGGAGGCTCGAAAGAGCAAAGCTCTTCCATGGGGTTCGTGAACATACGTGGTTAAGTGGAGGCTCGAAAGAGCAAAGCTTTTCTGTAGAGTTCAACCTCTTTAAAACACCACTTGGTTGATCGGAAATGATTGATCAGGTGGATGCACATAAGGCTAAGATACTTCGAAAGGAGGAATTAGCCTAAATAGAACAAGTGTTCTATGTCTTGAAAAGGACTAGACGGTGTGGCAAGTCGAGTGCTAGAAATAGCCTTGATACATTTTAAACACGTAGTATGATCATTAGAGGTCGATGATGAACAGATTTATGATACAAGGCCCCTAAAACTGAATCCTTTCCTTTAATTAAAACATCACCTGTCACTTTACTTTCAGTCTCATTATCAACTGCTTATTTTCAGTCATTTACTTTCAGTACTTTAATTTCTGCACATTTACTTTCAGTAATTTACTTTCTGTCGCTTATTACAGACCCTTTCAATATCAGTCCATACCAAAAGTATGTTGATTAGTCGATATTGAATTCGACTGTTCCAGCAATTTACTTCAGTAATTTACTTTCTGTCGCTTATTACAGACCCTTTCAATATCAGTCCATACCAAAAGTATGTTGATTAGTCGATATTGAATTCAACTGTTCCAGCACTTTACTTTTCAGTATTTACTTTCAGTCCTGTATTTACTTTCTTTACTTTCAGTCATTACTTTTCAGTACTAAAATCACAACCAACCCACATTACTTTCAGTACTAAAATCACAACCAACCCCCAACTGTCTTATTTAATTTTCCATTTTCGAAAGAACAACTATCCACTAATTCCCTTGGGTTCGACCCCTACTTACCGCTTTACTACCCAATAGTAAAGTCACGAGTAGCGGACTTATAAATTAATTTTGTACACATTGCCTCGCGACAAGGCAGTGTTGTCAAAGGGCTACGTACACATTCAGGCAGAGTGTGCAAACACTCGAAAAGAAGAAATCCTATGCAGTTAATTGGAGTAACAGTGAATCTGATGATGAGAATCAGGAGGATGAATTAAATAACTTCGTAGCCCTAGCAAGTGTTGTCAACCAGAAAGGAGAAAAAGACAAATCGATGCAGTCCAAGATATCTGCTTAGGATCTCACCGAGTACTCAAGTTGTAGTGATGATGAAGAGATCATTAAAGAATGTATTGTAGACAAGTACAAGGAGTTGTATAACAAGTGGCTGGAAGGAGTTGAGTTGAACAATAAGCTCCATTGCAAATTGGCAAATCTGAAGGAAGAAAAAGAAAAGCTATGGGAAGAAACTGCTATCCTGGTTCCCCAAAAGGTGGAATATCAGGAGATGTGATGGACCACAATTGTATGAATCATAAACACAGTTAAACCCACCAAATTAGACTGTTTGTCTATCTAACTTCGATGTTTTAGTCCCGATACATTTCTACAGGGTATTTCAGAGCTTAGAGAGAATACACGCTAAGGAAGAGCTTTTAGCACAGAAAAGATATCAGGAGACAATCCAAGGTCAAGATCAGACGCTGAATGAAGAAATCTAAAGATCCTGACTTGGAATCATTCAAAACAAATCAAACCGAAGAGAAACCGAAGGCAATCCGGAGCTGAAATACACTGATAATTTTCTGCAAACTGCACAAAACTCACAAACCACTCTCCTCATGCCACATGGACCGGCGGCTTTGCCCTCACAACCACCTCTCCTCCTCTCCCCTTCCTCCACATGTCACCACCTCATTCCCCCTCCCAAAAGCCGCCGGCGGCTTTCCTCTCCCCCTCTCCCCTTGTGACACTTGCCCTCCTCTCCTTCTCCCCTCATCTCCACCCTTGGATGCACAAACACATGCCTCAATCCAAGCCATCCATTTCTCTCCTCCATGGCTATAAATACCAAGCCATCCTTCCCATTTCAAATCATCCACACAAATCCCACCATCCACAATCCATTCCACTTATCTCTCTAAGTTTGTTACTATGTAAAGTTTGGTTTTGATATTAATAAAAGTTCAGTTTGTTCTCAAATACTTTAGTTCGATCTTGAGTACTCCTGTCGGTTCTTGAGTACTCAAGTTTTCAGTTACAGTTCAAGAGTTACTCCTGTTTGTTCTTGAGTAATCTCTTTCTCTTCTCTCTTTACTCCTGTTTGTTCTTGAGTATTCTCTTCAATATCCTAGTTATGATGTCCAACTCCATGGATATTCGTAACTAAACTCTTCATTCGGTTGAAGGTGAGTTCTTGTTTTATAAAATGTTTTACTTCGTTTAGTTTCATTTCCCTGTATTCAAAACTTGTTCTATGTGCCATTTATAAGGTCAGAATTTCCAAGGTAGAGTGGAAGCTACGAAAGGGCAAAACTCTACTGTGGGAATTCGTGAACATACTCGGATAAGTGGAAGCTACGAAAGGGCAAAGCTTATATGAGGAGTTCGATCTATCTTAAAAACCATTTGGAAACTGGACCAAAGGGACCAAATGGATGCACTTACTGCTAAGATACTTCGAAAGAAGGAATTAGTATCGCTTAGAACAAGAGTTTATTGAGCGCTACGAAAGGGCCTCAATATACGTTTGAATACTTAGAAGGGTTACTAAAAGAATGAACAGGATATAATACAAGGCCCCCCAAGACCGAATACTTCTCTCGCAATTACAAAACCCCCCTGTCTGTACTTTTACTGTTCGATCAACTACAACCATCAACTGCTCACAATCCGGAGGACTTACCAATCACGCATCACCCACTGTAAGTCTCCTTTGTATTTTCAGTATTTACTTTTCTGTAATTTGCGTTTCAGCAATCAAATCCGCAACCAATCAAAAAGTCACGTAGTTGTTAGCACTAAAACCTCAACCAACTTAAAACACGCTCTCTCGCTAGACAAATCCCTTAAAAGAATAACCTATTCCCCTAATTCCCTTGGGTTCGACCCCTACTTACCAAGTACTACCTAGTAGTATAGTTGCGAGTAGCGGACTATTATAAATTTATTTGCACAAATCGCTTTAACGACGAGCGGTTCTGTCAAATTGGCGCCGTTGCCGGGGAATTGGCCATCGGATAAGTTGTTCGAATCAATACGCACTTCAAAACAACCATGTCTCGCGAAGAAAACCACCATGACTACCAGGATGACGAAGAAATAAACCTGTACGATCGAAATGATGAGGTTCCATTCGTCGATGATCCGGAACAACTCATTAGAAACAGAAGAGCTCGTGATAGAGAGGCTGCCCGAAGAAACCAAGAACCACCCGAGGACCGAAACCCAGCTGGTCCAGTACAGCCCCCTAGATACCCACCATACCCTCAACCCCGACAAATGCCTAGGCAAGAACCTGTCTTCGACAACTACTATGGGGACAACAACTACCGTGAACCTACTATGGGAGAATTAAATGCCCCTAATTTCGAAACACAGCCGTGGTGCATCTACGAGAACCCTGAATTAGAAAACATAACCATCAACGCGACAGTGGCCCACAGCTTGCCAAAATTCTCAGGAGCTCAAGGAGAATCCGCCACAACTCAACTCCAACGCCTGCATGGAATTTGCCAAAACCTAAAACCCAATCGAGTGAATATGGACGACTTTAAGTTAAAGGCGTTCTATTTTCCCCTCATAGACTCGGCAAACGACTGGTTCCTTTCATTGCCTTCCGGAAGCATCAGAACATGGGCTCAAATGCAGAAGAAATTCTTAGACAAATACTATCCGGCGGGAAGAGCAATGCAAGTAAGGAGGCAACTACAGGAAATCAAACAGGGTCCCAATGAAACCATGTACGATTACCTGGAAAAATTCAATTACCTAGAAAGGAGCTGCTGTACCCTTGGACTGCCCGAGAAACTCGTCATCGAATACCTCATTGATGGATTAAGACCCTTAGACAAAATGCTCTTGGATGCCTCAGCGGGAGGATCCATGATGAATCTATCATTGAGTGGCATAAGGAATCTCATCGCCAACGTTGCTGAAAATGCCCGATTTAGAGAAGAGACTGCTCGTCAAGATGAATTCTCTCGATCAAAAAAGGTAGCACAAGCCGAAACATTAGTAAACTCCATAACTGAAGAGATGAAACAATTAAAGGAGATGATGATTCAGATCATACGAAGACAACCAGTTCCTGTAAAACCTTGTGAATTTTGCGGTTCTACGGAGCACCAGACTGACACATGCCCGACATTAATAGAAGAGGAACCTGCAGAAGTAAATGTAGTGGGAGGATACCAAAGATACAACAACATCAACAATAATGACAGAGCCGGACAAAACAGACAGTACGGTCAAGCAACCAACCCAAACTGGCGTAACAACAACTATCCTCAGAAAGAAACACAACCAGCTATCCCTCAACTAGCCCAGTCATTCTACCAACCCCCCCACCGGCAGTATAACCAGAACGCTCAACCAGCAGGCCAATATCAGCAAAAAAGACCAAATCAGTACCAAGCCGGCACGAGCATTCAGCAAGAACCAAGCAAGTCGCTCAATGATACGATGAAGGAGCTCGCAGGAAACGTTAATCAGTTGGGAACTTCACTACACCAGTACCAAGCAAAAACTGACGGGGCAATTTCTGAATTAACTAAACAAATGTCCCAGCTCGCCACCGCAATGTCAACACTTACTCCTGAACCAGGCAGACTTCCTTCACAGACTATCCAAAACCCGAAAGCAAATATCAGCATGATAAGAAGGTCAAACATGAAGGATCCTCTGGGAAAAGTAGCACGGTCCCCAACCTACAGACTTACGAACAATCACTTTTTCCGTAGGCGTCGTCCTGATTGGAATCAAGAAGAAGATCGACCCAATAATGGCAAAACATGGGTCACGCATGCTGACAATGGACGGTACGCATTCACTGTTTGCATAACACCTCCGCCAATCATACACTCTGACATACCAGCATCTGGATGGGATGACGCACCAACTAATATTTATGCTTCGGGGCAAAATATTAAGGGGACCGATTATACAAACTCTAAGCCGTGGAATGGGCAGAATGACCAGACAATAGAAAAAGCCCTCACTATAAATCTTGAGTCACAACCAGAAAGAAACAAAGACCCAGGAGCCTTTACAGTCACTTGTGTTATCAATGAAACACAGATTCATAAATGCTTAATCGATCTTGGGGCTGCTGTCAACGCCATGCCTTCCTCCTTGTACTACTTACTAGGACTAGGTCCATTGAAACCACCCCGATCGAATATCGAGCTAGGAGATAAGTCGTGCATCCGTCCAATTGGAGAGTTGGAGGATGTAATACTCCATGTGGGAGAGCTCGCCGTCGCTTCAGATTTTTATATAATACCAACAGGAGAGACCAACGAAGACGACCCTCCAACAATAATATTGGGACGACCATTCCTCTACGCTACTAAAGCAAGAATCGATGTGGGCAAGGGCTCACTATCGCTTAAGTTCGGCGGCAAAATTGCATACTTCTACATTGATAAGAGCTGCATGGATACAAAGAAACCGCCAGACATTATACCTATCTCAGAACAGGATAAACAGATTTCCGACCTTCCAAAGGAGATCAAAAAAGCAACAAGACCAGCAGCTATGGTCAAAGTCCCCTCACCTTCTCAAAAGCAATGGAAAATGAAATCACTAAAACAATGGGAGCAAAACCCAAGCACAACATCCCCCAAGAACTCAGGAAAAGAGAAGGCTGAAACCAATGCAGGAACCGCGGCAAAATTCGACCTGAGCCGCCCATGGGATCCCAACTGGTGATCCCCTTTGTGTCGAGCCAACGACGTTAAACAAGTGCACTGGTCGGGAGGTAACCCGACACTATCTTACTTTTCTGCACTTTTAATTTCTGTCATTTAAATTTCCAATAAGCGCTCTCACCCACTTTTTGTATAGAAGGAATATCTTTCATGTAGGAATTAAGTTTGGAGCAAGACCGGATCAGCCAGGCAGCTTCCGTGAATTTACCGGGCCTGCGCTGAGAGTTCGAGGCCCCAGCCAGACTCCCTCGATTATCCAGCCTCATGCCATGTCATTTCCACGACACAGTAAAAGGGAGTTCTGTTCTTCTTTTTCCTTAATGTCATTTCCTTCTTTTGTATATATTTGCATGACTTTTGAACTAAGGCACGCCTTCGTTCAAAAGTGTGGGGTGAGAACCGTCTGCATGTTTTTCTTTTCTTTTTAAATAGTATCTTTTTGAAAATATGAACTTAAGAATGTGAAAAAGATAGATCATAATTCATGCATCAACCTTGTGAAAATGCAAACTGTTTAAAAACTTAGAATGTAACTTCTCATTTGTCTTTTGTGCCGAGATAAACTAGGGATGTGGAGTTGATAGAAATTGCCCTAGAGGGGCTTGGCAAGCACTTGAAGGATCAGATCAAACTATATGGTTTTCGAAGTCAGTGGAGGCTGCACTTCAGGTTTCAGTGAATAATTGAAGTCAACTCCGCCAGGAAGCATCTATGCAAAGGCGAGGACGGGAATCAGACCGTCCTCTCTCTAGTCAAAATAGCCGAGAAAATAGATGAGCGACCCTCATCTTGACCCGCGCAAAACGACGAAGACGAGAGGAGCGGGGAGGTATTTCCATATGCTCGCGGGCGATGATTGGACCTCCCAAGAAGGCTTGAGAAAATGGACTAGCAAGTCACAAAGACGCAAAAAGCTCGAAGAAGCAAATCAAGAGGCCTCAGGCCCAAAATTGTGAAGGTTTTAACCGAACAAAAGTGAAGAACTCAAAGCGTCAATCAAAGGCCAAAGGCCAATTCACTACAAAAAGCAGTCCCTCGCCAAAAGTAATCAAAGTACTCAACTCACTGAAACCTGAATCGAATCACGTGCTAGAGAAAGCTACAAGAAAACCATATAGTGCGAGACGATCCCAAAGGTGTAGTCCAGGAGCCTGAAAAGGGCTATCTCTCGAAACATCCGAATTAATTTGCATCCCAGCACAAAGGTACAAGTATCAAGTTTCTTCTACTTATTTACGCAGTTTAATTTAGTAACAAGTAGTAACGCATGAATTAGGAGAAATCGAGTACCATTATCTTACTTTCATATTTTAACCAACTTACTTAGTAACGCTCTTATAAAGCATTGTTCGGGACGAACAACTAAAAGTGTGGGGTTATCTGATGGACCACAATTGTATGAATCATAAACACAGTTAAACCCACCAAATTAGACTGTTTGTCTATCTAACTTCGATGTTTTAGTCCCGATACATTTCTACAGGGTATTTCAGAGCTTAGAGAGAATACACGCTAAGGAAGAGCTTTTAGCACAGAAAAGATATCAGGAGACAATCCAAGGTCAAGATCAGACGCTGAATGAAGAAATCTAAAGATCCTGACTTGGAATCATTCAAAACAAATCAAACCGAAGAGAAACCGAAGGCAATCCGGAGCTGAAATACACTAATAATTTTGTGCAAACTGCACAAAACTCACAAACCACTCTCCTCATGCCACATGGACCGGCGGCTTTGCCCTCACAACCACCTCTCCTCCTCTCCCCTTCCTCCACATGTCACCACCTCATTCCCCCTCCCAAAAGCCGCCGGCGGCTTTCCTCTCCCCCTCTCCCCTTGTGACACTTGCCCTCCTCTCCTTCTCCCCTCATCTCCACCCTTGGATGCACAAACACATGCCTCAATCCAAGCCATCCATTTCTCTCCTCCATGGCTATAAATACCAAGCCATCCTTCCCATTTCAAATCATCCACACAAATCCCACCATCCACAATCCATTCCACTTATCTCTCTAAGTTTGTTACTATGTAAAGTTTGGTTTTGATATTAATAAAAGTTCAGTTTGTTCTCAAATACTTTAGTTCGATCTTGAGTACTCCTATCGGTTCTTGAGTACTCAAGTTTTCAGTTACAGTTCAAGAGTTACTCCTGTTTGTTCTTGAGTAATCTCTTTCTCTTCTCTCTTTACTCCCGTTTGTTCTTGAGTATTCTCTTCAATATCCTAGTTATGATGTCCAACTCCATGGATATTCGTAACTAAACTCTTCATTCGGTTGAAGGGGAGTTCTTGTTTTATAAAATGTTTTACTTCGTTTAGTTTCATTTCTCTGTATTCAAAACTTGTTCTATGTGCCATTTATAAGGTCAGAATTTCCAAGGTAGAGTGGAAGCTACGAAAGGGCAAAACTCTACTGTGGGAATTCGTGAACATACTCGGATAAGTGGAAGCTACGAAAGGGCAAAGCTTATCTGAGGAGTTCGATCTATCTTAAAAACCATTTGGAAACTGGACCAAAGGGACCAAATGGATGCACTTACTGCTAAGATACTTCGAAAGAAGGAATTAGTATCGCTTAGAACAAGAGTTTATTGAGCGCTACGAAAGGGCCTCAATATACGTTTGAATACTTAGAAGGGTTACTAAAAGAATGAACAGGATATAATACAAGGCCCCCCAAGACCGAATACTTCTCTCGCAATTACAAAACCCCCCTGTCTGTACTTTTACTGTTCGATCAACTACAACCATCAACTGCTCACAATCCGGAGGACTTACCAATCACGCATCACCCACTGTAAGTCTCCTTTGTATTTTCAGTATTTACTTTTCTGTAATTTACGTTTCAGCAATCAAATCCGCAACCAATCAAAAAGTCACGTAGTTGTTAGCACTAAAACCTCAACCAACTTAAAACACGCTCTCTCGCTAGACAAATCCCTTAAAAGAATAACCTATTCCCCTAATTCCCTTGGGTTCGACCCCTACTTACCAAGTACTACCTAGTAGTATAGTTGCGAGTAGCGGACTATTATAAATTTATTTGCACAAATCGCTTTAACGACGAGCGGTTCTGTCAAGATGATTGTGGATCTAAAACTCCAGATGAAGAGAGTCAGAGATGAAAAAGTGGAACTTATTGCACAAAAGGCTGAGCTTCTGGCAGTTGTATCATCACTGAAGATTCAGATAGGGAAGAACAAAGATGAACATCCTGGAAACATCAATGACTTAAAGAACAAGAATGCTGCACTAAGTCGAAGAGAGGTATATCTGCTTGATTTTGTGAATGCCTTGAGATGTCAGATTGACTCAGACAAACTTGTTCACGAGGAAACATCGGAAGAGCTAAACAACCTCAAGAAGTCAGTCAAGATGCTCAACTCCGGATCCAAGAATCTTGATTCCATTCTAGGCTCCCAAAGAGTGGGTGATGGCTACAAAGTGTCGGTTTCACTGGCAAAGCTAGTTTTGGAAAGAACCTTTGTGAAAGCTGAGCAGCGGAACTACAAGGAACCAATCGATCATCAGCCACAAAGAAGGACGAGACGGTACCATGCAAGGAGACAAGATAGCCGAACGTGCTACTACTATAACAGAGTAGGACACATCAAACCAAGATGGCAGGAATTCCTCGAGTCACTATGAAAGCATAAGCAAGGCACTGGATCACGAGTAAGACAAGTCTGGAGAGAGAAATAGAAAGATGAAGTATGCTATGTTGCCTGCAGCACTACCAGCCACTTAAAGAAGGAACGATGATACTAAGACAGTGGTTGCTCGAGACACATGACTGGTAACCAAGATTTCCTAATAGATTTATAAGAATTCAAAGGGATTTTCGTGACATTTGAAGATGGAGTGAGAGGAAAAGTAATTGGAAAAGGAACTCTAAATGTTTAAGGACTACCCAGACTAAAGGAAGTTTTTCTCATTGACAGATGCTTGTCGTCAGAGCAAATGTACAAATAAATTTATAAGTTCGCTACTCGCGACTTCACTACTGGGTAGCAAGTGGTAAGTAGGGGTCGAACCCAAGGGAATTAGGGGGATAAGTTGTTCTTTGAGGGATCGTATAGGCGTGGAATGTGTTTTAGGTTGATTGGGGTTTTAGTGCGGAAAAGTAAATGACAGAAAAGTAAATACTGAAAATAAAATAGAAGACTTACAGCGGTTGTTGCGTGATCAGCAAGTCTTGCGGAACGTCAGCAGTTGATATTGCGGTTTATACTAAAATTGAAAGTAAATGCAGGTGGTGTTTTAATCTAAGGAAAGCATTTGGTTTCGGGGGCCTTGTATCATAGTCTGTTTATCATTGACCTTTAGTGATCCTACTAAGTATTCAAACGTGTATCAAGGCCATTTCAAGCGCTCGATTTGCACACACTGTCTAGCCCATTTCAAGGTCGTAGAGCACTTGTTCTATTTAGACTAGCACCCCATTTCAAGGTATACTAGCCTATGTGCATCCATTTGATCAATCATTTCCGATCAAACCAAATGGCGTTTAAAAGAGGTCGAACTCCTCAGATAAGCTTTGCCATTTCAAGCATCCACTTACCCGAGTATGTTCACGAACCCCCACGGAAGAGTTTTGCCATTTCAAGCATCCACTCAACCTTGGAAGTTCTGACCTAATATATGGCACATAGAACAAGTTTTGAATACAAAGAAGAGGCACTAAGAGTATAGCCTAAAACATTTTATGATACAAGTACACCCCTTCAACCGAATGAAGAGTTTAGCTACGAATATCCATAGAGGTGGATACTATAGCTAAGTACTCGAGGGTTTTTGAAAGACAGTAAGTAAAGGAGAATACTCAAGAACCAACAGGAGTATTCTCAAAAACTACTATAATACTCAAGAACCAACAGGAGTATTATAGATTTTTCACAAAAGCTTACAAAAGTGCCCAAATCTTTATAGAGATAAGTGTGATTTTCGAATGAAGATGGGATGAAGATTACAAGTGAAGAGGGGTGTATTTATAGGCTAGGAAAGGAGGAGATGTCGTTTGAGATGAGAATACATGGCAAGCATCCATGGGAGGGGAGGAAAGCCGCCGGTTGGAGGTCATGAGGGGGAGGAGCCGCCCCCCATGACTCATCAATTCCCCAAAGCCGCCGATCACAAGGAGGGGTGGAGGAGGTTTTGTGAGTTTTGTGAAGTTTTCACAAAACTATTGGTTCATTTAAGCTCCGGACTGACTCTGGTTGCTCTTCGGTTGGACTTGTTTTGAGTGATTCCATGTCAGGATCTTGAGATTTCTTCAGTCGGCATCTGGTCGTGACCTTGGAATGACTCGTAATATATTTTCCGCTTAAAAACTCCTCCTTAGCCTGTATTCTCTCTAGACTCCAAAATACCCTGTAGATAAATATCGGAACTAAGATGCAAAAGTTAAATAGACAAAGAGTCTAATTTGGTGGGTTTAACTGTGTTTATGATTCATATAATTATGGTCCATCAGATCACCCCACACTTTTAGTTGTTCGTCCCGAACAATGCTATTAAAGGGCAGCACACTATCTAAGTAAACTTTTAAAATATGAAAGTGAGACTGTGGGACTCGATCTATCCTAATTCATGCATTACTACTTATTACCAAATTAAACCGTGTAAATAAATAGAAGAAACTTGATACTTGTACCTCCGTGCCGAGATGCAAATTAATTCGGATGTTTCGGGAGATAGCCCTTTTTAGGCTCCTGGACTGCATTCTCGGGACCGTCTCGCACTATATGGTTTCCTTGTAGCTTTCTCTAGCACGTGATTCGGTTCGTGTTTCACTGAGTTGAGTACTTTGATTTCTTTTTTTGGCGAGGGACAGCTTCTGTAGTGAATCGGCCTTTGGCCTTTGGCCTTTGATTTGACTCTTTGAGTACTTCACTTTTGTTCGGTTAAAACCTTCACAATTTTGGGCCTTTGGCCTTTGATTAGCTTCTTTGAGCTTTTGCCTTTTTGTGGCTTGCTAGTCCATTTTCTCAAGCCTTTTTGGGAGGTCCAATCATCACCCACGAGCATATGGAAATACCTCCCCGCTCTCTCTCATCCTTGCCGTTTCGCGCGGGTCAAGATGAGGGTCGCTCATCTATTTTCCCGGCCACTAGGACTAGAAAAAGGACGGTTTGATTCCCATACCGCCTTTTTTCTGCATAAACGCTGCATGGCGGAGATGACTTCAATCTTCACTGAAACCCGAAGTGCAGCCTCCACTGACTTCGTAAACCATATAGCGAAATTCAGTCCTTTGAATGCTTGCCAAGCCTCTCTAGGGCAGTGTATGTCAACTCCACATCCCTTGTATATCTCAGCACAAAGGGACAAGTGAGAAGTTACATCCTAAGTTTTTATACAGTTGAATTTTCACAAGGTAAATGCATGAATTATGATCTATCTTTTTCACATTCTCAAGTTCATATTTTCAAAAAGATAATATTAAGGGAAAAGGAAAAAGAAAAACATATGTGCAACGGCAGTTCTCACCCCACACTTTTGAACGAAGGCATTCTTTACGAAATGACTTAGTTCAAAAGCCATGCAAGCAGACATTTATGAGAAGGAAATGACATTAAGGAAAAGGGAAGAACAGAACTCCCTTTAAAGTGTCGAGCGGATGACATGGCATGAGGCTGGATAATTGAGGGAGTTCGGCTGGGGCCTTGAACTCTTGGCATAGGCCTGGCTGGCTTGATGTTGCACCCATAACCGATTCCTGAATAGTCATTTCATTCTATGCACCAAGTGGGTGAGAGCGACTTATTGGTAAAAACTAAATGACAGAAAATAAAAGTACTGAAAGTAAGATAGGCGTCGGGTTACCTCCCGACCAGTGCCTTTGTTTAACGTCGTTGGCTCGACAGTACCTCATTCCTGGATCACTGGTTTGGATCCCATGGGTGGCTCAGGTCATATTTCTGTGTTATCAAGTTGACCTCGCCATGGTAGTTATCGTAGACAGGTTCTTGTCTTGGCATTTGTCGAGGTTGGGGGGGGGGGGGTGGTGGATATCTAGGGGGTTGTTGTACTGGACCAGCTGCATTTCGGTCGTACAGGTTTATCTCTTCCTCATCCTGGTAATTATGGTGGCTTCCTTCGCGAGACATGGTTGTTTTGAAGCGAGTATCGATTCAAAGAACTTATCCGATTAATTAACTAACTCCCCGGCAACGGCGCCAATTTGACAGATGCTTGTCGTCAGAGAAAATGTACAAATAAATTTATAAGTCCGCTACTCGCGACTTCACTACTGGGTAGCAAGTGGTAAGTAGGGGTCGAACCCAAGGGAATTAGGGGGATAAGTTGTTCTTTGAGGGATCGTATAGGCGGGGAACGTGTTTTAGGTTGATTGAGGTTTTTGTGCGGAAAAGTAAATGACAGAAAAGTAAATACTGAAAATAAAAGAGAAGACTTACAGCGGTTGTTGCGTGATCGGCAAGTCTTGCGGAACGTCAGCAGTTGATATTGCGGTTTATACTAAAATTGAAAGTAACTGCAGGTGGTGTTTTAATCTAAGGAAAGCATTCGGTTTCGGGGGCCTTGTATCATAGTCTGTTTATCATTGACCTTTAGTGATCCTACTAAGTATTCAAACGTGTATCAAGGCCATTTCAAGCGCTCGATTTGCACACACTTTCCAGCCCATTTCAAGGTCGTAGAGCACTTGTTCTATTTAGACTAGCACCCCATTTCAAGGTATACTAGCCTATGTGCATCCATTTGATCAATCATTTCCGATCAAACCAAATGGTGTTTAAAAGAGGTCGAAGTCCTCAGATAAGCTTTGCCATTTCAAGCATCCACTTACCTGAGTATGTTCACGAACCCCCACGGAAGAGTTTTGCCATTTCAAGCATCCACTCAACCTTGAAAGTTCTGACCTAATATATGGCACATAGAACAAGTTTTGAATACAAAGAAGAGGCACTAAGAGTATAGCCTAAAACATTTTATGATACAAGTACACCCCTTCAACCGAATGAAGAGTTTAGCTACGAATATCCATAGAGGTGGATACCATAGCTAAGTACTCGAGGGTTTTTGAAAGACAGTAAGTAAAGGAGAATACTCAAGAATCGACAGGAGTATTCTCAAAAACTACTATAATATTCAAGAACCGACAGGAGTATTATAGATTTTTCACAAAAGCTTACAAAAGTGACCAAATCTTTAGAGAGATAAGTGTGATTTTGGAATGAAGATGGGATGAAGATTACAAGTGAAGAGGGGTGTATTTATAGGCTAGGAAAGGAGGAGATGTGGTTTG
Organism: Rhodiola kirilowii; assembly: GCA_033675215.1. Classification (NCBI taxonomy): domain Eukaryota; kingdom Viridiplantae; phylum Streptophyta; class Magnoliopsida; order Saxifragales; family Crassulaceae; genus Rhodiola; species Rhodiola kirilowii. The sequence continues at coordinate 23,461,142 of CM066199.1, forward strand.
AGATGTGACAGGTGTCGTTGTACCTGTGCAAAAATAATATTTCTTTTTCCGACTAGCAAGTGGTAAGTCGGGTCGTATCCACAGAGATCGGTTGAGAATCTGTTTCACTAAGTAAAAACGTAACAATGGGGGGGGGGGTTTGAATTCCAAACAGTAAATAAAAACGCAATTAAGCAACAATGATCACTTGTCAAGATGAGCAATTGTCACACAAATTCAAGTATCAAATATTAAAGAACAGTGCAAGCTAGAACTCTCGACTATGATGTAAGACTAAATCATTAACCTAACCGTTTTGATTTATAATGTTTTACAACTTATAGCTCCCCGCTAGGTTGCACTACAAGTTGTCCTAGGGTGTCAATCCTAGTGGTATATTACTCGTATCCTAGTTTGCTATCCCCGCTAGGTTGCTAGTAAACTGTGATAATCAGAATCAACAAACTAACAGAAGCTCCCCCGCTAGGGTTCCACTCATGCTAGCACATCAAATCCATAAAAAATGCATAGTAATATTATGCAAAACATAAAGATAAATATAGGTCTCAAGTCAAAACATCACAATGTCGAGTTCTAATCTACACGTATGAGTTTAGCGACTCATCGCAATGGAATACATCATGAAGTTTTATGTGAATAAAATAGAATGAAAATACTAAAGGTGAATTCTTCACCAAGCTGCAGCTCAACTCGAACACTTGAATCCGTGTCTCTTTCTCCTCTGAAATTCGCTGTCTGGTCGCTAGGGTTTCGTGCTTATTTATTTCTCTTTTTGGGCTTTCCAATAATGCAATTTGGAAATAACGAAATTCGACTGCCAGCTGTCATCCGCGGACGTCTCCTGCATTTTCTGTCCGCGGACGTCTCTTGATTTATGGTAATTGTTCAGACGTCCGCGCATTAATTCTTCAGACGTAGGCGGAGGAAATTTGACTGCCAGCTGAATTCCACTTACGTCTCTTGATTTAACGTCCGCGGACGTCTTAACAATTACTGTAATTCTTAAGACGTAAGTGCCCATAATTCTTCAAACGTAAGTGGTCTGCACTGACGAAAATTCCAAAGTGCTTCGAACTTCATTTCTTTCCGCGCCAAACATCTTCAAATAGGCTCCTTTTAGTCGGTATTCCTTCCATGGTCTCCGAGTGTACCTGTGAACAAAAACTACACACAGGTAGTGAAATAATATACAGATAACACTAAGAGACAGTGTTTAAACATATAAAATAGTCGTACAACTACGACTCATCAAACTACCCCACACTTGAACTTGTTCGTCCCGAACAAGAACAAAGCCATAGAACGAATTACAATGTACTAGTCATGCTAATCCTTACATCTCAATCTCAAGTACAGCAATTAATCTTATCATGCTTAAGATTCTAACAATGCGAGTAAAGATAGATTTTTCGATACTTGTTACCTCGCGAGTTGCAATTGAAACGACCTTGGATGTTTGGGAGATAGTCCCCTATAGATACCACGGACATTGCATTCTTTTCTGAGTTTTGGTCATTAGATTGAGTCGGCGGCTTTCTCTGACACGTGATTAATTCACTGCTTTCATACCATTGAGTAGGACCTTGATAAACGACACATTTTTGCTTGAATCAATCAGATTTCTGATTTTCTTCTCACTTGATGGTTTGCCTTCGGCCTTTGAATTTGTTTCTTGTCCACATAATCATTTGCGCCTTCTGCTCTTTCTCATCCTCGTCCTTTTGACGTGAGTCAAGCCGAGGGTCGCTCGTCTATTTTCCCGGTTACTCAGACTAGAGATTGGACGGTGTGATGTTCTCCCGTCCCACCTAACCGCTTAAGTACCGCAGTGGCGGAGCAGATTCTCAGGATTAGGCTAGTGAAGCGTCAACCTCCACCGCTTTTCTCAATCATCAGAACTGAAAACTCAGAACTTCCTGCAATTTGCCATACCTTTCTAGGACATTTCTGTCAACTCCACATCCCTGCATATCACAACTCGAAAGAACAAAGCATCGAATTTTTTTTGAAATTTCGCATTTTTAGTCAAATAAGCACAATAGTCATAAAAAGCTGGAAATAGGATTTTGACATATCAGAAAAGCATAGCAGTGCATCATCAGTTCATTACGACACATAATTGACTCTTTACATCCCACCCCACACTTAAATGGACACGTGTCCTCACGGAATAATTCAAGAGATGAGATGTGTAACAAACAGACTCAAATAAAAATAAAAAGAAATAAATAAAAGACAATAAAATAAAAAAATAAAAACGAAGGAACTGGTACTCCCCTAATAGTCTGGTGGTGGTAATTGAGCTCTGCGATTTTAGCCTTTTAAAATGCACCGCGGACGTCTTCTCCATTTAACCCCGCGGACGTCTAAAGAATATGTAATAAATGCTAAGGCGTCCGCGCTCTAATAGTCGAGACGTGCGCGAGCTACACTGATGTAGAATTTTTTCCTTCGCTTAATCACCTGAAACCACCAGAAATAAAAAGAAATGCACTCGAGGCGCATTATCAACTTCCCAATTCCACTATAACATGTGTAAAGTAAAAACACACCGGGTTTCCTCCCGGTAAGCGCCTTTGTTTAACGTCCTTGGCTGGACATTACCTCTTTAGAGATCACAAGTTAGGATCACAAGGGCGTGTGAGGTCAAACTTCTTAATGCTCTTGTGATACTCATAGCCCTCATCGAGTAGTGCTCTCGTCTCTCTCCATCCTGGTTTCCATCCAAACGTGCCATGTCTCGATCGCTTCCTCGCGTATGGACGGTCGGGATCATCGTGAACATGGAAGTTTGATGTCTTGCTAGCAAACGCAAGCGACGACATTGTTGTTCCCATGTCAGTCTTGGTCCTTTTGGTGGCAAGGAGGAATGATTGTCTCAAAATCAGTGCAAGAGGACCGTTAGCGCTGGTGTCTCCCATCTCCAATTTGCCTTCTAGCTCATCTCTGTCGATCGTATGGTCCTCAGGAGCTCTTACCTGCATTGTGAATGGTAAAGAAGTGTTAGAAATTGAAAATTCCTTACCTGAATTACTGGAGCCCGCGGACGTCTCCTATTTATCCTCCGCGGACGTCTCTTGAATGTCTGGTAATTCTTCAGGCGTCCGCGCCTTAATTGTTGAGACGTCCGCGTCCTGCACTGAGGTAGAATCTTCATTCAGCTCTTCTTCTCGCATTTCGTAAACGGCGCTGGAAAGCTGCCATACTTGCTTCTTTAGCTCTTTAACGTCTTCAGCTTGTTGGCCCATCTGTCGATCGAGCTCTTTGAACATGCCTCTCATTTCTTCTCTAAACTCCTTGATCGGGTCCTTCATCTCATGTTTATCTTCTTCGTTGTCTTCGTCATCACGAATTGCCTCATCCATCCTATTGCACAAAGGTGTCTCATCAATATAGGACGCATAAAATCCTCTCATAGTGCGTCTCGGATCCCGACGCCTAGGTAACTGTCCATATCGATTTCCTCCACCGAGGTATTCTCGATCCAACTCATCCTCGTAGTCCTCGTATCTAGCTGCACGAGGTCTAGCATACTCATTCATGAATTGCTGATTCCTGGGGGGTGGTAGTCTTCGATCAACATCGTCGTCATAACCTGGTTCACTATAATAGGAATACATAGCAACCCATAAAACCAAACAAAAACAAAAAAAGACAATAAAATAAAACTAAAAGAAATAAATACTCAGTGAGATTCTTCGTTACCAATCCCCGGCAACGGCGCCATTTTGACAGGTGTCGTTGTACCTGTGCAAAAATAATATTTCTTTTTCCGACTAGCAAGTGGTAAGTCGGGTCGTATCCACAGAGATCGGTTGAGAATCTGTTTCACTAAGTAAAAACGTAACAATGGGGGGGGGGGTTTGAATTCCAAACAGTAAATAAAAACGCAATTAAGCAACAATGATCACTTGTCAAGATGAGCAATTGTCACACAAATTCAAGTATCAAATATTAAAGAACAGTGCAAGCTAGAACTCTCGACTATGATGTAAGACTAAATCATTAACCTAACCGTTTTGATTTATAATGTTTTACAACTTATAGCTCCCCGCTAGGTTGCACTACAAGTTGTCCTAGGGTGTCAATCCTAGTGGTATATTACTCGTATCCTAGTTTGCTATCCCCGCTAGGTTGCTAGTAAACTGTGATAATCGGAATCAACAAACTAACAGAAGCTCCCCCGCTAGGGTTCCACTCGTGCTAGCACATCAAATCCATAAACAATGCATAGTAATATAACGCAAAACATAAAGATAAATATAGGTCTCAAGTCAAAACATCACAATGTCGAGTTCTAACCTACACGTATGAGTTTAGCGACTCATCGCAATGGAATACATCATGAAGTTTTATGTGAATAAAATAGAATGAAAATACTAAAGGTGAATTCTTCACCAAGCTGCAGCTCAACTCGAACACTTGAATCCGTGTCTCTTTCTCCTCTGAAATTCGCTGTCTAGTCGCTAGGGTTTCGTGCTTATTTATTTCTCTTTTTGGGCTTTCCAATAATGCAATTTGGAAATAACGAAATTCGACTGCCAGCTGTCATCCGCGGACGTCTCCTGCATTTTCTGTCCGCGGACGTCTCTTGATTTATGGTAATTGTTCAGACGTCCGCGCATTAATTCTTCAGACGTAGGCAGAGGAAATTTGACTGCCAGCTGAATTCCACTTACGTCTCTTGATTTAACGTCCGCGGACGTCTTAACAATTACTGTAATTCTTAAGATGTAAATGCCCATAATTCTTCAGACGTAAGTGGTCTGCACTGACGAAAATTCCAAAGTGCTTCGAACTTCATTTCTTTTCGCGCCAAACATCTTCAAATAGGCTCCTTTTAGCCGGTATTCCTTCTATGGTCTCCTAGTGTACCTGTGAACAAAAACTACACACAGGTAGTGAAATAATATACAGATAACATTAAGAGACGGGGTTTAAACATATAAAATAGTCGTACAACTACGACTCATCAAGATGAGAACACATGGCAAGCATCCATGGGAGGGGAGGAAAGCCGCCGGTTGGAGGTCATGAGGGGGAGGAGCCGCCCTCCATGACTCATCAATTCCCCAAAGCCGCCGGTCACAAGGTGGGGTGGAGGAGGTTTTGTGAGTTTTGTGAAGTTTTCACAAAACTATCGATTCATTTCAGCTCCGGACTGACTCTGGTTGCTCTTCGGTTGGACTTGTTTTGAGTGATTCCATGTCAGGATCTTGAGATTTCTTCAGTCGGCATCTGGTCGTGACCTTGGAATGACTCGTAATATATTTTCCGCTTAAAAACTCCTCCTTAGCCTGTATTCTCTCTAGACTCCAAAATACCCTGTAGATAAATATCGGAACTAACAAGCAAAAGTTAAATAGACAAAGAGTCTAATTTGGTGTGTTTAACTGTGTTTATGATTCATATAATTATGGTCCATCACTCATCAAAGGCCTGCAAGCACGTCTAATCAACATAAGTCAGTTATGCGATGGTGAGAATTATGTGCAGTTCACACAGGATGAATGCGTGGTGTCTAACAGAATAATGAGTAAGTTCTGACGGGAAGAAGATCCTCAAACAACTGCTACTTTCTAAATCTTGGTCGACCTACAGCTCAAACAACATGCTTGTTCAGCAAAACCGAAGAGATGAGTCTGTGGCACCAACAGATGGGACACCTGAATATGAGGACTCTAAAGAAGGTGGCCACTGAAGGACTAGTTCATGGGATACCTAAAGTACAAGGTGATTGATCAGTCGATATTCTGACTAATTATTCGCTACATTCGATGAAGGATAATACTCGGTCTCTCGGCAAATTGTCTCTATTTGATGTCTTTCTTGAGTGTTCAGGGCAAAAGGATGTATCATTGCTCCTTGGACTCGAAGTGTTGAAAGAACGGAAAGATCGACAAAAAAAGGCTGAAAAAGGACTTTGCACCAGCAACAGGTCGTGACCGGCATGACCCTATAAGTGTCACGGTTGTCATGGCAGTAGCCATCGCGCAGGAATCTTGGAGACTACACTGCTCCACGAGTCTCAGGGTTTCAGTCTGCCATTGCACCACCTGTTGTGGACAATAAAAACTGGGAGATCAAGACCGGACTCATTCAGATGGTGCAGACCAATTAATTCTCGGGAAGGATGAATGAAGACCCTCACCAACACCTTAAACAGTTTGTACATATGTGCAACACGGTGAAGACCAATGGTGTCCCTCCCAAATCCTACTACCTGAGGCTATTCCCATTTTCACTCTCTGACAAGGCTCGTAGGTAGCTAGACAGTCATGCATAGGGCACTTTCACTACTTGGGATGAATTGGTTGAAGCCTTTCTACAACAGTACTTCCCACCATCAAAGACATTGCATTTCAGAAACAAGATCATATCATTCCGTTCTATGGATGGTGAGACTCTCTAAGAGGCTTGGGAGAGATACATAGAGTTGATGAGACTGTGCCCTCACCACAACTTGGAGCGCTGTGGGAGATCATAGACACTTTTTATCAGGGAATCGACCAGGGGGTGCGCACCTTGATAAATCAAGCAGCTGCTGGAGGACTTAATGGAGTCCCACTGGAAGAGACCTATGATATCATAGAAAAGCAACTCAAGACTACCACCTCTGGACGAGTGATCAAGGTAATCCTAAGGATAGGAAGGGTGTGCATGATATCTACCTCGCTGATGGCACTATTACTGAATTAACCACCACAGTGAAGATGCTTGCAACTGAAATAAAAAAAATCTGAAGACAGAATCCTATATGAAGTCGTCTATTGTTGCTAATGTGGTTGTCTACTGTCAGATATGTGGTTCTGTCTCCCATTTTGCGGATGGCTGTCCGGTGATGGGACAAGTTGGTGATGACAGAAACCGGGAGAATGCTAATTACGTAGGGCGAAACAACCAGGGAAATGGTTTCACTCCTAAATCAGCCACGAATCGGTGGGATAACCCGAACAAGAATCATCCCAATCTCTCCTATAAACCTCAGAATCAGGGCACTACCAAGCTTCCCATACAGACAGTAGCAGAGCAATGCATCGTACCAGCCAAGGAGCCAGTAGAACAACCAGCCCCAACAATAGTCAAATCAGAATTCAAGGCAATATGACTATCAGTCGCAGCGGCCCAAGAACCAAGAGTTTGGCAGCTCATTTCACCTTGAATCCATGCTGACAAGTTTCATGGCTGAGTAGGATAAGAGACTGAAAGGAGTAGAGCAGACACTCGAGCAGCTCGCCATCCAGAACAAGATGTTGGAAAATCAGATAGCTCAACAAGCAAATTCAACCGGTAGAGAACTAGGGAAACTCTCATCAAAGCCAGATTCGAATCCTAGGGCATCAGTGAATGCCATCACACTACGAGGAGGAAAATAGATTGAGATGGTGCCAGCTCAAACCACTCGGCCTCCAGCAATGACATCAGCATCCGATTTTACACCCGCTGAGGAGGAGACGACAAAAGAAGCTGAACACCGAACTGAAAAGTTTGTGCCGACAGTAGAGCCTGCTCCTTATAGACATCCAGTTCCATTTCCTCAGTGTCTAGAAGCAACAAAGATGGACAAAGCTTTCAAGCAGTTCATGGACAAGATTCGTACTATGTATATCACTCTACCACTCACTGACGCCATCACCCAGATTCCTACTTATGCCAAATTCATGAAGGAAATTCTTACCAGGAAGAGGAAAATTGAAGGATCGGAGACAATGGCCCTGAGCGATGAGTGTAGTGCAGCCATGCACCAGCCCATGCCTCCTAAACTTAAAGACTCAGGGAGTTTTTCTATCCATTGTGATATTGGCAGTATTACAATTCGTCATGCTTTGTGTGATTTGGGTACTAGTGTGTCAATTATGCCATATTCCTTGTATGCTAAACTGAATTTGGGTGATCTTTATCCTACTAATGTCACTATCTGCCTTGCGGATCATTCTTGCAGACTCCCGAGAGGGATTCTGAAGGATGTTCCTACCAAGGTGAAGAACATATATATCCCTACTGATTTTATTATGTTAGAGATCTTAGAGGACATAGATATCCCAATTATTCTTGATAGACCATTTCTCTATACTGCCAAGGTAGTCATTGACATGGATCGAGGGTCTATAGATTTGCGAGTGGGCATTAAACAAGTTTTCTTTTATTTGCCTGACATGTGTAAGAGTCCTAGTCTGTTAGCTGACTGTGATGTACTGGACTCTACTGATATCGATGATCTTATTGCACTGACCTCTGTTGAGTCTTACAGAGTTGTACAAGGCTGCCCAATATCAATGGATATATGCGCAGTGAGCGCTGAGGAAGCAGCTGAAGCTGAAATGACAACCGGCTCAGGTAAGGAACCTTACAAGGTAGAGCAGAAACCTCTACCTGCAAGTCTCATGTATGAATTTCTTTGCCCCAACTCGACCTACCCGGTGATTGTGAATGCATCCTTGACTGATGTAGAGACCAAGAGACTGCTAGACGTCCTAAGAGAGCATAGGCCAGCCCGAGGGTACTCGATTGATGATCTTACAAGAATTAGCCCCGATAAATGCATACATAGAATCCAGCTAGTGGGCAATTCTAGACCCACTAGGGAAGCCTTGAGACGTTTGAATCGTAAGTTGAATGATGTAGTGAAGAAAGAAATTTTGAAATTATTAGATGCTGGCATTATCTATTCTATTGCTGACAGTGAGTGGGTAAGTCATGTGCATGTTGTCCCTAAGAAGGGAGGTTTGACTGTGGTGCGTAATGAGAATAACGATATGATTCTTACTCGTACTGTGACTGGTTAGCGCATGTGCATAGACTATAGGAAGTCAAATAAGGCTACTCATAAGGATCACTTTCCTTTGCCTTTTATTGATCAAATGCTAGAGCACCTTGTGAAGCATAAGTTCTTTTGGTACCTCGACAGTTATAGTGGGTTCTTCCAGATCCCTATACACCCCGAGACCCAGGAGAAGACTACTTTCACTTGCCCTTTTGGCACATTTGCTTATTGACGCATGCCTTTCGGTCTTTGCAATGGACCTGCTACTGTTTAGCGTTTGATGATGGCCATTTTTTCTGATTTTATAGAAAACACCATGGAAGTATTATGGATTATTTTTGGTGTATGTCTCTTCATTCGATTCATGCCTATCTAACCTTACTAATGTTCTTCGTCGTTGTGTTGACACTAACCTGGGAGAAATGTCACTTTATGGTGCATGAAGCTATTGTGTTGGGACACTGATGAGCCGTATTTATACGACTCATCGAGTCATCAAATCCGACCAATTCCAGCACTTTATTATGCGAACAGTTACTTTTTAGTGTTGTTTTGCATTTCAGGTGATTTGGAAGCTCTAGGAGGAATCGCGCTTAAAAGACGGCATTTCATGCCCAAAACATCGCAATTGAAGATCAAGGCCAGAGGAGCGTCGTGAACAGTGTTTTTCTGCTCGTGAACAGTAACTCCGACATGAACAGTGATTCCGGCGTGAACAGTGATTCCGCGTGAACAGTGATCCCTATATAAGGAGGTGCAATGCAAGGCATAATCCATCTCATTCATCACTTAGCCGTGTGCCCTAGACCTAACTTGGTCCGCCGCCCATCTCCTCCATCAGCCGTCGTGAGCTCCTCCTTGCACAGCCGTGTGCCCTAGCCTTGCGCCGCCTTGCCTCAGCCGTGACTCGCCATATTCCAGCCGTGACTCACTCTTGTCTACTCGGTCAAATTGTGAAGTATTACTTTCCCTTTTATTATTTATATTATTTACCATGAGTATGTGTAACTAATACGATTATTCGGGTTAGGGTTAAATAATTGTGACTATTGTTTTGAGATTCTGATCTTACTTATTATTATTGCATTCTATTTAGTTCTTGTGCAAATTATCAGTTTGAATTATTAGGTTAAGGGGAGATCCGAAAGGGTACAACTTAACCTAGTGATTCTTACTATCCATTCACTGCTTATTTGATACCGACCCAGTTAGAATAAGTAGTTGCACGAAACCTAATATAACCAGACCAGGAGTATTAGGTTTGCTAGAATTAAAACGGTTATAACCAGACCAGGAGTTACCCTAAGAAGCAAGAATAAACATTTAGAAATCAAGGATAAACGTAGTCACAATTGAATAAAACCCTAACCTGAATATCTTCTCTGATTGATAAAACCCCCTCTTATTTTCGTGCCTTGCTTTTGTTCACTAACCTTTACTCTCACATTAGTTTCTTGTCTTTCTCCATTACAGAACAAAGTAGTAGCTATCTAGCTCCCTTGGGTTCGACCCTTGCTTCTCATTGTGCTAACCCACAGTTCATCGCGAGGAAATTATAAATTGTTTTTGCACAGGTACGACGACAGCCTGTTCAAAATGGCGCCGTTGCCGGGGAGCTACGCACGGTGAACTTTTGTTCTCTTTTCTTTTTCGTTTATTTTTCTTTGTTTTTTGTTTATTTCGAAAGCTGCTTATTTCGGTGATTCCCCATTCAACTGTTCGATTTCTGTTTTCAATTCTTTTCGATTTCTAATTTCTAGCTCTCAGAGGGTTCTGTCACCAAGACTTACGAGTCTAAGGATTTTGGGTTTTAAGTGGGACCGCTGTGACCCCTCCAATCTCCTGGGGACCCTTTGTTGCTAGTCTGTCTTTGCTATTTCGGTGTTTGCTAGACCGGTGCTTGCTATTTCTTGCAACATGTCTCACGCAGGTAGTAGAGTTGCTGAAAACGTCCCATATGAAGATGACAACCTCAGTGACCAAGAAGAAGACCAGTTCGAATTACCTCTCGAAAACCAAAACCAAAACCAAAACCGCCCAGAAATCGACAACAACGAGGAAGTACAACAAGTAATCTATGATAATCCGGAGCAGCTATTCCGTGATCAGAGAAGGGCACAAAGAGATGCAGCTAGACAAAATCAGAACCAAGGGGCAGCTGCAGATCCACAAAGAGGAGGACCGATCCAAGGGCAGGTCCCAGCTCGACAACAACAAGCCCTAGTCCGACAACAGGTTACAGCTAGACAACCAGTCCAAAATCCAGTTCAGGGTAGACAACCAGTTCGAAATCCAGTCCAGGGCCAGCAACAAGTCTGACAACAGGCCCCAGTAAGACAACAGATTCAGTATCAGGTTCAGCCTCAACCGCCCCTCAGGCGACTCAGATAGCCGGTATCAGGAAGCCTACTATCACGATGAGGAGCCATCTATGGGAGAGCTCTTGGTTCCAGACTTCAAAGACCAGACATGGCCAATCTATGAAGGACCAGAACTCGAGGACATCACTATCAGCACCTCAATCGTCCATCACCATCCCAAATTCGCAGGATCCAAGGGAGAATCAGCTACAGGGCATCTGAAGCGTTACCATGGCAGTTGCCATAATTATAGACCCTTTGGAGCTTCAGTGGACGATTTCAAGCTTAAGGCGTTCTACTTCTCACTCACTGAGTCCGCTACAGACTGGTTCTTATCCTTGCCCGCAGACAGCATCTATACATGGGAAGAGATGCAGCGCCAGTTCCTTTCGAAATACTACCCAGCTGGACGAGCCATGAAGGTCCGTAGACAGTTGCAAGAGCTCAAGCAAGGACCCAATGAGACCTTATCCGTGTACGTAGAGAAGTTCCTTGCCTTGGAGAAAAGCTGTTGTAACCTTGAGCTTCCGGAGAAGCTACTGGTGGAGTACTTGCTAGATGGAATCAGCAGATTAGATAGAAAGCTCCTAGATGCCTCAGCTGGAGGCAACCTGATGAACCTCAGCCCTGCCAAAGTCAAACAGATGATCATATCAGTAGCAGAGAGTGAGCGATTCCAGGATGAAGCTACAAAGGAGGATGACTATGCCAGAACTCGGAATGTATCACGAGTGGAGCCCTCTATCAGTGCCATGGTCACAGAACTCAAGGAGATGAGGGAGCTGATGAAGCATGTCGTTCGAAGGCAGCCAGTCCAGGTCAGACCATGCGAGTTTTGTGCATCCACAGATCACAAAACAGACGAGTGCCCTACTATAGTGGAAGATGACCAAGCTGAGATCAATGCAGTAGGCAACTATCAAAATTATGGCAATCAGCCAGGGCCAGTCAGACAGTTTAATGCAGCAGCGCCCAACCAAGGAGCCACTGGACAGCCCTGGAGGAACAACAACCAGCAGAATCAGGCCCAGCCAGCACGACATAATGCACCTCAGCAGACCCAGCAGCCTTACCAGCATCCTCATCATCAGTTCCGACAGAATGCGTCCGGACAGTATCAACAGAATGCTCCAAGTCAGTATCAGCAGAGAGGGCCGAACAACATTCAGTCAGGCCCGAGCAACCACGGCAAACCCATAGAAAAAGTAGTAGAAGAGCTGGCAGCCTCGACCAAGAGTGACATTGAAGAGATAAAGAAACAGATATCCCAGCTCACTGCAACAGTCACATGCCTCGCAGCCACTCTGAATGCAGGACGACTTCCCTCATAGACAGTTGAGAACCCGAGAGGAAACGTCAGCTTGGTAGAGGTGATAAATGTGGATGCAGCATTCGAGGAGACCACCGAACCAACAAAGGAAGAACCGGCCCTTACAGCCAAGGACGCCGACATTCACGGTTTCTCTTATGCTATGCAGGTAGTTGCTCTAGAAAGCCAGATGACTGAGAAAGTTGAACCAGAGCTGAGAATGGTGGTCAGGCCTACACAGAACGACCAAATGACAATGCACTCACCCACTGCGGGCCAGAAGACACCTTCAGGAAAGAGTAAGGACCCAGGGGCCTTCACGGTTACCTGTGGTATCGGTAAGACCCAAATACCTCACTGTTTAATAGATTTGGGTGCCGCTATCAATGTTATGCCTTATTCTTTGTGTTGCTCGCTTGGTCTTGGCCCACTGAAACCGCCTAGGCTATCTATAGAATTAGGGGATAAGTCTTGTGTACGCCCTACTGGATTGCTTGAAGATCTAACCCTCCGAGTAGGAGATATTACTGTGTCTGCAGATTTCTATGTCTTGCAGATGGAAAAATCCAGGAAAGGCGAACCACCAAGGCTGATTTTGGGACGACCATTCCTCCACACCACCCAGAACAGGATTGACATGGGCATAGGCTTACTGTCATTATCATCTGGTGGTAAGGAAGCTGATATTTATGTCTATGAGGATGCAAACCGTCCATGCGCAAGGAAACCGCCAGACATTGTGCACACATGAGAGTATGACACCCTAGTTCCAGACCCACCAGAGCAGGCTATACAGACTACCAGGCCAACAGCTATGGCCAAGACACACTCACCTTCTCGGGGATATGTGAAGAAGAAACCGCCTGATTATTGGAGAGCAGAACCGAGTGAACAGCTGGATGAGCAGTATGGACGAACTGAAGGAGTTGCTGAGCAAAAGTATGACCTCACACGCCCATGGGATCCTAACTTGTGATCCCTACAGGAGGTACTGTCGAGCCAACGACGTTAAACAAAGGCGCTCGCAGGGAGGCAGCCCTGCACGGTTTGCATGTCTTTACATTTCAGTTTATTTATGTACTATGTTTATTTATGAGTCATTATTGTCACATTGTACTTGGGAAAGAAAATGATCTTCATGCAGGGACAGAGGCGAACGTATCAGAGATGTTAGCAACAGACTGTATCTAGCATGAGTAGTTCACACCTCGAATAAGTTGCGTCGAGAAACATGAGCGTTTAAAGATTCTGTCACAAAGACTTACGAGTCTAAGGAGGTTGGGTTTAAAGCGAGACCGCTGTGACTCCTCCAACATCCTGGGAATCTTTTATTCGTCTTAATGTCATTGACGCAGACCTTTCGGTGTGCAACAAACTCACGCTGCGATACAAGCTCCAATGGTGCTCTTCGAGGACTCACAGGAGAATTATCAGCCATCTCTCATTGCCACGCACGCACGAGGGAAGTGCCTGTCCTTACTCTATTCTTATTTCCCTTTGTTTTATTGCATGCATTGTGTGTCTTGACGTGAGTCGTGCCGTGAGGACACGGCTCATTTCAAAAGTGTGGGGTGGGAGAGTCAGTTATCGAGTTAGCACGTTTATTTACTGCACCCTGCACAGAGTCAGCACGTTTCGAGTCATTTTTAAAATTTTTGTACATGATACTTCACTATTTACTAGACTTGCAGTATTGGATAATGATTAGGTGAAATAGATAGAGCCGATTACATGCATGTCTTTGGTGAAAATTGATTTGTGCGGCTAACATGTGATCTTAAAATTTTGCGAGCCTTTGTTAGTTGAGATAAACAGGGATGTGGAGTTGATAGCAATGCCCTAGAGAGACTTGACAGATCATTCAAAGACCGGACTCAGGATATATGGTTATGTGGAGCTTGTGGAGGCTAGCACTTCGAGGCAACATAGTATGAGTCTGCTCCGCCACTGCGGCACCTTTGCGGTTGGTTGGGACGGGAATACTTCACACCGTCCAAACTCTAGTCCAAGTAGCCGGGAAAATAGACAAGCGACCCTTGGCTTGACCCGAGTCAAAAGGACGATGATGAGTGAGAGCAAGTAGGTTTGAGCAAGTCACAAGCCGCACCACAAAGAAAAATTCCACCACCATTGTGATAGTCCACACGTCCCACATGTGAAAAGCGTCATCGAGAATGCCAAATCAGATGACGCTATAGCTGGCCGAAAAGCACTCCAGTACTTGAGCCCGAATCTATCACGTGCAAGAAAAAGCAGCGAGACATAACCATATAGCAGCGAGTTCGAGTCCGAGAATGAGGGTTCATGGGTCTAAACAGGGCTATCTCCAGATACATCCGAATTGATTTGCATCTCGACCCAAAGGTAACACGTATCTTTAACCCATGTTTTCGCACAAAGATATTAGTAGCAAGCATGCATAACAGGCGAGATCTAGAGTAATCGATTCATGTCCATGTAGCACGTCTAGGATGACCGAAGCATTGTGGTGTTTACATTATTCATTCCTCTTATGACATAGTTCTTGTTCGGGACGAACAAGTTTAAGTGTGGGGTGGTTTGATGAGCCGTATTTATACGACTCATCGAGTCATCAAATCCCACCAATTCCAGCACTTTATTATGCGAACAGTTACTTTTTAGTGTTGTTTTGCATTTCAGGTGATTTGGAAGCTCTAGGAGGAATCGCGCTTAAAAGACGGCATTTCATGCCCAAAACATCGCAATTGAAGATCAAGGCCAGAGGAGCGTTGTGAACAGTGTTTTTCTGCACGTGAACAGTAACTCCGGTGTGAACAGTGATTCCGGCGTGAACAGTGATTCCGGCAAAAATAGTAATTCTGGCGTGAATAGTGATTTCGGGCCGTGAACAGTAACTTCGGAAAAAGAAAGTCCAAGCCCTAAATCCAGCAGCCGGCCCAATTTACATGTGATATTAGGGTTTTCAAGAAGATCAAGTAGCTTGCTCATCAAGCAAAGATTTAGGGTTTTCAAATCCCTATATAAGGAGGTGCAATGCAAGGCATAATCCATCTCATTCATCACTTAGCCGTGTGCCCTAGACCTAACTTGGTCCGCCGCCCATCTCCTCCATCAGCCGTCGTGAGCTCCTCCTTGCACAGCCGTGTGCCCTAGCCTTGCGCCGCCTTGCCTCAGCCGTGACTCGCCATATTCCAGCCGTGACTCACTCTTGTCTACTCGGTCAAATTGTGAAGTATTACTTTCCCTTTTATTATTTACATTATTTACCATGAGTATGTGTAACTAATCCGATTATTCGGGTTAGGGTTAAATAATTGTGACTATTGTTTTGAGATTCTGATCTTACTTATTATTATTGCATTCTATTTAGTTCTTGTGCAAATTATCAGTTTGAATTATTAGGTTAAGGGGAGATCCGAAAGGGTACAACTTAACCTAGTGATTCTTACTATCCATTCACTGCTTATTTGATACCGACCCAGTTAGAATAAGTAGTTGCACGAAACCTAATCTAACCAGACCAGGAGTATTAGGTTTGCTAGAATTAAAACGGTTATAACCAGACCAGGAGTAACCCTAAGAAGCAAGAATAAACATTTAGAAATCAAGGATAAACGTAGTCACAATTGAATAAAACCCTAACCTGAATATCTTCTCTGATTGATAAAACCCCCTCTTATTTTCGTGCCTTGCTTTTGTTCACTAACCTTTACTCTCACATTAGTTTCTTGTCTTTCTCCATTACAGAACAAAGTAGTAGCTATCTAGCTCCCTTGGGTTCGACCCTTGCTTGCCATTGTGCTAACCCACAGTTCATCGCGAGGAAATTATAAATTGTTTTTACACAGGTACGACGACAGCCTGTTCAGACACCTAGTCTCCAAAAGAGGCATTGAGGTCAATCACGCTGACAGCGCGTCGTTGATACGCTGCAAAATTTACATTTATAATTCCACTACTTTAGTGGCTCACTATGGATAGCAAGCGGTAAGTAGGGGTCGAACCCAAGAGAGTCAGTGTGGATTAGTTGTTCTTTAAAAAGAAAGAAAAATGAAAGTAAAAACATTTGGGTTTTGTGGGTTGTTTTATGAACAGAAAAGTAAATGACAGAAAGTAAATAACTGAAAAGTAAATGACTGAAATGTTAAGTGCTGAAAGTAAGTACTGAAAATAAGTGCGAGAAAGTAAGTGCTGAAAAGTAAATTGCGAGAAAGTAAGTGCTGAAAATAAAAGTACTGAAAGTAAATGTGCTGAAAAGTAAATTGCTGAAAGTAAATGACATATATTTACAGAAGAAAGATATTCAGTCTAGGGTCTCAACTAGTGACACATCCATCATTGACTTCAAATGATCTTATTTGTGTTCATAAGTGTGGGTTATTCCTTGGTCCAGATATAACCCTAAGGTAAGGCCCTTTCGAAGCACTTACACCATAATCTACTCCAAAAACAAGACATAGATTTCTAGTTCTGTCTAGACTGATTCCTCCTTTCGAAGTATCTTAGCCTAGGTGCCGCCACTTGATCTCACATTTCTATGACCAACCAAGCGGTTTTAAAGATAGGTTGAACTACTCGGCTAAGCTTTGCTCTTTCGAGCATCCACTTAGCCTTGTTGTTCAACCGAATAATAGCACAAAGAACTCGTAGAACACAAAAAACATTAAGTAAAAGGGTCTCAAAACATTGTCATAGTATGAGAGAACCCCTAAACCGAATATAAGCCTTAGCTACTTGTATTCATGTCAAGTAACACAAGCAGCCGTGACTTGAACAAGGTAAACAAAAGGAAAACCGAGAGCTTTGTGGAACACAACAAGAAAGTGAAAAGAACCGTGAGCTTTTGTAGCAAGAACTTAGCTTTGACTACTTGTATTCATGTCAAGGAATACAAGTAGCCTTGGCTGTGGTAACAAGACATGAAAGTAAAAGAAAAAAACAAAGAAAAGTAAAGAACTTGACAATAAAAGTAAAGAGGATTCGAACTTAAGAGCAAGAACAAGTGAAGAACAAAAGGAAATGTGTTTGTATTGAAGTGAAGTGGAGAAGAGAGATAAGCTCTCTTCTCCCTAATGTAAGCACACATGACATCTAAGGCCAATGCCTCTATATATAGGAAAAAGAAGACTTGGGGACTAAGTTTGGAGTTGTAAATATCCCAAAAGCAAGTCACTCTCATTGGCTTAGCCAAAAGCCATCACTAGGATCTTTTAAGCAAAAGCCATCACTTGGATCTTTTAAGCAAAAGTCATCACATGTACTTATCTCTTCCATAAGCCAACCACTTGGACTTGGCTCTTCCAAAGGGCAACGACTTGGTCACATGAGGCCAAACGACTTTGGTTTTAGTTGAAGCCCAACTGGATTCCAAAACCAAACCGAAGTGAATAGTAAGGCCAACCGGGAAATAAGTAGTTTGTATTTAGTTGGACTTCGCCGGAGTGTGGCCGGAAACAAGAACTGACCGGAGCATGGATGTGGTCGGAATTGGCTTGATCGGAGGCTCGTGGGAGGTTCGTCGGAGGTTCGCCGGAGCATGGCCGGAGTTTGCTGGAATTCGGCCGGAATCTGACCGGAGCTTTGGCCGGAGCTTCTTGGATTTTGGAGAGTGTATTCTGAATGAAAAAGTCATTCTAAGATGATCTCAAGAAGGATGCTAAGCCAAATTCTGCCCGGAACATGGTCGAAATCCCAAAACGGCCGGTAATGCCCTAGTTTGGCCTTGACCGTGCTCGGGGTCTTGGCATTGCGTCGTTGACCTGATTCTCTCGGTCGGGCCCCTGGGGTACCCGGGTCCCTGACTGGGGTCCCTCGGGCCATGGCTGGCCTTTTGGCACAAATCTTCCCTTTTTAAGCGTGTTTCCTCTTTAGACTCCAAAATAGCCTATAAACATAAAATGACATTAACAAGTAAGTGTTCTTAGGACAAAGTGTCGAATAAGGTGGGTTTTGTGTACTCGATGACTCGTATAAATATGCTCCATCAAATACCCCCACACTTATTCTTGTTCGTCCCGAACAAGGCTAGTCAAAAAGAGGAACAACTGATATACCAAAAACCTTAGATATGAATGTTATAATGTTAGTCTAGACTTATCCTAATCATGCATTACTTACTTGCTACCAAACTAAACCGTGTAAATACATAGCAGAAACTTGATACTTGTACCTTCGAGCCGAGATGCAAATTAATTCGGATGCTTTGGGAGATAGCCCTTTTCAGGCTCCTGGACTGCATCCTCGGGATCGACTCGCACTATATGGTTAACTTGTAGCTTTCTCTAGAACATGATTTGGTTCGGGTTTCAATGATCTGAGCTCTTTGATTTCCTTTTGGCGAGGGACAGCTTTTGAAGTGACTTGGTCTTTGACCTTTGATGTTGAATTGGAGTTTCTTCACTTTTGTTTCGGTTAAAACCTTCACAATTTTGGCCTTCGGCCTTTGATTTGCTTCTTCGAGCTTCGCTCCTTTGTGATTTGCTTGTCCATTTTCTCAACCTTTTGGGAGGTCCAATCATCGCCCGAGAGCATATGGAAATACCTCCTCGCTCTTTTCTCATCCTCGCCGTTTCGCGCGGGTCAAGATGAGGGTCGCTCATCTATTTTCTCGGCTACTTGGACTAGAGTCAGGACGGTTTGATTCCCGTCCCGCCTCTTGCATAAACGCTGCACGGCGGAGATGACTCCTGACTCAACTGAAACCCGAAGTGCAGCCTCCACTGACTTCGTAAACCATATAGTGAAATCCGGTCCTTCGAGTGCTTGCCAAGCCTCTCTAGGGCATTTTATATCAACTCCACATCCCCTGTATATCTCAGCACAAAGGGACAGTTAAGAAGTTACATCCTCAAGTCTTTATACAGTTTAGATTTCACAAGGTAAATGCATGAATTCGGATCTATCTATTTCACATCATGGAAGTTTTGCATTTTCAAAAAGTTAAATTTAAAAGGAAAAGGAAAGCATGTTAACTACTATGTGCAATACTGACTCATATGTGCAAAGACTACTCAATCACCCCCACACTTTTGAACAAAGCCGTGCCTCACAGCACGACTTAGTTCAAAAGACAATTGCCAGCAATCAATCAAAAAGGAAAGGAAATGATATCAAAAGTAAAGTGCGAATGGAACTCCCCTATAGTGTCGTTACTTGTCGTGGTTGTAGGAGCAAACGACAAGGCTCAAAACGACATGGTTCGGTTGATGTTTGAGGGAGCTCGGCTGGGAACAGGTTCCTCGAGCGCAGCCCGCAACTTCTCAGTCGTGGCCCGGGTACTGGCGAGTTTCTTCAGGTGCGAGCCTGTCATCCTTGGCTGCGGCATGGCTTCTTCTCGGGCGCGGCTCAGCATTCTTCGGACGCTGCCCGCAATCACTCGGACGCGGCCTTCAAATCCTCGGACGTGGCCTGTACTTGTGCCGAAGCTTGGTTCTTCTCGGGCGCAGCCCTGGTTTTCTCGGCTCAGACCGGCACTCCTAGGGCGCAGGCCCGGTAATTCTTGGACGCGGCCTGCCTGGCCTGATCTTTCTCCCGAACCCGATTCATGCACAAATAATCATTTCCTTCTTTGTACAAACGAGGGGTGAGTAAAAAACGACAAAAACAAAGGGTAAAGAAAATAAAAAAGGTAAGAACAACTATTCCGATGCACAACTCCCCGGCAACGTCGCTAAAATTTGACAGCGCGTCGTTGATACGCTGCAAAATTTACATTTATAATTCCACTACTTTAGTGGCTCACTATGGATAGCAAGCGGTAAGTAGGGGTCGAACCCAAGAGAGTCAGTGTGGATTAGTTGTTCTTTAAAAAGAAAGAAAAATGAAAGTAAAAACATTTGGGTTTTGTGGGTTGTTTTATGAACAGAAAAGTAAATGACAGAAAGTAAATAACTGAAAAGTAAATGACTGAAATGTTAAGTGCTGAAAGTAAGTACTGAAAATAAGTGCGAGAAAGTAAGTGCTGAAAAGTAAATTGCGAGAAAGTAAGTGCTGAAAATAAAAGTACTGAAGGTAAATGTGCTGAAAAGTAAATTGCTGAAAGTAAATGACAGATATTTACAGAAGAAAGATATTCAGTCTAGGGTCTCAACTAGTGACACATCCATCATTGACTTCAAATGATCTTACTTGTGTTCATAAGTGTGGGTTATTCCTTGGTCCAGATATAACCCTAAGGTAAGGCCCTTTCGAAGCACTTACACCACAATCTACTCCAAAAACAAGACATAGATTTCTAGTTCTGTCTAGACTGATTCCTCCTTTCGAAGTATCTTAGCCTAGGTGCCGCCACTTGATCTCACATTTCTATGACCAACCAAGCGGTTTTAAAGATAGGTTGAACTACTCGGCTAAGCTTTGCTCTTTCGAGCATCCACTTAGCCTTGTTGTTCAACCGAATAATGGCACAAAGAACTAGTAGAACACAAAAAGCATTAAGTAAAAGGGTCTCAAAACATTGTCATAGTATGAGAGAACCCCTAAACCGAATATAATCCTTAGCTACTTGTATTCATGTCAAGTAAGACAAGCAGCCGTGACTTGAACAAGGTAAACAAAAGGAAAACCGAGAGCTTTGTGGAACACAACAAGAAAGTGAAAAGAACCGTGAGCTTTTGTAGCAATAACTTAGCTTTGACTACTTGTATTCATGTCAAGGAATACAAGTAGCCTTGGCTGTGGTAACAAGACATGAAAGTAAAAGAAAACAACAAAGAAAAGTAAAGAACTTGACAATAAAAGTAAAGAGGATTCGAACTCAAGAGCAAGAACAAGTGAAGAACAAAAGGAAATGTGTTTGTATTGAAGTGAAGTGGAGAAGAGAGATAAGCTCTCTTCTCCCTAATGTAAGCACACATGACATCTAAGGCCAATGCCTTTATATATAGGAAAAAGAAGACTTGGGGACTAAGTTTGGAGTTGTAAATATCCCAAAAGCAAGTCACTCTCATTGGCTTAGCCAAAAGCCATCACTAGGATCTTTTAAGCAAAAGCCATCACTTGGATCTTTTAAGCAAAAGCCATCACTTGTACTTATCTCTTCCATAAGCCAACCACTTGGACTTGGCTCTTCCAAAGGGAAACGACTTGGTCACATGAGGCCAACCGAACCGAAGTGAATAGTAAGGCCAACCGGGAAATAAGTAGTTTGTATTTAGTTGGACTTCGCCGGAGTGTGGCCGGAGCAAGAACCGACCAGAGCATGGATGTGGTCGGAATTGGCTTGATCTGAGGTTCGTGGTAGGTTCGTCGGAGGTTCGCCGGAGCATGGCCGGAGTTCGCCAGAATTCGGCCGGAATCTGACCGGAGCTTTGGCCGGAGCTTCTTGGCATTTGGAGAGTGTATTCTGAATGAAAAAGTCATTCTAAGATGATCTCAAGAAGGATGCTAAGCCAAATTCTGCCCGGAACATGGTCGAAATCCCAAAACGGCCGGTAATGCCCTAGTTTGGCCTTGACCGGGCTCGGGGTCTTGGCATTGCGTCGTTGACCTGGTTCTCTCGGTCGGGCCCCTGGGGTGCCCGGGTCCCTGACTGGGGTCCCTCGGGCCATGGCTGGCTTTTTGGCACAAATCTTCCCTTTTTAAGCGTGTTTCCTCTTTAGACTCCAAAATAGCCTATAAACATAAAATGACATTAACAAGTAAGTGTTCTTAGGACAAAGTGTCGAATAAGGTGGGTTTTTTGTGTACTCGATGAATCGTATAAATACGCTCCATCACACGCAAAGGTGGAGGTGATTGAAAAACTGCCCCCACCAAAAGATGAAAAAGAAATTAGGAGCTTTCTAGGGCATTGATGAGACGTATTTATACGACTCATTAAGTCAACAAAACCCACCATTTATGACATTTGATCATGAGAACGTTTACTTGTTAATGTCGTCTTGGATTTCAGAGCCTTTTGGAGTTCAAAGAAGAAACGAGCTTAAGGATGGCATTTTAGGCCATAAAAGCATCACAAGATGATTTGGGTGTCATTCGGGACCTAAGGGACTCAATCGGGTCCGAAGAACCCAAGCCGGGTGCCGAGTGCCATGGCCGGGTTCCGAGTGTCTTGGCCGGGTACCGAGAGCACCAGGGCATGTGCCGAGAAAGCTAGGCGCCTGCCGAGAGTACCGGGTCCCTATCCGAGGTCCCTGTCCGAGGACCCTGCCTGAGAGCCGAAGCGCCTGTCCGAGGCCAGTCCAGCGCCTAAGGACCTCAAGAACCGGGCGCCCAAGACCTAAGGACTCAAGACCACATTGTGATCTTCTCAAGGACTCATCTTCAAGGACCAAGACCAAAGTCAAGGGTCAACACTCCCCCCTAAAATCTCAGCTCGTCCTCCCATGCTGACGTCAGCCCTAGGCGCGCCTTCCAAGGCAAACTTCACAAATGCCAAACCTTCCCTTCCCAAAAGGGAAAGTCAGCTATAGCAATCCACAATGCCAAATTCCTTTTGCCAATCCAAGGTCTAGATCCTTCCCAAATCTCCTATAAAAAGAGCACCTTGGCCTTGTACAAACGATCCGAAAATCTATGGAAAATTTCCCCATTTGTACCTCTTGTGAATTGGCAATAGAAATCATCAACTTCTCTCTACTCCTTCTTCCTATGTTACGCATTTTACATTTCATTCTACACATTTTAGGTTGAGCCTAAATTCCAATTGTGATCCCTTAGCTCTTGTGTTCATTTCATGAATATGAGTGGCTAAAACCTTCACTATTCGGTTTGGGGTTCCCTAATGTTGTAGCAAGGCTTTGAGACCTCAATCTTAATGCGATCTTGTACCCATTTGCTAGTTGTGCCAATAGTTTGGGGAATGAATACCTAGGCTAAACTAATGCTTGGAATGGCAAGGTTTAGCCGTGTGGTTTCTTCACCTTTATTGTGCTTGTTCTCATTGGAATGTGAAGCAAGCTTATGCACCAAGTCTAGTACACCTTGGAAGAGGGTATTAGTCTTATTTACACTAGTGATATATTCTTGGAATGGAATATGTCATGGAGTAAGTATTTGGAACAATCCTTACTTGGGTCATTCTTGGAATGGAAGGGCCACACTTATGGGCGCAAGGATAGATCATTAGAGGTCAATGATGAGTTGAGCCACAACAAAAGGCCCCTAGACCGAATATCATTCTCTTGATCACAATCCCTTTGCATTTACTTTTTGCACTTGTACTTACATTCAAAAACCATTTCCAAAAACCCCCAACTTGTCTTTACATTACTTTTACTCGCAAAAGAACAACGAGTAGTTGAACTAATTCCCTTGGGTTCGACCCCTACTTGCCGCTCTACTAATCTCATAGTAAGCATAAGGTAGTGGACACTTATAAATTTAGATTTGATTTGGCATACGACGACTTTCCACTATCAAATTTTGGCGCCGTTGCCGGGGATTTAGTTACATCGGTGAAAGTTGTTCTTGTATTTACTTTTTTGTTGCTCTTGTGCTTAGTGAACCATGTCTCATCATAGTGATAATTTTGATGAGGATGAGGTGAACAATGATATGCACCAATTCGGTCGTGACAATGCACCACCTCCATTCTATGAGGACCCCGAGGTGCTAGTCCGACAAGCTAACATGAGGCGAAGGCAAACGGCCAGGCGAAACCAAGGGATGCCCGAGGATCAAGCCCGAATGGATCCGTGGCAACCGGTTAGACCCCCGCCTAGGCCTCTCCCTCAACAACATGCCCCGAGAGCGCAATATGCCCGGGAGGAAAACTTTGAGAATGAGTTCTTTCAAGAACCTACCATGGGGGAACTCTCGGCTCCTAACTTTAGAAACCAATCTTGGTGTATCTATGAGAGCCCGGAACTTGAGGATATATTGGTTAGCACCGGAGTTGTGCACAATTTGCCAAAGTTCTCGGGTACTCAAGGAGAGTCCGCGACTTCCCATCTCAAACGTTTTCATGGCGTATGTCAAAATCTTAAGCCCCATGGAGTAGAAGTAGATGACTTCAAGTTGAAGGCTCTATACTTCTCCCTAATGGATGCGGCTATAGATTGGTTTCTCTCCTTGCCTTCGGGAAGTATTCAAACTTGGGCTCAAATGCAAGCTAAATTTTTGGCCAAATACTATCCCGCTGGCCGAGCCTCACAAGTGAGGAGGCAATTGCAAGAGTTGAAACAAGGGCCAAATGAGTCTATGTATGATTATCTTGAGAAGTTTAACCAACTAGAGGGAAGTTGTTGCAATCTAGGGCTCCCCGAAAAAATCCTTCTAGAGTACTTGCTAGATGGATTCAAGCCCCTAGATAAGATGCTTTTAAATGCCTCGGCTGGAGGATCAATGGCTAGTCTTACATTGAGGGGGATAAGGGACTTGATATTAAAGGTGGCCGAAAATGCTCGGTTCGAAGAAGCTAATAGCCGTCAAGAGGAGTTCACCCGGACTAGAAATGTAGCCAAGGCCGAGGTCCCTATGAATCATATGTCCGAGGACCTAAAGCAAATGAAGGAGATGATGATGTACTTGATGAGAAGGGAACCGATTAAGCCAAAACATGTGAGTTTTGTGGGGCTATGGACCACAAGACGGACTCTTGCCCAACTTTGCTAGAAGATGACCATGAGGAAGTGAATGCGGTAGGGGACTACCAAGGGTATCAAAACCGGGCCGGACCTAGTCGCCCTTATGGACAAGGACCGGCCGGTGAGACTTGGCGCCACGGCATTCCGAGGGACTTAGCTCAACAATCTCATCATCATCAACAAGCCGCTCCTCAGGCCGCCCAACAGTTCTATAGGCCTCCTCAACGTCAATTTCAGCAAAATGGACCTATTCAAAACCGGCCGGGACCAAGCCATGTTCAGTCGGGACCGAGCCATGTGGGACAAAACCGGTCCTTGGAGGACATGATGAAGGAATTGGCCGCTAGCAATGTGCAAATGAATGCCACCATTCAGCAAAATCAGGCCGAGACCAAGGGGCAAATAGCCGAGATCCAAAAGCAATTATCCCAACTTGCTACAACCGTGTCCGAGCTAAAGAAAGAGACCGGTCGGCTCCCCTCTCAAACCGTTCAAAATCCAAGGGGCAATGTGAGTGCCGTGACTCTAAGGAGTGGAAAACAACTTGTCAATGAGCAAGAGGAACCAAGAGAGGGAGATTGCCCAAGGACGTCCCGAGGAGACCAACCCGGGGTTGATTCAGCGCTCTCGGACAGACCCGGACCTTCGGACGCTGACAGGTGTCGTTTGGCCTGTGCAAAAATAATTTGTAATTTTTCCGATAGCTAGTGGCAAATCGGGTCGAATCCACAGGGATCGGTTGGGAACCTGTTTACTAAGCACAAGAGTGACAATGGTGTAGTAAGTTCCGGACAAGTGAATTAGAACCAAGCGCAAGTATACGCAGCAACAATCAATTTCAATAGCAATTATCACACAGAAAAGGAGTGAAATAGAAATACTGTCACGAAGCTGTAGCTCAGCTTCTGAATGTGTTTCAATTCGTCAGGAACAATTGTGATTAAATGAGTAACACAAGATCTGTGAACAATCGACAATGAAAAGGACCAAACTAAAGAAGACTCTCTCTTCTTCTCAAATCAGCACGCACGGCTGAATTTCCCAGTGATTTCGCACCAGCAACTCTTGGTCAAAGAAAGACGACAAGCAATTCACACTTTTCTTCCTCAACAAAACACACGGCCAAACTTGATTTGGCCAACAAAAAGGCAACTTGACTTTTCCACACAAAAACAAACACACGGCCAAACAATGGCCAACAATGGACGACAATTTCTGATTTTTCCAAACTAACATACACGGCCAGAAACACTTGGCCTTCGAAAGACCAATCTTCATTTTTCCTTTCCTCTCTTTTTATCTTCCCCAATTGTGGTTTTCACATTCTCATATGGCTCTTCAAAATCAGCATTTTACTTCCCCATGAGACTCCTCAAAATCAGATTGTTGACTTCTCAATGTGGCTGTTCGATATTGGCTCTTTCTCTCTTCCCAATTGGCTCATCGAATGCTGTGTGTTTTTATCTCGAAGAAACGAAAATCCGATTTAAGAAGATTCGCCAGCTGGAATTGCCGCACGGACGCCTCATTCATTTTGTCACCCGCGGACGTCTTGAGAATTATGTTAAAGCTTTAGACGTCCGCGCCCTTTTATCCACAAGACCTCCGCGGAAAATTCTCTGCTCAGACTACTAATCTTCAGTCCTCATTTCTTCGCGCGCAAAACATCTTCTAAAAAGCTCTCCTTAGCCAGTATTCCTTCTATGGTCTCCGAGTGTACCTGAGAATAAAAACTACACAACGGTAGTGAAATAATATACAGATAACACTTAAGAGACGGGGTTTTAACATATAAAATAGTCGTACAATTATGACTTATCAGACGCGCACGAGGCGCTCGGTACCCCAGACCCCAGCCCGGTTCCACACTCGGAGAGACTTGAGACCCTCGGACAGGACGCGTCCTAGACGCCCAGAGTACCCGTTCCTTCAGATGAGTCTCGGACACTTGAGACCTTAGGCCGAGACTCAGCAGCACCCGGACGAGACCACTCAGCTCCTAGACCCGAGACCAAGGACTCTCGGATGAGCGCTCCTTTGCCAATTCCTGTCCCGGCCCGAACTCCAAAAAGATACGTGATGGATAAAGAAGTTTTGGAGCTCTTTAGCAAGGTTGAGATCAATATTCCCCTGTTGGAGGCCATCAAACAAATTCCAAGATATGCTAAGTTCTTGAAGGAGCTATGTGCTAACCGAAGGAGGGGGGCTTGTGTTGATCAAGAGTTGATGAGTAGGAACGTTTCGGCGGTGATACAAAGGACGGTGCCCCCAAAATGTGGTGATCCGGGCACTTATACCATTCCTTGCACTATAGGCAACATCCGGATTGAAAATTGCATGTTGGATCTTGGGGCGTCAATCAATGTTCTACCATACTCCATCTATTCTTGCCTTCGGATTGGACCTCTTGAGCCGGCGAGGCTCACTATTGAATTGGCGGACCGGTCATGTAAGCAACCCGAGGGAAAGATTGAGGACGTTCTAGTCCAAGTTGGAGAGTTGGTTTTCCCGGTGGATTTTTATGTCCTTAAGATGGAAAATTGTGGGCCGAATAATCATGCACCTATTCTCCTAGGCCGGCCATTCTTCAAAACCTCCAAGATGAAGATTGATTGTGGAAGTGGTATGCTTTCTATGGAGGTTGAAGGGGAAGTATTTAGCTTTGATATATTTTGGGCCATGAAGCACCCATTGGAGTTTGAGACCGTGCATGCCTTAGATACCTTGGACGATCTAGTCCATGAGGCCCAACCGGAGCGTGAAACGGACCCCCTTGAGCTTGTGCTTGATAGAGCTTTGTACTCGGCCGAGAGTTCCTATGACTTGGCCGAAGGCATGGAAGGAGCTCTATATCATTTGAAGGTTTCTAGGCCACTCACGCCAAGGTATGAGGTGAACGAAATCAAACTTTTCAAGACTAACACATGTTTACCTTCTATTGTGCAGGCGCCCGAGGTGGAGCTCAAGCCCTTGCCCGATCATTTGAAATATGTATTCTTGGGGGACAATGGGACATTGCCGGTT
This sequence comes from Rhodiola kirilowii, assembly GCA_033675215.1. Taxonomy (NCBI): domain Eukaryota; kingdom Viridiplantae; phylum Streptophyta; class Magnoliopsida; order Saxifragales; family Crassulaceae; genus Rhodiola; species Rhodiola kirilowii. The sequence continues at coordinate 23,489,108 of CM066199.1, forward strand.
ATCATCAAGAGTGGCCTTGAGATGGACCAAGAAAGGAAATTGGTAGAGGTGTTGTCCCGGCATAAGATGGCCATTGGGTGGACCTTGGGGGATTTGAAGGGGATAAGCCCGGCGGTTTGTATGCATCGGATCTTACTAGAGGATGGGGCTAGACCATCAAGGGAACCTCAACGACGTCTCAATCCTATTATGATGGAGGTGGTCCAAAAAGAGATACAGAAGTTGCTTGATGCGGATGTCATCTATCCTATCTCGGATAGTAGATGGGTGAGCCCGGTTCATGTTGTTCCCAAGAAGATCGGCATTACAGTTGAGGAGAATGCCGAGGGCGAAATGGTGGCTACAAGGGTCAAGAATGGGTGGAGGATGTGTATAGACTACCGGAAGTTGAATGCGGTCACGAGGAAGGACCACTTCCCCCTCCCATTCATCGATCAAATGTTAGATAGATTGGCGGGCAACCCATTCTTTTGTTTCTTGGATGGGTTCTCGGGGTACAATCAGATTCCTATAGCTCCCGAGGACCAAGAGAAGAACACTTTTACATGCCCATTTGGCACATTCGCCTTTCGGGGGATGTCATTCGGATTATGCAATGCCCCGGGCACATTCCAAAGGGTGGTGACTAGTATCTTCTCGGATATGATTGGGACCTTTATTGAAGTGTTCATGGATGACTTCACCGTACATGGGGACACTTTTGACACTTGCTTGAAGAACTTGAGCATGGTTCTAGAGCGTTGCATCTCTATGAACTTGGTACTCAACTATGAAAAGTGCCACTTCATGGTTACTCACGGTGTTGTTTTGGGGCATATCGTTTCAAAGGAAGGAATGGAGGTTGATAAGGCCAAGATTGATGTTATTATGACCTTGCCCTACCCCTCCACGGTGAGAGATATCAAGTCATTCCTTGGGCATGCCGGTTTTTACCGAAGGTTCATAAAGGATTTTTCTAAGAAGGCGTTGCCTCTATCTACTCTCCTACAAAAAGATGTCCCTTTTGAGTTCACCGAGGCATGCAAAGAGGCATTTGATGAGTTGAAGAGAGCCCTCACTAGCACACCTATCATTCGGGCTCCGGATTGGGGCAAGGGTTTTGAGATCATGTGTGATGCTAGTGACTATGCGGTGGGAGCGGTCCTTGGGCAAAGAGATGAGAAGAAGCCCGTTGTGATTTACTATGCATCAAGGACATTAGATGCGGCCCAAAGGAACTACTCCACCATCGAGAAAGCGCTATTAGCCGTTGTGTTTGCCTTGGAAAAATTTCATTCATACTTGCTAGGCACAAAGGTGGTGGTGTTCTCGGATCATGCGGCCATTCGATACTTGATGACTAAAAAGGAAGCCAAGCCAAGGCTTATTCGATGGATCTTGTTGTTGCAAGAATTTGATGTGGAAATCAAGGACAAGAAGGGGATTGAGAATACCGTAGCCGACTGACGGAGCCCACCGCACTGTCGTTAAGGTGCGGTGTTCTCTGTGCAAAAGCAAATTTATATTCCGCTACTCGTGACCTTACTACTGGGTAGCAAGTGGTAAGTAGGGGTCGAACCCAAGGGAATTAGGGGGATAGTCGTTCTTTGAGGGAATCGTACAGCGTGGGAGCGTGTTTTAGGTTGATTGAGATTTTAGTGCGGAAAAGTAAGTGATTGGTTGGTTGGTTTTGGTTTTAGTGCGGAAAATTAAATGACAGAAATTAAATGACTGAAAATAAAAGTAGAAGACTTACAGCGGGTGATGCGTGATTAGCAAGTCCTCCGGAAGGTGAGTAGTTGACAGATCAGTTTATACTAAGAAAGTAAATGCGAGGTGTTGTTTAAATTTAAGGAAAGCATTCGGTTTCGAGGGCCTTGTATCATAGCCTGTTTATCATTGACTTTTAGTGATCCTACTAAGTATTCAAAAGTGTATCAAGGCCATTCCAAGCACTCGATTTGCACACACTGTCTAGCCCATTTCAAGGTCGTAGAGCACTTGTTCTATTTAGACTAATACCCCATTCCAAGGTATATTAGCCTATGTGCATCCATTTGGTCAGTCATTCCCGAGCAACCAATGGTGTTTGAGAGAGGTCAAACTCCTCAGATAAGCTTTGCCATTCCAAGCATCCACTTACCCGAGTATGTTTATGAACTTCCACGGAAGAGCTTTGCCATTCCAAGCATCCACTCAACCTTGGAAGTTTTGGCCTAATATATGGCACATAGAACAAGTTTTGAATACAAAGAAAAAGCACTAAAGTATAGTCTAAAACATTTTATAATACAAGTACACCCCTTCAACCGAATGAAGGGTTTAGCTACGAATATCCATAGAGGTGGATACCATAGCTAAGTACTTACAGTTTTTGAAAGACAGTAAGTAAGGGAAAGGGGTGAGTACTTCAAGAACCGACAAGAGTACTCAAGAATAGTAAAGACAAGCTTGACTACTCAAGAACCGACAAGAGTACTCAAGACCGAACTATAATACTCAAGAACCAACAGGAGTATTATATATTGAAAACAAAACTTACAAATGCCAAACTTAGAGAGAGAAGTGTGATGTGAATTTGGGGATTGAGGATATGTTACAAATGAGATGGAGGCATGTATTTATAGCCAAAGGAGAGGGGAATGGAGGGCTAAGATGAAACCACATGGCAAGCCATCCATGGCTTGCCAAAAGCCGCCGGTTGGAGGTCACCATGGAGGAGAGCTTGGTGGCTTTGGTTACTTCCTCCCCAAAGCCACCGGTCATGGAGGATAAGGATGAGTTTTGTGTGAGTTTTGTGATGTTTTCACAAAACTATCGGTGTATTTTGGCCCCAGGCTGACTTTGATTGCTCTTCGGTTTGATTTGTTTTGAGTGATTCCATGTCAGGATCTTGAGATTTCTTCAGTCGGCGTCTGATCTTGACCTCGGAATGACTCGTAACATCTTTTCTGCGTAAGAACTCCTCCTTAGCGTGTATTCTCTCTAGTCTCTAAAATACCCTGCAGATAAATATCGGGACTAACAAGCAAAAGTTAAATAGACAAACAGTCTAATTTGGTGGGTTTAACTGTGTTTTTGATTCGTATAATTATGGTCCATCACCGACCACTTGAGTCGAATTGTGAGGGAAGAGGAGCCCGGGTCCATAACCGAGACATTCCCGGATGAGCATCTCTTTGCTCTCTCGGCCAAGCTTCCTTGGTATGCGCCTACTGTGAACTACTTGGTGGGAGGTACATTTCCTCCTTCTTATTCTAAGGCACAATGCATGAAGCTTAGACATGATGCTAGATTTTATGTGTGGGATGATCCTTACTTGTGGAAAATAGGTGTAGATCAATTGCTTAGAAGGTGCATCCCCGATATTGAGATTGCTTCTGTTATTAGCTTTTGTCATGAGCATGCTTGTGGTGGGCACTTTGGGCCTAAGAGGACCGCTAGGAAGATCCTAGATAGCGGTTTCTTTTGGCCAAGTGTCTTTAGAGATTCATATGAGCATTGTAGGAAGTGTGATAGATGCCAAAGAGTTGGCAATATTTCGGCTAGAAATGAGATGCCCCAAGTGCCCATCTTGGTTAATGAGGTCTTTGACATATGGGGCATCGATTTCATGGGGCCTTTTCCTATTTCATGTGGATTTGCTTATATCCTTGTTGCGGTGGATTATGTTTCAAAGTGGGTAGAGGCTATAGCTACTAGATGTGATGATGCTAAAACTGTTGTGGATTTCTTGCGCACTAACATCTTTTGTAGGTATGGGGTGCCTAAGGCCATCATAAGCGACCAAGGCACACACTTTTGCAATAGAATGATGGCCGCCACTTTGAGACACTATCATGTCCATCATAGGACCTCCACGGCTTACCACCCCCAAACCAATGGACTAGCAGAGATCTCCAACCGCGAGATTAAGGGGATTCTTGAGAAGATGATGAAGCCAACAAGGAAGGATTGGAGCCAAAGGTTGAATGATGCCTTATGGGCATATCGCACGGCCTACAAGACACCCATTGGGACCTCTCCCTTTCGGTTAGTTAATGGGAAGGCATGTCACCTTCCGGTGGAGTTGGAACACAAGGCTTATTGGGCCTTGAAGCAATGCAATTGGGATCTTGGAACGGCCGAGCTTGATAGGAAGATGCAATTGAATGAGCTTGAGGAGTTGCGCCTAGAGGCCTACGAGGGCCAAACCGACTACAAGGCGAGGACCTTAAGCTTTATCATGATAAGTTCATCCTTCGGCGCTCATTTGAAGTGGGACAACAAGTCCTAGTGTTCTCTTCACAGCTTAGATTGATGCCGGGCAAGTTACGCTCTAGATGGACCGGGCCTTTCAAGGTGACTAAGGTCTTCAATCATGGGGCACTTGAGCTAGAGAGCCCGGACGATGGAAGACGGTTCACAATAAATGGGCAAAGGGTTAAGCCCTATCATGGAGAGGACAGTCCGCCCGCCCAAGAGTTTGACGTAGCCGAGCCACCCGAGCCTCCTTGAAGGAGGTACCGTCGAGCCAACGACGTTAAACAAAGGTGCTCGCCGGGAGGCAGCCGGCATTTTATAGTATTTTCTGCATTTTCACTTTCTTGCATTTATTCTCACCCCATCATTGTTGGAAAGGAAAAGGGTTTCGTTTTGTAGGTCGGGAACATGGCTGTTACGCATTTTGCCGGTTCTGCTACGCATTTTAAGCAGAACCGGGCGTGCTGAAGGAGAGGACCGAGACGCGTCCGAGACCTAGGTCCGAATGTCTGATGCCGAGTCTGCTCCGCATTATACCTTTACTGCTACGCACTTTAGCAGGGAGCCGAGGCCTGCACCTGAGGAAGACGAGGCCTGCGCCCGAGAGAGACCAAGAGCGTGCGGGACGCGTCCGAAAGAGGGACCGAGCCCGACCTAGCTCCCCATGAGTTTCAGCCGACTGATGCAAGTCCGAGCCTTGTCATTTCATGACATGCAAGGACATCATAAGGGGAGTTCCGTTTTACTTTTGTACCTTGTTCCTTTTCCTTGATATTATGCATATTGTGTGAAATTGAGTTGTGCCGTGAGGACACGGCTCGTTTCAAAAGTGTGGGGTGGGGTGGTTAGTTTGTTGTGCCATCACGTCTATTTTCTTGCACATGCATGAGTCAGCACGTTTCCCTTTGAAAATTTTAAATTTTTTGAATAAAATGCGTAGTTTTGTGAATAAAATGCATAGGAGAGAGGTGTTGAGCTTTCATGATGTGAAATAGATGAATCCTAGTACATGCATTACTCTTATGAAATCGTAATTGTGCGACTAACATGTGAATCTAACTATCTATGTGTCCTTATGAGTTGGGATAAATAGGGATGTGGAGTTGATATAAATGTCCTAGTGAGGCTTGACAAAAGCACTCAAGGATCCGGGATTCGAGTTACATGGTTATACGGACTTGTGGAGGCTGCATTTTGAGACTTGTGGTTTGAAGTTGACTCCACCATTGCAGCGTTTATGCAAGTGGTGGGACAGGAATCAAACCGTCCTATCTCTAGTCCTAGTAGCCGGGAAAAGAGGTGGGTGACCCCCATCTCGACTCGTGCGAAACAACAACGATGAGAAAGAGCGGGGAGGTATTTCCATATGCTTGAGGGCGATGATTGGACCTCCCAAGAAGGAATGGACAAAGAAACTCACAAAAAGGAGCAAAGCTCAAAGAAAAATCAACTCATGTGAAGGTTTACCCGAAACAAAGTGAAAGATCATCAAAGTCAAACAAAGGCCAAAGGCCAAGTTCACTGCAAGTATGTCCAAGCAAGTACCAAAGACTCAACCCTTGATGCTCGAACTTATCACGTGCTAGAAGAAGCAACAAGTATAACCATGTAGCAAGAACCAGACCCAAGAGTGTAGATCATGGGTCTAAAAAGGACTATCTCCCACTCATCCGAATTGGGTTGCATCTCGGCTCAAAAGGTACATGTATCAAGTTATTTGCATGTTTTAGCAAAATGCCTTGAGTAGTGATTGAGAATGCATGGAAAGGGGGGACATCTAGACTAGCATTTATCTAGGGGTGCCGAGAAGGACTCGTGATGTTTGTATGTGTTTTTCCTCTTGTGACTTAAGGCCTTGTTCGGGACGAACAAGTTCAAGTGTGGGGTGGTTTGATGAGACGTATTTATACGACTCGTTAAGTCAATACAACCCACCATTTACGACATTTGATCATGAGAACGTTTACTTGTTAATGTCGTCTTGGATTTCAGAGCCTTTTGGAGTTCAAAGAAGAAACGAGCTTAAGGATGGCATTTTAGGCCATAAAAGCATCAAAAGATGATTTGGGGGTCATTCGGGACCTAAGGGACTCAATCGGGTCCGAAGAACCCAAGTCGGGTGCCGAGTGCCATGGTCGAGTGCCGAGTGTCTTGGCCGGGTGCTGAGTGTCTTGGCCGGGTACCAAGAGCACCAGGGCATGTGCCGAGAAAGCTAGGCGCCTGCCGAGAGTACCGGGTCCCTATCCGAGGTCCCTGTCTGAGGACCCTGCCCGAGAGTAGAGAGCCCTGTCCGAGACCCTGCCGAGAGTACCGGGTCCCTATCCGAGGACCCTGCCCGAGAGCCGAAGCGCCTGTCCGAGGCCAGTCCAGCGCCTATGGACCTCAAGAACCGGGCGCCCAAGACCTAAGGACTCAAGACCACATTGTGATCTTCTCAAGGACTCATCTTCAAGGACCAAGACCAAAGTCAAGGGTCAACACTCCCCCCTAAAATCTCGGCTCGTCCTCCCATGCTGACGTCAGCCCTAGGCGCGCCTTCCAAGGCAAACTTCACAAAATCCAAACCTTCCCTTCCCAAAAGGGAAAGTCGGCTATAGCAATCCACAATGCCAAATTCCTTTTACCAATCCAAGGTCTAGATCCTTCCCAAATCTCCTATAAAAAGAGCACCCTGGCCTTATACAAACGATCCGAAAATCTAGGGAAAATTCCCCCATTTGTACCTCTTGTGAATTGGCAATAGAAATCATCAACTTCTCTCTACTCCTTCTTCCTATGTTACGCATTTTACATTTCATTCTACACATTTTAGGTTGAGCCTAAATTCCAATTGTGTTCCCTTAGCTCTTGTGTTCATTTCATGAATATGAGTGGCTAAAACCTTCACTATTCGGTTTGGGGTTCCCTAATGTTGTAGCAAGGCTTTGAGACCTCGATCTTAATGCGATCTTGTACTCATTTGCTAGTTGAGCCAATAGTTTGGGGAATGAATACCTAGGCCAAACTAATGCTTGGAATGGCAAGGTTTAGCCGTGTGGTTTCTTCACCTTTATTGTGCTTGTTCTCATTGGAATGTGAAGCAAGCTTATGCACCTAGTCTAGTACACCTTGGAAGAGGGTATTAGTCTTATTTACACTAGTGATATATTCTTGGAATGGAATATGTCATGGAGTAAGTATTTGGAACAACCCTTACTTGGGTCATTCTTGGAATGGAAGGGCCACACTTATGGGCGCAAGGATAGATCATTAGAGGTCATTGATGAGTTGAGCCACAACAAAAGGCCCCTAGACCGAATATCATTCTCTTGATCACAATCCCTTTGTATTGACTTTTTGCACTTGTACTTACATTCAAAAACCATTTCCAAAAACCCCCAACTTGTCTTTACATTACTTTTACTCGCAAAAGAACAACGAGTAGTTGAACTAATTCCCTTGGGTTCGACCCCTACTTGCCACTCTACTAATCTCATAGTAAGCATAAGGTAGTGGACACTTATAAATTTAGATTTGATTTGGCATACGACGACTTGCCACTATCAGGCATGCATGGTTTTATAGCGTTTCATCAAGGATTTCTCCAAGATAGCTAAGCCACTCATTGTCCTACTATGCCAAGATGCTAAGTTTAACTTTGATGAATCATGTTTTAATGCTTTTACACACTGAAATATGCTCTTACTTCTGCTCCTATAGTGCAGCCCCCCTAACTGGGAGATGCCATTTGAACTAATGTGTGATACTAGTGATTTTGCAATGGGAGCAGTCTTAGGGCAGCACATTGACAAAAAGCTACACGAGATTTACTATGCAAGTAAAGTCTTAGCTGGCGCAACGGCAAATTCCATTACAACAGAGAAGGAGATGCTAGCCATTGTTTATGCTTTCGAGAAGTTCGGGCAATATCTGATAGGCTCAAAGACCATAGTGTACACTGACCACGCTGCGATTAAGTATTTGCTGTCCAAAAAGGATTCGAAGACAAGATTGATTCGATGGGTTCTTCTCCTTCGGGAATTCGACATTGAGATTAGAGACAAGAAGGGAGCTGAAAATCTGGATCACCTGTCACGCCTCGAGCTAGGAGAGCTTGAACGCGAAGAGGAGAAGCTCTTGATGACCGACTCTCTCGCAGGTGAGCAGCTTATGAGTGTCGATGGGGACATCGCCACGTGGTACACAGATTTCATACTTGGCCTGCAGTATTATCCCTCTCGACCTATCACACAATCAGAAGAAGAAATTTCTGTCTGAAGTAAAGAGGTACTTCTGGGATGATTCTTTTCTTTATAAATTATGTGCTGACGGTCTCTACAGGACTTGTGTCGATGAAGATAAGATCAGATGGATCCTAGAGCACTGCTATTCATTGTAGTACGGTGGACACGTGGCTGGTTCAAAAACAGCTGCAAAAGTTCTACAGTCTGGATTCTATTGGCCTACTTTATTTAAGGACGCCCACGAATTTGTCAACGCCTGCGATCAGTGCCAGAGGAATGGAAATATTTCTAAGTAGCAGGAGATGCCCCAATAGAGCATTCTTGCAGTAGAACTATTTAATGTATGTGGCATCGATTTTATGGGACCATTCCCACCTTCTAATGGAAATCAGTATATCTTGGTAGCAGTCTACTATGTTTCCAAGTGGGTTGAAGCATTTGCTACTCCTACTTGCGACTCCAAGGCGATGAAGATGTTTTAGAAGGTTATATTTCCTCGGTTTGGAGTTCCCAGAACAGTTATTAGTGATGGAGGCTCCCACTTCAAAGAAAGATATTTCGAGACCTTGCTGAAGAAATGCGATGTTTTTCACAAGGTTGGCACTCCATATCACCCTCAGACTAGTGGGTAGGTAGAGATCTCTAACAGAGAGATTAAGAGCATCCTGGGAAAGACAGTTTCTAGCCATAGGAAAGACTGGGCGTCTAAGCTAGATGACACGATGTGGGCACAGAATACTGCATTCAAGACTCCTATCGAAATGAGTCCTTTCTAGCTTGTCTACGGAAAAACCTGCCATTTGCCAGTCGAGCACGAGTACACGGCTCTATGGGCTGTTAGAGAGCTGAACATGGACCAGAAAGCAGCCGGTGAAAAGAGACTGATGCAGCTAAACGAGCTCAATGAGATCAGACTGGACTCGTATGAAAATGCTTGAATCTATAAGGAGAGGACGAAGAAATGGCTTGACAAACGGATCGTGCGCAGAGAGTTCAACGAAGGCGAGCAAGTTCTTCTCTACAACTCCCACCTTATATTATTTCATGGGAAGCTGCGCACCAAGTGGAGTGGTCCATACACAGTGGAGAGAGCATACCTAGACGGCCACGTAGAGCTTAGCATTGAGGGAGGAAAATCAATGGTGGTCAACGGATAACGCCTAAAGCATTACCACATTCTGAAGCACCTGGCACCACCTAAGGGCATACATGATGACCTACTTCTCTGGAAGGGATCTCAGCAAGGGACTTCCCGGGATGATTCTAGTCCCACCCCCTAGATATGTCTTGCCAAGACGTTAAACTAGGCCTCCTCGGGGAGTATCCCGGACTGTAAGTATTAGTTAGTTGCATCTTGCATGGCGTGCTTTGTGTGTACATTACATGAATCTAAGTGTGGAGTGCGCCGAGCTCAGAACAGCAAACAGGGGGCATGTAACGAGTATATATACTGGGCATTAAGGGTGTCGTGACACCCATGACACAATGGACGTGTCACGGTGGGTCAAAATAGCAGATAATTATTAGGGGTGCCACGACACCCGTGACATAATGGACGTGTCACGGTAGGGTAAAACTGAAGATGATTATTATGGGTGCAGTGACACCCGTGACATCCTCGGATGTCATGGCTGTCACGACCCAATCGGATTCTTCCACCCAAATCGAATCCAAAACCCTAATTCACAAAATCCCACCGCCGACCTAACACGTAGCCATGCCTGACCAGCCCGCCAAACTCGTCGTACGACCAGCCTCCCACCGTCCGATCAACCACCACTCCTCCTGATTGACTCAGCCGGCCGACTCCCACCATCACATACCCCACCCCAATCCCGACCTCCACCCAATTGCGCCCCACAACCATGGCTAGACAATCCGAACATCTCGCCAACCCATCTTCATCCCGTGCTACTTGAAATCCCTCCTCCCCTCCTCCGTTAGCATCAAACGCAATCGTTCCAATTCCACAAGACAATCAGCCACGCGCCTATCCAGCTACTTGGCCTCTTCGGTTTGGACCTGAGCTTGGCCACAAGAAGCGGTTCGAAGAAATTTTGCCATTGAAAAATGTAAAGCCGACAATTGTCCCTTGCAATGAATCGCTAGAAAAACTAGAGATATTGCCACAGTGCCGTAGAATGTTTGTCGCCTCCGAGATTGATATATTGTTTGCTCGTCCGGCTGTCACCTATCCTATGTTGCTTAGGGAGTTTTTAGCAACGTTTGAAATAATAGGCAGCCCCTTGAATGTCACACAATGGAAATTTCGAGTAGGGCGAGTGTATTACACCATGCCTAAGGATGAGATTTGTGAGTTTTTGGGATTCCCTATTGAGGGATTTTGTGGTGAATATAGCGAAGAAGAGAGGTATGAGTTCTAGAAACTCATATCAGGTTTCGACTATTACTTCACCTCCAGTTGGCCTTCCACAGACATCAAAGCGCCTTTATGAAAGATAGTTCACCGCTTGGTGGGCATGAGTATCAACTCTGGCGCAGAGGTTGTCATAGTCGTCACCAACTCTGACCTCGATATATTGATCTCTATGCACAAGGAGGTGCCGGTGGATTTCTTTCAGATTTTTTGCGGCATCATTTCATGCATACACGCTAGTTAGCTGTACATGGGATTTGTAGGTAGTCCAATTCTTGAAAACCTTCACGAGACTATACTCATCCTACTAGGGCAGCCTAGGGGTTTAAAGGCTTGATGCATACGACAAATGCATTCGTGTCCTATACGACAGTGAGTTATGATTTACATTTTAGTTAGAATTGATCACATGATACTTCAGTGGGTAGCTTAAAAACAGATGGTTGATGGGCGTTACATTTACTCATGTATTTATTCTGCCATTTGTTTGACTTTTTTTTCGGGACGAACAAATTCTAAGTGTGGAGTGTTTTGATCAGTCGATATTCTAACTAATTATTCGCTACATTCAATGAAGGATAGTACTCGTTCTCTCGGCAAATTGTCTCTATTTGATTTATTTCTTGAGTGTTTCAGGGCAAAATGACGTATCATTGCTCCTTGGACTCGAAGTGTTGAAAGAACGGAAAGATCGACGGAAAACGGCCGAAAAAGGACTCTGCACCAGCAATAGGCCGTGACCGCCGTGACACCCTATACGTGTCACGATTGTCACGGCAGGTATTTTTGAAAGATGAATTCAAGATTCTCTATGACAACCGTGACATATCTATACGTTACGGGTGTGATAGCGCTAAAATATATGCATTTTAGGCGACCTCTATGCTTATTGTTTCGTTCGTTTTATCACGATTTCACTTGCTATTCGATGCCTTGTGGTTCATTTCAAGCGAATTACAGAGTTTAAGCTGAGAACACAAGTGGGCATTGATTTTGGAGCAAAACCGAGCAGTTCGGAGTAAAAACATGGTTTTTCGGGCAAAACGGGACAACCCGACCTCTGCGGAGTATTTTGGGCATAACGCTCTCATACGGTGTCCGATTTGTCTGATCTTTAGCTTGTTGGAAAGGTATTTCAAAGGACTACAAATTTATAGTTTGCACCAAGATCAGATTCGGATGGTAAGAGGCTCTGAGGACCCGAACCGCGCGGCACAAATTAAGGGCAAGATTGTGCCGCGCGGCACAAATGCTCAGAAACTTCAGACGATCTTCTCCCCTGGTTGTGCCGCGCGGCACAAACTCCTCAATGATTTGTGCCGCCCGGCTCAAATGCTCAGAAACTTCAGATGATCTCTTCCGCTATTTGTGCCGCGCGGCTCAAATTCCTTCTTCGTGTTGTGCCGCAGGTTCAACCGTGCTACAGTACCGGAAACCCTAATTTTCAGCTATAAATAGAAAGTTGGAGAGAAAGAACCAGGGGCTTTTTGGGGGACTTCGAAGGCAGTTTTAGCTGGGATTTTGGGAGGTCTACAACAACAATGAGTGAAGATCGGATCATCTTGTGTTATTGGATCTCATATTGGTTTTGAATTTCTAAACTCTACCTTTCATATGGGTGTTTACACTTTTGTCATTGTTTTTGCTTGTAAACTCACTATGAGTGAGTAGTGAATTTGATTGGGGATTATTGATCCCCTAGACATGTTGTGATGATATAAATGCAATGGATGTTGATATTGAATGAATTGCACATGAATCTTCTTCATTTGAATTAATTGTTTAGAGTTGCCCATAAGGTGTTTGTGAAATGTCCTCAATGGGAACTTAGCTTAATTTCATGTTTGATGTAGCTCACGTTGATCAACATGAATTTAATGAAATGAATGGAGAGGCATTAGGACTTTTGTGTTACATGGCGACACTTGAATTCTAATGAGATTGGCTTGAATTTATCAAGAATGTGTTTATCTAGTCAATAGAGCGCGAGTGTGAGACTAGAAACGCATGTTCTATAGGGCTAATAGAGCGCGAGTGTGAGGTCCTATGCGAGGTGTAACCTCTTTATCCTAGGTTGTAGCGCGAGTTGAACTTAGTGTGAATGTTACATGGCTAAAATCTACTCACGTGCATGCAACTTCATAATTGACATCCAATATCATTGTCACGATAATTGTCTAGGTGGGGAAGTAATCCCTAGTCATCTTTGATTGATTGTTTACTTGTTTCATTGCTACAATCTCCTTCTCGGATAGTAAATCATTGCTATCAACCTCTTATGAGGAACAAACCCCCCCACCACCTTAGACATTCTAGCTTGATCTTTAGCACAACTAGTTTAATCACCTATCTCTTGGGTACGACCTCGGATTTCCCGAGTCAAAATATAAATGTTTTGATTAACCGTGATTAGCATAAGTATTTGATTGTCTTACCGAATATTTACGCTATATCTACGACCGATCAAATGGCTGTCACGATAACCTAATAGCTCATAGTGTTTTCGAACATGCCGTGACTTCCGCGACCCTTCTGAAGCGTAACGGGTGTCATGACATACATATTTCTTAGTGCGTTTTTGCTCACACCGTGACAACCGTGACATATTGCACTGTCATGGGTCTTACGGCCCCTTCGGGAATTTGCAAATATAAATTGGAAATTTGGGATCTATTTGAAGAGAGCTTGATTTTGGAGAGTTTGAGACCTAACTTGCAGAAGAAGACATAAGAAAACATCACTAGAGATCAAATATTTAACGAGCTACCTCGTCAATACAGTTTTCTCGTCCTTGATTTTTATTGCTACACTATTTTTTGTTAACTTACCATGAATAGTGAGTAATCTTTCTTATTGTGGGATCCTACCGATCCCGTGCCTTGTACCCAACTCTTCATGTGATCAATTAAACGTTTTTCATTAATGCGATTCGAGTATTCAATTTTGTTGTTCTTTATTTTATCATTCTCGCAAGTTTCACATTGAATGGGATGTTTGCATGCTAGAACGTATTTAGGTTAATTACCAAAAGATGAATGGGTCCTAGGTATTAACCAGATTGCATGACATTGATATTAGGTCATGGTAGCTGATCTGGTAGTACATGAATTAATAGGAAAGTTGACTTTGTTGTGTAAAAAACTTTAGGCTTAATAATCGAAATCGTTGATAATCCGTGGATGGACGACGTTCAACGATTGAGATTAATCTAGACAATGTTCAGTGGATGGGCGGCTTGTCTAGTGTTATTTCGGTTTATTTTCGTACTCGATAGCATGACGAGTTTACGTAATATTGTTGCATGATTTGTGGGTTGGCACGGATGAATTTTGATCTTGAAATTCTTTCTCTGATCAAGTCGAATACTTTAATTTTCTGCATTTAATTTCTGTGATTCTCATTACATCAAAACCTCTCGGTATTTGGAATAGCTGAATAAGTCATTTGTTAGCTAGTAATCATATACGTTGTTCCTTGGATCGACCCTTGGCTTACCAAGATTTATAAATTGTTTTTCACTGCAACCTGACCCTAAAACTAATAACTTGACAACTATAAAGGGTTAAATATATGCTTGTCAGTGACTTGAGTACTATTTGCAGAGATTACCAGATTTGGAAGTAGATCAAAGTCGCTCACAAAGGAATGACTCAGATCAACACTAGGAGACGTCTTAAATTAATGCACATGGATTTGACGGGGCCAATGCCGGTGGAAAGCTACTCTAGGAGGAGGTATGTGCTAGTCTGTGTTGATGACTACTCTTGATTTACCTGGACAAGCTTTATACGATAAAAGTCAGATGATGTTCAAGCATTGTTCAACTAAGCACTCATCTGGAGCAAGAAAGAGGAGACAAAGGTGAACATCTAGTAGCAGTTAGGAGTGATCATGGAAAGGAATTCGAGAACAATGCCCTTGCTGAATTCTGTTCACAAAAGGGAATTTGTCAATAGTTTTCGTCTCCTTACCACACAGTAGAATGTAGTCGTTGAAAGAAAGAATCAAACCATTCAGGAGATGGCTCGGGTGATGATCCATGCAAAGAAAGTGCCATTGAAGTTTTGGGCTGAAGCTATGAATACAACGTGCTACATCATCAATAGAGTGACAATCCAGACTAGCACAGAGAAGACTTGCTACGAGCTGTGGAAAGGAAAAAAAGCCAACAGTAAAGTACTTTCATATATTTGGAAGCGCATGCTACATTCTTCGAGATCGCGAGTACCAACAAAAGCTAGATCTAAAGAGTGATGAATGAATTTTTATGGGCTATTTTGCAAACAGTCGTTCTTATCGGGTCTATAATAAGCGCACTAGAGCCATTATGGAGTTTGTCAATGTGACAGTAAATGATGTTGTGACGGGGAAATCTGACACAATCAAGGAATATGATGATGTTACAACTCACCGAAACAACATGCTACATCCTTACCAGATCAAAAAGTTTCGGTAGTTGTCTCGGACAAAGTGTTAGAACAACATGCTAAAGAAGATGACCCATCTGGCGATGAAGCTGATTTCGAATCACCTACTGCTCCTTCTCGGGTCCTTTAACCCTCTAGGACAAATGAGAAGAATCATCCCATTACGGAAGTGATTGGTGAACAAACTGAAGGTGTGAAGACTCGAGGTAAACAAGTTCACTTTCCAGAATTGGCTGACCTCTCTTGTTTTTTGTCTACGATGGAGCCCAAGAATATCAAAGAGGCAATTAACGACGAATACTGGGTGGTGGCCATGCAAGAGAAATTAGGAGAATTTCAAAGAAATGATGTGTGGGATCTTGTTCCACGACCTGATAGTGTGAATGTTATTGGAATAGAGTGGATGACGTTGTTTGTATTCTACCCTTAAATTGATGAGATCAAAGATGTAGTCAGCTAGTCAAAAACGATTTGTATTGACCAGTAAGACCAGGTCGAACCCAAAGGAGCAAGCCAAGCACTATATAAGATTGTGTTTCTATTCGGCTATTCTAATAAAAAAAATTAAGGTGTGTGTCTAAAATCCTAAATGACAAGTAATTAAAAATAGAAGATAGATAAAAGGAGTTTCGAGGGGTTACTCCCCTCCTTGGCATTGCCTAATGATCATGTATACAAGAATTAAGCATTTCATGGTATCAAATAGTCTAGAACCTAGCTTAAACTAATGTAGACCAATTTTCATGTGAATCTATTCTTAGTCAAGCCATCTTAATCAGACCTCACTCCATCGAGATTGTTGGTTCACTCTATAGCCTTTATTATCTTTGGAACATCTCCCAAGATAATCAATGCTATAGGGAATAAGCACTAGTTCACTTCATATCTATGCATTTACCGCCGTAGACACTAGATATGATCATATTCACTACATCCAAACCTTCCCTAAGATCCATAAATACTTTGGTCAAGTTTTAAGATCGACATGTTACTTAGGCATTTCATCAAACACTTAGTTACATGTCATATATGAAGAGCTTAGTGAACATGAATTTAACACCATTCGTTGGGATTAATTGATGATTTTCTTAATGACCAAGTCCAATGAATTAAACATTCAATCCTAGGCGTTTTGTCAAACACCTCGCAACATAGCATTTCATAACACGAAAAAATGAAATCGTCAACAATCATCTACATGAATTTAAATATATATACAATGATCATAAAGTGCCAAGGAGGGTCCTAAACCTTCAATACACAAGAACTACTCACACATCATCATGATACAAGTTTTCAATACAAACCAACGAGAGGACAAAAAGATGAGTAGAGAAAACCCAAGTTGGAGATGTTGAGCGAGCTCTAGATTCCTTCCTTGATCTTCTCTATTCTCCCCCAAGCAATCCTTTAATGATGGAGAACCTTCCTTAGAATCTTTCTCACACTTTCTCTCTCTAAAAACCACCTCCCTTAGATCAAAACCCTCTGCTTCTATTTATAGCCTCAGATGAAAAACCCTGAAGTTGCAGGTCCAGCCGGTCGGCTAGCATAGTGTCTAAAATCCAATCGATCAGTTGTTGGCCTTTGGTCCTCATATGCTCTGTGTAATAATCCAGCCGACCGGTTGGATTGGCCAACCGACCAATTCAAAGTGACCGGTTGGATGCTAGGTGAGCCGACCGGTTCATTATGTGCGAGGGCATGCCTTTGGATAACTCTTCTCCATCTGACCGGTTGTTTGGCCAATCGAACGACTCAAAGTGAGCAAGAGCTCCCAAGTCCAAGTTTTCCACTCAGCCGACCGTCTGGTGCAGGGTAGTTTTTTGAACCGGTCGGCTGGGGATCATTTTCCCACTTTTTGCTCTTAAACTTTGGTTTTTCAATCTATCTTGATATTGAGGTCTTGAATTAAATAGGGTATCATTTTCTAACTAAAATGTAAAAGGCAAGGGTCAAATGACATCAAATAAAGTCGGAAACGACTCAAAGCTATAGTGAAAAATGGCTATTAATAAGTTAAAATTTTTATTTATTAGTGGATCTTCAAAAACAAGTCCGACGAACAAGGGAACATCACTAGGAACAAGGCGAGGCTTGTTGCTCAAGGCTATACTTAGATTGAAGGGATGGGATAAGTCGAGTTTTCAACTTATTAATAACCATTTTCACTCTAGTTTTGGGTCGTTTCCGATGTTATTTTGATGTCATTTGACCTATATCTCTAGGTTTCAGGTAGAAAACAAGTCTCCCTCAAGGTCAAAGCCTAAATACAAAAACTCGGGGAAAAACTGAAGATTTAGAGCAAAAGTGGGCTGAAAATGGACTCCCAGCCGACCGGTTCGGAATCTACCCTGAACCAACCGGTCAGCTGGAATGAAAGAACAGACATGAGCGCAACCTCCAACATTCAGTCGGTCAATTGGGCACACTAGCTGACCGGCTGGAATAAACTTCAGAATGCTCCCAACCAGCCACATTGTGAGTCGATCGGCTGAGAGATTCAATCGGTCAGCTGGAGAATAGCTTCCAGAATGCTTGCCCAAGAACATATTCAACCGGTCGGCTCAACTGGCCAACCGGTCGGCTGGAAAAGAACAACAGAAGAACTTTGGATTTCAACCACCAGCCGACTTGCTGGGAAATTGGGCATCAGGCCAGCCGACCGACTGGACCTGCTACTTCAGGATTTTTCTACCCGAGGATATAAATAGAAAGAGGGTTTTTTGACCTAAGTGTGCTGAGTTCTTGGGGAGAAGAAGATCAGAAAAAGAGGTCAAACCAAGGTCATCAACCAAAGATCCAACCAAGGAGAAGAAGAGAAGATCAAAGGGAGTTTCTAGGACTAACCATCCTACTTCCTCTACACCTTTTCCTTTCTCTTTGTTGTTGCTATAAACCCTACTCACACCATGTTGTCTTACACGATGTTTGAGTAGTGACCTTGTGTTTTGAGGGTGTTAACCCTCTTTGGTACTCTATGATCATGTATATATATTTGATTGAATAATCTATGGTGTTAAATTCATGTTCTCTATGCTCTTCACGTATGACATGTAACGAAGTGTTTGATGAAATGCCTAAGTGACATGTTGATCTTAAAACTTGACCTAAGCATCAAATGACCTTAGGAAGGCTTTAGATATAGAGAATATGATCTTATCTAGTGTTTACGATGGTTAATACATGGGTAGGAAGTGAACTAGTCCCTATGTCTATTGCATTTATCTCCTAACCATAGGATGACAAAGGCAATGGAATGAACCAACAATCTCGATAGAGTGAGGTTCGAGCTAAGATGGTTTGGCTAGGAATAGATTCACGTGAGAGTTGGTCTACCCTAGTCTAAACTAGGTTCAAAACTAGTTGACACCTCGATATGCATAATTCTAG
The DNA here is from genome assembly GCA_033675215.1 of Rhodiola kirilowii. Taxonomy (NCBI): domain Eukaryota; kingdom Viridiplantae; phylum Streptophyta; class Magnoliopsida; order Saxifragales; family Crassulaceae; genus Rhodiola; species Rhodiola kirilowii. The sequence goes on from CM066199.1 coordinate 23,507,749, forward strand.
TATACAGGATCTTACATAGTGCATGTGCTTGGCTTGCTCCTTTGCGGTTGACCCGGTCTTACCGGTCTTATAAATTGTTTTTGACCAAAGAGATTCTATCGCATTCATTTGCGTGTGAAAATCTACAGCGTTGAAAATGGCGCCGTTGCCGGGGACCAACTAGTTAGCACATCCGTAGATTAGATTGTGTGGCTGTTCCGACTTTTCTTGTAAATATTTTTCTTTTTTTCTTATACTTGTATATTCTTCTTTTTCACTCATATCCCTTGCTAGCTTACGTTTATCTTGTTTTGCGAGGATGGACCCCTACAACCAACAAGTCTTGCACAATGGAGAATACTATCAAGAGGAGGAGCACCTACATTCTTATTGTCAAGAACATGGATATCCGACAAGTTATTACACTCCAAATTGGGATGATAGTCAAAGCTTTGAAGTGGAAGACTCCTACCCTCCATACCCTCACTCTCCTCAACCACCAAGTGAGCCCTCAAACTCGGATTCTATAATGGCCATACCCCTTGAGATGAGACTAGAAATGCGTGCACATGAAGAAAGAGTTCTTATTGACCAAGAGGAGATGCATAGAGACATGCAAGCTCAATTGATGTAGATGGAACAATTTAATCAAGATATGCATGCTCGCTTGGATATGCTTCAAGATAATATGGCACAACAAGCAATTGATATTGGGAACTTGGATGGGGAAGAAGAGGTCTCCGAAGAAGAAGTCCTTGAATCTAGTGCCTCAAAACAAGAACAGGATCAAGAAAGGGATGATATATTTTGGAGAGTCGCTTCCCAAGCTTTGTAGAACACACAAGAGTTTACCATTCCATCAACGCCTCGGCTCTCCGATGAGGAATTCTTCAATGATGATGCCTCTTTCATAGAGGAAATACCTTTTGTTGATGAAGAAGAAATCCTCCCTCCCGGTACAAGCGAGCTTAAATGTGAACCTAACCTTCTTGATGAGGATAAGATGGAGGAAGAGCATATAGAGACAAAAGGACTTCGAGGGTATAAAGACTTTGTTGAGGTTTTCATGGAAGAAACTAAGGAACAACCTCACACGCAAGATGACACAAGTCTAGAAAGGGAGATTGAGGATTGGGCACCCATGGACGTCATTGAAAAACTCAAGGAGGGGATGCCTATCATTCTTGGGACAAGTTATGAAGACCCTTTCTTCACTATGATGTCTCGAGACAAGTTTTGGAGCTTCTTGCTCTATTTTCAAAGATTACTCGATAAAAGCTCCCATGACCCCTTAGTTTTTAACGGATCTTCATTCTTAAAGGGCTCATGCTCCCAAAGGAAAGTCCATTGTAGACTTGATGAGCGGAAATTCAAATGGGATTGAAGGTGGATTGACACCCCAAATGTCCAAGGCCCCGTGAGAAGGGATCCTAGCAAAGGACTTCTCAACGAGTGATTCTATGGGGCGCTTTGCTACGTCTTTTCCAAGAAGGGAAAAACTAGGCCCTCGCGGGAGGTAACCCGGTTTGTAAGTTGTTCATTCTTGTTTTTTAATGTTTAAGTGTTTGGCATGACTTTTGGTAACTTAGGCTCTAAGTGTGGAGTGTGATATTTATGATTAGTGGGTCAAATTTTAAGTGTGGAGTGAGTTCTACTCACTCCAATTCCACTTCACATCGCCAAGCCCCTCCACCGCACCCTTGATCTATCTATGAATGATGATGTCGCCCTTAGTGTTCATGTACCTTATATGAGTTTCATATATTGAAACTATTTTGTTATACCATGCTATGACTTTAGTTTCACATTTTTTTGGCACTTAAGACACCTTGTGCACATTATGGAGGATGTAGATTACTTTCCTTGTTTGAATTCTGTGAAACTTATGCCATGATGTTATCATGTGACTTGTGATGCTCTTTTGCTCATACTTGAGTTTTGCATGACCTTGTATGTCACTTGGTTCTTTTAACCTCTCATGTGTTCTTGTCATCAAGAAAGTTATTTGCACCATGTATGATCAAGTTTAGCACAATGGCGTCTCTTCTGTTAGTGGGGGAACATCTACAAACGAGGGGAGTTCCGATGCGCCTTTATCTCATTCTCTTTATTGTTTGCGCTTAGGGACTAAGCTATGGTTTAAGTGTGGAGTGGGTAGTTGCATAGTTCACTCATATCATGACATGCCTATCAGTTTATAATGGACACCTGCATTCATGTATTCTATCCCTAACATGAGAGTGTTTTTAACCATATAGGCTTGTGATTATCGATTCTAAATCCCTATAAATCACATCTAGCCTACATGTCACAATTATTGGATCTTGAACTTAGGACCAACCTAGTCCTTTGAATGTGCATTCTTGTGAATCAATAGCACTGCTATCTCTTGTCTATCTAATCTTCTACGTATTTTTATCGAAATACCTTGGATTAAGTTTTAGCAAGCACTTTTAAAATTTTCACGAAAAACTTAGACCTTTTGTATGCTCCTTGGTGCCTGGAATTATTCTACTATAGTGCCTTGCTCTTGACTGTTTCCCATGCATTCCGTACATTCTTGGACATTGACGGAGCCCACCGCACTGTTGTTAAGGTGCGGTGTTCTCTGTGCAAAAGCAAATTTATGTTCCGCTACTCGTGACTTTACTACTGGGTAGCAAGTGGTAAGTAGGGGTCGAACCCAAGGGAATTAGGGGGATAGTCGTTCTTTGAGGGATTGTACAGCGAGGGAGCGTGTTTTAGGTTGATTGAGATTTTAGTGCGGAAAAGTAAGTGACTGGTTGGTTGGTTTTGGTTTTTAGTGCGGAAAAGTAAATTACAGAAAATGTAAATACTGAAAATAAAAGTGAAGACTTACAGCGCGTGATGCGTGATTGGCAAGTCCTCCGGAAGGTGAGCAGTTGATAGAGCAGTTTATACTAAGAAAGTAAATGCAGGTGTTGTTTAAATTTAAGGAAAGCATTCGGTTTCGGGGGCCTTGTATCATAGCCTGTTTATCATTGACTTTTAGTGATCCTACTAAGTATTCAAAAGTGTATCAAGGCCATTCCTAGCACTCGATTTGCACACACTGTCTAGCCCATTTCAAGGTCGTAGAGCACTTGTTCTATTTAGACTAATACCCCATTCCAAGGTATATTAGCCTATGTGCATCCATTTGGTCAGTCATTCCCGAGCAACCAAATGGTGTTTGAGAGAGGTCAAACTCCTCAGATAAGCTTTGCCATTCCAAGCATCCACTTACCCGAGTATGTTTACGAACTTCCACGGAAGAGATTTGCCATTCCAAGCATCCACTCAACCTTGGAAGTTCTGGCTTAATATATGGGACATAGAACAAGTTTTGAATACAAAGAAAAAGCACTAAAGTATATTCTAAAACATTTTATAATACAAGTACGCCCCTTAAACCGAATGAAGGGTTTAGCTAATAATATCAATAAAGGTGGATATCATAGCTAAGTACTTACAGTTTTTGAAAGACAGTAAGTAAGGGAAAGGGGTGAGTACTTCAAGAACCGACAAGAGTACTCAAGAATAGTAAAGACAAGCTTGAGTACTCAAGAACCGACAAGAGTACTCAAGACCGAACTATAATACTCAAGAACCAATAAGAATATTATATATTGAAAACCAAACTTACAAAGTACCAAAATCTAGAGAGAGAAGTGTTTTGTGAATTTGAGAATGATACAAATGAGAGGAGAATGGCTTGTATTTATCGCCAAAAGGGGAGGAGATGGGTGGTGAGGATGAAACCACATGGTTTTCATCCAAGGGAGGAGGGGAAGAGGTAAAAGCCGCCGGTTTTGGGTGGTAAAAGGGGGAGGTCTTCCTCCTTTGGTCACCTCCTCCCAATAGCCACCGGTCACCAAGGGGAGAAGAGGAGTTTTGTGAAGTTTTGTGATGTTTTCACAAAACTATCGGTGTATTTCGGCCCCGGACTGACTTTGATTGCTCTTCGGTTTGATTTGTTTTGAGTGATTTTATGTCAGGATCTTGAGATTTCTTCAGTCAGCATCTGATCTTGACCTTGGAATGACTCGTAATATCTTTTTAGCGTAAAATCCTCTCCTTAGCGTGTATTCTCTCTAGACTCAAAAATACCCTGTAGATAAATATCGGAACTAACAAGCAAAAGTTAAATAGACAAACAGTCTAATTTAGTGGGTTTAACTGTGTTTTTGATTCGTATAATTATGGTCCATCAGATCACTCCACACTTTTAGTTGTTCGTCCCGAACAATGCTATTAAAGAGCGGCACTAAGTAAGCTTTTAAAATATGAAAGTTAGACTGTGGGACTAGACTTATCCTAATTCATGCATTACTTACTTATTACCAAATTGAACTGTGTAAATAAATAGAAGAAACTTGATACTTGTACCTTCGTGCTGATATGCAAATTATTCTGGATGTTTCGGGAGATAACCCTTTTCAGGCTCCTGGACTGCATTCTCGGGACTGTCTCGCACTATATGGTTTTCTTGTAGCTTTCTCTAGTACGTGATTCGGTTCGGGTTTCATTGGTTTGGTCTTTGATTTTCTTTTGGCGAGGGACAGCTTTTGTAGTGAATCGGTCTTTGGCCTTTGATTTGACTGTTTGAGTACTTCACTTTTTGTTCGGTTAAAAACCTTCACAATTTTGGGCCTTTGGCCTCTTGATTTGCTTCTTCGAGCTTTTGCCTTTTTGTGGCTTGCTAGTCCATTTTCTCAAGCCTTTTTTGGGAGGTCCAATCGTCGCTCGCGAGCATATGGAAATACCTCCCCGCTCCTCTCATCCTTGCCGTTTCGCGCGGGTCAAGATGAGGGTCGCTCATCTATTTTCTCGGCTACTTTGACTAGAGATAGGACGGTCTGATTCCCGTCCTCGCCTTTTTTTCTTTTTGCATAAACACTGCATGGCGGAGATGACTTCAATCTTCACTGAAACCCGAAGTGCAGCCTCCACTGACTTCGAAAACCATATAGTTAGATTCGATCCTTCGAGTGCTTGCCAAGCCTCTCTAGGGCAATTTATGTCAACTCCACATCCCTAGTTTATCTCAGCACAAAGGCACAAATGAGAAGTTACATTCTAAGTTTTTAAACAGTTGAATTTTCACAAGGTTAATGCATGAATTATGATCTATCTTTTTCACATTCTTAAGTTCATATTTTCAAAAAGATAATATTAAGGAAAAAGGAAAAACATGTTATTTATTTACAAAGGTGGATGAAGGCGTGCCTTTCAGCACAACTTAGTTCAAAAGCCATGCAAGCAGATATTGTACGAGAAAGAAATGACATCAAGGAAAAGGGAAGGACAGAACTCCCTTTAAAGTGTCGAGTGAACGACATGGCATGAGGCTGGATAATCGAGGGAGTTCGGCTGGGGCCTTGAACTCTTGGCGTAGGCCTGGCTGGCTTAGTGTTACACCCAAGTCCGATTCCTGAATAGTCATTTCTTCTATGCACCAAGTGGGTGAGAGCGACTTACGGAAAAAACTAAATGACAGAAAAATAAAAGACAGAAAGTAAGATAGGTGTCGGGTTACCTCCTGACCAGTGCCTTTGTTTAACGTCGTTGGCTCGACAGTACCTCATTCCTGGATCACTGGTTTGGATCCCATGGGTGGCTTAGGTCATATTTCTGTGTTATCAAGTTAACCTCGCCATGGTAATGTTTGACTCGCTGCCCATTTACCGTGAATTTTCTTCCATCGTCCGGGCTTTCCAACTCAACTGCCCCATGGTTGAATACCTTAGTTATTGTGAAATGGCCGGTCCATCTAGATTTAAGCTTCCCGGGCATTAATTTCAGTCGCGAGGAGAAAACCAGCACTTGTTGTCCCTCCTCAAATGAGCATCGGAGGATGAATTTGTCATGATATAATTTGGTCCGCGCTTTGTAGTCCGTTTGCCCTTCATAGGCCTCAAGTCGCAATTCCTCAAGCTCACACAAATTAAGCTTCCTATCCAATCCTGCAGCTTTTAAATCTGGATTGCAATGCTTGAGCGCCCAATAGGCTTTATGTTCTAATTCCACCGGAAGGTGGCATGTCTTCCCATAAACAAGCCGAAAGGGGGAGGTTCCAATTGGTGTCTTGTATGCTGTCCGATAAGCCCAAAGAGCCTCGTCTAGTCTCTGACTCCAATCTTTCCTACCTGGTTTCACCATCTTTTCTAGAATACTTTTGATTTTGCGGTTGGAGATCTCTGCTTGGCCATTGGTTTGAGGGTGATATGCCGTGGATGTTCGGTGGTGGACATGGAAGCGTTTTAAGGTAGCAGCCATCATGCGGTTGCAGAAATGAGTTCCTTGGTCGCTTATTATGGCCTTGGGTACCCCGTACCTACAAAACAGGTTAGTGCGCAAACATTCTATGACAGTCTTTGCATCGTCGCACCTTGTGGCCTTGGCTTCTACCCATTTTGACACATAATCTACAGCAACTAAAATATAAGTATACCCGCATGAAATTGGGAATGGTCCCATAAAATCAAGACCCCAAATGTCAAAAACATCGTTGACTAATATGGGTACTTGAGGCATTTCACTTCTAGCTGACACATTTCCTACTCTTTGACACTTATCGTAGTTTTTAACCTTTTCACAGGCATCTCTAAATATACTTGGCCAGAAAAAGCCGCTATCTAAGATTTTTCTAGCGGTTCTCCTAGGCCCGAAGTGTCCTCCACATGCAAACTCATGGCAAAAGCTAATAATAGAAGCTATTTAATTATCGGGGATGCATCTCCTAAGTATTTGATCTGCTCTTATTTTCCATAAATAGGGATCATCCCATAAGTAATATATAGCGTCATGCCTAAGTTTCATGCATTGTGCTTTAGTAAAAGAGGGAGGAAATGTACCTCCTACAAGGTAGTTGACGATTGACGCGTACCATGGCACCTTGGTTGAGACTGTATAGAGATGTTCGTCTGGGAATGACTCAGTTATGTGTCCTTCTTCTTCCTTTCGGACAATCCTACTTAGGTGGTCGGCCACAATATTTTCGATCCCTTTTTTTGTCCCTTATTTCCATATCGAACTCTTGCAGAAGTAATATCCACCGAATGAGTCTTGGCTTGGCCTCCTTTTTCTTCATCAGGTAACGGATGTCAGCATGGTCAGAGTAAACTATTACTTTTGCTCCAAGCAAATAGGGTCTGAATTTTTCTAGAGCGAATACTACTGCCAAGAGTTCCTTCTCAGTGGTGGAGTAGTTCCGTTGGGTAGGATCTAGGGTTCGTGAGGCGTAGTAGATCACACCTGCCTTCTTATCAATCTTTTGGCCGAGAACTGCTCCCACAGCAAAGTCGCTTGCGTCGCACATGATTTCAAACGGTTTTTTCCAATCCGGAGTTTGGATGATGGGTGTGCTAGTGAGGGCCTTTTTGAGCTCATTAAAGGCTTCCTTGCATGCATTGGTGAATTCAAAAGGAACTTCTTTTTGGAGAAGAGTGGATAGAGGCAACGCCTTTTTGGAGAAGTCCTTGATGAATCGTCGGTAGACTCCCGCATGCCCAAGGAAGGATTGGATGTCTTGGACAGTGGAGGGGTATGGTAGAGTCATGATCAGGTCTATTTTAGATTTATCCACCTCTATGCCTTCTTGTGAGACGACGTGCCCGAAGACTACTCCATGAGTTACCATGAAGTGGCATTTCTCGTAATTGAGCACGAGGTTCATTGAGACACATCGTGCCAGAACCGTGTTCAGGTTATCTAGGCAAGCGTCGAATGTATTTCCATAGATGGTGAAGTCGTCCATGAAGACTTCAATGAATTCCCCGATCATGTTTGAAAAGATGCTGGTTACTACCCTTTGGAAAGTCCCCGGGGCATTGCATAGGCCGAACGACATTCTTCTGAAGGCGAATGTACCGATTGGGCAGGTGAATGTAGTCTTCTCTTGGTCTTCAGGTGCTATGGGGATCTGGTTGTAGCCTGAGAAACCGTCCAAGAAGCAGAAATATGGCTTGCCTACTAGTCGATCTAGCATTTGATCGATGAAGGGTAGGGGAAAATGGTCTTTTCTTGTGACGGCGTTTAATTTCCTGTAGTCGATGCACATTCTCCAGCCGTTCTTGATTCTTGTTGTTACCATTTTTCCTTCGGCATCTTCTTCGACTGTAATCCCACTTTTCTTTGGGACCACGTGGACAGGACTCACCCATTGGCTATCTGATATGGGATAGATAACGTCCGCATCTAGTAGCTTCTGTATTTCCTTTTGGACGATCTCCATCATGATTGGGTTGAGTCGTCGTTGAGGCTCTCTTGATGGCTTTGCTCTATCTTCAAGTAGAATACGGTGCATGCATACGGCCGGGCTGACTCCTCTTAAGTCGGCCAGCGTCCATCCAATAGCCAACTTGTGTTGTTTCAGCACTTTTATCAAACTTTGTTCCTGTCCTGCTTCCAAGCCACTCTTGATGATTACTGGGAGTGTGTCATTATCCCCTAGGAAGGCGTACTTCAGATGTCCAGGCAGGGGCTTCAATTCTATTTTGGGGGCTTGCATTACCGAGGGCAGAAAAGTAGTTGATTTGAATAATTTTACCTCGTTGACTTCATATTCTGGTGTGAGATGCTCCAAGATTGTTAAGTGGGCCACCGTTTCATGCAAGTCTTTGGTTAATTCGTATGATCCTTTGGCCCCGTTGAGTATGGCTTCTAAGGGATCTGTTCTTGGTTCTGGTCGAATTTCTTGGACCAGGTCGTCCAAGGCATCGAGAGCCTGTACTTCCTCGAATTCCACAAGGTACTTCATTGCTCGGAATATGTCAAAGCTGAAGACTTCTCCTTCTACTTCCATTGATAGCATTCCACTTCCACAGTCTATTTTCATTTTTGATGTTTTGAGAAATGGACGGCCGAGAAGGATGGGCGCATGATCTGTAGGTCCGCCATTCTCCATCTTCAAGACGTAGAAGTCTGCTGGAAACACTAATTTGCCTACTTAAACCAAGACGTCTTCTATTTTGCCCTCGGGCTGTTTGCATAACCGATCTGCTAGTTGAATAGTGAGACCGGTGGGTTTGAGAGGCCCAATCTTAAGACATGAGTAGATAGAGAAGGGAAGAACGTTGATTGATGCTCCAAGGTCTAGCATGCAGTTCTCGATCCTGATGTTGCCAATTGTGCATGGAATGGTGTAAGTTCCTGGATCTCCACATTTGGGGGGCACTTTTCGTTGTATGACGGCCGACACATTCCTACTCATCAGCTCTTGATCGTGTCCAGTACTTCTCCTCCGGTTGGTACAAAGTTCTTTTAAAAACTTGGCATACCGAGGAATTTCCTTGATGGCTTCCAAGAGGGGGATGTTGATTTCGACCTTGCTGAACAACTCAAACACGTCCTCATCCATGACATGTTGTTTTTGCACGCGCGCAGGTACTGGAAATGGAAGTGTTGCGCTGATTCTAGAGTTTTTGGTTCTGGGCACCGGGCCAGGCCTGTGTTCTTTGGACGTATTCTCTTCTTCTTCGGTTACGTCCCACTCTTTCTCAAATATGTCTTCGTTTTCATCGGCTGCTTCTTCCTCTAGAGTTTCGAGAGACTCGGGCCTCATTTGCTCTTCTCCGGGAAACCTTGGGTCTTTGTCTTCCTCTTGCTCCATAGGTTTGCCGACAAGCGTTTTTCCACTCCTAAGAGTCAAGGCATTCACATCTTCCATGATTTGGATGGTTTGTGAAAGGAGTCTGCCGGACTCATTAGCGTGTGCGGTCACTGAGGCAGTGAGTTGGGAGATGTCCTTCTTCAAGTCCGATAATTCCCCCTTTGTTTCGGCTTGGTTTTGATGCATAGTAGTGCTCAACTGCTGCACAGTCCCTGACAATTGCGTTATCATGTCCTCAAGTGACTTGTTTGGTCCTTGATGATTGCTTGAGTTTGCTTGGTATTGGCCTGCTGGTGGGGCTTCCTGGTTGTATTGTTGGTGGATCGGTTGATAGAATGACTGAGCTAGTTGAGGGACAGCTGGTTGTGTTTTTTTTGAGAATAGCTAGTGTTATGCCAGCTCGGGTTGGTTGCTTGATCATATTGCCGGCTTGGTTTGCTTTTTTCGTTGTCATTGTATCCTTGACATCCTCCCACTGCATTCACTTCTGCCGGTTCCTCTTCCATTAATGTCGGGCATGCGTCAGTTTTGTGGTCCGTAGAGCCACAAAACTCGCAAGGTCTTACTTGGACTGTCTGCTTTTGTAAGAGCTGCATCATCATCCCAACCGCCACATTGTGAGTCGACGGCTGAGAGATTCAACCGGTTGGCTAGAGAAGAGCTTTCAGAATGCTCGCCTAAGAACATATTCAACCGGTCGGCTCAACTAGCCAACCGGTCGGCTGGAAAAGAACAAGAGAAGAACTTTGGATTTCAGCCACCTGTCGACCGGCTAGGAAATTGGGCATCAGGCCAGCCGACCGGCTGGACCTGCTACTTTAGGATTTTTCTACCCGAGGGTCAAATAGAAAGAGGGGTTTTTGACGTAAGTGTGCTGAGGTCTTGGGGAGAAGAAGATCAGAAAAAGAGGTCAAACCAAGGTCATCAACCAAAGATCCAACCAAGGAGAAGAAGAGAAGATCAAAGGGAGTTTCTAGGACTAACCATCCTACTTCCTCTAAACCTTTTCTATTCTCTTTGTTGTTGCTATAAACCCTGCTCACTCCATGTTGTCTTACATGATGTGTGAGTAGTGACCTTGTGTTTTGAGGGTGTTACAACCCTCTTTGGTACTCTATGGTCATGTATATACATTTGATTCAATAATCTATGGTGTTAAATTTATATTCTCTATGCTCTTCATGTATGACATGTAACTAAGTGTTTGATGAAACGCCTAAGTGACATGTTGATCTTAAAACTTGACCTAAGCATCGAATGACCTAAGGAAGGGTTTAGATATAGAGAATATGATCTTATCTAGTGTTTACGATGGTAAATGCATGGGTAGGTAGTGAACTAGTCCCTATGTCTATTGCATTTATGTCTCAACCATAGGATGATAAAGGCAATGGAATGAACCATCAATCTCGATAGAGTGAGGTTCGAGCTAAGACGGTTTGGCTAGGAATATATTCACGTGAGAGTTGGTCTACCCTAGTCTAAACTAGGTTCAAAACTATTTGTATACTAAGGATACTAGCTCTTATCTGGTAGGCTATTGCGACGCAGATTGGGCAGGGAATGCCGAGGATCAAAAGAGTACATTTGTAGGATACTTCTTTCTACGCAACAATCTGGTATCTTGGTTCAGTAAGAAGTAGAACAGTAATTCATTATCTACAGCTGAGGCAGAATACATAGCTCCTTGAAGTTGTTGTACCCAGATGTTATGGATGAAACAGATGCTGCAGGAATATGGAGTGGAACAAGATGACACTCTAGTGTGACAACAGGAGCACAATCAACATATCCAAGAATCTTGTTCAGCATTCCAGAACAAAGCATATCGACATCAAACATGAGTTCCTTCGAGACCTAGTTGAAAGGAAAGTGATCACACTAAAGCATGTATCAACGGAAAAACAAATGGCAGATATCTTCACTAAGCTCTTGGACAATGTACAATTCGAGACACTTAGATCCTCACTGGTTCTATGTGTCATTGACAACTAAGTTGCTCCAAAAAGTGGAGGTCAACCAGAGCTTGATTGAAACATATGTTGAGGGTTGACGTGGAACAAAAGAAAGTCGAAGAATTCAAATGTTGGTGTGAGATGCGACGATTGGATTAACCATGTACTCGAATAGATTAAATAGCTTGAATTGACGCGGCGTCTTCAGAAGTAGCGAAATGAGTTAAGAAGTGATGAAAGAGATTGTGAAATTAAAATTCAAAAATCTCTATTCCTATCTCGCTCATTCGATCCCGACGAAACCCTAGACAAATTTTGTTGAAGGAAACCAATCATGGTGGACACCAGGAAGAACAAGATTGTAAAGGTGACTATTACTGAAGCATCATCAAAGCCGGCTAGTGAAAAGAAAGTTTGACGGAGCCCACCGCACTGTCGTTAAGGTGCGATGTTCTCTGTGCAAAAATAAATTTATATCTCCGATACTCGCGACTTAACTATTTTAAATTAGTAAGTGGTAAGTACGGGTCGAACCCAAGGGAGTTAGGTGAATAGTTGTTCTTTCGAAGGGGGGATTAGATACAGCAGTTGGGGGGTTGGTTTTGGTTTTTAGTACTGAAAGGTAAAGTAACAGTTGATATTGCAATTAAAGGAAAGATTCGGTTTCAGGGGCCTTGTATCATATTTTCGTTTATCATTGACCTCTAATGATCATACTAAGTGTTCAAAAGTGAATCAAGGCTATTCCTAGCACATGACTTGCCACACTGACAGATCGCTCGTCGTCAAAGCGATTTAGGCAAATAAATTTATAATAGTCCGCTACTCGCAACTATACTACTGGGTAGTACTTGGTAAGTAGGGGTCGAACCCAAGGGAATCAGTGGGATAGTCGTTCTTTGAGGGGGTTTATCCAGCGAGAGAGCGTGTTTTAGGTTGGTTGTTTGGTTTTAAAGCTACCAGCTAATTGATTGGTTGGTTGGTTGATTTTAGGACTGGAAAATAAATTACAATTTTACAATTAAAGGAAAGCATTCGGTTTCAGGGGCCTTGTATTATATCCTGTTTATCATGGACTTTTAGTGACTCTACTAAGTATTCAAACGGTGTATCAAGGCCATTCCAAGCACTCGATTTGCGTACACTGTCTAGCCTATTCCAAGGACGTAGAGGACTTATTCTATTTAGACTAATACTGCATTCCCGGTTATATTAGCCTATGTGCATCCATTTGATCAATCATTCCCGATCAACCAAATGGTGTTTAAGATGAGTCAAACTTCTCAGATAAGCTTTGCCATTCCAAGCATCCACTTATCTGTACAAGTTTACGAACCCCGCTGTAGAGTTTTGCCATTCCAAGCATTCACTCTACCTTGGACGTTCTAACCGAATATATGGCACATAGAATAAGTTTTGAATACTAAGGAGAGACGCTAAGTTAATAGTCTAAAACATTTTATAATACAAGTCCACCCCTTCTACCGAATGAGGTGTTTAGCTACTATTCATCGCGCTAAACATTATAACTAAGGAAATAAAACAGTTGAATAAATACTAAAAATAATACTTACAACCGTTGAAGCGCCAAGGGAGCTATCCTTTATTTCCAAAGCCAAACTTACAAATACATAACTTAGAGAGAGAAGTGAATTTTACAAGTGAGGTGGTTATGAAAATGAGGGGAGGAGCTCCTCCTTTTATAGCCATGGAGGGTGGAGATGGAGGGTGGTGATGGTTGCATGTGGAGGCCATCCATGGAGGAGGAGAATGGAGGGTGGAGGAGCCACCACATGTCTTTTGATCCAAGGGAGGAGGAAGGAGGAGCAAGGAGGAGGAGACATGTGGAGGAGCCAAAAGCCGCCGGTCAAGGGAGGAGGAGCCGCCGGTTGCCTGTGGTGGAAGGGGAGGAGCTCCTCCCTTGGTCACCTCTTCAACAAGTGGCCGGTCACTTTGGTCCAATGTGAATTTTGTGCAGTCTTTTCACAAAACTGTCAATGTGTTTCTTCCCCGGACTGTCTTGATTCCTCTCCTAATTCTTCTGATTAATTTGTTATGAGTGCTTCAACGTCAGGATCCTTGATGTTTCTTCAGTCGGCATATGATCTTGACTATGGATTGACTCGTAACATCTTTTCTGCTCTAAAAGCTCCTCTTTAGTGTGTATTCTCTCTAAGCTCTGAATTACCCTGCAAAAATATATCTGAACTAACAAGCAAAAGTTAAATAGACAAAATGTCTAATTAAGGGGGTTATACTGTGTTTATGATTCGTATAATTTTGGTCCATCAGATCACCCCACACTTTTAGTTGTTCGTCCCGAACAATGCTAATAAAGGGCTATACTCTAAGTTGGCTTTGAAATATGAAAATTAGACTGTGGTACTTGATCTATCCTAATTCATGCATTACTACTTATTACCAAATAAAACTGCGTAAATAAATAGAAGAAACTTAATACTTGTACCTTCGTGCTGAGATGCAAATTATATTGGATGTCTCGGGAGATAGCCCTGTTTAGGCTCCTGGACTGCAATCTCGGGATCGTCTCGCACTATATGGTTTTCTGGTAGCTTTCTCTAGCACGTGATTCGGTTCGGGTTTCAATTGTTTGAGTACTTTGATTTTCTTTTGGCGAGGGACTGCTTTTTGTAGTGAATCGGCCTTTGGCCTTTGATTTGACTCTTTGAGTACTTCACTTTTTGTTCGGTTAAAACCTTCACAATTTTGGGCCTTAAGCCTCTTGATTTGCTTCTTCGAGCTTTTTGCCTTTTTGTGGCTTGCAAGTCCATTTTCTCAAGCCTTTCTTTTGGGAGGTCCAATCATCGCCCGCAAGCCTATGGAAATACCTCCCCGCTCCTCTCGTTTTTGCCGTTTCGCGCGGGTCAAGGTGAGGGTCGCTCATCTTTTTTCTCGGCTACTTTGACTGTCGTTTCGCGCGGGTCAAGATGAGGGTCGCTCATCTATTTTCTCGGCTACTTTGACCGGAGATAGGACGGTCTGATTCCCGTCCTCGCCTTTCGCATAAACACTGCATGGCGGAGATGACTTCAATCTTCACTGAAACCCGAAGTGCAGCCTCCACTGACTTCGAAAACCATATAGTTTGATCTGATCCTTTAATTGCTTGCCAAGCCTCTATAGGGCAGTTTATGTCAACTCTACATCCCTGGTTATCTCAGCACAAAGGACAAATGGAAAGTTACATTCTAAGTTTTTAAACAGTTGAATTTTCACAAGGTTAATGCATGAATTATGATTTATCTTTTTCACATTCTTAAGTTCATATTTTCAAAAAGATACTATTACTAAAAAAGAAAAAAAAACAGCAAGCATGTTATTTATGTACACAGGTGGTTCTTACCCCCCACTTTTGAACGAAGGCGTGCCTTAGTTCAAAAGTCATGCAAGCTCAAAACTAAATACTGAATTTAAATGACAGAAATTAAAAGTGCGGAAAGTAAGATAGTGTCGGGTTACCTCCCGACCAGTGCACTTGTTTAACGTCGTTGGCTCGACAGTACCTCGTTGTGGATTACTGGTTTGGGTCCCATGGGTGGCTCAAGTCGAACTTCGCCACCGTTCCTGTGTTGTTTCTTGCTGACTTCTTGCCGGATGTTGTGTTCGGGTCAGGACTCCTTTGTTTCGGGATCTTTTCCTTCCAATACCCCGGAGGGGGTGATGGACCTTTCACTACTAGCCTTTTGAAGTTTTTGTATTTGGGACTGCCTAGTCCAGTTGCGGCATACACTACTAATTTTGCAAATAATTCCGTCGTAAATTTCCGTCGCTTCTTAGTCGACAAACAAACTGACGAAAAAAAACCCGTTATATTTCCATTTTAATTCCGTCATCAACTGAAAACCGCTGATATTCTAGCAAAATACCGTCAATATAATTCCGTCACACTTCCGTCATTGTTTCGGCAATGACAATTTTCAACATTTCCGTCTGTTGACCGTCCGTTACCCGTCAAAGATCTTTCGTCAAATGTCCGTTAATATTTAGTCGAACAAACATTTTCAATGTTTCCGTCATTTATACGTCTATTTGCCGTCAATATTAATCCGTCCAATTTCCGTCATTTGTCTGTTGGAAAAAAATATTCAATGCCTTAGTCAGTTGTCCGGCATTGTTCCGTGTCTTTCAACAGCGCTTTTGTATGAAAGGCGCTGTCGTACATATTAAACAACTATTCTTCTATCTGATGGAAATGTCATGGAAAAATAACGGAAAATTAGATTTGCTTTTGCCTATATAAAAGAACTCTTTACATCATTGAACCCACATTGTTCATGCCTGAGATGTGTTTCTTTTCATTTTGAATCATACAAATTTTGCAAGATGATGTTGAAGAATTTCATGGTTCTGAATGGTGTGCAAGATGATTTTGAAGAATTTCATGGTTCTGAAATGTGTTTCTTTACTTGAAATGGGGTGTAAGATGATTCTGAAGAATTTCATGGTTCTGAGATGTGTTTCTTCTAAGAAACTCATTTCATTACAGAGGCATGAAATTCTTTGGAATCATCTTCATCCCATTTGAAGTATATGTTTCAATTTTCCGTCATATTTCCGTCATTACTCCGTTACAATGTACCCTTTAATTACAGACCGTTGCTGAACCGCCGTCAATATAACATGTTATTTCCGTCAAAAAAGGACGGAAAATGGATGGAAATAGGACGAAATAATTATACAATTTAATTTCAATGTTGCGCTACATATATATGAGAACTCTGTAAATCATTCATCCCACCACATTCATTAACAACATACTTCCTTCCAATCCACATGTCTCCTTCATTTGACCGTGTGAGCTTACCTGATAATGCACGTGGATTTGCTCGTAGAGATCACGTTATACCTATTGGCAGACATCAGTAACACAACTTACTATTGTTATAAACATATTGTCTGTTTTGATAAATGCGGCCGTTATGTAATCCCCACTTTTGTAACAGTTTCTTCCCATTCGAGGTTCATCGAAGGATTGCTCAAGAATGCATCTTAAAATGTTGGGACTCAACGTCGGCATCGTGGACCATGATCCCAGCAAGCAGCAAGGAAATTTGGTTTGAGGAGTTTCAGGTACAAAGCGGTAACTCAGTAAATGTTTTACTTTCATTCGGGTGACAAACGTTAACGGATCTTACAAATGCTTTGCTTGTAGCGTATAGTTACCTGGGATGCACAATATGACAATCGCATTCGGGGTAATTTTATGAGGAGATGCAAATTGATATTCGATGATCATCGTACGATGCGAAGGACAGGAAGAAATTCACTTTTGTCGTTGTCAATCAACCCTTAGATTGCAGAATGTTGGACTGGTCAACAATGTTGTTATAAATTCAATTTTGTATTCCATGAATGAATTAAATAATATATATATAGTGCTTTCGTAAAGCAAATTGACGGTTAAATATAATGTTGTATTCCATGGTAAATATAATGTTTTTATTTAATAAATTGTATTTGAAATCATTTGTCTAACGCAAATTGATATACAAAAATTATATTTAAAAATTTGTTTCGAAACTAAGATAGCGGTTTAATATATAAGCGCTGTCGTATATGTTATTAACAACAGCGTTTTAATACATAATCGCTGTTGTACAGGATTTCTTTTTTGCAGCTTTTTAAAAGGTTTTTTAGTAATTTAAAGGCATTTACACGGACAACGGCGTTTATGTCAAATGCGCTCTTGTATGGACACTTACAACAGCGCTTTAATAGATAAGCGCTGTCGAATAGTATATTGCAATAGCGTTTTATTTTAAGCGCTGTCTTACGACTGAATATACATTGCTTACATAAACACGCATAAATATTTATACAATTTATGTGCTTAACTTTTTTTTTTTTGATTAAATTTATCTGCTTAATTCAAGTGTATTTGGTTGACACGTCCATGCCACAACAATGCGTGACGTGTCTAACTGTTGTAATAATCTGATAAAACACGATTTCGAAAAATAAACAACATGTTTACATCGACCTGTTTCAATTCATAAATGTCGACCAATAATGTACATTTTATAATCATTCAAGTTTATACATTATGATACGTTTGTCGTATGTAATCAATCAAACCATCGGCAAAGTGCTCCCGCATATCATCGAGCACTGCGTCATCATATGGAGCTAGCCCTTTCGGAAAACACTATAAAAAACAAAATTACAAAGATTGTTAATTACCTCACTTAATTGTTACTGCTTAATTAAAGATCGATGTACACCTACTTGTCTGATGTTATCCTCAAACGTTCCATTTGTGTCTTGGACGAACTTGATTATGTCCTTAATATATTGCAGGACATAGAAGGCACACAGTTCAGTGTCCGGGGGCTGATGCGGGCACTGAAATAAGACTGAATTTATAATGCACGAAAATATGCATATAATGAAATATTCATTGCCTGTATAACATTTGCTATATGTTAAGCAAATACCGTCACAGTCTTCCATTCTACTTCGCCACCTGACGGGTTGTTGAAGCAGAGACTCATGCTCCTGTAACAATAAGGTAATTTTTACATACGAATTTTTCCCTTTGGCCATGTTATAATGGTAACTAAATTGCACTACCATATTACTTACGTGTTAACAAAATTCACTGCATCAGCCCTCGGTAACTTGTCCAGTGAATCGAGCCAAAGGGCCACTCGCTTCTTTGGGAATAGGACAACTAACATCCAATGATACCTAACATAGATTTTGGATGAACATTGTAGATTAGTGAAAAAGCCACCACATTGATCATGGTCCAAAAAAGATGTGGATAAATATCAACTCACTCTTCGACATCTATGTAGGGAAGGAAGTAGCAAAAATTATGCTCATAGTCGGGCATTCTCAATCTGTCCTGGAAGAAGCCCACCCTGACATCGAATGGCTCTGACGGAGTCATATAACTCGGTCTGAAGAATCCAAACCGTATGCCCGGTTGTATCGTATCGTGGATGAATCTGCTTGCATTTCCTTTAATTAGGTCAATTCTTATAAACTTTAGAAATCATTGTACAATGCTTACGTGTACTTACCTAATGTACACTTCTGCTGATGCGGCACCCAAAGCTTGTAAGAGGGTGAACTCAGTAATGCAACTACCATTCAAAATAGCGAAGCAATCCTCACCAAACACTTTGCTACTGATGTACACCGAATATGTGGTTGACTTGCCCATCGTGGTGGTAGCGTGTTCGTGCAGAAAGCGGCATTGCATTTTCATTCTGCTAATCAATTCGTTGTCGAAACTGGAGCTTAGCATTTGGAAATATCGCGCCTCATCATACCCCTGTTGAAAATGAATATTGTCGTTCGACTGAGTATATATGACAAAGTGATAGGTGTTTATTTTGGAATACGTGAATATATGTATTTACCTTTTCATCAATGCGTATTAGAGATTTCGGCCACCCCACGAAACGACCCAATGCATCGGATACTTTGGCCATATCCCCAAACTTCTTTGGCAGCTCCCTCCATCCTTCCATCGCTACGTCTACCATCACCTTCACCATATCATCATCCAACTCTTGATATTGCACGATTCGGCCTTCCATCACTTTGCCAAGTGCCACGATAACCAAACCCCCATCCATACCGTCATCCACGTGTATTAAGCATTTCTTCCCAACCTTACGGGAAAAAAACAACAAACATATTGACATTCTGCATGAACATCTTACACCTTAATTTGTTACTTGTTAAACTACTGCATGATACCTCAGGTATATCTCCGAATGGGTCTGGATCGGCACCACCATCATGGGTCTGAAGCGCCAGCGCGTGCGATGTAACTGTGGATCGTGTTGATGAATATGAAGACGACTGCTTCCCGAATACATCCTTCCAACCCACAAAACTACCGACTCCACGTGTGCGTCCAGGGTACTCATCCTTCCCTGTTGCCTCCGTCAATAGGTCTTGGCGACCCTGGGACGTAAATAATCCATCCCGCACCTCCTCTTCTAATTTTTCCTGTTATCAATCATTTTACGTCAATCACAATCACAAATGAGTCATGAATGTTTTGAACGACTTTGCTATGTAAAATTAACTTACAATTTTTTCCGCAACCTCCCTCATTGACTCGTTCACGTACTGGTTATTCTTTCGGATGTGACCCTTCAGCCATACCGCATGCCTCTCAACGTGGATTACAGGCTCATCGCCAGACGATGTTAACCCCTGACGGTCCATCTCCGCTTTCTTCGATGCGATGATATCCGCCTTTGCCTTACTGTACCCTCCTCGAGACAAAGTATGCTGGAACTTGTTTGATTTTGCTCGAGCGATGCTCTTCTCCCTGATTTGTAGTGCCTCTGGAGTCGTCCGATGTTCCACGAACCTCCTCCATTGTTCCGCTGTAATTTGAGAATACTTCTCTCTTGGGTCATGTCCTTCATCGGACCCGAATATGTACCGATTTGCGAGTTCGCTCTTGAAGTTTCTCCACATAGTCGAGGCCGCTCGCATCTCCTTCTTCTTAAACTTAATAGTCCTGTCGTTATGGGGCACATCAAAGTATCTCTACAAATGTAAACAAAAATTTGTTATTAGTTTTTAACACGCAGAAAGTATCATTTGTTATTCATTTTAAAACAAACCAGCGTCTCGTCCCACACAGACTCCCTAATCTCTTTAGGTACCAACTTCCAATGCTCGTATGTAATTGGCACCTGCGATTTAGCAGTTGTTCCTGCATACACATACTATATCAATTAATATTCCAAGGCTGATACATAACATGAGACACTTTTTATTCTTTACGTAAACTGATACATAACATATCAATGTCATTACCGATAAATGTTCTGAATGATGTCCTTATTTTACCGGCAGGCATTGTACCATCTGCCTCAATCGTCACCTGCTCTTTAGTCCCATCCTTATGCCGATCTTTAAATTTATTCATAGAGGTTGGCCCCCTGTTCTTACGGTTTGACGATGAGCCTCCCTCCGTGCCACTATTGATATCCATAATCCTTCGAAAAGAAACACATAACAGAACCTACATTACATTGAAATACTAATTCCAAACGAATATTTGTACAAAATCAAAAACAAATTCCCAGCATACCGGCAGAAACACGAATATGCATTATTAACAAAGATACTTTAACAGTTGCTTCGCACAAATTGGGTCAACAGGGTGAAACATGTAGTAATCGATTTATTCAAACACGGACAATCGAATCGCAACTAGTGTTGACGGGTTATTGCCGGACGGCAGTCGGAACCCGATACATTTACGTGAACGGGTAGATGGACAGAATTGTAAAATGGAAGTGAATTGGACATACCCTATCGAGAGCTGAATCGTTTCGTATGCTTCGGCGGGCTACGTCGGCAGCAACAATTTGAAGGCGAGGTGAATCAGATTATCCGATCGAGTGAAAATGAGGAGTCATTTTGTTGTAAGAAAACCTACCCCAATTTTTGACAGCGTTTATTATATAAAGCGCTCTTGTATCCAACAATCAACAGCGTTTTTAATGAAAGCGCTGTGGAATGACCGTAAATAATAACGCTGTAATTTATCATTTTTGAATTTTTTTAAAAGGTGACTAGTAATTTAAAGGCGCATTTACACGGACAACGGCGTTTATGTCAAAATGCGCTCTTGTATGGACACTTACAACAGCGCTTTAATACATAAAAACGCTGTTGTATTTTTATCTGTATTTAAATTGCTTCAGCTAGGTTTTGGTAATATAAATTAGACATTTATACGCCTAACGGCGTTTGTTTTACATGCGAATCTTGTATGGAAATTACAACAGCGTTTTTTTATATAACGCGCTGTTGTAAAATATATTACAACAGCGTTTTTATACAAAAACGCTGTTGTAAGATATCTTACAACAGCGCGTTATAAAAAAACGCTGTTGTAATTTCCATACAAGATTCGCATGTAAAATAAACGCCGTTGTAATTTCCATATTTGAAGTTTTTGGAAAATGAGTTTTTTTTTTAATAAGTTGTCTAACTTAAACCTTTACACGTATTTATAAATAGTAGCTGAAATAGGACGGAATTAGACATCGAACACTCTATAAATAAACGTTGTACTAGCACGCCTTTAACATTTAATTACTCCCTATACAATTTCATATAATGAGTTCGAATTCCGCAGTTGAACGTTTTTTCGCTGAGATGTCTGGAGACGAATCAAGCGGCAGCGAAGAATATGAGTGTTCCGCTCAAGACTTTATATACCCGTGTGACAATGGCTCGAAATGTTTAGGCGAGCATAGCTTCAGTCGGGAAAAATATAGACATGACGAAGCCAATAGTATACAAAGTATTTCGTCCAAGCCAATCCATTGTGAAGGCGATCAAGAAGTTGACCAGCCATCTCCCCGTGTGTCACCCGGAAATTAAGGTTCGCAACCGCGTTGAGGTTATGAAATTGGCGTCGCTAATCTCATATGAAATAATCACTTGTCCGTTGTTAGTGATGTTGAACGTATGTAATAAAGTTTACTTATAAAGTCTTGTAGTTGTTTAATTACAATAACGAGCTTTTTCGTGTATCAATGTTGTAATGTGATATATTCTTATATTTCAAAATAAGTTCCAATATTTGGCGCACGTGTAGTTTGTATGGTTTTTAATGTTATTAGACTATTTTCAGCGAATTAAATGTTCTATTACATTTTCAAAAAATTTAGACCGTTTTATTTTTTATTCAATATTATACATACATTTGTGAATTAAAAATAGCCTTCACATATATTCCATGCACATTCCGTTCCATTACCACATTAATGACGGAACTATAACGTATACTTGACGCTTTTGTTATAAAGGTTCAGGAAACATGCGTTGCTAATTCGTCTGACTTCCGTCACAAAAGTGACGGAATCCTGCTGCTGTGTTGACGGTATATGGGCTTCTAACTTGGTGACGCAATATAGCTGCTGTGTCGACGTTTAAAGTCTTGTAGAACTACACAAACATACCTTATATTTTCTATAAATAGATACATTTGCAACACACTAATTTTTATATTGACACTTACGATCCGCTGTTTCAGTTTCACCAACTGTTTGGTTTTGTTATATTGCTTCGACATTTTCCTTTTAAAGATCTCTTTGGATTTCTTGTGTATGTCAGTCAACGACACTAAATTTGGTTATATTCCATGATGAAGTCCGATCTGTTCTCCTCCATCTTTTTCAGAATTATTCGCTCATCGTGACAGACAAATTCTGCAAAAGGCTGATGAGAACAGACACTAGCTTGTCATGAAACACAATAATATCGTTGACTGATATGCACAATGAATCCGATAAGATCTTAAAAAGAATAATCATATATTCCGTCTTCATTCCGTCAACTTACCGACATATGCATATCTAACATACAACAGCGGTTATAATAATAAGCGCTCTTGTTTACTTAAAATATAACAGCGCTTATTCACTAAAGCGCTGTGTTTTGATTCCGTGCAACGGCGCTTATGATATTAAACTCTGTCAATCGCTAGATTTGAATAAATAAGTTTACCAAATAAATATTTACCCGTTTTTATGGAACGTGGATATTTCGTTGTTTAACCGTCAATATGTGACGGATTGGTCCCGCATTTTTGAAGGAAAATTACCATCAAAATTCCTTTACCTTTCCGTCACTAAGTTGTAATAGTATCCAAATAAAATATATAATAAGGCAATTGACTTACGTATTCAACACAGCTATTTGCAACCTCACCAAAAAAATTATCAATATATTTTCACGATGGCTTGTTTTGGAATATCCAATCAGTTAAGCGTTCGGCAAGTTTCGATCGACCTCACTTGCTGATAAGTGCTTCAACCCAGTCACGACGTGAGGTATTCTATTTCAGTTTCCATTAAAAGAAAGTATACCGACTATACGTAGAAATGTCATATTTATATCACGAAAGGAAGTGGATGTACGAATCAAGTACTCACGGAGAGGCATACTCTAATGACTCTTTCATCGCCGGAGTCAATAATTTTATTGAGACAGCTGTGGCAAAGGGTTTTCTCGCAAGCGACAACACAATCCGCTGTCCATGTACGAAATGCAAAAACCGTCGATTCATCAATCTAAGGATGATGGAGGCACATTTGTACAAGTATGGTTTCACACCAAACTACTTCAATTGGACCCTACACGGAGAAGATCTAGTTGAAATGGAGTATGTGAATTCGTACCCAATCATGCCTCAACCAATCACAGTTGACCCCGTTCTTGATTCGGATGCCGAACATTCTACTCATGATCATGAGGCCTTCACAGATAACGTTCATGAATATGCCAGTGATGTAGATATTCCAGAGTCATCCGACTTTTGTGAACATCAAACCGAGAATTTTGAAGCAAATAGATTCTTCAATATCCTTAATTCATGTTCAGACCCAGCTTACGAAGGATGCACTACAGATACAGAACTTTCGATTAACATGAAAATGCTGGCAACAAAAGCTAACTATGGGCTATCTGAAGGCGCATTTAACGCCGTATGTGACACCATGAAAAATCTAATTGGGGGTGAGAACAATATCCCTTCGTCTTTCAAACAAGCGAAAAAACTCGTAGCTGATCTCGGAATGGGATACCAAAGGATTGACGTTTGTGTGGGAGGGTGTATGATTTACTATGGTTGTGATGAAAGTATGATCGTTTGTCGTTTCTGCTCGAAACCAAGATATCATCGTCCAAGGCGCGAGGAAAGTTCGTCATCCTACCAACGGCAGGCGATATGCCAAATGTTTTACTTGCCCATTATACCGCGTCTACAAAGACTTTATTTATCGCAAACTCTCGCGGCAGAAATGTGCTGGCACGCTACACCCAGAGCAGACGTAGATCGCATGGTTCACCCTTCGGACGGGGAATCTTGGAAGCATTTTGATCGATGCCATCCAGACTTTGCAGCAGATGCACGTAATGTAAGACTGGGATTATGCACAGATGGATTTAATCCATGGGGTATGTCAAGTAAACAGTACTCCGTCTGGCCTGTCATGGTAACACCCTACAACTTACCTCCGTGGCTGTGCATGAACACGAGATTCATTTGGTTAACTATACTGATCCCTGGTCCATCTAATCCAAAGAAGCGTTTGGACATATATCTAAGGCCTCTTATTGATGACTTGGTACATCTTTGGAATGTTGGGGTCGACACGTACGATGCTAATCGAAAACAGAGTTTTACATTGAGGGCTGCTCTCATGTGGACTGTATCCGATTACCCTGCATATGCAATGTTATCGGGGTGGTCAACTCAAGGTAAACTCGGATGCCCATATTGTATGGAAGACAGAAAGACATTCGTGCTGAAGAACGGTAAAAAAGTTTCATATTTTGGCTGTCACAGACGGTTTTTATCAGCGAATCACCCATATCGCGTTAATGCAAGGAATTTCTACCGAGATCGAATCGACCATGACGGTCCAGTACAATTTCGATCAGCATTCGAAGTTTATGGCCGGGTAGAAAATTTGAAGTACATATGGGAACAACACATAAATGAGGTTTTAGACGGGTTCGGTGTCGACCACAACTGGACAAAGAAATCAATATTTTGGCAACTACCTTACTGGGTGGACGTGAAACTTAGACATAACCTGGACGTCATGCACGTTGAGAAGAATGTTTTTGAGAATTTATTCAACACCATCATGGATGTGAAGGGGAAAACAAAGGATGATGGTGTCAAGTGCAGAAAAGATATCGGTTTGTATTGTCGAAGACCGGAATTGGAACTGAAAATGTACCGTGGGCGGTTAGTTGCGAAAAAGGGTAAATACCAGCTTACAAGAGAACAACAGAATCATGTGCTTATGTGGCTGAAGTCTCTTAAGTTTCCGGATGGATTTTCATCGAACCTTGGAAACAAGGTTGACTTGGGTGCACTAAAACTGGTAGGTTACAAGTCACACGACGCACATGTCTTCCTCGAGCGACTCATGCCGATTGCATTCAAGGGGTTTTTACCAAACCAAATCTGGGAAGCTGTATCCGAGCTATGTATGTTTTTCCGAGATATATGTGCATCTGCACTTCAGACTGAGCGAATGGAACATTGGCAGAGCAACATAGCAATCACACTGTGTAAGCTGGAGACAATATTCCCCCCTTCATTTTTCGACTCTATGGAACACCTACCAATTCATTTGGCTGATGAGGTCCTACTTGGCGGACCAGTACACTACCGGTGGATGTATCCGTTTGAGCGTTTCATATACCGTCTTAAACAATTGGGACAAAAGGGGAACAGAGCTGAGGTGGAAGCCAGTATCGTTAACGCATACATACAGCTGGAGACTTCGTATTTGGGATCCGACTACCTAGATCTGGGCTTAATAACGACCGGCGTACACCTGC
Organism: Rhodiola kirilowii; assembly: GCA_033675215.1. NCBI lineage: Eukaryota > Viridiplantae > Streptophyta > Magnoliopsida > Saxifragales > Crassulaceae > Rhodiola > Rhodiola kirilowii. The sequence goes on from CM066199.1 coordinate 23,533,669, forward strand.
AACGAAATGAAGTAGCGACATCAGATTTCGAAGATCCCCATATTTCTATTTACAATTATCCGGGAGTCGGCGGCAGAATAATTAAACGCAGGGTATTAGACAGCATGGAATTTAAAAAAGCAACTCATTACACATTTAGCAACACGCCCGAACTGGAACAATATTTGGCGTTTTATGAGACAGACTTAAGACAAAGACACCCGCGATTCACGGATGCACAAATATACAATGGTATATTAAATGGATTTCCAGAATGGTTGTGTTCCCATGTAAGTGTAATTACCATGAAATTAAATTCGTTTCATTACGTGCAGCAAATTAAAATGTACTTGTACTTACATGTTTATCCATATTATGTATAGATTTGGGAGCTTGGCGAAACATTAGCACTACCACAGTGGATTCACTACCTGTCCGCTGGATTTCAATCCGACGTTGCATGTTCGGCTACATACAAAGTGAACAATTACAAATTCCATATTGAAAGTCATGGTGAAGGGAGGAACACGGTAAACAGCCATGTTTACGTGAAAGGAACGGAGGGTACACACTACTACGGGGTGATTGAAGAAATAATTCATATGAGATGTAGAACCAACCATCGCCTAAAGGTTGTCTTGTTCAAGTGCCGTTGGTACGACCCTGGGTTTGTTAGGTCATACCCATCCAACGGAGTTGTCATCGTGAACACTCAGAGACCCTACCGCAGTTACGACCCTTACATTCTTGCCCAGCAAGCGGTGCAAGTTTACTATGTGACGTTTCCGGGATTAGCTGGACAAAATAATCAGGGTTGGGTTGCAATTTGTCCTGTGAAACCAACAAACGCAATCGACATGGAGGTAGCAAATGTTCCGTTCCAAGATGAGGGCGAAATGGGATCAGAAATGCCTGTATTGGTTAACGTAGACGAATCCTTAGCGAACCTCGCTGATGATGAGGTTTACGAGTACGACACCGAAGAAGACGTCAACAACGAGCACGTTGCTGATAATCCAGATACCGATGAAGAGTCCGACGAATCGTCGTGAGTGAATCGAGATATTCCAATTAAATCCCGGCCGATGTAATTTATTTACTTTTTGAGTAAACTGCAAATCAGTTATTAAATAATTATGGGGAGGTTTTGTCACTATTGGTGATCACTAAATTCAGGTACTAGTAATGCAAATGCCTTCGAGAAATAAACAAAACCAAAAAAACTAAATACAAATGGCTCGAACATTTCGTGTCATTTATTTTTCTGAAAAATGAATGTACATTAACAGCGCTTTATTTATAAGTGCTGTTGCAGTACACAACATATGACAACGTTTAAAATGTAAAGCGCTATCATATGTTACGAAATACAGCGCTTATTTTTAAAAGCGCTGTCATATTTTATTAAACACAGCGCTTATCTATAAAACAGCTGTCGTTTGTAATTTTATTTATTTGTAATGCAAATGCCTGGCAAAAAGAAACAAAAGCAAAACAATTAAATAGAACTGGCTCGGACGTTTCGTGTAATTTATTTTTCTAAAAAATTAATGTATATTAACAGCGCTTTATTTATAAGTGCTGTTGTAGTACACAACATATGACAGCGTTTAAGCTGTTAACCGCTATCATATGTTAATAAATACAGCGCTTTTTTGTAAAAACGCTGTCATATGGCTGTCTAAAAAAAAACCCGCCGGATTCGCCCGCTTAGACATTTAGGTTAATTTTGACTAAATTAGACGATTGCTTTTCATTTGCACGAATTGAAATTACATGCGCTGGAAAACCCTCAGTATCCTTCGTCGACTTCTGCAACCGATTGCTGCCGATTCCATAAGCAAGCTTCGTTGCTCAGGTATGTAATAGGCACCGTTTTTCTCCTGTCAGCTTCTCGTCGCAACTTCGGATACTCGAAGTTGATTTGTATGTCGCGGTATTGTTTGTTTGTTTGTTCGAACCCAGATTGTATATTTTTTTTGGAAACTGATATGCGCGTGTGAAGTGGTAAGAAGACAATTTGTTTGTTCGGCGTTTGTTCTATTTGTGTTTGTGACCGCGTTCTGAAATCCAATGCTCGAACTGTTTGTGTTACAAATTAGGTGTCATTAATTGCTCAGGTATGTGATATATAGCTATAGCTCATCGTAGTCATGGTTCAATGTCGGCTTCAACGTCACACTTGTGATACGATTTGGTTTATATTGAAATGTTGATACAATTTGTACTTTGGTGGCAGGGTAAATGGGACCATCAAAGCGCAATGCACAAGGCAAAAAGAAAAACGTGGCTGGTAGAGGTAATGAGAGTTCATCACAAACGCGACTAACTGACGTACGCCAACCAAGACAGTCGAGTCAAAACATGCAACCCCACCATTCGATTGAACAGGGAATGTACAGCCATTGTGTTCCGGTTCAGGATCATACCCCTGCGAGACAAGGGGGTGAGTACAGGGAACGTACACCGGCCTCAACCGAGGACACACGTCCAAGTCCAGATGATTACAGACCTTCTATGAATGTACCGGACCCTATCTTGGAACATATGGATGAGGACAGACCATTACCAGAAGTGGATGCTTACAACTTCGAGGAAATCATGGATATGATTGGGGGGAACAGGGAGGTTGGCCAGGATGCTGAAGAAGTGGCCTCACCTTCGGCAAGTGATGACGATCAGGATGATGCAGTTTGGCCCGAGTTCGTTAGAGGAGGGACTTCGGCCGGTGGTGGTCCAAGTGAGGAGACACCGTTGGGTTCGATGCCATATGATACTCGACCTTGGATCACTCCAGCTGGGGATGACAAGTGAGTACCTTTTATAGGGCAAACGTTATGCAGTTTGTTTAAACTAACGTGAATATAAATATTATACCTTGTTGCATCTCCAGCTTTGACCCCCCTTGCGCTGTCAACAAAATCGGTCTTCAATGTATGGGACCTGGATTTAAAGTTGGTTGGACGACAATGAGGACGTGTGATCCACAAGCTCCGGTGAAGTGGTTTCGACACTTCAAGGTAATGTAAATTAAAATTATAGTACTTGCATAATTTATGGTTATTTTGTTTTGAATTGCATATGATTTATGTTTATATAAAACATATTCGTAACACAACTATGTAATGTATATGTAGAGCTTGTACCGGTGGGATCCGATTCACACCGACCAAATTGAGGCCAACTTCAGGAAGAAGGCGGCTAAGATTCTACAAGATACATGGAGAGGTTTACGAACCGGTGCAACTAAAGGGCCAAAATGGCTGACGCAAGATCACATAGATGCGGGGAGGGCTCGATTTAACACGGACCCAGCATTCATAGCCCGCAGTGAAAAGAACAAGCAAACTTATTCTGCCCAGCTTGCCAGAAACGGCCCAGCAGTGCACCACGCATTTGGGTCTAGACCAGCACACTTTCACGTTGCTAAGCTGGTAATACATACTATTTTAGAATAATTCAAGTAGCAGTATAATATGTTATAACACATTTTATCGTTAAATTTGCAGGAAAAAGATAATAAAAGACAAACGTTGCTAACTGATATATTTGACAAGAAATATAAGCGGAAAGATGGGAGCTATATGATACCCGACGCGGATAACAAAAGGGTATACACGTTATCGAATTACATTTGTTTATTTAATTTGTTGTTTTTATTATATTATGTAATGACTATTGACAACTAATATGTTTGGGACTTTCACTACAATTTATTTGTTTGGGACTATCATTGTAATACCATCATTACATTTGTTTGGGACTTTCACTACAATTTTTTTGTTTAATTTGTACAAATGTGCAGAAACAACTTGAAGATGCTCAGGCTCTGGTCCTGAAGGATCGGGTTGCGGGTGAAAGGGTACCGGATGAGAAGCTGGTAGAGGCCGCTGCAACTGTCATGGGAGTTCACCCGAGGTCGGGGATACCATATTTGTATGGTCCTGCAGCCACATTAGTGTCGGACAAGTTCTCTTCGACGGGTACTCAGTCGTGTGCGAGCTCGCACAGAGCAAGGGACCAATCATCGGTCGACTCCACTCAGGAGCTGATGCCGCGTTTAGAGCGCATGGAATCCCGACAGGAGGCTGAATTGAGACGCATAGAAAAGGAACGGGAGGATGATGTGAGGCGAATGGAATCCCGACAGGATGAACTGAAGGCCAGCATGGAACGGATGATGGAAATGCAAGCTGCTATGATGAGGATGCTCACTACTCCCGGATACCAGCCGACCTCCAGTCGAAGCCCGGATGGAAACGACCCTACTATTCGTAATCAGGGATCGAATGAAGAAAACCGCACATTATAATTTTGTTTTAGTGTTCTTTGATATATTTATTTGAATCGTCATTTTAATCATTTTTATTTCGAATATGGTAAATTAAAATTTCGAATTTTTTGTTTTTTTTATTTTAATCATTACAATTTCGAATTTTTGAGTTTTTTATATGATATATGAGTTTTTTAATCGGAATTCAAATTAAAATATGAAAATTAAAAATTGTGCCGGAATAGGAACGGTATCTAAACGGAGAATATAACTGACGGAATGGTGATGTAATCTAGACGCTGGTGCAATACACGCTAATGCGATGGAAAGCCGACGACCATATGAATGCCGTGATAACGACGGAAATGTCACGCCAGTGTAAGTAACGTAAATGAGGCGAAATATGGACGACAGTTTTTATTGATGGAAGTAAAGCGTAATATTGACGGAATTTATGCATGGCGTGATAACGACGGAAATGTCACGCAGGGCTAAGTAACGTAAGTGAGGCGAAATATGGACGGCAGATTTATTGATGGAAGTGAAGCGGAATAATGACGGAAAATATTCTTAATGGAATATGGACGGAATTAGGATGGAAAATTAAAAAGGCGTAATGTTGACGGAAAATATACGCAGAAAATTGCCGACGGAAATGTGTTGGAATATGGACGGCACAGAATATACCGAAATTTAGACGGTTTTTTAACGGCTTATTTCAACGGACGAATGACGGAAACAAAACGGAAATATCTTAAACGAAATTATGCCGGACTGTCGACGGTACAGACCCGAAAGATAACAACGAAATGTCGACGGAATTATTTTTCCGTCGGGAAAATTTCCGTCACCATTTTTATTGAAGGAAAGTTGACGGAATTTTAACTTTTCCCGTCAACATTCCGTCACCCTTCCGGCTTTTTTTTGATGTCGGAAAATTCAGCCAAATTAGTAGTGATAGCAATGCTCCATCGAGGGGTGATTCTGCAGAGGTCCTTTTCCCATCCTCCTTTGAGCTTCTTCATTGATCGCATAGTTTGCTGCGACTTGCTCATTGATTAAGGGGCAAAGTCGGGAAAGCCTCATGAGGCTTGGTTCTGCCTCGTTATGTTGGTTCGTGAGGAACTGATCGTAGATAGTTTCAGCTGCCTGGGTAATGATAGTCGGGTATGGATTGGGCAGTTCGTCAATGGTGTTCTGGACTCCTACTTCGTTGCTTCCGGTGCTTTCCATGTCTGATTCTTCTGATGGTTCAGGAGTCTCTTCTGACTGCTCAGTAGTTTCTTCTTTGTCAGCCTCAGGATCAGCTTCTTCTATCTGCATTTCCTCATCAGTTTGGGGTACTCGTCTTGTGGCAGCGGCCAGGCCGATTATAAGGTACCACATGTCTGCAATGGTGAAGTTTGTGGCAGACCTTCTCATAGCTTCGTTAACTCTTCCCAGCTCTTCGGACCTCATCCCACGAAGAAATTTTTGGAGAAGAACTTTCTTCGTAAATCCATGGTGCGGGCAGCTTGAGACGATGGCATCGTAGTTCATGTAGTATTCGTCCAAAGTCTCATCCCAGGATTGATGAAGGCACATGATCTTCTCACGGGTTTCTTGGCGTAAAGATGGTGGGGAGAATTCCTTCAGGAATGGAACGCAGAGATCTACAAAACGTTCTGCACTACTAGCGGTGGATGTGTAATACCATATCGTGGCGAAGTCGGTTAGAGAGAATTTGAAGCATTTCAGCTTAAATTCCTCTAATACTTCGTTCTCAGGTTTGATGTGGTGGCAGACGTGGTGGAAGTTTTGGCAGTGCTGTACTGGGTCTTCTCCCTCCGTTCCTCCGAACAGGGGCAGATATCACGTTGTCCATGCATGCGTAATGGGTAGTGACATAGGGAAATAATAATAATAAAAAAGGGAAGGGAAAGAACAACTATCCGACGACTGATTCCCCGGCAACGGCGCCAATTTGACAGATCGCTCGTCGTCAAAGCGATTTGTGCAAATAAATTTATAATAGTCCGCTACTCGCAACTATACTACTGGGTAGTACTTGGTAAGTAGGGGTCGAACCCAAGGGAATCAGTGGGATAGTCGTTTTTTGAGGGGGTTTATCCAGCGAGAGAGCGTGTTTTAGGTTGGTTGTTTGGTTTTAAAGCTACCAGCTAATTGATTGGTTGGTTGGTTGATTTTAGGACTGGAAAATAAATTACAATTTTACAATTAAAGGAAAGCATTCGGTTTCAGGGGCCTTGAATTATATCCTGTTTATCATGGACTTTTAGTGACTCTACTAAGTATTCCAACGGTGTATCAAGGTCATTCCAAGCACTCGATTTGCGTACACTGTCTAGCCTATTCCAACGACGTAGAGCACTTATTCTATTTAGACTAATACTCCATTCCCGGTTATATTAGCCTATGTGCATCCATTTGATCAATCATTCCCGATCAACCAAATGGTGTTTAAGATGAGTCAAACTTCTCAGATAAGCTTTGTGACAGGTCGTCGTTGGTACCTGCAAATTTAAATTTAAATTTCCTTGCGAGAGACTAGTGTAGCGGCAAGCAAGGATCGAACCATAGAGAGCTAGATTGGTTACTACTTTGTTCTGAAAGAGAGAAACAAGAAAATTGGGTGAGAGTAAAGGTTAGTGAACAATAGCAAGTCACGAAAATAAGAGAGATGTATCAATCAGAGAAGATATTCAGGTTAGGGTTTTCTTCAATTGTGACTAAGTTTATCCTTGATTTCTAAATATTTATTCTTGCCTTCTTAAGGTTACTCCTGGTCAGGTTATAACCGTTTAATTCTAGCAAACCTAATACTCCTGGTCAGGTTATATTAGGTTTAGTGCAACTACTTATTCTAACGGGTCAGTATCAAATAAGCAGTGAATAGATAGTAAGTATTACTAGGTTAAGTTGTACCCTTTCAGATCTCCCCTTAACCTAATAATTCAAACTGATAATTTGCACAAGAACTAAATAGAATGCAAGAATAATAATGAATAACAGAATCTCAAAACATCGTCACAATTATTCAACCCTAACCCGAATAATCGGTTTAGTTACACATACTCATGAAGAACAATGCAAATAATAAAAGGGAACAAGAAACTTCACAAATAACCGAGGGAATGAAAACTGAGTCACGGACGAGTGCTGGCCGAGTCACGGCCGTGCAAGGCTGAGTCGGGCGGAGCAGATGGTGGACGTGTGGCTGAGCTACGGCCGTGGCAAGGAGGAGATGGGCGGCGGACGTGGTGTAGAGAGGGGAGTTCGAATGGAACTTGTGTGTTGTGTATTATGGCTTGTATGCTCCTCCTTATATAGAGTTTTGAGAAACCCTAAAGTTCCCAAAATAAGCCAAAAGATAATCATGGAAATATTTCCATAATAATCTTTGCTTTATCTTCAAGCCACCTTGATCTTCTAGATGATTCCAAAACCCTAGATGTAGTTTGCCCTAATTTCACATTGATTTGGGCCGAAATTACTGTTCACGGCCGGAGTTACTGTTCACGGCCCAAAAACACTGTTCACGGCCGGAGTTACTGTTCATCCGAGGACACTGTTCATCCATTCTGCGCATCTGTTTTGACTTCGGCTCTCGATTTGACCTTCCAAACGACCTTGGATGCTCTCGGTGTGAACTAGAGAGTTGTAGGGAATTGAGTCAGCTACGCAACACCATGTAGCTCGTATTTTTCGGATCATCGGTGCATTCTCAGTCCTCCGGCGAAGCTCCAAAGGTCAATCTGCCATTGTGATGTTTTTGGCATAAAATGCCGTCTTTTATGCACGTTTCCTCCTAGAGCTTCCGAAACACCTGAAATACAAAACCATACTAAAAAGTAACTGTTCGCATACAAAAGTATCGGAATTGATGGGTTTTAATGACTCGATGAGTCGTATAAATACGGCTCATCACTTTGCCATTCCAAGCATCCACTTATCTGTACAAGTTTACGAACCCCGCTGTAGAGTTTTGCCATTCCAAGCATCCACTCTACCTTGGACGTTCTAACCGAATATATGGCACATAGAATAAGTTTTGAATACTAAGGAGAGACGCTAAGTTAATAGTCTAAAACATTTTATAATACAAGTCCACCCCTTCTACCGAATGAGGTGTTTAGCTACTATTCATCGCGCTAAACATTATAACTAAGGAAATAAAATAGTTGAATAAATACTCAAAATAATACTTACAACCGTTGAAGCGCCAAGGGAGCTATCCTTTATTTCCAAAGCCAAACTTACAAATACATAACTTAGAGAGAGAAGTGAATTTTACAAGTGAGGTGGTTATGAAAATGAGGGGAGGAGCTCCTCCTTTTATAGCCATGGAGGGTGGAGATGGAGGGTGGTGATGGTTGCATGTGGAGGCCATCCATGTAGGACGAGAATGGAGGGTGGAGGAGCCACCACATGTCTTTTGATCCAAGGGAGGAGGAAGGAGGAGCAAGGAGGAGGAGACATGTGGAGGAGCCAAAAGCCGCCGGTCAAGGGAGGAGGAGCCGCCGGTTGCCGGTGGTGGAAGGGGAGGAGCTCCTCCCTTGGTCACCTCTTCAACAAGTGGCCGGTCACTTTGGTCCAATGTGAATTTTGTGCAGTCTTTTCACAAAACTGTCAATGTGTTTCTTCCCCGGACTGTCTTGATTCCTCTCCTGATTCTTCTGATTAATTTGTTATGAGTGCTTCAACGTCAGGATCCTTGATGTTTCTTCAGTCGGCATATGATCTTGACCTTGGATTGACTCGTAACATCTTTTCTGCTCTAAAAGCTCCTCTTTAGTGTGTATTCTCTCTAAGCTCTGAATTACCTTGCAAAAATATATCTACACTAACAAACAAAAGTTAAATAGACAGAATGTCTAATTAAGGGGGTTATACTGTGTTTATGATTCGTATAATTTTGGTCCATCACACACCGTCTAGTCTTTTGCAAGACAAAGAACTCTTGTTCTAGTATGTGCATCCATTTGATCATCATTCCTGATAAATCAAATGGTGTTTTAAAGAGGTTGACTTCCACAGATAAGCTGTGCTCTTCCGAGCCTCCACTTATCCACGGAAGATCACGAACCCATGGCAGAGCTTTGCTCTTCCGAGCATCCACTCAGCCAATGGAATTCTGACCTAATATAAGGCACCTAGAACAAGTTGAACACAAAGAGGCACTAAGAGAAGGGTCTAAAACATTGTATGATACAAGTACACCCCTTCAACCAAATGAAGAGTTTAGCTACGAATATCCGTGGAACAGGACATCATAGCTATGTACTTGAAAAAAGTAAAGGTTTTTGAAAGACAGTAAAGTAAAGTTTTCGAAAGTAAAGACAGGAAAGTAAAGTTGCTGAATTGAAAAGACAGTAAAGTAAAGACGAGAATACTTACAAAAACCGTGAGAGTGCTAAAGATCAAGCTTTGATTCCAAAGTAAAGCGATTACAAGGATGGTGCTCACAAGCTAGAGAGCTTCTCTCACTAACTATGGAATGGTGGAGGATGGTTTGGAATGAGATGCATTTTCAAGGAGAAGAGGTCTCCTTTTATAGGCATGGAGGAGCCATGAGATCACAACACTTGTCATAAAATGGGAGGAGGCTTCAAAAGCCATCGGGGTGAGTCACCATGGAGGAAAGGCGCCGGCTAGGTGGAGGAGAAGGAGAGGTGAAGAGCTTTAGCCGCCGGCCATAGGTGGCAAGGGAGTGGGCGGGTGTGTTTTGTAATCTTTTCCAAAAGCCATCGGTCCTTTCAGCTCCGGTCTGACTCTGGTTGCCCTTCGGTTGGATTTGTTTTGAGTGATTCCACGTCCGGTTCTTGAAAGTCGGAATTTGGTCGTGACCTGGAATGACTCGTAATTCATTTTCAGCTTTAAAACTCCTCCTTAGCCTGTATTCTCTCTAGACTTCAAAATACCCTGTAGATAAATATCGAAACTAACAAGCAAAAGTTAAATAGACAAAAGAGTCTAATTTGGTGGGTTTAACTGTGTTTATGAATCATACAATTATGGTCCATCAGATCACCCCACACTTTTAGTTGTTCGTCCCGAACAATGCTTTTTAAAGGGCGGCACACATAATCCAAGTAAACTTTTTAAATATGAAAGTGAGACCATGGGACTAGATTTATCTTAATTCATGCATTACTTACTTATTACCAAACTAAACCGTGTAAATACTTAGAAAAACTTGATACTTGTACCTTGACGGAGCCCACCACACTGTCGTTAAGGTGCTGTGTTCTCTGTGCAAAAGCAAATTTGTATTCCGCTACTCGTGACCTTACTACTGGGTAGCAAGTGGTAAGTAGGGGTCGAACCCAAGGGAATTAGGGGGATAAGCTATTCTTTGCGGGAATTTTACAGCGAGGGAGCGTGTTTTAGGTTGATTGAGGTTTTAGTGCGGAAAAGTAAGTGATTGGTTGGTTGGTTTTGGTTTTTAGTGCGGAAAAGTAAATGACAGAAAAGTAAAGTACTGAAAATAAAAGTAGAAGACTTACAGCGGGTGATGCGTGATTGGCAAGCCTTCCGGAACGTCAGCAGTTGATAATACAGTTTATACTAAAATTGAAAGTAAGTGCAAGGGGTTTTTTAAATCTAAGGAAAGCATTCGGTTTCTGGGGCCTTGTATCATAGCCTGTTTATCATTGACCTTTAGTGATCCTTTTAAGTATTCAAAAGTGTATCAAGGCCATTTAAAGCACTCGATTTGCACACACCGTCTAGCCCATTTCAAGGTCGTAGAGCACTTGTTCTATTTAGACTAGCACCCCATTTCAAGGTATACTAGCCTATGTGCATCCATTTGATCAATCATTTCCGATCAAACCAAATGGTGTTTAAAAGAGGTCGAACTCCTCAGATAAGCTTTGCCATTTCAAGCATCCACTTACCCGAGTATGTTCACGAACCCCCACGGAAGAGTTTTGCCATTTCAAGCATCCACTCAACCTTGGAAGTTCTGGCCTAATATATGGCACATAGAACAAGTTTTGAATAAAAAGAAGAGGCACTAAAAAGATGGCCTAAAACATTTTATGATACAAGTACACCCCTTCAACCGAATGAAGAGTTTAGCTACGAATATCCATAGAGGTGGATACCATAGCTAAGTACTTATGGTTTTTGAAAGACAATAAGTAAAGGAAAGGGGTGAGTACTTCAAGAACCGACAAGAGTACTCAAGAATAGTAAAGACAAGCTTGAGTACTACAAGAACCGACAAGAGTACTCAAGAGCGAACTATAATACTCAAGAACCAACAGGAGTATTATAGATTGAAAACCAAACTTACAAAGTGCCAAATTTCTAGAGAGAGAAGTGTTTTGTGAATTTGAGGTTATGATTTACAAAGGGGGAGGCATGAATTTATAGCCTAAGGGAGGAGGAGGATGTGGTGGAGAGGAGGACACATGGCAAGCCATCCATGGCTTGTCAAAAGCCACCGGTTGCCGGTTGAAGGAGGAGGAGCCGCCGGTTGTGGAGGGGGGAAGGAGGGAAAGCCACCCATGAGTCATCCCTCCCCTTAAAGCCGCCGGTCACTTTGAAGGAAAGAGTGAGTTTTGTGAGGTTTTGTGATGTTTTCACAAAACTATCAGTCCATTTCTGCCCCGGACTGACTCTGGTTGCTCTTCGGTTTGATTTGTTTTGAGTGATTCCAAGTCAGGATCTTGAGATTTCTTCAGTCGGCATCTGGTCTTGACCTTGGAATGACTCGTAATATATTTTCTGCATAAAAACTCCTCCTTAGCGTGTATTCTCTCTAGGCTCCAAAATACCCTGTAGATAAATATCAGAACTAACAAGCAAAAGTTAAATAGACAAACAGTCTAATTTGGTGGGTTTTACTGTGTTTATGATTCGTATAATTATGGTCCATCATACCTTCGCGCCGAGATGCAAATTAATTTGGATGTTTCGGGAGATAGTCCTTTTCAGGCTCCTGGACTGCATTCTCGGGATCGCCTCGCACTATATGGTTTCCTTGTAGCTTTTTCTAGCACGTGATTCGGTTCGGGTTTCATTGAGTTGAGCACTTTGATTTCTTTTTGGCGAGGGACAGCTTCTGTAGTGAATCGGCCTTTGGCCTTTGATATTGAGTTGGAGTTTCTTCACTTTTGTTCGGTTAAAACCTTCACAATTTTGGCCTTTGGCCTTTGATTAGCTTCTTTGAGCTTTTGCTTTTTTGTGACTTGCTTGTCCATTTTCTCAGCCTTTCTTTGGGAGGTCCAATCATTTCCCGTGAGCATATAGAAATACCTCCCCGCTCTTTCTCATCCTCGCCGTTTCGTGCGGGTCAAGATGAGGGTCGCTCATCTATTTTCCCGGCTACTGGGAATAGAGATAGGACGGTTTGATTCCCGTCCTGCCTCTTGCATAAACGCTGCACGGCGGAGATGACTTCAATCTTCACTAAAACCCGAACTGCAGCCTCCACTGACTTCGAAAACCATATAGTTAGATTCGATCCTTCGAGTGCTTGCCAAGCCTCTCTAGGGCATTATTCTATCAACTCCACATCCCCTGTATATCTCAGCACAAAGGGACAAATGAGAAGTTACATCCTAAGTTTTGAAACAGTTGAATTTTCACAAGGTAAATGCATGAATTTAGATCTATCTTTTTCACATTCTCAAGTTCATATTTTCAAAAAGATAATATTAAGGGAAAAGGAAAAGGAAAAGTGATGGACCATAATTGTATGCATCATAAATACAGTTAAACCCACCAAATTAGACTGTTTGTCTATCTAACTTCTACGTGTTAGTCCCGAAATATTTCCACAGGGCAATTGAGAGATAAAAGTGAAAACACGCTAAGGAGAGGATTTTATGCTGAAAAGATATCAAGAGTCAATTGAAGGTCAAGATCAAGCACTGAACGAAGAAATCTCAAGATCCTGACGATGAATTACTCAAATTAAATCAAAATGAGGAATTATCAAAGACAGCCTGGAGTGAAATTGGACTGATAGTTTTGTAAAGACAGTACAAAACCGTCAAGACTCATCCATGTACAAGGATGACCGGTGGCTTTAGGAAGAAGGATGAGTCACTAGGTGAAAAGGATGACTCATGGGTTGCTCCTCCCTTTCCTCCTCCATGGTGACCGGCGGCTTCCCCCTCACAACCACCCTCCTCCACTCTCCTCCCTCCAAGTGGCGGCTCCTCCTTCCTCCTCTCCAAAAGCCACCGGTGGCTTTGAGCTCCACCACAAGAAGATGACAAGTGGTGGCCTCTCCTCCACATGCTCCTCCCCTCCTCCTCCACCCTTGGATGCAAATGCACATGGCTCCATCTCCACCCTTCATCCTCCTCCTCCTAGCCTATAAATATGAGAGCCCTCCTCCTCATTTGTATAATCAATCCATACACAAAACACTTATCTCTCCAAGTTTGGTTACTTTGTAAGTTTGTTCGGTTTATGAAATAATACTCCTGTTTGTTCTTGAGTATTATACTATAGAGAATACTCCTGTTGGTTCTTGAGTATTCCACCCCTTTCCCTCTTACTGTTTTCAAAAACCCCCGAGTATTTAGCTATGGTATCCACCTCTATGGATATTCGTAGCTAAACTCTTCATTCGGTGGAAGGTATTTTCTTGTATTATATAATGTTGTAATATCTTTTAGTTTCATTTCTTTGTATTCAAAACTTAATCTATGTGCCATTTATAGTCAGAATTTCCAAGGTGGAGTGGATGCTACGAAATGGCAAAACTCTTCCGTGGGGTTCGTGAACATACTCGGGTAAGTGGATGCTACGAAAGGGCAAAGCTTATCTGAGGAGTTCGACTTATCTAAAACACCACTTGGTCAATCGTAACTGTGAGATCAGGTGGATGCACAGAAGGCTAAGATACTTCGAAAGGAGGAATTAGTCTGAAGTAGAACAAGGGTTGCTTTAAACGATGTTGCAAGTCTTGCGCTACGAAAGGGCCTCGATTCATCTTTGAATACTTAGAAAAGTTACAAACGGTTTATTATATACATGTTATAATACAAGAGTACCTGAAACCGAATACTTTCTTTCAATCACAAAAACCCCCTGTATTTACTTTCCTAGTATAACTGTCCCGATCAACCACAACCATCAACCGCTCAACAATCGGAGGAATCGCAATCACGCATCACCCACTGTAAGTCTTCTAACCCTTATCTCTTTACTTCCAGTATTTACTTTCAGTATTTAATTTCAGTATTTACTTTTCCGCACAAAAAACCCAAAAAACCAAAAACAGTAGTTTAATTACTCGAGCTAAAATCTCAATCATCCTAAAACACGTCCCTGTTAGTAAAAGAACAACGTATCCCCCTAATTCCCTTGGGTTCGACCCCTACTTACCACTTCTACCCAGTAGTCGCGAGTAGCGGACTTTATAAATTTATTAGTACAATTTGCTCTGACGACAAGCGAATTGTCAAAAAGCATGTCAATTAACTATGTACAAAGGCGGTTCTCACCCCACACTTTTGAACGAAGGCGTGCCTCACAGCACGGATTAGTTCAAAAGTCATGCAAGCAAATATTTACAGAAAAGGTGAGAATGTTTTAAGGCAAAAAACTTAAAAAACTGAAATTAAATGACTGAAAGTAAGATAGGTGTCGGGTTACCTCCCGACCAGTGCATTTGTTTAACGTCGTTAGCTCGACGGTACCTCAATTAGGGATCATAAGTTCGGATCCCATGGGTGTGTGAGGTCAAACTTCTTCTCGGCTGCCCTTTTGATTTGCCCAAAGAACACATATGGCAGCGGGCTCAGTTCTGCTCTCCCTTGATCCGGAGGCTTCTTTTTCACATATCCCCGAGAAGGCGAGGACTCCTTGACCATAGCTGCTGGTCCATCAAGTCGAGCTCTCTTGTTCCTCCTTCCCGGCTTCCATTCCTTTGGCCCATGTCTTGGCCGCTTTTTCATGTCTGAACGGTCGACATCTTTGCGGGTTTGGAAGTTCAGTCTTTTGCCATGTGACCTCAAGCATGCGCCCTTGCTAACCCTCTTCTTTGTGGCAGAGATGATTGGCCGTCCTTGGTCCTTACACTTTTTAAGAGGCTCTTCTTGGCTTGTGACGAGTTGGAGCTCCTTCGTTGGCTGTTTTGGCTCATGCTTCTCCTCCAACTCGCCTAGCACTGCATCATCATCGATCATCTCATCTCTGGTGGCCGTGATTTTCATAGAACATGAAGGGTTAAGCAGGGGCTTCTCGGCCATAAGGACAGGGCCTTTCTCGAGCAGCTCTTCAGTGAGGACCGGGCCTGCCGTGATTTTCTCGGTCAGTTCGGCAGTGAGGTCCGGGTATATCTTGACTGGTTTGGTAGTGAAGTCCGGAACTTCCTCGGGTGCTTTTTTAGCGAGGTCCGGGACTTCATTTGGCTCATCAAGTAGGGCTAGGACTTCCTCGGGTAGATTGGTGATGAGGAAATGGCTCGGGCGCTGGTCGACCGCATCGGTAATGAGGACCGGGCTTGTCTCGGGTGCTTCGACAGTGAGGACCGGGCCTGTCTTGGCCGGTTCTTCTTCGGTCATTTGTGAGTCCTCATCCTCTGTCGGCTCCGTGGGCTCCAATATTGACTCCTTTAGAGCCGCCTCCACATCCATTACTGCCCTTGTACTGATGTCTCCTTCTGGATTTGCTACGGGCAAGCTTGTAATGGGTGTGGTGTCGG
The DNA here is from genome assembly GCA_033675215.1 of Rhodiola kirilowii. NCBI lineage: Eukaryota > Viridiplantae > Streptophyta > Magnoliopsida > Saxifragales > Crassulaceae > Rhodiola > Rhodiola kirilowii. The sequence continues at coordinate 23,549,592 of CM066199.1, forward strand.
GCTCGTTTTGCACTGAGTCCACTTCCATCGTCGGTGCTTCATCATCCATTTGGTGCATCGGCCCTTGTTTTGTGCTTTCTGCCAAATCGTCTATGAGGTCCCAAGTTTTAGCCATGGTTAGGTTCGAACCCCCCGCCGCATCAAAGAGCCTTTTCAACTCATGTGGCAGCATCCCGCCAAGAAATCTTTGAAGAAGATCGTAGTTGGTGAATCCATGGTGCGGGCAGCGCGAAACGATGACATCGAAGTACGTAGAGTATTCGTCCAAAGTTTTGTCCCGGGATTGCTCAAGGCTGAGAATCTTCTCGCGGGTTTCAAGTCGGAGAGATGGCGGGGAAAACTCTTCTAGAAATTTGGCTCGTAAATCCTCATAATCGCCTTCATAAGCCGCACATGAGTAATACCACTCTATTGCCGAGTCAGTTAAAGAAAATTTGAAGCATGTCAGCTTAAACTCCTCTAATGTCTCGTTCTCAGGTTTCATGTGGCGGCAGATGTGGTGAAAATGTTGGCAATGTATCACAGGGTCTTCTTCAATGGTACCTCCGAATTGGGGGAGGCATCTAAGCATTTTAAACATAAGGTTGCTGCCCCCATTTTTCCAAGGTTCTATGTCGTAGTATGAAGACATGGAGAATTATGTACAACAGACAAAAGAACAACTATCCATTTGCTAAGTCCCCGGCAACGGCGCCAATTTTGACGGAGCCCACCGCACTGTCGTTGTGGTGCGATGTTCTCTGTGCAAAAATAAATTTATATCTCCGATACTCGCGACTTAACTATTTTGGGTAGTAAGTGGTAAGTACGGGTCGAACCCAAGGGAGTCAGGTGAATAGTTGTTCTTTCGAAGGGGGGCTTAGATAAAGCAGTTGGGGGGTTGGTTTTGGTTTTTAGTACTGAAAGGTAAAGTAACAGTTGATATTGCAATTAAAGGAAAGATTCGGTTTCAGGGGCCTTGTATCATATTTTCGTTTATCATTGACCTCTAATGATCATACTAAGTGTTCAAAAGTGAATCAAGGCTATTCCTAGCACATGACTTGCCACACCGTCTAGTCTTTTGCAAGACAAAGAACTCTTGTTCTAGTATGTGCATCCATTTGATCATCATTCCTGATAAACCAAATGGTGTTTTAAAGAGGTTGACTTCCACAAATAAGTTGTGCTCTTCCGAGCCTCCACTTATCCACGGAAGATCACGAACCCATGGCAGAGCTTTGCTCTTCCGAGCATCCACTCAACCAATGGAATTCTGACCTAATACAAGGCACCTAGAACAGGTTGAACACAAATAGGCACTAAGAGAAGGGTCTAAAACATTGTATGATACAAGTACACCCCTTCAACCGAATGAAGAGTTTAGCTACGAACATCCATGGAACATGACATCATAGCTAAGTACTTGAAAAAAGTAAAGGTTTTTGAAAGACAGTAAAGTAAAGTTTTCGAAAGTAAAGATAGGAAAGTAAAGTTGCTGAATTGAAAAGAAAGTAAAGTAAAGACGAGAATACTTACAAAAACCGTGAGAGTGCTAAAGATCAAGCTTTGATTTCAAAGTAAAGCGATTACAAGGATGGTGCTCACAAGCTAGAGAGCTTCTCTCACTAACTATGGAATGGTGGAGGATGGTTTGGAATGAGATGCATTTTCAAGGAGAAGAGGTCTCCTTTTATAGGCATGGAGGAGCCATGAGATCACAACACTTGTCATAAAATGGGAGGAGGCTTCAAAAGCCATCGGGGTGAGTCACTATGGAGGAAAGCTACCGGCTAGGTGGAGGAGAAGGAGAGGTGGAGAGCTTTAGCCGCCGGCCATAGGTGGCAAGGGAGTGGGTGGGTGTGTTTTGTGATCTTTTCCAAAAGCCATCGGTCCTTTCAGCTCCGGTCTGACTCTGGTTGCCCTTCAGTTGGATTTGTTTTGAGTGATTCCACGTCCGGTTCTTGAAAGTCGGAATTTGGTCGTGACCTGGAATGACTCGTAATTCATTTTCAGCTTTAAAACTCCTCCTTAGCCTGTATTCTCTCTAGACTTCAAAATACCCTGTAGATAAATATTGGAACTAACAAGCAAAAGTTAAATAGACAAAAGAATCTAATTTGGTGGGTTTAACTGTGTTTATGATTCATACAATTATGGTCCATCAAAGTTCCTCAAGAAATCCCTAAGTCGACGAATGTCAAGGCAGCAACAGTGAAACCAAAACCGACTGTGGTGGAAAAGGCGACTGTCCCTAAGAAATCAAAGGCGGAGAAGTCGGTCAAGAATGTGGTGAGTGAGAATGCAGCAAAGGCTAAACGAATTCCTCAATCTATTACTGCTCAAAACCTTAAGGGGACGACTTCTTCAAAACCTGCTTCAAACCAACAACCTGTAAAGAAATCGACACAAGAGGTACTCTCTAAAATCACAAAGAATATTGCTGTGCATAGCCCTAGTGTGCCTAATATTTCTGTAGAGAGTTTGAAGATAGTGTTAGAAAAGCCAAAGGTTGTGGCATCAGTGCAGGGGGAGAGTCGTTCCACTATAGGAACTGTGACTACTCCTAATGTGAAGGGAACCAAAATCAATATGGGGTCTTAAAAGAAGACACCAGTAAAAGAAACTTTCGAGTTGTCAGACGAAAAGTGATTATTTCTGAATTTGAAGAAGACATTTTGGTGATGCAGAGAGAGAGAGGCTGTAGAACAACATGCTGAAATTCCTTATAGAAATGCTCTAAATAAGGCAGACGATGTTCAAGAGAATACGGATATGAATGAGGAATTCGATCTGGAACCTGAAGAGAACATCGAGGAATTCGATGATCAGGAAGAGGTAGAACCTGAGCTAGAAGAATCTGACAGTAAAAAGTAGGATGACGCTCCTAAGGAGAGCGAGGATGGTCAGACTAAAGAAATTGAGGAACAAGTGGAGGTGTCTAATAATGGAGGGGAGGATAACACTAAAAATGAATCAAGCAAGCAGGTTGACTCACTTCAAGAACTGTTTGATGTTGTGGAAGAGTATGTGGAAGAAGAGATGTTTGCTAATGTTGGTTCCAAAGAAGAAGAAGTAAATCAACCAGACCAGGTTAATGAGGATGCCAAGATGAAAGATCAAGCGCATGTTCCAGAAGAAGTGATAGAAAGGACATCTGAGATAGTGGAAGTTGTAACATAGGATGTTCTAGTCTCTGTGGAACCTGCAGGTAAGACAAAACCACCAGTCATGAAAAATAAAGTTGTGATGAAAAAAGCTCCAGAACAGAGAGCACCAACAATGGAAGAAAAGACTATGTCAAGAAAGAGAAAAGCTGCATCATTTACTCAAACCTTCGAACAAGGTGCTGTCAAAGTGGAAATTGCTGGCCAGAAGAAGGATGCTACACCTGTAGCTAAGAAATCCAAGGCAAGTACAGCTACTAAGGGAGCTAAAGGAGAAAAAAAGGGAAAAAGTGTACAGATTGATACATGAGTAGTTGTGGATGATGTCTGGTTTTCCTCGGAGAAGCAAGCCAAAAGATGGGATCTGGTAGTAAAACAAAAGATAGTGGTTGAAAGAGTTCTGGAGGTGGATAAATATACAAGTAAAGAAATTGTGAGCATTATGAAGGAGCTAGACTTGTGGTCGTCTGTAACAATGGCCAAACCGTTTGCTGCTAGTATTGTGTGAGAAGTAATTATAAATCTAACAGAGGCTTTTGCAAACTTTGAGAATGAGTTATATGGAAAGGTAAGTGTGAGAGGAAAGGAGGTCATCCCCTAGAACCCATTAACGATTACTATGGAGTAGAGGGAAGAGAGGTGAGTCTGAATGAACCCGACTGACAGAAGATTGCAGAGTCCATCACAGCCTATGTTTGTTCAAGGTGGCACAAGTTAACTATCCCGGTTATAGAGCTATCGTCAAAACATTCATTGCTACATAGTAAAGCAGTGCATAACTGGTTGCCAAATCATTATCGCACGCCGCTCAGACATTCCATTGGGCCAGCTTATATTTAATCAGATTGCATCGCATGTTTCCTCTATCAAATGAAATCATCCGATTGGTTTTCCATCTCTTATCTTCCAACTTGTGCTAGCTCAAAATTTGGACATCAAGACAAGTCAGGACAAGACGATAGGTGCACCAAAGGTGTTCTTGGCTTACTATAAGCATTTCACTTGGAAACACACCCTGCATCTGGAACAAGATGCACCTGAGATGGTTAAGAAGAAGCCTTTTGAACAGACTCTGCGTGAACTGAATGCTGAAGTAACTGCTGCTACTCGCAGAAAGGCAATTTTGCATCTTGAAGAGGAGCTAGTTGATGTGAATGAAAGAATACTCTTTATGGTGATGAGGAAAAAGAAAATCACAAGTCTGTTGGTAAAGATGAGGTATCTGGAGGAGACTGAAGAAGATGGTCCAGATGATGATGACTCGGACTACTGCACTCATGGTGATCATCCTGCCCCTACTACAAATTTGTTAACTTTTTGCTAATTGTGCTATCGTTAAACTTGAACTATTGCTATTGTTTTTACCCTCCTTGACACTTTGTGGCAAAAAAGGGGGAGTAGTTTTTGAGAGTTTAAAATCTCCTTAAAAGATTCGTATGTGCTTGAAATTTTGGGAGTTTGAAATTTCATCAAATATTCATTTGGTAGCAATTTATTGTTAGCACAGCTTCAGAGTTTGAAGTCTCCTTCAAAGATTCAAATGTAAAAGTAGTACAGGTAGATGTTTTGCCAAAAATGACAAGGGGAGATTGTTAGATTTAGTGGCATGTGTTTTGGCAAAACTCTGTGAAGATGTTCAAGTTGTTGGACAAGGAGGAGTTTAAGGCAGAGAAACACAACCGACGTAAGACAAGACTGATGCAGCAAGAATGTTTCCTAATTCAGATTTGGCAAGTCGGCGCTGCATATATTGAAATGACGATACACATCTTGGAGTCGGTTGAGATTTATTTGGGAATATTTACGCTTGAAGATTATTTGGGAAGAAGATAATCGAAGATACAAATTGAAGATATCAAGAAGAAGGAAGTGCATGGTTTTAGGAACATTTCCTAAAACTCTAAGGAAATATTTCCCAAAAGATATTGGCGGTTGAAGATTGGAAATCTTGACTCTTAGGAATCTACCGCTCTATATAAAGAGAGCTAGGGTTCTCAAACTAGAAGCACTCTTGGAGAAATAATTCACTCACATACACTGATCGGGAGGTGGAGGCAATCGGCTCTGAGCTTATCATTCCGGTAAGATCACGACGCTAGGAATCTGTCTGTACTGGGTGGTGCTCAGACTGATCGTGCAACAATTTGAAGACACACACACACACTGTTGCTTGGTTGCTGCGCATTCGAGAGAAGGCACTGATCTTTGTGGAGATCTACTGTGGAAACAGAGGGGAGATCTCTAATCTAGGGGGAGCCTAGATTGCAATCACCAGAGTATTGAGAAGTTGGATGTTTAAGAGGGAGTCTGTAAACGTAAGACCCTTGTACTCTAAACTCATCATAGTGAATTGCTTTCCACTGGGCTAGGGATAAGCCCCCTGACGTAGGCTCGTTAACGCCGAACTAGGTAAACATATTACGTGTCTTTCTTTAGTTTACTACATTTAGTTTCATAGCTCAGCAATCTGGAAAAGTTGTCTGGATAGTTGTTCCACACTCATCCAAAACAACATCCCAACATACACGAGAATATTTTATTATAATTGAACACCTCTGATGCAACAAGCAAGCTATGAGGTGAGAGGGGAAGATTGTAGAGAAGAATCTTGGAAAGATTCATTTCCATATTATCATCATGAGGTAGTGCTAAAGTTTAAATTTCCCAAAATCTTACAAAGATTCGTTGGCAGGGTTGAGAGTTGAGCTCGTCATTCCGTTGCAGGTCATCACCGTTAAAAAGCTAAAACGACTCTTGTTAATCTGTTTGACGGAGGGCCACCGCACTGTCGTTAAGGTGCAGTGTCCTCTGTACAAATAAATTTATAATATCCGCTACTTGTGACTACACTACTGGGTAGTAAGTGGTAAGTAGGGGTCAAACCCAAGGGAATTAGGGGAATAGGCTATTCTTTTAGGGTGATTGAACAGGGGGGAGCGTGTTTTATGGTTGATTGAGATTTTAGCGCTCTAATTAACTACGTGATTTTTTGGGGGTTTTTGGTTTTGATTGCGGAAAAGTAAATACAGAAATTAAATGCTGTAAATACAAAGAAGACTTACAGTGGGTGATGCGTGATTGTAATTCCTCCGGTAGATCAGCAGTTGGTGATTGCGGTTTAACAGTAAAGAAAAGCATTCGGTTTCAGGTACTCTTGTATTATAACATGTATATAATAAACTGTTAGTAACTTTTCTAAGTATTCAAAGATGAATCGAGGCCCTTTCGTAGCGCAAGACTTGCAACATCGTTTAAAGCAACCCTTGTTCTATTTCAGACTAATTCCTCCTTTCGAAGTATCTTAGCCTTTTGTGCATCCACTTGATCTCACAGTTACGATTGACCAAGTGGTGTTTTAGATGAGTCGAACTTCTCAGATAAGCTTTGCCCTTTCGTAGCATCCACTTACCCGAGTATGTTCACGAATCCCCACGGAAGAGTTTTGCCCTTTCGTAGCATCCACTCAACCTTGGAAATTCTGACTATAAATGGCACATAGAACAAGTTTTGAATACAAAGAAATGAAACTAAAAGATATTACAACATTATATAATACAAGAAAATACCTTCCACCGAATAAAGAGTTTAGCTACGAATATCCATAGAGATGGATACCATAGCTAAATACTCGGGGGTTTTTGAAAACAGTAAGAGGGAAAGGGGTGGAATACTCAAGAACCAACAGGAGTATTCCTAATTCCTACTGAATACTCAAGAACCAACAGGAGTATTCTCTACAGTATTATAATACTCGAGAACCGACAAGAGTATTATAATTTCCAGTATAATACTCAAGAACAAACAGGAGTATTATTTCAAAACCGAACCAAACTTACAAGTAACAAAATGTAGAGAGAGAAGTGATTACAATTTTTGGGATGATTTATGAGGAGGAGGAGCACCTCCTTTTATAGGAAAAATGGGTGGAGATGGGTGGTGGAGATTGGTTTGATCCAAGGGAGGAGGAGGAGTCAAGGAGGAGCCAAGGAGGAGCCACCAAGTGGCGGAGGAGGAGTGGTGGAGCTCAGCCGCCGGTAGCCGGTTGTGGTGGAGGAGCAATGGGTTGTTTCCTCCACCTCCAAGGCAAGTAGCCGGTCACCAAGGAGGAGGAGGGGTGGCGCCGCCGGTAGTAGGTGGTGGAATGGGGAGGTTTTCCTCCTTTGGTCACCTCTTCATCAAGTCACCAAGTCATCTTGCCATATGTGAATTTTGTACAGTTTTGTGCAGTCTTTTCACAAAACTGTCAGTGTGTTCCTTCCCCGGACTGTCTTGACTTCACTCCTGATTCTTCTGATTAATTTATTCTGGTCAATTCAACGTCAGGATCCTTGATATTTCTTCAGTCGGCATATGATCTTGACCTTGGATTGACTCTTGTTATCTTTTCAGCATAAAATCCTCTCCTTAGCGTGTTTTCACTTCAGTCTCTAAAATGCCCTGTGGAAATATATCGGGACTAACAGATGGATGTTAGATAGACAAACAGTCTAACTTGGGGGGTTTTACTGTGTTTTTGATTCGTATAATTGTGGTCCATCAGAATACCCCCCACTTTTAGTTGTTCGTCCCGAATAATGCTATTAAAGGGCGTAAGTTCTAGGTTCGGATTTGGCATATGAAAATTAGACTGTGGTACTCGATCTATCCTAATTCATGCATTGCTTACTTATTACCAAATTAAACTGCGTAAATAAATAGAAGAAACTTAATACTTGTACCTCCGTGCTGAGATGCAAATTATATTGGATGTTTCGGGAGATAGCCCTTTTCAGGTTCTTGGGTTGCAGCCTCGGGATCGTTTCGTACTATATGGTCTTCTGGTAGCTTTCTCATGCACGTGATTCGGTTCGGGTTTCAGTGAGTTGAACCTTCTTGATTTTTTTTTTCTTTGGCGAGGGACTGCTTTTTTGTTGTAGTGAATCGGCCTTTGGCCTTTGATTTGACTTTGTCGAGTGCTTCACTTTTGCTCGGTTAAAACCTTCACAATTTTGGGCCTTTGGCCTCTTTTGATTTTCTTCTTTGAGTTTTTCGCTTCTTTGTGACTTGCTAGTCCATTTTGTCAGCCTTCTTGGGAGGTCCAATCATCGCCCGCAAGCCTATGGATATACCTCCCCTCTCCTCTCGTCTTCGTCATTTTGCGCGGGTCAAGATGAGGGTCGCTTATCTATTTTCTCGGCTATTTTGACTAGAGAGAGGACGGTCTGATTCCCGTCCTCGCCTTTGCATAGATGCTTCTTGGCGGAGTTTGACTCAATTATTCACTGAAAACCCGAAGTGCAGCCTCCACTGACTTCGAAAACCATATAGTTTGATCTGATCCTTTGATTGCTTCCCAAGTCCTTCTAGGGCAGTTTATGTCAACTCCACATCCCTAGTTATCTCAGTACAAAGGACAAATGGAAAGTTACATTCTAAGTTTTTAAACAGTTTGAATTTTCACAAGGTAAATGCATGAATTCTGATTTATCTTTTTCACATTCTTAAGTTCATATGTTCAAAAAGATACTATTACTAAAAAAGAAAAAAAGCAAGCATGTTATTTATGTACACAGGCGGTTTTCACCCCCCACTTTTGAACGAAGGCGTGCCTTAGTTCAAAAGTCATGCAAGCTTAAAACTAAGTACTGAAAGTAAGTGCGGAAAGTAAGATAGTGTCGGGTTACCTCCCGACCAGTGCACTTGTTTTACGTCGTTGGCTCGACGATACCTCGTTGTGGATTACTGGTTCGGGTCCCATGGGTGGCTGATGTCAAACTTTTGTGGGGCTAAGTTGACTTCATTATGGTACGGTTTAACTCGCTGCCCGTTTACCGTGAACTTGCTTCCATTGTTCATGCTTTCTAACTCAAGCATCCCATGGTTGAATACTTTAGTCACGGTATATGGACCGGTCCATCTTGATCTTAGTTTTCCGGGCATCAACTTCAACCGTGAGGAGAAGAGTAGTACTTGTTGTCCTTCCTCGAATGAGCGCCGGAGGATGAATTTGTCGTGATATAATTTCGTCCGTGCCTTGTACTCTGTCTGCCCTTCATAGGCCTTGAGCCGCAATTCTTCAAGTTCGCATAGCTTAAGCTTCCTATCCAGTCCGGCAGCTTTTAAATCCGGATTGCACTGCTTGAGTGCCCAATAGGCTTTGTGTTCTAATTCCACCGGAAGGTGGCATGCCTTCCCATAAACAAGTCGGAAGGGGGAGGTTCCAATTGGCGTCTTGTATGCCGTCCGATAAGCCCAGAGAGCTTCATCTAGCCTTTGACTCCAATCTTTCCTACCTGGTTTCACCATCTTTTCGAGAATACTCTTGATCTCGCGGTTAGAGATCTCTGCTTGACCATTGGTCTGGGGATGATATGCCGTGGATGTTCTGTGGTGGACATGGTAGCGTTTTAAGGTGGCAGCCATCATGCGGTTACAGAAATGAGTTCCTTGGTCGCTGATTATGGCCTTGGGTACCCCGTATCTACAAAACAGGTTAGTGCGCAAAAAATCTATGACAGTCTTTGCATCGTCGCACCTTGTGGCTTTGGCTTCTACCCATTTTGACACATAATCAACAGCAACTAAGATGTAAGTATAACCGTATGAGACTGGGAATGGTCCCATAAAATCAAGACCCCAAACGTCAAAAATATCATTGACTAATATGGGTACTTGTGGCATTTCACTTCTAGCCGACACGTTTCCTACTCTTTGACACTTATCGCACTTTTGACACTTCTCATTGGTATCTCTAAATAAACTCGGCCAAAAGAAGCCGCTATCTAGGATTTTTCTAGCGGTTCTCCTAGGTCCGAAGTGTCCTCCGCATGCAAACTCATGGCAAAAGCTAATGACAGAAGCTATTTCATTATCAGGGATGCATCTCCTAAGTATTTGATCTGGTCCTATTTTCCATAAATAAGGATCATCCCATACGTACTGTTTAGCATCATGTCTAAGTTTCATGCATTGTGTTTTAGTAAGAGAAGGAGGAAATGTACCTCCTACAAGGTAGTTGACGATAGAGGCGTACCAGGGCACCTTGGTTGAGACGGCGTATAGGTGCTCGTCTGGAAATGACTCGGTTATGTGCCCTTCCTCATGCTTCCGGACAATCCTGCTTAGGTGGTCTGCTACAGTGTTCTCGATTCCCTTTTTGTCCCTTATTTCCACATTGAATTCTTGCAGTAGTAATATCCACCGAATAAGCCTTGGCTTAGCCTCCTTCTTCTTCATTAGGTAACGGATGGCAGCATGGTCGGAATAAACTATTACTTTTGCTCCAAGCAAGTAGGATCTGAATTTTTCCAGAGCGAATACGACTGCAAGGAGTTCCTTTTTGGTGGTGGAGTAGTTCCGTTGGGCAGGATCTAGGGTTCGTGAGGCGTAATAGATCACTCCCGCTTTCTTTTCAATTTTTTGGCCGAGAACTGCCCCTACAGCAAAGTTGCTTGCGTCGCACATGATTTCAAATGGTAGTTCCCAATTTGGTGTTTGGATGATGGGTGTGCTAGTGAGGGCGTTCTTTAGATCATCAAAGGCCTTTTTGCATGCGTTGGTGAATTCAAACGGAACTTCTTTTTGCAGAAGAGAGGATAGGGGTAATGCCTTTTTGGAGAAGTCTTTGATGAATCGTCGGTAGAATCCTGCATGGCCAAGGAATGATTGGATGTATCGGACCGTGGATGGGTAAGGAAGAGTCATGATGAGGTCTATCTTAGCTTTATCCACCTCTATGCCTTTTTTTGAGACGACGTGCCCTAAGACTGTTCCATGGGTTACCATGAAATGGCATTTCTCATAATTGAGCACTAGGTTCATTGAGACACATCGTGCCAGAACCGTGCTCAAATTATCTAGGCAAGCGTCGAAAGTATTGCCATAGATGGTGAAGTCGTCCATGAAGACTTCGATGAATTCCCCGATCAAGTCTGAAAAGATGCTGGTTACTACCCTTTGAAACGTTCCTGGAGCATTGCATAGACCGAACGACATTCTTCTGAAAGCAAATGTACCGAATGGGCAGGTGAATGTGGTCTTTTCTTGGTCCTCATGCGCTATGGGAACTTGGTTGTATCCTGAGAACCCGTCCAGGAAGCAAAAGTACGGTTTGCCTGCCAGTCGGTCTAACATTTGATCGATGAATGGCAGAGGGAAATGGTCCTTTCTTGTGACTGCGTTCAATTTCCTGTAATCTATGCACATTCTCCAGCCGTTCTTGATCCTAGTTGTTACCATATTTCCTTCGGCATCTTCCTCGACTGTGATCCCGCTTTTCTTCGGGACTATGTGGACTGGACTCACCCACTGACTATCTGATATTGGATAGATTACATCCGCATCCAGGAGCTTTTGTATTTCCTTCCGGACGATTTCCATCATGATTGGATTGAGTCGTCGTTGAGGCTCTCTTGATGGCTTTACTCCATCCTCGAGTAGAATACGGTGCATGCATACGGCCGGGCTGATTCCTCTTAAGTCAGCCAGTGTCCATCCTAAGGCTAACTTGTGTTGTTTCAGTACTTTTATCAATCTCTGTTCCTGGCCTGCTTTTAGGCCACTCTTGATGATTACTGGGAGTGTGTTATTCTCCCCTAGGAAGGCGTACTTCAGATGTCCAGGCAGGGGCTTCAATTCTACTTTGGGAGCTTGCGTCACTGAGGGCAGAAAAGTATTTGATTTGAATAATTTTACCTCGTTGACTTCGTATTCTGGTGTGAGAGGTTCTGAGGTTGTCAGGTGGGCTAGTGTCTCATGCAGGCCTTCGGCCAAGTTATACGAGCTCTCGGCTCCATTGAGTATGAGTTCTAAGGGATCCTTTTTAGGTTCTGATTGAACTTCTTGGACTAGGTCGTCCAAAGCGTCGAGAGCGTGTACTTCCTCGAAGTCCATAGGGTGCTTCATTGCCTTGAGTATGTCGAAGCTGAAGACTTCTCCTTCTACTTCCATTGAGATCATTCCACTTCCACAGTCTATCTTCATTCTTGCTGTTTTTAGAAATGGACGGCCAAGAAGGATGGGTGCATGATTAGTAGGTTCGCCATTCTCCATTTTTAAAACGTAGAAGTCCGCTGGAAACACTAATTGGCCTACTTGGACCAAGACATCTTCAATTTTTCCCTCGGGCTGTTTACACGACCGATCCGCTAATTGAATAGTAAGACCGGTGGGTATGAGTGGCCCAATCTTAAGGCATGAGTAGATCGAGAAGGGAAGGACATTGATTGACGCTCCTAGGTCTAGCATGCAGTTTGCGAACTTGATGTTTCCAATAGTGCATGGAATGGTGTAAGTTCCCGGATCTCCACATTTGGAGGGCACTTTTCGTTGTATGATTGCTGATACGTTCCTACTCATTAGCTCTTGCATTTTGAACAGGCTGTCGTCGTACCTGTGCAAAAACAATTTATATTTTTCCTCGCTCTTGGCTGCGGGTTAGTACAGCGGCAAGCAAGGGTCGAACCCAAGGGAGCTAGATGGTTACTACTTCGTTCTGAAAAGGAAATAAAAGACAATTGGGTGAAAGCAACAGTTTAAGAAACAGTAATAAGGCACGAAAATTGCTGGTTGTAAATATCAGAGAGAAATATTCAGGTTAGGGTTTTCTTCAATTGTGACTTGTTTTATCATCGATTTCTAAATATCATGTTTCTAATTCATAAGTGTGGTTACTTCCATTCCAAGTTATAACCTAAAGTAGTGTCTTTCCGGACGCCTACACCACAATTAAATCTAATAATTCAATACTCCATTCCAAGATACATCGAATTAGTGCACTACTTGTTTTCAACGGTCTAGTATTAAACAAATAGTAAATAGGGGAGTCGAATTGATCAGTTAAGCTTTGCCATTCCAAGCCTCCACTTAACTTCACAATTCAATCCAAACAATGAGCACAAAAGATTTAATCGAATAACGAAACAAGCATTAAGATTCAAATCTCAAAAACATAAGTCACAATTATTTAACCCTAACCCGAATATGGGTTTTAGTTACACATAGTCATAAGGAAATAATGCAGGGAAATAAAAGGAAAATAACAACTTCACTGATGACCGAGTAAACAATGGAGCAAGGCACGGCTGAATGAGCGGATGGACTGGCGAGCAAGGGCGACGCAACAATGGTGGCGGGCAGAGGAGAGGAGTCGAATGAGAACTGTGTGATGAGATTTCTCTGTGATTTTCTGATTATTTGAAGACTGCGGGATCTCTTGTATTTATAGGGTTTGAGAAACCCTAACTTGGTGATAAAGCTACGAAACCCTAGCATCGCATGCAAATTGGGCCGGCTGCTGGACTTTGGACGTGCGAATGGATGAGATGAGGCTCGGCTGGCCGGACGGATGGATCAGCGCTGGAGTGCTCGGATGGCCAGGCGCATGCCCGCTCGGATGGCCAGGCGCATGCCCGCTCGGATGGCCAGGCGCATGCCCGCTCGGATGGCCGAGCTGGAGCTCGGAGTCGGTTTGAACTCGGATGCAAGGGCTGATCGGACTGGGTGCTTTGGGGCTGATTTGACTCGCCTTCGGACACTCTTCTGGCCGGTCTCTTGGTCTGGGGCACTAGCTGGACATGTATATTGATGCTAGGACCTTGAAATCACCCCATTGTGTGGACGGATTAGGCCGGAGCGGCTCTCAAAGTTGACATCTCAGCCAGTCGGAAAACAGGCCCTGAAATTTGGCTAAGTCCTGAAATCTGCGCTGATCGTGCTCATGGGTTCTTGCTCCCTTCGTTCCTTGGTCGTGGGTCGAAAGTGACAATGTCTTGAGCCAGGATGTAGCCTAACACATGGTCTACAACCTGATGGTCTCCGCTCTGGAATTGAGTCCTCCTGTGTCAAACGACGGACGTGCCATTCCCTGAGTACAGCCAGCCTGCGGGTCTCGGGTCCTTGTGGTGTTTTTGGCTCCAAAAGCCATATTTTGAATGTGATTCCTCCTAGAGCTTCCAAATCACCTGAAACACGAAACAACACTAAAAAGTAACTGTTCGCATAATAAAGTGAATGAAATGGTGGGAATTAATGACTCGATGAGTCGTATAAATACAACTCATCAAACCACCCCACACTTAAACTTGTTCGTCCCGAACAAGAACTAGGTCATAAGAGGAACGAATAATGTAAACACCACAATGCTTCGGTTATCCTAGACGAGCTACATGGACATGAATTAAGCTACTATAGATCTCGCCAGTTATGCATGCTTGCTACTAATGTCATTGTGCGAAAAACATGGGGTTAATGATACGTGTTACCTTTGAAGCCGAGATGCAAACCAATTCGGATGTCTCGTGAGATAGCCCTTTTCAGACCCATGAACCCTCATTCTCGGACTCGAACTCGCTGCTATATGGTTATGCTTTGCCGCTTTTTCTTGCACGTGATTGATTCGAGCTTCAAAGTGTTGAGTGTTATTCGGCCAGCTATAGTGTCATCAGATTTGGGATTTCAATGATGCTGTCACATGAGACGTGTGGACTATCACGATGGTTTGTGGATTTGTTGCTTTGTAGTGCGGATTGTGATTTGCTCGAACCGTGGTTCCTTCTCCTTTTAACGCGAGTCAAGCCGAGGGTCGCTCGTCTATTTTCCCGGTTACTCGGATTAGAAACCTTCCTGCTCTTACTCATCCTCGTCCTTTCGACACGGGTCAAGTCAAGGGTCGCTTGCCTATTTTCTCGGCTACTTGGACTAGAGCTTGGACGGTGTGAAGTATTCCCGTCCCGACCAACCGCAAAGGTACCGCAGTGGCGGAGCAGACTCGTACTATGTTGCCTCGAAGTGCTAGCCTCCACGAGCTCCACATAACCATATATCCTGAGTCCGGTCTCTGAATGATCTGTCAAGTCTCTCTAGGGCATTGCTATCAACTCCACATCCCTGTTTATCTCAACTAACAAAGGCACGCAATGATTTAAAGATCACATGTTAGTCGCACAAATCAAGTTTCATCAAAGATATGCATGTAAAATCGGCTATATCTATTTCACCTAATCATTATCCAACACTGCAAGTCTAGGAAATAGTGAAGAATCATGTACAAATTTTTTTAAAAATGACTCGAAACGTGCTGACTCTGTGTGGTGGGCGTGAAACAAACGTGCTGACTCGATGACTGACTCTCCCACCCCACACTTTTGAGATGAGCCGTGTCCTCACGGCACGACTCAAATCAAGACTCACAATGCATGCAATAAATATAAGGGAAACAAGAAGAGAGTAAAGTTGGACAGGCACTTCCCTCGTGCGATGCGTGATGATCTGAAACGACTGATTATTCTCCTATGAGTCTTCAAAGAGAGCCCCATCGAAGATTGGATACAGTCTTATGCTAATGTTACGGATACGTTCGCCTCTGTCCCTGCATGAAAATTATCTTCTTTCCCAAGTACAATGTGATGATAAGACTCAAGACTCAGACAAATATGAATAGTAATGAAAAAAAAAGCGCAGGGTTGCCTCCCTGCGAGCGCCTTTGTTTTACGTCGTTGGCTCGACGGTACCTCTGTAGGGATCACAAGTTAGGGTCCCATGGGTGTGTGAGGTCATACTTCTTCTCAGCTTCTCCTTCAGTTCGCCCAACGTGATCCTCTAGCTGTTCACTCGATCCTGCTCTCCAATGATCAGGCGGTTTCTTCCTCACATACTCCCGAGATGGTGAGGATCTCTTGGCCATAGCTGCTGGCCCAGTGGTGTGTATGACCTGATCTGGTAGGTCCGGAACTAGGGCATCGAAATCTGATGTGTGCACAATGTCCGGCGGTTTCCTCGCGCATGGACGGTCGTCATCCCCATAGATGTAGAAATCTTCTGTCTTTCCACCGAATGCAAGTGATAGTAGACTCGTGCCCATGTCAATTCTGGTTTTGGTGGAGAAGAGGAATGGCCGCCCCAAGATGAGTGCCGGTGGTACATCGTTCCTAGAGTCGCCCATCTGCAAGACGTAGAAATCTGCAGGAACAAGAAGATCTCCCACTCGGAGTGTTAAGTTTTCAAGCAATCCATCAGGCCGAGTGCATGATCTATCCCCTAACTCTATCATCAATCTAGGTGGTTTTAGTGAGCCAAGTTTCAATGAACAATATAAAGAATATGGCATAACGTTAATAGCAGCACCAAGATCGATCAAACAGTGAGGAATTTGAGTCTCACCGATGCCACAGGTGACCGTGAAGGCCCCTGGGTCCTTACTCTTTTCCGACGGTGTCTCATGGCCTGTAGAGAGTGGCTGCCTCAGGAGTGGGTCGCTCTGCATAGGCCGTGCCACCAATATTCTTCCTGGCTCCATTGGGGTGAGGGCTTCTGCTGGCCCGGTAGGCTGCGGGCTAGACTCTTCTGTGCTGTCTCTTTCCATAGTGCCGAGCATCTCGTCCTCCCAATATGTGGACTGCTTTGGTGTCGTGTCCACCACTCCTACCATGCTGACATTCCCCTTTGGATTCTGAATGGTTTGTGAGGGAAGTCGTCCAGCATTATCCTCAAGTCTAGAGACTGCTGTGGAGACCGGAGACATCTGCTTCTGAAGGTCGGTTATGGCCCCGTCGGTCTTCGCCATGTACTGGGTCACGGTCATACTCAGCTCCTTCATTATTTCTTCCATGGATTTGTTGGAACCGTGATTGCTTGGACCGGCCTGATTATTGTTCAGCCCCTTCTGCTGATACTGTCCAGGTGTATTCTGCTGATACTGACTGTGAGGATGTCTGTAGGGCTGTTGAGTCTGATAATTCTGCTGAGGCACGTTTGGACGTGCTGGCTGATGTTGCTGAGTGTTGTTCCTCCAGGTTCCTTGATTGGGTGCTGTTGTGCCATACTGTTTGACTGGGCCTGGTTGGTTGCCATAATTCTGATAATTGCCCACTGCATTCATATCGGCCTGGACGTCCGTCTGTAAGGTAGGGCACTCGTCCGTCTTGTGATCTGTGGATGTACAGAACTCGCATGGCTTGACCTGGACTGGCTGCCTTCGGACCACATGCTTCATCAGCTCCCTCATCTCCTTGAGTTCTGCGAACACAGCACTGATAGAGGGCTCAACTGTTGACACGTTCTTTGTTCGGGCATACTCGTCCTCTTTCGTAGTCTCATCCTGGAATCGCTCACCCTCTGCCACTGATATGATCTTCTGCTTTACTCTGGCTGGGCTCATTTTAATGAGTTGGCCTCCAGCTGAGGCCTCTAGTAACTTCCTATCCATCCTTCGAAGTCCATCCAGCATATATTCTACGATCAACTTCTCCGGGAGCTCCAGATTGTAGCAACTCTTCTCCAAGGCTAGAAATTTCTCCACGTACTCGTACATGGTCTCGTGCGGGCCTTGCCTTAGCTCTTGCAACTGCCTCCGGACTTGCGCTGCACGCCTTGCTGGATAGTACTTGCTGACGAACTGTTTCTGCATCTGCTCCCATGTATGAACACTACCTGAGGGTAAAGCTAGGAACCAATCTGAAGCAGCATCTTGCAGTGAGAAATAGAAGGCCTTTAGCTTGAAATCATCTACTTCAACTCCGTGTGGCCTGAGGTTCAAGCATATCCCGTGAAAACGCGTCAAGTGAGACGTGGCAGACTCTCCCTTCATTCCTGAGAATTTAGGTAAGTGGTGGACGACTGAGGTGTTGACTGTGATGGCTGCGATGTCTGGTCCCTCATAAATTGGCCATGACTTGTCTCTGAAACTAGGAACCGAGAGCTCGCCCATAGTGGGTCCTTCGTATTCGTCCTCATCATCGTCTCTGACTACTTGCTGGCGTGGAGGTCTTTGAGGCGGTGGGTGTTGTGGATAGTATGGTAATGGTGGGTACTGTGGATACAGTGGTGGATATTGCTGATATGGTGGTGGATACTGAGGGTACTGAGGATATTGCGGTTGGGGTTGGTTTTGAGGTTGGAGTGGGTGTTGTTGTTGTTGAAATTGCACCGGGATAGCCCCCCGAATCTCTCCATTCTGGACCATCGGTCCCTGATGTTGTATTCCTGGAACATTCTGTTCGACTTCTTCATCATTGTGGCTGTTGCCACCAACTCTACTTCCTGCATGAGACATGGCGCAAGAAATAGCAAGCACCGAGATAGAAGACACCGTAATAGTGACGGGAGCGTCGGTTGCACTGTCGTTAGGGTGCAATGCGTCTCGTACAAATAAATTTATAATGTCCACTACTCGCGACTTAACTACTGGGTAGTAAGGGTAAGTAGGGTTCGAACCCAAGGGAATTAGGGGGATAGATTGTTCGTTACGGCTTACACGGTGCGTGATTTTAGGTCGAGTGTGGACTTACTGCTAATTACTAAACTACTGTTTTTGGGTTTTTTGGGTTTTTTTGTGCGGAAAGTAAATACAAAAAATAAATACTGAAAATAAATATAGAAAATAAAGGAGTTGAGGGTTAGAAGACTTACAGTGGGTGATGCGTGATTGTTGATTCCTCCGGTATGTGAGTGGTTGGTGGTTGTGTTTGATTGAGCAGTTATACTAGGAAATTAAATACAGGGGGTGTTTGCAATTGAAAGAGCGTATTCGGTTTCAGGTATTCTTGTATTATCACATGTTTATTAGTTTAGTAAATCTTCTAAGTATTCAAACGATGAATCGAGGCTAGCGATAGCTCAAGACTTGCAACATCGGCTAAATCACACTTGTTCTATTTAGACTAGCGCCAGTACCAGTTAGGTACGCTAGTCTATGTGCATCCACCTGCTCTCCTGTTACGGTTTCCCATAATGGTTTTTTAAATATAGTCGACCTCTTTCAGATAGCTTTGTCTGTTACGACCTCCCCTATCCGGGTGTGATCACGAATATCTTAAGGAAGAGCTTACGAAGTTGGACCCCTAATGGTCACATTCCCAAAATCGTTCACTCTACCTTAGAGACATTCTGACTTTTATATGGCACATAGAACAAGTATTGAATACTAAGAAAATAAACTAAGCTAATTAAACATTAAATAATACAAGATTATACCTTCCGCCGAATGAGGAGTTTAGCCTCGCCTGTCCATGGAGGAGGGCGCCTAGCCAAATATCGTAACTTTATTGATCCAAACCAACTTACAAAATATTACAAAATGTAGAGAGATAAGTGATTGTGTATGGAATGGTTTTTTTGGATGATAAAATGAGGAGGGGTGAGCCTCCTTTTATAGGAGAAATGGGAGGAAATGGAGGGCTAGGATTCATTTGATCCAAGGGTGGAGAATGAGGCATGGATGAGCCAAGGAGGCGCCGCCACTTGGCGGCGGAGGAGTGGTGGAGGAACAGCCGCCGGTGGGTGGTTGTGGTGGAGGAGCAAATGTTGGTGGAAGCCACCTCCCAAGCAAGTCATCAAGTCATCCAAGGAGGAGAGAGGAGGAACATGTGGTGGAGGAGCCACCACATGGCGGCGGCTCATTGGGCGGAGGAGAGCCGGTCATCCATGGAGGAGGAGGGAGGAGCCGCCGGTGGTGGGTGGTGGTTTTGGGGTGGTTTTCCTCTTTGGCCACCTCTTCTCCAAGTCACAAGTCATCTTGCCCATATGTGAGTTTTGTACAGTTTTGCACTGTCTTTTCACAAAACTGTCAGTGTAATTTGGCACTGGGTTGACTTGATTCCATCTCTGCACAATTTGTGATGAGTGATTCATCGTCAGGATCCTTGATATTTCTTCAGTCGGCATATGATCTTGACCTTGAATCGACTCCTTATATCTTTTCTGTGCTAAAAGCCTCTCCTTAACATGTTTTCACTTTAATCTCTAAAATGCCCTGTGGAAATATATCGGGACTAACAAGTGGATGTTAGACAGACAAACAGTCTAACTTGGGGGGTTTATCTGTGTTTTTGATTCGTATAATTGTGGTCCATCAAATCACCCCCCACTTTTAGTTGTTCGTCCCGAACAATGCTTTATATGGGCGTCACTATGTAAGTTGGTTTGAAGTATGAAATTAAGTTTGCGGTACTCGATTTCTCCTAATTCATGCATTACTACTTATAGCCAATTTAAACTGTAAAAATAATTAGAAGTAACTTGATACGTGTACCTTCGTGCCGAGATGCGAATTATTCCGGATGTTTCGGGAGATAGCCCTTTTTAGGCTCTTGGACTACACCCTCGGGACCGTCTCGCACTATATGGTTTTCTTGTAGCTTTCTCTAGCACGTGATTCGATTCGGGTTTCAGTGAGTTGAGCCTTTTTGATTTTCTTTTTTCTACTTTGGCGAGGGACTAGCTTTTTTTTGTAGTGATTCTGCCTCTGTCTTTTTGAGTGCTTCACTTTTGCTCTGTTAAAACCTTCACAATTTTTTGGGCCTTAGGCCTCTTTTGATTTTCTTCTTTGAGTTTTTTGCTCCTTTGTGACTTGCTAGTCCATTTTGTCAGCCTTCTTGGGAGGTCCAATCATCGCCCGCAAGCCTATGGAAATACCTCCCCTCTCCTCTCGTCTTCGTCATTTCGCGCGGGTCAAGATGAGGGTCGCTCATTTATTTTCTCGGCTATTTTGACTAGAGAGAGGACGGTCTGATTCCCGTCCTCGCCTTTGCATAGATGCTTCCTGGCGGAGTTTGACTCAATTGTTCACTGAAAATCCGAAGTGCAGCCTCCACTGACTTCGAAAACCATATAGTTTGATTTGATCCTTTAAGTGCTTGCCAAGCCTCTCTAGGGCAATTTCTATCAACTCCACATCCCTAGGTTATCTCAACACAAAGGGACAAATGAAAAGTTACATTCTAAGTTTTTAAACAGTTTGCCTTTTCATAAGGTTGATGCATGAATCATGATCTATCTTTTTCACATTCTTAAGTTCATACTTTCAAAAAGATACTTTTTTTAAAAAAAAAAGAAAAAACATGCATTGGTTCTCACCCCCCACTTTTGAACGAAGGCAAGCCTTAGTTCAAAAGTCATGCAAATATATATAGGAGAAGGAAATGACTTTAGGAAAAAAGAAGAGCAGAACTCCCTTTAAGGTGTCGAGTGAACGACATGGCATGAGGCTGGATAATCGAGGGAGTTTGGCTGGGGCCTTAAACTCTCAGCGCAGGCCCGGTAAATTCACGGAAGCTGCCTGGCTGATCTGATCCTTGCTCTGAAACTTAATTCCTACATGTAAGACATTTCTTCTGGACAAAAAGATGGGTGAGAGCGCTTATTGAAAATTAAAATGACAGAAAGTAAGATAGTGTCGGGTTACCTCCCGACTAGTGCACTTGTTTAACGTCGTTGGCTCGACAGTACCTTGTTCTGGATCATTGGTTGGGATCCCATGGGTGGCTTAGGTCGAATTTCTTTGAGACTAATTTAACCTCGCCGTGATACTGTTTGACACGCTGCCCATTTACCGTGAACTTGCTTCCATTGTCCATGCTTTCCAACTCAAGCATCCCATGGTTGGATACTTTAGTCACGGTATAAGGACCGGTCCATTTTGATCTTAGTTTGCCGGGCATCAACTTCAATCGCGAGGAGAAGAGTAGTACTTGTTGTCCTTCCTTAAATGAGCGCTGACGGATGAATTTATCATGATATAATTTCGTTCGTGCCTTGTAGTCAGTTTGCCCTTCATAGGCCTCAAGACGCAATTCTTCAAGTTCGCATAGCTTAAGCTTCCTATCTAGTCCGGCTGCTTTCAAATCCGGATTGCTATGCTTGAGCGCCCAGTAGGCTTTGTGTTCTAATTCCACCGGAAGGTGGCATGCCTTCCCATAAACAAGCCGGAAGGGGGAGGTTCCGATTGGCGTCTTGTATGCCGTTCGATACGCCCAAAGAGCTTCATCTAGCCTCTGACTCCAATCTTTCCTGCCTGGTTTTACCATTTTTTCTAGAATGCCCTTGATTTCGCGGTTGGAAATCTCCGCTTGACCATTGGATTGGGGGTGATAGGCCGTGGATGTCCGGTGGTGGACATGGTAGCGCTTCAAGGTGGCAGCCATCATACGGTTACAGAAATGAGTTCCTTGGTCACTGATTATGGCCTTGGGTACTCCGTACCTACAAAACAGGTTAGTGCGCAAAAAATCTATGACAGTCTTTGCATCGTCGCACCTTGTGGCTTTGGCTTCTACCCATTTTGACACATAATCAACAGCGACCAAAATGTAAGTGTAACCGCAGGAGACTGGGAACGGTCCCATAAAATCAAGACCCCAAACGTCAAAAACATCATTAACTAATATGGGTACTTGTGGCATTTCATTCCTAGCAGACACGTTTCCTACTCTTTGACACTTATCGCACTTTTGACACTTCTCACTTGCATCTTTATGTATATTAGGCCAGAAAAAACCGCTGTCTAGGATTTTTCTGGCGGTTCTTTTAGGCCCGAAGTGTCCTCCACATGCAAATTCATGGCAAAAACTAATAACGGAAGCTATTTCATTATCGGGGATGCATCTCCTAAGTGTTTGATCTGGTCCTATTTTCCATAAATAAGGATCATCCCAAAAGTATTGCTTAGCATCATGTTTAAGTTTTATGCACTGTGTCTTAGTAAAAGAAGGAGGAAACGTACCTCCCACAAGGTAATTGACGATCGGAGCATACCATGGTACCTTGGTTGAGATGGCGTATAGATGCTCGTCTGGAAATGACTCGGTTATGTGCCCTTCTTCTTCCTTTCGGACAATCCTACTTAGGTGGTCGGCCACAGTATTTTCGATCCCTTTTTTGTCCCTTATTTCCACATCGAACTCTTGCAGTAGTAATATCCATCGAATGAGTCTTGGCTTTGCTTCCTTTTTCTTCATTAGGTAACGGATGGCAGCATGGTCAGAATAAACTATTACTTTTGCTCCAAGCAAATAGGGTCTGAATTTTTCTAGAGCAAATACTACTGCCAAGAGTTCCTTTTCGGTGGTGGAGTAGTTCCGTTGGGCAGGATCTAGGGTTCGTGAAGCGTAGTAGATTACACCTGCCTTCTTATCAATCTTTTGGCCGAGAACTGCTCCCACAGCAAAGTCACTTGCGTCACACATGATCTCAAATGGTTTTTTCCAATCCGGAGTTTGGATGATGGGTGTGCTGGTGAGGGCTTCCTTAAGCTCGTTGAAGGCTTCTTTGCATGCATTGGTGAATTCAAAAGGGACTTCTTTTTGAAGAAGAGTGGATAGAGGTAATGCTTTTTTGGAGAAGTCCTTGATGAATCGTCGGTAGAATCCCGCATGCCCGAGGAAGGATTGGATGTCTCGGACAGTGGAGGGGTATGGTAGAGTCTTGATCAAATCTATTTTGGATTTATCTACCTCTATGCCTCCTTGTGAGACAACGTGTCCTAAGACCACTCCATGAGTTACCATGAAGTGACATTTCTCGTAATTGAGCACGAGGTTCATTGAGACACATCGTGCCAGAACCGTGTTTAGGTTATCGAGGCAGGCGTCGAAGGTGTCGCCATAGATGGTGAAGTCGTCCATGAAAACTTCAATGAATTCCCCGATCATGTCTGAAAAGATGCTGGTTACAACCCTTTGGAAAGTCCCAGGGGCGTTGCAAAGGCCGAACGACATTCTTCTGAAGGCGAACGTACCGAATGGACAGGTGAATGTAGTCTTTTCTTGGTCCTCAGGTGCTATGGGAATCTGGTTGTAGCCTGAGAATCCATCCAAGAAGCAAAAATATGGTTTGCCTGCTAGTCGGTCTAGCATTTGGTCGATGAATGGTAGGGGGAAATGATCTTTTCTTGTCACAGCGTTCAATTTCCTGTAGTCGATGCACATCCTCCAGCCGTTCTTGATCCTTGTTGTTACTATTTTTCCTTCGGCATCTTCTTCGATTGTGATACCACCTTTCTTGGGAACCACGTGGACAGGACTCACCCACTGGCTATCTGATATTGGATAGATTACATCCGCATCCAGGAGCTTCTGTATTTCCTTCTGGACGATTTCCATCATGATCGGGTTTAGTCGTCGTTGAGGCTCTCTTGATGGTTTTGCTCCATCTTCTAGAAGAATACGGTGCATGCATACAGCCGGGCTGACTCCTCTTAAGTCGGCCAGTGTCCATCCAATGGCCAGCTTGTGTTGTTTTAGCAATTTTATCAAGCCTTCTTCCTGTCCTGCTTCCAAGCCACTTTTGATGATTACTGGAAGAGTGTCATTATCCCCTAGGAAGGCGTACTTAAGATGTCCAGGCAGGGGCTTCAATTCTAGTTTGGGGGCTTGTGTCACTGAGGGCAAGAAGGTATTTGATTTGAATAATTTTACCTCGTTGACTTCATACCCTGGTGTGAGAGGCTCCGAGATTGTCAAGTGGGCCACCATTTCATGCCAGTCTTCAGTTAACTCGTAAGACTTTTCGGTTCCGTTTAGTACGGCTTCTAAGGGATCTACTCTTGGTTTTGATTGAAATTCTTGGACTAGATCGTCTAAAGCGTCGAGAGCGTGAACTTCCTCAAAGTCCATAGGGTGCTTCATTGCTTGGAATATGTCAAAGCTGAAGACTTCTCCTTCTACTTCTATTGATAGCATTCCACTTCCACAGTCTATCTTCATTTTTGCTGTCTTTAGAAATGGACGGCCGAGAAGGATGGGTGCATCATCAGTAGAACCGCCATTTTCCATTTTCAAGACGTAGAAGTCTGCAGGAAATACTAACTTGCCTACTTGGACCAGGACGTCTTCTATTTTGCCCTCAGGTTGTTTGCAAGATCGATCAGCTAATTGAATAGTGAGACCAGTGGGTTTGAGTGGTCCAATCTTAAGGCATGAATAGATAGAGAAGGGGAGAACATTGATTGATGCCCCCAGGTCTAGCATGCAGTTATCGATCCTGATGTTGCCAATTTTGCAAGGAATGGTGTATGTTCCAGGATCTCCACATTTAGGGGGAACTTTTCGTTGCATGACTGCCGATACGTTTCTACTTATCAGCTCCTGGTCGTTTCCAGTATTCCTCCTACGGTTGATACACAGTTCTTTCAAAAACTTGGCATACCGAGGAATTTGCTTGATGGCTTCCAAGAGGGGAATGTTGATTTCAACCTTGCTGAACAACTCCAACACTTCCTTATCCATAACATGTCGTTTTTGCATGCGTGCAGGTACTGGAAATGGAAGTGTTGTGCTGACCCTAGGACTTTCGGTTCTGGGCACCGGGTCAGGCCTATGTTCCTGGGACGTATTCTCCTCTACTTCAGACGCGTTCCGGTCTTCCTCAATTAAGTCGTCGTCTTTATCGGTTGCTTCTTCCTCTAGAGTTTCGAGAGTTTCAGCCATCGTTTGCTCTTTTCGGGGCAATCTTGGGTCTTTGTCCTTCCCTTGTTCTAAAGGTTTGCTGGCAAGCGCTTTTCCACTCCTAAGAGTCAGGGCATTCACATCTTCCATGATTTGGATGGTTTGTGAAAGAAGTCTGCCGGACTCGTTAGCGTGTGCGGTAATTGAGGCAGTGAGTTGGGAGATGTCCTTCTTCAAGTTTGATAATTCCCCCTTTGTTTCGGCTTGATTCTGGTGCATAGTGGTGCTTAACTGTTGCACAGTCCCTGACAATTGTGTTATCATGTCCTCAAGTGCCTTATTTGGTCCTGGATGATGGCTTGGGCATGCGTCGGTTTTGTGTTCCATCGAACTACAGAACTCGCATAGTCTTACTTGAACAGTTTGCTTTTGTAAAAGTTGCATTACTATTTCCTTTATTCGACTCATCTCTTCTGGCATAGAGTTTACTGATGCGTCGGCTTGTGAGACTTTTTTTGTTTGGAAGGATCCATCTTGACGGGTAGTCCAATGGTACAGCAGCTTCTCTCCAAGCGGTTGAACCTTTCTAGGTAGTTGTACATGGTTTCGTTTTGTTCCTGCCTTATGTCCTGCAATTGTCTTCTTACTTCCTTTGCTTTTGCTGCTGGGTAGTATTTGTCTGAGAATTTATTCTGCATCTGAGCCCATGTTCTGATGCTTTCGGAAGGTAATGACAGGAACCAGTCGTTTGCCGCATCAATGAGGGAAAAGTAGAACGCCTTTAACTTATAGTCGTCTACGTTTACGCCATTTGGTTTGAGGTTTTGGCAAATCCCATGTAGACGCTGGAGATGAGTCATTGCTGATTCTCCACGAGTTCCTGAGAATTTTGGCAAGCTGTGGGCCACTGAAGTGTTGATGGCGATGTTTTCTAGCTCAGGTCCTTCGTAGATACACCATGGCTGAACTCTGAAATCTGGTGCCGAAAGTTCTCCCAGGGTGGGTTCACGGTAGTTGTCATCCCCATAGTAGTTATCGAAGATGGGTTCTTGTCTAGGAACTTGTCGAGGGCGAGGGGGTGGGGGATATCTAGGGGGTTGTCGTACTGGACCAGCTGCATTTCGGTCCTCGGGTGGTTCTTGGTTTCGTCTGATGGCCTCCCTATCACGAGCTCGTCTGCTTCTGATGAGTTGCTCCGGATCATCCATAAATGGAAGTGGCACTTCATCATTTCGCTCGTACAGGTTTATTTCATCGTCATCCTGGTAGTCATGATGACTTCCTTCGCGAGACATAGTTGTTTCGAGCGCGAGAATTTAAAAGAGATGGAGGGAGAGAAAAGAACAGTTTATTCGACGGCTAATTCCCCGGCAACGGCGCCAATTTGACGGAGGGCCACCGCACTGTCGTTAAGGTGCAGTGTCCTCTGTACAAATAAATTTATAATATCCGCTACTTCTAACTACACTACTGGGTAGTAAGTGGTAAGTAGGGGTCGAACCCAAGGGAATTAGGGGAATAGGCTATTCTTTTAGGGTGATTGAACTGGGGGAGCGTGTTTTATGGTTGATTGAGATTTTAGCGCTCTAATTAACTACGTGATTTTTTGGGGGTTTTTGGTTTTGATTGCGGAAAAGTAAATATAGAAATTAAATGCTGTAAATACAAAGAAGACTTACAGTGGGTGATGCGTGATTGTAATTCCTCCGGTAGATCAGCAGTTGGTGATTGCGGTTTAACAGTAAAGAAAAGCATTCGGTTTCAGGTACTCTTGTATTATAACATGTATATAATAAACTGTTAGTAACTTTTCTAAGTATTCAAAGATGAATCGAGGCCCTTTCGTAGCGCAAGACTTGCAACATCGTTTAAAGCAACCCTTGTTCTATTTCAGACTAATTCCTCCTTTCGAAGTATCTTAGCCTTTTGTGCATCCACTTGATCTCACAGTTACGATTGACCAAGTGGTGTTTTAGATGAGTCGAACTTCTCAGATAAGCTTTGCCCTTTCGTAGCATCCACTTACCCGAGTATGTTCACGAATCCCCACGGAAGAGTTTTGCCCTTTCGTAGCATCCACTCAACCTTGGAAATTCTGACTATAAATGGCACATAGAACAAGTTTTGAATACAAAGAAATGAAACTAAAAGATATTACAACATTATATAATACAAGAAAATACCTTCCACCGAATAAAGAGTTTAGCTACGAATATCCATAGAGATGGATACCATAGCTAAATACTCGGGGGTTTTTGAAAACAGTAAGAGGGAAAGGGGTGGAATACTCAAGAACCAACAGGAGTATTCCTAATTCCTACTGAATACTCAAGAACCAACAGGAGTATTCTCTACAGTATTATAATACTCGAGAACCGACAAGAGTATTATAATTTCCAGTATAATACTCAAGAACAAACAGGAGTATTATTTCAAAACCGAACCAAACTTACAAGTAACAAAATGTAGAGAGAGAAGTGATTACAATTTTTGGGATGATTTATGAGGAGGAGGAGCACCTCCTTTTATAGGAAAAATGGGTGGAGATGGGTGGTGGAGATTGGTTTGATCCAAGGGAGGAGGAGGAGGCAAGGAGGAGCAAAGGAGGAGCCACCAAGTGGCGGAGGAGGAGTGGTGGAGCTCAGCCGCCGGTAGCCGGTTGTGGTGGAGGAGCAATGGGTTGTTTCCTCCACCTCCAAGGCAAGTAGCCGGTCACCAAGGAGGAGGAGGGGTGGCGCCGCCGGTAGTGGGTGGTGGAATGGGGAGGTTTTCCTCCTTTTGTCACCTCTTCATCAAGTCACCAAGTCATCTTGCCATATGTGAATTTTGTACAGTTTTGTGCAGTCTTTTCACAAAACTGTCAGTGTGTTCCTTCCCCGGACTGTCTTGACTTCACTCCTGATTCTTCTGATTAATTTATTCTGGTCAATTCAACGTCAGGATCCTTGATATTTCTTCAGTCGGCATATGATCTTGACCTTGGATTGACTCTTGTTATCTTTTCAGCATAAAATCCTCTCCTTAGCGTGTTTTCACTTCAGTCTCTAAAATGCCCTGTGGAAATATATCGGGACTAACAGATGGATGTTAGATAGACAAACAGTCTAACTTGGGGGGTTTTACTGTGTTTTTGATTCGTGTAATTGTGGTCCATCACTGTTCAACCTGCTGTTCGAGATTGATTGTTAATTGAAGATTTCTACTACTTAGTCTTCGGCGAGGACTGTGATCTTTGGGAGAAAATCAAGTGGACAAAGAGAGGGATCTTTGATCTAAGGGGAGCTTAGATCGTAATTCGTTACTATTAGAGATACGGTTGTTTAAGAGGGAGTCTACAAACTTAAATCCTTGGTACTATAAACTCGATCATAGTGAATTGCTTTCCATCGGGCTCTGGATAAGCCCCCAGACGTAGCTTCGTTAATGCCGAACTAGGTATCAATTCGTGTATGCTCTTTTCTTTCTTTACTACTTTTAAGTTGTCTGCTAACATTATTCTACTTAAATAGTTCAACCATTTATTCGAACAACTCGCTGGTTAATCATCTCGGTACACATAATAATTTCATATCTATATTAATATCTTGAATGGTGCAACTACCATTTTAGCCACGCTGCCAGTAGCGCCGGCATCAACCAATTCTTTGGCAAAGACAGGGATGTTGTCGACAAACCCATCAAGCCAAAGCCCCCAATCTTCTCTCCTGTCTTGTTTTGAGTTTCCCTAAGCCGCCTGATAAGTCGAGTTTTCGACTTATTAATAGCCATTTTTTACTATAGCTTTGGGTCGTTTCTGACGATATTTTGATGTGATTTGACCTCTATCTCTACGTTTCAGGTAGAAAACAAGTCTCCCTCAAAGTCAAAGCCTAAATACGAACACTCGGGGAAAATCTAAAGATTTAGAGCAAAAAGTGGGCAAAAAGGACCCCCTGCCGACCTGTTCGGAAATCACCCTGAATTAGCTGGTCGACCAGATGAAAGAGCTGGACTTGAGAGCAATCGCCCACTTTGAGTCGGTTGGTTGGACTCACCAGCCGACTAGCTGGCTGAATGTCTTGAGTCGGCCGACTGAGCATCCAACCGGTCGGTTGGAAAGTAGATATACAAATGCTTTCCCTCACAGGAAATGAACCTATCGGCTCATTTGCTCAAGTTATCGACTGATGACAGGGGAATTCCAAGCCACAACCGCTCACTTTGAGTCTGTCGGTTGGTAAATCCAACTTGTCGACTGGTGCTTGACCTGTACAAGCAATGCAACCACTCACTTTGAGTCAGTCGGCTGGCCAATCCAACCGGTCGGCTGAACATTCACAATAGAAGCAAGTTGACCTAAGTATCGAGGGACCTTAGGGAAGGTTTGGATGTAGTGAATATGATCATTTCTACGGAACTGAAGTGAACTAGTACATTATGCCTAATGCATTTATTACCTTGGGAGATGTTTCAAGGGTAGTAAAAGCCATAGAGTGAACTAACAATCTCGATGAAGTGAAGTTCTAGTTAAGAAGGCTTGACTAAGAATTGATTTATATGAAAATTGGTCTACCTTAGTCTAAGATAGGTTCTAAACTATTTGACACCATGATATGCATAATTCTTGTATATGTGATCAATGGGAAATGCCAAGGAGGGGAGTAACCCCTCGAAACTCTCTTTTAATTGAAGTTTAAACCCTCGAAACTCTTTCATTATTAGTTTTTAATTGAAACTTATCCATACTTTATTTGTAGAAGTGGCCAAGTAACTTATGCAACATCGTCTTAGCGCATAATCGTGTTTGCTCCATTGGGTTCGATCCGGTCTTACCGGTCAATACAAATTATTTTTGACTAGCTTACTATATCTTGGATCTCATCGATTTGAGGGTAGAAAACTAGCAACATCAAAATGGCACCGTGGCTTGATGAGTCTAGTTTTTGACTCATTAATAGTCATTTTTCACTATAGCTTTTGTTCGTTTCCGACGATATTTTGATGTCATTTGACATCTTACCCTACGTTTCAAGTAGAAAACAAGCCCTCATCAATGTTAAAGCCTACATACGAAAACTCGGGGGAAAAAACCAAAGATTGGAGCAAAATGTGGGCAAAAAAGACTCCCTGCCGGCTGGCTGAAAATCTCCCCTGAACCAACCAGTCGGGGATGAAAGAACAGACATGGAAGCAATTAGTCCTATTTGAGTCGTTCGGTTGGACTTCCCAGTTGACCGGCTGGTGAAAGACTTCAGACTGGAGAGCAACAGCCCACATCGAGTCAGTTGGTTGAACCCGCCAATTGATCGACTAGAAAGAAGCTTCAGAGTTCAGATAAACCTCCCACATCGAGTCGGTCGATTGGACTCACCAGCCAACCGGCTCGAAAAAGACTTCGAGATGCTTGCCCAAGTCAGCCGGGTGGCTCACCTTGCCAACTGGTCGGCTGGATGATCACTACAAAACAAGGCTGGATTTTAGCCACCAGCCGACCGGTTGGACCTGCTACACCAGAAATTTCACCAGAGGCTATAAATAGAAAGAGGGATGTTTGACTTAGGGGGCTGGCTTCTTGGGGAAAAATACTCATAAAAAGAGATCAAATCAAGGTCATCAAGGAGGATCCAATCAAAGAAGAAGAAGAAAGCTCAAAAGGGAGATTCAAGGATTAACAATTCCCTTTTACACTTTTCTATTCACTTTGTTGTTTTCTTCAAATCCTACTCACACCATGTTGTCTTACATGATGTGTGAGTAGTCCCCTTGTGTTTTGAGGGTGTTGTAACCCTCCTTGGTACTCTTGATCATGTATACGCACATTAAAATCATAATCCATGGTGTTAAATTCATGTATGACATGCTACTAAGTGTTTGATGAAATGCCTAAGTGACATGTTGATCCCAAAACTTAACTCAAGTATCGAATGCCCTTAAAAAATGTTTAGATATAGAGAGTATGATCTTATCTAGTGTTTATGATGATAAATGCATGGACAGGAAGTGAACTAGTCCCTTAAGCCTATGGTATTTATTGTCTTGGGAGATGTTTGATGGGACGTATTTATACGACTCATCGAGTACACTAAACCCACCTTAAATGACACTTTGTCCTAAGAACACTTACTTGTTAATGTAGTTTTGCATTTCAGGCTATTTTGGAGTCTAAAGAGGAAACAAGCTTAAAAAGGGAGATTTGTGCCAAAAAGCATGCCAAGTCGTTTTTGGCCGAGCCAAGGACCGAGAAACCCAACCGGGCCATCCGAGACCACGCAGGCCATTGCCCAGGCCACGTCTGAGAAAGACAGGCCATTGCCCATGCCGCGTCCGAGAATGCCCAGGTCCCAAGGAGCCCATGCTCGACAGAGAGAACATGGGGCACTTCATGTTTCCGGCGGTGTTCCGGCAAAACCACTTCGAGCACTCAACTTCAAATCACATTCCCACTCCAGAACGCCATCTTGGAGGACCGGAACGGCACTTTGTATTTCCGGCCAACACCTAGTCCAATTCTGGCCAAAACTGGCCATCCTAGGGCCAATCATAATTCCGGTCGGGCCCTTGCAAAACCAGCACGAGCATTGGTCTTTAAATCACTTCAACATGCTAGAACCGTCGCTCAAAGGCCAAGAACGCAATGCCAAGAACTCAAGCCCGGTCAAGGCCAAACTAGGGCAATTCCGGCCGTTTTGAGATTTCGACCATGCTCCGGGCAGAATCTGGCTTAACTTCCTTCTGGAGACCGGTTTATAATCAAATTGTCGTTCAGAAACCGTGGTCCAAGAGCCAAAGGCCTCCGACCAAAATTCTGGCCAACTCCAGCCAAACTCTGGCCAAGCTCCGGCCAGGTACAACCAGACCCAACCAATTTCGACTGAAGAGGAACCAACCAAAAACCGAATTCCCAATATTTCGGTTGGTTTCTACTATTCATTTCGGTTAGCATTTGGACTTTGGTTGGCTTTGGATTCAAGTCGGTTGGCTTATGGTTGATGCAAAACAAGTTAGTTGGCTTTGGATGATGCCAATGCAAGTGGCCAAGTCGTGGCACATGGGTAGGCAAGTGCAAACACAAGTGGGGAGGCTCTTATCCTCTTCCACTCCATGTGGGGTGGCTTTTGGAAGAACCAATAAAAAAGACTTGCTTTTGGTATATTTCCAACTCAAAACTTAGCCCCGAAGTCTTCCTTTTCCTATAAATAGAGGCCTTAAGCCTCAGAAATAGTAGTCCTCATCTGTACATATTAGGGAGAAGAGAGCTTATCTCTCTTCTCCACACTTCAATGAAAACACACTTTCCTTTGTTCTTGTTCTAGCTCCAAATTGCTCTCCACTCTTTCACTTTTCAAGTTCTTGTTCTCCAAAGCTCTCTTTACCTTTACTTGTTCTTGCTCACGGTTACTTTTTACTTTCTTGTCCAAAGCCACGGCTACTTGTATTCCTTTACTTGTTAAAGCTAAGTTCTTGTTACAAAAGCTCACGGTTCTCTTACTTTCTTGTTGTTCTCAGATTACCTTTACTTTTCCTTGTTTCGGTTACCTTTTGTTTTCCTTGTTAAAGTCACGGCTACTTGTATTCCTTGACATGAATACAAGTAGCTAAGGCTTATATTCGGTTTAGGGGTTCTCTTATACTATGACAATGTTTTGAGACCCTTTTACTTAATGCTTTTTGTGTTCAACTAGTTCTAGTGCCTTTATTCGGTTGAACAACAAGGCCAAGTGGATGCATCGAAAGGGCAAAACTTGGCCGGGTAGTTCAATCCAGATTAGACAACGACACCCAGTGGATGCATCGAAAGGGCGAAGCTTGGTAGAGTAGTCTAGTCCTTCTTTAAAACCACTTGGTTGATCGGAAATGTGAGATCAAGTGGCTGCACATAGACTAATACATCTTGAAAATGAGTATTTGTCTAGACAGAACTACAAGTCTATGTCTTGTTTTTGGAGTGGATTGTGGTGTAAGCACTTGAAAAGGCCTTACTTTAGGGTTTAAGTCTTGAAAAGGAATAAATCCACACTTATGAACACAAAATAGATCATTTGAAGTCAATGATGGATGTGTCACTAGTTGAGACCCTAGACTGAATATCTTTCTTATGTGAATATCTTTCTTGCATTTACTTTCAGCACTTTACATTCAGTACTTTACACTTCAGCACTTTACTTTCAGTATTTACTTTACGCACTTACTTTCTCGCACTTACTTTCAGCACTTTACTTTTCTGTCATTTATTTTCTGTCTAAAAACAACCCAAAAAACCCAATTGTATTTACTTTCTTTTCTCTTTTCAAGAACAACTATTCCACACTGACTCTCTTGGGTTCGACCCCTACTTGGCTTTACTAATCCAATAGTAAGCCAATAGTAATGGAAATTATAAATAAATTTTGCAAAGCCTCAACGACGGGCTCTGTCAAATTTTGGCGCCGTTGCCGGGGAGTTGTGCATCGGAATAGTTGTTCTTTTTACCCTTTTGATTTTCTTTCCCCTTTGTTTTTTTGTCATTTTTTTACTCACCCCTCATTTGTATAGAGAAAGAAATGATTATTTGTGCAGGAACCGAGTCCGGGAACAAATTCAAGCGAGCCCGGGCGGCGCCCGAGAAGTACCGGGCTTCGGCGCAAGTGCAGGCCGCGTCCGAGGAATGCTGGACAGCGCCCAAGAAGCCAGGTCGCGCCCGAGCATAATCGGGCCGCAACCGGGAATGACCGGCTCGCGCCCGAGGAAACTCGCCAGTACCCGGGCAGCGACCGAGAATGACCGGGCCGCGCCCGAGAAGTGCAGGCCCCTGCTGAACCCCCTCGAGCTTCAACCGAATCATCCAACTCCGAGCCTTGTTGTTTGCTCACATAGCCACGACAAAGCAACGACACCATAAAGGGAGTTCTCTTCGTTCCTTACTCTTCATGTCATTTCATTTCCTTCACTTGTTTACATTTTGTGTTTTGAACTAAGTCGTTCCGTGAGGAACGGCTTTGTTCAAAAGTGTGGGGGTAGTATTGTACATATTAGTAGTAACATGTTTTTCCTTTTTCCTTAAGATTAAACTTTTTGAGAATGCAAACTTGATAATGTAAAATAGATAGATCCGAATTCATGCATTTTCCTTGTGAAAACTTAACTGTGTGAAAACATGAGAATTTAAGTTTTTATTTGTCCTTATGTGCCATGATAATATAGGATGTGGAGTTGACATAAATGACTTAGAGAGGCTTGACAAGCATTCAAGGGACCGGATCCTCACTTATGGTTATGAAGGTAGTGGAGGTTAGCACTTCGGGTTTCTCAGAGTTTAGAGCGGACTCCGCCATGCAGCGTCTATGCAAAAGGCGGGACGGGAATCAAACCGTCCTATCTCTAGTCCGAGTAGCCGGCAAAAGAGGTGAGCGACCCTCAACTTGACCCGCGCCGAAACGACTACGATGAGAAAGAGCGGGGAGGCATTTCCATATGCTTGCGGGCTATGATTGGACCTCCCAAAAGTGGAGAAAATGGACGAGCAATTCACAAAGGAGCAAAGCTCATAAAGTCATATCAAACGCCAAAGGCCAATTTGTGAAGGTTTTACCCGAAGCAAAAGTGAAGAACACCACTCCCATATCAAAGGCCGAAGGCCAAAATCACTTCAAAAGCCGTCCTTCCAAAGAAATCAAATGAGCTCAACGATTGAAGCCCGAACAAAATCATGTGCTAGAGAAAGCTAGAGTAATAACCATATAGTGAGAACGTAACCAAGAGTGCAAATCAAGAGCCTAAAAGGGCTATCACCCAATCATCCAAATTGATTTGCATCCCGGCTCAAAGGTACAAGTATCAAGTTACTTCTAGGTTTAAACACAGTTTCTTTTGGTTGCAAGTAAGTAATGCATGATTAGGAGAAATCTAGACTAGCATTCTAACATTCACATCTGAGACTTAGGGTGTATTAGTTAAAGTTTTCCTCTTTTGACTAGCCTTGTTCGGGACGAACAAGTTTAAGTGTGGGGGTATTTGATGGGACGTATTTATACGACTCATCGAGTACACTAAACCCACCTTAAACGACACTTTTTCCTAAGAACACTTACTTGTTAATGTAGTTTTGCATTTCAGGCTATTTTGGAGTCTAAAGAGGAAACAAGCTTAAAAAGGGAGATTTGTGCCAAAAAGCATGCCAAGTCATTTTTGGCCGAGCCAAGGACCAAGAAACCCAACCAGGCCATCCGAGAAAGCCAGGCCATCGCCCAGGCCGTGTCCGAGAATGCCCAGACCGCGCCCAAGGAGCCCTTGCTCGACAAAGAGAACATGGGGCACTTCATGTTTCCGGTTGTGTTCCGGCAAAACCACTTCGGGCACTCGAATTCAAATCACATTCCCACTCCAGAACGCCAGCTTGGAGGACCGGAACGGCACTTTGGTTTTCCGGCTAGCGCCTAGTCCAATTCGGGCCAAAACTGGCCATCCTAGGGCCAATCATAATTCCGGCCGGGCCCTTGCAAAACCAGCTCGAGCATTGGTCTTTAAATCACTTCAACATGCTAAAACTGTCGCTCAAAGGCCATGAACGCAATGCCAAGAACTCAAGCCCGATCAAGGCCAAACTAGGGCAATTCCGGCCGTTTTGAGATTTCGACCATGCTCCAGGCAGAATCTGGCTTAACTTCCTTCTTGAGACCGGTTTATAATCACACTGTCGTTCAGAAACCGTGGTCCAAGACCCAAAGGCCTCCAACCAAAATTCCGGCCAACTCCGGCCAAACTCCGACCAAGCTCCGATCAAGCTCCGGCCAGGTACAACCAGACCCAACGAGGTTCTGGCCAAGAGGAACCAACCACAAACCGAATTCCCAATATTCCGGTTGGTTTCTACTATTCATTTCGGTTAGCATTTGGACTTCGGTTGGCTTTGGATTCAAGTCGGTTGGCTTATGGTAGATGCAAAACAAGTTAGTTGGCTTTGGATGATGCCAATGCAAGTGGCCAAGTCGTGGCACATGGGAAGGCAAGTGCAAACACAAGTGGGGAGGCTCTTATCCTCTTCCACTCCATGTGGGGTGGCTTTTGGAAGAACCAATCAAAGTGAGTTGCTTTTGGGATATTTACAACTCCAAACTTAGCCCCCAAGTCTTCCTTTTCCTATAAATAGAGGCCTTAAGCCTTAGAAATAGTAGTCCTCATATGTACATATTAGGGAGAAGAAAGCTTATCTCTCTTCTCCACACTTCATTGAAAACACACTTTCCTTTGTTCTTGTTCTAGCTCCGAATTGCTCTCCACTCTTTCACTTTTCAAGTTCTTGTTCTCCAAAGCTCTCTTTACCTTTACTTGTTCTTGCTCACGGTTACTTTTTACTTTCTTGTCCAAAGCCACGGCTACTTTTATTCCTTGACATGAATACAAGTAGCTAATGCTTTCTTTACTTTCATGTCTTGTTACTACAGCCACGGCTACTTGTATTCCTTGACATGAATACAAGTAGTTAAAGCTAAGTTCTTGTTATAAAAGCTCACGGTTCTCTTACTTTCTTGTTGTTCTCCGATTACCTTTACTTTTCCTTGTTTCGGTTACCTTTTGTTTTCCTTGTTCAAGTCACGGCTACTTGTATTCTTTGACATGAATACAAGTAGCTAAGGCTTATATTCAGTTTAGGGGTTCTCTTATACTATGACAATGTTTTGAGACCCTTTTACTTAATGCTTTTTGTGTTCAACTAGTTCTAGTGCCTTTATTCGGTTGAACAACAAGGCCAAGTGGATGCATCGAAAGGGCAAAACATGGCCGGGTAGTTCAATCCAGATTAGACAACGAAACCCAGTGGATGCATCGGAAGGGCAAAGCTTGGTAGAGTAGTCTAATCCTTCTTTAAAACCACTTGGTTGATCGGGAATTTGAGATCAAGTGGCTGCACATAGACTAATACATCTTGAAAAGGAGTATTAGTCTAGACAGAACTAGAAGTCTATGTCTTGTTTTTGGAGTGGATTGTGGTGTAAGCGCTTGAAAAGGCCTTACTTTAGGGTTTAAGTCCTTAAAAGGAATAAATCCACTCTTATGAACACAAAATAGATCATTTGAAGTCAATGATGGATGTGTCACTAGTTGAGACCCTAGACTGAATATCTTTCTTATGTGAATATCTTTCTTGCATTTACTTTCAGCACTTTACATTCAGTACTTTACATTTCAGTACTTTACTTTCATTATTTACTTTACGCACTTACTTTCTCGCACTTATTTTTAGCACTTTACTTTTCTGTCTAAAAACAACCCAAAAAACCCAATTGTATTTACTTTCTTTTCTCTTTTCAAGAACAACTATTCCACACTGACTCTCTTGGGTTCGACCCCTACTTGCCGCTTTACTAATCCAATAATAAGGCTACAGTAGTGGAAATTATAAATAAATTTTGCAAAGCCTCAACGACGGGCTCTGTCAATGTTCCAAGGCTAATAAATGCCATAGAGTGAACCAAGATTCTCGATTGAGTGAGGTTCTAATTAAGAGAGCTTGACTAAGATAGATTCACATGAAAATTGGTCTACCTTAGTCTAAGCTAGGTTCCAAACTATTTGACATCTTGAATGTGCATAATTCTAATATACGTGATCATGGGAAATGCCAAGGAGGGGAGTAACCCCTCAAAACTCTCTTTGAATTGAATTAAAACCCCTTGAAACCATTTAATTGTTAGTGTTGACTTGAAAACCATCTCATAATTGAATCGTAGGAATAGCCAAGTGGAAAATTTGATAACTCTTAGCGTACAATCCAATTGCTCCCTTAGGTTCGACACCGATCTTACCGGTTCTATAAATTCTTTTGACTAAAATGAGTTGCAAAACTACACACGTAAAAATGGCGTTGCCCACATCACAATGTAGATATATGGCTATTATTTCATACCTTCTACAACGGAGTAGATGGTCCCTAGCTGCCTGCACTTGATACCGCCGCGGGAGGAGCCGTAATGGAGCTTGAACCTTCGGAAGGATTTGAAATCATCGAGAAGATCACCAAGAACTACTTCATGTGAGCAAGTGAAAGAGGAAACCCAATAAGGAAAGGAGGAGGATATGAAGCTAAGGCCATAAGCACAAGGGAATAAGATTCATTAGCTAAAAAATTGGAAAACCTCTCAGAGAAAGTGGATAAAATGCAACTTCCGGTGAAGGACCACTCGAAGAGCCGAGGGTATGACATTTGTGAAGTCTATTAGCATGATACCAACTCTTGCCCCTTGGTTCAAAGGGATGAAAATGGATATGGGTATGAAGAAGCAAATTATGTTGGTAGAAACCAAGGGAGGGAGTATGATGCTAGTGCCCCTCAAGGCCAAAATTCCCAATCTAATTACACTACGCCAAGGTTTTCGTCGGCTTGGAAGAATCACCCAAACTTCTCATACAAGACCACAAATCCTACACCTACCAGGTTTGGTCCTAAGCCAACTTCAAGCAATCAAGCTTTCCCACCAAAGAATCAATTCCAACCAAGGAACCAATAGCAAGGGCAACAATACCAAGCTCAAGCTCAAAAGCCTTACCAACAAGTTGACCATTCCCCTCAACAATCAAATGATTTCTCAAATTTGGACCCTGTGATTGCTACACTTCTTGAACATCAAGAGAAGATAAGGCAAGAGATGCTTGCACAATAAGAACAAACTCGTATTTCTCAAGAAAGAGCAAGTAGGGATTACCAAGCTCAATTGATGGAGATGAGGCAATCAAACCAAAATTTTCAAGCTCAATTGTTTCAATCCAACCAAAGCTTGCAAACCAAATTTGATAGGTTGGAAACCCACAACAAGATGCTCGAAAATCAAATAGCCCAATAGTCCGAGTCCTCTACAAGAGCACAAGGGAAGTTATCGGCTCGGCCTGAGCAAGGCCAAAGAGAGTATTGCAATGCCAGCTATATAGAAAATGAGGGGTCATTTGAGAATGTATTGCTAGAGAGTGATGAAAGTGAGTTGGAAGAGCTCGATGAAAATTCTTCTCCAAGGATTCCATACAAGAAACATTGTGAGGCGGTGACCATTAGAAGTGGGAAATTATTAGAGGATATGCACCCCAAGCCAACTACTATGTTACCTGAAAAGCCCACCGGCCAAGCTAGAGCCAAAGAAGAAGAAATAGAACATGTGGTCACTACCCCTTCAACCGCTAAAGCAAAAGAAACCAAGAACGGAAAAGAGGAATTGAAACCTTATTCTCCGCCCATTCCCTTCCCTTAAAGGCTTGTGAAGCCCACAAAATTTGACAAGGAGTTTGGGGCCTTTACCGCAATGTTGAAGAAGCTATATGTCTACTTACCATTCCATGAGCTCATAAAGAAGGCCCCGCTCTACAACAAATTCCTAAAGGAGATTTTGTCCAACAAGAGGACCATCGAAGAAGATGATCCCCATCCCCTCAACCACGAATGTAGTGACCTCTTTTCAAAACAAATACCTCAAAAGGCAAAAGATCCCGGCAAATTCACTATCCCTTGCTCGATAGGTGATATGAACTTCACAAGTCCACTAGCCGATCTCGGGGCTAGTGTGAGCGTCATGCCCCTAGCCACCAACTAGAACCTTGGATTGAAAAGGTTAAAGACCACTAAAATGATACTACAACTCTCGGATGGGACAACAAGACACCCTTTGAGGATAGTTGAAAATGTTCTCATCAAAGTTGACAAATTCTACATACCATGCGACTTTGTGGTGATCAACATGGGGGACAATTGGACTTCTTCCTTGATCCTTGGGCGTCCTTTCTTGGCCACCGCCGGTTTCAAAATTGATATGGGGAATAGGAAGTTGACTTTGAAGATTGGTGGAGAAAAGGTGAGAATAGACAGGCCTACTGGAGAACAAGTGGCTTTATTTGAGACTTGTGAGTTGAAGGAGAAAGAAAGCATTGAGGCTGAAAATGTTGAGGCCAAGAAATTAACTAAGGAGTTTCACAAGATGCTTGATCCCGATAAAGACCCTTCCCTTGATCACCATGAGCTACCCTCATGCAATGAGGAGATGAAAAGAAAAGCCAATGCTAACAGATCGAGGGATGAGAAGCAAAGTTCTCATTGGAAAAACACTATTAAGCAAGTTGCGTGTAACTCTTCAAAGAACCCGGATTGATACCTCCATAATTCTACAAGTCCTCTTGAGGAGGGATCCTAGCAAAGGACTCTTCAACTGTGTTTTCTTAAGTGGAGATCCAGCTCGATCTTTTCCAAGTCGTTAAACTAAGCCCTCACAGGAGGTAACCCAGTTTGTAAGTCGTCCATCTAAGCACAAGTAAATCCATATATGTTTGGCATGCTTGTATTGAGCTTTGAGTGTGAACTTGGGTGCTAGGATGATTGAAATGCATGATTAGATGTGCTTGGTGTGGAATGGTGCTTGCATGTAATTTCTAGGTGGCGTGTGACGTTTTAAGTGTGGAGTTTATGATCCTAGCTTGCTTTTTGTTGAAAATCATGTGTATGCTAGTGATTTCTTGGTGGTGGAGCATGCTTTGCTTTCAAATTGAGTTTTTATCGTGAATCTTGAGTGGTGCTCGTTCATTTTGAGGAGTGAAAATTTCTAAGTGTCGAGTTGGGTTCAAGCTAGAATCAAAATATTTTTGGAATCAAAACTTGGAGAAATTGTTGAAATCCTTTCTCCAGCCGATCGGTTGGCAATTCACATTTATTCACCCGATCGGTTAGCCATTCCTGTTGAAATTCACTCCAATCGCTTAATTTCAGACGGTTGGCTGGATTCCCAATCGACTGGCTCCCAACCCCAATCAGATTTGTATTCAAATCACTCGATTTCAGTTTGTCGGATGACAAATCAGCCGACCTGCTGGCAATTGCTTATCCAAAAACCCAACTTCATTTCATTTCACCCAAACCTACAGTCGACCGACTCCCACACCTGACGCTGACCTCGACTGCTCAACCGCTCCACTCTGTGAAACCACAGCCGTCGCCCACCACCCTCGCCTTAGCGTGGCCATCACCAGCTGACTTAGCCATCCCAAACACCACCCCGCACCC
The DNA here is from genome assembly GCA_033675215.1 of Rhodiola kirilowii. Taxonomy (NCBI): domain Eukaryota; kingdom Viridiplantae; phylum Streptophyta; class Magnoliopsida; order Saxifragales; family Crassulaceae; genus Rhodiola; species Rhodiola kirilowii. Next base: position 23,590,865 of record CM066199.1, read on the forward strand.
CAGCCGCTCCTCCTCCAGTCAAAAATCAGAAACTTCCCCAACCCCGATCTACTCCGACCTCCATCAAAAGCACCCATTTGACATCTCAATCCACTCCATATCAACCCCACAACAATCCCTAAGCATCAATTTCATCCACCGTTCCCTCAAATCACAACCCCGATTTTGCCCAAAATTGCCCCCTCAGCCGACCGGCTAAAATTTGCTTCTCAGCCAGCCGACCGGCTGGATTCTACTACCTCCTTCAAAAAGATTCCCTCAATTCCCTTTCCATTCCAACCATGCCTCTGGGTGCTTCTTCCTACAAATTCAAATCAAAGGGAAAGGGAATCCCTCCCAAGAAATTCTCGTCGAGGAAAGATATGAAAGTGATGAGGAAGTAAAGCTTTCCCTAACTCGCAAGAGGAAACCAATCAGGACTATACTAAGGGAGCCTAGCTCATTCTCGAGTGAGGAAATTGAGTCTCCACCACCCTCGCTGAGCCCTACTTTTAAGAAGAAGAGCAAGTCTTTGAAGATGGCCTCCTCCACGCCGAAGAAGAAAAAGAAGACAAAGACCCCGACACGTCCCGTTCCTAGAGTGCCATCATCGACGCCTAGTGCTCCTCCATCTGCATTAGTGCCAATTTTGCCAAGAGATGGGCCTTTGGAGTGTCGGCTTCCCTCACCCACACCTTATCCCTTCTCCGAGCCACTCACATTAAAAGAAGCGAAGTACACGAAGAGACTTGAATACATCACTAGAGCGGGGGAAGGAAATTGTGGCCACTCTCTATCCCAATTTAGAGGCACTCGACTATCTTAATATTGGTGGTGAGGTACGCTCTTTATTACATAGAAGTGGGCTTGGATTTTTATTCTTAGAGGACCCTAGTTCCTATTAAAGGGTGGTAGGGGAGTTTATATGCTCCTTGGAGGTTTAGAGAGAATGGAAGCGAGTAACCCACTGGCGGTTTGTTTTGGGAGGGAGAGAGTTCAAAATAGAGGAGAGGGTGATTAGGGAAGGGCTGGGTTTCCCTCTATCGGGTAGAGAGGTGATCACTCGGACTGAGCATGTGAGGAATAGGTTCTAGAGGGAAATTTCGGAGAGACACGAGTGGTTTGTATCCTCCTACAACTCCTCAGCCATCACCCTTCTGGTTTGGAAGGTGATCCACCACATCATTGCTATCGGGGTTAATACTCATATTGAGAAGGCTAGAGCAGTGACGATCCCTGATTTAGAGTTGATGATGGCTATTGATAAGGGTGATGGGCTTGATTGGATTGGCATCCTCACTACTAGATTTGATAGTTACGTTAGAGAGACCCCCAGGAATTCTTCTTTGGGAGGAGGGTCGATGATTACTTTGATCACCATGAGGTGTAACTTCACCTTTGGTCACGACGGATGCCCCATGCCATCCAATAAGGCTCTAGATGTTCCTAACATGAGGCACATGCATCTCTTTAAGGCGGATGGTACTAGTTGGGAGGAGGAAAACAAGCCTCATAAGGAGTTCAGGGATGCGGTGAAGAGTAAGAAGGAAACCTTCAAGGCTAGGAACCACCTCTACTGCCTAGCCAATCTTACACCATCCCCTCCTTCCTTTCCTATTCCTTCTCCCCTCGCGGCCACCAAGCATGAGGCTCCTATTCCTGAGGAGTTACCTATCGAGGAGCCCGATGTTGAGAGTGCCCCCCTATGCTAGAGGGGATTGGGTCGAGTGGCACGAGATGGTCTCCTCTGGCATTGCTGATTTGAGGAGCGGTCTTGCCAGACTTGAGGAGTTTGCTTGAGAGAAGGCTTTGAGAGCTAGCCGAGAGTCAGAGTTGCTCCGCACTACTTTGATGTCTATGATTGGAGGCTCGAGTGCTCATGTTGATGCTCCTCCAGTCAATCCAGGGCCTTCTATCCGTCGTGCCACCTCCCCCTTGCCTTCCACGCCATCCACTAGACCCGAGGAGGTGGGCACGCCTTTCACTGATGCTATGGATGAAGTTGGTGAAGCCACTACTAGAGAGGCCACTCTGGGAGGCGATCATGCTACATCATGAGTACATGCTTCCTTTTGATTACACATGTGTTGCTATTTTGTGCCTTGTTGCATTGGATTGTGTATTTGGATGTTAAGTCGCCTTTGGCGCAGTTTTGATGATGTATGCTATTTTGATGATGTACTCTTGACTTGTCTTTGGTTATATGCTACACTCCTATGATATTGAAGGTGTTTACCATTCATGTTTGTGAACTCTACAGGATATATATATATACATGTTCTTCACATGCCAAATTCATTTTCTTTATCTACACATGCAACCAAAGGACTATTTCTCATTCTCCAGAGTTATGTCATTGGATTCTACCCATTCTACAAACGAGGGGAGTTCCTATGTGTATTTGCCTTTATTGTATCATTTCTTGCGCTTAGAGACTAAGCTTGAATTAAGTGTGGAGTGGGTTAATGTGCATAGTTCACATGCTTTCATGCCATACATATCATTTTTAGATAGACACTTGCATCTTTTGCACCATATCCCTAACATGAGAGTGTTTTTGACCACATAGGCTTGTGATTATCGATTCTAATCCCTATAAATCACATCTAGCCCACTTGTCACAATTATTGGATCTTGAACTTAGAACCAACCTAGTCCTTTGAATGTGCATTCTTGTGAATCAATATAAATGCTATCTCTTGTCTATCTAATTCTCTAAGTATTTTCATTGAAATACCATGGATTAAGTTTTAGCAAGCACTTTAAAAAAATCACGAAAAACTTAGCCCTTTTGTATGCTCCTCGGTGACTAGAGTTTTTCTAATTTAGTGCCTTGCTTGTGATTGTTTCCCACACAATTCATACATTCCTGAAACATATTGTAGAGTTTTAAGTGTGGAGTCAAAAGAGGGCAAAAACTAGGCCCAAACAAAAAATTTCTTCGTTTTCATGGTCAAAGAGGGCAAAGCTCCGACTTAAAACTTTCTCGAGTACTAGAGAAGTTTTGTTGCAAAAAGATACAAGTGTTGGGGCTTAGGAAGAAAACTTCCCCTTCGAAAGCATTTGTAGGCGAAAGGCCATTTGAAAAAGAAAATAAGGAGCACTCAAAACTTGACTTTATGTTCTTCCATCATTCAACATTTGCGCGGGTGCATCATTTGTAATGTGTGCTAGTTTAATTAACTCTTGGATTATCCTTATGCTTGCTTGGGAGCCCTCATTTGGTTTATGCCCATTTTCTAAGAACTCATAGTGTCGAACTCCTCTTCCCTTATGGATTACGGCTCAAGAGCATAAGACTTGGGAATGAGTTTCATGTCGCGAACCAATGGACTAGCTCTAGCTAGCATAGGTGAGCGATTGACACTCTTTTGTGCAAACTAACATTTTTGCTTCTATTGTATTGCCTTGAAAATGAGTAGACTTTTGGATGAGACAATTGATAGCCCTAGCATTAATGACCTCGAATGCACAAACTCATGGGTACTTACATGGTTCAAAAGTTCTTTTGATGATAATGTGACTTTAGTCCTAGTTTGGGTGAGGGATTTGTTTTGAGATATTCTTTCCTTGGTTGAGCACTCTTGAATTCATTCTCATGGGATAGGTGCATTTGGGATTTGTGAGTATTCCTTTTTCTGAAAACTCTCACGAGACTATAACTCGTCCACTAGGGTAGCCTACGGGTTTAAACGCTTAATGCATATTCTAAATGCATTCGTAACCCCTACGAAAAGGAGCTAGTTAGGTTGTACATACTTTCATTTGTCTTTCATTTACATGCTTAGGAATAATGATCGAGACCTTCTGAAAGCTAGTGAGGCAAATAGACCAAAAACATAGCACCAATAGCATTTCGCCACTTGCACGACCTTGACATATTTGCATACTTTGTTCAGGATGAACAGCTTAAGTGTGGAGTTTTGATAAGTCGAGTTTTTGACTAATTAATAGCCGTTTTCGCTATAGCTTTGGATCATTTCCGACGATAATTTGATGTCATTTGACCTCTATCTCTACGTTTCAGGTAGAAAATAAGTCTCCCTCAAAGTCAATGCCTAAATATGAACACTCATAGAAAATCCGAAGATTTAGATCAACAAGTGGGCAAAAAGGACCCACAGCCGACCGGTTCAGAAATCACCCTGAACCAGCCGGTCGGCCAGAAGAAAGAGCTGGACTTGAGAGGAATGGCTCACTTTGAGTCAGTCGGTTGGACTCACCAGCCGACCGGGTGGCTGAAGGACTTAAGGATATGTTCACAACTGCTCACTTTGAGTCGGTCGGCTGAGCATCCAATTGGTCGGTTGGAAAGAAGATATCCAAATTCTTGCCCTCACCAAAATGAACTAGTCGACTCATCTTCTCAACCGATCGGCTAATGACAGGGGAATTCCAAGCCACAATCGCTCACTGTGAGTCGGTCGGTTGGCAAATCCAAGTGGTCGACTGGTCCTTGCCCTGTATAAACAATGCAACCGCTCACTTTGAGTCGGTCGGTTGGCCAATCCAACCGGTCGGCTGATCATTCACAACAGAAGCAAGCTGGATTTTAGCCACCAGCCGATCGGCTGGCCTATTACTTCAGGATTTTTTACCCAAGGTTATAAATAGAAGAAGGAAGGTTTGACCTAGTGTGCTGAGTTCTTGGGGAAAAAATTCCAGAAAAAGAGGCTCAATTAAGGTCATCAAGAAGGATTCAACCAAGAAGGAGAAAAGAAGATCAAAGGGAGATTCTAGGACTAATCATCCTACTTCCTCTACACCTTTTCTATTTCCTTTGTTGTTTTCTATAAACCCTACTTACACCATGTTGTCTTACATGATGTGTGAGTAGTCACCTTGTGTTTTGAGGGTCTTATGACCCTCCTTGGTACTCTATGCTCATGTATAGACATTTGTTTCTATAATCTATGGTGTTAAATTCATGTTTACTAAGCTCTTCGTAATTGACATGTAACTTAGTGTTTAATGAAATGCTTAAGTAACATATTGATCTTAAAACTTGACCTAAACATCAATGGACCTTAAGTAAGGTTTGGATGTAGTGAATATGATCATTTCTACGGAATGGAAGTGAACTAGTACATTATGCCTATTGCATTTACTACCTTGGGAGATGTTTCAAGGATAGTAAAGGTCATATAGTGAACCAACAATCTCGATGGAGTGAGGTTCCAGTTAAGAAGGCTTGACTAAGAATAGATTCAAATGAAAATTGGTCTACCTTAATCTAAGCTAGGTTCCAAACTATTTGACACCATGATATGCATAAGTTTTGTATACGTGATCAATGGGAAATGCCAAGGAGGAGAGTAACCCCTCGAAACTCTCTTTTAATTGAAGTTGAAACCCTAGAAACTCTTGCATCATTAATTTTTAATTGAAACTCATCCATACTTGATTGATTTGTAGAAGTAGCCAAGTAACATATGCAACATCGTCCTAGCGCATAATCACGTTTGCTCTATTAGGCTCGACCTGGTCAATACAAATTTGATGTTCTCTTAAGTGGCATGTATTTGGCAAAACATAGCTTAGACAGTTCGAGCAGGTGTTCATGGGGAGTTCGAACAATATCCTGGTACTCCTGTACAGCGTGATAAGGATGCGAGGATATACGCGAGGATATTTTCTGGAAGATATTGGCAACGAAGATTTCGACAAGTGGAAGTCGGCCTGCGACTTATTCGAGCATTAGATATTCGAATGAATATCTACATTGAAGATGGCGCGACTTACTTGGAAAGAAGACATCGTATATTCTTCCGATCGATTTATGAAAGATATACATCAAATATTTAGGAATCAATTCCGAAATATTTGATGGGATTATCTTGTGCGAATTAGGGTTTCGCTCGAGCATATAAATACAATGCAAGGGCAACCCTAATTCTCATCGCTTTCAAAGATCAAATATACACGAGCATATCCTGCTGATTGGAGAAGAAGAAAGCGACGGCCGGTTGTGTTTTCTCATTGAGAGTACACCGGTGCAAGTGCAGTCTGTTCAAGTGCAACACAGACTGTCTGAAGTGTATCAACTGCCGCACACAACAAAGGTGAACAAGCTTTCGAGAGAAAGCATCCGAGCTTCTGGAGAAGGTCGAGAACGTTCAGACTGCAGGTTCTGAATGAAGGGGACCGAGGGGAATTGCGGTGAACCTCGGTTGCAAATCTGAGAGACGGAGTATTGAGGTTAGGCTATTACAAGGTGTAAGTGTAAGTCCCTGTGGAAACCCTATACTCGTAATAAAGATTTGCTGTCCCTTTTTCGGGTGTGAGAAACCCCCCAGAGTAGGCAGAGCCGAACTGGGTTATCAGTCTGTGTGTCTCTACTGCCTTTATAAGTTTACTGAACTGTTGTGATAAGAGTTCAACCTCTGTGTGTTGAACTGTTGTGCAAAGAGTCCCAGGTCTGTCGCAACACTACCTTGGACACAAGCTTGAACAGGGGACATAATTTCAATTGGTATCAGAGCAGATCACTCGACACACTGAGTGGGATCCTAAACTGTTCAAGATGACTCTGAAGGAAGGACAAAGCATAACCAGACCCCCGCTGCTCGAAGGATCGAACTATGCCACATGGAAGCCTGTGATGAGATCTTTTCTGAAATCACTAGACGAAAAGGCATGGAAGGCTGTTTTGAAAGGGTGGACGGAACCCATAATGAACAATCTCACTGGAGAACCGATCGCCAAACCAGAAGCTCTGTGGACAGAAGAGGAGGACAAAGCTTCCATGGGCAACTCAAAGGCAATGAACGCAATTTTGTCGGCAGTAGATGAAAATGTCATGAAGCTAATCATCAACTGTGAAGTGGCCAAGGAAGCATGGGATATCCTCCAAACAGCGTTTGAAGGAACAGAGAAAGTTTGCAACTCCCGCATGCAAGCTGTCACAACCAGGTTTGAAGAGATGAAGATGAAGGAGAGTGAAACCATCACTGAGTACAACACCAGAGTCCTGGAACTGTCCAACGAGGCATCTGCACTAGGGAAACCCATCGATGAAGAAAGATTGGCCAGCAAGGTCCTAAGTCACGGCCATTGAGGAAATGCATGATATCACCACACTGAAGCTAGACGAGCTAATGGGTTCTCTCAGAACTTACGAGATCAATCATGACTTCCAAAACGGAGAAGAGAAGGGAATCGCTCTTAAAGCAGATATAACGGAAGACAAACTGGATTCTGGGTGCAGAGCAGCTAGCCATGATGGCACAGAACTTTGGAAGAATGGTGCGAAAAATCAACAGACGTGGTCCAGAACAAGGTCAGTCCTCGTCAACTGGTTACCGAAACTGGAAATCCAGCAGGCCAAGGTCTACTGATTCGAGGCAAGACTTGTCTGACAAAGGAAAAGAAGAGATTCAGTGTCATGAATGCAAGGGTTTCGGTCACATTGCGTCACAGTGTGCAAACACTCTCATGAAGAAAAAGGCGATGGTGGCGAGCTTCAACGACAGTGAGTCAGACGAAGAAAAAGGTGAAATCACAAACTTTGTGGCCTTCGTCACAACTCTGAATGAATGCAGCAGCACAAGTGAAACTGTTCCACCTCAGTTGGAACGCCCAGATGAAGACCCCTCGGACAGTGACAATGAAGAACTCACGCAGGACTCTATGGCTCAGACTTATAAAGATCTATATGAGAAGTGGCTGCTTCTGATCAAGATGAACAAAAAGCTAAATGACACAGTGGCAAGCGTCACTATGGAAAAGGACAAGGTATGGCAGGAGGTTGAGATACTATTGACACTGAAGGCAGAACTGGAAGGTACAATTAACTCAATGACTTCTCAACTAGCTGAGGTAAAACAAGAAAGACTGGATCTTTTTGTTCAGAAAACGGAACTCATAGGTACTGTCTCCTCTCTAAAAAATGAAATGGAGAAGGATCGGGACACTCATCCTGTAGGCATGGCGGGTCTGAGAAAAACCATCATTGATCTACAACGCAAAGAAATGTTCCAACTAAGGAGGGTGGAACAGCTGGAACTTCAGCTAGAATCCGAGAAGATGGAACACTCTGACACTAGAGAGGAACTCAATCACCTCAAACAGTCGGTAAGAATGCTTAACTCTGGCACTAAAAACTTAAATGATATTCTTAGATCCCAGAGAATGGAGTCCGGACACAGAGGATTCGGGTTCACAGGAGAAGGCAGCTCAAAAGATACGACGCTTGTTAAAACAAGACCGGTGTCGGAACAGAAGATAGAATAGAAGGTAAGACAGCATCCCAGATGGAAAATAGATCTGCCACAAGAACAATCCAACAATGGTCGAAGAAGGGATGGTACGATGCACTTCGGCTCTCATTCAGCACAAAGGAAAGAATGGCGCACTTGCTGGTATTGCAATCAGGTGGGACACATTAAACTAAAGTGTCGCCTGTTTTTAGCCGAACGACGTGCTTTCCAACAACGAACCACATTCCAACAGAAACCGGCCTGGGTTCAAAAGGCAGACCGAACTGTTTGCATGGTAGCCTGTTACACCTCAAACTACTTATCGCATGATAGTTGGCTCTTCGACAGCGGATGCTCCGCACACATGACAGGTAACTCTCAATATATTACCCATATTAGACCTGTTGAGCACATGTGGTTTGTCACCTTCGGGGATGGTGAAAAGGGTCAGGTGATCGGCTGTGGGACATTGATAGTTCCGGATCTCCCTGCACTCAAGAACACCCTCCTTGTTAAGGGACTGACCAGGAATCTTATCAGCATCAGTTAACTATGCGACGATGGACACTATGTGTCATTCTCAAGCTACTCATGTCTTGTACTAGACCAGAATGGCGATACACTGATGAAAGGAAAAAGGGATGCCAACAACTGCTATACTATTAGGATGGGTCTGACAGAGTCGATGAACAATGTGCATTCGCACCATGGCCAGCAACCGGTTACTCTCACATGTGCATACGCACAACCTAGTTTTCTGCGAGGGGGAGTGGATAAGACCTTGCACACAAGATCTGATTGTCGATGCGCACAAATCAAGGTTGTCGGGTGTCCCAGGAAGCTGTTGAATCAGTCGGTGGTACAGTTGCAACAGGAGTTCGTACACTGCCCATAGAAATGTGTCTGGCCCCGTATAAGAAAATATGAATGCTCACGAAAGATGGTAACTCTGAGGAGCCATACTTGTGTCAAACCATATGGCAGGTCACGGAATGGAACACCCAGATCCCAAGGGGGTCTATGTGGTGTCAACCACTGAGAGCATCCGACGGTGGTCAGTCATAGTCAAATCTCCAGCTGAAACAGTTGGACTGACCATCTAATAAAGAGAGCTGGAACAGAAGTCTCAACAAAATATTTTTTAAATATCCTTGAAGATCTTTTTTTGGTTGACGGTTTTGGAAAGCTGAAGAGTCATATAGACAAATTTGATTTTTGAAAAAATCAAATTCATTCCCTGAGTATCGTCTTCTCTCTCTCGAAAACCCTAGAACGGAACTTCCCTCTCAACTTCTCTTTCCTCAACCGACAATGGTGAACACCAGGAAGTCAGCAAAATCCAGTGCTAAATCTGCGGAGAAAATCAATGAAAGCATGCAGACCTCAAAGGCGTTGGCGGCGAAATCAAAGATTCCGAAATCAAAAGCTGCGAAGATGAAAAAGGCGTCGCCTTTACACTCAATCATCGAATCTTTGGCCAAAGAGAAGTCTGTTGAAGGAGTTACCGCTGGAATCCCTCAGTCGGGCACAGTGGACTCAACTCCACAGATTCAGGTAAATCCCAATATTCCTTCTGTCTCTGCGAATATCCCCACTATTGAAAAATCTGTGCTGAATGAAGAAACAAGTGTGGAGGGTGAGAAGGTTGTTGAGTTGATTGACGGTGTTGAAGCCAGACGGGCTGTAATTGGCGATAATGGTGGTAAGGCTGTTAGTGGTGTTAAAGCCGATGGTGTTGAAACCAGTAGGGAGATTCTTGGTGGAGATAATGAGAGTGGTAGGGGTGTGACGGTTGACAAAGCCGGTAATGGGATTTCTAAGAAGAAGTCTGTCAAGAGTGTGGAAGAAGAGGAACCCAGCAAGGGGGCTGGAGGCTCAGGAACGTGGAGAGAAAAGATTTTCGCCACAGGATACATTCCTCCGAAGGCTGGTCGCAGGAAGAAGGTGAAGCGGGCCAGTGACTCTCCCAGAAAATATCTCGCCCAGATCTATGTAGCTCGAGGAAGGAAGATTGCAATGTCCGATGAAGAAACAGAGAAGTTCATCGAGTCCTCGGGGAAGAGGAATGTGGTGATGAGTGATGTTGATCCGTCCGAAAATCAAGGAGGAATCACTGAAGAAGGTTTCAGTGGGCATGATGAGGCTGTGGCAGAGGAGATTAACCCAGCAGAAAAGGATGATGAATTGGAGAAGTTATACAAAGACATTCATGATGTCATGGAAGACCTGGAAAAGGAGAAGGATCAGGGAGTGGCAAGTCTGGAAGAAGCTCAGACTGTTAGGGCAAAAGAAGTTGATGTAGAAAAAGCTACAAGTGATCCACCTATGGAACCAAGTGTTCAGTCTGGTGTTGAGACTGGAAGAGCTTCAGAGAAAGCTGCAAGCGGTTCAACAGTGGAACCCTCTGTTCAGACTGAAGCTCAAACAGCACCAGTTCCAGAGGAAGGTCTGCGTAACCTGGGTGTTGAAGCAGAAGAGTCTAGTACTGGAAAGGTCTCAAGTGCTCCAACAGTGGAACAGAGTGTTCAAACCAAAGATAAGACTGGATTAGTACCAGAGAAAGCAGGGAGTGAAGAAATAATGACAGTTCAAGATGATCGTCGTCGGGATTATTTGAAGGAGGATGAACCATCCATTCGTAAGGATGCCCCTACATTAGCAGCAGAAGGTGTTACCCTTTCAGAAGATGACCAAGACAGTGTTCCCCTTGTCAACCTCAAGAGGACAACGAAGGGGAAGGAAAAGAAAAAGGTTACCTTTGCTACGTCTACAAAGGAACCAGCTCAGAAGGTTGCTGAGGTCAGCAGTGGTGCAGGGGGAGCTGGCTCTTCAAAGAAAAGAAAGCGCGTTGCTGCAGTTCCGATCTCTGAAGATGCTAGGAGATGTGAAGTCCCAGCCCCTGAATCTGAGGCTGTCCCAGTCGGTAAGGTCAAGAAAGGTGTGTGGTTCGTGAACAAAGAAGCTGCGTTGAAATGGGGATGTGTGCAGAAGAGGAAAATCATACCGGAGAGACTACTGGATGCATCGAGTTACAAAGGGAAAGAAGTAATTGAGGTGCTCAAAGAGTCGGATCTATTCTAGATGTTAGACAGATGCAAGCCATTCAACAAACAGGTGGTGCGTGAGGCCATGGCAAACTTGCCTCCAAAGTTTGGGGTCATTGGAGAGGCTGAGTATGGGATCTTCTATGTAAGAGGAAGAAGGATCAAGATTGATCCAGAACTGATAAATGTATACTTCTCCATGGACGACCCAGCTGTTGATGAAAAAGAATCCAGCCTCGAGAAGATAGTAAGCACCATCACTGCATGCTCTGTTCAGTGGAGGCCTGAGTCAGTTGTGCATACGGCAGATGACAGGACCGCTCGTCGTCAAATCGATTGTGCAAATAAATTTATAATAGTCCGCTACTCGCAACTATACTACTGGGTAGTACTTGGTAAGTAGGGGTCGAACCCAAGGGAACCAGGGGAATAATTGTTCTTCGGGGGGATTACGCAGCGTGGGAGCGTGTTTAAGGTCGGTTGGTTGGTTTTAAAGCTACCAGCTATTTTGATTGATTGATTGGTTGGTTGGATGATTTTAATACTGGAAAGTAAATTACAGTTTATAATTAAAGAGAAATGTTCGGTTTCAGGGGACTTGTATTATATCATGTTTACCATTGACCTTTAGTGACTCTCCTAAGTATTCAAACGGTGTATCAAGGCCATTCCAAGCACTCGATTTGCGTACACTGTCTAGCCTATTCCAAGGACGTAGAACACTTATTCTATTTAGACTAATACTCCATTCCCGGTTATATTAGCCTATGTGCATCCATTTGATCAATCATTCCCGATCAACCAAATGGTGTTTAAGATGAGTCAAACTTCTCAGATAAGCTTTGCCATTCCAAGCATCCACTTATCCGTACAAGTTTACGAACCCCGCTGTAGAGTTTTGCCATTCCAAGCATCCACTCTACCTTGGACGTTCTGACTTAATATATGGCACATAGAATAAGTTTTGAATACTTAGACTAGACACTAAGTTAATAGTCTTAAAACATTTTATAATACAAGTGCGCCCCTTAGACCGAACTACAAGTTTAGCTACTATTCATCGCGCTAAACATTATAACTAAGGAATTAAAGACAACAGTTAAATAAATAAATACTAAGAATTACTTACAACCGTTGAAGCGCAAGGGAGCTATCCTTTATTTCCAAAGCCAAGATTACAACATTACAAATGTTACAACTTCTAGAGAGAGAAGTGAATTTTAGATTGAGGTGTGTTGAAATGAGGGGAGGAGCTCCTCCTTTTATAGCCCAAAGGGGAGGAGATGGGTGGTGGAGATGGGTGGCAAGTGTTGCATTTTGATTGGAGGAGAAATCAAGGGAGGAGATGGCCACATGTGAAGGAAGGAGAGGAGGCCGGCGGCTTTTGGTGGAGGAGGTGGCGCCGCCGGTTGCCGGTCACCCAAGGGGGAGGAGCTCCTCCCTTGCCCACCTCCTTGAATGGTGGCCGGTCATCTTGCCCAAATGTGAGTTTTGTACAGTTTTGTGCAGTCTTTTCACAAAACTGTCAATGTGTTTCTTCCCCGGTCTGTCTTGACTCCACTCCTGATTCTTCTGATTAATTTGTTATGGTCAATTCAACGTCAGGATCCTTGATATTTCTTCAGTCGGCATATGATCTTGACCTTGGTTTGACTCTTGTTATCTTTTCAGCATAAAATCCTCTCCTTAGCGTGTTTTCACTTCAGTCTCTAAAATGCCCTGTGAAAATATATCGGGACTAACACGTAGACGTTAGATAGACAAACAGTCGAATTTGGTGGGTTTAACTGCATTTATGTTTCATACAATTATGGTCCATCAGCGGATCTGTCCACGTTCTATTCAATGTTGTTTTTCATAGCAGTGTTTAACTGGAGGCCGTCTACTCATCGCTCTACTGTCAACAAGGACATGGCCCAACTGATTTATCAGATAGGGAACAAGCTGAAGTTTAACCTTGGCAGAATAATGTTCAAACAGATTGCTGACCATGCTACATCGATGAGAACCCTGCACCAGATCTGCTTTCCATCTCTGATTTATGAGCTGATTATTCATCAAGCCCCTGATTTGACAGCCTCGTCTGATCTTCTTACTAAAACTCCCAGCAAATTCACAGTGGACCACAAGTTATACAAAGGGCGGCATGTGAATGATCTGAAAGGGGGGAGCAAGCCAGGTAAAGAAATTGGGGAATCCAGTCGAGGGGGAGCCAGAATGGGCGTGGATGAGAGGAGCAAACTACTGAAGGACCTCCATGTCATCATTGCTGCGGACAAGGAACAGCGCCGCCGAATCAATACGCTTGCTCGAGCTCTCAGCTTCCCTAGTGATGATGAATCAGAAGCTACTGCCTCTGAAGATGATTCCATTGAAGAAGCTTCTGATTGAAGGTCCTCTTCAAACTTTCTCCCTGAACTATTTGTTTAAAACTATCGTTCTTAGTACTTGTTCTGGCACATTTTGATTGTCTGTTCGAACTCGGATCGCACCCCTTGCCAGTTTGTGGCAAAAAGGGGGAGTATTTTGGAGGAGACAATTCTTGTTTCCCTCAAAGTTGTCTACTGTCTAGATAGTTAGATAGACTTAGTTAGATAGACTTAGTTATCTAGTAGATCTGGTTTTGCCAAAATGCCAAGGGGGAGATTGATGTTCCCTTAAGTGGCATGTATTTGGCAAAACATAGCTTAGACAGTTCGAGCAGGTGTTCAGGGGGAGTTTGAACAATATATTGGTACTCCTGTACAGCGTGATCAAGACGCGAGGATATACGCGAGGATATTTTCCGGAAGATATTGGCAACGAAGATTTCGACAAGTGGAAGTCGGCCTGCGACTTATTTGAGCATTAGATATTCGAATGAATATCTACATTGAAGATGGCGCGACTTACTTGGAAAGAAGACTTCGTATATTCTTCCGATCGATTTATGAAAGATATAAATCAAATATTTAGGAATCAATTCCGAAATATTTGATGGGATTATCTTGTGCGAATTAGGGTTTCGCTCGAGCATATAAATACAATGCAAGGGCAACCCTAATTCTCATCGCTTTCAAAGATCAAATATACACGAGCATATCCTGCTGATTGGAGAAGAAGAAAGCGACGGCCGGTTGTGTTTTCTCATTGAGAATACACCGGTGCAAGTGCAGTCTGTTCAAGTGCAACACAGACTGTCTGAAGCGTATCAACTTCCGCACACAACAAAGGTGAACAAGCTTTCGAGAGAAAGCATCCGAGCTTCTGGAGAAGGTCGAGAACGTTCAGACTGCAGGTTCTGAACGAAGGGGATCGAGGGGAATTGCGGTGAACCTCGGTTGCAAATCTGAGAGACGGAGTATTGAGGTTAGGCTATTACAAGGTGTAAGTGTAAGTCCCTGTGGAAACCCTATACTCGTAATAAAGATTTGCTGTCCCTTTTTCTGGTGTGGGAAACCCCCAGAGTAGGCGGAGCCGAACTGGGTTATCAGTCTGTGTGTCTCTACTGCCTTTATCTGTTTGCTGAACTGTTGTGATAAGAGTTCAACCTCTGTGTGTTGAACTATTGTGCAAAGAGTCCCAGGTCTGTCGCAACACTACCTTGGACACAAGCTTGAACAGGGGACATAATTTCAAAATTGTTTTTGACTAGTTTACTATATCTTGGCTCATCGATTAAGGGCAGAATAACTAGCAACGTCACCGTCAAATCGTTCTTATTCAGCACTTTTACACAACGACAACATATAGAATTATATAAAATGATTGTTCAATGAGATGGTGAGGTTCTGAAGCAGTAGCGAGAGAGAGCAAGCTAATGATATGATCAGGCTAAATCAAGGTTGTAAAAAATGTTATGTGTTAATCAGGTGGAAAGGGTCCTGAAAAGATTAATAGGGATTAATCAGAAATTAATCGGAGACTAAATGGTTTTGATTTTTTATGATGTTTATATATATATGTAATGATATCATATAGTATTTTACTTATTAGATTCTAAAATATTCATAAATAAATTACAAGTAATAATATAATCCATTACCATGCAAAATATTCAAAAGTAAATTTCAATAACAATATAAATATATCAACACATTTTTTTGGATTTTTATTTTTTCAAATTTTAATTTAATTTTTCTTAAAAAATATTATTTTAAAAATAAATACATATATAATATTCATATTCCCGCCTAGAAGTCGCCTAGGCACTGCCTTGAACAACTAGAAGTCGTCTGGGTGCCACATAGATACTTCGAGCCGATTAATTGGCCGCCTAGAAGAAAAACGGAGCGGGTTCTAGAAGGCCATTTTGTTGAACATTGGGCAATAATGCTTTAAGATTGTTAGAAATTTTTCATAAAATAGGCAAGAATAATGTACAAATCAAAATGTGAACAATGCATATGAACAGATTAACAAATACAACACATTTTTAAACAAAAGAACAAGCAATATGAAAGTGATACAACAAAATCAGAATCGTGGTTGAAGCGTGTTTGATGAAGCACTATAGCTTTTCTAATGGGTAGTAGAATTAGGAGCAACTGCTTCACAATATACAACAACCGTTTGCTGAAACTTGCACCGCCAGTTTCAACTAACGAACTTTTTTCTACTTTCAACTATCACCATTAACACACGCGAAACATTTAAAGAAACATTATTACATAGGCTCGTTAACGCCGAACTGGGTAACCATCTTGCGTGTCTTTATTCACTTTACTGCTTTTAGGTTCGTCAACTTAATATTCCGCACAAGTTGTTCTAGCAAGTTGTTTCATACACGACCAGAACAACATCTCAACATACATGGGAATATTCAATTGGTATCAGAACTAATCACTCAACACACAGAGCGAGATCCAAAGGCTGTTGAGATGGACCTGAGGGAAGTACAGAATATCTCGCGACTACCGCTACTGGAAGGAAATAAGTACGGATACTGGAAGGTGAGAATGAATGCGTTCCTGAAATCGCTAGATGACATGGACTAGAAAGCTGTTGAAAAGGGTTTGACACATCTTGTAACCATTGGAGAAGATGGCAAGGTTGTGTTAACTACTGAAGACCAATGGACTGAGGAACAACGAAAAGCTAAAGCAGTAAATGTGAGAGCAATGAATGCTATATTTTCGGCCGTCGATGGAAAAAATTTCAAGATGATCTCAAACTGTGAGATTGCTAAAGTGGCGTGGGATATATTGAAAACGGCTCATGAAGGTACGACTAAAGTGAAAATTTCAAGAATGGAGATGGTCACATCAAAATCTGAAAGTTTGAAGATGAAGGAGGATGAGACCATATCTGACTTTAACACGAGGGTACTTAATATCTCGAATGAATCGTTTGCCCTTGGAGAGTCTGTCAGTGAAGAAAGACTGGTAAGGATGGTGCTAAGGTCATTGCCACAACAATATGCCATGAAGACAATTGCTATTAAGGAAGCCCTCGATGTGAAGGATATGAGGCTGGATGAACCGATGGGATCATTGTAGACTCATGAGATGGAGATGAATGAAGAGGAACAATACAAGAAAGTTAAGCGTGTTGGTCTGAAGTCTCAAGTAACTGATGTTCAAGACAATGAAGGAGAGATGTCTGAATGCTTTGCTAGCGAAGAACTTTGGAAAGTTCATGAGAAGGCTAAACAAGAAAGGGTCATATCAAGGAACGTCATCCAACACAAGATTCCAGAAGGACAAGAAGTCTCAGAAGAAGAACAAATCTGGAGACTAAAACTAAGAAAACAAAGGGAAGGGGATCGAATGCAAAGAGTGCGAGGGCTACAAACACATTTAGGCAGAATGTGCAAACACTCGTAAAAAGAAGAAAGCATATGCAGTCAACTAGAGCAACAGTGAATTTGATGATGAGAATCAGGAAGGTGAATCCAATAACTTTGTAGCTCTAGCAAGTGTCATTAACCAAGAGAGCAATCCAAGACATTTGCTGAAGATCTCGCTGAGTACTCGAGCTGGTGATGATGAAGAGATCACTGAAGAACGTTTTGCAGACAAGTACAAGGAGTTGTTCAACTAGTGGCTGGAACGAGTTGAGCTGAACAAGAAGCTTCATTGCAACCTGACAAACCCGAAGGAAGAAAAAGAGAAGCTATGGGAAGAGACAGCTATTCTGGTTGCCTAAAAAGTGGAACACCAGTAGATGATCAAGGATCTAAACCTCCAGATGAAGAAAGACAGAGAAGAAAGAGTTGAACTTGTTGCACAAAAGGCTGAGCTTTTGGCTGTTATATCATAACTAAAAGTTAAGATTTAGAAGAGCCAAGACAAACATCCTGGAATCATCAATGACTTAAAGAAGAAGAATGCTACACTGAGTCAAAAAGAGGTATATTTACTTGATTCTGTGTATGCCTTGAGATGTCAAATTAAAACAGACAAACTTGTTCATGAGGAAACATTGGAAGAGTTGAATAACCTAAAGATGTCAATCAAGATGCTCAACTCTGGATTTAAGAATCTCGACTCCATTCTGAGGTCCCAAAGAATGGGTGATGGCCACAAAGGTCTTTGTTTCTCTGGCACATCTTGTTCCAGAAAGACAACTTTTGTGAAAGCTAGGCAGCGGAACTACAAGGAACCAACCGACCATCATCCACCAAACGAAACGAGATGGTACCCTACAAGGAGACATGATAGCAGAACATGTTTATACTGTAACACAGTGGGACACATCAAACCAAGGTGCCAGGAATTTCTCAAGTCTCTCAGAAAGTGCAAGCAACCCGCTGGAACAGAAAGATGAAGTATGCTATGTTGCTTTCAGCTCTATTAGCAACCTGAAGAAGGAACGATGGTACTTTGATAGTGGTTGTTCAAGACACATGACTAGTAACCAAGATTTTTTGAATGATCTAGATGAATTCAAAGGAATGTCCGTGAAGTGTGGAGATGGAGTGCAAGGTAAAGTACTAGAAAAAGGTACTCTAATGTTCAAGGACTGCCTTGACTAAAGGAAGTTGTTCTTGTCAAAGGCCTGCAAGCAAATCTAATCAGCATAAGTCAGCTATGCGATGGTGAGCATCATGTACAGTTCACACAAGATGAATGCGTGGTGTTAAACAATAATGATGAGTGAGTTCTGACGGGAAGAAGGTCCTCGAACAGTTGCTACTTGCTAGATCTGTGTCAACCTATAGCTGAAACAACATGCTTATTGAGCAAAATAGAAGAGATGAGTCTTTGGCACCAACCAATGGGACATCTGAATTTGAGGACACTGAAGAAGGTTGCCACTTAAGGATTTGTTCGTGGGTTACCTAAAGTTGATGGTTACGTAAGTACTATCTATGGAGATTGTCAAATTGGGAATAAAATCAAAGTAGCTCACAAAGGAACCACTGAGATGAACCCGACAAGACCTCTGGAATTGATGCACATGGATCTGATGGGGCCAATGCAAGTGGAAAGCTACTCTGGGAAGAGGTATGTGTTAGTCTGTGTTGATGATTTCTCTCGATTCACATGGACAAGCTTTTTGCGAGAATACTCAGTTGTTCTTCAAGCATTTGTTCAATTATGCACTCATTTGGAGCGAGAAAGAGAAGATAAAGGTGAACATCTAGTAGCTATACGGGGCAATCATGGAAAGGAGTTCAAGAACAATGCCCTTGCTGACTTCCACACACAAAAAGGGATCGCCCAACAATTCTCATCCGCCCCACAGCATAATGGAGTTGTCAAAAGGAAGAATCGAACCATAAAGAAGATGGCTAGGGTGATGATTCATGCGAAGAAAGTACCATTGAAGTTCTGGGCTATGAATAAAGCATGCTACGTCATAAATAGGGTGACGATTTAGACTGGCACAGAAAAGACATTCTATGAGTTTTGGAAACGAAAGAAGCCGACAGCGAAGTGCTTCAATGTTTTTAGAAGTCAATGTTATATTCTTCGAGACCTGGAGTATCAACAAGGGTGGATCCTAAGAGTGATGAAGGGATTTTTCTGGGGTATTCTACTAACAGATGTGCTTACCGAGTCTACAATAAGCACACTGGAGCCATTATGGAGTCTGTCAATGTGACAATAAATGATGTTGTGACGGGGGAATCTGACAACATGTTGCATCCTTACCAGAAGTTCCTGAAGTGTCAGAAGAACATGCTAAAGAAGATGACCAGATTGACGATGAGGCTGACTCTGAAACACCAATAACCCCACTTGTGTCCTTCAACCTTCTAAAACTATTGAGAAGAATCATCCCATTACTGAGGTAATTGGTGAACCAACTGAAGGCATAAAGACTCGAGGAAAACAAGTGAACTTTTGGGGATTGGCTGGTTTCACTTGTTTCTTGTCAACTGTGGAGCCGAAAAACGTCAAAGAGGCTATCAATGATGAATACTGGGTGGTGGCTATGCAAGAAGAACTTGGTAAGTTTCAGCGAAATGATGTATGGGATCTTGTTCTACGACCTGATGGTGTGAATGTTATTAGAACGAAGTGGATCTTCAAGAACAAGTCCAATGAACCAGGGAACATTACTAGGAACAAGGCGAGGCTTGTTGCTCAAGGCTATGTCCAATTGAAGGGGTGGTTTCTGATGAGACCTTTGCCCCAGTTGCCCAATTGGAGGCCATACGATTGCTGTCACTTAAAGTTCAAGTCTTCCTAATGGATGTCAAGAGTGCCTTCCTGAATGACTTGCTGAACGAAGAAGTTTATGTGGCACAACCGAAGGGCTTCAAATATCCTCACCATCCTGACCATCCTGACCATGTGTATCAGCTGAAGAAAGCTCTTTATGGACTCAAGCCGGCGCCTAAAGCATGGTACGAGAGGCTTACAGAGTTCTTAATCAACCATTACTATGTTCGAGGGGGAGTGGACACGACACTTTTTGTCAAACACACAAGGTCAAACTTCATTATTGCTCAAATTTATGTGGATGACATTGTGTTCGGACCAAGAAATCAGACGTGGACAAATTTGTAGAACAAATGCATAGCAAATTCAAGATGAGCGTGGTAGGAGAGATCTCTTACTTCCTTGGATTACAAGTGAAGCAGAAGGTGGATGGTATCCTTATTTCACAAAGCAAATATGCCAGGAACTTGGTCAAAAAGTTTGATCTTGAGAAAGCAGCACACAAAAGAACCTTTGCTGCAACTCATGTGAAGATCTCCAAGGATGAAGCTGGTACAAGTGTGGACCAGGCCTTGTAAAGGCGCGTGATTGGGAGCCTGCTATAATTGATGGCCAATAGACCATATCGCTTATGTTGTAGGGGTGTGTGCCCGATATCAAGCAAATCCCAAGGAGAGCCACCTAATGAACATGAAGAGGATCATCAAGTATGTGTGTGGAATAGCTGACTATGGCCTCTGGTACACCAAGGACACTAACTCGTGTCTGTAGGCTATTGTGATGCGGATTGGGCAGGGACAGCTAATGATCGGAAGAGTACATCTGGTGGATGCTTCTTTCTAGGCAACAATCTGGTGTCATGGTTCAGTAAGAAGCATAATAGTATTTCACTGGCTACATCAGAAGCAGAATACTTAGCGGCTAGAAGTTGTTGCACCCAGATGTTGTGGATGAAACAGATGTTGGAGGAGTATGGAGTAGAACAAGATGTGATGACACTCTACTGTGATAACATGAGCGCAATCAACAAATCCAAGAATCCTGTTTAGCACTCCAGAACAAAGCAAATCGACATCAGACATGACTTCATTCGAGAGCTAGTTGAAAGGAAAGTCATCACAATGAAGCATGTATCAATAGAAAAACACCTAGAAGATATCTTCACTAAACCCTTGGACAACGTGCAGTTCGAGACACATAGATCCTAACTGGGTCTGTGTGTCATTGATAACTAAGTTGTTCCAGAATAAGGTGGTCAGCCATAGCTTGAACAAAATATGTTTTAGGGTTGACGTGGAAGGAAAGTCAATGAATTCAAATAGTGGTGTCAGGTTCGACAATTGGTGTTACCAAGATTCTCAAATTCAATTAACGGCTCATAGTGACGTGGCACTTTGAGAAGATGCGAGCAAATATAAGGCATGCCAAAAGAAGATTGAGAATTTAAAATTCAAAATAATTGTTTATGTCTCGCTCTTTCTCTCCCGACGAAACCCTAGGCGATCCTGGTTGAAGCAAATCAATCATGGTTGACATAAGAAAGAACAAGATCGCTAAGGAAACTGCTGCTAAGTATCACCAAAGGCAGCTGGCTAAAAGAAGGCTCCTCAAGCAAACCCTAAATCAACGGACAACAAGGCAACAACAGCAACAAAAACTGACCGTGGAGAAAAAGGCAATCGTTTCTAAGAAAACAATGGCGGAGAAATCGGTCAAGGAGGCACCGATGGACAAGTTTGCAAAGGAGAAACAAATACCTGAATCTGTTCCTGTTCAAAACCCTAAGAAGTTGACATCTTCAAAACTTGCATCGAACAAGGAACCTGTCAAGAAGACGGCAGAAGAGGTAATCTCCAAAATCTCAAAAACTATTAATGTGCGTAGTTCTAGTGTGCTTAGTGTATCTATGGAGGGTTCAAAGATTGTGGTGAAGAAGCCAAAGTTAGGGGCTACGGTGCAGGGGGAGAGTACTGCTAATGTGAAGGGAGCAAGAGTAAAGATGGTTGCTAAAAAAAAACGTCAGTAAAAGAAAATTTTATAATTTTCAGACGTAAAGTAGTTGTGTCAGAATCTGAAGAAGATGTTGATGTTGTTGCCGAGAATGAGAGTGTAGAGTTGCATGATGAAATGTCCAGTGAAGATAATCCAAAGAAGGCTGAAGCTGACATAGAGGAGCAAGCTGAGGTTTTGAAGGATAGTGAGGATGGTCAGACAGAAGTAGTTGAGAAACAAGAAGAAGTGTCCAACAATGAAGTAGGAGAGTGATGGACTGTATTTATATGACTCATCGAAGTAGTTAAACCTACCAAATTAGACTCTTTGTCTTAAGATCTTTCACTTGTTAGTGTCGTTTTACTCTACAGGCATTTTTAAAGGTCTAAAGTGGAAACAAGCCTAAAAGAGGAGTTTTGAGCCAAAAATGGATTACAAGTCAAATCGGACCAGTCGGGGACCGAGAGAGCCCAGCCGGGACCGAGAAATGTCGGGCCGCGTCCTGGAAATGTCGGACGCGCCCCGGAGCCAGTACCGAGGAACGCAGGACGCGTCCGGACGCACCGAGAATTTCAGCCGGGCCATCCGAGAAAAGACGGACGCTTGCATCCGCGACCGAGAGTGCCAAGGCTTGTGTGCCGAGAGCCCGCGCCCGCGTCCGAGTGCGCCCGAGAGCAACGCCCGAGCCCGGTAGACCAAAGGCCGAGGAGAGCTTCATTTCAGGCCACGACCTAGCTCTGGCTGCGTTTCGGCCAAACAACCTCGAGCATTCGATTTCTATGAAGATTGTTGTTCCAAATCCATACTCAAATGGCAAGGAACGCATGGTCCAAATTCCGGGTCCGTCCAAGGCCATACAACCGAGTTCTGGGGCATCCTAGGCCATCTCAAGGTTCCGACTAGGATCCGGCAATTCCAGCTCGGGCATCCATCATAAAATCACTCAAATATGCTAGAACGGTTGGCATTTGGACAAGAACGCAAGGCAAAGGCACCGAGCCCGGTCAAAGCCAATCAAGGGGATTTCTGACTATTTTGGGATTCTGGCCATTCTCCGGCTAGAATCCGGCCTAACACCCTTGATGAAACCAATTTCTATTGATCTTGTCGTTCAGAATCCTTGGTCCGCAACTCAAGCACCTCCGATCAAGATTCCAGCCAAATTCCAGCGAGCTCCGATCAGCTTCCGACGATGCTCCAGCCATGCTCCGATCACTCACAACCATGCTCTGGCCAGTTATAGCCTTGCTCCGGCCACTTTCTGGCGAAGTCCAACCAAAACCGAACTATTACTTTTCTGGTTGGCCATTTCTATTCCGGTTGGCCATTCTAGTCATGGCCGGTTGCCCTTTGAATCAAGTCCCCCCAAGTAGTTCAAGTGGTTGCCCCTTGGCTCAACCAAGTCCAAGTGGACTGCCCTTTGGCTCACCTAAGGCTTAGCCGCCCATGTGCATTGCCCTTTGGGCACAAACCAAGTCCCACCGGTGCACTTGACGGAGGACTAGAGCCAAGTCGATTGGTCCTCCCCCAACTCCAAACCGCCTCTTTTGCCTATATAAGGAGGGCTTGGCCCTTTGAAAACACATCTCTCACAAGTTTGGAGTGGAGGGAACTCTTGGTTGTTTGGTCACTTATCTCTCTAGCTAGATCTTTGTTACATTTGTACTCACAAGTCTTGTAAACACTCACACACATTTGGGAATCAAAAGCTCCAACTTCTCTCTACTTGTTCTTGAGTGTTCTTGAGTTTGTTCTTGAGTTGTTCTTGAGTTTACTTTCCAAAACCTTACTTTCCTTGTCTTTGATTTTTGAAAACCAGTTACTTTCTTTTGTACTAGCTATGGTATTCACTTCAATGAATATTCGTAGCTAAACTCTTCATTCGGTTAAAGGGGTTTATTTTATATCATAAACCGTTCTAGACTCTTTTCTTAATGCTACTTAGTGTTCTAACTAGTTCTTTGTGCCATATATTCGGGTTGAACATAACAAGGTTGAGCGGATGCATCGAAAGGGCAAAACTCTTCCTTGTAGTTCATCCCCTCTTAAACACCACTTGGTTGATCGGAAATGATTGATCAAGTGGATGCACTTAGGCTAAGATACTTCGAAAGGAGGAATTAGCCTAGCTAGAACTAGTAAGCTACGTCTTGAAAAGGACTAGCCGGTGTGGCATGTGCTTGAAAAAGTCTTGCTTTGGGTTAAGTCTTGAAAAGAAACAACCTACACCTTAGAACACTTAGTAAGATCATTAGAGGTCGATGATGAACGTAATCCTCGTCCCGGCGTCCCTCATTGCTCTCGGCGCATCAGCCCTCTTGGCCCGGTCGTTCATCATTCTCTCGGCTATAGAGAAGTTCATTCACCCCTTTTATTATTGTATTGCTTTAATGGCCATGTGTAACTAAGTCCTTTATTCGGGCTAGGGTTTTAAACATTGTGACTACTGTTTTTGAGACTTGAAACTTAATGCTTATTTCGTTATTCAACTAGTTCTTGTGCTAAATTATCTTGGTTGAATTGCAAAACTAAATTGATACTTGGAATGGTTAGATTTAGTCGAGTGATTCAATTCCCTTATTTACTGTTTGTTTGATACTAGACCGTTGAGAACAAATAGAGCACCAATTTGATATATCTTGGAATGGAGTATTAAATTGCTAGGAATAGAATTCTACGACCCGGAAAGGAAGTAGATTGTGGTGTAGGCGTCCGGAAAGACCCTACTTTAGGTTATAACTTGGAATGGAAGTAACACTTAGGAATTAGAAATTTGATATTTAGAAGTCAAGGATAAAACAAGTCACAATTAAGAAACCCTAGTCTGAATATTCTCTCTCTGATTGATACTCTTCCGTTTGTTTCCTTATTGCACTATTTCCTAATCACTCACGACCCAATCGTTTCTTTCTTACAGAACAACAAGTAACCATCTAGCTCCTTAGGGTTCGACCCTTGCTTGCCACTGTACTAACCCACAGTCTAGAGTAAGGCAAATTATAAATTCAAATTTGCAGGTACCGACGATGACCTGTCAGTATGCTCAAATCGTCAACTATCTAGTAGGAGGTACATTTCCTCCCTCTTTTACTAAAGCACAATGCATGAAACTTAGGCATGATGCTAGACATTACTTATGGGATGATCCTTATTTATGGAAAATAGGAGTAGATCAAATACTTAGGAGATGCATCCCCGATAATGAAATGGCTTCTGTTATTAGCTTCTGCCGTGAGTTTGCATGTGGAGGACACTTTGGGCCTAAGAGAACCGCTAGGAAAATCCTAGATAGCGGCTTCTTTTGGCCAAGTGTATTTAGAGATGCTTATGAGAAGTGTAAGAACTGCGATAGGTGCCAGAAAGTAGGGAATGTGTCAGCTAGGAATGCGATGCCTCAAGTTCCCATCTTGGTTAATGATGTCTTCGACATTTGGGGCATTGATTTCATGGGCCCATTCCAAGTTTCATGTGGTTTTACTTACATTCTAGTTGTTGTAGATTATGTATCAAAATGGGTAGAGGCTAAGGCCACGAGGTGCGACGATGCAAAGACTGTCATAGATTTTTTGCGCACTAACCTGTTTTGTAGGTACGGGGTACCCAAGGCCATAATAAGCGACCAAGGAACTCATTTCTGCAACCGCATGATGGCTACCACCTTGAAACACTGCCATGTCCACCACCGGACATCCACGGCATATCATCCCCAAACCAATGGTCAAGAGGAGATCTCCAACCGCGAGATCAAATGTATTTTAGAGAACATGGTGAAGCCGGCGAGGAAAGATTGGAGTCAAAGGCTAGATGAAGCTCTTTGGGCTTATCGGACGGCATATAAGACACCAATAGGGACCTCCCCCTTTCGGCTTGTTTATGGGAAGGCATGCCACGTTCCGGTGGAATTGGAACATGAAGCCTATTGGGCGATCAGGCATTGCAATTCAGATTTGAAGGCCGCCGAACTGGATAGAAAGCTTAATCTATGCGAGCTTGAGGAGTGACAATTCGCTAGTCGTCAGAGCAAATTGTACAAATAAATTTATAAAGTCCGCTACTCGCGACTACTGGGTAGAAGTGGTAAGTAGGGGTCGAACCCAAGGGAATTAGGGGGACACGTTGTTCTTTTACTAACAGGGACGTGTTTTAGGATGATTGAGATTTTAGCGCGAGTAATTAAACTACTGTTTTTGGTTTTTTGGGTTTTTTGGGTTTTTTGTGCGGAAAAGTAAATACAGAAATTAAATACTGAAAGTAAATACTGAAAGTAAAGAGATAAGGGTTAGAAGACTTACATTGGGTGATGCATGATTGCGATTCCTCCAGTTGTTGAGCGGTTGATGGTTGTGGTTGATCGGGACAGTTATACTAGGAAAGTAAATACAGGGGGTTTTTGTGATTGAAAGAAAGTATTCGGTTTCAGGTACTCTTGTATTATAACATGTATATAATAAACCGTTAGTAACTTTTCTAAGTATTCAAAGATGAATCGAGGCCCTTTCGTAGCACAAGACTTGCAACATCATTTAAAGCAACCCTTGTTCTACTTCAGACTAATTCCTCCTTTCGAAGTATCTTAGCCTTCTGTGCATCCACCTGATCTCACAGTTACGATTGACCAAGTGGTGTTTTAGATAAGTCGAACTCCTCAGATAAGCTTTGCCCTTTCGTAGCATCCACTTACCCGAGTATGTTCACGAACCCCACGGAAGAGTTTTGCCCTTTCGTAGCATCCACTCAACCTTGGAAATTCTGACTATAAATGGCACATAGAACAAGTTTTGAATACAAAGAAATGAAACTAAAAGATATTACAACATTATATAATACAAGAAAATACCTTCCACCGAATGAAGAGTTTAGCTACGAATATCCATAGAGGTGGATACCATAGCTAAATACTCGGGGGGTTTTGAAAACACTAAGAGGGAAAGGGATGGAATACTCAAGAACCAACAGGAGTATTCCCAATTTCCTACTGAATACTCAAGAACCAACAGGAGTATTCTCTATAGTATAATACTCAAGAACAAACAGGAGTATTATTTCATAAACCGAACAAACTTACAAAGTAACAAAACTTAGAGAGATAAGTGTTTTGTGTATGGATTGATGATACAAATGAGGAGGAGGGCTCTCATATTTATATGCTAGGAGGAGGAGGATGAAGGGTGGAGATGGAGCCATGTGTATTTGCATCCAAGGGTGGAGGAGGAGGGGAGGAGCATGTGGAGGAGAGGCCACCACTTGTCATCTTCTTGTGGTGGAGCTCAAAGCCACCGGTGGCTTTTGGAGAGGAGGAAGGAGGAGCCGCCACTTGGAGGGAGGAGAGTGGAGGAGGGTGGTTGTGAGGGGGAAGCCGCCGGTCACCATGGAGGAGGAAAGGGAGGAGCAACCCATGAGTCATCCTTTTCACCTAGTGACTCATCCTTCTTCCTAAAGCCACCGGTCATCCTTGTACATGGATGAGTCTTGACGGTTTTGTACTGTCTTTACAAAACTATCAGTCCAATTTCACTCCAGGCTGTCTTTGATAATTCCTCATTTGGATTTAATTTGAGTAATTCATCGTCAGGATCTTGAGATTTCTTCATTCAGTGCTTGATCTTGACCTTCAATTGACTCTTGATATCTTTTCAGCATAAAATCATCTCCTTAGCGTGTTTTCACTTTTATCTCTCAATTGCCCTGTGGAAATATTTCGGGACTAACACGTAGAAGTTAGATAGACAAACAGTCTAATTTGGTGGGTTTAACTGTATTTATGATGCATATAATTATGGTCCATCAGATCACCCCACACTTTTAGTTGTTCGTCCCGAACAATGCTATTAAAGGGCGGCACTAAGTAAGCTTGTTGAAATATGAAAATTAGACTGTGGTACTCGATTTCTCCTAATTCATGCATTACTACTTATTGCCAAATTAAACTGCGTAAATAAATAGAAGAAACTTGATACTTGTACCTTCGTGCCGAGATGCAAATTATTTTGGATGTTTTGGGAGATAGCCCTTTTCAGGCTCCTGGACTACACCTTCGGGACCATCTCGCACTATATGGTTTTCTTATAGCTTTCTCTAGCACATGATTCGATTCGGGTTTCAGTGAGTTGAGCCTTTTTTTTTTTTTTTTCTTCTTTGGCGAGGGACTAGCTTTTTGTAGTGATTCTGCCTTTGGCTTTATGATCTGTCTTTTTTGAGTGCTTCACTTTTGCTTGGTTAAAACCTTCACAATTTTGGGCCTTAGGCCTCTTTTGATTTTCTTCTTTGAGTTTTTTGCTTCTTTGTGACTTGCTAGTCCATTTTCTCAGCCTTTTTGGGAGGTCCAATCATCGCCCGCAAGCCTATGGAAATACCTCCCCGCTCCTCTCGTCTTCGTCGTTTCGCGCGGGTCAAGATGAGGGTCGCTCATTTATTTTCTCAGCTATTTTGACTAGAGAGAGGACGGTCTGATTCCCGTCCTCGCCTTTGCATAGATGCTTCTTGGCGGAGTTGACTTCAATTATTCACTGAACCCCGAAGTGCAGCCTCCACTGACTTCGAAAACCATATAGTTTGATCTAATCCTTCAAGTGCTTGCCAAGCCCCTCTAGGGCAATTTCTATCAACTCCACATCCCTAGGTTATCTCAGCACAAAGGGACAAATGAGAAGTTACATTCTAAGTTTTTAAACAGTTTGCATTTTCATAAGGTTGATGCATGAATTATGATCTATCTTTTTCACATTCTAAAGTTCATAATTCCAAAAAGATACTACTAAAAAAAGAAAAAACATGCAGTTGGTTCTCACCCCACACTTTTGAACGAAGGCAAGCCTTAGTTCAAAAGTCATGCAATATATACAGGAGAAGGAAATGACATTAAGGAAAAAGAAGAACAGAACTCCCTTTAAGGTGTCGAGTGAACGACATGGCATGAGGCTGGATAATCGAGGGAGTTCAGCTGGGGCCTCGAACTCTCAGCGCAGGCCCGGTAAATTCACGGAAGCTGCCTGGCTGATCCGATCTTGCTCCAAAAACTTAATTCCTACATGAAAGACATTCCTTCTAGACAAAAAGTGGGTGAGAGCGCTTATTGGAAATTTAAATAACAGAAAGTAAGATAGTGTCGGGTTACCTCCCGACCAGTGCACTTGTTTAACGTCGTTGGCTCGACATTACCTCATTCTGGATCATTGGTTGGGATCCCATGGGTGGCTCAGGTCAAACTTTGCCACCGTTCCTGTGTTGGTTTTTGCCTTGCCTTTACCCGATTTCTTGTGAGCATATGTGCATGGGCCCAGTTCCCCTTGCACTGGTAGTGTCTCCTTCCAACGTCTTTGGGAAGGTGAGGGACCTTTGACCGCTAACTTCTTGAATCGGGTTTTCTGGTGTTCAGGACTTCCTTGTCCGGTTATGGTGAAGACATGCTCCATTGAGGAATCGTTCTGCTCAGGCCCTTTCCCCATCCTCTTTTCAGCCTCTTCATGGATCACATAGTTTTCAGCGATTTGCCTATTGATCGAGGGGAAAAGTCGGGAAGCTTGCATCTTAAGGCTCGGTTCTGCCTCTTCGTGTTTGTTTGTGATGCTAGCTGGGTATGGTTCTGGCAGCCTGTCGGTGGTATTTTGGACTTCTTCCATTGCCGACACCTCATTGTTACTCCCGACACTTTCTATATCCCAGTCCTCTGATGACTCGGGAGTCTCTTCTGATGGTTCGGAAGTGTTCTCTTCAGGCTCTGAATCAGTCTTTTCAATCTGCATTCCTCTGTTAGCCTGAGATATACGTCTTGCAGCAGCAGCCAGGTCGTCTATGAGGTACCACATGTCTGCTATGGTATAATTCCTCGCTGATCTCTTCATTGCTTCGTTAACCCTTGTTAGATCATCGGCCCTCATTCCACGAAGAAATTTTTGAAGCATAACTCTCTTCGTGAATCCATGGTGCGGGCAGCGTGAGACAATGGTGTCAAAGTTCGTGTAGTATATGTCCAAAGTCTCATCCCGGGATTGTCGAAGGCCTATGATTTTCTCTCGCGTTTGTTGTCGTAGGGATGGTGGAGAGAATTCTTTCAAGAATTGAATGCAGAGATCTATGAAACATACTGTACTACTAGCAGGTGATGTATAATACCAGATTGTCGCAAAATCAGTTAGAGAGAATTTAAAGCAATTAAGTTTAAACTCTTCTAATGTTTCATTATTAGGTTTTATGTGCTAACAAATATGGTGAAAGTTTCGGCAATGTAGTACTGGGTCTTCTCCATCCGTTCCTCCGAACAGTGGAAGGTATCGTGTCGTCCATGCATACGAAGGTGGTTGCGTCATGGGGTCATGTGAGGTGAAGAACAACTTATCCGATTAATTAACTAACTCCCCGGCAACGGCGCCAATTTGACAATTCGCTAGTCGTCAGAGCAAATTGTACAAATAAATTTATAAAGTCCGCTACTCGCGACTACTGGGTAGAAGTGGTAAGTAGGGGTCGAACCCAAGGGATTAGGGGGATACGTTGTTCTTTTACTAACAGGGACGTGTTTTAGGATGATTGAGATTTTAGCGCGAGTAATTAAACTACTGTTTTTGGTTTTTTGGGTTTTTTGGGTTTTTTGTGCGGAAAAGTAAATACAGAAATTAAATACTGAAAGTAAATACTGAAAGTAAAGAGATAAGGGTTAGAAGACTTACATTGGGTGATGCATGATTGCGATTCCTCCAGTTGTTGAGCGGTTGATGGTTGTGGTTGATCGGGACAGTTATACTAGGAAAGTAAATACAGGGGGTTTTTGTGATTGAAAGAAAGTATTCGGTTTCAGGTACTCTTGTATTATAACATGTATATAATAAACCGTTAGTAACTTTTCTAAGTATTCAAAGATGAATCAAGGCCCTTTCGTAGCGCAAGACTTGCAACATCATTTAAAGCAACCCTTGTTCTACTTCAGACTAATTCCTCCTTTCGAAGTATCTTAGCCTTCTGTGCATCCACCTGATCTCACAGTTACGATTGACCAAGTGGTGTTTTAGATAAGTCGAACTCCTCAGATAAGCTTTGCCCTTTCGTAGCATCCACTTACCCGAGTATGTTCACGAACCCCACGGAAGAGTTTTGCCCTTTCGTAGCATCCACTCAACCTTGGAAATTCTGACTATAAATGGCACATAGAACAAGTTTTGAATACAAAGAAATGAAACTAAAAGATATTACAACATTATATAATACAAGAAAATACCTTCCACCGAATGAAGAGTTTAGCTACGAATATCCATAGAGGTGGATACCATAGCTAAATACTCGGGGGGTTTTGAAAACACTAAGAGGGAAAGGGATGGAATACTCAAGAACCAACAGGAGTATTCCCAATTTCCTACTGAATACTCAAGAACCAACAGGAGTATTCTCTATAGTATAATACTCAAGAACAAACAGGAGTATTATTTCATAAACCGAACAAACTTACAAAGTAACAAAACTTAGAGAGATAAGTGTTTTGTGTATGGATTGATGATACAAATGAGGAGGAGGGCTCTCATATTTATATGCTAGGAGGAGGAGGATGAAGGGTGGAGATGGAGCCATGTGTATTTGCATCCAAGGGTGGAGGAGGAGGGGAGGAGCATGTGGAGGAGAGGCCACCACTTGTCATCTTCTTGTGGTGGAGCTCAAAGCCACCGGTGGCTTTTGGAGAGGAGGAAGGAGGAGCCGCCACTTGGAGGGAGGAGAGTGGAGGAGGGTGGTTGTGAGGGGGAAGCCGCCGGTCACCATGGAGGAGGAAAGGGAGGAGCAACCCATGAGTCATCCTTTTCACCTAGTGACTCATCCTTCTTCCTAAAGCCACCGGTCATCCTTGTACATGGATGAGTCTTGACGGTTTTGTACTGTCTTTACAAAACTATCAGTCCAATTTCACTCCAGGCTGTCTTTGATAATTCCTCATTTGGATTTAATTTGAGTAATTCATCGTCAGGATCTTGAGATTTCTTCATTCAGTGCTTGATCTTGACCTTCAATTGACTCTTGATATCTTTTCAGCATAAAATCCTCTCCTTAGCGTGTTTTCACTTTTATCTCTCAATTGCCCTGTGGAAATATTTCGGGACTAACACGTAGAAGTTAGATAGACAAACAGTCTAATTTGGTGGGTTTAACTGTATTTATGATGCATATAATTATGGTCCATCAAGGAGTTGTGGCTTGAGGCCTATGAAGGGTAAACGGACTACAAAGCGCGGACCAAATTGTATCATGACAAATTCATCCTCCAACGCTCGAGCATGGACATCGAGGTTTGGGGTTCACAGGAGAAGGTAGCTAAAAAGGTACAACGTTTGTTAAAGCAAAACCAATGGCTGAACATAATCCAGCACAGAAGGTGAGACAGCACCCTAGACAGAAAGTGGATCTATCCCAAGGAAAACCCAAAGGTGGTCAAAGAAGGACTCGCAAAGATCACTTCAATTCTTCTTCAAGTAAGAGGAAAGTTTCCTGCACATGCTGGTACTGCTACCAGATTTGACATATCAGACCGAAGTGCAGCTTGTTTCTTGCTGAACAAAGAGCCATGGGACACAAGAATAAACCTCGAATGCGACAAGTCTGGGTTCCAAAGGCAAGCAAAACAGTATGTATGGCTGCGTTCAGCGGATCATGCCACATAGAGAGAGATCACTGGTACTTTGATAGTGGGTGTTCTGCTCACATGACAGGTAACCCTAAACTCCTTACGCACATTCGACTTAAGTCAAACAAACAGGTCGTCACCTTCAGAGATGGAGGAAAGGGTCAGGTGATCGGCTGTGGGACATTGAAGGTCCCGGATCTCCCTGATCTCAAGGACGTCCTCATTGTTGAAGGGTTAAAAATTAATCTTATCAGCATTAGCCAGCTATGTGGTGATGGACACCATGCTAGTTTCACTCACGACTCATGTCACGTGTGGAACAAGGAAGGAGGCACCCTGATGAGAGGCTACCGGACAACCAATAATGGCTATCTCCTTGATTCTGCTGGAACAGTTGCTACACCAGCCGAGCTCACATGTCAAGTGGGTGAAATGAAACTATTGCACGGGAACCTGGGTCAGTTGAATCTCAATAACTTGATGAGACCCACTCAAGGAATGCCCCATACAAAAGTCGTCGTTGATGTGGTATGCGAAGAATGCCGGATCGAGCCCCAAACGAAGGCCTCGCACCCCATTACACCTCAAATCCGTACTAGCAGACCGTTTGATTTGTTCTATATGTGTCCAATGTGTTCGACGTAGGTTGGAAACTACGGCTTCAAGCAGACGCTCCACACTTGGGTTAAGCATCTCACCAGGTTTCTCATCGACCATGGATGTGTGCGAGGGGGAGTGATGCAGTATCGCACAAGGTCCGATACATGTATCGCACAAATCTATGCTAACGAGTCAGGGGTACAGATGTAGAAGGTTGAGACACTCGGACCCTCCTTGGGTCTATGTGGTGTCCATAACTAAGTGTTTCAGAAGGTGATCAGTCACAGGCGAACCTCCAGCAAAACAGTTGGACTGATCACTCTTGCAAGAGTGCTGGAACAGAAGGTTCTTTTTGGTTTTTGTTTTCGAGCCATTGAAAAGGATATTCTCGAGGACGGTTTGAGGAAGGTGAAACGACCGACCTTGATTTGAAAAGGACCTTAATTTGAAACTCAAATCATTTTGGTCTGCGTCTCTACTCTCTTCCTTCCGAAACCCTAGAACGTCAGCCGATTTTAGAACTCTCTCATCTGTTCGATAGCAATGGTGAACACCAGAAAATCCTTAAAATCCGGTGTCAAGTCCACTGAGAAGAAGAAGGAGAGCATGCATACTTCCAAGGCACTGGCGACAAAAGCCAAAATTCCAAAATCGAAGTTGCCAAAAGCAAAAAAGGCATCACCTTTACTTGTCGATTCTGCAATCTTGCCTGAAGCAAAGATCACTGTTGAAAGAGGAGCGTCAGAAACCCCTCCTTCAAGAGTGGTGGAGAAGAATGGACCAGAACCTGCTGCAAAGCAGAAGATGGTGCCCTCGCCTACCGCGGAGGTTTGTCTAATCTAATCGATGCTAGTTTGACATCGCCGAGTTTAATTCCTCCACCGGCTATTCCCCAGTATGAGGTAAACCCTAAACTTCAGACTGCTTCTTCTGTTTCTGCAAAAGTTGCTTTTGTTGAAAATATTGTGGTGAAAGAAGGAATGAGTATGGTGGTTGAGAAGGGTGGTGAAGCCAGTAGGGCTGTGATTGGTGAAGAAGCCGTCAATATTATGAAAGAAGGGAAACCCAGCAAGCCTGTGTCCAAGGTTGCGGGTGGTTCGAGGGCATGGAGGGAGAAGATCCATGCCACTGGTTATGTGCGTCCATCCGGCGCTCACAGGAAGTTTGGGAGACGTGCATGTTATTCCCCCAAGGAAATACATTGCCCAATTTGTGTTGTTAGAGGTCATCTTCTCGCAATGTCAGATGAGGAGATAGAACAGTTTCTTGAGTCCTCGGGGAAGAGGAATTTGGTGATTAATGAAGCATCTGATGATTGGTCTGGTAAAAGATTCGGAGGTTCAGTTGATGATGGAAAGCAAGTTGAGACTGTGACCAAAGAGGCTATTCCACCAGAGAAGGATGTCGAGTTGAATGATGCAATGGCAGGAAAATCAGTTCGTGCTGAAAAGGATGAAGATTTGGACAGTATCTTCAAGGATATTGATGAAGTAGTCAAGGATTTACAAAAGGAGAAGGATCGTGTGTCTATTGTGTCAAGTTCAGAGCAGTTTTCTCAAGCCCAGGCTGTAGGGGCTGAAGGGTCTGCACCTGCCCTCAATCCCGATGCTGTGAAGGAAGCAAGTATTCCAGCAGTTGATCCAGGTGATCAGCAGAGAGTTGAGACAGTCGTTGCCTCGGAGGCAGTCTCAGTAGAGGAGACAACTTAAGCCCCAGTCACTTTACAAGACGACAATGCCCCAGTCACTATACAAGATGACAATCGTGGTGAAAAGGTGGAGGTTGATTTCTCAATAGTTCGTGATACAATAAAGGAGAATGTTGCTCAGTCGAAGGAAGGAACTCTGTCTGATAATGATCAGGACTTCGTCCCTCTTGCTGATCTCAAGAAGGCAAAGAAGGACAAAGAAAAGAAGAAGGTTGTTTTTGAAAAACCTGCTAAGGGCTCAGCTCGGGAGGATGCAAAGGAGAGCATCATTGCAGGGGGGCTGATTCTTCCAAAAAGAGGAAGCGTGACGTCCCGATTCCTGTGTCAGAAGACGCCAGAAGATGTGAAGTTCGTCCTGATTCCGATACTGTTCCAGTTGGCTTGGTCAAGAAGGGAATCTGGTTTATAAATCGAGATGCTGCAAGAAAATGGGGGTGCGTTCTGAAAAGGAAGATTATCCCAGAAAGGGTCCTGGAGGAGTCTCGCTACAATGGGAAGGAAGTCATTGATGTGCTGAAGCAATCTGACTTAGTCTGGACGCTGAACAGAAGTAAACCATTTAATGAACAACTTGTTCGAGAGGCCATTGCAAACCTTCCTCCTCAGTTTGGTGTTCTTGAAGACTCAGAATGTGGTGTATTCTTCGTTCGAGGAAGGAGGATCAAAATTGACCCCGAGCTCATCAATGTGTATTTCTCCATGGATGACCTGCTCGTTGATGAAGAAGAATCAGACTTTGGAAAGATTGTGAACACCATCACTGCTGGTTCAGTTCGTTGGCGGCCTGACACCATGGTGCATACAGCTGATCTCTCAACGTTCTACTCAATGCTGTACTTCATCGCTGTGTTCAACTAGAGACCCTCTACTCACCGATCCACGGTCAACCGAGATATGGCGCATTTGATATATCGGATTGGGAAAAAGTTGAAGTTTGATCTGGGAAGAGTAATGTTCAAACAGTTCGCTGACCATGCTACCTCAAAAAGAACTCTCCACCAGATCTGTTTCCCTTCCCTGATATATGAGCTGATCATCGATCAAGCTCCAGACTTGAAGACCTCAAGTGATCACCTCACCAAGGCTCCTCAAAAATTCTCTGTGGATCACAAACTCTTCAAAGACCGACATGTGAACGATCTCAATAGACCAAACCAGAAAGGGAAAGATGTCCCAGAGTCTTCAAAGCAAGGGGGAGCGAGGATGGGCCGTGACGAGAGAAGTAAGCTGCTCAAAGATCTGAATGCCATCATTGCCGCTGACAAGGAACAACGCAGGCGCATCAACATGCTATCTCGTGCCCTCAGTTATCCGAGCGAAGGTGAAACTGAGGCCACAGATTCTGATGATGACACTGATGATGAGTCGTCTGCATGAAGGTCCTTGAATTCAAACTCTCTGAACTCTGTTTCAATTAAACTTGTGTTTTGCGTGTGCTTGTTCTGGCACAGTTTGATTTGCTGTTCGAACTAGATTGGACCCCTTGCCAGTTTGTGGCAAAAAGGGGGAGTATTTTGAGGTGACCAATTTTTGTTCCCTCAAGTGTGTCTAAAGTCTAGATAGTTAGATAGCTCTAATCATCAAGTATAGATTTGGGTTTGCCGAAATGCCAAGGGGGAGATTGATGTTCCCTTGAGTGGCATGTATTTGGCAAAACGTCTTTAGACAGTTCGAGCAGGAGTTCAGGGGTAGTTCAAACACATCCTGGTATTCATGTACAGCGTGAAGCAGATGCAAGGATGTCTTCCGGAAGGTTCTTAAGATCAAAGATCTTTTCGAACTGAAGTCGGCCAGCGAAGAGTTCGAGCAGGAGATATTCAAATGAATATCTACACATCAGATTAAAGGCGGCGTGGCTGACTTGAGAAGGAAGTTTTGAATATTCTTCCTTTGATTGGATAAAGATACACATAAAATATTTAGGAATATTTCCTAAATATTTGATGAGTTATCTGGAGGAGATTTGGAGAGCGCCCATGCATATAAATAGAATGCTAGAGCGTCCACAATCTCCATCGCTTTCAGAATTATTATACACACGAGTGCACTCTACCGATTGGAGAAGAAGAAAGCGACGGCCGTTTGTTTTTCCCACTGGAAATTCATCGGTGCAAGTTCAGTCTAATCAGAGTGCAATTCAGGCTGACTGGAGTTGATCCTACTGCTGCACACAACAAAGACCAACCATCTTTCGAGAGAAAGCAACCGAGCTTCAAGAGAAGGTCGAGCACGTTCGGACAGAAGGTTTGGACAAAGGGGATCGTGGTGAACTACGGTACACCAAGATTGCAAATCTGAGAGATGGAGGATTAGAGGCTAGGCAATTACGAAGAGTAAGAATAAGTCCACGTGTAAGCTCTAATCTCGTAATAAAGATTTGTGTCCCTTTAGGGTGTGGGAAACCTCCCAGAGTAGGCGAAGCCGAACTGAGTATCAATCTGTGTGCCTCTATTCTGGTCTGTGTGCGGAACTGTTTCACAGTTGTTCAAGGTCTGTCTCATCTACACCTTGAACAGAAGCTTGAACATGTTACAGAATTTTAGACAACTTTTGTGAAAGCTAGGCAGCGGAACTACAAGGAACCAACTGACCATCATCCACCAAATGGAACGAGATGGTACCCTACAAGGAGACATGATAGCAGAACGTGTTTATACTGTAACACAGTGGGACACATCAAACCAAGGTGCCAGGAATTCCTCAAGTCTCTCTGGAAGTGCAAGCAACCCGCTGGACCTCGAATGAGACAAGTCTGGAGAGTCAAACAGAAAGATGAAGTATGCTATGTTACCTTCAGCTCTATTGGTCACATGAAGAAGGAACGATGGTACTTTGACAGTGGTTATTCAAGACACATGACAGGTAACCAAGATTTTTTGACTGATCTAGAAGAATTCAAAGGAAAGTCCGTGAAATGTGGAGATGGAGTGCAAGGTAAAGTACTAGAAAAAGGTACTCTAATGTTCAAGGACTTCCTTGACTAAAGGAAGTTCTTCTTGTCAAAGGCCTATAAGCAAAGCTAATCAGCATAAGTCAGCTATGCGATGGTGAGCATCATGTACAGTTCACACAGGATGAATGCATGGTGTTAAACAACATGCTGAAGAGATGAGTCTTTGGCACCAACCAATGGAACATCTGAATTTGAGGACACTGAAGAAGGTTGCCACATAAGGATTTGTTCGTGGGTTACCTAAAGTGGATGGTGACGTAAGTACTATCTGTGGAGATTGTCAGATTGGAAATAAAATCAAAGTAGCTCACAAAGGAACCACAAAGATCAACACGACGATACCTATAGAATTGATGCACATGGATCTGATGGGGCCAATGCAAGTGGCAATCTACTCTGGGAAGAGGTATGTGTTAGTCTGTGTTGATGATTTCTCTCGATTCACATGGACAAGCTTTTTGCGAGAATACTCAGTTGTTCTTCAAGCATTTGTTCAATTATGCACTCAATTGGAGCGAGAAAGAGAAGATAAAGGTGAACATCTAGTAGCTATACGGGGCAATCATGGAAAGGAGTTCAAGAACAATGCCCTTGCTGACTTCCACACACAAAAAGGGATCGCCCAACAATTCTCATTCGCCCCACAGCATAATGGAGTTGTCGAAAGGAAGAATCGAACCATAAAGAAGATGGCTAGGGTGATGATTCATGCGAAGAAAGTACCATTGAATTTCTGGGCTATGAATAAAGCATGCTACATAATTAGGGTGACGATTCAGACTGGCACCGAAAAGACATGCTATGAGTTGTGGAAACGAAAGAAGCCGACATCGAAGTGCTTCAATGTTTTTAGAAGTCAATGTTATATTCTTAGAGACCTGGAGTATCAACAAGGGTGGATCCTAAGAGTGATGAAGGGATTTTTCTGGGGTATTCTACTAACAGCTGTGCTTACCGAGTCTACAATAAGCGCACTGGAGCCATTATGGAGTCTGTCAATGTGACAATAAATGATGTTGTGACGGGGGAATCTGACAACATGCTGCATCCTTACCAGAAGTTCCTGAGGTGTCAGAAGAACATGCTAAAGAAGATGACCAGATTGACGATGAAGCAGACTCTGAAACACCGCTAACCCCATCTCGGGTCCTTCAACCTTCTAAAACTATTGAGAAGAATCATCCCATTAGTGAGGTAATTTGTGAACCAACTGAAGGCATAAAGACTCGAGGAAAACAAGTGAACTTTTGGGGATTGGCTGGTTTCACTTGTTTCTTGTCAACTGTGGAGCCCAAAAACATCAAAGACGCTATCAATGACGAATACTAGGTGGTGGCTATGCAAGAAGAACTTGGTAAGTTTCAGCGAAATGATGTATGGGATCTTGTTCTACGACCTGATGGTGTGAATGTTATTAGAACGAAGTGGATCTTCAAGAACAAGTCCGATGAACAGGGGAACATTACTAGGAACAAGGCGAGGCTTGTTGCTCAAGGCTATGTCCAATTGAAGGGGTGGATTTTGATGAGACCTTTGCCCCAGTTGCTCAATTGGAGGCCATACGATTGCTGTTGACGATTGGCTGTCACTTAAAGTTCAAGTTCTTCCAAATGGATGTCAAGAGTGCCTTCCTGAATGGCTTGCTGAACGAAGAAGTTTATGTGGCACAATCGAAGGGCTTCAAAGATCTTCACCATCCTGACCATCATGACCATGTGTATCAGCTGAAGAAAGCTCTATATGGACTCAAGCAGGCGCCTAAAGCATGGTACGAGAGGCTTACAGATTTCTTAATCAACCATTACTATGTGCGAGGGGGAGTGGACAAGACACTTTTTGTCAAACACACAAGGTCAAACTTCATTATTGCTCAAATTTATGTGGATGACATTGTGTTCGGACCAAGAAATCAGACGTGGACAAATTCGTAGAACAAATGCAGAGCAAATTCAAGATGAGCATGGTAGGAGAGATGTCTTACTTCCTGGGATTACAAGTGAAGCAGAAGGTGGATGGTATCCTTATTTCACAGAGCAAATATGCCAGGAACTTGGTCAAGAAGTTTGATCTTGAGAAAGCAGCACACAAAAGAACCCTTGCTGCAACTCATGTTAAGATCACCAAGGATGAAGCTAGTACAAGTGTGGACCAGACCTTCTACAGTTACGTGATTGGGAGCCTGCTATATTTGATGGCCAATAGACCACATCACTTATGTTGTAGGGGTGTGTGCCCGATATCAAGCTAATCACAAGGAGAGCCACCTAATGAACATGAAGAGGATCATCAAGTATGTGTGTGGAGTAGCTGACTATGGCCTCTGGTACACCAAGGACACTAACTCGTGTCTGTAGGCTATTGTGATGCGGATTGGGTAGGGACAACTAAGGATCGGAAGAGTACATCTTGTGGATGCTTCTTTCTAGGCAACAATCTGGTGTCATGGTTCAGTAAGAAGCAGAATAGTATTTCTCTGGCTACATCAGAAGCAGAATACATAGCGGCTAGAAGTTGTTGCACCCAGATGTTGTGGATGAAACAGATGTTGGAGGAGTATGGAGTAGAACAAGATGTGATGACACTCTACTGTGATAACATGAGTGCAATCAACATATCCAAGAATCCTGTTTAGCACTCCAGAACAAAGAACATCGACATCAGACATGACTTCATTCGAGAGCTAGTTGAAAGGAAAGTCATCACATTGAAGCATGTATCAATAGAAAAATACCTAGAAGATATCTTCACTAAACCCTTGGACAACGTGCAGTTCGAGACACTTAGATTCTCACTGGGTCTGTGTGTCATTGATAACTACGTTGTTCCAGAAGAAGGTGGTCAGCCATAGCTTGAACAAAATATGTTTTGGGGTTGACTTGGAAGGAAAGTCAATGAATTCAAATAGTGGTGTCAGGTGCGACGATTGGTGTAACCAAGATTCTCAAATTCAATAAACGGCTTATAGTGACATGGCGCTTTGAGAAGAGGCGAGCAAATATAAGGCATGCCAAAAGAAGATTGAGAATTTAAAATTCAAAATAATTGTTTCTGTCTCGCTCTTTCTCTCCCGATGAAACCCTAGGTGATCCTGGTGGAAGCAAATCAATCATGGTTGACACAAGAAAGAACAAGATCGCTAAGGCGACTGCTACTAAGTATCATCAAAGGCAGCTGGTGAAAAGAAGGCTCCTTTAGCAAACCCTAAATTGACGGATGACAAGGCGACAACAGCAACTAAAACTGACTGTGGAGAAAAAGGTGATTGTTTCTGAGAAACCAATGGCAGAGAAATTGGTCAAGGAGGCGGCGACAGACAAGTTCGCAAAAGAGAAACAAATACCTGAATCTGCTCCTGTTCAAAATCCTAAGAAGCTGACATCTTCAAAATCTGCATCGAACAAGGAACCTGTCGACAAGGAACTTTTGTAGATAGTGTACTACCGCCGTCTTGATCTCAATTTCCTGCATGTCTGGCCTCTCATGGATGCACCAAGGAATATTCTGAAAATTAGGGGCAAACAGCTCCTTCATTGTGGGCTGATACTGCTCTATTTGATCATCATCACCTTCGTCGATGTGACTACCTACGCGATACATAGCGAACAAGTAGCGATGCACAAAATAATCCGACAAAGGTATTATTTATCTAGGTGTTACGATCTACCTTTACGACAAAGTTTCCAGTAGATATTAACGATAAGAATCAATTGTTTGATTAAGCCTTGCGACAAAGCTTCCACTTAACCTCACAAATTAATTCATGGAATAAGCACAAGAACTAGAGAAACATAAAATTGCATTAAAAACAGAATCTCAAAACTTAGTCACAATATGTGAAACCCTAAACTGAATTAGGAGTTTAGCTACCCATAATGGAAATTAAACACATAGTAAAAAAATTTCTTCTCTCGTCGAAAGCTTCTCCTCCAAAGCCGTCTCGAATGTAGGAATATGAGATGATTGAAACCCTAATCCAAACATCTTATTTATAGCAAAAATTAGGGTTTCCAAGTCTGATTTTTGGGCTCGATTTCCAAGTATCGACCTGTTGACATCATCAAAACGCATTGATGATGTCATCACCACGCCTTGTGTAGACGTTACGGCCGCTTCTTGCCTTGACGTTATCGGTACTGGCCGCGTTTCCTTCAGATATTAGCGTCGAGCTAATGTCTCTACGAGACGCGGTCCTCTCGGAGTCTGATTCCTCCTTTCTGCGCAGTTCTGACTTCGACTCTGGATTTGACCATCTAAATGACCTCGGATGGTCTTGGTGTGAACTAGAGAGTTGTAGGGAATTGAGTTAGCTACGCAACGGCATATGGTTCGTATTTTTCTAATCAGCGGTCCATTCCCAGCGCTCCGTTGAACGTCCAAAGGTCTAATCTGCCATTG
This sequence comes from Rhodiola kirilowii, assembly GCA_033675215.1. NCBI lineage: Eukaryota > Viridiplantae > Streptophyta > Magnoliopsida > Saxifragales > Crassulaceae > Rhodiola > Rhodiola kirilowii. The sequence continues at coordinate 23,632,925 of CM066199.1, forward strand.
TTATGTTTTTGGCATAAAATGCCGTCTTTTATGCGCGTTTCCTCCTAGAGATTCCGAAACACCTGAGATGCAAAACCATACTAAAAAGTAACTGTTCGCATAATAAAGTGTCGAAATAAATGGGATTAATTGATTTGACAAGTCGTATAAATACGACTCATCAAGGTATTTATTGTGGATTGCATCTCAGTTTGCTAAGAGAGTGTTCATTTGAAATATAACTGTCATATGTATATTTTAATGTCATGCTCATCTTACCAGTTTTCTATGCAACATATTGTTCAATAATTCAATTGAAGACCTGGCCAACACCGATTATTCAGCTAGACATATACCCGTGTGGACTGAGTTAGCCATGACAAAAAAAATGGGCTCTTACTCGGTTTTGGGATAATATGGTTGCTGGCAACATTGAAGGAGATGTGGCAGATGCAGTTGGTCCATCTACAGGGAAAATATTCAAACCATCTGCTCCTGATTTGCAGCCACATCAACCTACTAATCACCCTCTTTGTCTACCTTGCCTCTTTCAACTACGCAGCCATATAGTAGACGTGTTATGCCTCGTAGAGAAACAACCCCAACAACACTAACAACGCCAAACCCCACGTCACAGATTACATACCTGAGATGACTTCCTCATTTGATTGGACCAGGGTTATGCCCACACCATCCCAACAACGCGACCCTCGCCTTGGAAGTAGTCAGCCTATTCCGGTCCCTTTGGAAAACTAAGCATTTAAACGCCTAAGTGAAAATTCAACAGTGGTTCACAAGGTATTGGAAGTCAACCCGATGGGGGGAAAGAAATTAGGTTGGATTTAGTTTCACCTATTGCACGTCACCAGACACTTTCCCCAACAATCTCCAGACCTTCGGTGGACCATCCTTTACCAATCTCTCAGCCGTACCCAGGAGTAGACCCTGCTGTGGAGCACGTGAGGGGTAATTCATCTGTGCTGGCTAACAATGGTGTTACAAAAGAACAAAATCGTGTTTATATCAAACCAGTTGGAGGAAAGTAGTAAGTTAATCACTTGAATTTACTTTTATTCAATTACTTGTCACTGCATTTGCATCTGAAGTTTTTTTTACAAAACATATAGCTTTAGACCTGCAAAGCATGGCATTGATATCGGCCTTCACTGCATATCAAAACACTGGGTTGCTGGTTGGACGACAATTGAAAGATGTGAACAATGGGCTAAGGATCTTTGGTTCGAAGAGTTCCAGGTAAGAGTTCGAGGCATTAATTTATTTTGTATAGTCTTGTCACTTTTAAGGTTAACTATATAATATGGTAATGTGTAATCCAAAATGACCTTTCACAGTAAGTTCACTAAAGTATTAAATGTGTTGCACAACAATTTTTTTCGTGTGTAAATGATGAAAAACTGTATATGCAGTAATGGATAACATTATTTTAGCAGGCTAAAGCTAGGTGGCACGAAGATCACACACCAGCCATTAAAGCAATTTTCTTCAAGAAGTGCCGGAAGAAACTTAATGACGTGTGGTATAACCTAAGGCATGCGAGGACTGCAGAGGGCATTATGTTCCTAAAGCGGCATGAAGTTCAGGCTGGTTTAATGTGGTACTATAGAAATGCAGTGTACATAAATAAGATTTCAGATCGTAACAAGATTAATTCCCAAGGAAAAGATGGCCGCTGTATTCATATGGGAGATGCTAAAGCTGCACATATTGACTTCGAAGAATTGGGCAGTGTTACCCTGCCGTTCTATCGGTGTATGGCTTACTCTATTGTTCTAAAATTTACTAAGAAATTTTTTTATCCGCTAATTACAGGCAACGAGTGTAAGCGGATTGTTTAGTGCATGGACATGTACGACCGACTCAAGAAAAAGCCCGATTGTACTTCTGTGGAGAAGGGTGGAGCGGAGAAAGTAGTACGTATCATACCATATCAAATTTGATGTCCTTTTTTCGTTTATTTGCAGTTCCTTTTATTTTTCATACGTTATCATGGAAAAATAACCATTTGCTAATATTTCCCTTTATTTCTTGTCAGCGCAAACTAAAGGCAGCACATGATGCTCTCAGACGGGATAGTAATGGATGTCCCGAATCCCAGGCTTTGGATTTGGAGGTTTGATCGACAATACTAGGGGTGTGTAAGAGGACACAACTTCCAAAAGTCCTCGGGACAGCTGCCGCTATAGTTGAGGGTTTCAAGTTTCATGTAATTGGCAGCCAAAGAACTGTTTCCTCTCATCCTGAGAGCAGCCCAAAGCTTGATCTTTTTATTCAGTAGGTCTCTCAGCTCTAGCAGCAGCACCAGCTCCAGATGATTAGTCAGTTGACGCAAGCGTACGTTAGAGCTACCGGTTCTCAGCTAATTCGTCGAGAGGAAGACGAGGACATGCCATCGGCGGATTAATATTGTCAATGGGTATATGCAGATTGTAATAAACTTTTTGAAATGGTTTTTTGGAGTGCTTCATGAGTAGATACAATATTTTCAATTTCTGGATTGCTTGAGGCACTACTTGTAATATTTTAGCTTTTGGTACTTATTGCAAACTCTTGCCCTCAGAAACATGTAATGTTTCAAAAATAGTTTCATGATACAGTTTCTAAACAATTTCAATATGCAGGTTTATTTGTCATTTACGTTATTTATTTAAATAAACATATATCAAATAGACTTAAATAGAGGTGTCATAATTGTTATCGTAATATCAGCGTAACCATTTGCGTCACGTTACCCCGACATTACGGTAACGAAAGTGTGTTCTCGTAATATTCTAGCAGGTTATCGCATACATGTTGTGGCAACAGTAAGGTAACAATACGATAACTAAGTCATGTTTATCCTAATGTTATCGTTTAGTTATCGCAGTCTTACCATAAAGTTATCCCAGGAAATTTACGACAATGTTTATTGCGATAACAGTTTTTTTAACGTAATTTTATCGAAATTCCTACACTTTACGATAACTTTACGGTAAGTTATGTTCTCGCCAATCTCATCCAAAATTTGTAGTGATGGATGCAATTCAAGGATCAAATTCGGGTCGATGTCTTGTGTGGCCTATGCTCAAAGAGTCTAGAGATATTCAAATGATCCATTATAATTCTCATGCAATATGTATAATATGTGTATTCGTGTAATGATTGGTATGTATGAGATGTAAAAAAACCCACCATAAAAAAATACATGGTTGAATGAGTATTGCTATTATAAATGTATGTTGAATGAATAAAATGCATTTTATTTTAAGGAAAGTTTCTATTAATGAAATTAAGATTCTTATTGTAGCAAAAAGGGTTCATATTGTACAATTAAGATTCATTTGATACAGGCCACTGATTATTAAATTTCATAAAAGAAAGCGGAGGAAAAAGAAGAAGTTATTCTCTTACGAAACAATGTAGCATAGACATCCTATGTTTGAGCAGAAAATGGAAGAGTAGCCTCACTGATTCATTAAATAAATGTGATAGAATGGAATATCTCAAACTTTGGCAACCTGGAGAAGAGAATAAGTATCATTAGAGAACAAATTGAAATGTCAAGTAGTCAGAGAAGAACATTAAAGGTATTGAGTGAAGAGAAGAGGTTGGCTGAGGAGATGGATGAATGGCTTGCTAGAGAAGAGTTCATGTGGAGACAAAGATCCCGGGTGGAGTGGCTGAAAGAGGTGATCAAACTACAAAGTTCTTCCACGCTAAGGCTTCTCATAGAAGGAATGTTAATGAGATAAATAAGTTGAAAAGGGGAGAAAATTCGATGACAGATTTAGGAGAGATTGTGAATACATATTGGAGGAGTATTTTAGAGAAATTTTCAAGTCAAAACATGATGTTAGGGAGTCTGAGCTGCTGGACAGTATGAGCATATTATTGCCACAAGTAGTAAATGAAGAGATGGGGAGAGAGTTAGTAAGGTCATTTACGACGGAAGAGATCAAGAGCGCAATTTTGCAAATGGCTCCCACAAAATCTCAGGGCTTAGATGGTTACCCACCATTATTTTACCAAAGACAGTGGAGACTACTGGGCATAGGCTATGTGAGGAAGTGCTAAGATACCTTAATGAAGGCAAGCTGGACAAGAGGATCAATCTAACCAGAATTGCTCGCGTTCCAAAATGCAAAGATGATGTCAGAATGGAGGACTCTAGACCCATTTGTGTATGTAATACATCAATGGAGGTCATCTCCAAAGTGTTGGCAAATAGGCTCCAAAACTTGCTTCCAGGGGTACTAGGAATTAATAGCTATCAGGAGAAAGTGTTATCACAGAAATTATATATGAGAAAGGCTTATGATAGGGTGAAATGGAGATTTTTAAGAGCTGTACTTCAAAGATTAGATTTTCCAAAGGGTTGGATTGAGCAAGTAATGGGGATTGTATGTTCAGTGAGGTATAAGGTGAGAGTTAATGATTGTTTCACAAATGAAATAATACCTGAGAGAGGATTGAGACAGGGGTACCCCTTATCCCCTTATCTATTTGTTTACTGTCACGATTGGTTATCTAGAACTCTAGATAGGGCAAGGGGAAATAATACAGTTCAGGGTATTAAAATAGCTAGGAGGGCTCCACCGATATCTCACTTGTTTGTCGCTGATGATAGCTTAATATACTTACGGGCTGATACGAATGAAGTTTGGAAATTAAAGGAAATTTTAGGCAATTATGAGAGGCTTTCAGGACAAAAAATAAATATGAAAAAATCTGAGATGGTTTGTAGTTGTAACATTGATGATTTTTTTTTGATAAGGTGGTAACATTGATGGTAATCTTAAGGATAGGATAAAAACTTTGTTAGGGGTCAAGGAGGTTGATAAGCATGGCAGATATCAAACGTGACAAACTTTTCGTGTCGCTTAAAATAATGTCGCAATACCCATATTACGTGACAAATTTTTCGTGTCGCTTAAAATAATGTCGCTTCATCCTCTTTATGTGACAACATGTTTTACGTCGCATAAAATAATGTCGCATATTTGTGTTATTGCGACAAACACATCAAATGTAGTCGTATAAACCGTTTAATGCGACAAAGCTTTTGCGACGGCGTTCAAAATTTGTCGCGTAGGATGTAAAATGGTGTAGTACAAGTCTCCCGACTGTTATTGGTTTGAATAAGGGAGAAGAGAATGCAGAAAAAAAAATATTTGACTTGAAATATAAACTTCTGTCGTTTGCTGGAAAAGAGATACTAATTGAGAGTACTCTTCAATCTATGCCCACATATACTATGCAGAGTAGTTCATTGGATTAGAGTAGTTCATTGGATTGAGATACTAATTGAGAGATACTAATTGATAGTACCAGAGTAGTTCATTGGATTAGAAGGAATACGATAATTGTTGGAAAATGTGTGTTTAGTTGGTTGAAGAAAATGGTGGTGCGCCACATTTGAGACCTAAAATTGAGTGTGGAGGACACCTCAAATCGTGTTGATAAAATTAGATTAAAATACCTTGAGTTAAGAGGTATGAAATCGGTTATTGAATTGATTAAACCAAATGGGTTGCGCGGTTCGTTTTGGCCTATTTTGGTTTGATTTTAACTTCAATTGTGAATCAACACAAGACTGAATTGCGAATATCAATTTCAATTTGATTATAATACTAAATCAGTCGTCGGTGGACAGTTGCGAAAATAATGGGCTGTTCCTTGGGATAAGTTTGCGGACTGAGCTGATCGTGGGAGTTCCTACTTCTACTCTGTCAGTTGAAACTCAGCAGAATAAAAGGGAGAGACCTTCCTCTGTAAAACGTAGGCAATTATAGACACGAAAAACGCACAGAAACATCCTACACATATCTCGGCTTCAATTTTATTTTTCCGATCAGTGGTGATAGTGAAAGGTCGAATAGGTTCGAACAGTAAGGCTACGGTGCTCGCGCTTACTGTGATTCTTTCATCCTGGGAAGCTCGTTGCCATCAGACCCAGCACCTAAGGGAGGCAATACAGCTTTAAGGACAGCGTCATCGACGTGACTGAATCAACAATCGATTTGCTGTCCTTTGTTATTTCTCTGTTCTTAAACATCTCGCAATGTTCATATTCTGGTTTTGCATGATCTGTTTTTTCCAGATGATATGAATATATGCATGATCAGTGATATTTATTTCAGACTTATATATCTATGCCATGATCAGTGAATGTTCTGTAGCTCTCGGCTTGCTGCTACATGTCATTGTTCTGTTTTAATTTCCATTAAAACTGCTTTAAGTTAGTTTCTGTTTCATTCGGCAACTTGCAGTTTTATTCTCTGTTTGGTTCCACCATCATATTTATGCTCCTCTGCTGTTTCTTAAAACTGCATGAGATTCATTCAGCATGATATTCAGTTTACTTGATTCAAGCTGCATGAAATAAGTTTACATGAATTTATGTTCAGTTTCTGCACAGATTAGTTACCAATGACCTCTGTTTCATTTGAATGACAATTATATTCAGATATAAAAGATCCAACAATAAAGAGAGACAAGTTATATGGAGGTTTGGGAATGACATTTTTTGAATGGTTTAACTTAGCCTTGCTCATGCAACAAGTGTTTAAGGGGAAGTACTATAGTTCATCTAATCTATTGGAAGCAGGTCTAGCGGTGAGACCTTCCCATGCAAGGAGAGGCATTCGTACAGCCAAAAACCTCCTTAAGGATAACAATTTTGTAGCTGGGAATGAGGTAATTCAGGAATGTAGATCAGAGGAGGAAGTATTATGTAAGGAGATATATAACTTAAGGAAAAGGAACTGTGATACTGAAGGAAGTTGTGTGGAATGTGCTTTTGAGGTGGAAAATGCCTTACATGTTGTTGTGGGGTGTTGGAAGGCAAAGACTGTGTGGGAAAAGCTTGGAGTTGAGGAAATTTCAGTAGGGGTGAAAAGGTTAGAGTCTGCAGATTGGCTATAGAGTTGTGCTTTTAAATTGAACCTTGCTGAGTTCAGGTTGGTAATTTGTGGTAGTTGGATGATGTGGTATAATCGCTGTTGGAGATATTGCTTAATAGCGGCGTATCAAATCGAAATTACTAAACAAATATAGGAATAGAAATACGAAATAAAACAGAACAATGGTAAACCCTTGGTTGTGGATAGAGTCGCGTTTGACGCTGTCCTTAAAGCAAGATTGCCGCCCTACTAGTGTTTGAGACTTGCTTCTCAGGATAAAACTATCCTCGGCAAACACTTGAACACCGAAGCATTGCCGATCGAACACTGAATGATCTTTGGCTATCACCACCAACAGTAAGAATGAAAACGAGAGGAGGAAAGTTGTTTGTGTTTGCAGTGTTTTGAAAGTGAAGAACAAGCCTGTATTTATAGGAGAGGTCTGCCTCTGCCTCATAAATCCTATGCGGCTCATGGTTTAAAAACCAAATGCTTTGGGAGACCAATAAAGACATTGGGTTACCAAGTGCGGGTGATGGTTCATAAACCAAGTGCATTGGAAACCAATAAAGCTCCTGGTGCAAAGACCAAGCACATTGGGAAATCCCAGGTACATTGAAAAACCAATATAGAAATTGAATCGAGGAGTTTATGTTTCCCATATCAGATTTGATGTCGAAAAATCAAAACAGATTTTTGCAAAAACAAGCCGCGCCACCTGCGGAGAAATCGATGCTGCATTCGTTTCGCGTACGACGCGGGCGCACACAAGTCAAGCCAAATCATACGTCGTCGAGCCGGAATGCTCTGATATTGCGAGCAAGGTTCAGGCATATCTAGCAAACTGTAATAAATGGCTGAATGGAAGGAACATGGTAAGTATGGGATTATGGAGATGTAATCAGCCACCGAAGGAGGGAGTGAGGAAATTCTTTTGTGATGGCTTTTATAATAGAGACGAAGGCATCTTAGGATATGCTGCGGTGGAAATAGAAAATTCGGCTATCCATTATTTTCTTGCAGGTTGGAGTTCTCACTTTACAAGTCCTATGTTGGCTGAAATATTTGCTATTGTTCAAAGCTTACTATTGGCAGCAGGACAGAAGATCCCTAAAGTGGTCGTGCTATCAGATTCACTAGAAGCAATCGATACCATCATCAAAGGGAGAGCTATATCGGAGAGGACGAAACAGTGGGTGGAATATTGCTTCAAGCTGCTGGAGGCTAATAGAGAGTGGTCGGTGGAGGATGTTATGAGGGATGATAATGGTGTTGCAGATAGAGCTGCAAACTGGGCAAGAGTGGGTAGGAAATCCTGGTCTAGTATGGAGGTGTTGCCTAGGGACTGTGCTTTATTCTTGGAGATACCCAGGTCCATGAAGATACAAATGCAGGCCTTGGATAGAACTACTGAAGATGAAGATTGAAAGTCACTTATCTTTGTTTTAGGCCAGGGGTGTCAAGGCTTCAATACTGGAGGTTTACATGGGAATGGTTGTCAAGGACTTATCTGTGTTTTTTTTGTAAACTCATATCATACTTTTGTTGTCCCAAGTGTTGTCTGTAGTCAAGTCGTGTTCAGGATGTTTAGTTAGAGTCTCGTTTGTTGCTAGTTGCTAATACGGTCAAGGTCTTTCTTTTGGTTAGACTCTTTTGTTGAGGCTGTGTAGGGGTCAGCAATGGGCCGGGTCGGGCCAGCCCTACCCGAAGTTTACTAAGCCCTAGCCCGGCCTGATCAAAAAATTAATGACCCATAATTATATTTCAGGCCGGGTCGGGCTGGCCTTTGCTAAAATTTTAAAGTCTTAGGGCTTAACAAAGCCCTATAGTATTTCGGGCCACGTCGGGCTCAGCCGGGCCTGATTAGCTTATAGAACATAAGAATTAAGAATAGATTGAAGCAAGATGGCAACATAATTTTTTACACAATTTTTCATATATACAAAATTTGACTTATCATAATATATTATGAATTACATATTATAAGAGCATATGCACCCATGAAGGCCATCAATTCATCAATTCATGTATTGAATTGATGGAGTTGGTTACTATTCATGAAAAATCAATTATTTTACTTACATTTTATGCACTCATACAACTCCATCAATTCATCATTTACTATTCATCAAATAAATAATTATATTTTATATCATAAATTCAGATTCATATCTATTATTTAATGGTCCCACAAATAATATTCAATCACAGATTTTTGGATAAGTTTAGATTTTTGATGAGATTGTTGATAAATTTAAATTTTTGATACGATTTTTGTTGAATCACGCAATGACATGTGTCATTATCTAAATCTATAGAATAGAAATTTTATCTATAAATAATATCATAATGTTTGATCATTGTATCTCAAAATCACTACACAATTTTATTATAATGAATGCATTGAAAAGATTGTTGAGCCAAAGGCAAAAACACAGTCAAGAAGAGTCAGAAATCATGAATACCATGGTAACCGAAGCGGCAATGGTGATGGATTTCATCGATACTTCAGATGAACCACGTGGACGCAGCTCACGGCGTGGCAAATCTCCCAATCATAATAGAGAAAGGCTATCAAGAGGAAAGAATCTCATGGAAGATTATTTCGTTGATCATCCAATATTCAATGAAGACGACTTTCGTTGAAGGTATAGAATGCGTCCTCATGTTTTCAATCGCATCATGACAGCTCTTTGCACTCAAGATTCCTATTGGCATCAAAAAGCAGATGCAACTGGATTATTGGGACTACTACCTCAACAAAAAATGACAGCTGCATTACGAATTTTAGCTTACGGGGCAGCAGCTGATCAATGCGCCGAAATATGTAGAATGGGAGAATCCACTACACTTGAGTGCATGAAAACATTTTGTCAGCAAGTGGAAGGTCTCTTTGGTAAAGAGTACCTTCGTGCTCCAACACCTGCAGATTTAAGAAGGCTTCTAGCTAGGGGCGAACAAAGAGGATTTCCAGGTATGATTGGAAGTATCGATTGTATGCACTGGGAGTGGAAGAATTGTCCAAGTGGGTGGGGTGGGGCATATAGTGGTCGAAAAGGACGGCCTACGATAATTTTAGAGGCTGTCGCTTCCTATGACACTTGGGTGTGGCATGCTTTTTTTGGTGTGCCAGGAGCTCAAAATGATATTAATGTTCTAGGTCAGTCTCCCGTTTTTGATAAAGTCATCTCAGGAAGTAGCCCTACGATGGTGTTTCACGTCAATGGCAGAAGATACAATAATGCGTATTATCTTGCTGATGGGATTTATCCTAGATATTCAACATTTGTGAAAACCATATCAAATCCTGCCACTCAATCACAAAAGTTATTTCCTAAGAAACAGGAGGCATATCGCAAAGATGTGGAGAGGTGTTTTGGTATCTTGCAATCTCGATGGGCTATTCTTCGCCACGGTGCTCGGATGCATAAGCGTTCAACACTTAGAAGTATCATGATGACTTGCATCATTTTGCATAACATGATAGTTGAGGATGAATTTGTTGAAGATGAATTTGTGGAGTTAGTAGAAGAAGATCTAATGAATCCATCAGGATCACAAGTTTATGATGGACCGGTTGATTGTAATGGAGTTAGAATTCCTTTTGCACCAGTACAAAGAGATGGAAGAAATCAACAAGCATTTTGGGATCGTACTGAGAACTTGGAATCAGCTTATATCCATACAATGCTTCAAAATGATTTGGTGGAGCACAATTGGGCAATAGAAGCCAATAAATAGTTGTCAAATTATTATCTCTTGAAATGTACGAATTGACAATTTAAATAAATTTCTTTTATTGAATTCAAAAGTAGATAACATAGTTGATTAAAAACATAATAGCTAAATCTAATCATAAAAATCATCGTCAAAGCTAGGAACATAAGCACTGCCACTAGTAGTTCTATTCACTTGTTCCATGATCTCAGCCTTCTTTCTTTTAAACCATTTTTTTGTATTAGGGGTCATTTGGCTAGTATCCATTTTCATGATCTTTGTTTGCTCCCTTAATTCTTCAATAGCCTCATGTTTTGCCAATCTTGCTTCTTTTCGTTCCTCTAGTGCATCAATTTTTGCCTGTCTTGCTTCCTTTCGTTTCTCAAGTTCTAAGATCTCCCTTGAAATTTGAAGGGTTTCATCGTCTCTTTTGATGTTGGCCTCCACTAGTTATTTTTGGTTACATTGCATATTATTGAAAATAGCTATAGACATCTCTTCTTTTTGGGTCATACCTTGCCTTCCTTTCTTTTTTGCATGTTTGGACGCCTTTACTCCCATCGGTCTTACTGGACTAGAAGGACTTACCATTTCTCGATTAGACTCTGGAGTTGTGAAACCTCCTTCATCAACGCAAGCATCACTATTCAAATTAATAGGTGAGTCCATTTGTGTTGGAAAGTTTCTTTGAAATGACGGAGAACTTGTGGGAACATCTACAAATTGAGGATGTGCTGCAACTGCTTCATAACATTCCCATTTGTCAAATGTCTTATTCGTATCCTTGAAATAATATCCTTTAGCTTGAGTTATCTAAAAAACAACAAATTATGTATATTAACTTATATTAAAATTCAAAATTCAAAATTTAAAAATCTTACCTCATCCACCAAATTGGTTCCACTTGCACTATGCCTACTAGCTTGATTTTTGGCACATTGCCATTTTTTTAGTAACCTCTTCAACGGTGCAAAGTATGAATCAAGAGCAATTTTTGAACGAGGATTCTCGGGAGTGCCACACCAATTTTGCGCATAATCCTCATGAATTCGCCCCCATAAATTATTCTTGTTCGAATATCGCCCGGTAATTGGATCAACAGATTGTCGAGCCCACGAAATACATAACTGCAATTCTTCGGATGGTAGCCAATTGGAACCCATTTTCTTTCTCAAAGATGTATGTATATATATGAAAAAACATGGATGTGTAGAGATTTGCGTTGAAAATGAATGTCAAAAATTGTGTTTTTATAACTCCAAAAAATAGCCGTTGAAACTACAATTATAGCCGTTAGTTTTTTTAGCCGTTCAAAATTACAAGTTATTGATGGAATGAGTGAATACATGTGGGACCCGCTAATTAATGAGCATTATATAGTCCATTAATAACTAATGGGATGGATGATGAATTAATGGCCATTAGAAATCAATGGCCATCCAAAAGTGACCGCTGCATTTTTTTACAATGTGAAAACATTAATAATGTTGATGAATTGATGGTTTAATGGAGCTGGTGCATATGCTCTAACAGAAAAGAGTCGACCATGGTACCTGCACAATTTTGAAACAATTGGTTAGAAAATATTTACTAGAAAAAAATAAAATAAAAACCAAATTTATTCCAAAGTACTGAATGTATTTTAATCTGATAAGTTTCTGGTTGCAGCATTCATATACCATATGATTCTGTAGGTATCAGTTTCAAAACGATTAATTTTCAAATATATTAACACATGAATTTGTGCACAACACGCAAAGAGTATTAGCAACTTTAATTTAACTAAAAGGCAGTTTAATACCCTTCAAGTATTTCACAGTTCTGTATAAAAAAAGTATTTCAAAGTTCTAGTAACAAACTAAAAATATGTGCACCAAGTCAGATTATTTGTCAAAAACAACGTATTTTTAGTGAGCTTAACTGAACTTGACAAAATCGAAATGGCTGAGTGGAAAATAAACGAAAAAATTAGAATAAATTTAAAAACAGATAGATCTGAACCCATCTTAACAGAAATACACAGATCTAAACAAGTACAACCCAAATCCAAACAGATTAAAACAAGTAAGCATGAGATTGAACAAAGAAACATGAATGAGTAAAATCAACTGACCAGCACATATATATACACGGATCTGCATAAATATTGACTGATCTAAAGATTCTGAATATCATCGTTCACGTAAGTTCAAAAAATTGGAAGAAAAAAACATTGAAAACAAAAGGTTGAAAACAGAAAAATGGTTGTCTACAACCAAATCTAGATCCATAAGATAAGAAAGAACAAACAATTGCATGATGGCGACCGTAGAGATGTGAGACTTTGATGATGAAATTATACTTGTTTGAGATCTAAAGAAACTGAAATTGCTGAGAATTGAGATTGGAAGAGAGATAAAGTGTGGCGGCTGAAATTAGGGTTTTGTGTTATGTGAGATATGTAATATATGTAATATATATATATATATATATATATATATATATATATATATATATATATATATATATATAGGGGCGCGCTCAAATGTTACACCCTACTAATGTGTTATGTGTTATGAGATTTTGAGCCACACATCAAGTTTCATCTAATGGCTCAAATGGTGCCACCTCAAAAGCATGGGGGGATTTGGACATGTGCCTTGCATGTGCTTGTGAATAGTGGGTACGTGGCGCGTTTTGATTGGTTAAAGGTGTAACATTTGAGCGCTCCTCTATATATATATATATATCGGGCTGAATTCGGGTCGGGCTTCGGGTAGGCTCGGGTTTCGGTTGTTGGGCCCTAGCCCATATTTATAGAATTCTGGTCGGGAAAAATTCGGCCCTATGCTCGGGTCGGGCCGGGTCTCGGGTCATCGGGTCGTAGGGCTTGGATAAGGCTTTTTTGGGCCTTGGGCCAAATGCTGAAGCCTAAGGCTGTGTCAGTTTCTGTTTGTTTCCCTGTAAGGTCTCTGACTCTGAGTTGTAGGCTTTATGCCGTTTTCCATCAAAAACAAAAAGATTCATTTGATACACCTAAGGTTCCCTATGTTCATATTACCTGCTTTCACTACAAATAAATCTAATTAAAAATAAAAAATAAAAACATTTAACAATTTAAAATCATCACAATGTGGAGCATCGACCTTGTTTTCAGGGAAGCCAATTCATGGACTGACAGTCTAGCGAAGGAAGCGAAGGATTGGTTGGAATTGGGTGAATCAGGAGGCTATACCAAGGTGTTTGAGTGGTTTTGTGTAATTTGTCTCTTGATTGTTTCTTGTCATGAGCCGCGTCTCAGTATTTTATTTTGTGCTTTGTAACTTTCCCTGAAAAAATCATCATAATTTAATTTGAAAGAACTAGTCATAAAATTAAACATCAAAATTCAACATATTTTGATTTGAAAGAATTAGTCATAAAGTTTATAATGTAAAAGTCATTCCAGTGAAAATTTTTGGAACCCAAAAGTATTAATAAAACTTTAAACAATAAAAATAATAAATATTAAGTTTCTTATTGAAGGGAAAAGATCATGTAGGAAATGTGTGTTTTTGTAAGAAATAGGAATTTAAATTTGCCATTGAATCTAACATCGGACGGTTATTAATAATTAATATATTTAACATTTAATTAATTTTCAATTATGTAAAAAGGATATTATGGGAAGAACAAATTCATCTCGCCCAACCCTTAAAACAATCCGTTTGTTCTTCTGTGGATTTCATCTCAACACTGGATGGGGAATGCGAGCAGGAGAGAGGAAGGAGGCAATGACGGATCCAATGGCAAATCTGGATAATTAGACAATCATGGCGCTACCACGGACTATCTTGGTCGGGTCGGATCGTCCGACTTCGACTCCATGACTGGGAACTCGCCGCCGGCTAGGTCTGGACTGTCTCAGTCGCCGCTCATGTTCGCTCCTCGGGTAATTGATTCTAGTTGATTCTGTTATTTATTTTGGCATCATTCATCAGTTGAAGTTGCGCCCACAGATGTTACGAAGGAAATGGCTATAGAAGGTACCATGCAGGCCAATGAGAGTACCATGCATGGAGAACACCAGAAGCTTCGGAGAGGTGCCAGGGAGAGGATGCCTACCAAGAGGAATGATCTGGAAGGCTATGAGCTGGCTGGTACGTTGGCTAGGAATACAAGGAGTACAGTACTGCATGATGTAGTACAGGGTAACGTGTCATCTCCCCATTGAGTATGCCATAACAGAATTATGTGATGAATGACTGTACGTACAGTATAAGTGCGGCATTAGGCATTTGGAATAAACAGACAATAGTATTATCTTCTCTCACCCCTATTCTATCCCTTCTCTCATCCCTATTCTATCCCTTCTTTACTCGTTTCCTATCATTTTGGTGCTTTTCACCGAGTTCTGAACAAATGGCTCCTGACACACGCAGTACCACCGAGAACCTGGCGTCCCTCACCCAAACGGTCACTGACCTTACCCAGATGGTGAAAGACGTACTGCAAAGCCAGGCGGAAGCCTCAACCAAGCACGATAGGACAGCGAGTATCATAGAGCAACTGCAGAGCTCAGTCTATGAGCTTCAACTGGCCAACACCCGCGCTGGCAAACAGCCAGTTTTGGAGACTTCGTCTCCAGCGACACCACCCTTACTACCCACGCCATCAGGACCGCCTCTAACTGGGTCGTCTGGGAACTTTACCCACCCCACTGGTCACGCACTGCAACTGCATCATGTAAACCCCTCGGACCCTCACGGGGGATCTCCCAACCGTGTTCCAAGGGTGGAGGTTCAGCCCTTCTTTGGTGAAGCCGTTGATGACTGGCTATTCCAAGTGGAGCGATTCTTCGTGCACAATCACGTTGCACCAAACCAACGCCTCGAGGTCGCCACCTTCTACCTTAGCGGTGAGGCTCTGAAATGGTACCGTTGGCTGACGAGTTCCGACCTGCAGCTGGACTGGCCCTCATTTGTGGTCGAAATTCGGAGTCGCTTCTGGCCCTCAGCATATTGGAGACCGGGGGTCGCCCTAAACAGACTATGCCACACAACCTCCATTAGCGCCTATATCGTAGAGTTCGAATCCCTCGCAACCTGCACTCGCGGCATGTCACAGGAACTTCTCCTGGATCGTTTTCTGGCTGGTCTTAAAGAGGACATACATTTGGAGCTTCTTATGCTGGAGCCAGCCAACCTCCGTATCGCCATGGGGATGGCTCGGATAGCAGAGCAAAAGCTCAGAATAAAGGCTGCTACCCCACGCCTAATACCGTCCCGGACGTTTCCCCCTAACCATGGAGGACCCCTGACTTCATCAGCCACGGCTACGCCTCCTGGACCCGGCACAGGCACTAATCTCCCCTTCAAAAAACTGTCGGTGACGGAAATGGCAGCTAGAAGGGAGAAAGGGCTCTGCTACAACTGCGATGAACGGTACAACCCCGGCCATCGATGCAAGCCTCGTTTCCAATGCATATTGCTCGAAGACAGCCCCTTCGAAGAGGACTGTCCCCAGCTCACTCCGGCTGAGTACGTTGAGGATCCTACTGAGCCCACAGATCCACAGGAGGATGAACCCACTCCTAACATATCCTGCCACGCCTTGGAAGGACGGTTTGTACCTAGCACCCTTCGCTTGCAAGGTCTGCTGCAAGGCTTGAAGGTAGTCGTGCTCATTGACAGTGGATCTACCCACAATTTTTTACAGTCACGAGTTGCAAGGAAGCTAGGTCTACCTATCGAACCATCACGACACCTCAACGTCACTATTGGTAATGGGGACGAACTGCAGTGTGAAGGAGTATGCCGGGACACCGAACTCCAGTTTGGGAACGCTAGCTTCATGGTCGACTTCCATTTGTTACCTATATATGGCGCCGAGGCAGTCTTGGGCGCTCAGTGGCTTGCTAGTCTTGGGCCTGTGTTATTCGACTATAGGGACCTCTGGATGAGCTTCACACATGCCGGCTCTACAACCAAACTAATAGGCATGCAAGCACAAGGTCAGCTCAATCAGTTGTCACTCGGCCAACTTCGGCGAGCCACTAAGACAGGAGCAGTGGCATCTCTATATCAGCTCACTGTCACAAACTGGCCACACCCTGACGCAACAAATGGCGGTCCCAACATTCCGGCAGTACCTGCCCAACTGTCCCACGACGAGCAAACCACCTTGACCAAACTCCTCCACAATCATCTTCCGGTGTTTGAACCCCCAAAAGGCCTGCCCCCAAAGAGAGCTATAGACCACCAGATCCCCTTACAACCAGGAACAACACCGGTAAAAGCTCACCCCTACCGATACCCACGCTTTCAAAAACTGGAGGTAGAAAAACTCGTTCGTAACATGATGCATGAAGGTATCATCCAGCCAAGTAACTCACCATTTTCATCCCCTGTTTTGTTGGTTAAGAAGAGGGATGGCTCTTGGAGATTTTGCATCGACTACCGTGGCCTTAATTCCATCACTGTCAAAGATCGATATCCCATTCCGACTGTTGACGAACTATTTGATGAGCTACATGGCGCTCGCATCTTCTCTAAACTAGACCTAAGGGCAGGGTACCATCAGATTCGAATGCATGAAGCCGACGTTTTTAAAACGGCCTTCAAAACCCATGATGGCCACTTCGAGTTCTTGGTCATGCCCTTTGGCCTCACCAATGCCCCGTCGACATTCCAAGCTGCCATGAATGATCTCTTCCGACCCATGCTCAGGCGCTTCGTACTGGTCTTCTTCGATGACATTTTAATATACAGCAAGAGCTGGGAGGACCATTTGGGACATCTTAAAGAGGTACTTCTCATTTTGGCAAAAAACTTTTATTTTGTTAAACCGTCCAAATGCGAGATAGCTACCTCTCGGGTCCAGTATTTGGGGCATCTAATCTCCCATGCAGGCGTAGAAGTCGACCCTGAGAAGATTCAGTCCATCAAAAGTTGGCCAGCCCCAACCTCGCTTAAACAACTCCGAAGTTTCCTTGGCCTCGCGGGGTATTACCGCCGGTTTGTTCCACTGTACGCCCATATCTCGGCTCCACTTACAAACCTTTTGCGGAAGGAGGCTTATGCATGGTCCCCAGACGCTGCTGCTGCGTTTGAAGCACTGAAAAATGCCCTGGCAACCACGCCCGTCTTGGCACTCCCGGATTTTAATCTACCATTCACCATTCAGACCGATGCCTCGGGACTCGGCATGGGCGCTGTGTTGCTTCAGCACTGTCGGCCTCTGGCGTACTTCAGCCGCCAGTTCACCAGAACCATGCAACAATCCTCCACATATAACCGAGAATTGTGCGCCATTGTAACTGCTGTTCATAAATGGCGCCAGTACCTTCTTGGAGGGCGTTTTGTGATCGAAACAGACCACCAACCATTGCGGACGATCTTAACTCAAACCATCCATACCCCTGAGCAGCAAAAATGGATCGCCAAGCTAATGGGTTTTGATTTTGACGTCAAGTATCGCCCAGGGAAAACTAACGGGCCAGCTGATGCCCTATCCCGGATCCCAGAAGCTACCATGGCCGCCATGCAAGGCTACTCCCGACCTGTCTATGGTATTCTCCAAATTTTACGCAACATATATGACCGAGATCCCAAAGCCCAGGAATTGATCACAAACATGCAACATGCTCCAGACAAATTTGCGGAATATCAGTACAAGGATGGCCTGGTCCTGTTTAAAGGTCGTTTGCTCGTGCCACTAGACCTCACACTCCGTGACCTTATTATCCAAGAATACCACGACACCCCACTAGGCGGACATGCTGGCTACCAAAGGACACTGGCCCGAGTAAGCTCCCATTTCTTTTGGCAGGGGATGCGAGGTGATATCAAACACTATGTTCAACATTGCCATACCTGCCAACAGGTTAAAACTATCAATACAGCCACTCAAGGATTACTCCAACCTCTACCAGTGCCATTGGGTGTTTGGACAGATATCGCCATGGACTTCATCACTCACCTACCAAGCTCAAAAGGGTTATCCGTGATATTTGTGGTGGTCGACAGACTCACCAAGTATGGGCATTTCTCCGCTATCAGCCACGGATTCACAGCAGAAAGTGTGGCCAAAGTCTTTGTCCGCGACATATGTCGACTCCACGGCCTGCCATCGAGCATCGTCTCTGATCGGGACCCTGTTTTCATGAGCTTATTTTGGCAAGAACTATTCAAGCTTCAGGGCACACGGCTGTCACATAGCAGCGCCTACCATCCACAATCGGACGGCCAAACAGAGGTGCTCAATCGGATCCTCGAGGACTACTTACGATGTTATGTCAATGACAACCAAACCAACTGGCCGGAGCTCTTACCATGGGCTGAGTTACACTACAACACGGCACATCATTCAGCTACCGGGTTCACCCCGTTCGAAGCAGTATACGGACGAGCCCCTTTGGCACTAAAGGATTATACCCCCGGCCAGTCGGCAATTGCCTCAGTTGATCAGCTGCTCACTCAACGGTCACAGCTCATGCTGGACCTCAAGGCTAACTTATCTTGTGTCAGACTTCGCATGACGCAACAAGCAAACAAGCATCGACGAGACATTGAGTTCGCTGAGGATGATTGGGTCTATGTCAAGCTTCAGCCATATCGCCAAACTACAGGTCGCACCCAGCGCTGCTCCAAGCTTGCGAAACGTTACTATGGTCCGTTCCAGATACTCAAACGAATTGGTAAGGTAGCGTATAAACTGCAACTGCCGGACAGAGCTAAGATTCACAATGTATTTCATGTCTCTGTCCTCAAAAAGTGTCGGGACCCGACAGCCCAGCAACAAGTCACCTGGCCTGACATCCTTATTGCTGGCCACCCAACAGTCCAGCCAGAAAAGGTCCTAGCCGTCCGACAGGTGCAGCGCCACGGAGAATGGGTCGCTCAGGTCCTTATCCAATGGAAACAATTGGGCGCCTCAGATGCATCCTGGGAAGATCTTGCAATCATACGTGGGCAATTCCCAAATTTTCACCTCGAGGACGAGGTTGGTCTTGAGGAGGGCGGTAATGTTACGAAGGAAATGGCTATAGAAGGTACCATGCAGGCCAATGAGAGTACCATGCATGGAGAACACCAGAAGCTTCGGAGAGGTGCCAGGGAGAGGATGCCTACCAAGAGGAATGATCTGGAAGGCTATGAGCTGGCTGGTACGTTGGCTAGGAATACAAGGAGTACAGTACTGCATGATGTAGTACAGGGTAACGTGTCATCTCCCCATTGAGTATGCCATAACAGAATTATGTGATGAATGACTGTACGTACAGTATAAGTGCGTCATTAGGCATTTGGAATAAACAGACAATAGTATTATCTTCTCTCACCCCTATTCTATCCCTTCTCTCATCCCTATTCTATCCCTTCTTTACTCGTTTCCTATCAACAGATGTGGGGGAAGGAAGTCTGAAGATAATATTGAAGTTGCGCCCACTGATGTGGCCATACAATTTTTGAATCTGGCTCCAAGTAGTGTAACCCAGGAGCCTGATGAACTATCCAATTCGTCATCCGGTGAAAGGACTCACTCTGGAACTGGATCACTGCATAACAACAATCTTGAGACTATGCAAAGTGGCCGAGGAGTGACCTAGAGAATAAGAAAGGACTGCTGGACAGAGAGGAAAGTCCTGCATTGCAATAAAGTTCGATTTGTGGATTAGTGTTATATTGAACTTTGAAGTTGGTCTGACTACATATTCATATTTCAGTTCATATTTTGGTTTTTTATTAGTCAGGTTATATACTTTCAGTTCAGATTCTTTGTGTTTGATTTAAGAAGTCAGATCTGGTGGTTGCAGATAGCTTTCTTTTTTTAGTTGTTTGTTATTACTTGTAGGCATTGAAGTTCTTCGATTTTGTTTGTCTAGTAGGTAGCGGTATAGATACTTAGAATCTGTTTTGTTTCAATGGATTTTGTATGATGTTAGTTAGCTGATTTACAGGGCTGCGAATCCTTGGTGTTGGGAATTGTGGGCGTGAGATCATGGGATCAAAGAATAATCCGCCAGGCAGCAGGACTAGAAGATCATTATCAGTTATAATAGTAATTGGATGTGGTGTCTTATATCTGTTGGGAGCTTGGCAGAGAAGTGGTTTCGGAAAGGGTGATAGCATAGTGATGAAAGTGATGAAGGAAACTGAATGTTCCCCTACTGTTACTGCTGGATCTTGAACTCTTGATATCGATCTCACAACACTATCAAGTACTCACCATGTGGAGCAGAATCCTAGCGATGCTCCTTTTTGTTCAATCCTTATGTAAATACAGTGGTGTCTTGATCTTGAATGTTTCCTTTTGAGATATGAATGATGATTGTGTTATTATAATACGTAGCAAATGGATTATAATACGTAGCGACTGTGTTATAATACGTAGCAACTGTGTTATTATACGTAGCAGTTATGCACTATAATACGTAACAACTGTGTTATAATACGTAGCAGTTATGCATTATAATACGTATCAACAACATTTAAGTAAACTACATTTTTAGCATGCAACAGGGATTACACTAACCTTAAAAATTCCTAAAATTGCTGCATAAATATGAAATTTAAAAGAACATGAACATAAGATCATTTGTGCAGTATAATACGTAGCATCTTCATTACAATATGCAGGAGTAATTGATTCACTACAAAATTTTCAATTTGTTCCGGCCATATTTCCGGCGGTAATCCGGCCATGATAATTTCCCCGGAAATATTTCGGGACAACTTCGGTGAAATTCCGGCGCCAAATTCCGAGGCGATAAAAACTGGTGAATTTCCGATGGTATTCTGATGAAAATTATTCCGGCAACAAAATGCGCCGGAATTTTCGTGAAATTATTCCGGCGAAGTTTCGGCGCAAATCCACTGATAATTTTATGACTAACACTGATTCCGGCGGTTTTCTGGCAACATTCCGGCAATATGTAAAAATTGGTCAGAATTGCGCCTGAATCTCACATGACAAATTTCCGACCATTTTCCGGCGCATATCCAGCCAATTTATTAAATGCCCCAGATTAACTTAGGAAATGCACCGGAATTAATACATGTTCAATTCCAAGGAAGAGCGCCATTAAAAACACCATAATTGAATTCTATATTTGTAATTGTATTTAATAGAAAGATAATAAGTTGCATATTTTTATTCCTAATTAAACCTTAAATCAATTAGATCAATATCTAATTACATGCGTTACATATTTCATTTCTTAATTAAATCGTTACATTTATTGCTAATTAAATCAATTAGAATCAATATCCAATTTCATGCGTTAATTTAATCAATTAGAATCGGTACATTTATTCATATTTTGATGATAATGTTTAATACTAATTAAATCAATTAGAATTAATATCTAACGTATTCACTTGAGACTAAAATGCAAATTGTATTCCAATTAGAACCACTACTAAATACAATATTCCATAATTTTAGTCTACTCCCCGTACGTATTTTACTGTCCAAAATTATGTCCCCGAATTTTCGTCATATTATCTCCGGATATTTTGAAATCAATATGGTCACCGGAGTGTCGCCGCAATTGTGTCCGATTCTATTTTTCTGCCCGGAATATCGCCATATAAGCACCGGAGTTTAACAATTCAAAATATGGAAAGGTACGCCGGAAATCCATCACAATTTTGTCGGACTGAAAATATTTAAAACCAGATCTGGATCCCCCATTCCTTTCTTCTCCGATTTCAATTTCTAAAAACTACAGTTCGGTCATTTCTGGAAAGTGAGAAGCAAGGCTCCAGATTCGCATACAATCTCACTAGTACGTCCACCTATTGTATGCATTTAGTCAGACTTTTCATTTGTTTGTTTTGAATTCGTGTCTGAATCGATTTGTATGTTAATCATTTTTATTGTCAATCGAAGATGGAATGCTGGATTGGATTTCTGGGAACCTGAACAAGAGGCATTTGGACCGGTTTGCTTCTTGCTGGCCGCGCTTACGGCGACCAATTTGGTGGTATACACCGTCTGTGCCAACTGCTATACGCGCATATGGGCTTTGAGACTTGAGACGAGGAAGGGATACATTGGAGAGGAGGTCGGAGGTGTTTGTTGAGTTTTGATGGTGATAAATTGTGCAATGAAATTGGAAAAAAGCGCGAATGTAATGACACAAAATTCAGGGGCTTTTATTGTAATATACATAAATCATATATTTAATAATGTAATTTACGTATAAAAATCTGAAATAAGATTTGGAATGTATTTTTATTTTCAATTTACTTATTTAATTTTCGAGTATTAAAATTGAAATATTAATAATTATCAAAACAAGTAAATTTAATTAGTAATTTAATTGAAATATAATATTTTCCCCAGATTTCCGCAAGAATTTCCCCACATTTATGTCCCCGGATTACCGCCGGAATTTCCCCACATATATGTCCCCGGATTTTCGCCGGAATTTCCCCACATTTATGTCCCCGGATTACCGCCGGAATTTCCCCACATATATGTCCCCCGGATTTTCGCAGGACTTTCCCCACATATTTGTACCCGGATTTCCCCTGGACTTTCCCCACATATTTTGTCTTCGAATTTTCGCAGGACTTTTCCCTTATATTTGTTCCCGCATTTTCTACGGAATTAATTTTGGACGGAATTGCGCCGGATTTTAGCAAGAGTGTCGCCGGAATTTGTCTCGGGAATTTCCCCGAATTTATAATTCGGGGGACGTTTTGGCGGGGATAAATTTTTGGCCGGAAATTTGCCGGACTTTTTTCATTTTCAGACGGAAATCCGGCGCATGTGTGGCCAATTTTTTTTGCCGAATTTTTTCACAAAATTTGTAGTGATTATAATACGTAGCAACTGTGTTATAATACGTAACAACTGTGTTATAATACATAGTAACTGTGTTATAATACGTAACTGTTATACGTAGCAACTGTGTTATAATACGTAGCAGTTGAAATTAAAATACCAAGTACACAATATTCGTAGGATAACCAAAACTATACATTTGAGTTCTGAAACATTATAATGTATGCGTACATTAAGAAATTTTAAAAGCATGGCAGGTGTCTTCTTTAATTCTAAAAAATGACTGCAGTCTTTTTGCAGCAAAAATGTTCTTCTTTATAAGAGTGGGATAGCAGTTGAGAGCCATTGTCTTGACTTGAATGCCTGATAACCACCTGTAAAATAAATGAGATGATAATACTATTTATTAGAAAACTAAACAACCTCACACAACAATGAAGGTTTATAAAATACAACACTCAGTGGCATATTGCGAAATGATGCTTAATGCTAGCAATTGAGCACTCAAAACCAGCAATTGAGCCAGCAAAAAAGTAACAAGATTCAAGCTGTAAAAGTGAATACAAAGCTTCATGTTTGAACAATACTAACCAACTATTAAGGTAAACCAATAGTCTGCAATTACCAGTTCAACCTGATCATTTACAATTCATAGTCAAACAATTGCAAAAAAAATGGAGATGATAATGCAGCAACATAAGTGTACCTCAAACATAAATCCAACCACCAGTAACAAATCTACAAAGCTCTACCAAATTATATCACAACCATATATGTCATCCAAAGTACAAAACAATAGTGAAACAAAAGTGAATTTTCTAAAAGCTCAACATAAATGGAATAAGGCATTATCAGATTTAACAAAACTCATCCCATTTCAATGCCCCAAAACAGCTATCGATTATGCATCTTATACTACGAATTTTAAGAATTCAGTTTTGAGACTACGAATTATAAAGCAGAAAGCAGCGCTATATGTTTGTACCTGGAATCACCCATTACCCCGACATTCACTGTGAACTGGTTGATGTAAGCCACACTCTTTGGCTGAAAACTCGAAGCTCGTGCATAGTCTGTGTTCAACCTCGCACCCGATGGCACAAAAAATGCACCATTGACCATTATCTCTCCCTCCGACCTCACAAGTTACAGTACGAATAATGCATAAGAGATACGAATAATAGTTTAAAAAGATGCAGACTGATGGACCATATTTATATGATTCATTAAGACAGTTAAACCCACCAAATTAGACGCTTTATCTTGACAACTTTTACTTGTTAGTTTCACTTTAGTTCTACAGGCTATTTCAAGGAGTAGAGATGAAACGAGCTAAAAAGAAGTTCTTGATGCTAAAAGTGGATTACAAGTCAGAACTGGCCATGCTCCTGCAGTACTCCGATCAAGCCACAACTAAGTCCCAATGACTTGTTCCAACAAAGATCAAGAACACAAGTGAAATGCCAAGTATAAGTGCCTTGTCTTTTGATGTCAACCAAGAAGAAACCAAGGGGCAACCAAAGTCTAACCGGAGTTGCATGGGAACCGATGGCTTTTGGAGGCAAAAGATCTCATTCCACTCAACTCACCCACTCCCTCCACCTCACCACCGATGGCTTTTGGGAAAATATCACATTCCACCATCTCCTCCACCACATGGGCGGCTTTGCTTGTGGAGTTGCCACATGGGCGGCGGCTTTTGGCCCTCCTCTCCCCTCTTGACAAGTGTGTGTCTCTCCTCTTCTCCCCTTGCCTATAAATACCACATTCCCTCTCGTTTGTTCAATGTCCTCAATCCTTTGTTAAAGGCCTCATGTCCCAAAAAACCTAGTCTTTGGTCCTTGGTTCTAGTCCCATTTTGGTCCTTTGATCACTTGTCACTTGTAGAAAATGTCTCTAGAATCCATCTCACAATCCATGTAAACACTTTACTTTGATATTGGAAGCTCCAAGTTTGTTCTTGAGTACTCTTGTTGGTTCTTGAAGTGCTCAAGCTTTTTCCTTGTCTTTTACTTTCAAAAAAACTTTACTTTTGTCTTTCGAAAACCTTTACTTTTCCAGCACTTAGCTATGGTATCCATCTCTATGGATATTTGTAGCTAAACCCTTCATTCGGTTGAAGGGGTGTGCTTGTATCTTAAAATGTTTTAGACGCTTCTCTTAGTGCCTCTTTGTGTTCAACTTGTTCTATGTGCCATATATTAGGTCAGAACGCTATTGGTTGAGTGGAGGCTCGAAAGAGCAAAGCTCTTCCATGGGTTCGTGAACTTCCGTGGATAAGTGGAGGCTCGAAAGAGCACAGCTTATCTGTGGAATTCAACCTCTTTTAAACACCATTTGGTTGATCGGAAATGATTGATCAAATGGATGCACATAAGCTAAGATACTTCGAAAGGAGGAATTAGCCCAACTAGAACAAGAGTTCTATGTCTTGAAAAGGACTAGACGGTGTGGCAAGTCAAGTGCTAGAAATAGCCTTGATACATCTTTGAACACTTAGTATGATCATTAGAGGTCGATGATAAACAGACTATGATACAAGGCCCCTAAAACCGAATCTTTCCTTTAATTAAAACATCACCTGTCACTTTACTTTCAGTCCCATATCAATTGCTTACTTTCCGCAAGTCTTGTCCTTCAAGCATTTACTTTTCGCAAGTCTTGTCCTTCAAGCAATTACTTTCCGCAAGTCTTGTCCTTCAAGCATTTACTTTCCGCAAGTCTTGTCCTTCAAGCATTTACTTTTCGCAAGTCTTGTCCTTCAAGCACTTACTTTCGGCACTTTACTTTCAGTATTTACTTTCCGCAATTACTTTCCGCACTTACTTTCTAGCACTTTACTTTCCAGTATTACTTTTCAGTACTAAAATCACAACCAACCCCCAACTGTCTTACTTTCTATTTTCGAAAGAACACCAATCCACTAATTCCCTTGGGTTCGACCCCTACTTACCGCTTTACTACCCAATAGTAAAGTCACGAGTAGCGGACTTATAAATTTATTTTGTACACATTGCCTCGCGACAAGGCAGTGCTGTCACAGACCTAAAAAATATACCAATTATGAACTAGAAGCTATGAATTACAATTATCTGATCGAATAAGACACAATTATGATAGATATGTGTATTACAAATAATGTATACGAATAATATATATTACGAATGATATGTGTCCTATAAATCCCCAATGAGCAAATGATTCGTAGTGTGCATCCCCAAATGATACGTAGCACCCCAAATGATTCGTAGCAGAATCAATCATAATATGTAGAACCCCGAATGAATACTACTATCAAAATTCTGATACGTATTATGAACAAATACTACGAATTATGAACATCTACTACCAAAATTTTAAACGTCCACCCAAATACAAAAACTACGGATTATGAACAAATACTACGGATTATGCTACGATTTCTAATAGAGTTGATTAAAAGCATTCAAACCCTAGAACGTAAATAGGAAACATATCGTATACAAGGTTCGATTTCTTTGGCGACTGATCATCCATGGTTGTCAACTTGCAGGTTATGGGTTTTGCAGGTGAGGGTTTCGCCAGTTTTCAGAAATCGATTCGGTTCGAGGGTTTCTCAATTGAAGGTTAGGGTTTCGTAGGTGAGGGTTTCACCAGTTTTCGACCAGCTGCTACCGTTGCTGATCATCATCGTTATCACCACAGTCATCGCAATTAAAGCAGCTGCTTCCGCTGCTACTACTCGTACCAGCACCACTATCGTCCTGCAGCACCGACCTTGGCCTGAACATCTCTGTCGCCTCCTAGGATGGAGTGTCGCAATCCGGAGAATTCAGCATGAAGTTTGCTCGGCATGCAATGGATCTGATCGGGAAGATGGATCTGCGAAGAGCAGCCGATATATTTTTAACAAATTTTATCAGGACTAATTTGCCCATACATCCAACTTTATTTGATTAATTAGGCAGCTATGTAGGATTAATTAGGCTTAATATGGACCGTAGATGACACAAGATGTATGGTCCTATTTAATTCTTATGTCTCACCTAATATAGGCTTCTCACGGGATCTCAACCCCTTATTGAAATCAAATTGATGAAATAGAATACGAACAACAATGGAATTCGAGTCAAGGAGCTATGGATATTTACCAAATGACCTAAAAATCTTAAAAATGATTAAGGAAATAATAAGTTAGTGGGTGGGGCGAATAATAAAACAATATGTCAATTTGTGATTAATTTGATCAAAGCAATCCATGGCTAGAAAAGGGGATGCGGATTCACCGATTTTTTTATGCTCCTGAACCTGATCATGGACGGATAAGTGCTTTCCTGGACGGTTTCATCTAGAGTAATTAGCCAATGGTATGCTCCTGATCATCGACAGATAAGTTCTTTCATTCCCATCATTTTTACGCTACTGATCATGGCCGATGCAAGCCTAGGTCAACTCATGGCGTCCTCAGCGCCGGTTGGTCAGTCACCGACGATTACTAACGCGACGGCGGCGCGAGCGCAGTTGACATCAAAGTTTCCTTCAGTGAAACTTGCACCCAGTGCCGGCTCAATGGGGGGAGCAAGTGAAGCGGTGGCTTTAGGCCCCACTTCATATTAAGATTTTTTTAGTGTAAAAAAGACCCATTTTCCTATTTATTTTTTGAAAAAAAGGCTCCTTTTAGTGATAAATCAGGCCTCATATTAATCTCAAAAGGCCCCATTTTATATGATATTCAATCTAATTGCTTATAAGAAGGTCCACTAATTTATTTTGCTTGAGGCCCCCAAAGTTCTTGAGCCGGCCCTGCTTGAAGTCAGTACGGGATCAAAGACGAAAAGCCATCCGTCTCCTTCACCCAGGCAGAACTTCAACCTAGGATACAAAGACTGCAACACTCACTCAATGCCAAGTTATCAGCAGGACGTCCTCCCATTGACGAGGTCCGACGGCTTGTTACTCAAGCTTGGTCCCTAAAAGATTCAGCAACCATTGACGTGATGGTTGCCAGGAATGTCCTGATTATAATGTCCTCAACAGCAGATGCGAATAGGGTATTATCTCACCCATTACTAAAGATTGGTAACTATCTATTCCGATTATTCCGATGGTTCCCAAAGTTTAAAGAGAACAAGTAGCTAGCCTACTCCGCCATTTTGCCTCTTACACCATGTCCAAAAAATCGTCGCTGCTTAAGTCTCAAAATGTCGCTTAGGACTAATGCAACAGTATAGACATCGCTTAAGATACGTAGCTTAATCCTTGTGACATTAGGGCTTACGAGACGTGTAAATTTAAGTATGTCGCTTTAATGTACGTACATAATGCGACATCAAATTTGTTTGTCGCGTATAGAATATAGGACACATGTCATGTTAAATGTTGATGTGTCGCATAAAAAGTTTTAGAGCTGACATATATTTGTGGCGTATGATCATTTAGCATCGCATTACGCATATGATCATTTTTGACTTGTCTACCATTAGATCCTCAAATTGCTTTGTCATGCTCGCTGTGTCTCCTGATCCGTTCCCTTGATCAGCTCCTCCGACATTGATATTTGATCCAAAAACACTTTTGACTGGTCTGCCATGCAATCCTCAAATTGATGCTTGCTTGCATTTTTTGAAGAACCTCTGTTAGTTGAATGGTAATCGATATGTTTCTCGCTCCTCGCGGGAGTGGAGTTTGCACTAAGGACTTCTTAATGCTAGAAATAAGGGTGCTACCCATAATTTGAGTACTCACCGGAAGAGAATCTTTGATGGCACTTAGATCTTCCGATTCTTGGCCAGTCGTCATTTCACGTACTCGTCGTCTCATTCTTTCCTATAAGCATCAATGTCAAAAGATAAGGATAGTTAATAAGTGAAGTAACATGCTAAATCATACAAACGTATGAAACTGTATATGATGGGCCAATGCATCCTAGCTTGCGTTTATGATGGGCCAGTGCATCCTTTGGACCATTTATCACAATAGCCCAACAGAACGTTGTAGTAGTGAAACTAGATTAATGCAGGAAAGTTAAAGTCTAATTACATTTAAAAATGGATATAAAAGGTTGAACTCGCCAAACTTTTTATTTTATTTTTTATCCTATGATACCTCTCACCACCTACAAAGACTCGTCAGAATTTCAATTTTTTAATAGTTTGACTATTTAATACTTCTTTTTTTATGTGATCTCCTTTCATACATTTTTCTGTGCTTCTAATAGTTGAACATGAACTCTGCCTAGCCTATGAAGAGAATGACCTAATGATAAAAGTATGACCCTTGACTATTTCAATTTTCAATTTACTATTTTGGACTAAATTATACACAATAAACTAATGCCGTTAATTAACCCCATTTACCACTAATATTATTTTAAAAAATAGATTGTCATCTAGGGTTCGTCTTAAACGCGATTTCAAATCACACCTTAAATCGAAGGTTTCAGCTACGACGAGAAAACTCAATTTGTGCCCAGAGTAAAGCGACGGAGGAAGACCAATTTACTTACCGACTCATAAATCTGAGCGATGAATATATATCCTGCGATATATTTCTCCCAGAAAGAAGCATCAAATTGATGTTAATTTTACAGTTTTTCCACAATTCATGTCATTACCCCGCCGCACTTCTTCAAGGTTATCTTCAAATAGTTTGATTCTCTTTCTTTAGGCCTTCCTGACTCCGTGCTGCTCTTCAGTCCGTAATAATATTCCTTACCTTTATCAGGCATTCCACAAATGAGTTCTTTACTTCATGTAAAGATCTTGGGTTGGTTATTGAAAATTGACAATGTTAATGCTTTTCTGATATGTTTTTAGTTGTTCCGTAATCATTTCTCTTTCAATCTTATTCTTCCATTCATATTATCTTTCCGGAAAGAATCACAGGCTCGTTCTTTGCAGCAACCACATATATTTGTCGCTCAAATATATTCAACAATAAAAGAATTTGTCTTCCTCCGCCTTTTTAAGGATGGAAATTAACAGCATCCCGTCCGAAACCTCCGATTCATGGTATAATTTGTGATCAATGACGTCCCATCCGGACCTAGATGACTTCTGTATTTAGTCCAAAAATATTAAATTGAAAATTGAAATAGTTCAGGTCGTGATTTGAAATGGGGTAATAGTGCAGGTAGTCTTTTTGTAATTTCCCTAAAATTTTCGATGCACTAACGACATGATTTTTAGTTAATAATTTTTCGTTACATTATGCAATATACATTGGCTATATACATCGCGCAAAATATAACGTATAAATTTCCAAATAGAATAGAAACTAATCAATATGTGGTTGTCAGCTTTAAACTATAATGCGACAAACTTTGAAAAGTTGCATTGTATATGTCGCCTATGTACCTATACACGACGTATATTGCGTGTCGCGTAAACCCTATGTCACCTATTAACAGTAACGCGACGTACCCCGGACGCCACATAAATATTTTTCGCCTAACATAAATAATGGGACGTATTTTGGTTCATTGCTTAAACTTTTGTTGCTTAAGATAAATTAAGCGACGTCTTTTGGTTCATCACTTAAACTTGTTTCGCAAAAGATAAATAAAGCGGCGTATTTTGATTGTCGCGTAAAATCCTATAAGTGACATAATATTCTATATGTGTCGGGTAATATGGTTTTTGCGATATGACTTTAAGCGACGTCGGGCAAATTCTGTCGAGAAAGTTATAGAATGGCGTAGTTACTGTGACTACGTCGTGGATCAAGCTCCCTAGTCTCCCAAACGAGATGTTTGATGTAGGCTATATCGAGGATATAGTGTCTACTATCGGGTGGTTTTTCGCCACAGAGCCGGATCTCCTTGTAAGAAACACACTTGATGAGTCTTTTTTGCTTCCCGGCCCGTGATGTTTTTGCATTGATATTCTTATTCATCTCATCATTGCATGAGGATTCATTGTGATCAAGAGAAGGATCTTTATTGGGACCGAGCATCTTGTGCAACTTCTTCTTAGTTAGCTTCTCAGCTTTAACGCTCTCATTAGCCTCATCATCTTGTTCCTTCAAATCGCGAGTCTCGAGTTGAGATACTACTTCCCTAGGTCTTTCAATCCTCAGTTTCTCACCACCAATCTTAAAGGTTAACTTCGCATTTCCATAGTGATATTGAACCCGGCTGTAGCCAAGAAAGGGCACCCAAGGATCAAAGAAGAAGTACAATTATCCCCCATATTGATTACCCCAAAGTCACATGGTATGTATAATTTTTCGACTTTAAGTGGCAAATTTTCAATTACCCCCAAGGGATGTCGTTGTCCTGTCCGCGAGTTGTAGTGTCATTTTAGTGGACTTTATCCCTTTCAATCCAAGCTTGTAATAGGCGGCTAGGGGCATACTGCTTACACTAGCTCCAAGATCGGCTAGTGGATTTGTGAAGTTCATGGCATTGATAGAGCAAGGAATAGTGAATTTTCCTGGATCTTTTGCCTTTTGTGGAATTTTTGTTAAAAAGAGAGCACTACACTCATGGTTGAGAGGGTGAGGGTCATTGATGAGTCGTACTTATACGACTCGTTGAATCAATTAATCCCATTTATTTCAACACTTTATTATGAGAACAATTACTTTTTAGTATGGTTTTGCATTTAAGGTGTTTCAGAAGCTATAGGAGAAACGCGCATAAACGACGGCATTTCATGCCAAAAACATCACAATGACAGATCGAACCTTTGGACGCTCGAGGGAGTGCTGGGAATGAACCGCTGATCATAAAAATACGAGCCATGCGTCGTTGCGTAGATGACTCAATTCCCTACAACTCTCTAGTTCACACCAAGGGCAGCTGAGGTCATATAGAAGGTCAAATCTAGAGTCGAAGTCAGAACTGGCGCACAGAAGGAGGACCACAACTCAGTGAGGATCACGTTTTGTGGAGACATTAGCAGCAACGCTAATGTCAAAGGAAAACGCGCCTCTAATGTTAAAGGAAAACGCGGCGGACCCGATGAGAGCTGACGTCAGCAACCCGTGTGATGACGTCTACAGGTCGAAAGTTGATAATTCTAGCCCAAATTGGATTTGGAAAATTAGTTTATTATAAATAAGAAGCGTGGGTTAGAGTTTTAAATATCAAATCATCAGAGAATTATTCGAGATGGCTCTGGAGAGAAGACGCAAGCTTTCGACGAAGAGAAGAATTTCCTATTACTTTCATACAAAAATACTTGTGTTTTGTTATGACTATGAGTAGCTAAACCTTTAATTCGGTTTAGCGTTTCGTACATTGTGACAAACGTTTTGAGACTTTATTCTTAATGAAATTTCGTGTTTCTCTAGTTCTTGTGCTTAATTTCAAGGATTGAATTGTGAAGCTAAGTGGATACTTGACATGGTAAAGCTTAGCCGAACAATTCAGCCCCTATCGTTAATGCTTGTTTGAGACGTACCCGTAAAGACAAGTAGGAACACCTAGATTCGATAGTGCCTTTCCTGGATTATCGGGTTTAGGAGAACTAGAAGTCTAACGCCTTTCCCGGGTTAGATTGTGGCGTATTGCCTTTCCCGGATTAACCACACTTAGAAACTTGAAATTGATTAGTAGCAGTCAATGATAAATATGTCACAGTAGAAACCTTAAGCTGAATGCTTCCTCCGATTGAATTCTTCGTGTTGTTTTCTCCTTAGCACTCTTAATTGCTCAAAACCCCCTTTCTTTATTGTTTTCAGATACAACTTGAACAACCAGATCTCTTGGGTTCGACCCTGCTTGCCGCTTTACTAGTTCATAGCAGGAAAATATAAATTTAAGTTTGACGCGTCAGACGACGCGCGTCACTCATCTTCCTAAATGGTCCTCTTTTTGGACAATTTCTTTTTCAAGAACTTGCTGTAGAGAGGGGCTTTCTTTATGAGCTCAAAAACGGTAAGTTGACATATAGCTTCTTTAGCATTGTGGTAAAGGCCCCCAACTCTTTGTTTAATTTTGTGGGCTTCACAAGCCTTTGAGGGAAAGGAATGGGCGGAGAATAAGGCTTTAATTCCTCTTTTCCCTTCTTAATTTCTTTTGCTTTGTCGGTTGAAGCGATGGTGATCACATCTTCCATTTCCTCTTCTTTGACTCTAGCGTGGCCGGTGGGCTTTGAAGGCAATAGAGTAGTGTTCTTGGGTTGAATATCCTCTAGTTGTCTCCCATTTCTAAGGGTCACCGCCTCACAATAATCCTTGTAGGGAGCCTTTGAAAACAAATTTTCATCAATCTCTTTGATTTCATCCTTATCAATATCTTGTAATTCTCCCTCAAACGACCCCTCATCTTATATAAAGATGACATTGCAATACTCCTTAGGATTCGGATCAGTTTTAGGCGGTAATTTCCCTTGCGCTCTTGTAGAGGACTCGGCTTGTGGGGATACTTGATTTTCCAACATCTTGTTGTGGTTTTCCATCCTATCTATTTGGGCTTGCATCTTATCTTGTTTTGTACTCATCTTCTCTTGGTGAGCAAGAGTTTAGCAAACATTGCCTCAACACCGGAGGGCTCATTTGATGATTAAGGAGGATGATTAGCTTGGGGAGGTTGATTCTTTTGAAATAAGGTTGTCCCTTGGCCTTGGTATTGGCTCCTTGGTTGGAATTGATTTCTTGGTTGGAAAGTTTGATTATTTGAAGGAGGCCTAGGACCAATACCGGGAGGGGTAGGATTTGTGGTCTTATATGAGAAATTTAGGTGGTTTTTCCAAGCCGATGAGAATCTTGCCGTGGTGTAATTGGATTGGGAGTTTTGTCCTTGAGGGGAACTAGCATCAAATCGCCTTCCTTGGTTTCCTCCTACATAGTTTGCTTCTTCATACCCATTTCTACTCCCGTTGAACCAAAGGGAAAGAGTTGGTATCATGCTCGTTGACCTCGTGAATGTATCAACCTTGCTCACCATGTGGTCCTTCGCCGGAAGTTGCAATCTATCAACTTTCTCCAAGAGGTCTCCCACTATTCTAGCCAATAATGAATCATATTCACTTGTACTTATGGCTTTCACTTCATAGCCTCCTCCTTGTTTTCCTTGATTACCTCTTTCTCTTGCCCACATGAAGTAGTTCTTCGTGTTCTTCTCAATTACTTCATACCCATCCGAAGGTTTAAGATCCATTAGGGCTCCTCCCGCGGTGGTATCGAGTGCAAGCCGCGAGGGACCATCAAATCCATTATAGAAGGTATGGAATAAGAGGAAGGCATCTAGGTTGTGGTATTGGCAAAGTCTTTGATACTCCTTGTATCTATCCCAAGCTTCACATAGCGTTTCCCATCCATTTGCTCAAAATTCATAATTTTGCTTCAAATGTGAGCGGTCTTGGATGGAGGAAAATACTTGTTAAGGACTGCGGTTGCAAGCTCTTCCCAAGTAGTAAATTTTGCCGGTGTTTGGCTCCTAAACCAATCTGTAGCTTTCCCCGTGAGTGAGAAAGGGAACAACCTCTAGTGTATAACATCTCTTGAAGCTCTATTTATCTTGAAAGTGTCACAAACCTTGAGGACCGAGGTCAAATGGGAGTCAGGGTCCTCGTTGTCTCTCCCCGAGAATTGGTTTGATTGAACCATTTTTATTTTGGAGGTCTTCAAGTCAAAATCACGGTTGTCCAGCGTGGGAACTCGGATAGGAGACCGGTACCATAGGCATTCGGGGCTACATAATCCATTAGAGCCTTACGAGCTTTAGGGAGACGGGCTACGTTGTTTGGTTTAGGAACTAAAGGGTTAGGAGGTAGGATTAATGGGTTTGGAAGTAGGACATTGTGATTAGTGGGAGATGGAGGTCTAGGCGGTCTTTCCGCCATGTTCAAAGTGGGTGTCTCTTAAGGGTTAGAAGATGACCCTTTTGACTTAGATGCTTTACTCCTTGTGAAATAGGGATTCAAGTCTTTATCCACACTTTCGTTAAGCTTCTTTGCTTTTGGGGGCATAAACGAGATGCACCTACAAGGAGAAAAGCAAAGAAGACAAGTGAGGATAATATGATAGGCGCAAGAAACACAAGTAACAAGAAAATAAAAATGAAGTAGTCGAAGTGTCATACAAACTATCCTAGGGATAATCTAACCATTGCTCCCCGGCAACGACGCCATTTTGACGTTGCAGATTTTTAACAACCTTTTTAGTCAAAAGAATTTATAATTTTTGCAAAGACCGAGTCGAACTCAAGGGAGCAAAAAGCGATTATGCGCTAGGACGATTTTGTATGTATCACTTGGCTACTTCTACATTTCAAGTATGAGGTGATTTTCAATTAAAAGCTAACAATGCAAGAGTTTCAAGGGTTGAAACTTCAATTAAAAGAGAGTTTCGAGGGGTTACTCTCCTCCTCGGCTTTTCCCAATGATCACGTATACAAGAATTAAGCATACCAAAGGTGTCAAATAGTCTAGCACCTAGCTTTGACTAAGGTGGACCAATTTTCATGTGAATCTATTCTTAGTCAAACCATCTTAATTAAAACTTCACTCCATCGAGATGTTGATTCACTATATAGCCTTTATTATCTTGAAACATCTCTGAAGGTAACAAATGCTATAAGCATAAAGCACTAGCTCACTTCAATTCTATGCATTTACCATCGTAAACACTAGATATGATCATTTTCACTACATCCAAACCTTCACTAAGGTCCATCAATACTTAGGCCAAGTTTTAAGATCAACTTGTTACTTAGGCATTTCATCAATGGTAACATGTCAAAATAAAGTACTTAGTGAAACTGAATTTAACACCATGGATTATAGAAGCAAATGTGTATACATGATCATAGAGTACCAAGGACGGTTGTAAGACCCTCAAAACACAAAGGGACTACTCACACATTATGTAAGACAATATAGTATGAGTAGGGTTCATAGAAAACAACAAGTAGAATGGAGAGATTGTAGAGGAAGTATGATGAGTAGTCTTAGAATCTCCCTTTGACATTCTCTTCTTCTGCTTGGTTGAATCCTTAATGATGACCTTGTTTGAGCCTCTTTTTCTGATATTTTTCTCCCAAGAACTCAGCTCACTTGGTCAAAACCCGCTTCTTCTATTTATAGCGTCGGGTAAAAAATCTTGAAGTAGCAGGTCCAGTCGGTCGGCTTGTTTAATGTCTGAAATCCAGTCGGTCGACTAGTGGCCTTGGTTCCTTACATGTTTTGTGTAAACATCCAGCCGACCGGTTGGATTGGCCAACCAACTGACTCAAAGTGAGCGGTTGCATTGTTTGTATAGAGCATGGACCAGTCGGCCGGTTGGACTGGCCAACCAAATGACTCAAAGTGAGCGAGAGTAGCTTCGAATTCCCTTGAGTTCAACCGACCGGTTGGCCAGGTGAGCCGACCGGTTCATTATGTGCGAGGGCAAGCTTTTGGATAGCTCTTCTCTAATCGACTGGTTGGTTGGCCAACCAACAGACTCAAAGTGGGCGAGAGCTCTCAAGTCTGATTCTTCCAGCCAGCCGACCGACTGGTTCATGGTAGTTTTCTGAGCTGGTTGGCTGGGAATCTTTTTGCCCACTTTTTCTCTAAAACTTTGATTTTTCCTCAAGTGTTTTTTCTAGGCTTTGACCTTGACGGAGAGTTATTTTCTACCTGAAATATAGGGATAGAGGTCAAATGACATCAAAATACGGTCGGAAACGACTCAAGGCTATAGTGTAAAATGACTATTTTAAGTCGAAAACTCAACTTATCAATCCTCAAGCAGTTCGATCAATCTTCGTTATGGTGCGCTCACATCATCCCTCCATTTTTGTTCTCATTGAAACAAAAAGGCATATGGGAATTGGGAAGTTTTCAGAGGCAAGCTAGGGTTCAAAAGTTGTTTGGCAGTGAATAGTCACGGGCAGTCGGGTTTGTCTTGCTCTTTTCATGGTAGAGGATGTGGAGGTGGAACTTAATAGTCTTTCATTCTACCATATTAATGTTGTGGTGAAGGTAGATTTTGTGTTTTTCCTTACTTTTTTCTATGTTAGACCTAGAGTCCAGGAATTGGCTGAAAGTTAGGGACTGCTAAGGAAGCTGAAGAAAGAGTCAGATAAGCCTTGGGTTGTCTTGGGCGATTTTAATGAAATTGCCTACATCTAGGAGATGGAAAGCAAGAAAGAAAGACGGCCATGGCAGATGAGGAATTTCAAGGAGTGCTTGAAGGATTGCGGGTAATGGGATGTTGGGTTCAAGGGTGAGTTGTTCACATACTCAAATAAGGTGCAGAGGTGAGCAAGATGTGAAGGCACGGCTAGTCAAACATGGATTCGAAACTCGTCGGACCATTCTCTAATAGTACTATATGCAGAGGGTGACAGATTAGTGAAGCACTACATATTGGACATGTTTGAACTAATGTGGTTAAGACATGATTAGTTCAAAGAGATTGCATGTGGTTACTTTTTGTCTGGGCCCGGGTTTTACTCAATCACTGAGAAGCTAAAACATTGTATGTCCAGTCTCTCTCAATGGAATAACTCAGTGGCAAAGAGAAGTGGCACAGTGGTGATCCTTCCCCCTGCGCTCGCTAATGACCAGGGTTCAAGTCCTATCTAACTCTAACCTAACATACTAACCCATGTATCAAAAAAAACTCAGTGGTTGACAATGTAAAGGAGAGGATCGAAGAACTTAGGGAACACATTCAGCATATAAAGTGGGGTCCAATAACATACGAGACAGCGCATATTGAAGCTAGCCTTTGGAAGGAACTTAATGAATGGTCAGATAGAGAAGAGCTTTGGTGGAGAAATGGAGATACGAGCATTGCCTATTTTCACACAAAAACATCCCAAATAAGAAGAGGAACCTTTAGACCGCCTAAAAATAGGAGAGGAGAGTTTTGTGATTCTGAATCAGAAATAGGTTCTGTCATCCACTACACCAGAATACATGCTACGGGACATGCTTTGAAATTTGTCGCCTTACTTTTGTCGCATACGACATTATATATGACCGACAAAATTACGTTTGTTGCGATAAAAGTGTTATGTCACAAATTTTTTCGCGACACAAAATATATTGTCTCGTAAATAGCTTAACGCGAATTTTGTTAATGCGACAAGATAATTCAGTCTCATACACAAGTTAATGCGACAATTGTTAAAGCGACTCTCTCTTTGCCTCCTCATAAACACTTTAACACGACAATTTTTAAAGCGACACATTGTATAAGTCCCATTAACATGTTAATGCGACATACATTAAGCGACTACCCAATGTCACTACTACAGACATGGGATTATAAACCGGTTCCGTGTTTGACGTTTCGCATTGGTTTTGGCCTTATGCATCGGTTGCTTCAAAACCGATGCATAAGGGTCGAGATTATGCATCGGTTTCTTCAAAACCGATGCGTAATGGGTAGGATTATGCACTAGTTTTAAGTTAACCGATGCATAAGGTTGAATACAAAGTTACCCTAATTTCATTTTTACTTCAGCAGTTTTCATCCTCCGAAATCAATTTACTGGATTTTCAAACTTTCTGTGCACGCCTTCCCGTCGACCTCGCTCCATCTCGCTGTCGTCGTTGCCGTCACTTTGCTCGCCAGTCATCGTCGACCTCGCTGACGTCTCGCCTGTCTACTCGCTCACGTTGACCTCGCCTATGGTCACTTGTCGCAAGTCCTCCATCTAACAACACTCCTCGCTCACTCGCCAGTCCTCTTGCAACAGTCCACTCCTCACTCACTCGACAGTCCTCCAGCAACACTCAAA
The DNA here is from genome assembly GCA_033675215.1 of Rhodiola kirilowii. Classification (NCBI taxonomy): domain Eukaryota; kingdom Viridiplantae; phylum Streptophyta; class Magnoliopsida; order Saxifragales; family Crassulaceae; genus Rhodiola; species Rhodiola kirilowii. Next base: position 23,671,928 of record CM066199.1, read on the forward strand.
GGTATGTATTGATGATGGATTTGGAAAGTGATCTTTCTTAGTTGCCTTGTTGAGTTTTCTAAAATCTATACACATACGCTAACTTGTGACGGTTCTAGTTGGTATCAACTCATTTTTATCATTTTTCACAACCGTCATGCCGCCCTTTTTGGGCACCACGTGAATGGGACTCGCCCAATTAGAGTCCGCAATAGGTAAGATGATTCCTGCATCAAGCATTTTTAAAATTTCCTTTTTAAAACTTCACCAACAATGGGATTAAGTCTGTTAGCATGTTCACTTGATGGTACACTATCATCTTCCAAATTAATTCTATGCATGCACAAATTAGGACTTATCCCCTTTAAATCATCAATGGAATAGCCAATGGCACCTTTATGCTCTCTAATCACATCAAACAATCTCAAAGTTTCAATTTTATTCAATGAAGCATTCACAATAACGGGCAAAGTAGAGTTGGGGCCTAAGAACTCATACCTTAGGCTTGTTGGTAGAGTTTTTAACTCTACCGAACAAGACTCCTTACATTTGTCGCTTTGAGGTTCTCCTTTACCTTCGTCATCCAAGATTGCCCAACAATCAACACGCTTAGGGAGCTCATAATCAAGGTCAATTTCACACACAGGCAAGTTGGGCACATAATATACTTCATAGGTATCAACAAGGGCTAGATAATTGCAACTCATGGTAGAACTAGGACCTTTTTGTGCTTTTTCTAAATTAAACTCAACTTCCTCATCACCTACTCTCATGGTAATTTGACCCTTTAGTAGTATCAAATATAGCTCCCTCGGTGTAGATGAAAGGTCTTCCCAAAAGAATGGGGACATCCTTAAAAACTCCCTTGGGAAATCTTGAGGAGCGGTCCGCGAGTCTCAAAATCATTTGTGTTGGCTTAGGCTCACCCATATTCAATTTCTTACACAAGGAATAAGGCATCAAAGATATACTAGCACCCAAATCACACATAGCACGTTCAATTTTCACATCATTGATATAACATGAAATGGAAAAACTACCGGGATCCTCAAGTTTGGGTGGCATGCGTGGTTGGAGTATAGCACTACATTCTCCATTGAGGGACACCGTGTCAACATCTTCAATCGTCCTCCTGCAAGTAATAACATCATTTAGAAACCTCGCATAAGATGGGGCTTGAGTGATTACCTCAGTAAAGGGCATAGTAAAATAAAGCTTCCTCATAGTTGACGGAGCCCACCGCACTGTCGTTAAGGTGCGGTGTTCTCTGTGCAAAAGCAAATTTATATTCCGCTACTCGTGACCTTACTACTGGGTAGCAAGTGGTAAGTAGGGGTCGAACCCAAGGGAATTAGGGGGATAGTCGTCCTTTGAGGTATTTGTACAGCGAGGGAGCGTGTTTTAGGTCGATTGAGGTTTTAGTGCGGAAAAGTAAGTGATTGGTTGGTTGGTTTTGGTTTTTAATGCGGAAAAGTAAATGAAAGAAAAGTAAATACTGAAAAATAAAAGTAGAAGACTTACAGCGGGTGATGCGTGATTGGTAAGTCCTCCGGAAGGTGAGCAGTTGATAGAGCAGTTTATACTAAGAAAGTAAATACGAGGGGTTTTTGATTTTAAGGAAAGCATTCAGTTTCGGGGGCCTTGTATCATAGCCTGTTTATCATTGACCATTAGTGATTCTTCTAAGTATTCAAAAGTGTATCAAGGCCATTTCAAGCACTCGATTTGCACACACCGTCTAGCCCATTTCAAGGTCGTAGAGCACTTGTTCTATTTAGACTAGCACCCCATTTCAAGGTATACTAGCCTATGTGCATCCATTGATCCATCATTTCCGATCAAAACCAATGGTGTTTAAAAGAGGTCAAACTCCTCAGACAAGCTTTGCCATTTCAAGCATCCACTTACCCGAGTATGTTCACGAACCCCCACGAAAGAGTTTTGCCATTTCAAGCATCCACTCAACCTTGGAAGTTCTGGCCTAATATATGGCACATAGAACAAGTTTTGAATAAAAAGAAGAAGCACTAAAGTATAGTCTAAAACATTTTATAATACAAGTACACCCCTTCAACCACCCCTTCAACCGAATGAAGGGTTTAGCTACAAATATCCATAGAGGTGGATACCATAGCTAAGTACTTACGGTTTTTGAAAGACAGTAAGTAAAGGAAAGGGGTGAGTACTTCAAGAACCGACAAGAGTACTCGAGAATAAAGAAAAGCTTGAGTACTCAAGAACCGACAGGAGTAATCAAGACCGAACTATAATACTCAAGAACCAACAGGAGTATTATATATTGAAAACCAAACTTACAAATTGCCAAACTTAGAGAGAGAAGTGAATTATGATTTTGGGATTTTAGGATGATTATTTACAAAGGAGAGGGGGTCTATTTATAGCCAAAGGGGAGGAGAAGATGTGGTGAAGGAGGAGGACACTTGGCACAAATCCCAAGGTGGAGGAGGAGCCGCCGGTGGTCGGTTGCAAGGGAGGAGGAGAGGTGGCTTTGGTCACCTCCTAGCACAAGCCGCCGGTCATGGAGGAGAAGGGGGGAAGAAGGCCACCCATGAGTCATCCTTTCTTCCCAAAGCCGCCGGTCACCATGGGAGAAGAGTGAGTTTTGTGAGTTTTGTGCAGTCTTTTCACAAAACTATCAGTCCAATTTTGCTCCGGACTGACTTTGGTTGCTCCTCGGTTGGATTTGTTTTGAGTAATTCAATGTCAGGATCTTGAGATTTCTTCAGTCAGCATCTGATCTTGACCTTGGAATGACTCGTAATATCTTTTCAGCGTAAAATCCTCTCCTTAGCGTGTTTTCTCTCTAGAGTCCAAAATACCCTGTAGATAAATTTCGGAACTAACAAGCAAAAGTTAAATATACAAACAGTCTAATTTGGTGGGTTTAACTATGTTTTTGATTCGTATAATTATGGTCCATCAGATCACCCCACACTTTTAGTTGTTCGTCCCGAACAATGCTATTAAAGGGCGGCACTAAGTAAGCTTTTAAAATATGAAAGTTAGACTGTGGGACTAGACTTATCCTAATTCATGCATTACTTACTTATTACCAAATTGAACTGTGTAAATAAATAGAAGAAACTTGATACTTGTACCTCCGTGCTGAGATGCAAATTATTCTGGATGTTTCGGGAGATAGCCCTTTTCAGGCTCTTCGACTGCATTCTCGGGACCGTCTCGCACTATATGGTTTTCTTGTAGCTTTCTCTAGCATGGTCTTTGATTTTCTTTTGGCGAGGGACTGCTTTTGTAGTGAATCGGCCTTTGGCCTTTGATTTGACTCTTTGAGTACTTCACTTTTTGTTCGGTTAAAACCTTCACAATTTTGGGCTTTTGGCCTCTTGATTTCCTTCTTTGAGCTTTTTGCCTTTTTGTGGATTGCTAGTCCATTTTCTCAAGCCTTTTTTGGGAGGTCCAATCGTGGCCCGCGAGCATATGGAAATACCTCCCCGCTCCTCTCATCCTTGCCATTTCGCGCGGGTCAAGATGTGGGTCGCTCATCTATTTTCTCGGCTACTTTGACTAGAGATAGGACGGTCTGATTCCCGTCCTCGCCTTTTTTTCTTTTTGCATAAACACTGCATGGCGGAGATGACTTCAATCTTCACTGAAACCTGAAGTGCAGCCTCCATTGACTTCTAAAACCATATAGTTAGATTCGATCCTTCGAGTGCTTGCCAAGCTTCTCTAGGCAGTTTATGTCAACTCCACATCCCTAGTTTATCTCAGCACAAAGGGACAAATGAGAAGTTACATTCTAAGTTTTTAAACAGTTGAATTTTCATAAGGTTAATGCATGAATTATGATCTATCTTTTTCACATTCTTAAGTTCATATTTTCAAAAAGATAATTATGGAAGGAAAAACATGTTATTTATTTACAAAGGTGGATCTCACCCCACACTTTTGAACGAAGGCGTGCCTTTCAGCACAACTTAGTTCAAAAGCCATGCAAGCAGACATTATGAGAAGGAAATGACATTAAGGAAAAGGGAAGAGGGAAGAACAGAACTCCCTTTAAAGTGTCGAGTGAACGACATGGCATGAGGCTGGATAATCGAGGGAGTTCGGCTGGGGCCTTGAACTCTTGGCATAGGCCTGGCTGGCTTAATGTTGCACCCAAGTCCGATTCCTGAACAGTCATTTCTTCTATGCAACAAGTGGGTGAGAGCGACTTACGGAAAAAACTAAATGACAGAAAAATAAAAGACAGAAAGTAAGATAGGTGTCGGGTTACCTCCCGACCAGTGCCTTTGTTTAACGTCGTTGGCTCGACAGTACCTCATTCCTGGATCACTGGTTTGGATCCCATGGGTGGCTTAGGTTGTATTTCGCCACCGTTCCTGTGTTGATTTTTGCCTTGACTCTTCCTGATTTCTTGCTTGGTTTAGAACTCCATGGTTTTGGTGTTTTGTCTTTCCATTGTTTCAGAGAAGGCGGGGGACCTTTGACCATAGCTGCTGGTCTTGTTGCTTTTTCGGTCTCTTTTGGCAGGTCAGAAATCTGTGTACCGCGATCTGAGATAGGTATAATGTCTAGCGGTTTCTTTGTATCCGTGCGGCTATTATCAATGTAGAAATTTGCAATTTTGCTGCCAAACTTAAGCGATAATGAGCCCTTGCCCACATCGATCCTTGCTTTAATAGCGTAGAGGAATGGTCGTCCCAATATTATTGTTGGAGGGTCGTCTTCGCTGGTCTCTCCCGTTTGTATTACATAAAAGTCTGAAGCAACGACGAGCTCTCCCACATGGAGTATTACATCTTCCAGCACTCCAACCGGACGGATGCACGATTTATCTCCTAGCTCGATATTTGACCTGGGTGGTTTTAATGGACCAAGTCCTAATAAGTAATATAAGGAAGAGGGCATGGCGTTGACAGCAGCTCCAAGATCGACTAAGCACTTATGAATCTGTGCTTCACCAATACCGCAGGTGACTGTGAAGGCCCCTGGGTCTTTATCTCTTTCCGGTTGTGGCTCACGATCTGAAGTGAGGGCTCTTTCTATTGTCGGGCCATTCTGCCCGTTCCTTGGCTTAGGATTTGTATAATCGGACCCCTTAGTATTTTGCTTTGGAGCATAAATATTAGTTGGAGAGTCCCACTTTAATTCGTTATTGTCATCCCATCCAAGTGCTGGTATGTCGGAGTGTATGATCGGTGGTGGTGTTATGCAAACGGTGAATGCGTACCGTCCATTGTCAGCATGCGTAACCCATGTTTTGCCATCATTGGGTCGGTCTTCCTCTTGGTTCCAATCAGGACGACGCCTCCGGGTGAAGTGCTTGTTTGTAAGTTTGTATGTTGGGGATCGTGCTACTTCTCCCAGTGTCACCTTTTTGTTTGACCTCTTTATCATGCTAAGATTCGCCTTTGGGTTTTGGATGGTTTGTGAAGGAAGTCTGCCAGGCTCATTAGTGAGTGTTGACATTGCAGTGGCGAGCTGGGACATTTGTTTGGTCAATTCTAAAATTGCCCCGTCAGTTTTTGCCTGGTATTGGTGTAGCGAAGTACCCAATTGATTTATGCTTCCTGTGAGCTCCTTCATTGTGTCATCGAGCGACTTGGTTGGTTCTTGCTGATTATGCGGGCCGGTTTGGTACTGATTTAGTCCTCTTTGCTGATATTGACCTGCTGATGGAGTGTTCTGGTTATACTGTCGGTGGGGGGGGGGGTTGGTAGAATGACTGAGCTAGCTGAGGAACAGCTGGTTGTGCTTCTTTCTGAGGATAGTTGTTGTTACGCCAGCTCGGGTTGGTTGCTTGACCATACTATCTGTTTTGTCCGGCTCTATCATTGCTGTTGTTGTTGTATCCTTGGTATCCTCCCACTGTATTTACTTCTGCCGGTTCCTCTTCTAGTAATGTCGGGCATGCGTCAGTTTTGTGGTCCGTAGAACCACAAAATTCGCAAGGCTTAACAGGAACTGGTTGTCTTCGTAGGATCTGAATCATCATCTCCTTTAACTGTTTCATTTCTTCTGGCATGGAGTTCATTGGTGTTTCAGCTTTTGCTACATTCCTTGTTCGGGAGAATTCTTTCTGCCGAGTTGTCTCTTCTCTAAATCGGGCATTTTCGGCAACGTTAGTGATGAGATCCCTTATGCCGCTTAATGATAGATTCATCATGGATCCTCCAGCTGAGGCATCCAGGAGCATTTTGTCTAAGGGTCTTAATGCATCAATGAGATACTCGACGGTGAGTTTCTCGGGCAGTCCAAGGGTACAACAGCTTCTCTCCAGGCGGTTGAACTTTTCCAGGTAATCGTACATGGTTTCATTGGGTCCTTGCTTGATGTCTTGTAGTTGCCTCCGTACTTGCATCACCCATCCTGCCGGGTAATATTTGTCCAGGAATTTCTTTTGCATCTGAGCCCATGTTCTGATGCTATCGGAAGGCAATGAAAGGAACCAATCATTTGCCGCGCCAATGAGGGAAAAGTAGAACGCCTTTAACTTGAAGTCGTCTACGTTCACGCCATTCAGTTTTAAGTTTTGGCAAATACCATGTAAGCGCTGGAGATGAGTCATTGCTGATTCTCCACATGTTCCTGAGAATTTCGGTAAGTTGTGGGCCACTGAAGTGTTGATGATGACATTTTCCAGTTCAGGGCCTTCGTGAATGCACCATGGCTGGTTTCTGAAATACGGTGCTGAGAGTTCTCCCATAGAAGGTTCGCGGAAATTGTTGTTGTCCCCGTAGTAGTTATCGAAAGCGGGTTCTCGTCTCGGCACTTGTCGAGGTTGAGGGGGTGGTGGATATCTAGGGGGTTGTACTGGACCAGCTGCATTTCGGTCCTCGGGTGGTCCTTGGTTTCTTTGGGCGGCCTCCCTATCACGATCTCTTCTGTCTCGGATGATCTGTTCCGGATCGTCGACAAATGGAAGTGGCACCTCATCATTTCGATCGTACAGGTTTATTTCTTCGTCATCCTGGTAGTTATGGTAGCTTCCTTCGCGAGACATGGTTGTTTCGAAGCGCGTATTGATTTAAAGAACTTTATCTGATTAATTAACTAATTCCCCGGCAACGGCGCCAGTTTTGACGGAGCCCACCGCACTGTCGTTAAGGTGCGGTGTTCGCTGTGCAAAAGCAAATTTATATTCCGCTACTCGTGACCTTGCTACTGGGTAGCAAGTGGTAAGTAGGGGTCGAACCCAAGGGAATTAGGGGGATAGTCGTTCTTTGAGGGATTTGTACAGCGAGGGAGCGTGTTTTAGGTCGATTGAGGTTTTAGTGCGGAAAAGTAAGTGATTGGTTGGTTGGTTTTGGTTTTTAGTGCGGAAAAGTAAATGACAGAAAAGTAAAATACTGAAAAATAAAAGTAGAAGACTTACAGCGGGTGATGCGTGATTGGTAAGTCCTCCGGAAGGTGAGCAGTTGATAGAGCAGTTTATACTAACAAAAGTAAATACGAGGGGTTTTTGATTTTAAGGAAAGCATTCGGTTTCGGGGGCCATGTATCATAGACTGTTTATCATTGACCATTAGTGATTCTTCTAAGTATTCAAAAGTGTATCAAGGCCATTTCAAGCACTCGATTTGCACACACCGTCTAGCCCATTTCAAGGTCGTAGAGCACTTGTTCTATTTAGACTAGCACCCCATTTCAAGGTATACTAGCCTATGTGCATCCATTGATCCGTCATTTCCGATCAAAACCAATGGTGTTTAAAAGAGGTTGAACTCCTCAGATAAGCTTTGCCATTTCAAGCATCCACTTACCCGAGTATGTTCACGAACCCCCACGGAAGAGTTTTGCCATTTCAAGCATCCACTCAACCTTGGAAGTTCTGGCCTAATATATGGCACATAGAACAAGTTTTGAATAAAAAGAAGAAGCACTAAAGTATAGTCTAAAACATTTTATAATATCCCGTCAACCGAATGAAGGGTTTAGCTACGAATATCCATAGAGGTGGATACCATAGCTAAGTACTTACGGTTTCTGAAAGACAGTAAGTAAAGGAAAGGGGTGAGTACTTCAAGAACCGACAAGAGTACTCTAGAATAAAGAAAAGTTTGAGTACTCAAGAACCGACAGAAGTACTCAAGATCGAACTATAATACTCAAGAACCAACAAGAGTATTATATATTGAAAACCAAACTTACAAATTGCCAAACTTAGAGAGAGAAGTGAATTATGATTTTGGGATTTTAGGATGATTATTTACAAAGGAGAGGGGGTCTATTTATAGCCAAAGGGGAGGAGAAGATGTGGTGAAGGAGGAGGACACTTGGCACAAATCCCAAGGTGGAGGAGGAGCCGCCGGTGGTCGGTTGCAAGGGAGGAGGAGAGGTGGCTTTGGTCACCTCCTAGCACAAGCCGCCGGTCATGGAGGAGAAGGGGGGAAGAAGGCCACCCATGAGTCATCCTTTCCTCCCAAAGCCGCCGGTCACCATGGGAGAAGAGTGAGTTTTGTGAGTTTTGTGCAGTCTTTTCACAAAACTATCAGTCCAATTTCGCTCCGGACTGACTTTGGTTGCTCCTCGGTTGGATTTGTTTTGAGTAATTCAATGTCAGGATCTTGAGATTTCTTCAGTCAGCGTCTGATCTTGACCTTGGAATGACTCATAATATCTTTTCAGCGTAAAATCCTCTCCTTAGCGTGTTTTCTCTCTAGAGTCCAAAATACCCTGTAGATAAATTTTGGAACTAACAAGCAAAAGTTAAATAGACAAACAGTATAATTTGGTGGGTTTAACTGTGTTTTTGATTTTTATAATTATGGTCCATCAATCGTCGCTGCGAACTTAGAGAATTGCTTGTCATTGTTCTTTTTCTTTAGCCTTTTTGGGAAGGGTATAGGAGGGGTCTATGGCTTTATTTGATCTTTCCCTTTCTCCACTTCTTTTTCCATTTGGGTTGGAGGATTAAGGACCTCTTCATATAACTCTTCAATTTCGGCACTAGCTTGGCCTCCAAGATCAAAAGAAACCTTCTTCTTTTTCTTTGGTTGTTCATCCTCTAACTCTTTACCACTCCTTAATGTCACCGCATTGCATTTGTCCCTTTGCCCTTACTCGGGTCGAGTCGGTAACTTTCCTTGTGCTCTTGTAGAGGACTCGGCTTGTTGGGCTATTTGGTTCTCAAGCATCTTGTTATGGGTCTCCAAGCTATCAAATTTGGTTTGCATGTCCATCAATTGAGCTTGGACATCCCTACTTGCTCTTTCTTGAGAAATATGAGCTTTTTCATTTTGTGCAAGGAGTTTGGCCAACATTGCCACAACACCGGAGGGTTCATTAGAAGGTTGAGGAGGATGGTCAACTTGTTGGTAGGGTTTTGAGCTTGAGCTTGGTATTGTTGCCCTTGGATTTGGTTCTTTTGAAGTAGAGTCATTCCTTGGCTCTGGTATTGATTCTTTGGTGGGAAAGCTTGGTTGTTTGAAGTAGGCTTAGGACCAAAACCGGGAGGTGTAGGATTCGTGGTCTTGTATGAGAAGTTTGGATGATTTCTCCAAGCGGATGAAAACCTTGGGGTAGTGTAGTTGGACTGGGAATTTCGGCCTTGAGGGGCATTAGAGTTGTACTCCATTCCTTGGTTTCCACCAATATAATTTGCTTCTTCATACCCATTTCCACCTTCATCCCTTTGAACCAAAGGGCAAGTGTTCGTATCATGCTCATAGACTTCACAAATGTCGCACCCTTGACTCCTTGAGAGGTCCTTTGCCGGATGTTTCAATTTAAATACTTCATCAGAAAGGCTTTCAATTTTATTTTCAAATCTTTTTTCTAATGCATCATAGTCACTTATGCTTACAGCGTTTGCTTCATGTCTTTCTCCCTTCCTTCTTGGGTTTCCTCTTTCACTTTCCCACATGAAGTATTTATTTGTGATCTTCTCGATTACCGCATATCCTTCACGAGGTTCAAGGTCCATGATAGCTCCTCCCGCGGCGATATCAAGTGAGAGCCGTGAGGGGCCATCAACACCATGGTAGAAGGTATGGAACACAAGGAGGTTATCTAAGTTGTGATGTGGGTAAAGCCTTTGATACTCCTTGTATCACTCCCAAGCCTCATAGAGCGTCTCGCCATCCATTTGCGCAAAATTCGTGATTTGACTCGTATAGTAAGCCGTCTTTGATGTTCCCTTAAGTGGCATGTATTTGGCAAAACGTAGTTAGACAGTTCGAGCAGGAGTTCAGGGAGAGTTCGAACACATTCTGGAACTATAGTACAGCGTGGAGCGGACGCCAAGATGGTTTCCGGAAGGTTCGAAAAGATCGAATGTCGTTTTGATCTGATGTCGCGTGCGAAGAATTCGAACATCAGATATTTGACTGAATATCTACATATCAGTTTTAAGGCTGCAAGGCTGACTTGGCGAGGAAGTCTTCGTATATTCCTCTCACCGATTTGAGAAAGATATACATCGAATATTTAGGAATATTTCCTAAATATTTGATGGGATTATCTGGAGCAGATTTGGATATCGTCCTTGCATATAAATACAATGCTAGGGCGTCCATGTTCTGCGTCGCTTCCTGAGAGAAAATAAACACAAGAGCATTCATGAGATTGGAGGAGGAGTGACGGCCGGCTGACTATTCCACACCGGAATATCAACGGGGAAGTAACAGTCTATTCAGTGCGCTGTTCAGACTATTCTTGAAGAACAACAAAGCGCGCACACACACACACACGGTGATCAAGATACGTCTTTGAGAGAAGGCGACTGGGCTTCAGAGAGGTCCAAGACTAGGCCGAGAGGGAAGTCTCATCCTACCCATAGGGGATCGAGGGGAGCTGCGGTGAGCCGAGATTGCAAATCCGAGAGACGGAGATATAGAGGCTAGGCGATTACAAACAAGGTGTTGTGTAAGAGTAAGACCACTTGTAGCTCTAATCTCGTAATACGATTTGTGTCCCTTTTAGGGTGTGGGAAACCCCCCAGAGTAGGCGAAGCCGAACTGGGTATCATATCGTGTGTGCTCCTGTGTGTTTCTGTTATTTCTTCTGTCTGCTGAACTGTTGTGAAAGGAGTTCAAGCTCTGTCCCAACTGTACCTTGAACACAAGCTTGAACATGGTGTAGAATTTCAATTGGTATCAGAGCCAACACTCGACACACTGAGTGAGATCCTAGAACTGTTCAAGATGACTCCAAAGGAAGGACAAAGCGTAACCAGAGATAACAAAGATATCTCGCTTAGAACAGAGGTGTCTGGAGTATTGGTTGAGACTGACTGCACCTTCTATCAACTGAATATGATGGCTCGGAAGTTTGGCAAGATGGCCCGAAAGCTCGACAAACGCAGACCTGAGCAAGGACAGTCACAATCAAGCAAGCTTCATAACTGGAAGACAGACATGAAGACTTGCAGAAACAAAAACATCTGTATGGTTGCCTTCAGCTCATCAAGTCACATGGAAAAAGATCGATGGTACTTCGACAGTGGATGCTCCGCTCATATGACAGGTGACCCCAAGTTTCTCACACATATTCGACCTGTCATAAAGAAGCAGTTTGTTACTTTCGGTGATGGGGGAAAGGGTCAGGTGATCGGCTGTGGGACATTGAAGGTTCCGGATCTTCCTGTACTCAAGGACATCCTTTTGGTTGAAGGACTGAAGGTGAACCTTATCAGTATCAGTCAGCTATGCGATGGCGGGCACCATCTCAAATTCACTCATGACTCTTGCCAAGTCTTGAACAAAGAAGGAGGCACACTGATGAAAGGTAGTAGAGCAGCCAACGATTGTTACCTTATAGGGTCTGCCGGAACAGTTACTGCATCAGCGTGCTTATCAAGTCAAGCGGATGAAATGGCACTGTGGCATAGGTGATTGGTTCATCTGAATCTCAAGACCTTGAAGAAGCTCTGCTCATCTGGACTCATTTGAGGAATGCCCAATGTAAAAGGTGACATAAATGTTCTATGTGGAGAATGCCAAATCGGAAAATAGACAAAGGCTTCGCATCCCAACACCACACAAATCAGCACCAGCAGACCACTGGAACTGATCCATATGGATCTGATGGGCCCGATGCAGGTTGAGAGCTATGGCGGCAACAAGTATGTTCTGGTCTGTGTGGACGACTTCACCAGGTTTACATGGACTCGATTCCTTCGAGAGAAGTCTACAGCCGCACAATAGTTCATTGAACTTGCTACCCTACTCCAGAGAGAGAGGGAAGCCAAAGGAGAATGCCTGGTGAGTATCAGGAGTGACAACGGCACTGAGTTTAAGAATGCCACTATAGCCACTTACTGTGCCAACCACGGGATTGCTCATCACTTTTCTTCTACAATCACACCCCAGCAAAACAGCGTTGTGGAATGAAAAAATCGTACAATTCAGAAGATGGCTCGCGTAATGATTCATGCCAAGAAGATTCTCCTGAAGTTCTGGGCAGAAGCTATGAACACGGCGTGCCATATTATAAATCGTGTGACAATATGCACAGTTACGGAGATGACTTGCTATGAACTTTGGAAAGGGAAGAAGCCCACTGTCAAGTACTTCCACATTTTTGAGAGTGAGTGCTACATTTTGAATGACCGTGAGTACCGACAGAAGCTTGACCCGAGGAGTGATGAGGGATTCTTCCTAGGATATTCCTCAAACAGTCGAGCATACCGGGTGTTCAACAAACGCACAGGATCGGTCATGGAGTCTATCAATGTCAAAATAAAGGATGACGTGGTTGAGCAAACTGCCCCTGATGATGCAGACAAAGCAGTTGGAACAGCATCTGCAACTATTCCACTATCTCATCCGACTGAGACTGACTCGACAGGAGGAGTCCCAACAACTGATAATCACTCTGGAAACTCTTCCTCTGACGAGGTTGAAGAGGTCAGTACTTAAGCAGATCGTACTGCATTACAACTCTCTTGTCGAATTGCCAGAGACCACCCAATCTCTGAGGTCATTGGAGCACCTAGTAACGGAATACAAACTCGTGGGAAGCAGATCAACCTCAGAGATCTTGCGGCATGCTCGTGTTTTCTATCTTCGATAGAGACGAAGAACATAAAGGAAGCACTCATTGATGAGTATTGGGTCCTTGCCATGCAGGAAGAATTGGAAGAGTTTGCCCGCAATGATGTATGGGACTTAGTTCCAAGACCTGATGGTGTGAACGTCATCGGCACAAAATGGATTTTTAAGAACAAGTCAGACACATCAGGAAATATCACTAGAAACAAGGCTCGACTTATTGCCCAGGGCTATACCCAGATAGAGGGGATCGATTTTGATGAAACCTTTGCCCCTGTCGCACGCCTTGAAGCCATTCGCCTGCTCCTTGCTCTGGCTTGTCACTTGAAGTTTCGGCTGTTCTAGATGGATGTTAAAAGTGCGTTCCTGAATGGCCTTCTAAATGAAGAAGTATATGTTTCTCAGCCAAAAGGATTTGAGGACCCGCATCACCCTGCTCATGTGTATCGTCTGAAGAAGGCACTATACGGACTCAAGCAGGCGCCCAGAGCTTAGTATGAGCGCCTCACTGTGTTTCTCGTCAACCATGGATATGTGCGAGGGGGATTGGACAAGACTCTATTCGTCAAGCACACAAGGTCAGATTTTATTATCGCACTAATTTATCTTGACGATATTGTGTTCGGGTCCAACACCCAGAAGCTGGTAGATCAGTTCGTGGAACAGATGCAGAAAGAGTTTAAGATGAGTATGGTAGGGGAGATGAACTACTTTCTCGGACTGCAGGTGATACAGAAAGAGGATGTCATCTTCATCTCACAAAGTAAGTATGCCAAGACCCTGATAAAGAAATTTGATCTTGAGAAGGCAAGTCACAAACGAACATCTGCTGGGACTCATTTAAAGATCACTAAAGATGATGCTGGAGCAAAGGTTGATCAAACTTTGTACAGGAGTATGATTGGAAGTCTCTTGTACTTAACCACCAGCAGACCTGATATTTCATATGCAGTTGGAGTCTATGCAAGGTACCAGACGGATCCAAAAGAAAGTCACCTACTGCAGGTGAAAAGAATCATATAGTATGTGTGCGGAACTGTTGAATTTGGGATCTGGTACATGAAAGACACAATTCCACACCTAGTTGGTTTCTGTGACGCTGACTGGGCAGGAAACGCTGAAGATCGAAAGAGCACGTCTGGAGGGTGTTTCTTCTTGGTAAACAACTTGGTCTCCTAGTTCAGCAAAAAACAAAATAGTATTTCGCTATCTACGGCTGAAGTGAAATATATTGCTGCAGGAAGTTGCTGTACTCAGCTTCTATGGATGAAGCAAATGCTGTCTGAATATGGAATTGAACAGAAGGAGATGACCCTGTACTGCGATAATATGAGCGTGATCAGCATATCCAAAAACCCAGTACAACACTCCAGGACGAAGCACATCGACATTAGGCATCATTCCATCAGAGAGTTGGTTGAACAGAAGGTGGTGACTCTACAGCATGTTACAACGGACAAGCAATTAGCTGATATCTTCACCAAACCTCTGGATGCTGCACAATTTGAGACACTTAGATCCTCCTTGGGTCTATGTGTCGTAACTAACTAAGTCTTCCAAACAGTGGTCAGTCACAGGCAAAACTCCAGCAACACAGTTGGACTGATCACTCATGAAAGGGAGCTGGAACAGAAGGTGGTGGAGAAGAAAGGACCAGAACCTGCTGCCAAGCAGAAGGCGGTGCCCTCGCAATCAGCGGTGGGGACTCCTAAGCCAATCGATGCTATTTCGACATCAACAAGTCTCGTCCCTACACCGGCTATGCCCCAATCCGAGGTAATTCAAAACCCTAAAGCTCTGGATGTTGTTTGGCCTGTGAAAGATGCTGTTGTTGGATATAATGGAGTTGAAAAGGAAGTAAATGTCGAGGAGGTTGTGTTTGGAAAAACCAGTAGGGCTGTTGTTAGTAAGGGTGTCGGAAAAGATGTTGTCGGAGCTGTGAAAGAAGGTAAATCAGGTTTGTCTGTATTCAAGGAAACCGCTGGTCCAAGATCGTGGAGGGAAAGGTTGCATGCAACCGGCTATGTGAGGCCTCAAGGTGGACTTTGCATGAAAGTAGTTTATCGGCAAATAGATTCTCCAAGAAAGTATGCTGCCAGATTTTCTGCTGTTAGAGGACGGCTGGTTGCTTTGTCTGATTCGGAGACCGAACAGTTTCTTGGGTATTCAGACAAAAGGAAGGTGGTTCTTGATGAGGGATTTGAAGTCGTTTCAGAAGAAAAGCATGAGAGTTCAGATGGTTATCAACATGCAAAGCATCATGATACAGAGGACGTGGAGTCTAATTCTTCCAAGAAGGATGATGAACTAGATGATCTCTTCAAGGACATTGATGATATTGTCAAAGTTTTGCAAAAGGAGGATGTTCTTGTTTCTGCTGTGACTCAACCAGATCAGTCTTCACAAGCCCAGGCTGTAGGGGGAGTGATGGACCAAAATTATACGAATCAAAAACACAATAAAACCCACCAAATTAGACTGTTTGTCTATCTAACTTCTGCTTGTTAGTCCCGATATATTTCTACAGGGTATTTTGGCACTTAGAGAGAAAACACGCTAAGGAGAGGATTTTACGCTGAAAAGATATTAAGAGTCAATCCAAGGTCAAGATCAGACGCTGAATGAAGAAATCTCAAGATCCTGACGTAGGAATTACTCAAATCAAATCCAACCGAGGAACAATCAAAGTCAGACGGAGTGAAATTGGACTGATAGTTTTGTGAAAAGACCGCACAAAACTGTCAAAACACACCCATGGACCAAGGTGACCGGCCACCTTGCTTGGAGGTGGCCAAGGGAGGAAGCCTCCCCCCATGTTGACCGGCCACCGGCGGCTCCTCCACCCAAGGCAACCGGCGGCTTTTCACACCCCCCCATGTGTCACCTCCTCCTTCCTCCTCCCTTCTCCTCCCTTGGATGAAAAACACATGCCACCCATCTCCACCACCCATCTCCTCCCCTTGTGGCTATAAAAGGAGGCTTCTCCTCCTCATTTCAATCATCCACAAATTTGTAAATCACTTCTCTCTCTAAGTTACTTTGTAAGTTTGGTTTGGTTTTGGAAATAATACTCCTGTTTGTTCTTGAGTATTATACTGATTGGAAATAATACTCCTATTTGTTCTTGAGTATTATACTTTAGAGAATACTCCTGTTGGTTCTTGAGTATTCAGTAGTAAATTGGGAATACTTCTGTTGGTTCTTGAGTATTCCACCCCTTTCCCTCTTACTGTTTTCAAAAACCCCCCGAGTATTTAGCTATGGTATCCACCTCTATGGATATTCGTACCTCTATGGATATTCGTAGCTAAACTCTTCATTCAGTCGAAGGTATTTTCTTGTATTATATAATGTTTTAATTTCTTTTAGTTTCATTTCTTTGTATTCAAAACTTGTTCTATGTGCCATATATAGTCAGAGTTTCTAAGGTAGAGTGGAAGCTGTAACAAGCAAAGCTCTTCTGTGGGAATTCGTGATCATACTCGGTAAGTGGAAGCAGTAATAAGCAAAACTTATCGAGGAGTTCGACTTATCTAAAACACCACTTGGTCGATTGTAACTGAGAGATCAGGTGGATGCACAAAAGGCTAAGATACTTCGAAAGGAGGAATTAGTCTGAAGTAGAATAAGTGTTGCTTTAAACGATGTTGCAAGTCTTGCGCTATGAAAGGGCCTCGATTCATCTTTGAATACTTAGAAAGGTTACTAACGGTTATTAATAAACATGTTATAATACAAGGTACCTGAAACCGAATACTTTTCCTTGAATTACAAAAAACCCCCTGTATTTACTTTTATAAACTGCTCGATCAACTACAACCATCAACCGCTCATCTACCGGAGGAATCGCAATCACGCATCACCCACTGTAAGTCTTCTTCACTTAACTCCTTTATTTTCAGTATTTATTTTCTGTAATTTACTTTTTCGCACAAAAAACAAAAAAACCAAAAAACAGTAGCTTAGTTAATCGCGCTAAAATCTCAATCAACCTAAAACACGCTCCCTCACTGTACAATTCCCTCAAAGAACGACTATCCACCTAATTCCCTTGAGTTCGACCCCTACTTACCACTTACTACCAGTAGAGTAGTTGCGAGTAGCGGAAAATATAAATTTATTTGTACAGAGAACATTGCACCTTAACGACAGTGTAGTGGGCTCCGTCGAATTGGTGCCGTTGCCGGGGAATTAGCCATCGGATAAGTTCTTTAAATCAATACGCGCTCGAAACAACCATGTCTCGCGAAGGAATCCACCATGACTACCAAGATGACGATGAGATGAACCTGTACGATCGAAACAATGAGGTGCCACTTCCATTTATGGATGATCCGGAGCAACTCATCCGAAGCAGACGAGCTCGTGATAGGGAAGCCATCAGAAGAAACCAAGAACCACCCGAGGACCGGAATGCAGCTGGTCCAGTACGACAACCCCCTAGATATCCACCACCCCCGCAACCTAGACAAGTGCCGAGACGAGAACCCGCTTTCGATGACTACTACGGAGATAACAACAACTACCGCGAACCTACATTGGGAGAGCTCTCGGCACCAGATTTCAGAGTTCAGCCGTGGTGTATCTATGAAGGCCCGGAGCTAGAAAACATCGTCATCAACACTTCAGTGGCCCACAACTTGCCAAAATTCTCAAGAACTCGTGGAGAATCAGCAATGACTCATCTCCAGCGCTTACATGGGATTTGCCAAAACCTCAAACCGAATGGCGTAAACGTAGACGACTTTAAGTTAAAGGCGTTCTATTTTTCCCTCATTGACGTGGCAAATGACTGGTTCCTTTCATTGCCTTCTGGAAGCATCACAACATGGGCTCAGATGCAGAAAAAGTTCTTAGACAAATATTACCCAGCAGGAAGAGCGATGCAAGTAAGGAGGCAACTGCTGGACATCAGGCAAGGACCCAACGAAACCATGTACGATTACCTGGAAAAATTCAACCGCCTGGAGAGAAGCTGCTATACCCTTGGACTGCCCGAGAAACTCACCGTCGAGTATCTCAATAACGGATTAAGACCCTTAGACAAAATGCTCCTGGATGCCTCAGCTGGAGGGTCCATGATGAATCTATCATTAAGTGGCATAAGGGATCTTATCACCAACGTTGCTGAGAATGCCCGATTCAGAGAAGAGACAACTCAGCAGGAAGAATTCTCCCGGACAAAAAATGTGGCAAAAGCGGAAACGTCGATGAGCTCTATGCCTGAAGAGATGAAGCAGCTAAAGGAGATGATGATTCCAATCCTACAAAGGCAGCCAGTTCCGGTAAAACCTTGCGAGTTCTGTGGTTCTACAGACCACAAAACTGACGCATGTCCAACATTAATAGAAGAGGAACCGGCAGAAGTGAATGCAGTGGGAGGATACCAAGGATACAACAACAACAGTAATGACAGAGCCGGACAAAACATACAGTATGGTCAAGCAACCAACCCGAGCTGGCGTACCAATAACTATTCTCATAAGGATGCACAACCAGCTGTCCCTCAACTAGCTCAGTCATTCTACCAACCCCCCCACCGGTAGTATAACCAGAACGCTCCACCAGCAGGCCAATATCAGCAAAGAGGACCAAATCAGTACCAAACCGGCCCGCATAATCAGCAAGAACCAACCAAGTCGCTTGATGACATGATGAAGGAGCTCGCAGGAAGCATAAGTCAATTGAGTACTTCGCTACACCAATACCAGGCGAAAACTGACGGGGCAATTTCAGAATTAACCAAACAAATGTCCCATCTCGCCACAGCAATGTCAACACTCACTAATGAGCCTGGCAGACTTCCTTCACAAACCATCCAAAACCCAAAGGCGAATCTTAGCATGATAAAGAGGTCAAACGAAAAGGCGACACTGGGAGAAGTAGCACGATCCCCAACGTACAAACTTACAAATAAGCACTTCACCCGTAGGCGTCGTTCTGATTGGAATCAAGAGGAAGACCGACCCAATGATGACAAAACATGGGTCACGCATGCTGACAATGGACGATATGCATTTACCGTTTGCATAACACCACCACCAGTCATACACTCTGACATACCAGCATCTGGATGGGATGACACTGACAATTTAAGGTGGAACTCTCCAACTAATATTTATGCTTCTGAGCAAAATATTAAGGGATCCAGTTATACTAATCCTAAGTCAAGGAGTGGGCAGAGTGACCCGACAATTAAAAAAGCCCTCACTTCAGATCATGAGTCACAACCGGAAAGAGATAAAGACCCAGGGGCCTTCACAGTCACCTGCGGTATTGGTAAAACTCAGATTCATAAGTGCCTGGTCGATCTTGGAGCTGCTGTCAACGCCATGCCCTCCTCCTTATATTACTTGTTAGGACTTGGTCCATTAAAACCACCCAGGTCAAATATCTATCTAGGAGATAAATTGTGCATCCGTCTGATTGGAGTACTAGAAGACGTAATAATCCATGTGGGAGAGCTCGTCATTGCTGCAGACTTCTATGTGATACAAACGGGAGAGACCAGCGAAGACGACCCTCCAACAATAATCTTGGGACGACCATTCCTCTACGCTACTAAGGCAAGGATCGATGTGGGAAAGGGCTCATTATCGCTTAAGTTCGGCGGCAAAATCGCACATTTCTACATTGATAATAGCGGCACGGATACAAAGAAACTGCCAGACATTACACCTATCTCAGATCGCGGTACGCAGATTTCTGACTTGCCAAAAGAGACCGAAAAAGTAACAAGACCAGCAGCTATGGTCAAAGTTCCCTCACCTTCTCAGAAGCAATGGAGAGAAAAAATACCAAAACCATGGGGTTCTAACACACACAAGAAATCGGGTAAAGGCAAGGCAAAAAGCAACACAGGAACGGTGGCAAAATTCGACCTGAGCCACCCATGGGATCCCAACCAGTGATCCAGGAATAAGGTACTGTCGAGCCAACAACGTTAAACAAGTGCACTGGTCGGGAGGTAACCCGACACTATCTTACTTTCCGCACTTTAATTTTCTGTCTTTTATTTTCTATATTTTACTTTTTAAATAAGTCGCTCTCACCCACTTGGTGCATAGAATATTTGACTATTCAGGAATCGGACTTGGGTGCAACATTAAGCCAGTCAGGGCTATGCTAAGAGTTCAAGGCCCCAACCGAACTCCCTCGATTATCCAGCCTCGTGCCATGTCGTTCACTCGACACCTTAAAGGGAGTTCTGTTCTTCCTTTTCCTTAATAGCATTTCCTTCTCGTATAATATCTGCTTGCATGGCTTTTGAACTAAGTAGTGCTGAAAGGCACGACTTCGTTCAAAAGTGTGGGGTGAGATCCGCATGTGTAAATAAATAAATAACATGTTTTTTTTCTTTTTTAATATTATCTCTTTGAAAATATGAACTTAAGAATGTGAAAAAGATAGATCTAAAATTCATGCATTTACCTTGTGAAAATTCAACTGTCTAAAAACTTAGAACGTAACTTCTCATTTGTCCCTTTGTGCTGAGATAAACTAGGGATGTGGAGTTGATAGAAATGCCCTAGAAAGGCTTGGCAAGCAATCGAAGGATCAAATCAAACTATATGGTTTTCGAAGTCAGTGGAGGCTGCACTTCGGGTTTCAGTGAAGATTGAAGTCATCTCCGCCATGCAGTGTTTATGCAAAAAGAAAAAAAGGCGAGGACGGGAATCAGACCGTCCTCTCTCTAGTCAAAGTAGCCGAGAAAATAGATGAGCGACCCTCATCTTGACCCGCGCGAAACGACAAGGATGAGAGGAGCGGGGAGGTATTTCCATAGGCTTGCGGGCGATGATTGGACCTCCCAAAAAGGCTTGAAAAAATGGACTAGCAAGTCACAAAGACGCAAAAAGCTCAAAGAAGCAAATCAAGAGGCCAAAGGCCCAAAATTGTGAAGGTTTTAACCGAACAAAAAGTGAAGTACTCAAAGAGTCAAATCAAAGGCCAAAGGCCGATTCACTACAAAAAGCAGTCCCTCGCCAAAAGAAAATCAAAGTACTCAAACCATTGAAACCCGAACCAAATCACGTGCTAGAGAAAGCTACAAGGAAACCATATAGTGAGAGACGGTCCCGAGGTTGCAGTCCAGGAGCCTAAAAAGGGCTATCTCCCGAAACATCCAGAATAATTTGCATCACAGCACGGAGGTACAAGTATCAAGTTTCTTCTATTTATTTATACAGTTCAATTTGGTAATAAGTAAGCAATGCTCGAATTAGGATAAATCGAGTACCATAGTCTAATTTTCATATTTTAACAAACTTACTTAGTGTGCCGCCCTTTAATAGCATTGTTCGGGACGAACAACTAAAAGTGTGGGGTGATCTAATGGACCAAAATTATACAAATCAAAAACACAGTAAAACCCACCAAATTAGACTGTTTGTCTATCTAACTTCTGCTTGTTAGTCCCGATATATTTCTACAGGGTATTTTGGCACTTAGAGAGAAAACACGCTAAGGAGAGGATTTTACGCTAAAAAGATATTAAGAGTCAATCCAAGGTCAAGATCAGACGCTGAACGAAGAAATATCAAGATCCTGACGTAGGAATTACTCAAATCAAATCCAACCGAGGAACAATCAAAGTCAGACGGAGCAAAATTGGACGGATAGTTTTGTGAAAAGACTGCACAAAACTGTCAAAACACACCCATGGACCAAGGTGACCGGCCACCTTGCTTGGAGGTGGCCCAGGGAGGAAGCCTCCCCCCATGTTGACCGGCCACCGGCGGCTCCTCCACCCAAGGCAACCGGCGGCTTTTCACACCCCCCATGTGTCACCTCCTCCTTCCTCCTCCCTTCTCCTCCCTTGGATGAAAAACACATGCCACCCATCTTCACCACCCATCTCCTCCCCTTGTGGCTATAAAAGGAGGCTTCTCGTCCTCATTTCAATCATCCACAAATTTGTAAATCACTTCTCTCTCTAAGTTACTTTGTAAGTTTTGTTTGGTTTTTTGAAATAATACTCCTGTTGGTTCTTGAGTATTATACTGATTGGAAATAATACTCCTGTTTGTTCTTGAGTATTATACTTTAGAGAATACTCCTGTTGGTTCTTGAGTATTCAGTAGGAAATTGGGAATACTCCTGTTGGTTCTTGAGTATTCCACCCCTTTCCCTCTTACTGTTTTCAAAAATCCCCGAATATTTAGTTATGATGTCCTTTTCCATGGATATTCGTAGCTAAACTCCTCATTCGGTCGAAGGTATTTTCTTGTATTATATAATGTTTTAATTTCTTTTAGTTTCATTTTTTTGTATTCAAAACTTGTTCTATGTGCCATATATAGTCAGAGTTTCCAAGGTTGAGTGGAAGCTGTAACAAGCAAAGCTCTTCCGTGGGAATTCGTGATCATACTCGGTAAGTGGAAGCTGTAACAAGCAAAACTTATCGAGGAGTTCGACTTATCTAAAACACCACTTGGTCGATCGTAACTGAGAGATCAGGTGGATGCACAAAAGGCTAAGATACTTCAAAAGGAGGAATTAGTCTGAAGTAGAACAAGTGTTGCTTTAAACGATGTTGCAAGTCTTGCGCTGCGAAAAGGCCTCGATTCATCTTTGAATACTTAGAAAGGTTACTAACGGTTATTAATAAACATGTTATAATACAAGGTACCTGAAATCGAATACTTTTCCTTGAATTACAAAAAACCCCCCCTGTATTTACTTTTATAAACTGCTCGATCAACTACAACCATCAACCGCTCATCTACCGGAGGAATCGCAATCACGCATCACCCACTGTACGTCTTCTTCCCTTAACTCCTTTATTTTCAGTATTTATTTTCTGTAATTTACTTTTCCGCACTCAAAACCAAAAAAACCAAAAACAGTAGCTTAGTCAATCGCGCTAAAATCTCAATCAACCTTAAAACACGCTCCCTCGCTGTACAAATCCCCCAAAGAACGACTATCCCTCTAATTCCCTTGGGTTCGACCCCTACTTACAACTTACTACCCAGTAGTGTAGTCGCGAGTAGCGGAAAATATAAATTTATTTGTACAGAGAACATTGCACCTTAACGACAGTGCAGTGCGCTCCGTCAGAGAGCTTAGCCGCCGGGCAAGGTGGCAATTCCAAAAGCCATCAGCTCCCTTTCAGCTCCAGACTGACTCTGGTTGCCCTTCGGTTGGACTTGTTTTGAGTGATTCCACGTCCGATTCTTGAAAGTCAGAATTTGGTCGTGACCTGGAATGACTCGTAATTCATTTTCAGCCCTAAAACTCCTCCTTAGCCTGTATTCTCTTTAGACTTCAAAATACCCTGTAGATAAATATCGGAACTAACAAGCAAAAGTTAAATAGACAAAGAGTCTAATTTGGTGGGTTTAACTGTGTTTATGATTCATACAATTATGGTCCATCACAATGTCCTAGAGAGACTTGACAAATCATTCAAAGGACCAAAATTTGAATTATATGGTTATATGGACTTTGTGGAGGCTAGCACTTCGAAACAATATGGTTCAGAGTTAGCTCCGCCGCCGCAGCGTTTATGTGAGTAGGCGGGACAGGAAAATAGACCGTCCTATTTCTAGTCTGAAGTAACCGGGAAAAAAGGTGGGCGACCCTCATCTTGACTCACGTCAAAAAGGGCGAGGATGAGAAAGAGCGGGAAGGTATTTCCATATGCTTGCGGGCGATGATTGGACCTCCCTCAAAAGAAAAGAAGAAAGGACAAGCTATTCACAACAAGGAGCAAAGCTCAAGAAAAAAAATCAGCCACTTGTGAAGGTTTTTACAAAAAACAGTGAAGTACATCATTCATACATCAAGAGCCAAAGGCCAAAGAAAGTCACTACAAAAGCTGTCAAAAAAAGAACAACTCAAAAACCTTGAAGCTCGAATGAATCACGCGCAAGAAAAAGCAATGAAGTGTAACCATATAACTAGAATTTGGGACAGCGAACGCAGATCATAGGTCTAAAGAGGACTATCTCCCATTCATTCGAATTGATTTGAATTTCAGCTCAAAAGGTAACATGTATCAAGTTAATTCTGTGTTGAGCATGATGATTTGAGTAACGATTGAACTTTGCATGGGAAGGAGGAATTCAGGACTTCGAAAAGATTGTGGTGTTATATTTGTTTTCCTTCTATGACTTAGTTCTTGTTCGGGACGAACAAGTTTAAGTGTGGGGTGGTTTGATGAGTCGTATTTATACGACTCATCAAATCAACTAATCCCGTTTATTTCGACACTTTATTATGCGAGCAGTTACTTTTAGTGTTGTTTTGCATTTCAGGTGTTTTGGAAGCTCTAGGAGGAAACGTGCAAAAAAAAACGACATTTCATGCCAAAAATAGCACAATGAGAGATCAGACCTTTGGGCATTCGACAGAGTGCTGGGAACGGGCCGCTAAGCAGAAAAATATAAACCACACGTCATTATGTAGCTGACTAGATTCCCTATAACTCTCTAGTTTACACCGAGAGCAGTCAAGCTCATATAGAAGGTCAAATCTAGAGTTGAAGTCGGAACTGGCGCGCAGAAGAAGGAAACAGACTCGGTGCTTACCGCACCACATGAAGACATTAGCTCGACCCTAATGTCTAAAGGAAACACGGTGGTAATGTCAAGGCAAATCGCGGTGAGCCACGAGATGCTGATGTCAGCAACATGTTTGATGACGTCAGCGAGCCGAGATTTGATAATTCGAGCCCAAAAATAGATCTGGAAACCCAGTTTATTATAAATAAGAAGCTTGAGTTAGGGTTTTTAGCATCTCGTTATTCCTACATTCGAGACGGCTCTAGAGAAGACGCAAGCTTGCGACAAGAGAGAAGAGATTTTCTACTACTTTCATCATGCATATTTGTATTTTTATTTCGATGATGTGTAGCTAAACTCCTAATTCAGTTTAGGGTTTCTCATATTGTGACTTATGTTTTGAGACTCTTTCCTTAATGCTATTTCTTGTTTCTCTAGTTCTTGTGCTTAATTTCAGGGGTTGAATTGTGAAGCTAAGTAGATGCTTGCCATGATAAAGCTTAGCCAAACAATTCAGGCCCTATTGTTAGTACTTGTTTGATACTTACCCGTAAAGATAGGTAGTGACACCTAGATTCGATAATACCTTTCCCGAATTATTGGGTTTAGGAGAACTAGAAATCTAACACCTTTCCCGGGTTAGATTGTGGTGTATCGCCTTTCCCAGGATACTTTGGGTTATAACCTAAACCGGAGTCACCACACTTAGAAACTTAAAATTCGATTATTAGCAGTCAATGATAAACATGTCACAATAGAAACCCTAAGCTGAATACTATCTTTGATTGGAATCTTTTACTCTTTTCTCTTTTGCACTCATTATTGCCCACAAATCCCCCTTTTTAATTGTTTTCAGTAACAGCTCCAGCAACACCAGCTTCCTTGGATACGACCCTGCTTTCCACTACACTAGCTTTAGCAGCAGAATATAAATTTAAGCTTGACACATTAGACGACGCGCGTCAGCTGTTGATACAGCTTCCACCCAAAAATGAATGGGAACACTAGAGGCAAGCAAAAGAGCACGAGATATCTCGAAGAGATGATGATGCTTGCGCTCAGCAATGCCATTTTACGCGTGGGCGCCTGGGAAGGAAAATTGAGAGAGAGTCCCCTGCAAAGGTAGAAACTGGCGAAGGTGACGAGATAA
This sequence comes from Rhodiola kirilowii, assembly GCA_033675215.1. Taxonomy (NCBI): domain Eukaryota; kingdom Viridiplantae; phylum Streptophyta; class Magnoliopsida; order Saxifragales; family Crassulaceae; genus Rhodiola; species Rhodiola kirilowii. The sequence goes on from CM066199.1 coordinate 23,697,544, forward strand.
ATATTCTCCAACTGAGTCAGCACAAAGAACGTGAATAGGAGAGTCAAACTGAGTACGGATCATAGTGGTAAATTTTTTATGAATAGATAAAACCTCACTACGAGAGGACATAAAAAATATCCACGTGTGACGAGAGAAATCATCTATAAAGAAAATATAATAGCAATGACACCCTTTTGAAATAAAGGGAGCCGGACCCCAAACATCAGAATGAACAAGATCAAATGGACGCTGAGAAACTGACTCACTAGTAGAATAAGGAAGAGTAATTTGTTTCCCAAGTTCGCAACCCTGACAGTCTAAAGATGTATCACTAGAGACAGATCCTAAAAGACCACGACAAAATAAAGAGGACAAACGAGGGCCGTAGATATAACCCAAGCGGTGATGCCATTAAGCAAAGAGGCGGCCGAAGAGCCAATGGAGGCGGAAGAGGAAGAGCTGGCAGAGATAGCGGAAGGAAGATGAAGCCAGTCTAGCTCCCAAAGACGTTGCAAATCATGATGCCAAGGGCCAGTACCAAATAAATTCCCTGTGCGACGATCCTGAACGCAGCAAGAATCGGAGTTAAGAATTAAACGACAACCATGGTCAGTGAGTGACCAGCAAAAATGAGCTTCCTGCCAGTTGGAGAACGAAAGAAACTGAAGGGACACTAAAGGAAGAAGATGAGAGAGTGCCTCTTCCAACGACAGACAATGAAGTGCCATCAGCAGTCTAAACAGATAAAGGAATAATTAAAGGACTAACAGACTGAAGATAAGTGGAATCAGAAGTCATATGCAATGAAGCACCAGAGTCAAGGATCCAATGAGATATACCTGATTGTGTGTGTGGTTATCTCTTAAAGCCAGAAGATACAACAGCAGAACCAGCAGCTCCTGGTGGTGCCCAGATGGACATAGGACGTAACATGAGAATCTTTTGAGTATCAGAAGTACCAGATCCAGCAGTAGTGGAGGATGTTGTGGAACCACTTCCAGAACTCTTTGGAGGGCGGCCACCACGCAATCTAGCGGTATCTCTTTTCTTCTTGTTGCAGTAGTAGGTAGAATGTCCTACCTTGTTACAATAGGTGCAATGAGGCCGCTCACCCCATAAGGAGTTTCTGAAGTAGTGACATCTGATGAGGCAGGACCAGGCGATGTGGAAGATGATGTACGAACAACCAAAATAGAAGGAGTAGGAAGCAAGCTCGCATTACTAAGTAAAATTTCTTCAGTTCGGACAGCTGAAAGAACATCTAATATGGTCACACGAGGATGGCGAGCCAAAAGTTGAGCCCGGATCTGCTCAAACCCAACTCAAAGACGTGTCAAAAAATCATAAATGCGACAAAACTGGCGGGGAGACTTGACATTCTGACAATTCGGACAGGTAGGAAAAAGTGTTGGTTCCAAAGAATCAAGTTGGCGCCATATCGCGGACATCTGGTCATAGAACTAATCTATGGTGGCATCTCCATGTTGGAGCGACTGCTCCCGATGAACAACACTTAAGAATAGAGAATCACCACTGGGCGCATAACATTCCTAAAGATGGGCCCACATCAACTGAGCAGATTCCAAACACGTAATAACTGAAGAAAGTGATACCTCCATACTAGCCACAATAATAGACGAGGCGCTAGCATCTTCATCCATCCAAGCTCGGAAGGTAGTGTACTGGTTTTGGAAAGATTTCATGGCATCGCCAATTCTGCTAAAGCTTTATGCTTATCCTCATCAAATCTGAAAGGCGTTGACCACGCATGTGGAGACTCATGTGATGTATCCATTCTGCAAAAGTAGTGCCATTAAAGATGACAAGGCATTGAGGAATAGAAACAGTACCTGTGGAAACAAGAGAAGACATAATGAATTAGTTTTTTTTGAGTCGCTGGTCAAAGGTTGACCGCGCTGACTGGAGTGCTGACTGGACACTAATCGGAGTGCTGTCTGGATGCTGACTGTAGTGCTGAGTTAGCGTTGATTGGGTGCTGACTTTTTGTTGATCGTGTGCTGACTGGATAAAACAGTTGACTTGGTTGATTGGTTTTTTAATAAAAAGGGAACACAGCAACCCTATTCAACAGGAAGCAAGTCGGTGGATGCGTAGCGCAATTGTTCACCAGATGATGTCGGCAGGAAGAAAGTACAGCGGCGAGTTTGGAAAGCGAGTGGTAGTCGATTCACGGAAACCAGTGATGCAAACAGATTGGAGACACAGTTACGGACAGATCGAGTTGCAATCACCCACGAACGGATACAACAAACAGATCTGAACCACAATTATGGGCACAGACCGATCCGATGCAACAGGCGACTGAACGAGTGGATCTGAGTACGAGCGACAAGCGGATCAAGTCAGACAGGTCTGATTTGATGAGGCAGCAGTTGGATAGTGACAATATGGACTGTAGCGGTGCGACAACGGCAGTTACTTGGATTAGCGGTAGTCAAATTGACGGCGGCGGATCTGGTTTGGAACGAAAGAACGAAAGAAAAAATGCCAAGGTTTCAAACCAAAGCGTCTGATACCATGTTATGAATATGAGTCGGGTATTGATATGTGACGAATACGTTAATATATACAGTATATGATAGATGTGTATGGTAAGCACAATAATGAGAGATACATGATATACGCAATGATATCTGATGAGAATAATATATTCTCTAAGTACAATCTTGAGACTTTGACTCGAATTTCATATTGTTCCTAACTTTCTAGATTTTTTAAATGATGCATGAGAAAAAATTAATCTTCAAGTTATTTACGAAATCCATTTTCCTTATCTTCAAGTTCTAAAGTCTGTATAAATCATTAATAATGAGTAGGTCATTGAAAGTCGATGAGCAGTTGCTACGAATTGCAAATTTGCACGCGAAGGTTCAGTTAGGGTTCTTTAGTATGACCCATCAATCTTGTTTGGAATCGGCTCCTACAATCCCCCACGGTCATCGTTGCTCCCTGAGTAGATCCGGCAAGTAAACCCTAAACCCTCCAACCCGTCCATTAACCGCCCTATTAAATCCGTCCATTAGCCCGCCCTTTTAATAAAAGGGTTTAGAAAACCCTTGTCCATTAAGAACCTCTTTGGGTTTTTACCAGGATAACCCTCCAACCCTTTAGCAACCAATTTAACAATTATTATAATAATAAATATAAAAACCTAAAACACGAACTTCAACTTTGTATCGGTCTCTCCCACGTCATTCGATTCGATTCATCTCGTCTTCGTTCGATTCAAACTCGCCGTCGTTGTTGTCCGTTTTAGGCGTTAAGCAGCGTCATGACTAGTGTATATTTGTTCTCCCGGTTTCAGTCGAGTTTGTTGAATGTATGTATATATAATTTATGTTGTGTTTTATTTTATAAAGTTCTTATCGATCCACTTTGATTGTATGTATCATGTATGCATTTATGTTGTTTTCAGTCTTTATAATGCATATTTTTTTTGATGTGAAAAGTTGTACAGATATTTGACACTGACGACTCAATGACACAAATCAGTACATGAATTCAGATTGTCGCCCAGGCCTCGTAACGGCCAACCCATCTTCGTCAGAGTCTCATCAAAGCCACTAACATCCCCAGGTCAGAGCCGGGGAAATAGGGCAACTAAGAGAACTAATGCGACTATCACTCAGTCCACAAGTGGCTGAGGAAGATCAACTCACTCAGTCTGGAGACCGGCTGAGAAATAGTCACTTATTCAAACACAACTAAAACGACAACTACAACCTAACCTAACCGAACTAAACTGCAACTAACAAACAAAACAAAAGAAAACAAAGACAGGGCGCAATCAAAGAGGGCCAACGCCGCCGCCAACCACCTCTCACAGCAGAGCCCCGCCAACCGGTCGAACCCAGCCCGCCCGGAATCAACGCCATTTGACATGCTATGCCCACCCAAGTCGAGCTCTCCTCATCCGCACCCCGCCGACCAGTCCACAGTTCTGCTGCCTGCGCCACAGCCACGCCACCACCCCAGCCTGACTGCCGAGCCACCGCCAGCTCCAAACGCTGAAAACGCCTGAATCTCCGGGACGGCTCGAGAAGGTCCTGGAGGTGTACCAAAGGGGCCAGCCAAAACAGCCGCCGCCACAGCTTGAAGGCCACCACCCCAACGACAGACCATGGCATAGCCAAACCCACCAGCGAGCGTCGCACCACCGGACACCACCAACATCGCCACCGTCTGCAAAAAGCCGCCCACCGCCATCCCCACACCACTCCCACCCCATCAAAACTGGCCCCGCACAGCCCGATCCAGAAACAGATCAGGCGCCGGAAGACAGCATAGAGGAGCTGGAGGGAGAGGAAGGGAACGGCGGAGGAGGGGGAAAAACGGAAATGCAGAAGAAGAAACTTACGAGTTTTCCGAGAGAGAGAGTTTCGAGGGGGAGAGAAGTTTTTGTGTTGTCTTTATAATGCATATTATAATGCATTATGTTGTGTTTTTATGTTGGATTTTTTTTTATTTGGTGTTTTTTTTGGGGCTGTCTGATTTTTGTCAACTCTATTTGCTTTCTTTTGAATTTTTTTTGATGGATGCTTTCTTTTGAATTTTGATTCAGGTACTTAGTGGCAAATTGAGGATGTGATCCCTAATTCTTAAACTAGCTGTATGATCCTAGTGATTTCAGAGAGATAAGACTGTGGTGTGAATTTCTATAGCTTAGAAAGTCAGTTAATTTAAAGGGTTAAAAAATTTAAAATTTTCCGTTGCTTGGATAGTCGTATAAAACAAATCGGATCTAAAATTTAATTTTTTATATTTAATGATTTAAAATTTTTTTAAATGCTTAAATGAGTTAAAAATAGTTACATGGGCCAAAAATGTTAAACGGTTTAAAAGGGTTGAAAAAGTTTAAATGGTTAATATAGTTTAAAATGGTTAAAAAGGTTAAAAGGGTTAGAAGGGTTCAACCATTTAACCTTCTACCCATTAAGAATTCGTCCATTTAACTCTTTAATCTAAAAGGGTTCAAACCCTTCTAATCCTTGTCCATTAAGAACCCGTCTACTAACTCGTCTGTCCGTCCTATTTGCCACCTCTACCCTGAGTATGCGGGAATCATAACCTCCAACATCCTTCTTTGGACAAGGGTTGAATCGGGAATGTAGAGGCCGATAAGGATGTGTCTAGTCTTTGGGAAATCCTCTACGGAGTGCGTTGTGAGGTGCTTAATAGCTAAAGCCCATTGGAGATCCCGAAAATACAATCTTAAGATATTCGACTCGAGTCTCATGTTGCTCCTAACTTCCCTAATTCTTCACGTTAATTAGGAAATCCCATTTCCCTATCTTCGAGATCTAAAGTCTGCAGAAATTATTAATACCAAATATTCTAGGACAATCGAACATTCATAGCTTTAATTGTAGGGTTTTCATGTTCACGGGGAATTGTATTGAGGGGTTTTCTGGGAGAAAATCAACAATACTTTAACAATTTAAGATATTTTATTTACACAAGTCTTTTTAAGTTTTAGAAAAATAGAAGTTCCATTAGGACCCATTTGTAATACAGTATATTGATCCTAAACTATTAAGTAATCACTAAATGTCAATATCTTATAGGGACATTTGCTAAATCAAAAATATCATAGAGTTAATTTAATATCAAAAATCTGAACATGCTCAGTATAAAATTATAACAATTAATCATCATGACCATAAAAATATCATACATTTTTAGTTTTTCGGAAAATTTCCAAAACATAATCTGAACTACCGCTCCATTTCAAATCAGGTAAGGAACTTTTTCAATTTTCAATTTAATTATTTTTGGACTAATATACAAATTTACTTTAACACCGTTAAAAACCTCCATTTACTTATTTTAAATAGAAAATAGTGAAAACTAAACTACCCGTGTGTTTAGGGTTTTATGTTTATCAATCTGATTAACCGCAGAAATCCAGCTTTGGCGATCGCGTGAAGTTGCGAGGCTATTGCGAGTGAAGCGTCTACTAAAGCGGCCAAGTGTATCAACAGAGGCGGTTTAACATTATCAACCATGGATGAATCGGAGCAACGTTTATCAGAGTATTCAAGCGTGGAGGATGCTGAAGATTCTAGTAACGATTTAACAGACTTTTCTGATACTGAGTTCAACCTTGATAATTCAGATTTATTTTGCGATGGTTCAAGATGAGGGTCGCTCATCTATTTTCCCAGCTACTCTGACTACAGATAGGACGGTTTGATTCTCGTCCCGCCTCTTTGCATAAACGCTGCACGACGGAGATGACTCTGATCTTCTTTGAAACCCGAAGTGCAGCCTCCACAGACTTCGTAAACCATATAGTGAAATCCAGTCTTTCGAGTGCTTGCCAAGCCTCTCTAGGGCATTTTATGTCAACTCCACATCCACTGTATATCTCAGCACAAAGGGACAAATGAGAAGTTACATCCTAAGTTTTTATATAGTTGAGATTTCACAAGGTAAATGCATGAATTTAGATCTATCTTTTTCACATTCTCAAGTTCATATTTTCAAAAAGATAATATTAAGGGAAAAGAAAAAGAAAAAGCATGTTAACTAACTATGTACAAAGGCAGTTTCTCACCCCACACTTTTGAACGAAGGCGTGCCTCACAGCACGACTTAGTTCAAAAGTTATGCTAGCAAATATATACAGGAAAGGTGAGAATGATTTAAGGCAAAAAACTAAATGACAGGAATTAAATGACTGAAAGTAAGATAGGTGTCGGGTTACCTCCCGACCAGTGCATTTGTTTAACGTCGTTAGCTCGACAGTACCTCATTCCTGGATCATAAGGTGAGATCCCATGGGTGGCTCAGGTCGTAGTGTTGTGGAGTGCCTACTTTCATTCTTGCCTTGACTTTCCCCGATTTCTTGTGAGATGATGTGCTTGGGTCAGGACTCCTTTGTTTCGGTGGTTTTTCTTTCCATTGTCTCTGAGAAGGCAAGGGACCTTTGACCATAGCTGCTGGTCTTTTGAGTCGGGCTCTATTGTGTTTAGGGCTACCTTGTCTAGTTGTGGCGAGAAACTGCTCCATCAGGGAGTCATTCTGATTAGACCCTTCTTCCTTCCTTCTTTCAGGCTCTCCATTGATCACATAGTTTTCTGCGATTTGCATATTGATCAGAGGGAAAAGTTGCGAGGCTTCCATTATAAGCGCCGGATCCATATTGGCCAGACTGTCCGTGAGGAACTGGTCTTGATTGATTTCTTCGGCTGCTTCGGTGGTGAGGGTTGGGTATGTCGCGGGTTGTTCGCTAGTGGCGTTCTGGACTTCCTCTTCGGCCTGCTCAGGAGTGAATTCTAATGAAGACTTTTCTTCATCCTCCTCTAAATCGGCCTCCGGCTCTGGGTCCTCTGATGGCTCGGGGGTGATCTCCCATATAGGTTCCTCCTCTGTGCTTCCTGTTTCTGACTCATCCCTCATGGTCTCTGCAAATTCTTCCCTACTCCTTTCTAGATTAGCTTCTACCATCTGCGTTCTATGATCAGCTTGGTGCCTTGGCCTTTGTTTTGTAGCTTCGGCCAAGTCATCTATGAGAGTCCACATGTCGATCAGGGATAAGTGCATAGCCGATCCTCCCACCGCGTCGTTAATCCTTGATTGCTCATCTGCCCACATTCCACAAAGAAATTTTTGAAGAAGGAATACTTCTGTGAATCCATGGTGCGGGCAGCGCGAAACAACTGTGTCGTAGTACGTATAATACTCGTCCAGTGTCTCGTCCCGGGACTGTTGAAGGCAGATGATCTTCTCGCGGGTGTCATGTCGCAAGGACGGCGGGGAAAATTCTTTTAGGAATTGGGCACGAAGATCCACATAATAATCTGCACAACTAGCAGTTGATGGGTAATACCATACTGTCGCAAAGTCAGTTAAAGAGTGTTCAAAACATTTCATTTTGATGTTGCTGCTCACTTGCATATGACAACAACTGATCCAAAATTATGGTCTATCCATGCTTTTAAATTATTCTCAAGAAGTGATGCGCTATGCAGTAACATCTCAGAATGCTTCAATTCATACATTAAAGATTCACGAGAATGCCCTATAATTACTTGTTTGGAAACTATTAGATTACTTTTGATGAAAAGGTTTCAAGAAAAGTATTCGGGAATGATTAACTATGGATATGATATCATGCCAAGGCCTCTAAAAAAAGCTGGTGGAGCATAAAAAGAATTCTTTAAATTTAAAAGTTAGCTGGAATGGAAGAGGTATGTGATGTTCCATTGCGTGGCATGTATTTGGCAAAACAGAGTTAGACAGTTCGAGCAGGAGTTCAGGGGGAGTTCGAACATATCCTAGTACTCATGTACAGCGTCGAACAGACGTGAGGATATTTCCCGGAAGGATATTGGACAGAAGATATTGTCAAGTTAAAGTCGGCCAGCGACTTATTCGAACATGAGATATTCGAATGAATATCTACATTGAAGGCGGCATAGCTTACTTGGGCAAGAAGACTTCGTATATTTTTCCAACCAATTCGAGAAAGATATACATCAATTATCTAGGAAATATTTGATGGGATTATCTTGTGCAGATTAGGGTTTCGTCCAAGCATATAAATACAATGCTAGGGCGTCCTTATTCTGCATCGCTTTCAAAGATCAAATATAGACGAGTAAACCCTACCGATTGGAGAAGAAGAAAGCGACGGCCGTTTGTGTTTCCCCACTGGAAACTCATCGGTGCGAGAGCAGTCTCATCACGTGCAACTCAGATTGCCTGGAAGCGATCAAACTGTCGCACACAGCAAAGGTGAACAAGCTTTCGAGAGAAAGCATCCGAGCTTCAAGAGAAGGTCGAGAACGTTCGGACTACAGGTTCGGGCAAAAGGGATCGAGGTTAACTGCTGTAAACCTCAGTTGCAAATCTGAGAGACGCAGTGTTAGAGGCTAGGCAATTACAAGGTGTAAGTGTAAGTCCACGTATAAGCTCTAACTCGTAATAAAGATTTGCTGTCCCTTCTAGGGTGTGGGAAACCCCCCAGAATAGGCGTAGCCGAACTGGGTTATCATTCTGTGCGTTCCTCTACTTTTGTTCTGTTGACTGAACTGTTGTGAAAGGAGTTCAAGGTCTGTCTCAACTGTACCTTGAACACAAGCTTGAACAGGAGATATAATTTCAATATGGGCTTCAGGTTGCACGTAACGTGTGGGATGGACTTGTGATTGTTATTTATGGGATTTAACCGGAATTCCATGTGTCCACGCATGCGCTGTAATATTTCATATAAATGGAAACTTGAATAATTACGTACATCATAGTCTGAAGAAGGAAACTTACATGAAGTCATATGAAGCTTCTATTAATCCTATGCCTGGGCCAACAGAATGGCCTCAAGTTGATGGCAGTATTGTCTTGCCTCCTCTTTTTAGAAAGTAGCCGGGAAGACCAAGAAAAAAGAGAATACGAGAGGTTGATGAACCAGTTACTTATTGGATGCGAAACCTCTGGTAGTGACATTAATTATAGACCGCCACAACATGCAAGTCCAATATGTATCAGTGGAGGTACATTTATCAGGCAAAGAGAATCTACTTTGCAAGATCGGGCTGGTTTAAACACATTTCAAGGAACAAGTTCAAGTCATGAATGAATTTAATGGCTTAAATTTTTGATTGGGTTGCTCAGTGTTGACTTGAATGTAGTTAGATTAACAGCGTAGTTCTTCTTTTTCTATGTTTATTTAGTCACAACATTTGTAGAAACACTGCTGGACCTTCAGCGTGTTCATGTTTAAATTGCTTCCATCCTCGATTTTCATAGTTCAGCATGTTTCCCTAATTTCAGATTGTATGCAGTGTTTAGTTTAATAATCACAATACTATTTTGTTACTATCAAAGTTGCAAAAATTTGATCCGGTTACTTTTGCCAAAAATTGAATTTGAAAAGAAAAAAGGATTGAAATTGATTCTACATTATTAATTCAATAATGATATTTTTAAAATTTTTGTAAACCAAACTGACAAGCGTATTTTTAACCCTTTATATTCGTCAAATTATGAGTTTTAGGGGTCTAATTGTAGTCAAACAAAATTTATAAACCTTGGTAAGCCAAGGATCGATCCAAAGAACAGGTGTGTGAATACTAGTTAATAGGTGACCTATTTAGCTATTCCGATTAACAAAAAGTATTGTGGTGTCAAAAATAGCAGCAGAAATTAAATGCAGGAAAATAAAGGTTTGTACTTATCAGAGAAAAAAATTCCAAAACCGTACTTCACCCGTGCTAACCCCACTAATCATGCAATCATGTCACGTAAATTATTCGTGCTATCGAATAAACCAAAATGACACTAAACAAGCCGTCCATTCACGGATCATTGTTTAGATTAATCTCAATCATTGAACGCCGCCCATCCACGGATTATCAACGATCTCGATTTAATAAAGTTGAGGTTTTCATACAATTTCATACAATCTGATTAAATACCTAGGACCCATCCATCTTTTGGTAATTAACCTAAATACGTTCTAGCATGTAAACATCCCATTCAATGTAAAACTTGCAAGAACGATAAAATTTAGCACAATGAAATTGAATATTCAAATCGCATAAATAAAAATGTTAATTGATCACATGAAAAGTTGGGAACATAGCACGGGATCCGTAGGATCCCAGAATAAGGAGACAACTCACTATTCATGGTAAGTTAACCAAGAACAGTGTATAAAGAAATTAAGGACGAGGAAACCGTAAAGACGCGGGTGCTCATTTTCTCCTTGATCTCTCGTGATGAACTCTCTATCTTCTCCCAAGTTAGGGTTTTTCTCCAAAATCAAGTGTCCTTAATTCGTTTTCTGTGCCTATTTATAACTTTCCAAGGGGCCAAAAGGCCAAAAACGAAATTAGGAAACAATGTCCAAAAATTGGAAATTTAGGCACCTGATGGCGAGCCGGCCGGTTCAGGGTGTTGACTTGGTGTTGAGCCAGCCGGTTCGGCAATGTTTGACAAGTCCCGAACTCTTTGACAATTTGAGTCGGGCGGCTCAGATTGGTGCACAAGGTTGAGCCGGCCGATTCGGCGCAGCTTCGGAAGCCTCCAACTCTCTGAGGGTTTGAGCCGGCCGATTGAGAATTGCACCCTGAGTTGACCGGGCCGGTTCGGCGACGTTTCAAAAGGCCTAAACTCTCTGAGCACTTGAGCCGGGCGGCTCAGATTGGTGCACTACTTGAGCCGGGTGGATCAACACCTCATAGCCTCTTCTCTTGGCTTTTTCACGGTCTTACCTTCTGAATCTGATCTTGGTGTAAACTAAAAAGTTATAGCCCTTTGAATTAGCTTTCCAACAAGATTTGTATCAACCAATTTGTACACCATATGCAATCTGTGCGTGCAAAACAAGTCAGGAAGGTCAATCTGCCATGTTTTTATCCAAATCTCTACTAAATGCTTTGTTTTGCTTCAGATCAAGTCAAAAGTATTAGGAATGTGATATATGACCTGAAACACTAGAAGAGATGTTAAATGATAACAAAATGTCCAGAAAATAAACCTAATCCATCATCGAATGAAGTGAATAATAGGTCAAGAATTCGACCGATCACAAACAAATGATATAATAGGATTAAAAGTTTTGATTTCTAAATTTTGAAAAATAATCATAAATTGTGTAAATTAATGGTGTTAAAGTAAATTTGCATTTTAGTCCAGAAGTTATTAAATTGAAAATTGAAAAAGTCTCGTACCTGATTCGAAATTGAGCAATAGTTCAAGGTTTGTTTTTGAAGTTTTCCCTTTATTTTTCAAAATTTCCATAAAACGTTTACTTATCCAAGATGTAGTAGTATTCAAACTGTTGGGTCTCATCTTCAACCTCCGCCCTTCATCTCTTGCAAGTCGTCGCCCATTGGGTTTGTGTATTGATACTTTCTCTCTCATTGAGAGCCTGTGATTCAGCTAGGTTTTGCCTTGCTGCTTTGGTCTTTATTTGTTTTTTGGTGTTTTCTTCACGGTTTTCACGATTTAATGTGTTCTTCGCTATAATTAGAGGGTGAATCGGTTGATAGGGCAAGGAGAAAATATAACGGAATCGAAGGTAGAGATCCTGTCAAATCGGATAAGGGGAGAGCTGGCGGTATCTATAAACAATGAGGTTCGTTAAAGGGCCGAGGAAGCGTATAGGTGGGCGATAGATCTGAGACTAAGCACGGGAAAGGCGTTCAACGAACCTGCGCTAATGAAAGCAATGACTACAATGTGAAAGATGAAGGACTATCCGTGGTACCAGGAGATGCTCATGAACAGAATAGTGGTCAAATTGCGAAATGAAGAGGAGCTAACGAGAGTGTTGGAAGGAGGGCCGTGGACGTTCATGGGGTGGGCAGTTCTTGTGGAGAAATGGTGTCTTGGTAAAATCCAATGGACTACACCTCGAAGAAGTTAAGCATCTGGATCCAAATACACAACTTCCCCGTGGAGCTGCGTGAAGGATCCGCCCCGAGTGAACTTGATGGATTGATGGGCACAGTTGTGAAGGACGAGATGCAGAATACCAATAAGGAGGCACAAAGAAGAAAATGCGATCGATTCAGAATTGAAATTGATGTTGACAAGCCAATCATGCGCGGAGTGTACTTGAAGGATAAGAACACAGAATATACGTGGATTGACTTTAAGTATGAGCGCCTGCCAAACCTATGCTTTAAATATGGCCGTATGAACCATGAGACTAGCCAGTACGATTATGAGCAAGGTGAGGAGTTGAGCATGAGGAAATTTGGGCCATGGTTAAGGGCGGGCAGAGCAGTGACGGACGCACAGTTGTCGTGTGCAGACGTCAAGAATAAATTTATAAGTCCGCCACTCGCGACATTACTACTGGGTAGCAAGTGGTAAGTAGGGGTCGAACCCAAGGGAATTAGGGGGATACGTTGTTCTTTTAAGGGATTTGTACAGCGAGGGAGCGTGTTTTAAGGGTGATTGAGATTTTAGCGGTTATGACTAAGTGACTTTTTTGGTTGTTTTTGGTTTTCAGTGCGGAAAAGTAAATTACAGAAAAATAAATAATGAAAAGTAAAAAGAAAGACTTACAGTGGGTGATGCGTGATTTGCGAGTCCTCCGGAAGGTGAGTGCAGTTGATTAAGGCACTTATACTAGGAAAGTAAATACAAGGGGTTTTGTAATTCAAGGGAAGCATTCGGTTTCGGGGGCATTGCATCATAGCCTGTTTTATCATTTTAGTAATCCTTCTAAGTATTCAAACGTGCATCAAGGCCATTTCAAGCGCTCGATTTTCCACACTGTCTAGTCTTTTGCAAAAGTGTTCGAAAGTGAATCAAGGCCATTTCAAGCACTCGACTTGCAACACTGTCTAATCTTTTGCAAAAAACGTAGAGCCTTGTTCTACTCAGACTAGCACCCCATTTCAAGGTATACTAGCATATGTGCATCCATTTGGATTGTCTTTTCCGATTTATCCAAATGGTGTTTGAGAGAGATCGAACTCCTCAGATAAGCTTTGCCATTTCAAGCATCCACTTACCCGAGTCTGTTCACGAACTTCCACGGAAGAGCTTTGCCATTTTCAAGCATCCACTCAACATTGGAAATTCTGATCTAATATATGGCACATAAAACAAGTTTTGAATACAGAGAAAAAACACTAAAATAGTCTAAAACATTTTATAATACAAGTACGCCCCTTCAACCGAATAAAGAGTTTAGCTACGATTATCCATGGAAGAGGATATCATAGCTAAATACTTGGGGGGTTTTGAAAGACAGTAAGAAGAGAGGGGGTGGAATACTCAAGAACCAACAGGAGTATTCCCAATCCTACTGAATACTCAAGAACCAACAGGAGTATTCTCTAAACTGTTATAATACTCAAGAACCAACAGGAGTATTATTTCAAACCGTTATAATACTCAAGAACCAACAGGAGTATTATTTCAAAAACCAAACTTACAAATGCCAAACTTTCTAGAGAGAGAAGTGAATTATGGATTGTGGGATTGTGGGATGATACAAATGAGGGGAGGGCTCATATTTATAGCCTTGGATGAGCCATGAGGAGCCAACACTTGGCAAGATGGGAGAGGAGGAGATGGATGTGGAGGAGAGGAGCTCCATATGGCAAGCTCCCATGGAAGCTTGGAAAGCCGCCGGCGGCTTTGGGAGGAGGAGGAGGAGCCGCCCCCCATGTGGCACAAGGGGAGTGGTTTATGTGAGTTTTGTGATGTTTTCACAAAACTATCAGTCCAATTTTGCTCCGGTCTGACTTCGGTTGTTCCTCGGTTGGATTTGTTTTGAGTGATTCCATGTCAGGATCTTGAGATTTCTGCATTCAGCGTCTGATCGTGACCTTGGACTGACTCGTAATATCTTTTCAGCGTAAAATCCCCTCCTTAGCGTGTTTTCTCTCTAGAGTCCAAAATACCCTGTAGATATAAATTGGAACTAACAAGCAAAAGTTAAATAGACCAACAGTCTAATTTAATGGGTTTTACTGTGTTTTTGATTCGTATAATTATGGTCCATCAGATCACCCCACACTTTTAGTTGTTCGTCCCGAACAATGCTATTAAAGGGCGGCACATTAAGTTTGGTTTTAAAATATGAAAGTTAGACTGTGGGACTCGATTTATCCTAATTCATGTATTACTTACTTATTACCAAATTGAACTGTGTAAATAAATAGAAGAAACTTGATACGTGTACCTTCGTGCTGAGATACAAATTATTCTGGATGTTTCGGGAGATAGCCCTTTTTAGGCTCCTGGACTACAATCTTGGAATCGTCTCGCACTATATGGTTTCCTTGTAGCTTTCTCTAGCACGTGATTCGGTTCGGGTTTCAATGGTTTGAGTACTTTGATTTTCTTTTGGCGAGGGACAGCTTTTGTAGTGAATCGGCCTTTGGCCTTTGATTTGACTCTTTGAGTACTTCACTTTTGTTCGGTTAAAACCTTCACAATTTTGGGCCTTTGGCCTCTTGATTTTCTTCTTCGAGCTTTTTGCGTCTTTGTGACTTGCTAGTCCATTTTCTCAAGCCTTTTTGGGAGGTCCAATCATCGCCCGCAAGCCTATGGAAATACCTCCCCGCTCCTCTCATCCTTGCCGTTTCGCGCGGGTCAAGATGAGGGTCGCTCATCTATTTTCTCGGCTACTTTGACTAGAGAGAGGACGGTCTGATTCCCTTCCTCGCCTTTTTTCTTTTTGCATAAACACTGCATGGCGAAGATGACTTCAATCTTCACTGAAACCCGAAGTGCAACCTCCACTGACTTTGAAAACCATATAGTTTGATTCGATCCTTCGATTGCTTGCCAAGCCTCTCTAGGGCAATTTATGTCAACTCCACATCCCTAGTTTATCTCAGCACAAAGGGACAAATGAGAAGTTACGTTCTACGTTTTTAGACAGTTGAATTTTCACAAGGTAAATGCATGAATTTTAGATCTATCTTTTTCACATTCTTAAGTTCATATTTTCAAAAAGATAATTATAAAGAAAAAGGAAAAGAAAAACATGTTATGTACACAGGTGGTTCTCACCCCACACTTTTGAACGTAGGCGTGCCTTTCAGCAAGACTTAGTTCAAAAGCCATGCAAGCAAACAATTATGAGAAGGAAATGACATTAAGGAAAAGGGAAGAACAGAACTCCCTTTAAAGTGTCGAGTGAACGACATGGCATGAGGCTGGATAATCGAGGGAGTTTGGCTGGGGCCTTGAACTCTCAGCGCAGGCCCGGTAACTCACGGAAGCTGCCTGGCTGATCCGGTCTTGCTCTAAAAACCGATTCCTGAATAGTCATTTCTTCTATGCACCAAGTGGGTGAGAGCGACTTATTGGAAAAAACTAAATGACAGAAAATAAAAGACAGAAAGTAAGATAGTGTCGGGTTACCTCCCGACCAGTGCCTTTATTTAACGTCGTTGGCTCGACAGTACCTCATTCTTGGATCAATGGTTTGGATCCCTTGGGTGGCTCAGGTCATATTTCTGTGTTATCAAGTTGACCTCGCCATGGTAATGTTTGACTCGCTGCCCATTTACCGTGAATCTGCTTCCATCGTTTGATCTTTTTAGCTCAATTGCCCCATGGTTGAATACCTTAGTTATAGTGAAAGGGCCGGTCCATCTAGATTTGAGCTTTCCGGGCATCAATTTTAGTCGCGAGGAGAAGACCAGCACTTGTTGTCCCTCCTCAAATGAGCGTTGGAGGATGAATTTGTCATGATATAGTTTGGTCCTCGCCTTGTAGTCCGTTTGCCCTTCATAGGCTTCAAGCCGCAATTCTTCAAGCTCACATAGATTAAGTTTCCTATCCAGTCCGGCAGCCCTTAAATCGGGATTGCAATGCTTGAGTGCCCAATAAGCTTTATGTTCTACTTCCACCGGAAGATGGCATGCCTTCTGATGAGCCGTATTTATACAACTCATCGAGTCATTAATTCCCACCAATTCCTGCACTTTATTATACGAATAGTTACTTTTTAGTATTGTTTCGTGTTTCAGGTGATTTGGAAGCTCTAGGAGGAATCGCACTCAAAAGGCGGCTTTTGAAGCCTAAAACATCACAAGGAATTATGGACCGGCTTATCAGCATTTGACAAAGTTTGGTGCGGAAAGAAATGAAGACCGAAGCACTTTGGAACTTTCAGCAGTGCAATTCGCGGACGTCTTCACCATTTAGGGCGCGGATGTCTTGTGCTTTATGAAGGAAGTACAAGAGGCGTCCGCGGATGACGTCAGATCTCGGCCCGTCTTTTGGCGTCACATCCGTCCAGCCCAAGTCACATCTAGGGCAAAATTACAAGCTAGGGTTTTGGAACGTTCAGGAAGGATATAGATGGCTTGAAGATAAAGCAAGATTATTATGGGAATATTTCCATAATTATCTTGTGCTTATTTTGGGAACTATAGGGTTTTTAAAACTCTATATAAGGAGGAGCATTCAAGGCATAATACTCGTCCCCCACAAGCTCTACTCGAGTTCTCCTCTCATACACGGCCAAGCCCTTGCTCCGCCACTCTCTCCTCCGTGCACCGCCATCTGCTCCGCCATCTGCTCCGCCCAACTCAGCCTTGCACGGCCAGCACTCGTCCAAACTCGGTTCCTTCATTCTACTCGGTTTTTTGTGAAGCATCTCTTGTCCTTTTATTTTCTGCATTATTTCCATGGCTATGTGTAACTAAATTCTCTATTCGGATTAGGGTTTTATACATTGTGACGATGTTTTTGAGACTTGGTTCTTAATGCTATATTCTATGTTTTACTGATTCTCGTACATGAATTCCATGAAATATTGCTAGACTAGACGTATACTTTGTCGTGAAACATAGTTGCGCATATTTCTATATTAATCATCTATCTAATACTTTGCCGTTTAGATAGGTAGTACGTCTAGGTTAAATAACACCTTTGTCGGGTTATTAAACTTAGGGGAATTAGGTCGTGGCGTAACACCTTTGTCGGGTTACTTGGGAAGTCACCTTTGTCGGGACAACCACACTCAAAACACGAATTAGATACTTAGAAAGTCTATGATAAAACAAGTCACAATCAAACTCTAATCTGAATATTTCTCTCTGATATTTACATCCTAGCTATTTTCGTGACTTACAGTTGTTTCCTAATCCATACTTTCACCCAATTGCCTTTTCTTTCCTATTTAAGAACAAAGTAGTAACCAATCTAGATCTCTAGGGTTCGACCCTTGCTTGCCACTACACTAGTCTTTCGCAAGGAATTATAAATTTAAATTTGCAGGTCACACGACGCCTGTCAAATTTTGGCGCCGTTGCCGGGGAGCTACGCACGTCTGCAGGATTTGAGCTACCAGTGTCCGATTTCAGCCCATAATACCTTATTCTGAGCGGAACGACGAGGAGATCAAAAATCACCAGCATTCGCTCGTGTCGTACGGTGTTTTTCGGCCATCGGAGATCGTTTAGTATTTTATTTTGAATTTTTTAGTGTTTTTAGAAATTTTCAAATTTTTTCGTTTCTTTCCTTTTTTCGTTTATTTTAGTTACTTCTTGCTATTCGGTGATTTCCTAATTCGTTATTTTCAACTATCTTGATTTCGTTTTCCGATTCTTCGATTTCCAATTTCTAGCTTTTAGAGGATCCTGTCACCAAGACTTACGAGTCTAAGGAGTGTGGGTTTTAAGTGAGACCGTTGTGACTCCTCCACTCTCCTGGGGATCCTTTGTTGCTAGTCTGTGCTTGCTATTTCGGTGTTTTCTATCTCGGTGCTTGCTATTTCTTGCAACATGTCTCATGTAGGAAGTATAGTCGGTGACAACAGTCAAAATAATGAAGTCGAACAGGTACAGAATGGAGAAATCCGGGGGGCTATCCCGGGACAATTTCAACAACAACAAAACCAACAAAACCAAAACCAACCGCAATATCCATAGTACCCTCAGTATCCGCCACCATATCAGCAGTATCCACCACCACCGTATCCACAGTACCCATAACTGCCATACCCCCAATACCCACCACAGTACCCACCACTACCATACCATCCACAACATCCATACCCACCACCTCAGAGACCCCCACGCCAACCAGTAGTCAGAGACGATGAGGAGGACGAAGATGAAGGACCTACCATGGGCGAGCTCTCGGTTCCCAATTTCAGAGACAAGACATGGCCTATTTATGAAGGACCGGACCTCGCAGCCATAACAGTCAGCACCTCAGTCGTCCATCATCTACCCAAGTTCTCTGGAACCAAGGGAGAGTCTGCTACATCTCACCTGACACGTTATCACGGGTTATGCTTAAACCTGAAACCACACGGAGCCGACGTCGAAATTTTC
The DNA here is from genome assembly GCA_033675215.1 of Rhodiola kirilowii. Taxonomy (NCBI): domain Eukaryota; kingdom Viridiplantae; phylum Streptophyta; class Magnoliopsida; order Saxifragales; family Crassulaceae; genus Rhodiola; species Rhodiola kirilowii. The sequence goes on from CM066199.1 coordinate 23,716,314, forward strand.
AAGCTGAAGACGTTCTACTTCTCACTTACAGACGCTGCCGCAGATTGGTTTCTATCCTTGCACCCCGACAGTATCTACACATGGGACCAGATGCAAAAGCAATTCGTCAGCAAATACTATCCAGCTGGGCATGCAGCGCAAGTCCGGAAGCAGTTGCAAGAGCTCAAGCAAGGCCCAAATGAGACTATGTACGAGTATGTGGAGAAGTTCCTGGCCTTGGAAAAGAGTTGCTGCAACCTCGAGCTCCCAGAGAAAGTCATCATCGAGTATATGCTAGATGGATTGCGCAGGCTAGAAAGGAAGCTATTGGAAGCCTCAGCTGGAGGTAATCTCATGAACCTGACGCCAGCCAGAGTAAAGCAGAAGATCATATCAGTGGCAGAAAGTGAGCGCTTCCAGGATGAGTTAACAAAAGAAGACGAGTATGCCAGAACAAAGAACGTGTCAACGGTTGAGCCCTCAATCAGTGCTATGGCCGCAGAAATGAAGGAAATGAGGGAGCTGATGAAGCATGTGGTCCGAAGGCAACCAGTCCAGGTCAAGCCATGTGAGTTCTGTACAGCTACAGATCACAAAACAGACGAGTGCCCGACCTTACAAGAAGACGTCCAGGCTGATATCAATGCAGTGGGCAATTATCAGAACTATGGTAACCAGCCAGGGCCAGTCAGACAGTATGGCGCAGCAGCGCCCAATCAAGGGGCCAATGGACAGACCTGGAGGAACAACAATCAGCAACAGCAGCCAGCACGACAGAATATACCTCAGCAGACTCAGCAGCCCTACCAACACCCACATCATCAGTTTCGGCAGAATGCACCTGGGCAGTATCAGCAGAAAGGGCCAAACAACCATCAACCGGGCCCGAGCAATCAAAATAAATCCCTGGAGGACAGGATGAAGGAGATGATGGCTAGCAACCAGCAGATCAATACAACCTTGAACCAGTACATGGCCAAAACCGACGGGGCAATAACCAACCTACAGAAGCAGATGTCCCAGATGGCCACAATAGTCTCAAGGCTCGGAGGCAACACGGGACGACTTCCCTCACAGACAGTTCGAAATCCAAGAGGGAACGTCAGCCAAGTGGAGGTGATAAATGTGGATGCAGCATTCGAGGAGACCACCAAACCAACAAAGGAAGAACCGGCCCTTGCAGCCAAGGACGCCGACACTCACGGTTTCTCTTATGCTACGCAGGTAGTTGCTCCGGAAAGCCATGTGACCAAGAAAACTGAACCAGAGATGAGCTTGGTGGTGAGGCCTACACAGAACAACCAGATGATGAGGCATGCACCCACTGCGAGCCATGAGACACCTTCGGGAAAGAGTAAGGACCTAGGGGCCTTCACGGTCACCTGTGGTATCGGTAAGACCCAAATACCTCACTGCTTAATAGACTTGGGTGCTGCCATCAATGTCATGCCTTACTCTATTTATTGCTCGCTGGGTCTTGGCCCACTAAAACCGCCTAGGCTGTCTATAGAATTAGGGGATAAGTCTTGTGTTCGCCCTACTGGATTGCTTGAAGATCTAACCCTCCGAGTAGGAGATCTTGCTGTGCCTGGAGATTTCTATGTCTTGCAGATGGAAAAATCCAGAAAAGGCGAACCACCAGGGCTCATTTTGGGACGGCCATTCCTCTACACCACCAAGACCCGGATTGACATGGGCATAGGCTTACTGTCATTATCATTCGGTGGGAAGGAAGCAGACTTCTATGTCTACGAGGATGACGATCGTCCATGCACAAGGAAACCGCCAGACATTGTGCACACATCAGAGTACGATACCCTAGTTCCAGACCCTCCAAAACAGGCTATACAGACTACTAGGCCAGCAGCTATGGCCGAGATACCCTCATCCTCTCTGGGGTATGTGAAGAAGAAACGGTCTGAACATTGGAGAGCAGAGCCGAGTGAACAGCTGGATGAGCATTATGGGCAAACTGAAGGAGAAGCTGAGAAGAAGTATGACCTCACACGCCCATGGGATCCTAACTTTTGACACTTAGAGGAGGTACTGTCGAGCCAACGACGTTAAACAAAGGCGCTCGCAGGGTGGCAGCCCTGCACGGTTTGCATTTCTTTTACATTTTAGTTTATTTACTTATTATGTTTGTTTTGAGTCATCATTATCACATTGTACCTTAGAAAGGAATTGGTTTCATTTTGTAGGGACTGGACCAGGCCGACCGAAAAAACAAGTACGGGGCTACGCATTTTGCCTGCTGCGCTATGCATTTTAGCCCGGACTTGCTTCGTTCCAATATCAGACTGTATGCGACATGAGTAGTTCACACCTCGAATAAGTTGTGTCAAGAAACATGAGAGTTTAAAGATTCTGTCACAAAGACTTACGAGTCTAAGGAGGTTGGGTTTTAAGTGAGACCGCTGTGACTCCTCCAACCTCCTGGGAATCTTTTATTCGTCTTAATGTCATTGGCGCAGACCTTTCAGTGTGCAACGAACTCACGTTGCGACACAAGCTTTGATGGGGCTCTCTTTGAGGACTCATAGGAGAATAATCAGCCATTCCTGGTCGTCACACATCACACGAGGGGAGTCCCGTTCTACCTCTTCCCTTTCCTTTTATTTATGGCATGCATTGTGAGTCTTGATTTAAGTCGTACCGTGAGGACACGGCTTATTTCAAAAGTGTGGGGTGGGAGAGTCAGTATTGAGTCAGCACGTCTATTTCCTGCACACTGCACAGAGTCATCACGTTTTGAGTCATTTTTTTAAATTTTTGTACATGATACTTCACTATTTCCTAGACTTGCAGTATTGGATAATGATTAGGTGAAATAGATAGAGCCGATTACATGCATGTCTTTGGTGAAAATTGATTTGTGCGACTAACGTGTGATTTTAAAATTTTTGCGTGCCTTTGTTAGTTGAGATAAACAGGGATGTGGAGTTGATAGAAATGCCCTAGAGAGACTTGACAGATCATTCAAAGACCGAACTCAGATATATGGTTATGTGGAGTTTGTGGAGGCTAGCACTTCGAGGCAACATAGTACGAGTCTGCTCCACCACTGCGGTAACCTTTGCGGTTGGTCGGGACGGGAATACATCACACCGTCCAAGCTCTAGTCCGAGTAGCTGGGAAAATAGGCAAGCGCCCCTTGACTTGACCAGTGTCAAAAGGGCAAGGATGAGTGAGAGCAAGAAGGTTCCTAGTCCAAGTAGCCGGGAAAATAGACAAGCGACCCTTGGCTTGACTCGCATCGAAAGGAAAGGGAATCACGGTTCGAGCAAGTCACAATCCGCACTACAAAGCAACAATCCACCATCGTTGTGATAGTCCACACGAAATCAAGTGAAAGCATCATTGAAATATCAGATCCGATGACACTATAGCTGGCCGAAAAGCACTCAAACACTTTGAAGCTCGAATCAATCACGTGCAAGAAAAAGCAGCAAGCATAACCATATAGCAGCGAGTTCGAGTCCGAGAATGCAGTTCATGGGTCTCTAGAAGGGCTACCTCCCGATACATCCGAATTGATTTGTATCTCGTCCCAAAGGTAACACGTATCTTTAACCCATGTTTTCGCACAAAGACATTAGTAACGAGCATGCATAGAAGGTGGGATCTATAGTAGCCGAGTCATAACCATGTAGCCTGTCTAGGATGACCGAAGCATTTTGGTGTTACATTAGTTCGTTCCTCCTTTGATCTAGTTCTTGTTCGGGATGAACAAGTTTAAGTGTGGGGTGGTTTGATGAGCCGTATTTATACAACTCATCGAGTCATTAATTCCCACCAATTCCTGCACTTTATTATACGAACAGTTACTTTTTAGTATTGTTTCGTGTTTCAGGTGATTTGGAAGCTCTAGGAGGAATCGCACTCAAAAGGCGGCTTTTGAAGCCTAAAACATCACAAGGAATTATGGACCGGCTTATCAGCATTTGACAAAGTTTGGCGCGGAAAGAAATGAAGACCGAAGCACTTTGGAACTTTCAACAGTGCAATTCGCGGACGTCTTCACCATTTAGGGCGCGGAGGTTTTGTGCTTTATGATAATTCTAGAGACGTCCGCGGGAAGGAAATACAAGAGGCGTCCGCGGATGACGTCAGATCTCGGCCCGTCTTTTGGCGTCACATCCGTCCAGCCCAAGTCACATCTAGGACAAAATTACATGCTAGGGTTTTGGAACGTTCAGGAAGGATCTAGATGGCTTGAAGATAAAGCAAGATTATTATGGGAATATTTTCATAATTATCTTGTGCTTATTTTGGGAACTTTAGGGTTTTCAAAACTCTATATAAGGAGGAGCATTCAAGGCATAATACTCGTCCCACAAGCTCTACTCGTGTTCTCCTCTCATACACGGCCAAGCCCTTGCTCCGCCACTCTCTCCTCCGTGCGCCGGCATCTGCTCCGCCCAACTCAGCCTTACACGGACGTGACTCGGCCAGCACTCGTCCAAACTCGGTTCCTTCATTCTACTCGGTTGTTTGTGAAGCATCTCTTGTCCTTTTATTTTCTACATTATTTCCATGGCTATGTGTAACTAAATTCTCTATTCGGATTAGGGTTTTATACATTGTGACGATGTTTTTGAGACTTGGTTCTTAATGCTATATTCTATGTTTTACTGATTCTCGTACATGAATTCCATGAAATATTGCTAGACTAGACGTATACTTTGTCGTGAAACCTAGTTGCGCATGTTTCTATATTAATCATCTATCTAATACTTTGCCGTTTAGATAGGTAGTACGTCTAGGTTAAATAACACCTTTGTCGGGTTATTAAACTTAGGGGAATTAGGTCGTGACGTAACACCTTTGTCGGGTTACTTGGGAAGTCACCTTTCACCCAATTGCCTTTTCTTTCCTATTTAAGAACAAAGTAGTAACCAATCTAGCTCTCTAGGGTTCGACCCTTGCTTGCCACTACACTAGTCTTTCGCAAGGAATTATAAATTTAAATTTGCAGGTTACACGACGCCTGTCAAATTTTGGCGCCGTTGCCGGGGAGCTACGCACGTCTGCAGGATTTGAGCTACCAGTGTCCGATTTCAGCCCATAATACCTTATTCTGAGCGGAACGACGAGGAGATCAGAAATCACCAGCATTCGCTTGTGACGTACGGTGTTTTTCGGCCATCGAAGATCGTTTAGTATTTTATTTTGAATTTTTTAGTGTTTTTAGAAATTTTCAAATTTTTTCGTTTCTTTCCTTTTTTCGTTCATTTTAGTTACTTCTTGCTATTCGGTGATTTCCTAATTCGTTATTTTCAACTGTCTCGATTTCATTTTCCGATTCTTCGATTTCCAATTTCTAGCTTTTAGAGGATCCTGTCACCAAGACTTACGAGTCTAAGGAGTGTGGGTTTTAAGTGAGACCGTTGTGACTCCTCCACTCTCCTGGGGATCCTTTGTTGCTAGTCTGTGCTTGCTATTTCGGTGTTTTCTATCTCGGTGCTTGCTATTTCTTGCAACATGTCTCATGCAGGAAGTATAGTCGGTGACAACAGTCAAAATAATGAAGTCGAACAGGTACAGAATGGAGAAATCCGGGGGGCTATCACGGGACAATTTCAACAACAACAAAACCAACAAAACCAAAACCAACCGCAATATCCACAGTACCCTCAGTATCCGCCACCATATCAGCAGTATCCACCACCACCGTATCCACAGTACCCACAACCGCCATACCCCCAATACCCACCACAGTACCCACCACTACCATACCATCCACAACATCCATACCCACCACCTCAGAGACCCCCACGTCAACCAGTAGTCAGAGACGATGAGGAGGACGAAGATGAAGGACCTACCATGGGCGAGCTCTCGGTTCCCAATTTCAGAGACAAGACATGGCCTATTTATGAAGGACCGGACCTCGCAGCCATAACAGTCAACACCTCAGTCGTCCATCATCTACCCAAGTTCTCTGGAACCAAGGGAGAGTCTGCTACATCTCACCTGACACGTTATCACGGGTTATGCTTAAACCTGAAACCACACGGAGCCGACGTCAAAATTTTCAAGCTGAAGGCGTTCTACTTCTCACTTACAGACGCTGCCGCAGATTGGATTCTATCCTTGCCCCCCGATAGTATCTACACATGGGACCAGATGCAAAAGTAATTCGTCAGCAAATACTATCCAGCTGGGCGTGCAGCGCAAGTCTGGAAGCAGTTGCAAGAGCTCAAGCAAGGCCCAAATGAGACTATGTACGAGTATGTGGAGAAGTTCCTGGCCTTGGAAAAGAGTTGCTGCAACCTCGAGCTCCCAGAGAAAGTCATCGTCGAGTATATGCTAGATGGACTGCGCAGGCTAGAAAGGAAGCTATTGGAAGCCTCAGCTGGAGGTAATCTCATGAACCTGGCGCCAGCCAGAGTAAAGCAAAAGATCATATCAGTGGCAGAAAGTGAGCGCTTCCAAGATGAGTCAACAAAAGAAGACGAGTATGCCCGAACAAAGAACGTGTCAACGGTTGAGCCCTCAATCAGTGTTATGGCCGCAGAAATGAAGGAAATGAGGGAGCTGATGAAGCATGTGGTCCGAAGGCAACCGGTCCAGGTCAAGCCATGTGAGTTCTGTACAGCTACAGATCACAAGACAGACGAGTGCCTGACCTTACAAGAAGACGTCCAGGCTGATATCAATGTCGTGGGCAATTATTAGAACTATGGTAACCAGCCAAGGCCAGTCAGACAGTATGGCGCAGCAGCGCCCAATCAAGGGGCCAATGGACAGACCTGGAGGAACAACAATCAGCAACAGCAGCCAGCATGACAGAATATACCTCAGCAGACTCAGCAGCCCTACCAACACCCACATCATCAGTTTCGGCAGAATGCACCTGGGCAGTATCAGCAAAAAGGGCCGAACAACCATCAACCGGGCCCGAGCAATCAAAATAAATCCCTGGAGGACATGATGAAGGAGATGATGGCTTGCAACCAGCAGATCAATACAATCTTGAACCAGTACATGGCCAAAACCGACGGGTCAATAACCGACCTACAGAAGCAGATGTCCCAGATAGCCACAACAGTCTCAAGGCTCGAAGGCAACACGGGACGACTTCCCTCACAGACAATTCACAATCCAAGAGGGAACGTCAGCCAAGTGGAGGTGATAAATGTGGATGCAGCATTCGAGGAGACCACCGAACCAACAAAGGAAGAACCGGCCCTTGCAGCCAAGGACGCCGACACTCACGGTTTCTCTTATGCTATGCAGGTAGTTGCCCCGGAAAGCCATGTGACCAAGAAAACTGAACCAGAGATGAGCTTGGTGGTGAGGCCTACACAGAACAACCAGATGATGAGGCATGCACCCACTGCGAGCCATGAGACACCTTCGGGAAAGAGTAAGGACCCAGGGGCCTTCACGGTCACCTGTGGTATCGGTAAGACCCAAATACCTCACTGCTTAATAGACTTGGGTGCTGCCATCAATGTCATGCCTTACTCTATTTATTGCTCGCTGGGTCTTGGCCCACTGAAACCGCCTAGGCTGTCTATAGAATTAAGGGATAAGTCTTGTGTTCGCCCTACTAGATTGCTTGAAGATCTAACCCTCCGAGTAGGAGATCTTGCTGTGCCTGGAGATTTCTATGTCTTGCAGATGGAAAAATCCAGAAAAGGCGAACCACCAGGGCTCATTTTAAGACGGCCATTCCTCTACACCACCATGACCCGGATTGACATGGGCATAGGCTTACTGTCATTATCTTTCGGTGGGAAGGAAGCAGACTTCTATGTCTACGAGGATGATGATCGTCCATGCACAAGGAAACCGCCAGACATTGTGCACACATCAGAGTACGATACCCTAGTTCCAGACCCACCAAAATAGGCTATACAGACTACTAGGCCAGCAGCTATGGCCGAGATACCCTCATCCTCTCGGGGGTATGTGAAGAAGAAACGGTCTGAACATTGGAAAGCAGAGCCGAGTGAACAGCTGGATGAGCATTATGGGCGAACTGAGGAGAAGCTGAGAAGAAGTATGACCTCACACGCCCATGGGATCCTAACTTGTGACACTTAGAGGAGGTACTGTCGAGCCAACGACGTTAAACAAAGGCGCTCGCAGGGTGGCAGCCCTGCACGGTTTGCATTTCTTTTACATTTTATTTTATTTACTTATTATGTTTGTTTTGAGTCATCATTATCACATTGTACCTTTGAAAGGAATTGGTTTCATTTTGTAGGGACTGGACCAGGCCGACCGAAAAAACAAGTACGGGGCTACGCATTTTGCCTGCTGCGCTATGCATTTTAGCCCGGACTTGCTTCGCTCCAATATCAGACTGTATCCGACATGAGTAGTTCACACCTCGAATAAGTTGTGTCAAGAAACATGAGCGTTTAAAGATTCTGTCACAAAGACTTACGAGTCTAAGGAGGTTGGGTTTTAAGTGAGACCGCTGTGACTCCTCCAACCTCCTCGGAATCTTTTATTCGTCTTAATGTCATTGACGCAGACCTTTCAGTGTGCAACGAACTCACGTTGCGACACAAGCTTCGATGGGGCTCTCTTTGAGGACTCATAGGAGAATAATCAGCCATTCCTGGTCGTCACACATCACACGAGGGGAGTCCCGTTCTACCTCTTCCCTTTCCTTTTATTTATGGCATGCATTGTGAGTCTTGATTTAAGTCATACCGTGAGGACACGGCTTATTTCAAAAGTGTGGGGTGGGAGAGTCAGTATTGAGTCAGCACATCTATTTCCTGCGCCCTGCACAGAGTCAGCACGTTTTGAGTCATTTTTTTAAATTTTTGTACATGATACTTCACTATTTCCTAGACTTGCAGTATTGGATAATGATTAGGTGAAATAGATAGAGCCGATTACATGCATGTCTTTGGTGAAAATTGATTTGTGCGACTAACGTGTGATTTTAAAATTTTTGCGTGCCTTTGTTAGTTGAGATAAACAGGGATGTGGAGTTTATAGAAATGCCCTAGAGAGACTTGACAGATCATTCAAAGACCGAACTCAGATATATGGTTATGTGGAGTTTGTGGAGGCTAGCACTTCGAGGCAACATAGTACGAGTCTGCTCCACCACTGCGGTAACCTTTGCGGTTGGTCGGGACTGGAATACATCACACCGTCCAAGCTCTAGTCCGAGTAGCCGGGAAAATAGGTAAGCGACCCTTGACTTGACCCGTGTCAAAAGGACAAGGATGAGTGAGAGCAAGAAGGTTCCTAGTCCAAGTAGCCGGGAAAATAGACAAGCAACCCTTGGCTTGACTCGCGTCGAAAGGAAAAGGAATCACGGTTCGAGCAAGTCACAATCCGCACTACAAAGCAACAATCCACCATCATTGTGATAGTCCACACGAAATCAAGTGAAAGCATCATTGAAATATCAGATCCGATGACACTATAGCTGGCCGAAAAGAACTCAAACACTTTGAAGCTCGAATCAATCACGTGCAAGAAAAAGCAGCAAGCATAACCATATAGCAGCGAGTTCGAGTCCGAGAATGCAGTTCATGGGTCTATAGAAGGGCTACCTCCCGATACATCCGAATTGATTTGCATCTCGGCCCAAAGGTAACACGTATCTTTAACCCATGTTTTCGCACAAAGAAATTAGTAACGAGCATGCATAGAAGGTGGGATCTATAGTAGCCGAGTCATAACCATGTAGCCTGTCTAGGATGACCGAAGCATTGTGGTGTTACATTAGTTCGTTCCTCCTTTGATCTAGTTCTTGTTCGGGACGAACAAGTTTAAGTGTGGGGTGGTTTGATGAGCCGTATTTATACAACTCATCGAGTCATTAATTCCCACCAATTCCTGCACTTTATTATACGAACAGTTCCTTTTTAGTATTGTTTCGTGTTTCAGGTGATTTGGAAGCTCTAGGAGGAATCGCACTCAAAAGGCGGCTTTTGAAGCCTAAAACATCACAAGGAATTATGGACCGGCTTATCAGCATTTGACGAAGTTTGGCGCGGAAAGAAATGAAGACCGAAGCACTTTGGAACTTTCAGCAGTGCAATTCGCGGACGTCTTCACCATTTAGGGCGCGGAGGTCTTGTGCTTTATGATAATTCTAGAGACGTCCGCAGGAAGGAAATACAAGAGGCGTCCGCGGATGACGTCAGATCTCGGCCCGTCTTTTGGCGTCACATCCGTCCAGCCCAAGTCACATCTAGGGCAAAATTACAAGCTAGGGTTTTGGAACGTTCTGGAAGGATCTAGATGGCTTGAAGATAAAACAAGATTATTATGGAAATATTTCCATAATTATCTTGTGCTTATTTTGGGAACTTTAGGGTTTTCAAAACTCTATATAAGGAGGAGCATTCAAGGCATAATACTCGTCCCACAAGCTCTACTCGAGTTCTCCTCTCATACACGGCCAAGCCCTTGCTCCGCCACTCTCTCCTCCGTGCGCCGCCATCTGCTCCGCCCAACTCAGCCTTGCACGGCCGTGACTCGGCCAACACTCGTCCAAACTCGGTTCCTTCATTCTACTCGGTTTTTTGTGATGCATCTCTTGTCCTTTTATTTTCTGCATTATTTCCATGGCTATGTGTAACTAAATTCTCTATTCGGATTAGGGTTTTATACATTGTGACGATGTTTTTGAGACTTGGTTCTTAATGCTATATTCTATGTTTTACTGATTCTCGTACATGAATTCCATGAAATATTGCTAGACTAGACGTATACTTTGTCGTGAAACCTAGTTGCGCATATTTCTATATTAATCATCTATCTAATACTTTGCCGTTTAGATAGGTAGTACTTCTAGGTTAAATAACACCTTTGTCGGGTTATTAAACTTAGGAGAATTAGGTCGTGGCGTAACACCTTTGTCGGGTTACTTGGGAAGTCACCTTTGTCGGGACAACCACACTCAAAACATGAATTAGATACTTAGAAAGTCTATGATAAAACAAGTCACAATCAAACCCTAATCTGAATATTTCTCTCTGATATTTACATCCTAGCTATTTTCGTGACTTACAGTTGTTTCCTAATCCATACTTTCACCCAATTGCCTTTTCTTTCCTATTTAAGAACAAAGTAGTAACCAATCTAGCTCTCTAGGGTTCGACCCTTGCTTGCCACTACACTAGTCTTTCGCAAGGAATTATCAATTTAAATTTGCAGGTCACACGACGCCTGTCACCTTCCCATAAACAAGCCGAAAGGGGGAGGTTCCTATTGGAGTCTTGTATGCCGTCCGATAAGCCCAAAGAGCTTCATCTAGCCTCTGACTCCAATCCTTCCAGCCTGGCTTTACCATTTTTTCTAAAATTCCTTTAATTTCGCGGTTGGAGATCTCCGCTTGACCATTGGATTGTGGATGATGTGATGTGGATGTCCGGTGGTGGACATGGTAGCGTTTTAAGGTAGCAGCCATCATGCGGTTACAGAAATGAGTTCCTTGGTCGCTTATTATGGCCTTGGGTACCCCGTATCTACAAAACAGGTTAGTGCGCAAAAATTCTATGACAGTCTTTGCATTGTCACACCTTGTGGCCTTGGCTTCTACCCATTTTGACACATAATCTACAGCAACTAAAATGTAAGTATACCCGCGTGAAGCTGGGAATGGTCCCATAAAATCAAGACCCCAAATGTCAAAAACATCGTTGACTAATATGGGTACTTGAGGCATTTCACTTCTAGCTGACACATTTCCTACTCTTTGACACTTATCGCATTTTTTACACTTTTCACAAGCATCTCTAAATATGCTTGGCCAGAAAAAGCCACTATCTAAGATTTTTCTAGCGGTTCTCCTAGGCCCGAAGTGTCCTCCACATGCAAACTCATGGCAAAAGCTAATAACAGAAGCTACTTCATTATCGGGGATGCATCCCCTAAGTATTTGATCTGCTCCTATTTTCCATAAATAAGGATCATCCCATAAGTAATATCTAGCGTCATGCCTAAGTCTCATGCATTGTGCTTTAGTAAAAGAGGGAGGAAATATACCTCCTACAAGATAGTTGACGATTGACGCGTACCATGGCACCTTGGTTGAGACTGCATAGAGATGTTCGTCTGGGAATGACTCAGTTATGTGTCCTTCTTCTTCCTTTCGGACAATCCTACTGAGGTGGTCGGCCACAGTATTCTCGATCCCTTTTTTGTCCCTTATTTCCACATCGAACTCTTGCAGTAGTAATATCCACCGAATGAGCCTTGGTTTGGCCTCTTTCTTCTTCATCAGGTAACGGATGGCAGCATGGTCAGAATAGACTACCACTTTTGCTCCAAGCAAATAGGTTCAGAATTTTTCCAGAGCGAATACCACTGCCAAGAGTTCCTTTTCGGTGGTGGAGTAGTTTCTTTGGGCAGGATCTAGGGTTCGTGAGGCGTAGTAGATCACACCGGCCTTCTTATCAATCTTTTTGGCTGAGAACTGCTCCTACAGCAAAGTCGCTTGCATCGCACATGATTTCAAATGGTTTTTTCCAATCCAGAGTTTGGATGATGGGTGTGCTAGTGAGGGCCTTTTTGAGCTCATTAAAGGCTTCTTTGCATGCATTGGTGAATTCAAAAGGAACTTCTTTCTGGAGAAGAGTGGATAGAGGCAACGCCTTTTTGGAGAAGTCCTTGATGAATCGTCGGTAGAATCCCGCATGTCCGAGGAAGGATTGGATGTCTCGGACAGTGGAGGGATATGGTAGAGTCATCAGGTCTATTTTAGATTTATCCACCTCTATGCCTACTTGGGAGACGATGTGTCCTAAGACTACCCCATGAGTTACCATGAAGTGGCATTTCTCATAATTGAGCACTAGGTTCATTGAGACACATCGTGCCAGAACCGTGCTCAAGTTATCTAGGCAAGCGTCGAATGTATTGCCATAGATGGTGAAGTCGTCCATGAAGACTTCAATGAATTCCCCGATCATGTCTGAGAAGATGCTGGTTACTACGCTTTGAAAAGTTCCCGGGGCATTGCATAAGCCGAACGACATTCTTCTAAAGGCGAATGTACCGAATGGGCAGGTGAATGTAGTCTTCTCTTGGTCCTCAGGTGCTATAGGGATCTGGTTGTATCCTGAGAACCCGTCCAAGAAGCAGAAATATGGCTTGCCTGCCAGTCGGTCCAGCATTTGATCAATGAATGGTAGGGGAAAATGGTCTTTTCTTGTGACGGCGTTTAGTTTCCTGTAGTCGATGCACATTCTCCAGCCATTTTTGATCCTTGTTGTTACCATATTTCCTTCGGCATTTTCCTCGACTGTGATCCCACTTTTCTTTGGGACCACGTGGACAGGACTCACCCATTGGCTATTTGATATGCGATAGATAACGTCCGCATCTAGTAGCTTTTGTATTTCCTTTTGGATGATCTCCATCATGATTGGGTTGAGTCTTTGTTGAGGTTCTCTTGATGGCTTTGCACCGTCCCAAGTAGAATACGGTGCATGCATACAGCCGGGCTGACTCCTCTCAAGTCGGCCAGAGTCCAGCCAATAGCCAACTTGTGTTGTTTTAGTACTTTTATTAAACTTTGTTCCTGGCCTGTTTCCAAGCCACTCTTGATGATTACTGGAAGTGTGTCATTATCCCCTAGGAAGGCGTACTTCAGATGTCCAGGCAGGGGCTTTAATTCTATTTTGGGGGTGTGCATCACCGAGGGCAGAAAAGTATTTGATTTGAATAATTTTACCTCGTTGACTTCATATTCTGGTGTGAGAGGCTTCGAGATTGTTAAGTGGGCCACCGTTTCATGCAATTCTTCGGTTAATTCGTATGAGCCTTCGGCTCCATCGAGTATGGCTTCTAAGGGGTCTGCTCTTGATTCTGTTTGAATTTCATGGACCAGGTCGTCCAAGGCATCGAGAGCGTGTACTTCTTCGAATTCTAAAGGGTGCTTCATTGCTTGGAATATGTCAAAGATGAAGACTTCTCCTTCTACTTCCATTGAGAGCATTCCACTTCCACAGTCTATCTTCATTTTTGATGTTTTTAGAAATGGACGGCCAAGAAGGATGGGTGCATGATCTGTAGGCCCGCCATTCTCCATTTTTAAGACGTAGAAGTCTACTGGAAATACTAATTTGCCTACTTGAACCAGGACGTCTTCTATTTTGCCCTCGGGTTGTTTGCATGACCGATCTGCTAGTTGAATAGTGAGACCGGTGGGTTTGAGGGGCCCAATCTTAAGACATGAGTAGATAGAGAAGGGAAGAACATTGATTGATGCCCCCAGGTCTAGCATGCAGTTATCGATCCTGATGTTGCCAATTGTGCATGGAATGGTGTAAGTTCCTGGATCTCCACATTTGGGGGGCACTTTTCGTTGTATGACGGCCGATACGTTTTTACTCATCAGCTCTTGATCGCATCTAGTACTCTTCCTTCGGTTGGTGCAAAGTTCTTTTAAAAACTTGGCATATCGAGAAATTTGCTTGATGGCTTCCAAAAGGGGGATGTTGATTTCGACTTTGCTAAACAATTGAAACACGTCCTCATCCATGACATGTGGTTTTTGCACGCGAGCAGGTACTTGAAATGGAAGTGTTGTGCTGATTTTTGGGTTTTGGTTCTGGGCACCGGGCTAGGCCTGTGTTCCTTGGACGTATTCTCCTCTTCTTCGGTTACATCCCGCTCTTCCTCAAATATGTCGTCGTCTTTATCGGTCGCATCATCCTTTAGAGTTTCGAGAGATTCAGGCCTCATTTGCTCTTCTCCTGGCAACCTTAGGCCTTTCTCTTGCTCCAAAGGTTTGTCGACGAGTGTTTTTCCACTCCTAAGAGTTAAGGCATTCACATTCTCCTGCATGATTTGAATGGTTTGTGAAAGGAGTCTGCCGGACTCATTAGCGAGTGTGGATACTGAGGTAACAAGTTGGGAGATTTGTTTGGTCAATTCTGAAATTGCCCCGTCAGTTTTTTCTTGGTGTTGGTGTAGCGAAGTACCCAATTGATTTATGCTTCCGGCGAGCTTCTTCATCGTGTCATCGAGCGACTTGGTTGGTTCTTGCTGATTGTTGTTGTATTCTTGGTATCCTCCTAATGCATTTATTTCTACCGGGTCCCCAACCAGTACTGTTGGACATGCGTCTGTTCCGTGGTCTGTAGAATCACAAAACTCGCAGTGTCTTGCTTGAACTGTCTGCATCCGTAGGAATTGCATCATCATTTCCTTCATTTGTTTCATCTCTTCTGGCATAGAGCTCATCGGTGTTTCTGCCTGTGCTACGTTTTTTGTTCGGAAGAATTCATCTTGACGAGTAGTTTCCTTTCTAAACCGAGCATTTTCAGCAACGTTGGTGATGAGATCCCTTATGCCACTTAATGATAGATTCATTATGGATCCTCCCGCTGAGGCATCCAGGAGCATTTTATCTAACTCGGTTAGTCCATTAATTAGGTATTCGACGATGAGCTTCTCGGGTAGTCCAAGAGTGCAGCACCTTCTCTCTAGGTGGTTGAATTTTTCTAGGTAGTCGTACATGGTTTCGTAAGGTTCCTGCCTAATGTCCTGCAATTGCCTTCTTACTTGTATTGCCTTTGTCGCTGGGCAGTATTTGTCCAAGAACTTCCTTTGCATCTGAACCCATGTTCTGATGCTTCTTGAAGGCAATGAAAGGAACCAATCATTTGCCGAGTCAATGAGGGAAAAATAGAACGCCTTTAACTTGAAGTCGTCTATATTCACTCGACTGGGCTTTAGATTTTGGCAAAAGCCATGTAAGCGTTGGAGATGAGTTGTTGCGGATTCTCTATTAGTTCCTGAGAACTTTGGAAAATTGTGGACCACGGACATGTCGACGATAATGTTTTCTAGTTCAGGGCTCTGGCATATGCACCATGGCTGCGTTTCGAAATCTGGGGCATTGAGTTCTCCCATAGTGGGTGCACGGTAGTTGCCATCCCCATAGTAGTTATCGAAAGCGGGTTCTCGTCTCGGCACTTGTCGAGGTTGAGGGGGTGGTGGATATCTATAGGGTTGTACTGGACCAGCCGCATTTCGGTCCTCGGGTGGTTCTTGGTTTCTTCTGATTGCCTCCCTATCACGAGCTCTTCTGTTTCTGATGAATTGTTCCGGATCGTCCACAAATGGAAGTGGTACCTCATCATTTCGATCGTACAAGTTTATATCGTCATCATCCTGATAGTCATGGTGACTTTCTTCGTGAGACATGGTTGAAGCGCGTATTGATTTAAAGAACTAATCCGACGGCTAATTCCCCGGCAACAGCGCCAATTTTGACGGACGCACAGTCATCATTTGCAAACGTCAAGAATAAATTTATAAGTCCGCTACTCGCGACTTTACTACTGGGTAGCAAGTGGTAAGTAGGGGTCAAACCCAAGGGAATTAGGGGGATACGTTGTTCTTTTAAGGGATTTGTACAGCGAGGGAGCGTGTTTTAAGGTTGATTGAGATTTTAGCGGTTATGACTAAGTGACTTTTTTGGTTGTTTTTGGTTTTGAGTGCGGAAAAGTAAATTACAGAAAAATAAATACTGAAAAGTAAAAAGAAAGACTTACAGTGGGTGATGCGTGATTTGTGAGTCCTCCGGAAGGTGAGTGCAGTTGATTAAGGCAGTTATACTAGGAAAGTAAATACAAGGGGTTTTGTAATTCAAGGGAAGCATTCGGTTTCGGGGGCATTACATCATAGCTTGTTTTATAATTTTAGTAATCCTTCTAAGTATTCAAACGTGCATCAAGGCCATTTCAAGCGCTCGATTTGCCACACTGTCTAGTCTTTTGCAAAAGTGTTCGAAAGTGAATCAAGGCCATTTCAAGCACTCGACTTGCAACACTGTCTTATCTTTTGCAAAAAAACGTAGAGCCCTTGTTCTACTCAGACTAGCACCCCATTTCAAGGTATACTAGCCTATGTGCATCCATTTGGATTGTCTTTTCCGATTTATCCAAATGGTGTTTGAGAGAGATCGAACTCCTCAGATAAGCTTTGCCATTTCAAGCATCAACTTACCCGAGTATGTTCACGAACTTCCACAGAAGAGCTTTGCCATTTCAAGCATCCACTCAACCTTGGAAATTCTGATCTAATATATGGCACATAGAACAAGTTTTGAATACAGAGAAAAAACACTAAAATAGTCTAAAACATTTTATAATACAAGTACGCCCCTTCAACCGAATAAAGAGTTTAGCTACGATTATACATGGAAGAGGATATCATAGCTAAATACTCGGGGGTTTTTGAAAGACAGTAAGAAGAGAGGGGGTGGAATACTCAAGAACCAACAGGAGTATTCCCAATCCTACTGAATACTCAAGAACCAACAGGAGTATTATTTCAAAAACCAAACTTACAAATGCCAAACTTTCTAGAGAGAGAAGTGAATTGTGGATTGTGGGATTGTGGGATTGTGGGATGATACAAATGAGGAGGGGAGGGCTCATATTTATAGCCTTGGATGAGCCATGAGGAGCCAACACTTGGCAAGATGGGAGAGGAGGAGATGGATGTGGAGGAGAGGAGCTCCATATGGCAAGCTCCCATGGAAGCTTCTTGGAAAGCCGCCGGCGGCTTTGGGAAGAGGAGGAGGCGCCCCCCCCCCCCCCCCCCATGTGGCACAAGGGGAGTGGTTTATGTGAGTTTTGTGATGTTTTCACAAAACTATCAGTCCAATTTCGCTCCGGTCTGACTTTGGTTGTTCCTCGGTTGGATTTGTTTTGAGTGATTCCATGTCAGGATCTTGAGATTTCTGCATTCAGCGTCTGATCGTGACCTTGGACTGACTCGTAATATCTTTTCAGCGTAAAATCCCCTCCTTAGCGTGTTTTCTCTCTAGAGTCGAAAATACCCTGTAGATATAAATCGGAACTAACAAGCAAAAGTTAAATAGACCAACAGTCTAATTTAGTGGGTTTTACTGTGTTTTTGATTCGTATAATTATGGTCCATCAAGCAGCGATGGAACATGTTGTGGAGAGTCACCGCACGGGGAAGTAGAAGAGGAGAACGTGACACAATATGTATGAGGGGAGGCGATGAACAGTAGTCGCAGCTGGGAAGCTGGGGAGCGGTGGTGCAACAGGCGGAGGATGCGGTGAAGGAAAGCTCGAGAATGTCGAGCCGTCGAAGAGTCAATAGGAGGTAGGACTTCCGAGGTAGCGAAACTCAGACGGCGGGAGTGAGAACCCATGTTCATTGGAATTCGAAAGCACACATAATGGGAGTGTTACCGAGGGAAGTCGGTGCCTTAGTAGAAGTTAAAGTAAAGGAGGGTAACTAGCGAGACAAAGGAAAGGAGGTGATAGATGACACACGTGGACAGAAGTTTGATGGGTTGCAAAACCACACCAAGGGGAGAGGTCAGCTGTGGGTCAACTGTTAGGACTGGCGACCCAACAAGGGAAGAGAAAACCAAAAATCATGGAGTCGAACAAAACTCGCAGTCTAAGGAAAGTGGTATCACATGGAATGAAAAGAAAGAAGAAAGAGGTGAGCTAGACTGCAGGCTTGCGAAATTTTGAGAAGGAGGGTTTGACGGCTGAGAGGGAAGATGACCTTGCAGGGGGCGAGATGGAGATGTGTGATGTCGAAGTTGTCGAAGTAGAGGAAACGGTGAAGGTCGGGAACCAGCCCCGCCGAGAGCAATGAAGTGTGTAGCGTGGAACCACCGTGGCTTAGGTCGACCGCGGGCAGTTTGAGCATCGATCAACCTAATACGGTCTAATAGACCAACAATATTAGGACTTATTGAAACTAAACTTGAGGTGGGAGAATGGGAAACACTTCGTGTAAAGCTAGGGTACAGTAGCTGTTTCTCCGTTGGCAGAAAGGGTTTAGGGTGAGGAATGGCTCTCCTATGGAATGATGAGGTTGATGTCATGATGCGCTCATATTCAAAGGACATATCGATGCCTATGTTAAAGCAGAGTCACAATTCAGATTGACGCTATTTTATGGAGAGCATAAAGCTAGTAGAAAGGGAGGAGAGCTGGAATTTATTAAGAATACTAAAAGAAGGAGATGAGGACAAGTGGGTAGTGCTAGGGGATTTCAACGAAATCCTATACTCTAATGAGATGAGTGGAAATAGGAAGAGGAAGAGGGATAAGGAGCAGATGAGGAAATTCTGAAAGGCTCTTGTTGACTGTGCATTAAGAGACATAGGCTTCACATGCCCTTGCTTTACGTATTCAAACAGAAGAAAGGGAGGTGAGGAGACTAGAGTAAGATTGGACCGGGTGGTGGCGAACAGAAACTAGATGACGAGCTTTCCAAAGGCTACGACACTAAATGGCTGGGCCCTACACTCAGACCATCGACCATTGATTCTATCTCTAGAGAAAGTAAAGGCCTCTGGCAAAAGAAGATTAATCCCAAGCTTCAGATTTAAACCTATGTGGTTGCGTGATGTGACAGAGCCTTGTCGTGAGGCAATGTGCAAAATAAATTTATAAGTTCGCTACCCGTGACTTCACTATTGGGTAGCAAAGCGGTAAGTAGGGGTCGAACCCAAGGTAATTAGTGGATAGTTGTTCTTTGAGGAAATTTGTACAGAAATTTAAGTGCAATTGGGGTTGATTGTGGTTTTAGTACTGAAAAAGTAAATGACTGAAAGTAAGGAAAGTAAATACAGAACTGAAAGTAAATACTGAAAGTAAATTGCTGGAAAGTAAATGACTGAAAGTAAAGTGCTGAAAGTAAATTGCTGGAAAGTAAATGACTGAAAGTAAAGTGCTGAAAGTAAATTGCTGGAACAGTCGAGTTCAATATCAACCAAACAACATACTTTTGGTTTGTCGCACGCTATATTTCAAGCGCAATACGTGCCAAAGTTATGTTGGATTGATGTTGAAAATGTCTGTAGTAAGCGGAAAGTTAATAACTGAAAGTAAAGTGCGGAAATGTAAAGACTGAAAGTAAGTGCGGAAAGTAAAGTACTGAAAGTAAAGTTAGTTGCGGAAAGTAAAGTACTGAATGTAAAGTTAGTTGCGGAATGTAAAAGTTAGTTGCAAAATGTAAAGTACTGAAAGTAAATGGTACTGAAAGTAAACAGTTGATATTGAGACTGAAAGTAAAATGGCAAGTGATGTTTTGATTGAGAGAAGGATTCGGTTTTAGGGGCCTTGTATTATAGTCCGTTCATCATTGACCTCTAATGATCGTTCTAAGTGTTCAAAGATGTATCAAGGCCATTTCTAGCACTCGACTTGCCACATCGCCTAGTCCTTTTCAAGACATAGAGCACTTGTTCTAGATAGGCTAATTCCTCCTTTCGAAGTATCTTAGCCTATGTGCATCCACTTGATCAATCATTTCCGATCAACCAAGTGGTGTTTAAAAGAGGTTGAACTCCATGGAAAAGCTTTGCTCTTTCGAGCCTCCACTCAACCATGTATGTTCACGAATCCCATGGAAGAGCTTTGCTCTTTCGAGCCTCCACCTAACCATGTATGTTCTAACCTAATATATGGCACATAGAACAAGTTTCAACATAATAGAAGCACTAAGAAAAGGGTCTAAAACGTTTGCATGATACAAGTACACCCCTTCAACCGAATGAAGGGTTTAGCTACGAATATCCATAGAATTTGATACCATAGCTAGTGCTAGAAAAGTAAATGGTTTTGAAAGCAAAGACAAGAAAAGTAAAGGTTTTGGAAAGTAAAATTCAAGAACAACAAGAATACTCAAGAACAAACAAGAGTAAACTCAAGAACACTCAAGAATACTCAAGAACCAACAAGAGTATTCATGATCAAGAGAGAAGGTAGAGCTTTTGATATTGAAAATGCAAGTGTTTTACAAGGATTGTGGGATGGATTCTAGAGAGATTCTCTACCTAAGTTACAAGTGATGTTTTTCAAGGAGGGGAGGGCCTCCTTTTATAGCCAAATGTGGCGGTTTAGAGGTGGTAGTGGAGTGGGATATTTCCTCCCAAAAGCCTTCGATTCTCCCTCAACTCCGGTTAGACTTTGGTTTGCTCTTCGGTTGGACTTGTTTTGTGCCAAAGGGTGGCACATTGAGTGCACATGGGCGGATGAGCTCAAGATGTGCCAAAGGGAAACTATATGAGCTTGGTTGAGCTTTGGGAAAGTCCCTTGAACTTGGTTGAGGTTTGGTTTCAAACCAAAAGATCAACCGATGTGAATAGTATGCCCTAACCGGGAAATAAGTAGTTTGGTTGGAATTTGCCGGATTTTGACCGGAGTAGGGCTAAAATGAACGGAGCAAGGTGGTGGTTGGGTGAGGCATGATTGGAGCATCGCCGGAGGTTGATTGGACCATTGGCCGGAGCTTGGCCGGAATATGGCCGGAGCTGCCGGAATTTTGGCCGGAGGTGATTGGGTGTTGGACCATGGATTTGGAATGTTGAGAAGATTCTAAGACTGATCCATGAAGGATGTTTGGCCAGATTCTGCCCGGAGCATGGTCATGGCCCGGGGTTGAAGTTTTCCTCGGGCCCTTGGTCGACCCGGCCCGGGCGCTGCTCTCGGCGCGGTCCTGGTTTTCTCAGACTCGGCTCTCGACGCTCTCGGATGTGGGTCTCGGCTCTCTTGGCACGGGCGCTCGGCTCTCTCAGCACGGGCCCTGGGCGGGGACCTGGTCTTCTCGGCACTTGGCACTCGGGCTCTCGGCACTCTGGACTTGGTTCCCGGCACTCCCGGCACTTTGGCCCGGCACCTCTCGGCAGGGACCTGAGGTCCTCGGTAATGGGCCTGGGTACCCGGCTGAGCTTTCTCGGTCCTCAACTGGGGTCCTTGGTCCCTGGTTGATTTTTCTCGGTCCCCGACTCGCCCGACTTGACTTGTAATCCATTTTTGGTTTAACCCCCTTTTTAGCTCGTTTCTTCTCTAAACCTCAAAATAGCCTGTACAACAAAAATGGAACTAACAAGTAAACGTTGTTAAGACAAAGTGTCTAATTTGGTGGGTTTAACTGTCTAAATGAATCATATGAATATGTTCCATCAGATCACCCCACACTTATACTTGTTCGTCCCAAACAATGCTATTTGAAAGAGGTGGCACAAAATCCAAGTAAAAAAAACTCTAAATAAGAAGGTGAGAATGTGGGACTAGATTTATCCTATTCATGCAATACTTACTTGTTACCAAACAAAACTGTGTAAATACATAGAAGAAACTTGATACTTGTACCTTCGAGCCGAGATGCAAATTAATTCGGATGATTCGGGAGATAGCCCTTTTCAGGCTCCTGGACTACATTCTCGGGACCGATTCGCACTATATGGTTATCTTGTAGCTTTCTCTAGCACGTGATTTGGTTCGGGTTTCAATGATCTGAGCTCTTTGACTTCTTTTGATGAAGGACAGCTTTTGAAGTGATTTGGTCTTTGGCCTTCGATTTCGAATTTGAGTTTCTTCACTTTTGTTTCGGTTGAAACCTTCACAGAATTTGGCCTTTGGCCTTTGATTTGCTTCTTCGGGCTTTGCTTCTTTTTGATTTGCTTGTCCATTTTCTCAACCTTTTGGGAGGTCCAATCATTTCCCGAGAGCATAAGGAAATACCTCCCCGCTCTTTCTCATCCTCACCATTTCGCGCGGGTCAAGATGAGGGTCGCTCCTCTATTTTCCCGGCTACTAGGACTAGAGTTTGGACGGTTTGATTCCCGTCCCGCCTCTTGCATAAACGCTGCACGGCGGAGATGACTCTGAATCCAATGAAACCCGAAGTGCAGCCTCCACTGACTTCGTAAACCATATAGTGAAATCCAGTCCTTCGAGTGCTTGCCAAGCCTCTCTAGGGCATTTTATGTCAACTCCACATCCCCTATATATCTCAGGACAAAGGGACAAATAAGAAGTTACATCCTCAAGTTTTTACACAGTCGAGATTTCACAAGGTAAATGTTTGAATTTAGATTTATCTTTTTCACATTCTCAAGTTCATATTTTCAAAAAGATAATATTAAGGGAAAAGGAAAAGAAAAGCATGTTAATTAACTATGTGCAAAAGCAGTTCTCACCCCACACTTTTGAACGAAGGCGTGCCTCTCGGCATGACTTAGTTCAAAAGCTAATTGCAAGCAAATATTTACAAGAAAGGAATTGGGTGAGTACGACTTAAGGCAAAAACTAAATGACATAAAATAAAATGACTGAAAAAAATAAAAGTGCCGGGTTACCTCCCGACCAGTGCCTTTGTTTAACGTGGTTGGCTCGACAGTACCTCACTCAAGAGGGATCTGGGTCCCATGGGCGGCTTAGGTCATACTTTTGCGTTGTCAAGTTGACCTCGCCATGGTAGTGTTTGACTCGCTGCCCATTCACATTGAATCGGCTTCCATTCTCCATGCTTTCCAACTCAAGCATCCCATGGTTGAATACCTTAGTCATGGTATAAGGGCCGGTCCATCTTGATTTTAGTTTGCCGGGCATCAACTTCAACCATGAGGAGAAGAGTAGTACTTGTTGTCCTTCCTCAAATGAGCGCCGGAGGATGAATTTGTCATGATACAATTTTGTCCGCGCTTTGTAGTCCGTTTGCCCTTCATAGGCCTCAAGCCGCAACTCCTCAAGTTCACACAGATTAAGCATCCTATCAAGTCCGGCAGCCTTTAAATCTGGATTGCAATGCTTGAGCGCCCAATAGGCTTTTTGTTCTAGTTCCACCGGAAGGTGGCATGCCTTCCCATAAACAAGCCTAAATGGGGAGGTCCCAATTGGCGTCTTGTATGCCGTCCGGTAAGCCCAAAGAGCTTCATCCAACCTTTGACTCCAATCTTTCCTCGCCGGCTTCACCATCTTTTCTAAAATACCCTTGATTTCGCGGTTGGAGATCTCCGCTTGACCATTGCTTTGGGGGTGATATGCCGTGGACGTCCGGTGGTGGGCATGGTAGTGCTTTAAGGTGGCAGCCATCATACGGTTGCAGAAATGAGTTCCTTGGTCGCTGATTATGGCCTTGGGTACTCCGTACCTACAAAATAGGTTATTGCGCAAAAAATCTATGACAGTCTTTGCATCGTCGCACCTTGTGGCCTTAGCCTCTACCCATTTTGACACATAATCTACAGCAACTAGAATGTAAGTATAACCGCATGAAACTGGGAATGGCCCCATGAAATCAATGCCCCAAATGTCGAAAACATCGTTGACCAATATGGGTACTTGAGGCATCTCATTCCTAGCTGACACATTTCCTACTCTTTGACACCTATCACACTTTTTACACTTCTCATATGCATCTCTAAATATACTCGGCCAAAAGAAGCCGCTATCGAGGATTTTCCTAGCGGTTCTCCTAGGCCCGAAGTGTCCTCCACATGCAAACTCATGGCAGAAGCTAATAACAGAAGCTATTTCATTATTGGAGATGCATCTCCTAAGTATTTGATCCGCTCC
This sequence comes from Rhodiola kirilowii, assembly GCA_033675215.1. Lineage (NCBI taxonomy): Eukaryota > Viridiplantae > Streptophyta > Magnoliopsida > Saxifragales > Crassulaceae > Rhodiola > Rhodiola kirilowii. The sequence goes on from CM066199.1 coordinate 23,740,598, forward strand.
TATTTTCCACAAATAAGGATCATCCCATAAGTAATGTCTAGCGTCATACCTAAGTTTCATGCATTGTGCTTTAGTAAAAGAGGGAGGAAATGTACCTCCAACTAGATAGTTGACGATTTGAGCATACCATGGCACTTTTGTTGAGACTGCATAGAGGTGCTCGTCTGGAAATGACTCGGTTATGTGCCCCTCTTCTTCCTCTCGGACAATCCTGCTCAGATAGTCGGCCACTGTATTCTCAATCCCCTTTTTGTCCCTTATCTCCACATCGAATTCTTGCAGTAGCAAGATCCACCGTATGAGCCTTGGCTTGGCCTCCTTCTTCTTCATTAGGTACCGGATGGCAGCATGGTCCGAGAAGACAATTACTTTTGCTCCAAGCAAATAGGATCTGAACTTTTCCAGAGTGAACACTCCCACCAGGAGCTCCTTCTCGGTGGTGGAGTAGTTTCGTTGGGCTGAATCTAGGGTTCTTGAGGCGTAGTAGATCACAACCGCCTTCTTATCAACCTTTTGGCCGAGAACTGCCCCCACAGCAAAGTCGCTTGCGTTGCACATGATTTCAAATGGTTTTTTCCAATCCGGAGTTTGGATGATGGGTGTGCTAGTGAGGGCCTTTTTGAGCTCATCAAAGGCTTCCTTGCATGACTTGGTGAATTCAAAAGGAACTTCTTTTTGGAGAACAGTGAATAGAGGCAATGCCTTTTATGAGAAGTCCTTGATGAATCGTCGGTAGAATCCCGCATGTCCAAGGAATGATTTGATGTCTCGTACCGTGGATGGGTATGGCAGAGTCATGATCAGGTCGATCTTTGCTTTGTCCACTTCCATGCCTTCTTGAGAGACGACATGTCCTAAGACTACTCCGTGTGTTACCATGAAGTGGCACTTCTCATAATTGAGCACAAGGTTCATCGAGACACATCGTGCCAGAACCGTGCTCAAGTTATCTAAGCAAGCGTCGAATGTATTGCCATAGATGGTGAAGTCATCCATGATGACTTCGATGAATATCCCGATCATGTCCGGAAAGATGCTGGTCACCACTCTTTGGAAAGTCCCCGGAGCATTGCATAGACCGAACGACATCCTTCTGAAGACGAATGTGCCGACTGGGCAGGTGAATGTAGTCTTCTCTTGGGCCTCAGGTGTTATAGGGATCTGGTTGTATCCCGAGAACCCGTCCAGGAAGCAAAAGTATGGCTTGCCTGCCAGTCGGTCTAACATTTGATCGATGAATGGCAGGGGAAATGGTCATTCCTTGTGACGGTGTTCAATTTTCTGTAGTCGATGCACATTCTCCAGCCGTTCTTGACCCTTGTTGTCACTATCCTCCCTTTGGCATTTTCCTCAACCGTGATCCCAGTTTTCTTTGGGACCACATGGACAGGGCTTACCCATTGGCTATCCGAGATGGGATAGATAACGACCGCATCTAGTAGCTTCTGTATTTCCTTCTGGACGATCTCCATCATGATTGGGTTGAGTCGTCGCTGAGGTTCTCTTGATGGCTTAGCTCCATCCTCGAGTAAGATGCGATGCATGCATACTGCCGGGCTAACTCCTCTTAAGTCGGCTAGAGTCCATCCAATAGCCAACTTGTGTTGTCTTAGCACTTTTACCAAACGATGCTCCTGATTTGCTTCCAAGCCACTCTTAATGATCACCGGGAGTGTGTTATTTTCCCCTAGGAATGCGTACTTCAGATGCCCGGGCAGGGGCTTCAATTCTATCTTGGGAGCTTGCATCACCGAGGGCAAAAAGGTATTGGTTTTGAATAATTTTACCTCGTTGACTTCATATCCTGGTGTGAGAGGCTCCGAGATTGTTAAATGGGCTAGTGTTTCATGCAAGCCTTCGGCTAATTTGTATGAACTCCCGGCTCCATTGAGTATGACTTCTAAGGGATCTGCTCTTGGTTCTGATTGAACTTCTTGGACCAGGTCGTCCAAAGTGTCGAGAGTGTGCACTTCCTCGAACTCCATGGGATGCTTCATTGCTCGGAATATGTCGAAGTTGAAGACTTCTCCTTCTACTTCCATTAAGAGCATCCCACTCCCGCAGTCTATCTTCATTTTGGAGGTTTTAAGAAATGGTCGAACGAGAAGGATAGGTGCATGGTCTGTTGGCCCGCTATTCTCCATTTTAAGGACGTAGAAGTCTGCTGGAAACACTAATTCTCCTACTTGGACCAAAACATCTTCAATTTTGCCCTCGGGCTGTTTGCACGACCGATCTGCCAGTTGAATAGTGAGACCGGTAGGTTCGAGCGGCCCAATCCTAAGGCATGAGTAGATAGAGAAGGGCAAGACGTTGATTGATGCTCCAAAGTCTAGCATGCAGTTCTCGATCCGGATGTTGCCAATTGTGCATGGAATGGTGTAAGTTCCCGGATCACCGCATTTGGGGGGCACCTTACGTTGCATGACGGCCTACACGTCTTTACTTATCAGCTCTTGATCATTTCTAGTACTCCTCCTCCGGTTGGTGCAAAGCTCCTTTAAAAACATAGCATATCGAGGGATTTGCTTGATGGCTTCCAAGAGAGGGATGTTGATTTCGACTTTGCTAAACAACTCAAATACGTCCTCATCCATGACATGTTGTTTTGGTACTCGGGCTGGCACTGGAAATGGAAGCGCGGCGCTGATCTTGGAGGTGTCAGTTCTGGGCACCGAGCATTCCTTGTACTCCTCGGACGCTTGAACCGGGCTGGCCGCTCGTACTGGCCCAGGCCTGCGTTCCTCGGGCGCGTTCCCTTCTTCCTCGGATGCATTCTCATTTTTCTCGGTTGCGCCCTGCTCAAGAGTTCCGAGAGCCTCGGGCCTCATTTGTTCTTCTCCGGGCAACCTCGGGCTTTTGTCCTCCTCTTGCTCCATGGGTTTATCGACAAGCTTTCTACCACTCCTAAGAATCACGGCATTAACATTTCCCTTCGGGTTTTGAATGTTTTGTGAAGGAAGTCTGCCAGGCTCATTAGTAAGGGCGGACATTGAGGTAGCGAGCTGGGACATTTGCTTCTTCAAGTCTTAAATATCTCCCTTTGTTTCGACTCTGAGTTGATGTATAGAACTAGCGAGCTCCTTTACTACGTCCTCAAGTGACTTGCTAGGACCTTGCTGATTGCTCGGGTTGGCTTGGTATTGGTTCTGTCCCTTCTGTTAATATTGGCCCGCCGGGTACTGGTTTGGTCCCCTTTGTTGGTATTGGCCTGCTGGTGGAGAGTTCTGGTTGTACTGCCGGTGAGGAGGTTGGTAGAACGATTGAGCTAGTTGAGGGGCGGATTGTTGTATTTCTCTTTGAGCGTGGTTCTCGTTCTGCCAGTTCGGGCTGGTTGCTTGACTATACTGTCAGTTTGGCCCGGCTCTGTCGTTGCTGTTGTTATTGTACCCTTGGTATCCTCCCACTGCATTTACCTCTGCCGGGTCCTCTACTATTACTGTCGGGCATGCGTCAGTCTTGTGGTTCGTAGATCCACAAAACTCGCAAGGTCTCAGTTGAGCTGGCTGCCTTCGTAGGATCTGAATCATCATCTCCTTTATTTGTTTCATCTCCTCGGGCATGGAGTTTACTGACGTCTCGGCTTGTGCTACGTTCTTTGTTCGGGAGAACTCATCTTGCCGAGTGGTCTCCTCTCTAAACCGAGCATTTTCAGCAACATCAGTGATGAGTCGCCTTATGTCGCTCAATGCTAGTCTCATCATGGACCCTCCAGCTGAAGCATCAAGGAGCTTTTTGTCTAAGGGAGTCAGTCCATCAATTTGGTACTCGATGATGAGCTTCTCGGGCAGTCCAAGAGTGCAGCAGCTTCTCTCCAGGTGGTTGAATTTTTCCAGGTAGTCATACATGGTTTCATTAGGCCCCTGCCTTATGTCCTGCAGTTGCCTCCTTACTTGCATTGCTCTTCCCGCCGGGTAGTATTTGTCTAGAAATTTCTTTTGCATCTGAGCCCATGTTCTGATGCTTCCCGAAGGTAATGAAACGAACCAATCGTTCGCTGAGTCAACGAGGGTAAAGTAGAAGGCCTTCAGTTTGTAGTCCTCTACATTCACTCCATTGGGTTTTAGATTTTGGCAAATGCCATGTAAGCGTTGGAGATGAGTTGTTGCAGATTCTCCGTGAGCTCCTGAGAACTTGGGCAAATTATGGACCACAGATGTGTTGATAGAAATGTTCTCTAGTTCAGGGTCTTCGTATATGCACCACGGCTGATTTCTGAAATCTGGGGCCGAAAGTTCTCCCATGGTTTGTTCACGAAGGATTTCGTCCTCATAGTACTCCTCATAGACGGGTCGTTGCCTCGGCATTTGCTGATTCGGAGGAAGTGGTCGTCTAGGGGGCTGCCCTGGGCCAGCTCCATTCCGGACCTCGGGCTGCCCTTGGTTTCTTCGGATGGCCTCCCTTTCACGAGCTCTTTGGTCTCTGATGAGTTGCTCCGGATCGTCATAATATGGTTGTTCCTCATCATTTCGACCGAATTGGTTTACCTCGTCGTTGACCTCATCATTATGGTGGCTTCCCGCACGAGACATGGTTATGCAGAAGCGCGTTCGAAAATAAAAAGAAGAAAGAAAAAGAAAGAACAGTTATCCGATTATTAACTCTAATTCCCCGGTAACGACGCCAATTTGACAGAGCCTTGTCGTGAGGCAATGTGCAAAATAAATTTATAAGTCCGCTACTCGTGACTTCACTATTGGGTAGCAAAGCGGTAAGTAGGGGTCGAACCCACGGCAATTAGTGGATAGTTGTTCTTTGAGGAAATTTGTACAGAAATTTAAGTGCAATTGGGGTTGGTTGTGGTTTTAGTACTGAAAAGTAAATGACTGAAAGTAAGGAAAGTAAATACAGAACTTAAAGTAAATACTTAAAGTAAATTGCTGGAAAGTAAACGCTTGAAAGTAAAGTGCTGAAAGTAAATTGCAGGAAAGTAAATGACTGAAAGTAAAGTGCTGAAAGTAAATTGCTGGAACAGTCGAGTTCAATATCAACCAAACAACATACTTTTGGTTTGTCGCACGCTATATTTCAAGCGCAATACGTGCCAAAGTTATGTTGGATTGATGTTGAAAACGTCTGTAGTAAGCGGAAAGTAAATAACTGAAAGTAAAGTGCGGAAATGTAAAGACTGAAAGTAAGTGCAGAAAGTAAAGTACTGAAAGTAAAGTTAGTTGCGGAAAGTAAAGTACTGAATGTAAAAGTTAGTTGCAGAATGTAAAGTACTGAAAGTAAATGGTACTGAAAGTAAACAGTTGATATTGAGACTGAAAGTAAAATGGCAAGTGATGTTTTGATTGAGAGAAGGATTCGGTTTTAGGGGCCTTGTATCATAGTTCGTTCATCATTGACCTCTAATGATCGTTCTAAGTGTTCAAAGATGTATCAAGGCCATTTCTAGCACTCGACTTGTGACGGAGCCCACCGCACTGACGTTAAGGTGCGGTGTTCTCTGTGCAAAAGCAAATTTATATTCCGCTACTCGTGACCTTACTACTTGGTAGCAAGTGGTAAGTAGGGGTCGAACCCAAGGGAATAAGGGGGATAAGTTATTCTTTGAGGGAATCGTACAGCGAGGGAGCGTATTTTAGGTTGATTGAGATTTTAGTGCAGAAAATTAAGTGTTTTTTTGGTTGTTTTTGGTTTTTAGTGCGGAAAAGTAAATGACAGAAAAGTAAATACTGAAAATAAAAGAGAAGACTTACAGCGGTTGTTGCGTGATCGGCAAGTCCTCCGGAAGGTGAGCAGTTGATAGAGCAGATTATACTAAGAAAGTAAATGCAAGGGGTTTTTTAAATCTAAGGAAAGCATTCGGTATCGGGGGCCTTGTATCATAGCCTGTTTATCATTGACCTTTAGTGATCCTTCTAAGTATTCAAACGTGTATCAAGGCCATTCCAAGCACTCAATTTGCCACACTGTCTAGCCCATTCCAAGGTCGTAGAGCACTTGTTCTACTTAGACTAATACCCCATTCCAAGGTATATTAGCCTGTGTGCATCCATTTGACCAGTCATTCCCGACCAACCAAATGGTGTTTTAGAAAGGTCAAACTCCTCAGATAAGCTTTGCCATTCCAAGCATCCACTTATCCGAGTATGTTTACGAACCCCACGGAAGAGCTTTGCCATTCCAAGCATCCACTCAACCTTGGAAGTTCTAACCTAATATATGGCACATAGAACAAGTTTTGAATACAAAGAAGAGGCACTAAAATATGGCCTAAAACATTTTATGATATAAGTACACCCCTTCAACCGAATGAAGAGTTTAGCTACGAATATCCATAGAGGTGGATACCATAGCTAAGTACTTACAGTTTTTGAAAGACAGTAAGTAAGGGAAAGGGGTGAGTACTTCAAGAACCGACAAGAGTACTCAAGAATAGAGAAAAGTAAAGCTTGAGTACTACAAGAACCGACAAGAGTACTCAAGAACTAACTACAATACTCAAGAACCAACAAGAGTATTATAGATTCAAAACCAAAACTTACAAAAGTACCAAAATGTAGAGAGATAAGTGTTTTGTGAATGGGATATGATTTACAAAGGGGGAGGCATGTATTTATAGCCTAAGGAAGGAGGAGGATGTGGTGGAGAGGAGGACACATGGCAAGCTTTCCATGGAGGAGCCAAAGCCGCCGGTTGGAGGTTGCAAGGAGGAGGAGCCGCCCCCCCCCCCCCCCCCCATGTGGAGGAAGGGGAGTGGTGGAGAGGAGTTGTGAGGGGGAAGCCGCCAGTCACTATGCAAGGTGGAGGTGATTTTGTGATTTTTGTGAGTTTTCACAAAGCCATCGGTCCAATTTCAGCTCCGGACTGACTTGGTTGCTCTTCGGTTGGATTTGTTTTGAGTAATTCAATGTCAGGATCTTAAGATTTCTTCAGTCGGCGTCTGGTCGTGACCTTGGAATGACTCGTAATATCTTTTCAACTTAAAAACTTCTCCTTAGCGTGTATTCTCTCTAGGCTCCAAAATACCCTGTAGATAAATATCGGAACTAACAAGCAAAAGTTAAATAGACAAACAGTCTAATTTGGTGGGTTTAACTGTGTTTATGATTCGTATAATTATGGTCCATCAACTTGCCACACCTCCTAGTCCTTTTCAAGACATAGAGCACTTGTTCTAGATAGGCTAATTCCTCCTTTCGAAGTATCTTAGCCTATGTGCATCCGCTTGATCAATCATTTCCGATCAACCAAGTGGTTTTTAAAAGAGGTTGAACTCCATGGAAAAGCTTTGCTCTTTCGAGCCTCCACTCAACCATGTATGTTCACGAATCCCATGGAAGAGCTTTGCTCTTTCGAGCCTCCACTCAACCATGTATGTTCTAACCTAATATATGGCACATAGAACAAGTTTGAACATAATAGAAGCACTAAGAAAAGGGTCTAAAACGTTTGCATGATACAAGCACACCCCTTCAACCGAATGAAGGGTTTAGCTACGAATATCCATAGAAGTGGATACCATAGCTAGTGCTAGAAAAGTAAATGGTTTTGAAAGCAAAGACAAGAAAAGTAAAGGTTTTGGAAAGTAAAATTCAAGAACAACAAGAATACTCAAGAACAAACAAGAGTAAACTCAAGAACACTCAAGAATACTCAAGAACCAACAAGAGTATTCATGATCAAGAGAGAAGGTAGAGCTTTTGATATTGAAAATGCAAGTGTTTTACAAGGATTGTGGGATGGATTCTAGAGAGATTCTCTACCTAAGTTACAAGTGATGTTTTTCAAGGAGGGGAGGGCCTCCTTTTAAAGCCAAATGTGGCAGTTTAGAGGTGGTAGTGGAGTGGGATATTTCCTCCTAAAAGCCTTCGGTTCTCCCTCAACTCCGGTTAGACTTTGGTTTGCTCTTCGGTTGGACTTGTTTTGAGCCAAAGGGTGGCACATGGAGTGCACATGGGCGGCTGAGCTTGAGATGTGCCAAAGGGCAACTATATGAGCTTGGTTGAGCTTCGGGCAAGTCCCTTGAACTTGGTTGAGGTTTGGTTTCAAACCAAAAGATCAACCGATGTGAATAGTATGCCCTAACCGGGAAATAAGTAGTTTGGTTGGACTTCGCCGGATTTTGACCGGAGTAGGGCTAAAATGACCGCAGCAAGGTGGTGGTTGGATGAGGCATGATCGAAGCATCGCCGGAGGTTGATTGGACCATGGCCGGAATATGGCCAAGATGCCGGAATTTTGGCCGGAGGTGATTGGGTGTTGGACCATGGATTTGGAGTGTTGAGATGATTCTAAGACTGATCCATGAAGGATGTTTGGCCAGATTCTGCCCGGAGCATGGTCATGGCCCAGGGTTGAAGTTTTCCTCGGGCCCTTGGTCGACCGGGCCCGGGCGCTGCTCTCGGCGCGGTCCTGGTTTTCTCGGACTCGGCTCTCGGCGCTCTCGGATGTGGGTCTCGGCTCTCTTGGCACGAGCTCTCGGCTCTCTCGCCACGGGCCCTGGGTGGGGACCTGGTCTTCTCGGCACCCGGCACTCGGGCTCTCGGCACTCGGGACTTGGTTCCCGGCACTCCCGACACTTGGGCCCGGCACCTCTCGGCAGGGACCTGAGGTCCTCAGTACTGGGCCTGGGTACCCGGCTGAGCTTTCTCGGTCCTCGACTAGGGTCCTCGGTCCGTGGTTGATTTTTCTCGGTCCCCAACTGGCCCGACTTGACTTGTAATCCATTTTTGGTTTAAGAACCCCCTTTTTAGCTCGTTTCTTCTCTAAACCTCAAAATCGCCTGTACAACAAAAATGGAACTAACAAGTAAACGTTGTTAAGACAAAGTGTCTAATTTAGTGGGTTTAACTGTCTTAATGAATCATATAAATATGGTCCATCATGATGCGAGCTTCAAAGAGGAAGTGAAGAGTATTTTGAGGAAAGTTGGAGACAAACATGCTAATATGGAAAACAAGTTGCTCGCCTGTGGGAAAGAACTGGAGAGGTGGTATGACCAGAAGTTTGGAAATGTACAAAAGAGAATCAAGGAGCTTAGGGAGCACATAAATGACCTGCAATCCAAATCAAGAACCAGAGAGGTGGTCGAGCAGGAGGAGGAGGCTTAAAGGAAGCTGGATGAATGGCTGGCTATAGAGGAGCTTTTATGAAGGCAAAGGGCGAGGACTGAATGGCTGAAGGAAGGAGACAAAAACACGGCTTTTTTCAGAGCTAAATCCATGCATAGAAGGGATAAAAAGCTTATAAATAAACTGAAAACACAGGACAGAAAGGAGGTGGTTAGCACTGAAGAAATTTTAAATGAGTTTGTTGACTATTTTCATGATTTATTTCTGGCGCAAGCGACGATGCCGGAGAATGAGTGGGGGGAAGTTCTCAATATTGTCCCGAAGAGAGTTAGTGATGAGATGAATCAGAGACTAGTGGAGCCTTACACAGATGCTGAAATTAGAGCTGCTCTTTTCCAGATGAATCCCACAAAAGCTCCAGGTATAGATGGCTTCTCAGCATTATTTTATCCAAGGTTCTGGGGCACTATTAAGGATGATCTATGTAAGGAGATATTGTCAATCTTGAATGGAGGTGAGTTAGATCAAGCGCTAAATGAGACGATACTAATCTTGGTGCCAAAAAAGAAGGATGCAGACAGTGTTGGTGAATACAGGCTTATTAGCCTTTGTACATTGGTTATAAAGATCATCACTAAAGTCCTCGCTAATAGGCTTAAGCTATGCTTGCCGGAGATTATTTCACAGTCCCAAAGTGCATTCATTAAGGGCAGGCTCATCTCTGACAACATTCTAATTGCCCATGAGGTAGCAAATACCATAAGACACATGAGCCAGAGGAAGTAAGGATATTTATCTCTAAAAATTGATATGAGTAAGGCATATGACCGAATGGAGTGGCCTTTCATGGAACGATTGTTGCTTAGGTTGAGGTTTAACCAATTATGGGTCAGCAGAGTTATGACTTGTGTAAGGATTGTTTTATATAGAGTTAAAGCCAATGGGAAAATATTAAGGCGCTTTATTCGGGGCAGGGGGCTGAGACAAGGTGACCCGATCTCATCTGATCTATTCATTATATGTCAAGAATGGCTTTCTATTAAACTGGTAATGGAGCAGGAGATGAATAATCTGGAGGGAGTAACAATTGGCAAGGGCATACCTCCAATAAAGCATCTGTTCTTTGCAGATGACTGCTTACTCTTTATGAGAGCTGATCTTCAGATCCTGAGCGTCCTCAAGAACGTGCTGGAGCTATATGGTTAATCAGGCGAGTTTTCGACTGATTAATGGCCATATTTCACTATAGTTTTGAGGCATTTTCGACGATATTTTGATGTCATTTGACCTTTATCTCTATGTTTCAGTTATAAAATGAGTCCCTCTCAAGGTCGAAGCCTAAATACAAAAACTCGGGGGAAAGCTGAAGATTTAGAGCAAAATAGGGCAAATTGACCTTTCCGGCTTATTTTGCATGCCCAGGGCGCATACAGTGTCCGAATTAGTTGATATATAGCTTGTTGGAAAGCTAACTCAAAGCGCTACAACTCTCTAGTTTACGCCAAGACCCGATTCAGAATCTAAGACAGCTAAAAGGCTCCGGTCGTTCGACTGGAATAAGACTTCAGAAAGCTCAAAATCTCTCGGCATCGAGTCGGTCGACTGGCCTGTCCAGTCGGTCGACTGGAACTGCTACAGTACTGGATTTTCAGTTTCGGAGCTATAATTAGAAGGAGAGATTTTTTACCAAAGTGTAGAGGTTTTTGGGGAGAAATAGTGTGAGAAGAAGGCTAAGGAAGGCTCACCATCATCAAAGGTTTGCTTGGGGAGAAGGGAGAAGACCAAAGAATGATTCTAGAGCTTATTCATCATCAACCACTTGTGTTTTCTCTACTCATCTTTTCTCCCCCATCTTATTTTGTATTGATAACATGTAACATGATGATGTGTGAGTAGTTCTTGTGTTTTGAAGGTCTTATGACTCTCCTTGGTACTCTTTGATCTCAAATAGACAATGATATTCATATGGATGATTGTTGATTTCATTCTCTTATGTTATGAATGTTATGCACTCTAGGTTTTATTAAAATGTCTAAGTGGCAACTTAGACTAAAACTTGAACATAGGACCTGGAAACCCTAGGGAATTGTTTTAGGATGGAGAAAATGATTTATATCTTAAATTATGAAAGTGAAGCTAAGGATATGTATGCTTGACTAGGATTGAATCTTTAATTCATTGGAGTTGGTGATTAAGCAATCATCAATTAATCCCATTAAATGGTGTAAAATTCATGTTCACTATGCACTTTATACATGGCATGTTACTAAGTGTTTGATAAAATACCTAAGTAACATGTTGAATCTTAAACTAGACCTAAGAATCTAAAGACCTTAGGGATAGTTTGGATAATAGAGAATGTGATCATATCTAGTGTATTACGGAAGTAAACACATGCATTTGTTATTAACTAGTCCATCATGCCTATTTCACTTATTACCTTAGGAAGACATTCCAAGAATAATAGTGCTATAGAGTGAATCAACATCCTCGAATGAGTGAGGCTCTAATTAAAAGAGTTTGACTAAGAATAGATCACACAAAAGTTGGTCTACCTTAGCCTAATGTCACGGGCTTAAAGTTTTGGCGCAGAGGCGATACCCGTGCGGCTTCCCCAAGACTGCAGCTCTCCCGAGGATCAGCCTTGCGGCCTCCCCATAATTGCCACGCCCCCGAGGAACAGCCTTATCCGTTTCCGATGCCTACTGGTTTCGCCCTCCCATGGGCTCATCAGGGGAGCGGGAACAGCTCCCAACCAGTATGGCGTCCAGATAGCAAGTCAATCCCCCATAAGATAGACAAGCACCTGAGACGCGTACCTTTGATGTTTACTGCTCCGCTACCCCCATTAAGTCCAACCAGTTAGCATCTCGCTCGGCCTTGCGTGTCACGAATTTTTAGGTCGTGACATTCTCCCCCACCCAATTCGTGCACGTCCTCGTGCATGGGTGGACTCTTAAGCCGCCCTTTGTGCCAGGATCACAGTGTGCAATTCCCTGCCTGCTCGTCCTTGGACCCACTTGCGAACACCCTCGTGGTCTCACCAGCGAGGCGCAATCGTGGTAAAGAGTGCTTGGCGAACTTTCGCATGGTTCCCTGCCTACTCGTCCTCACGCCTTGGAGGACACCACTTGTGCAATCCACCCCCGCGGACTCACCAGCGCGGCTTTGAGAGCGCTTGGCGAACCGAATTGCTAGCACACTAGTTCCCTCTGATACCATGTGTCACGGGCTTAAAGTTTTGGCGCAGAGGCGATACCCGTGCGGGTTCCCCAAGACTGCAGCTCTCCCGAGGATCAGCCTTGCGGCCTCCCCATAATTGCCACGCCCCCGAGGAACAGCCTTATCCGTTTCCGATGCCTACTGGTTTCGCCCTCCCATGGGCTCATCAGGGGAGCGGGAACAGCTCCCAACCAGTATGGCGTCCAGATAGCAAGTCAATCCCCCATAAGATAGACAAGCACCTGAGACGCGTACCTTTGATGTTTACTGCTCCGCTACCCCCATTAAGTCCAACCAGTTAGCATCTCGCTCGGCCTTGCGTGTCACGAATTTTTAGGTCGTGACACTAAGCTAGATTAGAGATAATGCATGGGTAGGAAGTGAACTAGTGCATATGTTCATTGTATTTATCTCCCACCCATAGGATGATAATGCAATGAAATGAACCGATATCCTCGAATGAGTACGGTTCGAGTTAAGAGGGTTTGTCTAGGAATAGATTCAAGTGAGAGTTGGTCTATCCTAATCTAAACTAGGTTCATTACTATTTGACTACTATGACATGTTTGCATATCATGTATGTGATCATTGAGAAATTGCAAAGGAGGGGAGTAACCCCTCGAAACACCTCATATTTATCTTTTATCCCTAATTACTCACCACATAGGATTTAGACACACACTTTATACATTTTGGTTTAGAATAGCCTAACAGAAACATGATCTTACATAGTGCATGTGATTGGCTCTGCTTTGGGTTCGACCCGGTACTTTACCGGTCTTTATAAAAGTTTTGACCTACTACATTTGATCCTCTCTTAATTGATACTATTTAGAGGTGAAAAAGATTAGTTCGTCAAATGGCGTCGTTGCCGGGGAGCAACTAGTTAGCACATCCCTAGATTAGATTGTGTGGATGTTCTGATTATTCTTGTAAATATTTTTCTTTTTTCTTATACTTGTATATTCTTCTTTTTCACTCATATCCCTTGCTAACTCATGATAATCTTCTTTTGCGAGGATGGGCACCTACAACCAACGGGTCTTTGCTAATGGAGAATACTACCAAGAGGAGGAGCAACCATATTCCTATTTCCAAGAGCATGGCTATCAAACTAGTTATTATAATTCGAATGGGGATGGCCAGGAAGAGGAGCAACCAAGTGCTTATTGGGAAAACTCTTGGCATAAATTAGATACCTACACTCCAAATTGGGATGATAGCCAAGGCTTTGAAATTGAAGACTCCCACCCTCCATACCCTCAACCTCCTCAACCTTCAAGTGAGCCCTCCAATATGGAATCAATGATTGCCACACTCCTAGCAAACCAAGAGATGGTGCATAGAGACTTGATGGAATTCAATCAAAATGTGCAAGCTCAAGTGATGGATATGCATGCTCGCTTCGATATGCTTCAAGCCAAGATGGAGCAACAAGCAATTGAAATTGAGAACTTGGAGGGGGAGAGGAGGTCTCCGAAGAAGAAGAAGTCCTTGAACCTAATGCCTCAAAGAAAGAATGGAATCAAGAAGGGGAAGATACATTTTGGAGAGTCGCTACCCAAGTTTTGAATGAGGGGAGAGATGTTGAATCTTGTAGGAAGGACGAGATGGAATGCAAAAGTGAATCATCCTTCCCTATTAGCGCATCTCAAGATCATTCGAATGAGAATACACAAGAATTCAACATTCCATCAACACCTGACGTGCGTCGTCTGACGCGTCAAATTTAAATTTATATTCTCCTGAAAGAAACTAGCTAGTGTAGCGGCAAGCAGGATCGAACCCAAGGAAGCTGGTGTTGTTGAAGCTATAAATGAAAACAATTAAAAAAGGGAGGTTGTGAGTAACTGAGAGTGCAAAAGAGAAAAATAGCAAAAAAGGTTTCAATGGGAAAGAACATTCAGCTTAGGGTTTCTATTGTGATATGTTTATCATCGACTGCTAAATATCAAATCTCAAGTTTCGAAGTGTGGTTGTTCCGACAAAGGTAACTACCTAAGTATCCCGACAAATGTGATACGTAACAATCCAACTCGACAAAGGTGTTAGACTTCTAATTCTTTCCTAAACCAAATAATCTGACAAAGGTATTATTTAATCTAGGCGTTACGATCTACCTTTACGACAAAGTTTCCAGTAGATATTAACGATAAGAATTAATTGTTTGATTAAGCTTTGCGATAAAGCTTCCACTTAACCTCACAAATTAATTTATGTGATGAAGCACAAGAACTAGAGAAACAAGAAATTGCATTAAGAAAAGAGTCTCAAAAAAACATGTTTCAGAATAAAGGAAACCCTAAACTGAATTGAGAGTTTAACTACACATCATTGACATAAAAACACAAATATGAATGATGAAAGTAGTAGAAATCTCTTCTCTCGTCGAAAGCTTCACCTTCTCCTCCAGAGCCGTCTTCTGAATGATGGAATTGTGAGATCCTTGAAACCCTAACCCAAAACCTTAATATATAGCAAAGCTGTGTTCACAAATCTAGTTTTAAGTTCAATTATTAAATTGGATTTCGAAATCCGTTTTTGGGCTTGAATTATCAAATTTCGGACTACTGACGTCATCAAGCGTGTTGCTGATGTCATCACCTCGTCAGCTCACCACGTTTTGGCTTAACATTACGGCCGCATTTTCTTTAGACATTAGAGTTGAGCTAATGTCTCTACAAAATGTGGTCCCTACTGAGTCTCGACTTCGGCTATTGATTTGACCATCCAAATGACCTTGGATGCTCTCGGCGTGAACTAAAGAACTGTAGGGAATTAAGTCAGATATGCAACGGCATGTGGCTCATATTTTTTTGATTAGCGGTCCATTCCCAGCGCTCCGTCGAGCGTCCAAAGGTCTGATCTGCCATTGTGATGTTTTTGGCATGAAAAGCCATCTTTTATGCGCGTTTCCTCCTAGAGCTTCCGAAATACCTGAAATGTAAAACCATACTAAAAAGTAAATGTTTGCATATAAAAGTGTCAAAATAGATGGGATTAGTTGACTCGATGAGTCGTATAAATACGACTCATCAACGCCTCGGCTCTCCGATGAGGAATTCTTCAATGATGATGCCTCTTACATGGAGAAAATACCTTTTGTTGATGAAGAAGAATTCCTGTCTCCCGGTACAAGCGTGCTTGAATGTGAATCTTAATTTCTTGATGAGGATAAGATAGAGGAAGAGCATATAGAGACAAAAGGATTTCAAGGGTACAAAGACTTTATTGAGGTCTACATAGAAGAAAGTAAAGGACAACCATGCATACAAGAAAACACATGCTTAGAGAGGGAGATTGAGGAATGGGCACCCAAGAGCACAATTGAAGAACTTAAGGAGGGTGTTCCCATCAAGCTCGAGGCGAGTTTTGAAGACCCTTTCTTCACTACGACGTCTCGAGACAAGTTTTGGAGCTTCTTGCCCAATTTCAAAAGATTATATGAAAAAAGCTCCCATGATCCCTTAGTTCTTAAGGGATCTTCATTTCTGAAGGGGTCATGCTCCCAATGGAAAGTCCATTGTAGACTTTATGGGAGGAAATTCAAATGGTATTTGAAGGTGGATTGACACGACCAAATCCAAGACCCCGTGAGAATGGATCCTAGCAAAGGACTTCTCAACGAGTGATTATATGGGGCGCTTTGCTACGTCTTTGCCAAGACGGGAAAAACTAGGCCCTCGCAAAAGGTAAACCAGTTTGTAAGTTGTTCATTCTTGTTCTTTATGTTTAAATATTTGGCATGATTTTGAGTGACTTAGGCTCTAAATATGGAATGTGAAATGTGTGATTAGTGGGTCAAATTTTAAGTGTGTCGTGAGTTCTACTCACTCCAATTCCACTTCACATTTCCAAGTCCCTCCACATTTCCTTTGATTTTTCTATGAATAATGATGTTGCCCCTAGTGCTCATGTGCTTTATTGGAGTTT
Source organism: Rhodiola kirilowii (assembly GCA_033675215.1). Classification (NCBI taxonomy): domain Eukaryota; kingdom Viridiplantae; phylum Streptophyta; class Magnoliopsida; order Saxifragales; family Crassulaceae; genus Rhodiola; species Rhodiola kirilowii. The sequence goes on from CM066199.1 coordinate 23,756,773, forward strand.
ACTAGAGTGAAACTATTTTGTATACCATGCTATGACTCTAGTTTCATATTTTCTTGGCACTTAAGACACCTTGTGCACATGATGAAGGATGGACTACTGTCCTTGTTTGAATTCTATGTACATTATGCTATGATGTTATCATGTAACTTGTGATGCTCTCTCGCTTATACTTGAGTTACATAACCTTGTATGTCACTTGTTGCTTTTAACCTCTCATGTGTTCTTGTCATCAAGAAAATTATTTGCACCACGTACAATCAAGCTTAGCACAATGGCGTCTTTTCTATTGGTGAGGCACATCTACAAACGAGGGGAGTTACTATGCACCTTTATCTCATTTTCTTCATTGTTTGCGTTTAGGGACTAAGCTATGTTTTAAGTGCGGGGTGGGTAGTCGCATAGTTCACTCATTTCATGCCATGCATTTCATTGTAGAATGGACACTTGAATTCATGCACCTTATCCCTAACATGAGAGTGTTTTAACTACATAGGCTTGTGCCTATCGATTCTAAATCCCTATAAATCACATCTAGCCTATTGGTCACATTTATTGGATCTTAAACTTAGAACCGACCTACTCCCTTGAATGTGGATTCTTATGAGTCAACATCATTGATATCTCTTGTCTATCTAATTTTTTAAGTATTTTTATTGAAATACATTGGAATAAGTTTTAGCAAGCACTTTTAAAAAATTTCACAAAAAACTTAGACCTCTTGTATGATCTTCGGTGACTTGAGTTTCTCTAATTTAGTGCCTTGTTTATCATTGTTTCCCACGCATTCCATATATTCCTTGAACATATTGTCAAGTTTTAAGTGTGGAGTCAAAAGAGGGTGAAAAATAGACCCCAACAAAAAAATGTTTCATTTTCATGGTCAAAGAGGGCAAAGCCCCGACTAAAGACTTTCTCAAAGCGCTAGAGAAGTTTGCTTGAAAAATATACAAATGTCGGGGGTTAGGAAGAAAAGTTCCCCGTCGAAAGTATTTGTAGGCCAAAGGCCATTTGAAAAAGAAAATAAAAAGCACTTAAACTTGACTTTATGTTCTTCCATCAACCTACATTTGCGAGGGTGCATCAGTTGTTTTGTGTTCTAGTTGGATTGACTCTTGGACGACCCTTGTGCTTGCACGGGAGCTCTCAATTGGTCTATACCCGTTTTCTAAGAACTCTAGTGTCGAACTCCTCTTCCCTTACGGATTAAGGCTTAAACGCCCAAGACTTGAGAATGAGTTCTATATCGCAAACCCATGGACTAGTCCTGGCTAGCATAGGTGAGTGATCAACACTTCTATTGGGCAAACTAAACTATAACTCTATTGTATTACCTTAAAAATGAGTAGATGATTGGATTATACATTTGATAGCTCTAGTATTGATAATCTTGAATGCACAACTTCAAGGGTACTCAAATGGTTCAGTAGTTCTTTTGATCAAAATGTGATGGTAGTCCTAGCTTGGGTTGAGGAATTTGTTTTGAGAAATCCTAGCTTTGGTTGAACACTCTCGCTTGCATTCTTATGGGATAGGTGCATTTGGGATTTGTGAGTATTCCTTTTTTCTAAAAACTCTCACGAGACTATAACTTGTCCACTATGGTAGCCTAGGGGTTTACAGGCTTAATGTAACGTTAAATGCATTCGTAACGCCTACGAAAAGGAGCTAGTTAGGATGTACATACTTTCATTTTCCTTTGAATAACATGTTTAGGAATAATGATCGAGACCTTGTGAAAGCTAGTGAGCCAAATAGACGAAAAACATAGCACCACTAGCATTTTGCCATTTGCATGACCTTGACGTAATTTCATACTTTGTTTGGAACAAACAAAGCTTAAGTGTGGAGTGTTGATGAGTCGAGTTTTCGAATCATTAATAGCCATTTTCAATATAGCTTTGAGTAGTTTCCGACTTTATTTGATGTCATTTGACCCTTGCCTTTCACATTTCAAGTACAAAATGATACCCCCAGTGAATTCAATACCTCAATATCAATATTGTATGAAGAAATGAAAATTCGGCCAAAATAAGGAGTTTCGGGACAAAACAGGGCAGATTGACATTTTCGACTTACTTTGTCTGAATTGGTTGATCTATAACTTGTTGGAAAGCCAACTTAAAGCGATACAACTCTCTAGTTTACGCCAAGACCAAATTCAGACTCTAAGACAGCTAAAAAGCCCCAGTCGGTCGACTGGACATCAGAAGACTCAAAATCGCTCGGCATCGAGTCGGTCGACTGGAACTGCTACAGTACCAGATTTTCAGTTTCAGAGCTATAAATAGAAGGAGAGGTTTTTTACCAAAGTGTGGAGGTTTTAGAGAGAACAAGATTGGAAGAGGCTCAACCAAGGTTATCTATTATCAAAAGATCCAACTAAGGAGAAGAAGAGAAGATCAAAAGGGAGACATTAGGATTAACTATCCTACTTCTATCCATTTTCCATTCTACTTGTTGTGTGCTATAAACCCTACTCACACCATGTTGTCTTACATGATGTATGAGTAGTGATCTTGTGTTTTGAGGGTCTTATGACTCTCCTTGGTACTCTTTGATCACAAATATACATTTATATTCGTATGGATTATTATTGATTTCATTTTCTCTTGTGTTATGAATGTTATGCACTCTAGGTGTTTGTTAAAATGCCTAAGTGACAACTTAGACTAAAACTTGAACCTATGCCTTGGAAAAACTAGTGAATAGTTCTAGGATGGAGAAAATGATCCATATCTTAATCATGCAGATGAACCTTAGGATATGGATGCTTGACTAAAGATTGAATGGTTTATGAAATTATATCCCCTGTTCAAGAAAGTGTTCTAGGTTGTGTTTGGACAGACCTTGAACTCTTTCTACCACAGTTCCACAACAAGTACGAACAGAACAATAAAATACGAGTACGCACAGATTGATAACCCAGTTCGGCTACGCCTACTCTGGGGGGTTTCCCACATCCGGAAAAGGGACAACAAATCTTTATTACGAGTATAGAGCTTTTTAGTGGACTTACACTTACACCTTGTAATTGCCTAGCCTCTACTACTCCGTCTCTCAGATTTGCAACCAAGGTTCGTCGCAACTCCCCTTGATCCCCTTCGTTCAGACCTTCTGTCCGAAAGTACTCGAACCTTTCCTGAAGCTCGGTCGCTTTCACTTGAAAGCTGGTCGTTCTGTTTGTGCTCTGAACTTGATCACCTCTGGTCAATCTGAATGGCACGTATCAGACTGAGCTCACACCGATGTTTTTCCAGTGGGGAAAACACAACGGCCGTCGCTTTCTTCTTTTCCAATCGATAGGATTTCTTCGTGTATTTTTTATCTTGAAAGCGATGGGAATTAGGGTTGCATTTGCATTGTATTTATATGCTCGGACGAAACCCTAATTCGCATAAGATAATCCCATCAAATATTTCGGGAGATACTCCTGAATATTTGATGCATATCTTTAACAAATCCTTGGAAGAATATACGAAGTCGTCTTCTTTCCCAAGCAAGTCACGCCATCTTCACGTGTGAATATTCATTCGAATATCTTGTTCGAATAAGTCGCACGCCAGCTTTAGTTTGACGAAATCTTCGTTCCCAATATCTTCCGGAAAATATCCTTTGCGTCTTGATCACGCTGTACAGGAGTACTAGGATATGTTCGAACTCCCCCTGAACTACTGCTCGAACTGTCTAACAACGTTTTGCCAAACACATGCCACACAAGGGAACATCAATCTCCCCCTTGGCATTTTGGCAAAACCAAATCACTAGATCTATCTAACTATCTAGACAGTAGGAAACCTTGAGGGAACAAGAATTGTCACCACCTCAAAATACTCCCCCTTTTTGTCACAAACTGGCAAGGGGCCGATCGAGTTCGAACAGCAAATCAAACTGTGCCAGAACAAGCACATAATACTGAACGTTTTTAAACGAAAAAACGAGTTCAGAGAGTTCCGTGTTTCAAAGGACCTTTAATCAGAAGCTTCTTCAATGGAATCATCTTCAGAGGCTGTAGCTTCAGATTCATCATCATCACTGGGATAGCTGAGGGCGCGTGTAAGCCTATTGATCCGACGACGCTGTTCCTTGTCCGCAGCAATGATAGCATTAAGATCCCTGAGCAACTTGCTTCGCTCATCTTGCCCCATTCTGGCTCCCACTCGACTGGACTCCGCCACAGCTTTTCCTTTCTCCTTGAGATCGTTCACGTGACGCCCCTTAAACAACTTGTGGTCAACGATGAACCTGCTGGGTACCTTTGAAAGTTGGTCAGGCGAGGCCTTCAAATCTGGAGCTTGATGGATAATGAGCTCATATATCAGAGATGGGAAACAGATCTGATGCAGAGTTCTCATCGAAGTAGCATGTTCAGCAATCTGTTTGAACATTACTCTGCCCAGGTTGAATTTCAGCTTGTTCCCTATCTGATAAAGCAGTTGGGCCATGTCCTTGTTGACAGTAGAGCGATGAGTAGACGGCCTCCAGTTGAACACAGCAATGAAGAACAGCATGGAATAGAAGGTAAATAGCTCTGCTGTATTCACAACCGACTCAGGCCTCCACTGAACAGAGCCTGCAGTGATGGTGCTCACAACCTTCTCAACGCTTGGTTCTTCTTCATCAGCAGCTGGGTCGTCCATGGCAAAGTATACATTGATCTGCTCAGGATCAATCTTGATCCGTCTCCCTCTGACGAAGAAGACCCCATACTCAGATTCTCCAACAACCCCAAATCCAGAGGGCAAGTTTGCCATAGCCTCACGCACCAGCTGTTCATTGAAGGGCTTGCACCTGTCCAATGTCCAGAACAGGTCAGACTCCTTAAGCACCTTAACCACTTCCTTTCCCTTGTACCGGGATTCCTCTAGCAACTTTTCAGGAATGATCTTTCTTTTCTGCACACAGCTCCATTTTTTGTACGCATCACGACTGACAAACCAGATACCTTTCTTGACCAATCCAACAGGAACAGTATCAGCCTCAGGAGATGGGACTTCACAACTTCCAGCATCCATTGAAACAGGAACAGGGGCTCCACGTTTCCTTTTCTTAGATGAATCAGCTCCCCCTGCCAAGTTGCCCTCCTTCGCAATCTCTTGGACTGTCCCCTTAGCAGTTCTTTCAAACGCCACCTTTTTCTTTCCCTTGTCCTTCTTTGGCTTTTTGAGAAAGATAAGCGGAGCAAGATCTTGGTCATTATCTGAGAGAATACCCTCCTTTGAAACAGTCTTTGCATCATCCTCACAAACTTGTGCACCATCATCCTCCATACGATCGCAATGCTGATCATCTTGACCAACAACTGGAGCATCCACTGAATTCTTAGAAACATCCTCAGGAACTTCTGCAGACTTACTCTCAGTCTGAACACATGGTTCCCCAGTTGGACCACTATCAACTTCCACAGCATCAGACTCTTCTGCATCAATACTCTGAACACGAGGAGGTTCCTCTGATCTTGCCACTTCCAGATCCTTCTCTTTTCTAGGTCCTCCATGACATTGTCAATGTCTTTGTATAGCTTCTCTAATTCTTCATCCTCTTCTGTAGGAGAGTCTCCTTTAGCTGTGGCTTCCTTCAACAAATCAGAAATTTCTGGTGGAAGAATCATCTTGGATACATCCTCCTTTTTCTTACTGAATTGTTCACCTTCTGAGCCTCCAATGCTCTTATCTGGGCCATTATTAGACTTTACTGAGAGCCTCCCTCTGACAGAGCTGATCTTGGCGAGGCACTGTCTTGGAGACACAGCTCGGCGAGTCCCCTTCTTTCTCCGTAAACCATCTGGTCGAACATATCCAGACGCATGTATTTTCTCTCTCCATGCTGCTGGTCCTCCAGCCACCTTGCTGGGAACCTTATCTTCCATAATCTTGATAGATTCATCCCCGATAACTGTCTTACTCGCTACATCACCAGTCACACCCCTACTGACTTCCCAATCAACAGCCCTACTGGCTCCATCGTAGTCAGCAGACTTCACAGCCTCCTCAATACTCACATTCACAACTTCTTTCAACACGATATTTTCAACTGACGGAATACTTGCAGAAGTTGAAGGAAGAGATGAAATTACCTCCGATTGGAGACAGGCTTGAGTTGAACCAGCGACGACAGGGTCCACCGCGGTCGACTGAGGGATTTCAGTGGTTGTACGTTCGCCAGACTTCTTTGCTTCGACCAAAGATTCAGTGTTGGATTGTAAAGACGACGCCTTTTTCACCGTCGGAGCTCTCGATGTCGGAATTTTGGATTTCGCCGCCAGAGCTTTTGAGGACTGCATGTCTTCCCTCTTCTTTTTAGCGGATTTGACGCCGGACTTTGCTGACTTCCTTGTGTTCACCATCGCCGTTGAGTGTGTGAGAGATTGGAAGAGAAGACACTGGATGCCGTTCTAGGGTTTGAGCGAGAGAGGGAGAGTAGACTACGAACTGCTTTGTGTTTCAAACGAAATAATACTCCAGTCGTTTCAACTTCCCAATTTGGTCAACTCTCGTTTCAAATAACGGCAGGAAAGATCTTCGAGAATATTCAAAAAAAAATAGTTGACGATACGTGTTGTAACTTCTGTTCCAGCTCTCTTGCTCAGGTGGTCAGTCCAACTGTTGTAGCTGGAGATTTGCCTTTGACTGACCACTGCCTGGAACACTTAGTGCTTGAACCCACACAGACCCAAAGAGGATCTGGGTGTTCCAAACTGCGCAAGCTGGTTCGATCTCTCGTCTGATGAGTTGGCATGAATCTGATGATGCTGTTTGAACTCCTTCTGCAACTTTGTTATCTTCTGTTCAAACTCGTTCTGTAACTGTGACACCATGTGATCCAACAGTCTCCTGGTACACTTACCAAACTGGATTTGTGCGATTCTCCTATCTGACCTTGTGCGCAAACTCCTATTCACTCCCCCTCGCACAACTCTATGTTTGGTTTGAAAATAGTCTAGAGTGGACCGTGACTTGATAAAGTCTTCGTCTCCCATTCTGATGGTGTAACAGTTATTTGCCCTTCTTCTCCCATTCATTACGGAATCGCCATTCTCGTTAAGAACGAGGCATGAGTCACGAGAGAATGACACATAGTGACCATTGTCGCTCAGTTGACTGATGCTAATAAGATTCATTGTCAGACCTTCAACCAGAAGAGTATCCTCGAGTGCAGGAAGATCCGGAACCTTCAATGTTCCACAGCCGATCACCTGACCTTTCCTACCATCCGCGAAGGTAATAAACCGCATCTTCTCAACAGGTCTAATATGAGAAAGAAATGTAGAGTTACCTGTCATGTGGGCAGAGCAACCGCTGTCGAAGAACCAACTGTCTTGCACTGTGTCTCGTGATGAGCAGTAGGCCATCATGCATATTGTCGGTTGTTCCTTTGGAACCCAAACTTGTTTCTGTCGAGGTTTGGTCTGTTGTTGGTGTCCTCGACGTTCAGCAAGAAACAGTCGACACTGCCGTCTGATGTGTCCAATCTGATAGCAGTACCAGCATGCGCGCAAATCTTTCCTCTGATTGGGAGTTGAACTGAGGTACGCATTCCCGGTCCCTTTTTGACCACCCTTGGACTTGTCTTGGAACAGATCAATTTTCTGTCTAGAGTGCTGTCTCAAGTGAGGTCTTGGGTACTGTGGCTTTTTTTCTCCCAGATGCTGATCCACGTTCTGTCTCTGGTGTTGTTTCAGCTGCTGTTCTGGGTTCTGTTCAGCCACTGGGTTGGTTCTAACAAACACTGTACCACTTGAGCATCCTTCTTTAGTGAGACCAAGTCCACGATGTCCAGACTCCGTTCTTTGAGACCTGAGAATATCATTCAAGTCTTTAGTGCCAGAGTTCAGCATTTTTATCGACTGCTTGAGGTGGTTGAGTTCCTTCTCAGTGTCTGACCGATCCATCCTTTCAGACTCTAGCTGAAGTTCCAGCTGTTCTACCCTCCTCAGTTGGAACACCTCTTTGCGCTTCAGATCTGTGATAGTTTTTCGTAGACCCGCCATGCCTACAGGATGAGTGTCGCGGTCCTTCTCCATTTCAACTTTCAGTGCGGAGACAGTTCCTAAGAGGTCTGTTTTCTGAGCAAGGAGACACATCCTTTCCTGTTTCATCTCAGCTAGTCGTGTATTTAGTGAATCTATTGTGCCTTCGAGCTCAACCTTCTGTGTGAGCAGAATCTCAGCCTCCTGCCAGACCTTGTCCTTTTCAATAGTGACGCTTGCAATTGTGTCATTCAGCTTCTTGTTGATTTTGATCAGTTGCAGCCACTTCTCATACAGATCTTTGTATGTCTGAGCGAGAGACTCCTGTGTGAGTTCTTCATCATCACTGTCTGAGAGGTCTTCAGCGGGGAGTTCCGCCGTGATGGAACTGTTGCACCGGTGCTGCTACATTCTCCCAGAGTAGTGGTAAAGGCCACAAAATTGGTGGTTTCACCTTTTTCTTCATCTGACTCACTGTCGCTGAAGTTGGCGACCATTGCCTTCTTCTTCATGAGGGTATTGGCACATTATGAGGCAATATGGCCGAAGCCTTTGCATTCATGGCACTGAATCTCTTCCCTTCCTTTATCAGAGGAGTCTTGCCTTATATTACTTGACCTTGATCTCCCGGATTTCCAGTTTCTGAAACCAGCTGATGAAGACTGACCTTGTTCTGGACCACGTCTATTGATTTTTCTTACCATTCTGCCAAAATTCTGAGCCATCATGGCCAGTTGCTCAGTGGTGCACCCACCGTCCAGTTTGTCTTCTGTCATGTCTGCTTTGAGGGCGATTCCCTTCACATCTCCAGGTTGGAAGTCATGATTGATCTCGTAAGTTCTGAGAGAACCTATCAATTCGTCCAGCTTTAGCTTTGAGATGTCGTGCATTTCCTCAATGGCTGTGACCTTCATTGCAAATCTTGGAGGTAGTGATCTTAGGACTTTACTGGCCAACCTTTCTTCATCGATAGGTTTCCCTAGAGCAGACGCCTCGTTGGACAGTTCCAGAACTCGGGTGTTGTACTCAGCGATAGTTTCACTTTCCTTCATTTTCATCTCTTCGAACTTGGTGGTAACAGCCTGCATCCGAGAATTACGAACCTTGTCTGTTCCTTCAAAGGCAGTTTGGAGGATATCCCAAGCTTCCTTGGCTACTTCACAGTTGATAATCAGTTTCATGACATTCTCATCTACTGCAGAAAAGATCGCATTCATAGCCTTTGAATTTCCCATAGATGCTTTGTCCTCCTCTTCTGTCCACAGAGCTTCTGGTTTCGGAACCGGTTCTCCAGTGAGATTGTTCATCATGGGTTCAGTCCAACCTCTCATCACTGCTCTCCAAGCCTTTTCGTCTAGAGATTTCAGAAATGATCTCATCACGGGCTTCTAGGTGGCATAGTTCGAGCCTTCGAGCAGCGGAGGTCTGGTGATGCTTTGTCCTTCTTTCAGGGTCATCTTGAACAGTTCAGGATCCCACTCAGTGTGTCGAGTGTTTGCTCTGATACCAATTGAAATTATATCCCCTGTTCAAGAAAGTGTTTTAGGTTGTGTTTGGACAGACCTTGAACTCTTTCTACCACAGTTCCACAACAAGTACGAACAGAACAATAAAACACGAGTACGCACATATTGATAACCCAGTTCGGCTACGCCTACTCTGGGGGGTTTCCCACACCCGGAAAAGGGACAACAAATCTTTATTACGAGTATAGAGCTTTTTAGTGGACTTACACTTACACCTTGTAATTGCCTAGCCTCTACTACTCCGTCTCTCAGATTTGCAACCAAGGTTCGTCGCAACTCCCCTTGATCCCCTTCGTTCAGACCTTCTGTCCGAACGTACTCGAACCTTTCCTGAAGCTCGGTCGCTTTCACTTGAAAGCTGGTCGTTCTGTTTGTGCTCTGAACTTGATCACCTCTGGTCAATCTGAATGGCACGTATCAGACTGAGCTCACACCGATGTTTTTCCAGTGGGGAAAACACAACGGCCGTCGCTTTCTTCTTTTCCAATCGATAGGATTTCTTCGTGTATTTTTGATCTTGAAAGCGATGGGAATTAGGGTTGCCTTTGCATTGTATTTATATGCTCGGACGAAACCCTAATTCGCATAAGATAATCCCATCAAATATTTCGGGAGATACTCCTGAATATTTGATGCATATCTTTAACAAATCCTTGGAAGAATATACGAAGTCGTCTTCTTTCCCAAGCAAGTCACGCCATCTTCACTTGTGAATATTCATTCAAATATCTTGTTCGAATAAGTCGCACGCCAGCTTTAGTTTCACGAAATCTTCGTTTCCAATATCTTCCGGAAAATATCCTTTGTGTCTTGATCACGCTGTACAGGAGTACTAGGATATGTTCGAACTCCCCCTAAACTCCTGCTCGAACTGTCTAACAACGTTTTGCCAAACACATGCCACACAAGGGAACATCAGTTTATCCATTGGAGTTAGTAATTAAGCGAATCATCAATTAATCCCATCAAATGGTGTCAAATTCATGCTCACTATGCTCTTTATACATGTCATGCTACTAAGTGTTTGATGAAATGTCTAGGTAACATGTTGAATCTTAAAACTAGGACCTAAGAATGGAATGACCTTAGGAATGGTTTAGATGTAGTGAATATGATCCTATCTAGTGTATTACGGAAGTAAACGCATGCATTTGTTGCTAACTAGTCCTTCATGCCTATTTTACTTATTACCTTAGGAAGACATTTCAAAGATAATAGTGTTATAGAGTGAATCAATATCCTCGAATGAGTGAGGCTCTAAATAAAAGAGTTTGACTAAGAATAGATCGCACGGAAGTTGATCTACCTTAGCCTAAGGTAGGTTAGAAACAATGCATGGGTAGGAAGTGAACTAGTGCATATGTTCATTGTATTTATCTACCACCCATAGGATGATAATGCAATGGAATGAACCGATATCCTCGATTGAGCGAGGTTCGAGTTAAGAGGGTTTCTCTAAGAATCAATTCAAGTGAGAGTTGGTCTATCCTAGTCTAAACTAGGTTCATTACTATTTGACTACTCTAAAATATTTGAATATCATGTATGTGATCATTGAGAAATTGCCAATGAGTGGAGTAACCCCTTGAAACACCTCCTATCTATCTTTTATCCCTAATTACTCGCCACATAGGATTTAGACATACACTTTATACATTTCGGTTTGGAATAGCCGAACGGAAAAACGATCTTACATAGTGTATGTGCTTGGCTTGCTCCCTTGGGTTCGACCGGATACTTTACCGGTCTTTATAAATGTTTTGACCTACTACATTCGATCTTCTCTTAATTAATACTATTCTAGAGGCTAAAAAGAATTAGTTCGTCAATGGTAGAGTGTCAAGGCAATAGGGAAATGCTCAAAAATCAGAGATTTGTCCAAGTATGAATGTTGACCCTGTAATGCAGTGCTTAATCGAAGAATATATGGAAATGAATATCACGGATAAGCACACGAAATATCCGGGATTGTCATTGATAGTAGGGAGGATAAGGTTGAGGCTTTCAGATGGATTGAGGATAAAATGGTGAGCAAAATTCAAGACTGAAAGGCCCTCTTACTGTCGACTTCGGGGAAGTTGGCCCTTATCAAATCTTGCTATCTGTCTGTTCCCTTATATGCGATGAGCTGCTATAAAGTGCCAAAGTCACTCTGCAATAAGCTCACCTCTAATGATTCAATTTCTGGTGGAGTAGTAACTAAAATGAGAGGGGCATTCATTGGGTTAGCAGAGAAGTGCTTCAGAAAGAGAAAGGAAAGGGAGGCCTGGGCTTTAGGTGTCTGGAGGCAATGAATGTTGCGATGCTGATGAAACAACTGTGGAGATTTATTAATCAACCAGATCAGCTTATTAGCAGAATATACATGGCTAGATACTTCAATGATGGGCTTTTGATAAATGCCCGAGTTAAACCCAGCGATTCCTATGCTTGGAGGAGCTTAAATAGTGTATTAGAAATCTTCATATCTGGATTAAAAGAAGTAGAAGGATCAGGTGTATGGAAATGGAAAGCAACTGGTAGGAGTGACTTAATGGTAAAGTCAGCTTACTCCTTAGTAATGAATTGGATAAAAGCAAAGAGTAAGCCAAGTGGAGAGATCTCTAACACTGAATTTTTATGCAAATCGTGGAGGAATTTTTGGAGAACTAGGCTAGCTACCTGAAAGAATCAAGATTCTATGCTAGAGAGCCTTCCACAACGCCCTACCAGTAGTAACTAATCTAAGGAGGAGAGGTTGCCCAACTGAGCTAACTTGCTGTTTTTATGGATTTAAGGAGGAAACTGTCTCTCACATCTTCCTCGAATGCTGGTGGGTTAAGGAGTTTTGGAGAAGGTTGAATCTCGAAGTACCAGCAGGAAGTAGGTTTAATAGTATAGCAGATATACTCTGGTACTACATGACGGAAGGAAATGAGGTAGACCTGAAAAAAGTGATGGTAGGGTGTCGGAATGTATGGTATAATCGCAACCTTCAAGCCCATGGAAATAAGGCATGCATCTTGATTGATGTTGCCTTAGAACGCAAGGTAGTTTATTGCAGTTTGATCGCAAGAATCTATTAGGTTGTGCTGGAACTGTGGATGATCCAGAAGCAGGGGACCTAGTCATTATATGTTGTTAATTTGTGATGGATCATGGCCTCTTGGTTCAAGTGTGGGCAGTTTTACGACTGTTGCTATTCGTGGTGATATCATACTAAGATGCAGGGCCAACTGATATGTTAACTGTGCGTCTGTGATAGATGTGCAATGTTTGGCACTGCTGGAAGGTCCGTCTCTTGCTAAAGATGGTGGGTGGAGGTTGGTGTCGATCAGGTTGAATAGCTCGGAAGCTTTATGGGGCATCCAAACAGGCTATAGCACTCGGTAGACTTCTCGCATGAGGCAAAAGAAGGATTGAAATTACTGGCACAACATAAGGAGTGCAGTTCGAAGTTTGCTTTCAGAGAAGACACTTCTCTTGCGAACAGGCTAGCAAAGAAAGCTAGGAGAGAGCGATGGAGTAGGTTTGCTCGGGATGCCATCCCCAGACATTTAGACTTCAACGGATTGTAATTTTCTTGTCTTGTTGTGGCTAGTGTCTAGAGTTAGATTCCCTAGTGAGATGCTTTGTGGTCCTAGTGTCTGTGTTAGTGTTGTTTGTTGTTTTTGGGGGTGATTCCCCTTGATCCGAATTGGAAAAAAAGAAAAGATGTAGCAGTATTCAAGAATTTTAGTTTTAACCCACATCCTACTCATTTATGTATCATATGTGCACCCTAGACTATTAATACCAAGTTGCGATTTTCAGCTATTATACTCCTTGCTAGTCATATGAATGCAGAAATACGTCTAGCTGAGCTTGTCTCCAGTGAAAGACGAGTTGCAACAAGTACATTTAACTCAATGCAGAAGTTCTCTCCTGCTAGTGCTCGACATCATTTAAACCAAAATCAAGCTTTAATTCTTCGTTCTCAAGGTATCTTGTAATCCTGTTGATCAATAAAAATAGATGTAGCTGTTAATAATACGGGATGACAAAGGATATTCTGCAGGCAGATTCATGCCCTGAGATCAAGCTCAAACCCATTCTCATTGAGGATGTATTCTGGCATGCTAGCTGTAGCATTACCGGCACTAATATGTAAACTTCAGCACCAAGTCTTTCTTGATGGTGGTTTGAATACAAGGCTGGACTGACTAGCATTGATGTTGTTCGGAGAAAACCAGTATGCAGACCTTCCAGTGAGGCCAGTCTGTTAACCTTTAATATTTAATCATAGCTTTCGCTTATTACCACAACAAGCTTTTTCATCATAAATCAGGACCCGGAGTTGGTTTCCATCGAGTCACTAAAAGTGAATCCTTTAGGAAGCATGTGAGAGTGTAGTAGTCTAGAACTAGAAACTCATGTATATTGGTTACCTCAAAAATCCAGGAGTAGCTGAGGAAGAATCCTTTCCAGGTGTGTTGCTTCAATTTTTCCTGATCCTTCTGCCTCAGCAATGATGGCAGCGCGTTGCACAGCCTCTTCATAGTAATAAGCAAGTCAGAACTCCTAGTAAACAAAAATTAAGCAAAACAAAAAGCAATAGAAATAATAAAGAGCAACCTGTAACAAAAATTCTGAGAAGTTCACAGCTAAGTGCCAAAGCATTGGAATTTGCTGCGTGAAACGATGTGGAAAGTTAGAAAAGTCATTGTTATATATCAGTATTATTGTATCAAGTCAGTTCCCAGGTGCAAAATAAATGGCATGTTGTAATTCCTAAGATCATATTTAGAACTACCAGAAGTAGGCCGATTTCTTTTTGATGGTCCAGCCCCTGTTGCCTACACCAAACACGAACAAGCAACCACAGGAACAACATCAAAAACAGTATCTTGATAGCCTTTTCAAAACCAAAGGTAAAACTTTTGCGGACAGCTATACCAATAGATGGTCAAGTCGACCTCTCTATAAATTTCACATACAAGTTGATACTAAAAAAACCAATTAACAGCATCCCTAACCTAAATCTACAAACTGCAATTTGGAGTTCCAGCAGTGTTTCCAATGCAATCAACAGAAAAACAAAAAGTGCTTCAATATTTGGATAGAAATCCGTACCTCGGAATCGAAAACCTCTGCGCCTTCGTTTCTCTCGCGCTCTGCGATTAAAAAACAACAAAAAATCAACAACGAAAAAAACATGAAAAGGAGAAGAAAACGAATTATGGAGAGGAGATTACGGAACTACGAACCAGCTACTTTGCGGATCCAAATGCGCTTGAAAATTTGGTGAATTAGATCCTGGCAATACAACAACAAATGATGATATTGACCTGCTTGGGCGCAGATGTAGAAAATGAACAACTGTGGAGAGGAAGAGAGGTAGGCTTACGGGATTGAAGGTCGGTTCCATGAGGTCGACTTCGAAGCAAGAAGGATAGTTGTGGATTTTCCCTTCAGATGCTTTTTTTTACTCTATGAAAACAGAATTTTTTAATTAAAGTTGGGAAGGAAAACAAGAAGTTGTTGTTTTGGTAAGAAATAAGAATTAAACTCAGTCTTTAGATTTACGATACAATATTTTATAATAATCAACAGATTAGACTTTTAATTAAACAATAATATGATTAAAGGGTAGAATCGGCACAGAAATAATCAACCATTGAACCCTGCGCAATCCCGTGAGAGCAAAGGAGAAGAGCGAGCAGCGTTTCTAGCTTTGGGTTTGCGTCTCTTCCTCGGCGGTCCTCTGCGGCTCCACGTTGGTTGGCTCCGTTTAGATCGGCAGCGGGGATGTCTGCGCCGGCGGAGGAGGTGTCTGTCCAGTGGTGGTGTCTTCGGGGCTGAGCGGCGGTACGGAGCTTGCTGGTCGGGTTGGTTGATGCTTGAGTTTGTTGATGGGCGATTAGTTGGGTCTAATCGGGTGTGATTGAGTATAGTGATTCATGGTATTGAAATGGTCAGTATAGAAAGTTAGATTTCAGTTCGCGAGTCGCCGCCTGTTGTTAACCCTATTAGCCCTACCATGTTGAATTCCAATCATGTCAATCCGACAACCCTAATCACAAATCGAGGAACATGAAGACACCCAATTCGATTGGTGGTCAAAAATTCAATCTTGCGATCAATGGCAGTTTGTGTTTGTTGATGTTTTACTGTTGATTGCTGTATTGACTGATGTTGGGTGTCTGTTGTTTCCTTATGCTAAGGTTGTGATACTGAGTCTTATCGGGATTGTTGGAGTTGGATTTCACAGGGTACATTGCAGAAGTATGGCTGCATATCAGTTTTCCCCAAAACTGTGATTATTTGTAAGCTTGATGAGAACTCCCTTTTGACAGGAAAGTTTGTTGTAAATAAGTTACAACATCATGTGAGATTACACAAAATTGTGTATCCGCTTTGCTGAAGTCAAGGTATTAGACAACAGTGTTGCTTGTGTTTGATTGTGAGTTGGCAAACTTTACTGATTTTAATCATCTTCTGTTTCTGTGAATTTGAATTGCGTACACATTTTTTGTTATTTGATTATTTTGTTGTTGTTTTTGTGATCTGGTGAAATGATTTAAGCTTCCATGACTAAGGTTAGTGTGTGGGAAAATTGAAATATCCAGTTTCTAGTTGGCATAACCTTAGGAAGATAAACGTCTTGGTGCTGGCATGATTTTTTCCTATTTGCAGATAGTGAGTTGAATGGTTGAAATCTGGTACTTGGATGCCATGACGAACCTTTCATATATATTATAATTTTGCATGTGCAACTGACTTGGTTGCATTTTATGTTTTTTACGAAGGTTGTAGGAAGATGGAGATAAAAGATTTGGAATCTGATACACTAAGATGCATTTTTGCACCGCTTTGTGCATTGGAAAGGATCGATTCTTTGAGCTTGACATCAGATGCGTCCGTTGCTTTGGCGTTGCTCTTTGTATTGGTTGTCTTTGCAATTGCATCTTTGTGAAGCTAATTGAAGGAAAAATTGAAGCTCCTCGGCTGACTCCTGACTTTGGGTCTGAAAAGGCCATATTGGACCTGCTTGTTGTAATTCCAAGCACCACTTGGGACATATGTTACTCTGCCACACAAGTTGGGATAAATGTTACTCTGCCATCCACATTACCTATTAGCTTGGAAAACATGCATATGTTTGTATATGTTTCCAGTTGCCATAATTGTAAACCGAATCTAGATTGAATGAATTCATTCGCATTTCTTGTTAAAATACGTAGCAGTTATGCACTGTGTTATTATAATACGTAGCAAATGGATTATAATACGTAGCAAATGGATTATAATACACAGCAACTGTGTTATAATATATAGCAAATGTGTTATAATACGTAGCAGTTATGCACTATAATACTGATGGACCATAATTGTATGAATCATAAACACAGTTAAACCCACCAAATTACACTCTTTGTCTATTTAACTTTTACTTGTTAGTTCCGATATTTATCTACAGGGTATTTTGAAGTCTAGAGAGAATACAAGCTAAGGAGTTCTTAAAGGCAAATTGGATTACAAGACACTCCAGGCCACAATTATATTCCGACTGTACAACTTTCATGATCCTAACCTGGAATCACTCAGAACAAATCCAACCGAAGGGCAACCAGAATCAGTCCGGAGCTGAAAGAGGGCCGATGGCTTTTTGGGGAAAAGATCACAAAGCTCTCACCCACTCCCCTCCCCTCACATGGCCGGCGGCTTCAAAGAGGAAGTGACACATGGGGGGGGGCGGCTCTCCTCCCCTCCACCTCACCCCGGTGGCTTTCTCCTCCTCCACTCCTCCCTTGCCATGTGTCTTCTTCTCATCCACATCCATCTCTTCCCTTAGCCTATAAATAGAGCTCCCCTCCTCCTTGTATCATCATCTCATTCCAAACCATCCTCCACCATTCCATAGTTAGTGAGAGAAGCTATCTAGCTTGTGAGCACCATCCTTGTAATCACTTTACTTTGGAATCGAAGCTTGATCTTTAGCACTCTTAACGGTTCTTGTAAGTACTCTCGTCTTTACTTTACTATCTTTTCAATTCAACAACTTTACTTTCCTGTCTTTACTTTTGAAAACTTTACTTTACTGTCTTTCAAAAACCTTCACTTTTCAACGCACTTAGCTATGATGTCCTGTTCCATGAATATTCGTAGCTAAACCCTTCATTCGGTTGAAGGGGTGTGCTTGTATCATACAATGTTTTAGGCCCTACTCTTAGTGCCTCTATGTGTTCAAAACTTGTTCTATGTGCCACATATTAGGTTAGAACTTCCAAGGTTGAGTGAATGCTTTAACGGGCAAAACTCTTCCGTGGGGTTCGTGAACATACTCGGGTAAGTGGATGCTTTAACGAGCAAAGCTTATCTGAGGAGTTCGACCTCTTTCAAAAACCATTTGGTTGATCGTAACTGAAGATCAAATGGATGCACATAAGGTAAGATACTTCGAAAGGAGGAAGTAGTCTAAATAGAACAAGTGTTCTAAATGATGTTGCAAGTCATGTGCTAGAAATAGCCTTGATTCATCTTTGAACACATAGTATGATCATTAGAGGTCAATGATAAACAGATTATGATACAATGCCCCCAAAAACCGAATACCTTCCTTTAATTGTAATATCAACTGTTACTTTACTTTTCAGTAACTAAAAACCAAAAACAACCCCCCAACTGCTTTATTTAATCCCCCCTTTTCGAAAGAACAATTAATCAACTAATTCCCTTGGGTTCGACCCGTACTTACCACTGACTACCAAAAATAGTTAAGTCGCGAGTATTGGAGATATAAATTTATTTTTGCACAGAGAACATCGCACCTTAACGACAGTGCGGTGGGCTCCATCAAATACGTAACAACTGTGTTATAAGACGCATCAGTTATGCATTATAATACGGAACAAGTGTATTATAATACGTACCAACATCATTTAATACATAATTCGTACCCTGTAATACATAATTCATAACCTCTTACACATAATTCGTACCCTGTATACATAATTCGTACCCTCTTACAAAAATGTTTACACATCTTTACTGGATGATCATTGTGAGTACAAAAATGTTTACACACATATTACTGGATGATCATTCGCTACGCTGGATGTTTTTGACAGACTGATCAGCTAGCTCAGGAATATGCTCAACGCCAATAGCTCGTCCTTTTGGCCCAACCATCATTGCAAAGCAGGCGGTTCAATACCCGGTACCTGCCAAAATAGACCAGCAACACTTACTGCCCGAAAAAAATTCGGTGCAACGCAGGGCCTGTAGTGTGATGCATTTTGGGGAGACTTTTTTGGCACCAGTTATAATGAAGTAAATATACTTAGTCATGTTAACTGTGCTACGGATTATGCTTATAATGCTACGGATTATGTTTATAATGTTACAGATAATGATTACCGTGTTACGGATTATGATTACAATGTTACGAATTATTAATACGTATTATGTTTACCCTCTGTGATACACATTAACTTAACTAATATAACTTACGCATTATGATTTCAATGCTACGGATTATGATTACAATGTTACGGATTATGGTTACAGTGCTACGGAATATGATTACAATGCTACGGATTATAATGCACATGAATAAACTATTATAACTTTTATTGCAATAACTTTTTAGCAATTGTTTGCAACATGTCAATTGGTAACTATGCTACGGATTATGATTACAATGCTACGGATTATACATACACTCTGTGATACACATTAACTAAACTATTATAACTTGTATGTCAATTACATCTACGGATTATAATTACAATGCTAAGGATTTAATGCAGAGCAAACGCAGAGAAAACCGGGATTAGGAAAAACCCTAATTCTGTTTTTTCATTATTCAAAAGCTACTGAATGAAATTACATAAGTTTACTTAAATAGGAAAATAAAACGAAGCCCTAATACGAAAATTACTAAAAACCGAAAATTTCTAAAAACATTAAAAATTCAAAATAAAAAACTAAACGACTCCGGAAGCCCAAAAAAGCCTTACTACTCAAGCAAAGCTTCTGATTTTTGATCGTCACGTTGTTCTGCTCAGAATAAGGTATTATGGGTTGAAAACGGACACCTGCAACTCCAATCCTGCTAACTTCCGCCACTTTCCTCCACAGCCTCAGTTATCAGTAATCTGTCTGCATCATCCCCTCCCGGGTAGAGAAGATTCGTCCTCGAAGGCGAAGGCGAGCTGCCAATAGAGGAAGCAACCCGCGCCTTAGATGGGACTAGCACAATCTTTTTACCCCGAAAAAGAAACGAATAGGTGTTAGTTCTGCCATCATGTACCACAGAACGATCAAACTTCCAAGGACGGCCCAACAATAGATGACAGGCTACCATGGGAACCACATCAAAATGAATCTCCTCGTTGTACGCCGCGCCAATGGAAAAGGATACTAATGCATGTTTAGTAACGGTAATATAGGTACCTTTACTAAGCCAAGCCAGCTTGTATGGCTTAGGATGGGGTGCACTGGTAAGGGCAAGCTTTGGCACCGCAACCTCAGAGATCACATTCTCGCAGCTACCAGCATCAATGATGAGGGTACAAACCTTCCCACCAGTCGTACAAGAGGATCGGAATACATTGGTGCGCAGCCATTCAGAATGGTCAGGGGCGCGTGGGGTTAGGAACGTGCACCGTAACATCAACGCTGTACCCACGTCACCGGAAACAACCTCCTCCTCAACCACGTCATCACCATACACATCAAAAACAAGATCCCCCTCCGGAACAGGTACATCCTCGGGAGCATCATGCGTAAACAGTCCACGGGAACTGGAAACTTTAGGGCACTCAGCTTGACGATGCCCCATCTCTCCGCAGCCAAAACAACGAATACCACCTCCAGATCGAGTCTGGGCAGGGTGGTCAGCAGGTCGCCCCACTGGGGTCGCGGGAGCACGGGGTGGCAGGAGCCGTGTGTGTGGCGCCTGGTGACTGATGAAAACCACCCGACCCTCGTCTCGCCAACTGCTTCTCAGCCTGCAATGCACGCTGGTGTGCTTCAGACACTGTGGCAGGATCAAACATGTTCAGGACATCCTGCAACTGAAGTTTCAACTCGCCAATGTAACGGGAAACCAACTGAAGCGGGGACTCATGCACATCCGTACGGGCCAGCAACAGGTAAAAATCACCAGTGTAGTCATCCACGGAACGAACACCCTGACGGAGATTCTGAAACCGTTGATATAGCTCGCGCTCAAAGTTGTAAGGCAAAAAGGCTTGCCGAATATGTTTCACAAACTTTGGCCAACTCGCGATCTTAGCCTTACCCTCACGAATACGACTCTTCTTCACCTGTTGCCACCACGCCTGTGCCCTACCACGCAAGTGAAAAGTCACCAACGACACGCGGCGATCATCAGGGACATCCTTAAAATCAAGGACCTCCTCGACCTGGGAAAGCCAGTCAATAAACTCCTCGGCCTTGAGGCCTCCATCAAAGTCGGGAATATCAACCCGGAACCCAAGCTCCCACCGTTGGTCACGCTGATTGTTTGCCTCTCCCGCGAACGGATTATCCTCAGCCACGACTTTGGCATCGGCACGATGGGCCTCCAGTTCGCCCAAACGGCGAGTAAGATACTCAACCTGCTGGCGCAGGTCCGCAGTCTCACGAGCTCTCCAATCCTCGATATCACGCTCCACAGCAGCAGCACCGCCTCTTGGTCTACCTCTAGCCATCGCGCAGGACCACCGTAGTCTGATACCAGATAATGCAGAGCAAACACAGAGAAAGCCGGGATTAGGAAAAACCCTAATTCTGTTTTTTCATTATTCAAAAGCTACTGAATGAAATTACATAAGTTTACTTAAATAGGAAAATAAAACGAAGCCCTAATACGAAAATTACTAAAAACCAAAAATTTCTAAAAACATTAAAAATTCGAAATAAAAAACTAAACGACTCCGGAAGCCCAACAAAGCCTTACTACACAAGCAAAGCTTGTGATTTTTGATCGTCACGTTGTTCCGCTCAGAATAAGGTATTATGGGTTGAAAACGGACACCTGCAACTCCAATCCTGCTAACTTGCGCCACTTTCCTCCACAGCCTCAGTTATCAGTAATCAGTCTGCATCAGGATTATAATGCACAATCATAAACTATTACAACTTTTATGTCAATAACTATTTATCAATTGTTTGCAACATGTACCTGGTTTCTTTCTGAGTTCAGCATCATATAGTAGACCACATCGATATAAAACCAAAGTTTTTAGCAATTTTGAAACTCACCAACAGAGCATGATGTAAGAAGCAACTGTTGGATTTTTGACCTGCTTAACCTGCTTCCTCCCCTCATCTTCTTTTATTTTCAGTTTCATACAATCCCATAGAGTTAATTACAAAACGCGACCTCATCACCTCCTTCCATCAGCTTCTTCTCCGTGAACCACGCAGATCCATCAAGCTCAGAAATCGTGACTTCTCCGCTAAAACTATGACTTCTCATTACTCTCTGAATGTACACCTAACAAAAAAGCTCACATCTTCCATCCAGTTCTGTTGATCGAGCTGGTCGATTGGAGCTTACAGAGCTCCGAAATTGTTTTGTTGAAGTGCAGACACTGCAGAGGAGATGCATCGGATCACACGGATTTCCAATCTGGAACGGCGGATTCTGTTCGCGATCATTCCAGCTCTCTCTCTCTCTCTGCTGATTTTCATCACCATCTCATTCATCTCTGGCTCCAGATTCACCTCGCTGTCCACACTCAGTACACTCAAATCTCTCATTCACAACAACAACGTAGAAACGTCGCCATCATCAAACTCATCATCATCGGTTTTATCAGGGTCGGGGATTGCGATGTGCCTGGTAGGCGGCGCGAGGATATTCGAGCTTTCTGGACCGTCGATTATGCAGAACATTCTCGAAGCATTTCCGAACGCCGATCTCTTCCTTCACCGTCGTTTGTCCGAGAGTCGTCCGTCGCCCCGAGAGTCGTCCGTCGTTCATCTGAGAGTCGTTCGTTATTTGTGAGTAACGCGATCTGGTCTAGGGTTTGGGTTGAAGATTGATATGTTGTGATGAAATTACCCCGGAAGCGTCGATTGTATTGATTTTGAATATTATTTAGTGCGTAATCTCGGCTATTGATTAAGAAAGATCAATGGACCGCATTAATTCTTATTTCTCACCATAAGTCAATTTCTCACCAGATCTTAACCCAGTTGGGAAATCCTCAATTTCACAATTAAAAATAATTTTAAAATATTTTAAGCAACAATTTTGCAATTAAGGGCAAGAATGTTTTTTCTATTCACTCGTTTAGTTAACTTTGTTAATTGGCGAAGTAGTATTCCATCAATTAAGTATTATATGAGGATGAAAATATTTTGAAATTACTCTTAATTGTCAATTTTCATAGTTCGAACCGTAATTTGTCAATGAGTGGTAGTTCATACCCCTCTTTGTCATTTTCCCAATCTTTTATTATTAAAAGAGGTTCGAAAAGCTCGAATTGTGGCGAATACAAGGAAATATAAGTCGATGGTCTAGGAGGAGTGGCGCCTTCACGTGCTAGACTTTGGTTAAAATACCCGAAGCTTGAAAATACCAAAAAACAAAAATAAAAAAATAAAAAGAAGGGAAAAGTACAAAAATAGGTCCTGAATTACCATTTCTTTCCAATTTGAGGTTCGACCTACCATAATTTCCAATGAAAGGGCAAAATCAAAAATTCCGTTATAACGGTTAAAGTTAACTCTGTTAGTCAAATTACAATTAAATGCCATTTACTTTATTTTAATCTATATATCTATCCTTCTATATTTTTAACTTCTAATTTTATTCTAATATTTTTATCTTTTTAAATTTCATATCACAAATGGGTACTACATTTAAACTAATTATTTAGGGTTTATAATTTATCATATAACATGTATGAATAAAAATTAAATATATATTATTTTGATTCATAATCTAATTTTTTTAAGATGTTCCCCTTATATGATGGGTGAATATAATATTTTGAATTTTTAAAGTTTGATAATTCACCATATAATATGTGTGGATCAAAGTTTAAAAAAAATTATTTCAATTTATCCATAAATTTATATTCTTTTTATGGTAATACTCATATGAACATGAATTTAAAAAAAACAATTTAATATTTATCCTTACATATATTATGATCAATTGTGAAACTATGAAAATTTAAAATACTACACTCATCCATCATATTAGCAAAGAACTTGAAAATTTTACAATAAAAAAAAGTTATTTTTTAATTTTTATTCATACATATAATGGTAAATTATGAAAGCCTAAACAATTAATTTAAATGTAGTACTCATTTATTATATGAAAGTTTAAGAGAATAATAAAATTAAAATTTAAAAATACAGAATGAAATATATATAGATAAAATTAAAGTAAATGCTATTGAATTGTAATTTGACTAACGGAGTTAACTTTGACCATTAAATTTAACGGATTTTTTTATTTTGCCCCCTAGTTCATTGGAAATTATAGTAGTTCGGACCTCAAATTGAAAAGATGTGATAGTTCAGGGCCCCTTTTTACTTTTCCCTAAAAAGAATGACCTCATAAATGCCGTGCGCGGCCACCTATACAAAAGCCTCAACGCAGTTCTAAACAAAGACATATTGCTGAACATAAGTTATTAATGACTTAGCACTGGAAGCTTGTGGAGATATCTTACAACCGCACGCTGGACTGGTTGAGGCCTTAGGGGGCACTGTAAAGTCAGTGAAGATGCATTAGCGTTGCTTCTTGTGGTAGTCTAGGTTATATAGTAGACACTCCATGGTTCAACTCTGGACGATTTCCGAACACAGTTATAGTACCCAACAGGCCATGCACCATCTGGCGGAGTTATCCCAGCAACATGAGAACACTTGGGACTGGACCAAGTGATCAGCTGAATCTACATGAGGTTATCGGTAGGAGGAGCATTTAGAAACAATTGGGATGCCCGAGTAAATCACTACAT
Organism: Rhodiola kirilowii; assembly: GCA_033675215.1. Classification (NCBI taxonomy): domain Eukaryota; kingdom Viridiplantae; phylum Streptophyta; class Magnoliopsida; order Saxifragales; family Crassulaceae; genus Rhodiola; species Rhodiola kirilowii. The sequence goes on from CM066199.1 coordinate 23,781,219, forward strand.
CATCCGTGAGGATGACTTTATGGAATAATTTCCAAACTAACACATTAATCTTGGGCGGAATCCATGGCTGCTAGATGTTGCTGCAAATGGCCCTGCGCGACCTAGCAATACATTAATAGGACATTTTTTTACCATGAGAGCTAGATGCAGTCCCTTTCTAATGCCAACTTGTTCGAAGAATCACAGAGGTGAAAGTTGTGAATGATACTCCTAATTGCAACGGGTGGAAGCTTTAGGTCTGCCGATAACATCACTGATGGTCAACTCTAGCATGTCATCAGGGGCAAACCTTAAAAGAATCCTCCAACAGCAGCCGAGAGATCCTCCTTGATAATTTCCCGTCGGGGTCGGCGGTGTTGGAGGCATTCATACCACATATAACTTGTTTAATCTCGTCCTCCTTCGGAATTGCAGTTGGCCTTCTATTATGAACATCTAAAATCTTTAGTTCAATGGTGTCATCCAGCACGAAATTGCGTATACCTGGGTGTTGGACCTTTTGTGTTTTGATGATAACAAATACTTAGCTAATATTTGACTTGAGTATGCAAAAATCACACTGTCTTACAGAAACAATAACTGGACATCTCTTAGAGAGCATTGCGCTGCAAGAGAGATGAGATTTGCGTGAGGGACGAGATCAGCACCGACATTGTGACGAGATCATATCATCGAAGATATACTCGAGATACGATTTGAAGATATACGAGTATATAAGCGGAATATTTGAAAAGAGATATTGATATGGAAATATATACAAGAAATACGACTCGATATATGTGATGGGAATATACGCGCCAGATTTGGAAAGGAAATACTTGATGTGGTTAAGATATGGAAATATCTTAACCAAATCATATCTGCAAGATAGATCGAAGATGACATCTGTAGACTGAAGGTTGACTATAAAAGCAAGAGAAGCTCGACAAAGCAAAGCTCGGATTTTTGGAGAGAGTAATCAGAGATTGAAGCGGCGATCAATTCCGGAGCTAACGAAGTGCTGCTGTGTGCGGACAAGAGCAAGATCGAGTTATTTGGTATTCGAATTGAGTAGAACTAGTTAACTGTCACTGAGTGAGACAGGTTGTAACATTTTATAAGCATATTCGTTAAGTAATAACACCGATCTTGAAGCCCTTCTGGAACTGTCTAGAAGGCAAGTGGTTTTCAGCCTGTTGCAGATTTGCAATAAGGTTTTCACTATAAATCTGTGTGCACTTACTTTCCGCACTATTTCCTATACTTGAGAAAATTTCCGCTGCCATCTGTCTGAGGGATACCACTCTGTGATCTCCCTCACATAGACGGCTAACCTAACGATCCAATAATTGGTATCAGAGCCGAGGCTCTAGATTTTATGTTAGCCTTTGCAGGAAATAATGTGTACCAGAAACGATTTCTTCTAGAAGCTGCCGGTGCTTAACCCGGGAGAGTATGACTGGTGGAAGGATCAGTTCGAAGCTCATGTTTGCTCCCTGGATGGGAAGCTATGGTGCATATTTGAAAAGGGTAACTTCCCTATTCTGGATGTGACGGATCCCACCAATCCAAAAGAGAAGGAGAAAGACAAGTACACAGAAGCTGACTACAAGTCTCTCCAGCAGAATGCCAGAGCTAAGAAGGTTCTGTACATGGCCCTCTCACCAGGAGATCAGGTGAAGATGGTTGTGTAAAAAACTGCAAAGGAGCAGTGGGATGGCCTAGCTAGACTGTACGAGGGAAACGAGGATATGAAAAGGAACAAAATTCTAGCAGCCACGAAGGACTACGAAACAGTCGAACAGTGAAAGGACAAATCTCTGGAGGACTTCTACACTAGATTTCAAGTAATCGTCGCACAGCTGAACTCTCTAGATGAGAAGCTTCCACAGTGGAAAATAACCCATAAGTTCATGCAAGCTCTTAGCTCCAGATGGGATACAGTGACTACAGCTCTTCAGGCTCAGAAGGGAATCAAAGATGTCACTCTGGAAGAACTTGTGGTGAATCTGCAAAGTTAAGCTGGGATAGCAGAAAGAAAGACGGCTAGGTGGCAAGCAGACAAATCTCAAGCCATAGCATTGAAAGTTGAGAAGGCCTTGGATATAGCACATGTGAGTCTGCCATCTAAAAATGAGGAGGAGGAAATTGCTCTTCTCTCGAAAGCCTTCAAGATGGCAAACACAGGGAGGTCGCATAACTTCAACAGAGGAAGAAATCAGAAGGGGAATAAAGGAGCTACCTCAGATAAGGCAGGAGCAAAGGAAGAAAGAACCTGCTATCATTGCCAGAAAAATGGACACCTGGCTAGAGACTGCTACAGCAAAAAGAAGGGTGCACCACCTGCACCAAATGACGCTCAAGCCATGTTCGCTGCCTGGGGTGACTCAGATGAGGATCGCAGCGACGGGAAGCGAACTAAGGAGCCATGTCTGATGGTGCGAGGCAGAACTAGTGAGGTAAATGAATCTGATTCCTTTATTGATGAGGTCTTCAGTGAATCTGATTTTGCAGAGACTATTGCCGAACTGTTGAAGAAGATTAAAAGTCTTAAAGAACAACTTGAGATCATGCAAGATGAACACGAAGATGATATGGAGAACAATCGCCTCTGGTCAACCAAAGCTATGCGACTTGAGAGGGAAATTGAGGAACACGTCTGCAAGTGTCCCACATGTGATAGAAGGAACATGCAGATCAATGCCTTAAGTGATGAGATGAGGTGCATGAAAATTGACGACACCGAGTCGATAGACAGCAGAGCAAAAATGGATGAATCAAATGCAGAATTGGACAGGCTCCAATTAGACAATGAGGAACTACGTCAGACTGTGGCGGATCTCAGACGTGAGGAAAATGAAAGAAAGGAAGTCTGGCTGCGAGAACTAAAGGCCAAGAGGGTTGAAGAAGTGAGAGAAAGCTACAAAAAGAGGTTCGTTTGACCAGGGCTTGGCTATGATGAAAGAAAGGAAGAAACTGACAAAGAGGCAGAGCATAAAAGGATTGCCAAAGGAAAGGAAGCAATAACCAAAGTCGGTGAGTGCTCTCGTCAGGAGAGAAAGCCAGGAGCCATGAGACAATTGGGAAGAGCATGCACATCTTTGGAGGAAAGTCACCTCTAAGACAGTGAATCTGTGCCATTCAAGGCTAGGAAAGCCCTTCAAATTTGGAAGAAGCAGAGCTCCAATCGTCAACTTTTCTCGATCAACCTTCAGGCACGAAGAGATAGGAGACCTATGCCCTTAGAGAGAAATAAGAAAACTAGTGGTCTCTACTACCGTGTCAGCTGGCACTGTGGTTACTCTGGCCATTACAGATCAGACTGTAAGAAACTGAAAGAAGCCAATGAGAGGAATCACAGTTATCAGAGAAAAGCCAGTACCGCTTATGTCCCTAGGAGAACAGTTTCTTCCCACAGAAGGGAAGACAGAGCTGAATGGGTTCGTCCTCACCACGACACAGCCATCTACGGACGACCCAGAAAAACCCCCAGGAGGAAAATCAATCTCGCTGACAATAACGATTCCTATCCTTTAAACTTCTTTCCTGTTATTAAAACTGTCCCAAAACCCAGTAAGCCCAAGCTTGTCTTGGTTCGTAAAAATTGATTTCTTTCTTGCAGGATGCAGTGAGGGGCAAACCATGGTATCTGGACAGTGGGTGCTCCAAACACATGACATGAGATCCAGGATGGTTCATCTCACTCCAAGCATATTCTGGAGAAAGTATCATCTTCGGAAACAAGAGTTCAGGTAATGTCGTAGCAATAGGAGAGGTAAGGATTTCAGAAACTATCAAAGTCCGACAAGTAAGTTTGGTTGAAAATTTGAAATACAACTTGCTGAGTATATCACAACTGTGTCAAAGTGGCAGAAACCAAGTGATATTTAACTCTAATGATTGTGTTGTGAGGTGCATTGAGACAGGAAAAATAATTCTCAAGGGCGTTCGTGAGAACCAAATCTACACAGTGGACCCAGAGTTCGTCCCTGACGGGGAGCTGTGCCTATCAAGCGTAGCTGACGACACACTACTGTGGCACAAAAGGTTTGGACATGCAAGCACGAGACTAATTCTTAAGTTGCATCAGAGTGAACTGGTGGTTGGATTACCCAAGGTGGAGAGCTCAATTAATCAGGTGTGCAGTGCCTGTGCCACAGGCAAGCAAGTACGCACTTCGTTCAAGTCCAAACAATCAGTAAGTACCTCAGGTCCTCTGGATATGATCCACATGGATCTGTGTGATCCAGTGAACGTCGTCAGCCGTGGAGGTAACAGGTATACTGGTCATCGTGGATCACTACTCCAGGTATACGTGGACCATTTTCTTGAGCTCTAAAGATGAAACTTACTCTGAATTTGTTTCATGGTTGAAAATGATTGAAAACAAATTGAGTAAGAAGTTGGTGTCTATTCGCACTGAAAACGGAACTGAGTTCCGGAACTCCCAGTTTCTCTCGCTGTGCAGGACTGCTGGAATAGATCACAACTTCACAGCACCACAAACAGCTCAGCAGAATGGCGTGGTAGAGAGAAAGAATAGGACACTGGAAGACATGTCCAGGACAATGTTGATTGCCAGTGGTGTTCCCAAGGGGTTTTGGGCAGAAGCTGTACATGCCGCCAGCTACATACTAAACCGAGCATCTCTACGATTTCTAATAGGGAAAACGCCATATGAGCTACAGCGGGGAAGGAAACCTAACATCACTCACTTGAAAGTATTTGGATGCAGGTGCTACGTGCACAATGGAAAGAACAATCTGGGAAAGTTTGATCTGAGGAGCGATGAAGGCGTATTCGTAGGATACTCAAGCCATAGCAGAGCTTACAAGGTATACAACCTGAGAATGGAACGGGTGGAAGAGAGCATCCAAGTAACCTTTGATGAGCGCGCCATGGCCGGACACCTAGTAAAAGATCCCTCCTCACAGGATGATGGAGAGCTTCAGTTTACTGATAGAGATGACCCCGACTAGGAACCTACTCAAAGTGTGGCCACAGAACCAGCTCAAGAGGTCGCTCAGATAGCTGGTCAGGATCCCATCGAGACCCCAGCTGAAGATGCTCAGACAGAGATGCTAGCTCAAGAGCATGTCCCTGATGTCACCTTGATAGACATCAACGCTGACCCCCCCCCCCAACGAGGAAGAGGTTGTTAACAATCTTCCTCCTACAGACACTGCGGAGGAACCCAGAACTACAAGGAGCGGGGGAGTTATTCAGCCCCCAGCTAGGATGAGGGACTACCAGTGCTATACATCGCAGGATCAGGTAAATCTAGATGACTTATGTCAATTCTATGGATTTGCATCGTTTGTCTCTCATGCAGAACCAAAGATGATAGCGGACGCGTTGAAGGATCCAGAATGGGTCAATGCCATGCAAGAAGAGCTACATCAGTTTAAAAGGAACAAGGTATGGCGACTGGTTCCTAGGCCGAAGGACAAGAATGTAATAGGGACAAAGTGGGTCTTCAGAAACAAGATGGACGACAAGGGAGTTGTTGTGAGAAACAAAGCCCACCTGGTAGTCAAAGGGTACAACCAATAAGAGGGGATAGACTACGATGAGACATTCGCCCCAGTGGCAAGGTTAGAAGCAATCAGACTATTAATTGCTTATTCGACTTACCATGGTTTCACTCTGCAGCAATTGGATGTGAAAACGGCCTTCTTGAACGGAGTTCTGAAAGAGGAGGTATATGTGAGCCAGACACCAGGGTTCGAGGATCACACTCACCCTGATCACGTCCACATCCTTGACAAGGCATTGTATGGGCTGAAGCAAGCACCTCGTGCCTGGTATGAAAGATTGTCACAGTTTCTACGATCCCACGGATATGTCAGAGGAGAGATGGACAAAACTCTCTTCCTTTCGAAGGAAGGAAAGGACACTCTGGTTGTTCAGGTTGATCGGTGAGAAATATAGCTAAAGTATTCAAAAAGAATCCAAACACTTATGCTAGTCACGGTAATCAAAATATTTGTAATGACTCGGGTGAACCGAGGTCGTACCCAAAGGATAGGTGGTTAAACCAATAATGCTAACGATTTAATTAGAATGTCTATGGTTGGGGGGTTTGTTCTTCTAAGAGAATGATAGTGGAGGATACCATCCAAAAGTGAGATTAACTATCAATTAAGAGATGACTAGGAATCAATTTCTCCACCTAGACAATTATTGTGACAATGAAATGAGACACCAATGATGAAATCACATGCATATGCTTAGCATTTGGCTTATGCAACATTAGGACTAAGTTCAACTCACGCTACAACTTAGTACAAAGAGGTTACATCTCGCATAGTACCACACACTTTCGCTCTATTGGCACTATAGAATATGAATGTCTAGCCTCACACTTCCGCTTTATTGACTAGATAATCATGTTCTTGTTAAGTTCAAGCCCTTCTCATTAGGATTAGAGAGTCGCCATGTAACACAAAAATCCTAATGCTTCTTCATTTAGTTCATTGAAGTTATGATGATCAACGCAAGCCACATCAAGAATGAAATCAAGCAGAATTCCTATTGAGGACATTTCACAAACACCTTATAGGCAACTCGAGACATTAGGTTCAAATGAAGAAGAAACATGTGCAAACTCATTCATCATTAGCGTAAGGTATTTACAATGTCACAAACATGTCTAGGGGATCCATAGATCCCCAATCAAGGTCACTACTCACTCATGCTGAGTTTACAAACAAAGTTAACAATGAAAGTGCAAACAAACATATGGAAAGTAGAGTTTAGAATTTCAAAACCAATATGGAGATTCAAGAACACTAGAGGATCCGATCTTCGATCTTTGTTGTTGAAGTTCTTCCCTCTCTAAAAACCCGAAACTGCTCCAAAAAACCCAGGGGGTTTGTTCAAAAACCCTAAATTTCTATTTATAGCCCAGCAGTAAAAATCCAGTTTTTATGTTTTCTCCGCAAGGGCATGCGAACGCATGCTTTTCTTTGTGCGAGCGCATGGACTTGCATTTGATCGAATGCGAGCGCGCGGAGCCTTGCGTGCGAACGCAAGAGATTTTCATGCGACGGGTCCGGATTGTACGAACGCACGAAATAAACTGTGCGAACGCACAAGGCTGTTTGGCAATCTTAACCTCCGAATTTGGTCTCGGCGTCAACTGGAGAGTTGTAGCCCTTTGAGTTAGCTTTTCAACAAGCTTTCAAACAACCAAATCGGACATCATATGAGATCTGTGCGTCCAAAATAATCCCCAAAGGTCAGGCTGTCCCGTATTGCCCGAAAATCCATATTTTTGCTCCGAAATGCTCGGTTTTGCCCCAAAATCACTGCCTACTTGTGTTCTCAGCTTAAACTCTGTAATTTGCCTGAAAAGAACCACAAAACATCAAATAGCAAGTGAAATCGTAATAGAACAATCAAAACAATAAGCATAGAGGTCGCCTAAAATGCATATATTTTAGCGCTATCAAATCACCCCACACTTAATGTTTGATCGTCCCGAGCAAACTAATCATAGAGATCAACAACAATAATGCATTTCACTCACTCAGGATCGGTTCAAAGAAAACTCCATATGGTCACGAAAACTAACTAAAAACACTACGAAACAAATCATACTTCCAACTAACCACTTTCGTAGGTAACACGAGTGCATTTAGCGAATGCACCAAGCCTTTAATCCCCTAGGCTACCCTAGTGGAGAGTTGTAGTCTCCTGAGAGTTTTCAGACACGGGAATACTCACAAATCCCACAAGAAGAACAATCATCCAATTAGGCATTTTAAGTTCACAAATGTCAAAGTACTAGGCAAGGTGTTTTCCATGAAGTTCATAATGTATTCAAACTAGATATGTGCATTTCAATCACTACATGAAACCTCTTCAAATCCTTATGGAAATTCATGAATAATGACATTCAAGCAAATCAAAGCAAAGACTAATAAACCTTTAATCAAGGATTCTAGTCATTTTCTATATCAAGGATTTCAAGAAAACAATCTAATAGTCGCAAAGAAATCTTGTTGGACCACTCACCAATGCTAGCAAGGAGGCTAGTACATTGGCTTGTGACTTTGAACTCATTCTCAAGCCTAGGACGCAAAGGTCACTTAGTCATAAGAGAAGAGGAGTTCCAACATTAAAGCTTTTATATACACTTGCAAATCATATCATGCCTAAGTATAAAAGAATACGAGGTTCATCCCTTAGTGAATTCTTGCTAGAAAGTTTCAATTGTCTCATTAGTTTTCGTGCTAGAGAATGGTGGAATAGCCGATTGTCAAGTCTAAGTGCAACTTTAAGGGGGTAGCATGGCCTTTGGCCGTACTAAGCACTTTCGAGGGGGAACTTACCTTCCTAACCCTCGGCGCTTAGCACATAATTTTTTAAACTCACTTCCTAATGGTGATCAAATCATAAGGAAGGAACTTGGGGCTTATTACACATTTTTTTCTTTCTCTTTTTTGTTTCTTTGTTCTTTTTTCTTCTTGCCCTCTTTTGACCCCACACTTAGAACTTTGACAAAGGGCTAAGTGTTGAAAATGGAGCATGACAAACCAACAAGACAAGTCCACAAGACAAGCAAGGTCACCTAAAGGCAATCATGGCATGCAAGGTTTTTTTTAAAGATTTTTTTTTTCATTTCATGCTTTCAAATATCAACTCTCTAGTCTCAACGAGAAAAATCTTAGAATAAAAGATAAAGAAGTGCTAGTAGATGCTTTGATCCTCAAGAATGAAAGTTAACGATCCAATCCATTAGTCATCTAAAGGATCAATTAAGTGAAATCATGCACGACTAGTTGAATTAGGAATGAAATTTTTCGAGAATGTAGCCTTGCCCAGACTTTTTGTTTTCATTAAAAATTTGAGTTTTTGGATGAATGTCACAGTAGTGTAAGTGTTTTCCTATAAACATACAAATTGATTGGATTCTAAACATGAAAGCACGGCAAGTAAGCACAAACATCTCGTGTAGTCAAAACGTAGGCACCCCACACTTAGCAATTGCTTAGTCCCTACGCAATGAATAGCATGAAAAGTAAAGAGAAAGTTAAGAAAAACTTCTTTCGTTTGGAGGTAGCCATTTCAAAGTAAGAGATGTTGCTTCACGCGTCTAGTTCTTAGGTTACTGAACTTGTAGAAAAGATTCGATTAATGATTCCCCTTGTTTCTCTATAAGACAAGAAACTAAAAAATAAGAGTGTTAAGCACACAAGGTAGAGAAATCATCATCGTAAACATGTCAATATCATGCAAGTCAACTCATAATTCATCAAAAGAACGCATCAGATGAGCATGCGAACGCATGCTTGGGTTTGTGCGAACGCACAAATGCGGGCAGTGGCATGGATTTTCTATGCGATCGCATGGAACTGTGCGAGCTGGGAAAAGTGAGAGTCAAGGCTTGGCATGCAAACGCACAAACGAGACTATGCGAACGCATGGATCCGGGCAGTGGCATTGATTTTATGTGCGAGCGCATGAGATCTGTGCAAGCACAACGAAATGAAGAAAAGGCAAACTATGCAAACGCATGAATGAGACTATGCGAACGCATGGAGTTACGGACAAGAATTTCTAAGCCAATCTCAAATCGTACATCAACACTTATGCACAAAATTTCAACACCCCACACTTATGCCCTATCAAGACATCAAGTTAACCAAGCACATGTTAAGAATTCATCAAATATAGGCATTCACACATGCATAGTTCATATCCTCAAATTCTTGCACGAAGTAAATAGAAATCCAATCAAAATAAATGTACTGAAAGATCAGGAGAGAAACACTCACAAGCCTAGTTTAACGTCTCGGCTAAGACGGAGCTGATTCTCCTCATAATAATTAGAAGCACACTTGAGGAGTCTTATGCAAAGATCCCTTCTCAAGCGGATATGTTGAGAAGTAGAGGAGTCAATCCGGGTTCTTTGAAGAGCTGCAAGCAACTTGCTTAATAGCTATTGTCCAAAGTGACGTTTGCTTCTCATCCTTTTCCATTTTAGCATTGACTTTTCTTTTTACCCCATCATGGCATGGGGGCAACTTATAGTGATCAAGAGAAGGGTTCTTATCGGGATTAGCCAACTCGTGCAAAACCTTCTTAGTTACTTTCTTGACCTCAACATTCTTGGCTTCCACACTCTCCCGCTCTTTCAAATCATAAGGTTCAAGTATAGCCACTGGTTCGCTCACAGGCCTCTCTATCTTCACCTTTTCTCCTCCAATCTTCAAGGTCAACTTCCCCTTCCCCAGATCAACTTTAAAACCGGCGGTGGCCAAGAAGGGACGCCCAAGAATAAGAGAAGTGTTTTCATTATTCCCCATATCCATCACTACGAAGTCACAAGGTATGTAGAACTTGTCTACCTTGATAGGAACATTTTCGATTACTCCTTTGGGTTGCCTTTTGGTTCCATTGGCGAGTTGCAACGTCATCTTGGTAGCTTTGATTCCCTCTAGCCCAAGCTTATAATAGGTCGCTAGAGGCATGACACTTACACTAGCACCAAGGTCGGCTAATGGGTGTTCAAAGCTCATGGCGCCAATAGAGCATGGAATGGTGAATCGGCCGGGGTCTTTCATCTTGAGAGGTATTTGCTTTGAGAAGAGGGCGCTACACTCATGGTTCAAGGCTACCATGCTAGATTCTTCAATAACTCTTCGGCTAGACACAATATCTTTTAAGAACTTTGCATAAGTAGGGTTCAGAGTGATTACCTCATGGAATGGAAGAGTGACATACAACTTCTTCAACATCTCCACAAATCGTTGGAAGTGAGCATCTAACTTGCTTTTGTTGAGCCTTTGAGGAAAAGGTATCCTTGGCACATAATGCCTCATCAAAACCGGTTCTTCCTCCTTTTTCTCTTCTTCCGTAGGAGCTTGAGGTTCAACTTCAGAATTTTCGTTGGCAACTTCCGCTTCTATCTCCTTATCATTAGGAGTCGGTTTTCCTTGAGGAGTAGGCAAGACTCTTCCACTCTTTAATGTGACGGCATTGTCATGCATGAGAGATGGCTTTTCACCTTCAAGAAAGATGGCATTGCAATGCTCAGTGGAATTTACATCCGGTTGAGAAGGGAGCTTCCCAAAATGCTTCAAAGATACGGCTTGTTGAGCCACTTGATTCTCAAGCATTTTGTTATGAGCTTCTAATTGCTCCATTCTCTTTTTAGTCTCCTTTTGATTTTCTAGCATTTGTGCCATCATAGACATCATCGCATTATCTTGAGTGTTGGAAGAAACGTGTCCTTGTTTATGAGAAGTCCCTTGGTCATTTATAGGAGGTTTGGCTTGATAAGACCTTTGATAATTCCCTTGGTTGGAATATTGAGAGTTTTGCCCCTGATTTTGGTTGAAACCTTGGCTTTGATTAGAGTAAGAATTCTGCCCTTGAATTTGGTTGGACCCATACCCTTGTCTTTGGTAATTCCCTTGGTAGTTACTTTGCCCTTGAGGCTTAGAAGGGAAACCGGGATTGTCGAACATTCTCCTTTGAGGAGGCTCATAGTTTCTCGTAGGAGGAATAGGATTCGGAGCATAATTCATTTGTTGATTGACATAATGCGCTTCTCCATATCCATCCTCATCATCTTCGTATCTCCCGTCGGGACAAGCATTTCTAGTGTGCTTCGTACTAGAGCATAGTGATCGGTGGAATTCTTGACCTATTATTCATTTCATTCGATGATGGATTATGTTTGTTTTCCCGACATTTTATTGTCATTTGATCTCTTTTCTAGTGTTTCAGGTCATATATCACATATCTAATACTTTTGGATTGATCCGAAGCAAAGCAAAGCAATCGGTGCAGATTTGGGCAAAAATAGGACAAAACAGGGCAGCAGACATTCCCTACTTGTTTTGCACCTACAGGTCGCAATTGGTGTCCAAATGAGTCGAAATTTACCTTGTTGGAAATCTAGTTCAATTCCCTACAATCTTGTAGTTGACACCAAGAGCAGATTCGAAGGTTTGGACCGCCAAAAAGGCAATGGAAGTCAGGTCACGGGCGTTACGGGCGCTACAGACCAACTCAGAAGTCCCGGAAATTGAAGCAACTCATTGAGCCCGTGACCAACCCCTTGGTCACGGTCGTCACAGGCACCGTCAGCTCAGAATTATCAGAAATTTCCTAATTTAATTTTGGAAGTTTTCTGGGCCTTTTTTGGAAATCGTTCGATTGGGCTATAAAAGGAAAACGACCTGAATGATTTTTGTGTGCTTATTTTGAGATTGAAGAACCCTAACTTGGGAGAGAAGACAGAGTTCATCACGAGAGATTCGTCGAGCACCCGCGTCATTACGGTTTCCTCGCCCTTTTCTCTTTATTACACTATTTGTGGTTTAATCACCATGAATAGCGAGTAGTCTTCCTTATTCTGGGATCCTACGGATCCCGTGCTATGTAACCCTAACTCTTCATGTGATCAATTAAAGTTTTCGTTTATGCAATTCAATTATTCAATTTCATTGTGTGCTTATTATTATCGTTCTATGCAAGTATTTACATCAAAGGGTATGTTTGCTTTGGTAGAACGTAATTAGGTTATATGCAGAAAGGTGGATGGGCCCTAGGGATTAACCGGATTGCATGAAATTGATGTTAGGTCATGTTTACATGAATTAATAGGAAAAACCATTAGTTTAATAAATCGAAATCGTTGATAATCCGTGGATGGGCGGCGTTCAACGATGGAGATTGATCTAGACAATGATCCGTGGATGGGCGGCTTGTCTAGTGTTATTTCGGTTATATTCCATACTCGATAGCATAAATAATCAACTTGCCATGATTGCATGATTAGAGGGGTTAGCACGGGTGAAGTACGGTCCTGGAATTCTTTCTCTGATATAGTCACCACCTTTATTTTTCTGTTATTTAATTTCTGCAATTTTCGTGACACACCAAAACCTTTGTTAAATCGGAATAGCTAAATAGGTCACATTGTTTGCTAGTATTCACACACCTGTTCCTTGGATCGACCCTTGGCTTACCAAGGTTATAAATTTTGTTTGACTGCGATTTGACCCCTAAAACTCATAATTTGACAACTATAAAGGGTTAAAAATACGCTTGTCAAAATGGCGCTGTTGCCGGGGAGCAGCGTTTAGTGTGATATTAGCTTTAACGTGTGTAGTTTAGACTATTCCATTCATTTATACTTCTTTGTACATACTCTATATACTTCTGACCTTCACTAATCACTTTTATTTTGAATGTTGCGAGGATGTTCTCTTTTGGTCATCAAGACGCCTACCCAAGAGAAGAGTCTTATTGTGAGACATATTCATATGATACAAATTGGGAAGGAAATCAGAATAAGTTCTATGATCGATCCTGTTATCAAGATGACCATTATTACGAGAGTTACCAGGACCAGGCGCAGCAACAACATCAGTTCTATGGGCAATCATATTATCAAGATGATCAGTGCTATGAGAGCTACCAGAATCAGACGCAGTCACAGCAAGATCAGAACTCCGGAACAACGTCAAGTCTCGAAGCCATGCTAGCAAGCTTCGTAGCCAAACAGCGAAAGACATCTGATGATCAGCGAAAGGCATTTCAAGAGATGAATGCGCAGCTAAACGACACCATAAAAGGCCTCCAGATGACAGTAGAGCAACTCGCAGCCAAACAGAAAATAGAGAAGGACCAGTTAGAGCAACTGTCCAGAGCAACCACCAATGAACGCAGAGATGAGGACATCGAGGTGTTAATGACTGGCCATCAAGAAGTTCAAGTCTATGAAGCATATTCATGTTCAGCTTTATTTCGAATCGACGTGGAAGATGATCAGGATACGAGAATGCTCTCTACACCAGAACAACCTGTTTGTGAGGATGGTTTCGAGGCGTTTAGAATGGTTGCCGAGGCTTGCACTGAGTTGGAGGATGATGAGTCTTGTACTGATGACGTCTCAGAAGATGAAGATACATCTCCCTCCACTACTACTGCTTCAAAGGGTCATTTAGATGGGCAAACAAAAGAGAACATCATTCCGCCGATTTTTCTGGACGCTGAAGAGTCATCAAGGGATCATAGATATGAAGACTTTGTTGATGTGTACATGAGCTCATTTAAAGAGGGCCCTCGCATACGCCTGAATACGATAGTGAAGGAAAACTCTGGAGTATATGCACCTGAAATCTTATCTGAAGAGTATAAAGGAAGTGTTCTTACTGGAGCTAGCGCTGAATATATTTATCTTGACACACAGCCTCCAGACAAGTTTCGACAGTTCTTGCCTTACGTATTGAAACTGTTGTTAGGGAGTTTCTACAGTCCCTTGGTTCGTAAGGGTCTCAAATTTTTGAAGGGACTGCATGCTCTGCTTAACGTCCATGTCATTCTTGATGGAAGTAAATTCAAATGGGATTTGAAGGTGGACTGACACATCTCTATTTTTGAAGGCCCCGTGAGAAGGGATCCTAGCAAAAGACTTCACACGAGTGATTTATATGGGGCGCTTTGCTGAGTCTCGCCAAGACGTTAAACTAGGCCTCTTCGGGGAGTAACCCGTGCTGTGAGTTTTATTTCATTGCATTTTTTTTTCATTTACATTTTGTACATTGCGTGTGACCCTTGCAGGAATCCAAGTGTGGAGTGCCAGCACAAGGTCGAACCACATTCGCTAGTCCGTTCAGGCCCAGGTTCAATGGAGTGCAACAGGCAGAACGCCCGTGACCAAGGGACGCGTCACGGGTGTTACGGGCGTCACGAAGTGGATCAGCCAGTTGCCCATTCTTGGTGGTCCGTTCGTGACCGTTCACCCCGTGACGGATCGGGCGTCACGGGGTCTGCTCCTTCTCTATGGATTTCGAGCTCACACACACATGGAAGTTCCTATACGCTTTTCTTATCTTATATTTCTTCGCTTAGGGACTAAGCTACATTTTAAGTGTGGAGTGGGTAGCGCATAGTCACACGCATTGCATTTCGCATTCACTTTTGCATATGCTCAACAGTCTATGTATTGCGATTGAAATCCTCCTTTTCTACGATACTCCTTGACTGATTGACATTCTTTTGGATTCGAAGTCCAGGGCTTGAAACAGTTTTATTCGTGTGTGTATTCTCTTGAGTCAGTATCATTGCTAGCCTTTGACTATCACATGTTTTACGTATTTCTTGAAGCATGTTTGAGACTTGAAATTAGTAGGCACCGGTTCAAAAATCTCAAAAACTTAAATATGCATCTCTTTTTCTAGGTGACCTTAGTACTAGTACGTGTTTACATAGACTTGTTGTGATTTGCATGCACCCGCCTTTACTTATACACTATGTCAAGTTTTAAGTGTGGAGTTAGACAATTGGCCTTCAAGTTTTCCCCTCAAAAACAAAGTTCTTAATCTTGGAAAGTGGGTGAAACATTGACCCCAAGCATAGTTGTTTTTGAAAGAAAACCAGTTTGAACGAAAAAAAAATGCTTTTGTTGATTCTGCGAGAGCAGAAAATACCAAGGACCTGGTGAGAAAAGTCACCCCTGGTATATGGAAAACACTCTTGAAACGATTTCTGCCCCTTTCTACTTAATATAGTGTGATTCCATCTTCTCATTGCGTGCAAATCATGACTTGTCTTGCAAATTCATGTACTAGAAACTAAGGAACGACCCTCGTGCTTGCACTGAAATTTTGATGCAAATTTTTGAGGGATTTTTCAGAAAATCCTTAAGCCAGGCTCCTCTTCTCTTACGGGTCATTGTCTAATCCTTGGCACTTTAGAATGAGCTTTGCGCCAAGAGCCCATGGACTATCCCTAGATAGCATAGGTGAATGGCGAGCATGTTTTTGTGCAACTATTCATGTTCTTATCTCGGTTCTATAGAACTATTTAGAATTTGTGATGAAACGTTTGCTAGTCGTGTGTACTGACCGTTTGAATGCATAACTCGTTTAATCTATGATTGTCTGAAAACTTTGATGAAGATGTTTGACTTGAAGTTGAGGTAACACGATGAATCCGAGGTATGACATGACTTTACTGTGACTTGTTGAGCATCATTCATGCATACACGTTAGATAGTTGTACAGGGGATTTGTAGGTAGTCCCATTCCTGAAAACCTTCACGAGACTATACTCGTCCTACTAGGGCAGCCTAGGGGTTTAAAGGCTTGATGCATACGCTAAATGCATTCGTGTCCTCTACGACAGTGAGTTATCTTCTTATTTTCATTTTTAGATAGGTTTGATCACATGACACTTGAGTGGGTAACTATTCTGTGATTTATTGACTTGTGCTTAATGTTTGTTCGGGACGAACAAATCCTAAGTGTGGAGTGTTTTGATCGGTCGAATTCTTGACCTATTATTCATTTCATTCGATGATGGATTATGTTTGTTTTCCCGACATTTTATCGTCATTTGATCTCTTTTCTAGTGTTTCAGGTCATATATCACATATCTAATACTTTTGGATTGATCCGAAGCAAAGCAAAGCAATCGGTGCAGATTTGGGCAAAAATCGGACAAAACAGGGCAGCAGACCTTCCCTACTTGTTTTGCACCTACAGGTCGCAATTGGTGTCCAAATGAGTCGAAATTTAGCTTGTTGGAAAGCTAGTTCAATTCCCTACAACCTTGTAGTTGACACCAAGAGCAGATTCGAAGGTTTAGATCGCCAAAAAGGCAATGGAAGTCAGGTCACGGGCGTTACGGGCGCTACGGACCAACTCAGAAGTCTCGGAAATTGAAGCAACTTATTGAGCCCGTGACCAACCCCTTGGTCACGGGCGTCACGGGCGTCACAGGCACCGTCAGCTCAGAATTATCAGAAATTTCCTAATTTAATTTTGGAAGTTTTCTGGGCCTTTTTTGGAAATCGTTCGATTGGGCTATAAAAGGAAAACGACCTGAATGATTTTTGTGTGCTTATTTTGAGATTGAAGAACCCTAACTTGGGAGAGAAGACAGAGTTCATCACGAGAGATTCATCGAGCACCCGCGTCATTACGGTTTCCTCGCCCTTTTCTCTTTATTACACTATTTGTGGTTTAATCACCATGAATAGCGAGTAGTCTTCCTTATTCTGGGATCCTACGGATCCCGTGCTATGTAACCCTAAATCTTCATGTGATCAATTAAAGTTTTCGTTTATACAATTCGATTATTCAATTTCATTGTGTGCTTATTATTATCGTTCTATGCAAGTATTTACATCAAAGGTTATGTTTGCTTTGGTAGAACGTAATTAGGTTATATGCCGAAAGGTGGATGGGCCCTAGGGATTAACCGGATTTCATGAAATTGATGTTAGGTCATGTTTACATGAATTAATAGGAAAAACCATTAGTCTAATAAATCGAAATCGTTGATAATCCGTGGATGGGCGGCGTTCAACGATGGAGATTGATCTAGACAATGATCCGTGGATGGGCGGCTTGTCTAGTGTTATTTCGGTTATATTCCATACTCGATAGCATAAATAATCAACTTGCCATGATTGCATGATTAGAGGGGTTAGCACGGGTGAAGTACGGTCCTGGAATTCTTTCTCTGATAAAGTCACCACCTTTATTTTTCTGTTATTTAATTTCTGCAATTTTCGTGACACACCAAAACCTTTGTTAAATCGGAATAGCTAAATAGGTCACATTGTTTGCTAGTATTCACACACCTGTTCCTTGGATCGACCCTTGGCTTACCAAGGTTATAAATTTTGTTTGACTACGATTTGACCCCTAAAACTCATAATTTGACAACTATAAAGGGTTAAAAATACGCTTGTCACATAGGAAACAAGAATTTTTCCCTTTGTCATTCTTTGGTTTAGATACCTCCAAAGCATTAACCATACTTATCATACCATCCATTTTCTTGACCAAATCACCAAACTGATCTTTAGTCACATAATTGGAAGAATCTTCTCTAGATTTAGCCATCTTCTTTTGATCAACCCCTTGGTATCTATCATAATTTGTAGCGATCTTATCTATGACTTTGAATCCTTGGCTTGCTGGTAAATCCATGATCGCACCGCCACTAGCCTATCCATTTGGCTTTTGGCATCTTTGTTCATACCAAGATAGAAGTACCTCATAAGGTCCGCCCTTCGAAAATTATGGTGAGGGCACTCCCTCAAATAGTGCTTGAATCGGTCGTAAGCCTGATGAAATAACTCATTATCCCTTTGAGAAAAGGTCAATATATAATCTGTGAACTTCTTTGTTCTCGACGGTGGAAAGAATTTGGCAAGAAAAGCATTCGCTAGCTCATTCCAAGTCCTAAAGGATCCCGCTTCTTGGTTTTGCAACCATTCTTTTGAATCTTCGAACAGTGAAGAGGGAAAAAGCTTCAAGTATACATACTCCGCGGGCACATCTCTTGGCTTGTAAGTACGACAATATTCTTGGAAATTAGCCAAATGAGTGGAAGGATTTCCAATTCCGTGGTATTGGTCATTAGTCACCATGTGGACTAAAGACGACTTCACATCAAAATCAAATGCATCCTCTTCCGGAGGTACTATAGCCGAACCATTCCCTTCAAGTGTAGGGGTCATGTAATCCCCGACAGGCCTCTCATCATCCTCATCATCATATCTATAGTTTCGGTCATTCCGGTTCCTTGGAGGAGCGGGAGGATTTTGTAAAGGATTCTGACCATCAATGTTATTCTGTCGACCGGGAGGATTCTCTACCTCATCCTCCATTCTAAATCCGGGTGGTGTATAATGTATCGGATTTAGGAGTGGAGGTGGACGAGGTCTCAGACCTTGGAAAGCAGGAGGAATAGGAGAAAGAGGCGGAGGATTCTTTTGAGGTCTTCCTCTCCCTCTCTTAGCGGTTGGGTGAGAAGGGTGAGAAGTACTTGGCGTTGAACCTAGCTCCACGTGTTTTTGTCCTTTGAATCTTGTGATCATCCCAGCTCCATACGAAGCTTTTCAAAGGGTTCCCCGTTAAGCGCCTTCGTGAATATGTCAGCGATCTGATCTTCTATCCTGCAAAATTACATACGTACCATACCCTTTTCTACACAATCTCTTAGGAAAAGATGTTCAATTTCTATATGCTTTGTCCTAGAGTGTTGTACTAGATTCTAAGAGATATTTATGGCACTTGTGTTATCACAGAGTATAGGTACGAAATCAAATGTAATACAATAATCACTTATATGTTGTTTGAGTCACAATAGCTGTGAACAACAGGCTGCACTTGCAATGTACTCTGCCTCTACAGTTGAGAGGGCCACCTAGTTTTGCTTCTTAGATGTCCATGACATAATCCTAGGAGTTGTGACATCCGTGACGTGGACTTCCTATCCACTCTTTTCCTAGCAAAATTAGCAACATTGTATCCCACCAATCGAAGATCTCTATTCTTGAGGTACTATAAGAAAGTGTATCGGTACCCGTGAGGTATCATTGAATTCGTTTCACTGCCTTGAGATGTGTCTTTATTAGATTTGCATGAAAGCAAGCACACAAGCATACACTGTACATACTGTTAGGTATATCAACAGCGAGATAGAAAAGTGAACCTATCATTCCTCAATAGACAGTCAAGTCCACTTACTGCAAGGACTCATCCCTTCTGAGGGACTCGTTGGGAGGAATGAGAGTGGGCATGGTACTGATGTCCTTCATACCGAACTTGGAAACCATCTCTCGGAGGTACTTCTGCTGGATTCTTGTACCATCCTCCTCTTGAACACTTCTAGTATCATACTCATCTCAAAAACGCTGCCTTACTACTGGAGTGAACGTCTCATTGTAGTTTATTCCCTCATGTTGATTGTATTCCAACCATTCCTTGCTACTCACCATATTGTTCCTTTCGAGTTCATGGAAATCTTCTTGCATCGCCTTTACCCAGTCTGGCTCCTGACTTTCCTATTCTGAGTCGGTATCTGTCTGTCTTGATCCGTGTGAGAGAGATGGTACACTGTCCGTCTTTCATTTGGATTAAAGATGTCTTCTTGTGTGAAGGGACCGCTCCATCATTGCGGACTGTGTCTTTCCTCATTGCATCATTATCAAGGATCACATGCATGCATTCCTCTATCTTTCTAGGTTGGTTGTTGTACACCTTGTATGACTTGCTAAGGTTAGACAACCTTATGAACACTCTGAGACTTGATATATTCATCATTTGATCCTGCACAATGTATAAAACTGTGAGTTTTCATTCACCACTACGTGTCAGGTACGTATACTCCACAGGGGCTGGTCCATTTGTCTATTCGCAATTTCCACTTGGGCACACTTTCTGTGAACACTTTATTGTTAGATAAATGGATAAAACATAAGTGTATCACGAGTAATCTTCAATAATTGTAATTACGCTTCACAACTTCTTATATGCATAAGGCCATACATGTCATATTGATGAGTGTTAGTGTGCAGGGAGTACTTACCTCGTTCTTCAACTTAGATGACAATCTTACCTCCTTCCTTGCATGCGTACACAATGATGTCATTTGACCTTGAGGGCAGACATAGTTCCTCCTATGGGAAAAATGGATTTATCCACTTTAAGGCTATATCTTCTCATATTCATGGACACCATCCCTGTATCTTTTTTGGCAGAGAGAGAGACAAAATGTTCTTTAGAGATCATGTGACCTGAGCAGGCATTGTGTACGTACCGGGGATAACTCCTCTCTCCATCCTGCAACAACAGACATTAGTTCTTACACACCCAGATAAACTTAGGCTTACCTAGTTTACGTGCAGAATGAGCATCTCTAAGTCCACTTATGTCTCTAGGATCCTTTTCAGAGGTCACATCGGATGCGTGCCTTGATGGGGATGTATGTCTCTGTGCTCTTGCTCCACGTTCACCTTTGTGGACACATTTCCTTTTGTGGTGGCCTTCCTATCTGCAGTACCAGCACACTTGAGCTTGTTTGACATACCTGGTCTGTGTCCTTTTCTCAAGGTCTCTACGGAGGGGACAGTGCTTTCTGGAGTGCCCTTCTTGCCTGCAATACTAGCATACCTGTGATGGGGTGCCATACCTGGCATTAATCTTCTTTTCAGCATGCTTGCGATGTAAGCAGTCCCTATGGAGGTGTCCTGCCTGGCCATAGTGCCAGCACACTCTGTGATGCTTGAGGTCCACGTATTTGCTACGTCCTGTTGGGATAGATGTCTTTGCTATTCTGGAGGCGAAGTCTATATGAGAGGGCTTCGTATTCTTAGCCTGCTTGAGCCATAGTGTGTGTGCCTTCTTTCCATCGAAGGGAACAGTACACTCATCCATTTCACCAGACTTACTCGTGTCCTGACACTTGCATCCAAATAGCTTACTATCGTGCTTTAGGGATGTCCTTTTAGCAGTTGTTTGAGTATCGTTCTCTGAATCGTACCCTATCCCCCATCTGGATACAAATCGCTTCAGGAAATCGTCCTTGATTTATTTGAGTTTTGATTCTGCAAGTTCTTTCAACCACACGTCCTTGTCACTTTCCTTGATGACTTTGGTATCCTCCACTTCTTTCAACAGTTTAGCATTTTGGGATTCCAACTCAGATATCCTATCCTCAAGGTCCCTGATTTCCTTTAGTAGGGCTTCGTTATCATCTTCCTTTGTGGTCTTGATAGCTTCCAGTTCAGATAGCAACTTGGCATTCTCAGATTCTAGGATTGCTATATTTTCATCCACTTTTGTGAGCTTCTCTGCACGAGGGATAGCTCCCTCTATCTGAAGCTTTGACAGTTGTCCTTCCAGGGAGCGAATCCTTTTCTTCAGTTTGTACTCAGTTTTGTATAGCTCCTCTTCAAGTCTCATTGCTGTCCCTGAACACTGGGTCCCATGTTCCTCAAGACCAGCAATTTGTTCTTCCTGCTCTTCGTTCTTCTCAGTCAACTTCCTCAGTAAACCTAGTACCTGTTTATCAGAAAGGTCAGATAACCATGTAAAAGTATCTGAACTTATTACCTCATCTTTTGACATTATGCACACTGTGTCGCTTGGGTTCTCTCCTTCGCTCTCTCCTTCTTATTCACCCTAAGCTGCAAGCATGGCCTTGGTGCTCTTTTGAGCCGGAGACTGTCCTGCTCTTTTGCTGAAGCAGTCTTTAGCCATATGTCCCTTTTTCCGACAGTGGTGGCAAATCATCTCCTTTGGTGACTTCTTCCCTTTAAAGGATCCCATCCCTCTAATTCCTGCCATCCTGAGGGCTCTAGTTACCATCTCAGTGTCCTCGTCCACAATTTCATCAGTTTCATCAGTTCGGGCGAGTTCAAATGCTTTTTCAACCTTTAGGGCCAGGGAACGATCTTTCTCAGGAGCACGCTTAGCAGCTTTCTTCTGCTAGATACTGTCGTTACTCTAAAGTCTGGCAACTAGCTCCTCGAGGATTATGTCCTTGATGTCTTTCTGAGCTTGAAGTGCTAGGGTCACAACATCCCAATTGTGATTCAGCGACTGGAGGAAGTGGTGAGTAACCTTCGATTCATCAATGTTCTCGCTGAGAAACTCCATTTGCCCCACATACCCTTGGAAGCGAGAGTGAAACTCTTCTAGTGTTTCGTTTTTCCTTGCATGGCGTTGTCATAGTCTCTCATTGCGGCTAAGATTTGATTTTTCTTCACATCCTCACTTCCCGAGTATAGCCTCTTCAGTGCGTCCCAAATCTCCTTGGAGGTTTTATAGTTGAGCATCTTCTTGAGGTCTCCCGGGCCAAGAGCTGAGTGTAGTACCTTCTTTGCTCTACTATTCTTCTCAAGGATCTTGTAGTCATTGTCATCGTAGTCATCCGTGCTCTTATCCTTAGTAGGATCCTTAGTATCCTTTATGAGTATCGGTCCCTTTTTTGTTATCTTCCATAACTGACCATCCAGGGAGCATATGTGTGACTCGAATTGTTCAGCCCACCAATTGTATTCACCAGGTTGCAACTGAGGGGGTCTCTAGAAGCTATCGCTGATTGTTGTCATCTTACCCGTAATGCTAACTATTATCTAGAGACTAGGCTCTGATACCAATTTTTAGGATCGTTAGTTAGCTGTACTTGCCAAGTATCGATACCTGTTAAGTATATATGCAGCGGAAATAAACCAAAGCGTAAAAGTAGATACGAGACACAGTAATATACAGTGGAAACTTAGATACTGGAATCAGTACCTAGGAAAAACAACTACCTTCTAGTTTCCTAGAAGGATTTCGAAGTAATCCCTTGTATTATAGTGTTCTCGATTACAATTGAATTGATCACTCACCCAAGCTCACTCAGTGGTGTACCGCCATACTTTCAAACGCATTTTAGTTCGTGATCAATCTTTGTTGTCGCCGCACAACAAGTGGATACTTCACTTCTGGCTCAGATCGAAGTACTGCTCCCTCCGAGGCTCACTGTTCAATTCCGGATTCAAAACTTCCTCGAACATGAACTCTGAACTGTGCTACTTCAGTGAACATGCAGCCAAGGATTCCCTGCGTGAAAACCGCACTTTGAAAGGCAACCGTATCATCTTTTATATAGAGGGTATTAATACCAGGAAACCCAAGATTTTCTTGCTAAAAAATCTCTCATCTTGATCAACAAGTCAGGCTAAGATCTCCAAGCTGATTTGTCCATCCCAAACTGGATTTATCAGCCTTCCAATTTGATCGTCCCATTCTGATCTAATTGGATATGCGATTGAGATAAAGTTTCCTAAAATCTCTCACACAATATTCCCAAATCTAACCAATTCCAAATCTCGTTACAAGCATCTCGAACTGATCTTGGAAATATACCAGCATATGTATATATATGCTATAACCGATCTTGGGTGCAAATATCCACAGAGAATATTTATGGAAATATTCTCGTCCTCAATCCGAGGCACTGCTACTTCTCAGAGATCAACGCAATGCCTTGCACACTCAAGCAACCGTTACTTCCAGAGTACCTGTACTTAAACCTGCCCACTCAAGTGACACATCAGCAGAATACTTTTCTCATCAAAACACATCGGAGTACAAGTCCTCCAGACGTACTCCTACTCCAGGGTAATCATACTCCAACAACCTTACTTATGGTTGCTGTCAAGTTTTTGAAATCCCAAAGTGATATATTCCTCCTTGCTAAGCTCCATCCGCACTGAAGAAGAGCTGCCAGCAGCACTCACCTAATCTTTTTGGCTGGTCGTTCATCTACAAAAAACAAAAAAAAACTTTGCAAGGTTGATTCGGATCCCGCCATCTTGAAAAATCATCCTTGTCTCTATTTCTCTTTGCAGCGATGTCCTCTTTTCCTTCTTTCTGTTTGGCTGTCAAAAGAAAACCCTATACATCCCACGTTTCACTAACCAACTTCTTTTCCTCTTATATTTTCTCAACCCAATTTTGAATCAGCCCAACATTTGATATAGAAATTATATCGGTCTAATTTTTATTTTATTAATTTGATACAAGGTATTACATTATGATGTTCAATCGGCGGTGGTCGGCGACCAGCCCCACCGACAGTCATGCTTGCAATAAGTTGAAACTGTCACGGGGTGGGAAGGCCTCGGGCAGTTTGAGTCATTAACGATGTAGTACGATTGCATCGCCCCTCCATGTTGGGTTTGATTGAGGCCAAGAAATCAGATGGAAATTGGGAGAGTTTCAAACGCAAATTAGGGTTCCGGGTGATACGACCAATGATAATTTGAGGTGGTGAGTTGAGATATAATATGAGAGATTTGTGATTTGAGGCAGAATGAGATGCGATTTAGATAGGGTTGAGACGAAGTTGAGATGAGGTTGAGGATTTGGAGATAGACGAACGGAGATTTTAGAGACAGAGGATATGAATTGGTTCTACTTTTTCTGCCATTTCCATTAACATCAACCTTACTTAAAGACTCAAACACCCGAAAAACATGTAAATAACTGACCCACTAATCTTAATTACCCCATGATCCCAATGCGCTGACCCAACTTGAAGTCCCCTTTCCCATGAAGTTCGTTGCAGTAGTAGCATTCCTTCCCCTTCGAAACGACCTTGTCCTCAAGGTCACACTTTCAGATGGTCTCGGTAATGAAAACTTAAAGAAAACATTTACCCAATACACTAAATAAAAAGGTTCAGGGTCGCGAGGTTTCAATAACAGTGATTGAGTGATGTCTCCATCCTCATGAACATTGGCAACGACATTAGTTCTCCCTTTGCCATTTTTTATGAGATTTCCAATTAGCTGCTGAATAGTTATCTCCACTTTTAATTGTTTTGGTCTTAGACTTGAATGGAGCGGGGCAGTGAAGCTTGTCATACCCTTTCTCACTGCTGGTGAATGTATCTCTTTCCATAGGTGATAGGATGTCCTTAACCCCATGAGAGTCGAGTGTTGGATAACACAGTGGAGATATAACCGGTTTTGTAAAGACGAAGTCACTGCCTGGTGGGTTAGATTTTGTTTGGCTGAGTTGTTGTCCGGCTATCGATTCCTCTAGCAATTCAATAACGCATTCAAAATTTGCTGAATGGCTCGACTCGACTTCTGTTTGGCTTTTTTCCCGCATTTGTGCTCTGCTGGGCCTGGTTGGGTCGGCCATACTTGCGGCAAGGGCAGGTATTGCATTGATATTACCTTCACCTAGTTGCTTTGCCATCAATTTCTCCAACCGTTCCAACCGTTCTTTAATAGACTGAGACCATGCTGATAACTCGTTGAAAGTCGTTGTGAGAGATGCAGTGGAATCGGTCGTATCGGTCTGTATTCTTGGTATAGATGTCATCTCTCAGTGAAAGCACCAATTGTTACGAGCGATGATAAATGAATAAGTTGGGATGATGAATTGAGTTGATAGATTCAGAATTTGGGGTAGAATGAGAATAGATTCAGATAAGATTGAGACGAAGTTGAGATGAGGTTGAGGAGTTGGAGATAGACGAATGGAGATTTGAAAGACGAGGATATGAATTGGTTTCTACTTTTTCTGCCATTTCCATTATAATCAACCTTACTTAAAGACTCAAACACCCGAAATACATGTAAGTAACTGACCCAACTTGAAGTCCCCTTTCCCATGAAGTTCGTTGCTAACACCGGGAATGTTTAGCTATGAATAGTCAGGGTAGAGCGGGGAGACTCGCGCTGATGTGGGTTGAAGAGTTGAGTGTTATGCTTCTCAGCTATGCCCATTCAGACATTGATGTTTTAGTAAAAGGGGAAGCCGAATTCTATCTTACTCTTTTCTATGAAAATCCGAGAGTTTAAGACAAAATAGAAAGTTGGGATCTTTAAGGAGGTTGAAGAAGGAACCAGATAAAGCTTGGGTAGTAATGGGGGGCTTCAACAAGATAGCGTATTGCTGGGAAATTGAAAGTAAAACGACAACACAGAACTGGCAAATGCAAAACTTCAGGAACTGCCTTGAGGATTGTGGATTATTAGCTATGGGTTTCAAAGGGGAACAATTCACATTCACCAACAGACGTAAGCAGGAAGTTAAGGCGGGGTTGGACAGAGTCGTGGCGAATCAAGCATGGAGGAAGACCTTTCAAAAAGCTTCAGTGGGACATGGTTTTGCTAACTGCTCGGATCATGTACTCTTAATCAGTGGCGGACCCAGAAAATATTATCAATGGGGGCAAAAACTTACGAAAGAATAATGTTACATGCATTTACCTTACTTATCGATTGACTTTTGTAATTTTATTAGATTATTTTTTGGACGAGACATAAAATTGTTGAAATTAAAATTTGTTTTTAAAACTAAAGAGGGCATAAGCCATAATATCAAAATCATTAGGGGCATAATACTAAAATTATTAAAATATTAATCTAATTATTTATTTTTAATTGAAAATATGAAAAATTATTGGGGGCGGCGGCCCCCATTGTCTCTAAGGTGCGTCCGCCCCTGCCCCAAATCTTATAGCTAGTATCAAGGTTGTAAAAAGCGCTAGGCGGTAATCGAACGGATAGGGTCTTCAAAGGATTTATCGGCGATTAATCGGCGACTAATCAGTTTTGATTTTTTATATTTTTAAATTATATGTATTGATAT
Source organism: Rhodiola kirilowii (assembly GCA_033675215.1). Classification (NCBI taxonomy): domain Eukaryota; kingdom Viridiplantae; phylum Streptophyta; class Magnoliopsida; order Saxifragales; family Crassulaceae; genus Rhodiola; species Rhodiola kirilowii. The sequence continues at coordinate 23,808,119 of CM066199.1, forward strand.
TCTATAGTAATTTACAGTTTAGATTCTAAAATATTCACAATATAAATGACAAGTAATAATATAATCCATTACCATGCAAAATATTGAAAATAGAATTTAAAAAACAAAATAAATATACAAACACATATTTTTGGAATTTTATTTCCTCAAATTGTAATTTAATTTTTTCTTAAAAATATTATTGTAAAAATTAATACATTAAATAATATTTATATTGCCACCTAGAAGGCGCCTAGGCGCCGCCTGGACCGCTTGGAAGCCGTTTAGGGCGCCTAGCCGCCGCCTGAACCGTCTAGAAGCCGCTTAGGCGCCGCCTGGGCCCATCTAGAAGCTTTAAACCGATTAATTGACCGCCTAGAAGAAGAAAAACGGGTTCAAGAAAAAGATGCCATTTTCTTAAACACTTCCTAGTAGGCACCTAAGCTGGAAGGAGGAAAATGTTGAATATATTTGAGCCAATGTGGCTCAGACACTCAAATTTTAAGGAAGTGCTCCAAGATTCATGGCAACACCAACCAACAAGCCTCACGTTGGCAGGGAGACTGAAAGAATGCATGCCACACTTATCTCGGTGGGGAAGCAAGCTTTTTGGCAGTGTAAAGAATAAGGTGAAGCTTATTAAACAAGAAATCTAAGATTAAGAAGGAGATCAAGCACAGAAGGAGTAGTGAATGTTGAAGCCAAACTATCGGAGAAGTTGGATGAATGGTTGACAAGTGAAGAGTTGTTCTGGAGGCAGAGGTCGAGAGAAGAATGATTGAAACATGGAGACAGAAACACTGCGTACTTCCATGCCAAAGCTTCACAAAGGAGAAAAAGAAATCACATTGATAGACTAAAGAATGAGCAAGGGGGAGATATGTGAATCTGAACCTGAGATTGTATCCATTGTGACTAACTATTTTACTTATATTTTCCATTCTCAGGTAAATGTTTTGGAGGGGAGACAGAATCAAGAACTTGGATGGATCCCCCAAACTGGTGACTGGCGAAATGAATAACATGCTGATAGCCCCATTCTCGGAAGGTGAAGTCAAGAGAGCGCTGTTTCAGATGCACACTACAAAAGTCCTAGGTTTGGATGGTTTTTCAGTACTTTATTATCAAATTAATTGGGGTGTAGTGGGTAATGATGTGGTGAAAGAAGTGATCTAGATTGCTTGAATAATGAAAAACAAGATAGGAGGTTGAATGCGACAATTATAGTTTTGGTGTCGAACGTTACGATGGTTGAGAAAATAGAGGAGTTAAGACCCATTAGTCTGTGTAACGTAATGATGAAAATTATTACAAAGGTCTTGGGAAACAGAATAATAGAAATACTGTCAGTAATCATTTCACAAAGTCAGAGTGCATTCATAAATGGAAGATTGATAACGGATAATGTTGTAATTGCACGTGAAGTGTCTCATTTCATTAAGGGTGCATGTAAGTAGAAGACGGGCTTCATGACAATCAAACTTGACATGAACAAAACAAAAGACAGAATAGAATGGAAGTTTTTGGAGAATGTGATGTTATCTATGAGTTTTGCAATTGGTTCGGTTAGAAAAATTATGATGTGTGTGGAAACATGCTAGTATTTTGACGTGTAGTATTATTTTAAGCATCAAAAATAATTTGTAATGCCTGTAAGAACTGGATTGTCCAAGGGAGCAAGTTTAAGTTTTTGCACTATTTAAGGTTGTATTTCTACTTATCCTAGTGTGAAACGAGTGTTTGTTTTGGTTTAACAGTCTAATCAATCTAAATGTGCAAGAAAGTAAGAAAAGGTTTTAACGAATTTCGAGAAGTACTTCGGGGATCTACTTCACTTACCCAACACTAGAAAATAGCCACACAATCCAAGTAATAACCTCACCCTTTCGACGCTATTGGTATAAACTGGAATTGTACCTTAAACTACGAACGTCACCCTTTCGACGCTATTGGTTCGAATTAAATAACTCGCTAATGTTTACCAACTTTCGTTGCATAAACATGGGGAATCCTTGTCGTAATCCGAGCCTTTCCCGTTATAATTACGGGCCACTCTCGTAGTAACCAAGTTTGTAACGTGTAGTTTACTTAATAGTCGGACGTTTAGCCTCACCCTTTCGGCGCTATTGGCTTAATGTCTCAAAGAAATGCACCTAGGCATTTTTTTAAACACCTAATATGCATCGCTGGGTTTAGGCGATAAGTAAATACAAATCATGTAAAATAATCCAAATCATGCAAATATAAATTTAGTAAACGATTTATAGTCCAGTAAGGTTTGTAGGACCCCAAAATATTGGTCACTACTCACTATCCGTCGTCATTGAAATTCAAATCAGGTTCATGAACTGGACTAGAATTACAAAATGAGAAAAAGGAGTTACTACACCCTTCGAATTGATGTTGATAACTCCCTTCAAGTTTAATCCTTGATCCAATCGTAAATCCTTGCGTTTTTGTTCCCTCTTCTCTCTTTTCCGTCGTTTCTAAGTGTGTGGAATGAATATGTGCATGGAAGTGGAGAGTTGGATTGGCGGCTGCCATGTTCTCCTCTTGTTTAATTTTGCTTTTTGCCTTTTTTTAAAAAAACCCTAGCTCAAATTGCATTTTTGCCCGTCTGGCATGTGTCAGTAGTGTCACCTGTAAAGTGAGATGAAAAAAATCAGAAAGCTGAAATTGTCTAGCCAGTATCACCAATGTCACATAAATAGGTGACACGAGTGACACTAGCGCATAGTGAGGTGTCTTCTTGAGCCAAATTTCGACATCCTTAACAAATGAATTCGCTCTCAGTCCAAACTATAAAGTTGTAGCCCTTCATTTTAGATTCAACAAGCCATAGATCAATAGATTTGGACATCATATGAGCTCTGAGTCTGCGCGACAAGAAGGGATGTCAATCCACCTACTTTTGTCCTAGTTTCCCTCAAATTTCCACAAAAGGCTTTATTTTGCCTTGGAATCAAATTTCACGTGAAATGCATTAAAATATAAAGTGAGGGCTCATATAAATAAGGAAGATTATTATAAACTGACTAAATGTGGAACATAAATATAGTACAGATTTATGCTCATCAAAACACTCCACACTTAGAGTTTGTTCGTCCCGAACAAACATGACCTAAATCCTAACCACCGTCGTAGGGAACATGAGTGCATTTAGCGTATGCACCAAGCCTTTAAACCTCAAGGCTACCTATATGATGAGTTGTAGTCTCGTGAGAGTTTTCAAAAAATGGAATACTCACAAATCCCATATACGACTAGCTATTATGCATGAAAAAGATAGTTCCTCATTTATCAGGGCAATACGCAACGAGTACCCCATGCACAAAAACTAAAGTAGTAACCAAATACAAACTCCTCTTCAAAAAAATTCAAACCACAAATGACCTTCCAAAAATGCACATTCAAAGACAATCAATATTAGAGTTATCAAATGTCTAACCTAACAATTAATTCAACCTTTTTACAAGATACTCAAACCATGAACCTTTGAACATAAAAACTGTGCCAATCGCATGCCTATGCTACCATGAAGGATAGTCCATGAGCTAACGATAAAAAACTCATTTCCAAGTTTTAGGAGCTAAGTCCATAATCCGTAAGGAAAGGGGAGCTTGGCACTCTATTTTAAAAATTATCTCAAACCAAGTCATGCTCACGTACTAGTACAAGGGTCATCTCTCTACTCAAATCACAATGCATACAGACAAAAAAAAGATGGGAAGTACATTGACAAACTTAAGTGTGTGCCTCATCTTTTGTTTAGGCATTTGCCCAAGATATGCTTCACAAATTTTTTCGTTTGATAGCTTGCCTTATTTTGGATTCTGCTTGCAAAAACTTTTTGCTTTTCTTTTTTTCCTAGCTTGCCTTAGTTTGGCTTGTGCTTGAATATACAAATTTTTTGTCTCGAGATGGTATGATGAAGAACGGGTCTTCAAAACTCGTCTCGAGCTTGATGGGCACACCCTCCTTGAGTTTCTTAATAACTTCCTTGGGTGCCCAACCCAATTACTCCTTCTCAAAACTTGCATTCTCTTGTAGCGTTCATGTAAATCTTCTTACACTTGAAATCCTTGTGGTTGCTCATCCTCTTTCTCCTCTTCAACAATAGATTCAAGCTCATATTCAAGCTCACTAGTAGCGGGAAGGGGAAGGTCTTCTTCATGCAAAAAACATATTTCTTCTATGTATGAGTCATCATCATTGAATAATTCCTCGTTAGACATATGAGGCTTTGATGGATTAGTGAGTTCTTGTGTGTTCTCATTCGAATGATCTTCAACTGTGCTAGTAGTGAAGGGAGATGCATCATCGTGTTCCAACTCATCCACGGTGCAAAATTCACCATCCCACACCTCGTTATAAGCTTTGGTAGCAACTCTCAAGAACTCATTATTCATTGCTTGATCCCATACATGCTTTGAGGCATTAGATTCACGGACGTTTTCTTCGGGGACTTCTTCTTCATCATCCAAGTTCCTATTTTCAATTGCCCATTGCTCCAATTGGGTCTCCAATATCTTGTTGTGGGTGGCCAGTTAGTCCAATCTTTGAAAGATTTTTTCTTGATTAGCCGCAATAATGACTAGCATTTACATGTTGGAGAGTCTACCGTTAGGTTGAGGAATTTGAGGATATTGGTGGTAGGAGCCTTCTTTGAATGAGCATTGTTGGTCATTGATGGACCAAAATTATACGAATCATAAACACAGTATAACCCCCTTATTTAGACATTTTGTCTATTTAACTTTTGCTTGTTAGTTCAGATATATTTTTGCAGGGTAATTCAGAGCTTAGAGAGAATACACATTAAAGAGGAGCTTTTAGAGCAGAAAAGATGTTACGAGTCAATCCAAGGTCAAGATCATATGCCGACTGAAGAAATATTAAGGATCCTGACGTTGAATCACTCATAACAAATTAATCAGAAGAATCAGGAGAGGAATCAAGACAGCCCGGGGAAAAGACACATTGACAGTTTTGTGAAAAGACTGCACAAAACTGTACAAAACTCACACATGGGCAAAGTGACCGGCCACTTGGGCAAGAGGTGGCCAAAGCCACCCCTCCTCCTCCCTCCACCACCGGCAACCGGCGGCTCCTCCACACATGGTGACCGGCGGCTTTTGCTCCTCCATAGGTGGCGGCTCCTCCTTGCTCCTCCTCTCCTTCCTCCATGTGTTGGCCATCTCCTCCATCCATTTTCTCCTCCAATCACCATGGGACACTTGTGGCCATCTCCTCCTCCTCTCATGGCTATATAAGGAGGAGCTCCTCCCCTCATTTGTATCATCAATCATCATCCATAAGCAATTCACTTCTATCTCTAAAAGTTATGTAATTGTAAGTTTGGCTTTGGAAATAAAGGATAGCTCCCTTGGCGCTTCAACGGTTGTAAGTATTATTTCTAGTATTTATTCAACTGTTTTTATTTCCTTAGCTATAATGTTTAGCGCGATGAATAGTAGCTAAACTAGTAGTTCGGTCTAAGGGGCGCACTTGTATTATAAAATGTTTTAGACTATTAACTTAGCGTCTCTCCTTAGTATTCAAAACTTATTCTATGTGCCATATATTCGGTTAGAACGTCCAAGGTAGAGTGGATGCTTGGAATGGCAAAAATCTACAGCGGGGTTCGTAAACTTGTACGGATAAGTGGATGCTTCGAATGGCAAAGCTTATCTGAGAAGTTTGACTTATCTTAAACACCATTTGGTTGATCGGGAATGATTGATCAAATGGATGCACATAAGCTAATATAACCGGGAATGGAGTATTAGTCTAAATAGAATAAGTGCTCTACGTCCTTGGAATAGGCTAGATAGTGTACGCAAATCGAGTGCTTGGAATGGCCTTGATACACCGTTTGAATACTTAGTAGAGTCACTAAAGGTCAATGATAAACATGATATAATACAAGGCCCCTGAAACCGAACGCTTTCCTTTAATTATAAATTGCAATTTACTTTCCAGTACTAAAACCAACCAACCAACCAATCAATCAATCAATCACTTAGCTGGTAGCTTTAAAACCAACCAACCGACCTAAAACACGCTCTCTCGCTGGACAACCCCCTCAAAGAACATCTATTCCCCTGATTCCCTTGGGTTCGACCCCTACTTACCACTTGCTACCCAGTAGTAAAGTCGCGAGTAGCGCACTTATAAATTTATTTGCACAAATCGCTTTGACGACGAGCGGTCTGTCAGTCATCATCCCAATATGGATAGTATGAATGTGTTTGATAACCATTGTCTCCCCAATAAGAATTTGATTGCACCTCCTCTTGGTCACATTCTTCATTGTACGAGACTTGTTGATTGTATGAATACATCCTCGCAAAACAAAAAGATCAAAGGTTGGTAAGGGATATGAACAGAGAATATACAAAAGAAAGGAGAAAATATTTACAAAACTAGTCGAAATATGCACACAATCAAGGCTATTGACATGTTAATGCGTTGCTCCCCGGCAACGGTGCCATTTTGACGTGTAGTATTTTGAGTCAAAAATAATCTGAAATGCCGGTAAGAACCGGATCATCCAAGGGAGCCAGTTTAGACTTTTTCACTATTTAAGGTTGTATTTCTACTTATCCTAATCCAAATCAAGTTTTGATTGCTTTCTATAATTGAAAATAAACGAAAGTAAAAAAGGTTTTGTCGATTTCAAGAGATATTTCGGGGAACTACTTCTTTTACCTGACATTTGAATCGAGTTTTAATTATCTAGCATGCATGATTTGCCTATATTTATTGGAAAATATCCTTACACTGCAAGTATGAACCTCACCCTTCCGGCGCTATTGGTATATAATTGAAATGTACCTTAAACTACGAACCTCCCCCTTTCAGTGCTATTGGTTCGAATCAAGTAACTCGCTGATGTTTACCAACTCTCGCCACATAAACATAGGGAGTCCTTGTCTTAAAACTAGCCTTTCCCGTTATAATCTTAGGCTACTCTCGTATTCACCGAGTTTATAAACGTGTATTTTACTTAATAGTCAGATATTAAGTCTCACCCTTTCGGCGCTATTGACTTAATATCTCAACGCAATGAACTTAGGGAATTCGTAAAACACCTAATATGCATCGCTTGGGTTTAAGCGCTAAGTAAAGTACAAATCCAAATAGACAGTCCAATTCATGCAAAAATTGACTAGAATTATGCTAGATTAACTTGTCATTAGCCCAGATTGTGTGGAAGATGACCAAAAATTGACTTAATTTGGAGCATAAATATGGTATAGATTTATGCTCATTCAGTTGGGTTAGGAAAATTATGATGTGTGTAAAAAGAGTGTCATATTAAGTGAGAATAAATGACATCACCTATGGAACTGTTACTCAGAGTCGTGATTTGCGACAGGGTGATCCAATATCATCATACTTATTGTTAATATGCGCTGAGTGGCTAACATATGCTTTAGCGAAATACCAGGAGGTAGGACTTATAAGAGGAAGCGAAGCTTATACAAAGGGATTTCGAAACGAAGCAAAGGTCACAAATGGAAGAGTTCGCAACGAAGCAAAGGTTACAGATGGAAGAAGCTCGCCAATCCAACCAGCCCAAAAACAAAACTCTGTACTCTTGCCTTACAACTAGGCAACAAAAGATGTATCCAACTCATACCACTAGGTACCATATTCTTGCTTATATGGTGAGACAACAAAAAATGTATTCGGCCCACACAACCAGTTATCAAAATCACGTGCCGGATTGATGGTCCTTCCGTACAAGATTTAAAAAGTTGCACGAACAAGGTCGAAGAGTAGCAAGCGGAATCAAAGAAAAAGCTGGAGTTTAGGATATTTTCCGAAACGAATTACGTAGTCATATGGCATAAACATGAGTACACACTTCATGATCCAAAAAGGAGACAAATATAGAAGACAAGTTTTAAAGAACAAACGATGATGATAAGATACAAAGCTAACCAGAATGTGCCAAAGTTACTTACCTCAAAAGCTAGGGCAACAAACAACGCAGCAACCAAGTTTATGAATATCCTACAATCATATGCACCTATTATTTAATTATTAATTGCCTCATTCATAAGTTCAGATTCTCACTTTTACTTGTAATTCATATATCTTTGAGGAGTCGTATTTATACGACTCGTTGAACTAACTAATTCCATTTATTTCGACACTTTTATATGCTGTCATTTACTTTTTAGTATGGTTTTGCATTTCAGGTGTTTCAGAAGCTCTAGGAGGAAATGTGACATGCGCTGAGGGTTGTTACCCTTGTCAGAACAACCGCACTTAGAAACATAAGATTCGATCATTAGATATTTATGATAAACATGTCACAATAGAAACCCTAAGCTAAATATTCTCACTGATTGAAAACCCTAATTCTTGTCTCTTTCTCTCGTACCTTCACAAATAATTACTCACAAACCCCCCCCCCCCCCCCTTTTTTAATTGTTCACAGTTACAGCTTCAACAAACTAGCTCTCTTAGGTTCGACCCTGCTTTCCGCTACACTAGTTGTTTGTAGGAGAATATAAATTTAAGTTTGATGCGTGTCAAATTTTGGCGCGTTGACGGGGGAGCTGCGCTTCGGTGAAGTTGTTTCTTTTTAGTTTTTTTTTTAAATTTTGTGATTCACCATGTCTTCCTATTATAGGGGAACAACTTGTGACGACGAAGACGATGAGGAAGATGATGGAAGTGAGGTTAAGTGTTGGATGATTTGGCGTCATCCCAAATTTAGAGGTGCCGTTGGAGAAGACTATGTGACACATGTAAAAAAGTTTCACTACGTTTGTTGCCGCATAAATACTAAAGAAGAATCATTGGAGAGGTTTAAGCTAAAATTATTTTTCTTTTCTTTAACTGACTCGGCAAGATCTTGGTATTACTCATCATCTGTAGATTGTTAAAGTTTTCTCCACCGTCCTTTCATTTTGAAACTCGAGAGAAGATTTATTATATTCAGCAATTCCAAGGCGAAACATTATATGAATATCTGATGCGCTTCGAGGACCTTGCAGATAGTTGTTCACACCATGGATTGACTTATTTCTTTCTAATTGAGAGCTTTCTTGATGGGATGGCTCCATTAGAGCATCGTATGCATGACGTTTCAGCAAGAGGTTCAATAATTGATTTAGATATTTATGTAGTCTGGGATCTAATAGAAAATATGGCACAGAGATAGAAACGAGGTCAGATGCACAAATCGGTTGATAAGTCACCGACAGTAGAGGCTGTTTAAGTGCACATTGTGCCCGACATCACATGCAGCGGCTCCATCAAAACCTTACCCACAAGAGAGACTCAAACTTTAGATGAAGAGGATAATTCCACCACTACCAGAGAGTTGCACACGGAGGAAGAAGTAATCATGTCTACGGTAATCTCTGAACCAGCTCAAATTTTACAAATTTTTGATGCACCTCTTACGCTTTTTGTGCAGGATAACATCATCCCAAATGACCATAAAGAGCCAGAAGAAATAGCATTTTGTCGATCTCACCACGCACGTATCCGTGTCCTAGAAGAAACTTGGACAGTCGTTGATACTAGGCTCGAGGCGCCTATTTCAGCCCATAGAGGGCTTTGTCGATAATGTACACGTGGTCAGGATGTGTAGTGTCCTTGAACCCTGGTGTCTGTGCCACGTACACTTCCTCCTTAAGTACTCCATTGAGGAAGGCAGTCTTGACGTCCATTTGCTGCAATTTAAAGCCATGGTAAGCCATTTGCTGAATACAGGAGCAAACGTCTCATCGTAATCGATTCCTTCCTACTGGTTATATCCCTTGACCACCAGACGAGCTTTATTTCTGACCACTTGTCCCTTGTCGTCCAACTTATTTTTAAATACCCACTTGGTACCGATAATGGTTCGCCCTTCTGGTCGAGGTACCAGCTGCCACACATTGTTTCTCTCAAACTGGTGTAGCTCCTTCTACATGGTGCTTACCAAATCCGGATCTTTCAGTGCTACTTGGACAATCTTGGGTTCTGAGAGGCACATGTAGGCGGTGAAGGTATGACTTCTAAAAGTCTCATGTTCCCCCATGTTGTCACCTACTGAAGTGTGGCACACATAGTCTCTCATCCATCCAGGGGGAGCATGATCTCTTTTACTCTGTCGTGTGGGTTTGTTTGTCACTTGTGTAGGATTTGGGTCTTCTTCTTCCCTTTGTTTCGTGTCACCTTCAATTTTTACTTCTGGTGGTTGAGCATCCTGTTCAATATTTGGTGCTGTGGCAGGCAACATTCTCTTAGAAGAGTCTGTGTGTGGCTCCTGACCTTCTGGAGTCTCGACTCTGTCCCCCTCAATCATATTGAATTCATCATCTGGCGTGAGAGGAGGAGAATCTTATTTCCTAATCAAGTCACCTGCCATGGCCTCCTCGTCAAAGATCACATGTATGCTCTCCTCTATCTTCCTTTGTCGTCGGTTGTACACCTTGTATTCTTTGTTATGGTTTGAATAGCCGACGAATACTCCATCATCGCTCCTCGGATCTAGCTTGCCGAGTTTTGTTTTCCCGTTGTTGTGGATATAGCACTTACATTCGAACAATCTGAAGTGAGCAATGCTTGGTTTTCTCCCTCAAATCAACTCGTAGGGTGTCTTGTTCAGAATAGGTCTCAGGTATGCTCTGTTAAAGAACATGACATGCAGCATTGAGTGCCTCACCCCAAAAGTTTCTTGGTAATCCACTGTCGATCAGAAGCGTACACATCATGTCCTCAAGTGTTCTGTTCTTTCGTTCCACAACTCCATTTTGCTGAGGTGTCCTTGGAGCAGAGAAGTTGTGTCTGATGCCTTTGTTCCTGCACAAATCAAGAAATAATGAGTTTTCAACTTCTGTTCCATGATCAGTACGTATACCTGCCAGGGACAATGACTACTGTCTTTCAACTTGTTTCAGCCAGACCTCAAATTCAGCAAACACCTCATCTTTAGTACTCAAGAAAATAGTCTAAGTAAATCTGGAGTAATCATCAACAATCACAAATATATAGCGGTTGCCTCCCCGACTCCTCGTGCGCATTGGACCACATAGATCCATGTGAATGAGTTCCAGAGGACGGGTGGTACTTACCTCATTTTTAGCTTTGAATGATGACCTAACCTGTTTCCCCTTGGTGCATGCATCACAAAGGTTGCTCAGACTATCTTCCACACTTGGTAGTCCATTCACCATCTCAAGTTGGTGTGACTTAGATAGAAGTCTGAGGCTTTGACAGCACGTCATTGTGCGCTGCAAAATTTACATTTATAGTGTCCACTACTATTGGCTCACTATTGGATTAGTAAGCGGTAAGTAGGGGGCAAACCCAAGAGAGTCGTGTGGAATAGTTGTTCTTTAAAAAGACAGAAAAAAAAGTAAAACATTTGGGTTTTGTGGGTTTTATGAACTGAAAAGTAAATGACTGAAAGTAAAGAAAGTAAATGCTGAACTGAAAGTAAATACTGAAAGTAAAGTACTGAAGGTAAGTGCAAGAAAGTAAAGACTGAAAGTAAAGTGCATAAAAGTAAAGACAGAAAGCGAAAAAGTAAGTGCTGAAAAGTAAATGTGCTGAAAGTAAGTGCAAGAAAGATATTCAGTCTAGGGTCTCAACTAGTGACACATCCATCATTGACTTCAAATGATCTATTTTGTGTTCATAAGTGTGGATTTATTCCTTTTCAAGACTTAAACCCTAAAGTAAGGCCTTTTCAAGCGCTTACACCACAATCCACTCCAAAAACAAGACATAGACTTCTAGTTCTGTCTAGACTAATACTACTTTTCAAGATGTATTAGTCTATGTGCAGCCACTTGATCTCACATTTCCGATCAACCAAGTGGTTTTAAAGAAGGATTAGACTACTCTACCAAGCTTTGCCCTTTCGATGCATCCACTGGGTTTCGTTGTCTAATCTGGATTGAACTACCCGACCAAGCTTTGCCCTTTCGATGCATCCACTTAGCCTTGTTGTTCAACCGAATAATGGCACAAGAACTAGTTGAACACAAAAAGCATTTAAGTACACAAGTCTCAAGATTCATACATGAGTATGAACACCCTTGACTGAATATAAGCTTTAGCTACTTGTACTCATGTCAAAGAATACAAGTAACCGTGGCTGTGGTAACAAGACATGAAAGTAAAGAAAGCATTAGCTACTTGTATTCATGTCAAGGAATACAAGTAGACGTGGCTTTGGACAAGAAAGTAAAAGTAACCGTGAGCAAGAACAAGTAAAGGTAAAGAGAGCAAATCGGAGACAAGAACAAGAAAGTAAAGGGGAGAGGAGCTCCAAATCAAGAACAAAGTAAAGTAAAGGAGAGCAAGAACAACAAAAGTGAAGTGTGTTTTCATTGAAGTGTGGAGAAGAGAGATAAGCTCTCTTCTTCCTAATTGTGGAACTATCTACATACAGGTTTCTAAGACTAAGGGCTTCTCTTTATAGGCAAAGGAAGACTTGGGGGCTAAGTTTGGAGTTGGAAATATCCTAAAAGCAGGTCACTTTGATTGGTTCTTCCAAAAGCCACCCCACATGGAGTGGAAGAGGATAAGAGCCTCCCCACTTGTGTTTGCACTTGCCTTCCCATGTGCCACGACTTGGCCACTTGCATTGTCATCGTCCAAAGCCAACTGACTTGAATCCAAAGCCAATCGAAGTCCAAATGCTAACCGAAATGAATAGTAGAAACCAACCGGAATATTGGGAATTCGGTTTGTGGTTGGTTCCTCTTGGCCGGAACTTGGTTGGGTCTGGTTGTACCTGGCCGGAGCTTGATCGGAGCTTGGCCGGAGTTCGGCCGGAGTTGGTTGGAATTTTGCCAGAATTTTGGTCGGAGGCCTTTGGCTCTTGGACCACAGTTTCTGAACGACAATGTGATTATAAACCGGTCTCAAGAAGGAAGTTAAGTTAGATTCTGCCCGGAGCATGGTCGAAATCTCAAAACGGCCGGAATTGCCCTAGTTTGGCCTTGACCGGGCTTGAGTTCTTGGCATTGCGTTCTTGGCCTTTGAGCGACGATTCTAGCATGTTGAAGTGATTTTAAGACCAATGCTCAAGCTGGTTTTGCAAGGGCCCGACCAGAATTATGATTGGCCCTACGATGGCCAGTTTTGGCTCGGAAGGACCCAGAAATTCGACCTTGCGTTCTTGGCCTTTGGGTTGCGGTTTTGGAACGACACTGATATTTGAAGTCAAGTGCCTGAAGTGGTTTTGCCGGAACGCCGCCGGAAACATGAAGTGTCCTACATTCTCTTTGTTGGGCATGGGCTCCTCGGGCGCGGCCTGGGCATTTTCGGACGCGTCCTGGCTTTCTCGGGCACCCTCGGGTCTGGCCTGGCCAGAAACGACTTGGCATGCATTTTGGCACAAATCTCCCTTTTTAAGCTTGTTTTCTCTTTAGACTCCAAAATAGCCTGAAATGCAAAACTACATTAACAAGTGTTCTTAGGACATAGTGTTCTTAGGACAAAGTGTCGTTTAAGGTGGGTTTAGTGTACTCGATGAGTCGTATAAATACGTCCCATCAGGCTTGCATGACTAAAGCATCTGTGCCACAGTTCTGACTCATTTGAATGAGAGGTCAGACAGAGTTCCTTATCAGGGACAAAGGATGGATCCACTTTGTATACTATGCCTACTCCCTTCCCTTTCAGGAGAACTTTACCTGTGCTTATATTTTCGACAATACATTCGTCAGTGGTAAAAGTAACCCTGTTCTTACCATTTTGGCATAATTGGGAGACACTAAGTAGATCGAAGCTTAACCCGTGTACCAAGCTCACATTGCTGATGTGGAGATTTTCAAGAGTTTCACCTTTCCGATACCAAATGTTTCACCTGTGCTTTTGTTCCCAAAAGTGACTGATCCTCCTGAGTGATGTCAAAGAGACTCATACCATTTTCTGTTTCCGATCATATGCTCTGAACATGCGCTATCTATATACCAGGTGCTGCTCCTCTCTCTTACCTGCAAGAAGGAAAAATATTAGTTTTTACGAACCCAAACAAGTTTGGGCTTACTTGATTTTCTGGCAGATTTTGTAGATTGAGCTTCTTGCATAGTTCCCTGGCGAGGCACAGTTCCTATCGGGTTGTCACTAATAAGGCCATCTCTTCCTTCCTTCCTCGTATAGGGACAAGCTCTCCTGTAGTGACCATATTGCTTACATGCCCAGCACAACTTCTCTCGCTTATCAAGGAATCCATACTGTGTTTTGACTTTCATATCCAGGCTGTGTTTCTTGGTGCATTCAGCTTGTAGATGACCAGTTTCTCCATAATGCCAGCAAACTCGGTGATGTTTCAGGTTCACGTATTTACTCAGTCTGGGGGGAATAGATTTTTTTAAAATTCTTGCAGTGAAGTTGACAGGCGTATTTTTAACCTTTTATAGTCGTCAAATTATAAGTTTTAGGGGTCAAATCGTAGTCAAATAAAATTTATAACCCTGGTAAGCCAAGGGTCGATCCAAGGAACAGGTGTGTGAGTACTAGCAAACAGTGCGACCTATTTAGCTATTCCGATTAAACTTTGTAAAAAGGTTTTGTTGTCACGAAAGTTGCGGAAATTAAATAACAGAAAATTAAATGGTTTGTACTTATCAGAGAAAGAATTCCAGAATCCATACTTCACCCGTGCCAACCTCACTAATCATGCAATCATGTCACGTAAATTACTCATGCTATCGAATATGGAATTAAACCAAAATAACACTAGACAAGCCGCTCATCCACGGATCATTGTCTAGATTAATCTCAATCGTTGAACGCCGCCCATCCACGGATTATCAACGATCACGATTGTTAAAGTAAAGGTTTTTCCTATTAATTCATGTACTACCATTGTAGTAACATGACCTAACATCAATTTCATGTTATCCGATTAATACCTAGGACCCATCCATCTTTCGGTAATTAACCTAAATATGTTCTAGCATGCAAACATCTCATTCAGTGTAAATACTTGCAAGAACGATAAAATTAAGCACAATGACATTGAATATTCGAATCGCATAAATAAAAACGTTAATTGATCACATGAGAGTTGGGTACATAGCACGGGATCCGTAGGATCCCAGAATAAAGAGGACTACTCGCTATTCATGGTAAGTAAACCACAAATAGTGTAATAAAAGAGTATTAAGGACGAGTTAACCGTAGACGATGTAGCTCGATGATCCTCAATCTCCCATTCGGCTCTGTCTTCTCTCCCAAGTTAGGGTTGTCTTTTCTCAAAATAAGCACTCTCTCGTATCATCCACACTGATTTAAGTCTGCCAATACTCTATTTATAGCTTTCCAAAAGGTTAAAAAGCCCAAAAATGAAATTAGGAAACTTCCCCAAAAATCAGTCCCGAAAAGCCCAAAAATAGTTTTTAGAAACTGCTCCGACGGGGCCGTGACTACCGTGACATTTAGACATGTCACGGCATGCTCCAAAAGTGCTCTTGGACAAAAAGGGGCCGTGACTACCGTGATGTTGTGTTGTGGTCATGGCAGTCACGGCCATGCAAAATGGCAGAGACTTCGGGTGGATTTTTCATGGCCTTAACTTCTGAATTTGATCTCGGTGTAAACTACAGAGTTGTATTCCTTTGAAATAGCTTTCCAACAAGCTTTGAAGCAACCAATTTGGACACCAAATGCGATCTGTGCGTGCAAAACAAGTCGGAAAGGTCAATCTGCCCTGTTTTTACCGAAATCTCTACTAAATGCATTGTTTTGCTTCAGATTAATCCAAAAGTATTAGGAATGTGATGTATGACCTAAAACACAAGAAAAGAGATTAAATGACAACAAAATGTCCGGAAAACAAACCTAATCCATCATCGAACGAAGTGAATAATAGGTCAAGAATTCGACCGATCAGAAGTCAATTCCTGAAGATCTCATCCTTTCTTTGTGCTTTGTCCAGAGAGCGTGAGCCTTTGCTCCATCAAAGGGAACCATTTCCTCCTTCATTAGAACAGGTTCCTTACCCCCACGAAGTGTTCAGCATGGACAGGGTGGGGCCTGTGTTCTCTCTAGGTCCACTTTCTTCCCTATCACAGAACCTTTACCATCTGTTTTTCCGTCATAATCCAGACCTGGTTTTGATTTGAATGTCTTACTAAATCCCTCTTTGATTTCTGCGGCCTTGGCATCAGTTTACTCATTCAGCCATCTTTTCTTCTTCTCATCTTCCTCAGCTTTGTAGAGCTCTAGCTCTTTGAGAACCTTAGAGTTCTCCTCTGTCAGCCTTGCATTCTCTTTTGGTAGTAAGGTAACATTACCCTCCAGGGAGTTAGCTTCAACAAGTTGTATCCTCAGAATCTCCTCCTGTGAGTTCAGCCTTTTAGTCTCACTTTCCAAGTGTCTGAGTTTTTCAACTTCCTTCTTCAGTCGTTGTACCCTTTTTTCCAGTCTCGCATTGCTTCTAACGAGCTCTTCCTCAAGTTTCATGGCCTTCTCTACCCAGTGGATTCCATTATCCTTTATGCCTATGCATCTTTCATCTAGGTCTACCAGCTCCTTATTGAGATCAGTATTCTTCTTTACCACTATTTTGATATATGTTATCAACTGATCGTTAGTTTTACCTGAAAGAGAATCAAATAGGTCAGTGTGAGTTACCTCGGAGGTGGCCATAATGCATACAGCTCCAGCATTCTTCTCGTCCTCACTGTCTTCATCCGATTCTCTCCATGCTGCCATCATAGCCTTTACGATCTTCTGTTCTGGTGGTTCTTCTGCCTTCTTACTGAAGCAATTCTTGGCCATATGTCCCTTCTTTTGACAGTGGTAGCACACTATCTCCTTGTTCGTCGATGTCCCTCGAAAGGAACGTTTTCCAGCAGTGCCAGCGATTCTGATAGCTCTAGTTAGTAGTGTTGTCGTCTCATCCTCCGGTTCTCCTTCTTCATCATTTAGCACCAAATCGAATGCACGTTCAACTTTAAGAGCAATGAACTTCATCTTTTCTGGTTCTTTGTTCTCTGCTCTACTTAGTTGAATGATCTCATTACTTTGTAGTTTGGCAACCAACTCTTCCAGGGTCATCGTCTTGATATCGCTCTGAGCTTGAAGTGCCACTGAGAACATGTTAAATTTACGATTGAGACCTTGGAGAAAGCGATGAGTGACTTTCCACTCAGGGATTTGTTCCCCTAGAAATTGCATTTGACCTACATAGCTCTGGAATCTGGAGTAATAGTCTTCAAGTGATTCATCCTTTCCTTGTTTGGCATTGTCATAATCCTTCATGAGGGATGCAATTCTTCTTCTGATCATCGTTTCCGGAGTAGAATCTCTTGAGGGCATCCCATATGTCTTTGGTCGTCTTATAGTGCAACAGCTTCTTTAGATCACCCAGACCTAGTGCGTGGTGCAAAACTTTTTTTGCTCTGCTGTTCTTCTCCAGTATTTTGTACTTTGCATCAGTGTAGTCATTTTTATCCTTTTCCTTGGAGGGATCTGTTGTGTTGACAATCTTGAGAAGACCTTTCTCAATGATCTGCGACAGTTGTCTGTCCAGGGAGCACATGTGTGCTTCAAACTATTCTGCCCACCACTCGTATTCTCCAGCCTTCAGAACTGGAGGCTTCCAGAAGGAGTCATTCATTAAAGTCATTTCACCTGCAATGCTAACACAAATCTAGAGCCGGGCTCTGATACAAATTATTGGATTGTAGTTAGCGACCTGGCAAGTAACGTTCCTTGCTAGGTAAACGTAAAGCAGCAGAATAAAACTAAACACAGATGAAATGTAAAGTGCATAGTGATTTATAGTGGAAACTCCAATACTCAAATAAGCACTGAAGAAAAACAACTACCTTCCAGTCTCCTAGAAGGATTTCAGAATAGCGCCTTGTATTATTAGATGTTGGTTATAACGAGGTAATACAACTCTACCACTATCCAGGGTGTAACGCCTTCCTTTCAGACGAACCTTAGTTGTAGTTACCTCAATTGTCGTCCGCACTGTAAATCCAAGTAGTTATCTTTCACTGGTCTGATTGCTACATCCGTTCCCTCACAGGTGAGCCTCGGCTGAGTCGACCTTCTTTCAGCAATCAGCAGCTTTAGTTTTGTTAGAAACTTTAGCTCCAGTAATTCCTCTGAACGAACGCATCAGAATGGAGGCCGTAGCTTCCAATTTATAGATGTCTTCTCCACGAGGAAACCCTAGATATTCAAGGATAATATCTTCCAAAAATCTCTGAATATCTTTTCTAATTTGTTGAGAATATCCCATACTATTGTCAACAAATCTTCAACAAGAATATCCCATAATATTCTAGTTGGATATGTCAAATATTTATTCCTTAAATATTGACCGAATTCTTATCCAAATATACTCCATGATATTCCATATCTTTTTGTGATATTATCATCATGGCGGTTGCCTAACTTGTAGGAGTGCCAAATCCGAGATTCCAACTTCATCCACGCCTCATCTAGCTGGATCACGAAATCTTTGGGAACTGCAAGATATCCCAGAATATCTAGAACGATATTCTCTCCCTCCAGTTACACACTGAGGGAACGTTACTTCCAGAGTACCTGAGCATCAACCTGCACACTCAAGTAACACATCAGCAGAATGCTGTCATTATAAAAACAGGTGGAGCTCATACTCCAACAGTGTTATATAACTATTTTTGTATACTCTGACTATATGCTCGTATTCTCATAGTTTGTACATTATTTCTGCCTATTTGTACAAACTGTCTATCAACTGCGTTGGTTCAATAGGTGCAACTTCGTTTTCAACTTCTTCTGAGATTTGGGATGTAAGGCAAACCAAGCTTCGTTAATTGCAAGAACTAAAATCGAGTGATCCAAAAATTTTAAAGTGAGCTTCAAGAATGCCGATTAAGATTGCCAGACCGTAAGTCGATTCAAGTAAAAAAATTGTGCTTGCAAGTGTCTCGTGCCTAATGGCACTACTAGTTGTGAACTAAAACATCAGCTGTTGTTGTCGGAGTTTGGCTTATAGTCGGGCACACTACTAAGGGAATTAGGCTTAATTCCCTCAAGAAGTGTTCTGATTGCCCTGCATTTGGTGTTTGATAGTTTAGTGTGGTTGACTGTTTAGCTAACAATAGATTTTTTACTTTACCATAATCCAGTTTGTACTTGAGAATTTTTCGTGGAACTAGTGGATTCTATAGTTGAGTCTCCTCGATTTGAGGTTTCGAGGACGTAGGATCGGAATCTCGCTAAATGCTTTGTGTCATCTACTATATTTTTGTGATTCTTGTTGGCTAAACATCAAGTAATTTTTTTGGACCATTTCTCGATTTGTGCGTGTCATCCTTGTGCGGGAGGCATGTTAATTAATCTTCTCTAATTTTATCGGGTGTCCCCGAAGGGCCATCGTCTAGTAATTGAACTTCAAGAAAAGCTCGACCTAAAAATGGTTCTTTTTTTGTGCGTCTACTTGGAAGCATTCTGATTCGTGAGAAGTTTTTCTGTGAATAATTAATGGAAACATACATAGATATTCATGTGGTGTCGGATAGTGACGTTGCAGAATTTTCTCACGCAAATGAATGCAATAAGAACTCTAGCCAAAAAAAATTTATAAAATCGGTAAGACCGGATCGAATCCAAAGGAGCAAGCCAAGCACATGCACTATATAAGATTGTGTTTCCGTTCGGCTATTCTAATTCAAATTGAAGAAAGTGTATGTCTAAATCCTTAATGGCAAGTAATTAGAGATAGAAGATTGATAAAAGGAGTTTCGAGGGGTTACTCCCCTCCTTGGCATTCCTTATGATCACATATACAAGAATTTAGCGTTTCATGGTGTCAAATAGTCTTGAACCTAACTTAGACTAAGGTAGACCAATTTTCATGTGAATCTATTCTTAGTCAAGTCATCTTAATTAGAACATCGCTCCATCGAGATGTTGGTTCACTCTATAGCCTTTATTATCCTTGGAGCATCTCCCAAGGTAATAAATGACATAGGCATTAAATACTAGTTCACTTCAATTCCGTGCATTTACCGTCATAAACACTAGAAATGATCATTTTCACAACATACAAACCTTCACTAAGGTTCATCGATACTTAGATCAAGTTTTAAGATAAACATGTTACTTAGGCATTTCATCAAACACTTGGTAGCATGTCAAATGTGAAGCACTTAGTGAAAATGAATTCAACACCATTCGTTGAGATTAATTGATGATTTGCTTAATGACCTAGTCCAAGACTTATGGAAATTAACTTTCGTCGATATTTCCTCAAGCCTTAGACCATCAAAGGTGGAGTATCATTCTTTCAAGATATTAACTCACTTTAACTCACCATTTAGTTCATAACTTTCATTACAAACCATATCCAATGAATTGAACATTTAATCCCAGTGTAGCATCCATATCCTAGAGTTCACTTTCATGATTAAGATATAGACCATTTTCTCCTTACTAGAACTATTCTCTAGCTCTTTCAAGTCATAGGTTCTAGTTTTAGTCTAACTGGTCACTAAGGCATTTTATCGAACACCTAAAGTGCATAACATTTCATAACACAAGAGAAAATGAAATCAACAATCATCCATGTGAATTTTAATGTACATGTGATGGACCATAATTATACGAATCATAAACACAGTTAAACCCACCAAATTAGACTGTTTGTCTATTTAACTTTTGCTTGTTAGTTCCGATATTTATCTACAGGGTATTTTGGAGACTTGAGCGAATACACGCTAAGGAGGAGTTTTTACGCTGAAAATATATTACGAGTCATTCCAAGGTCACGATCAGACGCCGAGTGAAGAAATCTTAAGATCCTGACATTGAATTACTCAAAACAAATCCAACCGAGGAGCAACCAAAGTCAGTCCGGAGCTGAAATACACCGATAGTTTTGTGAAAACATCACAAAAATCACAAAACTCCTCTTCTCCCCTCTAGATGACCGGCTACTTGGGGAAGAAGGATGACTCATGGGGTGGCTTTCCCCTCCCCTCCCCTCCATGACCGGCGGCTTCTCCTCCATGACCGGCCACCGACGGCTTTGAGGAGACCATGGCTTTGTGCCATGTGTCCTCCTCCTCCTCCACACATCTCCTCCTCCCTTAGGCTATAAATACATGCCTCCCCCTTTGTAAATCCATAACCCCAAAAAATTCACAAAACACTACTCTCTCTAAAGTTTGGCACTTTGTAAGTTTGGTTTTCAATCTATAATACTCCTGTTGGTTCTTGAGTATTATAGTTCGGTCTTGAGTACTCTTGTCGGTTCTTGTAGTACTCAAGCTTTACTTTTCTCTATTCTTGAGTACTCTTGTCGGTTCTTGAAGTACTCACCCCTTTCCTTTACTTACTGTCTTTCAAAAACCGTAAGTACTTAGCTATGGTATCCACCTCTATGGATATTCGTAGCTAAACTCTTCATTCGGTTGAAGGGGTGTACTTGTATCATAAAATGTTTTAGGACATCTTTTTAGTGCCTCTTCTTTTTATTCAAAACTTGTTCTATGTGCTATATATTAGGCCAGAACTTCCAAGGTTGAGTGGATGCTTGAAATGGCAAAACTCTTCCGTGGGGGTTCGTGAACATACTCGGGTAAGTGGATGCTTGAAATGGCAAAGCTTATCTGAGGAGTTCGACCTCTTTTAAACACCATTTGGTTTGATCGGAAATGATTGATCAAATGGATGCACATAGGCTAGTATACCTTGAAATGGGGTGCTAGTCTAAATAGAACAAGTGCTCTACGACCTTGAAATGGGCTAGACGGTGTGTGCAAATCGAGTGCTTGAAATGGCCTTGATACACTTTTGAATACTTAGAAGGATCACTAAAGGTCAATGATAAACAGGCTATGATACAAGGCCCTAAAAACCGAATGCTTTCCTTAGATTTAAAAAACCCCTTGCACTTACTTTCAATTTTAGTATAAACTGTATTATCAACTGCTGACGTTCCGGAAGGCTTGCCAATCACGCATCACCCGCTGTAAGTCTTCTACTTTTATTTTCAGTACTTTACTTTTCTGTCATTTACTTTTCCGCACTAAAAACCAAAACCAACCAACCAATCACTTACTTTTCCGCACTAAAACCTCAATCAACCTAAAACACGCTCCCTCGCTGTACAATTCCCTCAAAGAATAGCTTATCCCCCTAATTCCCTTGGGTTCGACCCCTACTTACCACTTGCTACCCAGTAGTGAGGTCACAAGTAGCGGAATACAAATTTGCTTTTGCACAGAGAACACCGCACCTTAACGACAGTGCGATGGGCTCCGTCAAAACTGGCGCCGTTGCCGGGGAATTAGCTACTTAATCGGATAAGTGTTCTTTGAATCGATACTCGCTTCAAAACAACCATGTCTCGCGAAGGAAGCCACCATGACTACCTGGATGACGACGAGATAAACCAGTACGATCGAAATGATGAGGTACCACTTCCATTTGTCGACGATCCGGAACAACTCATCAGAAATAGAAGAGCTCGTGATAGGGAGGCCATCAGAAGAAATCAAGAACCACCCGAGGACCGAAATGCAGCTGGTCCAGTACAACCCCTAGATATCCACCACCTCCTCAACCTCGACAAGTGCCGAGACGAGAACCCACTTTCGATAACTACTACGGGGATAACAACAATTACCGTACACCTACTATGGGAGAACTCAATGCCCCAGAATTCGAAACACAGCCGTGGTGCATTTGCCAGGACCCTGAACTAGAAAACATTGCCATCGACATGTCCGTGGTCCACAATTTGCCAAAGTTCTCAGGAACTACTGGAGAATTAGCAATGACTCATCTCCAGCGCTTACATGGTATCTGCCAGAACTTAAAATCGAATGGCGTAAACGTAGACGACTTCAAGTTGAAGGCATTCTATTTTTCCCTCATTGACTCGGCAAACGACTGGTTCCTTTCATTGCCTTCGGGAAGCATCAGAACATGGGTTCAGATGCAAAGGAAATTCATGGACAAATACTACCCAGCGACAAGAGCGATGCAAGTAAGAAGGCAACTGCAGGACATAAGGCAGGAACCTAATGAAACCATGTACGACTACCTGGAAAAATTCAACCACCTGGAAAGAAGCTGCTGCACTCTTGGACTACCCGAGAAGATCATCATCGAGTACCTAATTAATGGACTAACTAAGTTAGACAAAATGCTCCTGGATGCCTCGGCTGGAGGATCCATGATGAATCTATCGTTAAGTGGCATAAGGAATCTCATCACCAACGTTGCTGAAAATGCTCGGTTTAGAAAGGAGACTACTCGTCAAGATAAATTCTTCCAAACAAAAAACGCATCACAAGCCGAGACATCAGTAAACCCCATGCCAGAAGAGATGAAACAAATGAAGGAAATGATGATGCAATTCTTACGAATGCAGGCAGTTCAAGTAAGACCTTGCGAGTTCTGTGGCTCTATAAACCACGAAACTGACGCATGTCCGACAGTACTAGTTAAGGACCCGGGAGAAATAAATACATTAAGAGGAAACCAAAAATACAACAACAATAGCAACGACAGAGCCGGACAAAACCGACAGTATGGTCAAGCAACCAACCCGAGCTGGCATAACAATAGCAATTCTCAAGAAGAAACACAACCAGCTGTCCCTCAACTAGCCCAGTCATTCTATCAACCGCTCCACCAACAGTACAACCAGGATGCCCCACCAGCAGGCCAGTACCAGGCAAACTCGAGCAATCATCAAGGACCAAACAAGTCACTTGAGGATATGATAACGCAATTGTCAAGTACTGTGCAGCAGTTGAGCACTACTATGCATCAAAACCAAGCCGAAACAAAGGAAGAATTATCGGACTTGAAGAAACACATCTCCCAACTCCCTGCCTCAGAGTCCGCGCGTGCTAATGAGCCTGGCAGACTTCCTTCACAAACCATCCAAAACCTAAAGGCGAATCTTAGCATGATAAAGAGGTCAAACGTAAAGGCAACACTGGGAGAAGTAGCACGATCCCCAACTTACAAACTTACAAACAAGCACTTCACCCGGAGGCGTCGTCCTGATTGGAATCAAGAGGAAGACCGACCTAATGATGGCAAAACATGGGTCACGCATGCTGACAATGGACGGTACGCATTCACCGTTTGCATAACACCACCACCGATCATACACTCTGACATACCAGCACCTGGATGGGATGACAATAACGATTTAAAGTGGGACTCTCCAACTAATATTTATGCTCCGAAGCAAAATATTAAGGGGCCCGATTATACAAATCCTAAACCAAGGAATGGGCAGAATGGCCCGACAATAGAACGAGCCCTCACTTCAGATCATGAGTCACAACCGGAAAGAGATAAAGACCCAGGGGCCTTCACAGTCACCTGCGGTATTGGTGAAACCCAGATTCATAAGTGCTTAGTCGATCTTGGGGCTGCTGTCAACGCCATGCCTTCCTCTTTATATTACTTATTAGGACTTGGTCCATTAAAACCGCCCAGGTCAAATATCGAGCTAGGAGATAAATCATGCATCCGTCCGGTTGGAGTGCTGGAAGATGTAATACTCCATGTGGGAAAGCTCGTCGTTGCTGCAGACTTTTATGTAATACAAACGGGAGAGACCAGCGAAGACGACCCTCCAACAATAATATTGGGATGACCATTCCTCTACGCTACTAAAGCAAGGATCGATGTGGGCAAGGGCTCATTATCTCTTAAGTTCGGCGGCAAAATTGCAAATTTCTCCATTGATAATAGCCGCACGGATACAAAGAAACCGCCAGACATTATACCTATCTCAGATCACGGTACACAGATTTCTGACCTGCCAAAGGAGACCGAAAGAGTAACAAGACCAGCAGCTATGGTCAAAGGTCCCTCGCCTTCTCAAAATCAATGGAAAGAAAAAACACCAAAACCATGGGGTTCTAACCCAAGCAAGAAATCAGGAAGAGTCAAGGCAAAAATCAACACAGGAACAGTGGCGAAATACGACCTAAGCCACCCATGGGATCCAAACCAGTGATCCAGGAATGAGGTACTGTCGAGCCAACGACGTTAAACAAAGGCACTGGTCGGGAGGTAACCCGACACCTATCTTACTTTCAGTACTTTTATTTTCTGTCATTTAGTTTTTACCAATAAGTCGCTCTCACCCACTTGGTGCATAGAAGAAATGACTATTCAGGAATCGGACTTGGGTGCAACATTAAGCCAGCCAGGCCTACGCCAAGAGTTCAAGGCCCCAGCCGAACTCCCTTGATTATCCAGCCTCATGCCATGTTGTTCACTCGACACTTTATAGGGAGTTCTGTTCATCCCTTTTCCTTAATGTCATTTCCTTCTCATAATGTCTGCTTGCATGGCTTTTGAACTAAGTCATTTCGTAAAAGAATGCCTTCGTTCAAAAGTGTGGGGTGAGAACCACCTGTGTACATAACATGTTTTTCTTTTCCTTTTCCCTTAATAATTATCTTTTTGAAAATATGAACTTGAGAATGTGAAAAAGATAGATCATAATTCATGCATTAACCTTGTGAAAATTCAACTGTTTAAAAACTTAGAATGTAACTTCTCATTTGTCCCTTTGTGCTGAGATAAACTAGGGATGTGGAGTTGACATAAACTGCCCTAGAGAGGCTTGGCAACCACTCGAAGGATCGAATCTAACTATATGGTTTTCGAAGTCAGTGGAGGCTGCACTTCAGGTTTCAGTGAAGATTGAAGTCATCTCCGCCATGCAGTGTTTATGCAAAAAGAAAAAAGGCGAGGACGGGAATCAGACCGTCCTATCTCTAGTCAAAGTAGCCGAGAAAATAGATGAGCGACCCTCATCTTGACCCGCGCGAAACGGCAGGGATGAGAGGAGCGGGGAGGTATTTCCATATGCTCGCGGGCAATGATTGGACCTCCCAAAAAAGGCTTGAGAAAATGGACTAGCAAACCACAAAAAGGCAAAAGCTCAAAGAAGCAAATCAAGAGGCCAAAGGCCCAAAATTGTGAAGGTTTTAACCGAACAAAAAGTGAAGTACTCAAAGAGTCAAATCAAAGGCCAAAGGCCGATTCACTACAAAAGCTGTCCCTCGCCAAAAGAAAATCAAAGACCAAACCATTGAAACCCGAACCGAATCACGTGCTAGAGAAAGCTACAAGGAAACCATATAGTGCGAGACAATCCCGAGAATGCAGTCCAGGAGCCTAAAAAGGGCTATCTCTCGAAACATCCGAATTAATTTGCATCTCGGCACGAAGGTACACGTATCAAGTTTCTTCTAAGTATTTATACGGTTTAATTTAGTAATAAGTAGTAATGCATGAATTAGGATAAATCTAGTCCCACAGTCTTACTTTCATATTTTAAAAGCTTACTTAGAGTGCCGCCCTTTAATAGCATTGTTCGGGACGAACAACTAAAAGTGTGGGGTGATCTGATGGACCATAATTATACGAATCATAAACACAGTTAAACCTACCAAATTAGACTGTTTGTCTATTTAACTTTTGCTTGTTAGTTCTGATATTTATCTACAGGGTATTTTGGAGACTAGAGAGAATACACGCTAAGGAGGATTTTTTACGCTGAAAATATATTACGAGTCATTCCAAGGTCACGATCAGACGCCGACTGAAGAAATCTTAAGATCCTGACATTGAATTACTCAAAACAAATCCAACCGAGGAGCAACCAAAGTCAGTCCGGAGCTGAAATACACCGATAGTTTTGTGAAAACATCACAAAAATCACAAAACTCCTCTTCTCCCCTCTAGATGACCGGCTACTTGGGGAAGAAGGATGACTCATTGGGTGGCTTTCCCCTCCCCTCCATGACCGGCGGCTTCTCCACCATGACCGGCCACCGGCGGCTTTGAGGAGACCATGGCTTTGTGCCATGTGTCCTCCTCCTCCTCCACACATCTCCTCCTCCCTTAGGCTATAAATACATGCCTCCCCCTTTGTAAATCCATAACCCCAAAAAATTCACAAAACACTTCTCTCTCTAAAGTTTGGCACTTTGTAAGATTGGTTTTCAATCTATAATACTCTAGTTGGTTCTTGAGTATTATAGTTCGGTCTTGAGTACTCTTGTCGGTTCTTGTAGTACTCAAGATTTACTTTTCTCTATTCTTGAGTACTCTTGTCGGTTCTTGAAGTACTCACCCCTTTCCTTTACTTACTGTCTTTCAAAAACCGTAAGTACTTAGCTATGGTATCCACCTCTATGGATATTCGTAGCTAAACTCTTCATTCGGTTGAAGGGGTGTACTTGTATCATAAAATGTTTTAGGCCATCTTTTTAGTGCCTCTTCTTTTTATTCAAAACTTGTTCTATGTGCCATATATTAGGCCAGAACTTCCAAGGTTGAGTGGATGCTTGAAATGGCAAAACTCTTCCGTGGGGGTTTGTGAACATACTCGGGTAAGTGGATGCTTGAAATGGCAAAGCTTATCTGAGGAGTTCGACCTCTTTTAAACACCATTTGGTTTGATCGGAAATGATTGATCAAATGGATGCACATAGGCTAGTATACCTTGAAATGGGGTGCTAGTCTAAATAGAACAAGTGCTCTACGACCTTGAAATGGGCTAGACAGTGTGTGCAAATCGAGTGCTTGAAATGGCCTTGATACACTTTTGAATACTTAGAAGGATCACTAAAGGTCAATGATAAACAGGCTATGATACAAGGCCCCAGAAACCGAATGCTTTCCTTAGATTTAAAAAACCCCTTGCACTTACTTTCAATTTTAGTATAAACTGTATTATCAACTGCTGACGTTCCGGAAGGCTTGCCAATCACGCATCACCCGCTGTAAGTCTTCTACTTTTATTTTCAGTACTTTACTTTTCTGTCATTTACTTTTCCGCACTAAAAACCAAAACCAACCAAACAATCACTTACTTTTCCGCACTAAAACCTCAATCAACCTAAAACACGCTCCCTCGCTGTACAATTCCCTCAAAGAATAGCTTATCCCCCTAATTCCCTTGGGTTCGACCCCTACTTACCACTTGCTACCCAGTAGTAAGGTCACGAGTAGCGGAATACAAATTTGCTTTTTCATAGAGAACACCGCACCTTAACGACAGTGCGGTGGGCTCCGTCAACATGCAATGATCATAGAGTGCCAAGCAGCGTCCTAAACCCTCAAAACACAAGAACTACTCACACATCATCATGATACAAGTTTTCAATACAAAACAACAAGAGGGAAAAAAGATGAGTAGAGAAAACCCAAGTGGTAGATGGTGAGCAAGCTCTAGATTCCTTCTTTAATCTTCTCTCTTCTCCCCCAAGCAATTCTTTGTTGATGGTGAGCCTTCCTTAACCTTTTCTCTCTAAAAACCACCTCCCCCTAGGCCAAAACCATATCTTTCTATTTATAGCCTCGGATGAAAAATCTTGAAGTAGCAGGCCCAGTCGATTGGCTGGCATAGTGTCTGAAATCCATTCGGTCGACTGGTTGCCTTGGGTCCTTATATGTTCTGTGTAAACATCCAGTCGAACGGTTGGATTGGCCAACCGATCGACTCAAAGTGAGCGATTGCATTGCTTGGAGTTCCCCTGAGTTCAGCCGACCGGTTGGTTGGCAAACCGACCGACTCAAAGAGAGCGGTTGTGAACTTTTTAAAATTCTTCATACAGCCAGTCTGCTGGCGTGTCCACCGATTGACTCAAAGTGAGCGAGAGCTCCCAAGTCTTATTCTTCCATCTAGCCGACCGGCTGGTTCAGGGTAGTTTTCTGAACTGGTCGGCTGAGAATCTTTGTGTTCTAAAACTTCAATTTTTCATGCGATCTTGATATTGAGGCCTTGAATTCAGTGGGGTATCATTTTGTACCGGAAATGTGAAAGGCAAGGGTCAGATGATATTGAGAAACGTCAAAAACGCATCAAAGCTTTAGTGAAATATTACAAAGAATACGGTGAAATTTTGACTTATCAACACTCCACCCTTAAGCTTTGTTCATCCAAAAAAAGTATATGCACATGTCAAGAGTAAGCAAATGGCGAAAGGCTAGTGGCGCTATGTTTTATCGCCTATTTGTTCTAGGTGTTTATTTCAAGGCCTCAATCATTATTCCTAACTAAACGAACAAGAAAATGTAAAACGAAGATTATAACCTATCTAGCTCCTTTTTGTAGGCGTTATGAGTGCATTTAGCGCATGCACTAAGCCTTTAAACACCTAGGCAACCCTAGTGGACGAGTTGTAGTCTCGTGAGAGTTTTCAGAAAAGGGAATACTCACAAATCCCAAATGCACCTATCCCATGAGAATGAATGTAAAAGTGCTCAACCAATGCTAGGCTTTCTCAAAACAAATTCCTCATCCCAAACTAGCACTACAATTATACTACCGTTAAAAGAACTTTCGAACCATTTAAGTGCCTAAGATGTTGTGCATTCAAAATCATCAATACTAGAGCAATCAAATGTCTAATCTAATAATCTACTCATTTCCAAGGCAATACAATAGAACCAAAGTTGGTAGTTTGTACAAAGAGGTGTCAATCGCTCACCTATGCTAGCTAAGGCTAGTTCATTGGTTTGCGACATTGAACTCATTCCCAAGTGTTAGGCGCTTAAGACATAATCGATAAGAAAGAGAAGGTCGACACTAACAGTTCATAGAAAACCAGCATAGACCAAATGAGAACTCCCGTGCAAGCACAAGGATTGTCCAAGAGTTAATCTAACTAATGCACAATACGAATGATGCACCTGCACAAATGTAGAATGATGGAAGAATATAGAGTCGATTTTAAGTACTTCTTATTTTCTTTTCAAATGGCCTTTGGCCTACAAATGCTTTCGAGGGGGAACTTTTCTTCCTAACCCCCTGCATTTGTATACTTTTTAAGCAAAACTTCTCTTGGCCTTCAAGAAAGTTTTTAGTCGGGGCTTTGCCCACTTTGACCATGAAAGTAAAGCATTTTTTTTTGGGGCCTATTTGTCACCCTCTTTTGACTCCACACTTAAAACTTGACAATATGTTCAAAGAATGTATGGAATGCACGGGGAACAATCACAAGCAAGGAACTAAATTAAAAAAACTCAAGTCACCAAGGAGCATTCAAAAGGTCTAAGTTTTTGGTGAAATTTTTTAAAAGTGCTTGGTAAAACTTAGTCCAAGGTATTTTAATGAAAATACTTAGAGAATTAGATAGACAAGGGATAACAATGATATTGATTCACAAGAATGCACATTCAAAGGACTAAGTCGGCTCTAGCCAAGTAAAAATGAAAAATAGGCTAGATGTGATTTATAGAAAATTTACAAATGATAGTCACAAGCCTTCAATGTTGGGAACACTCTCATGTTCGGGATAGAATACATGAATGCAAGTGTCCATTCAAAGATGATAGGCATGACATGAAATGAGTGAACTATGTAACTACCCACTCCACACTTAAGATCTAGTGTAGTCCTTCAGCGCAAACAATAAAGAGGATGAGATAAAGGCGCATTGGAACTCCTCTCGTTTGTAGATGTGTCCCACCAATAGAAAAGACGTCATTGTGCCAAACTTGATCACACATGATGCAAATAACTTCCTTGTTGACAAGAACACATGAGAGGTTAAAAGCAACAAGTGATATACAAGGTAATACAAAACTCAAGTATGAGCAAGAAAGCATCACAAGTCACAAAATAACATCATGACATCAGATTAATAGAGTTCAAACAAGGAAGTTAAATCAGATCTTCTAAAACGTGAACAAGATGTCTGAATTGCCAAAAAATGTGAAACTAGAGACATAACATGGTATAACAACTAATTCCAATCAACCAAACTCAAATAAGGCACATGAACACTAAGAGGCGACATCATCATTCATAGAGAAATCAATTGAAGTAGAGGAATTTGGGCGTTGTGAATTGGGATTAGAATGAGTAGAACTCACTCTACACTTAAAATTTTACCCACTACTCACAAATTTCACACTTAGAATCAAAGCCACTCAAACTCACGCCAAACACTCAAGTTTGCAAAATGAGAATGAACAACTTACAAATCGGGTTACCTCCCGTGAGGGCCTAGTTTTTACGTCTTGGAAAAAATGCAGCAAAGCGCCCCATAGAATCACCTGTGAGAAGTCCTTTGCTAGGATCCCTTCTCACCGGGCCTTGGACATTTAGGGTGTCAATCCACCTTTAAATCCCATTTGAATTTCCTTCCATCAAGCCTACTATGGACTCTTCGTTGTGAACTTGACCCCTTCAAGAAAGTAGATCCCTTTAGAACTAAGGGGTCATGGGAGATTTTTTTCGAATAATCTTTCAAAATATGGCAAGAAGCTCCAAAACTTGTCACAAGACGTCGTAGTGAAGAAAGGGTCTTCATGACTTGTCTCGAGCTTGATGGGCATCCCCTCCATGAGTTTTTCAATTATGCCCTTAGGCGCCCAATACTCAATCTCCCTCATTAAACTTGTGTATTCTTACGTGCAAGGTTGCTCTTTAATTTTGTCCATGTAAACCTCAACAAACTCTTTATACCCTTGAAATCCTTTTTGCTCAATATGCTCTTCTTCTATTTTATCCTTAACAAGACATTTGGGCTCACATTTAAGCTCATTTATAGCGGGTGGGAGGAGTTCGTCTTTATTAACCAAAGATATTTCTTCTATGTGTGAGGCATCATCATTGAAGAATTCCTCGTTGGAGAGCCAAGGCGTTGATGGAATGGTAAACTCTTGTGTGTTCTCATCCGAATGATCTTGAGATATGCTAGTAGTGAAAGATGATGCACTTTTGTGTTCCATCTCATCCTTGTTGCAAGATTCACCATCCCACCCTTTGTAAAAAAACTTCGGTGGCGACTCTCTAAAACTCCTCTTCAGATTCTTGACCCAGTTCTTGCTTTGAGGCATTAGATTCAAGGATTTCTTCTTCGGAGACCTCCTCTTCCTCATCTAAGTTCTCAATTTAAATTGCTCATTGTGCCAATGTGTTTTCTAACACATGGGTTTGAGCCTCCAACCTATACAATTGAGCTTGCATCTTCTCTTGGCTTTCGAGAAGTCTAGCAAGCGTGGATTCTATATTGGAGGCACCTGAGGGTTGAGGAGGTGGAGGGTAGGAGTCTTGAACTTCAAAGCATTGGCTATCATCCCAATTTGGAGTGTTGGTATGTGATGGATGCCAAGAGTTTTCCCATTAGGCATTTGGTTGCTCCTCCTCTTGGTCATCCCCATTCAAAGTATAATAACTTGTTGGATAGCCATGTTCTTGCCAATAAGAATATCGTTGCTCCTCCTCTTGGTAATATTCTCCATTGTACAAGACTTGTTGATTGTAAGGATCCATTCTGGGGAAATGAGACTAACGTAAGCTATCTAGAGATATGAGTGAAACAAGAATATACGAGTATAAGAAAAAGAAAAATATCTACAAGAATAGTCAGAACTTCCACATAATCTAAGCTAGGTATGTGCTAATTTGTTGCTCCCCGGCAACAGCGCCATTTTGACATTACAAAATTTTCTCACGCAAATGAATGCAATAATAACTCTAGCCAAAACCAATTTATAAAACAGGTAAGACCGGGTCAAACCCAAAGGAGCAAGCCAAGCACATGCACTATATAAGATTGTGTTTCCGTTCGGCTATTCTAATTCAAATGGAAGAAAGTGTGTGTCTAAATCCTGAATGGCAAGTAAATAGATATAGAAGATAGATAAAAGGAATTTTGAGGGTTACGCCCCTCCTTAGCATTCCCTATGATCACGTATACAAGAATTACGTGTTTCATGGTGTCAAATAGTCTAGAACCTAGCTTAAACTTAGGTAGACCAATTTTCATGTGAATCTATTCTTAGTCAAGCCATCTTAATTAGAACCTCGCTCCATCGAGATGTTGGTTCACTCTATAGCCTTTATTACCCTTGTAACATCTCCCAAGGTAATAAATTCCATAGGCATAAAGTACTAGTTTACTTCAATTTCATTCATTTACCGTCGTAAACACTAGAAATGAACTTTTTCACTACATCCAAACCTTCACTAAGGTACATCGATACTTAGATCAAGTTTTAAGGTAAACATGTTACTTAGGCATTTCATCAAACACTTGGCGGCATGTCAAAGCTGAAGCACTTAGTGAAAATGAATTCAACACCATTCGTTGGGATTAATTGATTATTTTCTTAATGACCTAGTCCAAGACTTATGGAAATCAACTTTCATCGACATTTCCTCAAGCCTTAGACCATCAAAGGTGGAGTCTCACTCTTTCAAGATATTAACTCAATTTAACTCACCACTTAGTTCATAACTTTAATTACAAACCAAATCCAATGAATTAAACATTTAATCCTAGTATAGAATCAAATCCTAGAGTTCACTTTCATGATTAAGATATGGATCATTTTCTCCATACTAGAACTATTCCCTAGCTCTTTCAAGTCATAGGTTCAAGTTTTAGTATAAGTTGTCACTTAGGCATTTCATCAAACACCTAAAGTACATAACAGTTCATAACACAAGAGAAAATGAAATCAACAATCATCCATATGAATTTCAATGTATAAACAATGATCATAGAGCACCAAGGAGAGTCCTAAACCCTCAAACACACAAGAACGACTCACACATCATCATGATACAAGTTTTCATTACAAAACAACAAGAGAGAACAAAGATGAGTTGAGAAAATCCAAGTGGTAGATGGTGAGCAAGCTCTAGATTCCTTCCTTGATCTTCTCTCTTCTCCCCTAAGCAATCCTTTGATGATGGCGAGCCTTCCTTAGCCTTTTTCTCACACTTTTTCTCTCTAAAAACCACCTCTCCCTAGGTCAAAACCATCTCTTTCTATTCATAGTCTCGGATGAAAAATTCTTAAGTAGCAGGTTCAGTCGGTCGGGTGGCATAGTGTTTGAAATCCAGTCGGTCGGTAGGTTGACTTGGGTCCTTATATGTTCTGTGTAAACGTCCATCCGACCGGTTGGATTTGCCAACCGACCTACTCAAAGTGAGCGATTGTATTGCTTGAAGTTCCCCTAAGTTCAGCCAACCGGTTGGTTGGCCAACTGACCGACTCAAAGTGAGTGGTTGTGAGCATTCTGAAGTTCTTCATCCAGCCGGTCGACTGGCTGTCCAACCGACCGACTCAAAGAGAGCGAGAGCTCCCAAGTCTAATTCTTCCATCTAGCCTAACGGCTGGTTCAGCAAAGCCGTCTCAAGACATTTTGTGGCCTGAAGCAAAATAAAAAAGTTGGGCCCTTTAAATTTTTTTCGAACCTGTGTGGCCTTTTTCCATTTCTAGATGAGACTTTTTTGAATTGAAATGGGGCCTTTTTCAATAAAATGAGGCCTTTTTTCTTACTAAGATGGGCCTTGTTATACTAAAATTTATAGCTAAATTAGTATGAAAAAAATTGGCATGAATTTTTGGCTTCAGTTGCCTCCATATGGAGTCGGGCCTGTGGTTCAGGGTAGTTTTCTGAACCGGTAGGCTTGGAATCTTTTTGCCCACATTTTGTTCTAAAACTTTGGTTTTTCATGCGATCTTGATATTGGGGTCTTGAATTCAGCGGGGTATCAGTTTGTACCTCAAATGTGAAAGGCAAGTAACGCGCGTCGTATGACGCGTCAAATTTAATATTTATAATCTCCTGTAATGAGCTAGTGTAGCGACAAGCAGGGTCGAACCCAAGGGAGCTGGTGTTGTTGAAGCTGTCTCTGTAAACAAATAAGAAAAGGGGGGGTTTTTTGCAGTAAAGAGTGCAAAAGAGAAAATAACACGAAGAATTCAATCAGAGAGAATATTCAGCTTAGGGTTTCTATTGTGACATGTTTATCATAGATATCTAATGATCAAATCTTTGTTTCTTAGTGTGGAATTCCGACAAAGGTAATTCCTAAAGTATCCCTACAAAGGTGATACAACACATCTAACCCGACCAAGGGTTTCTAGTTCTATCCTAAACATAATAATCCGAAATAGGTATTATTTATCTAGGTGTTACTATCTACCTTTACGACAAAGTTTCCAGTAGATATTAACGATAAGAATTAATTGTTTGATTAAGCTTTGCGACAAAGCTTCCACTTAACCTCACAAATTAATTCATGGAATAAGCACAAGAACTAGAGAACATAAAATTGCATTAAGAACGGAATCTCAAAACATAGTCACAATATGCGAAACCCTAAAATGAATTAGGAGTTTAGCTACACATAATGGAAATTAAACACATAATGAGTAACAAATTCTCTTCTCTCGTCGAAAGCTTCGTCTTCTCCTCCAAAGCCGTCTAGAATGTAGGAATATGAGATCATTGAAACCTAACCCAAACATCTTATGTATAGCAATAAGTAAGGTTTCCAAGTCTGATTTTTTAGCTTGATTTCCAAGTTTCGGCCTGCTGATGTCATCAAAACGTGTTGATGATGTCATCACTGCACCTCGTGTAGACGTTAAGGCCGCTTCTCGCCTTGACGTTATCGGTACTGGCCGCGTTTCCTTCAGACATTAGCGTCGAGCTAATGTCTCTACGAGACGCGGTCCTCTCAGAGTCTGATTCCTCCTTTCTGCGCACAGTTCTGACTTCGACTCTAAATTTGACCATCTAATGACCTCGGATGCTCTCGGTGTGAACTAGAGAGTTGTAGGAAATTGAGTTAGCTACGCAACGGCATGTGGGTCGTATTTTTCTGATCAGCGGTCCATTCCTAACGCTCCGTTGAATGTCCGAAGGTCTAATCTGACATTGTGATGATTTTGGCATGAAATGCCGTCTTTTATGCGCGTTTCCTCCTAGAGCTTCTGAAACACCTGAAATGCAAAACAATACTAAAAAGTAACCGCTCGCATAATAAAGTGTCAAAATAAACGGGATTAGTTTATTCAACGTATAAATACGACTCATCAGCAAGGGTCAAATGACATCGAAAAACGTCGAAAACGAATCAAAGCTTTAGTAAAATATGGCAAAGAATAAGGCAAAAATTCGACTGAAGATTATATGGACTAATAGAGAATTAGAGATGGAGTCCAATCTGTTCATGTAAGACAACAAGGGTGGTTCAAATCGGGCCTGGTGGAGCTCTTCAGTCTTCATTTTGTTGGAAGATTGGTTGGAATATTGGGTGAGTTGTTCTCATCGGAAATCATGCATGGAAGCAAGCGACTGTGGATGAGTTAGGGGGCGTTTACTTCCCTTATCAGTTGCAGTGGAACTGACATTGTTTTTCAGCGATGAGTAATAACGTTTCTGAGGAGTAGGAGGTGGAAGACCCTTGCATGCATCATTATAGATCCTCGTAGCTTGTTGTGGCTTTGGTGCCGCTGCTGGATTTGTCCTAATGAGATTGTCTTCTGTGCTTTTCGCTCTTTGTAAAAAGAAGGCAATGGCCTGTCATGAAAACAAAGGGTTTGCCGCAGTTTCTTGAGTCCATTTTCTGCTTTATCCTTTAGCTCAGTTTTAAGCTGAACTTTCTATTGGAAAATTGGGATTAATTGTGTGAAGAAAATAGTGGTGATCACTATTTTATTGTCAAATTAAATTTATTTAATTTGATAGTATAAGGATCCTTGATGACACAAAATATTAATGCGTTAAATGGTGTGCTATGCCAAGAGTTTTCTTGGTAGTAAAAAATAAGTATGGTTTTGATGGCACTATAAATAAAGGAGTTATTTTTCAAAATGATCCAATTGGGTTATAACATATCCAAAATGACCCACTTGAGTTTGACATTTCAGTTTTGGCCTCTTTTTAATAAAATCGGATCTCCCGGATCCAGTTTTCTGTGTTTTTTACAAAAGCGGATCCCCAGGATCCGGTGTTATGTGCGCGTTCAAATGAGAGAACTCCACTTGTTCTCGTTTGCATGTAACATCGGATTCCGAGGATACAATTTTGTAAAAAACAAAGAAAACTGGATTCTGGGGATCCGGTTTTATGGAAAACATAGAAAACCGGATCCTGGGGATCCGGCTTTATAAAAAATAGGTCAAAACTGAAATGTCAAACTCAAGTGGGTCATTTTGGATATGTTATAACCCAATTGGGTCATTTTGAAGAAAAAACTTGAAATAAAGGCGGTCATAAGGACTTAAGGCATTTATGATTTGGACCGTTAAAATAGCTTATGTTCTCCTATAAAAGGAGGAACATAGTAGCTTGTTGGAATTTGAAGAAATGAGAATCACACAATACAATTCCAGCATTCCTCTCGTGAGGGTTTTATGTCGGCTTGATTTTCTTTTTCATTTGAGTATTTTTTTGATTGCGTCAAGGTGATAGTGGAAGAGACAAATTCAGTTCGCAAGTTGAAGATGATGGTGCCAAGTTTTAAATTACGGTTGTTGTATCCTAGGAGGCAGTTGCTCAAGATTTCAAGCACCCAGTGAGAGAGCAATAATGCTTTATGGAAAGTGTCGAACACGCCTCAACCACAATTTGATTTGAACGTATCGTTTCAGTTTCATATTCTTTACTAAGTTTGTATGAATATGATTTGTATCTCTTTGTTATCTGTCTATATGCATCGTTCCCAGTTCCCACTATTTACTTGTACATTATTTCTATCAATTTTGTACAAATTGTCTATTACTTTCTGCGGTGCCTTGGCATTGAACTTGAATTCTAGCTTCTCCTTTCTTTTAGCAGCTCCTTCCTTTGTCTCAAACTTAAAAGGGGTAGACGTAGTGGGCAAAGGGCATTTGTTTTAGTAGGTGGCACTTAGACACATAAACTGAGAGTGTGTATTGCTATTAGGCCAATAGGCCTTATATAGTACATCCCGGGATATGAACAGGTGGACACTGAATATGCAAGTACATGGACATACAGATACATGAATAGACGAATACATACATGAATGGAGGATTATGAAGAGACTCTAACACTCCTCCTCAAACTCAAGGTGGGTCAACAACACTGAGATTGGAGAGATGAAATGTATGTTGTGCTTTGGTATGCGCCTTCGTGAAGAAGTCTGCCATATGAAGCTCAGAAGGAACATACTCAAGAGCAACAATCTAGTCATGTACCTGAGAGCGTACATAAGAAGCATTCACCCCAATATGTTTGGTGAGTTCATGATTGACCGGATCTCGAGTAATACTGATAGCCCCTTTACTGTCGGACAAAAAGAGGTGTAGGTGCAGCTAACAAACCACCAAAATCCTCAAGTAACCATCGATGCAATGTAACCTCAGTTGTCAAAAAAGCCATAGCACGCAATTCGGCCTCAGCACTCGAACGAGACACTACTGTCTGCTTCCTATGTTGGGTTAATTTTGTAAATTAACCATTAATGTGGGGTCACACATGTAAATAAAATGAATGTGTGTGCTATCATTTAAATAAGTCAATCTAAAGTGGTTAGTTGTGATTTATATTGGCTTATGGGTATAATGTCATGAGGATTATTGTGTAGATACAATTTGGTAATTATCTTTCTATGAGAGGCGGAAAGGTAATTATGACAATAGTGGTTGCCCTAACACACCACTATTTATATGAGTTATGGTCCCCGGTTCACCACATCGAAAAGACGACAGCTTTTCTTGCCCGCTCGGTGGAAAAGCTGAGATGACTCTAGTGGCAAGACTGGAAGACCTAATCCGGTGTACTCGTGTGTACGTCTTACACTTCCGCATATTTAAGGTTTTAACGGTACGTTCTCTTTAATCTGATTTGAGTTTACGATCCTGGATGTAATACTGTTGATCTCAGTAATTTATTTCTAACAAGTGGTATCAGTCGCCACTCAATATCGAATTATTGAGAGTTTGATATACTAATGAATTGCGTTAATTTTTGTAACGCATGTATCTGGATTTATTCTGGCCGAGGCGAACGATATGCTGCATTGGACGATTCTTGTTGACGAGACACAGATGGTAGCTGATGGCGTGGGGCCATTGGACCTTCACTAAAGAAGCTTGCAGTAGTTCAGAAAAATTGATAAGCATCACCAGTTTCGAAAGTTAAGGGCCTGTTCTGTATAGCTTAAATTTCATGTTTTTCAGTTAAATAAAGTTAAATTAAGTTAAATTAAATTAAATTAAATTTTTCAGATTTTAATTTTGTAGTTTAACATGATTCAAAACTTAAATTAAACACCTTTATCCAAAAAAATATTTTTTTTAAGTTCAGTAAAGTTAAA
The DNA here is from genome assembly GCA_033675215.1 of Rhodiola kirilowii. Taxonomy (NCBI): domain Eukaryota; kingdom Viridiplantae; phylum Streptophyta; class Magnoliopsida; order Saxifragales; family Crassulaceae; genus Rhodiola; species Rhodiola kirilowii. The sequence continues at coordinate 23,847,165 of CM066199.1, forward strand.
TAAAGTTAAGTAAAGTAAAATAAAGTTCAGTAAAATTAAATAAAGTTAAATAAAATTTTTTTCAGCTATATCAAACAGCACCTAGTTAATATTCCAATACGGTGATGAGAAGTGAAAAACCCTAATTCCTTTGAAGGAGGTTCAAAAAGTTGAACCGTAGCGGTTAATTTTTTGTTTGTATTTGGTTCATCCGGTCCAGTTAGTCAACTCTGGAGCCAAGTTAAGTTCGATTTTGGTTCGACTCAGATGGGTCCAAATTGATAGTCCTTCAAAGCCATTGGTGAAGGCGATGTCGGAGTCGCCAGAGCTGTGCACGTCGGGCTGTTGTAATTGCAGCTGAGTATTAGTGATTTCCCAAAGCCTTCTTTTATGGAAATTGCTTCCCCGCCATCGCTTGTGAAGGATAAAGGGGATGTTGTGGAGTTAAGCAAGGCGATGGGTGGTGGATTTGATTTGGATCGGATCTCGCCGCCCGAGCAGTATCCGTCTGTTTTTAATTTTGCAATGGGTCTTGTGTTCAAAATGAAGCCTTCTCTGGACAAGAAGGAAGAGTTGCCCTGTCACTCAGCGACAAGAGTATGTAAGAGTTATGGCTGATGCAGTGGAGGTGATTTCGAAAGGGACTGTTGTCAAATGTTGTGCTGGGGCTTTCCATGCGCAGGTGGGATTAGTCGGCACTGGTAATTGATATCAAAGGAACTAGAGTGGTCGTAGATCGATTTCATTTAGCCAGCAGACTGCATATCTGATGGCGGCAGTCACTTGATGGAGTTTCACGATGGACATTCTATGTTGGTTTTGGATCAATGCAATGAATCAGTTTGGTCCGATTTAATTTGGTTCGATCGGAGCTTGTTGGGGTTGGGGATCATTGAGAAGTTTTATCCGTCAAAGGCTAGGCCTTACTTCTGATACACTTCCACAGAACATGTTGAGCAAGGGAGACGCTCAAGTGTGTAGAATAACTCTCTGTATGAGTTGACGTCCGTACTGCAATGTCGCCAGCTATTGGGTGAGCGGGTTGTGTATTTGTGATGACTAAGCAGACAAATGGAGAGAAGTTGGCGGCTCCTGCTTCGCCTGTGGGCTGTGGGAACGGAAACCCTAATTCATGAAACGGCCCAAGAATGAATCGACTAGCTTTGTTCGGTTCAACGAGGTACGATTCGATTTTTGAATCCTATTATTTTGTAAATTCAGTTCAAGTCTTATTCGGTTATTGAACTGATTTGGTGAAATTCCAGTTTAATTGATTGATTCAATGCGGTTAATTTTGATTCGGTGAATCAATTAATTTCAATATTGAACCGTGATGGTTGGATTGATTCAATACAGTTTGTGCTGGTTGAGTGAATCAATCGATTTGGATATTGAATAATTATGAATTTTAATTGATTTTAAACGGTTTCTTCCGATTTGATAAATCAATTAAAAAGTTATTACTGAACTGGTGCGGTTTAAATGTTCGGTTCATACCGATCCCATTTATTCCAGTTTGATTTGATCCTATTCAAAATTTGATGGATCGGTTCAGTATGGATTTTGGTCAGATAGATTGGGTTAATACGATTTTTTTATCGTCTCGAGAAACCAATCTAGTCTGACATGGATCCTGGTTCAATAAGATTGGTTTACTACGATTTTATATTGTCTTATGAAACTAATCTAGTGTGATATTTAATATCGATTCAATGAGATTAGTTTAACTCGGTTTTATACCGACTTTCGAAAACTAATCTAGAGTGATATTGAATTTCAGCTCAATGATTTTGGTTTAACTCGGTTTATACCGACTTACGAAACCAATCTATTGTGATTTTGAATTTTGGTTCAATGTGATTGGTTTAACATGATTATTTATCGTCTTGAGAAACCAATCTAGTTTGATATTAATTTTGGTTCAGTGGGATTGGTTTAATTTGGTTTCGTACCGACTTGAGAAACCAATCTAATATGATATGGAATTTTGGTTCAATACAGTTGATCAAATTCGGGGAACTGTTGGTCAACTATGGTTGAATTTTTGACACTGGTCAACTTGAGTCAACCTCAGTTGAGCCTTTGACATCAGTCAACTTATGTTTAACTTTCGTTGATATTTGACTTCAGTCAACTTGTGGTTAACTTTAATTGAAATATGACTTTGTCAGCTTGAGTAAACTTTATTTGAAATTTGACTTCGGTCAAGTTTGATCAACTTTTAGTTGAATTTGATGTGATCAATTACATTTGAGATTTGACTGTAGTCAACTTGGGTCAAATATAGTTGAGATTGGATTTCTGTCACTTATGGCTTGGATGAGAAATTGTGTATTGATGCAATTTCAGTTTGATCTAATTTAGATCGGTCAAATTTTGGTTCCATTGAACATCGGATCAATTGAAACCTGGTTGACAAATTGGATGTTGGTTCAATTTGGTTTTTTACCAATTAATTAAAGTCGGTCTGATGGTTTACTTCAGGTCGGTTCAGTTGTTTATGGTTCAATTTTGCTGGCTAAGATTGCCTTCTTGTTTGGAACTATAATTGAGAGGAACCAACATTCCAGACTTTACTTGCATGATGAGACATTCGATATTTGGGCTAACATAATAAAGGGATTGTTTGAAACGGAATTCATGACCACCTCCGTGGCATATTCGTGGAGACTACCTTATTTCTTATGTTAGATACATGTGTGCAGTTCGCTAGGATACTAATTTAGGCCTCCGCACATTAGTATTCAGCGTGGCTGCATACATACATGTGGTGATAAATGTGTGACGATCTTTAGTCTTTTTGTTGTGAATAGTAAATTCATCCTCCGATTGTTTATTATTTGACATCCATTATCGTCAATATTTGATCACCAAACAAGATGCTCTTGCAATTAATATCATAGTCCTTCGACGTGCTATTAATGGTGCTCGGTATCTTGTGAATGTCATTTTCTGCTTTTAAAGTTTCGATTTATGTAATGGTTCAGTTAAATCGACAGAGTTATCTCGTTTGATCATGTTCTAACCTATTGTTTGGAACCATGAACTTCTTTGGAAATCCAACACCACTTGAGATTTAGTCTCTAAATTTGACATTCCTACTGTGGATCGGTATTTTACATCTGTCTGTTGAAACGGAAAACACGATCACCTCCGTGACGTATTCGCAAAGGTTGGCACGGTCTATTATACCGGATGTGTGTAGCTTGTTTGAATATTGATAGACCCTTTGGAAAGTCAATATTTAATGTAGCTGCAGACGTACTTAGTAATAAATAGTTGATGATCTTTAGTTTTCGATGTGAATAATAAATCCATCCTCCGATGGTTTATTGTTTGACATCATCTTATCATCAATATTTATTCACTGGAACAAGATATCACTTACAGTTAATACCACTGTCCTCCGACTTACTATTAATGTGTACCGATATCTTGTGAATGTCATGATATGCTTTTAAAGCTTATTTATTTTTTAATGCATAGTCTATGACATGCATGATTATGGTGTTGGTGAGCATGTTTATTTGGTTTGACTTATTCCCTGTTTGAGAAATATCTGCGACATTTTGGTGCTTCATTACACAATTGTGTATTGAATATCATCCTTTTGAAGGTGCATACAGTTTTGTGGCTGAATTTCCTTGCGAGTCTTAAATTCTATATATGCTGTGTGGAATTTGAAGACATTGAAATTCATACTTTCGTTGGTGAGATTTTGAATCTCATAATTCTTGAGGAAATTGAGTTGGGGGAGATATGGTTGGATATTGTCATTGAAGAGAAAATTGTCTCTTATTATGGTGTGATTGATCAAATTTGCATGCATGCTCGGGATAATCAATCACAAGACAAAGTCTATTTGTTCTCCAGTCAAGAGACTGATTATTTCCGTAGGACAAACTCAACTACCTCAAGAATATGTATTATGACTTCCAAGTCAAATACGACTTGGTGTATGCTTTTAGTTGATGATATTTATGTTTATTGTGTGGTCATCTTGCTTGTTTGGAGATGAAACACAAATTATGGCTGGTGTGTATACCACGGTTCAGTGGGAGTGAGATATGATTTTCTTACATTATGGAACTTATAGTACACACATTCGCAATTGGGACATGTCTGGTCTCATTTACTTGTTGAAGTATGTATGCATTCGGAAGTTACATACATGATAATGTTGTGCAGATATTTGAAGAATTCACTATTGAATTCATTATGTAGAGAACATGTGACGAACATGCTCATGTATTGGATGTCAGACTTTGCTAGAGATCACTTTTGTTACTGACTCCAATGTGATGCCTAATAAGATTATGATTAATCTAATTATTGTTATGTCAGTTTTGAATAGCATATTTGAGGCATTAATTATTGAAAATGGTTTGTATTTACTGTCACTATAAAACTTTCGATTTCGTGTTGCGAAAAACCGTGTAGATATATGACAAATTTGATTATACTATATTCTGTTGGCAACTAATGATAGTCAATGTGATAACATTGATATCGATATGCTAGTTGTAATTAAGACATACAGAGTGAACATATAGAGCATTTTGTAACAAACTCCGTTGCGGATCCGCTTTATAAAAGGGATTAGTATCCGAGGTCTTTCAGTGGCATACTGATCATATGTCAGTTACCTTATTTGAGGATATTCATATTCAGTGGGAGTTTGGCTTGTGCGCTGCTCTATGTTAGATATAGATTTTGATTTATACTATCGAATTATGTTCTGCAGAATTGTTGTTGCTAGTATGCACTCTGTGTAATGTTGTTGATCTCGCTTTAGGGACTAGTTGGAAATAGACATGTAAGGTCACAGTTCATGTAATTACCATGCTGCACACTCATGATGAATCCATGTCATTTAATTATGTTGGCATCCGTGACAAGCTCGGCCGAGTATCGATGATGCATATGAAGGCCGTCTTGATCCCATGTCAGCATAGTTAATGGACTGGATATGGGATATACCTTTATGATATGATAGCAGGTTAGAGCTCACTTTTGTTATACATTTATTATTTACACATGTGACCCAGTGGGAGATTGTTGGGTTAATTTTGTAAATTAACCAATTATGTGGGGTCACACATGTAAATAAAATGAATGTGTGTGTTATCATTTAAATAAGCCTAACTAAAGTGGTCTAGTTGTGATTTATATTGGTTTATGAGTATAATGTCATGAGGATTATTGTGTAGATACCATTTGGTAATTATCTTTCGATGAGAGGCGGAAAGGTAATTATGACAATAGTGGTTGCCCTAGCATACCACTATTTATATGGGTTATGGTCCCCGGTTCACCACATCAAAAAGACGACAGCTTTTCTTACCCTCTGGGTGGAAAAGCTAAGATGACTCTAGTGGCAGGACTGGAAGACCTAATCCGGTGTATTCGTGTGTACGTCTTACGCTTCCGCATATTTAAGGTTTAACGGTACGTTCTCTTTAATCTGATTTGAGTGTACGATCCTGGATGTAATATTGTTGATCTCAGTAATTTAATTCTGACATCCTAGTCTTCCAAGCAATGGGAGAATCACCCAAAAACACACAATAGGATGAGAAAGACCGACGATCAGAGGGATCACTAGCCCAGGTGACGTTAGAATAAGCATGGAACTAAAGGGAGCCAGATCGTTGAAAGAAAAGGTGATGAGTGACAGTGCCACGAAGATATCGTTGAACACGAAGAAGGTGACTATAGTGGAGCTGAGTGGGAGCAAAAACAAACGGGCTCAGAATGTGGACCGAGTAAGAGATGTCGGGACGAGTGACACCTAAATATACAAGACTACCAGTGATGATCATGTCATCGACGTAGAGAAGGAGAAGCGTCCGGCCACGAGGCGAAGAATGCATAAATAGAGCGGGATCATGATCACTAGCAGAGAAGCCAGCTGCAGTTATAACATAAGAGAAACGCTCAAACCAAGCACGGGGGGTGCTTGCTTAAGGCCATAAAGAGAGCGACGAAGATGACAAATCAAACCATCGGGAACAGAATATCCGGGTGGTGGTCTCATAAAAACATCCTCACGCAACTCGCCGTTAAGAAATGCATTCTTAACATCGAGCTGAGAGATGGACCACTTACAAACAGAGGCTACTGCAATGAGTGCACGAATAGTGGTCATGTGGCCACAGGAGGAAATGTCTCATCATAGTCACAGCCATGCCCCTACTGAAAGCCACGTGCCAGAAGATGCACCTTATAGCGCTGAATAGAACCATCAGAGCGAGTCTTAATCTTATATATCCATTTACATATGATAGGACGAACCTGAGGAAGAAGGGATACAATATCCCATGTACCAGTACGCTCAAAGGAAGCAATGTCCTCCACCATCGCATATTGCCACTCCTGATGAACAACAGCCTCACGATATGAGGTAGGTTCAGTGAGAGTAGCGGCTGCAACACTATACGCGCAGGAGGTCAAATAGCCTGATGATCACGAAGAGCATACTGGGGAGACATCGTCGAAGGGGGCGATCCCTCAAGAGAAGACGATAAAATAGAAGATAGAGGAACAATAAGAGGAGAGTCATCTATTCTCGGGCGACGACAAGGAGAAACGGGAGGAGGAGAACCGGCGTCAGCAGGAACACCAGGCTGGGTGAGGGAGAGCGTGTTGAAGAGGGCAACAAAGGTGGTACGAAGGTCGTGTTAATGAGTGAAGAAGGAAAAGTTAAGAAAGAAAGTGGTTCAAAAAGTGACTTCAGGGAGAGTGTGTTGAAGAGGGCAACAAAGGTGGTATGGAGGTCGTGTTAATGAGTGAAGAAGGAAAAGTTAAGAAAGAAAGTGGTTCGAAAAGTGACGCTGAAGTCGAACTCGAAGAAGGTCGAGGGTAGAAGGGACAAGACTCATCAAAAGTAACATCTCGAGAAATTTGAATTCGTCGACTAACCGGATACCAATAACGATATCCCTTATGTTCAGCACTATAGCCTAAAAAAACACAGTCAATATATAGACTGAGCTGTCAATTTGGTGCGCTCATGGGTGCTAAGAGAACATAGGACACACAACCAAAAAGACGAAGGTGAGCATACTGAGGTGGCTTACTAAATAGGCGCTCGACTGGAATACCACCCTGGAAAGCAGAGGAAGGCTGAATATTACTAAGATAAGCAGCAGTAGAAATGGCCTCGGTCCAAAAGTGAGAGGGGCCACTAGAAGCAATCATGAGACAACGAGCGGTCTTAAGAAGATGGCGATGCTTGTGCTTAGCCACCCCATTGTGAGCATGAGCCCCAGGACAAGAAAACTGAGCGCGGGTGCCTTGCTCAGCAAGAAAACGCCTAAGATAGCGAGACAAATATTCCCTGGCTGGATCCGCACAAAGAACACGAATGGGAGAGTCAAACTGAGTGCGAATCATGGTGGCAAAATCTTTATAGATAGATTAAACTTCACTACGCAATGATAGAAATAAAATCCAAGTGTAGCGAGAATAATCAACTATAAATCCAAGGAGCTGGACCCCAAACATCATAGTGAACAAGAGCAAAGGGACGCGTAGAGACAGAATCACTAGAAGGATAGGGAAGTTGAAGCTGTTTACCTAGCTTACAACCCTTACAATGAAGAGACGTATCACCAGACACGGGACCTAATAAGCCTCGACGAACTAAAGACGAAAGAGGTGAACCACAAACATGGCCTAATCGATGATGCCACTGAGCAAACGTCGTGGAAGTAGCGACGCTAGAAGCGCATGCAGAGAGAGAAACAATAAAAGGAATGTGAAGCCAATCAAGCTCCCAAAGACATTGAGAGTCACGTCGTCGAGGGCCAGTACCACCCTGAATCCCCATGCGACGATCCTGAACATAACAAGAGTCGGAATCAAGGATAATACGACAACCAAGATGAGCAAGTTGACTAGCAGAAATGAGTTGCATGGTTAACTTAGGAACAAGAGAGACTGCATGAACATGAAGAGTGGAAGTAGAGAGAGTCCCTCGTCCAACAATAGAGAGAATAGTACCGTTTGCAGTCTCAACAGACATAGGAGACACTAAAGGTGTAACCGAATTTAGGCAGGATGAGTCCGAAGTCATATGAAAAGAAGCACATCAATCTAAAATCTAAGGAGAAACACTTAAAGAATGAAGATCTATCATGACAGTGCTCTCAATGCTTAAAGATGGGGACACATAACTGACGGAACCCGCCGGTGTGGAGGCATTCAAGTGACGTAGGAGTGTGATCAGTTCTTGGGTCTCAAAGCTGCTAGGGTTACCTGAGAAGTGGATACGATGAGAAGTAGCATATCTTTGCTTTTTATAGTAGAATTGCGCCATATGTCCAACTTTGTGGCAGTATGTGCAGCAAGGTCGGTCGCCTCAGACAGATGCAGGAGGCATCGATGCAATGGGAGCTAGAAGAGTAGCAGATTGAGTAGCAATAGGAGATGGAGTAGTAGCGGTAGCTGGAATAGCAGCTGGAGTAGCAGCAACTAAGAAAGAGGATGTTGGAAGCAAACCGGCAACACAAATGGGAGTCTCCTCGGCACGAATATTGGAAAGGGCCTACAATAGAGTCACACGTGGATGACGAGCTAGCAGTTGAACATGAATCTGCTCAAACTTAACACAAAGACGGGTGAGGAAATCATAGATTCGTAGATACTCTAGATGAGAACGTTGGTTTTGAAAACACAGGCAAGTGCGGCAAATCGATGATCTAAGAGAGTCGAGTTGACGCCAAACTGCAGAAAGTTGAGAATAAAACTCATCTACCGTGGAATCTCCCTGCTGCAATGAGTGCCCCTGGCGGATAACCGTGAGTAAAAAGAGTCGCTAGATGACTCATATCGATCTCGAAGGTATGTCCACATCAACTTTGCAGAAGATAAACTAATAATATCTCATGTAACAGATATCTCCATAGTGGCAACCAAAATGGCAACAACACGCGTATCCTCATCAATCCAGGTCTGATAAGCAGTAAACTCAGTGTGATAAGAGTCCAAAGCATCCTGGAAATCTTCATTAGCTTTGTGGATAGTGGCTGGAGTGGCATTCGCTGGTAATTCTTGTGGGATTGGCAGAGTGGGGCAAGGCGGGCAGTAGGAATCACCGTTAAGAATAATCCAAAGTCGTTGACTCATCATATGAATTCGCATGTGTTGAACTAAATCTCTATAATTGAGGCCATCAAAGATAAGTGGACAGCGAGAGTTCGCAACAGTACCTGAAAGGACATTTTTTTCTTTTCTTTTTTTTTAGCTTTTTTTTACAAAATGATAAGAACAAAAATAACAAAACCAAATAACCGAAACAACTCATGCAGTTGACCGAGTTGACTCTTCACCTTGACCAAAGTTGACTTTAATTTTTTTGAAGAACAGTACAAAACAAAAATGTAAAAGCAAGATGAACGGAACTTAGAATTGTGGTTTATCGGTGGCCAATCCACTGCAGACGAGAAAGAGAGAAGTGACGCAAAATCTGATGGCTGCGTCAGGAGTAGATCGAACACGGCTGGATAGTAGCGGCAGATCGGAAAACTGACGAAAACTTCAAACAGCGGATCGGAAGTAGTAGTTGTTGCGGTCAATCAGATCGGTTAATGATGATGAGCGAAGTCGACGACTTCAATCAGACGTTACTACAGTCTGATTAAGGTGGAGAACGGTAAATAAACACCAGAAAGCGGCTTCACCTGCTGAAATAAAGTAGCAGAAAGTGATTGATTAGGGCGGCGAAACTGAGACACTCAGAAGGACTGAAAAAAATGATCTGAAGGTCAAACGAAAATCAGGTTAGAAAAACTAGCGTCTGATACCATGTTGATAATATAAATTGAGACTGTGTATTGCTATTAGGACAATAGGCCTTATATAGTACATCCCGAGATATGAAGAGATGGACACTGAACAGACAAGTACAGGGACAGACAGATACATGAATAGAGACGAATAGATACATGAATAGAGACGAATAGATACATGAATAGAGGATGATGAAGAGACTATAACATAAACCAAAGCACCATTTAGGTCCAGTTGTTCTGTTTACAGGAGTTGCACTCAGACACATTGAGTGATAATGCGGAATGATTAGGTTAATTATTAGCTGTATTGATTGAGGAAATAATACAAGAGAGTTTAGATAAGACTCATAGAACCCTAGGTTCCCACCCAATCCGATTTACAAAAGTTGAGTAATGAAAATCAAATTAAACAACAATGGGAACTTCCCTGATCCAACTCGAACAAAAGCCCTCTGTTAGATAGCCGGAATCACTCCGAAGACTTCACCCTGCGTCAGCTCTAAGTCTGGCTTTCTTATGCTGGAATCGCGCACTCGTGGAAACCATAGTTCACGCTCGACCTCGAATCCCTCTCGGTCTGTCACTCGCTGACTTTCTACGCTCACAATCGACAAGAATCGCTCTTGATTGGAAAACCCCAAATTCGGACTAAGGAACCCTAACCGAATCCCAGCCAGCTTATAAGGGAAGCTCGAGCAGCGTCAAAACATAGCGTTCCATTGTAATGATAATACCGGTCATTGGCGCGTCTCCCTTATAATGGAACGATGTCGTTCTCCACGGGACTCGAACTCTCCAAATGAAACGACGCAGTTTTGGCTTTTGATCAGACTTAAGCTTTGATCAGACTTAAGCAACAAACACCTGCAACTCAAAACTCCCAAAGCACCAAAACAAAAACCAACTTCCCAGGCACATAACTCAATCATAATTGCTCAACGTGTGTATACTCAATCAACAATGTTAGGATTATAAACTCAACAAATGCCCTCCTAATCCTAACATGCTCTCATAAAGCTAACTCAACCTAAGGGCAATAACAAAACTGAGATGAGATAAAAACTGGAAATTGAAGAACAGGGCATGGAGTACCTGACCTTACCAGATGCTGGAAGAGACCAGCTTCATGTCACAGCTCCTATAAATAAAGCATCTCTACAAAACTGAAACTTGTTAGCAGTCACAATCTTTGTTCCAAAATCTGCTGGATTCTTATCCCCTTGGATTTTCCTAATCTCAAACTTCTTTGATTTAATCATATCCCTAATAAAATGGTACCTAACATCAATATGTTTGGACCTTTCATGATAGACAGGATCTTTACATAAGCATAAAGCACTTTGGGAATCCATGAAAATAATAGGCACATAAATATTTCTATCAATTTCTTGTAGAATACCCTTTAACCATATAGCTTCCTTGGATGCCTCAGTTGCTGCTATGTACTCAGCTTCAGTAGAAGATAGAGCCACAATAGGTTGCAACTGAGATTTCCAAGACACAATTCCCAGCCCAAGTAAAGAAAAAACTAGTAGTAGATTTTCTGTTATCTTTGTTACTAGCATAGTCACTGTCTACATATCCATATAACTCAGTCTTAGCAGAATGTGAACCATAGATTAATCCTAGTTTTGTAGTCCCTGATACTTAAGCAAGTATTTCATAGCAATACAATGTTTATCTCCTGGGTTAGACATGAACCTACTAAGAACACTCACACTAAAAGGCAAATCAGGTCTAGTACAAAGCATTGCATACATGAAAGAGCCAACAGCCACATCATAAGGAACTTTACTCATTTTCAGTTTATCTTCATCAATCACATGACAATCATGTTTGGTTAATTCAAGATGCCCTCCTAAAGGCACAAGAGATGGTTTAGCATTTTTCAGTTGGAACTTGTCTAACACCTTATCAAGATAATCAGTTTGAGACAAGTACATGAGCTTCTTATTTCTGTCCCTAGTTATCCTAACACCCAGAATTATTTGGGCAACACCTAAGTCCATCATATAAAAATGCTTCTTTAAATCAGACTTAATGTTATCAACAAAAGGTCTTGATTCACTTATAATAAGCATATCATCAACATAGTAAAGTACAAAGGCATGATACTTAGCATTCATACTTTTCAAGTAAAGACAAGAATCATATTTGCTTTTAGAGAAACCAAGATCAGTCATGCAAGCATCAAATTTTCTATTCCATTGTCTTGGAGATTGCTTTAAGCCATAGATAGATTTATTTAGATAACAAACATGCTCAGGGAATTTCCGATCAACAAAACCTTTTGTTGTTTCATATAGATAGTTTCCTCTATGTCTCTATTCAAGAAGGCAGTATTAACATACATTTGATCAATTTCCCAGTTAAAAACAGTAGACATAGCTAATAAAAGCCTCAAAGTTTTATACTTAACAACTGGTGCAAAGATCTCATTATAGTCAATTCCTTCTTTTTGAGAAAAACCTTTTGCAGCCAGCCTTGCTTTGAACCTTGGAGGTTTAGCAGGGCTGTTGCCATCTTTTAATCTGAAAATCCATTTACAATCAATAGCTCTAGCATTTTTAGGCAATGGAATTAGTTTTCAAGTGTTATTATCATAAATGGATTGAATTTTATCATGCATAGCGTTAATCCATTCAGTTGCATGCTTACAATTAATAGCTTCTTCAAAGGTTTCAAGAATAGATATATCATGTTTGATCATTTCAGACACCAACAATGTATACTCAAGCACATTTGTGACACAATCATCATATCTCCTATTAGCTATCCTATTACTAGGTTCTTTGTCTCTAGATAGGACATAGTTAGCAGAAGGATTATCATTATCAGCATTCTCAACAATCACATTATCAGCCATAGCATCAACAGGATCATTATCAGCAGTAACATCAATATTTCCACTGTTCCCAATATTTTCAGTATGTAAGGGCTGATTATGTGCAGGATTTGTTACCTCTCCCCCACCTAATTGGTGAGGGTGTTGACCTTGATCTTCTGTGTTATCATTCTGCAACACACCTTGATCATCAGCTCCAATAGGTGGATCTACTAGGTAGGTTTTGGGCACAAAGTCCTCACCACAGTCACTGTGAGAACCTGGAACTTGCTCACTTTGAGATGTTAGTCTTGATTTAAAATGAAAATCACTCTCATTAAAAGTCACAAACCTAGACACAATCACTTTATAACCACCAGACTGAATCATCAACAATTTATAACCCTTTGTTCCTTCAAGATACCCTATCATCACACACTTAAGAGCCCTTGGTTGGAGCTTACCCTGTGAGGCATGGGCATAATATGTACAACCAAATGGTCTTAAGTGAGTTAGACTAGGTTTCCTGCCAAACCACATCTCAAAAGGAGCCTTAAAATCTATAGCAGATGAGGGACACCTATTGATCAAATAGCATGCAGTTATGACAGCTTCACCCCACATAGAATGTTTCATACCAGAACTGAGCAATAAGCATCTAGCCTTTTCTAACAAAGTTCTATTCATTCTTTCAGCTGTGCCATTTTGTTGTGGGGTACCAGGAACAGTCAAAAGTTTTTTAACACCATGTTCTTTACAAAACAGATTAAATTCATTGTTGCAAAATTCTAAGCCATTATCTATTTTTAAAGCAATCAGTTTCAAACCAGTTTGGTTATCTACCATTGCTTTCCAGTGTTTAAAGTAATCAAAAGCTTCATTCTTATACTTTAACAGATAAACCCAGACTCTCCTAGAAAAATGATCAATCAAAGACAAGAAGTAAAGCTTTCCACCAACAGTTGGGACTTGGGAAGGACCCCATAGGTCAGCATGAACACATTCAAGAGGCTTAACAGCCTTATAAGATGATTTAGGAAAAGGGTGAGCAGATTTCTTGCTCAAAATACATGTTTCACAAAAAGTCAACTCAGCAGGGGAAATAGTCAATATTCCAGATTTAGCCAAGTTACTGAATCCCTTATTTCCTATGTGTCCAAGCCTAGCATGCCAATGTTTAATTTAATTTAGGTTCTTAGCACCATGGTGATCAATAGCATTCAGTTCATGTGAGGTTTCAACACAATACAGTCCACCTTTTTAATGGCCCTAATGACAATGTTGATTTTCAGGTGTTGATCATCAAATACAGATTCAGATATGAGGTTTCTCCTAAGGTGGGGAACCCATATAACATTTTGAATGATCCTAGTAACACCATCAAATATAACAAGGGGAACAGAACCAATGCCTTTTATTTTTAAGGTAGTATGATCACCCAAAATAACTTCACCACCATCAATCAACTTCAAAGAATTAAACAAAGTTTGGCAGGTGTAGCATGCGTAGTACAACCTGAGTCTAAAATCCAAGAATCGGCATCACTAGTAGAGGAAACAACAAGCAATTCCTTTCTATAGAGATTGCCATGTTCACAAACATTTGTAAAACCAGTTTGCTTAGCATTTTGATCTTTATTACTACCATTTTGACCTCTGTCAGTTTGTTCTTAGTACAAGTAGTAGCATAATGACCATTTTTACCACAATAATAGCACTTAACTGTTGCTAGTGATCTATTGGGATGCCCTGAATTAGAGTTTGGTTTTACAGTGGACTTATCCTTATGTTTGTGTTTCTTCTTGCCCTTAAACATCATTACTTCATTCTTATTGTAAGATTTAGTTTCAAGCCTAGTTGAGCCCTTAGACTTAAACACCTTAAGTGCATCATTTTTCTGCACAATAGTTTCAGTAATCTTAGCAAGAGAAATCTCATCCCTACCATATTGAATATCAAACTGGGGAGGCAAAGCATTCAGCAAAATAACAGCTTGGTGAGTTTCTTCTATCTTATCCTTACATCTAGCCAAGTATTGTGTCATTCTAAGAAAGGCATCAAGATTTTCTTGAATGGATAGAGATGTATCCATTTGGAAATTAAACAGCTCGCAAAGCAAGCAATTCTACTAGGCAAAGACTTAGTAAGGTAGATAGTTTCTAACATATCCCAAAGCTCTTTAGGATCGAAAATGCTTACCACTTGCCTCAAAACATCATCAGCAAGTCTTACCATTATCTCTGAATGAGCCAGTTCCTTTAGTTCTAGTTTCCTATCCTCGGATGTTGGATCCAGCCACTCCTCAGTCATAGCTCTATAGCACTTCTCTCTTATGAGGATGGCCTTCATCTTCACTCTCCATATAGAGAAATCAGTTGTTACATCATAAGGCTTCAGTCTCACACTGTCAGCCATCAGAGAAAGCACACAATCAGTTCTTATTTAGGAGAACAAGAATAGACAGTGAGATGGGGAAGCAAAATATGGTTGAACTTCCTAATGGAACACCCTATCCCCAAGGATCTTTTCTAATCAAGAGTGATTGAAATCAATCAAGATTAGTCAAGCTACTGATACCAATTGATAATGTGGAATGATTAGGTTAATTATTAGCTTTATTGATTGAGCAAATAATACAAGAGAGTTTAGACGAGACTCATAGAACCTTAGGTTCCCACCCAATCCGAGTTACACAAATTGAGTAATGAAAATCAAATTAAACAACAACAAGAACTTCCCTGATCCAACTCGAACAAAATCCCTCTGTTAGACCGCTGCAATCGTCGCTGGAATCACTCCAAAGACTTCACCCTGTGTCAGCTCTAAGTCTGGCTTTCTTCTGTTGGAATCACGCACTCGTGGCAATGATCGTTCACGCTCGACCTGGAATCCCTCTCGATCTGTCACTCACTGACTTTATGCGCTCACAATAAAAAAGAATCACTCTGGATTAGAAAACCCCAAATTCGGACTAAGGAACCCTAACCGAATCCCAGCCATCTTATAAGGGAAGCTCGAGCAGCGTCAAAATGTAGCGTTCCGTTGTAACGATAATACCGGTCATTGGCGCGTCTCCCTTTTAATGGAACGATGTCGTTCTCCACGGGACTCGAACTCTCCAACGAAACGAGTCAGCTTTGGCGTTTGATCAGACTTAAGCTTTGATCAGACTTAAGCCACAAACACCTGCAACTCAAAACTCCCAAAGCACCAAAGCCAAAACCAACTTCCCAGGCACATAACTCAATCATGATTGCTCAATGATGGACCATAATTATACGAATCAAAAACACAGTAAAACCTACTAAATTAGACTGTTTGTCTATTTAACTTTTGCTTGTTATTTCCGATATATTTCTACAGGGTATTTTGGCACTTAGAGAGAAAACACGCTAAGGAGGAGTTTTTAAGCGGAAAATGAAGAACGAGTCATTCCAGGTCACGACCATGCTACACTCAAAATCAGCCTTAACATCCTTCATGGAACCGACTTGGAATCACTCAAATATTCTAGAACCGTCGGCAAATGGACAAGAATTCAAGGAAAAAGCACCGAGCTCGGTAAAGGCCAAACAAGGGCAATTTCATCCGATTTGGCATTTCGACCATGTTCGGGGCAGAATTTGGCTTAGGTTCCTTCTTGAGATCATCTTAGAATGACATTTTCATTCAGAATACACTCTCCAAAATCCAAGAAGCTCCGGTCAAATTCCGGTCAAACCGATGGCTTTTGGAGGATAAGGATAAGGATGACTCACCCCCTCCTCCTCTTCTAGAAGGGGCGGCTCCTCCCTCACATGGTGGCTCCTCCACTCTCCTCCCTCCACTTGGCGCCTCCTCCTCTCCTCCTCCCAAAGCCGCCGGCGGCTAAATGAGCCACCATGAGAATGTGACAAGTGGAGGCTCCTCCTCCACATACTCCTCCCCTTGTCCTCCACCCTTGGATGCTCCTCCACATGCCACCATCTCCACCACCCATCCTCCTCCTCCTTGGCTATAAATATGAGAGCTCCTCCTCATTTGTAAATCATCCCATCCCATACTTGTACACACTTTATAGAGAGAGAGGGCTTAACCCTCCTCTCTTCATTTTCAATAAAACTGTTCTTCGCTTTGGAAATAAAGGATAGCTCCCTTGGCGCTTCAACGGTTGTAAGTATTATTTTTAGTATTTATTCAACTGTTTTATTTCCTTAGTTATAATGTTTAGCGCGATGAATAGTAGCTAAACTAGTTATTCGGTTGAAGGGGTGTGCTTGTATTATAAATGTTTTAGACCTTACTCTTAGTATACCTTTATGTTCGATACTTGTACTATGTGCCATATTTCAAGTCAGAGTTTCTAAGGTTGAGTGCCTGACAAGCAATAAGCTCTTCTGTGGGAATTCGTGAACATACTCGGTAAGTGGAAGCTGTAACAAGCAAAACTTATCGAGGAGTTCGGCTTACCTTAAAATCATTTGGAAACTGGACCAAAGGGACCAAATGGATGCACTTACGGCTAAGATACTTCGAAAGAAGGAATTAGTTTTGCTTAGAACAAGTGTTTTAAATGATGTTGCAAGTCTTGTGCTAGGAATAGCCTCGATTCATCTTTGAACATTTAGCATGATCATTTCAAGTGTTCTACACGATGTTGCAAGTCTTGTGCTAGGAATAGCCTCGATTTCGAATGCTTGGTATGGTCATTAGCGGTCAATGATAAACAAATATGATACAAGGCCCCTAAAACCGAATACTTTCCTCACAGTCCATTATCAATTATTGTAATTTACTTTTAGTTCTCAAATCACACTCAAACCCAACCCCAATTGCATTTAATTTCTGCATAAGCTTCATTAAAGAACAATTAATCCACACTGACTCCCTTGGGTTCGACCCCTACTTACCACTTGCTACCCAGTAGTATAGTTGCGAATAGCGGACTATTATAAATTTATTCTTGACGTTTGCACATAACGACTGTGCATCCATCAAAATTGGCGCCGTTGCCGGGGAGTTGTGCATAGGAATAGTTGTTCTATTTTCTTTTTGTTTTTTTTCTTTTATCATGCAATTCACCAAGTCATACTACTACGGAATGGAACCTTGGAACAATACGCAGTTTTCCCCACCACCCTTCGAACTTGAAATCCGCGAGAAGATCAACAAAATAACGCAATCCCGGGACGAAACATTGGATGAGTACTTATGGTACTTCGATTCCATTGTGACGAGCTGCCCGCACCATGGATTTACCAACTCCGATCTTCAAATAAAATTTCTCTGTGGAATGTTGCCACATGAGTGGGACCAGCTAAATAATGCAGCAGGAGGATCAATGTGGGACTTAACCGTGGATGATCTTTGGATATTAATCAATGATTTGGCCGCAAGGTCAAGACCGAGCCAAGATCAGGCCGAGCCACTCAAGGACGGTATAACGGAGCTGGCATCTAGCATCCAGCAGTTGGAAAACACAATGCAACAAATCAGAGCTAAAACTGAATTATGGGCGGCAGAAAAGGAGCTGGCAGCTAACACCCAACAATTGGCCGCAAACATGCAGCAATTGAGTGCCGCGATGCACCAATTCACGGCTGAAACCGATTCAGGAGCAACAGAAAGGATGGCTGAACCCGAGGAACCGACTGAGGATGAGGACCCGCAAATAACCGAAGAAGAACCACCCCAATCAGACCCGGTCCTTATCACCAATCCATCCGAGGAAATCACAGTCCTAACTGCCGAGCCAACAGAAGTCCCGAACATCACTACCGAAGCGGCCGAAGAAATCAAGCCAGGCCCGGTCCTTGCGCTCGGAGCACCCGAGAAAGTCCCGGACCTCATTGCCGAACTATCCGAGAAAGCCCCAATCCCACTCACCACGACTCAACAAGGAAAACCGACTGAAAACTCACTCGTTCCAAGACAACCATCCATCACTGCCGCAATAAAGAAGATTGGCAGAGGCGCATGCCTGATGTCGCCTACATTGAATGGCACAAAACCAAATTTCCAAACTCACAAAGGTGCCAACTATTCCAACATGAAGAGGCGACAAAGACATGGGCCGAAAGAATGGAAACCTGGAAGGAGTAACAAGCAAGCACGACGCATTGGACCAGCAGCTATGGTCAAGGAAACCTCACCCTCTCGGAGCAAAAGGGCTGCCGAGAAGAAGTTTGACCTCACTCACCCTTGGGATCCGACCTTATGATCCATGATTGAGGTATCGTCGAGCCAACGACATTAAACAAGTGCACTGGTCGGGAGGTAACCCGACACTATCTTACTTTCTGCACTTTATTTTCTGTCTTTTTATTTTCTGTCTTTTAGTTTTTATCAATAAGTCGCTCTCACTCACTTGGTGCATAGAAGATTTGACTATTCAGGAATCGGACTTGGGTGCAACATTAAGCCAGTCAGGGCTACGCTAAGAGTTCAAGGCCCCAGCCGAACTCCCTCGATTATCCAGCCTCGAGCCATGTCGTTCACTCGACACCTTAAAGGGAGTTCTGTCTTTCCTTTTCCTTAATATCATTTCCTTCTCGTATAACAACTGCTTGCATGACTTTTGAATTAAGTCATTTCGTAAAAAGAATGCCTTCGTTCAAAAGTGTGGGGTGAGAACCACCTGTATATATTAGTTAATAAATAATATCTTTTTGAAAATATGAACTTAAGAATGTGAAAAAGATAGACCAAAATTCATGCATTTACCTTGTGAAAATTCAACTGTCTAAAAACTTAGAACGTAACTTTTCATTTGTCCTTTGTGCTGAGATAACTAGGGATGTGGAGTTGACATAAACTGCCCTAGAGAGGCTTGGCAAGCAATCAAAGGATCAGATCAAACTATATGGTTTTCGAAGTCAGTGGAGGCTGCACTTCGGGTTTTCAATGAAGATTGAAGTCATCTCCGCCATGCAGTGTTTATGCAAAAGGCGAGGACGGGAATCAGACCGTTCTATCTCTGGTCAAAGTAGCTGAGAAAATAGATGAGCGACCCTCATCTTGACCCGCGTGAAACGACAGTCAAAGTAGCCGAGAAAATAGATGAGCGACCCTCACCTTGACCCGCGCGAAACGGCAAAAACGAGAGGAGCGGGGAGGTATTTCCATATGCTCGCGGGCGATGATTGGACCTCCCAAAAAGGCTGAGAAAATGGACAAGCAAGCCACAAAAAGGCAAAAAGCTCGAAGAAGCAAATCAAGAGGCCAAAGGTCCAAAATTGTGAAGGTTTTAACCGAACAAAAGTGAAGTACTCAAAGCGTCAAATCAAAGGCCAAAGGCCGATTCACTATAAAAAAAGCTGTCCCTCGCCAACAAAGAAAGAAATCAAAAAGGCTCAACTCAACTGTGAAACCCGAACCGAATCACGTGCTAGAGAAAGCTACAAGGAAACCATATAGTGCGAGACAGTCCCAAGGATGCAAGCCAGGACCTGAAAAGGACTATCTCTCGAGACATCCAAAATAATTTGCATCTCGGCACGAAGGTACAAGTATCAAGTTCCTTCTATTTATTTACTCAGTTTAATTTGGTAATAAGTAGTGATGCATGACTTAGGATAAATCTAGACCCACATTTTAACTTTCATATTTTAAAAACTTACTTAGTGCCGCCCTTTAATAGCATTGTTCGGGACGAACAACTAAAAGTGTGGGGTGATCTGATGGACCATAATTATACGAATCAAAAACACAGTAAAACCCACTAAATTTGACTGTTTGTCTATTTAACTTTTTCTTGTTAGTTTCGATATATTTCTACAGGGTATTTTGGCACTTAGAGAGAAAACACGCTAAGGAGGAGTTTTAAGCGAAAAATGAAGAACGAGTCATTCCAGGTCACGACCATGCTACACTCAAAATCAGCCTTAACATCCTTCATGGAACCGACTTTGAATCACTCAAATATTCTAGAACCGTCGGCAAATGGACAAGAATGCAAGGAAAAAGCACCGAGCTCGGTAAAGGCCAAACAAGGGCAATTTCATCCGATTTGGCATTTCGACCATGTTCGGGGCAGAATTTGGCTTAGGTTCCTTCTTGAGATCATCTTAGAATGACATTTTCATTTAGAATACACTCTCCAAAATCCAAGAAGCTCTGGTCAAATTCCGGTCAAACCGATGGCTTTTGGAGGATAAGGATAAGGATGACTCACCCCCTCCTCCTCTTCTAGAAGGGGCGGCTCCTCCCTCACATGGTGGCTCCTCCACTCTCCTCCCTCCACTTGGCGCCTCTTCCTCTCCTCCTCCCAAAGCCGCCGTCGGCTAAATGAGCCACCATGAGAATGTGACAAGTGGAGGCTCCTCCTCCACATACTCCTCCCCTTGTCCTCCACCCTTGGATGCTCCTCCACATGCCACCATCTCCACCACCCATCCTCCTCCTCCTTGGCTATAAATATGAGAGCTCCTCCTCATTTGTAAATCATCCCATCCCATACTTGTACACACTTTATAGAGAGAGAGGGCTTAACCCTCCTCTCTTCATTTTCAATAAAACTGTTCTTCGCTTTGGAAATAAAGGATAGCTCCCTTGGCGCTTCAACGGTTGTAAGTATTATTTTTAGTATTTATTCAACTGTTTTATTTCCTTAGTTATAATGTTTAGCGCGATGAATAGTAGCTAAACTAGTTATTCGGTTGAAGGGGTGTGCTTGTATTATAAATGTTTTAGACCTTACTCTTAGTATACCTTTATGTTCGATACTTGTTCTATGTGCCATATTTCAAGTCAGAGTTTCCAAGGTTGAGTGCCTGACAAGCAATAAGCTCTTCCGTGGGAATTCGTGAACATACTCGGTAAGTGGAAGCTGTAATTAGCAAAACTTATCGAGGAGTTCGGCTTACCTTAAAATCATTTGGAAACTGGACCAAAGGGACCAAATGGATGCACTTACGGCTAAGATACTTCTTAAGAAGGAATTAGTTTTGCTTAGAACAAGTGTTTTAAATGATGTTGCAAGTATTGTGCTAGGAATAGCCTCGATTCATCTTTGAACATTTAGCATGATCATTTCAAGTGTTCTACACGATGTTGCAAGTCTTGTGCTAGGAATAGCCTCGATTTCGAATGCTTGGTATGGTCATTAGCGGTCAATGATAAACAAATATGATACAAGGCCCCTAAAACCGAATACTTTCCTCACAGTCCATTATCAATTATTGTAATTTACTTTCAGTTCTCAAATCACACTCAAACCCAACCCCAATTGCATTTAATTTCTGCATAAGCTTCATTAAAGAACAATTAATCCACACTGACTCCCTTGAGTTCGACCCCTACTTACCACTTGCTACCTAGTAGTATAGTTGCGAGTAGCGGACTATTATAAATTTATTTGCACAAATCGCTTTAACGACGAGCGGTCTGTCACTCAACTTGTGTATACTCAATCAACAATGTTAGGATTATAAACTCAACATTGAGAAATCTTAACCACCGAGGAAGCACCATTTAGGTCCAGTTGTTCTGTTTCCAGGAGTTGCAGCACTAAAAATTGTTCTATGGTGGCTATTTTAATTTTTGGAATCACAGTTACAATAGAATACTGATACGACCGGCAATTTAAGTGGAAGAATAAAGCTGGAAATTTAGGACAGAGCGTAGGAATTGAGATGATGATTTAGAAGAGAAATAGAAACAAAGATGGAAACAAAAACTTTAATCATTCATTGCTTTCCTACTTGTTAACACCGACTCCTATTTTGTACCCTAAATTATAATCCATTACTCTAACCCACTACATACTAAACTGTCAACTACTTAAACATGGTCTACTTCTATATAGAGGTGGCAAATTTATCCATTATCCATTATCCGTCCGGTAACCTTTCATGAAAATCCATCCGTTATCAATCCATCAGTAAATGGATTAAATGGTTTAATCCATTAATCTATTAAGCAATCATTAATCAATTTATTTGTTCTAAAGTAAAACTCACAAAATCAAACAATGCAGGGAACGCAAGAAGCCGGCTCCCGATTCCCAAAGCCCGAACCTCACTTCGATTTGAATGTAGACTTTGAGATCGAGATCTTGTATTGGTTGTTTCGGGGGTAATTCACGTCGTTCTCGTCTCTTCTTTCAGATCTGGCTAAACGGAATACTCATTCCTTCCGCAGAAATCTCAATCTCAATCTATCTCTGTGAGTCCCGTTGATTCTCTAACGAATTGTTCTACTGAATTGGAGGTGTTGAATGTATGAAATAAAGCACAAAAGAGCATGTTTTTTTTTAATAAATAAAAAATCGTATTTGGTCTCAGGGTCTCTGCTGCTCTAACGACAGTGTTCGATTTTGAGATTCAGTGGATTTGTGGCTTGTGTTATACTCCCTCCGTCCCCATTTGTTTGTCCAAAAGGACAATGGACACGGGAATTAAGAAAAGCAAATAAAGGACAATGATAGAGAAAAAGTGGAGGAGAGTGTATGTGAATGTGGGTCCCGTACAGTAAATAAATGATAATAAGAGAGAGAAAGTGGAGGAAAGTACAATTTTCTTAATTAAAATAATTTTTTTGGTAGGAAAGAGAACATTGATTTGATTATTGAGTTATGTATATAAAAGGAAAGTGGACAAACATTAGGGGACACCAAAAAAGGAAAGTGGACAAACAAATGGGGACAGAGGGAGTATTTCATTCAATGATTGATTAAGCTAGTTTGATATTTGTTTGTAGGGTTTTTATCATTCCTGAATTTTAGTTTAATTTAATGTTTGGACTTTGGAGTCTTGGTTATAGTCTAGTTATGGTTTGGTTCTTGTGTGTTTAGAAATAATTCAATTTAAATTTTTTTAGTATCAATAAAGTTGTGTTTATACATATCAAAGAACGACACACGCGAAAGAATGATCTTTATACATCATAACATTCATAAGAGGTTTTGATACACATTTAAAATAAATGGATTAAATGAGTAAATGCACTAAATGGATTAAAAGGGTTATAAATGGATGAAACGGATTAAATGGATCAAATGGATTCATCCGTTAATTCGCCAACCATTAGTGATCCATCCGTTTCATCCATTAACACTAATGGATCTTAATGGATTAAATCCATTTAATCCGCGAACCGTTTAATTCATCCATGAATCCATCCATCCGTCCATTTTGCCACCTCTACTTCCATACTAGTGCTCCGACATATCAGCAACACATAACAAATACAGAACAGATACTAAAGAGGAGAAAAAACATTACTTGACGACAAAGACATCTCGGCCTCAGCCATATTGTCTTTTCCTGTTCAGCAGATATTGGAAGGAAGGATAGGTGTAGTTCCCATGCACAAACATGTCAAACACAACCTTATACATGGCCTCTGTCAGATGAACACCATCCCAATTCACATACTCACTGGGTTTCTCACACCTGGTCGACCCAGGCGACCCACACCCATCAAAAATATTATAGTTATACGGTCCTCCACCGGCTCCACAGCATGCCTTAAACAGCTCTTTGAACCCATAAGACTTCGGGTTTTTCATCACAGCATGGTATGCGTTCCAATAGTCAGCGTAGAGTATCACAGAATGAGGATATTGTATTCGAAGATCGTGTAGCATGACTTTGATTGAAAAATTGTGCTTGAGAGTACGGTTGTTTGCGCTCCCCACGCATCCTAACTTGTCACGGTCAGTATCTGGGGCGAGCACTAAGGTTAGTGGTACGCAGCCTGATGGTGGAAGACCTTGAACCACAATATACTTCGCTCCTTTGCTCAGTATCCCCTACACAAAAGATTAGTCAGAAAGTCTCAGTAAGTTCCATATATAAGTATAGTAAAATAGAGAGGGTCAGCGCTCCTCTGGTACATATAGTATATCTAATAATTTCTCAATAAATTAATTGACAGTACACTAAATTATAAAGCCTAGTCAAGTGAACTCTGAGTCAAAGAGAGTGAGTAACAATGTGGAGTAATACTACCCTCAAAAATTTGTATAAGCTCTGAACAGCAAGTTTTAGAATGCGGTCATTCGAGACATCAGATCCAAAGTTATAAGCATAGTCATTAAAACCAATTTCGCCAACCCAAAAAAGAACATCACTCAAGCAATCCTCAGCTTTCAAATGACCATAACATCCTCCACTTTCCAAGTATTTTCTAAACCATATAAACTGAGTGCCAATAGACTGAGGAGTAACATCAAGGCTCAGATTATTTCTCTTGAAGAAATCAAAGCTTATAGCCGTAGCTCCGGCCACCGCAAAGTTGACACCATGGGACTTGTTGGCTTTTTCGGATAAATAAGGTGGGAGGAATGGGAGGTTTAGGTAATTAGCTAGAAAATCGATCACGAGACGGCCATCTGAGTATCGGTTGGTTGGTTTGTGGAAGAATGTAACACCATAAGGTGGGCTGGAGACAAATTGGAAGCCGGTCGGACCGGTTGAGGATCGCGTGTTGCCAGTGTCAGTGTAGGAGTCGCCAAACGCAAATAATCTCGAAAATGGGCGGGTGGTGAGCTTGGGATTTGAAGGTTTAGAGGCAGCTGAGGAGACTGTGAATGAGAGGAAGAAGAGGATGGTTTTGTAAATGGAGAAATATTTCTGAGGGTGAGCTGAGGAATAAGACATATTATGTAAAACTGAAAATCTTGGTAACCATGGTTCTTCATCAAAACGCAAGCTATATAGTTACATGCTACACTGAGTGTGACGGACCAACTTTGAAGAAGTGAGCGCAAATAATATGCCCATCTAATTTATTTAGGGAAAAGTACAAAAACATTACCTGAACTATCACTTCATTTCAAATCAAGTATCGAACTATTAAAAGTTACAATTTAAGTACTGAACTATCATCTCATTTCAAATTAAGTACTAAACTATCAACAGTTTCAATTTAGGTACCGAACTATCGATTCTTTTCAATTCAAGTACTCACTAATTAAAAATCATATTTATTCTCTTGATAGTTAGTTGTATTAAGTAAACTAGTAAATGAACTATTATGTGTTATCTTTGACCCGAATAAATAACTAAATGAATATATTTATCTTTAAATTTATCAACTGAGTAATAAAACTGTCAAGATCAGGTACAAAGTTAAATTTTGGTGCAAAATACAAAATTCGTCAAAATCATTTTATAATTCGTCAGTTTATTTTATAGTTCGTCAAAATTATTTCATAGTTCATTACTTTTCGAGCCGAAAAATGAAAGACGACATAGTTCGTCAGTTTTATTTATAATTCGTCACCAAGAAAAACACCAAAAAATCAAGATTTAATCTCATCCATTCAAATCACAAGATCAAGGGCTATGATTAGTTTGTATTTTGTATCAAAAAATTAATTTTGCACCGGATCCTTACTCTACATAATGACATAATATTTTCAAATGACAAAATTTTCACCTAAATTATACAAATGCGTATAATAATTTTAATAAAAATTTACATGCATTTAATTTTGGGTTGTGTTTTAATTTCAATTTAATTATTTGAATTTAACGGATAAATAGTTTTTAATTTACTAAAGATATTTATATCAATTAAAATATTTGTTAAAATGTATAGTTATTATATAAGTAATACCGTACGATTAGTGATAAGTGAACTAAAAACACTAATCATTAAAAATATATAACGTAATATTGTATTACTATTTTTTTATATTCAAATGTTAAATTAACAATAATAATTTTATGTTTCGGTACTTGAAGTGAAAAGAATTGATAGTTTGGTACTTAAATTGAAACTGTTGATAGTTTAGTACTTGATTTGAAATGAGATAATAGTTCCGTATTTAAATTGAAACTTTTAGTAGTTCGGTACTTGATTTGAAATGACCTGGTAGTTCAGGTTATGTTTTTGTACTTTTCCCATTTATTAAAGTTTAATTAGTTAGAAATCAAAATTCTGGTTGCCCTTTTTTACATTTGATATTTTTTAATTTAATTATAAATTTAATTTTGTGATTAGGGCCAATAGAGGCCAGATCTGGTACAAAGTAAATTTTTGATACTAAATACAAAATTTGTCAAAACCATTTTATAATTCGTCAGTTTATTTTATAATTCGTCAAAACTCGAGTCGAAAAATGAAAAATACGACATAATTTGTCACACACAAAAAAACCCAAAAAATCAAGATTTAATCTCATCCATTCAATCACAAGATCAAGGGCTATGATTAGTTTGTAATTTGTACCAAAATATCAACTTTGTACCTGATCCTTTTCCAGGGCCAATGAAACATATGAAATGCTTTCGGAATTTTATCTTCTGTAAGTTTGATCAGTACCTTATATAACAGGGAAGTACAGTTTGGGTACCGGAACTATCATCATTTTCTAATTTGTGGGCTGAACTATCACCATTTTCCAACGTGTGGACTGAAATATAAAAAATTTCAGAAAGGGGGCGAACTATCAAATACTTTTCTAAACAGTGGGCGAACTATCAAATAATTTTCCAAAAAAGGTGTACCTGTTTGTAAAAAATTAATAAATTAATATAAAAAATGCAAAAAACTCAAAAAATTTATAAAAATACAATTTTTAATAAAAAGGAATATAAATATTTGATAAATAAAAATTAGAAACTTTACAAAAATTAAATACAAAATGAAAAATATTTTTAAATTTTTTTGCAAATTTCCCCTACAATTTAATAATTGTCAAGTTTGGTTTGGTTTGGTTTAATAATTGTCAATTTTTAAATATTTTTGCAAATTTCCCCTACAGACAATCTTACCTTTTGTTTGGTTTCACTATTACATAAAATGAAGTTTTTTCTTCAATTATTAGGTGGAATTGACAGAGAATTGAATGTTTGAAAATATTTCAATTTAATAATTTTAAAAGATTTAATTTGAAACAGAACTTTTTAAAATTTTCAAAAAATATTTTTCAATTTATGTATAATATTTTTCTAAAGTTTCTATTTTTTTTTAAAAAAATCTGTAGAGGAAATTTGGAAACAAAATTTAAAACTATATTTCACTTTGTGTTTAATTTTTTGTAAAGTTTCTAATTTTTATTTATCAAATAATTTATATTCCTTTTTATTAAAAATTGTATTTTTATAATTTTTTTGAGTTTTTTGAATTTTTATATTAATTTATTAATTTTTTACAAATAGGTACACCTTTTTTGGAAAATTATTTGATAGTTCGCTCACTGTCTGGAAATTTTTATAGTTCAGCCCACACGTTGGAAAATAGTGATAGTTCCAGTACCCAAACTGTACTTTTCCCTATATAATATTGCAAAATAACTTTTTCGTTGTCATATGGTGTGAACATTTGACTTGCATCAAGGGTTTGAGGCCAACCGTAACATATTGTGTCTAGAGGTTGTCTGGTTCTTACCATTTTTTTTGAAAAAATATATCTGTTGTTCTATTAATACAATTATGCTAGTAAAATCTTAAAAACTAAAGTAATAACATAAAATTATTGTTGCTAGGGGTTGACAATGGGCATGACAGGGTCGACTTGCCATTACTGAAAGGGCTTAGAGCCAAACATAGGACATTTTGAGAGGACTTTTAAAAATGAAGGGTCGGGTCGTGTCGAGCTTGCCTCAAAATAGAGGGCATAGGGCCTAGACCTTAGGGCTTTTATAGAGGTCCTAGACCTTAGGTCCTAGACCTTAGGTCTGAGTACTAATAGCGCTTTCAGGATCGAATAAGGTCGGCCCTTAATTTTAGGGCCGGATTTAGAAATATTATTTGTTAGTATTAGCATATCAATAAAGAATTCAACAACATGATCTCCATATTCTCCAAAGAAAAAAACAGTTTTATATAATTGAATCATATTATTATAAATTAAATGAATTACTACCATTAATTATAAATACATAAAAGTGTAAATTAATATGATATATTTATTTATACCATCTATCATTATATAAAAATTTATAGATAAAAATTAATACATGTGACTAAGTGTAGTATAAATTGTTGATATATGAAAGGTAAAATATCATAAGGCTTAACGGTCGGACTTTTTTTAGGTCGAGCAAGCAAAATATTATTATGTCGTAATTAAGTTGGACTTTTTTAGGGCGGACAAGGTCGGGCTTGATTAGGTCCTAGTTAGTCGGAAACGAGGGCCGAACAGGGCTTTAAAATCACGACATTTGTTTAACGTTTAACCTTTACAGCTTAGGGCAAGAACTCAGGGCCGGGCCGGCCTTAAGACTCATAGATCATAGGGCTTCGTTTAGGACTTTTGAGCCCTCGGACCAAATGTTGACCCCTAATTGTTGCAATAAAAATAGTCAATGTTTATCTTTACAATTTATTTGGCGTCCAATAAAGTGTCGCTGAATTTTTTCACCTTATTCAATAATAATTAAAGTCAGAGAAGCGCTCAAATGCTTTGCCTAAGAAAAGTTGCATCCATGTATCCCCAATGGATATCATCTATTCCCTCATTCGTGTCATCTCAATTCACCACATGTTGTCCACTATTTACCGCACTTGTTAAATATTTTGGAGGGTATTTAGAGTATGTTGTAATCTACAATTAATACAAATGATGCATTTTGTTAGGAGAGTTAAGATTGGGTGAGAGAACATCTTAGATAAGAAATGAGAAAATATATCATCCATTCGATCAAATTAATATACGGTTCAAATTAGGTCTGATTTAAATTAAAATTCGTATTTATTTAATGATTACTTAAAGGGCAAATTAGGAATAAAAAAATCAATCAAAATTGAAATCCCGCGTTTCACTCACCCTAATCACTAAACCTCCGAAAATCAAAAGTACCAAATCAATCGACCTATTGATCCATGGCGACGCCGAGAAGAAGCAAAGCGACAGTACAAGGCACACGAGTGCCACTTAGAATGTGTCTGCAAGCGATTCCCAACACCAAGCATATTCTGATGAAAATCACCGCGTCAGACGGATTGCTCAACTCGGACTCACCAGTGCTGCCTCGTCCAGAATGTGGTAAGTGAAGATGAATTCCGTGATCGCCTCCATTGTCAACGGCTCCGATTTGGACTGATCGAAGTTGCAAACTGAACCATATTGGTAGCCTTGTAAAGCTACGCATTATAAAAATAGTCTATGCGTAGCCCTTGAAAGTTATATAACATTCGTAGCCTTGTACATAACATTCGTAGCACTGTTTCGTATATGAAATTGGTAGCCTTGTACATAACATTCGTATATGCAATTGGTAGCCTCGTATATAAAATTGGTAGCCTTGTATATAACATTCGAAGTCTTGTACATAAAATTGGTAGCCTTGTATATAACATTCGTATATAAAATTGGTAGCCTTGTATATAACATTCGTATTCTTGTAAATAAAATTGGTAGCACTGTTTGTGATGTTTTATTTGAACTACAATAAAATTCTGTTTAAGTTGATTGAAATTCATATACACGGTTTAATTAATGTCCAGAAATGGGAGAAAATCGAAAGCGAATTGGAGATGCGATTGCGAATTGAAAAAAGATACGAATTGATTCTGAAAAAATAGCATCTAAAAGTAGGTGCGATTAACATACTACCCTTATAATCATATTTAGGCGTTGATTTTTTTGAAAAGTATCTATTATTTATTAGCTGTTGGATCTTTTTTTATGGGAATACAAGTAGTACAGAAGTTGGACATCAACGAAATGATGACTCAATCTAGTACATTCAAACGAAATGAAGTACAGCCACAACGGCAACCCATCGAAAACATGCAGAGAAGATCTGCGAAGGCACATAGCCTCGACGAAAACACCTCCACAAAGGGAGATAGAACACCTCCACAAAGGGAGCGAAAGCACCTCCACAAAGGGAGGGAAAGCACCTCCTACGAATAGGAGGGAAGACATCCACACACCTAAGCTAGGTGGGGAGAGACCAACGAAAACTAGCGAAAAACTACAACCTAGACACACCAATTATATACAATACGCCACAATCCCACCACCACCCGTGACGCGCAGCAACACCCGAAACGGAGGTCAAAATCCCACCGCCTTCCAAGCCGGAACCACCCAACCGAACGACTCCGCCCATCGCCCCGCCTTCCAGCCGCAAAACCAAAGCCATCCTGCCGTCTGAGATGCTTGCCGGATCCCACACCAACCCAAAACCACACCGAGCAGCTCCATCCCAGCGCAACCAGCCACCCAAAATGTGCTCCACACCCCATAAGCACAGACCAGTCGACGACCACCCCAAAAGCAAGCGCCACACCACCGGCCATCCATCTACGCTACAGTCGACGTGCGCCAAACCTCTGCCAGCGACCTGCGCCACATCCAAACCGCATCAGGGAGCACAACAGCGACCGGAGCCCCAACAACCACCAAAAAGGCCACCCGCCACCGTCTTCGAAACCATAACCACCCCAACTCAGCTCCAGGATAAAGCGGAGAGGGTGGAGACGGAATCGACTCCGACGACGGGGGCGAGAGAGCTTGAAAACGGAAAAGGAAGAAACGACAAGCTTCAGGAGTCTTCTGTACGTAGAGCTTTTGTGAGAGAGAAGAAAAAGCTCTCAAAATTGAGATTTATTAGCTGTTGGATCTTTGATTAGAAGGATCACATTATTTCTCATTTTTCATGAAAATGAGTATTTCTAATATGATCTTAACTATTGGTGAGGATGCCTTACTCACTTTCTCCTTCTCTCTCTTGGATTTCAATGGATTTTATTAATTATGCTTTTAGGTAACGGTGTTAATGGGGGTTCTTAATTATTTTAAACTTGGATTCGTATCTGGTGCTGCGGAGCTAAATGCTGCCAGTCCCGGAACGATGTCGTTTTGTGATTAAATAGAAAATCAGCATTCCTGTCACGTGACCCTTCTGTGAAGTGTAAACCCTCTTCGTTTCACAATTCCAAGACTTGCTGAGGCCTGAGGATGAGAGGTGGACAAATCGAAAGGCAGAGTCGCAATCTCATGCGCACGCATTTGCAAAGTTGTTGATTTCCATTTAACTGTCCGACTCAGATTTCTGTTGTTGGGGGACCATCGCATAACTCAATCTAGCGCCACTCTCAGCTCTCACTGAGCTGAGCCGTCGTCACTCAGCATCTACTCGAATCAGCACAAACTACTCGGATTTTGATTCACCCTTATTTTCCTCGCTGCAGAAAATCTCATTCCCTTTCCGTCATTCGCACTCTCTTTTTTCATTTTTCAAATAGACTTATCGGTTTTTCTTTCCCTGCTTTTTCGAGCATTTTCATCATCGTCAGGACACGTTGTGTTTATTTTTATTAATTTTGTGTGATTGATGTCTGAGGATGGGTTTGATTAGGAATTTGTGCTTTGAATTTTTGACCAACGAGCTCCTCGAATCGGGCGCCTGCTAGTGCTGGAATGTGAAACAAATAGGAGGGTTTACACTTTACAAGAGGGTCACGTGCTGATTTTCTATTTAATCACAAAACGATGTCGTTTCGGAGCTGGCAGCATTTAGTTGCGCAGCACCGGATACGAATCCTTTAAACTTATATTGAAAGCAAACGGGTGTGCATAAGTCTGTATTCATATGCAATTAATGAGGTTGTGTTAATGTTTCAATTATTAAAGTGTGTATAATTAACGGGTTGTGTACTTGTGTTCAAGTGGTTGGAATTATATTGAAAGAAAACGTGTCCATAAGTCTGTATTCATGTGCAATTAATGAGGTTGTGTTAATGTTTTAATTATTAAAGTGTGTATAATTAACGGGTTGTGTTCAAGTGGTTGGAACCCATATAAAGTTAATGTTTAATTAATGATATTAATAGTAAAGATAAAATTGAGTTTAATTTATGGATTTGTGTTAATTGTAGAATTAATGAAGTTCGTATAAATCAATTATAGTTAATTCTAGAATTAATGAAGTTCGTATAAATCAATTATAATTAACTCTAAATTTATTTTATTTGTAATCTTATTAGTTAAAAACTCATGTGATTTTCTACTAATATATAGTACCATTCTTCATTGTCCATGTAGGATTTCCACTCAACCACTCACCTATTACTAGAGGTGGCAATTTTACCCTAAACCCGTCAACCCGCCCGTTAACCGCCCGCTAACACGAACCCGTTAACCGCCCTATTAGTAAACGGGTTTAGTAAACCCGAAACCCGTTTAACCCGTTTACTAAACGGGTTATCCGGGTAAAACCCGCATAACCCGCTAAACCCGTTTATCTTATTATATAATTTTATTTAAATAATTAAAAAAATTATATAATATAAATATAAATTACCAAATATATTATATTATTTTAAGTTAGTAATATATTTTAAATAAATATTTAGATAATGTTGATTTGATGATATTATTTTAAGTTAGTAATAGGCTATTACACGTGGAAGCCATTAAATTGATGAAAATTTGAGGTGGGTGGATAGTTGCAACTTTTTCAGGGATTGCAATCGATCGCATTTCGTAAAAATAGTTTGATAAGATAATAAGATGGTCAGAATAGTGGTATGATTGCTGAAGTGTTTGTTTTTTTTTTCCGATTGAGTAAGGAGGCCTCCACACAGCAAGAGAAAGAAACCACACCAAAACTCTAAAACAGAGCCAGAACACTAGCGAGAAAATGCTGAAGTGTTTGTTAATCTACTTTTTTGGTCTCAAATTCAGTTTTTTATGATCACACTACTTTTTTTTATTGGCTAGTGTTTGATCATAGTCATTCTTATGTGTCATAACGTATGCCTCTGTGAGATTTTAATGGTGATGGTGAAACTCTAACTTAAGCTCGAATTGATACAAAAAATATTAGATTTTGTCATATATATGTATTGATTATATATATCCATAAATATAAAAAGAGAAAAGTACAAAAGAGTATCGAACTAGGAAAAAACACCAATCTACGCCCAATCCAAACTCAAATCACCCATATACACCAACTCAAACTCAAATCACCAATCTACCCCACTTTTTAATGATTCCGGTACGACACAAACCGGAATTAGGGTTTTGGATAATTCCGGTATGTCCTATACCGGAATTCGTAGAAATGTCTGATGTGGAACGATTCCGGTACGCCACGTCTCCGTTTTCCGAAGAGTCCCGGTTGGAAATAAACCGGAATTAGCCAAAAACCCTAATTCCGGTACGACACAAACCGGAATCATTAAAAAGTGGGGTAGATTGGTGATTTGAGTTTGAGTTGGTGTATATGGGTGATTTGAGTTTGAAATGGGGGTAGATTGGTGTTTTTTCCATCGAACTACTACTCGTTTCTAATTTTTTTTCTAATTATTAAAATTTCCAAAAGAGGTGTGAACTATATATAATTTTCCAAAATTGAATAAAAGTTAAGGAAACAAATGGAATTATAAACCCATTACCAGCGTTAATAATTCCGTTAAAATATTATTTTTTCATTGATTTACAATTACTTGTTGATTACGAGTTTGACTAATTCCAAAACCATTCTTCCCCATTCTTCCTCGGCCTACCGAGAAAGATGGGTGGATCGATGTTACTTGTTGATTACGATTTGGTTACCGAGACTTCTGCAATGAATACAACTTTGTATCCATGAACACTTTCTCATAATCATCTTCATATTACTCAACTAGACAACTAATAAAAATGGAGTTATAAACGCCCTAAACGGTGTTTATATAGTTCCGTTAATTTCCTTAACTCTTACTCTATTTTGGAAGAATTCTACACAGTTCGCGTCTCTTTTGAAAATTTTAATAGTTCAAATAAAAAATTGTAAATGGTTGGTATTCGGTAGTCTTTCTTTATACTTTTCCCATATAAAAAAACATGATCTCCATGGACATTCGATCCTATCCAAATCAAAGAAGTGGAGTCTAGGGCATAAATGAATGTGGTTAGAAGGTAAGGGAAAGATAAGGGAAAGATTCCCCACCACCTTACAAAATGGAGATAGATTGTGTCGTCTAGCTCTAGCTGTACTTTTGTGGAGCCAAGCTAGGCAGGTAGCGGTCAGTGATAACCTAACTGCTACAATAATGGTAAAAGCTTGTCTTTTTTTTGAAGTTTTTATTGAAATTCACCAATTTTAAGTTTCAAATTCTCAAAATAATCCATGTGAATTTGTTCTTTCAAAAATGGCCTGTTATTAATAAGACCGGATTCATGGGAATCGGGTTTTCCCATTTTTTAAAATATCTGTTCTTGAGAATCCGGTTAGTTACGTTTTGTAACTAATTGGAACCCAGGGAACCGGTTTTTAGAATATACAGGTGACATGGATTATGGCGAGGACGTGGATGCCACGTGACACCTGATCACGAGAAACCGGTTTTTTTAATAACACTAGTTCCCGGATATCCGGTGTTTGGCGAAATTAAAAGCCGCCGCAACTTCTTTCTCCCCCATTCTCTCCAGCGTTCGAAACCCTAATTCGATTTCTTCCCGTCCGATTTGTGTCTGATTTTGTCCGATTTGAATTGAATCCCGTCCGTCGTCCAATTTAATACACCACGTCTGATTGGAATCCCCGATTTGAGCATTTCATCCGCCCAATTCATCATTTTACCCAAACCCTAACTACCTCCGAATTTTATAGGTAAATATCCAAAATTGTGTAATTGGTGTTGTTGAATTGATTGTTGTTGAAATGATTATTGTTGAAATTGTTATTGTTTGATATTTGTGTTAATAATTGTGAATTTTGTGTATTTTTGGTTTGATATTGATCGATAGTAGTTGTTGATGAATTATTGTCGTTGAATTGGTGGTTATTTGATATTGTTGAACCTTTTTGGTTTTGATATTCGTTAAAATAGTGTTGTCGATTATGATTGTTATTGAATTAGTGTGTTTGAATTTGGTTTGTTATTGATTGTCGTTGAATTAGTGTATTTGTTATTGTGATGTACTTAATGAATTGATAATAATTAATTTTTATGATTGTTACAGAAATGTCATCAGGCAACAGGCGATCCAGTCAACGCGATATGCCGTCTTCTTCACGGGCGACTGTTGATCCGAACATGGATGTTGATGATTTTGTTCATCCCGAATCGATCGATACATCTTTATTGTTGATGCAAAGTGTGCATCGCACTGAGGCGATTTAGAGAAATCGGGTATGCTTTTGATTGATTATAATTTTACGGTTACATATCATATAATAATTTTTACATTTTACAGATGGACAGAGACTTTAAGTCTGATAAGCCATTGAGTATCGCGGGTCATAATGTCGTAAGTCTAAACCCTCGACTTACTCAGTATGTGGCAAATGCCGGGTTTCTTCCTTGGTCCCAAGTTTGCAATGTGAAGATAGATCCCAAATTGTGCACCGCACTAGTGGAGAGATGGCGCCCTGAGACACACACTTTCCATTTGAATGGAGGGGAGGCTACCATTACACTACAGGACGTGGCGCTCCTTACAGGCTTACCGATAGATGGGGGAGCCCGTGTCTGGATTAGCAGAGTTCGAATGGGAGCCCCTTTGTTTGAATTTATTAGGTGATGTGTCGGACCGTCCTAAGCTGAAATCAATGGATAGCAAGACATGGTTCGATAACTACCTGAATCATATGCCAGCTGACGCGGATGAAGAGACATCGAGGAAATACGCTAAGGCATACATTTTTGTCTTTTGGGATTGACTCTCAAATCAGACTTGTACGGTGATCAGGTTGCGCTCCACTATCTCCCACTGTTGGCAGACTTGGATAACGTAAGGAGATACAGTTAGGGGAGCGCAGTCTTAGCTTTCGAGTATAGTCACTTGTGCAGAGGGAGTAATTTCAAGAAGTCGCAAATGGCTGGCTATCCACTGTTACTACAGTTTTGGAGTTGGGAGCGGATGCGTATTGGGGCTCCACAACCATATTGGAGAGAGGCTCCAGACCTCGAGGATGATATTCATCCATTTTATAGACCTTGCTGGTCGTACTTGTAAGTAATATAATATTTCTTTTGATCATGAAAATTGTTGTCTGTTAACCGGTATTTTAATGCATTTTGTTGTGCGCAGACATTAGGCCGTACCAAAACATTTTCAAGAGGTCCCTCGTGTTGCTTTAGTCTTCTTTAGGGATCAGCTGGAGCAAATGGTCCACGGTGATTTTATTTTCAGACCATATGATGAGGAGTTGATGGAGCGACTGCATCCCGTACGTCTCGAGTCACGAGAATTGTGGACAGCTGATGTGCCACTAATTTGCTTCAACATCATTGAGTGGCATCATCCGATCCGTGTTATGAGGCAGTTCGGATGGAAGCAGAGCATTCCACCTGCTTCGATAGCGTATACGAATGAGCACCACAGTTTAGAAAGAAAAAAGAGAGTTGATTGAAGAGTGCACCTCCACCATATATGTGGTTTTATGGGCTAGTAGATGGGAGCGATTATTAAATGGGGATCTGGGCAAGGATTGCAAGGACATTTATATGCCCAGTGATGAATACATGTATTGGTATTCAAGGATCACACGTCGCCTTATCCAGCCCAGATTGGAAGAAGAGGACACTCAGGCATATCGGCCTAGTGCCCATGAATTATCGAGTAATGTAAGTTTTCACTTGTTTAGAAATTTATTATTGTACTGTTTTACATGTGTAACTAACAATTTGTTTATATAGATTCGGACATTGCTCATCTGTGCATCGGAGGCTGTTGATGAATTCATCACTACTGGAGACCTCCATCTGCGACAGAAGTTTCACCGCATTTTCCATACCATAGTGGAAGAACTACGGGTTTTGGGGGAGTTGCGGCTACTGAATATCAACCCTGATTTTATTTAGTTTGGATTTGGTAAATTTCCAAAATTTAATTGTGTATTTTAATTTATTTAATTAATATACTAATAAATTTCATACAGGTGACGATGATGACATGAGTGTAGACGATGATCATGTCACCAACCTTGATTCAAAGACTGTAGGTTGTGATCGACCATCCAACTCACAGGCACGACCTTCACCACCAGCTCGTCCGTCCACCTCACAGGCGCCAGCTTAACCACCAGTTCACGGGCACCAGCTTTGTGCTCGAACGACACCAAAACAGTCATGGCTGAAGAACCTGTGCAACAAGAGATTTTTTAGAGATTGAGATTAGATAGTAATGTACTTTATTGTTTCTGGACCTATGATACATTGGTTTTATATTCAAACCGGTTAAAATTGGTGATTGGTGAATATTTCTCAAAACCCAGTGAATATCTCTCAAAATCGGTGTCTATCCGGTGGAAATGTAGTTAATCGGTCACAATTTGTTGTTAAAATTCATTGAATAACAACACCGGTATACGGAGAACCGGTTTTTTATAAAATAGGTATATGGGGAATCGATGTCTATCGGGACCCGGTTTCCTGGCGAGCTTCAGACGCGACCATAGTGACCAGTCAAGCACGTGTCGGGATTCCCATAACACCGGTATACGAGGAACCGGTGTTTATCGGGACCCGGTTTACTAGCAATCTTCAGGCACGACTAGAAGTGACCAGTCGAGCACAGGTCGGGATTACCATGAAACCGGTTCGTCAAAAACCGGTTTTTTATAAAAACCGGTTGTCCAGAAACCGGTGTTAAGCGAAATTCATGTCTATAAATATTCATATTCTCTCCTTCTATTTCTACATCATAATCCGCTTCCTACTACAAATATCTCGTCATTTCACTCATTCTATCTCATCGTTTCAAAATGGAAATGCCTACGCTTGATAATTTATATTATCCAGTCATGGACGAGTACGGCCGAGAAGAAATGAAGAATTTAGAGATGGTGGATGTTGAGAATCCGCACCACGAGAATGCAGTACCGCAATATGTATGGGATCATTCGGTTTTGAAGATATTTCGGCGTGGGAAACAAATCAACTAGCCGATGAGTATTTGGGAGGAAATTTTGGTCAACCGGATCTCCGCGAATCACTTGGACTGGGGAGTTCATTTGAGTCAAAAGAACTTGCCATACAAGCCGTGCGGAAGTCGTCGATACTGAATCGGGTGGAATACGGGGTAAAAAAATCTAACCCTTTTTATGGTGTTTCAATGTCGAAAAGGTCGAGATGTTTGTCCATGGGGCCTCCGCATAGCTTAACATAGAGGAAATCACCGTTGGGAAGTGCAAAAGCATCGTCACTTCCACACTTGTCATAACGACACAATTATGTATAGCAACATTCATCTGACGACTAAGTACATCGCAATCAGAGTCAGTCCGGAGCTGAAAGGACCGATGGCTTTTTGGGATAAGACTCACAAAACTCAAACTCACTCTCCTTCCTCCATGTGGCCGGCGGCTAAAGCCACAAGCCACTCCTTCTCCTCCATGTGGCCGGCGGCTAAGGGAGAGGTGACATCACCCGATGGCTTTGAGCTCCTCCTCCCATCTCTTGCCAAGTGGATGCTTCTCCTCCACATCCATCTCCTCCCTTAGCCTATAAATAGAGCTCCCCTCCCCCTTGTATCCATATCCCACAATCCCATCTCATTCCAAAATCACAAATCACTTATCTCTATAGATTGAGAGCACAATCATGTAAGCACTTTGGAATCGAAGCTTTAGCACTTTCAACGGTTTTTGTAAGTATTCTCGTCTTTACTTTACTGTCTTTTCAATTCAGTACTTTACTTTCTTGTCTTTACTTTCAAAAACTTTACTTTACTGTCTTTCAAAATCTTTACTTTTCAACGCACTTAGCTATGATGTCCTGTTCCATGAATATTCATAGCTAAACCCTTCATTCGGTTGAAGGGGTGTACTTGTACCATATAATGTTTTAGACCCTACTCTTAGTGCCTCTCTGTGTTCAAAACTTGTTCTATGTGCCACATATTAGGTTAGAACTTCCAAGGTTGAAGTGGATGCTTTAATGGGCAAAACTCTTCCGTGGGGTTCGTGAACATACTCGGGTAAGTGGATGCTTTAACGGGCAAAGCTTATCTGAGGAGTTCGACCTCTTTTAAAAACCATTTGGTTGATCGTAACTGAAGATCAAATGGATGCACATAAGGCTAAGATACTTCGAAAGGAGGAATTAGTCTAAATAGAACAAGTGTTCTAAACGATGTTGCAAGTCTTGTGCTAGAAATAGCCTTGATTCATCTTTGAACACTTAGTATGATCATTAGAGGTCAATGATAAACAGACTATGATACAAAGCCCCTAAAACCGAATACTTTCCTTTAATTGTAATATCAACTGTTACTTTACCTTTCAGTACTAAAATCACAACCAACCCACGCTACTCTCAGTACTAAAATCACAACCAACCCCCAACTGTCCTACTTAAAGAACAACTATTCACCTAACTCCCTTGGGTTCGACCCCTACTTACCCTTTACTACCCACTAGTAGAGTACGAGTAGCGGAGATATAAATTTATTTTGCACAGAGAACATCGCACCTTAACGACAGTGCGGTGGGCTCCATCAAAATTGGCGCCATTGCCGGGGAGTTAGCAAATGGATAGTTGTTCTTTTTTCTATTGTACATAATTCGCCATGTCTTCATACTACGACATAGAACCTTGGAAAGTTGGGGGCAGCAACCTTATGTTTAAAATGCTTAGCTGTCTCCCCCAATTCGGAGGTACCAATTAAGAGGACCCGGTGATACATTGCCAACATTTTCACCACATCTGCCGTTACATGAAACCTGAGAATGAGACGTTAGAGGAGTTTAAGCTGACATGCTTCAAAGTTTCTTTAACTGACTCGGCATTAGATTGGTATTACTCATGTGCACACTATGAAAATGATTATCTTGTGCCGCGAGCCCGTTTCCTAGAGGAGTTTTCACCGCCATCTCTCCGACTTGAAACCCACGAGAAGATTCTCAACCTTGAGCAATCCCGGGACGAAACTTTGGACGAATACTATACGTACTATGATGTCATCGTTTCGCGCTGCCCGCACCATGGATTCACCAACTACGATCTTCTTCAAAGATTTCTTGGCGGGATGCTGCCACATGAGTTGAAAAGGCTCATTGATGCGGCGGGGGGTTTGAACCTAACCATGGCTAAAACCTGGGACCTCATAGACGATTTGGCAGAAAGCACAAAACAAGGGCCGATGCACCAAACTGATGATGAAGAACCGACGATGGAAGTAGACTCAGTGCAAAATGAGCCCGACACCACACCCATTACAAGCTTGCCCGTAGCAAATCCGGAAGGAGACATCAGTACAAGGGCTGTAATGGATGTGGAGGCGGCTCTAAAGGAGCCAATATTTGAGCTCACGGAGCCGACAGAGGATGAGGACTCACAAATGACCGAAGAAGAACCGGCCAAGACAGGCCCGGTCCCCAATCTGCCCAAATCAGGCCCGGTCCTCATTGCCAAACCGGCCGAGCCACTTGAACCGGTTCTCATCACTAATCTGCCTGAGGAAGTCCCGGAACTCATTGCCGAGTTGCCCGAGACAGTCCCGATGCTCACTGCCATAATGCCCGAGACATACCCAGACCTCACTGCCGAACTGACCGAGGAAATCACGGCAGGCTCGGTCCTCACTGAAGAGCTGCTAGAGAAAGGCCCTATCCTTATGGCCGAGAAGCCCCTACTTAACCCTTCATGTTCTATGAAGATCACGGCCACCAGAGATGAGATGATCGATGATGATGCAGTGCTAGGCGAGTTGGAGGAGAAGCATGAGCCAAAACAATCAACGCAGGAGCTCCCACTCGTCACAAGCCAAGAAGAGCCTCCTAAAAGGTGTAAGGACCAAGGACGGCCAATCATCTCTTCCACAAAGAAGAGGGTTAGCAAGGGCGCATGCTTGAGGTCGCTTGGCAAAAGACTGAACTTCCAAAACTACAAAGATGCCAACCGGCCATACATGAAGAAGCGACAAAGACATGGGCCCAAAGAATGGAAACCCGGAAGGAGAAGCAAGAGAGCTCGACCTGATGGACCAGCAGCTATGGTCAAAAAGTCCTCGCCTTCTCGGGGATATGTGAAAAAGAAGCCTCCGGATCAAGGAAGAGCAGAGCTGAGCCCGCTGCCATATGTGTTCTTTGGGCAAATCAAAAGAGCTGCCGAGAAGAAGTTCGACCTCAAACATCCATGGGATCCCACCTTATGATCCAGGAATGAGGTACTGTCGAGATAACGACGTTAAACAAATGCACTGGTCGGGAGGTAACCCGACACCTATCTTACTTTCAGTCATTTATTTTCTGTCATTTAGTTTTTACCGCAAGTCGCTCTCACCCATTTTTTGTATAGAAGGAATGTCTAACATGTAGGAATCGATTTTTGGAGCAAGATCAGATCAGCCAGGCAGCTTCCGAGAATCACCGGGCCTGCGCTGAGAGTTCAAGGCCCCAGCCGAACTCCCTCGATTATCCAGCTCCGAGGCATGTCGTTCCACGACACGACACAGTAAAAGGGAGTGCAGTTCTTCTCTTTTCCTTAATGTGATTTCCTTCTCTTGTATATATTTGCATGACTTTTGAACTAAGTCGTGCTGAAAGGCACACCTTCGTTCAAAAGTGTGGGGTGAGAACCGCCTGTGTACATAACATGTTTTTCTTTTCCTTTTCCCTTAATATTATCTTTTTGAAAAAAATGAACTTGAGAATGTGAAAAAGATAGATCTAAATTCATGCATTTACCTTGTGAAAATTCAACTGTTTAAAAACTGAGAATGTAACTTCTCATTTGTCCCTTTGTGCTGAGATATACAGGGGATGTGGAGTTGACAGAAAATGCCCTAGAGAGGCTTGGCAAGCAATCGAAGGATCGAATCTAACTATATGGTTTTCGAAGTCAGTGGAGGCTACACTTCGGGTTTCAGTGAAGATTGAAGTCATCTCCGCCGTGCAGCGTTTATGCAAGAGGCGGGACGGGAATCAAACCGTCCTATCTCTAGTCCTAGTAGCCGGGAAAATAGATGAGCGACCCTCATCTTGACCCGCGCAAAATGGCGAGGATGAGAAAGAGCGGGGAGGTATTTCCATATGCTT
The DNA here is from genome assembly GCA_033675215.1 of Rhodiola kirilowii. Lineage (NCBI taxonomy): Eukaryota > Viridiplantae > Streptophyta > Magnoliopsida > Saxifragales > Crassulaceae > Rhodiola > Rhodiola kirilowii. The sequence goes on from CM066199.1 coordinate 23,889,618, forward strand.
GCGGGCGACGATTGGACCTCCCAAAAAAGGCTGAGAAAATGGACTAGCAAGTCACAAAGAAGCAAAATCTCAAAGAAGCTAATCAAAGGCTAAAGGCCAAAATTGTAAGGTTTTAACCGAACAAAAGTGAAGAAACTTGATGTTCCCTTAAGTGGCAGGTATTTGGCAAAACATAGCTTAGACAGTTCGAGCAGGTGTTCAGGGGGAGTTCGAACAATATCCTGGTACTCCTGTACAGCGTGATCAAGACGCGAGGATATACGCGAGGATATTTTCCGGAAGATATTGGCAACAAAGATTTCAACAAGTGGAAGTCGGCCTGCGACTTATTCGAGCATTAGATATTCGAATGAATATCTACATTGAAGATTGCGCGACTTACTTGGAAAGAAGACTTCGTATATTCTTCCGATCGATTTATGAAAGATATACATCAAATATTTAGGAATCAATTCCGAAATATTTGATGGGATTATCTTGTGCGAATTAGGGTTTCGCTCGAGCATATAAATACAATGCAAGGGCAACCCTAATTCTCATCGCTTTCAAAGATCAAATATACACGAGCATATCCTGCTGATTGGAGAAGAAGAAAGCGACGGCCGGTTGTGTTTTCTCATTGAGAATACACCGGTGCAAGTGCAGTCTGTTCAAGTGCAACACAGACTGTCTGAAACGTATCAACTGCCGCACACAACAAAGGTGAACAAGCTTTTGAGAGAAAGCATCCGAGCTTCTGGAGAAGGTCGAGAACGTTCAGACTGCAGGTTCTTAACGAAGGGGATCGAGGGGAATTGCGGTGAACCTCGGTTGCAAATCTGAGAGACGGAGTATTGAGGTTAGGCTATTACAAGGTGTAAGTGTAAGTCCCTGTGGAAACCCTATACTCGTAATAAAGATTTGCTGTCCCTTTTTCGGGTGTGGGAAACCCCCCAGAGTAGGCGGAGCCGAACTGGGTTATCAGTCTGTGTGTCTCTACTGCCTTTATCTGTTTGCTGAACTGTTGTGATAAGAGTTCAACCTCTGTGTGTTGAACTGTTGTGCAAAGAGTCCCAGGTCTGTCGCAACACTACCTTGGACACAAGCTTGAACAGGGGACATAATTTCAATTGGTATCAGAGCAGATCACTCGACACACTGAGTGGGATCCTGAACTGTTCAAGATGACTCTGAAGGAAGGACAAAGCATAACCAGACCCCCGCTGCTCGAAGGATCGAACTATGCCACATGGAAGCTTGTGATGAGATCTTTTCTGAAATCACTAGACGAAAAGGCATGGAAGGCTGTTCTGAAAGGGTGGACGGAACCCATAATGAACAATCTCACTGGAGAACCGATCGCCAAACCAGAAACTCTGTGGACAGAAGAGGAGGACAAAGCTTCCATGGGCAACTCAAAGGCAATGAACGCAATTTTCTCGGCAGTAGATGAAAACGTCATGAAGCTAATCATCAACTGTGAAGTGGCCAAGGAAGCATGGGATATCCTCCAAACAGCGATTGAAGGAACAGACAAAGTTCGCAACTCCCGCATGCAAGCTGTCACAACCAGGTTTGAAGAGATGAAGATGAAGGAGAGTGAAACCATCACTGAGTACAACACCAGAGTCCAGGAACTGTCCAACGAGGCATCTGCACTAGGGAAACCCATCGATGAAGAAAGATTGGCCAGCAAGGTCCTAAGGTCTCTTCCTCCGAGATTTGCCATGAAAGTCACGGCCATTGAGGAAATGCATGATATCACCACACTGAAGCTAGACGAGCTAATGGGTTCTCTCAGAACTTACGAGATCAATCATGACTTCCAAACCGGAGAAGAGAAGGGAATCGCTCTTAAAGCAGATATAACGGAAGACAAACTGGATTCTGGGTGCACCACTGAGCAACTAGCCATGATGGCACAGAACTTTGGAAGAATGGTGCGAAAAATCAACAGACGTGGTCCAGAACAAGGTCAGTCCTCGTCAACTGGTTACCGAAACTGGAAATCCAGCAGGCCAAGGTCTACTGATTCGAGGCAAGACTTGTCTGACAAAGGAAAAGAAGAGATTCAGTGTCATGAATGCAAGGGTTTCGGTCACATTGCGTCACAGTGTGCAAACACTCTCATGAAGAAAAAGGCGATGGTGGCGAGCTTCAGCGACAGTGAGTCAGACAAAGAAAAAGGTGAAACCACAAACTTTGTGGCCTTCGTCACAACTCTGGATGAATGCAGCAGCACAAGTGAAACTGTCCCACCTCAGTTGGAACGCCCAGATGAAGACCCCTCGGACAGTGACAATAAAGAACTCATGCAGGACTCTCTGGCTCAGACTTATAAAGATCTATATGAGAAGTGGCTGCTTCTGATCAAGATGAACAAAAAGCTAAATGACACAGTGGCAAGCGTCACTATGGAAAAGGACAAGGTATGGCAGGAGGTTGAGATACTATTGACACTGAAGGCAGAACTGGAAGGTACAATTAACTCACTGACTTCTCAACTAGCTGAGGTAAAACAAGAAAGACTGGATCTTCTTGTTCAGAAAACGGAACTCCTAGGTACTGTCTCCTCTCTAAAAAACGAAATGGAGAAGGATCGGGACACTCATCTTGTAGGCATGGCGGGTCTGAGAAAAACCATCATTGATCTACAACGCAATGAAATGTTCCAACTAAGGAGGGTGGAACAGCTGGAACTTCAGCTAGAATCCGAGAAGATGGAACACTCTGACACTAGAGAGGAACTCAATCACCTCAAACAGTCGGTACGAATGCTTAACCCTGGCACTAAAAACTTAAATGATATTCTTAGATCCCAGAGAATGGAGTCCTGACACATAGGATTGGGGTTCACAGGAGAAGGCAGCTCAAAAGATACGACGCTTGTTAAAACAAGACCGGTGTCGGAACAGAAGACAGAACAGAAGGTAAGACAGCATCCCAGATGGAAAATAGATCTGCCACAAGAACAATCCAACAGTCGTCGAAGAAGGGATGGTACGATGCACTTCGGCTCTCATTCAGCACAAAGGAAAGAATGGCGCACTTGCTGGTATTGCAATCAGGTGGGACACATTAAACTAAAGTGTCGCCTATTTTTAGCCGAACGACGTGCTTTCCAGCAACGAACCACATTGCAACAGAAACCGGCCTGGGTTCAAAAGGCAGACCGAACTGTTTGCATGGTAGCCTGTTACACCTCAAACTACTTATCGCATGATAGTTGGCTCTTCGACAGCGGATGCTCCGCACACATGACTGGTAACTCTCAATATCTTACCCATATTAGACCTGTTGAGCACATGTGGTTTGTCACCTTCGGGGATGGTGAAAAGGGTCAGGTGATCGGCTGTGGGACATTGATGGTTCCGGATCTCCCTGCACTCAAGAACACCCTCCTTGTTAAGGGACTGACCAGGAATCTTATCAGCACCAGTCAACTATGCGACGATGGACACTATGTGTCATTCTCCAGCTACTCATGTCTTGTACTAGACCAGAATGGCGATACACTGATGAAAGGAAAAAGGGATGCCAACAACTGCTATACTATTAGGATGGGTCTGACAGAGTCGATGAACAATGTGCATTCGCACCATGGCCAGCAACCGGTTACTCTCCCATGTGCATACGCATGATGGAGCGCACTGCACTGTCGTTAAGGTGCAATGTTCTCTGTACAAATAAATTTATATTTTTCCGCTACTCGCGACTACACTACTGGGTAGTAAGTGGTAAGTAGGGGTCGAACCCAAGGGAATTAGGTGGATAGTCGTTCTTTGAGGGAATTGTACAGTGAGGGACCGTGTTTTAGGTTGATTGAGATTTTAGCGTGATTAACTAAGCTACTGTTTTTTGGTTTTTTGGTTTTTTGGTTTTTTGGTTTTTTGTGCGGAAAAGTAAATACAGAAAATAAATACAGAATTTAAAATACTAAAAATAAAAGAGTTAAGGGAAGAAGACTTACAGTGGGTGATGCGTGATTGTGATTCCTCCGGTAGATGAGCGGTTGATGGTTGTAGTTGATCGAGCAGTTTATAAAAGTAAATACAGGGGGGTTTTTTGTAATTCAAGGAAAAGTATTCGGTTTCAGGTACCTTGTATTATAACATGTTTATTAATAACCGTTAGTAACCTTTCTAAGTATTCAAAGATGAATCGAGGCCCTTTCGCAGCGCAAGACTTGCAACATCGTTTAAAGCAACACTTATTCTACTTCAGACTAATTCCTCATTTCAAAGTATCTTAGCCTTTTGTGCATCCACCTGATCTCTCAGTTACGATCGACCAAGTGCTGTTTTAGATAAGTCGAACTCCTCGATAAGTTTTGCTTGTTACAGCTTCCACTTACCGAGTATGACCACGAATTCCCACGGAAGAGCTTTGCTTGTTACAGCTTCCACTCAACCTTGGAAACTCTGACTATATATGGCACATAGAACAAGTTTTGAATACAGAGAAATGAAACTAAAAGAAATTAAAACATTATATAATACAAGAAAATACCTTCGACCGAATGAGGAGTTTAGCTATGAATATCCATGGAAAAGGACATCATAACTAAATACTCGGGGGTTTTTGAAAACAGTAAGAGGGAAAGGGGTGGAATACTCAAGAACCAACAGGAGTATTCCCAATTTCCTACTGAATACTCAAGAACCAACAGGAGTATTCTCTAAAGTATAATACTCAAGAACAAACAGGAGTATTATTTCCAATCAGTATAATACTCAAGAACCAACAGGAGTATTATTTCCAAAACCAAACTTACAAGTAACCAAATGTTTTAGAGAGATAAGTTACAATTTTTGTGGATGATTGAAATGAGGAGGAGAAGCCTCCTTTTATAGCCACAAGGGGAGGAGATGGGTGGTGGAGATGGGTGGCATGTGTTTTTGATCCAAGGGAGGAGAAGGGAGGAGGAAGGAGGAGGTGACACATGGGGGGGGGGGGGTGTGAAAAGCCGCCGGTTGCCTTGGGTGGAGGAGCCGCCGGTGGCCGATTGCAAGGGGAGGAGAAGGGTGGCTTTGGCCACCTCCAAGCAAGGTGGCCGGTCACCTTGGTCCATGGGTGTGTTTTGACAGTTTTGTGCAGTCTTTTCAAAAAACTATCAGTCCGATTTCGCTCCGTCTGACTTTGATTGTTCCTCGGTTGGATTTGATTTGAGTAATTCCTACGTCAGGATCTTGAGATTTCTTCATTCAGCGTCTGATCTTGACCTTGGATTGACTCTTAATATCTTTTCAGCGTAAAATCCTCTCCTTAGCGTGTTTTCTCTCTAAGTGCCAAAATACCCTGTAGAAATAAATCGGGACTAACAAGTAGAAGTTAGATAGACAAACAGTCTAATTTGGTGGGTTTTACTGTGTTTTTGATTCGTATAATTTTGGTCCATCAACGCACAACCTAGTTTTCTGCGAGGGGGAGTGGATAAGACCTTGCACACAAGATCTGAATGTCGATGCGCACAAATCAAGGTTGCCGGGTGTCCCAGGAAGCTGTTGAATCAGTCGGTGGTACAGTTGCAACAGGAGTTCGTACACTGCCCACAGAAATGTGCCTGGCCCCGTACAAGAAAATATGAATGCTCACGAAAGATGGTAACTCTAAGGAGCCATACTTGTGTCAAACCATATGGCAGGTCACGGAATGGAACACCCAGATCCCCAGGGGGTCTATGTGGTGTCAACCACTGAGAGCATCTGAAGGTGGTCAGTCATAGTCGAATCTCCAGCTGAAACAGTTGGACTGACCATCTAATAAAGAGAGCTGGAACAGAAGTCTCAACAAACTATTTTTTAAATATCCTTGAAGATCTTGTTTCTGTTGACGGTTTTGGAAAGCTGAAGAGTCATATAGACAAATTTGATTTTTGAAAAAATCAAATTCATTCCCTGAGTATCGTCTTCTCTCTCTCGAAAACCCTAGAACGGAACTTCCCTCTCAACTGCTCTTTCCTCAAACGACAATGGTGAACACCAGGAAGTCAGCAAAATCCAGTGCTAAATCTACGGAGAAAATCAAAGAAAGCATGCAGACCTCAAAGGTGTTGGTGGCGAAATCAAAGATTCCGAAATCAAAAGCTGCGAAGATGAAAAAGGCGTCGCCTTTACACTCAGTCACCGAATCTTTGGCCAAAGAGAAGTCTGTTGAAGGAGTTACCGCTGGAATCCCTCAGTCGGGCACAGTGGACTCAACTCCACAGATTCAGGTAAATCCCAATATTCCTTCTGTCTCTGCGAATATCCCTGCTGTTGAAAAATCTGTGCTGAATGAAGAAACAAGTGTGGAGGGTGAGAAGGTTGTTGAGTTGATTGACGGTGTTGAAGCCAGACGGGCTGTAATTGGCGATAATGGTGGTAAGGCTGTTAGTGGTGTTAAAGCCGATGGTGTTGAAACCAGTAGGGGGATTCTTTGTGGAGATAATGAGAGTGGTAGGGCTGTGACGGTTGACAAAGCCGGTAGTGGGATTTCTAAGAAGAAGTCTGTTAAGAGTGTGGAAGAAGAGGAACCCAGCAAGGGGGCTGGAGGCTCAGGAACGTGGAGAGAAAAGATTTTCGCCACAGAATACATTCCTCCGAAGGCTGGTCGCAGGAAGAAGGTGAAGCGGGCCAGTGACTCTCCCAGAAAATATCTCGCCTAGATCTATGCAGCTCGAGGAAGGAAGATTGCAATGTCCGATGAAGAAACAGAGAAGTTCATCGAGTCCTCGGGGAAGAGGAATGTGGTGATGAGTGATGCTGATCCGTCTGAAAATCAAGGAGGAATCACTGAAGAAGGTTTCAGTGGGCATGATGAGGCTGTGGCAGAGGAGATTAACCTAGCAGAAAAGGATGATGAATTGGAGAAGTTATACAAAGACATTGATGATGTCATGGAAGACCTGGAAAAGGAGAAGGATCCGGGAGTGGCAAGTCTGGAAGAAGCTCAGACTGTTAGGGCAAAAGAAGTTGATGTAGAAAAAGCTACAAGAGATCCACCTATGGAACCAAGTGTTCAGTCTGGTGTTGAGACTGGAAGAGCTTCAGAGAAAGCTGCAAGCGGTTCAACAGTGGAACCCTCTGTTCCGACTGAAGCTCAAACAGCACCAGTTCCAGAGGAAGGTCTGCGTAACCTGGGTGTTGAAGCGGAAGAGTCTGGTACTGGAAAGGTCTCAAGTGCTCCAACAGTGGAACAGAGTGTTCCAACCGAAGATAAGACTGGAGTAGTATCAGAGAAAGCAGGGAGTGAAGAAACAATGACTGTTCAAGATGATCGTCGTCGGGATTATTTGAAGGAGGATGAACCATCCATTCGTAAGGATGCCCCTACATCAGCAGCAGAAGGTGTTACCCTTTCAGAAGATGACCAAGACAGTGTTCCCCTTGTCAACCTCAAGAGGACAACGAAGGGGAAGGAAAAGAAAAAGGTTGCCTTTGCTACGTCTACAAAGGAACCAGCTCAGAAGGTTGCTGAGGTCAGCAGTGGTGCAGGGGGAGCTGGCTCTTCAAAGAAAAGAAAGCGCGTTGCTGCAGTTCCCATCTCTAAAGATGCTGGGAGATGTGAAGTCTCAGCCCCTGAATCTGAGGCTGTCCCAGTCGGTAAGGTCAAGAAAGGTGTGTGGTTCGTGAACAAAGAAGCTGCGTTGAAATGGGGATGTGCGCAGAAGAGGAAAATCATACCGGAGAGACTACTGGATGCATCGAGTTACAAAGGGAAAGAAGTGATTGAGGTGCTCAAAGAGTCGGATCTATTCTGGACGTTAGACAGATGCAAGCAATTCAACGAACAGCTGGTGCGTGAGGCCATGGCAAACTTGCCTCCAAAGTTTGGGGTCATTGGAGAGGCTGAGTATGGGATCTTCTATGTAAGAGGAAGAAGGATCAAGATTGATCCAGAACTGATCAATGTATACTTCTCCATGGACGACCCAGTTGTTGATGAAGAAGAATACAGCCTCGAGAAGATAGTAAGCACCATCACTGCAGGCTCTGTTCAGTGGAGGCCTCAGCCAGTTGTGCATACGGCGGATCTGTCCACGTTCTATTCAATGCTGTTTTTCATAGCAGTGTTTAACTGGAGGCCGTCTACTCATCGCTCTACTGTCAACAAGGACATGGCTCAACTGATTTATCAGATAGGGAACAAGCTGAAGTTTAACCTGGGCAGAATAATGTTCAAACAGATTGCTGACCATGCTACATCGATGAGAACCCAGCACCAGATCTGCTTTCCATCTCTGATTTATGAGCTGATTATTCATCAAGCCCCTGATTTGACAGCCTCATCTGATCTTCTTACTAAAGCTCCCAGCAAATTCACAGTGGACCACAAGTTATACAAAGGGCGGCATGTGAATGATCTGAAAGGGGGGAGCAAGCCAGGTAAAGAAATTGGGGAATCCAGTCGAGGGGGAGCCAGAATGGGCGTGGATGAGAGGAGCAAACTACTGAAGGACCTCCATGTCATCATTGCTGTGGACAAGGAACAGCGCCGCCGAATCAACAGGCTTGCTCGAGCTCTCAGCTTCCCTAGTGATGATGAATCAGAAGCTACTGCCTCTGAAGATGATTCCATTGAAGAAGCTTCTGATTGAAGGTCCTCTTCAAACTTTCTCCCTAAACTATTTGTTTAAAACTATCGTTCTTAGTGCTTGTTCTGGCACATTTTGATTGTCTGTTCGAACTCGGATCGCACCCCTTGCCAGTTTGTGGAAAAAAGGGGGAGTATTTTGGAGGAGACAATTCTTGTTTCCCTCAAAGTTGTCTACTGTCTAGATAGTTAGATAGACTTAGTTATCTAGTAGATCTGGTTTTGCCAAAATGCCAAGGAGGAGATTGATGTTCCCTTAAGTGGCATGTATTTGGAAAAACATAGGTTAGACAGTTCGAGCAGGTGTTCAGGGGGAGTTCGAACAATATCCTGGTACTCCTGTACAGCGTGATCAAGAAGTGAGTATATACGCGAGGATATTTTCTGGAAGATATTGGCAATGAAGATTTCGACAAGTGGAAGTCGGTCTGCGACTTATTCGAGCATTAGATATTCGAATGAATATCTACATTGAAGATGGCGCGACTTACTTGGAAAGAAGACTTCGTATATTCTTCCGATCGATTTATGAAAGATATACATCAAATATTTAGGAATCAATTCCGAAATATTTGATGGGATTATCTTGTGCGAATTAGGGTTTCGCTCAAGCATATAAATACAATGCAAGGGCAACCCTAATTCTCATCGCTTTCAAAGATCAAATATACACGAGCATATCCTGCTGATTGGAGAAGAAGAAAGCGACGGCCGGTTGTGTTTTCTCATTGAGAATACACCGATGCAAGTGCAGTCTGTTCAAGTGCAACACAGACTATCTGAAGCGTATCAACTGCCGCACACAACAAAGGTGAACAAGCTTTCGAGAGAAAGCATCCGAGCTTCTGGAGAAGGTCGAGAACGTTCAGACTGCAGGTTCTGAACGAAGGGGATCGAGGGGAATTGCGGTGAACCTCGGTTGCAAATCTGAGAGACGGAGTATTGAGGTTAGGCTATTACAAGGTGTAAGTGTAAGTCCCTGTGGAAACCCTATACTCGTAATAAAGATTTGATGTCCCTTTTTTGGGTGTGGGAAACCCCCCAGAGTAGGCGGAGCCGAATTGGGTTATCAGTCTGTGTGTCTCTACTGCCTTTATCTGTTTGCTGAACTGTTGTGATAAGAGTTCAACCTCTGTGTGTTGAACTGTTCTGCAAAGAGTCCCAGGTCTGTCGCAACACTACCTTGGACACAAGCTTGAACAGGGGACATAATTTCAAAACTCCAACTCAATATCAAAGGCCAAAGGCCGATTCACTACAGAAGCTGTCCCTCGCCAAAAAGAAATCAAAGTACTCAACTCAGTGAAACCCGAACTGAACCACATGCTAGAGAAAGCTACAAGGAAACCATATAGTGCGAGTCGATCCCGAGAATGCAGTCCAGGAGACTGAAAATGGCTATCTCCCGAAACATCCGAATTGATTTGCATCTCGGCGCGAAGGTACAAGTGTCAAGTTTCTTCTAAGTATTTACACTGTTTAGTTTGGTAATAAGTAAGTAATGCATGAATTAGGATAAATCTAGTCCCATAGTCTCACTTTCATATTTGAAGTTTTTACTTAGATTGTGTTCCGCCCATAAAAAGCATTGTTCGGGATGAAAAACTAAAAGTGTGGGGTGATCTGATGGACCATAATTGTATGAATCATAAACACAGTTAAACCCACCAAATTAGACTCTTTGTCTATTTAAACTTTTGCTTGTTAGTTCCGATATTTATCTACAGGGTATTTTGAAGTCTAGAGAGAATACAGGCTAAGGAGGAGTTTTAAAGCTGAAAATGAATTACTAGTCATTCCAGGTCACGACCAATTTCTGACTTTCAAGAACCTGACGTGGAATCACTCAAAACAAGTCCAACCAAAGAGCAACCAGAGTCAGTCCGGAGCTGAAAGGACCGATGGCTTTTTGGGATGAGACTCACAAAACTCAAACTCACTCTCCTTCCTCCATGTGGCCGGCGGCTAAAGCCACAAGCCACTCCTTCTCCTCCATGTGGCCGGCGGCTAAGGGAGAGGTGACATCACCCGATGGCTTTGAGCTCCTCCTCCCATCTCTTACCAAGTGGATGCTTCTCCTCCACATCCATCTCCTCCCTTAGCCTATAAATAGAGCTCCCGTCCCCCTTGTATCCATATCCCACAATCCCATCTCATTCCAAAATCACAAATCACTTATCTCTATAGATTGAGAGAACAATCATGTAAGCACTTTGGAATCGAAGCTTTAGCACTTTCAACGGTTTTTGTAAGTATTCTTGTCTTTACTTTACTGTCTTTTCAATTCAGTACTTTACTTTCAAAAACTTTACTTTAATGTCTTTCAAAATCTTTACTTTTCAACGCACTTAGCTATGATGTCCTGTTCCATGAATATTCATAGCTAAACCCTTCATTCGGTTGAAGGGGTGTACTTGTACCATACAATGTTTTAGACCCTACTCTTAGTGCCTCTCTGTGTTCAAAACTTGTTCTATGTGCCACATATTAGGTTAGAACTTCCAAGGTTGAAGTGGATGCTTTAACGGGCAAAGCTCTTCCGTGGGGTTCGTGAATATACTCGGGTAAGTGGATGCTTTAACGGGCAAAGCTTATCTGAGGAGTTCGACCTCTTTTAAAAACCATTTGGTTGATCGTAACTGAAGATCAAATGGATGCACATAAGGCTAAGATACTTCGAAAGGAGGAATTAGTCTAAAATAGAACAAGTGTTTTAAACGATGTTGCAAGTCTTGTGCTAGAAATAGCCTCGATTCATCTTTGAACACTTAGTATGATCATTAACGGTCAATGATAAACAACTATGATACAAGCAAGTCTTGTGCTAGAAATAGATGACAGATTGCTTGTCGTCAGAGCAAAATGTGCAAATAAATTTGTAAGTCCGCTACTCGCGACTTAACTACTGGGTAGCAAGTGGTAAGTAGGGGTCGAACCCAAGGGAATTTGGGGGATAAGTTATTCTTTGAGGGAATTGAACAGTGAGGGAGCGTGTTTTAGGTTGATTGAGGTTTTAGTGCTAACAATTAAGTGATTGGTTGGTTGGTTTTGGTTTTTGGTGTGGAAAAGTAAATGACATAAAAGTAAATACTGAAAATAAACAGGAAGACTTACAGCGGTTGTTGCGTGATCGACAAGTCTTGCGGAACGTCAGCAGTTGATAGTGCAGTTTATACTAAGAAAGTAAAGTGCAGGTGGTGTTTTAAGTCAAGAAAAGATTCGGTTTCAGGGGCATTGTATCATAGTTGTTTATCATTGACCGTTAATGATCATACTAAGTGTTCAAAGATGAATTGAGGCTATTTCTAGCACAAGACTTGCAACATCGTTTAAAACACTTGTTCTATTTTAGACTAATTCCTCCTTTCGAAGTATCTTAGCCTTATGTGCATCCATTTGATCTTCAGTTACGATCAACCAAATGGTTTTTGAAATAGGTCGAACTCCTCAGATAAGCTTTGCCCGTTAAAGCATTCACTTACCCGAGTATGTTCACGAACCCCACGGAAGAGCTTTGCCCGTTAAAGCTTCCACTCAACCTTGGAAGTTCTAACCTGTTATATGGCACATAGAACAAGTTTTGAACACATAAAGGCACTAAGTGCAGGGTCTAAAACATTTTATGACACAAGTACACTCCTTTAACCGAATAAAGAGTTTAGCTACGAATATCCATGGAATAGGACATCATAACTAAGTACTTGAAAAGGTTTTTGAAAGACAGTAAAGTAAAGTTTTCGAAAGTAAAGACAGTAAGGGAAAGGGGTGAGTACTTCAAGAACCGACAAGAGTACTCAAGAATAATAAAGTAAAGCTTGAGTACTCAAGAACCGACAAGAGTACTCAAGAACGATCTACAATATTCAAGAACCAACAAGAATATTATAGATTTCAAACCAAGCTTACAAAGTGCCAAACTTAGAGAGATAAGTGTTTTTGAATTTGAGGATGATACAAATGAGAGGAGAATGGCTTGTATTTATAGCCAAAGGAGAGGGGAATGGAGGGTGAGGATGAAACCACATGGTTTTCATCCAAGGGAGAGCACCATGGAGGTGGAAGCCGCCGGTTGGAGGTCACCATGGAGGAGAGCTTCCTCCCAAGCTCACCTCCTCCCAAAAGCCGCCGGTCACCAAGGGGAGAAGAGGAGTTTTGTGAAGTTTTGTGATGTTTTCACAAAACTATCGGTGTATTTCGGCCCCGGACTGACTTTGATTGCTCTTCGGTTTGATTTGTTTTGAGTGATTCAATGTCAGGATCTTGAGATTTCTTCAGTCGGCGTCTGATCATGACCTCGGAATGACTCGTAACATCTTTTCTGCGTAAGAACTCCTCTTTTGCGTGTATTCTCTCTAGTCTCTAAAATGCTCTGTAGATAAATATCGGAACTAACAAGCAAAAGTTAAATAGACAAACAGTCTAATTTGGTGGGTTTTACTGTGTTTATGATTCGTATAATTATGGTCCATCAGATCACCCCACACTTTTAGTTGTTCATCCCGAACAATGCTATTAAAGGGCGGCACTAAGTAAGCTTTTAAAATATGAAAGTTAGACTGTGGGACTAGACTTATCCTAATTCATGCATTACTTACTTATTACCAAATTGAACTGTGTAAATAAATAGAAGAAACTTGATACTTGTACCTCCGTGCTGAGATGCAAATTATTCTGGATGTTTCGGGAGATAGCCCTTTTTAGACTCCTGGACTGCATTCTCGGGATCGTCTCGCACTATATGGTTTTCTTGTAGCTTTCTCTAGCACGTGATTCGGTTCGGGTTTCAATGGTTTGGTCTTTGATTTTCTTTTGGCGAGGGATAGCTTTTGTAGTGAATCGGCCTTTGGCCTTTGATTTGACTCTTTGAGTACTTCACTTTTTGTTCGGTTAAAACCTTCACAATTTTGGGCCTTTGGCCTCTTGATTTGCTTCTTCAAGCTTTTGCCTTTTTGTGGCTTGCTAGTCCATTTTCTCAAGCCTTTTTTGGGAGGTCCAATCGTCGCCCGCGAGCATATGGAAATACCTCCCCGCTCCTCTCATCCTTGCCGTTTCGCGCGAGTCAAGATGAGGGTCGCTCATCTATTTTCTCGGCTACTTTGACTAGAGATAGGACGGTCTGATTCCCGTCCTCGCCTTTTTTCTTTTTGCATAAACACTGAAGGCGGAGATGATTTCAATCTTCACTGAAACCCGAAGTGCAGTCTCCACTGACTTCGAAAACCATATAGTTAGATTCGATCCTTCGAGTGCTTGCCAAGCCTCTCTAGGGCAGTTTATGTCAACTCCACATCCCTAGTTTATCTCAGCACAAAGGGACAAATGAGAAGTTACATTCTAAGTTTTTAAACAATTGAATTTTCACAAGGTTAATGCATGAATTATGATCTATCTTTTTCACATTCTCAAGTTCATATTTTCAAAAAGATAATATTAAGGGAAAAGGAAAAACATGTTATTTATTTACAAAGGTGGATCTCACCTCACACTTTTGAATGAAGGCGTGCCTTTCAGCACAACTTAGTTCAAAAGCCATGCAAGCAGACATTATGAGAAGGAAATGACATTAAGGAAAAGGGAAGAACGGAACTCCCTTTAAAGTGTCGAGTGAATGACATGGCATGAGGCTGGATAATCGAGGGAGTTCGGCTGGGGCCTTGAACTCTTGGCGTAGACCTGGCTGGCTTAATGTTGCCCCCAAGTCCGATTCCTGAATAGTCATTTCTTCTATGCACCAAGTGGGTGAGAGCGACTTACGGAAAAAACTAAATGACAGAAAAATAAAAGACAGAAAGTAAGATAGGTGTCGGGTTACCTCCCGACCAGTGCACTTGTTTAACGTCGTTGGCTCGACGGTACCTCATTCCTGGATCACTGGTTTGGATCCCATGGGTGGCTTAGGTCATATTTCGCCACTATTCCTGTGTTGATTTTTGACTTGCCTTTTCCTGAGTTCTTCTCGGTTTCTCTTGGTAGGTTGGAAATCTATGTACTGAGATTTGAGATAGGCACAATGTCTGGTGGTTTCCACGTCCCTGGGCGGCCATCATAATCATCGATGTAGAACTCTGAACTTTTGCCGCCAAATGTAAGTGATAACAAGCCTTTGCCCATGTCGATCCATGCTTTGGTGGCGTAGAAAAAAGGTCGTCCCAATATAAGCGTCGGAGGTCCGTCTTCGCTGGTCTCTTTTGTTTCTATTACATAAAAGTCCGCAGCAACTACGAGATCTCCTACATCGAGTATGAGATCTTCGAGTACTCCAACTGGTTTGATGCATGATTTGTCTCCTAACTCGATATTTGACCTCGGTGGTTTCAATGGGCCAAGCCCCAATAAGAAATATAAGGAGTAAGGCATGGCATTGACGGCAGCCCCAAGATCGATTAAACATTTATGAATTTGGGCTTCACCAATCCCACAGGTGACTGTGAAAGCCCCCGGGTCCTTATCCCTTTGTGACTCATGTTTTGGAGTGAAGGGTTCTTCCATTATTGGGCCATTCTGTTCATCCTTTGGCTCTGGATTTGTATGATTGGTCCCTTTCAACTCCTGATCTTCTAGGTAAATGTTTTGTTCTGATGCATAGATGTCGGTTGGGAAATCCCAATCTAAATCGTACTTGTCACCCCAGCCAGATGCTGGTATTTCGACGTGGGTAATTGGCGGTGGTGTCATGGTGACGGTGAATGCATAACGTCCATTGTCAGCATGCGTAACCCATGTTTTGCCATCATTGGGCCGATCTTCCTCTTGATTCCAATCAGGTCGGTACCTATAGAGGAATTGTTTGGCCGTAGGTCTGTTAGTTGTGGATCGTGATGTTTTTTCTAGTGCTACCTTCATGTTTGACTTCTTCATCATACTAACATTCGTCTTTGGGTTTTGCACGGTTTGGGAAGGTAGTCGGCCAGGCTTATTAACGAGTGCGGACATTGAGGTGGCGAGCTTGGCCATTTGCTTGGTCAAATCTGAGATTGCCCCGTCCATTTTTGCCTGAAATTGGTTAAACGAATTACCCAATTGATTTACGCTTCCTGCGATTTCCTTCATTGCGTTTTCAAGCGACTTGCTTGGTCCTTGCTGATTATTTGAGCTAGGGTGGTATTGATTCGATCCTCTTTGCTGGTATTGGCTTGTTGATGGAGCGTTCTGGTTATACTGCCGGTGGGGGGTTGGTAGAATGACTGAGCTAGTTGAGGGACAGCTGGTTGTGTTTCCTTCTGGGGATAGCTGTTGTTACGCCAGCTCGGGTTGGTTGTTTGACCATACTGTCTGTTTTGTCCGGCTCTGTCGTTGCTGTTGTTGTTGTATCCTTGGTATCCTCCCACAGCATTCACTTCTGCCGGTTCCTCTTCTATTATTGTCGGGCATGCGTCAGTCTTGTGGTCCGTAGAACCGCAAAATTCGCAAGGCTTTACTTGAACTGGTTGTCTTCGCAGGATCTAAATCATCATCTCCTTTATTTGTTTCATCTCTTCTAGCATAGAGCTCATTGATGTTTCAGCTTTTGCCACATTCTTTGTTCGGGAAAATTCTTCCTGCCGAGTTGTCTCTTCTCTGAACCGGGCATTTTCAGCAACGTTGGTGATGAGATTTCTTATGCCACTCAGTGATAGATTCATCATGGATCCTCCAGCTGAGGCATCCAGAAGCATTTTGTCTAAGGGTCTTAATCCATCAATGAGGTATTCGATGATGAGTTTCTCAGGCAGTCCAAGGGTACAGCAGCTTCTTTCCAGGTGGTTGAATTTCTCCAGGTAGTCGTACATGGTTTCGTTGGGCCCCTGCTAGATGTCTTGTAGTTGCCTCCTTACTTGCATTGCTCTTCCTGCTGGGTAGTATTTGTCTAAGAACTTCTTCTGCATCTGAGCCCATGTTCTGATGCTACCGGAAGGTAATGAAAGGAACCAGTCGTTCGCCTCGTCAATGAGGGAAAAGTAGAACGCTTTTAACTTGAAGTCGTCTACACTCACTCGATTGGGTTTTAGATTTTGGCAAATGCCGTGTAAGCGTTGGAGATGAGTTGTTGCTGATTCTCCATGAGCTCCTGAGAACTTGGGCAAGCTATGGGTCACTTATGCGTTGATGGTAACGCAACCATGGTGCATCTACGAAGGCCCCGTCAAAGACAGGTTCTTGCCTAGGCATTTGTCGAGGTTGAGGGTGTGGGCGATGTATAGGGGGTTGCACTGGACCAGCTGCATTTCGGTCCTCGGGTGGTCCTTGGTTTCGTCGGGCGGCCTCCCTATCACGAGCTCTTCTGTCTCGGATGATTTGTTCCGGATCGTCGACAAATGGAAGTGGCACCTCATCATTTTGATCGTACATGTTTATTTCTTCGTCATCCTGGTAGTCATGGTGGCTTCCTTCGTGAGACATGGTTGTTTTGAAGCGAGTATCGATTCAAAGAACTTTATCCGATTAATTAACTAATTCCCCGGCAATGGCGCCAATTTGACAGATTGCTTGTCGTCAGAGCAAAATGTGCAAATAAATTTATAAGTCCGCTACTCGCGACTTAACTACTGGGTAGCAAGTGGTAAGTAGGGGTCGAACCCAAGGGAATTAGGGGGATAAGTTGTTCTTTGAGGGAATTGAACAGTGAGGGAGCGTGTTTTAGGTTGATTGGGGTTTTAGTGCTAACAACTAAGTGATTGGTTGGTTGGTTTTGGTTTTTGGTGTGGAAAAGTAAATGACATAAAAGTAAATACTGAAAATAAACAGGAAGACTTACAGCGGTTGTTGCGTGATCGGCAAGTCTTGCGGAACGTCAGCAGTTGATAGTGCAGTTTATACTAAGAAAGTAAAGTGCAGGTGGTGTTTTAAGTCAAGAAAAGATTCGGTTTCAGGGGCCTTGTATCATAGTTGTTTATCATTGAGCGTTAATGATCATACTAAGTGTTCAAAGATGAATCGAGGCTATTTCTAGCACAAGACTTGCAACATCGTTTAAAACACTTGTTCTATTTTAGACTGATTCCTCCTTTCGAAGTATCTTAGCCTTATGTGCATCCATTTGATCTTCAGTTACGATCAACCAAATGGTTTTTGAAATAGGTCGAACTCCTCAGATAAGCTTTGCCCGTTAAAGCATCCACTTACCCGAGTATGTTCACGAACCCCACGGAAGAGCTTTGCCCGTTAAAGCTTCCACTCAACCTTGGAAGTTCTAACCTGTTATATGGCACATAGAACAAGTTTTGAACACATAGAGGCACTAAGTGCAGGGTCTAAAACATTTTATGACACAAGTACACTCCTTTAACCGAATAAAGAGTTTAGCTACGAATATCCATGGAAGAGGACATCATAACTAAGTACTTGAAAAGGTTTTTGAAAGACAGTAAAGTAAAGTTTTTGAAAGTAAAGACAGTAAGGGAAAGGGGTGAGTACTTCAAGAACCGACAAGAGTACTCAAGAATAATAAAGTAAAGCTTGAGTATTCAAGAACCGACAAGAGTACTCAAGAACGATCTACAATATTCAAGAACCAACAAGAATATTATAGATTTCAAACCAAGCTTACAAAGTGCCAAACTTAGAGAGATAAGTGTTTTTGAATTTGAGGATGATACAAATGAGAGGAGAATGGCTTGTATTTATAGCCAAAGGAGAGGGGAATGGAGGGTGAGGATGAAACCACATGGTTTTCATCCAAGGGAGAGCTCCATGGAGGTGGAAGCCGCCGGTTGGAGGTCACCATGGAGGAGAGCTTCCTCCCAAGCTCACCTCCTCCCAAAAGCCGCCGGTCACCAAGGGGAGAAGAGTAGTTTTGTGATGTTTTCACAAAACTATCGGTGTATTTCGGCCCCGGACTGACTTTGATTGCTCTTCGGTTTGATTTGTTTTGAGTGATTCAATGTCAGGATCTTGAGATTTCTTCAGTCGGCGTCTGATCTTGACCTCGGAATGACTCGTAACATCTTTTCTGCGTAAGAACTCCTCTTTAGCGTTTATTCTCTCTAGTCTCTAAAATGCCCTGTAGATAAATATCGGAACTAACAAGCAAAAGTTAAATAGACAAACAGTCTAATTTGGTGGGTTTTACTATGTTTATGATTCGTATAATTATGGTCCATCAATAGAACAAGTGTTTTAAACGATGTTGCAAGTCTTGTGCTAGAAATAGCCTTGATTCATCTTTGAACACTTAGTATGATCATTAGAGGTCAATGATAAACAGACTATGATACAAGGCCCCTAAAACCGAATGCTTTCCTTTAATTGTAATATCAACTGTTAATTTACCTTTCAGTACTAAAATCATAACCAACCCACGCTACTCTCAGTACTAAAATCACAACCAACCCCCAACTGTCCTACTTAAAGAACAACTATTCACCTAACTCCCTTGGGTTCGACCCCTACTTACCCTTTACTACCCACTAGTAGAGTACGAGTAGCGGAGATATAAATTTATTTTGCACAGAGAACATCGCACCTTAACGACAGTGCGGTGGGCTCCGTCAGGTTGCATATGCCAAGAAAGATTACAAGTTTACAGCTGAATATGAGGAGCAGATGAAACTACTGAAAGACAGAGCTGACGTTCAAATGTGGTTGCGCAACGTGGACGTTCAGTTATGGTATTTGGCAATGGATACTGGTGGTATGAGATGGGGCTCAATGACCATGAACGATTCGAAATCGTTCAACGGCGTTCTCAAGCACGGACGTGTTTTACCAATTTCAGCATTGGTTATGTTCACTTTTAATGCAGCGCTAACGTAGAGAAAGCCGAATTTAGGGAAAACCCTAGTTTACATGAGTTTACTTAAATAGGAAAATAAAACGAAGTCCTAATACGAAAATTACTAAAAACCGAAAATTTCTAAAAACATTAAAAATTCAAAATAAAATATGAACCGACTCCGGATGGCCCAAAAAGCCCATATGTCACGAGCAAAGCTCATGGTTTCTGATTGTCACGCCGTTCTACTCAAAATAAGGTATTATGGGCTGAAATCTGACACCGACAACTCCAATCCTGCTATTTCACCACAATCCTGATTTTTCGCTAATCTGTCTACATCATCCCCTCCCGGGTCGAGAAGATTCATCCTCGAATCCGAACCCAATGCCGTATCAGAAGATGTACCTTGAAATGGAATTAAATGCTGAACACTGACCACATTCAAAGTACGAACATGGCTAGGCAGGGTCAATAACTCTGAAGGCTCGCGGGGAATAGCACCATACACCACCCCAGATTCTTGCATCGCACCCTGAAACGGGACTCGAGATAAAAGATTAGTCGAAGGCGGACTGCCAATAGAGGAAGCAACCCGCGACTTAGATGTGACTAGCACAATCTTTTTACCCAGGAAAAGAAACGAGTAGGTGTTAGTTCTACCATCATGTACAACAGAGCGATCAAACTACCAAGGGCGGCCTAACAGTAGATGACTGGCGTCCATGGGAACCACATCACAATAAGTCTCATTGCTGTACGTCGCTCCAATGGAAAAGGACAATAATACACGTTTAGTAACAGTAATATCAGTACCTTTACTGAGCCAAGCCAGCTTGTATGGCTTAGGTTGGGGTTCACTAGTAAGGGCAAGCTTCGACACCGCCACCTCAGAGATCACATTCTTGCAACTGCCAGCATCAATGATGAAGGTAAAAACCTTCCCGCTAATCGTACAAGAAGATTGGAATACAGTGGTATGCAGCCATTCAGAATGGTTAGGGGCACGTGGGGTCAGGAACGTTCGCCGTAACATCAACGATGGACCCACGTCACCGGAAACAACCTCCTCCTAAACCACATCATCACCAAACACATCAAAAACAGGATCCCCGTCTGGAACAGGTACATCCTCGGGAGCATCATGCGTAAACAGTCCACGGGAACTCGAAACTTTAGGGCACTCCGCTTGACGATGCCACATCTCTCCGCAGCCAAAACAACAAATACCTCCTCCAGACCGAGTCTGAGCAGGGTGGTCAGCAGGTCACCCCATCGGGGTCGCGGGACCACGGGTGGCAGAAGCCGTGGGTGTGGCACCTGCACCTGGTGGTTGATGAAAACCACCTGGCCCTCGTCTCGCCAACTGCTTTTCAACCTGAAAGGCACGCTGGTGAGGTTCAGACACTGTGGCGGGATCAAACATGTTCTGGACATCCTGCAACTGAAGTTTCAACCCACCAATGTAACGGGAAACCAACTGAAGCGGGGATTCACGCACATCCGTGCGGGCCAGCAATTGGAAAAAATCAGCGGTGTATTCATCCACTGAACGAACACCCTGACGCTGGTTCTGAAACCGTTGATATAGCTCGCGCTCAAAGTTGTAAGGTAAAAAGGCCTGGCGAATATGTTTCACAAACTTCTGCCAGGTCGCGATCTTAGCCTTACCCTCACGAACATGACTCTTCTTCACCTGTTGCCACCACGCCTCTGCTCTACCATGCAAGTGAAAAGTCACCAACGACACGCGGCGATCATCAGGGACGTCCTTAAAATCAAGGATCTCCTCCACCTGAGAAAGCCAATCAATAAACTCCTCGGCCTTGAGACCTCTATCAAAGTTAGGAATATCAACCTTGAACCCAAGCTCCCACCGTCGGTCACGCTGATTGTTGGCCTCACCCGCGAACGGGTTATCTTCAGCCACGACCTCGACATCGGCACAATGGACCTCAAGTTCGCCCAAACGGCGAGTTAGATAGTCAACCTGTCGGTGCAGGTCAGCAGTCTCACGAACTCTGAAATCCTCGATATCACGATCCGCAGCAGCAGCACCGCCTCTTGGTCTACCTCGAGCCATCGCGCAGGATCACCGTAGTCTGATACCAATATAATGCAGAGCAAACGCAGAGAAAGTCAAATTTAGGGAAAACCCTAGTTTTTTTATTCAAACAAAAGCTCCAATGAAGATTACATGAGTTTACTTAAATAGGAAAATAAAACGAAGCCCTAATACAAAAATTACTAAAAACCGAAAATTTCTAAAAACATTAAAAATTCAAAATAAAATAGGAAACGACTCTAGATGGCCCAAAAAGTCCATATATCTCGAGGAAAGCTCGTGTTTTCTGATCGTCACGCCGTTCTGCTCAAAATAAGGTATTATGGGCTGAAATCTAACACCGGCAACTCCAATCCTGCTATTTCGCCACAATCCTGATTTTTCGCTAATCTGTCTACATCAACTTTCAAATAGTTAAATAAATACTTCAACAAGTGTCGTTATCGTTATGACAACAGGGGTTCAGCTTTTGCACCAGAGGTTGGAGGAACTCTGACAAAGGGCACAGTTCCATAAAGTCACTATTTTTAACCCGTGCCTCGAATTTATGAAGTTATCACGGGAATTAAGCATCATAAGTGGAAAGTTTGCCTACCCGGCAGAACCTGTGACTGTGGAAAATGGACGACACTTCATATTCCCTGCAGTCAAGCAATTGCAGCTTGTAAGTTCGCGCGCTTGGAATTCAGCGACTTTGTGCCTCATGAGTATACACTTCAAACTTACAACATGACCTGGAGTTACCATTTCAGTCCATTGCCTCATGCTGACTTCTCGGAACCCTATGTGGGACTTCCTCATATCCCTAATCCTCACTTCAAACGTACAAAAGTTGGTAGAAATCTGACTAGGCGAATGCATAATGAGATGGACTAGAGGGATGTCGGTCAGTCCAGTACTCAAGAAGAGGCTTCATCATCACAACCCCTTGGAATAATTCAAAGATGCAAATTATGCAAGAAAACTGGCCATAATAGGAGGGCTTGTCCATTCAACAATGCGAGCTAAACCCAATATCCGATTACTCGTAGTAGTGTTGTTGTTCACTTTTATTTTAGTTCAACTTTGTTTTTCTAATATGCAACTTTGAATGAGTTACAAACTTCTATACTTAACTATTTTTAATCCAGCCCATAATTAACTGGCAAAACAACAAAACAATTTTTTTTCAAAGACCGGATCGTCGGAAACCGATTACCTTAATGAAACCGGATCATGAAAAACCGGTTTTACGTGCCGTCCACGTATTCCACCCTCATCCACGTCCCCTGTATTTCCTAAAAATCGGTTCCCCGGGTTCCAGTTAGTTACAAAACGTAACTAACCGAATTCTCAGGAACCGGTGTTTTAGAAAATGGGAAAAATCGGTTCCCGAGAATTCGTTCTTATTAAAAACAGACCATTTTTTAAAGAGCAAACTCACATGGATCATTTTGAAAATTTAAAACCCAAAATGGATCAGTTTCAATAAAAACTCTCTTTTTTGACATGGATGATTTGAATGGAGTAGCATCGTGCTCCTCTATAACAGGGTCATAAATATTGGCCTCGAGTCTCAACTGGTGGCCATAGAATAAATAAAATTCAAGCTTTACTATATATACAAGAAAAAAGGGGTTTTTGAACAGCAGTGTGAACATGTTCACGTACAGAGTCCTTGAAGGCAGTGTTGTGAAAACCGGACCAGATCTGCCGGTTCGATCGGTTAGACCGGGAACCGGTCCGGTGACCGGTTCAGTTATGTGATCGGATCGGTTATGCAACGAATCGGTCAAACCCGGTCAAGAACCGGTCAAACCCGGTAAAAACCGGTCAAGACCCGATCGGTTGAACCGGTTGACCCGGTGGGTTGACCCAATTTTTCATTAAAACGTGATTTGATCGGTTCAATCGGTTCGATTTGGTTTGAAAAAATATATATTTAATTTGACTTGGACAAGACTCGAACCTAGTTTTCCTCTATAATTATCCCCTCTCCTTCCACCAAGCTAAACATGATTCTTGTTTTATTATTTGTTTCAATAATGTATATTCATTTATCAAATCTATAAAATTTATTACTTACTATCAATTTAGCTAAAAATTCAATTAGTTTTAGAAATCCCTTATTGTTGTGTCTTTCAAATAAAGACTAAAATTGTTATTGTTGTATTATTGATTTGTACTTTATTAAATTCTAAATTTGTTATGATATGTTATTGTAATCAGATCATAAACATGTAATATTTATTCAAGTCATAAATATGTTAAATTATAATATCATATATAAGTATATTATTTTATTATTTTTAATTCATGCGGGTCAAACCGGTTCGACCCGGTTGAACCACTGACCCATCAACCCAGTGGCTTGACCGGTTCGATGACCGGTCCGGTTTTAATAACACTGCTTGAAGGTCTTCACGTCTATAGATGAAACAATACATGAATAAAATACAAAATAAGAGAACGCTGTCCAGTTGTAAATGGCTAGATAAAAAGGTTTTGAAGCTGCGATTTAACGAATCAATACCACAAGAGAGATAGTCGGAAACGAGAATCAAGGCCGTCTCAAGGTATTTTGTGCAGTGTTATTAAACCCGAACCGAACTTGACCGATTCATTTTTGTTATTACACCGTTTTGCAGTTGATCCGGCCGGTTCACCCGGTTTTTCATTAAAACGATGATTTGATCGGTTCGATTTGTTCTAAAATATTATTTATTTAATTTTGATTTGGACAAGACTCGAACCCAACTCCTACTTAATAGTTTTCTCTTTCCTTCCACTAGGCTAAAGATGATTGTTATTTAATTATTTGTTTCAATAATGTATATTCATTTATCAAATCTATAAAATTTATTACTTATTATCAATTTAACTATAAATTCAATTATTCTTAGAAATCCCTTATTGTTGTGAGTTGCAAATTACGACTAAAATTGTTATTGTTGTTCTATTATTGTTGTATTATTGATTTGTACTTTATCAAATTCTAAATTTGTTATGGTATGTTGGTTTAATCGGATCATAAACATGTAATATTTATTCAAGTCATAAATATATTAAATTATAATATCATATATCAGTATTTTATTTTTTATTTTTTAATATGTGTGGGTCAATCCGGGTCAACCTGGTTGAACCCTTGACCCAGTGACTTGATCGGATCGGTTCACGGGTCGGTTTTAATAACACTGATTTTGTGGCCTAAAGCAAAGTAAAAAAATTGGACCTTATAAATAATTTTAATAATTATGAAGATTTTTTTGTTCTCTAGATGATAATTTTTTTAATTGAAATGGGAATTTCTCTTATTGAAATAAGGCCGTTTTCAGTAAAATGGGGCCTCTTTTTTAAAAGAACTTTTTTTAAAGAGATGAGCCTATTTATTCTTGAATTTACAACTAAAAATGTATAAATAAATGTGGCATGAACCTTTGGCTTCATCTGCCCCAGGGTAGACGGTCCGACGAGATTAACATGAATGTGTCAAGGACTCAAGATCGCCGAAGAATACAAGGTTTGCGCCTGGGTTTTGATTAATTTGAATGGGTAAGCCAATGAAAACGGAAGAAACGTAACAAAAGATTGATTCTAATTGAAATATATATATTTGATTTACACTTAACGATGTTTCATGGTGTTTTGTTTTAAGAGTTAAGATCAGGTACAAAGTTAAATTTTGGTACAAAATACAAAATTTGTCAAAATCATTTTATAATTCGTCAGTTAATTTTATAGTTCGTCACTTTTCGAGCCGAAAAATAATAAGACGACATAATTTGTCACCAATAAAAATACCAAAAAATCAAGATTTAATCTCATCCATTCAAATCATAAGATCAAGGGCTATGATTAGTTTGTATTTTGTATCAAAAAATTTACTTTGCACCAAAAAATTAACTTTGCACCGGATCCTTTTCTTTGTTTTAATATATAATGACAGGGTCAAGATCAGGTACAAAGTTAAATTTTGGTACAAAATACAAAATTTGTCAAAATCATTTTATAATTCGTCAATTTATTTTATAGTTCGTCACTTTTAGAGCTGAAAAATGAAAAAGACAAGCCGAAAAATGAAAAGACGACATAATTTGTCTATTTCATTTTATAATTCGTCACCAATAAAAATACCAAAAAATCAAGATTTAATCGCATCGATTCAAATCACAAGATCAAGGACTATGATTAGTTTGTATTTTGTACCAAAAAATTAACTTTGCACCGGATCCTTTTCCTATAATGACAATAAAATTCCTAAGATATTCTAATTATTATTGAAATCAAATTTTACTTAGGATAAATCTCATCTATTTGATAATTTAATCCTTCGCTTGTAGCTAAGGTTGTAAAAAACACTAGGCGGTAATCGGACGAAAAAGGTTCTTAAAAGTTTAATCAGGTATTAATCGGTCATGAATTTATATAAATTTTAATATATTTTTAATATTTGTTTTATATTATAATAAATTGATGTTAGTTTAAATATAATATTCAAAATTCCTAAAAAAAATATAATATTCATAAGATTAGTTTAAAGTACTCTTCTTTTAATAATATAGGGATCTGATTGTAGTATTTCAAACATTAGGGGCTTACATATAATAACTTAAACATTTTAATTTCACTATTCATCATCTCCCAAAAATAAAACCCTAGCTCTCTCGATGTCGCCACCCACCAGCGACTTTGTCCATCTTCAATTGATGCTTTTGGGGCAACGATTTGGCCTAAACGCACAAGAATATGCTCAATCGTACATGGATCCGCCTAGTTGTCGATGAATTGATCCGTTTTGCGGTAATCGGGACACAATCACAAAAATTTTTGCCTCGGCGGACTAGATGGCCATTTTTTTGGAACACAGCTTGTAGCTGTAAAAGACATGAATATCTCTTTGTCTCTACATACATGTGCAGTCGCACCGAGTCAACCCACCATCAAATCTCATCGTCCTGGATAACAAACATTTTTAAAAAATTATTGTCCATTCTAGAAAATGTATCAAAATTAGTTTCTAGACTTCAAACTAAACTTTTCTAACCTAGATGAGATTTAGGAAACATGTGGTTCCGGATTAGGAAAAGCGTCGTTAAGCATCTCTATTGTATGATCCATATAATAAGCACCACTTTCCTCAACCGTGCCCCGACTCTTTTCCCTAATGTATTGGTGTCGTTGTGTGTATAATGATGATGAAGCCTCAGGCTCTACTTCCCCATGAGAAGTCCAAGTTGTGTAGTCTTGCATTATACCATTGCAAAATAAATGTGTTTGGATTTCATCCAATGACAACCTCTCATGGTGCAACCTACAACGCTTACATGGACATTTATGGGTAGTACTCCGGGGTATGTTTTGTTTCATGAAGTTGATGAAAGCCACAATCCCTTGTTCAAAGCGCGGATCACATTTGTTCGACAAATTCATCTAACTCTTGTCCATGGTTCCTATATTAACAAATATGAGATAAAATTAATTAGGGGAGTTAATAATTATGCGAAAGCAAAAATCAAATTGGTTGCAGCGGCACATATATATAATGATGTAGTACAAATGCCCAAAAAATCCCTACATGTTTGTTGATCATTACATGTTGCCCAAATCATACCTAGCGGGGGCATCTACTCTTGAATTTTGCAACAAAAATGCTGCTACTCCTATATGTATACACACCCAAATGTTGCTGCCTGCTCCTACAGCTAGCCGAGACATTATTTGTGCCCAAATCCATATGTTTGTGCCTGATGCTCCAACCCAAATCTAGCTACAAACGCCCAAAAACTACCTAATGAACTACACTTCTCCAAACACCCAATCCTACATGCTTGCTGCTACAAAACATCCACCCCACACGTACAAAGTTGCTGCTCCAAAACATCCACGCACAACAGCAGATCAGCTCTGTTGCTCTTCCCCCTCTAACTCACAAAAACAAATGGAATGACAAATGACAAGTATATATGAGAATGTGAGTTTTATACCTTCAAAAATGGTGCCTTTCACATGAGGAGATCTGACCAAAAACTTGTCAAAAACACTCCCTGGAGCTGCAGAGGATGTTCTATGACAAATGAGGTTGGTTTGCTGATGGGTTTCAGAAGATTGAGGTTTGGCAGGGGTTGTACTTGGATGTCCTTGTTCTGCATTTAATTTTTTTATGTTTATGCAGCTTACTTTAGACACAAAAGTCGCGTAATCCATAAACGGTAGGTCGCCCTCTTTAATGCCGAGTAAATTTGAAACTTAAAGGGGGCTATCATGCCAGCGCCTGCTTCGGGGATATAATTTGTATGATTACGCGACATATTTCCAGTTGTCGCTAAATGTACGTCGCATGAATCATATAATGTGACATAAATTCTGTGTCGCTTAAAAAGATGTCGCAATACACCTATAACGAGACATATATTACGTGTCGCTAAAGATTAAGTCGCGTTAACAGCTTAATGTGACAACCTGTTTTGCGTCCATTAAATAAAGTCGCGTTAACATCTTAATGTGACAAACATTTCAACCGTAGTCGTATAAACTCATTGATGCGACAAAGCTATTGCGACAAGGTTCAAAGTTTGTCCCGTATGATGTAAAATGGTGTAGTGTGATATACCCAAATGATAAAGAAGCGTTCAAATCAAGGCACAGTAAGAGTTTTAACTATATCGACATGTCAGTATAGAATTATTTAGCACGGTCACCTGTCAAATATTGCCGATAAATTGTCTAGGAATTGAATACCAGTTATAGCTTTCTGTCAATTAGCTATCTAACTTCTTAACATGCTAAAAGGTTAATCTATTGATTTTTCTTTTGTTCATTGGCTGGTGCTTGTAAGAAAATAAAGTTAAGCAGATTCACGCCAAAACTCAAATAAGTTTGGTTCTTTTATAATATATGTGTAAGAAATTGATATGCGAGTTTTGTGTCGCATTTTAGACTCCATTCTTTTTTATATAGATTTCGTGATGTTTAAGAGTGCCATTTGTCGTTCTAACATGCATTTTAAGTGTATCAATTTACATGGACCACTAGACGGTCAAAACATGAAAATAAACGAAAAACGGGTCAAACTAGATCTAGGCACCGCCTTGGGTAAACCAAAGACCCGTCTAAGTGGGAGATGAAACGAAGAGACACGGAGAAGAAGAGTCCATACCCCACCTGCATTTAAGGCAGGCGGCGCGTGGACTGTGTTCAACGACTATATAAGGAAAGCTCAGACACGTTTTTGAACAACATCGAAACCGACGATCGAGTTTGTGTAAAAGAAGCAAAGTACTTGGAGGCACTAAAAAATATACAAGCAAGGAGTGCAGCTTCAAAACAAGGTGGCATCGAATAGCTACAATGTTTGAATCTTAGACTAATCGTGGGAAGATAGGATTAGTTGCCACCTGAATGTCCACGATCCTTTTGTTGTTTGCTATTTGTATTGAACTGTCGATTCCCTTAATTTATGCAATACATGTTAAATTAAAGCATGTGGCGCTCTATTCAAATTTGTAGTTAGGTTAGTACGAACTTCTCCTAGCCTAGCTATAATTTTTGGTAACTTTGTTTGCCTGCTTTTATACGATTTAGTCAAAATGAAACCAAACCCTCAAAAGTTTGGTTAGAATAGGTAAACAAAAATTACCATAATCTCAATACTACATGCTAGTAACTTCTTGGACGGTCATGTAGACTTAGCTATTCTTTTATCAATTATTTTGACCGAATAAAATATAGTAAAGCCAAAATGGTAAAGATGTCCAGAATAAACTTTAGTATGTCATTAAACACGTGTCGGTGGAAACTGAGACTATTGTGTTAATTGTACATTTTTTTATTAGTTTATGTATATTTTTATGTTTATTTATAGCTATTCATTCATACGTAGCATGGTAAATAAAGCTATTTTTTTCAAATTCACTTTTGTACAAAGTGGTATGAATACATCCTTCGTATGGTTGTTCTTTTGTATGCCGAGGAGATAAAAGTTACCACTGCAACCTCTCAACTCAGAAACCGAAAAGACAGGCCAAACTAATAACAACACCGCGAAGTCTCAAACATCAAGCCATAGTGAGGATGTAAAAGCAGGAGAAAATGCAAACGTTGCGCCAGCTGAACCACTTGAACTAGACTTCGGTGATTATATGCTTCATCTAACAGAGGACTTAACTCACCTATATAGTTCTCCGCTTTAGAAGCCAATTGGTGTTGTTGTATTTTACTAGGTCAAAAATAATTTATATAATCTAGGTAAATTTAGGATCGTCCAAGGAGCTCCGGGCATGCAACACTATAGATTCTATTGATGTTTTCTAACCACACTTTTCTGTTCGGCTGGGTTTTGCAGACAAAGATCGCCGAAGATATGTACGCGTGCTTATGAAAACAATTTATGGGCTAAAACAATCAGTGTGCTTAAGTTTCACACATGTATGTTGACCCTCAGATTAACTAGGAGCAAGTTTAATACTTGCCTTTGTTTGAAGAGACTAAACCCGAGTTGTGCATTTATCTATCACTCTATGATGATGACATTTTAATCAAGATAAAATTAAATGCAAACCTTTGACATGAAAAACTTAAGTTTGACTAACAAAATCCTAGATATTAGTAAAATCAAAGATAGGCAGAATAAGAAAATGTATCTTTTTCAATATGATTACATCAATAAGGCACTTAAAAGGTATACTACAAAGTGTTCTAAGCCTACTGCAGTGTCCTTAGCAGAGCATTTAATTATAACCAAAGGTAATTGTCCTAGGACTAAAACTGATCTAGAAAAGATGTCTGAAGCTCCCTATGAGGCAGCCGTAGGATATGCTATGTACTATATTCTATGTACTAGACCTGATCTGATTTTTGCAATTTCTGTACTTTGTAGATTCATGGCTAGCCCTGGTGATATAGAAAACAACACAGAGGAGGCCGATTGGAGACGATCGGAGCTCTGACGACAGCTGGAACGAGAGGCGGGAGAGATCGGTATTTTGGGAAATTTTCTCAATTGAAAGAATACGCAGTCGAAGCCTTTGTTTTATAGTTTTAGCTAAATACATCTCAACCCTCTAAGTTGACATAAGAACAAATACAAGTTGCCATAATTACACAAGGACCCTGAAGAGAAGACGGTGTCGTCTTCTACTGGACATCAAACACGAACTCGCGCCAGACTGAAATGACATCGCTTTGCTCCTCCTTGGTTGATAATCCTGGCCACTTTGCCGGCTGTTCCACCGCACTTCGCTGGTCCTCGGCTTCAATACTCCCCTCAAGCTGGTGAGTGCAAGAAGTTGGAGACACCAAGCTTGGAGAGAAGATGATGCAGTTGGTCAACTAGAATATGTTTAGTGAATAGATCCGCAGGCTGATCAGATGTCGGAATGTAAGTTTGAACGAGGACTTTGCTACTAACATGATGCCTTACAAAGTGACAATCAATCTCAATGTGTTTCGTTCGCTCATGAAAAACCATTGTTCCTGGCAATGTGGATGGCTGCTTGGTTGTCACAGTGGAGAGAGATAAGCAGTGGAACATAAGCTTTCATGTCGGAAAGGAGGCGAGTCAACTAGAGAATTTCGGAGCATGTTGCTGCCATAGTCCAATACTCAGATTCAGCTAAGGACCTGGAGACAATGACTTGTTTCTTTGTCTTCCAAGATACTAGAGAATCACCAATACATATACAAAAACATGTGGTTGATCTCCTTGTCTTGGGGCAGGCAGCCCAATCAGCATTACAAAAGGTAGTCATGACCAGTGGTGATGATGCTGAGAAGAACATGCCCTGAGAAGATGCCCCTTTGATGTATCTGAGAAGCCTGTGTGCAGCCTTGAGGTGATCAGAAGTGGGCACACTCATGTATTGACTGAGGATGTGCACAGAATGAGCTAGATCAGGCCTAGTAATGGTCAAGTAAATGAGCTTGCCAACAAGTTTTCTGTAAAGCATGGGATCTTTAATAGTAGAAGCAGTTGATAAGCTGAGTTGGTGCTTGATTGGAAGAGGAGTTTTAGCAGGCTTGCAGTCCAACATGTCCTGATCAGTAAGAAGATCCATGGCATATTTTTTTGGTGCAGAAATAAGCCTATAGAATTCATTGCAACTTCTAAGCCAAGAAAGTACTTCAAGGTTCCTAAGTCCTTGGTTTTAAACTTGTCATGTATGAAAGCCTTGATATTGTCAATGAGAACTAGAGAAGTGCCTATGAATAACACATCATCTACATAAACTAATAGGATGATGAAATCAGTACCTTCTTGTAGAGTGAACAAAGAGTAGTCATTCAGGCTTTGTTGAAATCCAAACTCAAGTAATGCTTTAGTGAACTTTGCAAACCATTGGCGAGGTGCCTGTTTCAAGCCATACAAGCTCTTTGTTAACTTGCAAACTTTGCCTGCTTCTCTCTCAGATTTAAAGTACCCAGGTGGTAGTTTCATGTAAACATCTTCATCTAGGGATCCATGTAAAAAGGCATTGTCTACATCAAGCAGAAATATTGGCCAAGACCTTATGACTGCAACAGCTAATAGACATCTCACAGTGGTCATTTTAGCAACTGGGGAAAATGTTTTATTGTAGTCAAGACCCTCAATTCGAGTGAAACCTTTTGCAACCAACCTTGCCTTGTCTATGGTGCCATCAGATTTAAGCTTGATTTTGAATATCCATTTACAGTCTGTAAGAGGTTGATTGGCAGGTAAGTGTGTGATGATCCATGTGCGGTTCATCTCTAGTGCTGATATTTCCTTGTTCAATGCTTCACACCATTGGGGATCCTTGCTGGCTTAAGCATAAGTTTTTGGCTCTTTCAGGTTAGCCACAGCCACTGAGAAGGCTGCATGTCTGGAAGAACAGTGAGAGTTGCTCACTGGACAATGAAAATCACACTCAACTAACTGAACATCACTTGAAGTGGAACTGAGTAACTTCTTCCATTTATTTACTGGAAGATGTCCCATTCTTCTGTGCCAGATAGTAGAGGAAGCAGTCTTGATGGTAGCTGTACAAATGGTTTTGTCAGAGCATCCAACTTCTAAGTGATACAGGCCCTTGACCAGCCTACCAATCCCCAAGTAGGTCTTGTGGGCATGGTCCTGGATCAGACAAGTATCCTTAGTAAACTGAATGATACAATCAGACTGAGCTACCAACTTGTTAACAGATATGAGATTGAACTTGAACTCAGGAACAAAGTATACTTTATGCAACACTATATTATTGCTTAGAGCCACTTTACCAGCAACTTGAACAACACTAGTTTCACCATTTGGTGTAAGGACTGTGCAATTGTGATCAATTTTATGAACTTCATATTTTAGCATCAATATTGCATGCAAAATGATCAGTAACACCACTGTCAATGATCCACTCATCTAACTTATCATTTTGCTTAGAAGAGACTAAACAGATACCTGCCATGGGAGTTATGTTGTTACCTCCATCATTCTCATTTTTCTTTAGTAAGGCTATGAGCTGGCTTATCTGAGTACCACTGAGTTGAGTAACTAGATAATTTTAGTTGCTTTTTGAAGAGCCATACTCATCAGACTCATGAGAAGTATCAACAGACACAGCATTTGCTCCTTTCTCAACATTCAAGTTCCTGTTATTTGTGTTCTTTCCCTTATACAGTTTGTGACCAGGTGGATAGCCATTGAACTTGTAACAGAACTCTTTGGTGTGGCCATTCATCTGACAATGGGTACAGAACAATCTATCTTTAGGTTTTCCTTTAGAGTTTCTCATTTGATTCCTTGAAGAACCATCACCATCTTGATGTCTGCTGTACATGGCTGAATCTTCTGAGTAAGAAGGCTTAGTAACTGTTTGTTGGCTTTCATCATTCAACACCATATCATAGACAACATCTAGATGTGGAAGCTCCCTCAAGACCAGAATATGAGTTCTTATGTGAGAATGGACATCATTTAATCCCACGAGAAACTCAATAACTATGTCCTCTTCTCTTTCCTTTGCTCCAACTCTACAATTTATGCAATCAATGTCCTCATCACAGCCAGTTCTTTTGCTCATAGCATCAAGTTCTTTCCAGTAGTTACTGAATTTTTCAAAGTAGTTACCAACATCCAGATCACCTTGATTAATGTTACTAATTTCCTTCTTGACAAAGAACTTTCTTGACACAATGGAACCAGCATATCTAGTATGTCACACACGCCAAGCACTAGCAGCATCTTTTGCATGTAAAATATGACTAACAACCTTCTTGGATACGGAATTAAGAAGCCAGGTCATGATCACATCATTACAACGTTTCCACTTAGAAATCAGAGTAGGATCAGTTGGTTTAGGATGTTTAGCTAGCACAAAATCAAGCTTCGATCAAACTGATAAAGCAATCTCCATGGACTTTCCCCAAGAAACAAAGTTTTGCCTTCCAACAAGGACTTCGCTGACAATAAAAGAGCTTATGATCTCATTACTGTTGAAGAAGTATGGATCATCAACCAAAACCTCAGGATGTGCCCTAGCCATGAAGAACGAACAAGAAAAACAAAAATGACTGATCAGAATTGCAATCAATCTTCAAAAGAGGCCACAAATCAATGATTCGGCTCTGATACCATATAGAAAACAACACAAAGGAGGCCGATTTGAGACGATCGGAGCTCCGATGACAGCTGGAACGAGAGGCGGGAGAGATTGGTATTTTGGGAAATTTTCTCAATTGAAAGAATACGTAGTCGAAGCCTGCGTTTTATAATTTTAGCTAAAAACAACTCAACCCACTAAGTTGACATAAGAACAAAATCAAGTTTCCATAATTACACAAGGACCCTGAAGAGAAGATGGCGTCGTCTTCAGCTGGACTTCAAACACGAACTCGCGCCAGACTGAAACGACATCACTTTGCTCCTCCTTGGCTGATCATCCTGGCCACTTTGTCGGCTGCTCCACCGCACTCCGCAGGTCCTCAGCTTCAATAGGTGATCCTCACTAGCAAGCCGTTAAGTATCTGCTTACATTAATTTATGGAACTAAGTTGTTTGGCTTGGTTTATGCTACTTATGGATTGAAGTTTGAATTGTTTGGTTATGTGAACTCTGATTATGCTAGTAACAGGGATAATAGAAAGTAAACTGTTGGATTATTCTTTACTTGGTGTGATAATTGTGTATCTTGGAAATCACAACTTCAGCCAGCTGTGGCACTCTCCTTTACAGTGGAAGAGTACATAACTGCTACTGAAGCTGCTAGAAAAGCATTGTGGCTTAAACGTCTATTGCATGAACTGAAACATACTTGTTATATCCTCGTCATTTTTACTGACAACCAAAATGGTTTACACTTATGTCGGGCTCTTGTTTATCATGAAAGAAGCAAGCTGGACTTCATTTTATTACAGATAAAGTTGAGACTATTATTAAAGTGGTTAGAAAATTTTGAGTAGAGATTAGAAATTTTTTTGGTGATGTGAATCGTATAAATTTTTACACTAAGGCTGTACCTGCTAACAAGTTTGAGCTTTCCATGAACTCCATATTATTGAAGAGGTACATACATTGAGGTCCTTGTAAATGGATCAGTGATGGCTATATGGAGCACCTTCTCAAAACCAGCTTTGCAATCAAATTGTTTTGGGTCATTAGCACAAATTGATTAGGAGGGCAATTATTGAGGTATCTAATATAGTTTTAGGTGATGTAAAATGTCTAAAATAGGTTTTAGGTCCATTGAGTGTTAAGTCTTTAATGCTTGAGTTAGCAAATAGGGAAAGCTATAGTAAGAGCATAATAATGCTTCGCTTTTGGTCTCGAGGGAAAAGGGAAGAGTTCGGTTTCAATGGAACGTTGTCATTGGGATGAAGACGAGATCAAGTCTGGATGTACGGTGTCGTTTGGTCGAGCGCACCTTATTTCGTTTTTTCTTGGAAAATCAATGTTTTTATTCCTAGACAACTGAGAGATACAAAGACTTAGATTTCAAAAGTTAGGGTTCATGAGGCAAATAATCGAACGAACGCCGATGAGATAGATCAAGGAGATTTTTGGCGCAAGAACGTCGTCAGAGCTACTTGAAGGGTGTGTCTCGATTTGTGGATATAACAAAGTCAAGACTAGACAGCGGTGGTATTAGTCGGCTTGCGCAGCGAGAGAGCTTGGAGCAGATCTGAGGCAGGTGTGCGAAGAACTGAAGACCTATCGATTGTGGTCTAGGGGCTTGAGAGGGGGCTTACATCCCTCCAATCTCGTCTTGTCCTCCTCAGTACAGTCCACTAGATTTGTTTTGGTGATTTGTTCCGTTTATCGATATGTTTTGTTGAGTTTTTGTATTCAAACTCATTGATTGGATTGTGAATTTTTGGGAAGAATTTCCCTTCCTAAAATCCTTTGGACTAGGAGTCTAGGACAGTTTATGTTGCAGCGAACCAAGTAAAAATTTCCTTGTTAATTGTTCTTGGCCTTGTTAGATATTTGACATTGTTTTAGTGATAGAACTTGAGGGAAATCTGAAAAAACAAAATCTACACATTGACAACACAATTTGTCAACGCCAGTCCTTTAAAAAATGGGTTATTCAATGGGTGGTCATCAATGCAACGTGTTCTTTAATATTCAAATATTCTAAAAATTCATGTGCACACATGACCGAGTGACCGGGTCCAAAGTCTACATACTTTGACGTGTAGCAGAAGGGTAGTGTCATAGGCTCCCTTTCTGTACAACCTAATTTATTTAATCTCTTTATAGGCCTCAACATGAAATTAATTTGAACGCAATGTATGTTCTTTTATTTTTTGTGTTCTCAATAGAATGTACCAAATACCAACTCTATCTTTTCATATAAACAGCTTCCCCGCTCCACTCACTCAATTGGAATACCCGAACCCTCAGTAAGTTAACTCGCTGGTATTCCCGAGCCAAGAGTCTAACAGCTAGGCATTCTTCTAGGTTTGGAAGTTAGGAATCTATAACTAAGAACCAATGCTTCGATCTAAAGACCGATCTAGGAAGATCTGAATCTCAGTTATACGGCCTAAGGGAAGCCCTAGATCCACTAGAAAGGCTAACAAACGACTCTTTCAGCAGCTAAGGATAGCATTGGCATAGAAAGGAGTAACGTGTCTAAAAGGGCTTCTTACTCATATTCTTGTATTGTTCAGTCATTTAGCTAAATGTTCAGTGATATAGCTAAATAGTTACTTTTCACTTCTGTTCATCAACAAAATTTATTCACTGAACATTTTTGCCTTATCACTTCACATTTTGCCTTATCAGTTATCACTGAACATTTTGCTGTTTCAAGGTTTCGGCGTATTTTGGCTAGATGTTCCACATTACTAGACACTGTCTAGTAAACATTTTCAAATTGTCCACGCATTTAGTGAATTTTCAGTAATTTTAACTAAATATTCTGTGATAAAACTAAATGTTTAGTGATAAAGCTAAATGTTCAATGATAACGCTTAATGTGCAGTGAATTGTACATGTATTTTGTGAATATTTAGTGATTTTAACCAAAATGTTCAGTGATAAGGCAAAATATTCAGTGATAAAGTACATCGTTTAGTAAATAAATTTTTTTTGATGAATTGAAGCGAAAAGTAAGAATTTTTAGTGATTTGGTGAGTTTATCTCTTAAAATCATTTTTATATATGCATATTGTCAAATTTTAAGTGATTTGTAGTTTATATAAATAAATAAGGTTAATTTTTATGTGATCTCTACCATCATACAAATTCTATTGATCAATTATTTATTGTCTGGAAGATTGCGAGCTGTCTAATCTTGGCTACGTTGGAGAGGCTTTAACTTACTCTAATAAGCGCAAATACGACAAGGAGGTGAAGGCACGTTTGGATATAGTTGTGGCAAAAGAAGCTTTGGAGGGCTATGTTTAATCAAGCATCGGTGAAGTAAGGTTTTGCCAACACGTCAGACCACGCCCATTTGATATTGTTGCTGAAAGGTGAAAGAAGATCTAGCAACCCTCACATCAAAAGGTTTGAGCCGATGTGGTTAAG
The DNA here is from genome assembly GCA_033675215.1 of Rhodiola kirilowii. Classification (NCBI taxonomy): domain Eukaryota; kingdom Viridiplantae; phylum Streptophyta; class Magnoliopsida; order Saxifragales; family Crassulaceae; genus Rhodiola; species Rhodiola kirilowii. The sequence goes on from CM066199.1 coordinate 23,926,890, forward strand.
GCACGCAGAATTCAAAGATGTAGTGAAGAGATCCTGGTCATCGCAGATAAATAGCAGACTCCTTAGTGAAAAGCTGCAGCAATGTTTGTAAGACCTCTCCAGGTGGAGCTCGGATACCTTTGGCAGTGTTGAAAGAAGGATCAAGGAACCAAAAGAATGCATAACTCAAGTAAGGAAGGAGGCCAGAACTGATGAGACAGCGGAGAGGGAGCCCAGGCTAGTCGAGGAACTTGACGAATGACTTGAGAGGCAAGAGTTGTGGCCGTGGAGGCAACGATCGAGGGCTGAATGGCTTAAACAAGGGGATATGAACACCTCCTACTTCCATGCGAGAGCTTCTACTATATAGTAGAACGCGGAATCATATCGAGCACATAAGAAACCAAGCCGGAGAGCCTTGTGAGTTAGTTCAGTAAATGGAATAAATTATTACTAACTATTTCCATGATATCTTTACCTTTCATGTTGATGCTTCCTGTGAAAGTTGGAGCAAGGAGTTTGAGATGATACCAAAGATATATGGTAACTAAGGAGATGAATGACATGCTAACTGCTCCGTTCACAGAAGGGGAAGTAAGGAGAACCCTAAACTAGATGCATCCAATCAAGGCCCCAGGTTTGGATGAGTTTTCTTCTCTTTTTTACCAAAGTAACTGGTAAGTAGTCGGGAATCAAGTAGTGAAGGAGGTGTTAAACTGTTTAAATCATGGAAGGTTAAATGTTGAGCTGAATGAAATATGTTAGTACTTGTACCTAAAGTGAAAAAAGTATAGAGGGTGGAGGAATTAATGCCCGTAAGTTTGTGCAATGTCGTGATGAAGTTGTTTTCAAAAGCCTTAGCCAATAGACTGAAAATGGTGCTGCCTGAAATGATATCACATAGTCAAAGTGCGTTTATAGGAGGGAAACTATTTACTGATAATATCTTATTGGCCCATGAAATTGTAAGGTCACAATATTTCGTATCAAATACAAAAATAATGTTTTACAAATGATTTATGCTTGAAGCAGAAGTTGTGTTCGTAATCTCAAATGCTCCTCTGATTCTACTGTATTGCTTGCTTCGGTCTACTCAGCTTGATGTGCGCGGATGAAGGCGTAGCGCAACGTGTCTTGCGTAGTGAGGGTCTTGATGACTTGATCTCACGTGCGCAGCGAAGTGAGGGTCGCGAGGACTTGGTCTCACGTGCCTGCGTTGCGGTTGGATGCTCTAGCAGGCGGCGTTGGGACGCTTGGGTAGACAGCCCGTTTCCTTTGAGAGCACTCTTTTCTCTGCTTTCTTCTCCAATTTCAGAATGTTCTTCTTTGTGAAGTGAAATGCTCTATTTATATAGTTCACTAGTGGGCTTGAGATTGGGCCCGTTCTTGGGCTGAGTCTAGCTCATGGACCGGGCTTGTAGCTTTGACCTAAATATCCCTTGTGGGTCAGTCCATTTATACTTTAATAATCTTGATTTGGTCCTTAAACTTTTAGTGTCTACAAATTGCCCCCTCATGATCATGTTGTGCGACACAATTTGAGTGTCTCAGCGCGACGTGATCGTGAGTGATTGACTTGAGAGTCTTGTGGATGTCGAACTTGTCGTAAGAGCTTCCACGTAATTTTTTTTGAGTCACCATGTTGTTCTCCAACTTGACGGTTGACTTGAGATTTTTGTGAATGTCGAACTTGTCGTAAGAGCTTCCACATAAATTTTTTTTTCGTTTGTCATCTGGAAGAAGCCTAAGCATTGGTGACTATTGCTGCCAAATTCATGTCAGATCAATAGTAATTCCAGGATGAACAGTAGCTTCGGGCCATGAATAGTAATTCCGGGGATGAACAGTATTTTGGGCTGTGAACAGTAAATTTCGAACCGTGAACAGTAATTCTGTGCGTGGCGGTTCTGGAATCTTCTAGAATGACTTGCCAACTAAGTTAGCTTGAAGATAAAGCAGAATCGGTTAGATGAGATTAGGAAATCTTTCCTAAATCTACTTGGTTTGATAATCTTTTGGGCATAATCTTTAGGAATCGACTAGCCCTAATCCCCTCTATAAATAGAGCCTCAAGTCGAGAGTTCAAGGCATCCCAAAATCGGTAGCCTCACTCCTCTGATCATCTTCCTGTATTAGTTCCTGATCTCTTCATCAACTAAGATTTCAGACGAAGATTAGCTGTTGTCTTCATCTCAGAGCGTGCTTCAAAAGGTAAACTCAAAAATTAGGTTTTGTCATGCTTCTTCACATTCTCAGTATATACGAGTACCTGTCTTCACCTAAGGGCCCACATACCATATTCTGATTAACAGCCATCACTCTGCGAAATTAGTTTCTTCTCTAATTTTTCAAGGGCGCCTTCTTCACTCTATCAGCTATGCGAGTAGGACCTGTCGTCAAAATAATGTTTTTTTTCTCGAATGAATCTTTGCTGAGAATTTCATTTAAATTGTTGTGATGCTCCACATTCAAATTTACACTTCGTAAGTAGTGTAAGTTCACGGCCTCTGCTTGATTTTTTTTGTTTTGTTTTGTTTTTTTACCACTGCATTGAGCAACGTGACTACATCTTGTCTCACTGATTTTCTTCTCCTTGTTCATGACTAGGCCCTCTTTTACCTACAGTTGCCGACTTTACTGTTCTGACATTGATGCGCTGTTGTTGATGGTGCTTTGGCTCGTCGCTGAGAGACTAAACCGCTATCCTTCTTTGCGTAAGACTGCTATCCATCTGGGGTAGTTTCACACTTTGAATTCATTGTGTCAAGAAAATAAGCTTTTGAGGATTCTGTCACCAAGACTTACGAGTCTAAGGAGATTGGTTTTTAAGTGAGACCGTTTGTGACTCCTCCGATTTCCTGGGAATTCCTTACTTGTCTTAATTTCTTCGACATAGTCGTTTCATTTTGTGACGAACTCATGTTGCGATGTAAGTCTCTACCAAAAGAAGGCAGGCGCAATGGTGCTCTTCTTGGACTCGGAGGCGAAATATTGGCGATGACACCTCCATTCTTCATGCGGCGGTTGATGCGTATGTAAAAAGCGTTGCCACACTCCCTGTAGTCCAGCAGGGTGTTGTTAGCAACTCTGCCCGTCATGCCTGTGAGATTTCTGCGGTTGAGAGCAGTCTATGTTCTGCTCGAGTGACTTACAAGGGTGCTTTTCAAACTAGCAAGAGTTTGGAGAGACATGTAGAAGTAGTGGCGCAGGCAATAGAGGGAGCTGAAGCCAAATTACGAGCTTTGCACGATGAGGCAAAGAGCATAAGACACCGGCAAAGCCGACAAGTGGAAGTAATTGTTGCGGCTGAGTCAAACGTTGGTGCACTTCAACAGCAGTTAGATGAATTGAGAACTTTTCGAGCAAGCTCTGACGACTTGGTGCAGGTGAAGCGTGAGTTGGATCAATGCAGGAAAGCCATCCAGGCAGCCATGCATTAGAACCGTCAGACTACTTTGTTATTTTTTTTGAGACTGCACTTGAATTTTGTTTTTTTTTCAAGCTACCTACGTACTCGCAAAGTCACGTGCGTGACACTTCGCAAGATCAAGTCAATGTAGTTCATTTTTTAGCCGTTCACAGTTTATACTCTTGCGGGCTAGGAGTGTCGATCTGTAGCTTTAGGAGTAGTAGCGCTTTAAGAACTTTCCATTGATTGGTCCGACGCATAATCCTTCTTGATCCACGATCTTGTATGCCCCTGAGGTTGCGTTGACACCAACTTTATCGAAGTAATCCTCCGAAAAGAAGTCTTCTAAGGTAATGGGACTTGGTGGAATCTGCTTCAAATGATCAATAGGCAGTACATGTGAGCTCAGACTCCTCTTGATTCTTTTCTTCCCTTTCACCTGACGTAGTCTCTTCTTGGTCACCTGGTTCTTCTTTCGGCGGACAGGTTCTGGTTGTGGACTGGCTTGCTTCTTTGACCTTCTTCGAGTTACAAGAGTCCATCCTTCATCATCCTCCATGCATTCAACCTCTTTTGTGATCCTATACGTTTCAATTCTTTTTGGGTTATAATCGCATCTCAACTTCTTTGATTCAGCTTCAATAGATGGCTTTGATATCCACACTTTTGTTGGCTCAAGGGTGCCAAATTGGACTTGTTGCATGTACCATTCTTGTGGCTTGCAAAGTGAGTCGCAACTAGTCTTCACGGAGGCGTGGTTTGATTCTATTATCTCATCTGTGTCAAGCTCGATGCGTCCTTCTTTGACTAATCTCATTATAAGCTCCTTGAGAGTGACACAGTTTTCGATACTGTGACTAACCAATCTATGGTAGCGATAGTATTTGGGATCATTCATCCTGTTGACTTCATCTGAGCGTTTTGCTTCTGGTAAGTTGATGATGCCTTTTTCCAACAAGTCATCGAGCATGCCTGATAGATCAGAGTCAGGGAATGGATACTTCTTGGCTTGTAATTCTTTCAGCGTAGGCTTCGTGCGCTTGAAGTCTTTTGAGGTGACTTCTTTCCTCTTCTCCTGCTTTGGTTTTATGATATCTTCACAGGATCGTCGTTGGTGCTAATGGCCATGGCCTCGTCGATGATCGCCTTTGACGAGGATATGCGATTCCTTCCATGTCCTTTCACGGTGATTTCCATTTCGTGTGCGCGTGTGGCTAACTCTTGAAAATTCCTAGGTTTGATACCTTTAAGGATGTATAGCAGATCCCAGTTCATTCCATCGATGCACATTTCTACAGCTGACGTCTCGCTGATGCGATCTTTACATTCAAGGCACAATGAACGCCAGCGGTTGATATAGTCAACCACAGGTTCTTCTTCCCATTGTTTCGTATTCGTTAGTTTACTCATACTGACAACCCTTCTGGTGCTATAGAATCGGTTGAAGAACTCGTCCTCCATTTGACTCCAGCTGTCAATAGACTCTGCCTCCAAGTCAGTGTACCAATCAAAAGTAATGCCCTTTAGAGACCGCACAAATTTTTTGACCAGCAGATCCCCTTCAGTTCCCGCGTTGTTACACGTTTCTACGAAGTGGGCAACATGTTGCTTTGGACTTCGTTTTCCGTCAAACTGTTGGAGTTTGGGGTGCTGATATCCCAGTGGCATGCGCAGACCGTTTATCCTTTTGCTGTATGGTTTGGCACAGCGTGCACCATTAGAAGAATCTCCACCTAGCTGGCTCTTGACCGCGTTGGCTATCTGATGGATGCACAGTCGTTATGTGCAAACGTCAAGAATAAATTTATAATAGTCCGCTACTCGCAACTATACTACTGGGTAGCAAGTGGTAAGTAGGGGTCGAACCCAAGGGAATCAGGGGAATAGATTTTCTTTGAGGGGGTTGTCCAGCGAGAGAGCGTGTTTTAGGTCGGTTGGTTGGTTTTAAAGCTACCAGCTAAGTGATTGATTGATTGATTGGTTGGTTGGTTGGTTTTAGTACTGGAAAGTAAATTGCAATTTATAATTAAAGGAAAGCGTGCGGTTTCAGGGGCCTTGTATTATATCCTGTTTATCATTGACCTTTAGTGACTCTACTAAGTATTCAAACGGTGTATCAAGGCCATTCCAAGCACTCGATTTGCGTACACTGTCTAACCTATTCCAAGGACGTAGAGCACTTATTCTATTTAGACTAATACTCCATTCCCGGTTATATTAGCCTATGTGCATCCATTTGATCAATCATTCCCGATCAACCAAATGGTGTTTAAGATAAGTCAAACTTCTCAGATAAGCTTTGCCATTCCAAGCATCCACTTATCCGTACAAGTTTACGAACCCCGCTGTAGAGTTTTGCCATTCCAAGCATCCACTCTACCTTGGACGTTCTAACCGAATATATGGCACATAGAATAAGTTTTGAATACTAAGGAGAGACGCTAAGTTAATAGTCTAAAACATTTTAAAATACAAGTGCGCCCCTTAGACCGAACTACTAGTTTAGCTACTATTCATCGCGCTAAACATTATAACTAAGGAAATAAAAACAGTTGAATAAATACTAGAAATAATACTTACAACCGTTGAAGCGCCAAGGGAGCTATCCTTTATTTCCAAAGCCAAACAAATATTACAACTTACAAAACTTTAGAGAGATAAGTGAATTTTGATTTTGAGGTGTGTTACAAATGAGGAGGAGGAGCTCCTTTTATAGCAAAAACGGAAGGAAATGGATGGATGAGATGATAGGCATGTGTTTTTGATCCAAGGGAGGAGAAGAGGAGGAAGGAGGAGGAGACATGTGGAGGATCCCAAAAGCCGCCGGTCAAGGGAGGAGGAGCCGCCGGTTGCCGGTGGTGGAAGGGGAGGAGCTCCTCCCTTGGTCACTTCTTCAATAAGTGGCCGGTCACTTTGCCCATGTGTGAGTTTTGTACAGTTTTGTGCAGTCTTTTCACAAAACTGTCAATGTGTTTCTTCCCCGGGCTGTCTTGATTCCTCTCCTGATTCTTCTGATTAATTTGTTATGAGTGATTCAACGTCAGGATCCTTAATATTTCTTCAGTCGGCATATGATCTTGACCTTGGATTGACTCGTAACATCTTTTCTGCTCTAAAAGCTCCTCTTTAATGTGTATTCTCTCTAAGCTCTGAATTACCCTGCAAAAATATTTCTGAACTAACAAGCAAAAGTTAAATAGACAAAATGTCTAAATAAGGGGGTTATACTGTGTTTATGATTCGTATAATTTTGGTCCATCAGATCACCCCACACTTTTAGTTGTTCGTCCCGAACAATGCTATTAAAGGGATGTACTATAAGTTGGCTTTGGAATATGAAAATTAGACTGTGGTACTCGATCTATCCTAATTCATGCATTGCTTACTTATTACCAAATTAAACTGCGTAAATAAATAGAAGAAACTTAATACTTGTACCTCCGTGCTGAGATGCAAATTATATTGGATGTCTCGGGAGATAGCCCTTTTTAGGCTCCTGGACTGCAATCTTGGGATCGTCTCGCACTATATGTTTTTTGGTAGCTTTCTCTAGCACGTGATTCGGTTCGGGTTTCAATGGTTTGAGTACTTTGATTTTCTTTTGGCGAGGGACTGCTTTTGTAGTGAATCGGCCTTTGGCCTTTGATTTGACTTTTTGATTTCTTCACTTTTTGTTCGGTTAAAACCTTCACAATTTTGGGCCTTTGGCCTCTTGCTTTGCTTCATTGATCTTTTCGCCTTTTTGTGGCTGCTAGTCCATTTTCTCAAGCCTTTTTGGGAGGTCCAATCATCGCCCGCAAGCTTATGGAAATACCTCCCCGCTCCTCTCGTTTTTGCCGTTTTGCGCGGGTCAAGGTGAGGGTCGCTCATCTATTTTCTCGGCTACTTTGACTGTCGTTTCGCGCGGGTCAAGATGAGGGTCGCTCATCTATTTTCTCGGCTACTTTGACCGGAGATAGAACGGTCTGATTCCCGTCCTCGCCTTTTGCATAAACACTGCATGGCGGAGATGACTTCAATCTTCATTGAAAACCCGAAGTGCAGCCTCCACTGACTTCGAAAACCATATAGTTTGATCTGATCCTTTGATTGCTTGCCAAGCCTCTCTAGGGCAGTTTATGTCAACTCCACATCCCTAGTTATCTCAGCACAAAGGACAATTGAAAAGTTACATTCTAAGTTTTTAAACAGTTGAATTTTCACAAGGTTAATGCATGAATTATGATTTATCTTTTTCACATTCTTAAGTTCATATTTTCAAAAAGATACTATTACTAAAAAAAGAAAAAACAGCAAGCATGTTATTTATGTACATAGGTGGTTCTCACCCCCCACTTTTGAACGATCAAAAGTCATGCAAGCTTAAAACTAAATTACTGAATTTAAATGATAGAAATTAAAGTGCGGAAAAGTAAGATAGTGTCGGGTTACCTCCCGACCAGTGCACTTGTTTAACGTCGTTGGCTCGACAGTACCTCGTTGTGGATTACTGGTTTGGGTCCCAAGGGTGGCTCAAGTCAAACTTCTGTGTTATCAAGTTGATCTCGTTATGGTAATGTTTGACTCGTTGCCCATTTATCGTGAATTTCCTTCCATCGTCCGGGCTTTCCAACTCAAGCATCCCATGGTTGTATACCTTAGTTATTGTGAAGGGGCCGGTCCATCTAGATTTAAGCTTTCCAGGCATTAACTTCAGTCGTGAGGAGTAGACTAGCACCTGTTGTCCTTCCTCAAATGAGCGGCGGAGGATGAATTTGTCATGATACAACTTGCTCCGTGCTTTGTAGTCCGTTTGCCCATCATAGGCCTCAAGCCGCAACTCTTCAAGCTCACATAGATTACGTTTCCTATCTAGTCCGGCAGCCTTTAAATCCGGGTTGCACTGCTTGAGCGCCCAATAGGCTTTATGTTCTACTTCCACCGGAAGGTGGCATGCCTTCCCATAAACTAGTCGAAAGGGGGAGGTTCCAATTGGTGTCTTGTATGCCGTTCGATACGCCCAAAGAGCTTCGTCTAGCCTCTGACTCCAATCTTTCCTGCCAGGTTTCACCATTTTTTCTAAGATTCCTTTGATTTCACGGTTGGAGATCTCTGCTTGACCATTGGACTGGGGGTGATATGCCGTAGACGTTTGGTGGTGGACATGGTAGCGTTTTAAGGTAGCAGCCATCATGCGGTTGCAAAAATGAGTTCCTTGGTCGCTTATTATGGCCTTGGGTACCCCGTACCTACAAAACAGGTTAGTGCGCAAAAATTCTATGACAGTCTTTGCATCGTCGCACCTCGTGGCTTTGGCTTCTACCCATTTTGACACATAATCTACAGCAACTAGAATATAAGTATAACCGCATGAAACTGGGAATGGTCCCGTGAAATCAAGACCCCAAACGTCGAAGACATCGTTGACTAATATGGGTACTTGAGGCATCTCATTTCTAGTTGACACATTTCCTACTCTTTGACACTTATCGCATTTTCTACACTTTTTATTGGCATCTTTAAATATTCCCGGCCAGAAAAAGCCGCTATCTAGGATTTTTCTAGCGGTTCTCTTAGGCCCAAAGTGTCCTCCGCATTCAAACTCATGGCAAAAGCTAATAACAGAAGCTATTTCATTATCAGGGATGCATCTCCTAAGTATTTGATCTGGTCCTATTTTCCATAAATAAGGATCATCCCATAAGTACTGTTTAGCATCATGTCTAAGTTTCATGCATTGTGCTTTAGTAAAAGGAGGAAATGTACCTCCTACAAGGTAGTTGACGATAGAGGCGTACCAGGGCACCTTGGTTGAGACGGCGTATAGGCGCTCGTCTGGAAATGACTCGGTTATGTGCCCTTCCTCTTCCTTTCGGACAATCCTGCTTAGGTGGTCTGCTACAGTATTCTCGATTCCCTTTTTGTCCCTTATTTCCACATCGAATTCTTGCAGTAGTAATATCCACCAAATAAGCCTTGGCTTAGCCTCCTTCTTCTTCATTAGGTAACGGATGGCAGCATGGTCGGAATAAACTATTACTTTTGCTCCAAGCAAGTAGGGTCTGAATTTTTTCAGAGCGAATACTACTGCAAGGAGTTCCTTTTCGGTGGTGGAGTAGTTCCGTTGGGCAGGATCTAGGGTTCGTGAGGCGTAATAGATCACACCCGCTTTCTTTTCAATTTTTTGGCCGAGAACTGCCCCTACAGCGAAGTCGCTTGCGTCGCACATGATTTCGAATGGTAGTTCCCAATTTGGTGTTTGGATGATGGGTGTGCTAGTGAGGGCTTTCTTTAGATCATCAAAGGCCTTTTTGCATGCGTCGGTGAATTCAAACGGAACTTCTTTTTGCAGAAGAGAGGATAGGGGCAATGCCTTTTTGGAGAAGTCTTTGATGAATCGTCGGTAGAATCCTGCATGGCCAAGGAATGATTGGATGTCTCGGACCGTGGATGGGTATGGTAGAGTCGTGATCAGGTCGATCTTTGCCATGTCTACTTCCATGCCTTCTTTTGAGACGACATGTCCTAAGACTATTCCATGTGTTACCATGAAGTGGCACTTCTCATAATTGAGCACTAAGTTCATGGACACACATCGTGCCAAAACTGTGTTCAAATTGCTTAAGCAAGCGATGAATGTGTCTCCATGGATGGTGAAGTCGTCCATGAAGACTTCAATAAATTCTCCGATCATGTCTGAAAAAATGCTGGTCACAACCCTTTGGAAAGTTCCTGGAGCATTGCACAGGCCGAATGACATTCTTCTGAAGGCGAATGTACCGAATGGGCAGGTAAATGTAGTCTTTTCTTGGTCTTCAGGTGCTATGGGGATCTGGTTATATCCCGAGAACCCATCCAGGAAGCAAAAATATGGTTTGCCTGCCAGTCGGGCCAGCATTTGATCGATGAATGGTAGAGGGAAATGGTCTTTTCTTGTGACGGCGTTCAATTTCCTGTAGTCGATGCACATTCTCCAGCCGTTCTTGATCCTTGTTGTCACCATGTTTCCTTCGGCATCTTCCTCGAGTGTGATCCCGCTCTTCTTTGGTACTACGTGGACAGGACTCACCCATTGACTATCTGAAATGGGGTAGATAACGTCTGCATCTAGTAGCTTTTGTATTTCCTTTTGGACGATCTCCATCATGATTGGGTTGAGTCGTCGTTGAGGCTCTCTTGATGGTTTTGCTCCATCCTCAAGTAGAATACGATGCATACATACAGCCGGGCTGACTCCCCTTAAGTCGGCCAGAGTCCATCCAATAGCCAACTTGTGTTGCTTCAGGACTTTTAATAAACTTTGTTCCTGGCTTGCTTCCAAGCCACTCTTGATGATTACTGGGAGTGTGTCATTATCCCCTAGGAAGGCATACTTCTGATGTCCAGGAAGGGGCTTTAATTCTATTTTGGGGGCTTGCACCACCGAGGGCAGAAAAGTATTCGATTTGAATAATTTTACCTCGTTGACTTCGAATTTTGGTGTAAGAGGCTCCGAGATTGTCAAATGGACCACCGTTTCACGTAAGTCTTCAGTTAATTCGTATGGGCTTATGGCTCCATTGAGTACGGCTTCTAGGGAATCTGTTCTAAGTTCAGGTCGAATTTCTTGGACCAGATCGTCCAAAGTATCGAGCGCGTGTATTTCCTCGAATTCCATAGGGTGCTTCATTGCTCGGAATATGTCAAAGCTGTAGACCTCTCCTTCTAATTCCATTGAAAGCATTCCACTTCCACAATCTATCTTCATTTTTGATGTTTTTAGGAATGGACGGCAAAGAAGAATAGGTGCATGATCAGTAGGTCCGCCATTTTCCATTTTTAAAATGTAGAAGTCTGCTGGAAACACTAACTTGCCTTCTTGAACCAGGACGTCTTCTATTTTGCCCTCGGGTTGTTTGCAGGACCGATCTGCCAGTTGAATAGTGAGACCGGTGGGTTTGAGTGGTCCAATCTTAAGACATGAGTAGATAGAGAATGGGAGAACATTGATTGATGCTTCAAGGTCTAGCATGCAATTCTCGATCCTTATGTTACCAATCGTGCACGGAATGGTGTAAGTTCCTGGATCTCCACATTTAGGGGGGACTTTTCGTTGTATGACGGCCGACACGTTTTTACTCATCAGTTCTTGGTCATGTCCAGCATTCCTTCTCCGGTTGGTGCAGAGTTCCTTTAAAAACTTGGCATACCGAGGAATTTGTTTGATGGCCTCCAAAAGGGGGATGTTGATCTCGACCCTGCTGAACAACTCAAGTACTTCCTTATCCATGACATGTTGTTTTTGTACGCGACCTGGTACCGGAAATGGAAGTGTCGTGCTGATGTTAGGGGTTTTGGTTCTGGGAACCGGGTTAGGCACGTGTTCCTCGGACGTATTCTCTTCTTCTTCGGTTGCGTCCCGCTCTTCCTCAAATGTGTCGTCGTCCTTGTCGGTCTCTTCTGCATCTAGAATTTCGAGAGGCTTGGGCCTTATTTGCTCTTCTCCAGGCGACCTTGGGTCTTCGTCTTTCTTTTGCTCCACAGTTTTGCCGACAATCGTTTTTCCACTCCTAAGAGTTACGGCATTCATATTTTCCTGCGAGCTTTGAATAGTTTGGGACAGGAGTTTGCCGGGCTTACTAGGGAGTGTGGATACTGATGCAGCGAGTTGGGCGATGTGCTTCTTCAAGTATGATAATTCTTCTTTTGTTTCGATTTGGTTTCGATGCATAGTGGTATTCAACTGCTGCACAGTTCCAGTTAATTGCAGCATCATATCCTCAAGTGATTTGTTTGCCCCTTGATAATTGCTTGAGCTTGCATGGTACTGGTTTGGCTCCTCCTGTTGGTATTGACCTGCTGGTGGGGTGTTCTTGTTGTACGGTTGATAGAATGACTGGGCTAGTTGAGGGATAGCTGGTTGTGTCTCCGTCTGAGGATAGCTGTTGTTGTTACGCCAGCCTGGGTTGGATGTTTGACCGTACTGTCTGTTTTGTCCAGCTCTGTCGTTGTTGTTGTTGTATCCTTGATATCCTCCCACTATATTTACTTTCGCCGGTTCTTCTTCTATTAATGTTGGGCATGCGTCAGTTTTGTGGTCTGTAGAACCACAGAACTCGCAGGGTTTTACCAGAACTGGCTGTCTACGTATGATCTCGATCATCATCTCCTTTAACTGTTTCATCTCTTCAGTTATGGAGTTTACTGATGTCTCGGCTTGTGCTACCTTTTTTGATCTAGAGAATTCATCTTGACGAGTAGTCTCTTCTCTAAATCGAGCATTTTCAGCAACGTTGGCGATGAGATTCCTTATGCCACTTAGTGATAGATTCATCATGGATCCTCCCGCTGAGGCATCCAAGAGCATTTTGTCTAAGGGTCTTAATCCATCAATGAGGTACTCGATGACTAATTTCTCGGGCAGTCCAATGGTACAACAGCTTCTTTCTAGGTGATTGAACTTTTCCAGGTAATCGTACATGGTTTCATTGGGACCTTGCTTGATTTCCTGTAGTTGCCTCCTTACTTGCATTGCTCTTCCAGCCGGATAGTATTTGTCTAAGAATTTCTTTTGCATCTGAGCCCATGTTCTGATGCTTCCGGAAGGCAATGAAAGGAACCAGTCGCTTGCCGAGTCTATGAGGGAAAAATAGAACGCCTTTAACTTGAAGTCGTCCATATTCACTCGATTGGGCTTTAGATTCTGGCAAATGCCATGTAGGCGTTGGAGGTGAGTTGTGGCAGATTCTCCTTGAGCTCCTGAGAATTTTGGCAGGCTGTGCGCCACTGATGCGTTGATGGTTATGTTTTCTAATCCAGGGCTCTCATAGATGCACCACGGCTGTGTCTCGAAATTAGGGGCAATTAACTCGCCCATAGTTGGTTCACGGTAGTAGCTATCCCTGTAGTAGTCGTCGAAAGCGGGTTCTCTTCTTGGCATGTATCTAGGTTGAGGTTGTGGTCGTGGGGGATGGATAGGAGGTTGTACTGGACCAGCTGCATTTCGGTCCTCGGGTAATTCTTGGTTTCTTCTGACTGCTTCCCTATCACGAGCTCTTCTGTTTCTGATGAGTTGTTCCGGATCGTCGACGAATGGAAACGGTACCTCATCATTTTGATCGTACAGGTTTATTTCTTCGTCATCCTGGTAGTCATGGTGACTTTCTTCGCGAGACATGGTTGTTTTGAAGCGCGTAACGATTCAAAGAACTTTATCCGATGGCTGATTCCCCGGCAACGGCGCCAATTTTGATGGATGCACAGTCGTTATGTGCAAACGTCAAGAATAAATTTATAATAGTCCGCTACTCGCAACTATACTACTGGGTAGCAAGTGGTAAGTAGGGGTCGAACCCAAGGGAGTCAGTGTGGATTAATTGTTCTTTAATGAAGCTTATGCAGAAATTAAATGCAATTGGGGTTGGGTTTGAGTGTGATTTGAGAACTGAAAGTAAATTACAATAATTGATAATGGACTGTGAGGAAAGTATTCGGTTTTAGGGGCCTTGTATCATATTTGTTTATCATTGACCGCTAATGACCATACCAAGCATTCGAAATCGAGGCTATTCCTAGCACAAGACTTGCAACGTCGTGTAGAACACTTGAAATGATCATGCTAAATGTTCAAAGATGAATCGAGGCTATTCCTAGCACAAGACTTGGAACATCATTTAAAACACTTGTTCTAAGCAAAACTAATTCCTCCTTTCGAAGTATCTTAGCCGTAAGTGCATCCATTTGGTCCCTTTGGTCCAGTTTCCAAATGATTTTTAAGATAAGCCGAACTCCTCGATAAGTTTTGCTTGTTACAGCTTCCACTTATCGAGTATGTTCACGAATTCCCACGGAAGAGCTTTTTGCTTGTCAGGCACTCAACCTTGGAAACTCTGACTTGATATATGGCACATAGAACAAGTATTGAACACAAAGGTATACTAAGAGTAAAGTCTAAAACATTTATAATACAAGCACACCCCTTCAACCGAACTACTAGTTTAGCTACTATTTATCGCGCTAAACATTATAACTAAAGAAATAAAACAGTTGAATAAATACTAAGAATTACTTACAACCGTTGAAGCGCCAAGGGAGCTATCCTTTATTTCCAAAGCGAAGAACAATTTTATTGAAAATGAAGAGAGGAGGGTTAAGCCCTCTCTCTATCTAAAGTGTGTACAAGTATGGGATGTGGGATGATTTACAAATGAGGAGGAGCTCTCATATTTATAGCCAAGGAGGAGGAGGATGGGTGGTGGAGATGGTGGCATGTGGAGGAGCATCCAAGGGTGGAGGAGAAGGGGAGGAGCATGTGGAGGAGGAGCCTCCACATGTCACATTCTCATGGTGGCTCATTTAGCCGCCGGCGGCTTTGGGAGGAGGAGAGGAGGAGGCGCCAAGTGGAGGGAGGAGAGTGGAGGAGCACCCATGTGATGGAGGAGCCGCCCCTTCTAGAAGAGGAGGAGGGGGTGAGTCATCCTTATCCTTATCCTCCAAAAGCCATCGGTTTGACCGGAATTTGACCGGAGCTTCTTGGATTTTGGAGAGTGTATTCTGAATGAAAATGTCATTCTAAGATGATCTCAAGAAGGAACCTAAGCCAAATTTTGGTCGGAACATGGTCTAAATCCCAAATCAGATGAAATTGCCCTTGTTTGGCCTTTACCGGGCTCGGTGCCTTTGCCTTGCATTCTTGTCCATTTTCCGACGGTTCTAGAATATTTGAGTGATTCCAAGTCGGTTCCATGAAGGATGTTAAGGCTGATTTTGAGTGTAGCATGGTCGTGACCTGGAATGACTCGTTCTTCATTTTCCGCTTAAAAACTCCTCCTTAGCATGTATTCTCTCTAAGTGCCAAAATACCCTGTAGAAATAAATCGGGACTAACAAGTAGAAGTTAAATAGACAAACAGTCTAATTTGGTGGGTTTTACTGTGTTTTTGATCCGTATAATTATGGTCCATCACTATCAGCACTTGAAGTTGGTCTTCGTTGCACGCAACACCTCCGTTCCTGTTGGTTTCTACAGGGATCATCTTATTAGCGTCATCATCTTCTGCCGTCAGATTGACTTCCTCAACCTTTCGTTTCCCAAGCCCAACCACCTCTTTCTGGAGCTCTTCAAGAGTCTTGTTCTTCTCCTGGTTGTCTTTCAGGACTAGCTCAAGCATCTCTCTTAGTTCTTGCATCTGCTCCTCCATGGTCTTGGTGCCTATAGTCATGACAGAGGCTATACAGGGTTTGGGTGTCTCGGCTTGTTTTAGCAGAGCCACCTTCGCTTTTGGTGAGGGTGTTCCGTCAGCTTTCACACTTCCCTTGTGTCGTGAGGAGTTGGAGGCAATCACTGCCGTAGCTGCAGCCATGATGGAAGCAACGGTATATGTGCGTTCCCTCCTTGGCACTTGAGAAGCTCGTAAGCTTGGAGCAGCGGCATTGACAGCCATCCTCTAAGTCATCCCTCTTGTGCAGATGTCGTTTGGTTGAGCCATAGTTGCGGCATAAGTCTTCTTGAGGGTTTGTGGACTGGTAGGTTGAGCAAACATCTTAGCTTTAGCGTAGGGATGAGAGGTAGAGATTTTCACGTCGGGTTCACCAAAATTTGTAAGGTCACAATAAGTCGTATCAAATACAAAAATAATGTTTTACAAATGATTTATGCTTGAAGCAGAAGTTGTGTTCGTAATCTCAAATGCTCCTCTGATTCTACTGTATTGCTTGCTTCGGTCTACTCAGCTTGATGTGCACGGATGAAGGCGTAGCGCAACGTGTCTTGCGTAGTGAGGGTCTTGATGACTTGATCTCACGTGCACATCGAAGTGAGGGTCGCGGGGACTTGGTCTCATGTGCCTGTGTTGCGGTTGGATGATCTAGCAGACGGCGTTGGGACGCTTGGGTAGACAACACGTACTTGTCGGTTGCTGGCGGCTGACGTTTCCTTTGAGATCACTCTGGTTCGGTGAGGGTGGACCGCAACTTGTCTTGCGTAGTGAGGGTCTTGATGACTTGATCTCACGTGCGCAGCGAAGTGAGGGTCGCGGGGACTTGGTCTCACGTGCCTGCGTTGCGGTTGGATGCTCTAGCAGACGACGTTGGAATGCTTGGGCAGGCAGCACGTACTTGTCGGTTGCTGGCGGCTGACGTTTCCTTTGAGAGCACTCTGGTGCGGTGAGGGTGGAGCGCAACGTGTCTTGCGTAGTGAGGGTCTTGATGACTTGATCTCACGTGCGCAGCGAAGTGAGGGTCGCGGGGACTTGGTCTCACGTGCCTGCGTTGCGGTTGGATGCTCTAGCAGATGACGTTGGAATGCTTGAGCAGGCAGCACGTACTTATCGGTTGCTGGCGGCTGACGTTTCCTTTGAGAGCACTCTGGTGCGTTGAAGGTGGAGCGCAACATGTCTTGCGTAGTGAGGGTCTTGTTGACTTGATCTCACGTGCGCAGCGAAGTGAGGGTCGCGGGGACTTGGTCTCACGTGCCTGCGTTGCGGTTGGATGCTCTAGCAGGCGGCGTTGGGACGCTTGGGTAGATAGCCCGTTTCCTTTGAGAGCACTCTTCTCTCTGCTTTCTTCTCCAATTTCAGAATGTTCTTCTTTGTGAAGTGAAATGCTCTATTTATAGAGTTCACTAGTGGGCTTGAGATTGGGCCCGTGCTTGGGCTGAGTCTAGCTCATGGACCGGGCTTGTAGATTTGACCTAAATATCCCTTGTGGGCCAGCCCATTTATACTTTAATAATCTTGATTTGGTCCTTAAACTTTTAGTGTCTACAGAAATATCCCATAGCATGAGGTGCAATGATAAGCTAAAAATTGGAGCTATGTTGTTGAAATTATACATGAGCAAGGCGTGCGATAGGATAGAGTGGGATTTGCTGGAGAAGATGATGTTGTCTTTGAGGTTCAGTGCCTGCTGGGTGACGTTGTAATTTTATAGTCTAAAGATATTTATAATTTGACCGGTAAGACAGGTGTCGAACCCAAAGGAGTAAACGTGATTATACGCTAGGTGGATCAAATTTTCTACTCGGCTATTCCTTTAATTCAATTATGGAATGAGTATCAATCAAGAAAACAAGTAATGAAATGGTTTTTAGGGGGTTTTAATTCGATTAAAGAGAGTTTCGAGGGATTACTCCCCTCCTTGGCAATTTCCCAACGATCATGTATACAAGAATTTAATCATTTTAAGGGTTGATGGGTTTAAAACCTAGCTTAGGCTAAAAATAGACAACTATCTTGTAAGTCTAATTCTAGTCAAGCTCTCTTAATTAGAATCTCACCAATTAAAGAATATTGATTCCTTATATAGCACTTATTATCCTTGGAACATCTCCCAAGGTAATAAATGCTATATGCATTAAGTCTTAGTTAACCCCTCACCCATGCATTTACTCTCATAAATGTTGGATGAATTCATTTTTACTATATCCAAACCATCACTAAGCTCTCTCAAGACTTAGATCATAGTTCTAACACAAACATGTCACTTAGGCATTTTATCAAACACTTAGCAACATATCTAAAATGATGAGCATAGTAAAATGAAATCAACTCCATAAATTTGCATTTTAATGTTTATACAATGATCATTGAGTACCAAAGAGGGTAATAACACCCTCAAAACACAAGGGGACTACTCACACATCATGTAAGGCAACATGGTGTGAGTAGGGTTTTTACACAATCTAAAGAGAAGAGAAGAGGAATAGAATATGATGATTAATCCTAGTAAACTCCCTTGATCTTCAATCCTCCTTGATTGGATGATGATGGATGCCCTTGATTTGATCACTTTTCCTTATAAAATCTCCCAAAGAAGCCAAGTGTTTAGGTCAAAAACCCCTCTTTCTATTTATAAGCTCGGCTGAAATCCGGTACAGTAGTAGTCCCAGTCGGTCGACTGGCTGATGCTAGTGTCCCAGTCGATTGACTGGAGGAGAGGAGGATGCCGGTTGAAGTGACTTCTCAGTCGACCGACTGAGGGTTCAGTCGACCGACTCGATTGACAAGCTTGAAGAGCCTCCTGAGGTGATCATCAACTCGACCGACTGGAGGTTCAGTCGACCGACTCGATGGGCGAGGAATTGACGGGCGCTGAAGCTTCTCCTTACTCGACCGACTGGAGGGCCAGTCGATCGACTCGATGGGCGATGTTGAGCGCCTCTCCTGTTTGTGCATTCAGTCGATCGACTGATGCAGGGGAAATTCCCAGTCGACCGACTGGAGCTCTTTTCTGCCCAAAGTTTGCTCAAGTCTCCGATTTTTCCCGAGTTTTCGCATTTGGGTTTTGACACTGAGATATCATGTTTTGTACCTGAAACGTACGAAAAGAGATCAAATGACATCAAATTATCGCCGGAAACGAACTAAAGCTATAGTGAGAAACGGGTATTAATAAGTCGAAAACTCGACTTATCAACACTCCACACTTAAGCTTTGTTCGTCCCGAACAAAGTATGAAAATATGTCAAGGGCATGCAAATGGCGAAATGCTAGTGGTGCTATGTTTTTCGTCTATTTGCCTCACTAGCTTTCACGAGGTCTCGATCATTATTGCTAAGCATGTTATTGAAAAGAAAAATGAAAGGTATGTACAATCTAACTAGCTCCTTTTCGTAGGCGTTACGAATGCATTTAGCGTATGCATTAAGCCTTTAAACCCCTAGGGTACCCTAGTGGACGAGTTATAGTCTCGTGAGAGTTTTCAGAAAAGGGAATACTCACAAATCCCCAAATGCACCTATCCCATGAGAATGAATGCAAGAGTGCTTAACCAAGGCGAGGATTTCTCAAAACCAATCCCTCACCCCAAGCTAGGACTACCATCACAATATCATCAAAAGAACTTTCAAACCATTTGAGTACCCATGAGGTTGTTCATTCAAGGTCATCAATACTAGAGCTATCTATCGTCTCATCCAAAAGTCTACTCATTTTCAAGGCAATACAATAGAAGTGAAGTTTTTAGTTTGCACAAAAATTGTCAATCACTCACCTATGCTAGCTAGGGCTAGTCCATGGGTTTGTGACATGGAACTCATTCCCAAGTTTTAGGCGCTTAAGCCGTAATCCATAAGGGAAGAGGAGTCCGACACTAGAGTTCTCTAATAAACAAGCATAGACCAAATGATAACTCCCGTGCAAACACATGGGTCATCCAAGAGTCATTCCAACTAGCACACAATGCAAATGATGAATCCCGCACAAGTGAAGAATGGAGGAAAACATAGAGTCAAGTTTTAAGTGCTTCTTTTTTCTTTTTGTAACGGCCTTTGGCCTACAAATGCTTTCGAGGGGGAATTTACCTTCCTAACCCCCGGCATTTGTATATTTTGAGATCAAAACTTCTCATGGCTTTTGAGAAAGTTTTTAGTCGGGGCTTTGCCCTGTTTGACCGCAAACACTTTTTTTTTGATTGGGGCCTATTTTTCGCCCTCTTTTGTTTTTGACTCCACACTTAAAACTTGACAATATGTTCAAAAAGTGTATGGAATGTGCGGGAATCAAACATAAGCAATGCACCGTGTTAGAGAACTCAAGTCACCAAGGAGCATTCAAAGGGTCAAAGTTTTTCACGAAGATTTTAAAAGGTGCTTGCTATAACTTGATCCAAGGTATTTCAACGAAAATATTTAGAGAATTGGATAGACGAAAGATAGCAATGATATTGGCTCTCAAGAATACACATTCAATGGACTAGGTCGGTTCTAAGTTCAAGATCCAATAATTGTGGCAAATAGGCTAGATGTAATTTATAGGAATTAAGAATCGATAGTCACAAGCCTATATGGTTAATAACACTCTCATGTAGGGATAAGGTGCAAAAGATGCAAGTGTCCATCTAAAAATGATATGCATGGCATGCAAACATGTGAACTATGCGCATCAAACCACTCCACACTTAATTCAAGCTTAGTCCCTAAGCGCATAGAATGATAAAATAAAGGCAAAGGCGCATAGGAACTCCCCTCGTTTGTAGTGCCGGTAACATAACTCTTGGGAGTGAGAAATACCCTTTGGTTGCTAATGTAGACAAAGAAGGTGAAGTTGGAACATGATAATAATATGTAGATGTATATCATGTAGAGTGAACAACATAAATGGTAAACACCTTCAATATCGTAGGAAAAGGAATATGCAACCAAAGGCAAGTCAAGAGTATAAGTACTCAAAATGGCATACATCATCCAAAATTGCGCAAAAGGCGACTTAACATTCAAGTACATGATTGATGGACCATAATTGTATGAAACATAAATGCAGTTAAACCCACCAAATTAGACTGTTTGTCTATCTAACGTCTACGTGTTAGTCCCGATATATGTTCACAGGGCATTTTAGAGACTGAAGTGAAAACACGCTAAGGAGAGGATTTTATGCTGAAAAGATAACAAGAGTCAATCCAAGGTCAAGATCATATGCCGACTGAAGAAATATCAAGGATCCTGACGTTGAATTGACCATAACAAATTAATCAGAAGAATCAGAAGTGGAGTCAAGACAGACCGGGGAAGAAACACATTGACAGTTTTGTGAAAAGACTGCACAAAACTGTACAAAACTCACATTTGGGCAAGATGACCGGCCACCATTCAAGGAGGTGGGCAAGGGAGGAGCTCCTCCCCCTTGGGTGACCGGCAACCGGCGGCGCCACCTCCTCCACCAAAAGCCGCCGGCCTCCTCCCCTTCCTCCACATGTGGCCATCTCCTCCCTTGATTTCTCCTCCAATCAAAATGCAACACTTGCCACCCATCTCCACCACCCATCTCCTCCCCTTTGGGCTATAAAAGGAGGAGCTCCTCCCCTCATTTAAACACACCTCAATCTCATTTCACTTCTCTCTCTAGAAGTTGTAATATTTGTAACGTTGTAATCTTGGCTTTGGAAATAAAGGATAGCTCCCTTGGCGCTTCAACGGTTGTAAGTAATTCTTAGTATTTATTTATTTAACTGTTGTCTTTAATTCCTTAGTTATAATGTTTAGCGCGATGAATAGTAGCTAAACTTGTAGTTCGTTCTAAGGGGCGCACTTGTATTATAAAATGTTTTAAGACTATTAACTTAGTGTCTAGTCTAAGTATTCAAAACTTAGTCTATGTGCCATATATTAAGTCAGAACGTCCAAGGTAGAGTGGATGCTTGGAATGGCAAAACTCTACAGCGGGGTTCGTAAACTTGTACGGATAAGTGGATGCTTGGAATGGCAAAGCTTATCTGAGAAGTTTGACTCATCTTAAACACCATTTGGTTGATCGGGAATGATTGATCAAATGGATGCACATAGGCTAATATAACCGGGAATGGAGTATTAGTCTAAATAGAATAAGTGTTCTACGTCCTTGGAATAGGCTAGACAGTGTACGCAAATCGAGTGCTTGGAATGGCCTTGATACACCGTTTGAATACTTAGGAGAGTCACTAAAGGTCAATGATAAACAGGATATAATACAAGTCCCCTGAAACCGAACATTTCTCTTTAATTATAAACTGTAATTTACTTTCCAGTATTAAAATCAACCAACCAACCAACCAATCAATCAATCAAAATAGCTGGTAGCTTTAAAAACAACCAACCGACCTTAAACACGCTCCCACGCTGCGTAATCCCCCCGAAGAACAATTATTCCCCTGGTTCCCTTGGGTTCGACCCCTACTTACCAAGTACTACCCAGTAGTATAGTTGCGAGTAGCGGACTATTATAAATTTATTTGCACAATCGCTTTGACGACGAGCGGTTCTGTCAAATTGGCGCCATTGCCGGAGAACTAGTCATCAGATAACTGTTCTTTGAATCGTTACGCGCTTCAAAACAACCATGTCTCGCGAAGAAAGTCACCATGACTACAAGGATGACGAAGAAATAAACATGTACGATCAAAATGATGAGGTACTGTTCCAATTCGTCGACGACCCGGAACAACTCATCAGAAACAGAAGAGCTCGTGATAGGGAAGTAGTCAGAAGAAACCAATAATTACCCGAGGAACGAAATGCAGCTGGTCCAGTACAACCTCCTATCCATCCCCCACGACCACAACCTCAACCTCGATACATGCCAAGAAGAGAACCAGCTTTCGAGGACTACTACGGGGACAACTACTACCGTGAACCAACTATGGGAGAGTTAAATGCCCCTAATTTCGAGACACAGCCGTGGTGCATCTATGAGAGCCCTGCATTAGAAAATATAACCATCAACGCATCAGTGGCACACAGCCTGCCAAAATTCTCAGGATCTCAAGGAGAATCTGCCGCAACTCACCTCCAACGCCTACATGGCATTTGCCAGAATCTAAAGCCCAATCGAGTAAATATGGACGACTTCAAGTTAAAGGCGTTCCATTTTTCCCTCGTAGACTCGGCAAGCGACTGGTTCCTTTCATTGCCTTCCGGAAGCATTAGAACATGGGCTCAGATGCAGAAGAAATTCTTAGACAAATACTATCCGGCTGGAAGAGCAATACAAGTAAGGAAGCAACTGCAGGAAATCAAACAAGGTCCCAATGAAACCATGTACGATTACCTGGAAAAGTTCAGTCACCTAGAAAGGAGCTGCTGTACCCTTGGACTGCCCGAGAAACTCGTCATCGAGTACCTCATTGATGGATTAAGACCATTAGACAAAATGCTCTTGGATGCCTCAGCGGGAGGGTCCATGATGAATCTATCATTAAGTGGCATCAGAAATCTCATCGCCAACGTTGCTGAAAATGCTCGATTAAGAGAAGAGACCACTCGCCAAGATGAATTCTCTCGATCAAAAAGGGTAGCACAAACCGAGGCATCAGTAAACTCCATAACTGAAGACATGAAACAGTTAAAGGAGATGATGACTGAGATCATACGTAGACAGCCAGTTACGGTAAAACCTTGCGAGTTATGTGGTTCTACAGACCACAAAACGGACGCATGCCCAACATTGATAGAAGAAGAACCGGCTGACGTAAATATAGTGGGAGGATATCAAGGATACAATAACAGAGCTGGACAAAATAGACAGTACGGTCAAACATCCAACCCAGGCTGGCGTAACAACAACAGCTATCCTCCAAAGGAGACACAACCGGCTATCCCTCAACTAGCCCAGTCATTCTATCAACCGTTCCACCGACAGTACAACCAGACCGCCCCACCACCAGGTCAATACCAACAGGAGGAGCCAAACCTGTACCATGCAAGCTCAAACAATTCTCGAGGGCCAAACGAATCACTAGAGGACATGATGCTGCAATTAACTAGTACTGTGCAGCAGTTGAATACTACTATGCATCAAAATCAAACCGAAACAAAAAAAGAATTATCAGACTTGAAGGAGTATATCTCCCAACTCGCTGCATCAGTATCCACACTCTCTAGTGAACCCGGCAAACTCCTGTCTCAAACTATTCAAGGCTTGCAGGAAAACATGAATACTGTGACTCTTAGGAGTGGAAAAACGCTTGTCGGCAAACCTGTGGAGCAAATGAAAGACAGAGACCCAAGGTTACCCGGAATAGAGCAAATAAGGCCCGAGCCTCCCGAAATTCTAGATGAAGAAGAGACCGATAAAGATGACAACATATTTGAGGAAGAGCGGGAAGTTACCGAAGAAGAAGAAAATACGTCTGAAGAACACAGGCCTAACCCGGTACCCAGAATCGAAACCCCTAAAATAAGCACGACACTTCCATTTCCAGTGCCGGGTTGCGTGCAAAAACAACATGTCATGGATAAGGAAGTACTTGAGTTGTTCAGCAAGGTCGAAATCAACATTCCCCTTTTAGAAGCCATCAAACAAATTCCTCGGTATGCCAAGTTTTTAAAGGAACTCTGCACCAACCGGAGAAGGAATGCTGGAAACGATCAAGAACTGATGAGTAAAAACGTGTCGGCCGTCATACAACGAAAAGTTCCTCCCAAATGTGGAGATCCAGGAACTTACACCATTCCATGCACAATTGGTAACATAAGGATCGAGAATTGCATGCTAGACCTTGGAGCATCAATCAATGTCCTCCCATTCTCTATCTACTCATGTCTTAAGATTGGACCACTCAAACCCACCGGTCTCACTATTCAACTAGCGGATCGGTCCTGCAAACAACCCGAGGGCAAAATAGAAGACGTCCTGGTTCAAGTAGGCAAGTTAGTGTTTCCAGCAGACTTCTACGTTTTAAAGATGGAAAATGGCGGACCTACTAATCATGCACCTATTCTTCTTGGCCGACCATTCCTCAAAACATCAAAACTGAAGATAGATTGTGGAAGTAGAATGCTTTCAATGGAAGTAGAAGGAGAGGTCTACAGCTTTGACATATTCCGAGCAATGAAGCACCCTATGGAATTCGAGGAAATACACGCGCTCGATACTTTGGACGACCTGGTCCAAGAAATTCGACCAGAACTTAGAACAGATCCCTTGGAAGCCGTACTCAATGGAGCCATAAGCCCATAAAAATTAACCGAAGACTTGCACGAAACAGTGGCCCACTTAACGATCTCAGAACCTCTCACACCATAATTTGAAGTCAACGAGGTAAAACTATTCAAATCGAATACTTTTCTTCCCTCGGTGGTGCAAGCCCCCAAAATAGAATTAAAGCCCCTTCCTGGACATCTGAAGTACGCCTTCCTGGGGGATAATGACACACTCCCAGTAATCATCAAGAGTGGCTTGGAAACAAGCCAGGAACAAAGTTTGATAAAAGTCCTGAAGCAACACAAGTTGGCCATTGGATGGACTCTGGCCGACTTAAGGGGAGTCAGCCCGGCTGTGTGCATGCACCGTATTCTACTTGAGGATGGAGCAAAGCCATCAAGAGAGCCCCAACGACGGCTCAACCCAATCATGATGGAGATCGTCCAAAAGGAAATACAAAAGCTTCTAGATGCAGACGTTATCTATCCCATATCAAATAGTCAATGGGTGAGTCCTGTTGACGTAGTACCAAAGAAAAGTGGAATCACAGTCAAGGAAGATGCTGAAGGAAACATGGTCACAACACGGGTAAAGAATGGGTGGCGCATGTGCATTGATTATCGAAAGCTGAACGCGGTAACTCGAAAGGATCACTTCCCGCTCCCATTCATTGATCAAATGCTAGACAGATTGGCAGGAAAACCATATTTTTGCTTCCTGGACGGGTTCTCAGGATACAACCAGATCCCCATAGCACCTGAGGACCAAGAGAAGACTACATTCACCTGCCCATTCGGTACATTTGCCTTCAGAAGAATGTCATTCGGCCTGTGCAATGCTCCTGGAACTTTCCAAAGGGTTGTAACTAGCATCTTTTCAGACATGATCGGAGAATTCATCGAAGTCTTCATGGACGACTTCACCATCCATGGAGACACATTCGATGCATGCTTGAGCAATTTGAACACAGTTTTGGAACGATGTGTATCCATGAACTTAGTGCTCAATTATGAAAAATGCCACTTCATGGAAACACACGGAATAGTCTTAGGACATGTTGTCTCACAAAAAGGCATGGAAGTGGACAAAGCAAAGATCGACCTGATCACGACTCTACCATACTCATCCACGGTCCGAGACATCCAATCATTCCTTGGCCATGCGGGATTCTACCGACGCTTCATCAAGGACTTCTCTAAAAAGGCATTACCCCTGTCCACTCTTCTACAAAAAGAAGTTCCGTTCAAATTCACCGACGCATGCAAAAAGGCCTTTGATGATCTAAAGAAAGCCCTCACTAGCACACCCATCATCCAAACACCGAATTGGGAGCTACCGTTCGAAATCATGTGCAACGCAAGCGATTTCGCTGTGGGGGCAGTTATCGGCCAAAAGATTGAAAAGAAAGCTGGTGTGATCTATTATGCCTCACGAACCCTAGATCCTGCCCAACGGAATTACTCAACCACTGAAAAGAACTCCTTGCAGTAGTATTCGCTCTGGAAAAATTCAGACCCTACTTACTTGGAGCAAAAGTAATAGTTTATTCAGACCATGCTGCCATCCGATACCTAATGAAGAAGAAGGAGGCCAAGCCAAGACTCATTCGGTGGATATTACTGCTGCAAGAATTCGATGTGGAAATAAGGGACAAAAAAGGGATCGAGAATACTGTGGCAGATCACCTAAGCAGGATTGTCCGAAAAGAAGAAGAAGGGCACATAACCGAGTCATTCCCAGACGAACACCTATACTCTGTCTCAACCAAAGTACCATGGTATGCCCCAATCGTCAACTACCTTGTAGGAGGTACATTTCCTCCTTCTTTCACTAAAGCACAATGCATGAAACTTAGACATAATGCTAAGCAATACTTATGGGATGATCCTTATTTATGGAAAATAGGAGCAGATCAAATACTTAGGAGATGCATCCCTGATAATGAAATAGCTTCTGTTATTAGCTTTTGTCATGAGTTTGCATGTGGAGGACACTTCGGGCCTAGGAGAACCGCTAGAAAAATCTTAGATAGCGGCTTTTTCTGGCCTAATGTATTTAAGGATGCCTATAAAAAGTGTAGAAAATGCGATAGGTGTCAAAGAGTAGAAAACGTGACAGCTAGAAATGAGATGCCTCAAGTACCTATATTAGTCAACGATGTTTTCGACGTTTGGGGTCTTGATTTCATGGGACCATTCCCAGTTTCATGCGGTTATACTTATATTCTAGTTGCTGTAGATTATGTGTCAAAATGGGTAGAAGCTAAGGCCACAAGGTGCGACGATGCAAAAACTGTCATAGATTTTTTGCGCACTAACCTATTTTATAGGTACGGGGTACCCAAGGCCATAATCAGCGACCAAGGAACTCATTTCTGCAACCGCATGATGACAGCCACCTTAAAGCGCTACCATGTCCTCCACCAAACATCCACGGCATATCACCCCCAAACCAATGGTCAAGCGGAGATCTCCAACCGCGAAATCAAAGGAATTCTCGAAAAAATAGTGAAACCGGGCAGAAAAGATTGGAGTCAGAGGCTAGACGAAGCTCTTTGGGCGTATCGAACTGCATACAAGACGCCGATTGGTACCTCCCCCTTTCGACTAGTTTATGGGAAGGCATGCCATCTTCCGGTGGAATTAGAACATAAAGCCTATTGGGCGCTCAAACAGTGCAATCCAGATTTAAGAGCCGCAGGATTAGATAGGAAACTTAAGCTATGCGAACTTGAGGAGTTCGGCTTGAGGCATATGAAGGGCAAACAGACTACAAAGCACGAACCAAGTTGTATCATGACAAATTCATCCTCCGCCGCTCATTTGAGGAGGGACAACAGGTGCTAGTCTACTCCTCACGACTAAAGTTGATGCCCGGAAAGGTTAAATCTAGATGGACCGGCCCATTCACAATAACTAAGGTATATAACCATGGGATGCTTGAGTTAGAAAGCCCGGACGATGGAAGAAAATTCACAGTAAATGGGCAGCGAGTCAAACATTACCATAGCGAGATCAACTCGGTAACACAAAAGTTTGACCTCAGCCACCCATGGGACCCAAACCAATGAACCACAAACGAGGTATCGTCGAGCCAATGACGTTAAACAAGTGTACTGGTCGGGAGGTAACCCGACACTATCTTACTTTTCCGCACTTTAATTTCTGTCATTTAAATTCAGTATTTAGTTTTAAGCTTGCATGACTTTTGAACTAAGGCACGCCTTCGTTCAAAAGTGTGGGGTGAGATCCACCTCTGTACATAAATAACATGCGGCTGTTTTTCTTTTTTAATAAGTACCTTTTTGAAAATATGAACTTAAGAATGTGAAAAAGATAAATCGTAATTCATGCATTAACCTTGTGAAAATTCAACTGTTTAAAAACTTAGAATGTAACTTTCCATTTGTCCTTTGTGCTGAGATAACTAGGGATGTGGAGTTGATATAAACTGCCCTAGAGAGGCTTGGCAAGCAATCAAAGGATCAGATCAAACTATATGGTTTTCGAAGTCAGTGGAGGCTGCACTTCGGGTTTTCAATGAATAATTGAAGTCAACTCCGCCAAAAAGCATCTATGCAAAGGTGAGGACGGGAATCAGACCGTCCTCTCTCTAGTCAAAATAGCCGAGAAAATAGATGAGCGACCCTCATCTTGACCCGCGCAAAACGACAAAGACAAGAGGAGCGGGGAGGTATTTCCATAGGCTTGCGGGCGATGATTGGACCTCCCAAAAAGGCTTGAGAAAATGGACTAGCAGTCACAAAAAGGCGAAAAGCTCAATGAAGCAAATCAAGAGGCCAAAGGCCCAAAATTGTGAAGGTTTTAACCGAGCAAAAGTGAAGCACTCAAAAAGTCAAATCAAAGGCCAAAGGCCGATTCACTACAACAAAAAAGCAGTCCCTCGCCAAAGAAGAAAATCAAAAAGGCTCAACTCACTGAAACCCGAATCGAATCATGTGCTAGAGAAAGCTACAAGAAAACCATATAGTAAGAGACGATCCCAAGATTGCAGTCCAGGAGCCTAAAAAGGGGCTATCTCCCGAGACATCCAATATAACTTGCATATCAGCACGGAGGTACAAGTATTAAGTTTCTTCTATTTATTTACGCAGTTTAATTTGGTAATAAGTAAGCAATGCATGAATTAGGATAGATCGAGTACCACAGTCTAATTTTCATATTCCAAAGCCTAACTTAGAACTTACGCCCTTTAATAGCATTGTTCGGGACGAACAACTAAAAGTGTGGGGTAATCTGATGGACCATAATTGTATGAAACATAAATGCAGTTAAACCCACCAAATTAGACTGTTTGTCTATCTAACGTCTACGTGTTAGTCCCGATATTTGTTCACAGGGCATTTTAGAGACTGAAGTGAAAACACGCTAAGGAGAGGATTTTATGCTGAAAAGATAACAAGAGTCAATCCAAGGTCAAGATCATATGCCGACTGAAGAAATATCAAGGATCCTGACGTTGAATTGACCATAACAAATTAATCAGAAGAATCAGGAGTGGAGTCAAGACAGACCGGGGAAGAAACACATTGACAGTTTTGTGAAAAGACTGCACAAAACTGTACAAAACTCACATTTGGGCAAGATGACCGGCCACCATTCAAGGAGGTGGGCAAGGGAGGAGCTCCTCCCCCTTGGGTGACCGGCAACCAGCGGCGCCACCTCCTCCACCAAAAGCCGCCGGCCTCCTCCCCTTCCTCCACATGTGGCCATCTCCTCCCTTGATTTCTCCTCCAATCAAAATGCAACACTTGCCACCCATCTCCACCACCCATCTCCTCCCCTTTGGGCTATAAAAGGAGGAGCTCCTCCCCTCATTTAAACACACCTCAATCTCATTTCACTTCTCTCTCTAGAAGTTGTAATATTTGTAACGTTGTAATCTTGGCTTTGGAAATAAAGGATAGCTCCCTTGGCGCTTCAACGGTTGTAAGTAATTCTTAGTATTTATTTATTTAACTGTTGTCTTTAATTCCTTAGTTATAATGTTTAGCGTGATGAATAGTAGCTAAACTTGTAGTTCGGTCTAAGGGGCGCACTTGTATTATAAAATGTTTTAAGACTATTAACTTAGTGTCTAGTCTAAGTATTCAAAACTTATTCTATGTGCCATATATTAAGTCAGAACGTCCAAGGTAGAGTGGATGCTTGGAATGGCAAAACTCTACAGCGGGGTTCGTAAACTTGTACGGATAAGTGGATGCTTGGAATGGCAAAGCTTATCTGAGAAGTTTGACTCATCTTAAACACCATTTGGTTGATCGGGAATGATTGATCAAATGGATGCACATAGGCTAATATAACCGGGAATGGAGTATTAGTCTAAATAGAATAAGTGTTCTACGTCCTTGGAATAGGCTAGACAGTGTACGCAAATCGAGTGCTTGGAATGGCCTTGATACACCGTTTGAATACTTAGGAGAGTCACTAAAGGTCAATGATAAACAGGATATAATACAAGTCCCCTGAAACCGAACATTTCTCTTTAATTATAAACTGTAATTTACTTTCCAGTATTAAAATCAACCAACCAACCAATCAATCAATCAAAATAGCTGGTAGCTTTAAAACCAACCAACCGACCTTAAACACGCTCCCACGCTGCGTAATCCCCCCGAAGAACAGTTATTCCCCTGGTTCCCTTGGGTTTGACCCCTACTTACCAAGTACTACCCAGTAGTATAGTTGCGAGTAGCGGACTATTATAAATTTATTTGCACAATCGCTTTGACGACGAGCGGTTCTGTCAATGATCCAAGCAATAAAGCATCACAGAATAGACTAAAGTAAGAACAAATGCGATACAAGCTCAAGATGTAGCCTCATCGCCTCCGGGACTGATCTGTCCTACAGAATCTCCAACACCTTCCTCATTCGGTATCATGGCACCAGTGAGTAGTGGACTCTCCTCCCGAATAGAGCTAAACCGCTCTATCGTGCCTTTAGCAAGTGGTGTGCCCGCCTCCCCTACTCTGGAAGATAGCGTGGTAGGCAAAGGGGAGGCGCCACGAGGGATAGAGAACTCTGGGTCAACTGTGGGAGCCACTGGGCCACTGGGATCTCTGACCATGGACAATACTGTGGATCGGAGCCACTCCCACTCCTGGCGAGCTCTCGCGTCCGACTCTCTAACAAAGTCCTCTAGGCGAGCCAAGCCACTCCTCAAGTCTGCGACATCGGAGGAAATCCGCTGCCTCCACTCGGTCGTATCATCTGTAGCACAGGGAGCACTCTCAACAGCCGGCTCCTTAATGTGTGGCTCCTCAATGTGTGGCTCCTCAATGTGTGGCTCCATGACGGACGCACAGTCGTCGTGTGCAAACGTCAAGAATAAATTTATAAGTCCGCTACTCGTGACTTTACTACTGGGTAGCAAGTGGTAAGTAGGGGTCGAACCCAAGGGAATTAGGGGGATACATTTTTCTTTAAGGGATTTGTACAGCGAGGGAGCGTGTTTTAAGGTTGATTGAGATTTTAGCGGTTATGACTAAGTGACTTTTTTGGTTGTTTTTGGTTTTGAGTGCGGAAAAGTAAATTACAGAAAAATAAATACTGAAAAGTAAAAAGAAATACTTACAGTGGGTGATGCGTGATTTGCGAGTCCTCCGGAAGGTGAGTGCAGTTGATTAAGGCAGTTATACTAGAAAAGTAAATACAAGGGGGTTTTGTAATTCAAGGGAAGCATTCGGTTTCGGGGGCATTGCATCATAGCCTGTTTTATCATTTTAGTAATCCTTCTAAGTATTCAAACGTGCATCAAGGCCATTTCAAGCGCTCGATTTGCCACACTGTCTAGTCTTTTGCAAAAGTGTTCGAAAGTGAATTAAGGCCATTTCAAGCACTCGACTTGCAACACTGTCTAATCTTTTGCAAAAAACGTAGAGCCCTTGTTCTACTCAGACTAGCACCCCATTTCAAGGTATACTAGCCTATGTGCATCCATTTGGATTGTCTTTTCCGATTTATCCAAATGGTGTTTGAGAGAGATCGAACTCCTCAGATAAGCTTTGCCATTTCAAGCATCCACTTACCCGAGTATGTTCACGAACTTCCACGGAAGAGCTTTGCCATTTCAAGCATCCACTCAACCTTGGAAATTCTGATCTAATATATGGCACATAGAACAAGTTTTGAATACAGAGAAAAAACACTAAAATAGTCTAAAACATTTTATAATACAAGTACGCCCCTTCAACCGAATAAAGAGTTTAGCTACGATTATCCATGGAAGAGGATATCATAGCTAAATACTCGGGGGTTTTTGAAAGACAGTAAGTAAAGGGGAATACTCAAGAACCAATAGGAGTATTCCCAAATCCTACTTGAATACTCAATAACCAACAGGAGTATTCTCTAAAACTGTTATAATACTCAAGAACCAACAGGAGTATTATTTCAAACTGTTATAATACTCAAGAACCAACAGGAGTATTATTTCAAAACCAAACTTACAAATGTACCAAACTTAGAGAGAGAAGTGTATGATGATTTTGTGGATTGTGGATGATTTTTGCAAGTGAGTTTGGCTTGTATTTATAGCCAAAATGAAGGGAAATGGAGGGCTAAGATGGCTTTCATCCAAGGGAGGAGGAGGAGGAGATGAAGATGTGGAGGAGAGGCCAACACATGGCAAGCTCTCCATGGAGAGCTCAAAGCCGCCGGTTGCCATGGAAGGAGAGGGGAAGAGCCGCCGGTTGGAGGTCATGGGAGGAGGGGAGCTTCCTCCTTTGGTCACCTCCTCCAAAAGCCACCGGTCACATGGGGAAAAAGGATGAATTTTGTGAGGTTTTGTGACGTTTTCACAAAACTATCAGTCCAATTTCACTCCGGTCTGATTTTGGTTGTTCCTCGGTTGGATTTGTTTTGAGTGATTCCATGTCAGGATCTTGAGATTTCTGCATTCAGCGTCTGATCGTGACCTTGGACTGACTCGTAATATCTTTTTAGCGTAAAATCCTCTCCTTAGCTTGTTTTCTCTCTTGAGTCCGAAATACCCTGTAGATATATATCGGAACTAACAAGCAAAAGTTAAATAGACCAACAGTCTAATTTAGTGGGTTTTACTGTGTTTTTGATTCGTATAATTATGGTCCATCAGATCACCCCACACTTTTAGTTGTTCGTCCCGAACAATGCTATTAAAGGGCGGCACATTAAGTTTGGTTTTAAAATATGAAAGTTAGACTGTGGGACTCGATTTATCCTAATTCATGCATTGCTTACTTATTACCAAATTGAACTGTGTAAATAAATAGAAGAAACTTGATACTTGTACCTCCGTGCTGAGATGCAAATTATTCTGGATGTTTCGGGAGATAACCCTTTTTAGGCTCCTGGACTGCATTCTCGGGATCGTCTCGCACTATATGGTTTCCTTGTAGCTTTCTCTAGCACGTGATTCGGTTCGGGTTTCAATGGTTTGGTCTTTGATCTTCTTTTGGCGAGGGACAGCTTTTTGTAGTGAATCGGCCTTTGGCCTCTGTTTTGACTCTTTGAGTACTTCACTTTTTGTTCGGTTAAAACCTTCACAATTTTGGGCCTTTGGCCTCTTGATTTTCTTCTTTGAGCTTTTTGCGTCTTTGTGACTTGCTAGTCCATTTTCTCAAGCCTTTTTTGGGAGGTCCAATCATCGCCCCCAAGCCTATGGAAATACCTCCCCTCTCCTCTCATCCTTGCCGTTTCGCGCGGGTCAAGATGAGGGTCGCTCATCTATTTTCTCGGCTACTTTGACTAGAGAGAGGACGGTCTGATTCCCGTCCTCGCCTTTTTTTTCTTTTTGCATAAACACTGCATGGCGGAGATGACTTCAATCTTCACTGAAACCCGAAGTGCAGCCTCCACTGACTTTGAAAACCATATAGTTTGATTCGATCCTTCGAGTGCTTGCCAAGCCTCTCTAGGGCAGTTTATGTCAACTCCACATCCCTAGTTTATCTCAGCACAAAGGGACAAATGAGAAGTTACATTCTAAGTTTTTAAACAGTTGAATTTTCACAAGGTTAAAGCATGAATTATGATCTATCTTTTTCACATTCTTAAGTTCATATTTTCAAAAAGATAATATTTAAAAAAAAAGAAAAACATGTTATGTACACAGGTGGTTCTCACCCCACACTTTTGAACGAAGGCGTGCCTTTCAGCACAACTTAGTTCAAAAGCCATGCAAGCAGATATTGTACGAGAAGGAAATGACATTAAGGAAAAGGGAAGAACAGAACTCCCTTTAAAGTGTCGAGTGAACGACATGGCATGAGGCTTTATAATCAAAGGAGTTCGGCTGGGGCCTTGAACTCTCAGCGCAGGCCCGGTTGGCTTAATGTTGCACCCAAGTCCGATTCCTGAATAGTCATTTCTTCTATTCACCAAGTGGGTGAGAGCGACTTATTGGACAAAAAACTAAAATGACAGAAAATAAATGACAGAAAGTAAGATAGGTGTCGGATTACCTCCCGACCAGTGCCTTTGTTTAACGTCGTTGGCTCGACAGTACCTCATTCCTGGATCACTGGTTTGGATCCCATGGGTGGCTCAGGTCGTATTTTGCCACCGTTCCTGTGTTGATTTTTGCCTTGACTCTTCCTGATTTCTTGCTTTGGTTAGAACTCCATGGTTTTGGTGTTTTTTCTTTCCATTGTTTCTGAGAAGGCGGGGGACCTTTGACCATAGCTGTTGGTCCTGTTACTCTTTCGGTCTCCCTTGGCAGGTCAGAATTCTGTGTACCGCAATCTGGAATAGGCATAATGTCTGGTGGTTTCTTTGTATCTGTGCGGCTATTATCAATGGAGAAATTTGCAATTTTGCCACCGAACTTAAGCGATAACGAGCCCTTTCCCACATCGATCCTTGCTTTAGTAGCGTAGAGGAATGGTCGTCCCAATATTATTGTTGGAGGGTCGTCTTCGCTGGTCTCTCCCGTTTGTATTACATAAAAGTCTGCAGCAATGACGAGCTCTCCCACATGGAGTATTACATCTTCTAGTACTCCAACCGGACGGATGCACGATTTATCTCCTAGCTCAATATTTGACCTGGGTGGTTTTAATGGACCAAGTCCTAATAAGTAATATAAGGAGGAGGGCATGGCGTTGACAGCAGCTCCAAGATCGACTAAGCACTTATGAATCTGTGCTTCACCAATACTGCAGGTGACTGTGAAGGCCCCTGGGTCTTTGTCTCTTTCCGGTTGTGGCTCGTGATCTGAAGTGAGGGCTCTTTCTATTGTCGGGCCATTCTGCCCGTTCCTTGACTTAGGATTTGTATAATCGGATCCCTTAATATTTTGCTTCGAAGCATAAATATTAGTTGGGGAGTCCCACCTTAAATTGTTACTGTCATCTTATCCAGATGCTGGTATGTCAGAGTGTATGATCGGTGGTGGTGTTATACAAACGGTGAATGCGTACCGTCCATTGTCAGCATGCTTAACCCATGTTTTGCCATCATTGGGTCGGTCTTCCTCTTGGTTCCAATCAGGACGACGCCTCCGGGTGAAGTGCTTGTTTGTAAGTTTGTAAGTTGGGGATCGTGCTACTTCTCCCAGTGTCGCCTTCACGTTTGACCTCTTTATCATGCTAAGATTCGCTTTTGGGTTTTGGATGGTTTGTGAAGGGAGTTTGCCAGGTTCATTAGTGATTGTTGACATTGCCGTGGCGAGCTGGGACATTTGTTTGGTTAGTTCTGAAATTGCCCCGTCAGTTTTTGCCTGGTATTGGTGTAGCGAAGTACCCAATTGATTAATGTTTCCTGCGAGCTCCTTCATCGTGTCATCGAGCGACTTGCTTGGTTCTTACTGATTGTTCGGGCCGGTTTGGTATTGATTTGGTCCTCTTTGCTGATATTGTCCTGCCGATGGAGCGTTCTGGTTATACTGTCGGTGGGGGGGTTGGTAGTATGACTGAGCTAGTTGAGGGACAGCTGGTTGTGCTTCCTTCTAAAGATAGTTGTTGTTACGTCAGTTCGGGTTGGTTGCGTTGCTTGACCATACTGTCGGTTTTGTCCAGCTCTGTCGTTGCTGTTGTTGTTGTATCCTTGGTATCCTCCCACTGCATTCACTTCTGCCGGTTCCTCTTCTATTAATGTCGGACATGCGTCAGTTTTGTGGTCTGTAGAGCCACCAAATTTTCAAGGCTTAACTGGAACTGGTTGTCTTCGTAGGAACTGAATCATCATCTCCTTCAATTGTTTCATCTCTTCTGGCATGGAGTTCATTGGTGTTTCAGCTTTTGCCACATTCCTTGTTCGGGAAAATTCTTCCTGACGAGTCGTCTCTTCTCTAAATCGGGCGTTTTAAGCAACGTCGGTGATGAGATTCCTTATGCCACTTAATGACAGATTCATCATTGATCCTCCAGCTGAGGCATCCAGAAGCATTTTGTCTAAGGGTCTTAATCCATCAATGAGATACTCGACTGCGAGTTTCTCAGGCAGTTCAAGGGTACAGCAGCTTCTCTCCAGGCGGTTGAACTTTTACAGGTAATCGTACATGGTTTCGTGGGGTCCTTGCTTGATGTCTTGTAGTTGCCTCCGTACTTGCATCGCCCATCCTGCCGGGTAATATTTGTCCAGGAATTTCTTTTGCAACTGATCCCATGTTCTGATGCTATCGGAAGGCAATGAAAGGAACCAGTCGTTTGCCGCGTCGATGAGGGAAAAATAGAACGCCTTCAACTTGAAGTCGTCCACGTTCACGCCATTTGGTTTTAAGTTCTGGCAAATACCATGTAAGCGCTGGAGATGAGTCATTGCTGATTCTCCACGTGTTCCTGAGAATTTCGGTAAGTGGTGGACCACTGAAGTGTATATGATGACATTTTCCAAATCAGGGTCTTCGTGAATGCACCATGGCTGGTGTCTGAAATACGGTGCTGAGAGTTCTCCCATAGTAGGGTCGCGGTAATTGTTGTTATCCCCGAAGTAGTTATCAAAAGCGGGTTCTCGTCTCGGCACTTGTCGAGGTTGAGGGGGTGGTGGATATCTAGGGGGTTGTACTGGACCAGCTGCATTTCGGTCCTCGGGTGGTTCTTGGTTTCTTCTGATTGCCTCCCTATCACGAGCTCTTCTGTTTCTGATGAGTTGTTCCAGATCGTCCACAAATGGAAGTGGCACCTCATCATTTCGATCGTACATGTTTATCTCGTCATCATCCTGATAGTCATGGTGGCTTCCTTCGCGAGACATGGTTGTTTTGAAGCACGTATTGATTCAAAGAACTTATCCGACGGCTAATTCCCCGGCAACGGCGCCAATTTTGACGGACGCACAGTCGTCGTGTGCAAACGTCAAGAATAAATTTATAAGTCCGCTACTCGCGACTTTACTACTGGGTAGCAAGTGGTAAGTAGGGGTCCAACCCAAGGGAATTAGGGGGATACGTTGTTCTTTAAGGGATTTGTACAGCGAGGGAGCGTGTTTTAAGGTTGATTGAGATTTTAGCGGTTATGACTAAGTGACTTTTTTGGTTGTTTTTGGTTTTGAGTGCGGAAAAGTAAATTACAGAAAAATAAATACTGAAAAGTAAAAAGAAATACTTACAGTGGGTGATGCGTGATTTGCGAGTCCTCCGGAAGGTGAGTGCAGTTGATTAAGGCAGTTATACTAGAAAAGTAAATACAAGGGGGTTTTGTAATTCAAGGGAAGCATTCGGTTTCGGGGGCATTGCATCATAGCCTGTTTTATCATTTTAG
Organism: Rhodiola kirilowii; assembly: GCA_033675215.1. Lineage (NCBI taxonomy): Eukaryota > Viridiplantae > Streptophyta > Magnoliopsida > Saxifragales > Crassulaceae > Rhodiola > Rhodiola kirilowii. The sequence goes on from CM066199.1 coordinate 23,964,334, forward strand.
TAATCCTTCTAAGTATTCAAACGTGCATCAAGGCCATTTCAAGCGCTCGATTTGCCACACTGTCTAGTCTTTTGCAAAAGTGTTCGAAAGTGAATTAAGGCCATTTCAAGCACTCGACTTGCAACACTGTCTAATCTTTTGCAAAAAACGTAGAGCCCTTGTTCTACTCAGACTAGCACCCCATTTCAAGGTATACTAGCCTATGTGCATCCATTTGGATTGTCTTTTCCGATTTATCCAAATGGTGTTTGAGAGAGATCGAACTCCTCAGATAAGCTTTGCCATTTCAAGCATCCACTTACCCGAGTATGTTCACGAACTTCCACGGAAGAGCTTTGCCATTTCAAGCATCCACTCAACCTTGGAAATTCTGATCTAATATATGGCACATAGAACAAGTTTTGAATACAGAGAAAAAACACTAAAATAGTCTAAAACATTTTATAATACAAGTACGCCCCTTCAACCGAATAAAGAGTTTAGCTACGATTATCCATGGAAGAGGATATCATAGCTAAATACTCGGGGGTTTTTGAAAGACAGTAAGTAAAAGGGAATACTCAAGAACCAATAGGAGTATTCCCAAATCCTACTTGAATACTCAAGAACCAACAGGAGTATTCTCTAAAACTGTTATAATACTCAAGAACCAACAGGAGTATTATTTCAAACTGTTATAATACTCAAGAACCAACAGGAGTATTATTTCAAAACCAAACTTACAAATGTACCAAACTTAGAGAGAGAAGTGTATGATGATTTTGTGGATTGTAGATGATTTTTACAAGTGAGTTTGGCTTGTATTTATAGCCAAAAGGAAGGGAAATGGAGGGCTAAGATGGCTTTCATCCAAGGGAGGAGGAGGAGGAGATGAAGATGTGGAGGAGAGGCCAACACATGGCAAGCTGATGAGTCGTATTTATACGACTCGTCGAATCAACTAATCCCGTTTATTTCGATACCTTTTGATACGAACAGTTACTTTTCAGTGTTGTTTGCATCTCAGGTGTTTCGGAAGCTCTGGAAGGAATATGCGCTTAAAGACGGCATTTCGGTGCTAAAATCATCACATGGAGTTCATGGAGTCAAATCGAGAGCCAAAGTCAAGACTGACGAGCAAAAGAAGAAATGCATCTCAGACCGGGTCGCGGACGCAGGCAATATTAAGAGGATCATCCGCGGACCTTAAAGTGTTCATCGTCCGCGGATATAAAATGCGCATCGTCCGCGGCTGACGTCAGCAAACCGGGATTTGGAAATCTGGCCCAAAATGAATTAGAAACTTTTTTTCTGATTAATTAGGTTTTCGACAGCAGAAAAAGATATCACGAATTCCAAGAATTGCAGAAGGCTCGAGAGGAGATCAAGCTTTCAACCGGAGAAGAGAATTTCTACTGCTTTCATTCGAAAATACTTTTGTTATTTTGTCATGACTATGAGTAGCTAATTTTGTTATTCGGTTTAGGGTTCAATATATTGTGACGAAGTTTTGAGATTCTTTGCTTAATGCTATTTTATGTTCCACTAGTTTTTGTGCTATTTATCTCGGTTTGAATTGCGAAGCTAAGTGGAGACTTGAAACGGTAAAACTTAGCCGAGCAATTTAGCCCTTATTTTTGCTGCTTGTTTGATACTGAAACGTTAGGACAAGTAGTCGCACGTTAACCTGATATAACCTGAAACGGAGTATTAGCTTTGCTGAAACTAGAAGTCTATAACCTGAAACGGAGTAGATTGTGGAGTAAGTGCTTGAAACGGCCTTACCTTAGGTTATAACCTGAAACGGAGTAACCACACTTAGGAACACAAATTTGATTATTAGAAGTCAATGATAAACGAGTCACAATGGAAAACCCTAGACCGAATGCTTTCTCTGATTGAATACTTTCCATTTTATTTCTCTTGCGTTTTACAACAATTGCTCACACCAAACCCCCAATTTTATTATTTACAGAACGACTTCACCAACACCAGCTCTCTAGGGTTCGACCCTTGCTTGCCACCCTAATAGTGTTTCGCAAGGATAATTACAAATATAAATTTGCAGGTCAAACGACGCCTGTCAAATTTTGGCGCCGTTGCCGGGGAGCTGCGCTTCGGTGAAGCAGTTTCTTTTTTGTTTTAATTTTCTGTTTGTTTTAATTTAGCTATTTTTTTGTGCTTGCTACTTGTTTCACCATGTCTCATGCAGGTAGCCAGGTTGGTGAAAACAACGAGGAAGTCGAGCAAGGCATGCAGGACATGGGAGGGCTACTTCCACAACATGAAAATCAAAATAAGATAATTCAGAATGGAGGTAACAGGGGGGCTGCCCCAGTAAACCAAAGACCCCCGGTCGCACCACACAGAGCTGCCCCATATCAACCACAACCATATCAACAGCAACCGTACCCACAATATCCACATTACCCACCTCAGCAAGACCCTCAACAGCCATATCCACAATACCCACCTCAGCAGCAGTATCAACGGCCTCTACGGCCTCCATAACAGCCGGTCTTCAGAGAGGAAGAGGACTACCTTCAAGGGGCCACCATGGGAGAGTTGTCTGCTCCACACTTCCGGAATCAGCCTTGGTGCATTTTAGAGGGACCAGAACTTGAGGAAATAGCCATCAACACGGCAGTTATCCATAACCTGCCCAAGTTCTCGGGACGCCTAGGAGAGTCCGCAACTACCCACCTGCAGCGCTATCATGGAATCTGCCAGAACCTCAAGCCTCATGGAGTCGAAGTGGAGGACTTTAAATTAAAAGCCTTCTATTTCTCACTTGTAGATGCTGCTAACGATTGGTTTTTGTCTCTGCCTTCAGGTAGCATTCAGACATGGGAACAAATGCAGAAGAAGTTCCTGGATAGGTATTACCCAGCGGGCAGATCAATGCAGGTGCGCAAGCAATTGCAAGATCTCAGACAAGGGCCGAATGAGACGATGTATGAGTACGTGGAAAAGTTCCACGCCCTAGACCAAAGCTGTTGCAACCTCGGACTCCCAGAAAAACTAATCGTAGAATATATGCTCAATGGACTGAGGAAGCTGGACAGAAAGCCGCTGGACGCCTCGGCAGGAGGAACCCTCATGAGACTTACTCCAGCCGGTGTGCAAAGAAAGATAGTGGAAGTGGCTGAAAATGCAAGGTTCCAAGACGAGTCCAACAACGAAGAAGAGTTCAGTCGGACCAGGAACGTCTCACAGGTTGAGCCCCCATCTGGTACTATGGCCGAGGAAATTAAACAAGGTCATCAGGAGGCAGCCGGTTCAAGCCAAACCATGTCAGTTTTGTGGAGCACTAGACCACAAAATGGACGCGTGCCCGACCTTAGTGGAGGATGACCATGGCGAAGTCAATGCAGTGGGCGATTACCAGAACTATGGCAATCGGACTGGACCGAGCAGACAGTACGAGCAAGGAGCCAACAGTCAAGGCTGGAGGAATGATAACAATGCACCGAGGGAACCAGTACAGCAGACAGCCCCTCAACAAGCTCAGCAGTCCAGTTACTATCGTCCACCAAACCGCCAGCAACAGGGAGGCTACAACAACTATAATAATCAGAGCCAGTATCAACAGCGTGTGCAGAATTACAACCAGGCAGGACCTAGTAGCCAGAGCATCAGCAAATCTTTAGAGGATGTCGTGAAGGAGCTGACAGCTAGCACCCAGCAACTGGCCGCCACGGTACATCAGAATCAGGCCAAAACAATTGGTGCAATCTCCGAGCTATCCAAGCAGATGTCTCAGCTAGCCACTACAGTTTCTGAGCTCAAGAATGAACCGGGAAGGCTACCGTCACAGACCATACCTAACCCACGAGGAAACGTGAATGCGGTCACACTGCGAAGTGGGAGAGATTTGAACAACGCAATAAAGGAGTCCGCCTCAGACCGGATCGTGGACGAAGAGCATTTTAATGCCGTCCGCGGTCAGATAAAATTCTCAGCGCCCGCGGGTATAAAATGCACAGAGCCCGCGGTGGAACAGGTTTCCGCTGACGAAGACCAAGTTACAGGAGCGGACCAAGAAGAGTTTAATGTTCCGCGGACGGAAATAAAATGTACACCGCCCGCGACCCGGTCTGACGAAAATTTCAAATCTGATCGTTCTCTCCCATTTCCTGTGCAGGTCAGAGCTTCAAAGAAACATATGATTGATCGAGAAGTTTGGGAACTATTTAGCAAGGTGGAAATCAACATCCCACTCCTCGAGGCAATCAAACAAATTCCGCGCTACGCGAAGTTCTTAAAGGAGCTGTGCATCAACCGGAGACGTTCCACTGGCATTGACCAGGAACTGCTGAGTAAGAACGTCTCAGCTATTATTCAGCGAAAGGTACCTCCTAAATGCGGTGACCCTGGTACTTACACCATCCCTTGCACTATTGGTAATATTCGCATTGAGAATTGCATGCTCGATCTTGGTGCTTCAATTAATGTATTGCCATATTCTATCTATTCCTGTCTCCGTATTGGTCCATTAGAACCTGCAGGTCTTACCATACAGCTAGCAGACAGATCATGCAAGCAACCGGAAGGTAAAATTGAGGATGTACTAGTGCAGGTGGGGGAACTGGTGTTCCCCGCTGATTTCTACGTGCTTAAGATGGACAGCAACGACCCAACGGATCACGCTCCTATTTTGTTAGGTCGCCCATTCTAAAAGACTTCAAAGATGAAGATCGACTGCGACAGTGGCACACTGTCTATGGAGGTGGAGGGCGAAGTGATTCGCTTCGACATTTTTCAAGCAATGAAGCACCCACCAGATTTTGCATCAGTGCACGCTCTAGATACACTGGATGATCTAGTCCAGGAGGTGAGACCTGAAAGGAGAGCAGACCCACTCGAGCTCACGCTAGAAAATGCGGTTTACTCACATGAGGACGCCTACGAGTTTGCTGAGACGATTCTTGATGTGCTATCTCAACTGGAGATCGCGGAACCTCTCACACCCAGGTATGAAGTTAATGAGGTTCGTTTATTTAAATCTAACGTGTTTTTGCCTTCTACTATGCAGGCACCGAAACTGGAACTGAAACCTCTACCAGAGCACCTGAAATATGCATTTTTGGGGGAGAATAACACGCTGCCGGTCATCATAAAAAACGGGCTAGAATTAGACAAGGAGAGGCGATTGATCGAGGTGCTAAGCAGCCACAAGCTCGCTATTGGATGGACGCTTGCAGATATCAGAGGCATCAGCCCAACTGTGTGCATGCACCGTATCTTGCTGGTGGATGGAGCTAAGACTTCCAGAGGGCCTCAGAGGAGGCTAAACCCGATTATGATGGAGGTAGTGCAGAAAGAAATTCAGAAATTGCTGGATGCCGACGTGATTTACCCGATTTCAGACAGTCAGTGGGTGAGTCCAGTGCACGTAGTCCCGAAAAGACAGGAATCACAGTTGAGAGGAATGCTGCGGGTGAGTTGGTGACTACGAGAGTCAAGAACGGATGGCGCATGTGCATCGATTACAGGAAGCTGAATGCCGTGACGCGTAAGGATCACTTTCCTCTTCCGTTTATTGACCAGATGCTTGACAGGCTGGCAGGTAAGCCTTATTTTTGTTTTCTCGATGGATTTTCTGGTTACAATCAAATTCCCATTTCACCTGAGGACCAGGAAAAGACCACCTTCACATGTCCATTCGGTACGTTTGCTTTTCGACGTATGTCTTTCGGCTTGTGTAACGCACCCGGTACTTTTCAGCGGGTGGTTACTAGCATTTTTTCTGACATGATAGGTGTTTTTATTGAGGTGTTTATGGACGATTTCACTGTGTATGGTGACACTTTCGATGCATGTTTGGATAACTTGATTAGAGTATTAGAGCGTTGCGTTTCTATGAATTTAGTGCTCAATTATGAGAAGTGTCATTTTATGGTTACTCATGGTGTGGTCCTCGGTCATATTGTTTCGCACGAAGGTATTAAGGTAGATAAAGAAAAAATTGACTTAATTCTTACTCTGCCTTATCCTTCTACGGTGCGTGATATAAAATCTTTTCTTGGGCATGCTGGTTTTTACCGTCGATTTATTAAGGATATTTCGAAGAAGGCTATGCCTTTATCTAACCTTTTGCAGAAAGATGTTCCTTTTGAGTTTACAGATTCATGCAGGGAGGCCTTTGACGAACTGAAACAGGCACTTACCAGCACGCCTATCATTCGAGCACCAGTCTGGGACCAGCCATTTGAAATTATGTGCGATGCCAGCGACTATGCTGTGGGAGCTGTACTAGGCCAGAGGATGGATAAAAAGCCTGTAGTGATTTACTACGCTTCAAGAACGCTGGATGCAGCTCAGCGAAACTACTCGACCACTGAGAAAGAATTACTAGTAGTAGTTTTCGCCTTGGAGAAATTTCGGTCTTATCTGCTTGGTACTAAAGTAGTTGTTTTCTCTGACCATGTAGCTATCAGGTATCTGATGACGAAGAAGGAGGCAAAGCCGCGGCTGATTAGATGGATTTTGCTGCTACATGAATTCAACCTAGTAATCAAGGACAAGAAGGGGATAGAGAACACTGTAGCTGACCACTTGAGCCGATTAGTACGAGAAGAGGATGCGGGGCACATCATAGAGACCTTCCCAGACGAGCACTTGTATGCTCTTACAGGTAAAGTAGCATGGTATGCTCCCATCGTGAACTACATGGTCGGAGGTACATTTCCACCCTCTTACTCGAAAGCTCAATGTCTGAAACTTAAGCACGATTCTAAATACTATATGTTGGATGACCCGTATTTATGGAAAATTGGCGTAGACCAGATACTCAGACGGTGTATTCCTGATGATGAAATTGCTTCTGTGCTTAGTTTTTGTCATGAGCATGCATGTGGTGGTCATTTTGGCCCCAGGAGGACTAGCAGAAAAACTTTAGATTGTGGTTTTTTCTGGCCACATGTATTTAGAGATGCCTACGATCATTGTAAGAAATGCGATAAATGTCAGAGGGTAGGCAATATTTCTGCTAGGAACGAGATGCCCCAAGTGCCTATTTTGGTTAATGATGTTTTTGACATATGGGGGATTGATTTTATGGGTCCTTTTCCTGCATCGTTTGGCTATTTATATATTCTTGTTGCAGTAGATTATGTATCTAAATGGGTAGAGGCTAAGGCTACTAGATGCGATGATGCTAAAACGGTTGTAGACTTTCTTCGCACTAATATATGTTGCAGATACGGAGTGCCTAAAGCCATAATCAGTGATCAGGGGACACATTTCTGCAACAGAATGATGGCAGCAACTTTGAAGCACTACCACGTTCATCACCGTACCTCTACAGCTTATCACCCCCAGACGAATGGACAAGCAGAGATCTCTAACCGAGAGATCAAGGGGATTCTCGAGAAGATGGTGAAGCCAACTAGGAAGGACTGGAGTCAGAGGCTAGATGATGCTCTGTGGGCGTACAGGACAGCTTACAAGACACCGATAGGCACCTCGCCTTTTCGGTTGGTGTATGGAAAGGCGTGCCACCTTCCAGTCGAGCTAGAGCACAAGGCCTTCTGGGCGCTTAAGACGTGCAACGTGGACTTGAAGGCTGCAGGATTGGACAGGAAATTACAGCTCAGTGAGCTTGAGGAGCTGCGCCTGGAGGCTTACGAGAGCCAATCAGACTACAAGGCGCGGACTAAGCTGTACCATGACAAGTTCATTCTACGACGCACTTTCGAGGTCGGCCAGTAGGTACTAGTATTTTCATCACGTTTACGATTAATGCTTGGCAAATTGCGTTCTAGGTGGACAGGTCCCCACATAATTAAGAAGGTTTTCAACCATGGAGCACTTGAGCTAGAGAATCCGAAGAATGGCGACCGTTTTAAGGTCAATGGACAACGGGTGAAGCACTATCACGGCGACGCCGAACTGCCCACTCAGCAGTTCAACCTGTCCGAACCTCCCACTGAACCATAAGAGAGGTAACGTCGAGCCAACGACGTAAAACAAAGGCGCTCGCAGGGAGGCAGCCCGGCATTTTTTATTTTCTTTTGTTTTTCATTCTTATTTCATTTTTTCTATTTTATTTGATTCTTGAGTCGCATTTTACATAGTCTTGGGAAAGAAATTCATTTTGCGCAAGAAGAGGCGTTTTGCTAAGAGGGGATCGCGGACGGTTCGAATTTTAAATCCGCGGACGCAGTACATGTTATTAGTTGACCGCGGGACTTCAAATGGTCGTGACCCGCGGCGTGTTATTGACTCGAAACCCTAAACCCAATTCTCTCACGCCTCTCTCCTATTCCTCCCCAACTCCCACCTCAGCCGCCGCTCTCACAACCCAGCTCCACCGTTCTCAGCCGTCTTCCAGCTGCAATCCGCCACCATAGGAGCGTCGCTCGGACCCATCCTTGCCTAAGCCAACCCTAAAACCGTCCAGAGTTGAGGTATTTTTGGGTATTTCCTCGTCAAAATTTTAGGTTACTCAAATCGCATGGATTACTTCGTCTCATAAAAAACTGGCATTCGATTTTGCTGTATTTGGATCCTCTTGAGATGCCCGTGTTTTCTCAATAGCCGATTTGAAGTTGAATTGCAGGATTCGATCGAAGGAATCGATCGACGGCAAGATTTCCAGACCGCGGGTAGTGCACATTTTATGGCCGCGGGTGATGAGTATATTAGCATCCGCGGATGGCACACTTAAAGTGTGCATGACCCGCGGCTCCCGTTGACCAGCGTTGACCGGTTCAATTCTTGGCTTAATTTCCTACTGATAATCTAATTGTTTCTGTGTTTATTATTTGCAGTGTCATGGCGCCCCCAGCACTTACATTCAAAGAACTGTACGCGGGGCTGATGGCTCGCAAACATGCAGCAAGTAGATTTGTGGATGCAGACTTTCTGCACCTTACCGGATTCAAGGATCGAGTTTGAGAGCTGCTAACGGTCAGTGGTTGGCCAGGACTCCTGACCCTCCAGAGTGAGACAGATGTAGAGGACACGTGTGAATTCCTGGCCTCCTTTCGCTACGTCGATCACAAGGAAATTACCTACAGGCACCGAGGAGAGTGGCACACCATCACTCCTCCTCAGATTCGAGAGGTGTTTGGATGGCAAGAAGGAGGAGAGTGGGTTCGTGATGAGTTCGCTCTGGTAGATGCCTGGGCCAGGCTCAGAATTCCCGGTGGAGGCACATTCACACCGAGCAAGACGAGGGTGAATTTCCTTCAGGACCCAGTGATGTTCTACATTCAGAAACTGTTGGGAAACACAATATTTGCTCGGGTGAATGGGATCGACAAGTTCACCTACAGTGACATGATCTGCCTCCGTGCTATGGATCTTGGGAGGCGTGTCGACTTCTGCCATTTGATGTGCTATTTCTGGGAGCACCGCCCGACTGCTGGGCCGGTTGTCTGTGGTGGTTTGATCACATATTTGCTGCGCCGTCTGCACGGGCAGCCTGCTCTAGACCACCAGATCATTCCAACAGCATTTCTAGACATGAAGGCCTTCACTTCCATGAAGGCGATCAAGAAGAGACCCACCGTCCCGGATCAGTTTGCCTGGACATACCATGCAGCTGCTGAGTATCGTCAGCCGTTACCTGCTGAGAGGCGTCGCAGCCATGCACACGAGACAGGTCCTTCTGCGCCTCGTCGTCGCCGTACTCAAGAGCAGCCTCAGCCCGCTCCCCAGCCAGCACAGCTTCCACTGAAACAGTTGGACATAACGTTCAACACTTATAGAGTGCTGTACCACGTGATGCCGGAAGCTCAGCCAGTCCCAGCCTCACCAGGATGGACGCCGGATCAGCCTATTCCCCCAGCGTACATGATTCCACCACGGTCGCCATCTTCAGACGCAGACTAGGGGAGTCCTACTGTTCTTTATTTCTATTTTCTTTCCCTTTTTGTTGTGTCTGCATTTGTTTGTTTGTCTTTGAACTAAAGTCGTACCGTGAGGACACGGCTTGGTTCAAAAGTGTGGGGTGAGAGAGCCAGTCAGTCGTGTCAGCACCTTTATTTTCCTTGCATATGCACTGTGTCAGCACGTTTTCATTAAAAAAAAATGAAAGCATGAAATCTCTCTTCTGTTCTTGAATATGCAATGGAGAATGTTGATGTGAAATAGATGAGCTGATTAAATGCACTTCTCTCGTGAAATTCGATTTATGCTCTTACTTGTGAATTTAACCCATTACGTGTCTTCTGAGCTGAGATAAACAGGGATGTGGAGTTGATAGAAACGTCCTAGAGAGACTTGACGAAGCATTCAAAGGACTGGATTCAAACTATATGGTTATATGGATTTCGTGGAGGCTAGCACTTCGAGACGACATGGTTCAGAGTTGCTCCGCCACTGCAGCGTTTATGTAGGAAGGCGGGACGGAGACGTAACAAACCGTCCTATCTCTAGTCTGAAGTAACCGGGAAAATAGGTGAGCGACTCTCATCTTGACTCGCGTAAAAAAGGTCCAGGATGAGAAAGAGCGGGGAGGTATTTCCATATGCTTGCGGGCGATGATTGGACCTCCTTCAAAAGAAAGAAGAAAAGGACAAGCAATTCACAATAAAGGAGCAAAGCGCAAGAAAAATCAGCCACGTTGTGAGTTTCATACAAAAAAAAGTGAAGAACATCATTGTTACATCAAGAGCCAAAGGCCAAAGAAAGTCACTACAAAAGCTGTCCAACAAAAAAAAAGAGAGAAAGAAAGCTCAAAAACCTTGAAGCTCGAATGAATCACGTGCAAGAAAAAGCAATGAAGTATAACCATATAGCGAGAGTTTGGAACAGCGAATGCAGATCATGGGTCTAAAGAGGACTATCTCCCACTCATCCGAATTGATTTGGATTTCAGCTCTGAGGTAACATGTATCAAGTTAATTCCATGATTGAGCATGATGATTTGAGTAATGATTGAGCTATGCATAGAAAAGGAAGTCTAGACTAGCAACTCATATTCATGTGCATTTATTCAAGCATCGAAGAACGAGTGTGATGTCTCTTTGTTCCTTCTATGACTTAGTTCTTGTTCGGGACGAACAAGTTTAAGTGTGGGGTGGTTTGATGAGTCGTATTTATACGACTCGTCGAATCAACTAATCCCGTCTATTTCGATACCTTTTTGATACGAACAGTTACTTTTCAGTGTTGTTTGCATCTCAAGTGTTTCGGAAGCTCTGGAAGGAATATGCGCTTAAAGACGGCATTTCGGTGCTAAAATCATCACATGGAGTTCATGGAGTCGAATCGAGAGCCAAAGTCAAGACTGACGAGCAAAAGAAGAAATGCATCTCAGACCGGGTCGCGGACGCAGGCAATATTAAGAGGATCATCCGCGGACGTTAAAGTGTTCATCGTCCGCGGATATAAAATGCGCATCGTCCGCGGCTGACGTCAGCAAACCGGGATTTGGAAATCTGGCCCAAAACGAATTAGAAACTTTTTTTCTGATTAATTAGGTTTTCGACAGCAGAAAAAGATATCACGAATTCCCAGAATTGCAGAAGGCTCGAGAGGAGATCAAGCTTTCAACCGGAGAAGAGAATTTCTACTGCTTTCATTCGAAAATACTTTCGTTATTTTGTCATGACTATGAGTAGCTAATTTCGTTATTCGGTTTAGGGTTCAATATATTGTGACGAAGTTTTGAGATTCTTTGCTTAATGCTATTTTATGTTCCACTAGTTTTTGTGCTATTTATCTCGGTTTGAATTGCGAAGCTAAGTGGAGACTTGAAACGGTAAAACTTAGCCGAGCAATTTAGCCCTTATTTTTGCTGCTTGTTTGATACTGAAACGTTAGGACAAGTAGTCGCACGTTAACCTGATATAACCTGAAACGGAGTATTAGGTTTGCTGAAACTAGAAGTCTATAACCTGAAACGGAGTAGATTGTGGAGTAAGTGCTTGAAACGGCCTTACCTTAGGTTATAACCTGAAACGGAGTAACCACACTTAGGAACACAAATTAGATTATTAGAAGTCAATGATAAACGAGTCACAATGGAAAACCCTAGACCGAATGCTTTCTCTGATTGAATACTTTCCATTTTATTTCTCTTGCGTTTTACAACAATTGCTCACACTAAACCCCCAATTTTATTATTTACAGAACGACTTCACCAACACCAGCTCTCTAGGGTTCGACCCTTGCTTGCCACCCTACTAGTGTTTCGCAAGGATAATTACAAATATAAATTTACAGGTCAAACGACGCCTGTCACAAGCTCTCCATGGAGAGCTCAAAGCCGCCGGTTGCCATGGGAGGAGAGGGGAAGAGCCGCCGGTTGGAGGTCATGGGAGGAGGGGAGCTTCCTCCTTTGGTCACCTCCTCCAAAAGCCACCGGTCACATGGGAAAAAAGGATGAGTTTTGTGAGGTTTTGTGACATTTTCACAAAACTATCAGTCCAATTTTGCTCCGGTCTGATTTTGGTTGTTCCTCGGTTGGATTTGTTTTGAGTGATTCCATGTCAGGATCTTGAGATTTCTGCATTCAGCGTCTGATCGTGACCTTGGACTGATTCGTAATATCTTTTCAGCGTAAAATCCTCTCCTTAGCGTGTTTTCTCTCTAGAGTCCAAAATACCCTGTAGATATATGTCGGAACTAACAAGCAAAAGTTAAATAGACCAACAGTATAATTTAGTGGGTTTTACTGTGTTTTTGATTCGTATATTTATGGTCCATCACTCCACGATGAGAGGCTCCTCAGGGATGGGGGCTGCGGGCTCATCAGCCGGAGGAGGGGAATGAGCAGGAGAGGAAGGAGGGGATGGGGTGAGGTTGGCTAAGCAGTAGAGAGGGTTCTCCATCTTGAACACCCTCCTCCTATTCGCGACATTAGTAACTAGACCCTCTTGATGAGGCTTCATGTCGACATCCCAAGTCTTCCGGTCCTTCTTGAGGATATGCATATGCTTCATGGTGTCCATATCAAGCGTGCTATTGGATGGCTCGGGGCATCCCTTGTGGCCAAAGGTGAAGTTACACCTCAAGGCAATCAGTGTGATCAAAGAGCCGCCTCCCAAAGCCGGGTTCCTCGTACCCTCCTTCACAATGTTCTTAAAATGGGTAGCGAGGGTAGCGAGCCAATCTATGCCCTCCTCGTGATCAATAGCAAGCATGATGTCCATATCCGTGAGAGTAAACGACCGAGCCTTCGCCGTCCGGGTGTTAATCCCAATGGCAATAAGATGATGAATTACTTTCCACACCGGGTCGGTGATCGCCGAAGAGTTGTAAGAGGATATGAACCATTCATTCCTCCCTGAAATCCGCCTCCAGAATCTGCTCTGATCATGTTCGATATATTTCTGGGCTACGGCATCATAAGGGGGGAATCCTAGCCAATCTCGGATCATATCCTCCTTAATCTCAAAATCCCCTCCCAATACGAACTTCTAATAATACTGCCTACCTTCCTCCCGCTCCTCTCTAATCCAATTAAAAGAGCAAATAAACTCCTATACTACCCTCTGGTAGGATCCGAGATCATCATACAGCAAGAAACTCAAACCACAATGAGTGAGGCGCGAATGTACCTCATCGGTGACCGCACTATCAATTCCCCTGAGGAGTCCCATGTCGGGGTAGAGGGTAGGAATGGCCGTCTTCCTCTTCTTTATAATCGTAGCATGATTTGTTCGGTGCGCCTCATCTCTAAACTCTAGGGGCACCGAGAAGGGGTAAGGGGTCGGGAATGGCAACGGTCCCTCGAGTAGTCCCTCATTCGGCAATACCGGGACAATGGCATTGGAGGATGGTGCATAAGCTGGGGGCGAGGGTACTCTGGGCACTGGAGGCGATGGTAATCTAGCAATAGGTGGCACCGGAGCTCTCATTTTCTTCGTCGGTTTCCTTGATTGATGGTTTTTCTTCTTTGGAGGAGGTACGGGGGAAACCGGTGAAGCGTTCATCTCTTCGTCCGAGTCTGAGCTAGGGTCTGCTAATGAACCCGTTAGCAACTTCCGCTTACGTGTCATAAGAGGCCTATCATCCTTGTCGGATTCATGTTACTCATCAATAAGATCATATATCGAGGGCTCATGAGAAACCTCCTTGCCCTTGGATTTGGATTGGGACGAAGAACCGGCACGAGGCATGATTGCAATGGAAATGAAAAACCGAAATTTGAAATGAGCAAAAACTCACGGATCCTCAATCGAGTCGATCGACTGAGACTACAGAGCAATTTCCAGTCGGTCGACTGGGGGCGATATGAGGTAGAAATTAGAGTTTCTGAAATCGGGCTCGGCGACCAAATTGGTGCTTGGGGTTTTCAATCGGACGGATTTCGAGTGTGGTGGAAGGTCAGACGGGTGTAGGCGACATCAGACGGAGGAGATCGGCCGGGTTGAGATTTTCTGATCGGAAATGGAGATGCGGTTTGGCAGAGGCTTGGCTGGCTGGTTGCGTGGCTGGGCTAGGCAGGTGGGGTTGCGGCGAAGTGAGGGTGAGGCTGGACGAAGGTTGGAGACGGGCGGTGTGGTTGAAGGCAGGTGGGATTTAGGTTAGGAGTCGGTCGGTCGGATGAAAGGAGTTTGAACGAAGGCAAAATGAGTTTGAAAAGGAAGGAGAAGGGTTTTAGGTTAAGTTAATCCCAGTCGATCGACTGGCTGGCGAGTCGGTCGACTCGATGGAAGAGGTTTGGCAGGGTTCTGAGGACTGAGGTTACTCGACCGACTGAAATTCCAGTCGATCGATTCGATTGGTAGAATTTTTAAGCCTGCTGAACCTTCATCAACTCGATCGACTAGGCAATGGGCTTTCTTCCAGTCGATCGACTGGAGAAAATTTCAACTTCGATGAACTTTTGTCCTTTGTTTTAACTCCCAACTCCACACTTAGAATTTTACTCCGCATTCATGAATAAGCATCACTCAATATTCACACAAATTCAATTCAAACATAGTCATGCTTCACCAAGAAATCACTAGCATAAACATATTTTGCAACAAAACACAAGCTAGGATCATACACTCCACACTTAAAACATCACCATTACCTAGATAATACATGCAAGCTCAATTCCCCACCAAGTACACCTAATCATGCATTTTAAACCAACGTAGCACCATGCTCTCGTTCAAAGTTCAATGTTCACATGCCAAACATATATGTAAAGAAATGTGCATAAATGGACAACTCACAAACCAGGGTACCTCCCGCGAGGGCCTAGTTTAACGTCTTGGAAAAGACCGGGCCGAATCTTTTCTCAAGAAGCACACTTGAGGAGTCCTTTGCTAGGATTCCCTCCTCAAGCGAATTGTAGCTCTTTTATGGGTCGGTCAAGGTATAAGTTGCAGTGTGCTCATCCCGAGTTTGTTCACAATAATGCTTGAGCCTTTGTCCATTGGCCTTAAAGATAGTTCTGTCACTGTTGAGTACTTCTACATGGCCATCTTTGTGAGGCTCGTGAACAACGAAAGGGCCACTCCATCTGCTCCTTAATTTTCCCGGAAAGAGCTTGAGCCTAGAGTTGAAAAGTAGGACTTTTTCTCCCATTTTGAATTCACGACGAAAGATTCTCTTGTCATGCCATTTCTTCGTCTTCTCCTTGTAAATTCTAGCACTCTCATAAGCTTCAATCCGTATTTCTTCTAACTCGTGGAGTTAAAGGACTCTATTTTCTCCCGCCGTTTGTATGTCCATGTTCAAGAATTTGATTGCCCACATTGCCTTATATTCCAATTCAACCAGCAAATGGCATGGTTTCCCATATATGAGGCGATAAGGAGACATCCCAATGGGGGTTTTGTACGCGGTTCGGTAGGCCCACAATGCGTCATCTAGCTTCGATGACCAATCTTTCCTTGAGCTTCCAACCAGCCTTAATTTCCCGATTTGATATCTACACTTGCCCACTAGTTTGTGGGTGATACGGTGTTGCTACCTTGTGGCTACCCATACTTGCGAAGTAAGGCTTCAAAATGTTTTTCCTTAAAGTGTGAACTGCCATCACTAATGACGGTCCTTGGAACTCCAAACCTCGGGAAAATAATCTTCTTGAATAGCTTGGTGACAACCTTAGCATCACAAGTAGGGGAGGCGACGGCCTCTACCCATTTGGAGACATAATCAACCGCCACCAATATATATTGATTTCCATATGAAGACGGGAAAGGACCCATGTAGTCTATACCCCAAACATCAAATATTTCAACCGGAAGAATGCTTTGTTGGGGCATTTCATGCCTTTTAGAAATATTTCCTGACCTTTGACATGGGTCACAAGCTTTCACAAATTCATAAGCATCTCTAAAAAGGGTAGGCCAATAGAATCCACTTTGTAGGACTTTTGATGCCGTTTTTGCTCCACTACCATGTCCTTCATATTGAGATGAATGACAATGGTATAGGATGTTCCTCATCTCTTCTTCGGCGACGCAAGTCCTATATATACCGTCCGAGCAAAGTCTATACAAGTAGGGCTCATCCCAATAATACCTCTTCGTCTCGGATAAGAATTTCCTCTTTTGATGATGATTCATGTCATGGGGTATGATTGATGAGTCGAATTCTCGACTATAATTCCTCTACTTTTATTAGATGTTTTGATCCGTTTCGAGTCTCTTTCGATGCCATTTGACCCTCTCGATTGCCATTTCAGGTGAGAAACACACTTTACGTTCCCCGGGTGCAAAAAGATCAATTCTCGCAGAAAACTCGGAGCAAAAATATGAATTTTCGGGCAAAACGGGACAGACTGACCTTTGAGGCTTATTTTGAACGCACAGATAGCATTTGATGTCCGATTTGGTTGATTCAAAGCTTGATGGAAAGCTAACTCAAAGGGCTACAACTCTTCAATTGACGCCAAGACCAAATTCTGAGGTTAAGATTGCCAAATAGCCGGCAGAAGCTCACCTGAGCTCCAGAAACCCAGCCGAGCCCCATTTCCATCAATCCAGTCGGGACTCGCCCGGGTCCTTCTGCACCCGCCCGGGTCTCCTCTGCTGCGTGCTCTGCTCCATTTCACACTCAAGACTCGCCCGAGTCCCACCAAGACCCGCCCGGGTCTTCCCCTGAAAATCAGATTTTTGATTTTTGAACTTATAAATAGAAAATGATAGTTTTGACCTGGGGGAGTGGCGGCTAGGGGCTTGAGAGCATGAAATATTGAGGGATTCTAGAGAGAACAAGCTACCAAGGCTTCAAGGGGGATCATCCATCCACGATTGAAGAAGATCATCTACACACTAGATTGGTTTATTCATTCCTTGTATCTTCTTCTTTTGTGTACCGGGTAATCGCATAGTTCACTCATAGCATTCCATGCATGTCATTTTTGAATGGACACTTGCATTCATCATGTTTTATCCCAATTTTATGAGTGTTATACTAAAGGCTTGTGACCATCAATTCTCAACTTCTGTAAGTCACATCTAGCTTACAATTCACTTTTACTTGGTTTAGAGTCTAGAACCGAAATAGTTCTAATGAATGCACATTCTTGTGAATCAATATTCATTGCTATCTTTTGCCTATCTAGCAATCTAAGCATTTTTCGTGAACGCTTTGAACTAAATTTTTAGCAAGCAAACCTCCAAACCTCCATGAAAAACTTAAACCTCTCGATTGATTTTAGGTGACTTTAGTTCTTTTGCCTCGTGCCTTGTTTGTGGTTGTTTGTCACACATTCCATATTCACATTGGGCATATTGTCAAGTTTTAAGTGTGGAGTCAAAAGATGGCGAAGCCCCATTCGAAAAAAAGAAAAAGAAAAGAAAACTACTTGGTCAAAGAGGGCAAAGCCCCGACTAAGAACTCTCTCGATGTACACGAGAAGTTTTGCTCCAAAACATACAAATGCCGGGGGTTAGGAAGAAAAGTTCCCCCTCGAAAGCATTTGTAGGCCAAAGGCCAAGTAAAAATCACTTAAAACTTGACTTTATGCCCTTCCATCATCTCTTATATGTGTGAGTTCACCACGTGCATTGTGTGCTAGCAAGTTGAGCTTTAGGACGACCCTTGGGATTTCACGTAAGCTATCGGTTGGTGATGGACCATAATTATACGAATCATAAACACAGTTAAACCCACTAAATTAGACTATTTGTCTATTTAACTTTTGCTTGTTAGTTCTGATATTTATCTACAGGGTATTTTGGAGTCTAGAGAGAAAACACGCTAAGGAGGAGTTTTTAAGCTGAAAATGAAGTACGAGTCATTCCAGGTCACGACCATGCTACACTCAAAATCAGCCTTAACATCCTTGATGGAACCGACTTGGAATCACTCAAAAATGCTAGATCCATCGCCCAAAGGTCAAGAACGCAATGCAAAGGGCCCAAGCCCGGTAAAGGCCAAACAAGGGCAATTTCAGACGTTTTGGGATTTCGACCATGTTCCAAGCAAAATTTGGCTTAGGTTCCTTCTTGAGATTATCTTAGAATGGCATTTTCATTCAGAATACACTCTCCAAAATCCAAGAAGCTCCGGCCAAAGCTCCGGTCAGATTCCGGTGAACCCGATGGCTTTTGTGAAAAGATCACAAGGATCTAGAAGGGCTCCTCCAAGGGGAGGCTCCTCCTCACATGGGCGGCTAAATAGGAGGAGGCTCCTCCTCACATGGGTGGCTATCTTGCTCTCCACTTCTCCTCCTCCATGGAAACCTTGCCAAGTGTCTCTTCCTCCACCACATCCTCCTCCTCCCTTAGGCTATAAATACATGCCTCCACCCTTTGTAATCTTCATCCCAAAAATGTGGAGAGCTCCTCTCTCTACAAATTCCAAAATCACAAATCACTTATCTCTCTAGATTTTGTGGGCACAATCTTGTAATCACTTTACTTTGGAATCGAAGCTTTAGCATTTTCAACGGTTTTTGTAAGTACTCTTGTCTTTACTTTACTGTCTTTTCAATTCAGCAACTTTATTTTCCTGTCTTTACTTTCGAAAACTTTACTTTATTGTCTTTCAAAAACCTTTACTTTTCAACGCACTTAGATATAATGTCCTGTTTCATGAATAGTTGTAGCTAAACCCTTCATTCGGTTGAAGGGGTGTACTCGTATCATACAATGTTTTAGACCCTGCACCTAGTGCCTCTTTGTGTTCAACTTGTTCTAGGTGCCATATATTAGGTCAGAATTCCATTGGTTGAGTGGATGCTCGGAAGAGCAAAGCTCTGCCATGGGTTCGTGATCTTCCGTGGATAAGTGGAGGCTCGGAAGAGCACAGCTTATATGTGGAAGTCAACCTCTTTAAAACACCATTTGGTTTATCAGGAATGATGATCAAATGGATGCACATACTAGAACAAGAGTTCTCTGTGATGTTCCCTTGTGTGGCATGTGTTTGGCAAAACGTTGTTAGACAGTTCGAGCAGGAGTTCAGGGGGAGTTCGAACATATCCTAGTACTCCTGTACAGCGTGATCAAGACGCAAAGGATATTTTCCGGAAGATATTGGGAACGAAGATTTCGTCAAGTTAAAGATGGCGTGCGACTTATTCGAACAAGATATTCGAATGAATATTCACAAGTGAAGATGGCGTGACTTGCTTGGGAAAGAAGACGACTTCGTATATTCTTCCAAGGATTTGTTAAAGATATGCATCAAATATTCAGGAGTATCTCCCGAAATATTTGATGGGATTATCTTATGCGAATTAGGGTTTCGTCCGAGCATATAAATACAATGCAAAGGCAACCCTAATTCCCATCGCTTTCAAGATCAAAAATACACGAAGAAATCCTATCGATTGGAAAAGAAGAAAGCGACGGCCGTTGTGTTTTCCCCACTGGAAAAACATCGGTGTGAGCTCAGTCTGATAAGTGCCATTCAGATTGACCAGAGGTGATCAAGTTCAGAGCACAAACAGAACGACCAGCTTTCAAGTGAAAGCGACCGAGCTTCAGGAAAGGTTCGAGTACGTTCGAACAAAAGGTCTGAACGAAGGGGATCAAGGGGAGTTGCGACAAACCTTGATTGCAAATCTGAGAGACGGAGTAGTAGAGGCTAGGCAATTACAAGGTGTAAGTGTAAGTCCACTGAAAAGCTCTATACTCGTAATAAAGATTTGTTGTCCCTTTTCCGGGTGTGGGAAACCCCCCAGAGTAGGCGTAGCCGAACTAGGTTATCAATCTGTGCGTACTCGTGTTTTATTGTTCTGTTCATACTTGTTGTGGAACTGTGGTAGAAAGCGTTCAAGGTCTGTCCAAACACAACCTAGAACACTTGCTTGAACAGAGGATATAATTTCAATTGGTATCAAAGCAAACACTCGACACACTGAGTGGGATCCTGAACTGTTCACGATGACCCTGAAAGAAGGACAAAGCATCACCAGACCTCCACTACTCGAAGGCTCGAACTATGCCACCTGGAAGCCCGTGATGAGATCATTTCTGAAATCTCTAGACGAAAAGGATTGGAGAGCAGTGATGAGAGGTTGGACTGAACCCATGATGAACAATCTCACTGGAGAACCGGTTCCGAAACCAGAAGCTCTGTGGACAGAAGAGGAGGACAAAGCATCTATGGGAAATTCAAAGGCTATGAATGCGATCTTTTCTGCAGTAGATGTGAATGTCATGAAACTGATTATCAACTATGAAGTAGCCAAGGAAGCTTGGGATATCCTCCAAACTGCCTTTGAAGGAACAGACAAGGTTCGTAATTCTCGGATGCAGGCTGTTACCACCAAGTTCGAAGAGATGAAAATGAAGGAAAGTGAAACTATCGCTGAGTACAACACCTGAGTTCTGGAACTGTCCAACGAGGCGTCTGCTCTAGGGAAACCTATCGATGAAGAAAGGTTGGCCAGTAAAGTCCTGAGATCACTACCTCCAAGATTTGCAATGAAGGTCACAGCCATTGAGGAAATGCACGACATCTCAAAGCTAAAGCTGGACGAATTGATAGGTTCTCTCAGAACTTACGAGATCAATCATGACTTCCAACCCGGAGATGTGAAGGGAATCGCCCTCAAAGCAGACATGACAGAAGACAAACTGGACGGTGGGTGCACCACTGAGCAACTGGCCATGATGGCTCAGAATTTTGGCAGAATGGTAAGGAAAATCATTAGACGTGGTCCAGAACAAGGTCAGTCTTCATCAGCTGGTTTCAGAAACTGGAAATCCGGGAGATCAAGGTCAAGTGATATAAGGCAAGACTCCTCTGATAAAGGAAGGGAAGAAATTCAGTGCCATGAATGCAAAGGCTTTGGTCATATTGCTTCACAATGTGCGAACACACTCATGAAGAAGAAGGCAATGGTCGCAAGTCTCAGTGACAGTGAGTCAGATGAAGAAAAAGGAGGCACAACCACAAACTTTGTGGCCTTTGCTTCAACTCTGGAGCAATACGGTAGCACCAGTGAAACTGTTCCACCTCTGTTGGAACTCCCAGCTGAAGACCTCTCAGACAGTGACGGTGAAGAATTGACGCAGGAATCTCTGGCCGAGACATATAAGGATCTATATGAAAAGTGGCTGCTACTGATCAAGGTAAACAAGAAGCTGAATGACACAGTTGCAAGCATCACTACAGAAAAGGATAAGGTCTGGGAAGAAGTGGAGATTCTGGTCACACAGAAGGCTGAACTTGA
Organism: Rhodiola kirilowii; assembly: GCA_033675215.1. NCBI lineage: Eukaryota > Viridiplantae > Streptophyta > Magnoliopsida > Saxifragales > Crassulaceae > Rhodiola > Rhodiola kirilowii. The sequence continues at coordinate 23,985,842 of CM066199.1, forward strand.
AGGCACGGTAACTTCCCTAAACTCTCAACTGGCTGATATGAAACAGGAAAGACTGTGTTTGCTTGCTCAGAAGACGGAGCTCCTGGGCACTATCTCCTCGCTGAAAGTCGACATTGAAAAAGACCGTGAAACTCATCCTGTTGGCATGACTGGGCTAAGAAAGGTTATCTCAGATCTAAAACACAAGGAGGTGTTCCAACACAGAAAGATAGAACAGCTGGAACTCCAGCTAGAAACAGAAAAAATGGACCGAGAAGTTGCTGAAAAGGAGCTCACTCACTTCAAACAGTCAGTGAGGATGTTGAACTCTGGCTCAGAAAATTTAGATGAAATCCTCAACGCTCAAAGGATGGAGGCAGGACGTAGAGGATTGGGGTTCGTGGGAAAAAGGAGTTCAAAGGACACTATGTGTGTTAAAGCTAAATCTGTGTCTGAACAGTTGCCTGAACAGAAGGTGAGAAAGCACCCTAGACAGAAAGTGGATCTGTCCCAAGACAAGTCCAGGACTACTTACCTCAGTTCAAATCAGAAGAAAGATTTGCGCGCATGCTGGTACTACTATCAGATTGGACACATCAGACGGCAGTGTCGACTGTTTCTTGCTGAACGTCGAGGACACCAACAACAGACCAAACCTCGACAGAAACAAGTTTGGGTTCCAAAGGAACAACCGACAATATGCATGATGGCCTGCTGCTCATCACGAGACACAGTGCAAGATAGTTGGTTCTTCGACAGCGGTTGCTCTGCCCACATGACAGGTAACTCTGCATTTCTTTCTCATATTAGACCTGTTGAGAAGATGCGGTTTATTACCTTCGCGGATGGTAGGAAAGGTCAGGTGTTCGGCTGTGGAACATTGAAGGTTCCGGATCTTCCTGCACTCGAGGATACTCTTCTGGTTGAAGGTCTGACAATGAATCTTATTAGCATCAGTCAACTGTGCGACAATGGTCACTATGTGTCATTCTCTCGTGACTCATGCCTCGTTCTTAACGAGAATGGTGATTCCGTAATGAAAGGGAGAAGAAGGGCAAATAACTGTTACACCATCAGAATGGGAGACGAAGACTTTATCAAGTCACGGTCTACTCTAGACTATTTTCAAACCAAACATAGAGTTATGCGAGGGGGAGTGAATAGGAGTTTGCACACAAGGTCAGATAGGAGAATCTCACAAATCCAGTTTGGTAAGTGTACCAGGAGACTGTTGGATCACAGGGTGTCACAGTTACAGAACGAGTTTGAACAGAAGATAACAAAGTTGGAGAAGGAGTTCAAACAGCATCATCAGACTCATGCCAACTCATCAGACGAGAGATCGAACCATATTGCGCAGTTTGGAACACCCAAATCCTCTTTGGGTCTGTGTGGGTTCAAGCACTAAGTGTTCTAGGCAGTGGTCAGTCAAAGGCAAATCTCCAGCTACAACAGTTGGACTGACCACTTAAGCAAGAGAGCTGGAACAGAAGGTACAGCACGTATCGTCAACTTTTTTTTGAATATTCTCGAAGATCTTTCCTGCCGTTATTTGAAACGAGAGTTGACCAAATTGGGAAGTTGAAACGACTGGAGTATTATTTCGTTTGAAACACAAAGCAGTTCGTAGTCTACTCTCCCTCTCTCGCTCAAACCCTAGAACGGCATCCAGTGTCTTCTCTTCCAATCTCTCACACACTCAACGGCGATGGTGAACACAAGGAAGTCAGCAAAGTCCGGCGTCAAATCCACTGAAAAGAAGAGGGAAGACATGCAGTCCTCAAAAGCTCTGGCGGCGAAATCCAAAATCCCGACATCGAGAGCTCCGACGGTGAAAAAGGCGTCGTCTTTACAATCCAACACTGAATCTTTGGTCGAAGCAAAGAAGTCTGGCGAACGTACAACCACTGAAATCCCTCACTCGACTGCGGTGGACCCTGTCGTCGCTGGTTCAACTCAAGCCTGTCTCCAATCGGAGGTAATTTCATCTCTTCCTTCAACTTCTGCAAGTATTCCGTCAGTTGAAAATATCGCGTTGAAAGAAGTTGTGAATGTGAGTATTGAGGAGGCTGTGAAGTCTGCTGACTATGATGGAGCCAGTAGGGCTGTTGATTGGGAAGTCAGTAGGGGTGTGACTGGTGATGTAGCGAGTAAGACAGTTATCGGGGATGAATCTATCAAGATTATGGAAGATAAGGTTCCCAGCAAGGTGGCTGGAGGACCAGCAGCATGGAGAGAGAAAATACATGCGTCTGGATATGTTCGACCAGATGGTTTACGGAGAAAGAAGGGGACTCGCCGAGCTGTGTCTCCAAGACAGTGCCTCGCCAAGATCTGCTCTGTCAGAGGGAGGCTCTCAGCAAAGTCTAATAATGGCCCAGATAAGAGCATTGGAGGCTCAGAAGGTGAACAATTCAGTAAGCAAAAGGAGGATGTATCCAAGATGATTCTTCCACCAGAAATTTCTGATTTGTTGAAGGAAGCCACAGCTAAAGGAGACTCTCCTACAGAAGAGGATGAAGAATTAGAGAAGCTATACAAAGACATTGACAATGTCATGGAGGACATAGAAAAAGAGAAGGATCTGGAAGTGGCAAGATCAGAGGAACCTCCTCGTGTTCAGAGTATTGGTGCAGAAGAGTCTGATGCTGTGGAAGTTGATAGTGGTCCAACTGGGGAACCATGTGTTCAGACTGAGAGTAAGTCAGCAGAAGTTCCTGAGGATGTTTCTAAGAATTCAGTGGATGCTCCAGTTGTTGGTCAAGATGATCAGCATTGTGATCGTATGGAGGATGATGGTGCACAAGTTCGTGAGGATGCTGCAAAGACTGTTTCAAAGGAGGGTACTCTTTCAGATAATGACCAAGATCTTGCTCCGCTTATCTTTCTCAAAAAGCCAAAGAAGGACAAGGGAAAGAAAAAGGTGGCGTTTGAAAGAACTGCTAAGGGGACAGTCCAAGAGATTGCGAAGGAGGGCAACTTGGCAGGGGGAGCTGATTCATCTAAGAAAAGGAAACGTGGAGCCCCTGTTCCTGTTTCAATGGATGCTGGAAGTTGTGAAGTCCCATCTCCTGAGGCTGATACTGTTCCTGTTGGATTGGTCAAGAAAGGTATCTGGTTTGTCAGTCGTGATGCGTACAAAAAATGGAGCTGTGTGCAGAAAAGAAAGATCATTCCTGAAAAGTTGCTAGAGGAATCCCGGTACAAGGGAAAGGAAGTGGTTAAGGTGCTTAAGGAGTCTGACCTATTCTGGACATTGGACAGGTGCAAGCCTTTCAATGAACAGCTGGTGCGTGAGGCTATGGCAAACTTGCCCTCTGGATTTGGGGTTGTTGGAGAATCTGAGTATGGGGTCTTCTTCGTCAGAGGGAGACGGATCAAGATTGATCCTGAGCAGATCAATGTATACTTTGCCATGGACGACCCAGCTGCTGATGAAGAAGAACTAAACTTTGAGAAGGTTGTGAGCACCATCACTGCAGGCTCTGTTCAGTGGAGGCCTGAGTCGGTTGTGAATACAGCAGAGCTATCTACGTTCTATTCCATGCTGTTCTTCATTGCTGTGTTCAACTAGAGGCCGTCTACTCATCGCTCTACTGTCAACAAGGACATGGCCCAACTGCTTTATCAGATAGGGAACAAGCTGAAATTCAACCTGGGCAGAGTAATGTTCAAACAGATTGCTGAACATGCTACTTCGATGAGAACTCTACACCAGATCTGTTTCCCATCTCTGATATATGAGCTCATTATCCATCAAGCTCTAGATTTGAAGGCCTCGCCTGACCAACTTTCAAAGGTACCCAGCAGGTTCATCGTTGACCACAAGTTGTTTAAGGGGCGTCACGTGAACGATCTCAAGGAGAAAGGAAAAGCTGTGGCGGAGTCCAGTCGAGTGGGAGCCAGAATGGGGCAAGATGAGCGAAGCAAGTTGCTCAGGGATCTTAATGCTATCATTGCTGCGGACAAGGAACAGCGTCGTCGGATCAATAGGCTTGCTCGCGCCCTCAGCTATCCCAGTGATGATGATGAATCTGAAGCTACAGCCTCTGAAGATGATTCCATTGAAGAAGCTTCTGATTAAAGGTCCTTTGAAACACTGAACTCTCTGAACTCATTTTTTTCGTTTAAAAACGTTCAGTATTATGTGCTTGTTCTGGCACAGTTTGATTTGCTGTTCGAACTCGATTGGCCCCTTGCCAGTTTGTGGCAAAAAGGGGGAGTATTTTGAGGTGGTGACAATTTTTGTTCCCTCAAGGTTTCCTACTGTCTAGATAGTTAGATAGATCTAGTGATTTGGTTTTGCCAAAATGCCAAGGGGGAGATTGATGTTCCCTTGTGTGGCATGTGTTTGGCAAAACGTTGTTAGACAGTTCGAGCAGGAGTTTAGGGGGAGTTCGAACATATCCTAGTACTCCTGTACAGCGTGATGAAGACGCAAAGGATATTTTCCGGAAGATATTGGGAACGAAGATTTCGTCAAGTTAAAGATGGCGTGCGACTTATTCGAACAAGATATTCGAATGAATATTCACAAGTGAAGATGGCGTGACTTGCTTGGGAAAGAAGACGACTTCGTATATTCTTCCAAGGATTTGTTAAAGATATGCATCAAATATTCAGGAGTACCTCCCGAAATATTTGATGGGATTATCTTATGCGAATTAGGGTTTCGTCCGAGCATATAAATACAATGCAAAGGCAACCCTAATTCCCATCGCTTTCAAGATCAAAAATACACGAAGAAATCCTATCGATTGGAAAAGAAGAAAGCGACGGCCGTTGTGTTTTCCCCACTGGAAAAACATCGGTGTGAGCTCAGTCTGATACGTGCCATTCAGATTGACCAGAGGTGATCAAGTTCAGAGCACAAACAGAACGACCAGCTTTCAAGTGAAAGCGACCGAGCTTCAGGAAAGGTTCGAGTACGTTCGGACAGAAGGTCTGAACGAAGGGGATCAAGGGGAGTTGCGACAAACCTTGGTTGCAAATCTGAGAGACGGAGTAGTAGAGGCTAGGCAATTACAAGGTGTAAGTGTAAGTCCACTGAAAAGCTCTATACTCGTAATAAAGATTTGTTGTCCCTTTTCCGGGTGTGGGAAACCCCCCAGAGTAGGCGTAGCCGAACTGGGTTATCAATCTGTGCGTACTCGTGTTTTATTGTTCTGTTCATACTTGTTGTGGAACTGTGGTAGAAAGCGTTCAAGGTCTGTCCAAACACAACCTAGAACACTTGCTTGAACAGAGGATATAATTTCACTTTGTCTTACAAAAGACTAGACGGTGTGGCAAGTCATGTGCTAGGAATAGCCTTGATTCACTTTTGAACACTTAGTATGATCATTAGAGGTCAATGATAAACAGAAGATGATACAAGGCCCCTAAAACCGAATCTTTCTTTTAATTGAAATATCATTGTTCCTTTACTTTTAGTTTTCAAAGCACACTCAAACCCAACCCCAATCGCACTTTAATTTATGTGTAAGCTTCATTAAAGAATAACTAATCCACACTGACTCTCTTGGGTTCGACCCCTACTTACCACTTGCTACCCAGTAGTGAAGTTGCGAGTAGCGGATTTATACATTTATTTGTACACATTGCCTCGCGACAAGGCAGTGCTGTCAAATTGGCGCCGTTGCCGGGGAGTTGTGAATCGGAATAGTTGTTCTATTTTGTTTTTTCTTTTTTTATCATGCAATTCACTAAGTCTTACTACTACGGAATGGAACCTTGGAACAATGAGGAGTTTTTCCCACCACCCTTCGAACTTGAAGTCCGCGAAAAGATCAACAACATAGAGCAATCCCGGGACGAAACTTTGGACGAGTACTTATGGTACTTCGATTCCCTTGTAACGAGCTGCCCGCACCATGGATTCACCAACCACGATCTTCTTCAAAGGTTTCTCAATGGGATGATGCCATATGAGTGGAATTGGCTTAATGACGCAGCAGGAGGCTCGGTAAATAACTTAAACATGGATGATCTTTGGAAATTGATAAACGATTTGGCCGCAAGGTCAAGACCAAGAGAAGATCAGGCTGAGCCACTCGAGGACGTTACAACGGAACTGGCATCTAGCAACCAACAGTTGGCCAACATGGTACACCAAATTCAGGTCGAAAGCAATGAATTATGGGTGGCTCAAAAAGAAGCATCAAACCAGCTCCGGGACCTCATTAACAAGCTGCCTAAAACAGACTCGGACCTCAGTATGATTGCCCTCGGAGACCATATGAATGACGAGGATGAGGACCCATGCTTGCCTGAAGAAGAGCTCCACTCAGATTATCCCTAGGAGTTAGAAGAAGAACTGCCCAAATCAGGCCCGGTCCTTATCACCAATCCATCCGAGGAAATCACAATCCTAACTGCCAAGCCAACAGAAGTCCCAAACCTCACTGCCGAAGCAACCGAAGAAATCAAGCCAGGCCCGGTCCTTGCGCTCGGAGCACCCAAGGAAGTCCCGGACCTCATTGCCAAACTGTCCGAGAAAGACCTGGTCCTCACTGTCGGAGCACCTGAAACAGACCCAGTCCTCATGGTCGAAGTGCCTCAACTTAACCCTTCGTGTTTTATGCCGATCATAGCCACCGAAGATCATATAATCAATAATGATGAGGTGCAAGGGGAGTTAGAGGAGGAGCATGAGCCAAAAAGCCGACAAAGGAACTCTCACTCGTCACAAGCCAAGAAAAACCACCTGAAAACTCACTCGTTCCAAGACAACCATCCATCACTGCCACAATAAAGAGGATTGGCAGAGGCGCATGCTTAATGTCGCCTACATTTAATGGCACAAAACCAAACTTCCAAACTCGCAAAAGTGCCAACTATTCAAACATGAAGAAGCGGCAAAGACATGGGCCGAAAGAATGGAAACCCGGAAGTAGTAACAAGCAAGCACGACTCATTGGACCAGCAGCTATGGTCAAAAAGGCCTCACCCTCTCAAATCAAAAAAGCTACCGAGAAGAAGTTCGACCTCAAGCACCCATGGGATCCCTACTTATGATCCAGGAATGAGGTATCGTCGAGCCAACGACGTTAAACAAAGGCACTGGTCGGGATGTAACCGGACACCTATCTTACTTTCAGTCATTTAATTTCTGTCATTTAGTTTTTTCATTCTCACCTTTCCTGTATATATTTGCTTGCATGACTTTTGAACTACGTCGTGCTGAAAGGCACGCCTTCGTTCAAAAGTGTGGGGTGAGAACCACCTTTGTACATAACATGTTTTTCTTTTTCCTTTTCCCTTAATATTATCTTTTTGATAATATGAACTTGAGAATGTGAAAAAGATAGATCATAATTCATGCATTAACCTTGTGAAAATTCAACTGTTTAAAAACTTAGAATGTAACTTCTCATTTGTCCCTTTGTGCTGAGATAAACTAGGGATGTGGAGTTGATAGAAATGCCCTAGAGAGGCTTGGTAAGCACTCGAAGGATCGAATCTAACTATATGGTTTTCGAAGTCAGTGGAGGCTGCACTTCGGGTTTCAGTGAAGATTGAAGTCATCTCCGCCATGCAGTGTTTATGCAAAAAGAAAAAAAGGCGAGGACGGGAATCAGACCGTCCTATCTCTAGTCAAAGTAGCCGAGAAAATAGATGAGCGACCCTCATCTTGACCCGCGCGAAACGGCAAGGATGAGAGGAGCGGGGAGGTATTTCCATATGCTCGCGGGCGACGATTGGACCTCCCAAAAAGGCTCGAGAAAATGGACTAGCAAGCCACAAAAAGGCAAAAGCTCGAAGTAGCAAATCAAGAGGCCAAAGGCCCAAAATTGTGAAGGTTTTAACCGAACAAAAAGTGAAGTACTCAAAGAGTCAAATCAAAGGCCAAAGGCCGATTCACTACAAAAGCTGTCCCTCGCCAAAAGAAAATCAAAGACCAAACCATTGAAACCCGAACCAAATCACGTGCTAGAGAAAGCTACGAGAAAACCATATAGTGCGAGACGATCCCGAGAATGCAGTCCAGGAGCCTAAAAAGGGCTATCTCCCGAAACATCCAAAATAATTTGCATCTCAGCACGAAGGTACACGTATCAAGTTTCTTCTATTTATTTACACGGTTTAATTTGGTAATAAGTAGTAATGCATGAATTAAGATAAATCTAGTCCCACAGTCTCACTTTCATATTTAAAAGTTTTTACTTGATTGTGTGTCGCCCTTTAACAGCATTGTTCGGGACGAACAACTAAAAGTGTGGGGTGATCTGATGGACCATAATTATACGAATCATAAACACAGTTAAACCCACTAAATTAGACTGTTTGTCTATTTAACTTTTGCTTGTTAGTTCTGATATTTATCTACAGGGTATTTTGGAGTCTAGAGAGAAAACACGCTAAGGAGTTTTTAAGCTGAAAATGAAGTACGAGTCATTCCAGGTCACGACCATGCTACACTCAAAATCAGCCTTAACATCCTTCATGGAACCGACTTGGAATCACTCAAAAATGCTAGATTCATCGCCCAAAGGTCAAGAACGCAATGCAAAGGGCCCAAGCCCGATAAAGGCCAAACAAGGGCAATTTCAGCCGTTTTGGGATTTCGACCATGTTCCAAGCAAAATTTGGCTTAGGTTCCTTCTTGAGATCATCTTAGAATGACATTTTCATTCAGAATACACTCTCCAAAATCCAAGAAGCTCCGGCCAAAGCTCCGGTCAGATTCCGGTCAACCCGATGGCTTTTGTGAAAAGATCACAAGGATCTAGAAGGCTCCTCCAAGGGGAGGCTCCTCCTCACATGGGCGGCTAAATAGGAGGAGGCTCCTCCTCACATGGGTGGCTATCTTGCTCTCCACTCCTCCTCCTCCATGGAAACCTTGCCAAGTGTCTCTTCCTCCACCACATCCTCCTCCTCCCTTAGGCTATAAATACATGCCTCCACCCTTTGTAATCTTCATCCCAAAAATGTGGAGAGCTCCTTTCTCTACAAATTCCAAAATCACAAATCACTTATCTCTCTAGCTTTTGTGGGCACAATCTTGTAATCACTTTACTTTGGAATCGAAGCTTTAGCATTTTCAACGGTTTTTGTAAGTACTCTTGTCTTTACTTTACTGTCTTTTCAATTCAGCAACTTTATTTTCCTGTCTTTACTTTCGAAAACTTTACTTTATTGTCTTTCAAAAACCTTTACTTTTCAACGCACTTAGATATAATGTCCTGTTCCATGAATAGTTGTAGCTAAACCCTTCATTCGGTTGAAGGGGTGTACTCGTATCATACAATGTTTTAGACCCTGCACCTAGTGCCTCTTTGTGTTCAACTTGTTCTAGGTGCCATATATTAGGTCAGAATTCCATTGGTTGAGTGGATGCTTGGAAGAGCAAAGCTCTGCCATGGGTTCGTGATCTTCCGTGGATAAGTGGAGGCTCGGAAGAGCACAGCTTATCTGTGGAAGTCAACCTCTTTAAAACACCATTTGGTTTATCAGGAATGATGATCAAATGGATGCACATACTAGAACAAGAGTTCTTTGTCTTGCAAAAGACTAGACTGTGTGGCAAGTCATGTGCTAGGAATAGCCTTGATTCACTTTTGAACACTTAGTATGATCATTAGAGGTCAATGATAAACAGAAGATGATACAAGGCCCCTAAAACCGAATCTTTCTTTTAATTGTAATATCACTGTTCCTTTACTTTTAGTTTTCAAAGCACACTCAAACCCAACCCCAATCGCACTTTAATTTATGTGTAAGCTTCATTAAAGAATAACTAATCCACACTGACTCTCTTGGGTTCGACCCCTACTTACCACTTGCTACCCAGTAGTGAAGTCGCGAGTAGCGGAATTATATATTTATTTGTACACATTGCCTCGCGACAAGGCAGTGCTGTCAGTTGGTTTATGCTTGTTTTAAGAACTCTTGTTGTCAAACTCCTCTTTCCTTATGGGTTACGACTTTAGCGTCTAAAACTTGGAAATGAGTTTACATCGTGAGCCCGTGGAGTAGCCCTAGCTAGCATAGGTAATCGATCGACGCTTTTGTGCAAAAAGCTTTAACCATTTTTCAATAGCCTTGCTTCAAAAATGAATACACTTCTAGGTTAGGCACTTGATAACTCTAGTATTGACTTCCTTGAATGTGCACCCTCATGTGATCTTAAACGGTTTGAAAACTCTCTTGAAATGTATAGTGATTGTGATGCTAGCTTGGGATGTGAAGTAAGTTTTGAGAAATCTATGCCTTAATTGTTAAACACTCTTGCTTTCACTCCTATGGGATAAACGCATGTGGGATTTGTGAGTATTCCCGTTTCTGAAAACTCTCACGAGACTATAACTCGTCCACTAGGGCAGCCTAGGGGTTTAAAGGCTTGGTGCATATGCTAAATGCACTCGTAACACCTACGAAAAGGAGTTAGATTGTAAATATGTGTTAAAGTAGTTTGAAATAAAGGTTTGAGACATTAATGGATGATAGGAGCAAATGGGCGTTGAGCATAACGACTTATCCTTTTGCCATTTGTTTCTCTTGGCTTGATCTTATTGTTTGCTCGGGACGATCAAACTCTAAGTGTGGAGTGTTTTGATGAGTCGAATTCTCGACTATAATTCCTCTACTTTTATTAGATGTTTTGATCCGTTTCGAGTCTCTTTCGATGCCATTTGACCCTCTCGATTGCCATTTCAGGTGAGAAACACACTTTACGGTCCCCGGGTTCAAAAAGATCAATTCTCGCAGAAAAATGAAGTTTCGGAGCAAAAATATGGATTTTTCGGGCAAAACGGGACAGACTGACCTTTGGGGCTTATTTTGAACGCACAGATCGCATTTGATGTCCAATTTGGTTGATTCAAAGCTTGATGGAAAGCTAACTCAAAGGGATACAATTCTCCAGTTGACGCTGAGACCAAACTCTGAGGTTAAGATTTCCAAACAGCAGGCAGAAGCTCACCTGAGCTCCAGAAACCCTGCCGAGCCCCATTTCCATCAATCCAGCCGGGACTCGCCCGGGTCCTTCTGCACCCTCCCGGGTCTCCTCTGCTGCGTGCTCTGCTCCATTTCACACTCAAGACTCACCCGAGTCCCACCAAGACCCGCCCGGGTCTTCCCCTGAAAATCAATGATCCCACATACCACGAAGTTTATCAAATCCGCATACCAAGGGAGGGCTTCTGCTTCCATTCTCATAAGTTTCTCTCCAACGAAAGAGTCGTCCACAAGAGTGGTTTCTTCCTTAAGCTCCTCATTTCCCTCTAGCCTAGATAAATGATCGGCGACCAAATTCTCCACTCCCTTTTTATCTTTGATTTCAATATCAAATTCTTGGAGCAAGAGGATCCACCTTAATAACCTTGGCTTGGAATCCTTCTTTGACAAAAGATATTTGATCGCCGCGTGGTCGGTGAATACTATTATCTTTGACCCCACTAGATACGGACGAAACTTGTCGAATGCATACACAATAGCGAGGAGTTCCTTTTCAGTTGTCGAATAATGCATTTGAGCTCCATTTAGGACCTTGCTTGTATAGTGAATAGCGTGAAGTTTCTTGTCCACCCTTTGACCAAGAACCGCTCCAATAGCGTAATCACTAGCATCGCACATGAGCTCAAAGGGCAAGTCCCAATTTGGGGGTTGGATAATAGGGGCCGAGATCAATGCTTCCTTTAACTTCTCAAAAGCCGTCGAGCACTCTTCATCAAAATGGAATTTTATATCGTTGCACAATAGATTTGTCAAGGGCTTTGCAATCTTCGAGAAATCTTTAATGAACCTTCTATAGAAACCGGCGTGGCCAAGAAAACTCCTTATTCCCTTGACATCCTTTAGAGGTGGCAATTTTTCAATAACTTCCAATTTAGCCTTGTCCACCTCAATTCCTCTTTTTGAGACCAAGTGTCCAAGCACTATGCCCTCCTGCACCATAAAATGACATTTTTCCCAATTTAGCACAAGATTCGTCTCAATACACCTTTTCAAACCTTTTGCCAAGTTGGCCAAGCAATCATCAAACGAGGAACCATAAACAGAAAAATCATCCATGAACACTTCCATAATTTCCTCAATAAATTCCGAAAATATAGCCATCATGCATCTTTGAAATGTGCCCAGCGCATTACAAAGTCCAAAGGGCATTCGCCGATAGGCAAATGTTCCATAGGGACAAGTAAAGGTAGTTTTTCCTTGATCTTGTGTATGAATAGGGATTTGGAAAAATCCACTATATCCATCAATATAGCAAAAGTAATCATGCTTAGCTAGTCTTTCCAACATTTGATCTATAAAAGGAAGTGGGAAATGATCTTTCTTAGTGGCTTTATTGAGTTTTCAGAAATCAATGCACATTCGCCAACCGGTGACGGTTCTAGTTGGTATTAACTCATTTTTATCATTTTTAACCACCGTCATGCCCCCCTTCTTGGGTACCACATGAATGGGACTTACCCAATTGGAATCCGCAATAGGGAAAATGATTCCCGCATCAAGCATTTTCAAAATTTCTTTTTTTACTACTTCACCGATAATGGGATTAAGTCTCCTAGCACGTTCCCTAGATGGTGAACTATCATCCTCTAAATTAATTGTATGCATGTACAAATTGGGACTTATCCCCTTCAAATCATCAATAGAATAGCCAATATCATCTTTGTGTTCTATAACCACATCAAGCAATCTCGAAGTCTCATTATCATTCAAGGAGGCATTCACAATGATAGGCAAAGTAGAATTAGGGCCTAAGAACTCATACCTTAGGCTTGTTGGTAGAGTTTTTAACTCTGCCGAACATGACTCCTTACCTTTGTCGCTTTGAGTACCCTCTTCATCTTTGTCATTTAAGATAGCCCAACAATCAACACGCTTAGGGAGCTCATAATCAAGTTCGTCAATTTCATCCATAAGCATGTTATGCACATCATACATTTCATAAGCATCAACAAGGTCTAGATAATTACAACTCATGGTAGGACTAGGACCTTTTTGTGCTTTTTCTAGGTTAAATTCAACTTCCTCATCACCTACTCTCATGGTAATTGACCCCTTAGTGGTATCAAATATAGCCCCCGCGGTGTAGAGAAAAGGCTTTCCCAAAAGAATGGGAATTTCATTGTCCTCTTCCATCTCTAACACCACAAAATCCCCCGGAATATAGAAATTCCCTACTCTAACCGAGACATCCTTAAGAACTCCCTTAGGGAATCTTGAGGAGCGGTCCATGAGTCTTAGAATCATTTGAGTTGGTTTAGGCTCACCCATATTCAATTTCTTACACAAAGAATAAGGCATCAACGATATGCTAGCACCCAAATCACACATAGCATGTTCAATTTTAACATCATTTATATATCATGAAATGGAGAAGCTACCGGGATCCTCTAGTTTGGGTGGTATGCGCGGTTGGAGTATGGCACTACATTCTCCATTGAGGGACACCGTGTCAACGTCTTTGATCGTTCTCATGCAAGTAATAACATCTTTTAGAAATCTTGCATAAGATGGAGCTTGAGTGATTACCTCGGTGAAGGGCATGGTAACATAAAGCTTCCTCATCATTTCGGCGAACTTTGAGAATTGCTTGTCATTGCTTTTCTTCTTTAGTCTTTGTGGGAAGGGAATAGGTGGAGTGTATGGGTTAAGCTCATCCTTCTCTTTTTCCACTTCCTTGTCCTTTTGGGTTCGAGGATTAGGGACCTCTTCATCCAACTCTTCAATTTCGGCACTAGCTTGGCCTCTTAGATCAAAGGAGACTTTCTTCTTCTTTGGTAGCTCATCCTCTAGCTCCTTTCCGCTCCTCAATGTAACTGCATTACAATGTTCTCTTTGCCCTTGCTCGGGTCTAGCCGACAATTTCCCTTGCGCCCTTGTAGAGGAATCGGCTTGTTGAGCTATTTGGTTCTCAAGCATTTTGTTGTGGGTTTCCAACCTCTCAAACTGGGTTTGCATGTCTTCGAATTTAGCTTGAACGTCTCTACTTCCCTTCTCTTGTTGTGCAAGGATTTTGGCCAACATTGCTTCCACACCGGAGGGTTCATTTGAAATTTATGGAGGGGGGTCAACTTGTTGATAGGGTTTTTGAGCTTGAGTTTGGTATTGTTGCCCTTGGTTTTGGTTTCTTTGAAGCAAAGTCGGTCCTTGACTTTGATATTGGTTCCTAGGTTGGAAAGCTTGATTAGTTTGAGTAGGCTTAGGACCAAATCCGGGAGGTGTAGCTCCAAAGTCGGGACGAGTGGGATTTGTTGTCTTGTAGGAGAAATTAGGGTGATTCTTCCATCCCGAGGAAAACCTTGGTGTAGTGTAATTAGCTTGAGAATTTTGCCCTTGAGTGGCACTAGCCCCATACTCTCTACCTTGGTTTCCTCCCACAAAATTTGCTTCTTCATAGCCATATCTATGTCCATCTCTTTGAACCAAGGGGCAAGAATTGGTTTCATGCTCATAAACCTCACAAATATCACACCCTTGGGTTGTTGAAGGTTCTTTCTCCGGGTGTTTCAACTTGAAGACTTCTTCCGAGAGGTTCTCAAAGTCCTTCCTTAAAGCATCATAGTCACTTGTGCTCACCGCCTTCACTTCATGCTTCTCATTTTTCCTTCTTGGATTCCCTCTTTCGCTTCCCCACATGAAATAGTTCTTTGTGATCTCTCGATTACCGCATATCCCGCAGGAGTTTCAAGTTCCATGATAGCTCCGCCCACGGTGGTATCAAGTGCAAGCCACGAGGCACCATCAACACCATGATAGAAGGTGTGGAAAACGAGGAGGTCGTCCAAGTTGTGATGCGGACAAAGCCTTTGGTACTCTTTGTACCTCTCCCAAGCCTCATATAGTGTCTCCCCATCCATTTGTGCAAAATTTGTAATTTGACTTCTATAATAGGCCGTCCTGGAAGGAGGGAAATACTTGTTGAGAAATGCCATGGCTAGTTCCTCCCAAGTGGTGAAACTATCGGGCGTTTGGCTTCTAAACCAATCCCTTGCCCTTCCCGTGAGGAGTTTGCAATGTCCTCTCTAACAATTTGTTCATTGAACGGTTTACCTCTGTCCAACGTCCAGAACAGATCAGTTTGCTTCAGCACCTCGATGACTTCCTTCCCTTTGTAGCGAGACTCCTCCAGGACCCTTTCGGGGATAATTTTCCTTTTCTGAACACATGACCACTTTTTGCAGCATCTCGATTTACAAACCATACCCCTTTCTTGACCACGCCAACTGGAACAGTATCAGAATCAGGAGATGGGACCTCACATCTTTCAGCATCCTCTGAAACAGGGATTGGAGCTTCACGTTTCCTCTTTTTGGATGAACCCGCTCCCCCTGCCACGATGCCCACCTCTGCATCATTCTGGACTGGCCCTTTAGTAGATTTTTCAAAAGCCACCTTCTTCTTTTCCTTGTCCTTCTTTGCCTTTTTGAGATTGATAAGAGGAACAAGGTCTTGGTAATCATCCGAAAGAGTAGCCTCCTTTGAAACTGGCTTAGTAGCATCCTCACGAACGGATGTACCATCTTCCTGCATATGATCACTACGAGGATCATCTTGAACAACAACTGGGTCGACCACTGTCTCCTCAACAGCAACTGCCACTGGAGCACCACCTGTCGCAACTTCTGTCTGCACACCTGGTTCCTCTGTTGGAACACTTGCCTTCTTCAAGGCATCTAAATTGAGGGCAGCTGCAGAGTCTTCAATCCCTACAGCCCGGACTTCGAAAGGCTGATCTGATCTTGGCACTACAGATACAGAAACCTCCTTTTGCAGATTTTCAACAAAATCATCAATATCCTTGAGCACACTGTCCAGATCTTTATCTTCTTTAGCACGATCAGATCCTTTCGCTATTGCATCATTCAACCCATCACCCTTCTCTGATGGATTAACCTCCTCGGTTATAGTCTCAACTTGCTCATGGTGAGTTTCATCAACGATTCCTCCAATATTTTCATTAGACTCATCATCCGAAGCTTCATTAATCACCAAATTCTTCTTCCCCGAGGCCTTAAGAAACTTCTCTGTCTCCTCCTCAGATATTGCTATGAGCCTCCCTCTGATTGAGCTGATCTTGGCCAGACACTGTCTTGGAGAAACAACTCGGCGAGTCCCCTTCTTTCTCCTTAAACCTCCCGGACAAACATATCCAGAAGCATGGATTTTCTCCCTCCATACTCCTGATCCACCAACACCTTTAGGCAGGGAGATGCTGGGCTCTCCTTCTTTCATGGAGCCATCACCATCTTTGCAAACAACAGAATCTTTTAGATTCTTGACGGCTACATCATCAATCACTGCCCTACTGGCTTCACCACCCTTCTCAGACACGACACTCATATCTTCTTTCATCAATATATTTTCAACAGAATCGACATGTGCAGAAATTGAAGGAACAGTCTGAGATTTAGGGATCGGAAATACCTCAGAATGGAGAAGAACCGGTGGGGGAACGCAATCGATTGGATTTGACGAATCCTCCGAGGCAAGCGAGGATATCGTCTTCTGCTTTGCAACAGTCTCAGGTCTATTCATCTCCTCCGTTCCAGACCGAGGGATTTCAGCGGCAGTTTCTTTGTCAGTTTTCTTTGCTTTGGCCCTTGCTGCAAAATTGGAATGTAAAGGCGACACCTTTTTCACCTTTGGTACTTTCGATTTCAAAATTCTGGGTTTCGTCGCCAGTGCCTTGGAAGACTGCATACTCTCTTTCTTCTTTTCAGCGGATTTTGATGATTTTCTGGTGTTCACCATCGTCGTTGAGCAGAAAAAAAAGATTGAGAGGGATTGCAAGTCGTCGTTCTAAGGTTTGGACGAGAGAGAGGAATGACTGAACTAATTTGAGTTTGAAGTTACAATCTGCCTTTTCAACTTCCCAAAACTGTCTTCTCATAACGGCATGAAATCAGAAACCAATCTCCAAAAATATTTAAAAATATTTGCCTTTAAGCACTGTGCCTTCTGTTCCAGCTCTCTTTCTTAAGTGGTCAGTCCAACTGCTTTAGCTGGGGTTTCGACTCTGACTGACCACCGTTGGGCATAGTTAGTGTTTGACAACCTATAGACCCGTGGAGGATCTGGGTGTTCCAAACTGTGAAATGCCGTGTGAAATTATGAAGGGCTTGGTCAACTGTACGTCGATTGTAATATGCTTCGGAGTTATCACCCTCTGTTGCCCTACGTATTCATGTTTTCTTGTCTGATTCCTGGCATATTTCTGTGGGTATAGTACGAACTCCTTCTGCATTTGTAACACCTTCTGGTCCATCAGTTTCCCGGTACACTTGTCAGCATAGATTTGTGCGTTACTCCAATCAGACCTTGTGTGCAGGGTCTTGTCCACTCCCCCTCGCATAAATCGATGTATGGCGTGTATATAGTCTAGAGTAAACCGTTGTTTGCCATAGCCCTCGACTCCCATCGGACGCATCAGACCCATCCCTATGGTATAGCAGTTATTTGCACCCCTTCTTCCTTTCATCACAATACCACCATTCTTGTCTAAGACGAGGCATGAGTCGCGAGAGAATGACACATACTGTCCATCGTTACACAATTGACTGATACTAATAAGATTCATTGTCAGACCTTCAACAAGGAGGGTGTCCTTGAGTGCAGGGAGATCCGGAACCTTCAATGTCCCACAACCGATCACCTGACCCTTTTGACCATCCTCGAAGGTGACAAACCACATCTTCTCAACAGGTCTAATATGAGTAAGGTATTTAGAGTTACCTGTCATGTGGGCTGAGCATCCGCTGTCAAAGTACCAAATGTCTTGTACTGTCTAACTTGAGGAGCAACAGGCCACCATGCATACCGTCTGTTTTCCCTTTGGTACCCATACCTGTTTCTGTCGAGGATTGGTCTGTTGTTGGTATGCCCGGCGTTCAACAAGAACCAGGCGACACTTCAGTTTGATGTGTCCCATCTGGTGGCAGTACCAGCAAGTGCGCAAATCCATGCTTTGCATCACGGGAGTGTGATCACGACTTTGGACGGGTGTTCCACTGGTTTTTCCACCGCTTAGTGTGCCATGAGTCGTCTTGTGATCAACTAGGTTCTTTCCTTTGGCATGTTTCACCTTCTGTTTAGGCAGCTGATCCATCACTTGTTTCGCTTCAACAAAGGTAGTGCCTTCTTCCGTAAACCCCAAGCCTCGATGTCCAGACTCCATCCTTTGAGACCTGAGAATATCATTTAAGTCTTTAGTGCCAGAGTTTAGCATCCTTACCGATTGTTTGAGGTGGTTGAGTTCCTTCTCGGTGGTTGAATGATCCATTATTTCAGATTCTAGCTGAAGTTCCAGCTGTTCTACCCTCCTTAGTTGGAACACCTCCTTGCGCTTCAGATCTGTGATGATTTTCCTTAGACCCGCCATGCCTACAGGATGAGTTTCACGGTCCTTCTCCATGTCGATTTTTAGCGAAGAGACATTACTCAGGAGCTCTATTTTCTGAGCAAGCAGACACAATCTTTCCTGTTTCATCTCAGCCAGTTGAGTATTTAGTGAGTCTACCGTGCTTTCGAGCTCTACCTTCTGAGTAAGCAGTATCTCGACCTCCTGCCAGAACTTGTCTTTTTTTATAGTGATACTTGCAACTGTATCATTCAGCTTTTTGTTGACCTTGATCAGTAGCAACCACTTCTCATACAGATCTTTATATGTCTGAGCCAGAGACTCCTGCGTGAGTTCTTCATTGTCACTGTCTGAGAGGTCTTCAGCCGGGAGTTCTAACTGAGATGGTACTCCTTCACTAGTATTGCTGCATTCTCCTAGAGTTGTGACAAACGCCACAAAGTTGGTGGTTTCACCTCCTCCTTTTTCTTCGTCTGGCTCACTATCGCTGAAGCTAGCGACCATTGCCTTCTTCTTCATGAGAGTATTTGAACATTGTGATTGGATGTGACCGAAACCCTTGCATTCATAGCACTGAACCTCTTCCTTTCCTTTGTCAGAGGAGTCTTGCCTCATATCACTGGACCTTGACTTGCCGGTTCTCCAGTTTCGGGAACTAGTTGATGAAGGCTGACCTTGTTCTGGACCACGTCTGTTGATTTTCCGTACCATTCTGCCAAAGTTCTGAGCCATCATAGCTAGTTGCTTGACAAGGCCTTGTCGTGAGGCAATGCAAAATATATTTATAAGTCCACTACTTGTGGCTTCACTATTGGATTAGCAAAGCGATAAGTAGGGGTCGTACCCAAGGGAGTCAGTGTGGAATGGTTGTTCTTTGAAAAGAAAGAAAATGAAAGTAAATACGAGTTGGGTTTTTATGGGTTTTTTTAGACAGAAATTAAATGACAGAAAGTAAAGTGCTGAAATTAAAGTGCGAGAAAGTAAAGTGCGTAAAAGTAAATACTGAAAGTAAAGTGCGGGAAAGTAAAGACTGAATGTAAAGTGCGTAAAGTAAAGTGCTGAAATGTAAATGACAGGAAAGTAAAGTGCAGATAAGTACGGACGAAAGATATTCAGTCTAGGGTCTCTACTTGTGAGACAACCATCATAGACGTCAAAGATCTTACTTTGTGTTCATAAGTGTGAGTTTATTCCTTTTCAAGACTTAAACCCTAAAGTAAGGCCATTTCAAGCACTTACACCACAATCTACTCCAAAATCAAGACATAGACTTCTAGTTCTAAGTGCAGCCACTTGATCTCACATTTCCGATCAACCAAGCGACTTAAAGAGGGTTTGAACCACTAGGAAAACCTTTGCCATTTCAAGCATCCACTTAATTTCGTTGTTCAAACCGAATGAATGGCACAAGAACTAGTTGACACACAAAGTAGCATTAAGTTCAAGTCTCAAGATGCATACACAAGTATGAACACCCTTGACCGAATATGCTTTAGCTACTTGTATTCATGTCAAGGAATACAAGCACCATACTTACAAAAGTAAAAGAAAAACAAGAAAAAAAAGTAAAGACAAGTAACCAAGAGCAATTGTAACCGTGAGCAACAAGAAAGTAAAAGAAGCCTTAGCTACTTGTATTCATGTCAAGGAATACAAGTAGCCGTGAGCTTTGACAAGGAAATGAAAAGGAAAGCTTTAGCTACTTGTATTCATGTCAAATAATACAAGTATCCGTGGCTTTATCAAGACAAGAAAGTATGGGAGAGGAGCTCCAAATCAAGAACTTGACAACAAAGTGAAGAGTGCTTGCTGGAAAGTAAAGAGCTTGGAGCTCAAGAACAAGTCAAGAAAGCTTTGGAAATCAAGAACAAATGAAGAACAAAGTAAAGTGTTTGTATTGAAGTGAAGAGAAGAGAGATAAGCTCTCAACTCTCTAAGGACATGGGACTTCGAAGCACTCATGATTCTAAGACCAAGAGGTCTATTTATAGACTATCTAAACCGACCTAAAGGGAAGAGATAAGCTTTGGCTTGAAGAAATATCCCAAAAGCACTTCATTTTGATTGGTTTAGCCAAAAGCCACCCCTCTTGCCTTGTCACTTGCCTCCAACCGACTTGAGCTTGGCTCAACTCAAAGGGCAACTAACTTGGTTTGGTTGAGGCCAACCGGACTTGAATAGTAAAGGCCAACCGAAATCCAAAACAAACTGAAATGAATAGTAGAAGCCAACCGGAATATTAGGAATTCGGTTCTTGGTTGGAACTTCTTGGCCGGAACTTGGTTGGACTTGGTTGTGCTTGGCCCGAGCTTGATCGGAGCTCGATCGGACCTTGGCCGGAGCTTGGCCGGAATCTGGCCGGAGATTTGGTCGGAGCTTCTTGGCTTTTGGACAACTGCTTTGGAACGACAAAGTCCATACAAAACGAACTCAAGAAGGATGGTTGGCCAGATTCTACCCAGAGCATGGTCGAAATCCCAAAACGGCCGAAATTGCCCTAGTTTGGCCTTGATCGGGCTTGAGCTGGTTCCACTTAGGCGTTTTGTCTGGGAAGTAAGATTGTCCGATTTATTGGGAATTTCAAACGGGTCGAGCCAGATTTTCCAGATTAGCTGGTTTGGTCGAGCGACTTGGTTTCGGTGCCTATCAGCGCGCGCAGGACCTTTGGAATTGAGCCAACTGCCAATCTGCTCGGGCATTCTCCTTGGTTTTCCAACATTGTCCACCTTATTTGCCATTTTGATCACTTTGCTCGAGGCGAATTTGTCAGATCAGATGGTTTGCCCGGGCAACTTGAATTCAGAGCTAGACAGCTCGGGCGTGGCCTGGGCGATGCCTGGGACTCTCTCGGGCGCGGCCTGGGCAGAAATAACTTGTGACCCTTTTTGGCATAAATCTCCCTTTTTAGGCGTGATTCCTCTTTAGACTCCAAAATTGCCTGTATACATAAAACGGCATTAACAAGCACATGTTTGTATGACCAAATGTCGTAATTGGTGGGTTTAGTAGTACTTGATGAATCGTATAAATACGCTCCATCATTGCTCAGTGGTGCAGCCAGCTTCCAGTTTGTCTTCTGACATTTCTGCTTTTAGGGCGATTCCCTTCACATCTCCAGGTTGGAAATTATGATTAATCTCGTAAATTCTGAGAGAACCCATCAGCTCGTCCAGTTTCAGTTTGGAGATGTCGTGCATTTCCTCAATGGCAGTGACTTTCATGGAAAATCTCGAAGGGAGTGACCTTAAGACTTTACTGGCCATCCTCTCTTCCTCAATAGGTTTCCCTAGTGCAGCAGCCTCGTTGGACAGTTCCAGAACTCTAGTGTTATATTCAGAGATTGTTTCACTTTTTTCATCTTCATCTCTTCAAACTTGGTTGTGACAATCTGCATTCGGGAGTTGCGAACTTTGTTTGTGCCTTCATATGCCGTTTGGAGGATATCCCAAGCCTCCTTCGCCACTTCACAGTTAATGATTAGCTTCATAACGTCTTCATCTACTCCAGAAAAGATTGCATTCATCATTTTTGAGTTTCCCATGGATGCTTTGTCATCCTCTTCAGTCCACAAGGCTTCTGGTTTCAGAACAGGTTCTCCAGTGAGATTATTCATCATAGGTTCAGTCCAACCTTTTAGGACTGACATCCAAGCTTTTTTGTCTAGGGATTTGATAAAGGATTTCATCATGGGTTTCCAGGTGGCATAGTTTGATGCTTCAAGCAACGGAAGTTTGGTGATGCTTTGTCCTTCCTTCAGAGTCATCTTGAACAGTTCAAGATCCCACTCAGTGTGTTGAGTGCCTGCTCTGATACCAATTGAAATTCTACACCCTGTTCAAGCTTGTGTTCAAGGTACAGTTGAGACAGACCTTGAACTCCTTTCACAACAGTTCAGCAGATAGAACAAATAACAGAAGCACACACAGAATGAAAACCCAGTTCGGCCTCGCCTACTCTGGGGGGTTTCCCACACCCTAGAAAGGACACAAATCTTTATTACGAGTTTAGAGCTTACACGTGGACTTATGCTTACACCTTGTAATTGCCTAGCCTCTAACACTCCGTCTCTCAGATTTGCAACCGAGGTTCACGCAGTTCAACTTGATCCCCTTCGTCCGAACCTTAAGTTCGACCGTGCTCGACCTTCTCTTGAAGCTCGGTAGCTTTCTCTCGAAAGCGTGTTCACCTTTGTTGTGTGCAGTAGTTGGATTGCTTCCAAGCAGTCTGAGTAGCACGTTGATAAGACTGCTCTTGCATAGATGAATTTCCAATGAGGAAAAACAACCGGTCGTCGCTTTCTTCTTCTCCAATCGGTAGGGTATACTCGTGTATATTTGATATTGAAAGCGATGGAGATTATGGATGCCCTAGCATTGTATTTATATGCACGTCGATCTCCAAATCAGCCCCCAGATAATCCCATCAAATATTTAGGAAATATTCCTAAATATTTGATGTATATCTTTCTCAAATCGGTGGGAAGAATATACGAAGACTTCTTTCCCAAGTCAGCCACGCCGCCATGTAGATATTCATTCAAATATCTGATGTTCGAATTCTTCGCTGGCCGACATCAGATCGAAACGACATTCGATCTTTTCGAACCTTCCGGAAACCATCTTGGCGTCTGCTCCACGCTGTACTGTAGTTCCAGAATGTGTTCGAACTCCCCCTGAACTCCTGCTCAAACTGTCTAACTACGTTTGCCAATACATGCCACTTAAGGGAACATCAATCTCCCCCTTGGCATTTTGGCAAAACCAAATCTACTAGATAACTAGATCTATCTAACTATCTAGACTTTAGACAACCTTGAGGGAACAAACATTGTCTCCTCTCAAAATACTCCCCCTTTTTACCACAAACTGGCAAGGGGTAGAATCTAGTTCGAACAGCCAATCAAACAGTGCCAGAACAAGCACATAATACAAAAGTTAGACAAATAGTTCAGAGAGTTGGGTTTTTTAAGGGACCTTCATGCAGATGACTCATCATTTGAGTCCTCACCAGTAGATGTGGCCTCAGATTCATCCTCGCTTGGGTAGCCGAGAGCACGAGCCAGCTTGTTGATGTGCCTGCGTTGTTCTTTATCAACAGCAATGATGGCATTCAGATCTTTGAGTAGCTTGCTTCTCTCATCACGGCCCATTCTGGCTCCCCCTTGCTTTGAGGTCTCACCGACATCCTTCCCTTTCTGGTGTGCCTTGACAGCGCGTCGTTGTACGGTGCAAAATTTACATTTATAGTTCCACTACTCGTGGCTCACTATTGGATTAGCAAGCGATAAGTAGGGGTCAAACCCAAGAGAGTCAGTGTGGATTAGTTGTTCCTTTAAAAGAAAGAAAATGAAAAATGAAAGTAAATACAGGTTGGGTTTGAGTGAGTTTTAGACAGAAAGTAAATGACAGAATTGAAAGTGCTGAAAGTAAAGTGCTGAAAATAAAGTGCTGAAAGTAAAGTGCGTAAAGTAAGTGCGAGAACAACTGAGTTCAATATCAACCATACAACATACGTTTTGGTTTGTCGCATGCTGTGTTTCAAGCGCAATACGTACCAAAATGTTATGTTTGATTGATGTTGAAAACTGCTGTAATGAAAGTAAAAGTGCGGAAAGTAAAGTACATGAAAGTAAATGACTTGAAAAGTAAAGTGCGTAAAGTAAATGACTTAATGTAAAGTGCGTAAAAGTAAAGTGCTAAAATGTAAATGACAGGAAAGTAAAGTGCAGATAAGTAAGGACGAAAGATATTCAGTCTAGGGTCTCTACTTGTGAGACAACCATCATGGACGTCAAATGATCTTACTTTGTGTTCATAAGTGTGGGTTATTCCTTGGTCCAGATATAACTCTAAAGTAAGGCCATTTCAAGCACTTACACCACAATCTACTCCAAAATCAAGACATAGACTTCTAGTTCTAAGTGCAGCCAATTGATCTTCAGTTACGATCAACCAAGCGACTTAAGGAAGAGTAAACTACTCGGCTAAGCTTTGCCATTTCAAGCATCCACTTAGCCTTGTTGTCTACTCAAGATTGAACCACTCGGCTAAGCTTTGCCATTTCAAGCATCCACTTAGCCTTGTTGTTCAACCAAATAATGGCACCGAACTAGTTGACACACAAAATAGCATTAAGTTCTAGTCTCAAGATGCATACACAAGTATGAACACCCTTTGACCGAATATGCTTTAGCTACTTGTATTCATGTCAAGGAATACAAGCACCATACTTATGAAAGTAAAGAAAATCGAAAAGAAAACAAAGGAAACCAAGAGCATGTAACCGAGAGCAATTTTGTAAAGAAAACTGTGAGCTTTGTAACAAGAACAAGCTTTAGCTACTTGTATTCATGTCAAGGAATACAAGTAGCCGTGGCTTTTATGCAAGAAAGTAAAGGAGATGAGCTCCAAATCAAGAACAAAACAAGTGAACGTAAAGTAAAGAAGATCACAAGAACAAAGCAAGAACAAGTAAAGAGCAATTGTGAGGAAATATGTTTGTGTATTGAAGTGTGAAGAAGAGAGATAAGCTCTCAACTTCCTAATTGTGGAACTATGGGACATTGATTTCTAAGGCATAAGCCTCTATTTATAGACAAGGAAGACTTGGGGGCTAAGTTTGGCTTGAAAAATATCCCAAAGCAATTGGATAGGAAGATAAGGATTGGCTGGAAATATCTCAAAACAAACCACTTTGATTGGTTTAGCCACCACTTGCACATGGCTTTGCTTCCAAGAGCCAACCACTTGGCAACCCACTTGCATCCCCATAACCGACTTGCCCATGGCCAACCAAAAGCCTCCACATGCCAACCGACTAGCTTGAGCCAATCACATGCCAACCGACTTTGAATAGTAAGGGCCAACCAAAATCCAAAAGCCAACCAAAATGAATAGTAAGTAACCGGAATAATGGGACTCGGTTGGATCTTGGCCGGAATTTGATTGGATCATGGTTGTGCTTGGCCGGAGCTTGATCGGAGATTGATCGGAGCTTGGCTGGAGTTGGCCGGAATCTGGCCAGAGTTTTGGCTGGCGGTCCTTGGCTTTTGGACAGTGGATTATGAACGACAAATTCATTCTAAGATGATTTCAAGAAGGGTGCTAAGCCAGATTCTTCCCGGAGCATGGTCGAAATCCCAAAACGGCCGAAATTGCCCTAGTTTGGCCTTGATCGGGCTTGAGTTGGTTCCACTCAGGCGTTTTGTTTGGGAAGTGAGATTGTCTGAGTTGTTGGGCATTTCAAACAACTTGGTCGAGCCAGATTTGCCAGATTCCATGGTTTGGTCGAGCGACTTGGTTTCGGTGCCTATGCGCGCGGGGCCTTTGCTTTGGAACTGGGCCAACTGCCAATCTGCCCGAGCATTCTCCTTGGTTATCCAACATTGTCCACCTTATTTTCCATTTTGATCACTTTGCTTGAGGTGGATTCGTTAGAGCAGCTCGTTTGCCCGGGCAACTTGAATTCAGTGCTAGACAGCTCGGGTGTGGTCTGGGCGATGCCTGGGTGGGGACCTGGTTCCTCAGACGTGGTGAATTTTCCTGGGGCCCTGGTTGTGATTTCTCGGCCAGAAATGCTTGGTGTGCTTTTTGGGCATAAATCTCCCCTTTTAGGCATGTTTCCTCTTTAGACCCTAAAATAGCCTATATACACAAAAAGGCATTAACAAGCACTTGTTCGTATGATCAAATGTCTAATTTGGTGGGTTTAGCGTATTCGATGAATCGTATAAATACGCGCCATCAAATACCCCCACACTTAATCTTGTTCGTCCCGAACAAGTGTAGTCAATAAGAGGAACAAAAATACCCTAAGTCTTAGATGTAAATGTGAGATGTGAATCTAGACTTCACCTTAGCATGCATAACTTACTTGTTTCCAAACGAAATCATGCTCACATATAAAAGTAACTAGATACTTGTACCTTTGAGCCGAGATGCAAATCAATTTGGATGATTGGGAGATAGTCCTTTTTAGGCCTTTGAACTGCACTCTTGGATCCGATCTTACTATATGGTTATGTTACTTGCTTCTTATAGCACATGATTGATTCGGGCAACTTGGGTTGAGCTCTTTTTCTTTGTTTGTGTGGTTGGACAGCTTTTGTAGTGATTTGGCCTTTGGCCTTTGATATGACTCTTTGAGTACTTCACTTTTGCTTCGGTTTTGTTTCACCACTTTGGCTGATTTTTCTTTTCTTCTTTGAGCTTTGCTCCTTTGTGAATTGCTCGTCCATTTTCTCTACTTTTGGGAGGTCCAATCATAGCCCGCAAGTATATGGAAATGCCTCCCCGCTCTTTCTCATCGTAGTCGTTTCGGCGCGGGTCAAGTTGAGGGTCGCTCACCTCTTTTCCCGGCTACTCGGACTAGAGATAGGACGGTTTGATTCCTGTCCCGCCTTTTGCACAGACGCTGCATGGCGAAGTCCACTCAAAACCATCAAGCCCGAAGTGCTAGCCTCCACAATCTTGACATATCCATAAAGTAAGGGTCCGGTCCCTTGAGTGCTTGTCAAGCCTCTCTAGGCCATTTCTTTCAACTCCACATCCTACATTTATCTTGGCACACAAGGACAAGTAGAAAGTTAAGTTCGCATGTTTTTGCACAATTAAGTTTTCACAAGGAAATGCATGAATCGGGTCTATCTATTTTCACATCATGGAAGTTTGTATTTTCAAAAAGTTAATATTAAGGGAAAAGGAAAAGAACAAACATGTAGACTAATATGTGCAAAACTAACTAATATGTGCAAGACTACTCAATCACCCCCACACTTTTGAACAAAGCCGTTCCTCATAGAACGACTTAGTTCAAAACACAAAATATAAGTAAAACGAAAGGAGGTGAGTTTAAAAAAAAGCGACATAAAAATAAAACTGAGAAACTGAATATGCCGGGTTACCTCCCGGCGAGTGCCTTTGTTTAACATCGTTGGCTCGACGGTACCTCAATCATGGATCATAAGTTCGGACCCATGGGTGTGTGAGGTCGAACTTCCTCTCGGCTGCCCTTTTACTCTGCCCAAAGAACTTGTGGAGTGATGGGCTCGGTTTGGTTCTCCATTGGTTTGGCAGGTTCTTCTTTTCATAGCTCCGAGAAGGTGAGGCTCCCTTGACCATACCTGCTGGTCCAATGAGCCGTGCTCTCTTGCTTCTCCTTCCGGGTTTCCATTCCCTTGGCCCATGTCTTTGCCGCTTCATCATGTTTGAGTGGTCGGCACCCTTGAAATTCTGGAAGTTCTGAATCTTGCCTTCAAATATAGGTGAAATCAAGCTTGTTCCCATGTTAAGTCTCTTCTTTGGGGCTGAGTTGAATGGTCGTCCTAGAACGAGTGAGTTTCCCGGGCCACTTTGTTGGCTTGGTAGTGAGGAGTGCTCCATCATTGGCTTATCTGGCGGTTTCTTTGTATCCGAGCGGCTATTGTCAATGTGGAAATATGCAATTTTGCCGCAGAACTTAAGCGATAATGAGCCCTTGCCCACATCGATCCTTTCTTTAGTAGCGTAGAGGAATGGTCGTCCCAAGATTATTGTAGGAGGTTCGTCTTCGCTAGTCTCTTCCGTTTGTATCACATAGAAGTCTGCAGCAACGACTAGTTCGCCTACATGGAGTTTCACATCTTCCAGTACTCCAACCGGACGGATGCACGACTTATCTCCTAGCTCGATATTGGACCTGGGTGGCTTCAATGGACCAATTCCTAATAAGTAGTATAAGGAGGAGGGCATGGCGTTGACAGCAGCTCCAAGATCGACCAGGCACTTATGAATCTGAGTTTCACCAATACCGCAGGTGACTGTGAAGGCCCCTGGGTCTTTATCTCTTTCCGGTTGTGACTCATGATCTGAAGTGAGGGCTTTTTTAATTGTCGGGTCACTCTGCCCACTCCTTGACTTAGGATTAGTATAACTGGATCCCTTAATATTTTGCTCAGAAGCATAAATATTAGTTGGAGAGTTCCACCTTAAATTGTCAGTGTCATCCCATCCAGATGCTGGTATGTCAAAGTGTATGACTGGTGGTGGTGTTATGCAAACGGTAAATGCATATCGTCCATTGTCAGCATGCGTGACCCTTGTTTTGTCATCATTGGGTCAGTCTTCCTCTTGATTCCAGTCAGGACGACGCCTACGGGTGAAGTGCTTATTTGTAAGTTTGTACGTTGGGGATCGTGCTACTTCTCCCAGTGTCGCCTTTTCGTTTGACCTCTTTATCATGCTAAGATTCGCCTTTGGGTTTTGGATGGTTTGTGAAGGAAGTCTGCCAGGCTCATTAGTGAGTGTTGACATTGCTGTGGCGAGATGGGACATTTGTTTGGTTAATTCTGAAATTGCCCCGTCAGTTTTTGGCTGGTATTGGTGTAGCGAAGTACCCAATTGACTTACGCTTCCTGCGAGCTCCTTCATCATGTCATCAAGCAACTTGGTTGGTTCTTGCTGATTAAGCGGGCCGGTTTGGTACTGATTTGGTCCTCTTTGCTGATATTGGCCTGCTGATGGAGCGCTCTGTTTATACTACCGGTGGGGGGGGGGTTGGTAGAATGACTGAGCTAGTTGAGGGACAGCTGGTTGTGCATTCTTCTGAGAATAGTTATTGTTACGCCAGCTCGGGTTGGTTGCTTGACCATACTGTCTGTTTTGTTTGGCTTTGTCATTACTGTTGTTGTTATATCCTTGGTATCCTCCCACTGCATTTACTTCTGCCGGTTCCTCTTCTATTAATGTTGGACATGCGTCAGTTTTGTGGTCTGTAGAACCACAGAACTCGCAAGGTTTTACCGGAACTGGCTGCCTTCGTAGGATTTGAATCATCATCTCTTTTAGATGTTTCATCTCTTCAGGCATAGAACTCATTGACGTTTCCACTTTTGCCACATTTTTTGTCCGGGAGAATTCTTCCTGCTGAGTTGTCTCTTCTCTGAATCGGGCATTCTCAGCAACGTTGGTGATAAGATCCCTTATGCCACTTAATGATAGATTCATCACGGACCCTCCAGCTGAGGCATCCAGGAGCATTTTGTCTAAGGGTCTTAATCCGTTAATGAGATACTCGACGGTGAGTTTCTCGGGCAGTCCAAGGGTACAGCAGCTTCTCTCCAGGCGGTTGAATTTTTCCAGGTAATCGTACAAGGTTTCGTTGGGTCCTTGCCTGATGTCCTGCAGTTGCCTCCTTACTTGCATCGCTCTTCCTGCTGGGTAATATTTGTCTAAGAACTTTTTCTGCATCTGAGCCCATGTTCTGATGCTTCCGGAAGGCAATGAAAGGAACAAGTCGTTTGCCGCGTCAATGAGGGAAAAATAGAACGCCTTTAACTTAAAGTCGTCTACGTTTACGCCATTTGGTTTGAGGTTTTGGCAAATCCCATGTAAGCGCTGGAGATGAGTCATTGCTGATTCTCCACGAGTTCTTGAGAATTTTGGCAAGTTGTGGGCCACTGAAGTGTTGATGACGATGTTTTCTAGCTCCGGGCCTTCATAGATACACCACGGCTGGACTCTGAAATCTGGTGCCGAGAGCGATCCCAATGTAGGTTCGTGGTAATTGTTGTTATCTCCGTAGTAGTCATCGAAAGCGGGTTCTCGTCTCGGCACTTGTCTAGGTTGCGGGGGTGGTGGATATCTAGGGGGTTGTCGTACTGGACCAGCTGCATTTCGGTCCTCGGGTGGTTCTTGGTTTCTTCTGATGGCTTCCCTATCACGAGCTCGTCTGCTTCGGATGAGTTGCTCCGGATCATCCATAAATGGAAGTGGCACCTCATTGTTTCGATCGTACAGGTTCATCTCGTCGTCATCTTGATAGTCATGGTGGCTTCCTTCGCGAGACATGGTTGTTTCGAGTGCGTATTGATTTAAAGAACTTATCCTATGGCTAAATCCCCGGCAACGGCGCCAATTTGACGGAGCGCACTACACTGTCGTTAAGGTGCAATGTTCTCTGTACAAATAAATTTATATTTTCCGCTACTCGCGACTACACTACTGGGTAGTAAGTGGTAAGTAGGGGTCAAACCCAAGGGAATTAGAGGGATAGTCGTTCTTTGCGGGATTTGTACAGCGAGGGAGCGTGTTTTAAGGTTGATTGAGATTTTAGCGCGATTGACTAAGCTACTGTTTTTGGTTTTTTTGGTTTTGAGTGCGGAAAAGTAAATTACAGAAAATAAATACTGAAAATAAAGGAGTTAAGGGAAGAAGACTTACAGTGGGTGATGCGTGATTGCGATTCCTCCGGTAGATGAGCGGTTGATGGTTGTAGTTGATCGAGCAGTTTATAAAAGTAAATACAGGGGGTTTTTTGTAATTCAAGGAAAAGTATTCGGTTTCAGGTACCTTGTATTATAACATGTTTATTAATAACCGTTAGTAACCTTTCTCAGTATTCAAAGATGAATCGAGGCCCTTTCGCAGCGCAAGATTTGCAACATCGTTTAAAGCAACACTTGTTCTACTTCAGACTAATTCCTCCTTTCGAAGTATCTTAGCGTTTTGTGCATCCACCTGATCTCTCAATTACGATCGACCAAGTGGTGTTTTAGATAAGTCGAACTCCTCGATAAGTTTTGCTTGTTACAGCTTCCACTTACCGAGTATGATCACGAATTCCCACGGAAGAGCTTTGCTTGTTACAGCTTCCACTCAACCTTGGAAACTCTGACTATATATGGCACATAGAACAAGTTTTGAATACAAAGAAATGAAACTAAAAGAAATTAAAACATTATATAATACAAGAAAATACCTTCGACCGAATGAGGAGTTTAGCTACGAATATCCATGGAAAAGGACATCATAACTAAATACTCGGGGGTTTTTGAAAACAGTAAGAGGGAAAGGGGTGGAATACTCAAGAACCAACAGGAGTATTCCCAATTTCCTACTGAATACTCAAGAACCAACAGGAGTATTCTCTAAAGTATAATACTCAAGAACAAACAGGAGTACTATTTCCAATCAGTATAATACTCAAGAACAAACAGGAGTATTATTTCCAAAACCAAACTTACAAAGTAACTTAGAGAGAGAAGTGATTTACAATTTTTGTGGATGATTGAAATGAGGAGGAGAAGCTCTCCTTTTATAGCCAAAGGGGAGGAGGATGGAGGGCCAAGATGGTGGCAAGTGGTGTTGCATCCAAGGGTGGAGGAGGAGGGGAGGAGCATGTGGAGGAGAAGCCACCACATGGAAACTTCTCCATGGAGGAGCCAAAGCCGCCGGTGGCCGGTTGCAAGGGAGGAAGGGAGGTGGCTTTGGCCACCTCTTGCCAAGAGTCGCCGGTTGCCATGGAGGAGAAGAAGGAGAAGCCACCCATGAGTCATCCATTTCACCCAAAGCCGCCGGTCACTTGGTCCATGGATGAGTTTTGACAGTTTTGTGCAGCCTTTTCACAAAACTATCAGTCCAATTTTGCTCCGTCTGACTTTGATTGTTCCTCGGTTGGATTTGATTTGAGTAATTCCTACGTCAGGATCTTGAGATTCTTCATTCAGCGTCTGATCGTGACCTTGGACTGGCTCGTAATATCTTTTCAGCGTAAAATCCTCTCCTTAGCGTGTTTTCTCTCTAAGCGCCAAAATACCCTGTAGAAATAAATCGGGACTAACAAGCAGAAGTTAAATAGACCAACAGTCTAATTTGGTGGGTTTTACTGTGTTTTTGATTCGTATAATTATGGTCCATCAGATTACCCCACACTTTTAGTTGTTTGTCCCGAACAATGCTATTAAAGGGCGGTGTTCTAAGTTTGGTTTTAAAATATGAAAATTAGACTGTGGGACTCGATTTATCCTAATTCATGCATTACTTACTTATTACCAAATTGAACTGTGTAAATAAATAGAAGTAACTTGATACTTGTACCTTCGTGCCGAGATGCAAATTATTCTGGATGTTTCGGGAGATAGCCCTTTTTAGGCTCCTGGACTGCAATCTTGGAATCGTCTCGCTCTATATGGTTTCCTTGTAGCTTTTTCTAGCACGTGATTCGGTTCGGGTTTCAATGGTTTGAGTACTTTGATTTTCTTTTGGCGAGGGACTGCTTTTGTAGTGAATCGGCCTTTGGCCTTTGATTTGACTCTTTGAGTACTTCACTTTTTGTTTGGTTAAAACCTTCACAATTTTGGGCCTTTGGCCTCTTGATTTGCTTCTTTGAGCTTTTTGCGTCTTTGTGACTTGCTAGTCCATTTTCTCAAGCCTTTTTGGGAGGTCCAATCATCGCCCGCAAGCCTATGGAAATACCTCCCCGCTCCTCTCATCGTTGTTGTTTCGCGCGGGTCAAGATGAGGGTCGCTCATCTATTTTGTCGGCTACTTTGACTAGAGAGAGGACGGTCTGATTCCCGTCCTCGCCTTTTTTTTCTTTTTGCATAAACACTGCATGGCGGAGATGACTTCAATCTTCACTGAAACCCGAAGTGCAGCCTCCACTGACTTCGAAAACCATATAGTTTGATTCGATCCTTTGATTGCTTGCCAAGCCTCTCTAGGGCATTTCTATCAACTCCACATCCCTAGTTTATCTCAGCACAAAGGGACAAATGAGAAGTTACGTTCTATGTTTTTAGACAGTTGAATTTTCACAAGGTAAATGCATGAATTTTAGATCTATCTTTTTCACATTCTTAAGTTCATACTTTCAAAAAGATAATACTAAAAAGAAAAAACATGTTATGTACACAGGTGGTTCTCACCCCACACTTTCGAACGAAGGCGTGCCTTTCAGCAAGACTTAGTTCAAAAGCCATGCAAGCAGATATTATACGAGAAGGAATTGCTATTAAGGAAAAGGGAAGACAGAACTCCCTTTAAGGTGTCGAGTGAACGACATGGCACGAGGCTGGATAATCGAGGGAGTTCGGCTGGGGCCTTGAACTCTTAGCGTAGCCCTGTCTGGCTTAATGTGCACCCAAGTCCGATTCCTGAATAATCATTTCTTCTATGCACCAAGTGGGTGAGAGCAACTTATTGATAAAAACTAAAAGACAAAAAATTAAATGACAGAAAATTAAAGTGCGGAAAGTAAGATAGTGTCGGGTTACCTCCCGACCAGTGCACTTGTTTAACGTCATTGGCTCGACAGTACCTCGTTCCTGGATCATTGGTTTGGATCCCAAGGGTGGCTTAGGTCGTACTTCGCCACTGTTCCTGTGTTGACTTTTGCCTTGCCTTTACCCGATTTCTTGTTTGGGTTAGAATTCCATGGTTTTGGTGATTTTTCCTTCCATTGTTTCTGACAAGGCAGGGGACTTTTGACCATAGCTGCTGGTCTTGTCTCTTTTGGCAGATTTGAAATCTGTGTACCGCGATCTGAGATAGGTATTATATCTGGCAGTTTCTTTGTATCCGAGCGGCTATTGTCAATGTGGAAATATGCAATTTTGCCGCCAAACTTAAGCGATAATGAGCCCTTGCCCACATCGATCCTTGCTTTAGTAGCGTAGAGGAATGGTCTTCCCAAGATTATTGTAGGAGGTTCGTCTTCGCTGGTCTCTTCCGTTTGTATCACATAGAAGTCTGCAGCAACGACTAGTTCGCCTACATGGAGTTTCACATCTTCCAGTACTCCAACCGGACGGATGCACGACTTATCTCCTAGCTCGATATTGGACCTGGGTGGCTTCAATGGACCAATTCCTAATAAGTAGTATAAGGAGGAGGGCATGGCGTTGACAGCAGCTCCAAGATCGACCAGGCACTTATGAATCTGAGTTTCACCAATACCGCAGGTGACTGTGAAGGCCCCTGGGTCTTTATCTCTTTCCGGTTGTGACTCATGATCTGAAGTGAGGGCTTTTTTAATTGTCGGGTCACTCTGCCCACTCCTTGACTTAGGATTAGTATAACTGGATCCCTTAATATTTTGCTCAGAAGCATAAATATTAGTTGGAGAGTTCCACCTTAAATTGTCAGTGTCATCCCATCCAGATGCTGGTATGTCAGAGTGTATGACTGGTGGTGGTGTTATGCAAACGGTAAATGCATATCGTCCATTGTCAGCATGCGTGACCCAAGTTTTGTCATCATTGGGTCGGTCTTCCTCTTGATTCCAGTCAGGACGACGCCTACGGGTGAAGTGCTTATTTGTAAGTTTGTACGTTGGGGATCATGCTACTTCTCCCAGTGTCGCCTTTTTGTTTGACCTCTTTATCATGCTAAGATTCGCCTTTGGGTTTTGGATGGTTTGTGAAGGAAGTCTGCCAGGCTCATTAGTGAGTGTTGACATTGCTGTGGCGAGATGGGACATTTGTTTGGTTAATTCTGAAATTGCCCCGTCAGTTTTTGGCTGGTATTGGTGTAGCGAAGTACCCAATTGACTTATGCTTCCTGCGAGCTCCTTCATCATGTCATCAAGCGACTTGGTTGGTTCTTGCTGATTATGCGGGCCGGTTTGGTACTGATTTGGTCAGGCATAGAACTCATCGACAATTCCACTTTTGCCACATTTTTGTCCGGGAGAATTCTTCCTGCTGAGTTGTCTCTTCTCTGAATCGGGCATTCTCAGCAACGTTGGTGATAAGATCCCTTATGCCACTTAATAATAGATTCATCATGGACCCTCCAGCTGAGGCATCCAGGAGCATTTTGTCTAAGGGTCTTAATCCGTTAATGAGATACTCGACTGTGAGTTTCTCGGGCAGTCCAAGGGTACAGCAGCTTCTCTCCAGGCGGTTGAATTTTTCCAGGTAATCATACATGGTTTCGTTGGGTCCTTGCCTGATGTCCTGCAGTTGCCTCCTTACTTGCATCGCTCTTCCTGCTGGGTAATATTTGTCTAAGAACTTTTTCTGCATCTGAGCCCATGTTCTGATGCTTCCGGAAGGCAATGAAAGGAACCAGTCGTTTGCCGCGTCAATGAGGGAAAAATAGAACGCCTTTAACTTAAAGTCGTCTACATTTACGCCATTTGTTTTGAGGTTTTGGCAAATCCCATGTAAGCGCTGGAGATGAGTCATTGCTGATTCTCCACGAGTTCTTGAGAATTTTGGCAAGTTGTGGGCCACTGAAGTGTTGATGATGATGTTTTCTAGCTCCGGGCCTTCATAGATACACCACGGCTGGACTCTGAAATCTGGTGCCGAGATCTCTCCCAATATAGGTTCGCGGTAATTGTTGTTATCTCCGTAGTAGTCATCGAAAGCGGGTTCTCATCTCGGCACTTGTCTAGGTTTCGGGGGTGGTGGATATCTAGGGGGTTGTCGTACTGGACCAGCTGCATTTCGGTCCTCGGGTGGTTCTTGGTTTCATCTGATGGCTTCCCTATCACGAGCTCGTCTGCTTCGGATGAGTTGCTCCGGATCATCCATAAATGGAAGTGGCACCTCATTGTTTCGATCGTACAGGTTCATCTCGTCGTCATCTTGATAGTCATGGCGGCTTCCTTCGCGAGACATGGTTGTTTCGAGCGCGTATTGATTTAAAGAACTTATCCGATGGCTAATTCCCCGGCAACGGTGCCAATTTGACGGAGCGCACTGCACTGTCGTTAAGGTGCAATGTTCTCTGTACAAATAAATTTATATTTTCCGCTACTCGCGACTACACTACTGGGTAGTAAGTGGTAAGTAGGGGTCGAACCCAAGGGAATTAGAGGGATAGTCGTTCTTTGGGGGATTTGTACAGCGAGGGAGCGTGTTTTAAGTTTGATTGAGATTTTAGCGCGATTGACTAAGCTACTGTTTTTGGTTTTTTTGGTTTTGAGTGCGGAAAAGTAAATTAGAGAAAATAAATACTGAAAATAAAGGAGTTAAGGGAAGAAGACTTACAGTGGGTGATGCGTGATTGCGATTCCTCCCGTAGATGAGCGGTTGATGGTTGTAGTTGATCGAGCAGTTTATAAAAGTAAATACAGGGGGTTTTTTGTAATTCAAGGAAAAGTATTCGGTTTCATGTACCTTGTATTATAACATGTTTATTAATAACCGTTAGTAACCTTTCTCAGTATTCAAAGATGAATCGAGGCCCTTTCGCAGCGCAAGATTTGCAACATCGTTTAAAGCAACACTTGTTCTACTTCAGACTAATTCCTCCTTTCGAAGTATCTTAGCGTTTTGTGCATCCACCTGATCTCTCAGTTACGATCGACCAAGTGGTGTTTTAGATAAGTCGAACTCCTCGATAAGTTTTGCTTGTTACAGCTTCCACTTACCGAGTATGATCACGAATTCCCACGGAAGAGCTTTGCTTGTTACAGCTTCCACTCAACCTTGGAAACTCTGACTATATATGGCACATAGAACAAGTTTTGAATACAAAGAAATGAAACTAAAAGAAATTAAAACATTATATAATACAAGAAAATACCTTCGACCGAATGAGGAGTTTAGCTACGAATATCCATGGAAAAGGACATCATAACTAAATACTCGAGGGTTTTTGAAAACAGTAAGAGGGAAAGGGGTGGAATACTCAAGAACCAACAGGAGTATTCCCAATTTCCTACTGAATACTCAAGAACCAACAGGAGTATTCTCTAAAGTATAATACTCAAGAACAAACAGGAGTACTATTTCCAATCAGTATAATACTCAAGAACAAACAGGAGTATTATTTCCAAAACCAAACTTACAAAGTAACTTAGAGAGAGAAGTGATTTACAATTTTTGTGGATGATTGAAATGAGGAGGAGAAGCTCTCCTTTTATAGCCAAAGGGGAGGAGGATGGAGGGCCAAGATGGTGGCAAGTGGTGTTGCATCCAAGGGTGGAGGAGGAGGGGAGGAGCATGTGGAGGAGAAGCCACCACATGGCAACTTCTCCATGGAGGAGCCAAAGCCGCCGGTGGCCGGTTGCAAGGGAGGAAAGGAGGTGGCTTTGGCCACCTCTTGCCAAGAGCCGCCGGTTGCCAAGGAGGAGAAGGAGGAGAAGCCACCCATGAGTCATCCATTTCACCCAAAGCCGCCGGTCACTTGGTCCATGGATGAGTTTTGACAGTTTTGTGCAGTCTTTTCACAAAACTATCAGTCCAATTTCGCTCCGTCTGACTTTGATTGTTCCTCGGTTGGATTTGATTTGAGTAATTCCTACGTCAGGATCTTGAGATTCTTCATTCAGCGTCTAATCGTGACCTTGGACTGGCTCGTAATATCTTTTCAGCGTAAAATCCTCTCCTTAGCGTGTTTTCTCTCTAAGCGCCAAAATACCCTGTAGAAATAAATCGGGACTAACAAGCAGAAGTTAAATAGACCAACAGTCTAATTTGGTGGGTTTTACTGTGTTTTTGATTCGTATAATTATGGTCCATCAAACATACGTTTTGGTTTGTCGCACGCTGTGTTTCAAGCGCAATACGTACCAAAATGTTATGTTTGATTGATGTTGAAAACTGCTGTAATGAAAGTAAAAGTGCGGAAAGTAAAGTACGTGAAAGTAAATGACTTGAAAAGTAAAGTGCGTAAAGTAAATGACTGAATGTAAAGTGCATAAAAGTAAAGTGCTGAAATGTAAATGACAGGAAAGTAAAGTGCAGATAAGTAAGGACGAAAGATATTCAGTCTAGGGTCTCTACTTGTGAGACAACCATCATGGACGTCAAATGATCTTACTTTGTGTTCATAAGTGTGGGTTATTCCTTGGTCCAGATATAACCCTAAAGTAAGGCCATTTCAAGCACTTACACCACAATCTACTCCAAAATCAAGACATAGACTTCTAGTTCTAAGTGCGGCCACTTGATCTTCAGTTACGATCAACCAAGCGACTTAAGGAAGAGCAAACTACTCGGCTAAGCTTTGCCATTTCAAGCATCCACTTAGCCTTGTTGTCTACTCAAGATTGAACCACTCGGCTAAGCTTTGCCATTTCAAGCATCCACTTAGCCTTGTTGTTCCACCGAATAATGGCACCGAACTAGTTGACACACAAAATAGCATTAAGTTCTAGTCTCAAGATGCATACACAAGTATGAACACCCTTTGACCGAATATGCTTTAGCTACTTGTATTCATGTCAAGGAATACAAGCACCATACTTATGAAAGTAAAGAAAACCGAAAAGAAAACAAAGGAAACCAAGAGCATGTAACCGAGAGCAATTTTGTAAAGAAAACCGTGAGCTTTGTAACAAGAACAAGCTTTAGCTACTTGTATTCATGTCAAGGAATACAAGTAGCCGTGGCTTTTGTGCAAGAAAGTAAAGGAGATGAGCTCCAAATCAAGAACAAAACAAGTGAAAGTAAAGTAAAGAAGATCACAAGAACAAAGCAAGAACAAGTAGAGAGCAATTGTGAGGAAATATGTTTGTGTATTGAAGTGTGAAGAAGAGAGATAAGCTCTCAACTTCCTAATTGTGGAACTATGGGACATTGATTTCTAAGGCATAAGCCTCTATTTCTAGACAAGGAAGACTTGGGGGCTAAGTTTGGCTTGAAAAATATCCCAAAGCAATTGGATAGGAAGATAAGGATTGGCTTGGAAATATCTCAAAACAAACCACTTTGATTGGTTTAGCCACCACTTGCACATGGCTTTGCTTCCAAGAGCCAACCACTTGGCAACCCACTTACATCCCCATAACCGACTTGCCCATGGCCAACCAAAAGCCTCCACATGCCAACCGACTTGCTTGAGCCAATCACATGCCAACCGACTTTGAATAATAAGGGCCAACCGGAATCCAAAAGCCAACCAAAATGAATAGTAAGTAACCGGAATAATGGGACTCGGTTGGATCTTCGCCGGAACTTGATTGGATCATGGTTGTGCTTTGCCGGAGCTTGATCGGAGCTTGGCCGGAGTTGGCCGGAATCTGGCCAGAGTTTTGGCTGGCGGTCCTTGGCTTTTGGACAGTGGATTCTGAACGAAAAAGTCATTCTAAGACGATCTCAAGAAGGGTGCTAAGCTAGATTTTTCCCGGAGCATGGTCAAAATCC
The DNA here is from genome assembly GCA_033675215.1 of Rhodiola kirilowii. Lineage (NCBI taxonomy): Eukaryota > Viridiplantae > Streptophyta > Magnoliopsida > Saxifragales > Crassulaceae > Rhodiola > Rhodiola kirilowii. The sequence goes on from CM066199.1 coordinate 24,024,990, forward strand.
CAAAACGGCCGAAATTGCCCTAGTTTGGCCTTGATCGGGCTTGAGCTGGTTCAACTCGGGCGTTTTGTTTGGGAAGTGAGATTGTCCGAGTTGTTGGGCATTTCAAACAACTTGGTCGAGCCAGATTTGCCAGATTCCATGGTTTGGTCAAGCGACTTGGTTTCAGTGCCTATGCGCGCGGGGCCTTTGCTTTGGAACTGGGCCAACTGCCAATCTGCCCGAGCATTCTCCTTGGTTTTCCAACAGTGTCCACCTTATTTTCCATTTTGATCACTTTGCTCGAGGTGGATTCGTCAGAGCAGCTCGTTTTCCCGGGCAACTTGAATTCAGTGCTAGACAGCTCGGGCGTGGTCTGGGCGATGCCTGGGTGGGGACCTGGTTCCTCGGACGCGGTGAATTTTCCTCGGGCCCTGGTTGTGATTTCTCGGCCAGAAATGCTTGGTGTGCTTTTTGGGCATAAATCTCTCCTTTTAGGCATGTTTCCTCTTTAGCCCCCAAAACAGCCTATATACACAAAAAGGCATTAACAAGCACTTGTTCGTATGATCAAATGTCTAATTTGGTGGGTTTAGCTGATTCGATGAATCGTATAAATACGCGCCATCATGCCTCCTTAAGATCGTTCACATGACAACCTTTGTACAGCTTATGATCAACAATGAACTTCTGAGGTGTCTTAGTGAGAAGGTCACTCGAGGTCTTCAAGTCTGGAGCTTGATGGATGATCAACTCATAGATCAGGGAAGGGAAGCATATCTGGTGAAGAGTTCACTTTGAAGTAGCATGGTCAGCGATCTGTTTAAACATAACTCTTCCCAGGTTGAACTTCAGCTTGTTCCCGATCTGATAAATCAGTTGGGCCATATCCCGGTTGACCGTTGAACGGTGAGTTGAGGGTCTCCAGTTGAACACCGCGATGAAGAATAGCATTGAGTAGAACGTTGTGAGGTCAGCTGTATGCACGACAGAATTAGGACGCCACCAAACTGAGCCTGCGGTGATGGTTTCTATAACCTTCTCAAAATCTCATTCTTCTTCATCAGCTACTGGATCATCCATGGAGAAGTACACATTTATGAGCTCAGGATCAATCTTGATTTTCCTTCCTCGAACGAAGAAGACACCACACTCTGAGTCTCCAAGTATCCCAAACCTAGGGGAAGGTTTGCAATGGCGTCTCTAACAATTTGTTCATTGAACGGTTTACCTCTGTCCAACGTCCAGAACAGATCAGTTTGCTTCAGCACCTCAATGACTTCCTTCCCTTTGCAGCATCTCGATTTACAAACCATACTCCTTTCTTGACCACGCCAACTGGAACAGTATCAGAATCAGGAGAGGGGACCTCACATCTTTCAGCATCCTCTGAAACAGGGATCGGAGCTTCACGTTTCCTCTTTTTGGATGAACCCGCTCCCCCTGCCACGATGCCCACCTCTGTATCATTCAGGACTGGACCCTTAGCAGATTTTTCAAAAGCCACCTTCTTCTTTTCCTTGTCCTTCTTTGCCTTTTTGAGATTGACAAGAGGAACAAGGTCTTGGTCATCATCCGAAAGAGTAGCCTCCTTTGAAACTGGCTTAGTAGCATCCTCACGAACGGATGAACCATCTTCCTGCATATGATCACTACGAGAATCATCTTGAATAACAACTGGGTCGACCACTGTCTCCTCAACAGCAACTGCCACTGGAGCACCACCTGTCGCAACTTCTGTCTGCACACCTGGTTCCTCTGTTGGAACACTTGCCTTCTTCAAGGCATCTGAATTGAGGGCAGGTGCAGAGTCTTCAATCCCTACAGCTCGGACTTCTAAAGGCTGATCTGATCTTGGCACTACAGGTACAGAAACCTCCTTTTTGTAGATTTTCAACTAAATCATCAATATCCTTGAGCACACTGTCCAGATATTTATCTTCTTTAGCACGATAAGATCCTTCCGCTATTGCATCATTCAACCCATCACCCTTATCTGATGGATTAACCTCCTCGGTTACAGTCTCAACTTGCTCATGGTGAGTTTCATCAACGATTCCTCCAATATTTTCAATAGACTCATCATCCGAAGCGTCATTAATCACCAAATTCTTCTTCCCCGAGGCCTCAAGAAACTTCTCTGTCTCCTCATCAGATATTGCTATGAGCCTCCCTCTGATTGAACTGATCTTGGCCAGACACTGTCTTGGAGAAACAACTTGGCGAGTCCCCTTCTTTCTCCTTAAACCTCCCGGACGAACATATCCAGAAGCATGGATTTTCTCCCTCCATACTCCTGATCCACCAACACCTTTAGGCACGGAGATGCTGGGCTCTCCTTCTTTCATGGACCCATCACCATCATTGCAGACAACAGAATCTTTTATATTCTTGACGGCTACATCATCAATCACTGCCCTACTGGCTTCACCACCCTTCTCAGACACCACACTCATATCTTCTTTCATCAATATATTTTCAACAGAATCGACATGTGCAGCAACTGAAGGAACAGTCCGAGATTTAGGGATCAATAATACCTCATAATGGAGAAGAACCGGTGGGGGAACGTAATCAATTGGATTAGACGAATCCTCCGCGGCAAGCGAGGACACTGTCTTCTTCTTTGCAACAGTCTCAGGTCTATTCATCTCCTCCGATCCAGACCGAGGGTTTTCAACGGCTGTTTCTCTGTAAGTTTTCTTTGCTTCGGCCCTTGCTGCTGAATTGGAATGTAAAGGCGACACCTTTTTCACCTTTGGCACTTTCGATTTCAGAATTCTGGGTTTCGCCGCCAGTGCCTTGGAAGACTGCATGCTCTCTTTCTTCTTCTCAGCGGATTTTGATGATTTTCTGGTGTTCACCAACGTCGTTGAGCAGAAAAAAAAGATTGAGAGGGATTGCAAGTCGCCATTCTAAGGTTTGGACGAGAGAGAGGAATGACTGAACTAATTTGAGTTTGAAGTTACAATCTTCCTTTACAACTTCCAAAAACTGTCTTCTCATAATGGCAGGAAATCAGAAACCAATCTCCAAAAATATTTAAAAATATTCGTCTTCAAGCACTTTGCCTTCTGTTCCAGCTCTCTTTCTTAGGTGGTCAGTCCAACTGCTTTAGCTGGGGTTTTGACTCTAACTGACCACCATTGGGCACAGTTAGTGTTTGACAACCCATAGACCCGTGGAAGATCTGGGTGTTCCAAACTGTGAAATGCCATGTGAATTGAGAAGGGCTTGGTCAACTGTACGTCCATCGTCATATGCTTCGGAGTTATCGCCCTCTGTTGCCCTACGTATTCATGTTTTCTTGTCTAATTCCTGGCCTATTTCTATGGGTATAGTACGAACTCCTTCTGCAACTGTAACACCTTCTAGTCCATCAGTTTCCTGGTACACTTGTCAGCATAGGTTTGTGTGTTACTCCAATCAGACCTTGTGTGCAGGGTCTTGTCCACTCCCCCTCGCATAAACCGATGTCTGGCGTGTATATAGTCTAGAGTAAACCGTTGTTTGCCATAGCCCTCGACTCCCATCGGACGCATCAGACCCATCCCTATGGTATAGCAGTTATTTGCACCCCTTCTTCCTTTCATCACAATACCACCATTCTTGTCTAAGACGAGGCATGAGTCGTGAGAGAATGACACATATTGTCCATCGTTACACAATTGATTGATGCTAATAAGATTCATTGTCAGACCTTCAACAAGGAGGGTGTCTTTGAGTGTAGGGAGATCCGGAACCTTCAATGTCCCACAGCCGATCACCTGACCCTTTCGACCATCCTCGTAAGTGACAAACCACATCTTCTCAACAGGTCTAATATGAGTAAGGTATTTAGAGTTACCTGTCATGTGGGTTGAGCATCCGATGTCAAAGTACCAACTATCTTGTACTGTGTAACTTGAGGAGCAACAGGCCACCATGCATACCATCTGTTTTCCCTTTGGTACCCATACCTGTTTCTGTCGAGGATTGGTCTGTTGTTGGTATGCCCGACGTTCAGCAAGAAACGGGCGACACTTCAGTTTGATGTGTCCCATCTGGTGGCAGTACCAGCAAGTGCGCAAATCCATCCTTTGCATCACGGGAGTGTGATCACGACTTTGGACGGGTGTTCCACGAGTTTTTCCACCGCTTGGTGTGCCATGAGTCGTCTTGTGATCAACTAGGTTCTTTCCTTTGGCCTGTTTCACCTTCTGTTTAGGTAGCTGATCCATCACTTGTTTCGCTTCAACAAAGGTAGTGCCTTTTGAGGTGCCTTCTTCCGTAAACCCCAAGCCTCGATGTCCAAACTCCATCCTTTGAGACCTGAGAATATCATTTAAGTCTTTAGTGCCAGAGTTTAGCATCCTTACCGATTGTTTGAGGTGGTTGAGTTCCTTCTCGGTGGTTGAATGATCCATTCTTTCAGATTCTAGCTGAAGTTCCAGCTGTTCTACCCTCCTTAGTTGGAACACCTCCTTGCGCTTCAGATCTGTGATGATTTTCCTTAGACCCGTCATGCTTATAGGATGAGTTTCACGGTCCTTCTCCATGTCGATTTTCAGCGAAGAGACAGTACTCGGGAGCTCTGTTTTCTGAGCAAGCAGACACAATCTTTCCTGTTTCATCTCAGCCAGTTGAGTATTTAGTGAGTCTACCGTGCTTTCGAGCTCTACCTTCTGAGTAAGCAGTATCTCGACCTCCGGCCAGACCTTGTCTTTTTCTATAGTGATGCTTGCAACTGTGTCATTCAGCTTTTTGTTGACCTTGATCAGTAGCAACCACTTCTCATACAGATCTTTATATGTTTGAGCCAGAGACTCCTGCGTGAGTTCTTCATCGTCACTGTCTGAGAGGTCTTCAGCTGGGAGTTCCAACTGAGATGGTACTCCTTCACTGGTATTGCTGCATTCTCCTAGAGTTGTGACGAACGCCACAAAGTTGGTGGTTTCACCTCCTCCTTTTTCTTCGTCTGACTCACTAACGCTGAAGCTAGCGACCATTGCCTTCTTCTTCATGAGAGTATTTGCACATTGTGATTGGATGTGACCGAAACCCTTGCATTTATAGCACTGAACCTCTTCCTTTCCTTTGTCATAGGAGTCTTGCCTCATATCACTTGACCTTGACTTACCGGTTCTCCAGTTTCGGGAACTAGTTGATGAAGGCTGACCTTGTTCTAGACCACGTCTGTTGATTTTCCGCACCATTCTACCAAAGTACTGAGCCATCATAGCTAGGTTCTCAGTGGTGCAGCCAGCTTCCAGTTTGTCTTCTGACATGTCTGCTTTTAGGGTGATTCCCTTCACATCTCCGGGTTGGAAATTATGATTAATCTCGTAAGTTCTGAGAGAACCCATCAGCTCGTCCAGTTTCAGTTTGGAGATGTCGTGCATTTCCTCAATGGCTGTGACTTTCTTGGCAAATCTCGGAGGGAGTGACCTTAAGACTTTACTGGCCATCCTCTCTTCCTCAATAGGTTTCCCTAGTGCAGCAGCCTCGTTGGACAGTTCCAGAACTCTAGTGTTATATTCAGAGATAGTTTCACTTTCTTTCATCTTCATCTCTTAAAACTTGGTTGTGACAATCTACATTCGGGAGTTGCGAACTTTGTCCGTGCCTTCATATGTCGTTTGGAGGATATCCCAAGCCTCCTTCGCCACTTCACAGTTAATGATTAGCTTCATAACGTCTTCATCTACTCCAGAAAAGATTGCATTCATCGCTTTTGAGTTCCCCATGGATGCTTTGTCATCCTCTTCAGTCCACAAGGCTTCTGGTTTCGGAACAGGTTCTCCAGTGAGATTGTTCATCATAGGTTCAGTCCAACCTTTTGGGACTGACTTGCAAGCTTTTTCGTCTAGGGATTTGAGAAAGGATTTCATCATGGGTTTCCAGGTGGCACTGTTTGATCCTTCAAGCAACGGAAGTTTGGTGATGCTTTGTCCTTCCTTCAGAGTCATCTTGAACAGTTCACGATCCCTGATGGACCATAATTATACGAATCAAAAACACAGTTAAACCCACCAAATTAGACTATTTGTCTATTTAACTTTTGCTTGTTAGTTCCGAAATTTATCTACAGGGTATTTTGGACTCTAGAGAGAAAACACGCTAAGGAGACGATTTTACGCTGAAAAGATATTACGAGTCATTCCAAGGTCAAGATCAGACGCTGACTGATGGACCATAATTATACGAATCAAAAACACAGTAAAACCCACTAAATTAGACTGTTGGTCTATTTAACTTTTGCTTGTTAGTTCCGATATATTTCTACAGGGTATTTTGGACTCTAGAGAAAAAACACGCTAAAGAGAGGATTTTATGCTGAAAAGATATATTACGAGTTAGTCCAAGGTCACGATCAGACGCTGAATGCAGAAATCTCAAGATCCTGACATTGAATTACTCAAAACAAATCAAACCGAAGAAAAACCAAAGTCAGACCGGAGCAAAAATGGACTGATAGTTTTGTGAAACTACACAAAACTCATCCTTATCCATCCAAGACCGGCGGCTTTTGGAGGAGGTGACCAAAGTCACCTCCCCTCCTCCTCCTTCCCACCTTCAACCGGCGGCTATCACCTCCAAGGAGCTCACCATGGATGAGAGCCATGTGCTCTCATCCTCACCCTCCATTCTCCTCCCTTATGGCTATAAATACAAGCCATTCTCCTCATTTGTAATCCATACACAATCCACAAAATCATCATACACTTCTCTCTCTAAGTTTGGTACATTTGTAAGTTTGGTTTTGAAATAATACTCCTGTTGGTTCTTGAGTATTATAACAGTTTTAGAGAATACTCTTGTTGGTTCTTGAGTATTCAAGTAGGATTTGGGAATACTCCTTTTGGTTCTTGAGTATTCCCCTTTACTTACTGTCTTTCAAAAACCCCCGAGTATTTAGCTATGATATCCTCTTCCATGGATAATCGTAGCTAAACTCTTTATTCGGTTGAAGGGGCGTACTTGTATTATAAAATGTTTTAGACTATTTTAGTGTTTTTTCTCTGTATTCAAAACTTGTTCTATGTGTCATATATTAGATCAGAATTTCCAAGGTTGAGTGGATGCTTGAAATGGCAAAGCTCTTCCGTGGAAGTTCGTGAACATACTCGGGTAAGTGGATGATTGAAATGGCAAAGCTTATCTGAGGAGTTCGATCTCTCTCAAACACCATTTGGATAAATCGGAAAAGACAATCCAAATGGATGCACATAGGCTAGTATACCTTGAAATGGGGTGCTAGTCTGAGTAGAACAAGGGCTCTACGTTTTTTGCAAAAGATTAGACAGTGTTGCAAGTCGAGTGCTTGAAATGGCCTTGATTCACTTTCGAACACTTTTGCAAAAGACTAGACAGTGTGGCAAATCGAGCGCTTGAAATGGCCTTGATGCACGTTTGAATACTTAGAAGGATTACTAAAATGATAAAACAGGCTATGATGCAATGCCCCCGAACCCGAATGCTTCTCTTGAATTACAAAACCCCCTTGTATTTACTTTTCTAGTATAACTGCCTTAATCAACTACACTCACCTTCCGGAGGACTCGCAAATCACGCATCACCCACTGTAAGTCTTTCTTTTTACTTTTCAGTATTTATTTTTCTGTAATTTACTTTTCCGCACTCAAAACCAAAAACAACCAAAAAAGTCACTTAGTCATAACCGCTAAAATCTCAATCAACCTTAAAACACGCTCCCTCGCTGTACAAATCCCTTAAAGAACAACGTATCCCCCAAATTCCCTTGGGTTCGACCCCTACTTACCACTTGCTACCCAGTAGTAAAGTCGCGAGTAGCGGACTTATAAATTTATTCTTGACGTTTGCACACGACGACTGTGCGTCCGTCAAAATTGGCGCCGTTGCCGGGGAATTAGCCGTCGGATAAGTTCTTTGAATCAATACGCGCTTCAAAACAACCATGTCTCGCGAAGGAAGCCACCATGACTATCAGGATGATGACGAGATAAACCTGTACGATCAAAATGATGAGGTGCCACTTCCATTTGTGGACGATCCGGAACAACTCATCAGAAACAGAAGAGCTCGTGATAGGGAGGCAATCAGAAGAAACCAAGAACCACCCGAGGACCGAAATGCAGCTGGTCCAGTACAACCCTCTAGATATCCACCACCCCCTCAACCTCGACAAGTGCCGAGACGAGAACCCGCTTTCGATAACTACTACGGGGATAACAACAATTACCGCGAACCTACTATGGGAGAACTCTCAGCGTCGTATTTCAGAAACCAGCCATGGTGCATTCACGAAGACCCTGAACTGGAAAATGTCATCATCAACACTTCAGTGGTCCACAACTTACTGAAATTCTCAGGAACACGTGGAGAATCAGCAATGACTCATATCCAGCGCTTACATGGTATTTGCCAGAACTTAAAACCAAATGGCGTGAATGTAGACGACTTCAAGTTGAAGGCGTTCTATTTTTCCCTCATCGACGCGGCAAACGACTGGTTCCTTTCATTGCCTTCCGATAGCATCAGAACATGGGCTCAGATGCAAAAGAAATTCCTGGACAAATATTACCCGGCAGGATGGGCGATGCAAGTACGGAGGCAACTACAAGACATCAAGCAAGGACCCAACAAAACCATGTACGATTACCTGGAAAAGTTCAACCGCCTGGAGAGAAGCTGCTGTACCCTTGGACTGCCTGAGAAACTCGCAGTCGAGTATCTCATTGATGGATTAAGACCCTTAGACAAAATGCTTCTGGATGCCTCAGCTGGAGGATCCATGATGAATCTGTCATTAAGTGGCATAAGGAATCTCATCACCGACGTTGCTGAAAACGCCCGATTTAGAGAAGAGACGACTCGTCAGGAAGAATTTTCCCGAACAAGGAATGTGGCAAAAGCTGAAACACCAATGAACTCCATGCCAGAAGAGATGAAACAATTGAAGGAGATGATGATTCAGTTCCTACGAAGACAACCAGTTCCAGTTAAGCCTTGAAAATTTGGTGGCTCTACAGACCACAAAACTGACGCATGTCCGACATTAATAGAAGAGGAACCGGCAGAAGTGAATGCAGTGGGAGGATACCAAGGATACAACAACAACAGCAATGACAGAGCCGGACAAAACCGACAGTATGGTCAAGCAACGCAACCAACCCGAACTGACGTAACAACAACTATCTTTAGAAGGAAGCACAACCAGCTGTCCCTCAACTAGCACAGTCATACTACCAACCCCCCCCACCGACAGTATAACCAGAACGCTCCATCGACAGGACAATATCAGCAAAGAGGACCAAATCAATACCAAACCGGCCTGAACAATCAGCAAGAACCAAGCAAGTCGCTCGATGACACGATGAAGGAGCTCGCAGGAAACATTAATCAATTGGGTACTTCGCTACACCAATACCATGCAGAAACTGACGGGGCAATTTCAGAACTAACCAAACAAATGTCCCAGCTCGCCACGACAATGTCAACACTCACTAATGAACCTGGCAGACTCCCTTCACAAACCATCCAAAACCCAAAAGCGAATCTTAGCATGATAAAAAGGTCAAACGTGAAGGCGACACTGGGAGAAGCAGCACGATCCCCAACTTACAAACTTACAAACAAGCACTTCACCCGGAGGCATCGACCTGATTGGAATCAAGAGGAAGACCGACCCAATGATGGCAAAACATGGGTTAAGCATGCTGACAATGGACGGTACGCATTCACCGTTTGTATAACACCACCACCGATCATACACTCTGACATACCAGCATCTGGATGGGATGACAGTAACAATTTAAGGTGGGACTCCCCAACTAATATTTATGCTTCGAAGCAAAATATTAAGGGATCCAATTATACAAATCCTAAGCCAAGGAACGGGCAGAATGGCCCGACAATAGAAAGAGCCCTCACTTCATATCACGAGCCACAACCGGAAAGAGATAAAGACCCAGGGGCCTTCACAGTCACCTGCAGTATTGGTGAAGCACAGATTCATAAGTGCTTAGTCGATCTTGGAGCTGCTGTCAACGCCATGCCCTCCTCCTTATATTACTTATTAGGACTTGGTCCATTAAAACCACCCAAGTCAAATATCTAGCTAGGAGATAAATCGTGCATCCGTCCGGTTGGAGTACTAGAAGATGTAATACTCCATGTGGGAGAGCTCGTCATTGCTGCAGACTTTTATGTAATACAAACGGGAGAGACCAGCGAAGACGACCCTCCAACAATAATATTGGGACGACCATTCCTCTACGCTACTAAAGCAAGGATCGACGTGGGCAAGGGCTCGTTATCGCTTAAGTTCGGCGGCAAAATTGCAAATTTCTTCATAGATAATAGCCGAACGGATACAAAGAAACCGCCAGACATTATGCCTATTCCAGATTGCGGTACACAGAATTCTGACCTGCCAAGGGAGACCGAAAGAGTAACAGGACCAGCAGCTATGGTCAAAGGTCCCCCGCCTTCTCAGAAACAATGGAAAGAAAAAACACCAAAACCATGGAGTTCTAACCAAAGCAAGAAATCAGGAAGAGTCAAGGCAAAAATCAACACTTGAACGGTGGCAAAATACGACCTGAGCCACCCATGGGATCCAAACCAGTGATCCAGGAATGAGTTACTGTCGAGCCAACGACGTTAAACAAAGGCACTGGTCGGGAGGTAACCCGACACCTATCTTACTTTCTGTCTTGTATTTTCTGTCATTTAGTTTTTTCCAATAAGTCGCTCTCACCCACTTGGTGCATAGAAGAAATGACTATTCAGGAATCGGTTTTTGGAGCAAGACCGGATCAGCCAGGCAGCTTCCGTGAGTTACCGGGCCTGCGCTGAGAGTTCAAGGCCCCAGCCGAACTCCTTCGATTATCAAGCCTCATGCCATGTCGTTCACTCGACACTTTAAAGGGAGTTCTGTTCTTCCCTTTTCCTTAATGTCATTTCCTTCTCGTACAATATCTGCTTGCATGGCTTTTGAACTAAGTTGTGCTGAAAGGCACGCCTTCGTTCAAAAGTGTGGGGTGAGAACCACCTGTGTACATAACATGTTTTTCTTTTCCTTTTTCTTTAAAATTATCTTTTTGAAAATATGAACTTAAGAATGTGAAAAAGATAGATCATAATCCATGCATTAACCTTGTGAAAATTCAACTGTTTAAAAACTTAGAATGTAACTTCTCATTTGTCCCTTTGTGCTGAGATAAACCAGGGATGTGGAGTCGACATAAACTGCCCTAGAGAGGCTTGGCAAGCACTCGAAGGATCGAATCAAACTATATGGTTTTCGAAGTCAGTGGAGGCTGCACTTCGGGTTTCAGTGAAGATTGAAGTCATATCCGACATGCAGTGTTTATGCAAAAAGAAAAAGGCGAGGACGGGAATCAGACCGTCCTCTCTCTAGTCAAAGTAGCCGAGAAAATAGATGAGCGACCCTCATCTTGACCCGCGCGAAACGGCAAGGATGAGAGGAGCAAGGAGGTATTTCCATAGGCTTGCGGGCGATGATTGGACCTCCCAAAAAAGTCTTGAGAAAATGGACTACCAAGTCACAAAGACGCAAAAAGCTCAAAGAAGCAAATCAAGAGGCCAAAGGCCCAAAATTGTGAAGGTTTTAACCGAACAAAAAGTGAAGTACTCAAAGAGTCAAATCAAAGGCCAAAGGCCGATTCACTACAAAAAGTTGTCCTCGCCAAAAGAAGATCAAAGACCAAAACATTGAAACCCGAACCAAATCACGTGCTAGAAAAAGCTACAAGGAAACCATATAGTGCGAGACGATTCCAAGATTGCAGTCCATGAGCCTAAAAAGGGCTATCTCGCGAAACATCCAGAATAATTTGCATCTCAGCAAGAAGGTACACTTATCAAGTTTCTTCTATTTATTTACAAGGTTCAATTTGGTAATAAGTAAGTAATGCATGAATTAGGATAAATCGAGTCCCACAGTCTAAATTTCATATTTTAAAACCAAACTTAATGTGCCGCCCTTTAATAGCATTGTTCGGGACGAACAACTAAAAGTGTGGGGTGATCTGATGGACCATAATTATACGAATCAAAAATACAGTAAAACCCACTAAATTAGACTGTTGGTCTATTTAACTTTTGCTTGTTAGTTCCGATATATTTCTACAGGGTATTTTGGACTCTAGAGAAAAAACACGCTAAGGAGAGGATTTTACGCTGAAAAGATATTACGAGTTAGTCCAAGGTCACGATCAGACGCTGAATGCGGAAATCTCAAGATCCTGACATTGAAATACTCAAAACAAATCAAACCGAAGAAAAACCACAGTCAGACCGGAGCGAAAATGGACTGATAGTTTTGTGAAAACTACACAAAACTCATCCTTATCCATCCAAGACCGGCGGCTTTTGGAGGTGGTGACCAAAGTCACCTCCCCTCCTCCTCCTTCCCACCTTCAACCGGCGGCTATCACCTCCAAGGAGCTCACCATGGATGAGAGCCATGTGCTCTCATTCTCACCCTCCATTCTCCTCCCTTATGGCTATAAATACAAGCCATTCTCCTCATTTGTAATCCATCCACAATCCACAAAATCATCATACACTTCTCTCACTCTAAGTTTGGTACATTTGTAAGTTTGGTTTTGAAATAATACTCCTGTTGGTTCCTGAGTATTATAACAGTTTGAAATAATACTCCTGTTGGTTCTTGAGTATTATAACAGTTTTAGAGAATACTCCTGTTGGTTCTTGAGTATTCCCCTTTACTTACTGTCTTTCAAAAACCCCCGAGTATTTAGCTATGATATCCTCTTCCATGGATAATCGTAGCTAAACTCTTTATTCGGTTGAAGGGGCGTACTTGTATTATAAAATGTTTTAGACTATTTTAGTGTTTTTTCTCTGTATTCAAAACTTGTTCTATGTGCCATATATTAGATCAGAATTTCCAAGGTTGAGTGGATGTTTGAAATGGCAAAGCTCTTCCGTGGAAGTTCGTGAACATACTCGGGTAAGTGGATGATTGAAATGGCAAAGCTTATCTGAGGAGTTCGATCTCTCTCAAACACCATTTGGATAAATCGGAAAAGACAATCCAAATGGATGCACATAGGCTAGTATACCTTGAAATGGGGTGCTAGTCTGAGTAGAACCAGGGCTCTACATTTTTTGCAAAAGATTAGACTGTGTTGCAAGTCGAGTGCTTGAAATGGCCTTGATTCACTTTCGAACACTTTTGCAAAAGACTAGACAATGTGGCAAATCGAGCGCTTGAAATGGCCTTGATGCACGTTTGAATACTTAGAAGGATTACTAAAATGATAAAACAGGCTATGATGCAATGCCCCCGAAACCGAATGCTTCTCTTGAATTACAAAACCCCCTTATATTTACTTTTCTAGTATAACTGCCTTAATCAACTGCACTCACCTTCCGGAGGACTCGCAAATCACGCATCACCCACTGTAAGTCTTTCTTTTTACTTTTCAGTATTTATTTTTCTGTAATTTACTTTTCCGCACTCAAAACCAAAAACAACCAAAAAAGTCACTTAGTCATAACCGCTAAAATCTCAATCAACCTTAAAACACGCTCCCTCGCTGTACAAATCCCTTAAAGAATAACGTATCCCCCTAATTCCCTTGGGTTCGACCCCTACTTACCACTTGCTACCCAATAGTAAAGTCGCGAGTAGAGGACTTATAAATTTATTCTTGACGTTTGCACACGACGACTGTGCATCCGTCACTGACTGAAGAAATCTCAAGATCCTGACATTGAATTACTGAAAACAAATCCAACCGAGGAGCAACCAAAGTCAATCCGGAGTGAAATTAGACTGATAGTTTTGTGAAAAGACTGCACAAAACTCACTCTTCTCTCATGGTGACCGGCGGCTTTAGGAGGAAAGGATGACACATGGGTGGCCTTCTTCCCCCCTTCTCCTCCATGACCGGCGGCTTGTGCTAGGAGGTGACCAAAGCCACCTCTCCTCCTCCCTTGCAACCGGCCACCGGCGGCTCCTCCTCCACCTTGGGATTTGTGCCAAGTGTCCTCCTCCTTCACCACATCTTCTCCTCCCCTTTGGCTATAAATAGACCCCCTCTCCTTTGTAAATAATCATCCTAAAATCCTCAAATTCAAAAATACTTATCTCTCTAGATTTTTGTACTTTGTAAGCTTGGTTTGAAATCTATAATATTCTTGTTGGTTCTTGAATATTGTAGATCGTTCTTGAGTACTCTTGTCGGTTCTTGAGTACTCAAGCTTTTCTTTATTCTCGAGTACTCTTGTCGGTTCTTGAAGTACTCACCCCTTTCCTTTACTTACTGTCTTTCAAAAACCGTAAGTACTTAGCTATGGTATCCACCTCTATGGATATTCGTAGCTAAACCCTTCATTCGGTTGAAGGGGTGTACTTGTATTATAAAATGTTTTAGACTATACTTTAGTGCTTCTTCTTTTTATTCAAAACTTGTTCTATGTGCCATATATTAGGCCAAAACTTCCAAGGTTGAGTGGATGCTTGAAATGGCAAAACTCTTCCGTGGGGGTTCGTGAATATACTCGGGTAAGTGGATGCTTGAAATGGCAAAGATTATCTGAGGAGTTCGACCTCTTTTAAACACCATTGGTTTTGATCGGAAATGACGGATCAATGGATGCACATAGGCTAGTATACCTTGAAATGGGGTGCTAGTCTAAATAGAATAAGTGCTCTACGACCTTGAAATGGGCTAGACGGTGTGTGCAAATCGAGTGTTTGAAATGGCCATGATACACTTTTGAATACTTACAAGAATCACTAATGGTCAATGATAAACAGGCTAGATACAAGGCCCCCGAAACCGAATTCTTTCCTTAAAATCAAAAACCCCTCGTATTTACTTTCTTAGTATAAACTGCTCTATCAACTGCTTACCTTCCGGAGGACTTACCAATCACGCATCACCCGCTGTAAGTCTTCTACTTTTATTTTTCAGTATTTTACTTTTCTGTCATTTACTTTTCCGCACTAAAAACCAAAACCAACCAACCAATCACTTACTTTTCCGCACTAAAACCTCAATCGACCTAAAACACGCTCCCTCGCTGTACATATCCCTCAAAGAACGACTATCCCCCTAATTCCCTTAACGACAGTGCGGTGGGCTCCGTCAAAACTGGCGCCTTTGCCGGGGAATTAGTTAATTAATCGGATAAAGTTCTTTAAATCAATACTCGCTTCGAAACAACCATGTCTCGCGAAGGAAGCCACGATAACTACTATAGGGATGACAACTACCGTGCACCAACTATGGGAGAACTCAATGCCCCAGATTTTGCAACGCAGCCGTGGTGCATTTGCGAGAGCCCTGAACTAGAAAACATTGCCGTCGACATGTCTGTGGTCCACAATTTGCCAAAGTTCTCAGGAACTCATGGAGAATCAGCAATGACTCATCTCCAACGTTTACATGGCACTTGCCAAATTCTAAAGCCCAATCGAGTGAATATAGATAACTTCAAGTTGAAGGCATTCTATTTTTCCTCGTTTACTCGGCAAACGATTGGTTCCTTTCATTGCCTTCCGGTAGCATCAGAACATGGGTTCAGATGCAAGGGAAATTCCTGGACAAATACTACCCAGCGACAAAAGCAATGCAAGTAAGAAGGCAACTACAGGACATAAGGCAGGAACCTTACGAAACCATGTACGACTACCTGGAGAAATTCAACCACGTGGAAAGAAGCTGCTGCACTCTTGGACTACCCGAGAAGCTCATCATCGAGTACCTAATTAATGGACTAACTGAGTTAGACAAAAAGCTCCTAGACGCCTCAGTTGGAGGATCCATGATGAATCTATCATTAAGTGGCATAAGGGATCTCATCACCAAGGTTGCTGAAAATGCTCGGTTTAGAGAGGAGACTACTCGTCAAGATGAATTCTTCCGAACAAAAAACGTATCGCGAGCAGAGACATCAGTAAACTCCATGCCAGAAGAGATGAGACTAATGAAGGAAATGATGATGCAGCTCTTACAAAAGCAGACAGTTCAAGTAAGACCTTGCGAGTTTTGTGGTTCTACGGACCACAAGACTGATGCATGCCCAACTATGATCGAAGTCAACCCGGTGGAGGCCAATGCAGTAGAAGGATATCAAGGATACAATGACAATGAAAAAAACAAACCCAGCCGACAGTATAGTCAAGCAACCAACCCGAACTGGCATAACAACAGCTATTCTCAAGAAGAAACACAACCAACTGTCCCTCAACTAGCCCAGTCATTCTATCAACCGATCCACCAACAGTACAACCAGGACGCCCCATAAGCAGGCCAGTACTAAGCAAACTCGAGCAATCATCAAGGACCAAACAAATCACTTGAAGACATGATAACGCAATTATCAGGGACTGTGTAGCAGTTGAGTACTACTATGCATCAAAACCAAGCCGAAACAGAGGGAGAATTATCGGACTTGAAGAAGCACATCTCCCAACTCGCTGTCTCAGTAACCGCACACGCTAATGAGATCGGCAGACTCCTTTCACAAACCATCCAAATCAGGGAAGATGTGAATGCCTTGACTCTTAGGAGTGGAAAAACGCTTGTCGGCAAACCTTTGGAGAAAGATGAGGACAAAGACCCAAGGTTGCCCGGAGAAGAGCAAATGAGGCCTGAATCTCTCGAAACCCTAGAGGATGATGCGACCGATAAAGACGACGACATATTTGAGGAAGAGCGGGATATAACCGAAGAAGAAGAGAATACGTCCAAGGAACACAGGCCTGGCCCAGTGCCCAGAACCGAAACCCCTAAAATTAGCGTAACACTCCCATTTCCAGCACCTTCTCGCGTGCAAAAACAACATGTCATGGATGAGGACGTATTTGAGTTGTTCAGCAAAGTCGAAATCAACATTCCCCTTTTGGAAGCCATCAAGCAAATTCCTCGGTATGCCAAGTTTTTAAAAGAACTTTGCACCAACCGGAGGAGGAGTACTAGAGACGATCAAGAGCTGATGAGTAAAAACGTGTCGGCTGTCATACAACGAAATTGCCCCCAAATGTGGAGATCTAGGAACTTACACCATTCCATGCACAATTGGCAACATCAGGATCGAGAACTGCATGCTAGACCTAGGAGCATCAATCAACGTTCTTCCCTTCTCTATCTACTCATGTCTAAAGATTGGACCACTCAAACCCACCGGTCTCACTATTCAACTAGCAGATCGGTCATGCAAACAACCCGAGGGCAAAATAGAAGACGTCCTGGTTCAAGTAGGCAAATTAGTATTTCCAGCTGACTTCTACGTCTTAAAAATGGAGAATGGCGGACCTACAGATCATGCGCCCATCCTTCTCGGCCGTCCATTTCTCAAAACATCAAAAAAGAAGATAGACTGTGGAAGTGGAATGCTCTCAATGGAAGTAGAAGGAGAAGTCTTCAGCTTTGACATATTCCGAGCAATGAAGCATCCTATGGAATTCGAGGAAGTACACGCTCTCGATGCTTTGGACGACCTGATCCAAGAAGTTCAATCAGAACCAAGAGCAGATCACTTTGAAGCCATACTCAATGGAGCCAAAAGCTCATACGAATTGACCGAAGGCTTACAAGAAACGTTGGCCCACTTAACAATCTCGGAGCCTCTCACACCAGGATATGAAGTCAACGAGGTAAAATTATTCAAATCCAATACGTTTTTACCCTCAGTTATGCAAGCTCCCAAAATAGAATTGAAGCCCCTGCCCGAGCATCTGAAGTATGCTTTCCTTGGGGATAATAACACACTCCCGATAATCATCAAGAGTGGCTTGGAAGCAGGCCAGGAACGTAGCTTGATAAAAGTGCTGAGACAACACAAGTTGGCTATTGGATGGACGCTGGCCGACTTAAGAGGAGTCAGCCCGGCCGTATGCATGCACCGTATTCTACTTGAAGATGGAGCAAAGCCATCAAGAGAGCCTCAACAACGACTCAACCCTATCATGATGGAGATCGTCCAAAAGGAAATACAGAAGCTATTAGATGCGGACGTTATCTATCTCATATCAGATAGCCAATGGGTGAGTCCTGTCCACGTGGTCCCAAAGAAAAGTGGGATTACAGTCGAGGAAGATGCCGAAGGAAAAATGGTAACAACAAGAATCAAGAACGGCTGGAGAATGTGCATCGACTACAGGAAATTAAACGTCGTCACAAGAAAAGACCATTTTCCCTACCATTCATCGATCAAATGCTAGACCAACTGGCAGGCAAGCCATATTTCTGCTTCTTGGATGGTTTCTCAGGCTACAACCAGATCCCCATAGCACCTGAAGACCAAGAGAAGACTACATTCACCTGCCCATTCGGTACATTCGCCTTCAGAATAATGTCGTTCGGCCTATGCAATGCCCCGGGGACTTTCCAAAGGGTAGTAACCAGCATCTTTTCAGACATGATCGGGGAATTCATTGAAGTCTTCATGGACGACTTCACCATCTATGGCAATACATTCGACGCTTGCCTAGATAACCTGAACACGATTCTGGCACGATGTGTCTCAATGAGCCTCGTGCTCAATTACGAAAAATGCCACTTCATGGTAACTCATGGAGTAGTCTTAGGGCACGTCGTCTCACAAGAAGGCATAGAGGTGGATAAATCTAAAATAGACCTGATCATGACTCTACCATACCCCTCCACTGTCCGAGACATCCAATCCTTCCTTGGGCATGCGGGATTCTATCGACGATTCATCAAGGACTTCTCCAAAAAAGCGTTGCCTCTATCCACTCTTCTCCAAAAAGAAGTTCCTTTTGAATTCACCAATGCATGCAAGGAAGCCTTTGATGAGCTCAAAAAGGCCCTCACTAGCACACCCATCATCCAAACTCCGGATTGGAAAAAACCGTTTGAAATCATGTGCGACGCAAGTGACTTTGCTGTGGGAGCAGTTCTCGGCCAAAAGATTGATAAAAAGGCAGGTGTGATCTACTACGCCTCACGAACCCTAGATCTTGCCCAACGGAACTACTCCACCACCGAGAAGGAACTCTTGGCAGTAGTATTCGCTCTAGAAAAATTCAGACCCTATTTGCTTGGAGCAAAAGTAATAGTTTACTCTGACCATACTGTCATCCGTTACCTGATGAAGAAAAAGGAGGCCAAGCCAAGACTCATTCGGTGGATATTACTACTGCAAGAGTTCGATGTGGAAATAAGGGACAAAAAAGGGATCGAGAATACTGAGGCCGACCACCTGAGTAGGATTGTCCGAAAGGAAGAAGAAGGACACATAACTGAGTCATTCCCAGACGAACATCTCTATGCAGTCTCAACCAAGGTGCCATGGTACGCGTCAATCGTCAACTACCTTGTAGAAGGTACATTTCCTCCCTCTTTTACTAAAGCACAATGCTTGAAACTTAGGCATGACGCTAGATATTACTTATGGGATGATCCCCATTTATGGAAAATAGGAGCAGATCAAATACTTAGGAGATGCATCCCCGATAATGAAATAGCTTCTGATTAGCTTTTGCCATGAGTTTGCATGTGGAGGACACTTCGGGCCTAGGAGAACCGCTAGAAAAATCTTAGATAGCGGCTTTTTCTGGCCAAGTATATTTAGAGATGCATGTGAAAAGTGTAAAAAATGCGATAAGTGTCAAAGAGTAGGAAATGTGTCAGCAAGAAGTGAAATGCCTCAAGTACCCATATTAGTCAACGATGTTTTTGACATTTGGGGTCTTGATTTTATGGGACCATTCCCAGTTTCATGCGGGTATACTTATATTTTAGTTGCTGTAGATTATGTGTCAAAATGGGTAGAAGCCAAGGCCACAAGGTGCGACGATGCAAAGACTGTCATAGAATTTTTGCGCACTAACCTGTTTTGTAGGTACGGGGTACCCAAGGCCATAATAAGCGACCAAGGAACTCATTTCTGCAACCGCATA
Source organism: Rhodiola kirilowii (assembly GCA_033675215.1). NCBI lineage: Eukaryota > Viridiplantae > Streptophyta > Magnoliopsida > Saxifragales > Crassulaceae > Rhodiola > Rhodiola kirilowii. The sequence continues at coordinate 24,044,857 of CM066199.1, forward strand.
ATGGCTGCTACCTTAAAACGCTACCATGTCCACCACCGGACATCCACGACATATCACCCCCAAACCAATGGTCAAGCAGAGATCTCCAACAGCAAAATCAAAGGTATTCTAGAAAAGATGGTGAAACCGGGTAGGAAAGATTGGAGTCAAAGGCTAGACGAAGCTCTTTGGGCTTATCGGACGGCATACAAGACGCCAATTGGAACCTCCCCCTTTCGGCTTGTTTATGGGAAGGCATGCCACCTTCCGGTGGAATTAGAACATAAAGCCTATTGGGCACTCAAGCATTGCAATCCAGATTTAAAAGCTGCAGGACTAGATAGGAAGCTTAATCTGCGTGAGCTTGAGGAATTACGGCTTGAGGCTTATGAAGGGTAAACGGACAATAAGGCGCGGACCAAATTGTATCATGACAAATTCATCCTCCGACGCTCATTTGAGGAAGGACAACAAGTGCTGGTCTTTTCCTCGCGACTAAAATTGATGCCCGGGAAGCTTAAATCTAGATGGACCGGCCCTTTCACAATAACTAAGGTATTCAACCATGGGGCAATTGAGTTAGAAAGCACAAACAATGGAAGCAGATTCACGGTGAATGGGCAGCGAGTGAAACATTACCATGGCGAGGTCAACTTGCTAACACAGAAATATGACCTGAGCCACCCATGGGATCCAAACCAGTGATCCAAGAATGAGGTACTGTCAAGCCAACGACGTTAAACAAAGGCACTGGTCGGGAGGTAACCCGACACCTATCTTACTTTCTGTCTTTTATTTTTCTGTCATTTAGTTTTTTCCGTAAGTCGCTCTCACCCACTTGGTGCATAGAAGAAATGACTGTTCAGGAATCGGACTTGGGTGCAACATTAAGCCAGCCAGGCCTACGCCAAGAGTTCAAGGCCCCAGCCGAACTCCCTCGATTATCCAGCTTCATGCCATGTCGTTCACTCGACACTTTAAAGGGAGTTCTGTTCTTCCCTTTTCCTTAATGTCATTTCCTTCTCATAATATCTGCTTGCATGGCTTTTGAACTAAGTTGTGCTGAAAGGCACGCCTTCGTTCAAAAGTGTGGGGTGAGATCCACCTTTGTAAATAAATAACCTGTTTTTCCTTTAATAATTATCTTTTTGAAAATATGAACTTGAGAATGTGAAAAAGATAGATCATAATTCATGCATTAACCTTGTGAAAATTCAACAATTTAAAAACTTAGAATGTAACTTCTCATTTGTCCCTCTGTGCTGAGATAAACTAGGGATGTGGAGCTGACATAAACTGCCCTAGAGAGGCTTGGCAAGCACTCGAAGGATCGAATCTAACTATATGGTTTTCGAAGTCAGTGGAGGCTGCACTTCGGGTTTCAGTGAAGATTGAAGTCATCTCCACCATGCAGTGTTTATGCAAAAAGAAAAAAAGGCGAGGACGGGAATCAGACCGTCTTATCTCTAGTCAAAGTAGCCGAGAAAATAGATGAGCGACCCTCATCTAGACCCGCGCAAAACGGCAAGGATGAGAGGAGCGGGGAGGTATTTCCATATGCTCGCGGGCGACGATAGGACCTCCCAAAAAGGCTTGAGAAAATGGACTAGCAAGCCACAAAAAGGCAAAAAGCTCAAAGAAGCAAATCAAGAGGCCAAAGGCCCAAAATTGTGAAGGTTTTAACCGAACAAAAAGTGAAGTACTCAAAGAGTCAAATCAAAGGCCAAAGGCCGATTCACTACAAAAGCAGTCCCTCGCCAAAAGAAAATCAAAGACCAAACCATTAAAACCCGAACCGAATCACGTGCTAGAGAAAGCTACAAGAAAACCATATAGTGCGAGACGGTCCCGAGAATGCAGTCCAGGAGCCTGAAAAGGGCTATCTCCCGAAACATCCAGAATAATTTGCATCTCAGCACGGAGGTACAAGTATCAAGTTTCTTCTATTTATTTACACAGTTTAATTTGATAATAAGTAAGTAATGCATGAATTAGGATAAGTCTAGTCCCACAGTCTAACTTTCATATTTTAAAAGCTTACTTAGTGTCGCCCTTTAATAGCATTGTTTGGGACGAACAACTAAAAGTGTGGGGTGATTTGATGGACCACAATTATACGAATCAAAAACACAGTTAAACCCACCAAATTAGACTGTTTGTCTATTTAACTTTTGCTTGTTAGTTCCGAAATTTATCTACAAGGTATTTTGGACTCTAGAGAGAAAACACGCTAAGGAGAGGATTTTACGCTGAAAAGATATTACGAGTCATTACAAGGTCAAGATCAGACGCTGACTGAAGAAATCTCAAGATCCTGACATTGAATTACTCAAAACAAATCCAACCGAGGAGCAACCAAAGTCAGTCCGGAGCGAAATTGGACTAATAGTTTTGTGAAAAGACTGCACAAAACTCACAAAACTCACTCTTCTCCCATGGTGACCGGCGGCTTAGGGAGGAAAGGATGACTCATGGGTGGCCTTCTTCCACCCTTCTCCTCCATGACCGGCGGCTTGTGCTAGGAGGTGACCAAAGCCACCTCTCCTCCTCCCTTGCAACCGGCCACCGGCGGCTCCTCCTCCACCTTGGGATTTGTGCCAAGTGTCCTCCTCCTTCACCACATCTTCTCCTCCCCTTTGGCTATAAATAGACCCCCTCTCCTTTGTAAATAATCATCCTAAAATCCTCAAATTCAAAAACACTTATCTCTCTAGATTTTGGTACTTTGTAAGCTTGGTTTGAAATCTATAATATTCTTGTTGGTTCTTGAATATTGTAGATCGTTCTTGAGTACTCTTGTCGGTTCTTGAGTACTCAAGCTTTTCTTTATTCTCGAGTACTCTTGTCGGTTCTTGAAGTACTCACCCCTTTCCTTTACTTACTGTCTTTCAAAAACCGTAAGTACTTAGCTATGGTATCCACCTCTATGGATATTCGTAGCTAAACCCTTCATTCGGTTGAAGGGGTGTACTTGTATTATAAAATGTTTTAGACTATACTTTAGTGCTTCTTCTTTTTATTCAAAACTTGTTCTATGTGCCATATATTAGGCCAGAACTTCCAAGGTTGAGTGGATGCTTGAAATAGCAAAACTCTTCCGTGGGGGTTCGTGAACATACTCGGGTAAGTGGATGCTTGAAATGGCAAAGCTTATCTGAGGAGTTCAACCTCTTTTAAACACCATTGGTTTTGATCGGAAATGACGGATCAATGGATGCACATAGGCTAGTATACCTTGAAATGGGGTGCTAGTCTAAATAGAACAAGTGCTCTACGACCTTGAAATGGGCTAGACGGTGTGTGCAAATCGAGTGTTTGAAATGGATGAACCATCTTCCTGCATATGATCACTACGAGAATCATCTTGAATAACAACTGGGTCGACCACTGTCTCCTCAACAGCAACTGCCACTGGAGCACCACCTGTCGCAACTTCTGTCTGCACACCTGGTTCCTCTGTTGGAACACTTGCCTTCTTCAAGGCATCTGAATTGAGGGCAGGTGCAGAGTCTTCAATCCCTACAGCTCGGACTTCTAAAGGCTGATCTGATCTTGGCACTACAGGTACAGAAACCTCCTTTTTGCAGATTTTCAACAAAATCATCAATATCCTTGAGCACACTGTCCAGATATTTATCTTCTTTAGCACGATAAGATCCTTCCGCTATTGCATCATTCAACCCATCACCCTTCTCTGATGGATTAACCTCCTCGGTTACAGTCTCAACTTGCTCATGGTGAGTTTCATCAACGATTCCTCCAATATTTTCAATAGACTCATCATCCGAAGCGTCATTAATCACCAAATTCTTCTTCCCCGAGGCCTCAAGAAACTTCTCTGTCTCCTCATCAGATATTGCTATGAGCCTCCCTCTGATTGAACTGATCTTGGCCAGACACTGTCTTGGAGAAACAACTTGGCGAGTCCCATTCTTTCTCCTTAAACCTCCCGGACGAACATATCCAGAAGCATGGATTTTCTCCCTCCATACTCCTGATCCACCAACACCTTTAGGCACGGAGATGCTGGGCTCTCCTTCTTTCATGGACCCATCACCATCATTGCAGACAACAGAATCTTTTATATTCTTGACGGCTACATCATCAATCACTGCCCTACTGGCTTCACCACCCTTCTCAGACACCACACTCATATCTTCTTTCATCAATATATTTTCAACAGAATCGACATGTGCAGCAACTGAAGGATCAGTCTGAGATTTAGGGATCAATAATACCTCATAATGGAGAAGAACCGGTGGGGGAACGTAATCAATTGGATTAGACGAATCCTCCGCGGCAAGCGAGGACACTGTCTTCTGCTTTGCAACAGTCTCAGGTCTATTCATCTCCTCCGTTCCAGACCGAGGGTTTTCAACGGCTGTTTCTCTGTAAGTTTTCTTTGCTTCGGCCCTTGCTGCTGAATTGGAATGTAAAGGCGACACCTTTTTCACCTTTGGCACTTTCGATTTCAGAATTCTGGGTTTCGCCGCCAGTGCCTTGGAAGACTGCATGCTCTCTTTCTTCTTCTCAGCGGATTTTGATGATTTTCTGGTGTTCACCAACGTCGTTGAGCAGAAAAAAAAGATTGAGAGGGATTGCAAGTCGCCATTCTAAGGTTTGGACGAGAGAGAGGAATGACTGAACTAATTTGAGTTTGAAGTTACAATCTGCCTTTACAACTTCCAAAAACTGTCTTCTCATAATGGCAGGAAATCAGAAACCAATCTCCAAAAATATTTAAAAATATTCGTCTTCAAGCACTTTGCCTTCTGTTCCAGCTCTCTTTCTTAGGTGGTCAGTCCAACTGCTTTAGCTGGGGTTTTGACTCTGACTGACCACCATTGGGCACAGTTAGTGTTTGACAACCCATAGACCCGTGGAAGATCTGGGTGTTCCAAACTGTGAAATGCCATGTGAATTGAGAAGGGCTTGGTCAACTGTACGTCCATTGTCATATGCTTCGGAGTTATTGCCCTCTGTTGCCCTACGTATTCATGTTTTCTTGTCTAATTCCTGGCCTATTTCTATGGGTATAGTACGAACTCCTTCTGCAACTGTAACACCTTCTAGTCCATCAGTTTCCTGGTACACTTGTCAGCATAGGTTTGTGCGTTACTCCAATCAGACCTTGTGTGCAGGGTCTTGTCCACTCCCCCTCGCATAAATCGATGTCTGGCGTGTATATAGTCTAGAGTAAACCGTTGTTTGCCATAGCCCTCGACTCCCATCGGACGCATCAGACCCATCCCTATGGTATAGCAGTTATTTGCACCCCTTCTTCCTTTCATCACAATACCACCATTCTTGTCTAAGACGAGGCATGAGTCGCGAGAGAATGACACATATTGTCCATCGTTACACAATTGACTGATGCTAATAAGATTCATTGTCATACCTTCAACAAGGAGGGTGTCTTTGAGTGTAGGGAGATCCGGAACCTTCAATGTCCCACAGCCGATCACCTGACCCTTTCGACCATCCTCGTAAGTGACAAACCACATCTTCTCAACAGGTCTAATATGAGTAAGGTATTTAGAGTTACCTGTCATGTGGGTTGAGCATCCGATGTCAAAGTACCAACTGTCTTGTACTGTGTAACTTGAGGAGCAACAGGCCACCATGCATACCATCTGTTTTCCCTTTGGTACCCATACCTGTTTCTGTCGAGGATTGGTCTGTTGTTGGTATGCCCGACGTTCAGCAAGAAACAGGCGACACTTCAGTTTGATGTGTCCCATCTGGTGGCAGTACCAGCAAGTGCGCAAATCCATCCTTTGCATCACGGGAGTGTGATCACGACTTTGGACGGGTGTTCCACGAGTTTTTCCACCGCTTGGTGTGCCATGAGTCGTCTTGTGATCAACTAGGTTCTTTCCTTTGGCCTGTTTCACCTTCTGTTTAGGTAGCTGATCCATCACTTGTTTCGCTTCAACAAAGGTAGTGCCTTTTGAGGTGCCTTCTTCCGTAAACCCCAAGCCTCGATGTCCAAACTCCATCCTTTGAGACCTGAGAATATCATTTAAGTCTTTAGTGCCAGAGTTTAGCATCCTTACCGATTGTTTGAGGTGGTTGAGTTCCTTCTCGGTGGTTGAATGATCCATTCTTTCAGATTCTAGCTGAAGTTCCAGCTGTTCTACCCTCCTTAGTTGGAACACCTCCTTGCGCTTCAGATCTGTGATGATTTTCCTTAGACCCGTCATGCTTATAGGATGAGTTTCACGGTCCTTCTCCATGTCGATTTTCAGCGAAGAGACAGTACTCGGGAGCTCTGTTTTCTGAGCAAGCAGACACAATCTTTCCTGTTTCATCTCAGCCAGTTGAGTATTTAGTGAGTCTACCGTGCTTTCGAGCTCTACCTTCTGAGTAAGCAGTATCTCGACCTCCGGCCAGACCTTGTCTTTTTCTATAGTGATGCTTGCAACTGTGTCATTCAGCTTTTTGTTGACCTTGATCAGTAGCAACCACTTCTCATACAGATCTTTATATGTTTGAGCCAGAGACTCCTGCGTGAGTTCTTTATCGTCACTGTCTGAGAGGTCTTCAGCTGGGAGTTCCAACTGAGATGGTACTCCTTCACTGGTATTGCTGCATTCTCCTAGAGTTGTGACGAACGCCACAAAGTTGGTGGTTTCACCTCCTCCTTTTTCTTCATCTGACTCACTATCGCTGAAGCTAGCGACCATTGCCTTCTTCTTCATGAGAGTATTTGCACATTGTGATTGGATGTGACCGAAACCCTTGCATTTATAGCACTGAACCTCTTCCTTTCCTTTGTCAGAGGAGTCTTGCCTCATATCACTTGACCTTGACTTACCGGTTCTCCAGTTTCGGGAACTAGTTGATGAAGGCTGACCTTGTTCTAGACCACGTCTGTTGATTTTCCGCACCATTCTACCAAAGTACTGAGCCATCATAGCTAGGTTCTCAGTGGTGCAGCCAGCTTCCAGTTTGTCTTCTGACATGTCTGCTTTTAGGGTGATTCCCTTCACATCTCCGGGTTGGAAATTATGATTAATCTCGTAAGTTCTGAGAGAACCCATCAGCTCATCCAGTTTCAGTTTGGAGATGTCGTGCATTTCCTCAATGGCAGTGACTTTCTTGGCAAATCTCGGAGGGAGTGACCTTAAGACTTTACTGGCCATCCTCTCTTCCTCAATAGGTTTCCCTAGTGCAGCAGCCTCGTTGGACAGTTCCAGAACTCTAGTGTTATATTCAGAGATAGTTTCACTTTCTTTCATCTTCATCTCTTAAAACTTGGTTGTGACAATCTGCATTCGGGAGTTGTGAACTTTGTCCGTGCCTTCATATGTCGTTTGGAGGATATCCCGAGCCTCCTTCGCCACTTCACAGTTAATGATTAGCTTCATAACGTCTTCATCTACTCCAGAAAAGATTGCATTCATCGCTTTTGAGTTCCCCATGGATGCTTTGTCATCCTCTTCAGTCCACAAGGCTTCTGATTTCGGAACAGGTTCTCCAGTGAGATTGTTCATCATAGGTTCAGTCCAACCTTTTGGGACTGACTTGCAAGCTTTTTCGTCTAGGGATTTGAGAAAGGATTTCATCATGGGTTTCCAGGTGGCACTGTTTGATCCTTCAAGCAACGGAAGTTTGGTGATGCTTTGTCCTTCCTTCAGAGTCATCTTGAACAGTTCACGATCCCTGATGGACCATAATTATCCGAATCAAAAACACAGTTAAACCCACCAAATTAGACTATTTGTCTATTTAACTTTTGCTTGTTAGTTCCGAAATTTATCTACAGGGTATTTTGGACTCTAGAGAGAAAACACGCTAAGGAGAGGATTTTATGCTGAAAAGATATTACGAGTCATTCCAAGGTCAAGATCAGACGCTGACTGATGGACCATAATTATACGAATCAAAAACACAGTAAAACCCACTAAATTAGACTGTTGGTCTATTTAACTTTTGCTTGTTAGTTCCGATATATTTCTACAGGGTATTTTGGACTCTAGAGAAAAAACACGCTAAAGAGAGGATTTTATGCTGAAAAGATATATTACGAGTTAGTCCAAGGTCACGATCAGACACTGAATGCAGAAATCTCAAGATCCTGACATTGAATTACTCAAAACAAATCAAACCGAAGAAAAACCAAAGTCAGACCGGAGTGAAAATGGACTGATAATTTTGTGAAACTACACAAAACTCATCCTTATCCATCCAAGACCGGCGGCTTTTGGAGGAGGTGACCAAAGTCACCTCCCCTCCTCCTCCTTCCCACCTTCAACCGGCGGCTATCACCTCCAAGGAGCTCACCATGGATGAGAGCCATGTGCTCTCATCCTCACCCTCCATTCTCCTCCCTTATGGCTATAAATACAAGCCATTCTCCTCATTTGTAATCCATACACAATCCACAAAATCATCATACACTTCTCTCTCTAAGTTTGGTACATTTGTAAGTTTGGTTTTGAAATAATACTCCTGTTGGTTCTTGAGTATTATAACAGTTTTAGAGAATACTCTTGTTGGTTCTTGAGTATTCAAGTAGGATTTGGGAATACTCCTTTTGGTTCTTGAGTATTCCCCTTTACTTACTGTCTTTCAAAAACCCCTGAGTATTTAGCTATGATATCCTCTTCCATGGATAATCGTAGCTAAACTCTTTATTCGGTTGAAGGGGCGTACTTGTATTATAAAATGTTTTAGACTATTTTAGTGTTTTTTCTCTGTATTCAAAACTTGTTCTATGTGTCATATATTAGATCAGAATTTCCAAGGTTGAGTGGATGCTTGAAATGGCAAAGCTCTTCCGTGGAAGTTCGTGAACATACTCGGGTAAGTGGATGATTGAAATGGCAAAGCTTATCTGAGGAGTTCGATCTCTCTCAAACACCATTTGGATAAATCGGAAAAGACAATCCAAATGGATGCACATAGGCTAGTATACCTTGAAATGGGGTGCTAGTCTGAGTAGAACAAGGGCTCTACGTTTTTTGCAAAAGATTAGACAGTGTTGCAAGTCGAGTGCTTGAAATGGCCTTGATTCACTTTCGAACACTTTTGCAAAAGACTAGACAGTGTGGCAAATCGAGCGCTTGAAATGGCCTTGATGCACGTTTGAATACTTAGAAGGATTACTAAAATGATAAAACACTATGATGCAATGCCCCCGAACCCGAATGCTTCTCTTGAATTACAAAACCCCCTTGTATTTACTTTTCTAGTATAACTGCCTTAATCAACTACACTCACCTTCCGGAGGACTCGCAAATCACGCATCACCCACTGTAAGTCTTTCTTTTTACTTTTCAGTATTTATTTTTCTGTAATTTACTTTTCCGCACTCAAAACCAAAAACAACCAAAAAAGTCACTTAGTCATAACCGCTAAAATCTCAATCAACCTTAAAACACGCTCCCTCGCTGTACAAATCCCTTAAAGAACAACGTATCCCCCAAATTCCCTTGGGTTCGACCCCTACTTACCACTTGCTACCCAGTAGTAAAGTCGCGAGTAGCGGACTTATAAATTTATTCTTGACGTTTGCACACGACGACTGTGCGTCCGTCAAAATTGGCGCCGTTGCCGGGGAATTAGCCGTCGGATAAGTTCTTTGAATCAATACGCGCTTCAAAACAACCATGTCTCGCGAAGGAAGCCACCATGACTATCAGGATGATGACGAGATAAACCTGTACGATCAAAATGATGAGGTGCCACTTCCATTTGTGGACGATCCGGAACAACTCATCAGAAACAGAAGAGCTCGTGATAGGGAGGCAATCAGAAGAAACCAAGAACCACCCGAGGACCGAAATGCAGCTGGTCCAGTACAACCCTCTAGATATCCACCACCCCCTCAACCTCGACAAGTGCCGAGACGAGAACCCGCTTTCGATAACTACTACGGGGATAACAACAATTACCGTGAACCTACTATGGGAGAACTCTCAGCGTCGTATTTCAGAAACCAGCCATGGTGCATTCACGAAGACCCTGAACTGGAAAATGTCATCATCAACACTTCAGTTGTCCACAACTTACTGAAATTCTCAGGAACACGTGGAGAATCAGCAATGACTCATCTCCAGCGCTTACATGGTATTTGCCAGAACTTAAAACCAAATGGCATGAATGTAGACGACTTCAAATTGAAGGCGTTCTATTTTTCCCTCATCGACGCGGCAAACGACTGGTTCCTTTCATTGCCTTCCGATAGCAGCAGAACATGGGCTCAGATGCAAAAGAAATTCCTGGACAAATATTACTCGGCAGGATGGGCGATGCAAGTACGGAGGCAACTACAAGACATCAAGCAAGGACCCAACGAAACCATGTACGATTACCTGGAAAAGTTCAACCGCCTGGAGAGAAGCTGCTGTACCCTTGGACTGCCTGAGAAACTCGCAGTCGAGTATCTCATTGATGGATTAAGACCCTTAGACAAAATGCTTCTGGATGCCTCAGCTGGAGGATCCATGATGAATCTGTCATTAAGTGGCATAAGGAATCTCATCACCGACGTTGCTGAAAACGCCCGATTTAGAGAAGAGACGACTCGTCAGGAAGAATTTTCCCGAACAAGGAATGTGGCAAAAGCTGAAACACCAATGAACTCCATGCCAGAAGAGATGAAACAATTGAAGGAGATGATGATTCAGTTCCTACGAAGACAACCAGTTCCAGTTAAGCCTTGAAAATTTGGTGGCTCTACAGACCACAAAACTGACGCATGTCCGACATTAATAGAAGAGGAACCGGCAAAAGTGAATGCAGTGGGAGGATACCAAGGATAAAACAACAACAGAAACGACAGAGCCGGTCAATGATAAACAGGCTAGATACAAGGCCCCCGAAACCGAATTCTTTCCTTAAAATCAAAAACCCCTCGTATTTACTTTCTTAGTATAAACTGCTCTATCAACTGCTTACCTTCCGGAGGACTTACCAATCACGCATCACCCGCTGTAAGTCTTCTACTTTTATTTTTCAGTATTTTACTTTTCTGTCATTTACTTTTCCGCACTAAAAACCAAAACCAACCAACCAATCACTTACTTTTCCGCACTAAAACCTCAATCGACCTAAAACACGCTCCCTCGCTGTACATATCCCTCAAAGAACGACTATCCCCCTAATTCCCTTAACGACAGTGCGGTGGGCTCCGTCAAAACTGGCGCCTTTGCCGGGGAATTAGTTAATTAATTGGATAAAGTTCTTTAAATCAATACTCGCTTCGAAACAACCATGTCTCGCGAAGAAAGCCACGATAACTACTATAGGGATGACAACTACCGTGCACCAACTATGGGAGAACTCAATGCCCCAGATTTTGCAACGCAGCCGTGGTGCATTTGCGAGAGCCCTGAACTAGAAAACATTGCCGTCGACATGTCTGTGGTCCACAATTTGCCAAAGTTCTCAGGAACTCATGGAGAATCAGCAATGACTCATCTCCAACGTTTACATGGCACTTGCCAAATTCTAAAGCCCAATCGAGTGAATATAGATAACTTCAAGTTGAAGGCATTCTATTTTTCCTCGTTTACTCGGCAAACGATTGGTTCCTTTCATTGCCTTCCGGTAGCATCAGAACATGGGTTCAGATGCAAGGGAAATTCCTGGACAAATACTACCCAGCGACAAAAGCAATGCAAGTAAGAAGGCAACTACAGGACATAAGGCAGGAACCTTACGAAACCATGTACGACTACCTGGAGAAATTCAACCACGTGGAAAGAAGCTGCTGCACTCTTGGACTACCCGAGAAGCTCATCATCGAGTACCTAATTAATGGACTAACTGAGTTAGACAAAAAGCTCCTAGACGCCTCAGTTGGAGGATCCATGATGAATCTATCATTAAGTGGCATAAGGGATCTCATCACCAAGGTTGCTGAAAATGCTCGGTTTAGAGAGGAGACTACTCGTCAAGATGAATTCTTCTGAACAAAAAACGTATCGCGAGCAGAGACATCAGTAAACTCCATGCCAAAAGAGATGAGACTAATGAAGGAAATGATGATGCAGCTCTTACAAAAGCAGACAGTTCAAGTAAGACCTTGCGAGTTTTGTGGTTCTACGGACCACAAGACTGATGCATGCCCAACTATGATCGAAGTCAACCCGGTGGAGGCCAATGCAGTAGAAGGATATCAAGGATACAATGACAACGAAAAAAACAAACCCAGCCGACAGTATAGTCAAGCAACCAACCCGAACTGGCATAACAACAGCTATTCTCAAGAAGAAACACAACCAACTGTCCCTCAACTAGCCCAGTCATTCTATCAACCGATCCACCAACAGTACAACCAGGACGCCCCATAAGCAGGCCAGTACTAAGCAAACTCGAGCAATCATCAAGGACCAAACAAATCACTTGAAGACATGATAACGCAATTATCAGGGACTGTGTAGCAGTTGAGTACTACTATGCATCAAAACCAAGCCGAAACAGAGGGAGAATTATCGGACTTGAAGAAGCACATCTCCCAACTCGCTGTCTCAGTAACCGCACACGCTAATGAGTCCGGCAGACTCCTTTCACAAACCATCCAAATCAGGGAAGATGTGAATGCCTTGACTCTTAGGAGTGGAAAAACGCTTGTCGGCAAACCTTTGGAGAAAGATGAGGACAAAGACCCAAGGTTGCCCGGAGAAGAGCAAATGAGGCCTGAATCTCTCGAAACCCTAGAGGATGATGCGACCGATAAAGACGACGACATATTTGAGGAAGAGCGGGATATAACCGAAGAAGAAGAGAATACGTCCAAGGAACACAGGCCTGGCCCAGTGCCCAGAACCGAAACCCCTAAAATTAGCGTAACACTCCCATTTCCAGCACCTTCTCGCGTGCAAAAACAACATGTCATGGATGAGGACGTATTTGAGTTGTTCAGCAAAGTCGAAATCAACATTTCCCTTTTGGAAGCCATCAAGCAAATTCCTCGGTATGCCAAGTTTTTAAAAGAACTTTGCACCAACCGGAGGAGGAGTACTAGAGACGATCAAGAGCTGATGAGTAAAAATGTGTCGGCTGTCATACAACGAAATTGCCCCCAAATGTGGAGATCTAGGAACTTACACCATTCCATGCACAATTGGCAACATCAGGATCGAGAACTGCATGCTAGACCTAGGAGCATCAATCAACGTTCTTCCCTTCTCTATCTACTCATGTCTAAAGATTGGACCACTCAAACCCACCGGTCTCACTATTCAACTAGCAGATCGGTCATGCAAACAACCCGAGGGCAAAATAGAAGACGTCCTGGTTCAAGTAGGCAAATTAGTATTTCCAGCAGACTTCTACGTCTTAAAAATGGAGAATGGCGGACCTACAGATCATGCGCCCATCCTTCTCGGCCGTCCATTTCTCAAAACATCAAAAAAGAAGATAGACTGTGGAAGTGGAATGCTCTCAATGGAAGTAGAAGGAGAAGTCTTCAGCTTTGACATATTCCGAGCAATGAAGCATCCTATGGAATTCGAGGAAGTACACGCTCTCGATGCTTTGGACGACCTGATCCAAGAAGTTCAATCAGAACCAAGAGCAGATCACTTTGAAGCCATTGTCAATGGAGCCAAAAGCTCATACGAATTGACCGAAGGCTTACAAGAAATGTTGGCCCACTTAACAATCTCGGAGCCTCTCACACCAGGATATGAAGTCAACGAGGTAAAATTATTCAAATCCAATACGTTTTTACCCTCAGTTATGCAAGCTCCCAAAATAGAATTGAAGCCCCTGCCCGAGCATCTGAAGTATGCTTTCCTTGGGGATAATAACACACTCCCGATAATCATCAAGAGTGGCTTGGAAGCAGGCCAGGAACGTAGCTTGATAAAAGTGCTGAGACAACACAAGTTGGCTATTGGATGGACGCTGGCCGACTTAAGAGGAGTCAGCCCGGCCGTATGCATGCACCGTATTCTACTTGAAGATGGAGCAAAGCCATCAAGAGAGCCTCAACGACGACTCAACCCTATCATGATGGAGATCGTCCAAAAGGAAATACAGAAGCTATTAGATGCGGACGTTATCTATCTCATATCAGATAGCCAATGGGTGAGTCCTGTCCACGTGGTCCCAAAGAAAAGTGGGATTACAGTCGAGGAAGATGCCGAAGGAAAAATGGTAACAACAAGAATCAAGAACGGCTGGAGAATGTGCATCGACTACAGGAAATTAAACGTCGTCACAAGAAGAGACCATTTTCCCTACCATTCATCGATCAAATGCTAGACCAACTGGCAGGCAAGCCATATTTCTGCTTCTTGGATGGTTTCTCAGGCTACAACCAGATCCCCATAGCACCTGAAGACCAAGAGAAGACTACATTCACCTGCCCATTCGGTACATTCGCCTTCAGAATAATGTCGTTCGGCCTATGCAATGCCCCGGGGACTTTCCAAAGGGTAGTAACCAGCATCTTTTCAGACATGATCGGGGAATTCATTGAAGTCTTCATGGACGACTTCACCATCTATGGCAATACATTCGACGCTTGCCTAGATAACCTGAACACGATTCTGGCACGATGTGTCTCAATGAGCCTCGTGCTCAATTACGAAAAATGCCACTTCATGGTAACTCATGGAGTAGTCTTAGGGCACGTCGTCTCACAAGAAGGCATAGAGGTGGATAAATCTAAAATAGACCTGATCATGACTCTACCATACCCCTCCACTGTCCGAGACATCCAATCCTTCCTTGGGCATGCGGGATTCTATCGACGATTCATCAAGGACTTCTCCAAAAAAGCGTTGCCTCTATCCACTCTTCTTCAAAAAGAAGTTCCTTTTGAATTCACCAATGCATGCAAGGAAGCCTTTGATGAGCTCAAAAAGGCCCTCACTAGCACACCCATCATCCAAACTCCGGATTGGAAAAAACCGTTTGAAATCATGTGCGACGCAAGTGACTTTGCTGTGGGAGCAGTTCTCGGCCAAAAGATTGATAAGAAGGCAGGTGTGATCTACTACGCCTCACGAACCCTAGATCCTGCCCAACGGAACTACTCCACCACCGAGAAGGAACTCTTGGCAGTAGTATTCACTCTAGAAAAATTCAGACCCTATTTGCTTGGAGCAAAAGTAATAGTTTACTCTGACCATACTGTCATCCGTTACCTGATGAAGAAAAAGGAGGCCAAGCCAAGACTCATTCAGTGGATATTACTACTGCAAGAGTTCGATGTGGAAATAAGGGACAAAAAAGGGATCGAGAATACTGAGGCCGACCACCTGAGTAGGATTGTCCGAAAGGAAGAAGAAGGACACATAACTGAGTCATTCCCAGACGAACATCTCTATGCAGTCTCAACCAAGGTGCCATGGTACGCGGCAATCGTCAACTACCTTGTAGAAGGTACATTTCCTCCCTCTTTTACTAAAGCACAATGCTTGAAACTTAGGCATGACGCTAGATATTACTTATGGGATGATCCCCATTTATGGAAAATAGGAGCAGATCAAATACTTAGGAGATGCATCCCCGATAATGAAATAGCTTCTGATTAGCTTTTGCCATGAGTTTGCATGTGGAGGACACTTCGGGCCTAGGAGAACCGCTAGAAAAATCTTAGATAGCGGCTTTTTCTGGCCAAGTATATTTAGAGATGCATGTGAAAAGTGTAAAAAATGCGATAAGTGTCAAAGAGTAGGAAATGTGTCAGCAAGAAGTGAAATGCCTCAAGTACCCATATTAGTCAACGATGTTTTTGACATTTGGGGTCTTGATTTTATGGGACCATTCCCAGTTTCATGCGGGTATACTTATATTTTAGTTGCTGTAGATTATGTGTCAAAATGGGTAGAAGCCAAGGCCACAAGGTGCGACGATGCAAAGACTGTCATAGAATTTTTGCGCACTAACCTGTTTTGTAGGTACGGGGTACCCAAGGCCATAATAAGCGACCAAGGAACTCATTTCTGCAACCGCATAATGGCTGCTACCTTAAAACGCTACCATGTCCACCACCGGACATCCACGGCATATCACCCCCAAACCAATGGTCAAGCAGAGATCTCCAACAGCGAAATCAAAGGTATTCTAGAAAAGATGGTGAAACCGAGTAGGAAAGATTGGAGTCAGAGGCTAGACGAAGCTCTTTGGGCTTATCGGACGGCATACAAGACGCCAATTGGAACCTCCCCCTTTCGGCTTGTTTATGGGAAGGCATGCCACCTTCCGGTGGAATTAGAACATAAAGCCTATTGGGCACTCAAGCATTGCAATCCAGATTTAAAAGCTGCAGGACTAGATAGGAAGCTTAATCTGTGTGAGCTTGAGGAATTACGGCTTGAGGCTTATGAAGGGTAAACGGACAATAAGGCGCGGACCAAATTGTATCATGACAAATTCATCCTCCGACGCTCATTTGAGGAAGGACAACAAGTGCTGGTCTTTTCCTCGCGACTAAAATTGATGCCCGGGAAGCTTAAATCTAGATGGACCGGCCCTTTCACAATAACTAAGGTATTCAACCATGGGGCAATTGAGTTAGAAAGCACAAACAATGGAAGCAGATTCACGGTGAATGGGCAGCGAGTGAAACATTACCATGGCAAGGTCAACTTGCTAACACAGAAATATGACCTGAGCCACCCATGGGATCCAAACCAGTGATCCAAGAATGAGGTACTGTCGAGCCAACGACGTTAAACAAAGGCACTGGTCGGGAGGTAACCCGACACCTATCTTACTTTCTGTCTTTTATTTTTCTGTCATTTAGTTTTTTCCGTAAGTCGCTCTCACCCACTTGGTGCATAGAAGAAATGACTGTTCAGGAATCGGACTTGGGTGCAACATTAAGCCAGCCAGGCCTACGCCAAGAGTTCAAGGCCCCAGCCAAACTCCCTCGATTATCCAGCTTCATGCCATGTCGTTCACTCGACACTTTAAAGGGAGTTCTGTTCTTCCCTTTTCCTTAATGTCATTTCCTTCTCATAATATCTGCTTGCATGGCTTTTGAACTAAGTTGTGCTGAAAGGCACGCCTTCGTTCAAAAGTGTGGGGTGAGATCCACCTTTGTAAATAAATAACCTGTTTTTCCTTTAATAATTATCTTTTTGAAAATATGAACTTGAGAATGTGAAAAAGATAGATCATAATTCATGCATTAACCTTGTGAAAATTCAACAATTTAAAAACTTAGAATGTAACTTCTCATTTGTCCCTCTGTGCTGAGATAAACTAGGGATGTGGAGCTGACATAAACTGCCCTAGAGAGGCTTGGCAAGCACTCGAAGGATCGAATCTAACTATATGGTTTTCGAAGTCAGTGGAGGCTGCACTTCGGGTTTCAGTGAAGATTGAAGTCATCTCCACCATGCAGTGTTTATGCAAAAAGAAAAAAAGGCGAGGACGGGAATCAGACCGTCTTATCTCTAGTCAAAGTAGCCGAGAAAATAGATGAGCGACCCTCATCTAGACCCGCTTAAAACGGCAAGGATGAGAGGAGCGGGGAGGTATTTCCATATGCTCGCGGGCGACGATAGGACCTCCCAAAAAGGCTTGAGAAAATGGACTAGCAAGCCACAAAAAGGCAAAAAGCTCAAAGAAGCAAATCAAGAGGCCAAAGGCCCAAAATTGTGAAGGTTTTAACCGAACAAAAAGTGAAGTACTCAAAGAGTCAAATCAAAGGCCAAAGGCCGATTCACTACAAAAGCAGTCCCTCGCCAAAAGAAAATCAAAGACCAAACCATTAAAACCCGAACCGAATCACGTGCTAGAGAAAGCTACAAGAAAACCATATAGTGCGAGACGGTCCCGAGAATGCAGTCCAGGAGCCTGAAAAGGGCTATCTCCCGAAACATCCAGAATAATTTGCATCTCAGCACGGAGGTACAAGTATCAAGTTTCTTATATTTATTTACACAGTTTAATTTGATAATAAATAAGTAATGCATGAATTAGGATAAGTCTAGTCCCACAGTCTAACTTTCATATTTTAAAAGCTTACTTAGTGTCGCCCTTTAATAGCATTGTTTGGGACGAACAACTAAAAGTGTGGGGTGATTTGATGGACCATAATTATACGAATCAAAAACACAGTTAAACCCACCAAATTAGACTGTTTGTCTATTTAACTTTTGCTTGTTAGTTCCGAAATTTATCTACAGGGTATTTTGGACTCTAGAGAGAAAACACGCTAAGGAGAGGATTTTACGCTGAAAAGATATTACGAGTCATTACAAGGTCAAGATCAGACGCTGACTGAAGAAATCTCAAGATCCTGACATTGAATTACTCAAAACAAATCCAACCGAGGAGCAACCAAAGTCAGTCCGGAGCGAAATTGGACTGATAGTTTTGTGAAAAGACTGCACAAAACTCACAAAACTCACTCTTCTCCCATGGTGACCGGCGGCTTTAGGAGGAAAGGATGACTCATGGGTGGCCTTCTTCCCCCCTTCTCCTCCATCACCGGCGGCTTGTGCTAGGAGGTGACCAAAGCCACCTCTCCTCCTCCCTTGCAACCGGCCACCGGCGGCTCCTCCTCCACCTTGGGATTTGTGCCAAGTGTCCTCCTCCTTCACCACATCTTCTCCTCCCCTTTGGCTATAAATAGACCCCCTCTCCTTTGTAAATAATCATCCTAAAATCCTCAAATTCAAAAACACTTATCTCTCTAGATTTTGGTACTTTGTAAGCTTGGTTTGAAATCTATAATATTCTTGTTGGTTCTTGAATATTGTAGATCGTTCTTGAGTACTCTTGTCGGTTCTTGAGTACTCAAGCTTTTCTTTATTCTCGAGTACTCTTGTCGGTTCTTGAAGTACTCACCCCTTTCCTTTACTTACTGTCTTTCAAAAACCGTAAGTACTTAGCTATGGTATCCACCTCTATGGATATTCGTAGCTAAACCCTTCATTCGGTTGAAGGGGTGTACTTGTATTATAAAATGTTTTAGACTATACTTTAGTGCTTCTTCTTTTTATTCAAAACTTGTTCTATGTGCCATATATTAGGCCAGAACTTCCAAGGTTGAGTGGATGCTTGAAATGGCAAAACTCTTCCGTGGGGGTTCGTGAACATACTCGGGTAAGTGGATGCTTGAAATGGCAAAGCTTATCTGAGGAGTTCAACCTCTTTTAAACACCATTGGTTTTGATCGGAAATGACGGATCAATGGATGCACATAGGCTAGTATACCTTGAAATGGGGTGCTAGTCTAAATAGAACAAGTGCTCTACGACCTTGAAATGGGCTAGACGGTGTGTGCAAATCGAGTGTTTGAAATGGATGAACCATCTTCCTGCATATGATCACTACGAGAATCATCTTGAATAACAACTGGGTCGACCACTGTCTCCTCAACAGCAACTGCCACTGGAGCACCACCTGTCGCAACTTCTGTCTGCACACCTGGTTCCTCTGTTGGAACACTTGCCTTCTTCAAGGCATCTGAATTGAGGGCAGGTGCAGAGTCTTCAATCCCTACAGCTCGGACTTCTAAAGGCTGATCTGATCTTGGCACTACAGGTACAGAAACCTCCTTTTTGCAGATTTTCAACAAAATCATCAATATCCTTGAGCACACTGTCCAGATATTTATCTTCTTTAGCACGATAAGATCCTTCCGCTATTGCATCATTCAACCCATCACCCTTCTCTGATGGATTAACCTCCTCGGTTACAGTCTCAACTTGCTCATGGTGAGTTTCATCAACGATTCCTCCAATATTTTCAATAGACTCATCATCCGAAGCGTCATTAATCACCAAATTCTTCTTCCCCGAGGCCTCAAGAAACTTCTCTGTCTCCTCATCAGATATTGCTATGAGCCTCCCTCTGATTGAACTGATCTTGGCCAGACACTGTCTTGGAGAAACAACTTGGCGAGTCCCCTTCTTTCTCCTTAAACCTCCCGGACGAACATAT
Organism: Rhodiola kirilowii; assembly: GCA_033675215.1. Classification (NCBI taxonomy): domain Eukaryota; kingdom Viridiplantae; phylum Streptophyta; class Magnoliopsida; order Saxifragales; family Crassulaceae; genus Rhodiola; species Rhodiola kirilowii. The sequence continues at coordinate 24,064,699 of CM066199.1, forward strand.
CCAGAAGCATGGATTTTCTCCCTCCATACTCCTGATCCACCAACACCTTTAGGCACGGAGATGCTGGGCTCTCCTTCTTTCATGGACCCATCACCATCATTGTAGACAACAGAATCTTTTATATTCTTGACGGCTACATCATCAATCACTGCCCTACTGGCTTCACCACCCTTCTCAGACACCACACTCATATCTTCTTTCATCAATATATTTTCAACAGAATCGACATGTGCAGCAACTGAAGGAACAGTCTGAGATTTAGGGATCAATAATACCTCATAATGGAGAAGAACCGGTGGGGGAACGTAATCAATTGGATTAGACGAATCCTCCGCGGCAAGCGAGGACACTGTCTTCTGCTTTGCAATAGTCTCAGGTCTATTCATCTCCTCCGTTCCAGACCGAGGGTTTTCAACGGCTGTTTCTCTGTAAGTTTTCTTTGCTTCGGCCCTTGCTGCTGAATTGGAATGTAAAGGCGACACCTTTTTCACCTTTGGCACTTTCGATTTCAGAATTCTGGGTTTCGCCGCCAGTGCCTTGGAAGACTGCATGCTCTCTTTCTTCTTCTCAGCGGATTTTATGATTTTCTGGTGTTCACCAACGTCGTTGAGCAGAAAAAAAAGATTGAGAGGGATTGCAAGTCGCCATTCTAAGGTTTGGACGAGAGAGAGGAATGACTGAACTAATTTGAGTTTGAAGTTACAATCTTCCTTTACAACTTCCAAAAACTGTCTTCTCATAATGGCAGGAAATCAGAAACCAATCTCCAAAAATATTTAAAAATATTCGTCTTCAAGCACTTTGCCTTCTGTTCCAGCTCTCTTTCTTAGGTGGTCAGTCCAACTGCTTTAGCTGGGGTTTTGACTCTGACTGACCACCATTGGGCACAGTTAGTGTTTGACAACCCATAGACCCGTGGAAGATCTGGGTGTTCCAAACTGTGAAATGCCATGTGAATTGAGAAGGGCTTGGTCAACTGTACGTCCATTGTCATATGCTTCGGAGTTATCGCCCTCTGTTGCCCTACGTATTCATGTTTTCTTGTCTAATTCCTGGCCTATTTCTATGGGTATAGTACGAACTCCTTCTGCAACTTTAACACCTTCTAGTCCATCAGTTTCCTGGTACACTTGTCAGCATAGGTTTGTGCGTTACTCCAATCAGACCTTGTGTTCAGGGTCTTGTCCACTCCCCCTCGCATAAATCGATGTCTGGCGTGTATATAGTCTAGAGTAAACCGTTGTTTGCCATAGCCCTCGACTCCCATCGGACGCATCAGACCCATCCCTATGGTATAGCAGTTATTTGCACCCCTTCTTCCTTTCATCACAATACCACCATTCTTGTCTAAGACGAGGCATGAGTCGCGAGAGAATGACACATATTGTCCATCGTTACACAATTGACTGATGCTAATAAGATTCATTGTCAGACCTTCAACAAGGAGGGTGTCCTTGAGTGTAGGGAGATCCGGAACCTTCAATGTCCCACAGCCGATCACCTGACCCTTTCGACCATCCTCGTAAGTGACAAACCACATCTTCTCAATAGGTCTAATATGAGTAAGGTATTTAGAGTTACCTGTCATGTGGGTTGAGCATCCGATGTCAAAGTACCAACTGTCTTGTACTGTGTAACTTGAGGAGCAACAGGCCACCATGCATACCATCTGTTTTCCCTTTGGTACCCATACCTGTTTCTGTCGAGGATTGGTCTGTTGTTGGTATGCCCGACGTTCAGCAAGAAACAGGCGACACTTCAGTTTGATGTGTCCCATCTGGTGGCAGTACCAGCAAGTGCGCAAATCCATCCTTTGCATCACGGGAGTGTGATCACGACTTTGGACGGGTGTTCCACGAGTTTTTCCATCGCTTGGTGTGCCATGAGTCGTCTTGTGATCAACTAGGTTCTTTCCTTTGGCCTGTTTCACCTTCTGTTTAGGTAGCTGATCCATCACTTGTTTCGCTTCAACAAAGGTAGTGCCTTTTGAGGTGCCTTCTTCCGTAAACCCCAAGCCTCGATGTCCAAACTCCATCCTTTGAGACCTGAGAATATCATTTAAGTCTTTAGTGCCAGAGTTTAGCATCCTTACCGATTGTTTGAGGTGGTTGAGTTCCTTCTCGGTGGTTGAATGATCCATTCTTTCAGATTCTAGCTGAAGTTCCAACTGTTCTACCCTCCTTAGTTGGAACACCTCCTTGCGCTTCAGATCTGTGATGATTTTCCTTAGACCCGTCATGCTTATAGGGTGAGTTTCACGGTCCTTCTCCATGTCGATTTTCAGCGAAGAGACAGTACTCGGGAGCTCTATTTTCTGAGCAAGCAGACACAATCTTTCCTGTTTCATCTCAGCCAGTTGAGTATTTAGTGAGTCTACCGTGCTTTCGAGCTCTACCTTCTGAGTAAGCAGTATCTCGACCTCCGGCCAGACCTTGTCTTTTTCTATGGTGATGCTTGCAACTGTGTCATTCAGCTTTTTGTTGACCTTGATCAGTAGCAACCACTTCTCATACAGATCTTTATATGTTTGAGCCAGAGACTCCTGCGTGAGTTCTTCATCGTCACTGTCTGAGAGGTCTTCAGCTGGGAGTTCCAACTGAGATGGTACTCCTTCACTGGTATTGCTGCATTCTCCTAGAGTTGTGACGAACGCCACAAAGTTGGTGGTTTCACCTCCTCCTTTTTCTTCGTCTGACTCACTATCGCTGAAGCTAGCGACCATTGCCTTCTTCTTCATGAGAGTATTTGCACATTGTGATTGGATGTGACCGAAACCGTTGCATTTATAGCACTGAACCTCTTCCTTTCCTTTGTCAGAGGAGTCTTGCCTCATATCACTGGACCTTGACTTACCGGTTCTCCAGTTTCGGGAACTAGTTGATGAAGGCTGACCTTGTTCTAGACCACGTCTGTTGATTTTCCGCACCATTCTACCAAAGTACTGAGCCATCATAGCTAGGTTCTCAGTGGTGCAGCCAGCTTCCAGTTTGTCTTCTGACATGTCTGCTTTTAGGGTGATTCCCTTCACATCTCTGGGTTGGAAATTATGATTAATCTCGTAAGTTCTGAGAGAACCCATCAGCTCGTCCAGTTTCAGTTTGGAGATGTCGTGCATTTCCTCAATGGCAGTGACTTTCTTGGCAAATCGCGGAGGGAGTGACCTTAAGACTTTACTGGCCATCCTCTCTTCCTCAATAGGTTTCCCTAGTGCAGCAGCCTCGTTGGACAGTTCCAGAACTCTAGTGTTATATTCAGAGATAGTTTCACTTTCTTTCATCTTCATCTCTTAAAACTTGGTTGTGACAATCTGCATTCGGGAGTTGCGAACTTTGTCCGTGCCTTCATATGTCGTTTGGAGGATATCCCAAGCCTCCTTTCCCACTTCACAGTTAATGATTAACTTCATAACGTCTTCATCTACTCCAGAAAAGATTGCATTCATCGCTTTTGAGTTCCCCATGGATGCTTTGTCATCCTCTTCAGTCCACAAGGCTTCTGGTTTCGGAACAGGTTCTCCAGTGAGATTGTTCATCATAGGTTCAGTCCAACCTTTTGGGACTGACTTGCAAGCTTTTTCGTCTAGGGATTTGAGAAAGGATTTCATCATGGGTTTCCAGGTGGCACTGTTTGATCCTTCAAGCAACGGAAGTTTGGTGATGCTTTGTCCTTCCTTTAGAGTCATCTTGAACAGTTCACAATCCCTGATGGACCATAATTATACGAATCAAAAACACAGTTAAACCCACCAAATTAGACTATTTGTCTATTTAACTTTTGCTTGTTAGTTCCGAAATTTATCTACAGGGTATTTTGGACTCTAGAGAGAAAACACGCAAAGGAGAGGATTTTACGCTGAAAAGATATTACGAGTCATTCCAAGGTCAAGATCAGACGCTGACTGATGGACCATAATTATACGAATCAAAAACACAGTAAAACCCACTAAATTAGACTGTTGGTCTATTTAACTTTTGCTTGTTAGTTCCGATATATTTCTACAGGGTATTTTGGACTCTAGAGAAAAAACACGCTAAAGAGAGGATTTTATGCTGAAAAGATATTACGAGTTAGTCCAAGGTCACGATCAGACGCTGAATGCAGAAATCTCAAGATCCTGACATTGAATTACTCAAAACAAATCAAACCGAAGAAAAACCAAAGTCAGACCGGAGCGAAAATGGACTGATAGTTTTGTGAAACTACACAAAACTCATCCTTATCCATCCAAGACCGGCGGCTTTTGGAGGAGGTGACCAAAGTCACCTCCCCTCCTCCTCCTTCCCACCTTCAACCGGCGGCTATCACCTCCAAGGAGCTCACCATGGATGAGAGCCATGTGCTCTCATCCTCACCCTCCATTCTCCTCCCTTATGGGTATAAATACAAGCCATTCTCCTCATTTGTAATCCATCCACAATCCACAAAATCATCATACACTTCTCTCTCTAAGTTTGGTACATTTGTAAGTTTGGTTTTGAAATAATACTCCTGTTGGTTCTTGAGTATTATAACAGTTTTAGAGAATACTCTTGTTGGTTCTTGAGTATTCAAGTAGGATTTGGGAATACTCCTTTTGGTTCTTGAGTATTCCCCTTTACTTACTGTCTTTCAAAAACCCCCGAGTATTTAGCTATGATATCCTTTTCCATGGATAATCGTAGCTAAACTCTTTATTCAGTTGAAGGGGCGTACTTGTATTATAAAATGTTTTAGACTATTTTAGTGTTTTTTCACTGTATTCAAAACTTGTTCTATGTGTCATATATTAGATCAGAATTTCCAAGGTTGAGTGGATGCTTGAAATGGCAAAGCTCTTCCGTGGAAGTTCGTGAACATACTCGGGTAAGTGGATGATTGAAATGGCAAAGCTTATCTGAGGAGTTCGATCTCTCTCAAACACCATTTGGATAAATCGGAAAAGACAATCCAAATGGATGCACATAGGCTAGTATACCTTGAAATGGGGTGCTAGTCTGAGTAGAACAAGGGCTCTACGTTTTTTGCAAAAGATTAGACAGTGTTGCAAGTCGAGTGCTTGAAATGGCCTTGATTCACTTTCGAACACTTTTGCAAAAGACTAGACAGTGTGGCAAATCGAGCGCTTGAAATGGCCTTGATGCACGTTTGAATACTTAGAAGGATTACTAAAATGATAAAACAGGCTATGATGCAATGCCCCCGAACCCGAATGCTTCTCTTGAATTACAAAACCCCCTTGTATTTATTTTTCTAGTATAACTGCCTTAATCAACTACACTCACCTTCCGGAGGACTCGCAAATCACTCATCACCCACTGTAAGTCTTTCTTTTTACTTTTCAGTATTTATTTTTCTGTAATTTACTTTTCCGCACTCAAAACCAAAAACAACCAAAAAAGTCACTTAGTCATAACCGCTAAAATCTCAATCAACCTTAAAACACGCTCCCTCGCTGTACAAATCCCTTAAAGAACAACGTATCCCCCAAATTCCCTTGGGTTCGACCCCTACTTACCACTTGCTACCCAGTAGTAAAGTCGCGAGTAGCGGACTTATAAATTTATTCTTGACGTTTGCACACGACGACTGTGCGTCCGTCAAAATTGGCGCCGTTGCCGGGGAATTAGCCGTCGGGTAAGTTCTTTGAATCAATACGCGCTTCAAAACAACCATGTCTCGCGAAGGAAGCCACCATGACTATCAGGATGATGACGAGATAAACCTGTACGATCAAAATGATGAGGTGCCACTTCCATTTGTGGACGATCCGGAACAACTCATCAGAAACAGAAGAGCTCGTGATAGGGAGGCAATCAGAAGAAACCAAGAACCACCCGAGGACCGAAATGCAGCTGGTCCAGTACAACCCTCTAGATATCCACCACCCCCTCAACCTCGACAAGTGCCGAGACGAGAACCCGCTTTCGATAACTACTACGGGGATAACAACAATTACCGCGAACCTACTATGGGAGAACTCTCAGCGTCGTATTTCAGAAACCAGCCATGGTGCATTCACGAAGACCCTGAACTGGAAAATGTCATCATCAACACTTCAGTGGTCCACAACTTACTGAAATTCTCAGGAACACGTGGAGAATCAGGAATGACTCATCTCCAGCGCTTACATGGTATTTGCCAGAACTTAAAACCAAATGGCGTGAATGTAGACGACTTCAAGTTGAAGGCGTTCTATTTTTCCCTCATCGACGCGGCAAACGACTGGTTCCTTTCATTGCCTTCCGATAGCATCAGAATATGGGCTCAGATGCAAAAGAAATTCCTGGACAAATATTACCCGGCAGGATGGGCGATGCAAGTACGGAGGCAACTACAAGACATCAAGCAAGGACCCAATGAAACCATGTACGATTACCTGGAAAAGTTCAACCGCCTGGAGAGAAGATGATGTACCCTTGGACTGCCTGAGAAACTCGCAGTCGAGTATCTCATTGATGGATTAAGACCCTTAGACAAAATGCTTCTGGATGCCTCAGCTGGAGGATCCATGATGAATCTGTCATTAAGTGGCATAAGGAATCTCATCACCGACGTTGCTGAAAACGCCCGATTTAGAGAAGAGACGACTCGTCAGGAAGAATTTTCCCGAACAAGGAATGTGGCAAAAGCTGAAACACCAATGAACTCCATGCCAGAAGAGATGAAACAATTGAAGGAGATGATGATTCAGTTCCTACGAAGACAACCAGTTCCAGTTAAGCCTTGAAAATTTGGAGGCTCTACAGACCACAAAACTGACGCATGTCCGACATTAATAGAAGAGGAACCGGCAGAAGTGAATGCAGTGGGAGGATACCAAGGATACAACAACAACAGCAACGACAGAGCCGGACAAAACCGACAGTATGGTCAAGCAACGCAACCAACCCGAACTGACGTAACAACAACTATCTTTAGAAAGAAGCACAACCAGCTGTCCCTCAACTAGCTCAGTCATACTACCAACCCCCCCACCGACAGTATAACCAGAACGCTCCATCGGCACGACAATATCAGCAAAGAGGACCAAATCAATACCAAACCGGCCCGAACAATCAGCAAGAACCAAGCAAGTCGCTCGATGACACGATGAAGGAGCTCGCAGGAAACATTAATCAATTGGGTACTTCGCTACACCAATACCATGCAGAAACTGACGGGGCAATTTCAGAACTAACCAAACAAATGTCCCAGCTCGCCACGGCAATGTCAACACTCACTAATGAACCTGGCAGACTCCCTTCACAAACCATCCAAAACCCAAAAGCGAATCTTAGCATGATAAAAAGGTCAAACGTGAAGGCGACACTGGGAGAAGCAGCACGATCCCCAACTTACAAACTTACAAACAAGCACTTCACCCGGAGGCGTCGACCTGATTGGAATCAAGAGGAAGACCGACCCAATGATGGCAAAACATGGGTTAAGCATGCTGACAATGGACGGTACGCATTCACCATTTGTATAACACCACCACCGATCATACACTCTGACATACCAGCATCTGGATGGGATGACAGTAACAATTTAAGGTGGGACTCCCCAACTAATATTTATGCTTCGAAGCAAAATATTAAGGGATCCAATTATACAAATCCTAAGCCAAGGAACGGGCAGAATGGCCCGACAATAGAAAGAGCCCTCACTTCATATCACGAGCCACAACCGGAAAGAGATAAAGACCCAGGGGCCTTCACAGTCACCTGCAGTATTGGTGAAGCACAGATTCATAAGTGCTTAGTCGATCTTGGAGCTGCTGTCAACGCCATGCCCTCCTCCTTATATTACTTATTAGGACTTGGTCCATTAAAACCACCCAAGTCAAATATCTAGCTAGGAGATAAATCGTGCATCCGTCCGGTTGGAGTACTAGAAGATGTAATACTCCATGTGGGAGAGCTCGTCATTGCTGCAGACTTTTATGTAATACAAACGGGAGAGACCAGCGAAGACGACCCTCCAACAATAATATTGGGACGACCATTCCTCTACGCTACTAAAGCAAGGATCGACGTGGGCAAGGGCTCGTTATCGCTTAAGTTCGGCGGCAAAATTGCAAATTTCTTCATTGATAATAGCCGCACGGATACAAAGAAACCGCCAGACATTATGCCTATTCTAGATTGCGGTACACAGAATTCTGACCTGCCAAGGGAGACCGAAAGAGTAACAGGACCAGCAGCTATGGTCAAAGGTCCCCCGCCTTCTCAGAAACAATGGAAAGAAAAAACACCAAAACCATGGAGTTCTAACCAAAGCAAGAAATCAGGAAGAGTCAAGGCAAAAATCAACACTTGAACGGTGGCAAAATACGACCTGAGCCACCCATGGGATCCAAACCAGTGATCCAGGAATGAGTTACTGTCGAGCCAACGACGTTAAACAAAGGCACTGGTCGGGAGGTAACCCGACACCTATCTTACTTTCTGTCTTGTATTTTCTGTCATTTAGTTTTTTCCAATAAGTCGCTCTCACCCACTTGGTGCATAGAAGAAATGACTATTCAGGAATCGGTTTTTGGAGCAAGACCAGATCAGCCAGGCAGCTTCCGTGAGTTACCGGGCCTGCGCTGAGAGTTCAAGGCCCCAGCCGAACTCCTTCGATTATCAAGCCTCATGCCATGTCGTTCACTCGACACTTTAAAGGGAGTTCTGTTCTTCCCTTTTCCTTAATGTCATTTCCTTCTCGTACAATATCTGCTTGCATGGCTTTTGAACTAAGTTGTGCTGAAAGGCAAGCCTTCGTTCAAAAGTGTGGGGTGAGAACCACCTGTGTACATAACATGTTTTTCTTTTCCTTTTTCTTTAAAATTATCTTTTTGAAAATATGAACTTAAGAATGTGAAAAAGATAGATCATAATCCATGCATTAACCTTGTGAAAATTCAACTGTTTAAAAACTTAGAATGTAACTTCTCATTTGTCCCTTTGTGCTGAGATAAACCAGGGATGTGGAGTCGACATAAACTGCCCTAGAGAGGCTTGGCAAGCACTCGAAGGATCGAATCAAACTATATGGTTTTCGAAGTCAGTGGAGGCTGCACTTCGGGTTTCAGTGAAGATTGAAGTCATCTCCGACATGCAGTGTTTATGCAAAAAGAAAAAGGCGAGGACGGGAATCAGACCGTCCTCTCTCTAGTCAAAGTAGCCGAGAAAATAGATGAGCGACCCTCATCTTGACCCGCGCGAAACGGCAAGGATGAGAGGAGCAAGGAGGTATTTCCATAGGCTTGCGGGCGATGATTGGACCTCCCAAAAAAGGCTTGAGAAAATGGACTACCAAGTCACAAAGACGCAAAAAGCTCAAAGAAGCAAATCAAGAGGCCAAAGGCCCAAAATTGTGAAGGTTTTAACCGAACAAAAAGTGAAGTAATCAAAGAGTCAAATCAAAGGCCAAAGGCCGATTCACTACAAAAAGCTGTCCTCGCCAAAAGAAGATCAAAGACCAAACCATTGAAACCCGAACCAAATCACGTGCTAGAAAAAGCTACAAGGAAACCATATAGTGCGAGACGATTCCAAGATTGCAGTCCATGAGCCTAAAAAGGGCTATCTCCCGAAACATCCAGAATAATCTGCATCTCAGCACGAAGGTACACTTATCAAGTTTCTTCTATTTATTTACAAGGTTCAATTTGGTAATAATTAAGTAATGCATGAATTAGGATAAATCGAGTCCCACAGTCTAAATTTCATATTTTAAAACCAAACTTAATGTGACGCCCTTTAATAGCATTGTTCGGGACGAACAACTAAAAGTGTGGGGTGATCTGATGGACCATAATTATACGAATCAAAAATACAGTAAAACCCACTAAATTAGACTGTTGGTCTATTTAACTTTTGCTTGTTAGTTCCGATATATTTCTACAGGGTATTTTGGACTCTAGAGAAACAACATGCTAAGGAGAGGATTTTACGCTGAAAAGATATTACGAGTTAGTCCAAGGTCACGATCAGACGCTGAATGCGGAAATCTCAAGATCCTGACATTGAATTACTCAAAACAAATCAAACCGAAGAAAAACCACAGTCAGACCGGAGCGAAAATGGACTGATAGTTTTGTGAAAACTACACAAAACTCATCCTTATCCATCCAAGACCGGCGGCTTTTGGAGGTGGTGACCAAAGTCACCTCCCCTCCTCCTCCTTCCCACCTTCAACCGGCGGCTATCACCTCCAAGGAGCTCACCATGGATGAGAGCCATGTGCTCTCATTCTCACCCTCCATTCTCCTCCCTTATGGCTATAAATACAAGCCATTCTCCTCATTTGTAATCCATCCACAATCCACAAAATCATCATACACTTCTCTCACTCTAAGTTTGGTACATTTGTAAGTTTGGTTTTGAAATAATACTCCTGTTGGTTCCTGAGTATTATAACAGTTTGAAATAATACTCCTGTTGGTTCTTGAGTATTATAACAGTTTTAGAGAATACTCCTGTTGGTTCTTGAGTATTCAAGTAGGATTTGGGAATACTCCTGTTGGTTCTTGAGTATTCCCCTTTACTTACTGTCTTTCAAAAACCCCCGAGTATTTAGCTATGATATCCTCTTCCATGGATAATCGTAGCTAAACTCTTTATTCGGTTGAAGGGGCGTACTTGTATTATAAAATGTTTTAGACTATTTTAGTGTTTTTTCTCTGTATTCAAAACTTGTTCTATGTGCCATATATTAGATCAGAATTTCCAAGGTTGAGTGGATGCTTGAAATGGCAAAGCTCTTCCGTGGAAGTTCGTGAACATACTCGGGTAAGTGGATGATTGAAATGGCAAAGCTTATCTGAGGAGTTCGATCTCTCTCAAACACCATTTGGATAAATCGGAAAAGATAATCCAAATGGATGCACATAGGCTAGTATACCTTGAAATGGGGTGCTAGTCTGAGTAGAACCAGGGCTCTACATTTTTTGCAAAAGATTAGACTGTGTTGCAAGTCGAGTGCTTGAAATGGCCTTGATTCACTATCGAACACTTTTGCAAAAGACTAGACAGTGTGGCAAATCGAGCGCTTGAAATGGCCTTGATGCACGTTTGAATACTTAGAAGGATTACTAAAATGATAAAACAGGCTATGATGCAATGCCCCCGAAACCGAATGCTTCTCTTGAATTACAAAACCCCCTTATATTTACTTTTCTAGTATAACTGCCTTAATCAACTGCACTCACCTTCCGGAGGACTCGCAAATCACGCATCACCCACTGTAAGTCTTTCTTTTTACTTTTCAGTATTTATTTTTCTGTAATTTACTTTTCCGCATTAAAAACCAAAAACAACCAAAAAAGTCACTTAGTCATAACCGCTAAAATCTCAATCAACCTTAAAACACGCTCCCTCGCTGTACAAATCCCTTAAAGAACAACGTATCCCCCTAATTCCCTTGGGTTCGACCCCTACTTACCACTTGCTACCCAATAGTAAAGTCGCGAGTAGAGGACTTATAAATTTATTCTTGACGTTTGCACACGACGACTGTGCATCCGTCACTGACTGAAGAAATCTCAAAATCGTGACATTGAATTACTGAAAACAAATCCAACCGAGGAGCAACCAAAGTCAATCCGGAGCGAAATTAGACTGATAGTTTTGTGAAAAGACTGCACAAAACTCACTCTTCTCTCATGGTGACCGGCGGCTTTAGGAGGAAAGGATGACACATGGGTGGCCTTCTTCCCCCCTTCTCCTCCATGACCGGCGGCTTGTGCTAGGAGGTGACCAAAGCCACCTCTCCTCCTCCCTTGCAACCGGCCACCGGCGGCTCCTCCTCCACCTTGGGATTTGTGCCAAGTGTCCTCCTCCTTCACCACATCTTCTCCTCCCCTTTGGCTATAAATAGACCCCCTCTCCTTTGTAAATAATCATCCTAAAATCCTCAAATTCAAAAATACTTATCTCTCTAGATTTTTGTACTTTGTAAGCTTGGTTTGAAATCTATAATATTCTTGTTGGTTCTTGAATATTGTAGATCGTTCTTGAGTACTCTTGTCGGTTCTTGAGTACTCAAGCTTTTCTTTATTCTCGAGTACTCTTGTCGGTTCTTGAAGTACTCACCCCTTTCCTTTACTTACTGTCTTTCAAAAACCGTAAGTACTTAGCTATGGTATCCACCTCTATGGATATTCGTAGCTAAACCCTTCATTCGGTTGAAGGGGTGTACTTGTATTATAAAATGTTTTAGACTATACTTTAGTGCTTCTTCTTTTTATTCAAAACTTGTTCTATGTGCCATATATTAGGCCAAAACTTCCAAGGTTGAGTGGATGCTTGAAATGGAAAAACTCTTCCGTGGGGGTTCGTGAACATACTCGGGTAAGTGGATGCTTGAAATGGCAAAGATTATCTGAGTAGTTCGACCTCTTTTAAACACCATTGGTTTTGATCGGAAATGACGGATCAATGGATGCACATAGGCTAGTATACCTTGAAATGGGGTGCTAGTCTAAATAGAATAAGTGCTCTACGACCTTGAAATGGGCTAGACGGTGTGTGCAAATCGAGTGTTTGAAATGGCCATGATACACTTTTGAATACTTACAAGAATCACTAATGGTCAATGATAAACAGGCTATGATACAAGGCCCCCGAAACCGAATTCTTTCCTTAAAATCAAAAACCCCTCGTATTTACTTTCTTAGTATTAACTGCTCTATCAACTGCTTACCTTCCGGAGGACTTACCAATCACGCATCACCCGCTGTAAGTCTTCTACTTTTATTTTTCAGTATTTTACTTTTCTGTCATTTACTTTTCCGCACTAAAAACCAAAACCAACCAACCAATCACTTACTTTTCCGCACTAAAACCTCAATGGACCTAAAACACGCTCCCTCGCTGTACATATCCCTCAAACAACAACTATCCCCCTAATTCCCTTGGGTTCGACCCCTACTTACCACTTGCTACCCAGTAGTAAGGTCACGAGTAGCGGAATATAAATTTGCTTTTGCACAGAGAACACCGCACCTTAACGACAGTGCGGTGGGCTCCGTCAAAACTGGCGCCGTTGCCGGGGAATTAGTTAATTAATCAGATAAAGTTCTTTAAATCAATACTCGCTTCGAAACAACCATGTCTCGCGAAGGAAGCCACGATAACTACTATAGGGATGACAACTACCGTGCACCAACTATGGGAGAACTCAATGCCCCAGATTTTGCAACGCAGCCGTGGTGCATTTGCGAGAGCCCTGAACTAGAAAACATTGCCGTTGACATGTCTGTGGTCCACAATTTGCCAAAGTTCTCAGGAACTCATGGAGAATCAGTAATGACTCATCTCCAACGTTTACATGGCACTTGCCAAATTCTAAAGCCCAATCGAGTGAATATAGATAACTTCAAGTTGAAGGCATTCTATTTTTCCTCGTTGACTCGGCAAACGATTGGTTCCTTTCATTGCCTTCCGGTAGCATCAGAACATGGGTTCAGATGCAAGGGAAATTCCTGGACAAATACTACCCAGCGACAAAAGCAATGCAAGTAAGAAGGCAACTACAGGACATAAGGCAGGAACCTTACGAAACCATGTACGACTACCTGGAGAAATTCAACCACGTGGAAAGAAGCTGCTGCACTCTTGGACTACCCGAGAAGCTCATCATCGAGTACCTAATTAATGGACTAACTGAGTTAGACAAAAAGCTCCTAGACGCCTCAGTTGGAGGATCCATGATGAATCTATCATTAAGTGGCATAAGGGATCTCATCACCAAGGTTGCTGAAAATGCTCGGTTTAGAGAGGAGACTACTCGTCAAGATGAATTCTTCCGAACAAAAAACGTATCGCGAGCAGAGACATCAGTAAACTCCATGCCAGAAGAGTTGAGACTAATGAAGGAAATGATGATGCAGCTCTTACAAAGCAGACAGTTCAAGTAAGACCTTGCGAGTTTTGTGGTTCTACGGACCACAAGACTGATGCATGCCCAACTATGATCGAAGTCAACCCGGTGGAGGCCAATGCAGTAGAAGGATATCAAGGATACAATGACAACGAAAAAAACAAACCCAGCCGACAGTATAGTCAAGCAACCAACCCGAACTGGCATAACAACAGCTATTCTCAAGAAGAAACACAACCAACTGTCCCTCAACTAGCCCATTCATTCTATCAACCGATCCACCAACAGTACAACCAGGACGCCCCATAAGCAGGCCAGTACTAAGCAAACTCGAGCAATCATCAAGGACCAAACAAATCACTTGAAGACATGATAACGCAATTATCAGGGACTGTGTAGCAGTTGAGTACTACTATGCATCAAAACCAAGCCGAAACAAAGGGAGAATTATCGGACTTGAAGAAGCACATCTCCCAACTCGCTGTCTCAGTAACCGCACACGCTAATGAGTCCGGCAGACTCCTTTCACAAACCATCCAAATCAGGGAAGATGTGAATGCCTTGACTCTTAGGAGTGGAAAAACGCTTGTCGGCAAACCTTTGGAGAAAGATGAGGACAAAGACCCAAGGTTGCCCGGAGAAGAGCAAATGAGGCCTGAATCTCTCGAAACCCTAGAGGATGATGCGACCGATAAAGACGACGACATATTTGAGGAAGAGCGGGATATAACCGAAGAAGAAGAGAATACGTCCAAGGAACACAGGCCTGGCCCAGTGCCCAGAATCGAAACCCCTAAAATTAGCGTAACACTCCCATTTCCAGCACCTTCTCGCGTGCAAAAACAACATGTCATGGATGAGGACGTATTTGAGTTGTTCAGCAAAGTCGAAATCAACATTCCCCTTTTGGAAGCCATCAAGCAAATTCCTCGGTATGCCAAGTTTTTAAAAGAACTTTGCACCAACCGGAGGAGGAGTACTAGAGACGATCAAGAGCTGATGAGTAAAAATGTGTCGGCTGTCATACAACGAAATTGCCCCCAAATGTGGAGATCTAGGAACTTACACCATTCCATGCACAATTGGCAACATCAGGATCGAGAACTGCATGCTAGACCTTGGAGCATCAATCAACGTTCTTCCCTTCTCTATCTACTCATGTCTAAAGATTGGACCACTCAAACCCACCGGTCTCACTATTCAATTAGCAGATCGGTCATGCAAACAACCCGAGGGCAAAATAGAAGACGTTCTGGTTCAAGTAGGCAAATTAGTATTTCCAGCAGACTTCTACGTCTTAAAAATGGAGAATGGCGGACCTACAGATCATGCGCCCATCCTTCTCGGCCGTCCATTTCTCAAAACATCAAAAAAGAAGATAGACTGTGGAAGTGGAATGCTCTCAATGGAAGTAGAAGGAGAAGTCTTCAGCTTTGACATATTCCGAGCAATGAAGCATCCTATGGAATTCGAGGAAGTACACGCTCTCGATGCTTTGGACGACCTGATCCAAGAAGTTCAATCAGAACCAAGAGCAGATCACTTTGAAGCCATACTCAATGGAGCCAAAAGCTCATACGAATTGACCGAAGGCTTACAAGAAACATTGGCCCACTTAACAATCTCGGAGCCTCTCACACCAGGATATGAAGTCAACGAGGTAAAATTATTCAAATCCAATACGTTTTTACCCTCAGTTATGCAAGCTCCCAAAATAGAATTGAAGCCCCTGCCCGAGCATCTGAAGTATGCTTTCCTTGGGGATAATAACACACTCCCGATAATCATCAAGAGTGGCTTGGAAGCAGGCCAGGAACGTAGCTTGATAAAAGTGCTGAGACAACACAAGTTGGCTATTGGATGGACGCTGGCCGACTTAAGAGGAGTCTGCCCGGCCGTATGCATGCACCGTATTCTACTTGAAGATGGAGCAAAGCCATCAAGAGAGCCTCAACGACGACTCAACCCTATCATGATGGAGATCGTCCAAAAGGAAATACAGAAGCTATTAGATGCGGACGTTATCTATCTCATATCAGATAGCCAATGGGTGAGTCCTGTCCACGTGGTCCCAAAGAAAAGTGGGATTACAGTCGAGGAAGATGCCGAAGGAAAAATGGTAACAACAAGAATCAAGAACGGCTGGAGAATGTGCATCGACTACAGGAAATTAAACGTCGTCACAAGAAAAGACCATTTTCCCTACCATTCATCGATCAAATGCTAGACCAACTGGCAGGCAAGCCATATTTCTGCTTCTTGGACGGTTTCTCAGGCTACAACCAGATCCCCATAGCACCTGAAGACCAAGAAAAGACTACATTCACCTGCCCATTCGGTACATTCGCCTTCAGAAGAATGTCGTTCGGCCTATGCAATGCCCCGGGGACTTTCCAAAGGGTAGTAACCAGCATCTTTTCAGACATGATCGGGGAATTCATTGAAGTCTTCATGGACGACTTCACCATCTATGGCAATACATTCGACGCTTGCCTAGATAACCTGAACACGATTCTGGCACGATGTGTCTCATTGAGCCTCGTGCTCAATTACGAAAAATGCCACTTCATGGTAACTCATGGAGTAGTCTTAGGGCACGTCGTCTCACAAGAAGGCATAGAGGTGGATAAATCTAAAATAGACCTGATCATGACTCTACCATACCCCTCCACTGTCCGAGACATCCAATCCTTCCTTGGGCATGCGGGATTCTATCGACGATTCATCGAGGACTTCTCCAAAAAAGCGTTGCCTCTATCCACTCTTCTCCAAAAAGAAGTTCCTTTTGAATTCACCAATGCATGCAAGGAAGCCTTTGATGAGCTCAAAAAGGCCCTCACTAGCACACCCATCATCCAAACTCCGGATTGGAAAAAACCGTTTGAAATCATGTGCGACGCAAGTGACTTTGCTGTGGGAGCAGTTCTCGGCCAAAAGATTGATAAGAAGGCAGGTGTGATCTACTACGCCTCACGAACCCTAGATCCTGCCCAACGGAACTACTCCACCACCGAGAAGGAACTCTTGGCAGTAGTATTCGCTCTAGAAAAATTCAGACCCTATTTGCTTGGAGCAAAAGTAATAGTTTACTCTGACCATACTGTCATCCGTTACCTGATGAAGAAAAAGGAGGCCAAGCCAAGACTCATTCGGTGGATATTACTACTGCAAGAGTTCGATGTGGAAATAAGGGACAAAAAAGGGATCGAGAATACTGAGGCCGACCACCTGAGTAGGATTGTCCGAAAGGAAGAAGAAGGACACATAACTGAGTCATTCCCAGACGAACATCTCTATGCAGTCTCAACCAAGGTGCCATGGTACGCGTCAATCGTCAACTACCTTGTAGAAGGTACATTTCCTCCCTCTTTTACTAAAGCACAATGCTTGAAACTTAGGCATGACGCTAGATATTACTTATGGGATGATCCCCATTTATGGAAAATAGGAGCAGATCAAATACTTAGGAGATGCATCCCCGATAATGAAATAGCTTCTGATTAGCTTTTTCCATGAGTTTGCATGTGGAGGACACTTCGGGCCTAGGAGAACCGCTAGAAAAATCTTAGATAGCGGCTTTTTCTGGCCAAGTATATTTAGAGATGCATGTGAAAAGTGTAAAAAATGCGATAAGTGTCAAAGAGTAGGAAATGTGTCAGCAAGAAGTGAAATGCCTCAAGTACCCATATTAGTCAACGATGTTTTTGACATTTGGGGTCTTGATTTTATGGGACCATTCCCAGTTTCATGCGGGTATACTTATATTTTAGTTGCTGTAGATTATGTGTCAAAATGGGTAGAAGCCAAGGCCACAAGGTGCGACGATGCAAAGACTGTCATAGAATTTTTGCGCACTAACCTGTTTTGTAGGTACGGGGTACCCAAGGCCATAATAAGCGACCAAGGAACTCATTTCTGCAACCGCATAATGGCTGCTACCTTAAAACGCTACCATGTCCACCACCGGACATCCACGGCATATCACCCCCAAACCAATGGTCAAGCAGAGATCTCCAACAGCGAAATCAAAGGTATTCTAGAAAAGATGGTGAAACCGGGTAGGAAAGATTGGAGTCAAAGGCTAGACGAAGCTCTTTGGGCTTATCGGACGGCATACAAGACGCCAATTGGAACCTCCCCCTTTCGGCTTGTTTATGGGAAGGCATGCCACCTTCCGGTGGAATTAGAACATAAAGCCTATTGGGCACTCAAGCATTGCAATCCAGATTTAAAAGCTGCAGGACTAGATAGGAAGCTTAATCTGTGTGAGCTTGAGGAATTACGGCTTGAGGCTTATGAAGGGCAAATGGACAATAAGGCGCGGACCAAATTGTATCATGACAAATTCATCCTCCGACGCTCATTTGAGGAAGGACAACAAGTGCTGGTCTTTTCCTCGCGACTAAAATTGATGCCCGGGAAGCTTAAATCTAGATGGACCGGCCCTTTCACAATAACTAAGGTATTCAACCATGGGGCAATTGAGTTAGAAAGCACAAACAATGGAAGCAGATTCACGGTGAATGGGCAGCGAGTGAAACATTACCATGGCGAGGTCAACTTGCTAACACAGAAATATGACCTGAGCTACCCATGGGATCCAAACCAGTGATTCAAGAATGAGGTACTGTCGAGCCAACGACGTTAAACAAAGGCACTGGTCGGGTGGTAACCCGACACCTATCTTACTTTCTGTCTTTTATTTTTCTGTCATTTAGTTTTTTCCGTAAGTCGCTCTCACCCACTTGGTGCATAGAAGAAATGACTGTTCAGGAATCGGACTTGGGTGCAACATTAAGCCAGCCAGGCCTATGCCAAGAGTTCAAGGCCCCAGCCGAACTCCCTCGATTATCCAGCTTCATGCCATGTCGTTCACTCGACACTTTAAAGGGAGTTCTGTTCTTCCCTTTTCCTTAATGTCATTTCCTTCTCATAATATCTGCTTGCATGGCTTTTGAACTAAGTTGTGCTGAAAGGCACGCCTTCGTTCAAAAGTGTGGGGTGAGATCCACCTTTGTAAATAAATAACCTATTTTTCCTTTAATAATTATCTTTTTGAAAATATGAACTTGAGAATGTGAAAAAGATAGATCATAATTCATGCATTAACCTTGTGAAAATTCAACAATTTAAAAACTTAGAATGTAACTTCTCATTTGTCCCTCTGTGCTGAGATAAACTAGGGATGTGGAGCTGACATAAACTGCCCTAGAGAGGCTTGGCAAGCACTCGAAGGATCGAATCTAACTATATGGTTTTTGAAGTCAGTGGAGGCTGCACTTCGGGTTTCAGTGAAGATTGAAGTCATCTCCACCATGCAGTGTTTATGCAAAAAGAAAAAAAGGCGAGGACGGGAATCAGACCGTCTTATCTCTAGTCAAAGTAGCCGAGAAAATAGATGAGCGACCCTCATCTAGACCCGCGCGAAACGGCAAGGATGAGAGGAGCGGGGAGGTATTTCCATATGCTCGCGGGCGACGATAGGACCTCCCAAAAAGGCTTGAGAAAATGGACTAGCAAGACACAAAAAGGCAAAAAGCTCAAAGAAGCAAATCAAGAGGCCAAAGGCCCAAAATTGTGAAGGTTTTAACCGAACAAAAAGTGAAGTACTCAAAGAGTCAAATCAAAGGCCAAAGGCCGATTCACTACAAAAGCAGTCCCTCGCCAAAAGAAAATCAAAGACCAAACCATTAAAACCCGAACCGAATCACGTGCTAGAGAAAGCTACAAGAAAACCATATAGTGCGAGACGGTCCCGAGAATGCAGTCCAGGAGCCTGAAATGGGCTATCTCCCGAAACATCCAGAATAATTTGCATCTCAGCACGGAGGTACAAGTATCAAGTTTCTTCTATTTATTTACACAGTTTAATTTGATAATAAGTAAGTAATGCATGAATTAGGATAAGTCTAGTCCCACAGTCTAACTTTCATATTTTAAAAGCTTACTTAGTGTCGCCCTTTAATAGCATTGTTTGGGACGAACAACTAAAAGTGTGGGGTGATTTGATGGACCATAATTATACGAATCAAAAACACAGTTAAACCCACCAAATTAGACTGTTTGTCTATTTAACTTTTGCTTGTTAGTTCCAAAATTTATCTACAGGGTATTTTGGACTCTAGAGAGAAAACACGCTAAGGAGAGGATTTTACGCTGAAAAGATATTACGAGTCATTACAAGGTCAAGATCAGACGCTGACTGAAGAAATCTCAAGATCCTGACATTGAATTACTCAAAACAAATCCAACCGAGGAGCAACCAAAGTCAGTCCGGAGCGAAATTGGACTGATAGTTTTGTGAAAAGACTGCACAAAACTCACAAAACTCACTCTTCTCCCATGGTGACCGGCGGCTTTGGGAGGAAAGGATGACTCATGGGTGGCCTTCTTCCCCCCTTCTCCTCCATCACCGGCGGCTTGTGCTAGGAGGTAACCAAAGCCACCTCTCCTCCTCCCTTGCAACCGGCCACCGGCGGCTCCTCCTCCTCCTTGGGATTTGTGCCAAGTGTCCTCCTCCTTCACCACATCTTCTCCTCCCCTTTGGCTATAAATAGACCCCCTCTCCTTTGTAAATAAACATCCTAAAATCCTCAAATTCAAAAACACTTATCTCTCTAGATTTTGGTACTTTGTAAGCTTGGTTTGAAATCTATAATATTCTTGTTGGTTCTTGAATATTGTAGATCGTTCTTGAGTACTCTTGTCGGTTCTTGAGTATTCAAGCTTTTCTTTATTCTCGAGTACTCTTGTCGGTTCTTGAAGTACTCACCCCTTTCCTTTACTTACTGTCTTTCAAAAACCGTAAGTACTTAGCTATGGTATCCACCTCTATGGATATTCGTAGCTAAACCCTTCATTCGGTTGAAGGGGTGTACTTTTATTATAAAATGTTTTAGACTATACTTTAGTGCTTTTTCTTTTTATTCAAAACTTGTTCTATGTGCCATATATTAGGCCAGAACTTCCAAGGTTGAGTGGATGCTTGAAATGGCAAAACTCTTCCGTGGGGGTTCGTGAACATACTCGGGTAAGTGGATGCTTGAAATGGCAAAGCTTATCTGAGGAGTTCAACCTCTTTTAAACACCATTGGTTTTGATCGGAAATGACGGATCAATGGATGCACATAGGCTAGTATACCTTGAAATGGGGTGCTAGTCTAAATAGAACAAGTGCTCTACGACCTTGAAATGGGCTTGACGGTGTGTGCAAATCGAGTGTTTGAAATGGCCTTGATACACTTTTGAATACTTAGAAGAATCACTAATGGTCAATGATAAACAGGCTATGATACAAGGCCCCCGAAACCGAATGCTTTCCTTAAAATCAAAAACCCCTCGTATTTACTTTCTTAGTATAAACTGCTCTATCAACTACTCACCTTCCGGAGGAATTACCAATCACGCATCACCCGCTGTAAGTCTTCTACTTTTATTTTTCAGTATTTTACTTTTCTGTCATTTACTTTTCCGCACTAAAAACCAAAACCAACCAACCAATCACTTACTTTTCCGCACTAAAACCTCAATCGACCTAAAACACGCTCCCTCGCTGTAAAAATCCCTCAAAGAACTACTATCCCCCTAATTCCCTTGGGTTTGACCCCTACTTACCACTTGCTACCCAGTAGTAAGGTCACGAGTAGCGGAATATAAATTTGCTTTTGCACAGAGAACACCGCACCTTAACGACAGTGCGGTGGGCTCCGTCAATCCCACTCAGTGTGTCGAGTGCCTGCTCTGATACCAATTGAAATTCTACACCCTGTTCAAGCTTGTGTTCAAGGTACAGTTGAGACAGACCTTGAACTCATTTCACAATAGTTCAGCAGACAGAACAAATAGTAGAAGCACACACAGAATGATAACCCAGTTTGGCCTCGCCTACTCTAGAGGGTTTCCCACACTCTAGAAGGGACACAAATCTTTATTACAAGTTTAGAGCTTACACGTGGACTTATGCTTACACCTTGTAATTGCCTAGCCTCTAACACTCCGTCTCTCAGATTTGCAACCGATGTTCACATCAGTTCACCTCGATCCCCTTCGTCCGAACCTTCAGTTCGACCGTGCTCGACCTTCTCTTGAAGCATGGTAGCTTTCTCTCGAAAGCGTGTTCGCCTTTGTTGTGTGCAGCAGTTGGATAGCTTCCAGGCAGTCTGAGTAGCACGTTGATAAGACTACTCTTGCACCAATGAATTTCCAGTGAGGAAAAACAACCGGACGTCGCTTTCTTCTTCTCCAATCGGTAGGGTATACTCGTGTATATTTGATATTGAAAGCGATGGAGATTATGGATGCCCTAGCATTGTATTTATATGCCAGGACGATCTCCAAATCTGCCCCAGATAATCCCATCAAATATTTAGGAAATATTCCTAAATATTTGATGTATATCTTTCTCAAATCGGTGGGAACAATATACGAAGACTTCTTTCCCAAGTCAGCCACGCCGCCATGTAGATATTCATTCAACTATCTGATGTTCGAATTCTTCGCTAGCCCACATCAGATCGAAACGACATTCGATCTTTTCGAACCTTCTGAAAACCATCTTAGCGTCTGCTCCACGCTGTACTGTAGTTCCAGAATGTGTTCGAACTCCCCCTGAACTCCTGCTCGAACTATCTAACTACGTTTGCCAAATACATGCCACTTAAGGGAACATCAATCTCCCCCTTGGCATTTTGGCAAAACCAAATCTACTAGATAACTAGATCTATCTAACCATCTAGACTTTAGACAACCTTGAGGGAACAAACATTGTCTCCTCTCAAAATACTCCCCCTTTTTGCCACAAACTGGCAAGGGGTAGAATCTAGTTCGAACAGCCAATCAAACAGTGCCAGAACAAGCACATAATACGAAAGTTAAACAAATAGTTCTAGGAGTTGGGTTTTTTAAGAGACCTTCATGCAGATGACTCATCATTTGAGTCCTCACCAATAGATGTGGCCTCAGATTCATCCTCGCTTGGGTATCTGAGAGCACGAGCCAGCTTGTTGATGTGCCTGCGTTGTTCTTTATCAGCAGCAATGATGGCATTCAGATCTTTGAGCAGCTTGCTTCTCTCATCATGGCCCATTCTGGCTCCCCCTTGCTTTGAGGTCTCACCGACATCCTTCCCTTTCTGGTGTGTCTCCTTAAGATCGTTCACATGACGACCTTTGTACAGCGTTTGATCAACAATGAACTTCTGAGGTGTCTTGGTGAGAAGGTCACTCGAGGTCTTCAAGTCTGGAGCTTGATGGATGATCAACTCATATATCAGGGAAGGGAAGCATATCTGGTGAAGAGTTCGCTTTGAAGTAGCATGGTCACCAATCTGTTTAAACATAACTCTTCCCAGGTTGAACTTCAGCTTGTTCCCGATCTGATAAATCAGTTGGGCCATATCCCGATTGAACGTTGAACGGAGAGTTGAGGGTCTCCAGTTGAACACCGCGATGAAGAATAGCATTGAGTAGAATGTTGAGAGGTCAGCTATATGGACGACAGAATCAGGACGCCACCGAACTGAGCCTGCAGTGATGGTTTCTATAACCTTCTCAAAATCTGATTCTTCTTCATCAGCAACTGGATCATCCATAGAAAAGTACACATCAGCAACTGGATCATCAGGATCAATCTTGATTTTCCTTCCTCGAACGAAGAAGACACCACACTCTTAGTCTCCAAGTATCCCAAACCTAGGGGGAAGGTTTGCAATGGCCTCTCTAACAATTTGTTCATTGAACGGTTTACCCCTGTCCAACGTCCAGAACAGATCAGTTTGCTTCAGCACCTCGATGACTTCCTTCCCTTTGTAGCGAGACTCCTCCAGGACCCTTTCTGGGATAATTTTCCTTTTCTGAACACATGACCATTTTTTGCAGCATCTCGATTTACAAACCATACTCCTTTCTTGACCACGCCAACTGGAACAGTATCAGAATCAGGAGATGGGACCTCACATCTTTTAGCATCCTCTGAAACAGGGATCAGAGCTTCACGTTTCCTCTTTTTGGATGAACCCGCTCCCCCTGCCACGATGCCCACCTCTGCATCATTCTGGACTGGCCCCTTAGCAGATTTTTCAAAAGCCACCTTCTTTTTTTCCTTGTCCTTCTTTGCCTTTTTGAGATTGACAAGAGGAACAAGGTCTTGGTCATCATCCGAAAGAGTAGCCTCCTTGGAAACTGGCTTAGTAGCATCCTCACGAACGGATGAACCATCTTCCTGCATATGATCACAACGAGGATCATCTTGAACAACAACTGGGTCGACCACTGTCTCCTCAACAGCAACTGCCACTGGAGCACCACCTGTCACAACTTCTGTCTGCACACCTGGTTCCTCTGTTGGAACACTTGCCTTCTTCAAGGCATCTGAATTGAGGGCAGGTGCAGAGTCTTCAATCCCTACAGCTCAGACTTCTAAAGGCTGATCTGATCTTGGCACTACAGGTACAGAAACCTCCTTTTGCAGATTTTCAACAAAATCATCCATATCCTTGAGCACACTATCCAGATCTTTATCTTCTTTAGCACGATCAGATCCTTCCGCTATTGCATCATTCAACCCATCACCCTTCTCTGAGGGATTAACCTCCTCGGTTACAGTCTCAACTTGCTCATGGTGAGTTTCATCAACGATTCCTCCAATATTTTCAATAGACTCATCATCCGAAGCTTCATTAATCACCAAATTCTTCTTCCCCAAAGCCTCAAGAAACTTCTCTGTCTCCTCAACAGATATTGCTATGAGCCTCCCTCTGATTGAACTGATCTTGGCCAGACACTGTCTTGGATAAACAACTCGGCGAGTCCCCTTCTTTCTCCTTAAACCTCCCGGACGAACATATCCAGAAGCATGGATTTTCTCCCTCCATACTCCTGATCCACCAACACCTTTAGGCACGGAGATGCTGGGTTCTCCTTCTTTCATGGAGCCATCACCATCTTTGCAGACAGTAGAATCTTTTATATTCATGGAGCCCTACTGGCTTCACCACCCTTCTCAGCTCAATATATTTTCAACAGAATCGACATGTGCAGAAACTGAAGGAACAGTCTGAGATTTAGGGATTAGAAATACCTCAGAATGGAGAAGAACTGGTGGAGGAACGCAATCGATTGGATTAGACGAATCCTCCGCGGCAAGCGAGGACACCGTCTTCTACTTTGCAACAGTCTCAGGTCTATTCATCTCCTCCGTTCCAGACCGAGGGATTTCAACGGCTGTTTCTCTGTCAGATTTCTTTGCTTTGGCCCTTGCTGCAGAATTGGAATGTAAAGGCGACACCTTTTTCACCTTTGGTACTTTCGATTTCAGAATTCTGGGTTTCACCGCCAGTGCCTTGGAAGACTGCATGCTCTCTTTCTTCTTCTCAACGGATTTGACAACGGATTTCGATGATTTTCTGGTGTTCACCATCGTCGTTGAGCAGAAAAAAAAGATTGAGAGGGATTGCAAGTCGTCATTCTAAGGTTTGGACGAGGGAGAGGAATGACTGAACTAATTTGAGTTTGAAGTTACAATCTGCCTTATCAACTTCCCAAAACTGTCTTCTCATAACGGCATGAAATTAGAAACCAATCTCCGAAAATATTTAAAAATATTCATCTTCAAGCACTGTGCCTTCTGTTCCTGCACACTTTCTTCGGTGGTCAGTCCAACTGCATTAGCTGGGGTTTTGACTCTGAGTGACCACCGTTGGGCACAGTTAGTGTTTGACAACCCATAGACCCGAGAAGGATCTGGGTGTTCCAAACTGTGAAATGCCGTGTGAATTGATGAAGGGCTTGGTCAACTGTACGTCCATTGGCATATGCTTCGGAGTTATCGCCCTCTGTTGCCCTATGTATTCATGTTTTCTTGTCTGATTCCTGGCATATTTTTGAGGGTATAGTACAAACTCCTTCTGCAACTGTAACACCTTCTCGTCCATCAGTTTCCTGGTACACTTGTCAGCATAGATTTGTGCGTTACTTCAATCAGACCTTGTGTGCAGGGTCTTGTCCACTCCCCCTCGCATAAATCGATGTCTGGCGTGTATATAGTCTAGAGTAAACCGTTGTTTGCCATAGCCTTTGACTCCCAATGGACGCATCAGACCCATCCCTATGGTATAGCAGTTATTTGCACCCCTTCTTCCTTTCATCACAATACCACCATTCTTGTCTAAGACGAGGCATGAGTCGCGAGAGAATGACACATATTGTCCATCGTTACACAATTGACTGATGCTAATAAGATTCATTGTCAAACCTTCAACAAGTAGGGTGTCCTTGAGTGTAGGGAGATCCGGAACCTTCAATGTCCCACAGCCGATCACCTGACCCTTTCGACCATCCTCGAACGTGACAAACCACATCTTCTCAACAGGTCTAATATGAGTAAGGTATTTAGAGTTACCTGTCATGTGGGCCGAGCATCTGCTGTCAAAGTACCAACTGTCTTTTACTGTGTAACTTGAGGAGCAACAGGCCACCATGCATACCATCTGTTTTCCCTTTGGTACCCATACCTATTTCTGTCGATGATTGGTCTGTTGTTGGTATGCCCGACGTTCGGCAAGAAACAGGCGACACTTCAGTTTGATGTGTCCCAACTGGTGGCAGTACCAGCAAGTGCGCAAATCCATCCTTTGCATCACGGGAGTGTGATCACGACTTTGGACGGGTGTTCCACGGGTTTTTCCACCGCTTGGTGTGCCATGAGTCATCTTGTGATCAACTAGGTTCTTTCCTTTGGCCTGTTTCACCTTCTGTTTAGGCAGCTGATCCATCACTTGTTTCGCTTCAACAAAGGTAGTGCCTTTTGAGGTGCCTTCTTCCGTAAACCCCGAGCCTCGATGTCCAGACTCCATCCTTTGAGACCTGAGAATATCATTTAAGTCTTTAGTGCCAGAGTTTAGCATCCTTACCGATTGTTTGAGGTGGTTGAGTTCCTTCTCGGTGGTTGAATGATCCATTCTTTCATATTCTAGCTGAAGTTCCAGCTGTTCTACCCTCCTTAGTTGGAACACCTCCATGTGCTTCATATCTGTGATGATTTTCCTTAGACCCGCCATGCCTACAGGATGAGTTTCACGGTCCTTCTCCATGTCGATTTTCAGCGAAGAGACAGTACTCAGGAGCTCTATTTTCTGAGCAAGCAGACACAATCTTTCCTGTTTCATCTCAGCCAGTTGAGTATTTAGTGAGTCTATCGTGCTTTCGAGCTCTACCTTCTGAGTAAGCAGTATCTCGACCTCCTGCCAGACCTTGTCTTTTTCTATAGTGATGCTTGCAACTGTGTCATTCAGCTTTTTGTTGACCTTGATCAGTAGCAACCACTTCTCGTACAGATCTTTATATGTCTGAGCCAGAGACTCCTACGTGAGTTCTTCATCGTCACTGTCTGAGAGGTCTTCAGCCGGGAGTTCCAACTGAGATGGTACTCTTTCACTGGTATTGCTGCATTCTTTAGAGTTGTGACGAACGCCACAAAGTTGGTGGTTTCACCTCCTCCTTTTTCTTCGTCTGACTCACTATCGCTGAAGCTAGCGACCATTGCCTTCTTCTTCATGAGAGTATTTGCACATTGTGATTGGATGTGACGGAAACCCTTGCATTCATAGCACTGAACCTCTTCCTTTCCTTTGTCAGAGGAGTCTTGCCTCGTATCACTGGACCTTGACTTGCCGGTTCTCCAGTTTCGGGAACTAGTTGATGAAGGCTGACCTTGTTCTGGACCACGCCTGTTGATTTTCTGCACCATTCTACCAAAGTTCTGAGCCATCATAGCTAGTTGCTCATTGGTGCAGCCAGCTTCCAGTTTGTCTTCTGACATGTCTGCTTTTATGGCGATTCCCTTCACATCTCCGGGTTGGAAATTATGATTAATCTCGTAAGTTCTGAGAGAACCCATCTGCTCGTCCAGTTTCAGTTTGGAGATGTCGTGCATTTCCTCAATGGCAGTGACTTTCATGGCAAATCTCGGAGGGAGTGACCTTAAGACTTTACTGGCCATCCTCTCTTCCTCAATAGGTTTCCCTAGTGCAGCAGCCTCGTTGGACAGTTCCAGAACTCTAGTGTTATATTCAGAGATAGTTTCACTTTCTTTCATCTTCATCTCTTCAAACTTGGTGGTGACAATCTGCATTCGGGAGTTGAGAACTTTGTCCGTACCTTCATATGCCGTTTGGTGGATATCCCAAGCCTCCTTCGCCACTTCACAGTTAATGATTAGCTTCATAACGTCTTCATCTACTCCAGAAAAGATTGCATTCATCGCTTTTGAGTTTCCCATGGATGCTTTGTCATCCTCTTCAGTCCACAAGGCTTCTGGTTTCGGAACAGGTTCACCAGTGAGATTGTTCATCATAGGTTCATTCCTACCTTTTAGGACTGACTTCCAAGCTTTTTCGTCTAAGGATTTGAGAAAGGATTTCATCATGGGTTTCCAGGTGGCATAGTTTGATCCTTCAAGCAACGGAAGTTTGGTGATGCTTTGTCCTTCCTTCAGAGTCATCTTGAACAGTTCAGGATCCCACTCAGTGTGTCAAGTGCCTGCTCTGATACCAATTGAAATTCTACACCCTGTTCAAGCTTGTGTTCAAGGTACAGTTGAGACAGACCTTGAACTCCTTTCAGAACAGTTCAGCAGACAGAACAAATAATAGAAGCACACACAGAATGATAACACAGTTCGGCCTCGCCTACTCTGGAGGGTTTCCCACACCCTAGAAGGTACACAAATCTTTATTACGAGTTTAGAGCTTACACGTGGACTTACGCTTACACCTTGTAATTGCCTAGCCTCTAACACTCCGTCTCTCAGATTTGCAACCGAGGTTCACAGCATTTCACCTCGATCCCCTTCGTCCGAACCTTCAGTTCAACCGTGCTCGACCTTCTCTTGAAGCTCGGTAGCTTTCTCTCGAAAGCGTGTTCACCTCTATAGTGTGCAGCAGTTGGATCGCTTCCAGGCAGTCTGAGTAGCACATTGATAAGACTGCTCTTGCACCGCTGAATTTCCAGTGAGAAAAAACAATCGGCCGTCGATTTCTTCTTCTCCAATCGTTAGGGTATACTCGTGTATATTTGATATTGAAAGCGATGGAGATTATGGATGCCCTAGCATTGTATTTATATGCCAGGACGATCTCCAAATCTGCCCCAGATAATCCCATCAAATATTTAGGAAATATTCCTAAATATTTGATGTATATTGATGGACCATAATTGTATGAATCATAAACACAGTTAAACCCACCAAATTAGACTCTTTGTCTATTTAACTTTTCCTTGTTAGTTCCGATATTTATCTACAGGGTATTTTGAAGTCTAGAGAGAATACAGGCTAAGGAGGAGTTTTAAAGTTGAAAATGAATTACGAGTCATTCCAGGTCACGACCAAATTCTGACTTTCAAGAACCGGACGTGGAATCACTCAAAACAAATCCAACCGAAGGGCAACCAGAGTCAGTCCGGAGCTGAAAGGAAGCTGATGGCTTTTGGAAAAGATCACAAAACACACTCAACCACTCCCATCCACCTCATGGGGGGCGGCTACTCCTCTCTTCCCCTCACATGGCCGGCGGCTTTGGCCATGGAGGAGACATGTGTCCCGGCGGCTTTGAGCTTGCCACCTCCCCCCCCCCCCCCGGCGGCTTTCCTCCCTTCCATCCATCTTGAGCAATGTGTCTTCATCTCCTTGCCTCCCTTAGCCTATAAATAGACATGCTCCTTCCCTTTGTAAATAATCCCATCTCATTCCAAAATCACAAATCACTTATCTCTCTAGATTGAGAGCACAATCATGTAAGCACTTTGGAATCGAAGCTTTAGCACTTTCAACGGTTTTTGTAAGTATTCTCGTCTTTACTTTACTGTCTTTTCAATTCAGTACTTTACTTTCCTGTCTGTACTTTCAAAAACTTTACTTTACTGTCTTTCAAAATCTTTACTTTTCAACGCACTTAGCTATGATGTCCTGTTCCATGAATATTCGTAGCTAAACCCTTCATTCGGTTGAAGGGGTGTACGTGTACCATACAATGTTTTAGACCCTACTCTTAGTGCCTCTATGTGTTCAAAACTTGTTCTATGTGCCACATATTAGGTTAGAACTTCCAAGGTTGAGTGGATGCTTTAACGGGCAAAGCTCTTCCGTGGGGTTCGTGAACATACTCGGGTAAGTGGATGCTTTAACGGGCAAAGCTTATCTGAGGAGTTCGACCTCTTTTAAAAACCATTTGGTTGATCGTAACTGAAGATCAAATGGATGCACATAAGGCTAATATACTTCGAAAGGAGGAATTAGTCTAAATAGAACAAGTGTTCTAAACGATGTTGCAAGTCTTGTGCTAGAAATAGCCTTGATTCATCTTTGAACACTTAGTATGATCATTAGAGGTCAATGATAAATAGACTATGATACAAGGCCCCTAAAACCGAATGCTTTCCTTTAATTGTAATATCAACTGTTACTTTACCTTTCAGTACTAAAATCTCAACCAACCCACGCTACTCTAAGTACTAAAATCACAACCAACCCCCAACTGTCCTACTTAAAGAACAACTATTCACCTAACTCCCTTGGGTTCGGCCCTACTTACCCTTTACTACCCACTAGTAGAGTACGAGTAGCGGAGATATAAATTTATTTTGCACAGAGAACATCGCACCTCAACGACAGTGCGGTGGGCTCCATCAAAATTGGCACCGTTGCCGGGGAGTTAGCCTTTGATTAGATGTTCTTCTCTTTTTCTTTTCTCATTCGGACTCGCTTCTGCACAACCATGTCTCGCGAAGGAAGCCACCATGACTATCAGGATGACGACGAGATGAATCTGTTCGATCGAAACAATGAAGCGCCACCACAATTTGTCGATGATCCGGAACGAATCATCCGAAACCAAAGAGCTCGTGATAGGGAGGCCATCCGAAGGAACCAAGGACCACCCGAAGGCCGAAATGAAGCTGGCCCAGCGCAACAACCCCCTAGACATCCACCACCCCCGCAATATCGACGAGAGCCAAGACGCGAACCCGTCTTTGATGACTACTACGGGGATAACAACAACTTCCGCGAACCTACTATAGGAGAACTGTCGGCACCAGATTTCAGAAATCAGCCGTGGTGCATTTACGAAGGCCCTGAGCTAGAAAACATCGCCATCAACACTTCAGTGGCCCACAACTTGCCAAAGTTCTCAGGAACTCGTGGAGAATCAGCAACGACTCATCTCCAACGCTTACATGGCACTTGCCAAAACCTAAAACCCAATGGCGTGAACATAGACGACTTTAAGCTAAAAGCGTTCTACTTTTCCCTCACTGACTCAGCGAACGACTGGTTTCTTTCATTGCCTTCCGGTAGCATCAGAACATGGGCTCAGATGCAGAAGAAGTTCTTAGACAACTACTACCCAGCAGGAAGAGCAATGCAAGTAAGGAGGCAACTGCAGGACATCAAGCAAGGGCCCAATGAAACCATGTACGACTACCTGGAATAATTCAATCGCCTGGAGAGAAGCTGTTGTACCCTTGGACTGCCCGAAAAACTCATAATCGAGTACCTCATTGATGGATTAAGGCCCTTAGACAAAATGCTTCTGGATGCCTCAGCTGGAGGATCCATGATGAATCTATCACTGAGTGGCATAAGGAATCTCATCACCGACGTTGCTGAAAATGCCCGATTCAGAGAAGAGACAACTCGGCAGGAAGAATTTTCCCGAACGAAGAATGTGGCAAAAGCTGAAACACCGATGAACTCTATGCCAGAGGAGATGAAACAAATAAAGGAAATGATGATTCAAATCCTACGAAGGCAGCCAGTTCAGATAAAGCCTTGCGAGTTTTGTAGTTCTACGGACCACAAGACTGACGCATGCCCGACACTGATAGTAGAGGAACCGGAAGAAGTGAATGCAGTGGTAGGATACCAAGGATACAACAACCACAACAGCAACGATAGAGCAGGACCAATCCGGCAGTATAATCAAGCAACCAATCCAAGCTGGCGAAACGACAACCATCCTCCGAGGGAGACACAACAAGCCGCACCACAATTAGCTCAGTCATTCTACCAACCTCCCCACCGGCAGTACAACCAGAACGCTCCATCAGCTGGCCAATATCAGCAGAGAGGATCAAATCAATACCCGACGAGCCAATAGCAACAGAAGGGAACGAATCAATACCAATCCAGCTCAAATAATCAACAAGGACCAAGCAAGTCGCTTGAAGACACAATGAAGGAGCTCGCAGGAAGCGTAAATCAATTGGGGACTTTGCTACACCAATATCAGGCGAAAATTGACGGGGCAATTTCAGAATTGACCAAACAAATGTCCCAGCTCGCCACCGCAATGTCCGTGCTCACTAATGAACCAGGCAAACTACCTTCACAAACCATCCAAAACCCAAAGGCGAATCTCAGCATGATAAGGAAGTCAAACATGAAGGTAGCACTGGAAGAAACAGCACAATCCACAACTTACAAACTTACGAGCAAACACTTCACCCGTAGGCACCGTCCTGATTGGAATCAAGAAGAAGACCGACCCAATGATGGCAGAACGTGGGTCACTGATGGACCATAATTATACGAATCAAAAACACAGTTAAACCCACCAAATTAGACTGTTTGTCTATTTAACTTTTGCTTGTTAGTTCCGAAATTTATCTACAGGGTATTTTGGACTCTAGAGAGAAAACACGCTAAGGAGAGGATTTTACGCTGAAAAGATATTACGAGTCATTCCAAGGTCAAGATCAGACGCTGACTGAAGAAATCTCAAGATCCTGACATTGAATTACTCAAAACAAATCCAACCGAGGAGCAACCAAAGTCAGTCCGGAGCGAAATTGGACTGATAGTTTTGTGAAAAGACTGCACAAAACTCACTCTTCTCCCATGGTGACCGGCGGCTTTGGGAGGAAAGGATGACTCATGGGTGGCCTTCTTCCCCCCTTCTCCTCCATGACCGGCGGCTTGTGCTAGGAGGTGACCAAAGCCACCTCTCCTCCTCCCTTGCAACCGGCCACCGGCGGCTCCTCCTCCACCTTGGGATTTGTGCCAAGTGTCCTCCTCCTTCACCACATCTTCTCCTCCCCTTTGGCTATAAATAGACCCCCTCTCCTTTGTAAATAATCATTCCAAAATCCTCAAATTCAAAAACACTTATCTCTCTAGATTTTGGTACTTTGTAAGCTTAGTTTGAAATCTATAATATTCTTGTTGGTTCTTGAATATTGTAGATCGTTCTTGAGTACTCTTGTCGGTTCTTGAGTACTCAAGCTTTTCTTTATTCTCGAGTACTCTTGTCGGTTCTTGAAGTACTCACCCCTTTCCTTTACTTACTGTCTTTCAAAAACCGTAAGTACTTAGCTATGGTATCCACCTCTATGGATATTCGTAGCTAAACCCTTCATTCGGTTGAAGGGGTGTACTTGTATTATAAAATGTTTTAGACTATACTTTAGTGCTTCTTCTTTTTATTCAAAACTTGTTCTATGTGCCATATATTAGGCCAGAACTTCCAAGGTTGAGTGGATGCTTGAAATGGCAAAACTCTTCCGTGGGGGTTCGTGAACATACTCGGGTAAGTGGATGCTTGAAATGGCAAAGCTTATCTGAGGAGTTCGACCTCTTTTAAACACCATTGGTTTTGATCGGAAATGGCGGATCAATGGATGCACATAGGCTAGTATACCTTGAAATGGGGTGCTAGTCTAAATAGAACAAGTGCTCTACGACCTTGAAATGGGCTAGACGGTGTGTGCAAATCGAGTGCTTGAAATGGCCTTGATACACTTTTGAATACTTAAAAGAATCACTAATGGTCAATGATAAACAGACTATGATACAAGGCCCCCGAAACCGAATGCTTTCCTTAAAATCAAAAACCCCTCGTATTTACTTTCTTAGTATAAACTGCTCTATCAACTGCTCACATTCCGGAGGACTTACCAATCACGCATCACCCGCTGTAAGTCTTCTACTTTTATTTTTCAGTATTTTACTTTTCTGTCATTTACTTTTCCGCACTAAAAACCAAAACCAACCAACCAATCACTTACTTTTCCGCACTAAAACCTCAATCGACCTAAAACACGCTCCCTCGCTGTACATATCCCTCAAAGAACGACTATCCCCCTAATTCCCTTGGGTTCGACCCCTACTTACCACTTGCTACCCAGTAGTAAGGTCACGAGTAGCGGAATATAAATTTGCTTTTGCACAGAGAACACTGCACCTTAACGACAGTGCGGTGGGCTCCGTCAAAACTGGCGCCGTTGCCGGGGAATTAGTTAATTAATCGGATAAAGTTCTTTAAATCAATACTCGCTTCGAAACAACCATATCCCGCGAAGGAAGCCACGATAACTACTATAGGGATGACAACTACCGTGCACCTACTATGGGAGAACTCAATGCCCCAGATTTTGCAACGCAGCCGTGGTGCATTTGCGAGAGCCCTGAACTAGAAAACATTGCCGTCGACATGTCTGTGGTCCACAATTTGCCAAAGTTCTCAGGAACTAATGGAGAATCAGCAATGACTCATCTCCAACGCTTACATGGCACTTGCCAAATTCTAAAGCCCAATCGAGTGAATATAGATAACTTCAAGTTGAAGGTATTCTATTTTTCCTCGTTGACTCGGCAAACGATTGGTTCCTTTCATTGCCTTCCGGTAGCATCAGAACATGGGTTCAGATGCAAGGGAAATTCCTGGACAAATACTACCCAGCGACAAATGCAATGCAAGTAAGAAGGCAACTACAGGACATAAGGCAGGAACCTTACGAAACCATGTACGACTACCTGGAGAAATTCAACCACCTGGAAAGAAGCTGCTGCACTCTTGGACTACCCAAGAAGCTCATCATCGAGTACCTAATTAATGGACTAACTGAGTTAGACAAAAAGCTCCTAGACGCCTCAGCTGGAGGATCCATGATGAATCTATCATTAAGTGGCATAAGGGATCTCATCACCAAGGTTGCTGAAAATGCTCGGTTTAGAGAGGAGACTACTCGTCAAGATGAATTCTTCCGAACAAAAAATGTATCGCGAGCCGAGACATCAGTAAACTCCATGCCAGAAGAGATGAGACTAATGAAGGAAATGATGATGTAGCTCTTACAAAAGCAGACAGTTCAAGTAAGACCTTGCGAGTTTTGTGGTTCTACGAACCACAAGACTGATACATGCCAAACTATGATCGAAGTCAACCCGGTGGAGGCCAATGCAGTAGAAGGATATCAAGGATACAATGACAACGAAAAAAACAAACCAAGCCGACAGTATAATCAAGCAACCAACCCGAGCTGGCATAACAACAGCTATTCTCAAGAAGAAACACAACCAACTGTCCCTCAACTAGCCCAGTCATTCTATCAACCAATCCACCAACAGTACAACCAGGACGCCCCACCAGTAGGCCAGTACCAAGCAAACTTGAGCAATCATCAAGGACCAAACAAATCACTTGAAGACATGATAACGCAATTATCAGGGACTGTGCAGCAGTTGAGTACTACTATGCATCAAAACCAAGCCGAAACAAAGGGAGAATTATCGGACTTGAAGAAGCACATCTCCCAACTCGTTGTCTCAGTAACCACACACGCTAATGAGTCCGGCAGACTCCTTTCACAAACCATCCAAATCAGGGAAGATGTGAATGCCTTGACTCTTAGGAGTGGAAAAACGCTTGTCGGCAAACCTTTGGAGAAAGAGGAGGACAAAGACCCAAGGTTGCCCGGAGAAGAGCAAATGAGGCCCGAATCTCTCGAAACCCTAGAGGATGATGCGACCGATAAAGACGACGACATATTTGAGGAAGAGCGGGATATAACCGAAGAAGAAGAGAATACGTCCAAGGAACACAGGCCTGGCCCAGTGCCCAGAACCGAAACCCCTAAAATCAGCGTAACACTCCCATTTCCAGCACCTGCTCGCGTGCAAAAACAACATGTCATGGATGAGGACGTATTTGAGTTGTTCAGCAAAGTCGAAATCAACATTCCCCTTTTGGAAGCCATCAAGCAAATTCCTCGGTATGCCAAGTTTTTAAAAGAACTTTGCACCAACCGGAGGAGGAGTACTAGAGACGATCAAGAGTTGATGAGTAAAAACGTGTCGGCTATCATACAACGAAAAGTGCCCCCCCCCCCCCCCCCCCAAATGTGGAGATCCAGGAACTTACACCATTCCATGCACAATTGGCAACATCAGGATCGAGAACTGCATGCTAGACCTTGGAGCATCAATCAACGTTCTTCCCTTCTCTATCTACTCATGTCTAAAGATTGGACCACTCAAACCCACCGGTCTCACTATTCAACTAGCAGATCGGTCATGCAAACAACCCGAGGGCAAAATAGAAGACGTCCTGGTTCAAGTAGGCAAATTAGTATTTCCAGCAGACTTCTACGTCTTAAAAATGGAGAATGGCGGACCTACAGAACATGCGCTCATCCTTCTCGGCCGTCCATTTCTCAAAACATCAAAAAAGAAGATAGACTGTGGAAGTGGAATGCTCTCAATGGAAGTAAAAGGAGAAGTCTTCAGCTTTGACATATTCCGAGCAATGAAGCATCCTATGGAATTCGAGGAAGTACACGCTCTCGATGCTTTGGACGACCTGATCCAAGAAGTTCAATCAGAACCAAGAGCAGATCACTTAGAAGCCATACTCAATGGAGTTGAAAGCTCATACGAATTGACCGAAGGCTTACAAGAAACGTTGGCCCACTTAACAATCTCGGAGCCTCTCACGCCAGGATATGAAGTCAACGAGGTAAAATTATTCAAATCCAATACTTTTTTACCCTCAGTTATGTAAGCTCCCAAAATAGAATTGAAGCCCCTGCCCGAGCATCTGAAGTACGCTTTCCTTGGGGATAATAACACACTCCCGGTAATCATCAAGAGTGGCTTGGAAGCAGGCCAGGAACGTAGCTTGATAAAAGTGCTGAGACAACACAAGTTGGCTATTGGATGGACGCTGGCCGACTTAAGAGGAGTCAGCCCGGCCGTATGCATGCACCGTATTCTACTTGAAGATGGAGCAAAGCCATCAAGAGAGCCTCAACGATGACTCAACCCTATCATGATGGAGATCGTCCCAAAGGAAATACAGAAGCTATTAGATGCGAACGTTATCTATCCCATATCAGATAGTCAATGGGTGAGTCCTGTCCACGTGGTCCCAAAGAAAAGTGGGATTACAGTCGAGGAAGATGCCGAAGGAAAAATGATAACAACAAGAATCAAGAACGGCTGGAGAATGTGCATCGACTACAAAAAATTAAACGCCGTCACAAGAAAAGACCATTTTCCCCTACCATTCATCGATCAAATGCTAGACCGACTGGCAGGCAACCCATATTTCTGCTTCTTGGACGGTTTCTCAGGCTACAACCAGATCCCCATAGCACCTGAAGACCAAGAGAAGACTACATTCACCTGCCCATTTGGTACATTCGCCTTCAGAAGAATGTCGTTCGGCCTATGCAATGCCCCGGGGACTTTCCAAAGGGTAGTAACCAGCATCTTTTCAGACATGATCGGGGAATTCATTGAAGTCTTCATGGATGACTTCACCATCTATGGCAAAACATTCGACGCTTGCCTAGATAACCTGAACACGGTTCTGGCACGATGTGTCTCAATGAACCTCGTGCTCAATTACGAAAAATGCCACTTCGTGGTAACTCATGGAGTAGTCTTAGGGAACGTCGTCTCACAAGAAGGCATAGAGGTGGATAAATCTAAAATAGACCTGATCATGACTCTACCATACCCCTCCACTATCCGAGACATCCAATCCTTCCTTGGGCATGCGGGATTCTACCGACGATTCATCAAGGACTTCTCCAAAAAAACGTTGCCTCTATCCACTCTTCTCCAAAAAGAAGTTCCTTTTGAATTCACCAAGGCATGCAAGGAAGCCTTTGATGAGCTCAAAAAGGCCCTCACTAGCACACCCATCATCCAAACTCCGGATTGGAAAAACGTTTGAAATCATGTGCGACGCAAGCGACTTTGCTGTGGGAGCAGTTCTCGGCCAAAAGATTGATAAGAAGGCAAGTGTGATCTACTACGCCTCACGAACCCTAGATCCTGCCCAACGGAACTACTCCACCACCGAGAAGGAACTCTTGGCAGTAGTATTCACTCTAGAAAAATTCAGACCCTATTTGCTTGGAGCAAAAGTAATAGTTTACTCTGACCATGCTGCCATCCGTTACCTGATGAAGAAAAAGGAGGCCAAGCCAAGACTCATTCGGTGGATATTACTACTGCAAGAGTTCGATGTGGAAATAAGGGACAAAAAAGGGATCGAGAATACTGTGGCCGACCACCTAAGTTGAATTGTCCGAAAGGAAGAAGAAGGACACATAACTGAGTCATTCCCAGACGAACATCTCTATGCAGTCTCAACCAAGGTGCCATGGTACGCGTCAATCGTCAACTACCTTGTAGGAGGTACATTTCCTCCCTCTTTTACTAAAGCACAATGCATGAAACTTAGGCATGACGCTAGATTTTACTTATGGGATGATCCCTATTTATGGAAAATATGAGCAGATCAAATACTTAGGAGATGCATCCCCGCTAATGAAATAGCTTCTGTTATTAGCTTTTGCCATGAGTTTGCATGTGGAGGACACTTCGGGCCTAGGAGAACCGCTAGAAAAATCTTAGATAGCGGCTTTTTCTGGCCAAGTATATTTAGAGATGCCTGTGAAAAGTGTAAAAATGCGATAAGTGTCAAAGAGTAGGAAATGTGTCAGCTAGAAGTGAAATGCCTCAAGTACCCATATTAGTCAACGATGTTTTTGACATTTGGGGTCTTGATTTTATGGGACCATTCCCAGTTTCATGCGGGTATACTTATATTTTAGTTGCTGTAGATTATGTGTCAAAATGGGTAGAAGCCAAGGCCACAAGGTGCGACGATGCAAAGACTGTCATAGAATTTTTGCGAACTAACCTGTTTTGTAGGTACGGGGTACCCAAGGCCATAATAAGCGACCAAGGAACTCATTTCTGCAACCGCATGATGGCTGCTACCTTAAAACGCTACCATGTCCACCACCGAACATCCACGGCATATCACCCCCAAACCAATGGTCAAGCAGAGATCTCCAACAGCGAAATCAAAGGTATTCTAGAAAAGATGGTGAAACCGGGTAGGAAAGATTGGAGTCAGAGGCTAGACGAAGCTCTTTGGGCTTATCAGACGGCATACAAGACGCCAATTGGAACCTCCCCCTTTCGTCTTGTTTATGGGAAGGCATGCCACCTTCCGGTGGAATTAGAACATAAAGCCTATTGGGCACTCAAGCATTGCAATCCAGATTTAAAAGCTGCAGGACTAGATAGGAAGCTTAATCTGTGTGAGCTTGAGGAATTACGGCTTGAGGCTTATGAAGGGCAAACGGACTATAAGGCGCGGACCAAATTGTATCATGACAAATTCATCCTCCGACGCTCATTTGAGGAAGGACAACAAGTGCTGGTGTTTTCCTCGCGACTAAAATTGATGCCCGGAAGATTAAATCTAGATGGACCGGCCCTTTCACAATAACTAAGGTATTCAACCATGGGGCAATTGAGTTAGAAAGCCCAAACAATGGAAGCAGATTCACGGTGAATGGGCAGCGAGTCAAACATTACCATGGCGAGGTCAACTTGCTAACACAGAAATATGACCTGAGCCACTCATGGGATCCAAACCAGTGATCCAAGAATGAGGTACTGTCGAGCCAACGACGTTAAACAAAGGCACTGGTCGGGAGGTAACCCGACACCTATCTTACTTTCTGTCTTTTATTTTTCTGTCATTTAGTTTTTTCCGTAAGTCGCTCTCACCCACTTGGTGCATAGAAGAAATGACTGTTCAGGAATCGGACTTGGGTGCAACATTAAGCCAGCCAGGCCTACGCCAAGAGTTCAAGGCCCCAGCCGAACTCCCTCGATTATCCAGCCTCATGCCATGTCATTCACTCGACACTTTAAAGGGAGTTCTGTTCTTCCCTTTTCCTTAATGTCATTTCCTTCTCATAATGTCTGCTTGCATGGCTTTTGAACTAAGTTGTGCTGAAAGGCACGCCTTCGTTCAAAAGTGTGGGGTGAGATCCACCTTTGTAAATAAATAACATGTTTTTCCTTTAATAATTATCTTTTTGAAAATATGAACTTAAGAATGTGAAAAAGATATATCATAATTCATGCATTAACCTTGTGAAAATTCAACTGTTTAAAAATTTAGAATATAACTTCTCATTTGTCCCTTTGTGCTGAGATAAACTAGGGATGTGGAGTTGACATAAACTGCCCTAGAGAGGCTTGGCAAGCACTCAAAGGATCGAATCTAACTATATGGTTTTCGAAGTCAGTGGAGGCTGCACTTCGGGTTTCAGTGAAGATTGAAGTCATCTCCGCCATGCAGTGTTTATGCAAAAAGAAAAAAAGGCGAGGACGGGAATCAGACCGTCCTATCTCTAGTCAAAGTAGCCGAGAAAATAGATGAGCGACCCTCATCTTGACCCGCGCGAAATGGCAAGGATGAGAGGAGCGGGGAGGTATTTCCATATGCTCGCGGGCGACGATTGGACCTCCCAAAAAGGCTTGAGAAAATGGACTAGCAAGCCACAAAAAGGCAAAAAGCTCAAAGAAGCAAATCAAGAGGCCAAAGGCCCAAAATTGTGAAGGTTTTAACCAAACAAAAAGTGAAGTACTCAAAGAGTCAAATCAAAGGCCAAAGGCCGATTCACTACAAAAGCAGTCCCTCGCCAAAAGAAAATCAAAGACCAAACCATTGAAACCCGAACCGAATCACGTGCTAGAGAAAGCTACAAGAAAACCATATAGTGCGAGACGGTCCCGAGAATGCAGTCCAGGAGCCTGAAAAGGGCTATCTCCCGAAACATCCAGAATAATTTGCATCTCAGCACGGAGGTACAAGTATCAAGTTTCTTCTATTTATTTACACAGTTCAATTTCGTAATAAGTAAGTAATGCATGAATTAGGATAAGTCTAGTCCCACAGTCTAACTTTCATATTTTAAAAGCTTACTTAGTGCCGCCCTTTAATAGCATTGTTCGGGACGAACAACTAAAAGTGTGGGTGATCTGATGGACCATAATTATACGAATCAAAAACACAGTTAAACCCACCAAATTAGACTGTTTGTCTATTTAACTTTTGCTTGTTAGTTCCGAAATTTATCTACATGGTATTTTGGACTCTGAAGAGAAAACACGCTAAGGAGAGGATTTTACGCTGAAAAGATATTACGAGTCATTCCAAGGTCAAGATCAGACGCTGAATGAAGAAATCTCAAGATCCTGACATTGAATTACTCAAAACAAATCCAACCGAGGAGCAACCAAAGTCAGTCCGGAGTGAAATTGGACTGATAGTTTTGTGAAAAGACTGCACAAAACTCACTCTTCTCCCATGGTGACCGGCGGCTTTGGGAGGAAAGGATGACTCATGGGTGGCCTTCTTCCCCCCTTCTCCTCCATGACCGGCGGCTTGTGCTAGGAGGTGACCAAAGCCACCTCTCCTCCTCCCTTGCAACCGGCCACCGGCGGCTCCTCCTCCACCTTGGGATTTGTGCCAAGTGTCCTCCTCCTTCACCACATCTTCTCCTCCCCTTTGGCTATAAATAGACCCCCTCTCCTTTGTAAATAATCATCCTAAAATCCTCAAATTCAAAAACACTTATCTCTCTAGATTTTGGTACTTTGTAAGCTTAGTTTGAAATCTATAATATTCTTGTTGGTTCTTGAATATTGTAGATCGTTCTTGAGTACTCTTTTCGGTTCTTGAGTACTCAAGCTTTTCTTTTTTCTCAAGTACTCTTGTCGGTTCTTGAAGTACTCACCCCTTTCCTTTACTTACTGTCTTTCAAAAACCGTAAGTACTTAGCTATGGTATCCACCTCTATGGATATTCGTAGCTAAACCCTTCATTCGGTTGAAGGGGTGTACTTGTATTTTAGACTATACTTTAGTGCTTCTTCTTTTTAT
Source organism: Rhodiola kirilowii (assembly GCA_033675215.1). Taxonomy (NCBI): domain Eukaryota; kingdom Viridiplantae; phylum Streptophyta; class Magnoliopsida; order Saxifragales; family Crassulaceae; genus Rhodiola; species Rhodiola kirilowii. The sequence continues at coordinate 24,106,558 of CM066199.1, forward strand.
TCAAAACTTGTTCTATGTGCCATATATTAGGCCAGAACTTCCAAGGTTGAGTGGATGCTTGAAATGGCAAAACTCTTCCGTGGGGGTTCGTGAACATACTCGGGTAAGTGGATGCTTGAAATGGCAAAGCTTATCTGAGGAGTTCGACCTCTTTTAAACACCATTGGTTTTGATCGGAAATGACGGATCAATGGATGCACATAGGCTTGTATACCTTGAAATGGGGTGCTAGTCTAAATAGAACAAGTGCTCTACGACCTTGAAATGGGCTAGACGGTGTGTGCAAATCGAGTGCTTGAAATGGCCTTGATTCACTTTTGAATACTTAGAAGAATCACTAATGGTCAATGATAAACAGGCTATGATACAAGGCCCCCGAAACCGAATGCTTTCCTTAAAATCAAAAACCCCTCGTATTTACTTTCTTAGTATAAACTGCTCTATCAACTGCTCACCTTCCGGAGGACTTACCAATCACGCATCACCCGATGTAAGTCTTCTACTTTTATTTTTCAGTATTTTACTTTTCTGTCATTTACTTTTCCGCACTAAAAACCAAAACCAACCAATCACTTACTTTTCCGCATTAAAACCTCAATCGACCTAAAACACGCTCCCTCGCTGTACAAATCCCTCAAAGAATGACTATCCCCCTAATTCCCTTGGGTTCGACCCCTACTTACCACTTGCTACCCAGTAGTAAGGTCACGAGTAGCGGAATATAAATTTGCTTTTGCACAGAGAACACCGCACCTTAACGACAGTGCGGTGGGCTCCGTCAGTCACGCATGCTGACAATGGACGTTATACATTCACGGTTAGCATGACACCTCCACCGATTACACACTTTGACATACCGGCATCTGGCTGGAATGACAATGACTCTAATGGTCTTAGATGGGATTCCCCGACTAACATCTATGCATCAGAGCAAAACATTTACCTAGAAGATCGGGAGTTAAAAGGGCCCGATCATACAAATCCAAGACCAAAGGATGAGCAGAATGGCCCGATAATGGAAAGATCCCTCACTTCAGATCAGGAGTCACAACCGGAAAGGGATAAGGACCCAGGGGCCTTCACAGTCACCTGTGGTATTGGTGAAGCCCAAATTCACAAGTGCTTAATCGATCTTGGGGCTGCCGTCAATGCCATGCCTTACTCCTTATATTACTTATTGGGGCTTGGCCCATTGAAACCACCAAGGTCAAATATCGAGTTGGGAGATAGATCATGTATCCGACCGGTTGGAGTGCTTGAAGATCTAATACTCCATGTGGGAGAGCTCGTCGTTGCTGCAGACTTTTATGTAATACAAACGGGAGAGACCAGCAAAGACGACCCTCCAACACTTATTTTGGGACGACCTTTTCTCTACGCCACCAAAGCATGGATCGACATGGGAAAGGACTTGTTATCACTAGCATTTGGCGGCAAAATTTCAGATTTCTATATCGATGATTATGATGGCCGCCCAAGAACAAGGAAACCGCCAGACATCATGCCTATCTCGGATCTCAGCACACAGATTTCTGACCGGCCAAACGAGACCGTAAGAGTAACAAGACCAGCAGCTATGGTCAAAGGTCCCTCGCCTGCTCAGAAACAATGGAAGGAGAAACCACCAAAACCATGGAGTTCTAACCCAAACACATCATCTCACAAGAAATCGAGGAAAGGCAAGGCAAAAATGAAAGTAGACACTCCACAACACTATGACCTGAGCCGCCCATGGGATCCAAACCTGTGATCCCCATGCGTCGAGCCAACGATGTTAAACAAAGGCACTGGTCGGGAGGTAACCCGACACCTATCTTACTTTCAGTAATTTTATTTTCTGTCAATTAGTTTTTACCACAAGTCGCTCTCACCCATTTTTTGTATAGAAGGAATGTCTAACATGTAGGAATCGATTTTTGGAGCAAGATCAGATCAGCCAGGCAGCTTTCGAGAATCACCGAGCCTGCGCTGAGAGTTCAAGGCCCCAGCCGAACTCCCTCGATTATCCAGCTCCGAGGCATGTCGTTCCACGACACGACACAGTAAAAGGGAGTTCAATTCTTCTCTTTTCCTTAATGTGATTTCCTTCTCTTGTATATATTTGCATGACTTTTGAGCTACGTCGTGCTGAAAGGCACGCCTTCGTTCAAAAGTGTGGGGTGAGAACCGCCTGTGTACATAACATGTTTTTCTTTTCCTTTTCCCTTAATATTATCTTTTTGAAAAAAATGAACTTGAGAATGTGAAAAATATAGATCTAAATTCATGCATTAACCTTGTGAAATCTCAACTGTATAAAAACTTAGAATGTAACTTCTCATTTGTCCCTTTGTGCTGAGATATACAGGGGATGTGGAGTTGATATAAACTGCCCTAGAGAGGCTTGGCAAGCACTCGAAGGATCGAATCTAACTATATGGTTTTCGAAGTCAGTGGAGGCTGCACTTCGGGTTTCAGTGAAGATTGAAGTCATCTCCACCGTGCAGCGTTTATGCAAGAGGGGGGAATCAAACCGTCTTATCTCTAGTCCTAGTAGCCGGGAAAATAGATGAGCGACCCTCATCTTGACCCGCGCGAAACGGCGAGGATGAGAAAGAGCGAGGAGGTATTTCCATATGCTTGCGGGCGACGATTGGACCTCCCAAAAAGGCTAAGAAAATGGACTAGCAAGTCACAAAGAAGCAAAAGCTCAAAGAAGCTAATCAAAGGCCAAAGGCCAAAATTGTGAAGGTTTTAACCGAACAAAAGTGAAGAAACTCCAACTCAATATCAAAGGCCAAAGGCCAGAGGCCGATTCACTACAGAAGCTGTCCCTCGCCAAAAAGAAATCAAAGTACTCAACTCAGTGAAACCCGAACTGAATCACGTGCTAGAGAAAGCTACAAGGAAACCATATAGTGCGAGTCGATCCCGAGAATGCAGTCCAGGAGCCTGAAAAGGGCTATCTCCCGAAACATCTGAATTAATTTGCATCTCGGCGCGAAGGTACAAGTGTCAAGTTTCTTCTAAGTATTTACACGGTTTAGTTTGGTAATAAGTAAGTAATGCATGAATTAGGATAAATCTAGTCCCACAGTCTCACTTTCATATTTGAAGTTTTTACTTAGATTGTGTTCCGCCCATAAAAAGCATTGTTCGGGATGAACAACTAAAAGTGTGGGGTGATCTGATGCACCATAATTGTATGAATCATAAACACAGTTAAACCCACCAAATTAGACTCTTTGTCTATTTAAACTTTTGCTTGTTAGTTCCGATATTTATCTACATGGTATTTTGAAGTCTAGAGAGAATACAGGCTAAGGAGGAGTTTTAAAGCTGAAAATGAATTACTAGTCATTCCAGGTCACGACCAATTTCTGACTTTCAAGAACCTGACGTGGAATCACTCAAAACAAGTACAACCGAAGAGCAACCAGAGTCAGTCCGGAGCTGAAAGGACCGATGGCTTTTTGGGATGAGACTCACAAAACTCAAACTCACTCTCCTTCCTCCATGTGGCCGGCGGCTAAAGCCACAAGCCACTCCTTCTCCTCCATGTGGCCGGCGGCTAAGGGAGAGGTGACATCACCCGATGGCTTTGAGCTCCTCCTCCCATCTCTTGCCAAGTGGATGCTTCTCCTCCACATCCATCTCCTCCCTTAGCCTATAAATAGAGCTCCCCTCCCCCTTGTATCCATATCCCACAATCCCATCTCATTCCAAAATCACAAATCACTTATCTCTCTAGATTGAGAGCCCAATCATGTAAGCACTTTGGAATCAAAGCTTTAGCACTTTCAACGGTTTTTGTAAGTATTCTCGTCTTTACTTTACTGTCTTTTCAATTCAGTACTTTACTTTCCTGTCTTTACTTTCAAAAACTTTACTTTACTGTCTTTCAAAATCTTTACTTTTCAACGCACTTAGCTATGATGTCCTGTTCCATGAATATTCGTAGCTAAACCCTTCATTCGGTTGAAGGGGTGTACTTGTACCATACAATGTTTTAGACCATACTCTTAGTGCCTCTATGTGTTCAAAACTTGTTCTATGTGCCACATATTAGGTTAGAACTTCCAAGGTTGAGTGGATCCTTTAACGGGCAAAGCTCTTCCGTGGGGTTCGTGAACATACTCGGGTAAGTGGATGCTATAACGGGCAAAGCTTATCTGAGGAGTTCGACCTCTTTTAAAAACCATTTGGTTGATCGTAACTGAAGATCAAATGGATGCACATAAGGCTAAGATACTTCGAAAGGAGGAATTAGTCTAAATAGAACAAGTGTTCTAAATGATGTTGCAAGTCTTGTGCTAGAAATAGCCTTGATTCATCTTTGAACACTTAGTATGATCATTAAAGGTCAATGATAAACAGACTATGATACAAGGCCCCTAAAACCGAATGCTTTCCTTTAATTGTAATATCAACTGTTACTTTACCTTTCAGTACTAAAATCACAACCAACCCACGCTACTCTCAGTACTAAACTCACAACCAACCCCCTACTGTCCTACTTAAAGAACAACTATTCACCTAACTCCCTTGGGTAAATTTATTTTGCACAGAGAACATCGCACCTTAACGACAGTGCGGTGGGCTCCTTCATATATCTTTCTCAAATCGGTGGGAAGAATATACGAAGACTTCTTTCCCAAGTCAGCCACGCCGCCATGTAGATATTCATTCAAATATCTGATGTTTGAATTCTTCGCTGGCCGACATCAGATCGAAACGACATTCGATCTTTTCAAACCTTCCGAAAACCATCTTGGCGTCTGCTCCATGCTATACTGTAGTTCCAGAATGTGTTCGAACTCCCCCTGAACTCCTGCTCAAACTGTCTAACTACGTTTTGCCAAATACATGCCACTTAAGGGAACATCACCTTTGATATCATTAAGAATGGATCAGAATGGGATGAAAGGGAAGGGAAGTATAGGTGGAGGTTTGACGGCTCAGGTGAGTTAAGTGTGAAATCTGCATATTGGTTGGCGAGGAAGTTGAAGGAGAAGAGAAACACATACAGAGGGGAGCAGTCTGAGATGGGAGAATCCAAATAAATTCTGGAGGAGCTTTTGGATGTTGAAGATACCAAATAAGGTAAAGAATTTCGGGTGGAGGTTATACCATGATAATTTGCCGACATTGCAAAATTTGGCCAAGAGAGGTTGCACAGTAGTGAATGTATGATGGCACTGTGGTAGTGGCAGGGAGAGCAGTATGCATGTATCCAGGGACTTCTGGTTGATGAAGTGCCTACTGCAAGATTTCAACCTTCCAAGGGGTGTTTGGGAGAACCAGTGCGAAGACCCAGGTTATTGGCTATGGATATGTGCCAAACTATTCTCTCACGAAGAATTCATCTGCCTGATGGGGGCCTTTGGTTGGGTTGGAAAAATAGGAACGAAATCGCACATGGTAAGGCGGGAGGAAATATGTTCTTCTTACAACTGAGACTAAAAGGCTTAATGAAGGAATGGAAGGAAGGTATCAAGTTAGTGCACTGGTGGGAGGAAAAGAGAAGGTTTAAAGATGGTGAACTGGTAATATTATGTGATGGATCCTTCGACCAAGAGTTAAGAGTAGCAGGGGTGGGAGCAGTCCTTGTGAGGAGAGGAACCGTCTCTAGAGTAATGGCTAGATGCATAGAGAATACCAAGTCAGTGTTGGAGGTAGAGCTGAAGGCAATACGGTTGGGCATGGAACTGGGGACGAAGTCGGGGCTAACAAAGGCTACAGTCTTCTCAGACTCGAGTGAAGTGATCTGGGCACTGAATCTTGGTAGCTGGAGGACAGAAGCATGGGGTGTGGACTTAAAGGATTGCATTGAAGCTCTTGATGGTCATCCGTACTAGCACCTGGGAAGCATCAATAGGGAAGCAACTGTAGTAGCAGATTGGCTGGCTAGGAAGGCTCGAGTGGAAAGATGAGAGTGGACGGACCTATCTTCTATCCCTGGATCTCCCAACTTGCAGAGCTTGTCTTTGTTCGGTTGTTTGTTTTGTTTCCTTAATTGCATTCTGCTTTGTAATCCAGGTTTCATGTCAAAAAAAAATTACATTTTGTAAAGATTGATGAGTTGTGTAACTGATTAGACATAGACATTTTCTAAATTTAAATAATTTTCTTTATTTGTTACAAATTTTAACTGATTCATGATACAGGTTTTGGGTTAATATGCCCTAATCTAAAGTACCTTAATAAATTCAAAAATAAAAGGAGTATTTAAAGGGTCCAATGACTCATGCATTGACTTCTCAACCAGTGATTTCTTGCATACTTAGGGTCTGTCCATTTTGACTTATATTTGACTTAACTTAGTTGATCTTAACTGATATTAACTTATAGTGAATGATCTTAACTGATATTAACTTATAGTGAATGATCTTAACTGATATTAACTTATATTAACTTAACTGAAACTTATGTTGATCGATGAATAGTAATATGATGATGATGATGGTTGTGATGATGATGATGATGATGAATAGTAATATTATGATGATGATGAATAGTAATTTTATGGTGATGGTTGTGATGATGATGAATAGTAATATGATGATGATGAATAGTACTATTATGATGATGAATAGTACTATTATGATGATGAATAGTACTATTATGATGATGAATAGTACTATGATGATGATGATGATGATGGTAGTGATGACGATGATGAATAGTATTTTTATGATGATGATGAATAGTAATATACTGATGATGATGATGGAGTGATGATGGTGATGAATAGTAATTTGATGATGATGATAAATAGTAATTTTATGATGATGAATAGTAATATACTGATGATGGTGATGGTTGTGATGCTGATGATGAATAGTAATTTTATGCTGATGATGAATAGTAATTTTATGCTGATGATGAATAGTAATTTTATGATGATGATGAATAGTAATATACTGATGATGATGATGGGGGTGATGATGGTGATGATGGTGATGAATAGTAATTTTATGATGATGAATAGTAATATTATGATGATGATGGTATGATGAATAGTATGATGATGATGAATAGTATGATGGTATGATGGTGATGGTATGATGAATAGTATGATAGTATGATGATGATGGTATGATGAATAGTATGATAATATGATGATGATGGTATGATGAATAGTATGGTTGTGATGATGATGAATAGTATGATAGTATGATGATGATGAATAGTATGATGATGATGTTATGATGAATAGTGTGATGATGATGATGGTATGATGAATAGTGTGATGATGATGGTATGATGATGAATAGTGTGATGGTATGATGAATAGTATGATGATGATGGTATGATGAATAGTATGATGATAATGATGATGATGATGGTATGATGAAAAGTATGATGATGATGGTTATGGTATGATGAATAGTATGATGGTATGATGAATAGTATGATGATGATGATGATGAATAGTGTGATGGTATGATGATGATGATGGTATGATGAATAGTATGATAGTATGATGATGAATAGTATGATGGTATGACCCAAGTTAACTGAAACTTAACTTAAATGATCTTAACTGATATTAACTTATAGTGAATGATCTTAACTGATATTAACTTATAGTGACTGATATTAACTTATAGTGACTTATAAGTCGAAAATATAAGTTCAATTTGACAGGACCTTACTTATATTCACAAATTGCGTCTTTCCGTTGAATTATCCCTTCCTAGCATAACCCCAGTCACATTGCTATAAAATTGCATATTAATATAATAATATCTCTGAAAAAGTTTCAATTTAGCCAAAATTCGAATTTGATTTACCCACAAAAATTCAAAATAAATAAGAAACGAGAAATTGAGAAGACTTACCAAATTTGGTTTTTACATAATCTCCTTCACAGCACGAGAAAATCTTCGTCCTCTCGACACATTTTCTTCCCGTAAATCGATTTTCTTTCCTCGTTTGACATAAACGCATCCATTTGATTCCTCCGGCGATGCGGCAGCGGGTAAAACAAGATCTTGTTGGTTATAGTTCGATTTTAATGCCGAGCGGCTTGAAACCAAGGCGCTCTTGCTAGGAGTGCCGCTGTTGTTGAGGCCGCCTAAGTTAAATTTGCTACATAGGCACATGACTCACATGATATCGAGTCAAATACGACACTAGGCAAAAGGTGTTATTCGCAATAGCAACTATGAGAATGTGTATATTTAGAAAACGAATTTGAAAATTAAGTACATGAAAAAATGAAATTTAAATTTTGGCTAAATTGGGTATTTTTTTCAATATCTCTTGCTTAATTTTCCAAATTCTGGTCAATGATTTGAAAATTATTATTTCAGGCTGCTACTTTTTCCTTGTAATGACCCAGAAAACTCCACTACTTTTTCCTTGTAATGACCCAGAAAACTCCACTCAACTTCCATTTCCATTGGGTCCTCTGACACACTTGACTTCATTTCTTAAAATTATAATATAGAGAAAAACTTTGTGAGAGGCCCAGTTGATGCATAATTTTAAAATAAATAAATAAAAAACAACTCATAACAGAAGAACCTCACCAACCGCAAACAACAGATCATCATCAATAGCTAAAATAAGAAGTCTTCTTGAAGCAAACATAAAATTATACGTATTGTATTTCAATTTTTCCTTTTCTTTTTTGGTTTATTATCAAATTGTGTAGAAGAGCAATGACAGAGACAATCACAACAACCACACTTGTTTATCATTTAAAAAGAAATACATAAGTTTGGAAACAAAAAAAAAGGAAGATGCAAGGAAGAAACTTGCTATTTTGGAAGTCAATAGCAGCAGCAGTCCTGTAACAAAGTTTCAAGCATAAATACCTCCTCCCATTGCTTGTCCATTCATGCATCAGCAACTTGAAAATATGGATTGTCTCACCACCACACACGCCCTTGCATGGCTAGCCATTGCCCTGTTGCTTCTCCTCTCGGCTTATGTTACCGGTCGGATTGGCGGTAAAAAACCCAATCTACCACCGGGACCGAAGCCGTGGCCTGTGATTGGCAATCTCAACCTTATAGGCTCACTACCCCACCAGTCTCTTCACCACCTCTCCCAAACTTACGGCCCCCTCATGCACCTACGCTTCGGCTCCTTCTCCGTGGCGGTGGCTTCCTCGGTCGATATGGCCAAGACTTTCCTTAAAACCCATGACCTCACCTTTGCCGGAAGACCCAAATTTGCTGCTGGTAAATACACAACTTACAATTACTCAGACATAACATGGTCTCCATATGGCCCATACTGGAGACAAGCTAGAAGAATGTGCTTAATGGAGCTCTTTAGCGCAAAGAGGCTTGAATCGTACGAGTACATTCGAAAGGAAGAAATGATGGCACTCTTACACAACTTGTACTCAGCTTCAACCGGTGATGACAACAACGCGGTTCTTATCAAAGATCATCTTTCAACGTTAAGCCTGAATGTGATAAGCAGGATGGTTCTTGGGAGGAAGTACACGGATGAGTCGGAAAGTGCTGTCGTTTCGCCTGATGAGTTTAAGAAGATGCTTGATGAGTTGTTTTTGTTGAGTGGAGTTTTGAACATTGGAGATTCAATTCCTTGGCTTGATTTTCTAGACCTGCAGGGGTACATAAAGAGGATGAAGAAATTGAGCAAAAAGTTGGATAAGTTTTTGGAACATGTTCTTAATGAGCATGATGAGAGGAGACAAAGCTTGAAGGGAGATTTTGTGGCAAGTGATATGGTGGATGTGTTGTTGGACTTTGCTGACCATCCCGAGCTTGATGTAAATCTTGAAAGGGACGGTGTCAAAGCTTTCACTCAGGTTCGTATCCATCTTTGTATAGACTAAAATTATGTTGTACGGATATTTCAAAACAGTCACGTACCTGTTTCGTATTCATGTTGCACACAATACGCTTGGATTACATGGATACGTATCCATTCAAAAAGAACGTCTTAACATTTGGACATATTTGTTGACTGTATCCAATAAATTTAGCCAAAAAAATCAAATAGTCCCATAATCATAACATTATGCCTAAACTTTTTATTTAACTAGTTAAATAATGAGTTTTATAAAAGTAAAATTATTTATTTGTGCATAATTTATCTCTTTTCATATAACTTACAAAGAAATGATATAACTTTATATATATATTTATATAAAAGTATTAACGTATTCGAGCCGTATCATATCCTGATTTTTTCTATAAAAAGTGTATTCAGGTGTCGTATCGTACCCCGTGTCCGTATCCCGTAGCCGTGCAACATATGTCTAAATTAGTAGTAAAAATATCAATCAATATGAAATTCATAACTTTGTTAGTACTGATGATACATTATACACATGCCTACTTCTCTCTATAGGATTTAATTGCAGGAGGAACCGAAAGCTCTGCGGTGACTGTAGAATGGGCACTTTCAGAGCTTCTCAGACGGCCTGAAATTTTCAACAATGCAACTGAGGAGCTAGATAGAGTTATTGGAAATGAGAGATGGGTAGATGAGAAAGACATATCAAATTTACCTTATATCCAAGCAATAGTAAAAGAAACCATGAGGCTGCACCCTGTGGCGCCAATGCTAGTCCCACGAGAGGCGAGGGAAGATTGCCAAATTGACGGATATGACATACTAAAAGGAACAAGGATTTTAGTCAATGTGTGGACTATTGGAAGGGATCCTAAGGTGTGGGACAACCCGAACGATTTCTATCCTGATAGGTTTATTGGCAAATCCATTGATGTTAAGGGACATGATTTTGAGCTATTGCCATTTGGGTCCGGTAGAAGAATGTGCCCCGGATATACTTTGGGACTCAAAGTCATCGAGTCAAGCTTGGCAAACCTATTACATGGCTTCAAATGGAAAATGCCAGGAAATATGAGCCCTAGAGATCTCAATATGGAAGAAATTTTTGGGCTTTCTACGCCTAAGAAATTTCCTCTCACGGTTGCTATCGAGCCTAGCCTTCCGAAACATCTATACTATTTGTGATTAGATTATGTGTGCATCAAATAACCTTGTACAAGGGCTTTGTTTGTAGTTCCTTTGTTGATTTGCTGCTTACAAATACATGATGTAAACAACAATGTTGAAAAGAGGAACGCAATAAGTCACAATGTTGTATTCATATATGCTTTTCTATTAATACATGTAAAAGTTTCTTGTACGGTGAGCAATCACTACAAAGTATTGTATGCTGATCCTTGTGAATATTTTTATGCGACAAGAAAAAAGATTCGGTGTAAAGGTTATATTTTTTGTAAAAAATATAAACCAATAATAACCCTTGATTTGGTTATTTGACGAATGAGATTAAATTACGTATTAAATACCATTTATGGTTGATTTCCCGTTGACGAATTATATATTATTCATGACAAACTATGTCGTAGGTTTGGTTTCTCGAGAACAAATTATAATCCAGTTTTGACGAACTTTGCATTTTGTATCAAAAATATGTTTTGTACCTGATATGCGACAAATATCATTTCCTGAACAAGATAAATCCTCAAAAATCAAATAGAATAACTGTTTGGGATACTAAAGGGTTTGATTCTCAGTTAACAATCTTAATTAATTAATCAGTTAAGCAATTTCCAATGCAATCCAAGAACCCTAGAAATTGAAGTTGAACTCAAAGGAAATTAACACGCCAATTTTAAGGCATGTGGTTCAGCACAATGTGGCTAATCCACGTTGAGCTACTCTGGATCAGTATACACTATCTTCAATCATCAGAGTTTCCAAAACGCACCGGAATTCAAATCCTCGGTTACACGCCCTAGCTTCACTTACAATCGATTATCACAATTCGAGAACGATAATCGTCATTGTTGACAGACCCGTATGCGCAGAAGCCCTAAATTATCTTTCACGAACGTCAACTGGAGCGAGAGAATTAAAGCGAGCTTTGAATGAGGACTGAAACAGAATCCGGCTGGCATTTGAGTGTTGATGTTGAGCAACAGGAACCATCGGATCTCACCTGACGGATTAAATCTAGACCGCTCGATGCGTACCAATCCGCGCCAACTTGAGCTTCAAACTGGTTGGTCCATTTGAAGCTTTAGCAACAACCCAAAAGCGCACACCCCTCGTCTTAAGCCAAACGACGCCGTCCGACTAATCGTACCAACAGCAACGGCTTACGTTTGTCTTCAGCGACGACTCAGAGCTTTTGACTTGGATCCCCTGCAGTAGTGATTTAAGCTTCATATCCTTCAGATACCTCTACATAGGGGTGGAAAAATGGATGAACGGATGAGTTAATGGACGGATGAAACAGTTAGCGGATGAAATGGATCCAATCCATTAAAACCATTAGTGTTAATGGATTAAACGGACGGATCACTAATGGTTGACGGATTAATGGATAAATCCATTTGATCCATTTAACCCATTTAGTTCATTTTCTCATTTAACTCTTTTATTTCTTATTTGATATTAAGAAATTTAAATTGAGTTATTTTTAAACATACAAGATCACATTGTAATGAATAGTAGCATCAAAACTAATTAAAACTGTGAAGTAAATAATTTTTCGATACAAATCACGCACAAAAAGTAATTATAAGACATGTAAAATGAACCACGTGATTCCCAAATAATTTTGATTGTAGTTATGGTGAGGTCCAGGACATCATCCACATTCGTTTCCTCGTTCAGTAGTCAAATCCAAAACATCTTCAACGAGTGAGTCCACAACTGACGAGTCTTGAACTGAAAAGAAATTAAAATTAAATTAGATTACTTTTTTAGTTAATAAAAATAGGAAACGGTTAAAAATTGACCTTCGTTTTTACAAGGAACGCTGCTCGAAACATCGAGTATTTACAACAACAGAAAAAAAATAGAGTAGCTTTGATAGCCTAAGGTCAGAACCCAGAAGATAGTGTCTATGTCCGGTTGCTGAAGAAACAATGTTGAGCTTCGTAATGCTCGGCCTCTGCTTCCTGTGAAGAGCAATAAAAATTGACCCGGCTCATTTTTTTATATTTTTTATATTTTTTTAATTTTTTTTTGTTTTGTTTTGTTTTATTTTGTTTTATTATTTTTTTCCGGCCCATAAATTAATGGATCATTAATGGATTAGTGGATTAAACCATGTCATCCATTTACTAATGGATTGTAATGGATATGGATTAATTCAATCCATTAACTAAATGGATGGATTTTCGCGGATGGTTAATGAACGGATAACGGTTGATGTATAATTTTGTCAGATCTACCTCTACAGGTAACCCCAAGTTCTGAAATGGGAGCGAGCAATTCATAAGGCAGTAAACCAGCCCCACATCTATTTCTGAAACTCAGATCTTGGTTTCTCTAAATTCATAAAATGCTTCAACCATGTCGATATGTCGTTTGTCCACGTAGATGGATGTGGCCGCTGACCTAAATACTCTTCATCAGGCGAATGTGTTGATAAAGTGTCAACAACAGCCATATACCTCGCCATTTGCATTCTATTAGGCAGTGACATTAAAAAGTACTTCTCAGGGTCTGCCACAAAGTTAGCATATTCAGCATCATTTTTGTCGAGAATTAATCTTCGAACCAGAGGCGGACGGTTAGGGAGATAACCCCGTGAGGATACTGGCCAAAGTTTAATGCGGCATAAAGAGTAGATGCAAAGCCAAATGAAAATGCTTAGGACTTTGGATAAGTTGTCCGGAGAATCAAGTTTAGGCCACGTTGAGAAATTGAGCGCGAGGAACACCGCCGAGCAAGGAGTACGTAGATGGAGATAGGAAAGGCAAATCGTGTAACATTTAAAAAAATAACATAAAATGGTGCCTGTAAATTGGTGCCTTGTATGGGATCTTGATCCCTTACAACAATATACATTTAGTCGAGTGACAAAATATCGTTTTCAATATTACTCTTTTTATAAATGGTCTTGTATTTTTACATCATACAATTTTATCAATTAAATTATAAATTCCATATAGATCGAAATTGAAGACCATATTCAACTTATGGGCCGGGTCTTGGTCCACATCAGGCAGCCCAACAGTGCGAATTCGGCCTTATCAACCTCAACTCACTGCTCTAAATTCACAAAAACGCATCGTCCGTTTCCAACACGCGATGAGATCACAGCCGTTGGATTAAGCTTCACTAGCATCCCCATCCTCTAAAAACCCTAATTTCTGAACTCTTGTATATAATCAATGCGATGGATAAAAACAATGGACTAGAGATGAGAACGCGGGTCTCTCAATATGTGGCATGATTCTACTTTTTATAAAATATGAATTTCTGATGCTATTTACTCAAACGATTTCATCAGATTTCATTCTTTACATTTTTCTGATAATTTTTTGTTAGTGGGATTTGATGTCGCCGATGATGATAGTTTTGAAAATGGTTGACGGAGATGCGAGTTTGTTTAGCTCAGCATCGATGTTGAGAATCATGAACTAGGACGGTCTGAGGCTACACATAAATTTAGCAAATCAATTAGAGTCTCGATTTTCATAAAGGTTCTATCTTTATGTCTATTTGAAATTGTTGAGGTTATGAGGAATCGTTTTGTAGGCTTTGTGGGTGATGAGATTATGAAAAATTTATAGTTATCCCTGTCTTACATTTTAAGGGAGGTGTTAATCGCACCCCTCACAAGACAAAAAAATTTGTGGGTCCTATGCCCATTTGATAATTTTACCCCTCTTTACAATCATATTTACATGTTATACCATTTAATTTTGTATATGTTTTAAAGTTTAATTAAATGATAATTTAAATTCAATTAAATAATGATTAATATTATAAATTAATTGTACCTAATATAAGTTATTTGTATCATATTTATTTATATTATTATAAATCAAAAAAATTAAAATTAAAATACAACATGTGCCAAATTTTTTAAAAATTATTGTACTTGATTTTTAAATTTTAATTGAACTTATAATTAGGAGTGAGTGAGTAACTAGTTTTATTTTATTTAGGGCAAATAATAATTTATTTCGTTTAGTTTGGATTTAGGACGAATAATAATTGATTGGATAGCTCAACATTAAATTAGATTCAACAAAACATGCAACGGTGCTAAAAATAAATACATAAACAAGTAGACATATTTAATCAATATTTCCTCCAAATTGTGCTCCTGGAGGCCCCATGCTTGTGACTTGCTACTTATAAGTCTATCCATTATATAGACTACATTATGTACGTTTAAAATTTGAAATCCAAAAAGTTAGTGGGAAATAACAGATTTGACAATACATTACGAAACAAAAATAGACAACTCACTGCCAAGCTTCTCTGGCAAAAGCAAATTACACTATTCATAGGTAGTGGACAGAAACAGATTTGACAATACATTACGAAACAAAGATTGACAACTCACTGACTAGATTCTCTGGCAAAAGAAAATTATACTATTTATACATAGTGGACATAAACAGATTTGACAATACATTACGATAGACAACTCACTGATACATTACGACAAAATAGACAACTCACTGACAAGGTCCATAATTTATTTTTTTGAATTAACAGTAATATCTCATTAATTAATATATATTACATATATTAACTTCTAAATACATGTAAGTTAAAATTATTAACTATAATATATGTAATATATTAATACTAATTTTTAAATATTTTTAAATCATCATTTATAGAATATAATATATATTATATTAATAAAATCATTTGTATATATTAATACGAAATTTTAAATATTTTAAAATCATTTTTTAGAAATTTTAAATATTTTAAAATCATTTTTTATAATATATATAATATATATAATATATATAATATATATAATAGGTAGAAGGGTAGAATGAGAAATATACCTGGACCCCACATGGGGGTGTGGGGGTGAGGGGTGTGATTAACACCCACCCATTTTAATGGATGTTGAGAATTTCATACTTCTGACACATCGTCTCCAGCTTGTTGTTTAATGTAGGTATCATTTGTGCTCATTCTTCATTGTATTAATTTTCACCGTCCTAAACAACTTGATACTTCTGATTATAAACTTTCTGATGTAGTTAGTAGATGATTAGTTGTTTTCCGCGTAATTCATCAATATATTTGTCCATTGACATTAGTTTGCATTACTAAATTTGTATGACTCTTTGTTGCATCTTTTGGATTTTTCATTTTGAATATTTACATCCAAAATAATAATTGGACAGTATCATTTCTTTCCCAAATATTTAGGTGGAGTTGGAAAAAGTGAAGATAAGCTAGTGTGAATTAACAATGGACACCATTACAAACAAATATACAAATCATTGTGGATAGTTAAAGCGATATATAATATAATAACAGTTTAGATTTTACGAGAATTTATAAATATGATAAATAATGATACATTTTCTTAAGGAAAAAGTTCAGGTATAGAGATGGAAGTGGGTACGGGTCGGGCTGAGTCAAAACAGTGTAATTCTTGTGGGTTCGGGTTCGGTCAGACTGTGTTTTAACAGTAATGAGTGAACCCACAGGTCGGACTGGCCGGTTCCAACAGTAATAAGTGGACTCATCATAATGCAATGGGTCGAGCTGGGTTGGTGGGTTGGGTCCAACCCACGGGTTTGACTCATGAATTGGACTTATAAAATATTATTTTTAATCAATATTATAAAAGGGGGCGGTTCAGGTAAAAACTAACTTTATATATGAAAACTAAAAACCCAATTTCAAGCTGACATGTGTCCAATTTTGCCGAAATCATTGATAAAACACGGATGAGCATTATAGACATTGCAAATAATGATCAGACTTCACTTGGAATGTCAGACTTAATTTGGAATGATCCGACTTAACTTTGAATGATCAGACTTAACTTGGAATGATCCGACTTAACTTGGAATGATCAGACATAACTTGGAATGATCATACTTAACTTGGAATCTTGGAATGATCATACTTAACATGGATTCTTGGAATGATCAGATTTAACTTGGAATGATCAGTCAAAAGTATGTTCATGTTTTTCGCAGTCAACGGTCGACGAAAAGAGTATGTTCGTGTTTTTTTATCTCAAATCTTATTTTAAAGTCAGTTGACCCTGATGTTCGTGGTTTTGCTTTATATGTTCATGGTTTTGATAAATACAGTAAAACCACAATACATATGTTCATCATTATGTTCATGTTTTTTTTATTATGTCAAATCCTATATTAAAGTTTTCAAATCGGAGTTTGTAGTCGACTGATGAAAAGAAATTAAGTAGAGCAAAGATGAGACAGGAGTACGTGAGTGTGTTTCCAAATTTTAGAACTTGTAATATCTAAACGGATATTCAATCGATATTTCGGGAATTTTAAATTTAAAAAATATATTATCATTTTCTAATATACCCTTTTTGGCGTTTAAAAACGATTAAAAGATTATTTAATTTGAATTAATCTTGAATAATCTAAACCGTTGAGATTATCTCATCAACGGAAATATTAAAAGTTTTGATTTCTGACGAAAACAAGTGGTTCTGACCAGAACTCAACCCTTAATTTCTTAATTGTTAGATCGTCTATCTAATGACATTTTTTTCGTATTCTTTAATCTGAAAATCTATTTAGAATTTTTATAAGGGCATATTCGTTTTTATTTCTTAAATTTAATCTCAAGAAACCCTAGCAATTTGCACAATTCGTGAATAGCGTCGCCTGGCAACTGTTGACTCAGCCAAGTCATCCCCTCCAAGATCTGAACGATGTTTCCTCATAACAAGCTGATCACCTCATCATCATTGTCCTCTGTATTGTCGTTAAGGCATCGCGATGCATCTAAGATGCAATTATCAAGATGCTCATGCATCAACTCCTCAATTCCTCTCTAGAAATCTTATGGAGAATCATGGCCTCATGTGGCATATATATGTCCATGAATTCAACTTTCCGGATTGAATTTCCTTCTTTCAGATTGTCCAATGAATGACTGTAGATCGGAGGAAAGAACGGAGGAATTGGAGATCGGAGATGTTGGATTTAAGAGGAGTCGGTTAGAAGTTGTTTTGAAAAGCATCGGAAGGCACTCGTGACAACTATACTAATAATAAATATGCTAAGATAATGCAATGCATTAGTGACAATTATGGTATGAATTAGTGAAAATATACTATTAATTATGCAACGCGTAATTAGTGACAAATATGCTATGAATTCTGGCTTTAGTAATTAAGAATTCTATCATGAATCCTAAACGAATGTTGTTTAGTAAAAGCTACGAATTTTGATATAGTAACTACGAATTTTATTTGGTCATCACGAATTCATTAACAATTACGAATTTTACTATTAGACTACGAATTTTAATTTCTGAATTACGAATTTTACTCATTTATAGGCACAATATTTTGATGTGTTTCTTAGTCACTGTTTGCTACGAATTTTAGTTTTCAAATTATGAAATAGCTCATTAAAAGTCACAAATTTATGTGGATTGCCTTGTCACTGGTCATCACGAAGTCATTAACATTTACAAATTATATTAATTAGACTACAAATTTTGGTCTTCGAATTACGAATTTTATTTGGTCATGACGAAATTGTTGATAGTTACAAATTTTGCTATTTAACAGTACGAATTTTAGTATTGAATTGAATAAGAGGGTGAATGAATTAATTTCTAGAGTTTCATGAAAGCATCTTCGTGATTTCAAACGCAGACAAGCGACCTGTTTATTTAAGAGTGTTTCGGCTTGGGGAAGTCACTCATTGGTTGAGGAAATGAGATAAGAAATTTTGATTTCGTATTGCGATGAATCGGGGCCGAAGATGGCGGTGATTTGATCTTATTCAATCGGATATGGATCGGTCGCATTGGAGCAGACCAAGTCTGGTGAATTGGAGAACCAGGGTTTTTCAGAATTTGATCAATTTAATTAATGTGTCCTTGCTCGTATCTATTCGTTATAAGTTAAATAAATTTTGAATTTAAGCGTGTTTAATATTGGTAGTTGATGAACCAAGATGAACGAATGAGATAAGTTACCATTTCTCATCGAAATTAGACTTCTCACACGATCAGCTCACTAAATATTCATGCTTTTGGACTGTCAGGTGGACGTTTACATCTTTCCCCTTCATAATAACGTTTGTCCATTTCCTCCATTAAATAAAAACTACAGAAAAGAAAAGAACAACATGCCTTTTCATTTGGTAGGAGGCATGAAGATATAAATAGGCTAATCTGTGTATGTATATAAAGAGTCGAGTTTTGGCTACATTGTCACTCTACCATTTTGAATACATTGAAGATTGGAACTGATATAGGAGCGGTCGAGAGTCACATGAACGAATGTCGTTCTAACTTCAAGTCGGTGAGTGAAGAGTTTTGAGAATGAAAACCATTTTCATATATTTTCTATTCTATTTTTTTTGACAACTCCACCTAACCCTACAAGCCTATTTAAATATCACCGAGTATGTGCACAAGACTCCCACAAGTTCAAATATGAACACTAGTTAACCTTGACTAACTATAGACAAGGCCCAACATTTTATATTTACAATAAACAGCCCAAGACCCCCCCTCAAGTTGGAGCATGAAGAAAGTTTGAGATGCCCAACTTGCCGAGAAGGTAATGCCGGAGCGCCGCGGGCAAGGGCTTTGTCAAAAGGTCAGCAGGCTAATGGGAGCTTGATATATGCACTGGATTAATGAATCCCGAGTAGACTTTGTGACATATGAAGTGACAATCGATTTCTATATGTTTCGTTCATTCATGAAATACGGGATTTCGAGCTAATTGCAAGGCAGCAGTGTTGTCACAATAGATGTCAACTGGTCGAGGTAGAATACATCCCAAATCATTCAGTAGGCCAGTGAGCCAAATGAGTTCTGCACAAACAGCAGCCATAGCGCGATACTCAGACTCAGCCGAGGAGCGTGCAACCAAAGTGTGTTTCTTAGTTTTCTAAGAGATTAAGGAGGAACCAAGCATGACACAATATCCACAAATAGATCTGCGTGTAAGAGGGCAAGCAGCCCAATCTGCGTCGCAATAAGCAGTCAAAGAGAGGGTAGTTGTTGTGGAAAAGAAGATGCCCTGAGCTGGCGCACCTTTGATGTATCGCAGAACTTTATGGGCCGCATGAAGATGATCTATTGTGGGTTGTTCCATAAATTGACTGAGAATATGAACCGGGTAAGCAATGTTCGGTCGAGTTATAGCAAGATATAATAGTCGACCGACAAGACACCGATAAGGAAGAGGGTCCTCCAATATAGTTGACAAGGATAAACCAAGCCCATGTTTAATCTCCATAGGAATGGTACTTGGTTTGCAATCTGTGAGTCCATTATCAGCAAGGATCTCTAATGCATATTTGCGCTGATGGAGAAAAGTACCAGTTGATGACCTAGTGATCTCAAAGCCTAAAAAAAATTAAGCCGCCAAGATCTTTTATCAGAAATTTATCATGGATAAAGGCTTTGACTGATGTTATCAGATCAACAGAAGTTCCGGTGAGTAGAATATCGTCTACATAGACGGGCAGTATTAAAAATTCATCACCATGTTGCAATGTGAATAAAGAGGTGTCATGTAGACTCGGCTGAAATCCAAATTGAATTAAGGCCTCGCTGAACTTAGCAAACCATTGGCGTGGTGCTTGCTTAAGACCACACAAGCTCTTAAGAAGACGACAGACTTTGCCTTGTCTTTTTTCAGTGGTATAAAATCCCAGCGGAAATTTTATATACACCTCCTCATCGAGTGTCCCATAGAGGAAAGCGTTGTCTACGTCTAAATGATTGACGGAGCCCACTGCACTGTCGTTAAGGTGCAATGTTCTCTGTACAAATAAATTTATATTTTTTCGCTACTCGCGACTACACTACTGGGTAGTAAGTGGTAAGTAGGGGTCGAACCCAAGGGAATTAGAGGGATAACTGTTCTTTAGGGGATCGTATGGTGAGTGATTTTAGTTCGATTGCGGACTTACTGCTAATTACTAAGTTACTGTTTTTGGTTTTTTTGGTTTTTTATGCGGAAAAGTAAATACAGAAAATAAATACAGAAATTAAAATACTAAAAGTAAAAGAGTTAAGGGAAGAAGACTTACAGTGGGTGATGCGTGATTGCGATTCCTCCGGTAGATGAGCGGTTGATGGTTGTAGTTGATCGAGCAGTTTCTAAAAGTAAATACAGGGGGGTTTTTTGTAATTCAAGGAAAAGTATTCGGTTTCAGGTACCTTGTATTATAACATGTTTATTAATAACCGTTAGTAACCTTTCTAAGTATTCAAAGATGAATCGAGGCCCTTTCGCAGCGCAAGACTTGCAACATCGTTTAAAGCAACACTTATTCTACTTCAGACTAATTCCTCCTTTCGAAGTATCTTAGCCTTTTGTGCATCCACCTGATCTCTCAGTTACGATCGACCAAGTGGTGTTTTAGATAAGTCGAACTCCTCGATAAGTTTTGCTTGTTACAGCTTCCACTTACCGAGTATGATCACGAATTCCCACGGAAGAGCTTTGCTTGTGTTACAGCTTCCACTCAACCTTGGAAACTCTGACTATATATGGCACATAGAACAAGTTTTGAATACAAAGAAATGAAACTAAAAGAAATTAAAACATTATATAATACAAGAAAATACCTTCGACCGAATGAGGAGTTTAGCTACGAATATCCATGGAAAAGGACATCATAACTAAATACTCGGGGGTTTTTGAAAACAGTAAGAGGGAAAGGGGTGGAATACTCAAGAACCAACAGGAGTATTCTCTAAAGTATAATACTCAAGAACAAACAGGAGTATTATTTCCAATCAGTATAATACTCAAGAACAAACAGGAGTATTATTTCCAAAACCAAACTTACAAGTAACCAAACTTTAGAGAGAGAAGTGTTTTTACTAATTTGTGGATGGATTGAAATGAGGAGGAGAAGCCTCCTTTTATAGCCACAAGGGGAGGAGATGGGTGGTGGAGATGGGTGGCATGTGTTTTTCATCCAAGGGAGGAGAAGGGAGGAGGAAGGAGGAGGTGACACATGGGGGGGGGGGGGTGTGAAAAGCCGCCGGTTGCCTTGGGTGGAGGAGCCGCCGGTGGCCGGTCAACATGGGGAGGAGAAGGGTGGCTTTGGCCACCTCCAAGCAAGGTGGCCGGTCACCTTGGTCCATGGGTGTGTTTTGACAGTTTTGTGCAGTCTTTTCACAAAACTATCAGTCCAATTTCGCTCCGTCTAACTTTGATTGTTCCTCGGTTGGATTTGATTTGAGTAATTCCTACGTCAGGATCTTGAGATTTCTTCGTTCAGCGTCTGATCTTGACCTTGGATTGACTCTTAATATCTTTTCAGCGTAAAATCCTCTCCTTAGCGTGTTTTCTCTCCAAGTGCCAAAATACCCTGTAGAAATAAATCGGGACTAACAAGCAAAAGTTAGATAGACAAACAGTCTAATTTGGTGGGTTTTACTGTGTTTTTGATTCGTATAATTTTGGTCCATCAGATCACCCCACACTTTTAATTGTTCGTCCCGAACAATGCTATTAAAGGGTGGCACACTAAGTAAGTTTGTTGAAATATGAAAATTAGACTGTGGTACTAGATTTATCCTAATTCATGCATTACTTACTTATTACCAAATTGAACTGTGTAAATAAATAGAAGAAACTTGATACTTGTACCTCCGTGCCGAGATGCAAATTATTCCGGATGTTTCGGGAGATAGCCCTTTTCAGGTTCCTAGACTGCAGCCTTGGGACCGTCTCGCACTATATGGTTTCCTTGTAGCTTTCTCTAGCACGTGATTCGGTTCGGGTTTCAATGGTTTTAGTACTTTGATTTTCTTTTGGCGAGGGACAGCTTTTGTAGTGAATCGGCCTTTGGCCTTTGATTTGACTCTTTGAGTACTTCACTTTTTGTTCGGTTAAAACCTTCACAATTTTGGGCCTTTGGCCTCTTGATTTGCTTCTTCGAGCTTTTTGCCTTTTTGTGGCTTGCTAGTCCATTTTCTCAAGCCTTTTTTGGGAGGTCCAATCATCGCCCGCAAGCCTATGGAAATACCTCCCCGCTCCTCTCATCCTTGTCGTTTCGCGCGGGTCAAGATGAGGGTCGCTCATCTATTTTCTCGGCTACTTTGACTAGAGAGAGGACGGTCTGATTCCCGTCCTCGCCTTTTTTTTCTTTTTGCATAAACACTGCATGGCGGAGATGACTTCAATCTTCACTGAAACCCGAAGTGCAGCCTCCACTGACTTCGAAAACCATATAGTTTGATTTGATCCTTCGATTGCTTGCCAAGCCTTTCTAGGGCATTTCTATCAACTCCACATCCCTAGTTTATCTCAGCACAAAGGGACAGATGAGAAGTTACGTTCTAAGTTTTTAGACATTTGAATTTTCACAAGGTAAATGCATGAATTTTAGATCTATCTTTTTCACATTCTTAAGTTCATATTTTCAAAAAGATAATATTAAAAAAGAAAAAAAACATGTTATGTACACAGGTGGTTCTCACCCCACACTTTTGAACGAAGGCGTGCCTTTCAGCAAGACTTAGTTCAAAAGCCATGCAAGCAGATATTATACGAGAAGGAAATGCTATTAAGGAAAAGGGAAGGATAGAACTCCCTTTAAAGTGTCGAGTGAACGACATGGCATGAGGCTAGATAATCGAGGGAGTTCGGATGGGGCCTTGAACTCTTGGCGTAGGCCTGGGTGGCTTAATGTTGCACCCAAGTCCGATTCCTGAATAGTCAAATCTTCTATGCACCAAGTGGGTGAGAGCGACTTATTGAAAAAGTAAAATACAGAAAATAAAAGACAGAAAATTAAAGTGCGGAAAGTAAGATAGTGTCGGGTTACCTCCCGACCAGTGCACTTGTTTAACGTCGTTGGCTCGACAGTACCTCATTCCTGGATCACTGGTTGGGATCCCATGGGTGGCTTAGGTCGAATTTTGCCACTGTTCCTGTGTTGCTTCTTGCCTTGCCTTTACCCAATTTCTTGTGAGCAGATGTGCTTGGACCCCGTTCCCGTTGTTCTGGTGATGTCTCCTTCCAAAGTCTTTGAGAAGGTGAGGGACCTTTGACCACTAGCCTCTTGAACTGGGTTTTCTGGTGTTCAGGGCTACCTTTTCCAGTCATGGCGAAAACATGCTCCATTGAGGAGTCGTTCTGCTCAGGCCCTTTTCCCATCCTTCTTTCAGCCTCTTCATTGATCACATAGTTTTCAGCGATTTGCCTATTGATCGAGGGGAAAAGTCGGGAAGCTTGCATCTTAAGGCTCGGTTCTACCTCGTCGTGTCCGTTTGTGAGGAACTGGTCATAGATGGTTTCGGCTGCTTGGGTGATGATAGCTGGGTATGGCTTTGGCAGCATGTCGGTGGTATTCTGGACTTCTTCCATTGCTGATACTTCCTCGTTGCTCCCGACACTTTCTATAGCCCAGTCTTCTGATGGCTTGGGAGTTTCTTCTGATGGCTCGGGAGTTTCTTCTCTTTCTGTCTCTGGACCAGCCTCTTCTATCTGCATGCCTCCATCAGCTTAGGGAATTCGTTTTGTGGCTGCGGCCAGGTTATCTATGAGGTTCCACATGTCTGCCAGGGAGAAGTTCCTGGCTGATCTCCTCATTGCTTCGTTAATCCTTGTCAGATCATCGGCCTTCATCCCACGAAGAAATTTTTGGAGAAGAACCTTCTTTGTGAATCCATGGTGCGGGCAGCTTGAGACGATGGTGTCGTATCTCGTGTAGTATTCGTCCAAGGTCTCATCCCGGGATTGTTGAAGGCTTATGATCTTTTCTCGGGTTTGTTGTCGTAAGGATGGAGGGGAGAATTCTCTCAGGAATGGAATGCTAATGTCCAAAAAACGTTCTGCATTCCAAGCGGTTGACGTGTAGTACCAGATCGTCGCAAAATCCGTTAGAGAGAATTTGAAGCATTTAAGCTTAAATTCTTCTAACATTTCATTTGCAGGTTTTATGAGGTGGCAAACGTGGTGAAAGTTTCGGCAGTGTTGTACTGGGTCTTCTCCATCTGTACCTCCGAACAGGGGAAGGTATCTTGTTGTCCACGCATATGAAGGGGGTTGCGTAATGAGGACATGAGAGGGAAAGAACAACTAATCCGATGGCTAATTCCCCGGCAACAGCGCCAATTTGACGGAGCCCACTGCACTGTCGTTAAGGTGCAATGTTCTCTGTACAAATAAATTTATATTTTTCCGCTACTCGCGACTAAACTACTAGGTAGTAAGTGGTAAGTAGGGGTCGAACCCAAGGGAATTAGAGGGATAACTGTTCTTTAGGGGATCGTATGGTGAGTGATTTTAGGTCGATTGTGGACTTACTGCTAATTACTAAGTTACTGTTTTTGGTTTTTTTGGTTTTTTATGCGGAAAAGTAAATACAGAAAATAAATACAGAAATTAAAATACTAAAAGTAAAAGAGTTAAGGGAAGAAGACTTACAGTGGGTGATGCGTGATTGCGATTCCTCCGGTAGATGAGCGGTTGATGGTTGTAGTTGATCGAGCAGTTTATAAAAGTAAATACAGGGGGGTTTTTTGTAATTCAAGGAAAAGTATTCGGTTTCAGGTACCTTGTATTATAACATGTTTATTAATAACCGTTAGTAACCTTTCTAAGTATTCAAAGATGAATCGAGGCCCTTTCGCAGCGCAAGACTTGCAACATCGTTTAAAGCAACACTTATTCTACTTCAGACTAATTCCTCCTTTCGAAGTATCTTAGCCTTTTGTGCATCCACCTGATCTCTCAGTTACGATCGACCAAGTGGTGTTTTAGATAAGTCGAACTCCTCGATAAGTTTTGCTTGTTACAGCTTCCACTTACCGAGTATGATCACGAATTCCCACGGAAGAGCTTTGCTTGTTACAGCTTCCACTCAACCTTGGAAACTCTGACTATATATGGCACATAGAACAAGTTTTGAATACAAAGAAATGAAACTAAAAGAAATTAAAACATTATATAATACAAGAAAATACCTTCGACCGAATGAGGAGTT
Source organism: Rhodiola kirilowii (assembly GCA_033675215.1). NCBI lineage: Eukaryota > Viridiplantae > Streptophyta > Magnoliopsida > Saxifragales > Crassulaceae > Rhodiola > Rhodiola kirilowii. Next base: position 24,132,471 of record CM066199.1, read on the forward strand.
TAGCTACGAATATCCATGGAAAAGGACATCATAACTAAATACTTGGGGGTTTTTGAAAACAGTAAGAGGGAAAGGGGTGGAATACTTAAGAACCAACAGGAGTATTCCCAATTTCCTACTGAATACTCAAGAACCAACAGTAGTATTCTCTAAAGTATAATACTCAAGAACAAACAGGAGTATTATTTCCAATCAGTATAATACTCAAGAACAAACAGGAGTATTATTTCCAAAACCAAACTTACAAGTAACCAAACTTTAGAGAGAGAAGTGTTTTTACAAATTTGTGGATGGATTGAAATGAGGAGGAGAAGCCTCCTTTTATAGCCACAAGGGGAGGAGATGGGTGGTGGAGATGGGTGGCATGTGTTTTTCATCCAAGGGAGGAGAAGAGAGGAGGAAGGAGGAGGTGACACATGGGGGGTGTGAAAAGCCACCGGTTGCCTTGGGTGGAGGAGCCGCCGGTGGCCGGTCAACATGGGGAGGAGAAGGGTGGCTTTGGCCACCTCCAAGCAAGGTGGCCGGCCACCTTGGTCCATGGGTGTGTTTTGACAGTTTTGTGCAGTCTTTTCACAAAACTATCAGTCCAATTTCGCTCCGTCTGACTTTGATTGTTCCTCGGTTGGATTTGATTTGAGTAATTCCTACGTCAGGATCTTGAGATTTCTTCGTTCAGCGTCTGATCTTGACCTTGGATTGACTCTTAATATCTTTTCAGCGTAAAATCCTCTCCTTAGCGTGTTTTCTCTCTAAGTGCCAAAATACCCTGTAGAAATAAATCGGGACTAACAAGCAAAAGTTAGATAGACAAACAGTCTAATTTGATGGGTTTTACTGTGTTTTTGATTCGTATAATTTTGGTCCATCAATGATATAAAGGCCAACCACATATGACAACAAGGGCAAGAGAACATTGAATTGTAGTCATCTTTGCAACGGGGGCGAAAGTTTCGTGATAGTCGAGTCCATCAACTTGGGTGAAGCCTTTCGCGACAACTCTCGCCTTATAGCTTTCAATTGTACCATCGGAATGAAGTTTAACTCTGTAGATCCATTTGATGTTCAGTGTGTTCCCAGGTATGATTTTGTTCTAGTGCACTTATTTTGCATTCCATTGCTTCACGCCATTTAGGATGGTCTTTAGTATGTGTGTAGCAGCTAGGCTCCTTATGTTGGGCTAGAAAGCTAGTATGACTTGGTGAGCATTTGTTATATGACAGAACCTTAAACAATGAATGAGGAGAGGTTCTTGTCACTTGTGTACATACAAAGTCCTTATGCCACCCATGTGGTTTGTGAATTCGAGCAGACTCGCGCAAAATTGGCTCATCACACTGATTTGATATGGTAGGGACAGATGCTTGAGGTGAATTTGATGGCACACATGTTAAATGAGAGACAACGGGCTCTTCTGCATAATTATTTTCAGCAGAGAAACTATCAATGTTATTAAAGGCTGGTAAAGGCAGAGAATGAACCACTTGAGAAGTGGATTCAGAGTGTATCCTTGTTTGGTAAGGATATATATCTTCATGAAAATGAACATCTCTAATGACAAAAACTTTATTGTTGTGTAAGCATAATAATTTGTAGCCCTTTGTGTAGGTGAATATCCCAGAAAAACGCAAGCAGAAGACCGGGGATCCATTTTATCTCTGGCGTGCTTTAATTTACTAGCATAAACAATACACCCAAAAGTCCGCAAATTTTCCAAGTTTGGCGGAATACCAAACAACATTTCATATGGAGTTTTATAGTTGAGTACTCGAGTAGGAATCCTGTTTATAATAAATGTAGCTGTTAATACACAGTCAACCCAAAATAGCTTTGGTAGATGCGCTTGTATTCGAAGAGCCCGAGCCACTTCTAACAAATGACGATGTTTCCTTTCAACTTTACCATTTTGTTGCGGGGTATAAACACAAGTGCTTTTGTGAATACAACCTTTACTTATGAAAAAATCTTGCAATTTTCCATTGAAAAACTCAGTTCCATTATCTGAGTGGAAACCTTTGATATTTTTGTCAAATTGAGTGTGCACCATAAGAAAAAATTGCTTGAGAATGTTAGTAACTTGTAGCTTAGTCTGCATTAGATAAACCCAAGTAAACCGAGAGTGATCATCAACTAATGTCAAGAAATATCTTGCGCCTGTCATTGTTGCTATATGAAAGGTTCCCCACACGTCCCCGTGAACAAGATCAAAACAATTAGACGATTTGTGTTGACTTAAAGAAAAAGACAGTCTAGTTTGCTTGGCAGCATGACATACATCACAATGAAAACTGTCCTTGCTCATACAACTAGTTGGTACTATTTTGTTCACTTGATCTATAGGTAGGTGACCAAGTCTCCTATGCCAAACTTCAGCAGTAACTTGTCGATTTAAGATTGCACAGACTTTGCTTTATTTGTTGTAGACCCATTAAAAGTGTATAAGCTTCCATCAAGTTCACCAATCTTCAGGATATTCTTGTCAGCCAGCCCCTGAAAAAGACAATGAGTGCCAAAAAAAATAACGGAGTAAGATGTTCTAGCCACAAGTTTGCTAACTGAGATCAGGTTAAACTGAAAAAGCTGGCGCTATTAGAACATCTGATAATATAAGGCCTTCCAACAGTTCACAATAACCAGCACTTGTGACCATTGTTGTATGACCGTTTGGTAGAGTGATGAAACAAGGTTTAGGCAAGGTATAAACATCAGACAAAAGAGACTGATCACAAACAAAATGGTCTGTAGCTCCGCTGTCAACAATCCACATCTGGGATTTAGTGAAATGAGTATTTTTACGACAAATACCTGCCATTTGGACGTCACTATTATCATCAATGTTATCTCCGCCTTTTGATCATGACCAAAAGCTTGTTTACCTGTGCCTCGGTAAACTGCATAACACTTGCACGGGGCTCAGAATTGAATCCTTGAATTGTTTTGCTACCATTTTCATTCATAGCTACATTAGCAGCTCCTCTGTTTTGCTAATTTAAATTGTTGAAGTTTTGTCTAGCAGGTCCTTTATACAGTTTGTGTCCAACTGGATATCCGATAATTTTGTAACAACTTTCCATGTCGTGGCCACTCATCTTGCAATGAGTACAAAATAATCTCTACTTATTTCCTCCCGAGACATTTCTTCCCTGCTGCATAGGCTGCGCAGATTGTATAGAATGTTGCACAAGATTGTTTTTATTTCTATAGTTGTTTTGCGTAGCAAACATGGCTGAAGCTTCCATAACAGACAACTTCGTCAGATTATACTCTGCCTCATGAGATGTAACCATATCATAAATTTTGTCAATGTTTGGTAACTCATCCAACGACAATATATGAGTTCGAACTTGAGAATACATGTCATTCAGGCCAAACAAAAATTGCATAACTCTATCCTCTAACCTTTCTTTAGCATTTTCTCTACAAACAAGGCAATTCCAGCAACATAACAATGCCTTCTCCCTCGCATAGCATCTAAATCTTCCCAAAAATTTGTTAATTTTTCAAAATAAGATGCAACATCCATATCACCTTGCATTAAACTCCAAATATCCTTTTTCAAAGAAATTTTTTGAGATGATTAGATCCAGAGTACCTCATGCCAACCAACCGCAACATCCTCAGCATGAAGGATTTGACTAACTATCTGCTTCGACACCGAACTTATAAGCCAGGACATGACTACATCGTTCGATCGCTGCCATCTCGCAAGCATAGGTGAATCATCAACTGGATGTGGATATCGCGTAAGTATAAAACCGATCTTCAACTGAGCGGATAAGGCGATTTCCATCGCCATCTTCCAGGAAACAAAGTTGCGCCTACCGATTAATACTTCACTGACTAAGGATGATCCCGTGACTTTGTTGTGACTCACATAGAACAGATCATCTGTAGGATTATAGTGACCAGCAGATTCAAAGCTCGAAACAGTCGCCGAAACGGTCACCGAGCCAACTCCAGACATCCTTGAAAAATTGAAGTCGCGCAGCCTCACAATAGATCAGAAACGCCTCCTGAGCTCTGATACCATGAAGACATCAAAGATCGGAACTGAAATAGGAGCGATCGAGAGTCACCTGAACAAATGTCGTTCTAACTTCAAGTCGGTGAGCGAAGAGTTTTGAGAATGAAAATCATTTTCATATATTTTCTATTCTGTTTTTTACAACTCCAGCTAACCCTACAAGCCTATTTAAATATCACCGAGTATGTGCACAAGACTTCCACAAGTTCAAATATGAACACTAGTTAACCCTGACTAACTATAGACGAGGCCCAACATTTTAAATGTACAATAAACAGCCCAAGATGCACTTTTATGATAGGGTCTAGAGACCAAGCCCATGTTTCAGCGACGCTGCCTCAGAACCCCTATCAGGCATGGAGGTCATACACCCCAACCCATCAGGGATGTTATCTAGAAACCAAGCCCATTCATGGGGGCGCTGCCCTTTAGGCCAAGCCCATGGAAATGGATCGCTGTCTCGGAACTAACACGTGCAGAATATTGACAGTGAGACTCAAACACGAGATGTTCACCCCCTTTATCAAGAATTTGATAGATCTTTTACAACTAGGGAAAAGTACAAATTGGGTACCTGAACTATCACCTAATTCCAATGTGTGAGCCAAACTATAAAAAGTTCCAAAGAGGGTGCGAACTATGAATAGTTTTTCCAAAGAAGGGGCACAGTCAAACATAGTCAAATATTTTAATAACGCCATTTAACTTCGTCAAAGCGCCGTTAACTCCGTCCAAATGAGACGTTAACTCCGTTATTCTTCTTTATTAATTTATATAAATTTATATTTTGATTTAAAAAATGAGAGTAGGAAAATTTAATTTCTGTTACACTTTTCTTTTAATTTATATAAATAAACCTGATATTTATATTTTTTCTAGACTCTGAATTACATTAATACGCCAAAATTATCAACCATCTAGGGTTTTCTTCTCCAAAAGCTGCCGCCTCAAAAAATTACACGTTCTCTGGAGGATCCACACCTGACGAAATAGGCTCAAAAAATCGCATTGCTCAAAAGATCCACACCTGCTCCAAATTACACCTTCTCTCCAAATACACCTGCTCAAAAGATCCACACCTGCTCCAAATCACATTGCTTCTCATCTGTCCACTCCCAACTATTACGCTAAAACTCTCAATGCCTTTTCTCGATAGTCTTCGGTGAGTAACCAAATACTTTGCGGCATCTCAATTCTCAGTGTTAGGGTTTTGTTGGAATGCTTGATTTCAGTTTGTTGATGCGCTCAAAATGGTTAATTTTAGTTTGATTTTACAGCTTATATTACCCTTGCAGGCTTTGTCTATTTGAATTGTAGAATGGAAGGGTTCGTGAAATTTAAATTAAGCTATGTTGGCAAATTTGTTGAAAATCCTGATGCTCAATATGTGGGAGGGAGTACGGAGATACTCACAGTTGATCGTGACAGAATATCCCTATTGGATTTTCAAGACTTTGTAGAGCAAGATGGGTACAAAGATATTGCTGCCTTTTATTATAAATTTCCGAAGACAAATTTAGCTTTACGGCAAAAGTTTGAAATTGACATTAACGTAATGGACATGTTGGACTTGTTGAAAGATGGAGAGCTGGTAGACATTTACATGGAACATGCAGGGGAATTCAATGAAGAGACTAATGTCATTGATTTTCAAAGTGATGAAGATGGTGTTGATGAAGCAAAAATTGGAGATATCCATGCTGAAAATATTGTTGACATGGACGCTTGTGATGCATTTACAGAAGAAATGCCAGAATGTACTTTTGAAAATGTGGAGTCCATGAATGATGCTGATGAACAGTCAGATTCTTCAGACATGGATGATATGTTTTGTGAGCCAGAGGAGGATGATAATATTGAACAGATTAGGGTGAATGTTACTCAATCTTTGAACCGAGTTTTCTCAATTGAAAATGATGCCGATAATCCGGATGAGCTGCTTAATGATAAGGATTATGTGCCTGCAGAAGAGCTTATATCTGATAGTGAATTAAGTGGAAAAGAGGATGGAAAAAAACATTACAGGTGGTTTAATGAAAAAATAGATTTTCAAAAAGACATTGAGTTGTCTGTAGGAATGAAATTCTGGGATGCAAATGTTTTCCGAAGTGCTTTGAGAGAGCTTGCAGTTAAAAAAAAGTTTGACTTCAATTATATCAACAATAAAAGTCGGAGGATTAGTGCACAGTGCAGAAATCAGAAGTGCCCATGGCGAATTGCAGCATCAAGACATGTTGATACAGATGGTGCTTTTTGTTTTCAAATCAATTCATTGTATCCACATGAAAAATGTGCACTAGATTTCAAAAATACGAAGTTGACTGCCACATACTTGGCTACACACTATTTGGAGGCATTTAGGGACAATCCGAAATGGGAAACAGACGCATTTCAGACACATGTGAAGCGTGAGTTCGAGGTAGATGTCAGCCTGAAGAAATGTTGGAGAGCAAAGGTTCAGGCGCAAAAAATCATTGACGGGTCTATCGGTGAGCAATACAAGCTGCTAAATGACTATTGTGCGGCCCTAAAGAAGTGGAATCCGGGCACTTTAGTGTACCTGGCAATAGAAAGTGGTCATTTTCAGCGCATATACATATGTTTGGATGCATGCAAGAGAGGTTTTTTGGCTGGATGTAGATCTATAATAAGCCTAGATGCATGTCACTTGAAAGGAGCCTATAATGGACAGATTCATGCGGCTGTTGGGAGAGATGAGAATGACAATATGTTCCCAATTTCATATGCAATATGTGAATCTGAATCAAAGGATACATGGCTTTGATTCCTTCAGAATCTTCTAGTAGACATTGGAAACTCAAGAAATGATGGATGGTGTTTTATTTCGGATCAACAAAAGGTAGATTCAAAATAGAATTTCTTTTAGTTGTATATGTTAATTATTTGGATGTGTTTTACACTACTATTGTTTGCTGTTTTTCAGGGCCTACATGAAGTTCTAAAAGAGTTATACCCTAATTCAGAGCATCGATTTTGTGTGAGGCATTTATATGCTAACTTTCGTAAAATATTTAAAGGGAAACACTTGAAAGATGCCATGTGGGCTTGTGCAAGAGCGACTACTTCAGCAAAATTTCGGACGACAATGGAATATGTGAAGGCACTGGACAAAGAAGCATATTGACAGGCGTCGTTTATACCTGCAAATTTGAATTTATATTTTCCTCACTCTGAACTGTGGGTTAGTACAGTGGCAAGCAAGGGTCGAACCCAAGGAAGCTAGATGGTTACTACTTTGTTCTGTAAGAAAGAGAGAGACGATTGGTTGTGAGTAAACGAATTAGGAAACAAGAGAAAATAGGAAATAAACGAGAGTGTATCAATGATGAGAAATATTCAGGCTAGGGTTTCTTAATTGTGACTAGTTTTATCATCGGCTTCTAAATATCATGTTTCTAATTCCTAAGTGTGGTTACTTCCATTCCAAGTTATAACCTAAAATAGGGCTTTCCGGACACCTATACCACAATCTACTTCCTTTCCGGGTTGTAGAATTCTAAACCTAGCAATTTAATACTCCATTCCAAGATATATTAAATTAATGCACTATTTGTTTTCAACAGTCTAGTATCAACAAATAGTAAATAAGGGATTTGTATTGTTCGACTAAGTCTAACCTTTCCGAGTATCAACTTAGTTTCACAATATAAATCGAGATAATAAGCACAAGGTCTAGTGGAATAAAGAAACAAGCATTACGATTCAAGTCTCAAAAACATACGTCACAATATTCGAAACCCTAACCCGAATAATGGGTTTAGTTACACATAGTCATGAATAACACAATGCAAGTAATAAAAGAAACAAGTAACTTCACTAAGAACCGAGGAGGAGAGAACCGAGGAGGAGAGAACCGGGCTGAGCAGCCGTGAGTGGCGGAGGAATGAGCGGCGCAACCGTGGAGAAGGGCTGAGCAAAGGGCGGCGTCCAAGGGTTTGGACGTGTGAAGAGAGGAGAGCTCGTGTGTTGTGAGGGATGTCTTCTAAGGCTTGTGAGCTCCTCTTTATATAGAGTTTGAGAATACCTAAAGTTCCCAAAATAAGTCAAGAGATAACTTTGGCAATATTTCCATAATTATCTTGCTTTATCTTCAAGCTATCTCTTTGCTTGGGAATTAAGCCACCTTAAACCTTCTTGAATATTCCGAAACCCTAGATGAAAGTTGCCCTATTATATCACATTGTCTTTTGGGCCGGACGACTGGGCTGAACTCGGTCAAACTCGGTCAAACTCGGACTCAACTCGGCACAACTCGGCTGGAACTCGCTGCTAGGGCTCATCGGACTAGCGACTTTGGCGATGGTTTGGACCGGCTTCGGGCAAGCTTTTGGTTGAGCTCTTGACCTGGGGAACAAGGTGGACATCCGGACTTGGTGCTAGGACCTTGAAATCACCCCCATGTGTGGACGATTTAGGCCGGGGCGGCTCTCAAAGTCAGGGTCTCGGACAGGGTGCACCCGGATCAGAAATTCTGTGGTTGCGTCCGACTTAGGTCTTTTGATCCGAAACGAAGTTCCTTGACTCCCACTGACCCCAATAGTATCTTGTGATGCATTTATGGCCTAAAATGCCATCCTTAAGCGCAATTCCTCCTAGAGCTTCCATATTACCTGAAATGCGAAACAACACTAAAAAGTAACTGTTCGCATAATAAAGTGCTGGAATTGGTGGGATTTGATGACTCGATGAGTCGTATAAATACGGTTCATCACATATGCATATTTATCAAAGTTGGATCCCGCAGTATGGAGTAGACATGGATTTACTTGCTTTGTTAAAAGCGATGCGTTGTGCAGCAACATATCTGAATGTTTTAATTCATTCATCAAAGTAGCGAGAGAACAACCGATCATTACATGTCTTGAGACTATTTGTAAGTTGTTGATGAAAAGGTTTCATGAGAAGAGAATTGGAATTGAGAAGTATTGCGGTGATATTTGCCCTCGAATTTCAAAAATTTTAGAAGACAATGAAAAAGTTTCAATGCATTGTAATGTCACTTATGGAGGTGGACATACAATGGAAGTGGAGCACACTATCCATGGATCATTTGTCGTTAATGTTCTCACAAGGTCATGTACATGTAGGATTTGGGATCTTACCGGAATTCCTTGCTGCCACGCATGTGCAACAATACGACAAATGCGGGGAAACCCAGCAGATTATGTTCATCAATCTTATCAAAAATATGAATTTATTAAAGCACATAACTATCATATTCAACCAATACCTGGACCAACAGAGTGGCCACAACAGGAGGGAGTTTGTGTATTACCTCCGTTATTTAGAAGACAAGCGGGAAGACCGAGAAGACGACGCATAAGGGAAGTTGGTGAGCCTATTAACGTGCATAAGAAGAGTAAGAGTGGTATCATAATTACTTGTGGTCGCTGCGGGAGTGTAGGTCATAATGCACGATGATGCAAAGGGGATATAGATGACCCTAGAAAAGCTGAACAAAGAAAAAAGGATGCTGCTCGGGCTGCAAAAAATAGAACTCGAAAAAAACAAGCAACAAATGGAAGTGGGGATGGTGATGGAAAACTAAAGAAAGCTAATGTATTATTTCTGAACTCCAAGACTTCATCATTTTAACATTCAATTTACCAAATCTGATGTTTTTTATTTGAAATGGCAGGTCAGAAGGAAAAAAAGAGTTGAAGAGCCGATCATGATTAGGGAAAGTCAGGTTTGACCGTTCATAAAATTTTTGTTCAATGTTGTCATAAAATGTTGGTTGAAATGGCTGGGTAGATGGAATATATAGCTGTTGCTGGGCAGTAAACCCTTTTTTGCCTTCTCATCAGTCTGTGTTGTTCCTATATAAAAAAGTCTGTGTTTCATGTTGTTCTTGTTGTGGCAGTGACTACTTTTTATGTTTGCTTGCTCAACAGACTGTCCCCCCTATTGTTATAAATAATGCAGTTTGTATGTTATCATTTTGATTCATTTATATGATATCCTTTGTGTGCTGCCATAATTTATTCATTATTCTGCTTTCTTTTCATAAAGGTGTCTACAAATGAACAGCAATCACGAGACTGGCATTCGGAATACGACATTGTTGGCAATGCAATACCTTACGAAAAGCCAATATTCAGCGGTCCCTTGCAAGTTCCATTGCGGTCAGGGCAAGCTATGTTTAGAAGAGCGACAGAAGGCTCAAGTGCAAATGATCAGCCATCTCAGTGTATTAATCACGAAAAATGAACAAAGTAGAAGTTGCATGCTTATGCCATTGTGTAACCCTTTTGAATGACTTGGTTACGTCAATGGTAACCCTTTTGACATCAGTTTGTACCCTTCTGAATGACAGGGTCACTTTGTTTTGTGTAACGACATGTTGTCTGTTATTGTAAGGATGTCTGCATATTGTAAGGATGTAGTTTGTGAATTCAGGCTTTAGTTTGTGTATTTTCTGTTATTGGAAGGATCTATGCATATTTGGGGTGAAATACATTAGGATGTATGTTGGAAATTAGGCTGAAATGTTGCCATGTATTTTGTCTGAAATGCTGCCATGTGATAAAGATGTGTAACAAGAATTAAATTGTGCTACTCATTTTTTAAAATCAATTATAAATTTATGATTAAAAAATCAAATAAAAATTTATAGTTATTTATATAAATTAAAAGAAAAGTGTAACAGAAATTAAATTTTCCTACTCTCATTTTTTTTAAATCAAAATATAAATTTATATTTATTTATATAAATTAATAAAGAAGAATAACGGAGTTAACGGCTCATTTGGACAAAGTTAACGGCTCTTTGAAGGAGTTAAACGGCGTTATTAAAATATTTGACTGTGTTTGACTGTGCCCCTTCTTTGGAAAAATTAGTCATAGTTCGTACCCTCTTTAGAACTTTTTATAGTTCGGCCCACACATTGGAATAAGACGATAGTTCAAGTACCCAATTTGTACTTTTTCCTTACAACTATTGAGCTGTGTCTAGGGCTGCAAGCGAGTCGATGTACTCGTGAGTAGCTCGCGAGCATACTCGGTCAAACCTCGACTCGATTATAAACGAGTCAAGTACGAACATGATATTTAGGCTCGTTTATTAAACGAGTCAAGCTTGAACAAAGTGATACTCGACTCGTTATGACTTGTGAACAACTTGTTTACGAACTCGGCCAGAACTCGATTTATAACTCGATTAGAACTTGATTTATAACTCGATTAGAACTCGATTCCATGCTCAATTAAAAGTTAAACTGATTTGTATTGATATACTTATTTATTTAAATTTCCTTGCACCAATATAATCTGCACAAATGGAGTAGTTTGTCCGATTCACATTGTAGTAAATGAGCTTTTTATCCCACATCGCTTGAATAAAGTCGTAAAGTCAATTGATTCAAAATAAAAGAATGACATGGTTCCCCACTCATCATAGGCGCTCAACTTTCGAATTCGAGTTTGCCTAGTATGACTTGACGAGTCGAGTATTACTCGAGTTCGAGCAAGCTAAGTGTGATTCGATGAGTTCGAGTAATACTCGAGCCGAGTTCGAGTTCTCAAAAATTTTGGCGAGTCGAGTTCGAGCATCAAATCTTAAGACTCGACGAATTTGAGTCGAGTTCGAGTATACTAAAATTTTAAACAAGTCGAGTTCGAATTACTCAATACTCGACTCGACTCGTTTGCAGCCCTAGCTGTGTCCCTGTGTCCCCTGAAACATGGGCTTGGTATCTGTACCATATCATATCCCCAACTTTTTTTTGTGTGAAACCCTCAAAAACATTTAAATAATAATAATCGACCAACCGAAGTCGCTATCTCCACAGGTGGGACGATCGCAGGTATGTACTGCGTTTGATCACTGTAGTCTTCTAAACAGGAATTCGAATTTTGTTTTTCTACTATCTCCACCGATGTGGCGATCGCAGTTGTAGTTTGTTGCTGTCGTTGGCGAGATTGTGATTGTTGTGGTTGTCATCTGCAGTTATGGCGTTTGAGAAGAAAGAGTACGAGTTTCTGACCGAGATCGGTCTCAGCTCCCGGAACTTAGGTGGATTTGTTGACGGTAAATGGAAAGCCTCCGGTTGACTCTTCTCATCAGTCAATCCTGCAACCAATCGGGTAGCCGCTTCCGCTCTCTTTCTCTCCCGGCCAACACTCGATTTACTCAAATTATTAGTGTGGCTCTGTATATAATTGATCATTAGTCCTAAGCCGTCCCATAGTAGGCACCAAATTTGACCTATCTCTTATGCGTTCATTGTCTCAAATCAGAAAATCGCTGAAGTTGTCGAAGCATCATTTGAAGATTATGAGCATGGCATGAAGGCTTCTTGTGAAGCTGCCAAATTCTGGATGCAGGTAATCATCATTATTACTTTTTCAACAGTTTGATATTGCACATCCAAGGGCATATGGTATGGTAGCTGCTTGGTGCACAACCTGCCAGTTAGAACTAATGTGAATTATTTCATGCTTACAAAAGCTCTAGTAGTATTGGCATGCCCTTCTTTATCTACTGCATCAGATTCCTGCTCCCATGAGAGGTGACATTGTCAGACAAATTGGTGATGCTTTGAGAACTAAACTACACCAACTTGGGCGCCTTATGTCCCTTGAGATGGGAAAAATATTACCAGAAGGAATTGGGGAAGTTCAGGTATGCCATCCGCCCATCTGACTTGCCGCTGTTAAGAGAGAAAAAAAATCACATATCGCCTTTCTTGCAGCTGATGTATGGTGCTGTTTGCTGTCTCTATGTTCAATATAACTTTGGCTGAATGTTATCTTGCCTCTTTGGGATTCAGTGTTTTAATAAACCTAAATGCAGTTGAGACGAAGTCTTTACTTTTTTGTAATTATTATCCAGTAATTCTATATCCTGTAAAATGACAATTTGTTATAGTTTCTGGAAGCTAAGTGGATGTGTCAACATTTTCTTAAATATAATTTTTCTCAGTAGTCAGTCAGGAAATTGCGATGAATATTAGGGTTTATTGATTTTTTTTAAAGTAAAATAGGTCTTTGTTTTCTATTTTCTGATAGTAATGTTTTCTTATATTCTTCTTTTTTATAGGAAATTATTGATATGTGTGACTTTGCTGTGGGATTAAGCCGCCAGTTAAATGGATCTGTGATACCATCAGAACGTAAGCGTACATTTTCCTAATGTTGTTCTTTGAATCAAATTTTCATTACCTGTTAATGTTACAAATAATGTGCGTTTATCATTTTATATTAGAGTACATAGAATACTTGCAGACTTTTAGACGTGGTATCGATAAGACACCAGTGTCTTAATGTTACTATTACACTTCAATCTGAGAATCATATAATTACTATCATTTCCATTGGTAGCATAACTCATCATAAGTACATAATGGCTTTGGTTATTAAAATCAAACACATGATCATATACTGATTACATTTCAATTTGACAGGTGCAAATCATATGATGCTGGAGGTGATTTTCTAAGTCTTTTATTCAACATTAGCAGTTCGATTCACCAAAAACTAACTTTATTTTACATTTTGTGCATACTATCTATCTAGGTGTGGAATCCTCTCGGAGTTGTTGGTGTTATAACAGCCTTTAACTTTCCATGTGCAATTTTGGGTAAGCTGATGTATTCAAATGTTCTTATAGTTTTACTTGCTTTATTGGTATTCTTACAAACATTGTAACATGAATTTTTGTGAGCAATATGTTTTCTTTGACTCTAAACATTCTTTTAATACATGCTTCAACATATTTGAGTAGTTAATTTCTATTAAGACTTGAAAAGAGTGTCGAAAAATACTAAATATCTTGTCCATCAATGAAGTTGTACTTTTTTCCATCAATGCCTGATTGTTCCCTTTTTTATTTGGTAGGTTGGAATGCATGCATTGCACTAGTTTGTGGAAATTGTGTTGTCTGGTAAGTTCATTGAATAACCTACTTGTTGAACTTTAGGTTGTGTCCCAGCTTTCTAGCTTAAACAATATTTTGATTTCAAGTTTAGGGTATCACTTTGAATTGCGTACTTAGCCCTGGTGCTAACCGTTAACATTTTCTAAGTTCTTCGTAGCGCTAACCCATGACTTTACCCCTTCTTATGCATAAAGGATGCGTTCTTTGTTACCTATAGTTGCTATAAAGAATTTAACTTGCATGCCCTGACCTTCTGAAAGTGTTTCTCAATGAGAGTCTAGAGAATCGTACATCCAAATGCAAAGATGCTAGAATAAGCTGCTATGTTGGAAGAACATGTTTTAAACTGAAAGATAGCTTCAGTTAGGTGTAATCAAAATGCATTCCTTTTGTCATCACATAAAACATACTGTTAGAATTTTGTAGGTAGCACTTTCTGTAACAGCTACACTGTAACTGGATTAATCAAGACAGGCAGAACGGCATATGTAGCCAACAAAAACATATACTGCTAGCTTTAATGGCCGAGGTCCTCGAAAACAATAACCTCCCAGCTGCTATTTTCACCGCATTTTGTGCTGGATCTGACATAGGTGAAGCAATTGCTAAAGATACGAGAATACCTCTGGTATCATTCACTGGGAGCTCAAAGGTTAACTTATGATTGTCACTTCGTATGATGTTTACTATTTAACTCTGCAGTTTAAGGTAGTAACAATCATAAATATTTTGGGCAGGTGGGTTAACTTCTGATTGTCACTTCATTTATGTATTGGGCAGGTAGGTCTCATAGTTCAACAGATTGTGAGCAAGAGATTTGGGAAGTGCTTACTTGAACTGAGTGCTAATCACTGAGTAGGTCTCTATTATTGTGATGGATGATGCCGACATCCCTTTAGCTGTCCGTTCAGTTTTATTTGCTGCTGTTGGTACAGCTGGTCAGCGCTGTACAACTTGCCATCGGCTGGTATAACATCATTTCAACCATTTCATCAACTCTCTAGTCGCGAGATATTTATAGACATATTGACTAACTTTTATACATAACTTCATAGATTCTTCATGAAAGCATATATGAAACAGTAGTTGAGCAAGCTGTCTACAAACAAGTCAAAATTGGAGATCCTCTAGAAAAGGGTACTTTGCTAGGTCCACTTCACATACCCACTGCACGAAAGAACTTCGAAAAGGGAATAGAGGTTATCAAGGCTCAGGTTTGTACTTCCCTTACTCATGTCTGCAGATTTTGATAACTAAAGTGACTTGATAATAATTTTAACTGAAATTTGTGTCAGTTACGGATCTGCTCTTACTTTTAGTAATAAAATGTTTTTGTTAGTGAAGAATGTTAGTCATTTAAAGTTTTGTATGGCCCACGTGACTGCATTCAACCTTTCAAAGCCCATGAAAATCATAAATTTTCCTTATTTGAATTGTTGATTAGCTACTAGCATGCATGATTCGTCATTCCGAAGTTGGCATGTAACTTTACTTTTGCTCTGTGTTATGCAGGGGGGGTAAGATCTTGACTGGCGGATCGATCATCGAGTCTGAAGGGAACTATGTACAACCTACAATTGTTGAAATTTCTCCTGATGTGGAAGTTGTAAAAGAAGAACTCTTTGGTCCAGTCCTTTATGTTATGAAATTTAAGGTAGTGTTTAGGTATTTGTGGTTGAATTTTGTTGGTCCGGACCATTATGATACAATTTTAAAAGCCTGGTCTGCTTGATGTTCTCACTTTATGGTTCTATTGCTTGTTTCTTTAATTTTGTGCAGACCTTACAAGAAGCTATTGCTATCAACAACTCAGTCGCCCAAGGGTTAAGCAGTCCCATCTTTACCCGCAGACCAGATATCATATTTAAATGGATTGGGTATGTACAAAAATATAGTAAGCCAAACTGTGTCACATTTATATTAAATATACTTATGCACCATTATTGGTGAACTCAATGCAGACCTCAAGGAAGCGACTGTGACATTGTAAATGTGAATATCCCAACAAATGGTGCCGAGATTGGTGGGGCATTCGGAGGGGAAAAGGCCACAGGGGGCGGCCGTGAAGCAGGAAGCGACTCATGGAAGCAATACATGCGTCGCTCCACTTGGTTAGTGGAACTTGATTCTTGTGTTCTAGTTCAGCATGTGAACCTAACTTATGGTTTGGGGTTTTGACCTAAACTGCTTTTGTTTCTCCAGCACTATCAATTATGGAAATGATTTACCTCTTGCACAAGGGATTAACTTTGGGTGAAGATTTCACTGGTAAGGCATAAATATGATGTACAAACTTGGTGCCATTAAAATTTAACTAATGTGAACTTTTGTTCCCAAATATTTGGGGGTTGCAGTGTACATCCTGCATGGGGTTGGTCATCCATCGAGTTGGACAATGTGTGTTAATGGTGAATCACAGTGGCCAATCGTGGTGATTTTATATCATCAGCAATTACTTGTAGCAATAAGTAATACTACAGCCCGCCCATGGGATTACCGTAATCGTGAACAGCGCAGCATTTATGCTGATGTTCTCGAATGAAACATTGTGATGTGCCGCAAAAAATAAATTTTACGTTTCACAATTGAATTTGACTTGATAGTTCAATTTTATTTTTTAACAACCTTATCTATGACTATGAGGATTGCTCGGTTATTGGACAAGTATTGGTCCGAAATGTAAATTTTTTGATCGTGACAGTCACTTTTGCCAAAGCAATTTTCCAAAAAGATACAAAATCCCCAAAATTTTTCAAATTATGGCAAAGAACCAAACAAAACTTCTATCTATGACAAAATGCAATTTTTTTCACTTTCTTTAGAGACCTTATGCACCTCCCCACTAAGGAGAGCGTAAATCTATCTCCATTCCGTTGAATCCGTGCATTATTTGCGCACCAAGTGCAGGTATTTTAAATTTTTTGCTCGAAAGGTTCGATAGTAAAATTGTAATACATATTTGTCGTGTAGTGTTTGTCGTTTTTCACTAAACGACAAAAATGCACTATAGTACTTTTACATGCACGAAGTGTAAAACACAAAAATCACTAATCTATGTTCCTATCTTCTTCACGAAGAGTTCATGCAAAGGCATTGGCTTCTGATTCGGCGTGCACAAGCTTGGCATAAATACCACTCCCACGAGAACTAGCCATGAGCTTATCATGGCTTCCATACTCTGCTACCGTTCCTTCTTTAACGACTGCAATCATCTTCGCTTCTCGAATGGTTGAAAGTCTATGTGCCACTATAATTGTCGTCGTGCGCTTACATATCGTGCTTAATGCATCCTGGACATGTCTTTCTGATTCCAAGTCCAAAGCGCTGCTCGCTTCGTCCAACAAAAGTACTTTCGAATTTTTCAGTATCGTCCTTGCAATAGCAATCCTTTGCTTTTGACCTCCCGATAGTTGTACCCCGCTCTCGCCAACCTATAATAACAACAAGGTCAACAAAACTTAATATTTTTTCAGTTTCACTGCACGGGTGCGATCATACCAGCAGCCAATTCGCACTCAATATTTGTATTTAAATTTTGCCAAAAGGGATTTACATACTTGTGTTTCATATCCTTGAGGTAAGGCACTGATGAATTTGTGGATGTAAGCTTCTTTGGCAGCTTCTTCAATTTCTGTCCACGAGGCATTAGGCCGTCCGAATGCAATATTTTCCCTTATGCTTCCTGCAAACAATGCAGGCTCTTGACCTACCAAAGATGTCTGCATTCTTAGCCATTTTAGGTTCATTTCTCTCAAATCAACACCTCCCATCGTTACCCTTCCGTCTATAGGATCATAGAATCTCTGCACTAGCCATACAACAGTTGATTTACCTGATCCGCTCGCTCCTACCAGAGCCACCGTGCTACCGCCTTTAACCTTTAATGAAAAATTCCTTAGAACTATTACCTCTGGCCGCGACGGGTATGCAAATGTTATGTTTCTGAACTCTATATCAAGAAATTTTGATTTCTCAACCTTTTTATTACCCCTATCTTCATTGCTTCCTATAAGAGGTTGACGTTTGATAATACTGAGAACTGATGGAACAGCCGTTGGAGCCAACGATGTATCCGGCGCAAGCCCAGCAAGTTGCCCAACAGAAAATGAACTCAAGACTAAAATGAGAAAGATCTTGAACACATCACCAAAATGTGCATCGTTGACCTTCACGAGGTAGGCACCGAACCAAAGAGTTAGAGTATAAGCGCCATACATCGCGCCCTGAGAGAATCCGAGGGCTAATCCTAGAAGTTGTGACCTTTTCACCAACTTCTTCCTAGGCTCTGTCAATGACCGACCGAAGGACTCAACCAGTTGCTGCTGAGCAGAAAATGTGATGACTGTCCGAATATTTGAAACAGCCCCAGCAGCAATGTTGCTAGCTCTTGCATAGGAATTGTTATCTACTTTTGGTCCAACATTAATGATCAAGCTTAAATAGCTTGCACCAAGAGTGAAGGGTGTGAGGGCTGTTGCCAAAAGAGTAAGTCTCCAGTTGAGAAAAAATGAAAGACCTAAGCCAACTGTAGCTGAACTTACCCCCATTAATAAAATCGAGTGACGATCACCGAGCACTGATCGAAAACTAATGCAATCGATCGAAAGCCTTGAAACAAGCACCCCTTTAGAGTTTTCTTCCAAGTCAAACCACCCGGGTTCTTGTTTTAGTATGGATTTGAATACAACGTCTCTTACCCGCCCCGTAAGTTTCGTGCCAGCCAGTCCGCAGAAGCCTTGCTGCCCAACCATGGCTATAAGGCAGCCAAAGCCAAGGCCGACGAGTCCTAGACAAAGATTTCCAACTTCGTTTCTCATCTGTGATCCGGTGTTCTTAAAGTAAGCTTCGAGGGCGACGCCTAGAACGAAGGGAAACACTGATAGAATTGCGCCTGCATGAATCCCCATTAAAAAGCCTAACAGAAGTATAGGAAGCTCTGGTCTTTGCAACTTCCAAACGTCCGACATTTTTATAGTTTGATTACTCTCTTGGACATTTTTTAGCTCCTGTTGTGTAGGCATTGATTTCATACTCCTTGACTTGGGATCTTTTTGATGAATTGACTGTGGATAGGAAAAATCCTCAATCAAAGAAACATCCTCCATTTTGGTGGAACCTTTTGGAAGAGAAGTATTTGAAACTGATTCAGAAGCAAGCTTAACAAGACTGTAATAGGCTCCAACTTTTGCTATGAGCTGCCTATGGTCACCCATCTCGACGACAGATCCTTGATCAAGAACAACAATGTTGTCCGAATGCTTTACAGTTGCTAGCCTATGAGCAATCACCAGGGTGGTCCGGCCTTTCGAGATTTTTTGTATAGCCTTTTGAACCGCAACTTCAGATTCAGCGTCCAAGGCACTCGTTGCTTCGTCCAAGAGAAGAATTTTAGGGTCTTTGATCACTGCTCGAGCCAGAGCTATTCGCTGTTTCTGACCACCGGAAATCTGAGTTCCCTTATCACCGACCTGATTGAAATATGCAAGTATTCATTAGGCCAGGATTCAAAAAAAACTATAGAAGAGAGCTCGAGGGATCACATGAACTCATGAAGTAGTCAACCTGAGTATCATAGCCATCAGGAAGAGCTGAGATGAAGCCATCAGCATTGGCAGCCACACAAGCAGCAATAGCCTCTTTCTTTGTGGAATTGTCCTTGCCCATCATCACATTTTCAATTATGGACATTGCGAAAAGAACAGGTTCTTGCCCAACCATGCCTATTTGATCTCGTAGCCACTTTACTTGAAGCGTCCTTAGATCGTGTCCATCAAAGCATACAGATCCTGCACTTTAAAATGTGTATCTTTACCACAACTAATGAAAAAAAATACTAGATGTACTAATATGTTGGCAGAGAAAATAATCATCAATCAATCTTCTTCTTTTTTTACCTTGTAAAGGGTCATAGAACCTCTCTATCAGAGCGAATATGGTGGACTTGCCACCGCCACTTGCACCAACAAGTGCGAATGTCTTGGAAGGACCAACAACAAGATTCAGAGAGCGGAGAATAGGAATGTCAGGTCTTGATGGGTAAGCAAACGACACATTTTTGAACTCGATCTTTCCACGTGCATTTAGTTTCCTTCCTTCGGGACTATAAGGGTCAATCTCTGGAATCCTATCAATTATTTGAAATACTCGGCTTGCAGCCACTGTGCCTATCGAAAACTGAGCCAAGTATGACATTGATAGAGCCAAACCTCTACATGGAAATTGAAGCATTTCATTATAATTTCCAAGTATATGCTATACATGCTAAAGAATGTGATCCAGCAGCGATCTTATGAGCATTGTTCAGCTTTAAGTTAAAAGAAAATGATTTACCTCCCACCGACATTGACACCAAAAAAACAAGCGATAGCTGCGCCTCCAGTTATTTCGCCGTTGGACACCAGAATAGACCCGTACCAAAAGGCCAATGCCCATGTTGAGTATGTGACAAAATATATGATTCCCATTCCTGCACCCTTGGCGAAACCAGTTTTAACGCCTAAAGAAACCGTTTTTTCCAACAGCTCAGAATATCTAGACGTCAAGCTATCTTCTGCCACGAATGAGAGAACTGTTCTGATTGAATTAATGGCTTGTTCTGCAACACTTCCAGCTTTTCGATATGAAGCCTTCAAGAATAAAAAAGAACAAAAGGTTATTTAATATATATATAGTATCAAATATTATCAATATGAAGTTTGTGTTTTCTTCATATGCTTGCTAACCTCTTCTTTTGTCGTCAGGCCAACATAAACGCCCTTATAAATCATTCCGCACAGCATTGTTAATGGCGTGACTGAGAGAACTACCAGAGATACCTTCCATGAATTTATAAACCCGACTGCATAGCCACATATGAATGTGAATATGTGGTGAATGAAATGTGCCATCTGCAGACAAGGTGGTCAAGATTATAAGTGAAATGAATTCTCATCATCTAACAGAAAAAAAAAGGTAACTTGGTAGGCAGGAATCCGGCTTGTTTACCACCTTCTCACCCATTACTTCTTGAATTTGTGCTACATCACTCGAAATGCCGTGCATTATGTCACCCGTGCTGACATTTTTGTCAAAAAATGAAACATCCTGTCTGAGAATTGCTCTTAGATATGCTATCCTTATTCTTTCTGCTGAACGCTCACCCACAAGTCTCCAACAAGTTATTTCTGTTATTCAACAACATTGCTGATTATTCATTTTTCCACATCCAAAGATAAAAGTGAGAGGGTAAAATACATCGTTTGATCTATAGTTGTCTTACCCATGTAGGCTCCAACCACAACCAATGCTGCTAGTCCAACCATAAGGAAACTGACCTAGACAGATTAGATACACAAAATCAAAGCTGCATTACAGAATCAAACAATATATACATGAGTTCATCTTAACGGGTTTGTTATTGTTGTTTGGGTACCTCTTCGACATCCTTCATCATTTTCGTCTCATCAACCTTACCATCTGCTGAAATTTTGTTTACGAAATTTCCAAAAAGATAAGAATACCATGGGAGAGAACCTCCATTGATCAGAGCCCCTATGCATCCAAGAAACACAAGTAACATATCAAACTTTGACGAGTACTTAAATAAGCCAAAGAGTCCAACTGGTTTCTTTTCTTTGTAATCATCATCATCCAGTTCATCATCCTCATCTTCTTCGTCGCTTATGAATCCATCATCGTTACCGTGACCCTTGCTGTGATCATAACTGTGAACATCATGACTTTCCATGTAAGCATGTGATACTGAATACCAGCGCGGATCTTGGACACCATGTTGATGATCATTATTATTTGGCCTCTTGATCTGGCTCTCAAAATCGTCTTCGTCAGATGTATCGTATTCTCTCATACTAAGCTCATCCTTATCAGCTAGAGGTACACTGCCATTAGCTGGTCGCTTAGCTCTTCCTTCGTTGATGGCTTGCAACCCGAAGAAATTACCATGTGAAGGCTTGATATTACTCGTTGAAAAAATCGAAGATACCTCATGTTGATCCTTGGCAACATAGCTTTGAAGCTCAAGTCTCCCAGTTGCACCAGAATTCCTACGAACGTTGGAACGTCCAAACATGTAGTAATCATTGGCTGTTCTTTGGAACACGTGGCTTCGATCCAAGGGTGAGTTAGTAGGAGCAGCCCAAGGACTAAGAGCTGCACCAAGATTGCGGCCCTGGTTCCATCCGGTTGGCTCGAACTGCCAGGAAATCTCGCTCTGCCACTGTGCATCATCATGTGTGGTGGAGAATGGAGTGGATGGGATTTGGTGGCGAAGGCGGCGGGTGCGTCTACTAACATTATAGCGGGAGCTGAAGGGAGTCGAGGAACGTGACGTGATCGGCGTGGTGTGGTGCCTCTGACTGTGACTGTGGTTGAAGGAACTTGACCGCTGCTCATCATCATCTGTCATGTCGAAGGAGGACTCGATCGCCATGGCTCATATACTTTGGATGATCAGGCAAATCTCAAGCTATAAAACTTGCACTTTCTGAAGTGCAAGAAAACTCGATTCATTTAGATGTGAATAATGAAGATGTGCAGAAGCATAAAATTCTATGTGTAGCTAGAGACAGCATTTACATATGGTGCAGTTAGAAAATTATTGATATATTTATGTTTTATGAATTTTTATGAGGAAGGGGATGACTTTGTAATTATCTTCAGAAAATGGCCTGTAGGAGGAGGTCGTCCGTCCTGTTCAGATATTGTTTGTGTAAGCGATGACAGCATGCCGGCCTTGTTTAAGACATGTAAGTTGTACACAAACATACAAACAAAAAGGATAAAAAATAAAGTATCTGATCACTGATCTGGCTGATCCTTTCTACTCTTTTCAATGAAACGAGAGGAGATTCAAGCGCTCGGTTGAAAATCTCTAAAAGTTCGAGAACCAGAGAAATTAAATTTTATCAACTGATCATGTGTCTCACTCACTTTTTTCCTCGTATAGCAACGTCTATTATAAGACGAATTCTACCAATCACTTATAGATGAGGGACAGTTTCGATCATGCATTTTGATTTGATGCATTTTTTCATATTTCGGAAAGTCCACCTAGCAAAAAACTAGTGCATTTTTAAAAAATGCATAACGAAGACGAAAATGCATAATGAAGGAGTTCTCAAAGTTCTTGAAAAAAAAGAAGAGAAGAATTCTCATTTGAACGCTCCCTTATATATTTTTTCTAAAATATTTTCTTTTTATAATAGAAAAAGAATGAACAATCAAAACGGACGCACTACCTGTCAATCTATCTCGGGAGTAGTCAATGTGCTATATATTATGATTGAGTAGAAAACAAGAGTCGTTTTTTATTATTATAAACAAAGAGCCTTATAATATATAAAGGGTTTGGCTCTGCTTTTGCTGCCTCCCAGCGGCACTTGTTTTTTTTGTGTGAAATGAAACTTAACTCAAATATTTTCATGACTCAGTCGTATAGTTGTGTTGAACCTATATAATATATGTACACAGAAAGGTGAAAGCTACAAGGAAACTGGTATATAAGCGAAAGAGGAATTTGTTGAGTGGTTTGATCCTTGACAAATTGTTAAGAGGTAAGGATCGACTCCCCCGAGTATCATATTTCTTTTCACTTTTGTGCATGAATGTTATTCCTCCCTCGCGGAGGTGTTATCCGATATCCGTACCTTGTGAACGTGTTGTGTGTTGCAGGTGGATTGTGCTCCCTTGCCTGTTCATTCCATGTGCGCGTGAAGGTGCTGTGTTTCTCGTCAATGCTCGTGGGTTTCAAGCTAAAGATGTGATTCAATGGACACAATTCAAGTACCTATTCCGGGTTGATGTCATGTGTGCCCCGTGCTCTAAGAGTAAAAGTTCACATGTACTCGATGAAGTTCTCATGTAATATAATTGAGATGTAGTTGTGTGATAATTGAAATGTATGAATTGAGTTTATGAAACATAAAAACCCACTATAAAAAAACTAATTTATAAATAAGCCTTTTGGTTCCAGCTGTTGACATTTGGCGATGTGTTATAATCTCCTGTTATTTGAGATGACAAAATTGTGGTACTGTTGTTGTCAAGTGGGTCACAACACCTTGTGTCATTGGATGAAATTTGTCATTTATCAGATTGTTCTCTCTTGCGGATTAATATGCCGACTTCTTGGTGGTAGGAGCTTTTTATGAAGCTGATAAGTAACTAATTAATGCAGCACAACACATTATTAACTTTGAGACAAAACTCCAGGTATCGAATCCACACCTCATGCTAAATCCGGGAGAGCAAAAGGTAAATCACTGTTGATTTACTATCTGATATATTTGATCAGATAAAATTTTATTACCCTTACCCTTATTCATATATCGATTTCTGATAATTTAGTAAAACGGTAAATTGGTATTAATTTTTTTATATATATTATAAATTCTATAAATATATACATGTTGATTTACTATCTGATATATTTGATTAATTGCAGCTGTAGTGGAGCTGAAGTGACCAGAGCAATTGAGATTCATTTCAAGCTGTAGTGGAGCTGAAGCGATCAGATATATTAATCAACATATGCCAATTTACCAAGCTCGTTAAATCGAATTTCTAGTGAATAGGAAATCCCTGCTAGAGTATAGTTTATGAATGTTCTCCATCCAACCTGATAATCTGCATTGTTCTTCATGAATGCACTATTTGGTTATGCTAGAAAATTACCTAAATGAAAAGAGGAGGAGCAGCTTAAACTTTAAGCCTTAAAGATAGAAATGTAATGACTTTGGATACAGAAGGTCACCGCCTCACATATATGCCATTGAATACAAAAAAAACATCTGAAATGATGATCACAATTTCCAACTATTTGTTGGGTTTTTTTTTGGTAGTTTTTACCAATGAGAAAGAGCTTAACAAGGACTCAATGCTAGGTTACACAAAAACCCTAGCTTGAGGTATATAACTAGAAGTGAAGAAAGCAATTCCATACATAGAAGAGAGTATTTTCGGATCTACAGTACCCAGCCACAAAGATCAGTCGTTTCCCAGAGATTGAACTATCGGATCGTCTTGAAATTTTGCCAGTAGATTAATTGTATCATGGCCTTCGTTTCCAACGGTGGAGATCGGTTTTGGAAGTCTGCAAGTTGAGTATTCGTGGTCTGAACAGTAACAGATTTTTGGGTGAGATTATTCCATATCTTGATGTGAGTTGTTCCACGTATATGATGATCTTTGAATATCTAAAAAAGACGTTATATTGCTCTCTCATTTTGGGGATAGTGGATTTAAGCGGCCTAAGAGGCTCCATGGTTTCTACTCTCAATTTGAGAGGTTTTCCACATAAAATTATTACTTTTCTACTTTGTTCCTGATTCTATTTGTTTGCATCCTCAAAGGTTCATTCAAGTTGGGTATGTTTATCAAACGAAGTTTATTCCGCTGTTATTTGTTTACCATTGTGCCTAATTTCCCATCAGAGTGATATCAGAGCTATTGGTTTTCTGTTTGAGGTTCACTTGATTGAACGATGGAAGGTAATACAAGTAGGATGATTAATCTGAATGGTTCAAATTATCATGTCTGGAAAGGAAAAATGGAAGATCTACTTTATGTGAAAGATTATTATTTGCCCGTCTTTACTACTGATAAGTCTGAAAAGAAAATTGATGAAAAATGAAAGATTATGCATAGACATGTTTGTGGGTTTATCCGACAATGGGTTGATGATAATGTTTTGAACCATATCAACGGGGAGAAGAATGCTCATACTTTGTGGAAAAAAGCTCAAACAACAAGTTGTTCTCAGTCAAACAGATGATGAGGCTAAAGTATCATGATGGAACTCATATCACGGATCATTTGAATACCTTTCAAGGAATTATTAATCAGCTTGCAGGAATGGGTATCAAGTTTGAAGATGAGATCCAGGGTTTATATCTCCTTGGCACTTTGCTGGATTCTTGGGAAACTTTTAGGACATTATTGTTCAACTCCGCACCGAATGGCATGATTTCTATGGAATTGGCTAAAGGCAGCATCTTAAATGAAGAGATGAGAAGAAAAACACAGAGTTCTTCTTCACATTAAGATGTCTTAGTCGTTGAAAGGCGAGGAAGATGTCAGAGTTCAGTTCTGAGTAACAGAGGTAATCAACGAAGTAAATCGAGAGGAAAACTTGTTGATATTAAGTGCTACCATTATTGTAAGAAGGGGCACTCGATGCGATTTCGCAGACAGTTGAAGAAATAGAATAAAAGAGGCAGTCGCAATAATTAAAAGGGTGGCCATAAGAAAGATGATGGTGACAATGAAAATGTCGAGGTAAATGTAACAACCGATAAGTTCCTTGTTTGTTTTTATCATGATATGGTCAATCTTGCACATGGTAAATTGAGTTGGGTTTTTAACAGCGGTGCTACATGTCACGTTACATCACAAAGAGACTTTTATTCATCTTACACTCTAAGTGACCATGGTGTCATTAAGATGGGCAATGATGGGTTATCCAAGATTGTTGGAGTTGGAGATGTGTGCGTAAAATTTTATACTGCAATGGAATTTGTTTTGTGCAACGTAAAACATGTCCCAAATATGAGACTCAATGTGATTATAGGCTTACTTGACGATGATGGTTACAATTACAGATTTGATAACGGATTGTGGAAACTCACTCATGGCTTTGATCTTACCAAGAGGCAAGATGTTCCTGAAGTTATATGTGACACATTAGAAGATCTCTCACAATATTGTTAATGCAGTGAAGAATATTGATATGACCGTGTTGTGGCATAAAAGACTTAGGCACATTAGTGTAAAGGGAATGTCTCTATTATTGAAGAGAAAGGTATTACCTGGTGTGCATGATGTTCATTTCGAAAGGTGCTCTCACTGTCTGGCAGGGAAGTAAACTAGAGTTACCTTTAAAGGTCATACTCCTACCAGAAAGGAGAATATACTTGATCTAGTGCATCCCAATGTTTGTGGTTCTATGAAGACTAGGACAATTGGTGGTTGCGCATATTTTGTTACATTCATCGATGATCATTCTAGGAAGGTCTGAGTTTAGACACTAAAGTTGAAGGATCAAGTTTTGGATGTGTTTAAGCAGTTTCATGCCTCAGTTGAGAGACAGATTGGGAAGAAGCTCAAGTGTATTCGAACAGATAATGGAGGTGAATACATTGGGCCTTTTGACGCTTATTGTAGAGAGCAATGTATTCGGTACCAAAAGACTCCACTAAAGACACCACAGTTGAATGGTTTGGAAGAACGGATGAATCGAACATTGGTTGAGAGAGTTAGATGTTTACTCTCACATGTAGAGTTGCCGAAATCCTTTTGGGGTGAAGCTTTGAGTACAACAGTACGTGTTATTAATCTAACGCCTAGTGTTCCCTTACATTTTGAGGTTCCTGACAGGGTTAGGAGCGATAAGGATGTCTCATACAGTCACTTACGTGTCTTTGGGTGTAAGGCTTATGTGCATATTCCAAAAGATGAAAGGTCGAAGCTTGATGTCAAGCTTAAGCCATGTGCATTAACGCGCGTCGTACACGTCAAATTTAAATTTATTTTTTCTTGCTAGTGACTAGAGTAGCGGCAAGCAGGGTCGAACCCAAGACAACTGGTTGTGGAGACAACTGGTTGTGGAAGTTGTATATGTGAGCAATTAGAAAAAGGATGTTTCTAGCAATTACGAGTGCAAAAGAGACAAAGCGCGTAAGTAAGGTTTCAATCAGAGAAGATATTCAACCTAGGGTTTCTATTGTGACACGTTTATCATATATAACTGATGATCAAATTTTAAGTTTCTAAGTGTGGTTATTCCGACAAAGGTAATAACCCAAAGTACCCCTGTAAGATTCATACACTACAACCTAACCCGGCAAAGGTGTTAGACTTTTAGTTCTACTAAACACAATAATCTGGTAAAGGTATTATCATGCCTAGGTGTGATGAGCTACCTTTACGGTAAGGTTTCCAGTAGATATTAACGATAAGAATTGGCTGTCAAATTAAGCTTTACGGCAAAGTTTCCACTTAACCTAACAGTTCAATTCATGCGATGAAGAATAAGAATTAGTAAAATAAGAAATTACATTAAGTAAAAAGTCCTAAAACGTTTGTCACAATGAAAAAAAACCTAAACTGAAATAGAGGTTTAACTACTCATGGCCATAACAGAAACACACAAGTATTTTTGGGAATGGAAATAGTAGAAAATTCTTCTCTTTGCCGAAAGCTTCGTGTTCTTCTCTAGAGCGTTGATTCTTGGAACTCAGATGTCGAATGAATGAATGATGCGTTTGTCCAAGACCTATTTTATGCTTTGAATGAGTTTCTAAATCTGTTTTGGGCCCAAATTTCCTATTTTCAGACCTGCTGATGTCAACAAGTATGCTGGTGACGTCGTACAAGCCGTGCCCAAAGAGGACTTTACCCCCGCGCCCAATGAACATTTTACTAGGCGCGGCGATCACACTTAAAGTGTGCCTTGGGCGTGACGTTCTCGGGATGGCAGCTTTTTCTTACACTCCGATTTCGACTTTAGCTCTCCATTTTGATCTTCCATAAACGTCACGTGATGTATTTGGCACTGAAACATCACGGTTTGGTGATGGTGACTTTACTATTCTATTGCTACATGTGGATGATATGTTGGTTATTGTTGGCAGGAATGCTGAGAGAATCGCAAGATTAAAGCAATAGTTGAGCAAGTCTTTTGCAATGAAAGACTTAGGGCCAACAAAATAGATTCTTGGCATACGTATCGATCGAGATAGAGTTGCTAGATAGTTACACATGTCACTAGAGAAATACATTGAAAAGGTGCTATATAGATTCAACATGGATAAAGCTAAAGTGGTTAGTTCACCTCTTAATACCAACTTTAAGCTAACAGATAAAGACTGCCCTTCTTTGAAGAAGGAGATTGAAGAGATGGATAAAGTTCCATATACCTCGGCCGTTGGCAACATGATGTAGGTAATGGTTTGTATAAGGCCTGATATAGCTCATGCGATGTTGTTAACCAATTTCTATCAAATCCGGGTAAGAATCATTGAGAAGCTGTTAAATGGATATTCAGATATCTGCGAGGTACTTCCAAATTGGGTATAACATTTGGAAATGTAAAACCAGTACTTGTTGGCTATACAGATTCTGACATGGCAGGAAACGAAGATGATAGAAAATCCACGTCTGGATATTTGATGACCTTTGCAGGGGGAGCTGTGTTGCCGAATCACTTATGTCACAACACTTTGAAATCTCGAAATTAGTCGACATAAAGGCTTCTTGATTGAGAGAAAAGTTAATCAATTCTCTGAAAAATCAGTTAACTTCAATAAAAACGTGTACAAGTTAGTTAAGTCTTGAATGACGATATAAATAACAAATCACATATACATACCCTTCATTCATCAAGTTTCTCTATTTCAGCAAGATCTTCTTCAATGCAAACATTGTTGGGGATTTGTCTTCAAACATCATTATGGCAGCATTGCAGGAAGATTGGCGGACAGCAGGAACAACAGCTTCTTCTCTTTCTTCTTCTTGTTGTGATTCTATGAAGAATCCTAATAGTCTGGATATCAAATTTGATCGCGTAATTGTTTTCCGAATTCGATATTTCGACCCTTAAATTCTTAGTCGAGGGTTACACGAAATCCGAACGGGGATAATCTGAGCAATTTATACTCTCGGCTCAAGATGTAGAAATCAAACTTAGGGTTTGAGGTGTTTAGGAATCAAAGAAAGATTGCTTGTGTTTTCTGATTGTTTTCAGCCTCACTAAACTTCAAATGAACAACTGATATTTATAAGCAATCAATCGGACATGAGCAATGGGTGTGTCCCGTGGCTGAGCAGCCGCACCTGTCTAACAGATGCCGCGCGCCCAGCCTTGACATTACTCTCGCGTCCAACGTAGATATTAGCGTCAGGACGCGATTCATCTAAAGTAAACGTTGGACACGATAGACCTGCAGAATACGCGCGCCCACAACACATTTTAGATCACCGCGCCCAATGTAGACAATAACTTAATGTCTACAAAGGACGCGACTAACATAATGTCGTCGTTGGGCGCGAATCTCATGGCTGAAGCCTCCCGAGTTCGCTCGATCAATGTCCGAAACGTATCTTTTCATTAGAACACATTGTTCTAATGGGTATAAGTATGTTACCATACTCATAAACCCTAAAATTACCAACAAACATGTGTTTGAGAAGTGCAAGAGCGACCCTGAATCCAATCTTGAGTACAAAGCAATGCTTGCACTAAATGAGGAGTTAACGAACTCCGAAATGCATCAAGAATGCATCCACTAGTGCTAAATGCAGATTCGAATGCAACGATCACTACAAATTTTGGGAATTATAAACGATAACTGGCGTACGATAACGGACGTTGTCGTATGACTTATACGATAACGAAACGTTAAGTAATAAAAAAAAAGATTTCAGATTTCGTCAATTTGTATTACATTTTCTGGTCTACAATTTTGGTTGAAACCCAAATGCTTTATTTTGTGAAATGAAATACATTTTTTTTGGTGCACAAATATTTTTGCATTTTATTTCGGTTTAATTTTATTAAATTTAATTATAAAAAAGAAAATAAAAGAAAATAATATATATATTATTAAATTATTAATGTTATCGCATAGTAGTTGTATTGTTATCGCAGAGGTTGTGCGATAACACTACGATAACAATAAGATAACCTCCACAACGTTATCGTAGAGTTCTCGTAATGTTCTCGTAAATTTCTCACGATAAGGTTTTTTACGATAACATCTATTTTTAACGTAAAGTTATCGCAAAATGCAACTTTGCGATAACTGTAAGATAAATTCCTATTATCGCTAGTTTGGTCCGAAATTTGTAGTGCATTGAAACAGGGACATCCAACACATTACAAGCCATTTGAGAAAGAATGGGAAACCGAGGACTATACGTTCTCCACCAACCCAAAATATCAAAGTCCGTATATATGCTTTCATTTGCTTCTTTAAGATATATATCCGATTCTATTTTATTTTTATCGATATGTGCTCTTGACTCACGCCACCATCAACATCCGATTGTAATCCTGAAGTTGCACTGCCTTCTTTTCTTTCCCGACCACACAATTGTTAATCTTCATGTACTCATTAAACATGTCATACAAAGCAAATTTCACCATTTCACTCAAGTTTATCGCCTTAACTTGCTTATTTCCAAACTTATTAATCTTTGAAAGAGTCCACTGCAAATTTTCTAATTTGTATCGAGGGTCAAGAACAACTGCAAAGTCTATGTTCATATTCATTTTCTTCATGTCACCCCCAATACTTGTCATATTTCTGCATCAGTTTAACAACCATATCATCCAACACATTGTCTTCCTTTTGCTGCCACTCTTCTAGCAAATACAAAACGTCACTAATTTCTGTAAAGAAAGTATTTGCAGTAACATACTTCACTATGCCATTTTACATCCTACGGGACAAAGTTTTAACCTCGTCGCAATAGGTTCATCGCATAAAACGCTATATGCGACTAGTCGCCATAACCTAAAAATGCGACAAAAATTAATGCGACGCAAAACACGTTGTCACATAAACAATTTAACGCGACTTATTTTTAAATGACACAATATTTATGTCCCGTTATCATATTATTGCGACATACTTTTAAGCTGATGTTCCCTTGAGTGGCATGTATTTGGCAAAACAGAGTTAGACAGTTCGAGAAGGAGTTCAGGGGGAGTTCGAACATATCCTAGTACTCATGTACATCGTGGAACAGACGCAATGATATTTCCCGGAAGGATATTGGACAGCGAAGATATCGTCAAGTTAAAGTTGGCCAGCGACTTATTCGAACATGAGATATTCAAATGAATATCTACATTGAAGGCGGCGTAGCTTACTTGGGCAAGAAGACTTCGTATATTCTTCCAACCGATTTGAGAAAGATATACATCAAATATCTAGGAAATATTTGATGGGATTATCTTGTGCAGATTAGGGTTTCGTCCAAGCATATAAATACAATGCTAGGGCGTCTTTATTTCGCATCGCTTTCAAAGATCAAATATACACGAGCAAACCCTAGTGATTGGAGAAGAAGAAAGCGACGACCGTTTGTGTTTCCCCACTGGAAATTCATCGGTGCAAGAGCAGTCTTAGCAAGTGCAACTCAGACTGCCTGGAAGCGATCATACTGCCGCACACAACAAAGGTGAACTAGATTTCGAGAGAAAGCATCCGAGCTTCTGGAGAAGGTCGAGCACGTTCGGATAGAAGGTTTGAACGAAGGGGATCGAGGGGAACTGCGGTGAACCTCGGTTGCAAATCTGAGAGACGCAGTGTTAGAGGCTAGGCAATTACAAGGTGTAAGCGTAAGTCCATGTGTAAGCTCTAAACTCATAATAAAGATTTGCTGTCCCTTCTAGGGTGTGGGAAACCCCCCAGAGTAGGCGTAGCCGAACTGGGTTATCATTCTGTGCGTGCTACTGTTTTTGTTCTGTCTACTGAACTGTTGTGAAAGGAGTTCAAGGTCTGTCTCAACTGTACCTTGAACACAAGCTTGAACAGGGGATATAATTTCAATTGGTATCAGAGCTAACACTCGACACACTGAGTGGGATCCTGAACTGTTCAAGATGACTCTGAAGGAAGGACAAAGCATCACCAGACCCCCGTTGCTTGAAGGATCAAACTATGCCACCTGGAAGCCCGTGATGAGATCCTTTCTGAAATCGCTAGACGAAAAGGCATGGAAGACTGTCCTGAAAGGTTGTACTGAACCTACGATGAACAATCTCACTGGAGAATCAATTCCAAAACTAGAAGCACCGTGGTTAGAAGAGGAGGACAAAGCATCTATGGGAAACTCAAAGGCTATGAACGCAATTTTTTTGCGGTAGATGAAAACGTCATGAAGCTAATCATCAACTGTGAAGTGGCCAAGGAAGCATGGGACATCCTCCAAACAGCCTTTGAAGGCACAGACAAAGTTCGCAACTCTCGCATGCAGGCTGTCACAACCAGGTTTGAAGAGATGAAGATGAAGGAAAGTGAAACCATCACTGAGTACAACACTAGAGTTCTGGAACTGGCTAACGAGGCTTCTGCTCTAGGGAAACCCATCGATGAAGAAAGATTGGCTAGTAAAGTCTTAAGATCACTCCCTCCGAGATTTGCGATGAAGGTCACGGCCATAGAGGAAATGCACGACATCTCCAAACTAAAGCTGGACGAGCTAATGGGTTCTCTCAGAACTTATGAGATCAATCATGACTTTCAACCCGGAGAAGTGAAGGGAATCGCCCTAAAAGCGGACATGTCTGAAGACAAACTGGAAGGTGGCTGCACTACTGAACAACTGGCTATGATGGCTCAGAATTTTGGCAGAATGGTGCGGAAAATCAATAGACGTGGACCAGAACAAGGTCAGCCTTCATCAAATAGCTTCCGAAACTGAAAAACCGGCAGGTCAAGGTCTAGAGACAGGAGACAAGACTCTTCTGACAAAGGAAAGGAAGAAATTCAGTGCCATGAGTGCAGGGGTTTCGGTCATATTGTGTCACAATGTGCAAATACTCTCATGAAGAAGAAGGCAATGGTCGCTAGCTTCAGCGACAGTGAGTCAGACGAAGAAAAAGAAGGAGGTGAAACCACCAACTTTGTGGCTTTCGTCACAACTCTGGGTGAATGCAGTAACACCAGTGAACCAATTCCATCTCCGTTGGAACTCCCAGCAGAAGACCTCTCAGACAGTGATAATGAAGAACTCACGCAGGAATCTCTGGCTCAGTCATATAAAGATCTGTACGAGAAGTGGTTGCTTCTGATTAAGATCAACAAGAAGCTGAATGACACAGTTGCAAGCGTCACTATAGAGAAGGACAAGGTCTGGCAGGAGGTCGAGATACTGCTTACACAGGAGGTGGAACTCGAAGGCACAGTAGACTCACTGAACACTCAACTGGCTGAGATGAAGTAGGAAAGATTGTGTCTTCTTGCTCAGAAAACAGAGCTCCTGGGTACTGTCTCTTCACTGAAAGTCGACATGGAGAGGGACCGTGACACTCACCCTGTGGGCATGGCGGGTCTAAGAAAAACCATCACAGATCTGAAGCGCAAGGAGGTGTTCCAACTAAGGAGGATAGAACAGCTGGAACTTCAGCTGGAATCTGAGAAGATGGATCATTCAGACACTGAGAAGGAGCTCAATCACCTCAAACAGTCGGTAAGGATGCTAAACTCTGGCACTAACGACTTAAATGATATTCTCAGATATCAGAGGATGGAGTCTGGACATCGAGGCCGGGGGTTTACGAAAGAAGGTACTTCAAAAGGCACTACCTTTGTTAAAGCTCAACAAGTGTCGAAATAGCTACCTGAACAGAAGGTGAGATAGTCCAAAGGAAAGAACCTAGCTGATCACAGGAAGACTCATAGCACACCAAGTGGTGGAAAGACTCGTGGAACACCCGTCCAACGCCGTGATTTCTCACCAGTGAAGCAAAGAGGAGAGTGGCGCACTTGCTGGTACTGTCACCAGATGTGACACATCAAACTACAGTGTCGCCTATTTCTTGTTGAACGACGGGCATACCAACATCAGACCGTACCTCGACAGAAACAAGTCTGGGTTCCAAAAGCAGACCAGACCGTTTGCATGGTGGCCTGCTGCTCCTCAAGCTATACAATGCAAGACAGTTGGTACTTCGACAGCGGATGCTTTGCCCACATGAAAGGTAACTCTAAATACCTCACTCATATTAGACATGTTGAGAAGATGTGGTCTGTCACCTTCGGAGATGGTAGAAAGGGTCAGGTGATCGGCTGTGGGACATTGAAGGTTCCGGATCTCCCTGTACTCGAGGACACCCTCCTTGTTGAAGGTCTGACAATGAATCTTATCATCATCAGTCAACTGTGCAACGATGGACACTATGTGTCATTCTCTCGCGACTTATGCCTCGTCCTAGACCAGAATGGCGGAATTGTGATGAAAGGGAGAAGGGGTGCTAATAACTGCTATACCATAGGGATGAGTCTAATGCGTCTGATGGGTCTAGACTATGTACACGCCAAACATAGATCTATGCGAGGGGGAGTGGATAAGACCCTGCACACAAGGTCTGATTGGAGTACCGCATCAATCTATGTTGACAATTCTACCTGGAAACTGATGGACCAAAAGGAGTTCGATCAGAAAGTGTCACAGTTACAGAAGGCGTTCGTACAGCTGCCTAAGAAATATGCTTGGAGCCGGACAAGAAAACGTGAACACGGATGGCAACAGAGGGGCATAACTCCGACGCATATGACAACGGACGTAGGATTGACCAAGACTTCCATCGACTCACACGACATTTCACAGTTTGGAACACCCAGATCCTTCTCGGATCTATGTGTTGTCAAACACTAACTGCGTCCAAAGGTGGTCAGTCAGAGTCAAAACCCCAGCTAAAATAGTTGGACTGATCACCTAAGCAAGAGAGCTGGAACAGAAGGCATGGCTCGTAAAGACATCTACTTTATTTGAATATTCTCAAAGATTCTTCATGCCGTTTTTGGAACGGGAGTTGATTGATTAGGGAAGTTGAAAAGGCTGGAGTATTATTTTTGAAAAATAGTTCATTGTTCTCTCACTCTCGTCCAAACCCTAGAACGGCATTCGGCAATTTCTCTCTCAACCGCTCACCCCTCTACAACGATGGTAAACACCAGAAAGTCAGCGAAGTCCGACGTCAAATCCGCTGAGAATAAGAGAGAAAGAATGCAGTCCTCGAAGTTTCTTGCGGCGAAACCTCGTGTTCCGAAATCAAAAGCTCCGAAGGAGAAAAAGGCGGCACCTTTACAATCCGACACTGAACCTTTGGCCGAGGCAAAGAAGACTGGCGGAGGAGTAACCATTGAAATCCCTCAGTCGGTCGCGATGGATTCTTCAATCGACGCTGGTCCGAGTCAAGTTCTTCCCCAAACTGAGGTATTCCCTAAATCTCAGTCCGTCCCTTCGCTTTCTGTAAATATTTCTGTTGTTGAAAAGATTGTGGTGGACGGAGTTGTGAGTGTGGATGGTGAAGCCAGTAGGGCTGTTGGTGGGGAAGCCAGTAGGGCTGAAGTTGGGGATGAAGTCAGTAGAATGGTTATTAAAAATAAAATTGTCAAGATTGTGGAAGATGAGGTACCCAGCAAGGTGGCTGGAGGATCGGCATCATGGAGGGAAAAGATCTTTGCCTCTGGATACGTTCCTCTAAAGG
Organism: Rhodiola kirilowii; assembly: GCA_033675215.1. Classification (NCBI taxonomy): domain Eukaryota; kingdom Viridiplantae; phylum Streptophyta; class Magnoliopsida; order Saxifragales; family Crassulaceae; genus Rhodiola; species Rhodiola kirilowii. Next base: position 24,168,606 of record CM066199.1, read on the forward strand.
GTGGTCGCAGGAAGAAGATTAAGCGGGCATGTGACTCTCCCAGAAAATATCTAGCACAGATATATGCTACTAGAGGTCGGAAGATTGCTATGTCAGATGAAGAAACGGAGAAGTTCATTGAGACCTCGGGGAAAAGACAGTTGGTGATCAATGATGGGTCTGTTGCTGAGCCCACTAAAAATCTTGAAGGTATTATTAATGAATGTTCCGGTGAGCAAGCTGAGACTGTGTCAGAGGAAATTGATCCATCAGGGAAGGCAGATGTGGTGAAAGAAGCCATACCAGAAGAATCTATTCCTACAGAGAAGGATGAAGAGTTGGAAAAGATGTACAAGGACATTGATGATGTCATGGAAGATTTGGAAAAAGAAAAGGATCGGGGAGTGGTAAGTTCAGAAGAAGTTCCACGTGACCAGGCTGTTGGAGCAGAAGAGTCTGTTGCCGAGAAAGTTACAAGTGCTCCATCTGTGGAACCAAGTGTTCAGGCTGAAGTTGAGACTGGAATAGTTCCAGAGGAAGTTGGTACTAAGGAGACAATGGTTGTTCCAGTAGTGGTTCAAGATAATCTCCGGAGTGATCATATGGAGGAGGATGGTGTATCAGCTCGTGAGGACACTTCGAAGCAAGTGTCAAAGGATGCTACTCCTTCGGAAGATGATCAAGACAGTATCCCACTCGTCAATCTGAAAAGAGCAAAGAAGGATGAGAAAAAGAAGAAGGTTTTGTTTGCAAAATCCTCAAAGGAGTCAGTTCAGAATGATGCAGAGACGGTCATTGTAACAGGGGGAGCCGCTCCAGCCAAGAAAAGGAAGCGTGATGCTACGATTCCTATTTCAGAGGATGCTGGGAGATGCGAAGTCCCATCCCCTGAGTCTGATACTGTTCCAGTGGGTGTGGTCAAGAAAGGAGTGTGGTTTGTTAATAGAGATGCTGCGAAGAAGTGGTCTTGTGTGCTGAAAAGAAAGATCATCACTGAGAGGGTGCTAGAGGAGTCCCAGTACAAGGGAAACGAAGTCATCGAGGTTCTTAATCAATCAGAACTGTTCTGGACGTTGGACAGATGCAAACCGTTCAACGAACAACTGGTTCGTGAGGCTATGGCAAACCTTCCCCCTCGGTTTGGGGTCATTGGAGAAGCAGAGTATGGTGTCTTCTTTGTCAGAGGAAGACAAATCAAGCTTGATCCGGAGCTTATAAATGTTTACTTCTCCATGGATGATCCAGTTACGTATGAAGAAGAATCAGACTTCAGAAAGATTATAGATACCATCACTGCCGGCTCAGTTCAGTGGAAGCCTGATTTTGTCGTGCACACAGCTGATCTCTCAACGTTCTACTTCATGCTGTTCTTCATTACTGTGTTTAACTGGAGACCCTCAACCCACCGTGCAACGGTCAACTGGGATATGGCTCAACTTCTTTATCAGATAGGAAATAAGCTGAAATTCAACCTGGGCAGAGTTATGTTCAAACAGATCGCTGATCATGCCACCTCTAAGAGAACTCTTCACCAGATTTGCTTCCCGTCCCTGATATATGAGTTGATAATCCATCAAGCTCCAGATTTGAAGGCCTTGGCTGACCATCTCTCAAAAGCACCCATTAAGTTCATCTTTGACCACAAGCTGTTTAAAGGGCGTCACGTGAACGATCTCAAGGAGGGGAACCAGAAAGGAAAAGATGTTGCGGAGTCGAGTCGAGGGGGAGCCAGGATGGGCCGGGGTGAGAGGAGTAAGCTTCTCAAGGACCTGAACGTCATCATTGAAGTGGACAAGGAGCAACGCAGGCGCATCAACAAGCTTGCTCGTGCCCTCAGCTACCCAAGTGAAGATGAATCTGAAGATGCTGATTCTGAGGATGCCACTGAAAAACCTTCTCCCTGAACTATTTGTTTCAAAAATCTTTCGTTCTTTGTGCTTGATCTGGCACTGTCTGATTGGCTGTTCGACTGATATTGGACCCCTTGCTAGTTTGTGGCAAAAAGGGGGAGTATTTTGGAGGAGACAATTCTATTGTCTAGATAGTTAGATAGACTTAGTTATCTAGTAGATTTGGTTTTGCCAAAATGCCAAGGGGGAGATTGATGTTCCCTTGAGTGGCATGTATTTGGCAAAACAGAGTTAGACAGTTCGAGCAGGAGTTCAGGGGGAGTTCGAACATATCCTAGTACTCATGTACATCGTGGAACAGACACAAGGATATTTCCCGGAAGGATATTGGACAGCGAAGATATCGTCAAGTTAAAGTCGGCCAGCGACTTATTCGAACATGAGATATTCGAATGAATATCTACATTGAAGGCGGCGTAGCTTTCTTGGGCAAGAAGACTTCTTATATTCTTCCTACCAATTTGAGAAAGATATACATCAAATATCTAGCAAATATTTGATGGGATTATCTTGTGCAGATTAGGGTTTCGTCCAAGCATATAAATACAATGCTAGGGCGTCCTTATTCCGCATCGCTTTCAAAGATCAAATATACACGAGCAAACCCTACTGATTGGAGAAGAAGAAAGCAACGGCTATTTGTGTTTCCCCACTGGAAACTCATTGGTGCAAGAGCAGTCTTAGCAAGTGCAACTCAGACTGCCTGGAAGTGATCATACTGTCGAACACAACAAAGGTGAACTAGCTTTCGAGAGAAAGCATCTGAGCTTTTGGAGAAGGTCAAGCACGTTCGAACAGAAGGTTTGAACGAAGGGGATCGAGGGGAACTGCGGTGAACCTCGGTTGCAAATTTGAGAGACGCAGTGTTAGAGGCTAGGCAATTACAAGGTGTAAGCGTAAGTCCATGTGTAAGCTCTAAACTCGTAATAAAGATTTGCTGTCCCTTCTAGGGTGTGGGAAATCCCCCAGAGTAGGCGTAGCCGAACTGGGTTATCATTCTGTGCGTGCTACTATTTTTGTTCTGTCAACTGAACTGTTGTGAAAGGAGTTCAAGGTCTGTCTCAACTGTACCTTGAACACAAGCTTGAACAGGGGATATAATTTCATAAGCGACACAAAATATAAGTTACTTTATATATTTCATGCGACTTAAATTTAGTGAAAAATTAAAGTATGTCACTCTATAAGAAATATTAGATTGCCAAAGCAGGTGCTGGCATTGACCAGCCCTTTCAGTTTGAAATTGACTTGCCATTAAATAAGGCAACCTACCGTTTGTGGATTAAGAGAAGTTTGTATGCAAAGTATGTCACGTAATAATGAAAATTAGAACAGCAAAGCAGGTGCTGGCATTGAACAACCTCTTAGAGTATGAAATTGACTCGACATTAAAGAGGGCAACCTACTGTTTGTGGATTAAGCGACTGTACAAATGTCGTGTAACCGTAAAAAAATTAAATGCAGAACAGAACACCAAGTACACTCTTCCTTCGACTTTACCTACCTTAATCCTCTAAAACTAAACTAAAAGGACCCCATTTGTCGGAGAACATCCTCTGCAGCTCCAGGAAGTGTTTTTTCATAGGTTTTGGTAAAATCTTCATGTGAAAGGCACACTTTTTGAAGGTATAAACTTATACTCTCATATGTACTTGTCATTTTTTCATTCCATTTGTTTTCAGAGTTTTTTTGTTCAAGTTAAAACTCTGTCATAGTGTTTTGGGGATGAGTTGAAAATTAAGAGCAGCAGGGGTCGACATGTTTTTGTGCGTTTTTGCTAAGTATAGAAGCTCCATGATGTTTGGGCGTTAATTGAGCAGCAGTAACTTGTGTTTGGGCGTTGTTGGAGTATTATTTGGGCAGAAAACATGATGTTGGATTTGGGCATTTTTGCTGCATAATTTGTCCCTGCTAGCTAGTTTGCTTTGGCATATATAACCCCTTAAGTTGTCTCTTATTATATTTGGTAATATAGGAATCATGGACAAGAGTTGGATGAATTTATTGGACAAATGTGATCCTCGGTTTGCATAGGGGATTACGGATTTCATAAAATTTGTCAAACAAAACAAATCCCGGAGTACTACAAATAAATGTCCATGTAGGCGCTGTCGGTTGCACCATGCGAATTTGTCATTGGATGAAATCCAAACACATTTGTTTCGCAATGGTATAATGCAAGGCTACACAACTTGGATGTCACGACCCAAAATTTAGGCCGAGACCGGCACTTGACCCATTGCCAAGCAAGCCTCTCACTTACTCTAAAACCGAATACTTATCTCGAATACGTGCATTTTAAGTATAGTAACCAATATGAAATAGATAACTGGAAATATATTGTAACAAGTCTCACTACTAACATCCTACCCAAAGTACAACGGACCGACATGTCTAACAGAAAATGTAAAAAAATAAAATAAAATAAGTCCAAAGGGATGACTGGTTGTGTGGCACCATACGCGAAAAGAGAAGCTCCCTTGCAAAGATAATCGACAACTCCTAACTTGATGATTCACTTATCTGAAAATGATGGGGGAGAGGGGGTGAGTCGTAATGACCCAGTGAATAATTAATACTCTTAATTACAATAACCATATTCATAAGCACATGTCCACAATCACATACTCCAAGTTTCACATCACAATAATAACATATGTAATAATGAATGAATGCATGAATGCGTGAAATGCAACCATTGATGGGCAGTCGCCAATGTCGGCACGGACCCTGTCACAAGTGAGCTGACCCACAAGAGAAAAACCACAACTACACTGAGCCTCGCTAGAATAAACCACGAGCGTGCTGAGCCTCGTCAGAATAACCACAAACGGGCTGAGCTACGCCAGAATAACCACGAGTGGGCTGGACCTTGCCAGATAAACAACAAACGGGTCGAGCCACGCCATATCTCATCTCATGTCAAAATGATGCATGTAATGTATGCAATGATGCACATATGCATATCAAAGTCCTCCACATAAATCACGTGATCATATCAATCAAGCACACGTCAATACACACCACTTGTATTTAACGTCTTCGCAAGACGAGTGGTTTCATTTTCATCACCTTCGTAATCACCCAAACAATTCAATATCACATGTCATATAAATAACGTATCATAATTAAGCATATTAATCACTCACAGTTCTCCAACTCAATGCGATACTCAAATGCACAGGTGCCGCCAATCCGCCTAACCCAATGTACGATTTATGTCACCAAAACTAAATAACATGTCAATATAACAATCTAACAAACACCATCGCATTCATGCCACACGACTTGATTTATTTGTTCTGATTTTTAATTACCACATAACATTATGTTATCTATTGATAGTTAAATCCACCATGATTTATGCTATCCCGCTGAAGTTGTACATGATCGGTTTGTAGTTGCTGGGTCGCCTTCGTCTTCACTTTACAGAAACAAATATTAGGCAGGGTCTTCAATGGCAGCTTAAGAAAGTCTTCTGAATTCCGCTAACTTCAATCGTAGTAAAATAGTCTCTTGGATATCTGATAGGATCGCGTAGTTTCTTTTTCCGAAATCGATAATTCCACCCTATACGTTTGCCTGGGTTACAGGAAATTCGAAGTGGGATAATCCTATAGAAAACACTATATTTCTAGGCAGAAGAAGATATAGCAGGATTAGGGTTTGAGGAGATTTGAGAATCAAAGAAGGTTGATGTATGCAACAATTGTAATTGATTTTTTCAGCCCTTTCCATGAAGAATTCGTCTGGTATTTATAGAGCAGACATCGGATACGAGCATTGGGTGCGACTCCCGGCTGAGCAGCCGCGAGCTGCGCGCCCACTTCAGACGTTATCTCACCGCGCCCAGACATAATGTCTACACCTGGCGTGGTACTCACTGTTTCCGATATCAAAATTGCTCGATTTCATCTTGTTTTGACTCGTTTCATTCTAAAAGAATCGTTACAATGGTTTTAACTAAATCAAAACCATTGAATCACCAACAATCCTCCCCCATGTAAGGGTTTCCCTTTGATCCACAAAACACCTTTATTTTTTAAGCAAAACATGCATAAACGGAAATGTCGTAAACGATTGAATTTCCGCGTAGTGTAGCCACGCATACAATATACCTGAAAATCATGGTGCTCGTAAACATTTGAACCAATCAATCCATTTGAGTACTTGACAGTGACACACGTATGTGTTACTTCACAAACCGTTAAGCTAACTTGACTCTTAATGGCCATTGAGTCCCTATCCATTCATAAACGTATTTGAGATTAAACCCGATATCTCATGAAGTGACCAGAAACTTCACGTTTATATAGGTAGATTCTCTAGTGGGTCACACCGCCCGATTGTGCTCATATAATTAACACTTTTTCAAAGAATCTATTAAGAAGAGTCCCTCTTCAACCTCGCACTTGTAGGTCATGAACACATACTTGGGGATGCATATTTGTGTTCATCAATCTTCTAGGAATGAGCTTTCCGCATTGAATTCAGCTCTAACGCTAGTTAGATGTGAATTGGGTGTCCCACGACTAGATGATTATTTGGGTTTTAGTCTCACCCCCTTTACCGACTCGGTAAGTAAGTCTCTAGCTAATCCTTTCATAAAGTGATTAGCTTACCTTTTGTTATAACCTAACAAGATCCACAGATATCACTACGTGCGTAATGAGCTCTCTTACTACATCTAACACCTAAGTATCTAGACTTCACATTGTATACATGGCTATATTCTTTAGCCAATGTTCCAGCGCTGTCATAATGTATCGATATTGGTGATATCGGTCTTTCCTCACAAGGGAATTTTAAGTATCATGTTCTTTAACCATTTTGCTTCCTTTGAAGCACCGGCTAAAGCAACAAAGTTATATTCCATTGTTGAACTTGTGATGCAAGTTTGTTTCTTCGATCCACTTGTAGGAATACCCATCCACTTGTAGAAGAATAATCTTCCTTATTTGTAATCCAACTTGCATCCGAAAATCCTTCTATGCACCGAAGGAAAATCTGAACATACAAGACCAAGATTCATTGTTCCCTTAAGGTACCTAAGTACTCTACTAACCGTTTGCCAATGTTGCATACTAAGGTTATTAGTATATCGGCTAAGCTTTACCTACCGCAAATATGATGTCAGGTCTTGCATACGTCATTACATACATCAACGCTTTGATTAAAGTTCCACCTTGAAGTTTTAATTTCATTCTCATAGATCTTACAACTATCAAGAGTTCCCTTCTTATAAATTCTATTATAAGATTGAAACAACCAAGAGAAGAATACATATGCCAAGTTCTCAACTTGAATATCAAAGTGTTCTCATTTCAAAACTCAACCTTTGAAATTTACATCACATGTTACTTATGGAATCAACAAACCATGATATGCAAGCATAAACCAAGTAACACGTGAGCGAAAGAATTATGCAAATGTGTGCTGCTCTAGATTTAATATGGAAGTCAAATATGAAAAATTCACAATCAGAATCTCATACCAAAACTTGCATTTGATTTAATACATAGTTTTCTGACAAACTAAACAACACCCTTTTCAGTATAGTATTCAACAAATACACATATCAAGGTGTTCTTCACTAACATCCAGAAAAATGAAATAATCACAAACTCAGTGATACTTCAAACCGCAACTCCACCGATTAAGTTTATCGACACGATAAACTTGCAAACATATTCACCAGAATTTACACATCAGAAAATTCCTTCTGATTTTATTCTGGTCGAAACCATCAACACACATATATTTCATAACACAAACACAACAAGGTATTAGCCTAAAGCACGCATCTACTTCATAATATCAGATTTATCAAGCAAAGAAGTAAATCTACAGAATTAACAATCAAACCAATTCCCAGTCTAAGTTAACCTTGCCCTCGGAAACTTTAACTTTACCTGAGAAACATGAATGTTTTAAATCAGTTTGAATGAGGCCCATATCATGTATGATTGCAATATCATCATAAAGTAGAATCAAGATCAAAACCAAAGCATCATCTTTTAACAAGATTCAATATTTACTTCCCAATTGAAATAAATAAATCTATATCTAAATTAACCAAGACCATTAAAAAGTACAACCTAAGAGCAGATGCATAAAGATGGCTACAGTGATCTTTACATATATAAAATACTTTCACTCAAGTGTCTCATAAGAAAATTGAACTACCAACTCAGTGATCATTTGTAGCTATAGAATCCACAAATCAAGTTATTTCATCATAAGAACTTACATACTCACTGGACTAGTATTACATGTCAGAAGATTTATCTAATTAAATTCAGGTTGAAAACATCATAACCACAAGCTCCAAAATCATACGCATCATCAAAATCCTAACTGATCATACACTTACTGACTATATCAAAACATGATGGTTTACTATCAAAATCAATTTAACTTGAATCAACCCCAATTAGAATCAACTAGACTTAATTGAAGAAACAAAGTAATATAATGAAATTTACTGAAATTTGATTTAATTAGAACCGTACCTTATTGAACCCGAATATATTAGTTCAATTCACTTGAAGTGAATCCACTTAAAGAAAGTCGTAGAAGTCGCCTCTGTAATCGAGCTTTGTCTTTTAAATTGTGGAATCTTCATCAATAACAGTGGCACCATCACTTTTATTTGCATATTCGATGTTCATGCTCCCACTTTGGTTAGAAACCATTCCAAACCGATCTATCCAAAAGTTGACCCAATTACTTCGGGTTGCAACTTTTACTATCATCATGGCAGCATCCGTTCAATTCATCAAGATGAATTGAACTATATGTCCAAAATCCTAACAAGCTCTTTGGAAAAATCCCGCCAGCTGTTTGGGAGAAGACACTCCATGATTGAAGATTAATGAACCTGAGTGAACCGATGCGCCTCAAACCAAATTGGTTTGTTCCAATGAGTGTAACCCCAATTTAGGGTTTCATTATTAATCAATAAAATTGGCAGCTGTCTCTCATCCATGAATGCCGGTCAACCTCAATCTCTCGCCCAAGGCTTTTGTATTACAGTATCCGCATCATCTAATGTTGTCAGGCCTCTCAATTACCAAGACCGCTTGGAATGCTTCCCAACAGCACAATCACATCAGATTGTCGCAAGCCATGGGATTTGCGTATGATACTCAATTAGAAACTTAATCTCACTAGAGCCATCAATTCATTGCATCAGTTTCTGATCCCATCAGCCACTCAAAATCTCGCCCATTGGCAGTGGCGAATCTGGTTAGTAGGCTGGTCGGGTTACAGCCCGCGTAAAATTTGACCCAATTTTTTTTTGTAAGCATATGCATATGCTTTGAATTTCGATCTCACCCTAATCAGACGAGAAGAACGGCTTCGCTACCTCCGAATTCGGATATCACTAAATCACACGAGAAGAACGGCTTAATCCGACTCCATCTTCGTTTACAGATCAGCGAATTACGGTCAGTTTTGATTTCTGTGTCGATTTTGATTATTAGGTTGGGTTTGGGTATGCGGCGGTCGTCGTCTGTAACACGTATACTGTCACTGTGGTCTGTGTCAGTTTATTGGGTTGTTGGTGGATTATCGGTTTTGATTATTGCCTATTGGGTTCGCTAATGTGCCGCATAAATGGCTTACTGACTAAAATAATTGCTTGACTAAAATAAATCGCTAATCTGTTTCTCATTTGTTATTAGTCTCATTTGGATTGTGGTGCACTTGATTTGCTCATTTGTTGATATTTGGAGTGAAAATGTTTATATGACTGGTTGCAGGTCATGGACAATTTGGATTAGCTGCAATTGCAATGGCCAATTTCTCTAGTGTTTGCTGAAATTAACCACTAGGCTTCTTGGTATTCATCTGTCATAAGCTGATCAGACATAAGAGAAAAATTCGAGCTTTTTTGCGGATGTATTGATGGATAATAGAAAGCCTAAACGTTTGAAGAATATATTTTCGTTTTCCCAAAGTAATGTGCTAGTTGTATTTAGCAAGATCTATCAGGTGTGCTTTAGGGTTATTTGCCTTTCTAAATTATATAAATTTTTTTATTGATTGATTATATGCATGTTTTCCTGGATTTGAATAGCATGTAATTAATTGAAGAATCTGCTGTTTCTGAATTGTGGAAATTTGTTTAAACCGTGATCATTTAAGGTTCATTGTAGCACTAAAGACTTTGTTTTGGAGTCCTAGGTTTGCTTTGAGAGTAGAACCCTTATTTGCATCCGAACTCGGCTTTCTCATGTTAGTATTTATTATGTTGATAATTAATTTCTCAGTTCGCCAATATGTGTTTTGGAATCATTTCAATTTTGTCGCCAAGTAGCATGAATCAATTTTTCTTTGCTTGGCAGGCTCTGGAGAGGGAAAAGATTGCTACTTATTTCTGTGAAGTGAACAAACAAATTGAATCAGCCTTGGGTGAGATTCCCTACGACAATTATGATTTGTCCGATGAGGTTAAAGAGCAGGTAATTCATGGATAAGGTAATTCATGGATAACCTCCAACGAGAAAAAAACTTTTTGTATTTGTAAGGTGCTTTGATTGGTGTAATAAAAAAGGCGTGAGGATCAGCCAACCACTGGGTTCCAAACCTCAAAAAAAATTTTGTTTGACGTCACTATAAGAATTTCCAGCCTTGGTAACTTTCGATTCCTGGATTCGCCCCTACCCTTCGGCATCACCAAGTAGAAACAAATCATCCGAGAACAATGATTTGCTTAACAACGCAGCAGCACTGCCTTGATGCTAATGGGCTAAGACATCCACATATGGGTTGCCCAAACTCAGGAAGTCACCAGAGAGCAAAACTGAGTATATTCGACTGAAGAAACATACTCCCAGTTCTCTCTCTAGCCAGTTCTCTCCCGAAACTCCTAGAAGCTTTTCGAACCCAATTTTGTCTTGCCTTTCTCCCTTCCTCACCCGGCCCTTTCGCTACCGGGACCTGCCATGCTTTCACCCGTTACTACTCTCCTAAGCCGTTTGTCCATCTGCGGTCTTATGGGATCGCTTGAGATCTGGATCTTCGGATTTGGAGGACTATGAGGGTGTTTTGGTGGTCTTCGTTGGTGGATGCCGTTTAATTGGGGAGGGGGGGCTGTTAGTTTAATTTTTTCTTTAGTTTAATTTTCTTGTGGTGTTCTTAGTCCTCTGCGTTTGGTAGTCTTAGGCGGCTACTTCCGCTTGACCGGCGGGGGCCAGCTTTTGTGTTGTTGTCGCCGTGGTGTTGTTTTGGTTTTCCACCGGATGTCATCCGTTTTGCTTTCGTCTGCTCCGTCATCTTTGAGGTTGGAGTTCGCCGGGGTTGTGGTCGGTCGCGGCGGATCCGTGTAGCGCGAGAGTGGTTGGTCTGGGCCGGGCTGGAGATGACGAAGGGGTTGCTGCTGAGATCTGAGATTTGGCGTTGCGGGTGGTGTCGTTCGGCCTTGATGGTGAGGTGGGACTCGTGGGTGGTGGCTGGTGGTGCCTGATGGCTTGCTCCGGTGACGGTTCGGTTGAAGTATTGCGGGTGTTTGCTGTTCGGTGAGGAGTGCTGCTTGGCTATCGTTGGATGTCCCCTGCTGAGGATGGCGGTCGGCTTACTCGGGTCTGATTTTGGTGTGCTTTTTCGGACGGGTCAACTTGGCTGTAGGCCAGTCTAGATTTAGTTGGTTTATGTTTGTTCAAGTTGTAGTCGTGGGTTTACTTTCAAAAAAAAAGTTGTAGTCGTGGGGTTTAGGGTTAGTGTAGCGTTTGTTTTAGCCGGTTTGTTCCGGTGTCTTTCCACCTTTTGGTGGTGTCCTCCCACCTTGTTATGGTGGTGTCTTTCTACTTTGGTGGTGTTTTCCTCCTTTTCGTAGGAGGTGGTTTCCCTCCCTCTGCGGAGGTGTTTTCGTTATGGCATTGTGCCTTGGCAGTCTTTCTATTTGATTTCGATGGGGTGCCACTGTGGCCTGAGCTTTATTTCTTTCGAATCTGCTAGGATTGAGTCATTGTTTCGATAGTGTCCAACTCCTGTACGACATGTATTCCCATAAAAAAAAGAGTATATGCAACTGAAATGTTAGAGGTGCAATCCTTCAATTCATTCCAATTGAATCACTCAATTTATTCCAATTTTTTTTTTGAATCAAAACGATCAAATTCTCATTCCAAAATCACCATCTTAAATGGGAATACAAGTCGTACAGGAGTTGGACACCATCGAAACAATGACTCAATCCTAGCACATTATAAGGAAATGAAGCTCAAGCCACATCGGCACCCCATCGGAATCAAGCACGCAAGCTGCAGAAACCTATCAAAGACACCTCCGCACAGGAAGGGAAAAACCACCTCCAGCGAAGAGGAAAACACCACCACATAGGTGGAAAACACCACCAAATCAGGTGGAAATACACTAAACATAACCAAAAGTCTACTGCTAATCTACTCCCTAAAGAAGCTAAAAAGATCCGATCCATTGCACACCGATGAGGCAAACAGAAGCATCCAGCCTGAGCCAAACCACCTCAATTTATTCCAATTGAATCACTCAATTTATTCCAATTGAATCACTCAATTCATTGAATTCAAACCCATAGTCGAATTTCTTCTTTGACTGCAAAATTTGGCAACCTTCTGAAACAAGGCAGTGCTGCTTTCTCACCAATTCTTGCTCAATTTATTCAGCCACCAATTGTCTTCCTCTCTTCTTGCATATTTGTGAACCATCTGGAAAAAACGGCGCCTATCTCACATGGCTATCTTTAATTCCACCAATTTTGTGTTTTCTTCAACACAAATTAAAACACAAATCTACAAATAAAATGCAAATAAAATTTAATTTGAATGAAACCCTTTTCCGCCTCTAGCAAGGCAGCACTCCTCTCTCTCAGAAGCTCTATCACGTGCTTTTCTTATTCTTTGACAACATCTTTGGCCAACATCATGCGTGAATTCTGTTTTGTCAATTTGTCAGCGTCTCACATCATTCCTTCAATATTGTCCAGCGTTTTCGAACTGTTTCGTCATCTCTCGTAAGCTCGCCATCGATTAGGATAATATCGATTTCGTTTGTAGTTGCTTGGTCACCTTCGTCTTCACTTTACAACAACAAATATTAGGCAGGGTCTTCAATGATAGCCTAAGAAAGTCTTTTGAATTCCGCTAACTTCAATCGTAGTAAAATAGTCGCTTGGATATCTGATAGGATCGCGTAGTTTCGCTTTCCGAAATCGGTATTTCCACCCTATACATTTGCCTGAGTTACAGGAAATTCGAAGTGGGATAATCCTATAGAAAACACTATATTACTAGGCAGAAGAAGATATAGCAGGCTTAGGGTTTGAGGAGATTTGAGAATCAAAGAAGGTTGATGTATGCAACAATCGCAATTGATTTTTTCAGCGCCTTCCATGAAGAATTCGTCTGGTATTTATAGAGCAGTCATCGGATACGAGCATTGGGTGCGACTCTCGGCTGAGCAGCCGCGCGCCCACTTCTGATGTTATCTCGCCGCGCCCAGTGTAGACATTAACTTAATGTCTACACTGGACGCGCCCGGACATAATGTCTACACTGGGCGCGGTACTCACTGTTTTCGATATCGAAATTGCTCGATTTCATCTTGTTTTGACTCGTTTCATTATAAAACAATCGTTACAAAGGTTTTAACTAAACTCAAACCCCTTAAATCACCAACACGGTTCCTAATGGGATTATTTTCTACACAACTGATTGTCTAAAACACAAAAATATCAGTAACATCTCATGATTATAGACTTAAATATTTACATAAATCTATTATGTTGATTCAGCAACTCAATAACTCAAAGTGTGGCAATTAACCGTACACTATTCTAGTCTTTTGTCCCAATCTCCAACATCAGTTAATGACTTATTCATATTTTAACTGCTACTCTGATAGGGGTAGAGGAAGGATAGACAAAAGGGGTAAGGAGATAGACGAAGAGAAGGGGGACAGATGGGGCAGAGGAAGATTTAGGTAATAATTGCTTGATTATTCTCTCGTCTGTAGTGCATACATATATATCGTTTGGTTATTGTAATGCACTACTTTTGGCTTGACACGTGCCCTTCCATAACAAACTTCTTAGGTGGCGTTCCTGCCCCTTCCTGCATGGAATATACCACGTAATCCTTACTCGGATATTTTCTGGATTTCTCCCTCTGCCTGGCGGTCCTTGGGAATTCATGTGCGGGTACATCATTGCCACCCCATCAGAAATGACTTTGTCCTCGAGTCGGAAAGTCGGATGGGTTTGGGTGAGCATAGACTTGTCTTCCCAGGTAGCCTCTGTCGCAGGGTGATCTTGCCACTGAATGAGGAGCTAGTCAACCGGAGATCCATTGCGGTTGTTCTGTCGGGACTTCAGGATTTTGTGCGGGGTAAGCGTAGGGTCGGGTCCCAGGAAACAATCGGGTAAGGCCGCAGGCTGCTGTTGCGTGGGATTAGGGCATAACTTGAGGAGCGATATGTGGAAGACATTGTGGTTTCTGGCAGTGGGAGGTAATTCCAGGCGATAGGTGATGGACCATAAATATACGAATCAAAAACACAGTAAAACCCACTAAATTAGACTGTTGGTCTATTTAACTTTTGCTTGTTAGTTCCGATATATTTCTACAGGGTATTTTGGACTCTAGAGAGAAAACACGCTAAGGAGAGGATTTTACACTGAAAAGATATTACGAGTCAGTCCAAGGTCACGATCAGACGCTGAATGCAGAAATCTCAAGATCCTGACGTGGAATCACTCAAAACAAATCCAACCGAAGAGAAACCAAAGTCAGACCGGAGCAGAATTGGACTGATAGTTTTGTGAAAAGACTGCACAAAACTCAGTCTTCCCTCTTGGTGACCGATGGCTTTGGGAGGAGGTGACCAAAGGAGGAAACTCCCCTCATTTCTCCACCCACAACCGGCGGCTGCTCTCCTCCCCTCCCATGGTGACCGTCGGCTTTGGCAAGCCATGGATGGCTTGCCATGTGGTGGCTTCTCGTCCACATCTTCATCTCCTCCTCCTCCTCCCTTGGATGAAAGCCATCTTAGCCCTCCATTTCCCTTCATTTTGGCTATAAATACAAGCCAAACTCACTTGTAAAAATCATCCACATCCATCCTCAAATCAACATTTCACTTATCTCTCTAGAAAGTTGGCACATTTGTAAGTTTGGTTTTTGAAATAATACTCCTGTTGTTTCTTGAGTATTATAACAGTTTGAAATAGTACTCCTGTTGGTTCTTGACTATTATAACAGTTTTAGAGAATACTCCTGTTGGTTCTTGAGTATTCAAGTAGGATTTGGGAATACTCCTGTTAGTTCTTGAGTATTCCCCTTTACTTACTGCCTTTCAAAAACCCCCGAGTATTTAGCTATGATATCCTCTTCCATGGATAATCGTAGCTAAACTCTTTATTTGGTTGAAGGGGCGTACTTGTATTATAAAATGTTTTAGACTATTTTAGTGTTTTTTCTCTGTATTCAAAACTTGTTCTATGTGCCATATATTAGATCAGAATTTCCAAGGTTGAGTGGATGCTTGAAATGGCAAAGCTCTTCCGTGGAAGTTCGTGAACATACTCGAGTAAGTGGATGCTTGAAATGGCAAAGCTTATCTGAGGAGTTTGATCTCTCTCAAACACCATTTGGATAAATCGGAAAAGACAATCCAAATGGATGCACATAGACTAGTATACCTTGAAATGGGGTGCTAGTCTGAGTAGAACAAGGACTTTACGTTTTTTGCAAAAGATTAGACAGTGTTGCAAGTCGAGTGCTTGAAATGGCCTTGATTCACTTTCGAACACTTTTGCAAAAGACTAGACAGTGTGGCAAATCGAGCGCTTGAAATGGCCTTGATGCACGTTTGAATACTTAGAAGGATTACTAAAATGATAAAACAGGCTATGATGCAATGCCCCCGAAACCGAATGCTTCCCTTGAATTACAAAACCCCATTGTATTTACTTTTCTAGTATAACTGCCTTAATCAACTGCACTCACCTTCCGAAGGACTCGCAAATCACGCATCACCCACCGTAAGTCTTTCTTTTTACTTTTCAGTATTTATTTTTCTGTAATTTACTTTTCCGCACTCAAAACCAAAAACAACCAAAAAAATCACTTAGTCATAACCGCTAAAATCTCAATCAACCTTATAACACGCTCCCTTGCTGTACAAATCCCTTGAAGAACAACGTATCCCCCTAATTCTCTTGGGTTCGACCCCTACTTACCACTTGCTACCCAGTAGTAAAGTCGCGAGTAGCGGACTTATAAATTTATTCTTGACGTTTGCACACGACGACTGTGCGTCCGTCAAAATTGGCGCCGTTGCCGAGGAATTAGCCGTCGGATAAGTTCTTTGAATCAATACGTGCTTCAAAACAACCATGTCTCGCGAAGGAAGCCACCATGACTATCAGGATGATGACGAGATAAACCTGTACGATCGAAATGATGAGGTGCCACTTCCATTTGTGGACGATCCGGAACAACTCATCAGAAACAGAAGAGCTCGTGATAGGGAGGCAATCAGAAGAAACCAAGAACCACTCGAGGACCGAAATGCAGCTGGTCCAGTACAACCCCCTAGATATCCACCACCCCCTCAACCTCGACAAGTGCCGAGACGAGAACCCACTTTCGGTAACTACTATGGGGATAACAACAATTACCGCGAACCTACTATGGGAGAACTCTCAGCACCGTATTTCAGAAACCAGCCATGGTGCATTCACGAAGACCCTGAACTGGAAAATGTCATCATCAACACTTCAGTGGTCTACAACTTACCGAAATTCTCAGGAACACGTGGAGAATCAGCAATGACTCATCTCCAGCGCTTACATGGTATTTGCCAGAACTTAAAACCAAATGGCGTGAACGTATACGACTTCAAGTTGAAGGCGTTCTATTTTTCCCTCATCGACGCGGCAAACGACTGGTTCCTTTCATTGCCTTCCGATAGCATCAGAACATGGGCTCAGATGCAAAAGAAATTCCTGGACAAATATTACCCGGCAGGATGGGCGATGCAAGTACGGAGGTGACAGCCCGCTCGTCGTTAAAGCTATTTGTGCAAATAAATTTATAGTCCGCTACTCGCAACTATACTACTGGGTAGTACTTGGTAAGTAGGGGTCGAACCCAAGGGAATCAGGGGAATATATGTTCTTTGAGGGGGTTGTCCAGCGAGAGAGCGTGTTTTAGGTCGGTTGGTTGGTTTTAAAGCTACCAGCTAAGTGATTGATTGATTGATTGGTTGGTTGGTTGGTTTTAATACTGGAAAGTAAATTACAGTTTATAATTAGAGAGAAATGTTCGGTTTCAGGGGCCTTGTATTATATCCTGTTTATCATTGACCTTTAGTGAATTATCTAAGTATTCAAAGATGAATCGAGGCCCTTTCGTAGCGCAAGACTTGCAACATCGTTTAAAGCAACACTTGTTCTAAGCAAAACTAATTCCTCCTTTCAAAGTATCTTAGCTGTAAGTGCGTCCACTTGATCTCCCAGTTACGTTATTGACCAAGTGGTGTTTTAGATAAGTCAAACTCCTCGATAAGTTTTGCTTGTGACAGCTTCCACTTACCGAGTATGATCACGAATTTCCACGGCAGAGCTTTGCTTGTGACAGCTTCCACTCAACCTTGGAAACTCTGACTTGATATACGGCACATAGAACAAGTTTTGAATACTAAGACTAGACACTAAGTTAATAGTCTTAAAACATTTTATAATACAAGTGCGCCCCTTCTACCGAACTACTAGTTTAGCTACTATTCATCGCGCTAAACATTATAACTAAGGAAATAAAACAGTTGAATAAATACTAAGAATTACTTACAACCGTTGAAGCGCCAAGGGAGCTATCCTTTATTTCCAAAGCCAAACTTACATATACATAACTTAGAGAGAGAAGTGAATTTTACAAGTGAGGTGTGTTTTCAAATTAGGAGGAGCTCCTCCTTATATAGCCATGGGAGGAGGAGGAGATGGAGGCAAGTGTTGCATGGTGATTGGAGGAAAAAATGGATGGAGGAGATGGCCACACATGGAGGAAGGAGAGGAGGAGGAAGGAGGAGGAGACATGTGGAGGAGGAGGAGAGCCGCCGGTCAAGGGAGGAGGAGAGCCGCCGGTTGCTGGTGGTGGAGGAGGAGGAGGGGTGGCTTTGGCCACCTCTTGCCCAAGTGGCCGGTAACCTTGCCCAATGTGTGATTTTATACAGTTTTGTGCAGTCTTTTCACAAAACTGTCAATGTGTTTCTTCCCCGGGCTGTCTTGATTGCTCTCCTGATTCTTCTGATTAATTTATTACGAGTGCTTCAACGTCAGGATCCTTGATATTTCTTCAGTCGACATATGATCTTGACCTTGGATTGACTCGTAACATCTTTTCTGCTTAAAAAGCTCCTCTTTAGAGTGTGTTCTCTCTAAGCTCTGAATTACCCTGTAAAAATATATCTGAACTAACAAGCAAAAGTTAAATAGACAAAATGTCTAAATAAGGGGGTTATACTGTGTTTCTGATTCGTATAATTTTGGTCCATCAGATTACCCCACACTTTTAGTTGTTCGTCCCGAACAATGCTATTCAAGGGCTGTACTCTAAGTTGGCTTTGAAATATGAAAATTAGATTGTGGTACTCGATCTATCCTAATTCATGCATTGCTTACTTATTACCAAATTAAACTGCGTAAATAAATAGAAGAAACTTAATACTTGTACCTCCGTGCTGAGATGCAAATTATATTGGATGTCTCGGGAGATAGCCCTTTTTAGGCTTCTGGACTGCAATCTTGGGATCGTCTCGCACTATATGGTTTTCTGGTAGCTTTCTCTAGCACGTGATTCGGTTCAGGTTTCAGTGGTTTGAGTACTTTGATTTTCTTTTGGCGAGGGACTGCTTTTGTAGTGAGTTGGCATTTGGCCTTTGATTTGACGCTTTGAGTACTTCACTTTTGTTCGGTTAAAACCTTCACAATTTTGGGCCTTTGGCCTCTTGATTTGCTTCTTCGAGCTTTTCGCCTTTTTGTGACTGCTAGTCCATTTTCTCAAGCCTTTTTGGGAGGTCCAATCATCGCCCGCAAGCCTATGGAAATACCTCCCCGCCCTTCTCGTTTTTGCCGTTTTCGCGCGGGTCAAGGTGAGGGTCGCTCATCTATTTTCTCGGCTACTTTGACTGTCGTTTTCGCACGGGTCAAGATGAGGGTCGCTCATCTATTTTCTCGGCTACTTTGACCGGAGATAGGACGGTCTGATTCCCGTCCTCGCCTTTTGCATTGCATGGCGGAGATGACTTCAATTTTCACTGAAACCCGAAGTGCAGCCTCCACTGACTTCGAAAACCATATAGTTTGATCCGATCCTTTGATTGCTTGCCAAGCCTCTCTAGGGCAATTTATGTCAACTCCACATCCCTAGTTATCTCAGCACAAAGGACAAATGGAAAGTTACATTCTAAGTTTTTAAACAGTTGAATTTTCACAAGGTTAATGCATGATTTATGATTTATCTTTTTCACATTCTTAAGTTCATATTTTCAAAAAGATGTTATTACTAAAAAAGAAAAAACAGCAAGCATGTTATTTATGTACATAGGTGGTTCTCACCCCCCACTTTTGAACGAAGGCGTGCCTTAGTTCAAAAGTCATGCAAGCTTAAAACTAAATACTGAATTTAAATGACAGAAATTAAAGTGCGGAAAAGTAAGATAGTGTCGGTTTACCTCCCGACCAGTGCACTTGTTTAACGTCGTTGGCTCGACAGTACCTCGTTGTGGATTACTGGTTTGGGTCCCATGGGTGGCTGAGGTCGAATTTCGCCACTGTTCCTGTGTTGATTCCTGTTTTGACTTTTCCTGATTTCTTGCTTTGGTTAGAACTCCATGGTTTCGGTAGGTTCTTCTTTTCATAACTCTGAGAAGGTGAGGTTCCCTTGACCATAGCTGCTGGTCCGTCGAGCCGTGCTCTCTTGCTTTTCCTTCCGGGTTTCCATTCTCTTGGCCCATGTCTTTGCCGCTTCTTCATGTATGGCCGGTTGGCATCTTTGCAAGTTTGGAAGTTCAGCATTGTGCCATCAAACATTGGCGACCACACGCATGTCCCCATGTTAAGCCTCTTCTTTGTGGCAGCGACGAATGGTCGTCCTAGAACGAGCGAGTTTTCAGGGTTGCTTTTTTGAGTTGTGGTGAGTGAGAGCTCCGATGATGGCGTGTCTTGCCCTTGATTTACCTCCAACTCGCCTTGCACCTCAGCGTTAATTACTTCATTTTCAGGGGCTGTGATCCGCATACAAACCGAAGGGAAAAGTTGGGGAACTTCCACCATAAGGGCCAGGTCTTTCTTGGATAGTTTGATAATGAGGACCAAGCCTGCCTTAGGTGCTTCGATAGTGAGGATTGGGCATGTTTCGGGTGCTTCGAGCGCCAGGACCGGGCCTGCCGTGCTTTCCTCGGATGGATTGGCGATAAGGACCGGTTCAAGTAGCTCGGCTGGTTTGGTAATGAGGACTGGGTCTGATTTGGCTGGTTCCTCTTCGGTTATTTGCGAGTCCTCATCCTCAGTTGGTTCTGTGGGCTCCAATATTGGCTCCTTTAGAGCCGCCTCCACGTCCATTACTGCCCTTGTACTGATGTCTTCTCTCGGCTTTGTTGCGGGCAAGCTCGTAATGGGTGTGGTGTCGGGCTCGTTTTGCACTGAGTCCACTTCCATCGTTGGTGCCTTATCTTCAGTTTGGTGCATTGGCCCTTGTTTTGTGCTCTCTGCCAAATTGTCTATGAGTCGCCAGGTTTGAGACATGGTTAACTTCATGATCGAGCCTCCCGCTGCATCGTCAAGTCTTTTCCGCTCAAGTGGCATCATTCCACCGAGAAACCTTTGGATAAGATTGATTCTGGAGAATCCATGGTGCGGGCAGCTCGCCACAATGGAGTCAAAGTATGCCAAGTACTCGTCCAATGTTTCGTCCCGGAATTGCTCAAGATTGAGAATCTTCTCGCGGGTTTCAAGTCGGAGAGATGGAGGGCAAAACTTCTCAAGGAATTTGGCTTGTAGACCCCCATAATCACTTTCATACTCAGCACATGAGTAATACCATTTTAATGCCGAGTCAGTTAAAGAAAATTTAAAACATGTGAGTTTAAATTCCTCTAGCGATTCATTTTTAGGCCTCATGTGGTTGCATATGGAGTGGAACGTTTGTGTATGCCTTACGGGATCTTCTCCAAGAGCACCTCCGAATTGGGGGAGATGTCTAATCATTTCAAACATAAGGTTGCTACCCCCATTTTTCCAAGGTTCTATGTCGTAGTATGAAGACATGGCGAATTATGTATAATGGAAAAAAGAACAACTATCCATTTGCTAATTCCCCGGCAACGGCGCCAATTTGACAGCCCGCTCGTCGTTAAAGCGATTTGTGCAAATAAATTTATAGTCCGCTACTCGCAACTATACTACTGGGTAGTACTTGGTAAGTAGGGGTTGAACCCAAGGGAATCAGGGGAATATATGTTCTTTGAGGGGGTTGTCCAGCGAGAGAGCGTGTTTTAGGTCGGTTGGTTGGTTTTAAAGCTACCAGCTAAGTGATTGATTGATTGATTGGTTGGTTGGTTGGTTTTAATACTGGAAAGTAAATTACAGTTTATAATTAGAGAGAAATGTTCGGTTTCAGGGGCCTTGTATTATATCCTGTTTATCATTGACCTTTAGTGAATTATCTAAGTATTCAAAGATGAATCGAGGCCCTTTCGTAGCGCAAGACTTGCAACATCGTTTAAAGCAACACTTGTTCTAAGCAAAACTAATTCCTCCTTTCGAAGTATCTTAGCTGTAAGTGCGTCCACTTGATCTCCCAGTTACGTTATTGACCAAGTGGTGTTTTAGATAAGTCGAACTCCTCGATAAGTTTTGCTTGTGACAGCTTCCACTTACCGAGTATGATCACGAATTTCCACGGCAGAGCTTTGCTTGTGACAGCTTCCACTCAACCTTGGAAACTCTGACTTGATATACGGCACATAGAACAAGTTTTGAATACTAAGACTAGACACTAAGTTAATAGTCTTAAAACATTTTATAATACAAGTGCGCCCCTTCTACCGAACTACTAGTTTAGCTACTATTCATCGCGCTAAACATTATAACTAAGGAAATAAAACAGTTGAATAAATACTAAGAATTACTTACAACCGTTGAAGCGCCAAGGGAGCTATCCTTTATTTCCAAAGCCAAACTTACATATACATAACTTAGAGAGAGAAGTGAATTTTACAAGTGAGGTGTGTTTTCAAATGAGGAGGAGCTCCTCCTTATATAGCCATGGGAGGAGGAGGAGATGGAGGCAAGTGTTGCATGGTGATTGGAGGAAAAAATGGATGGAGGAGATGGCCACACATGGAGGAAGGAGAGGAGGAGGAAGGAGGAGGAGACATGTGGAGGAGGAGGAGAGCCGCCGGTCAAGGGAGGAGGAGAGCCGCCGGTTGCCGGTGGTGGAGGAGGAGGAGGGGTGGCTTTGGCCACCTCTTGCCCAAGTGGCCGGTCACCTTGCCCAATGTGTGATTTTATACAGTTTTGTGCAGTCTTTTCACAAAACTGTCAATGTGTTTCTTCCCCGGGCTGTCTTGATTCCTCTCCTGATTCTTCTGATTAATTTATTACGAGTGCTTCAATGTCAGGATCCTTGATATTTCTTCAGTCGGCATATGATCTTGACCTTGGATTGACTCGTAACATCTTTTCTGCTTAAAAAGCTCCTTTTTAGAGTGTGTTCTCTCTAAGCTCTGAATTACCCTGTAAAAATATAACTGAACTAACAAGCAAAAATTAAATAGACAAAATGTCTAAATAAGGGGGTTATACTGTGTTTCTGATTCGTATAATTTTGGTCCATCAGGAGGCAACTACAAGACATCAAGCAAGGACCCAACGAAACCATGTACGATTACCTGGAAAAGTTCAACCGCCTGGAGAAAAGCTGATGTACCCTTGGACTGCCTGAGAAACTCGCAGTCGAGTATCTCATTGATGGATTAAGACCCTTAGACAAAATGCTTCTGGATGCCTCAGCTGGAGGATCCATGATGAATCTGTCATTAAGTGGCATAAGGAATCTCATCACCGACGTTGCTGAAAACGCCCGATTTAGAGAAGAGACGACTCGTCAGGAAGAATTTTCCCGAACAAGGAATGTGGCAAAAGCTGAAACACCAATGAACTCCATGCCAGAAGAGATGAAACAATTGAAGGAGATGATGATTCAGTTCCTACGAAGACAACCAGTTCCAGTTAAGCCTTGCGAATTTTGTGGCTCTACAGACCACAAAACTGACGCATGTCCGACATTAATAGAAGAGGAACCGGCAGAAGTGAATGCAGTGGGAGGATACCAAGGATACAACAACAACAGCAACGACAGAGCCGGACAAAACCGACAGTATGGTCAAGCAACCAACCCGAACTGGCGTAACAACAACTATCTTTAGAAGGAAGCACAACCAGCTGTTCCTCAACTAGCTCAGTCATACTACCAACCCCCCCACCGACAGTATAACCAGAACGCTCCATCGGCAGGACAATATCAGCAAAAAGGACCAAATCAGTACCAAACCGGCCCGAACAATCAGCAAGAACCAAGCAAGTCGCTCGATGACACGATGAAGGAGCTCGCAGGAAACATTAATCAATTGGGTACTTCGCTACACCAATACCAGGCAAAAACTGACGGGGCAATTTCAGAACTAACCAAACAAATGTCCCAGCTCGCCACGGCAATGTCAACACTCACTAATGAACCTGGCAGACTCCCTTCACAAATCATCCAAAACCCAAAAGCGAATCTTAGCAGGATAAAAAGGTCAAACGTGAAGGCGACACTGGGAGAAGTAGCACGATCCCCAACTTACAAACTTACAAACAAGCACTTCACCCGGAGGCGTCGACCTGATTGGAATCAAGAGGAAGACCGACCCAATGATGGCAAAACATGGGTTAAGCATGCTGACAATGGACGGTACGCATTCACCGTTTGTAAAACACCACCACCGATCATACACTCTGACATACCAGCATCTGGATGGGATGACAGTAACAATTCAAGGTGGGACTCCCCAACTAATATTTATGCTTCGAAGCAAAATAATAAGGGATCCGATTATACAAATCCTAAGCCAAGGAACGGGCAAAATGGCCCGACAATAGAAAGAGCCCTCACTTCAGATCACGAGCCACAACCGGAAAGAGATAAAGACCCAGGGACCTTCACAGTCACCTGCAGTATTGGTGAAGCACAGATTCATAAGTGCTTAGTCGATCTTGGAGCTGCTGGCAACGCCATGCCCTCCTCCTTATATTACTTATTAGGACTTGGTCCATTAAAACCACCCAGGTCAAATATCGAGCTAGGAGATAAATCGTGCATCCGTCCGGTTGAAGTACTAGAAGATGTAATACTCCATGTGGGAGAGCTCGTCATTGCTGCAGACTTTTATGTAATACAAACGGGAGAGACCAGCGAAGACGATCCTCCAACAATAATATTGGGACGACCATTCCTCTACGCTACTAAAGCAAGGATCGATGTGGGCAAGGGCTCGTTATCGCTTAAGTTCGGCGGCAAAATTGCAAATTTCTCCATTGATAATAGCCGCACAGATACAAAGAAACCGCCAGACATTATGCCTATTCCAGATTGTGGTACACAGAATTCTGACCTGCCAAGGGAGACCGAAAGAGTAACAGGACCAGCAGCTATGGTCAAAGGTCCCCCGTCTTCTCAGAAACAATGGAAAGAAAAATCACCAAAACCATGGAGTTCTAACCAAAGCAAGAAATCAGGAAGAGTCAAGGCAAAAATCAACACAGGAACGGTGGCAAAATACGACCTGAGCCACCCATGGGATCCAAACCAGTGATCCAGGAATGAGGTACTGTCGAGCCAACGACAATAAACAAAGGCACTGGTCGGGAGGTAACCCGACACCTATCTTACTTTCTGTCATTTATTTTCTGTCATTTTAGTTTTTTGTCCAATAAGTCGCTCTCACCCACTTGGTGCATAGAAGAAATGACTATTCAGGAATCAGACTTGGGTGCAACATTAAGCCAGCCGGGCCTGCGCTGAGAGTTCAAGGCCCCAGCCGAACTCCTTCGATTATCAAGCCTCATGCCATGTCGTTCATTCGACACTTTAAAGGGAGTTCTGTTCTTCCCTTTTCCTTAATGTCATTTCCTTCTCGTACAATATCTGCTTGCATGGTTTTGGAACTAAGTTGTGCTGAAAGGCACGCCTTCGTTCAAAAGTGTGGGGTGAGAACCTGTGTACATAACATGTTTTTCTTTTCCTTTTTCTTTAAAATTATCTTTTTGAAAATATGAACTTAAGAATGTGAAAAAGATAGATCATAATTCATGCATTAACCTTGTGAAAATTCAACTTTTTAAAAACTTAGAATGTAACTTCTCATTTGTCCCTTTGTGCTGAGATAAACCAGGGATGTGGAGTTGACATAAACTGCCCTAGAGAGGCTTGGCAAGCACTCGAAGGATCGAATCAAACTATATGGTTTTCGAAGTCAGTGGAGGCTGCACTTCGGGTTTCAGTGAAGATTGAAGTCATCTCCGCCATGCAGTGTTTATGCAAAAAGAAAAAAAGGCGAGGACGGGAATCAGACCATCCTCTCTCTAGTCAAAGTATCCGAGCAAATAGATGAGCGACCCTCATCTTGACCCGCGCGAAACGGCAAGGATGAGAGGAGCGGGGAGGTATTTCCATAGGCTTGCGGGTGAGGATTGGACCTCCCAAAAAAGGCTTGAGAAAATTGACTAGCAAGTCACAAAGACGCAAAAAGCTTAAAGAAGCAAATCAAGAGGCCAAAGGCCCAAAATTGTGAAGGTTTTAACCGAACAAAAAGTGAAGTACTCAAAGAGTCAAGACAAAGGCCAAAGGCCGATTCACTACAAAAAGCTGTCCCTCGCCAAAAGAAGATCAAAGACCAAACCATTGAAACCCGAACCGAATCACGTGCTAGAGAAAGCTACAAGGAAACCATATAGTGCGAGACGATCCCGAGAATGCAGTCCAGGAGCCTAAAAAGGGCTATCTCCCGAAACATCCAGAATAATTTGCATCTCAGCACGGAGGTACAAGTATCAAGTTTCTTCTATTTATTTACACAGTTCAATTTGGTAATAAGTAAGCAATGCATGAATTAGGATAAATCGAGTCCCACAGTCTAACTTTCATATTTTAAAACCAAACTTAATGTGCCGCCCTTTAATAGCATTGTTCGGGATGAACAACTAAAAGTGTGGGGTGATCTGATGGACCATAATTATATGAATCAAAAACACAGTAAAACCCACTAAATTAGACTGTTGGTCTATTTAACTTTTGCTTGTTAGTTCCGATATATTTCTACAAGGTATTTTGGACTCTAGAGAGAAAACACGCTAAGGAGAGGATTTTACGCTGAAAAGATATTACGAGTTAGTACAAGGTCACGATCAGACGCTGAATGCAGAAATCTCAAGATCCTGACGTGGAATCACTCAAAACAAATCCAACCGACGAGAAACCAAAGTCAGACCGGAGCGGAATTGGACTGATAGTTTTGTGAAAAGACTGCACAAAACTCACAAAACTCAGTCTTCCCTCTTGGTGACCGATGGCTTTGGGAGGAGGTGACCAAAGGAGGAAACTCCCCTCATTTCTCCACCCACAACCGGCGGCTCCTCTCCTCCCCTCCCATGGTGACCGGCGGCTTTGGCAAGCCATGGATGGCTTGCCATGTGGTGGCTTCTCCTCCACATCTTCATCTCCTCCTCCTCCTCCCTTGGATGAAAGCCATCTTAGCCCTCCATTTCCCTTCATTTTGGCTATAAATACAAGCCAAACTCACTTGTAAAAATCATCCACATCCATCCTCAAATCAACATTTCACTTATCTCTCTAGAAAGTTGGCACATTTGTAAGTTTGGTTTTTGAAATAATACTCCTGTTGTTTCTTGAGTATTATAACAGTTTGAAATAGTACTCCTATTGGTTCTTGACTATTATAACAGTTTTAGAGAATACTCCTGTTGGTTCTTGAGTATTCAAGTAGGATTTGGGAATACTCCTGTTAGTTCTTGAGTATTCCCCTTTACTTACTGTCTTTCAAAAACCCCCGAGTATTTAGCTATGATATCCTCTTCCATGGATAATCGTAGCTAAACTCTTTACTTGGTTGAAGGGGCGTACTTGTATTATAAAATGTTTTAGACTATTTTAGTGTTTTTTCTCTGTATTCAAAACTTGTTCTATGTGCCATATATTAGATCAGAATTTCCAAGGTTGAGTGGATGCTTGAAATGGCAAAGCTCTTCCGTGGAAGTTCGTAAACATACTCGGGTAAGTGGATGCTTGAAATGGCAAAGCTTATCTGAGGAGTTTGATCTCTCTCAAACACCATTTGGATAAATCGGAAAAGACAATCCAAATGGATGCACATAGACTAGTATACCTTGAAATGGGGTGCTAGTCTGAGTAGAACAAGGGCTTTACGTTTTTTGCAAAAGATTAGACAGTGTTGCAAGTCGAGTGCTTGAAATGGCCTTGATTCACTTTCGAACACTTTTGCAAAAGATTAGACAGTGTGGCAAATCGAGCGCTTGAAATGGCCTTGATGCACGTTTGAATACTTAGAAGGATTACTAAAATGATAAAACAGGCTATGATGCCATGCCCCCGAAACCGAATGCTTCCCTTGAATTACAAAACCCCCTTGTATTTACTTTTCTAGTATAACTGCCTTAATCAACTGCACTCACCTTCCGGAGGACTCGCAAATCACGCATCACCCACCGTAAGTCTTTCTTTTTACTTTTTAGTATTTATTTTTCTGTAATTTACTTTTCCGCACTCAAAACCAAAAACAACCAAAAAAATCACTTAGTCATAACCGCTAAAATCTCAATCAACCTTAAAACACGCTCCCTCGCTGTACAAATCCCTTAAAGAACAACGTATCCCCCTAATTCCCTTGGGTTCGACCCCTGCTTACCACTTACTACCCAGTAGTAAAGTCGCGAGTAGCGGACTTATAAATTTATTCTTGACGTTTGCACACGACGACTGTGCGTCCGTCAATAGGCAACCGATCCGATTTTTTGATGATCTTGTAAGGGCCAAAGAAGCGCATGGCAAGCTTTTGGGAGAAGCGACGATGCAAGGATTTCTGGAGGTATGGCTTAAGTTTGACATACACGAAATCGCCGACCTAGAAGGTGACGTCCTTGCGATGTTTGTTGGCCTGGCTTTGCATCCTAAGTTGGGCACGCTTGATGTTGGCACGCAAATGCTGCAGGATACGGTTGCGAGCTTGGAGCATGTTTTCCAAGGATTCTACCTGTGTAGTGCCTGCCACATAGTTGATCACGCTTGGAGAAGGTCACCCGTATAGTGCTTCGAAGGGGGTCATTCGGATTGCGGAATGCCAAGCTGAGTTGTAGGTAAACTCTACCCACGGTAGCATATCAACCCAGGCGCGTTGGTTGTCTGATACAAAGCAGCGAAGATAGTCCTCGAGGCAAAGGTTGAGCACCTCTGTCTGGCCATCGGACTGTGGATGGTAAGCCGTGCTAGTTTCCAGGACCGTACCTTGAATGCGGAACATGTCCTTCCAAAAGCGGCTCATGAAAACTGGGTCTCGATCAGAAACGATGTTGTGGGGAAGACCATGTAGGCATCATATGTCCTTGGTGAACGCCTTGGCGACTGATGGACCATAATTATATGAATCATAAACACAGTTAAACCCACCAAATTAGACTGTTTGTCTATTTAACTTTTTCTTGTTAGTTCCGATATTTATCTACAGGGTATTTTGGAGTCTAGAGAGAATACAGGCTAAGGAGGAGTTTTTAAGCGGAAAATATATTACGAGTCATTCCAAGGTCACGACCAGATGCCGACTGAAGAAATATCATGAACCTGACATGGGATCACTCAAAACAAGTCCAACCGAAGAGCAACCAGAGTCAGTCCAGAGCGGAAATGAACCGATAGTTTTGTGAAAACCTCACAAAACTCACAAACCACTCCCCTCATGCCACCTAGCCGGCGGCTTCCTCCTCTCATCCTCCTCTCCTCCTCTCCCCTTCCTCCACATGGGGGGGGGGGGGGGGGCTAAAGGGGAAGCTCCTCCTCACATGGGCGGCTAAAGGAGTGGTGAGTCACCTATGATGGCTTTTCCTCCCCTCCATGGATTCATGCCATGTGTTTCTCATCTCCTCCACATCTCTTCACTCCCCTTAGCCTATAAATAGACTAATTCCTCCCATTTGTAAAATCATCCCATAATTTCACAAGTCTTTAGAGAGATAGAGGGCTTAACCCTCTTCTCTTCACTTTCAATAAACACTTTGTTCTTCATTTTGGAGCTACTTTCCCTTGCTTGGATCTTGCTTAGGAGCTTCTCTCCTCCACTTATTGTAGGTACAAAATTACTTTCCGTATATTTTGTTCTTACTTTAAAATTATTCTCCTTTTCGGTATCCTTGTTCAAAGCCATAGTTTGCTTGTATTCCTTGACATGAATACAAGTAGCTAAAGCTTGTATTCGGTAGAGGGAGTATTTATATCATAAACCGTTCTAGACTCTATGCTACTTAGTGTTTCAAAACTTGTTCTATGTGCCACATATTAGGTTAGAACTTCCAAGGTTGAGTGGATGCTTTAACGGGCAAAGCTCTTCCGTGGGGTTCGTGAACATACTCGGGTAAGTGGATGCTTTAACGGGAAAAACTTATCTGAGGAGTTCAACCTCTTTTAAAAACCATTTGGTTGATCGTAACTGAAGATCAAATGGATGCACATAAGGCTAAGATACTTCGAAAGGAGGAATTAGTCTAAATAGAACAAGTGTTCTAAATGATGTGGCAAGTCTTGTGCTAAAAATAGCCTCGATTCATCTTTGAACACTTAGTATGATCATTAGAGGTCAATAATGAACGATGATATGATATGAAACCTCTAAACCGAATCCTTTCCTTATAGTCCATTATCAACTGTTGCAATTTTGATGTTCCCATAAATGGCATGGCTTTGGCAAAACGGCTTTAAACAGTTCAAGCTGGAGTTCAAGGAGAAACGGCTTTAGACAGTTCAAGCAGGAGTTCAAGGAGTGTTCAATCAACTACTGGAACTCGCATACAGAAGATCTGAAGATACGATGTTTTCCTAATCTGGACGATCGAAGATCTGATCTGATTGGAGTCGGCTCAACAATAAATTAGAGGATCAGATATTCAAATGAATATCCTCACATCAATTAGGAGTCGATTAAGAAGATTCGGAATTACTTGGTGATAAAGAAAGATCGAGATCTTCTTGAAGATTGGAATGAAGTGCTGAATATCCAAAAGATATCGACGAGATTATTTGATTGGAGCCAATCGACAAGTCATCACCAAAGATCAGAGAGGCGATCAAATATATGCAGATTGGCTGAGAGAATATAGGATGGCTTGGCACGAAAGTTATCTCCAAAGATTGGATATGGAGGAGATTGAATATCTATCAAATATTTAGGAGTATCTCCGAAATATTTGACAAGATATGGATCAAAGATCAAGATTTGAAGTCGGCCATCGAATTATTTGAACATCAGATATTCGAATGAATATCTACATTGAAGGCGGCGTGGCTGACTTGGGGAAGAAGTCTTCGTATATTCTTCCAACCGATTTGAAAAGATATACATCAAATATCTAGGAATATTTCCTAAATATTTGATGGGATTATCTTGTGCTGATTAGGGTTTCGTCCAAAGCATATAAATACAATGCTAGGGCGTCCTTATTCAGTGTCGCTTCCTGAGAGAAAATAAACACGAGAGGATTCGCGAGATTGGAGGAGGAGCGACCGCCGGCTGTATATTCCTCACCTGAATATCAACGGCAGAAGAAGCAGTCTGTTCAATGTGCTGTTCAGACTGTTCTTGAAGAGCAACAAAGCATGCACACACACACGGTGACCAAGCTACGTCTTTGAGAGAAGGCGACTGGACTTCCGAGAAGTCCAAGACTAGGCCGAGAGGGAAGTCTCGTCCTACCCATAGGGGATCGAGGGGAGTAGCGACAAACCTCGGTTGCAAATCTGAGTGACGGAGTGTTAGAGGCTAGGCCATTACAAACCCGAGGTTGTGTAAGCGTAAGACCACTTGTAGCTCTAAACTCGTAATAAGATTTGTGTCCCTGTTTCGGGTGTGGGAAACCCCCCAGAGTAGGCAAGGCCGAACTGGGTTATCATATCGTTTGTGCTCCTATTTGTTCTGTATTCTGTTCTGTCTGCTAAGGTGTTTCAGCCTCTGTTTGAACACAACCTGAAACTGTCCAACAAGTGTTCGAGACGCAGTTCGAACATCATCTGGAACTCGTCTTGACTAAGACAAGTAGATTTCAAATTTACTTTCAGTTCTCAAAGCACACCCAAACCCAACCCCAATCGCATTTAATTTCTGCATAAGCTTCATTAAAGAATAACTAATCCACCAATTCCCTTGGGTTCGACCCGTACTTACCACTGACTACCCAAAATAGTTAAGTCGCAAGTATCAGAGATATAAATTTGCTTTTGCACAGAGAACATCACACCTTAACGACAGTGCGGTGGGATCTGTCAAACTGGCGCCGTTGCCGGGGAGTTGTGAATTGGAATAGTTGTTCTATTTTCTATTTTCTTTTTTGTTTTATCATGCAATTCGCTAAGTCTTACTACTACGGAATGGAGCCTTGGAACAATGAGGAGTTTTCCCCACCACCCTTCGAACTTGAAATCCGCGAGAAGATGAACAACATAGAGCAATCCCGGGACGAAACTTTGGACGAGTACTTGGCGTACTTTGACTCCATTGTGACGAGCTGCCCGCACCATGGATTCACCAACCACGATCTTCTTCAAAGGTTTCTCAATGGGATGATACCACAAGAGTGGAATTGGCTAAATGATGCAGCAGGAGGCTCGGTGAACAACTTAGACATAGATGATCTTTGGAACTTAATAGATGATTTGGCCGCGAGGTCAAGACAAAGAAAAGATCAGGCCATGCGGCGCG
Source organism: Rhodiola kirilowii (assembly GCA_033675215.1). NCBI lineage: Eukaryota > Viridiplantae > Streptophyta > Magnoliopsida > Saxifragales > Crassulaceae > Rhodiola > Rhodiola kirilowii. The sequence goes on from CM066199.1 coordinate 24,200,579, forward strand.
AAGAACTGGACAACACGATGCACCAAATCAGGGCCAAAACTGAGTTATGGGTAGCAGAAAACAAGCTGGCAACTAGCACCCATCAATTGGCCGCAGACATACAGCAATTGAGTGCCTTGATGCACCAATTCACGGCCGAAACCGAATCATGGGCAATAAAAAGGACGGCTGAACCCGAGGAGCCGGAAGAGAATGAGGACCAGCGGATGACCGAAGAAGAACCACCCGAGACATACCCGGACCTCAATGACGAGTTGCCCATATCAGACCCATACCTCAGTATGATTGCCCCCGGAGACCATATGAATGACGAGGATGAGGACCCATGGTTGCCAGAAGAAGAGCTCCATTCAGATTATCCCTGGGAGTTAGAAGAAGAACTGCCCAAATCAGGCCCGGTCCTTATCACCAATCCATCCGAGGAAATCACAGTCCTAACTGCCGAGCCTACAGAAGTCCCAAACCTCACTGTCGAAGCGGCCGAAGAAATCAAGCCAGGCCCGGTCCTTGCGCTTGGAGCACCCGAGGAAGTCCCGGACCTCATTGCCGAACTGTCCGAGAAAGATCTGGTCCTCACTGTCGGAGCACCTGAAACAGACCCAGTCCTCATGGTCGAAGTGCCTCAACTTAACCCTTCGTGTTTTATGCCGATCATAGCCACCGAAGATCATATAATCAATAATGATGAGGTGCAAGGGGAGTTAGAGGAGGAGCATGAGCCAAAAAAGCCGACAAAGGAACTCTCACTCCACAAGCCAAGGAAAACCGCCTGAAAACTCACTCGTTCCAAGACAACCATCCATCACTGCCACAATGAAGAGGATTGGCAGAGACGCATGCTTAATGTCGCCTACATTTAATGGCACAAAACCAAACTTCCAAACTCGCAAAGGTACCAACTATTCAAACATGAAGAAGCGGCAAAGACATGGGCCGAAGGAATGGAAACCCGGAAGGAGTAACAAGCAAGCACGACTCATTGGACCAGCAGCTATGGTCAAAGAGGCCTCACCCTCTCGGAGCAAAAGGGCAGCCCAGAAGAAATTCGACCTCAAGCACCCATGGGATCCCTACATATGATCCAGGAATGAGGTACTATCAAGCTAACGACGTTAAACAAATGCACTGGTCGAGAGGTAACCCGACATCTATCTTACTTTCAGTCATTTAATTTCAGTCATTTAGTTTTTTGCCTTAAAACATTCTCACCTTTCCTGTATATATTTGCTTGCATAAACTTTTGAACTAAGTCTTGCTGAAAGGCACGCCTTCGTTCAAAAGTGTGGGGTGAGAACTGCATGTGTACATAGTAAACATGTTTTTCTTTTTCCTTTTCCCTTAATATTATCTTTTTGAAAATATGAACTTGAGAATGTGAAAAGGATAGATCTAAATTCATGCATTTAACTTGTGAAAATTCAACTATCTAAAAACTTAGAATGTAACTTCTCATTTGTCCCTTTGTGCTGAGATATACAGGGGATGTGGAGTTGATAGAAAATGCCCTAGAGAGGCTTGGCAAGCAATCGAAGGATCGAATCTAACTATATGGTTTTCGAAGTCAGTGGAGGCTGCACTTCGGGTTTCAGTGAAGATTGAAGTCATCTCCGCCATGCAGCGTTTATGCAGAAAAAAGGCGGGACGGGAATCAAACCGTCCTATCTCTAGTCAGAGTAGCCGGGAAAATAAATGAGCGACCCTCATTTTGACTCGCGCGAAACGGCGAGGATGAGAGAGAGCGGGGAGGTATTTCCATATGCTCGCGGGCGATGATTGGACCTCCCAAAAAAAGGCTTGAGAAAATGGACTAGCAAGCCACAAAAAGGCAAAAGCTCAAAGAAGCTAATCAAAAGGCCAAAGGCCAAAGTTGTGCAAGTTTAACCGACCAAAAGTGAAGTACTCAAAGAGTCAAAGCAAAGGCCAAAGGCCGATTCACTACAAAAAAGCTGTCCCTCGCCAAAAAGAAATCAAAAGGCTCAACTCAGTGAAACCCGAATCGAATCACGTGCTAGAGAAAGCTACAAGGAAACCATATAGTGCGAGACGGTCAAAAGAATGCAGTCCAGGAGCCTGAAAAGGGCTATCTCCCGAAACATCCGAATTAATTTGCATCTCGGCGCGAAGGTACAAGTATCAAATTTCTTCTAAGTATTTACATAGTTTAATTTGGTAATAAGTAAGTAATGCATGAATTAGAATAAATCTAGTCCCACAGTCTCACTTTCATATTTTAAAAGTTTACTTAGATAGTGTGCCGCCCTTTAATAGCATTGTTCGGGACGAACAACTAAAAGTGTGGGGTAATCTGATGGACAATAATTATACGAATCATAAACACAGTTAAACCCACCAAATTAGACTCTTTGTCTTTTTAACTTTTGCTTGTTAGTTCCGATATTTATCTACAGGGTATTTTGGAGTATAGAGAGAATACCGGCTAAGGAGGAGTGTTTAAGCGGAAAATATATTACGAGTCATTCGAAGGTCACGACCAGATGCCGACTGAAGAAATATCATGAACCTGACATGGGATCACTCAAAACAAGTCCAACCGAAGAGCAACCAGGGTCAGTCCAGAGAGGAAATGAACCGATAGTTTTGTGAAAACCTCACAAAACTCACAAACCACTCCCCTCATGCCACCTAGCCGGCGGCTTCCTCCTCTCATCCTCCTCTCCTCCTCTCCCCTTCCTCCACATGGGGGCGGCTAAAGGGGAAGCTCCTCCTCACATGGGCGGCTAAAGGAGTGGTGAGTCACCTATGATGGCTTTTCCTCCCCTCCATGGATTCATGCCATGTGTTTCTCATCTCCTCCACATCTCTTCACTCCCCTTAGCCTATAAATAGACTACTTCCTCCCATTTGTAAAATCATCCCATAATTTCACAAGTCTTTAGAGAGATAGAGGGCTTAACCCTCTTCCCTTCACTTTCAATAAACACTTTGTTCTTCATTTTTGGAGGTACTTTCCCTTGCTTGGATCTTGCTTAGGAGCTCCTCTCCTCCACTTATTGTAGGTACAAAATTACTTTCCGTATATTTTGTTCTTACTTTAAAGTTATTCTCCTTTTCGGTATCCTTGTTCAAAGCCATAGTTTGCTTGTATTCCTTGACATGAATACAAGTAGCTAAAGCTTGTATTCGGTAGAGGGAGTATTTATATCATAAACCGTTCTAGACTCTATGCTACTTAGTGTTTCAAAACTTGTTCTATGTGCCACATATTAGGTTAAAACTTCCAAGGTTGAGTGGATGCTTTAACGGGCAAAGCTCTTCCGTGGGGTTCGTGAACATACTCGGGTAAGTGGATGCTTTAACGAGCAAAACTTATCTGAGGAGTTCAACCTCTTTTAAAAACCATTTGGTGGATCGTAACTGAAGATCAAATGGATGCACATAAGGCTAAGATACTTCGAAAGGAGGAATTAGTCTAAATAGAACAAGTGTTCTAAATGATGTGGCAAGTCTTGTGCTAGAAATAGCCTCGATTCATCTTTGAACACTTAGTATGATCATTAGAGGTCAATGATGAACGATGATATGATATGAAACCCCTAAACCGAATCCTTTCCTTACAGTCCATTATCAACTGTTGCAATTTACTTTCAGTTCTCAAAGCACACTCAAACCCAACCCCAATCGCATTTAACCCTTGGGTTCGACCCGTACTTACCACTGACTACCCAAAATAGTTAAGTCACGAGTATCGGAGATATAAATTTGCTTTTGCACAGAGAACATCACACCTTAACAACAGTGCGGTGGGCTCCGTCAGCGACACTCTCAGCTGAGAAGCCACCGACGAGAGGGATAAAGTGCCCGTATTTGGCGAGACGATCAACAACCACAAGGATAACTAATTTTCCGCTGGCCAAGGGCAAATGGGTGATGAAGTCCATCGAGATGTCAGACCAGACCTGAGTAGGGATGTCTAGTGGCAGGAACAGACCTTGAGAGGCACTGGTGGGGCTTTTGGCTTGCTGGCAAACTGTGCAGTGGCGGACATAGGCCTGGATATCGCTTCGCATGCCTTTCCAAAAGAAGGCGACTGATATGTGAGAATGGGATCGCTGGATTCCCGCGTGACCACGTGTAGGCGTGGCATGATACTCATGCATGATCAAGTGTTTGAGTACTACGTCGTGCGGAACAAAGAGTCGTCCCTAGTGTAATAACAAGCCATCCTTGATGATGAATTCCGAGTGTTGGGCAGGGTTGTTGGGAAGGGTTGTGAATAAGGCTGACGCATCCGGGTCATGCTGATACAAGGCTCAGAGTGCCTGGAGAATACCCAAGACCGGTTTGGATGTACCATGCATTGTCTGCATGGTCATGGGACCTTGTCTTGAAAGAGAGTCGGCGGGGCCGTTTTCTTTGCATGGTTTGTAGGTGACTTTGAAATCATATCCCAGTAGTTTGATGATCCATTTCTACTGGTCGGGGGTGTGGATCGTCTGAGTGATCAAGGTAGGTAAGGGTTGATGATCCATTTGGATGATGAAGTGGTTACTAAGCAAGTATTGGCGCCATTTTTGGACAGCCATGACCACTGCACATAGCTCTCTATTGTACGCCGAAGTTACGCGCAAGGCTGGACCAAACTGTTTACTAAAATAGGCCACCAGATGACCATCTTGGGAGAGGACTGCGCCCACACCCTCGCCCGAGGCGTCAGTACTGACTACAAATTGTTGTTGGAAATTTGGGAGAGCAAGGGTAGGTGATGGACCAAAATTATACGAATCAGAAACACAGTATAACCCCCTTATTTAGACATTTTGTCTATTAAATTTTTGCTTGTTAGTTCAGATATATTTTTACAGGGTAATTCAGAGCTTAGAGAGAACACACTCTAAAGAGGAGCTTTTTAAGCAGAAAAGATGTTACGAGTCAATCCAAGGTCAAGATCATATGCCGACTGAAGAAATATCAAGGATCCTGACGTTGAAGCACTCGTAATAAATAAATCAGAAGAATCAGGAGAGGAATCAAGACAGCCCAGGGAAGAAACACATTGACAGTTTTGTGAAAAGACTGCACAAAACTGTATAAAATTGCACATTGGGCAAGGTGACCGGCCACTTGGGCAAGAGGTGGCCAAAGCCACCCCTCCTCCTCCTCCACCACCGGCAACCGGCGGCTCTCCTCCTCCCTTGACCGGCGGCTCTCCTCCTCCTCCACATGTCTCCTCCTCCTTCCTCCTCCTCTCCTTCCTCCATGTGTGGCCATCTCCTCCATCCATTTTTTCCTCCAATCACCATGCAACACTTGCCTCCATCTCCTCCTCCTCCCATGGCTATATAAGGAGGAGCTCCTCCTCATTTGAAAACACACCTCACTTGTAAAATTCACTTCTCTCTCTAAGTTATGTATATGTAAGTTTGGCTTTGGAAATAAAGAATAGCTCCCTTGGCGCTTCAACGATTGTAAGTAATTCTTAGTATTTATTCAACTGTTTTATTTCCTTAGTTATAATGTTTAGCGCGATGAATAGTAGCTAAACTAGTAGTTCGGTAGAAGGGGCGCACTTGTATTATAAAATGTTTTAAGACTATTAACTTAGTGTCTAGTCTTAGTATTCAAAACTTGTTCTATGTGCCGTATATCAAGTCAGAGTTTCCAAGGTTGAGTGGAAGCTGTCACAAGCAAAGCTCTGCCGTGGAAATTCGTGATCATACTCGGTAAGTGGAAGCTGTCACAAGCAAAACTTATCGAGGAGTTCGACTTATCTAAAACACCACTTGGTCAATAACGTAACTGGGAGATAAAGTGGACGCACTTACAGCTAAGATACTTCGAAAGGAGGAATTAGTTTTGCTTAGAACAAGTGTTGCTTTAAACGATGTTGCAAGTCTTGCGCTACGAAAGGGCCTCGATTCATCTTTGAATACTTAGATAATTCACTAAAGGTCAATGATAAACAGGATATAATACAAGGCCCCTGAAACCGAACATTTCTCTTTAATTATAAACTGTAATTTACTTTCCAGTATTAAAACCAACCAACCAACCAATCAATCAATCAATCACTTAGCTGGTAGCTTTAAAACCAACCAACCGACCTAAAACACGCTCTCTCGCCGGACAACCCCCTCAAAGAACATCTATTCCCCTGATTCCCTTGGGTCCGACCCCTACTTACCAAGTACTACCCAGTAGTATAGTTGCGAGTAGCGGACTATTAATTTATTTGCACAAATCGCTTTAACGACGAGCGGTCTGTCAAATTGGCGCCGTGCCGGGGAATTAGCCAATGGATAGTTGTTCTTTTTTCTATTATACATAATTCGCCATGTCTTCATACTACGACATAGAACCTTGGAAAAATGGGGGTAGCAACCTTATGTTTGAAATGATTAGACGTCTCCCCCAATTCGGAGGTGCTCTTGGAGAAGATCCCGTAAGGCATACACAAACGTTCCACTCCATATGCAACCACATGAGGCCTAAAAATAAATCGCTAGAGGAATTTAAACTCACATGTTTTAAATTTTCTATAACTGACTCGGCATTAAAATGGTATTACTCATGTGCTGAGTATGAAAGTGATTATGGGGGTCTACAAACCTAATTCCTTGAGAAGTTTTGCCCTCCATCTCTCCGACTTGAAACCCGCGAGAAGATTCTCAATCTTGAGCAATTCCGGGACGAAACATTGGACGAGTACTAGGCGTACTTTGACTCCATTGTGGCGAGCTGCCCGCACCATGGATTCTCCAGAATCAATCTTATCCAAAGGTTTCTCGGTGGAATGATGCCACTTGAGCGGAAAAGACTTAACGATGCAGCGGGGGGCTCGATCATGAAGTTAACCATGTCTCAAACCTGGCGAGTCATAGACAATTTGGCAGAGAGCACAAAACAAGGGCCAATACACCAAACTGAAGATAAGGTGCCGACGATGGAAGTGGACTCAGTACAAAACGAGCCCGACACCACACCCATTACGAGCTTGCCCGTAACAAAGCCGAGAGAAGACATCAGTACGAGGGCAGTAATGGACGTGGAAGCAGCTCTAAAGGAGCCAATATTGGAGCCCACGGAGCCAACTGAGGATGAAAACTTGCAAATAACCGAAGAAGAACCGGCCAAATCAGGCCCAGTCCTCATTTCCAAACCAGCCGAGCCACTTGAACCGGTCCTCATCACCAATCTGCCTGAAGAAGTCCCGGCTCTACTTGACGAGCCAAGAGAAGTCCCGGACTTCACTGCCAAATCAGCCGAAACATGCCCATTCCTCACTATCGAAGCACCTAAGGCAGGCCTGGTCCTCATTACCAAAATGCCCGAGACAGACCTGGCCCTTGTGGTGGAAGTCCCCCAACTTGACCCCTTGTTCTCTAAGCATATTACGGCCTCCGAAGATGATGTGGTCCATAATGATACGGTGCTAGGCGAGTTGGAGACAAAACATGAGCCAGAAGAGCCAAAGATGGAGCACTCACTCGCCACGAGCCCAGAAAACTCACTCGTTCTAAAAGGGCCAATCATCTCTGCCACAAAGAAGAGGGTTAGCACGGGAGCATGCTTGAGGTTGCTTGGCAAAAGGCTGAACTTCCAAAACTGCAAAGATGCCAACCGGCCATACATGAAGAAGCGGCAAAGGCATGGCCCCAAAGAATGGAAACCCGGAAGGAGAAGCAAGAGAGCTCGACTCGATGGACCAACAGCTATGGTCAAGGAAGCCTCAACTTCTCGAAGCTATGAAAAGAAGAACCTGCCGAACCAATGGAGGACCAAACCGAGCCCATCACTCCACAAGTACTTTGAGCGGGATAAAAGAGCTGCCAAAAAGAAATTTGACTTGAGTCACCCATGGGACCCAAACCAGTAATCCACAATGAGGTACTGTCGAGCCAACGACGTTAAACAAGTGCACTGGTCGGGAGGTAACCCGACACTATCTTACTTTTCCGCACTTTAATTTCTGTCATTTAAATTCAGTATTTAGTTTTAAGCTTGCATGACTTTTGAACTAAGGCACGCCTTCGTTCAAAAGTGGGGGGTGAGAATCACCTATGTACATAAATAACATGCTTGCTGTTTTTTCTTTTTTAGTAATAGTATCTTTTTGAAAATATGAACTTAAGAATGTGAAAAAGATAAATCATAATTCATGCATTAACCTTGTGAAAATTCAACTGTTTAAAAACTTAGAATGTAACTTTCCATTTGTCCTTTGTGCTGAGATAACCAGGGATGTGGAGTTGACATAAACTGCCCTAGAGAGGCTTGGCAAGCAATCAAAGGATCAGATCAAACTATATTGTTTTCGAAGTCAGTGGAGGCTGCACTTCGGGTTTCAGTGAAAATTGAAGTCATCTCCGCCATGCAATGCAAAAGGCGAGGACGGGAATCAGACCGTCCTATCTCCGGTCAAAGTAGCCGAGAAAATAGATGAGCGACCCTCATCTTGACCCGCGCGAAAACGACAGTCAAAGTAGCCGAGAAAATAGATGAGCGACCCGAACCTTGACCCGCGCGAAAACGGCAAAAACGAGAAGAGCGGGGAGGTATTTCCATAGGCTTGCGGGCGATGATTGGACCTCCCAAAAAGGCTTGAGAAAATGGACTAGCAGTCACAAAAAGGCGAAAAGCTCGAAGAAGCAAATCAAGAGGCCAAAGGCCCAAAATTGTGAAGGTTTTAACCGAACAAAAGTGAAGTACTCAAAGCGTCAAATCAAAGGCCAAATGCCAACTCACTACAAACGCAGTCCCTCGCCAAAAGAAAATCAAAGTACTCAAACCACTGAAACATGAACCGAATCACGTGCTAGAGAAAGCTACCAGAAAGCCATATAGTGCGAGACGATCCCAAGATTGCAGTCCAGGAGCCTAAAAAGGGCTATCTCCCGAGACATCCAATATAATTTGCATCTCAGCACGGAGGTACAAGTATTAAGTTTCTTCTATTTATTTACGCAGTTTAATTTGGTAATAAGTAAGCAATGCATGAATTAGGATAGATCGAGTACCACAGTCTAATTTTCATATTTCAAAGCCAACTTAGAGTACAGCCCTTGAATAGCATTGTTCGGGACGAACAACTAAAAGTGTGGGGTAATCTGATGGACCAAAATTATACGAATCAGAAACACAGTATAACCCCCTTATTTAGACATTTTGTCTATTTAACTTTTGCTTGTTAGTTCAGATATATTTTTACAGGGTAATTCAGAGCTTAGAGAGAACACACTCTAAAGAGGAGCTTTTTAAGCAGAAAAGATGTTACGAGTCAATCCAAGGTCAAGATCATATGCCGACTGAAGAAATATCAAGGATCCTGACGTTGAAGCACTCGTAATAAATTAATCAGAAGAATCAGGAGAGGAATCAAGACAGCCCGGGGAAGAAACACATTGACAGTTTTGTGAAAAGACTGCACAAAACTGTATAAAATCACACATTGGGCAAGGTGACCGGCCACTTGGGCAAGAGGTGGCCAAAGCCACCCCTCCTCCTCCTCCACCACCGGCAACCGGCGGCTCTCCTCCTCCCTTGACCGGCGGCTCTCCTCCTCCTCCACATGTCTCCTCCTCCTTCCTCCTCCTCTCCTTCCTCCATGTGTGGCCATCTCCTCCATCCATTTTTTCCTCCAATCACCATGCAACACTTGCCTCCATCTCCTCCTCCTCCCATGGCTATATAAGGAGGAGCTCCTCCTCATTTGAAAACACACCTCACTTGTAAAATTCACTTCTCTCTCTAAGTTATGTATATGTAAGTTTGGCTTTGGAAATAAAGGATAGCTCCCTTAGCGCTTCAACGGTTGTAAGTAATTGTTAGTATTTATTCAACTGTTTTATTTCCTTAGTTATAATGTTTAGCGCGATGAATAGTAGCTAAACTAGTAGTTCGGTAGAAGGGGCGCACTTGTATTATAAAATGTTTTAAGACTATTAACTTAGTGTCTAGTCTTAGTATTCAAAACTTGTTCTATGTGCCGTATATCAAGTCAGAGTTTCCAAGGTTGAGTGGAAGCTGTCACAAGCAAAGCTCTGCCGTGGAAATTCGTGATCATACTCGGTAAGTGGAAGCTGTCACAAGCAAAACTTATCGAGGAGTTCGACTTATCTAAAACACCACTTGGTCAATAACGTAACTGGGAGATCAAGTGGACGCACTTACAGCTAAGATACTTCGAAAGGAGGAATTAGTTTTTCTTAGAACAAGTGTTGCTTTAAACGATGTTGCAAGTCTTGCGCTACGAAAGGGCCTCGATTCATCTTTGAATACTTAGATAATTCACTAAAGGTCAATGATAAACAGGATATAATACAAGGCCCCTGAAACCGAACATTTCTCTTTAATTATAAACTGTAATTTACTTTCCAGTATTAAAACCAACCAACCAACCAATCAATCAATCAATCACTTAGCTGGTAGCTTTAAAACCAACCAACCGACCTAAAACACGCTCTCTCGCTGGACAACCCCCTCAAAGAACATCTATTCCCCTGATTCCCTTGGGTTCGACCCCTACTTACCAAGTACTACCCAGTAGTATAGTTGCGAGTAGCGGACTATAAATTTATTTGCACAAATCGCTTTAACGACGAGCGGTCTGTCAGTAGGCGTGGTGGTCAAGGCATGCTTTAAGGTCTTAAAAGCATGGGTGGCGGCTTCGCTCCATAAGAATGCGTCTTTGCTGAGAAATTTGGTGAGGGGGGGGGGCAAGTTGCGCATACCCTGCTTCAAAACGTCTGTAGTATCCTGTGAGGCTGAGGAAGCCGCGAAGTTGCTTAAGTGTTCTCGGTAATTGCCGACGCTGGACAGCTTCCACCTTGTATGGATCCACTTCGACCCCTTTGGGCGAAATGACATGGCCGAGGTAGTGGTTCCGGGTCTGCTCGATGTCACATTTTGTATGTTTGGCATACTATTGGTTTGCAGCTAAGATCTGTAAAACATCAGCAAGGTGGCGCAAGTGCTGTGCCTAAGAGGGGCTATAGATGAGTAGGTCATCAAAAAAACCAAGACACACCTGCGTAGGAGTGGCCGAAATAGGTCGTTCATGGTGGCTTCGAAGCTTGAGGGTGCGTTTGTCAAACCGAATGGCATGATAAGGAATTCATAGTGGCCATCATGTGTTCGAAATGCAGTTTTGTGGGCCTCATTCATGCGGATTTGATGATAACTTGAGCGGAGATCGAGTTTAGAGAATACCATGGCGCCATGTAACTCATCTAGCAACTCGTCGACAGTGAGAATGGGAAATCTATCTTTGAAAGTGACAGTGTTGAGTACTCTATAGTCGACACAAAAGCGCCAAGTACCGTCCTTCTTTTTAACCAAGAGGATAGGAGAAGAAAAAGGGCTTCAACTTGGCCTAATGACCCCTTCGTGCAACATGTCTCTGATGAGTGTCTCGATCTCAATTTTTTGGTGGTGTGGATATCGATAAGGGCACACATTTACTGGTGTTGCAGATGCCTCGAGTGGAATATGGTGTTCCACGCCTTGAATAGGGGGAAGGCCAGAGGGTTTGGAAAAAACTACGGCATGTGTCTGAAAAATTTGTTGGAGTTGGGAAGCCACTGGTGGGTCAAGTGGGGATGGAATTGAGGGTGGTAGTGTATCTGAAGTGGGAGGGTTTTGTGTGGTGTTGAGCATGACGAGTTGGAAACAAGATGCTAAGGCATCTGTTCGGGTAGCACGTCGGAGTTGCCCAAGGGACATGAAGTTGAGCTGGGCCTGTTGCTGCAAGCCTTGGAGAGTGATCATTATTCCTGCATGTTCAAAGGACATCCATAAGTTTTTAAAATCAAACAAAGCAGGGCCGATGTCCGCGAGCCACTGAGATCCTAGCACAATATCCGCGCCATAGATAGGTAGGAGGTGGAACTCCATGTCAAAAGAGTGAGCACCGATTAAGAGGGACTTGCTTACTAATGCCCGCGCACTGCATGGCGTCTCCGTTGCCTATGGTCACACTCAAGTGATGTGACGGTTCGATCGTAAGACCTACGTGTTTAGCCACTCGCGATTACAAGAAATTGTGGGTGGATCCACTGTCCACAAGGATGACCACGGGTTGGCCGTAAATAGAGCCTTCCAAGCGAAGTGTACAGGGGACGAAGCGGCCTTGGAGTGCATGAAAGGAGATGTTGGTAGTTCTTCCGGTTCAACCACGGCCAGTGCCTGTGTCTGTGTGGTGTCCTCGGGTGGTAGCTCCGGTTCGGTCATCTCAGGGGTGTCACAGTCTTCTTAGTCGGTAATTTGATCGGCTAATATCATGCATTGAAAGGGCCCTTTACATTGGTGTGTTGGGGAGAACTGTTCGTCGCAGTTGAAACAAAGCCCTTTAGCTCGTCGGGCATTCATCTCAACTACTGTGAGACGTCGGGTTGGGGTTGGTGTTGGGTTGGTAGCCGGTGTTTGTCTAGTGGGTGGTAGGGGTCGGGGATGCCATCCAATGGCTGATAATGGTGGTCTAGAAAAACTTGATCGAGGGGCTGTAGGGGGTCGGAAGTTGATGAGATTTTGTTCGGCCACGCGAGCCATGCTCATGGCGGCCTGAAGTGTGGTGGGATAAAGTAGCAGGATCTCGTTGTGTACGTTTGGGCAGAGTCCCGCCAGAAAGCGGTACATGAGGTTTTCAGCCGAGAGGCCAGGGGTGCGAGTTGAAAGCGACTCGAACTCGGCGATGTAACTAGCGACCGACGATGTTTGGTGAAGCATGTTAATGACGACCTCAGGTCGATATATGCTGGATGGACCAAAGCGTGATCGTAGGTCGGTGCGGAAAGTCTCCCAGACGGAGATTTGATGCGTGAGATGCATCCAGTAGAACCAGGATAGAGCGGGTCCGGTTAAGTAGAAAGTAGCGAAGGTGAGCTTTTGGTCAGGCGAAACTCCATGGTGTTCAAAGTATCGTTCGATCTGAAAAATACACCCATCTACGCCGTCGTCGACAAAAAAAGGTATCTCCAGTTTAGGGGTACGAGGGGGGGGGTAGGTTGGTAGGGCTCAGCAGGTGGTGAAGGATGGCCGTGTGGTGTAGTTTGGGTGGAGTGAGGTGGGTGATATGGTGTAGTTTAAGTGGAGTGAGGTGGTTGATATGGGTGGTTGGCCGTGAGGTGGAAAAGTTGGGTGTGGAAGGATGGGTGTGATGGGAGCAGGTGGAGTCGGGAGGATAGGAGGGTTGATATCGAGGGGTTGTTTCTCTGCGCGCGACAGTTGGAGGTTGGACAGCATGTCCATTATCTTCTCCACGGAGGCGGACTGCCTTGCCGATTCATCTACCTGGCGTTGGATTGCTGCAGCTTGCATCTGGATCAGATCCTCCAGCGTTTGTTGGCGTGTGCTGAGCTCAGAGAAGCTTGTGGAAAGAGAGACGAGTGATTCGGATGTAACAGCGTTTCGTATTTCAGGCATAATAAGTTCAGTCAATGAGAAAGCACCAGATGATAGGGGGTAGAGGAAGGATAGACGAAAGGGGTAAGGAGATAAACGAAGAGAAGGGGGACAGATGGGGCAGTGGAAGATTTAGGTAATAATTGCTTGATTATTCTCTCGTCTGTAGTGCATACATATATATCGTTTGGTTATTGTACTGCACTACTCTTGGCTTGACACGTGCCCTTCCATAACAAACTTTTTAGCTGGCGTTCCCGCCCCTTCCTGCATAGAATATACCATGTAATCCTTACTCGGATATTTTCTGGATTTCTCCCTCTGCCTGGCGGTCCTTGGGAATTCTTGTGCGGGTGCATCATATTCAAATTCTCATCTCTAGTACCGGCAGTATAAAAATTACATAATCAAATTCACTTATCTGTGCACTCCTACGAAACCACTACCATACTACTTCCTATTTTGAGCTTCTGTATTTCTCTCCGGCGGCAGCCTCTTTTCCTCTTTTTATTTACTTTTTTTTTTCTTCAAACCCTAACTCATTCGATTATATATAGATTCAGGCTGCGCTTAAATTTAGGAAAGCTTAAACAAATTTTCCAATTTATTCTCAATCTCTAAACCATATCAATCTACATCTATATCTATTAAAACCTACACACGTCCTTTTTTTTCAAGAGTAATTTGAGTTTCTAAATTGATGATTTAATCAAGTTAATTAAATACATACGTGTCTCACATTCTATTGTACATATTTTAAAATTTAAAATTTTGTTTACATAAATCTTTTACAATCATATTCGATTTCCGAATATCTAGTTTTGATCGATTCTTGAATTTTACATTTTCCACTAATCCTACTTATTTGTAACAAAATAAACGTGCACCTAACTGTTTTTGACCAAGTATTTCGATCAACAAAACCGAATAATCTATTAAAATAAATATATAATTTATACTTTTAATTAACATTATAATTAATTCAGGAATATTACATTGGACTTGTCATGGGGAAGTAGAAGTCGATGCTTCATCTTTGTTATATGCACAACGACAACATGTTATTGCAAAGAGTTGTGGCACGGTTGAAGAAAGTGGAGCTTATTACATGGATCCGACATTAGAGATGCTTAACAATACTTTCCCTTTTCCGGAACCACATGAAGATGACCTTTAGGGCATCCGCACCCGTTATCTCATTGAGACGGACCTCACCCAGAACTTCCTCACGAATAGTGATAAATAAGCATAAAAAGTTTGTATTATGTTGTAGGATGTTGTATGAGAATGCTAGCATATACACCCACCGTCTCATTGAGACGGACCTCATGGAGAACTTCCTCTCTCGATTCTCGCACCCACTCACAAAAAGTTTGAGGAAGTTCTCCTAGAAATTCTCCTGGAGCATTTCTAGGAGAACTTCACTTTACTTTTTGTGAGTGGGTGCGAGAATCGAGAGAGGAAGTTCTCCATGAGGTCCGTCTCAATGAGACGGTGGGTGTATATGCTAGCATTCTCATACAACATCCTACAACATAATACAAACTTTTTATGCTTATTTATCACTATTCGTGAGGAAGTTCTGGGTGAGGTCCGTCTCAATGAGATAACGGGTGCGGATGCCCTTAAAATGATTATTTGGGTAAGGAGGCATATGATAGTATCAACCACTTCACGCGGAAGCATACATTCCCATATATGTGGAGAGTGACAAAACTGTTTTGGGTACTATTTTAAGTGAAATGAAAGTTAAAGTCGACAATGAATGGTCCGACAAGATCATTTGAGAATCAAACAATATCTCCTTCCGAGCCCAAATAATTACCCCGGTTTGTATAGTGAGGTTAAAAGACTTTTGAAGAATATGTGGATGGGATATGAGATTATTCACGCATGTGAATATAGTTGTGCGCTATTCTATAAAGACTTCAAGAACCTTGAACATTTTCCGGTGTGTGATGAGTCGAGATACTTAGACGTCGATGGTGAGAGAAGGATTCCAAGAAAAGTGGTACGCTACTTTCCCTTTACTCCAAGATTACAACATCTTTATATGTCACCGCATATAACTAAAGAGATGCGGACGCACCGGGAGAGAAAAGTGAAAATTGTCATATTAGACATCCCGCAAATGGCAAAGCATGTGAAGAGTTTGATAAAAAAATATCCCGACTTTCTACGAGATGCTAAAAATGTGTCTTGGATTGACCACATATGGCTTCAATCCCTTCGGAGCACCAGCTCTATCTCATAGGACATGGTCAATCGTGGTGATGCCTTACAATTTACCACCTTCAATGTGCATGGAAAAGAAATTTAATATTCTTGCTTTGTTGATCTCGGGTCCAAAATTTCCTGGAAAGTGCTTGAATGTGTTCACGCAACCCCTGATAGATGAATTGAATATTTTGTGGGACACAGGAGTACTTACATTTGATCGACATGGAAGATCGACATTCAACATGAAAGCTGTGGTGATATGGACAATCAGTGACTTTTCGGGTTTGGGAATGTTAAGAGGTCTAAAGTTAAAAGGATACAAAGCTTGTCCTTTGTGTTTAGATGATATTGATGCTAAACATTTAACGGCGAGAATATCATACCAAGGCCACCACAGATTGCTTGATATGGATCATGCGTGGAGGCATCAGACAGCTAAATTCAATGGTGACGTGGAATTACGAGATGCCACACCTTCATTAACAAGTGAAGAGATTTTGTCTTCTGTACTTAGCCATAAGTACCCCGTACTTAGCTTGCATCCAGATTTCAAATCTAGAGGTGTCAATAAGGAGAAGTTGTGTTGGACTCATATGAGCATTTTCTACGATTTGCCTTATTGGAGCACATTGAGACAACCATATTCGTTAAATGTAATGCACATAAAGAAGAATGTGTTTGAGAACGTCATTGGTACTATTCTCGGTCTTCAAGGGAAAACAAAAGATGATATTAAAGCTCGAGAAAGTTTGGAGCAACAAGGGACTCGTAAGGAATTGTGGTGGAAGAAGATAGGGTCATCTTACCAAAAAGATAAGGTTTCACAAGCACCTTATACCGTTTTACTTGAACAGATGGCAGAGATATTTGAGTTCATTAAGGATGCTAAGTATCCGTATGGTTATGCCTGTAGTTTGAAGAACAAAATTAACGTGGAAGACAAAATTTAATGGGTTAAAAACTCATGATTGTCATGTCATGTTGCAGCGTCTACTTTCGCTATTCATTCGACTGTACTTCCCACATTATGTAATTGAGCCGCTTATATCATTATCACAATGATTTCAGAAGTTATATTGTAAGGAGTTCACGGTCAGTGAAGCAATTCAAAAGAAAGATGATATAGTCATCATCCTATGCAAATTGGAGATGGTTTTTCCTCCTGCTTTCTTCACCATCATGGTGCATCTATTGATCCATCTTCCAGATCAAGTTTTGCTTAAGGGACCCGTACACTATAGCTGGATGTATCCTATGGAGAGGTATACAATAATTTTTTAATTTTCCCTTAACTTTGTGAATTTAGTTTTCCCTTTTACTTATCAGGAGTATATTCAAATTAACTCACATACAAATATATTTGTAAACTAACTATGACTTATTCCCCCTTGTAGACAATTAGGTGAGTATAATAGATCAGTTCAGAATAGTAGATATCCAGAGGGTTGTATCGATGAGCAATACATTACACATGAGTGTGGTGGAACATTGCGTACAAGCAAAATTGTGGTTGGGTTTGACTGCTAAATTGTGTATTTACTTTATTAAATTTGTCATTCGTTTTTATAATTCTCTTTCAATAAAGTGACATGGTTTTAATATCGGTTGCATGTGCATCTTTTTGGTCTGCAGATAAACATCATTGAAAGACAGCGCATCGAATCATATTCTACTGAATTGCATAGTTTAGCACGCATACCCCAATAATATGCGTGCTACTCTCAGTGTTATGTTAATGGTGTGAAGTTCGTTGTTTGGGATCGGGATCGAAAGAAAAGGACTCAAAATTCTGATGTGATGGTCAAAGATGGTGAATTAACTTATTATGACATTATCTGGAACATTATTGAGCTACAGTACGCAAATAGAATGCCGGTAGTCATTTTTGATTGCACATGGTTTAACACCGAACCTAAAGAGAGGTGGAGCACTAAGAGGGATTATGGACTTCTTTTCGTTGATATTTCCACAAATTGGTATGAAGACTCGCCGTACTGTCTTGCCACTAGCGCAAGACAAGTTTTTTACTTGGATGATCTAAAAGAGGGTGATGAGTCGTATTTATACGACTCGTCGAATCAAATAATCCCATCTATTTCGACACTTTTATATGCAAACGTTATTTTTAGTATGGTTTTACATTTCAGGTGTTTCGGAAGCTCTAGGAGAGAACGCGCATAAAAGATGGCATTTCGTGCCAAAAACACCACAATGGCAGATAAGACCTTTGGACGTTCGACGGAGTTCTGGGATTTGACCGTTGATCAAATAAATACAAACTACATGCCATTGCATAGCTTACTCAATTTGCTACAACTCTCTAGTTCACACCGAGAGCATCCGAGGTCATTTGGAGGGTCTAATCGAGAGCCGAAGTCAGAACTGGCGTGCAGGATGGGTGAACTGCCTCCGAAAGGATGGCGGACCATGTGCATTTTAACGCGCCGCTAAAGTGTTCATGGTCTGCGGAGCTAAAATGTACATGGTCCGTGGATGGATAGTGTCCATGGATGACATCAGCAATGCATTTTGATGATGTCAGCAGGTCGAAACTTGGAAATCAAGCCCAAAAATCTGACTTGGAAACCTTACTTTTTCCGATAAATAAGATGTTTGGGTTAGGGTTTCACGATCTCATATTCCTACATTCGAGATGGCTCTGGAGAAGACGCAAGCTTTCGACAAGAGAGAAGAGATTTTCTACTACTTTCATCATGCATATTTGTGTTTTTATTTCGATGATGTGTAGCTAAACTCCTAATTCAGTTTAGGGTTTCGTATATTGTGACTTATGTTTTGAGACTTTATTCTTAATGCAATTTCATGTTTCTCTAGTTCTTGTGCTTCATCCTATGACTTGAATTGTTAGGTTAAGTGGAAACTTTACCGTAAAGCTTAATTTGACAACCAATTGTTATTGTTAATATCTATTGGAAACTTTGCCGTAAAGGTAGATCGTAACACCTAGATTTAATAATACCTTTGCCGGATTGTTAATTTAGGAAAGAACTAGAAGTCTAACACCATTGCCGGGTTAGATTGTGGTGTATCACCTTTGTCGGGATACTTTAGGATATTACCTTTGCCGGAATTCCACACTTCGAAACTTAAGATTTGATATTTAGCAGTCGATGATAAACATGTCACAATAGAAACCCTAAGCTGAATGTTCTCTCCGATTGAAACCTTTTTGAGGTGTCGTTGGAGAAAACCCTGAGACACATATAAAGAAGTTTCACTACACATGTGGCGCCATGAAGCCCAAATGAGAATCATAGGAGAGTTTTAAGCTAATGATCTTTTTCTTTTCTGTAACTGACTCCGCTAGATCTTGGTATTATTCATCATCTGCAGACCGTGAAACTAATTGGTCGAATCTACGAGCCCGATTTCTAAAAAAGTTTTCTCCACCATCTTTTCGTTTTGAAACCCGGGAGAAGATTGCCTCTATTCAGCAATTCGAAGGTGAAACATTATATGAATATCTGATGCGATTCGAGGACCTTGCGGACAGTTGTCCACACAATGGATTAACTGATTTTTTTTCTTATCGAGAGATTTCTTGATGTGATGGCTCCATTAGAGCGTCATATGCTTGATGTTTCAGCAAGAGGTTAAGTAATTCATTTAGATATTTATGAAGTCTGGCACCTAATAGAAGATTTGGCATAGAGATCGAAACGGGGTCAGACAGTAAAAGATGATTCAGTGCAGACCATGCCCGACATCACGTGCAACACCTCCATCACAACCTTACCCGCAACAGAGACTCAAGCTTGAGATGAAGAGGATAATTCCACCAATACCAGAGAGTTGCACACAGAGGAAGAAATAATCATGTCAGCGGTAATCTCTGAACCACCTCAAATTATACAAAATTTTGATATATCGCTTCCACTTCTTGTGCAGGATAACATCATCGAATATGATCATAAAAAGCTAGAAGAAGAAGAAGCAGGAGAAGAAGAAGAAGAAGCAGGAGAAGAAGAAGATGATGAGAATGAATTCAGCCGAATAGTGTCAGCCACATACGAGGAGGAAATATGTTCTAGCGGAGAAAACTCCACTCCTTTCCTGTGCACAGACATGATTACTAAAAATTACGAGGTAAGCACTGAATTTAATATGGAATTACATATGACTCATATGCCTCGTGTGTTGTACTTGCAGGATGGTGAACCTAAAAAATTACAAGAAAAGGCGCTTGGTTCACTTTACATTGTGGCTGCTAGTATCATATTGTGCAAGACTAGAAACAGGATCGCCAACTACAAACTATCATTCAAAAACACACTCGTGAGTTGGAAGCATCATAATGAGAAAAAACAAGCTAGATCTTGCAAGCATGTCTCTACAGTAGTTTCATTGGACCTACCGAGACATGACACGTGTGGATGGAAACTAGTATGGACAGACATGAGAGCACCACTTGATGAGGGCTATGAGCAGTACAAAGGAGTAGAGAAGTTTGACCTCACACAACCTTGAGATCTTAACTTGTGATTCTAATGAGGTATCGTCGAGCCAACGGCGTAAAACCTAGGCGCTTGCAAGGAGGCAGCCTGGCAAAATTTTTGTTTTTCCATTTTTTATTTTGTTTTATGTTTGTTTGAGTCTTGAGTCATGTTTTTATACTGTCTTTTTGGAAAGGAGAATGTTTTTATGCAGGAAACCGGTGACATTCCGAGGGGATCGTGGTCCATGCACACTTTATTCACCGCACTCGCAAGCCATTTTAAATGGCTAATGTGTTCTTCAGACGACACGCGTCAAATTTAGGCGCGGCGTAATCTTTTATCAGGCGCGTCCCTCTCGGTTGACCAGCGTTGACCATTGACCAGAGTTTACCATTGACTGACTCGTTTTACCAGAATTCTCATCTTCACACGACGAAACGAGGGAAGTACCTATCTAGTTTGATCTCTACCTTTTCTTATATGTTAGTGTGTCTTGCATTGTTGTGTCTTTGAATTTAAGTCGTACTGAAAGGACATAGCTTAGTTCAAAAGTGTGGGGTGGGAGAGTCAGTCATTTGCGTCAGCATTTTTATTTTTCTTGCATATTTTACCGAGTCAGCACGTTTCCTTTGAAAAAAAACTTGAAAGTATGAAATTTCTCTTCTGTTCTTGAATATGCAGTATTGAATGTTGATGTGAAATAGATGAGCTGATTATATTGTATTTCTCTCGTGAAATCTAAATTGTGCTTTTATATGTGAATTTAACCGACTACGTGTCCTTTTAAGTTGAGATAAACAGGGATGTGGAGTTGATAGAAATGTCCTAGAGAGACTTGACGAAGCATTCAAAGGACCGGAATCAAACTATATGGTTATATGGATTTTGTGGAGGCTAGCACTTCGAGATTTGATGGTTCAGAGTTGGCTCCGTGATGGCACGTATTTATACGATTCATCAAGTACACAAAACCCACCAAATAAGACATTTGGTCATACGAACTTGTGCTTGTTAATGTCATTTTGTATATACAGGCAATTTTGGAGTCTAAAGAGGAAACACACTTAAAAAGGGAGATTTGTGCCAAAAAGCATGCCAAGTCATTTCGAGCCAGCCAAGGCCCGAGGAAATTCAACCATGGTCCGAGGATCCCAACCGAGGATCGAGAAAAGCTCACCGGGGACCGAGAAAAGCTCACCGGGGACCGAGAAAACCAACTGGGCCGCGTTCGAGAAATGTCGGACCCCGTCCGAGAAGATGCCCAGAGAGAGTCCCAGGCCGCGCCCAGGTCCCCGCCCAGGCATCGCCCATGCCACGCCCGACCTGTCTAGCACTGAATTCAAGTTACCCAGGAAAACGAGCTGCTCTGACGAATCCACCTCGAGCAAAGTGATCAACATGGAAAATAAGGTGGACAATGTTGGAAAACCAAGGAGAATGCTCGGGCAGATTGGCAGTTGGCCTAGTTCCAAAGCAAAGGCCCCGCGCGCATAGGCACTGAAACCAAGTCGCTCGACCAAACCATGGAATCTGGCAAATCTGGCTCGACCAAAGTGTTTTAAATGCCCAACAACTCGGACAATCTCACTTCCCAGAAAAAACGCCCGAGTGGAACCAGCTCAAGCCCGATCAAAGCCAAACTAGGGCAATATCGGCCGTTTTGGGATTTCGACCATGTTCCGGGCAGAATCTGGCTTAGCATCCTTCTTGAGATCACCTTAGAATGAGTTTGTCGTTCAGAATAAACTCTCCAAAAGCCAAGAAGCTCCGGCCAGATTCCGACCATATTCCGGCGAACTTCGGCCAACCTCCGGTGATGCTCCGATCAAGCTCATGTCCTCACCACCATGCTCTGGTCATTTCTTGCTCCGGTCACATTCCGGTGAAGTCCAACCAAAACCAAACTACTTCATTTCCGGTTGGACATACTATTCACTTCGGTTTGGTTTTGGATTTCGGTTGGCCTCTACTATTCAAGTCGGTTGGCTTATGAATGATACAAAGCAAGATAGTTGGCTTTGGATAAGCCATCACAAGTGGCCAAGTCGTGGCTCATAGAGGAGGCAAGTGATAACACAAGTGGATGTGTTCTTATCCTCTTCCAAGCCATGTGGGGTGGCATATGGAAGAGCCAATGAGAATGACTTGCTTTTGGGATATTTCCAACTCAAAACTTAGCCCCCAAGTCTTCCTTTGCTTATAAATAGAAGCCCTTAGCCTTAGATATCACTTGGACACATGTACCCACATTAGGGAGAAGAGAGCTTATCTCTCTTCTCCACACTTCAATGAAAACACATCTTTCACTTGTTCTTGTTCTTGAGCTCTCTTTACTTGTTCTTGCTCACGGTTACTTGGCTCTTGTTCTTGATACTCGAAGCTCTCATTTACTTTCTTGTTGTTCTCTTTACTTTCTTGTCCAAGGCCACGGCTACTTGTATTCCTTGACATGAATACAAGTAGCTAATGCTTTCTTTATTTTATTGTCAAGTTCTTGTTACCACAGCCAAGGCTACTTGTATTCCTTGACATGAATACAAGTAGCTAAAGCTATTGTTCTTGTTTCCAAAGCCCACTTTACTTTCCTTGTTGTTTTCCAAAAAGCTCTCGGTTTTCTTTGTTTTCCTTGTTCAAGTCAAGGCTACTTCTATTCCTTGACATGAATACAAGTAGCTAAGGCTTATATTCGGTTTAGGGGCTCTCTTATACTATGACAATGTTTTGAGACCCTTTTACTTAATGCTTTTTGTGTTCAACTAGTTCTTGTGCCATTATTCGGTTGAACAACAAGGCTAAGTGGATGCATCGAAAGGGCAAAGCTTAGTCGGGTAGTTCAATCCAGATTAGACAACAAAACCAAGTGGATGCATCGAAAGGGCAAAGCTTGGTAGAGTAGTCTAATCCTTCTTTAAAACCACTTGGTTGATCGGAAATGTGAGATCAAGTGGCTGCACTTAGGCTAAGATACCTTGAAAAGGGGAATTAGTCTGGACAGAACTAGAAGTCTATGTCTTGATTTTGGAGTAGATTGTGGTGGCGTTTGAAAAAGCCTTACTTTAGGGTTATATCTTGACCATAGAATAACTCACACTTATGAACACAAGTAAGATCATTTGAAGTCAATGATGGATGTATCATTAGTTGAGACCCTAGACTGGATATCTATCTTATGTGAATATCTTTCGTCTTTACTTTCTTGCAATTTACTTTTCAGCACATTTACTTTTCAGCACCTTTACTTTCAGTACCTTTACTTTCCGCACTTTTACTTTCAGTACCTTTACTTTCCACACCTTTACTTTCAGCACCTTTACTTTCTTGCACTTACTTTACGCACTTTACTTTCAGTACTTACTTTCAGCACTTTACATTTCAGTCATTTACTTTTCAGTTATTTACTTCCTGTCATTTACTTTCAGTTTAAACCACTCAAACCCAACCTGTATTTACTTTCTTTTCTTTCTTTTCAAAGAACAACTATTCCACACTGACTCTCTTGGGTTCGACCCCTACTTACCACTTACTATCATTAGTGAGCCACTAAAGTAGTGGACTTATAAATGTAAATTTTGCAAGCCACGACGACTGGCCTGTCACTCCGCCGCTGTAGCGTTTATGTAAGTAGGCGGGATGGGAAAATAGACCGTCCTATCTCTAGTCCGAAGTAACCGGGAAAATAGGTGGACGACCCCCATCTGAACTCGCGTCAAAAAGGTTGAGGATGAGAAAGAGCGGGGAGGTATTTCCATATGCTCGCGGGCGATGATTGGACCTCCTTCAAAAGAAAGGAAAAAGGACAAGCTATTTACAATAAAGGAGCAAAGCTCAAGAAAACTCAGCCACGTTGTGAAGTTTTATACAACAAAAAGAGAAGTACATCATTCATACATCAAGAGCCAAAGGTCAAAGAAAGTCACTACAAAAGCTGTCCAACAAAAGAAGAAAGAAAGCTGAAAAACCTAGAAGCTCGAATAAATCACGTGCAAGAAAAAGTAATGAAGTATAACCATATAGCTAGAGTTCGGGACAGCGAATGCAGATCAAGGGTCTAAAGAGGACTATCTCTCATTCATCCGACTCGGTTTGAATTTCAGCTCAAAGGTAACACGTATCAAGTTATTTCAATGTGAAGCATGATGATTTGAGTATCGATTGAGTTATGCATAGAAAAGCGAGTCTAGACTAGCAACTCATATTCATGTGCATATCTCCAAGACGTCAAAGAAGTTGTGGTGTCATATTTGTGTTCTATCTATGACTTAAATCTTGTTCGGGACGAACAAGTTTAAGTGTGGGGTGGTTTGATGAGTCGTATTTATACGACTCGTCGAATCAACTAATCCCATCTATTTCGACACTTTTATATGCGAACGTTTACTTTTTAGTATGGTTTTGCATTTCTGGTGTTTCGGAAACTCTAGGAGAGAATGCGCATAAAACATGACATTTCGTGCCAAAAACACCACAATGGCAGATCAGACCTTTAGACGTTCGACGGAGTTCTGGGAATTGACCGTTGATCAAAAAAATACGAGCTACATGCCGTTGCATAGCTGACTGAATTTCCTACAACTCTCTAGTTCACACCGAGAGCATCAGAGGTCATTTGGAGGGTCTAATCGAGAGCCGAAGTCAGAACTGGCGTGCAGGATGGGTGAACTGCCTCCGAAAGGATGGCGGACCATGTGCATTTTAACCTGCCGCTAAAGTGTTCATGGTCCGTGGATGAATAGTGTTCGTGGATAACATCGGCAACGCGTTTTGATGACATCAGCAAGCCAAAACTTGGAAATCAAGCCCAAACATCAGACTTGGAAACCCTACTTTTTGCTATAAATTAGATGTTTGGGTTAGGGTTTCCACGATCTCATATTCCTACATTCGAGACGGCTTTGGAGAAGACGCAAGCTTTCGACAAGAGATGAGATTTTCTACTACTTTCATCATGCATATTTGTGTTTTTATTTCGATGATGTGTAGCTAAACTCCTAATTCAGTTTAGGGTTTTGCATATTGTGACTTATGTTTTGAGACTTTATTCTTAATGCAATTTCATATTTCTCTAGTTCTTGTGCTTCATCCTATGACTTGAATTGTTAGGTTAAGTGGAAACTTTGCCGTAAAGCTTAATTTGACAACCAATTCTTATTGTTAATATCTACTGGAAACTTTGCCGTAAAGGTAGATCGTAACACCTAGATTTAATAATACCTTTGCCGGATTGTTAATTTAGGAAAGAACTAGAAGTCTAACACCATTGCCGGGTTAGATTGTGGTGTATCACCTTTATCGGGATACTTTAGGATATTACCTTTGCCGGAATTTCACACTTAGAAACTTAAGATTTGATATTTAGCAGTCGATGATAAACATGTCACAATAGAAATCCTAAGTTGAATGTTCTCTCCGATTGAAACCTTTTTGCTATTTTTCTCTCCTGCACTCAAAATCACTCACAACCCCCTTCTTTTTATTTTTTTTTCAGCTACAGCTTCAACAACACCAGCTCCCTTGGGTTCGACCCTGCTTACCACTTGCTAGTAGTTGCAGGAGAATTATAAATATTAAATTTGAAGCGTCAGACGATGCACGTCAGTGGGTGACAACTGGAAGGTTGTAAATGTTGTATCACATATAGGGCTATATAGTGATAGTTCCCTTGCAAGAGAGGATGAAAATGAAATGTGGTCAATCTTCCTACCGATTGAAGAAAATGATCCTTATCAAGTGCAAATGCCAACTGACATTACAAGTGATGTACAACAGGCACCTCATCAGTACTCTATTGAGGAACATATTGATCAGCAAATTCCAAGAGCAAGGACGCAATTGTACTTGGATGAAGAAACCGATATGTGTGAAGGGGGGGGTGATGATGATGATGATAGTCTGTGACGAAGATGATGAAATGTGGTTTGAACAAGAAGATGATGAAGTGAACGAAGTTGAAATGATTCAAAGTGATGATTCAATGCAATCAAATTATGCAATGGAAGACACAACCGATGACGATTAGTGTTGAGTATTTATTTGCAGGTGTGGTTGTCTCTTTTTTTGTCAAATTAGAACATGTGAAATTTATGGTGTTGTTTTGGCTTTCGTAATGAAAAACAGGGGAACATCATGTGTTTGATTAGGTTCTGTACAAATTAAGGCACAAACTTAGGTGAAACAAGTCGCGAAAGACTATTTCATTTTTTGGGGAAAAGTACATATTATTGAAGGGAAAATGAAATTTTCATGAAATCTCAATTTTCAATAAAGTTTAAGCAACTATTTTTACTTAAAATCTCGCATAAAGGTATGTCTTGGCCTAAAAAATACAAGGCCTAAGTGATGAAACCCAAATCCACACCTCTTCACCCCCAAATTCCCATTCCATTTCGTCTCCCGAAGCCCTAACTCACCTTTCGTCCTTAAACCCTAACTCTCCATTTCGTTCCATCTCCTCAAACCCTAACTATCTTCATTTCGAATCAAATCCATGAAGCTCCTCTGGTCACTCAACTCCATGGCAAAATCGAAGAACTCCAAGCCAACTAGATGTCCGGACGATGTGGAGGTTAATAGCCGAAAGCCGACAATGAAACTGAGATCTTTTTTGGTCCATTGCCCTTCCACCAAGCTGATGAAGACTCCACCGCCAAAGCCAACCACTGGGATAGTGTACGTTGAGTCGTCGGAACTATCATCTCAATCGTCGTCACCGAAACGGCTAGATCCGGTGCCTGTGATGGGTCCTCAAGTCAGGCAGACGGAGAGATCGAAGGCTATACTTAATGCAATGGCGGAAGAGTCATCAAGGTGCGTGAAGAAGCTCGATGCGATTAGGACTCCAAATCACAAGAAGAAAAGGGATCGCCATACTGTTCCGGTTCGACACACTCCTAACTGTAAAGCCAAAAAACTATCACGACAACCACAAATCCTGCCTATTTCCAAACCACCACAAGAGTTTCCCATGAAAAGGAAGAACACCACAGCCACAATTCAGAATGTCCCACCACCAAAAGCCCTGCCCAACATAGAACACATCCTCCTTCTCATGTGAAAAGAAAAACCACCACCGCAAGTCATAACCCAAGGGCTGACAAGCACAGAAAAAACACCACCACTAGCAGTGAACCTCCTCCTGCCCAAAATCATTCAGAAGTTCAACTCAACAACCCTCCAGCAGCTGCCAATTCAAGCGCTACACGAGCCCCTGCTAGGAAACCACCGCCAGCATAACCAAATCTGTTACTACCCCATAGGTCCCTAGAAGTTTAGCAAAGTCAGCTCGTCGATGTAATCCTCCTCTACCAAAACCTGCACCTTCTAACCCTCCTCCACCCCCTGCTACCATATCTCAACCTACGCCGGTGGCTGCTCCCGAACCCCCAGCTCCAAAGTTTGAACCAATACACTCGTTCGATAACAGTGCATCAGATGATGATGATGATGTGGAAGGGAATTTGGAGGATATTCCGAGCATTAGACGCAAGAGTTCGCGATTTGTGCTAACATTTTATATATTAGTTTGTTATTTTGTGTTTGTTATTTTATTTTTAATAATGAAGTGTATTTGTTATTGTTAATTACTATTTATTAACTACATGATGGATTTTAGTGGAGAGAAGAGGAAGGTCCGTGGAGTGGTGACAGACCGCTCGTCGTCAAAGCGATTTGTGCAAATAAATTTATAATAGTCCGCTACTCGCAACTATACTACTGGGTAGTACTTGGTAAGTAGGGGTCGAACCCAAGGGAATCAGGGGAATAGATGTTCTTTGAGGGGGTTGTCCAGCGAGAGAGCGTGTTTTAGGTCGGTTGGTTGGTTTTAAAGCTACCAGCTAAGTGATTGATTGATTGATTGGTTGGTTGGTTGGTTTTAGTACTGGAAAGTAAATTGCAGTTTATAATTAAAGAGAAATGTTCGGTTTCAGGGGCCTTGTATTATATCCTGTTTATCATTGACCTTTAGTGAATCATCTAAGTATTCAAACATGAATCGAGGCTATTCCTAGCTCAAGACTTGCAACATTGCCTAGCCTTTTTCAAGGTCGTAGAGCACTTATTCTACTTAAACTAGCACCAGTACCCATTTCAAGGTACGCTAGCCTGTGTGCATCCATCTGATCCCTTTGGCCCAGTTTTCAAATGGTTTTTAGGATAAGTCGACCTCCTCGGATAAGCTTGTCCATTTGGTCCCTTTGGCCCAGTTACAAATGGTCCACTTACCCGAGTATGATCACGAACCCCCAAGGACAAGCTTACCCATTTGGTCCCTTTGGTCCAGTTACAAATGGTTCACTCACCCTTGGAAATTCTAACTATATATATGGCACATAGAATAAGTTTTGAATACTAATACGAGACACTAAGTTAATAGTCTAAAACATTTTATAATACAAGTGCGCCCCTTCTACCGAACTACTAGTTTAGCTACTATTCATCGCGCTAAACATTATAACGAAGGAAATAAAAACAGTTGAATAAATACTAAGAATTACTTACAACCGTTGAAGCGCCAAGGGAGCAATCCTTTATTTCCAAAGCCAAACTTACAAATACATAAACTTAGAGAGAGAAGTGAATTATGGATGATTGAGGTTGTTTTTAAATGAGGGGAGGAGCTCCTCCTTATATAGCCATGGGAGGAGGAGGAGATGGCCACAAGTGTCCCATGGTGATTGGAGGAGAAAATGGAGGGAGGAGATGGCCACCACATGGAGGAAGGAGAGGAGGAGCAAGGAGGAGCCGCCACCTATGGAGGAGCAAAAGCCGCCAGTCACCATGGGTGGAGGAGCCGTCGGTTGCCGGTGGTGGAGGGAGGAGGAGGGGTGGCTTTGGCCACCTCTTGCCCAAGTGGCCGGTCATCTTGCCCAAATGTGAATTTTGTACAGTTTTGTGCAGTCTTTTCACAAAATTGTCAGTGTGTTTCTTCCCCGGGCTGTCTTGATTCCTCTCCTGATTCTTCTGATTAATTTGTTATGAGTGATTCAACGTCAGGATCCTTGATATTTCTTCAGTCGGCATATGATCTTGACCTTGGATTGACTCGTAACATCTTTTCTGCTTTAAAAGCTCCTCTTTAGTGTGTATTCTCTCTAAGCTCTGAAATACCCTGTAGAAATATATCTGAACTAACAAGCAAAAGTTAAATAGACAAAATGTCTAATTAAGGGGGTTTTACTGTGTTTTTGATTCGTATAATTATGGTCCATCAGATCACCCCACACTTTTAGTTGTTCGTCCCGAACAATACTATTCAAGGGCTGTACTCTAAGTTGGCTTTGAAATATGAAAATTAGACTGTGGTACTCGATCTATCCTAATTCATGCATTACTACTTATTACCAAATTAAACTGCGTAAATAAATAGAAGAAACTTAATACTTGTACCTCCGTGCTGAGATGCAAATTATATTGGATGTCTCGGGAGATAGCCCTTTTTAGGCTCCTGGACTGCAATCTCGGGATCGTCTCGCACTATATGGTTTTCTGGTAGCTTTCTCTAGCACGTGATTCGGTTCGGGTTTCACTGAGTTGAGCCTTTTTGATTTTTTTTTTCTTTTTGGCGAGGGACTGCTTTTTTTGTAGTGAATTGGCCTTTGGCCTTTGATTTGACTCTTTAAGTACTTCACTTTTTTGTTCGGTTAAAACCTTCACAATTTTGGGCCTTTGGCCTCTTGATTTGCTTCTTTGAGCTTTTTACCTTTTTGTGGCTTGCTAGTCCATTTTCTCAAGCCTTTCTTTTGGGAGGTCCAATCATCGCCCGCAAGCCTATGGAAATACCTCCCCGCTCCTCTCATCGTTGCCGTTTCGCGCGGGTCAAGAAGAGGGTCACTCATCTATTTTCTCGGCTACTTTGACTAGAGAGAGGACAGTATGATTCACGTCCTCGACTTTTCTTTTCTTTTTGCATAAACACTGCATGGCGGAGATGACTTCAATTCTTCACTGAAACCCGAAGTGCAGCCTCCACTGACTTCGAAAACCATATAGTTTGATCTGATCCTTTAATTGCTTGCCAAGCCTCTCTAGGGCAGTTTATATCAACTCCACATCCCTAGTTAGCTCAGCACAAAGGACAAATGAAAAGTTTCATTCTAAGTTTTTAAACAGTTTGAATTTTCACAAGGTTAATGCATGAATTGTGATCTATCTTTTTCACATTCTTAAGTTCATATTTTCAAAAAGATACTATTACTAAAAAAAAGAAAATAGCAAGCATGTTATTTATGTACACAGGTGGTTCTCACCCCCCCACTTTTGAACGAAGGCGTGCCTTAGTTCAAAAGTCATGCAAGCTTAAAACTAAATTACTGAATTTAAATGACAGAAATTAAAGTGCGGAAAAGTAAGATAGTGTCGGGTTATCTCCCGACCAGTGCACTTTTTTAACGTCGTTGGCTCGACAGTACCTCGTTGTGGATTACTGGTTTGGGTCCCATGGGTGGCTCAAGTCGAACTTCGCCACCGTTCCTGTGTTGCTTCTTGCTTTGATTCTTCCTGATGTCTTACCGGATGTTGTACTCGGGTCAGGACTCCTTGGTTTCGGGATCTTTTCTTTCCAATACCCCGGAGGGGGTGATGGACCTTTCACTACTAGCCTTTTGAAGTTTTTGTATTTGGGACTGCCTAGTCCAGTTGCGGCATAGCAATGCTCCATCGAGGGGTCCTTCTGCAAGGGTCCTTTTCCCATCCTCCTTTGAGCTTCTTTATTGATCGCACAGTTCGCTGCGACTTGCTCATTGATTAAGGGGAAAAGTCGGGAAGGCCTCATGAGGCTTGGTTCTGCCTCGTTATGTTGGTTCGTGAGGAACTGATCGTAGATAGTTTCAGCTGCCTGGGTAATGATAGTCGGGTATGGATTGGGCAGTTCGTCAGTGGTGTTCTGGACTCCTACTTTGTTGCTTCCGGTGCTTTCCATGTCTGATTCTTCTGATGGTTCAGGAGTCTCTTCTGACGGCTCGGTAGTTTCTTCTTTGTTAGCCTCAGGGTCAGCTTCTTCTGTCTGCATTTCCTCGTCAGTTTGGGGTACTCGTCTTGTGGCAGCGGCCAGGCCGATTATAAGGTACCACATGTCTGCAATGGTGAAGTTTGTGGCAGACCTTCTCATAGCTTCGTTAACTCTTCCCAGCTCTTCGGACCTCATCCCACGAAGAAATTTTTGGAGAAGAACTTCCTTCGTAAATCCATGGTGCGGGCAGCTTGAGAAGATGGCATCGTAGTTCATGTAGTATTCGTCCAAAGTCTCATCCCGAGATTGATGAAGGCACATGATCTTCTCACGGGTTTCTTGGCGTAAAGATGGTGGGGAGAATTCCTTCAAGAATGGAACGCAGAGGTCTACGTAACATTCTGCACTGCAAGCGGTGGATGTGTAGTACCATATTGTGGCAAAGTCGGTTAGAGAGAATTTGAAGCATTTCAGCTTAAATTCCTCTAATACTTCGTTCTCAGGTTTGATGTGGTGGCAGACGTGGTGGAAGTTTCGGTAGTGCTGTACTGGGTCTTCTCCCTCCGTTCCTCCGAACATGGGCAGAAATTGCGTTGTCCATGCATGCGCAATGGGTAATGACATAGGGAAAAGAAAGAAAGAAAAAAGAAAGGGGAGGGAAAGAACAACTATCCGACGACTGATTCCTCGGCAACGGCGCCAATTTGACAGACCGCTCGTCGTCAAAGCGATTTGTGCAAATAAATTTATAATAGTCCGCTACTCGCAACTATACTACTGGGTAGTACTTGGTAAGTAGGGGTCGAACCCAAGGGAATCAGGGGAATAGATGTTCTTTGAGGGGGTTGTCTAGCGAGAGAGCGTGTTTTAGGTCGGTTGGTTGGTTTTAAAGCTACCAGCTAAGTGATTGATTGATTGATTGGTTGGTTGGTTGGTTTTAGTACTGGAAAGTAAATTGCAGTTTATAATTAAAGAGAAATGTTCGATTTCAGGGGCCTTGTATTATATCCTGTTTATCATTGACCTTTAGTGAATCATTTAAGTATTCAAACATGAATCGAGGCTATTCCTAGCTCAAGAATTGCAACATTGCCTAGCCTTTTTCAAGGTCGTGGAGCACTTATTCTACTTAAACTAGCACCAGTACCCATTTCAAGGTACGCTAGCCTGTGTGAATCCATTTGATCCCTTTGGCCCAGTTTTCAAATGGTTTTTAGGATAAGTCGACCTCCTCGGATAAGCTTGTCCATTTGGTCCCTTTGGCCCAGTTACAAATAGTCCACTTACCCGAGTATGATCACGAACTTCCAAGGACAAGCTTACCCATTTGGTCCCTTTGGTCCAGTTACAAATGGTTCACTCACCCTTGGAAATTCTAACTTTATATATGGCACATAGAATAAGTTTTGAATACTAATACGAGACACTAAGTTAATAGTCTAAAACATTTTATAATACAAGTGCGCCCCTTCTACCGAACTACTAGTTTAGCTACTATTCATCGCGCTAAACATTATAACTAAGGAAATAAAAACAATTGAATAAATACTAAGAATTACTTACAACCGTTGAAGCGCCAAGGGAGCAATCCTTTATTTCCAAAGCCAAACTTACAAATACATAAACTTAGAGAGAGAAGTGAATTATGGATGATTGAGGTTGTTTTTAAATGAGGGGAGGAGCTCCTCCTTATATAGCCATGGGAGGAGGAGGAGATGGCCACAAGTGTCCCATGGTGATTGGAGGAGAAAATGGAGGGAGGAGATGGCCACCACATGGAGGAAGGAGAGGAGGAGCAAGGAGGAGCCGCCACCTTTGGAGGAGCAAAAGCCGCCGGTCACCATGGGTGGAGGAGCCGCCGGTTGCCGGCGGTGGAGGGAGGAGGAGGGGTGGCTTTGGCCACCTCTTGCCCAAGTGGCCGGTCATCTTGCCCAAATGTGAATTTTGTACAGTTTTGTGCAGTCTTTTCACAAAACTGTCAGTGTGTTTCTTCCCCGGGCTGTCTTGATTCCTCTCCTGATTCTTCTGATTAATTTGTTATGAGTGATTCAACGTCAGGATCCTTGATATTTCTTCAGTCGGCATATGATCTTGACCTTGGATTGACTCGTAACATCTTTTCTGCTTTAAAAGCTCCTCTTTAGTGTGTATTCTCTCTAAGCTCTGAAATACCCTGTAGAAATATATCTGAACTAACAAGCAAAAGTTAAATAGACAAAATGTCTAATTAAGGGGGTTTTACTGTGTTTTTGATTCGTATAATTATGGTCCATCAAGTGGTGAATGGTTCAAAGGTGGCTAAGTATAAGCAGGCGAATAATAAAGGGTATCGTGACTGGAAATCAGATTGAAAAACCTTCTACACGGATCAAGGACCCGATGTAACTCCCAGGGAGTTTGTGGATAGGCCTGATCAGTGTGAATGGCTTAGCAGCCACTTTAGCGAACCAAAAAATTAGGTTAGGCGTTCAACTTAATTACAAATTGACATTTTATTTTTGTTCTTTTTTGTTGTTTAACATTTTTTATCAATGCATGACTTTATAACTACTCTTTAACTTGTCTATTTTTTTTTGATGGGAAACTTGTCTAATTTTTGTTATAACAAGAGAGGGGTAAAAAAATGTCAGACGTGTGCAATAATCCTAATGAATGAACCACCGTGCTGGAAAATGTCAATTCTACATGAGGGCTGCCACACGCTGCCCAAGGAGAAAATGCACACTATATAGCCACGTACTCCCAAGTCTACTCTGGTGATCCCAAGGGTGCTGCCCTTGCAGTAAGTTTCTTTTTATTCATTTTCATATACTTGGTATTTACATATGTAGATGTTTAACTTGGTTGTATCTGTTGATTCTTTTTATCCCACATGTTTTGAAAATTTTAATTGGTTGTATGTGTTGATTCTTTATGTTATTATGTATGTTCTGTGTAATGGTTGGGGGATAATGTGATGTTGTTCTTGTGAAACAAGTGCTTGTGTTATGTGCAATGTTATCTATCATGTCCTTGTCCTCTTCTTTTTGTGTCATGTAAACTTTATTTTGGAAATCTTCATGTTCTCTATTATCAACTGCTGTCTTGGCATACTTTGCAGTGTGCTTTGTGATTGTAGTTACACTTTACAATGTGTACATTTGTAGGAAAAAATGCAAGCAATGGTTCGTCAAGCGTTGGCAGATTAGAATGGTGATGAATCTAAACACAACGTCCTCAATGATGATGAATCCCTTCCAATTGCAACTCAGATTGACATCATAAGCTAAGTGGTTGGGCAGAAGCGTGGAACATATGTATCTAGGACTGGTAAAGCCTTCAAGAGACCACCCTTCCTTAGAGGAGGTGCCAGGAACTCCGAACAGAAAGATCAACTGGAAAAGCAAAAAGACGAGTTTCATGAAATGATGGTTGCATTTTAAGAATGGATACGTGTGCTCGAGGACTTGGTAGTGCGAGGTGGTTCAACAAATCTGGCAAGCCATAATGCTTCGGAAGGTGCTACTAGTTATGGACCTGTCGCTAAAAACTAAGTTGTGGATTATTATGGTGCCAAACTTTTGTGCTTTTGTCTGGGTACACACCTGAACTGTTGTTGTGTGTACGCTTATGTTTTATGTGTGCTCGGATTCTGGTTTTTTGGCCAGACGGTTGTTTGCTTGTTGGATGCCATTTTGTGTTTCATAATCAAAACTATTTCATGTTTGGTTTTCGGATATAATCATCTATATGCGACGGTTCATTGTTTGATATATGAGTCGTATGCTATTTTAAACCATAATGTTATCTGTCATGTATTCATCGTATATAGTTTTTTGCCATAATTATATGTTAAATATTGGTAGCCAAAGCTCTTTTATACGAAAGTTATATATTCAAAATGAATCGCGAAATCTGTATTATACGACATCTAAATGTTCAATAAAGGTCGCGTAAAATGATTTATACGACATCTATATGCTTAATATTTGTCGCGAAGGAAAGTTTATATGACATAAATACGTTCAAAATTAGACCCGAAACAGCTTTTATACGACGTGTATTTATTCATCATTTGTCGCGACATCAAGTTTATACGACAACTATATGTTCAATAGTTTATCATCAATGCTCTTTTACACTAGCATGTTTCTTTATATACACTCATTATGAGTGGACCTCAGCTTCCTGAATACGGGACTAAATAAAACATTTGCCGTATAAGCGATTAACATAACGCGACTAGCGCTAATTCGGTTGTCGCGTAAACATCTCGCTACTCCGATTTCGTGACTAATTTTTCGTGACACTCTGACAATCACATAAAGTGTATGCGGCCAATTTAGCTTTTTATGCGACGTGAAAAAAGTGTGCCGTAGGATGTAAATTGGGGTAGTGCTTCGAACAGGAAACCCTTACAGTGAGAGTGTAAAAATGGCGTAAGAAGCGAATGAATGTTCTAGGATTTTCCGAATTAGCTTTGCTCGAAACACCAATATTATCATCATCAATCCGATTGTCATCATAATCAGCATCAAATTCATGAACATTTTCATTGCTAACACTAATATCCTTACCTTATATCTTGGACCCAACTCGGTACAAAACAAAAGGATCAAGGTATTCAAGTCTATCAAATGCAGCTTCAAACTTTACTGCTGATTTCAACATTATATATGTAGAATTCCATCTTGTGCGCACATCCAAACACAGTTTTTGCTTTCAATCTTCTCAATGGCTATATATGCACTCTTTAAACTTCCCCCATCTTGATGGAGATTGCCGTACATATCTAACCGCATTTCTAATATGAGAAATTAAATGTTTCGGAGTTTTCAAACCATCCACCACCACCAAATTGATGATGTGGGCAATGCGTCTCATAGGTAAATACCTCCCTGGCAATATACACCCATTATGATGTGTCAATTTTTTTTTAAAATAAGTAACGGCTGTCTTTTTGAATATACGCGCTATTTTACTAAAAAAATGTTAAGGCCCAAGATATAATTTAAGAAAATTCAAGAGAGATGTGGTCGCGTATGTGGGTGATCATGATCTGCAGATGGTCCTTCAGAAGTTGATGAACAAAATGAAGATTCATAATATGCGTGCGTCATGGAGGGTTTAAGGAGGAGGTCCGAAGGGCTTGGTCATCTCAGGCAAGGGGAGCGCATTTTAGGATGAAGCTTTCGCAATGCATGAGAAGCCTTCACCGATGGGGCCCCTCAACCTTTGGCAGTGTCAAGAGGAAGGTGAATGAGCTAAAAGAGAGCATTCAGGAGATAAGGGGGAGGCCTAGAACTGAAGAAACCTCAAAGCTCGAGGCCGGTCTGATTGTTGAGCTGGACGAATGGCTGGAGAGGGAGGAGCTTTGGTGGAGGCAACGTTCTAGAGCGGACTGGCTAAGGCAGGGGGATCAAAATACATCCTTCTTCCGCCAGAAGGCATCTCAAAGGAGAAGAAGGAATCAGTTGGATCGAATAAAAAACCAGGCGTGAGATTTCTGCGAAACACAACCGGAAATTGCCTCGATTATTACTAACTATTTCCATGAAATTTTCTTGTCTCAGGTGGACACTAATGGAGATCGTTGGAACCAGGAGTTTGATATTTTCCCAAAGTTAGTGTCGGGAGAGATGAACGAAATGCTAAACGCACCTTTCTCGGAGGGTGAGGTGAAGAGGGCTTTGTTCCAAATGCACCCTACAAAGGCTCCGGGGCTTGACGGCTTCCCTGCAATGTTTTATCAGAGCAACTGGGACATTGTGGGACGTGACGTGGTCGAGGTAGTGCTGAATTGCCTGAACAGTGGGGTGTTGGGATCTGATTTAAACGAAACACTGATTGTGTTAGTGCCTAAGGTGAAGAAAGTAGACACGGTGGAGGACCTGCGGCCGATCAGTCTTTGCAATGTAGTTATGAAAATAATTACAAAAGTGTTGGCCAACAGATTGAAAGAGATTCTCCCATGAATCATCTCTCAGAGTCAAAGTGCGTTTCTAGGAGGAAGGTTGATTACGGATAATATCCTTATTGCTCATGAGATCTCCCACTATATGAAGTGTCAAAGAAAGCAGAAGGTTGGCTACATGTTCCTAAAATTGGACATGAGCAAAGCATATGATAGAATTGAGTGGAAATTTCTCGAGAGGATGATGCTAGCTATGGGATTCAGTGAAAGTTGGGTAAAGAGGATTATGTTATGTGTGGAGACTGTGACGTACAAAGTCAGAATCAATGACCAGATTTCAGAAACTATTCTCCCGAGCAGAGGCTTAAGGCAAGGCGACCCAATCTCTCCCTATCTGTTCTTGATTTGTTCGGAGTGGCACTTATGCCATAGCATCTTATCAGGAGAAGGGGCTTTTACAGGGGATTAAGGTGTGCAGAGGAGCACCAACAATAACCCATCTGATGTTTGCGGATGATTGCTTGGTGTTTGTTAAAGCCAAGCAGAGCTCCTTAGGCTGGATTCGTGACGTTCTGGTGCGGTATGAAACAGTTTCTGGGTAAAAGGTCAACTTCACTAAATCAGAAGGGATGTGCAGCGGGAGTGTGCCGGATAGTTTCAGGCAGAGCGCACGGGACAGCCTCCAAATAAAGATGGTTACCGCGAACTCTCAATACCTAGGCTTACCTCTGTTGTTTGGTAACATGAAAGTCTCCCTGTTCTGATCAATCGAGAAGAAGGTCTTAAGCAAGATTGGTGACTTGAAACACAAGCTCCTGTCCGGAGCGGGAAGGAGGTTCTTATCAAATCGATCCTTCAGGCCATTCCGCAGTATGCAATGTCTTGTTTCAAGGTCCCTAACACGGTGTGCAAGAAGTTGGCTAGCTACATCCTAAGGTTCTGGTGGCACGGCTCTAAAGAGAAGGGCATTCACTGGCTAAAGGCAGAGAAGCTGTATAAGGAAAAAGAGGTGGGAGGCCGGGGGTTAAGGGATCTGGAACAGATGAACTTGGCTCGTCTCGCGAAGCAAGGATGGAGGATCCTAACCAGGCTAGATCTTCTAGTGAGTAAGGTCTTTAAGGCCAAATATTTTCCCCACTCAGAAATGCTTGCGGCGGCGGGAGGGGCAAGACCATCTTATGCTTGGAGAGGGTTGTTGGAAGCGTTTGAAATCCTGAAGAATGGCGCTGAATGGGATAATAGGGATGGAAGGTACCATTGGTTGTATGATGGGTCGGGAGACCTTACAGTGAAATCTGCATACCAAGTCGCAAGGGTGTTGGATAGGCAGGGGCAAAGTATTGAGGGTGAGCCGTCGTGCTTGGGTGAGACTAAGAAGTTCTGGAAAAACTATTGGAAGCTGCAGATTCCAAACAAGGTGAAGATTTTTGGGTGGAGGCTTTACCACGATGGCCTTCCTACAACGCAAAATCTGGTAAGGAGAGGTTGTGACACTGTTAACACTTGTTGGCACTGTGGAGGGGCTGGGGAGAATAGCATCCACCTTTTTAGGGATTGCTGGTGGCAGAGAAGCCTTGTGCAGGGTCTTAACTTGCCAGGAGGGATATGGGAGAACCAGTGTGACAACCCCGGTTATTGGCTATGGCTCTGCGCAAAAATCTGCTCCCTGGAGGAATTCACTTCTCTGTTGTGTGGTCTTTGGCTGGGGTGGAGGGGCAGAAATGAGAAGGCCCATGGAGGGGAGGGAGGTGATATTCCAGTGCTGCAGCTAAGAATGAGTTGGCTGCTGAACGAATGGAAGGCTGGCACGAAAGAACAACGTTGGTGGAATGTGCAGGGTAGTTTAGGAGGGGCTGATCCTGCCATTCAATGTGATGGTTCATATGATCAGGATACTCGGATGGCAGGAGCAGGAGCCGTCTTGGTTGGTCAAGGGAGCTTCAAAAGGGTTAAAGCGGCTTGGGCCACAAACGTCTCTTCTGTTTTGGAGGCAGAATGCCGTGCTATGAAGCTGGGGATGAACATGGCGGTTGAGCTCAACCTCACCAAGGTCACCTTCTTTTCAGACTCCACATAAGTATTTTGGGCTTTAAATATGGGATCATGGAAAGCTGGTGTGGGTGTTGCTGTGTTGAAAGAGTGCATCAGGATGCTTATTGACCACTCGGGCTGGTCGGTTGGCAGCATCAATAGAGAGTGGAACATGGTGGCTGACTGGGTTGCTAGGAAGGCGAGAATGGAGAGATGGTGCTGGATGGACGGGTCGGCCATTCCTAGAGGAGTTCCTCGTCCCCTCCCCAGCTAGTTCCTTTTGGTTTTGCTTTCCTTCTGGTCTTGCTGTGTTTTTGTTTCTCGTTGTGGTGCTTCTAGTTATTCAGGTGTGACATCAAAAAAAAAATTAATAATAATAATATGCATGTTACTTTGAAAATTTTATGGAGAATAGAGCAGTGTCTTGCATATTTTGGGCATATACGACTTGTCAAAGGAAATGCCACATTTTTAAAGATGTTGTCACTTTTGATGTGACTTATTCGCTCAGTAAGTAAGTTCTGTTTGTCATGACTTAATGAACAACATTTCTTTTGCAAATATTAAAATCAACACATTGCATGCTTCACCATGCAGACTTGTAGATTTTGGTTTCTAGATCATTTTGTGCAACAGAGGACTGTATACATATGTTTATAGGATTGTAAGAGCTCGAAGGGATCAACCTAAAATGGCCGGAACATGTTCTAGACATTATGGCAGAACGAAGTCGTATGGAGCAAGTGCGAGTTGCTATTTGGACTCGTCTTGAACACAGTCATTTAGTGGAAAGCAGGAAGTTTGAGTTTTCTTGGAACGACGACGTTTGCAACATGGAGAAGCATGGGTGCAGGAATTTGAGACGTAAAGTGTTGGAACCCTTGGTTTTGATGATTACAAACACTTAGCTAATGAGATGCCTAAGTGTGCAGAAATCAATGAACCAAGTAAATGATGAAGGCTTCAATTAATGCGCATTGCTTGGGCGCCAAGTCGGAAGATATTAAAGATACATGATCAAAGAAAGATATTCGAAGATATTGAAGATACATGGTCAAAGATAGATATTCGAAGATATGGAAGATATAAATCTCGAATATATATGGCAATATTGATGGAAGACTTGGTCGACAAGAAAGATTCAAAGAGAATATATTTGATCAAAGAATATTAGAATAATATTCTGTTGATCAGATTTGGAAAGGACGAAGATATTCATTGAACCGATTTGGATAGATTGGGTATCAAATCTAAACAAGTCAACCTAAAATCCGCCGAGTTTAGTAAGTCGGTTTGTGCCGAATTGAATGGGATCCGATTTCGTATCCGTCCCAACCCTATATAAGGAAATAGGGTTTGCAACTGAAGAGGGCGGCGTTTTCGAGAGAACAAGGCGACTGCATTCGAAGAGCAAGACTGCTGAGACTGCACGCACGAAGGTTCGAGGTTCGAAACTGATTACTTTATCGGATTGAGTAGAGGTCATCAAATAGAGTCTAGTGAAAAGACCTAGTTTGTAAACCCTACAAATATATCGGAATAAAATGTAATCAGGTTCGCAAATCCTTTCAGAGAAATCTGAAAGGTAGTGGTTTTCATCTTATCATTATTGTGATAAGGTTTCCACTATATATATTCGTGTGCAATTACTTTCAGTCGCTTACTTTCCTGCATAATTATTTCCGCTGCTATCTGACCATCAGACGGAAAGGCACTTCGTGACTTCCGTCTGACAGACTGCTAACACTAACGATCCATTACGTGGTATCAGAGCCGAGGACTCTAGATTTGCTTGTTAGCTTTGCAGGAAAATTATGTCATCAATCAACGACTCATTCTGGAAACCGCCGCTGCTAAAGCAAGGATAATTTGACTGGTGGAAAGACCAATTTGAGGCCCATGTCTACTCGCTGGATGGACAGCTCTGGAGTATATTCGAGACAGGTCCGCTCCTTATCCCACTTGACACAACAGATAAAGATAAACCAGTGGAGAAGACCAAGGATAAATACACCGACTAGGACTACGAAAAACTCGAAAAGAATGCTAGAGCGAAGAAGGTCCTCTACATGGCTCTTTCTCCAGGAGATCAAATTAAAGTGGCAATGTACAAAACCGCTAAAGACATGTACGATGGACTGGTAAGACTGTACGGTGGAAAAGAAGACATCAAAAGGAACAGGATTCTAGCTGCCACAAAGGACTACGAGACCGACATGCAGATGAAGGATGAATCCTTGGAGGATTTCTACACCAGATTCCAAGTCATAATTTGACAGCTGGACTACCTTGACGAGAAGCTCCCCGAATGGAAAATCACACACCAGTTCATGCAAGCCTTGAATTCAAAGTGGGACCACGTGACACTAGCACTGTGATGGACCATAATTGTATGAATCAAAAACACAGTTAAACCCACCAAATTAGACGCTTTGTCTATTTAACTTTTGCTTGTTAGTTCCGTTATTTATCTACAGGGTATTTTGAAGTCTAGAGAGAATACAGGCGAAGGAGGAGTTTTAAAGCTGAAAATGAATTACGAGTCATTCCAGGTCACGACCAAATTCTGACTTTCAAGAACCTGACGTGGAATCACTCAAAACAAATCCGACCGAAGGGCAACCAGAGTCAGTCCGGAGCTGAAAGGAGCCGATGGCTTTTGGGAAAAAGATCACAAAACACACTCACCCACTCCCTTGCCACCTATGGCCGGCGGCTAAGCTCACAATCCTCTCCTCCATGGACATGTGGCCGGCGGCTTTTGGGAAGGATGAGTCACTCCGATGGCTTTCTCCTCCTCCATGGATTCCATGCCAAGTGTCTTTATCCTCCTCCACAAACCACACCTCCCTTAGCCTATAAATACCATGCCTTCTTCTTTGTAAAATTCATTCCAAAATCACAATTCACTTATCTCTCTAGATTGAGAGCACAATCATGTAAGCACTTTAGCACTTTCAACAGTTTTTGTAAGTACTCTCTTTTTTACTTTACTGTCTTTCAAAGTACTTTATTTTCCTGTCTTTACTTTCGAAAACTTTACTTTACTGTCTTTCAAAACCTTTACTTTTCAACGCACTTAGCTATGATGTCCTGTTCCATGAATACTCGTAGCTAAACCCTTCATTCGGTTGAAGGGGTGTACTTGTGTCATAAAATGTTTTAGACCCTTCGCTTAGTGCCTCTATGTGTTCAAAACTTGTTCTATGTGCCACATGTTAGGTTAGAACTTCCAAGGTTGAGTGGATGCTTTAACGGGCAAAACTCTTCCGTGGGGTTCGTGAACATACTCGGGTAAGTGGATGCTTTAACGGGCAAAGCTTATCTGAGGAGTTCGACCTCTTTTAAAAACCATTTGGTTGATCGTAACTGAAGATCAAATGGATGCACATAAGGCTAAGATACTTCGAAAGGAGGAATTAGTCTAAATATAACAAGTGTTCTAAACGATGTTGCAAGTCTTGTGCTAGAAATAGCCTTGAT
The DNA here is from genome assembly GCA_033675215.1 of Rhodiola kirilowii. Taxonomy (NCBI): domain Eukaryota; kingdom Viridiplantae; phylum Streptophyta; class Magnoliopsida; order Saxifragales; family Crassulaceae; genus Rhodiola; species Rhodiola kirilowii. The sequence continues at coordinate 24,242,964 of CM066199.1, forward strand.
TCATCATTGAACACTTATTATGATCATTAGAGGTCAATGATAAACAGACTATGATACAAGGCCCCTAAAACCGAATGCTTCCCTTTAATTGTAATATCAACTGTTACTTTACCTTTCAGTACTAAAATGACAACCAACCCACGTTACTCTCAGTACTAAAATCACAACCATCCCCCAACTGTCCTACTTAAAGAACAACTATTTACTTGACTCTCTTGGGTTCGACCCCTACTTACCCTTTACTATCCACTAGTAGAGTACGAGTAGCGGAGATATAAATTTATTTTGCACAGAGAGCATCGCACCTTAACGATAGTGCAGTGGGCACCGTCAAAATTGGCGCCATTGCCGGGGAGTTAGCAAATGGATAGTTGTTCTTTTGTCTATTGTACATAATTCGCCATGTCTTCATACTACGACATAGAACCTTGGAAAAATGGGGGCAGCAACCTTATGTTTAAAATGCTTAGATGCCTCCCCCAATTCGGAGGTACCATTGAAGAAGACCCTGTGATACATTGCCAACATTTCCACCACATCTGCCGCCACATGAAACCTGAGAACGAGACGTTAGAGGAGTTTAAGCTGACATGCTTCAAATTTTCTTTAACTGACTCGGCAATAGAGTGGTACTACTCATGTGCGGCTTATGAAGGCGATTATGGGGATCTACAAACCCAATTCCTAGAGGAGTTTTGCCCGCCATCTCTCCGACTTGAAACCCGCGGGAAGATTCTCAATCTTGAGCAATTCCGGGACGAAACTTTGGACGGCTACTTGGCGTACTTTGACTCCATTGTGGCGAGCTGCCCGCACCATGGATTAACCAGATTCAATCTTATTCAAAGGTTTCTCGGTGGAATGATGCCACTTGAGCGGAAAAGACTTAATGATGTAGCGGGATGTTCACTCATGAAGTTAACCGTGACTGAAGCCTGGCGCCTCATAAATAATTTGGCAAAGAACACAAAATAGGGTCAATGGCACCAAACTGACGATAAGGCACCAACAATGGAAGTGGACTCAGTGCAAAACGAGCCCGACACCACACCCATTATGAGCTTGCCCGCAACAAAACCGAGAGAAGACATCAGTACAAGGGCAGTAATGGATGTGGAGGCGACTCTAAAGGAGCCAATATTGGAGCCCATGGAGCCGACAAAGGATGAGGACTCTTGGATGACCGAAGAAGAACTACCCAAATCTGGCCCGGTCCTCATCACCAATCTGCCCGAGGAAGTCCCGGCCCTACTTGACGAGCCAAATGAAGTCCCGGACCTCACTAAAAAAGCACCCGAGGAAGTCCCGAACTTCACTACCAAACCAGCCGAGACATACCTGGACCTCACTGCCGAACTGACCGAGAAAATCACGGCAGGCCCGGTCCTCACTGAAGAGCTGCTCGAGAAAAGCCCTGTCCTTATGGCCGAGAAGTCCCTACATAACCCTTCATATTCTATAAAGATCACAGCCACCAGAGATGAGATGATCGATGATGATGCAGTGCTAGGCGAGTTGGAGGAGAAGCATGAGCCAAAACAGCCAACGAAGGAGCTCCCACTCGTCACAAGCCAAGAAGAGCCTCCTGAAAGGTGTAAGGATCAAGGACGGCCAATCATCTCTGCCACGAAGAAGAGGGTTAGCAAGGGCGCATGCTTGAGGTCGCTTGGCAAAAGACTGAACTTCCAAAACTGCAAAGATGCCAACCGGCTATACATGAAGAAGCGGCAAAGACATGGGCCCAAAGAATGGAAACCCGGAAGGAGTAACAAGCGAGCACGACTCATTGGACCAGCAGCTATGGTCAATGAACCCTCACCCTCACGGAGCAAAAGGGCAGCCGAGAAGAAATTCGACCTCACAAACCCATGGGACCCAGATCCCTCTTAAATGAGGTACTGTCGAGCTAACGACGTTAAACAAATGCACTGGTCGGGAGGTAACCCGACACCTATCTTACTTTCAGTAATTTTCTTTTCTGTCATTTAGTTTTTACCATAAGTCGCTCTCACCCACTTTTTGTATAGAAGGAATGACCCCTTGTAGGAATCGATTTTTGGAGCAAGATCAGATCAGCCAGGCAGCTTCCGAGAAATTACCGGGCCTGCGCTGAGAGTTCAAGGCCCTAGCCGAACTCCCTCAATTATCCAGCTCCGAGCCATGTCGTCCCACGACATGTGACAACACAGTAAAAGGGAGTACAGTTCTTCTCTTTTCTTTAATGTGATTTCCTTCTCTTGTATATATTTGCATGACTTTTGAACTAAGTCGTGCTGAAAGGCACGCCTTCGTTCAAAAGTGTGGGGTGAGAACCGTCTGTGTACATAGTTAGTTAACATGCTTCTTCTTTTTCCTTTTCCCTTAATATTATCTTTTTGAAAATATGAACTTGAGAATGTGAAAAAGATAGATCTAAATTCATGCATTTACCTTGTAAAAATTCAACTGTTTAAAAACTTAGGATGTAACTTCTCATTTGTCCCTTTGTGCTGAGATAAACAGAGGATGTGGAGTTGATATAAACTGCCCTAGAGAGGCTTGGCAAGCACTCGAAGGATCGAATCTAACTATATGGTTTTCGAAGTCAGTGGAGGCTGCACTTCGGGTTTCAGTTGAGTCAGAGTCATCTCCGCCATGCAGCGTTTATGCAAGAGGCGGGACGGGAATCAAACCGTCCTATCTCTAGTCCTAGTAGCCGGGAAAATAGATGAGCAACCCTCATCTTGACCCATGTGAAACGGCGAGGATGAGAAAGAGCGGGGAGGTATTTCCATATGCTTGCGGGCGACGATTGGACCTCCCAAAGAAAGGCTGAGAAAATGGACTAGCAAGTCACAAAGAAGCAAAAGCTCAAAGAAGCTAATCAAAGGCCAAAGGCCAAAATTGTGAAGGTTTTAACCGAAACAAAAAGTGAAGAAACACCAATTCAACATCAAAGGCCAAAGGCCAAAGGCCGATTCACTACAGAAGCTGTCCCTCGCCAAAAAGAAACCAAAGTGCTCAACTCAGTGAAACCCGAACCGAATCACGTGCTAGAGAAAGCTACAAGGAAACCATATAGTGCGAGTCGATCCCGAGAATGCAGTCCAGGAGCCTGAAAAGGGCTATCTCCCGAAACATCCGAATTAATTTGCATCTCGGCGCGAAGGTACAAGTATCAAGTTTCTTCTAAGTATTTACACGGTTTAGTTTGGTAATAAGTAAGTAATGCATGAATTAAGATAAATCTAGTCCCACAGTCTAACTTTCATATTTAAAAGTTTACTTAGATTGTGTTCCGCCCTTAAAAAGCATTGTTCGGGACGAACAACTAAAAGTGTGGGGTGATCTGATGGACCATAATTGTATGAATTATAAACACAGTTAAAAATGTAATCAGGTTGAGAATACAATGCAGTCGCATTGTTCGGGACGAACAACTAAAATGTAATCAGGTTCGCAAATCCTTTCAGAGAAATCTGAAAGGTAGTGGTTTTCATCTTATCATTATTGTGATAAGGTTTCCACTATATATATTCGTGTGCAATTACTTTCAGTCGCTTACTTTCCTGCATAATTATTTCCACTGCTATCTGACCATCAGACGGAAAGGCACTTCGTGACTTCCGTCTGACAGACTGCTAACACTAACGATCCATTACGTGGAATCAGAGCCTAGGACTCTAGATTTGCTTGTTAGCTTTGCAGGAAAATTATGTCATCAATCAACGACTCATTCTGGAAACTGCCGCTGCTAAAGCCAGGATAATTTGACTGGTGGAAAGACCAATTGAGGCCCATGTCTACTCGCTGTATGGACAGCTCTGGAGTATATTCGAGACAGGCCCGCTCCTTATCCCACTTGACACAACAGATAAAGATAAACCAGTGGAGAAGACCAAGGATAAATACACCGACGAGGACTACGAAAAACTCGAAAAGAATGCTAGAGCGAAGAAGGTCCTCTACATGGCTCTTTCTCCAGGAGATCAAATTAAAGTGGCAATATAAAAAACTGCTAAAGACATGTACGATGGACTGGTAAGACTGTACGGTGGAAAAGAAGACATCAAAAGGAACAGGTTCCTAGCTGCCACAAAGGACTACGAGACCGACATGCAGATGAAGGATGAATCCTTGGAGGATTTCTACACCAGATTCCAAGTCATAATTGGACAGCTGGACTACCTTGACGAGAAGCTCCCCAAATGGAAAATCACACACCAGTTCATGCAAGCCTTGAATTCAAAGTGGGACCACGTGACACTAGCACTGTGATGGACCATAATTGTATGAATCAAAAACACAGTTAAACCCACCAAATTAGACGCTTTGTCTATTTAACTTTTGCTTGTTAGTTCCGATATTTATCTACAGGGTATTTTGAAGTCTAGAGAGAATACAGGCTAAGGAGGAGTTTTAAAGCTGAAAATGAATTACGAGTCATTCCAGGTCACGACCAAATTCTGACTTTCAAGAACCTGACGTGGAATCACTCAAAAAAAATCCGACCGAAGGGCAACCAGAGTCAGTCCGGAGCTGAAAGGAGCCGATGGCTTTTGGGAAAAACATCACAAAACACACTCACCCACTCCCTTGCCACCTATGGCCGGCGGCTAAGCTCACAATCCTCTCCTCCATGGACATGTGGCCGGCGGCTTTTGGGAAGGATGAGTCATTCCGATGGCTTTCTCCTCCTCCATGGATTCCATGCCAAGTGTCTTTATCCTCCTCCACAAACCACACCTCCCTTAGCCTATAAATACCATGTCTTCTCCTTTGTAAAATTCATTCCAAAATCACAATTCATTTATCTCTCTAGATTGAGAGCACAATCATGTAAGCACTTTAGCACTTTCAACAGTTTTTGTAAGTACTCTCTTTTTTACTTTACTGTCTTTCAAAGTACTTTATTTTCATGTCTTTACTTTCGAAAACTTTACTTTACTGTCTTTCAAAACCTTTACTTTTCAACGCACTTAGCTATGATGTCCTGTTCCATGAATACTCGTAGCTAAACCCTTTATTCGGTTGAAGGGGTGTACTTGTGTCATAAAATGTTTTAGACCCTTCGCTTAGTGCCTCTATGTGTTCAAAACTTGTTCTATGTGCCACATATTAGGTTAGAACTTCCAAGGTTGAGTGGATGCTTTAACGGGCAAAACTCTTCCGTGGGGTTCGTGAACATACTCGGGTAAGTGGATGCTTTAACGGGCAAAGCTTATCTGAGGAGTTCGACCTCTTTTAAAAACCATTTGGTTGATCGTAACTGAAGATCAAATGGATGCACATAAGGCTAAGATACTTCGAAAGGAGGAATTAGTCTAAATAGAACAAGTATTCTAAACGATGTTGCAAGTCTTGTGCTAGAAATAGCCTTGATTCATCGTTGAACACTTAGTATGATCATTAGAGGTCAATGATAAACAGACTATGATACAAGGCCCCTAAAACCGAATGCTTCCCTTTAATTGTAATATCAACTGTTACTTTACCTTTCAGTACTAAAATCACAACCAACCCACGCTACTCTCAGTACTAAAATCACAACCATCCCCCAACTGTCCTACTTAAAGAACAACTATTTACCTGACTCCCTTAGGTTCGACCCCTACTTACCCTTCACTATCCACTAGTAGAGTACGAGTAGCGGAGATATAAATTTATTTTGCACAGAGAGCATCGCACCTTAACGATAGTGCAGTGGGCTCCGTCACACTGCAGGCTCAAAAGGGCATCAAAGACACTACACTAGAAGAGCTGGTAGCCAACCTTCAGAGTCAAGCAGGAATCGTGGAAAGAAAAATGGCTAGGAGACAGTCTGATAAGTCTCAGGCCATTGCCCTGAAGGTAGAAAAAGCTCTCGAACAAGCAAATGGGTCACTTAAGGAAGAGGACGATGATATCGCCTTATTAACAAGAGCCCTCACAAGAGCAAATTTCGGTGAAGGATGAAACTTCAGAACAGGGGGAAGCCGTGGTAATTCCAGAGGAAACAAAAATGCTACGTCAAATGAAAACGGAAGGTACCCAGGGCAAAAAGAAGACAGGACATGCTATCACTGCCAAAAGAAGGGGCATTTGGCTAAAGACTGATATAGCAAGAAGAAAGGAGAACCTCCCGTCCAGAAAGGAGAAACACCCGTCTGATAGCTCTAAAATATACGCATTTTAGGCGACCTCTATGCTTATTGTTTCGTTCGTTTTATCACGATTTCACTTGCTATTTGATGCCTTGTGGTTCATTTCAGGCAAATTACAGAGTTTAAGCTGAGAACACAAGCGGGCATTGACTTTGGAGCAAAACCGAGTATTCCGGAGCAAAAACATGGATTTTCGGGCATTACGGGACACATAGACCTCTCCGGAGTATTTTGGACCTAGAGAGCTCATTTGGTGTCCGATTCTGTTGATTCAAAGCTTGTTGGAAAGCTAACTCAAAGAGCTACAACTCTCTAGTTGACGCCGAGACCCAATTCGGAGGTTACAGTTGCCAACAAAGCCTTGTGCGATCGCACAACATCTTTATGCGATCGCGCATCCTGGAGCTACGGTCAGAACATGGGCAGTTGTGCGCTCGCACAAACTCAAGTATGCGATCGCACAAGAAATCCAGTCGCATAAACTATTGTGTGATCGCACACCCGGAAGCCGAAGTCGCACATGCAGCTAAGGAAAGATATGCGCTCGCACAAACTCAAGTATGCGATCGCACAAGAAATCCAGTCGCATAAACTATTGTGCGATCGCACACCCGGAAGCCGAAGTCGCACATGCAGCTAAGGAAAGAAATGCGCTCGCACAATCTCAAGTATGCGATCGCACAAGAAATCCAGTCGCACAAAAATATGTGCGATCGCATACCACTGACCACCAGAAAACTTGTGCGATCGCACAATTGCAAATATGCGATCGCATAACCCGGCAGATGTTATAAAACCCAGAATTTTTAGGGTTTCACGTGTGGCTTTTTGGGAGAGAATTTGGCACGGATTCCAAGGCACCGACACAGAAAATTCCAAGGGTTTTGGCACGGATTTCGAGCTGATTAAGTGAAGAAGGATACCATCCACAAGGACTCTCCATTACTCTTGATTCTCCATTGGTTTAGAAGCTCTAAACTCTACATCTCATATGGGTTTTTCTACTTTAGTCATTGTTTTTGATTGTAACCTCACTATGAGTGAGTAGTGACCTTGGTTGGGGATCCATGAATCCCCTAAACATGTTTGTGACCTTGTAAATGCTATAGATGTTATTGATGAATGATTTTGCACATGATTCTTCTTCATTGGAACTTAATGTCAAGGGGTGCCTATAAGGTGTTTGTGAGAAGTCCTCAATAGGAACCCTAGTTGATTTCATGTTTGATGTAACTAGCGTTGAAAAGCATGATTTCAAATGAACTAAATGAAGAAGCATTAGGGTTTTTGTGTTACATGGCGACACTCTAATTCTAATGAGAATGGCATGGTTTTTACACGTGTATGATTATCTAGCCAATAGATCTAGGGCTTGAGGGTAGGTAATCTTACTTTATAATGCCAATAGAGCGACAGTTTGAGGTATTGAGCGAGATGTGACCTCTTAATATTAAGTTAGAGCGAGAGTTAAACTTGGTATTAATGTTGCATGCCTAAATTCTAAGTGTGTGCATGAGAAGTTCATTAATAATGTCCTAAGTTACCGTCACAATGATTGTTTAGTGGAGGATTGGATCCCTAGTCATCTTTTATTGATTGTTAATCTCTTTTTATTGATCGAACCTCCTTTTGGATAGTGGAATTCTTGCTATCGACCTCCTTAGAGGAACAAACCCCCCCCCCCTTAGACATTCTAGCTTGATCTTTAGCACCACTAGTTTAACACCTATCCTCTGGGTTCGATCTCGGATTCCCGAGCTTTTATAAATGTTTTGATCACGTGACTAGCAAATAAGTATTTGAATCTCATTTGAATATTTCCTACTACACACAACCGATCAAATGGCGCCGTTGCCGGGGATAGGTTAATTATCTAGGTGCTAATAGATTGTTTAGTTTGTCTATTCTTGTAAATATTTTTCTTTCTCTTATGCTTGTATATTCTTCTTTTTCACTCATATCTCTTGCTAACTTTTGTTCTATTGTTTTGCGAGGATGGACCCCTACAATCAACAAGTCATGCACAATGGAGATTATTATGAAGATGATCAACCAAATGCCCATTGTGAAGACTATTGGATGAACAACCACAACCAACAAGTCTCATACAACGAAGAATATGACCAAGAGGAGGAGCAACGAAATGCCTATTGGGAAGATCATGGCTATCCGATTAGTTATAACACTACGAATTGGGATGATAGCCAACGCTTTAAAGTTGGAGACTCCTACCCTCCATACCCTCCACCTCCTCAACCTTCAAGTGAGCCCTCTAATATAAAAGCATTGCTTGCCACACTCCTTGCATCCCAAGAGAGGTCGAATAGAGACATGCTACAAATAAGCCAACGCATGGATGAACTTATTGCTCAAAGAAAGGTGTTGGAAAGCACATTAGCGCGGCAAGCAATGGAAAATGGGGACTTGGATGATGTAGAGGAGGTGTCCAAAGAAGAAGTTTGTGAATCTAATGCTTCAAGGGAAGAAAGGGATCAAGAAAGGGAGGATACACTTTGGAGAGTCGATACCCAAGCTTTTTATGAGGAGATGGATGGTGAATCTTGTGACGAAGACGAGGTGGAATGCAAGAGTGAAGCATCCTTCACTACTAGCACATCTCAAGATCATTTAGACGAGAACACACAAGAGCTCACCATTCCATCAACGCCTTGGCTTTCCGACAAGGAATTCTTCAATGATGATGCCTCTTGCATAGAGGAAATAACTTTTATTGATGAAGAAGAACTCACTCCTCCCGCTATAGAAGAGCCAAAATATGAATCCCAAATTCTTGTCGATGATGGATTAAAGGAAGAGGATATTGAGCCACAAGAACTCCAAGGGTATAGAGACTTTGTTGAGGTTTTCATGGAAGAGACTAAAGAGCCACCTCGCACGCAAGGAAATGAAAGTTTAATGAGGGAGATTGAGAATTGGGCACCCAAGGACATCATAAAAAATTTAAAGGAGGGTGTGCCCATCAAGCTTGAGACAAATTTTGAAGACCCTTTCTTCACTACTTCGTCTCGAGACAAGTTTTGGAGCTTCTTGCTATATTTTCCAAGATTATTAGGAAAAAGCTCCCATGACCCCTTAATTTTCAAGGGATTTTCATACTTGAAGGGGTCATGCTCCCAAAGGAAAGTCCATTGTAGGCTTGATGGGAGGAAATTCAAATGGGATTTGAAGGTAGTTTGACACGATCAAGTGCAAGGCCCCGCTTGAGGAGGGATCTTAGCAAAAGACTCCTCAAGCGTGCTTCTTATATCCCACGAGGAGAATCGGCTCCGTCTTAGCCAAGACGTTAAACTAGGCTTGTGAGTGTTTTCTCCCCCCGATCTTTAAGAATATCTATTTTGATTGGATTTCTATTTGATTCGTGCACAAATTTGAGGATATGAACTATGCATGTGTGAATGCCTATATTTGATAATTTCTTAACATGTGCTTAGTTAACTAGATGTCTTGATAGGGCATAAGTGTGGGGTGCCTATGTTTTGACTACACGCGATGTTTGTGCTTACTTGACGTGCTTTCATGTATGGAATCCTTTCAACTTGCATGTTTAAGGGAAAACGCTCACACTACTGTGCAATTCATCCAAAAATTTCGAAATATTAATGAAAACAAAAAGTCTAGGCAAGGCTACGTTTTTGAAAAATTTCATTCCAAATTCAACTAGTCGTGCATGATTTCACTTGATTGATCCTTTAGATGACTAATGGATTGGATTGTTGACTTTCATTCTTGAGGATCAAAGCAATTACTAGCATTTCTTTATCTTTTATTCTAAGCTTTTTCTCGTTGAGACTAAAGAGTTGATCTTTGAAAGCATAAAATCGAAAAAAATTTATAACTCCAAAACTCTTGCATGCCATGATTGCCTTTAGGTGACCTTAGTGACCTTGCTTATCTTGTGGATTTGTCTTGTTGGTTTGTCATGCTCCATTTTTCACACTTAGCCCTTTGTCAAAGTTCTAAGTGTGGGGTCAAAAGAGGGCAAAGAAAAAAAGAAAGAAAAAAAGGAAAGAAAAAAGAAAAAAAATCATATGAAATAAGCCCCAAATCCCTTCCTTATGATTGATCACCATTAGGAAGGAAATTTAAAGAAGTATGTGCTAAGTGCCGAGGGTTAGGAAGGTAAGTTCCCCCTCGAAAGTGCTTAGTGCGGCTTCTACCCCCTTTAACGTTTCAATTAGACTTGACAATCGGCTATTCCACCATTCTCTAGCATGAAAACCAATGAGACAATTGATACTTTCTAGCAAGAATTCACTAAGGGACGAGCCTCGTACTCTTTTGTACTTAGGCATGATATGACTTGCAAGTATATACAAAAAAAATGTAATGTTGGAACTCCTCTTCTCTTATGACTAAGTGACCTTTGCGTCCTAGGCTTGAGAATGAGTTCAAAGCTCACAAGCCAATGGACTAGCCTTCTTGCTAGCATTTGTGAGTGATCCAACAAGATTTCCTTGCAAATATTAGATCATTTTCTTGAGGTCACTAATATAGAAAATGATTAGAATCCTTGATTAAAGAGTTGTTAGTCTTTGCTTTGATTTACTTGAATGTCCTAATTCATGAATTTCCATAAGGATTCGAAGAGGACTCATGTAGTGATTGAAATGCACATATCTAGTTGAATGCATTATGAACTTCATGAAAAACACCTTGCCTAGTACTTTGAAAATTGTGAGCTTAAAATGTCTATTTGGATGATTGTTCTCTTTGTGGGATTTGTGAGTATTCCCGTGTCTGAAAACTCTCAGGAGACTACAACTCCTCCACTAGGGTAGCCTAGGGGTTTAAAGGCTTGGTGCATACGCTAACTGCACTCGTGTCACCTACGAAAGTGGTTTATCAAAAGTAGTATTTGTTTCTTAGTGTTTTGAGTTAGCTTTCGTAACCATATGGAGTTTCTTTGAACCGATCATGAATGAACATTGTGCATGTTGTTGTTGATCTCTATGACTAGTTTGCTCGGGACGATCAAACGTTAAGTGTGGGGTGATTTGATAGCTCTAAAATATACGCATTTTAGGCGACCTCTATGCTTATTGTTTCGTTCGTTTTATCACGATTTCACTTGCTATTTGATGCCTTGTGGTTCATTTCAGGCAAATTACAGAGTTTAAGCTGAGAACACAAGCGGGCATTGACTTTGGAGCAAAACCGAGCATTCCGGAGCAAAAACATGGATTTTCGGGCATTACGGGACACATAGACCTCTCTGGAGTATTTTGGACCTAGAGAGCTCATTTGGTGTCCGATTCTGTTGATTCAAAGCTTGTTGGAAAGCTAACTCAAAGAGCTACAACTCTCTAGTTGACTCCGAGACCCAATTCGGAGGTTACAGTTGCCAACAAAGCCTTGTGCGATCGCACAACATCTTTATGCGATCGCGCATCCTGGAGCTACGGTCAGAACATGGGCAGTTGTGCGCTCGCACAAACTCAAGTATGCGATCGCACAAGAAATCCAGTCGCATAAACTATTGTGCGATCGCACACCCGGAATCCGAAGTCGCACATGCAGCTAAGGAAAGATATGCGCTCGCACAAACTCAAGTATGCGATCGCACAAGAAATCCAGTCGCATAAACTATTGTGCGATCGCACACCCGGAAGCCGAAGTCGCACATGCAGCTAAGGAAAGATATGCGCTCGCACAATCTCAAGTATGCGATCGCACAAGAAATCCAGTCGCACAAAAATATGTGCGATCGCATACCACCGACCACCAGAAAACTTGTGCGATCGCACAATTGCAAATATGCGATCGCATAACCCGGCAGATGTTATAAAACCCAGAATTTTTAGGGTTTCACGTGTGGCTTTTTGGGAGAGAATTTGGCACGGATTCCAAGGCACCGACACAGAAAATTCCAAGGGTTTTGGCACGGATTTCGAGCTGATTAAGTGAAGAAGGATACCATCCACAAGGACTCTCCATTACTCTTGATTCTCCATTGGTTTAGAAGCTCTAAACTCTACATCTCATATGGGTTTTTCTACTTTAGTCATTGTTTTTGATTGTAACCTCACTATGAGTGAGTAGTGACCTTGGTTGGGGATCCATGAATCCCCTAAACATGTTTGTGACCTTGTAAATGCTATAGATGTTATTGATGAATGATTTTGCACATGATTCTTCTTCATTGGAACTTAATGTCAAGGGGTGCCTATAAGGTGTTTGTGAGAAGTCCTCAATAGGAACCCTAGTTGATTTCATGTTTGATGTAACTAGCGTTGAAAAGCATGATTTCAAATGAACTAAATGAAGAAGCATTAGGGTTTTTGTGTTACATGACGACACTCTAATTCTAATGAGAATGGCATGGTTTTTACACGTGTATGATTATCTAGCCAATAGAGCTAGGGCTTGAGGGTAGGTAATCTTACTTTATAATGCCAATAGAGCGACAGTTTGAGGTATTGAGCGAGATGTGACCTCTTAATATTAAGTTAGAGCGAGAGTTAAACTTGGTATTAATGTTGCATGCCTAAATTCTAAGTGTGTGCATGAGAAGTTCATTAATAATGTCCTAAGTTACCGTCACAATGAATGTTTAGTGGAGGATTGGATCCCTAGTCATCTTTTATTGATTGTTAATCTCTTTTTATTGATCGAACCTCCTTTTGGATAGTGGAATTCTTGCTATCGACCTCCTTAGAGGAACAAACTCCCCCCCCTTAGACATTCTAGCTTGATCTTTAGCACCACTAGTTTAACACCTATCCTCTGGGTTCGATCTCGGATTCCCGAGCTTTTATAAATGTTTTGATCACGTGACTAGCAAATAAGTATTTGAATCTCATTTGAATATTTCCTACTACACACAACCGATCACCGTCCCCAAGCCAGATCATGCCATGTTTGCCGCATGGGGAGACTCGGATGAAGACAGTGACGATGGAAAGCATTCAAAGGAGGCCTGCTTAATGGCTCACTCCACATCCACTGAGGTAATGGATACTGACTCCTTTGTTGATAAAGTTTTTTCTGAATCTGATCTTGCAGAAACAATAGCCAAAGTCTTTGCCAAGAATCGAGATCTTGGGGACAGACTGGCAGAGATGCAACAGGATCATCATGACGACATAGAAGAGAACCGTCTCTGGTCAACCAAAGCCATGCGTCTTGAGAAAGAAATGGTAGAGCATGTCTGTAGGTGCTGTACCTGTGAAGGAAGAGAGAGACATATCAGCAACCTAAGTGGAACTGAGACGTATGTCGATCGGAAACACTGAGTTGATCGACTTCAAGACAAAGGTTGAAGAGCTAAATGACGAGCTGATTAATCTCAGACAGAATAATGTCGAGGGAGGTTTCTAAAGAGAAGACTGTAAAAGAGTGTGGTTCGAGCTTCAGCACCTTTACGTGATCAAGTCTCTCAACATTAGAATATACTTGAAGGGTAAGTTATTTTGGATTCAACATGGATACTAATAAATCAATGGAGGAGCATCTTGATGAGTTTACAAAATATAAACCTTGAAAATATTAATGACAAGATAAAAGATGAAAACCAGGCCATCATGGTTCTGAATTCCCTACCACCATCCTACTCAATATTTGTGGAGACCATGGAGTACTCTAAAGATAGACTCACTTTAGAGGAGGTATTGACAGCTCTAAAAGAGAAGCACATTAAGGTCAAATCCATTGGTGGAGCTAGCAGCTAGGCCTCAGCAAACAACCCAAGGCTGAAAATAGCCCTTGTAAAGTCCTATAATCTGACAGCCCGAAACCCGGCCCGACCCGAGCAATGGACCGAAATAAACCCAGTCCGATATACTCAAAAAAGGGCTCGGGTCCTATAATCGAAACCCGAACCGACCCGAGGCCCGACTTCATTAAACCATATCCAGATTATATGTATTATTGTGTATTTTATATAAAAATCATATTCTTCGAAAATTAAAACCTACACCTCTGAATCTCTCGGTATCAAACGCTTACGAGTTACGACTCACATCCACATCCGCCTGCGATCCCTGATCTTAATCTAACATCTCTACCGTCATCATCTGGTTAGTAATCTTCTTATCTCTGTCTATCAGTTCCTCTGAGTCTCATCGTTCCAGGTTCGTTGCTAAATGAGACTACTTCCATGTCTCAAATTTCGCGTGTTTTTGAGTCCAGTGCAAAGGTCCATGAACGAATATGTATAGATCCGTCAATGGATGCGCAGATCTGTTCAGGTTTGTTTCGATCTGTTCAGATCTGCGCTAAATTATTTTTTTTCCAATTGTTTCAGTCATTGCTCGCTTAGTTGTTCAGATCTGTGCATATTTGTTCGATTAAATCTTTGTACTCGCTTGCTATTTTCTTTAAATTGTTCTGAATCTGACGCTTAGATGTTGTTATATTAAATACACATTTTAGAAACAAGACTGTCAAATTTCTGTGTAATGTTTAATTCGTGAGCAGGTAATGTTAAGTGCTCCAGTTGCATAATTAATTAATTTAATTTAGTTTCTCTTCGGAAAGTGTTGGACGATTCTGATATTCAGATAATTGTGATATAGCATTGGTCATGGTTATTATTTTTTTGGAAACTACATCGATTGAAAGTTTCAAACTTGGTTATATATTTATTTCTGCAACTTAACGTGTTTGAGTTTTAAATTTCTCCAATTAATAGCTAGCATCTTAACAATCGTTTCATTTCATTTCAGATTATACAGAAATATGATGGTTGTTTGCTCAGTATTTGAAGTATACATGACTACCTGATAGCCTGACCTTCACCCTTGCCTCTTCGCTGCCTCACCACCTTTCTGCCTTCATTGTTGCACTGCAGAAAATGCTGCAGAGTTTGGTGCATTATAAAATTTTATTAACAGTTGGAATCTTTGTAGCTATATTTTGCAAGTCTGAATCACTAAAGATAGATATTTCGTGATTAAAGCACATTAGAACAACAAAAATTATTAATCTTATATAGAGATGGGCCTCGAAAGCCCGGAAGACCCGAATTTTTCTGGGGCCCTTTTAAGTCTTAAGGCTTAACATTTTTTGCCATATCTGGCCCGACCCGACCCGATAAACAGTAATGGGTCGGCATATTTGAATGAAGACCCGGGTTGGCCCGACCCGGCCCATTGCTGAGGCCTACTAGCAGCTGATGGCCTAGTAGCGCATGGGAGATTTCGAAAGAACTAAGAGCTAGCAGCTGATGGCCTAGTAGCGCATGGGAAGTATATGGAATAGAGAATTCTGTAAAAATATAGGAGTGAATATTATTCCTCCAGATTTAATTCTTTATCCTGATATTTCAGGACTCTTGGTGAAATGTTCACCCATTTAGAAAAATTCTTCTTAAAATCCTCTGGAATTATTTCTTTCGTGGTGCCAAAATGTTGCCAACATTTGGCAAACCATGTGGCTTATATTTTGGTATAAGAGAACTTTTCTAAAAGCATCCATATAATCCCAAAAATTATATTTGACGGGATCTTGTTTTCAATATAATAAAACTATTTTGTCCTTAGGGGGGAAATTCCCCAATCCGGAAGGGATATAACCCTTTTTATAACAATTTTGCTGAAGTTATAAACTTTTGGTTGTGCACTGGAGAAGTGAGATATTTCACAACCATTTTTCATGAGTATATTCTCATAGAAAATTCGATTCTTGTACATCCTTGATGGGTATGATTCATTTTCCATGTACCTGTTCATTAAAGTCCAAGGCTCATCACTCCGTTTGGTGTCTTTTTCGTCCAAAACAAGTATGACTTCTTTCTTTTTGTTTAATTGATAGGCCGTATAATTTGGCTCATTGTCCTCACTTGCCACTATATTGGCATAGGATGGTGAAGAAGTGTCATTTGTATTAGATTGTGATGCAGAATTCTTCCTTTTAAATTACAGATATTCCTGGTATTCTTTTTCTTGGGACAGGTTTATAAACCTTTTGTTTCTAAATTGAGATAGAATTTCCTGCTGCCTTCCACGACCTCTTCCACCTCTATAAGAGGGAGAACTTCTGCCTCCTCTATAAGAGGAAGGCCCTTTCCCCAGCGGGATCATTCCTGCAAAATGGAGACTCATTGAATATATTCTCTGGTCAAAATCTGAAAGGCTATTTTCTTTTCCTTTTTTATAAATAATTTCAAAATTAAATGTGGCCAAATGAGCCTGCCACCTAGCGAACATTTGCTTAGAAACATCATGTTTAAATTTTTTTTGTTAAACATAAATTAAGCAGAATTACAATCAGTTGTTATAATGAACTTCTGATTATATAAATCATCTTGAAATTTTAAAACACACTTCACAATTGCAAGAATTTCTTTAGCAATAGTAGCATAATTTTTATGTGCATCAATCTACTTACTAGAATAAAATCTAACAAGATATTCTTGTTTTGTTTCTGAATTTATTTGTTTTAAAATTCCTCCATAACCAATAACTGAGGAATCTGTTTCTATAATTTTTCCCAATGTGGAATAGACAACATCCGACACGGTAAAGATTTTACTTTATTCTTAATTTTTCTTACAACTTCAGTATTTTGTTTATTCCATAAGGTTCGCTTTTTCTTAAGTCTCATATAAAATAGTGGTATCTTTAGCCATGTCTTTATAATAGACGGAAATATTTTAGGCTACCTAAAAATCTCTGTTATAATATCAGGAAATTCGTCAGCAAAATCAATACTTATATTTATCTGAATTATATTTCCTTTTCCAATATTATGGCAAAGAAATCTAATGTTCGTTTCAAATACTGACATCCTTGGTTTAGATATTATTACTAGACCATTATTTTTATTGTTTCTTTAAACATCCGTAAATGTTTAAAGTGTATTTCAATATCTTTAGAAAATACTAGAATATCATCAATATAAGCGCTAATAAACTTACTATAAAAAATATCATTCATGATCTTCTGGAATTCAGAAGGAGCATTTTTTAAGCTAAAAGGCATAACATTCCATACAAATTGTCCAAATGCGACATTAAAAGCTGTTATATTTCTATCAGTCTTATTAATTTGTATTTGCAAATATCCTGATTTTAAATCAAATTTTGAGAAAATAACAGATTCATATAATTTTTCCAATAAATCCTAATTATTAGGGGATATGATATCTAATCCATTTAAGAACTTTACTAAGAGGGTTGTAGTTAATAACTAGCCTAGGAACTCTTCTTTCTTGTTCACTATGTTTATTAACATAGAAAGTTGTACAAGACCAAGGTGACTTAGATGTATTTATTAATCCTTTTTGCAATCAAGTTTCAATTTGGTTTTTGCATAATTCAAGATATTCCGAATTCATTTGGCATGGTCTAGCCTTTGTTGGCATTCTATGTTCATCAAATCCTTCCTCATAAGGAAGAGAAACAATATGTTTCTTTCTATCGCAAAACGCATTTGGATGATCATTACAAATCTCCAAATAGAATTGGTTAGTCAGTAATTTAATTGTATCCTTTAATTTTGGATTTCGAAGTTTTTCTTCAATAGTAATAATATTTAATTCTTGTTTTAGAAAATATAGTTAATTCTTTTTGACAGATATACTGTAATAAACTTCATGTAAGGCCTTAGTATAATGCCCAGTTATAAATCTTAAAGTTATATCTTTACCTTCAAAAGTTCCTACGATTCCTATAGAATCAACTCGATTTAGAGGATAACTTTTGGTTAGGAAGAGTGTTCCAAGTATTACGTGGTTAGTTATATCTTAGCTAGTAAGAAACTAGTTTGTATGCATCTTTTATCAATGCATACCTTCACTTTGGGTAACTTATAACTAATCTGGAGGTTATTCCCTCCTGCATGAGACAATGTTTGAGTTGTTTTGTGGAAATACCTTGTTCGTAGTGTAGCAAATGCTAAAAAATTATGAATTTTTTCATTCTTTTCAATTTGAAAAGATTGTTAGGGTGCATAAACCTGTGTTAAGATATTTCCTGTGCTTAACCTATAATTTCTTTCTAATATAGAAATATATTGCTCTACATATGTCGGAACACCTTGAATTATGCAAAAAAGTAATTAAAACTTTATTGCAAAAAGGATTAATAAGTCACCAAAGTCACTTTGGTCTTGTACAGCTTTCTATGTTAATAAACATAGTGAACAAGAAAAGGAAGTTCCTAGGTTAGTTATAAACTACAAACCTCTTGATAAAGTTCTTAAATGGATTAGATATCCTATCCCTAATAAAAAGGATTTATTAGACAGATTATATGAATCTGTTAGTTTCTCAAAATTTGATCTAAAATAAGGATATTGGCAAATACAAATTAATAAAGTTGACATATATAAGACAGCTTTTAATGCCCCTTTCGGACAATTTGAACGGAATGTTATGCCTTTCGGTTTAAAAAATGCTCCTTCTGAATTCCAGAAGATCATGAATGATATTTTTAGTCCATATAGTGAGTTTATTATTGTTTATATTGATGATATTTTAGTCTTCTATAAAGACATTGAAATGCACTTTAAACATTTATGAATATTTAAGGAAAAAACAAAAATGAATGGTGTAGTAATATCTAAACCAAAGATGTCATTATTTCATACAAACATTAGATTTCTTGGCCATAATAGTGGAAAAGGAAATATAATTCAGATTAATAGAAGTATTGATTTTGGTGATAAATTTCTTGATGTCAACAAAGATTTTAAACATGATGTTTCTAAGCAAATGTTTGCTAGGTGGAAAGCTCATTTGGCCCCATTTGATTTTAAAATTATTTATAAAAAAAGGAGAAGAACATAGTATTACAGATATTTTGACCATATAATATATTCAATGAGTCTTCATTTTGCAGGAATGATCCCGCAGGGGAAACGCCCTTCCTCTTTTAGAGGAGGCAGAGGTTCTCCATCTTACAGAGGTGGAAGAGGTCGTGGAAGACAGCCGGAAATTCTGGCTCAATTTGGGCACAAAAGATTAATAAATCTGTCCCAAGAAAAAGAATACCAGGAATATCTGGAATTTAAAAAAGTAGAATTCTACATTATAGTCTAATACAACAAATGATACTCCATCACCATCCTATGCCTATATAGTGGCGAATGAGGAAAGTGAACCGAATTACACGACATATCAATTGAACAGAAAGAGAGAAGTTATACTTCTTTTGAATAAAAAAGACTCCCAATGGAGTAATGAGCCTTGGACTCCGATAAAAAGGTACATGGAAAATGAGTCATACTCATCAAGAATGTACAAGAATCGAATTTTCTATGAGAATATACTCATGGAAAATGGTTGTGAGATATCTCACTTCTTGAGTAAGCAACCAAAAGTTTATAACTTCAGTAAATATATTATAAAGAAGGTCATATCCCTTTTGGATTTGGGAATTTCACCCCTAAAGACAAAAGAGTTCTATTATGCTCAAAATAAACATCCCGTCAAATATGATTTTTTGGGATTATTTGGATGCCTTCGAAAAAGTTCTCTTATATGAGAATCCGAAACACAAACATTCTTGGTTCATAAAAATCTGTTCGGAAGTTAATAAATCCGATACTCCTACATAGTTTGCCAAATAGTGGAAACATTTTTGCACCACGGAAGAAATACTTCTAGAGAATTTTAAGAGAAATTTCTCAAAATGGGTGAAGATTTCACCGAGAGTCCTGGAATATCAGGATAAAGATTTAAAATTGGAGGGATTATACTCGCTCCTATTTTTTACAGAATTTTATATTCCATATATTTGGAGATGGGCGCCTGTCTTTGGTTATACAGAAGACATGATCCCTTGTATTAAAAGGGAATCGTATTCTAAATTCGGGGACAAGATGATATATATATTGACCCAAAGACAAAGAAAATCTATGGTTATGACACTGTCTACATTATTGACAGTAAAATTGCTGTATATGAAAAACAGCCAAGGACATATCTTTGCAACATATTTCACAATTCCCAATATATTTTTCACAAAATATGGAGCTAAATATTGGTGATGTGTTTGAAGCACTTAAAGAGGCACTTGAAGAAAAGCTCCTAAACAACGAAGCCGACATATGAGAATGCTCTTTTTCTCAATCAAAAGACCAAGAAGTGGAAGAGTGAAAATTGAGCAACTGTCCATTTGATGGACCACTTTTTTCAATCACAAGGCGAATAGTGCCCGACATGGAGAATCTTCCAAATAGTATGAATAGTTGCTTGTGGGTGTGTTTTCTTTTTCAAGTCACTTATGTTTTTGGATCCTTTCTTTTCCCTTGCAATAAAAAGGGGGTATGGTATTATGTAAAGAACAAGTTTTTGGAGAAACTCCCTCTCCTTGTAATATTTTCTATGTGTGCATTAAAAGTTCGGTTTTGAAGAATCCACTCCTTGGTTCTCCAACGATACTTGTAAGTTTTATTTATTTGCTTTTATATTATTGTATATGTGTTCATGTTTAGCCTTATAGGCTAACCATCTCAATATGTGATAAATCAATGTCTAACCATGTGAAATCTCAAAATTCGGGATAAAGTTTCATAGCTGAAATTAGGATATCGACAAGATCAACCAGTACTGAAAGGTTGGTTAAGTTTTATAACGGGCCTATTTACATAGCTAACTTGGATTTTAATTCTCTATGCTTTCACACAGATGCATGTAGTTTAAGCCGATCTGCGTGTTTTGGCGATTGTAGGTATGATCTATGTTGTGAGTTGGTTAAATTTCCGAAAAAGTTAGTTTGATATGTAAAAACTAGTGACCGTTATAAACAATAATTGTAATGAGAGCAGAATACTTTATTCCTTAATAATACCTGGTGACCAATGTCGTCTATGCTAGTCTTTGGTATGAGACGAGTCTATTCTCCTTGTTTAAAATCTTTGTTAAACATAAATTAAGCAGAATTACTATTAGTTCTTATAATGAACTTCTGATTATATAAATCTGCTTAAAATTTTAAAACACACCTCACAATTGCAAGAATTTCTTTAGCAATAGTAGCATAATTTTTCTGTGCATCATTCCACTTACCAGAATAAAATCTAACAAGGTATTCTTGTTTTGTTTCTGGATTTATTTGTTTTAAAATTCCTCCATAACCAATATTTGAGGCATCTGTTTCTATAATTTTTTCCCAATGTGGATTAGACAACATCAGACACGGTAAAGATTTTACTTTGTTCTTAATTTTTCTTACAGCTTCAGTATGCTGTTTATTCCATAAGGTTTGCTTTTTCTTAAGTTTGTCATATAAGATAGCGGTATCTTTAGCCAGGTCTTTATAATAGGCGGAAATATAATTTAGACAACCTAAAAATCTCTGTAATTGAGTTTTATCTGTTATAACATCAGGAAATTTGTCAGCAAAATCAATACTTCTATTAATCGAAATTATATTTCCTTTTCCAATATTGTGGCCAAGAAATCTAATGTTCGCTTGAAATAATGACATCTTTGGTTGAGAGTGTATTTCAATATCTTCAGAAAATACTAGAATATCATCAATATAAACGATAGTAAACTCACTATAGAGAGTACAAATATCATTCATGATCTTCCGGAATTCAGATGGAGCATTTTTAAGCAAAAAGGCATAACATTCCATTCAAATTGTCCAAATGGGACATTAAAAGGTGTTTTATATCCATTAGTTTTATTACTTTGTATTTGCCAATATCCTGATTTAGATCAAATTTTTAGAAAATAACAGATTCATATGATCTGTCTAATAAATCTTTTTTATTAGGGATAGGATATTTAATCCATTTAAGAACTTTATTAAGAGGTTTGTAGTTAATAACTAGCCTAGGAACTCCTTTTTCTTGTTCACTATGTTTATTAACATAGAAAGCTATACAAGACCAAGGCGACTTAGATGGATTTATTAATCCTTTTTGCAATAAAGTTTCAATTTCTTTTTTGCATAATTCAAGGTATTTCAAATTCATTTGACAGGGTCTAGACTTTGTTGGTATTCTATGTTCATGAAATCCTTCCTCATAAGGAAGAGAACCAATATGTTTTTTTCTATCCGAAAACGCATTTGGATGATCATGACAAATCCCCAAAGAGAATTGGTTAGTAAGTAATTTAATCGTATCCTTTAATTTTTGGATTTTGAAGTTTTTCTTCAATAATAAGAATATTTAATTCTTATTTGAGAAAATATGTTGATTCTTTTTGACAGATATACTGTCATAAACTTCATGTAAGGCCTTAGTTATAAATCTTAAAGTTATATCTTTTCCTTCAAAAATTCCTACGATTCCTCTTGAATTGACTCTATTTAGAGGATAAATTTTGGTTTGGAAAGGTGTTCCAAGTCTTACTTGGTTAGTTATATCTTTAGCTAGTAAGAAACTAGTTTGTATGCATCTTTTATCAATGCATACCTTCGCTTATGGTAACTTATAACTAATCTGGTGGTTATTTCTTCCTCCATGAGACAAAGTATGAGTTGTTTTGTGAAAATACCTTGTTGGTATTAACCCTTCTTCAATAACATTCAAGTTAGCTCCACTATCAACAAGAGCAGTAAATTCGTTTGAATAATAATTGTCTATCAACAAAGTGATTTTAATATGCCAATTTTGAGTTATAAACATTTGTATAGTAGAAAAAAAATGCTTGTCTACTTTTATATTATCTACTTCATTATTAGAAGTCATAATTTCTTTTCCCTTTTCAATCTTAGAGATTCTTTGATCTAAACGCTTATTGTCTATTTTTAGATCTTGAATTTCTTTTTTGAGATTATTAATCTCGTCAATTAAATCATGTGTACAAGTAGGATTTTCTACTTGTTCCTTTTGGTTAATTCTTCTATAAATCTCATTCATTAGGGTTTTCAGGACTAACTATTTCCTTTTTAACTTCTTGTTCCTCAGAAGTTCCTGGAATTGTTTCTAACTGATCAATTATTTTTTTATCTTCATTCAGGATCTTTTACTGTCTTAAGTATTTCCATAGTAGTATCATGGCTTAACACATTAATTTTTTAAATCTTGAAATTGTGCCTGAATTTTATATAATTGTTCCTCATTTTCAGATTTCTTGTTTGGACAAGGTTGTCCAAGAATACAAGGTTCACAATCTGATTCTGATTCTGTTATTATGTTTTCATTTCTTAATACTTTAAGATACTCAATAGTAGTTGAGTAATCGGTTAATTTTGATTGTGAACTCTCATCCGAGTTAAGTAAATTTTTTGAAAGGATTCCTTTTGTCCTCTCATCTTCTTTATAAAAAAAATTAGATTCCACTATGATAAGTAAGGAATGGACAAGCCCCAAACTCATGCCAGTGCATCCGAGGAAGTTTGAATCGTCGCTGGTCATTCGACCAAGACTGTGACCATTAGACCACTACCCATGATGCACCTCTCATCTTCTTCAAGACTATTAATCTTTCTTTCTACCCAACAAGTACGGGCATAATGGCCATTTTGCCACATTTCCTACATGTTATAAATCTATTTTTATCCCATTTCTTTTCTTCCCATTGCATTTTCGCTGCTTTTTAGCTTCTATTTTCTTTTTAGAATATATTTTCTTTCTATGGTAAGGTTTATAATCGTTAACAGGTTTTCTAGGTTTACTAGAAGAAGGTTTGTCAATTGCAAACTGGTCACATAATTTACATAATTGTTGTTTTTCTATAAGATTTTGTCTTTTCATTTGTTGATTTAATCTTATTTCATTACATTGCAAACTCCTATAAGTTTCCCATAAGTATAATTTGCATATGGAATATAATTATAATTTTGCCTTAAGATTCTTCTGATTCTTTCATCAAATAAGCTAGGTAAGCCATCAATAAATTTTGATTTCCAGTGGGTGCTATTACACTCTCGGAGTTCCATAACTCTGCTTAAAAAGGTATATATATACCATCTAAAATCTGTAAGTGTTTTACACCTAAGGTTCGTGAGTAAAGTTCTAATACTTTCACCATTTTTAGAATATCTTCCCGTAAAATGTTCTATGATATTGATTGCTAGTTTATATACTGCATCTTCTCGGATAATATCATCTTCTTGTTTAATTGTGTTTAATATATCATCTTTTTCTTTTTGAGTGAGATATTATCCCACCAACCTTTTAATTGTCATGTAAATCCTGATATAATCATGTTAGCAATACTCTTAGGAGGATGTTGAATACTTGGTGTAGCTATTTCTACTGACTTCTCCTTTGAAGCCTCAATTATCATTGGTGGTTTATTTATTATATTAATCAATTATTCTACTCTGTTTTGTAATGTCAAAACTTGTTCTCCTAGAACATTTAATAAATATTTATGTAATTATTTTGTTCTAGTAGTATATTTATTTATTGACACGTTTCTGGCAGAGTATCGTCCTCCAGTAGTTTAGAAAATGCTAAAAAATTATGAAAATTTTCATTCTTTTCAATTTGAAAACATTGTTGGGGTGGATAAACCTGTGTTAAGATCTTTCCTGTGCTTAACCTATAATTTCTTTATAATACAGAAATATATTGCTCTACATATGTAGAGACAAACCACTGAACAAAGAATAACTTTTTATTCTCTTGTTCACATACTCTGTAAAATTCTTCTCCTATGTTTTTTAATTCTATTGAATTAAAGTTTTCATATAACCATTTTTAAAATGGTTTCCATTTAGATGATTCAAATTCTTGCATAATATGTTTTCTTGCCTGGGATCCAGGACTAAAATCTATAATTGTTTTAGAAATCACATCATATAGGGAAATCCATTTCAGACTCGATTATTTCCGGATCTTTAGGTATTATTCCACTAGTATTAATTCCCTTTATATTATTATTATGATCAATTATTAGATTTATCTCATAGCAAGAACTATCATAGTCGATATTGGTCACCTGTATTAGTAAAGGAATAGAGCATGATGCTCTGATTACAGTTATTGTTTACAACGGTCACTTCTTTTTAATATCAAACTAACTTTTTCGGAAATTTAACCAACCCACATCATAGTTCACACCTACATCTGCCCAAACACGCCGGTCGGCTTAAACGACGGGTATCAGTGTTAAGTGTGGAGAATTAAAATCCAAGTTAGCTATGTAAATAGGACCGTTATAAAACTTAACCAATCTTTTAATATTGGTTGATCTAATCATTATACTAATTTCATTTATGAAACTTCATCCTGAATTCCCATATTTCATAGCATAACAAGGGCAATTACATAGTTAGACACTGATTTATCACATATTGGGGTGGTTAGCCTATAAGGCTAAAAATGAACCAATATACAATAATATAAAATAAAATAAAATAAAGCTTACAAGTATCGTTGGAGCACCAAGGAGAGGATTCTTCAAAAACGAATTTTATTGCACACTTAGAAAATATTACAAGGAGGGAGAGAGAAGGAGAGAGAGTTTCTCTAAAAACTTGTTCTTTACATAATAGCATACCCCATTTTATAGCAAGGGAAAATAAAGGATCCAAAAACATAAGGGACCCGAAAAAAAAACACACCCACAAGCAACTATTCATACTATTTGGAAGATTCTCCATGTTAGGAACTATTCACCTTGTGATTGAAAAAGTGGTCCATCAAATGGACACTTGCTAAATTTTCACTCCTCCACTTCTTGGTCCTTCGATTGAGAAAAGGAGCGTTCTCATATGTCAGCTTCGTTGTTTAGGAGCTTTTCTTCTAGTGCCTCTTTAAGTGCTTCAAACACATCACCAATATTTAGCTCCTTATTTTGTGAAAAATATATTGGGAATTGTGAAATACTTTGCAAAGATATGTCCTTGGCTTTTCTTGGCTGTTTTTCATATACATCAATTTTACTGTCAATAGCAGACATTGTCATAACCATAAATTTTCTTTGTCTCTGGGCCAATTTTTATCATCTTGTCCCAAAATTTGGAATAAGATTCTTTTTAATACAAGGGATCATGTCTTCGGTATAACCGAAGACATCTCCAAATATATGGAATCGAAAATTATGTAAAAAAGGAGCGAATATAATCCCTCCAATTTTAATTCTTTATCATGATATTCCAGGACTCTTGGTAAAATCTTCACCCATTTTGAGAAATTTTTCTTAAAATTCTCTGGAAGTATTTCTTCCGTTGTGCCAAAATGTTGCCACCATTTGGCAAACCATTTAGGAATATCGGATTTATTAACTTCCGAGCAGATTTTTATGAACCCAGACTGTTTGTGTAGCAGTTTCTCATATAAGAGAACTTTTTTTGAAGGCATCCGAAAAATCCAAAAAATCCAAAATGACGGGATGTTTATTTTGAGCATAATAGAACTCTTTTGTCTTTAGGGGTGAAATTTCCCAATCCGGAAGGGATATGACCTTCATTATAATAATTTTACTGAAGTTATAAATTTCTGGTTGTTTACTCAAGAAGTGAGATATGTCACAACCATTTTCCATGAGTATATTCTCATAGAAAATTCGATTCTTGTACATTCTTGATGAGTATGACTCATTTTCCATGTACCTTGAGTCCAAGGATGATTACTCCATTAGGAGTCTTTTGTATTCAGAAGAAGTACACCAGCTCTTAGGATTCATTTTCCGAAGAACACGACACCATGATTACATCCTTCCCTTCCTCGATGAAGTTGAGAACGGACCTGGAGGGGCTACCGTGGATGGCAGGATTGATGACGTAGACAATGCCAAAGGCGATCCTTGTGATGATCGACCCGCCACCTATCTCCATAATTTGGTGACCTCCCCTATTCACGTACTCCTTAAATCTCTTCAAGAGGATATTGAACCAATCCGGAAGATGATGCTCGTGAATGCTCAGGAGGATGTCCAAATCTTCATTGGTGACGAATTCTCCTTCGCCCTCGCGCACGTTAATCACAGTGGAAACTATGCGGTGAAGGACTTTCCAATATGTGTTTGTGATTAAACTCGCCGGAAGAGGGTGGTTAAAACCATGGGTTGGTGGGGAGGCTATTTGTAGCCAAAATTATTGCCTAGCGGCTTCATTGTAGTTGATGTTTGCCTCAATACTCGAGATTCCCACCCAATTGCAAATTTGCTCCCTCTCTTGATGCCATTGTATGCCTCCAAGCTTGAAATAACACTAGCCACACCATCTACTGCGCTTAAGTCCACCCTGAGAGTTGCCAAGAACTCCATGACCATTTGTGGGTAGCTACCCGGGTCATCATTGATGAAAATCCAAAGACCGGACGTCTTGAGTGTTTCCATGATCTCGGTGTAGTTACCGAACATTCGCAACTCTTCAAAAAATGGGAAGGGGGTTGGCTTGCTTGCACCCGATAGTAGAAGCTTTAGAATTTCTCTAGTTCAAGAGAGGAGAAACTATCATATGTTTCAGCCAAAGTAGGGTATATGATCCCACCCTCATTGTTGCTCGGCTCGGCGCGAAGTCTTAGTGTGTTTCGGTTCCTTCTCCTCCTTTCTCGATTTGGAGGTTGGTTAACCAAAGGTTCATCACTCATTTCTAGAGGAAGGAGGATGTTACTTAAGAGCGACTAGCAAGTGGTGCAAGTGAAAAGTGGGGTGTCTAGCAAGGGCTTTCTATAGGTGTGGAGAAGGAGGTGAGCTAAAAATATCTGGGGAACAAGGTGAGAGAGGGTATTCATGAGGATTCATTTGGATCACAAAATGTGGACGATCAAGGACATGCACTCACTCATTTCCATGTTCTTCCCAGCTACCATCAAGTGGAGCTACCTCACTTACCCCAAAGCCAATAGCTAACATTCACTCAAAGATATTCAAAACCTACCACCATACATGGTTCTTAACGATACATCAATTCAACCCCACAGCAAATCAATCATTTTATGGCACAAGCTCATTCATCCTAGCAATTCTATAAATTTAAATTTTCATACTTTGCAATGATCACACCAAGCATTTTTTAAAAAACTGAACCAAAAGGAACACTTACAACGGGTTTCCTCCCGAGAGGGCCTAGTTTAACGTCTTGGCAAAGACAGAGCCGAGTCTCCTCATAATAATTAGAAGAACACTTGAGGAGTATTGCACAAAGATCCCTCCTCAAGCGGGTACGTCATGCAATGAGATCCTTGTGACTCAAGACGAGACAAATGATCGGCTGCCAAATTTTCTACCCCCTTCTTGTCCTTTATTTCTATATCAAATTCTTGTAGCAAGAGGACCCATCGAATAAGTCATGGTTTGGCTTCCTTTTTAGAGACCAAGTACTTGATGGCGGCATGGTCCATGTAAACTATAGTCTTTGATCCAATCAAGTATTGTCAAAATTTCTCGAAGGCGTAGACTAACGCAAGCATCTCTTTCTCCGTTGTGGAGTAATTGATTTGTGCATTATCAAGAACCTTGCTTGTATAGTAAATGATGCGCAATTTCTTGTCTACCCTTTGTCCCAAAACCGCTCCGATAGCATATTCACTAGCATCACACATCAACTCAAAAGGAAGCTCCCAATTTGGTGGTTGTATGATAGGTTCCGAGACTAGAGCACTTTTTAGCTTTTCAAATGCCCCGAGGCATGATTCATCAAATTTAAAATCCACATATTGACAAAAGAGGTTTGTAAGTGGCCTAGCAATCTTTGACAAGTCTTTATAAAATGGCAATAGAACCGGCATGCCCAAGAAAACTCCTTATGCCTTTCAAGTCCTTTAGGAGGCACCTTCTCAATGACTTCAACTTTGGCTTTATCCACTTCAATTCCTCGGCTAGAGATCAAGTGTCCCAACACTATACCTTCTTTTACCATGAAGTGGCATTTTTCCCAATTTAACACAAGGTCGGTCAAAATGCATCTTTCCAAGACCCGAGAAGGATTTCGTAAACAAGAATCAAAAGATGAGCCATAAATAAAAAAATCGTCCATGAAAACCTCCATAATTTTCTCAATAAAATCAGAAAAAATAGCCATCATGCATCTTTTAAATGTCCCGGGCGCATTACAAAGTCCTAAGGGCGTTCTCCGGTAGGCAAATGTTCTATATGGACAAGTAAAGGTGGTTTTCTCTTGATCTTGAGGGTAAATAGGGATTTGAAAGAATCCGATATATCCATCAAGATAGCAAAAATATTCATGGTTGGCTAATCTCTCAAGCATTTGGTCAATGAAGGGGTGGGGAAAGTGATCCTTTTTGGTTGCCATGTTAAGTTTCCTATAGTCTACACACATACGCCAACCGGTGACGGTTCTAGTAGGAATTAATTTGTTTTTATCATTCCTTACAACTGTCAACCCCCCTTTTTTAAGCACTACATGGATGGGGCTCCTTGAATCGGGGATAGCATATATGATAACCGCATCTCTCAACTATTAGTCACCTCCTTAAATACCACATCACCATGCTTTGGGTGCAATCTCCTTAAGGCCTCTCTAGAGGGTTTAGATTCATCCTCTAATTTGATCCTATGCATGCAAATATCGGGGCTAATTCCTTTCAAGTCATCAATTGTATAGCCAATGGCTCCCTTATATTTCTTAGCACTTGCAATAGTCTAGAGGTTTCATCATTATTCAAAGAAGCATTAATAATTACCAAAAAGGTGGAATTGGGTCCCAAAAATTCATACCTTAGACTTGTGCGTAGAGGTTTTAGCTCTACCGGATAAGATTCCTTACCTTTTGTGGTTTCACTTTCATCTTCCTCAATAGCATGAATATTTTCAAGGAGTGCGGAGCAAGACTCACATTCATGATCATCAAGAATCTCAAGTGTATCATGGGTTAGTGCATCATAATCGAACATGTCATACACGTCAATGAAGTTGCAATCCATGGAGAAACTAGGATTACGACATGCTTTTGCCAAGTTGAATACAATCTTTTCATTACTAATGTTTAGAACCAACGATCCTCTTCTTACATCAATCACGGCTCCCGCCGTGGCTAAGAAAGGTCTACCCAAGATAATAGGGGTCTCCTTCTCCTCCTCCATCTCCAAGACAAAAAAATCAACGGGACTATAGAAGTTTCCCACCTTTATGGGAACATCTTCTAAAATTCCCTTGGGAATCCTAGAAGAACGATCCGCGAGGTGTAGGGAAATGGAGGTAGGAGTTAGAGTTCCCATGTCAAGCTTACTACACAAAGAGTATGGCATCAAAGATATGCTAGCACCAAGGTCACACAAAGCATCTTCTATGCATATATCATTGATAGTAATAGGTATAGAAAAACTACCCGGATCTTTTAGCTTTGTAGGCAATGGATTTTGAATTATAGCACTACACTCTAAGTTCAATGCTACCGTGTTATGTTCACTAATATCCCTCCTATGTGAGACGATGTCTTTCAAGAATTTAGCATATGAAGGGATTTTAGTGAGGCCCTCGGTGAAGGGCAATGTAATATTGAGCTTACGTAGCATTTCCACAAACTTGTTGAAGTGTTGGTCGTTCTTCTTCTTAAGCAATCTTTGTGGGAATAGCATGGGGGCTTGTAAAGGGGAAGTTCCTTGGTTGGTCGTTTTGGAGCTTCAACCACGGGTTCGGTTGCTTTCTCTACTTCTTGCTCATTCTCCCCATTTTCCTCTTCGATCTCCACTTCAACTCGTGGTTTGGGTCCTTAGGTTTGGATTGAGGGGGCTCATATTCTTTTCCACTTCTCAAGGTGATAACATTTAAGGTCTCGTTAGCATTCACATCGGGTTTTGAGGGCAATTTCTCTTGGAGACGATGAAAAAGAGAGAAGGGGGAACAAAAACGCAAGGATTTACGATCGGATCAAGGATTGAGCATAGGGAGTTATCAACATCAATTCGAAGGGTGTAGTAATTCCTTGTTCTCGTTTTGTAATTCTAGTCCCGTTCATGAACATGACTTACATTTCCATGATGATGGATAGTGAGTAGTTACCCTATTTTGGGGTTTTACGAATCTTATCTAACTATGAATCGTTGAATAAAATAAATATTTGCATGGATTGGATTGTTTTACATGGTTTGTATTTTCCTTAGCGCTCAAGACCCGGTGATGCATACTAGGTGTTTGAGAAAATGCTTAAGTGCATAACTTTGACAATTGAAGCCAATAGCGCCTAAAGGGTGATGCTAAACGTCGAAATCTTAAGTAAAAAACACGTTACGAACTCAATGACTACGAGAGTGGCTGAGATTATGAAGGGAAAGCTAGGATTACGACAAGTACTCCCCATGTTTACGCAACGAGAGTTGGTAAACATCAGCAAGTTTCTTGATTAAAATCCATAGCACCGAAAGGGTGAGGTTCGTAGTTTAAAGGTACAATTTCAAATATAAACTAATAGCACCGAACGGGTGACGTTTCGTACTTGGAGTGTACGTATATTTTCCGACCAATATAAGCAAATCCATGCATGCTAGATAATAAACTCTCAAATGTTAGGTAAGTGAAGTAGTTCCCCGAAATACTTTTTGAAATTCATTAAAACTTTTTCTCACTTACTTATTAATCTTAGATTATAAAACCTAAAGAAAATCGTCTCAGACTAAGATAAATAGAAATAAAACCTTACATGGTGCGCAAGTTTACAATTGCTTCCTTGGGCAACCTGGTTCTCACCAGTTTTATAAATTATTTTCGACACTCAAAATATTACACGTCACTCATTTAAAAGTTTCAGTAAGCATTTGGAGCTTGTTAGGGATGTGCTTCCTTTAGAAAATAATTACCCTGAAACTTATCGAGATGTGAAAAAAATCATGAAGAATCTGTGTTTGACTTATGAGACTATACACGCATGTGAATATGGTTGTGTATTGTATTACAAAGAATATATTGAGCTTGAATATTATCCCGTATGCCATGAGCCACGGTATGCAAACAGTGAAGGTGGAAGCAAGGTTGCAAATAAAAATGTCCGCTACTTTCCACTTACTCCCAGATTACAACGTCATTACATGTCACATTACATATCCACATAAATGAGGTGGCATGCATAAAATCATAAAAAAGAGGGTGACAACGATCTTAGACATCTTGCAGATGGAGAAGCGTGGCAAAATATTAGCAATGATTTTCCTGCATTTGCAAATGATATTTGAACTGTGTGTCTTAGATTATCTACCGATGGATTCAATCCATTTGGTGTATCAAGTCTTTTGCACAACATTTGGCCTATTATCGTGATGCCTTATAACTTGTCACCATGGATGTGCATGAAAAAGCAATTCAGCATACTTGCTATGTTGATTTCCGGTCCTAAGTATCCTTGAAAGTGTTAGAACATTTTCATGAGACCATTGATCGATGAGTTCAAAAAGTTGTTGAATATAGGAGTTGTTACATTTGACCGTTATTTCGGATCATCATTCGTTATGAAAGCTACTGTAATGTGGACGATTAGTGACTTTCCGAGCTTAGGCATGTTTGGAGGTCTCAAAACAAAAGGGTATAAAGCATGTCCATTATCTTTGGATGAAGTTGATGCTACACATTTGATTAGGAGAATGGCATGCCAAGGTTATCGTAGATGGCATTCCAAAAATCATGAATTAAGGAAAGCAGGACACAAGTTTAATGGTCAAGTTGAATCGAGGGACATGCTACCATCTCTTTCAGGCTTTGAATTTTGGATGAGATTCTTAGTCACGACTACCCGACACTTAGCTTACATCTGATGTTCAAGCCATGAGGCACTACTGAGAAGATATGCTGGACACACAAGAGTATTTTCTATGAGTTGTCATATTGGAAAACATTCAAACAACCATACTCATTGGATGTTATGCACATAGAAAAGAACGCTTTCGACAACAGAATTGGCACCGTACTTGTCTTGGAAGGAAAAACAAAAGATGATCACAAGGCACGCGCATGTTTGATGAAGCGGGGGTCCATAAGCATTTGTGGGATAAGTTCACAGGAACATCTTCAAAAAAAAGAAGGTTTCTCAACCAGCATACCATATGTTACCGGAACACAAGGTTCAAATTCGTGAGATGATGAAAGATGTCATGTATCCACATGGTTATGCGGGAAGCTTGAAAAACAAGATAAATTTGCATGACAAAAATTTAAATGGTCTGAAAACGCATGACTATCACGTCATGCTACAACGTATACTTCCCGTCTTCATTCGACCATATCTGTCGTACGGTTGATGGACCAAATATATACGAATCATAAACACAATATAACCCCCTTATTTAGACATTTTGTCTATTTAACTTTTGCTTGTTAGTTCAGATATATTTTTGCAGGGTGATTCAGAGCTTAGAGAGAATACACATTAAAGAGGAGCTTTTAGAGCAGAAAAGATGTTACGAGTCAATCCCAGGTCAAGATCATATGCCGACTGAAGAAATATCAAGGATCCTGACGTTGAATCACTCATAACAAATTAATCAGAAGAATCAGGAGATGAATCAAGACAGCCCGGGAAAGAAACACATTGACAGTTTTGTGAAAAGACTGCACAAAACTGTACAAAACTCACACATGGGCAAAGTGACCGGCCACTTGGGCAAGAGGTGACCAAGGGAGGAGCTCCTCCCCTTCCACCACCGGCAACCGGCGGCTCTCCTCCACCATGACCGGCGGCTTTGCTCCTCCTCCACATGGCGGCTCCTCCTTGCTCCTCCTCTCCTTTCTCCATGTGTGGCCATCTCCTCCCTTCATTTTCTCCTCTAATCACCATGCAACACTTGCCTCCATCTCCTCCTCCTCCCATGGCTATATAAGGAGGAGCTCCTCCTCATTTGAAATCATCCCTCACTTGTAAAAAACACTTCTCTCTCTAAGTTATGTATTTGTAAAGCTTGGCTTTGGAAATAAAGGATAGCTCCCTTGGCGCTTCAACGGTTGTAAGTATTATTTCTAGTATTTATTCAACTGTTTATTTCCTTAGTTATAATGTTTAGCGCGATGATTAGTAGCTAAACTAGTAGTTCGGTAGAAGGGGCGCACTTGTATTATAAAATGTTTTAAGACTATTAACTTAGCGTCTAGTCTTAGTATTCAAAACTTGTTCTATGTGCCATATATCAAGTCAGAGTTTCCAAGGTTGAGTGGAAGCTGTCACAAGCAAAGCTCTGCCGTGGAAATTCGTGATCATACTCGGTAAGTGGAAGCTGTCACAAGCAAAACTTATCGAGGAGTTCGACTTATCTAAAACACCACTTGGTCAATAACGTAACTGGGAGATCAAGTGGATGCACTTACAGCTAAGATACTTCGAAAGGAGGAATTAGTTTTGCTTAGAACAAGTGTTGCTTTAAACGATGTTGCAAGTCTTGCGCTACGAAAGGGCCTCGATTCATCTTTGAATACTTAGATAATTCACTAAAGGTCAATGATAAACAGGATATAATACAAGGCCCCTGAAACCGAACATTTCTCTTTAATTATAAACTGTAATTTACTTTCCAGTATTAAAACCAACCAACCAATCAACCAATCAATCAATCACTTAGCTGATAGCTTTAAAACCAACCAACCGACCTAAAACACGCTCTCTCGCTGGACAACCCCCTCAAAGAACATCTATTCCCCTGATTCCCTTGGGTTCGACCCCTACTTACCACTTGCTACCCAGTAGTTAAGTCGCGAGTAGCGGACTTATAAATTTATTCTTGACGTTTGCACATAACGACTGTGCATCCATCAAAATTGACGCCATTGCCGGGGAATCAGCCATCGGATAAAGTTCTTTGAATCGTTACGCGCTTCAAAACAACCATGTCTCGCGAAGAAAGTCACCATGACTACCGGGATGACGAAGAAATAAACCTGTACGATCAAAATGATGAGGTACCGTTTCCATTCGTCGACGATCCGGAACAACTCATCAGAAACAGAAGAGCTCGTGATAGGGAAGCAGTCAGAAGAAACCAAGAATTACCCGAGGACCGAAATGCAGCTGGTCCAGTACAACCTCCTATCCATCCCCCACGACCACAACCTCAACCTCGATACATGCCAAGAAGAGAACCCGCTTTCGACGACTACTACGGGGACAACTACTACCGTGAACCAACTATGGGCGAGTTAAATGCCCCTAATTTCGAGACACAGCCGTGGTGCATCTATGAGAGCCCTGAATTAGAAAACATAACCATCAACGCATCAGTGGCGCACAGCCTGCCAAAATTCTCAGGATCTCAAGGAGAATCTGCCACAACTCACCTCCAACGCCTACATGGCATTTGCCAGAATCTAAAGCCCAGTCGAGTGAATATGGATGACTTCAAGTTAAAGGCGTTCTATTTTTCCCTCATAGACTCGGCAAGCGACTGGTTCCTTTCATTGCCTTCCGGAAGCATCAGATTATGGGCTCAGATGCAGAAGAAATTCTTAGACAAATACTATCCGGCTGGAAGAGCAATGCAAGTAAGGAAGCAACTACAGGAAATCAAACAAGGTCCCAATGAGACCATGTACGATTACCTGGAAAAATTCAATCACCTAGAAAGGAGCTGCTGCACCCTTGGATTGCCCAAGAAACTCGTCATCGAGTACCTCATTGATGGATTAAGACCCTTAGACAAAATGCTCTTGGATGCCTCAGCGGGAGGATCCATGATGAATCTATCATTAAGTGGCATAAGGAATCTCATCGCCAACGTTGTTGAAAATGCCCGATTTAGAGAAGAGACTACTCGTCAAGATGAATTCTCTCGATCAAAAAAGTAGCACAAGCTGAGACATCAGTAAACTCCATGACTGAAGAGATAAAACAGTTAAAGGAGATGATGATCAAGATCATACGTAGACAGCCAGTTCCGGTAAAACCTTGCGAGTTCTGTGGTTCTACAGACCACAAAACTGACGCATGCCCAACACTGATAGAAGAAGAACCGGCGGAAGTGAATATAGTGGGAGGATATCAAGGACACAACAACAACAACGACAGAGCTGGACAAAACAGACAGTACGGTCAAATATCCAACCCAGGCTGGCGTAACAACAACAGCTATCCTCAGACGGAGACACAACCAGCTGTCCCTCAATTAGCGCAGTCATTCTACCAAGAAGCCCTGCCAACAGACCATTACCAGGCAAGCTCGAACAATCATCAAGGACCAAACAAGTCACTTGAAGACATGGTTGCGCAATTGTCAGATACTGTGCAGCATTTGGGCACTACTATGCATCAATTCCAAGCTGAAACCAAGGGAGAGTTATCGAACTTGAAAATGCACATCTCTCAACTCGCTGCCTCAGACTCCGCACACGCTAATGAGTCCGGGAGACTCCTCTTGCAAACCATTCAAGGCATACAGGAATATGTGAATGCCTTGACTCTTAGGAGTGGAAAAACGCTTGCCAACAAATCTTTAGAACAAGAGGAGGATAAAGACCCAAGATTGCCCAGGGAAGAGCGAACGAGGCCTGAAACTCTCGAAACTCTAGAGGAAGAAGCAACCGATAAAGATGACGACATAATTGAGGAAGAACGGGACGAGTCCGAAGAAGAAGAAAATACGTCCCAGGAACACGGGCCTGACCTGATACCCAGAACCGAAAATCCTAGAATCAGCACAACACTTCCATTTCCAGTACCTACACGTGTGCAAAGACAACATGTCATGGATAAGGAAGTGTTGGAATTGTTCAGCAAGGTTGAAATCAACATTCCCCTCTTGGAAGCCATCAAGCAATTTCCTCGGTATGCCAAGTTTTTGAAAGAACTTTGTATCAACCGGAGAAGGAATGCTGGAAACGATCAGGAGCTAATGAGTAGGAATGTATCGGCAGTCATGCAGCGAAAAGTCCCCCCTAAATGTGGAGATCCTGGAACTTACACCATTCCATGCAAAATTGGCAACATCAGGATAGATAACTGCATGCTAGACCTAGGGGCATCAATCAATGTTCTTCCCTTCTCTATCTACTCATGCCTTAAGATTGGACCGCTCAAACCCACCGGTCTCACTATTTAATTAGCTGATCGATCGTGCAAACAGCCTGAGGGCAAAATTGAAGACGTCCTGGTTCAAGTAGGCAAATTAGTGTTTCCTGCAGACTTCTACGTCTTAAAAATGGAGAATGGCGGATCTACTAATCATGCACCTATCCTTCTCGGCCGTCCATTTCTAAAAACAGCAAAAATGAAGATAGACTGTGGAAGTGGAATGCTCTCAATAGAAGTAGAAGGAGAAGTCTTCAGCTTCGACATATTCCGAGCAATGAAGCACCCTATGGATTTCGAGGAAGTTCACGCTCTCGATACTTTGGACGACCTGGTCCAAGAAATTCAATCAGAACCAAGAGTAGATCCCTTAGAAGCCATACTCAACGGAGCCGAAAGCTCATACGAATTCACTGAAGACTTGCACGAAATGGTGGCCCACTTAACAATCTCGGAGCCTCTCACACCAGAATATGAAGTCAACGAGGTAAAATTGTTTAAATCAAATACTTTCTTACCCTCGGTAATGCAAGACCCCAAAATAGAATTAAAGCCCCTGCCTGGACATCTAAAGTACGCCTTCTTAGGAGATAATGATACTCTCCCAGTAATTATCAAGAGTGGCTTGGAAGCAGGACAGGAACAAAGCTTGATAAAAGTGCTGAAACAACACAAGCTGGCTATCGGATGGACACTGGCCGATTTAAGAGGAATCAGCCCGGCCGTATGCATGCACCGTATTCTACTTGAAGATGGAGCAAAACCATCAAGAGAACCTCAACGAAGACTCAACCCAATCATGATGGAGATCGTCCAAAAGGAAATACAAAAACTACTAGATGCGGACGTTATCTATCCCATTTCAGATAGCCAATGGGTGAGTCCTGTCCACGTGGTTCCCAAGAAAAGTGGAATCACAGTCGAGGAAGATGCCGAGGGAAACATGGTAACAACGAGAATCAAGAACGGCTGGAGAATGTGCATCGACTATAGGAAGTTGAACGCTGTCACAAGAAAAGATCATTTTCCCCTACCATTCATCGATCAAATGCTAGATCGACTGGCAGGCAAACCATATTTCTGCTTCTTGGACGGATTCTCAGGCTACAATCAGATCCCCATAGCACCTGAAGACCAAGAGAAAACTACATTCACCTGTCCATTCGGTACATTCGCTTTCAGAAGAATGTCGTTCGGCCTATGCAATGCCCCGGGGACGTTTCAAAGGGTAGTTACCAGCATCTTTTCAGACATGATCGGGGAATTCATTGAAGTCTTCATGGACGACTTCACCATCTATGGCAATACATTCGACGCTTGCCTTGATAACCTGAACACGGTTCTGGCACGATGTGTCTCAATGAACCTCGTGCTCAATTATGAGAAATGCCACTTCATGGTAACTCATGGAGTAGTCTTAGGGCACGTCGTCTCACAAGAAGGCATAGAGGTGGATAAATCCAAAATAGATCTGATCAAGACTCTACCCTACCCCTCCACTGTCCGAGACATCCAATCCTTCCTTGGGCATGCAGGATTCTACCGACGATTCATCAAGGACTTCTCCAAAAAGGCGTTGCCCCTATCCACTCTTCTCCAAAAAGAAGTTCCTTTTGAATTTACCAATACATGCAAAGAAGCCTTTGATGAGCTCAAAAAGGCCCTCACCAGCACACCCGTCATCCAAACTCCGGATTGGAAAAAACCATTTGAGATCATGTGCGACGCAAGCGACTTTGCTGTAGGAGCAGTTCTCGGGCAAAATATTGACAAGAAAATGGGTGCAATCTACTACGCCCCACGAACCCTAGACCCTGCGCAATGGAACTACTCCACCACTGAGAAAGAACTCTTGGCAGTAGTATTCGCCCTAGAAAAATTCAGACCCTATTTGCTTGGAGCAAAAGTAATAGTTTACTCTGATCATGCTGCCATCCGTTATCTGATGAAGAAAAAGGAGGCCAAGCAAAGACTCATTCGGTGGATATTACTACTGCAAGAGTTCGATGTGGAAATAAGGGACAAAAAGGGAATTGAGAATACTGTGGCAGACCATCTGAGCAGGATTGTCCGAAGGGAAGAAGAAGGGCACATAACCGAGTCATTTCCAGACGAGCATCTCTATGCAGTCTCAACCAAGGTACCGTGGTACGCCTCAATCGTCAACTACCTTGTAGGAGGTACATTTCCTCCCTCTTTTACTAAAGCACAATGCATGAAACTTAGACATGATGCTAAACAATACTTATGGGATGATCCTTATTTATGGAAAATAGGACCAGATCAAATACTTAGGAGATGCATCCCCGATAATGAAATATCATCTGTTATTAGCTTTTGCCATGAGTTTGCATGTGGAGGACACTTCGGGCCTAGGAAAACCGCTAGAAAAATCTTAGATAGCGGCTTTTTCTGGCCAAGTATATTTAAAGATGCAAAAGAGATGTGTCAAAAGTGCGATAAGTGTCAAAGGGTAGGAAATGTGTCAGCTAGAAATGAAATGCCTCAAGTACCCATATTAGTCAACGATGTTTTTGACATTTGGGGTCTTGATTTTATGGGACCATTCCCAGTGTCATGCGGTTATACTTACATTTTAGTTGCTGTAGATTATGTGTCAAAATGGGTAGAAGCCAAGGCCACAAGGTGCGACGATGCAAAGACTGTCATAGAATTTTTGCGCACTAACCTGTTTTGTAGGTACGGAGTACCCAAAGCCATAATAAGCGACCAAGGAACTCATTTCTGCAACCGCATAATGGCTGCCACCTTAAAACGCTACCATGTCCACCACCGGACATCCACGACATATCACCCCCAATCCAATGGTCAAGCAGAGATTTCCAACCGTGAAATCAAAGGAATTTTAGAAAAACTGGTAAAGCCGGGCAGGAAAGACTGGAGTCAGAGGCTAGATGAAGCCCTTTGGGCTTATCGGACGGCATACAAGACGCCAATTGGAACCTCCCCCTTTCGACTTGTTTATGGAAAGGCATGCCACCTTCCGGTGGAATTAGAACATAAAGCCTATTGGGCGCTCAAGAAGTGCAATCCAGATTAAAAAGCTGCCGGACTAGATAGGAAGCTTAAGCTATGCGAACTTGAAGAATTGCGGCTTGAGGCCTATGAAGAGCAAACAGACTACAAGGCACGGACGAAATTATATCATGACAAATTCATCCTCCGACGCTCATTTGAGGAAGGACAACAAGTGCTACTCTTTTCCTCACGATTGAAGTTGATGCCTGGCAAACTAAGATCAAGATGGACCGGCCCTTATACTGTGACTAAAGTATACAATCATGGAATGCTTGAGTTGGAAAGCATGAACGATGGAAACAGATTCACGGTAAACGGGCAGCGAGCCAAACATTACCACGGTAAAGTCAACTTAACCCCAAAACACTACGACTTCAGCCACCCATGGGACCCAAACCAGTAATCCACAACGAGGTACTGTCGAGCCAACGCCGTTAAACAAGTGCACTGGTCGGGAGGTAACCCGACACTATCTTACTTTTCCGCACTTTAATTTCTGTCATTTAAATTCAGTATTTAGTTTTAAGCTTGCATGACTTTTGAACTAAGGCACGCCTTCGTTCAAAAGTGGGGGGTGAGAACCACCTGTGTACATAAATAACATGAAGCTGTTTTTTCTTTTTTAGTAATAGTATCTTTTTGAAAATATGAACTTAAGAATGTGAAAAAGATAAATCATAATTCATGCATTAACCTTGTGAAAATTCAACTGTTTAAAAACTTAGAATGTAACTTTCCATTTGTCCTTTGTGCTGAGATAACTAGGGATGTGGAGTTGACATAAACTGCCCTAGAGAGGCTTGGCAAGCAATCAAAGGATCAGATCAAACTATATGGTTTTCGAAGTCAGTGGAGGCTGCACTTCGGGTTTCAGTGAAAATTGAAGTCATCTCCGCCATGCAATGCAAAAGGCGAGGACGGGAATCAGACCGTCCTATCTCCGGTCAAATTAGCCGAGAAAATAGATGAGCGACCCTCATCTTGACCCGCGCAAAACGACAGTCAAAGTAGCCGAGAAAATAGATGAGCGACCCTCACCTTGACCCGCGCAAAAACGGCAAAAACGAGAGGAGCGGGGAGGTATTTCCATAGGCTTGCGGGCGATGATTGGACC
Source organism: Rhodiola kirilowii (assembly GCA_033675215.1). NCBI lineage: Eukaryota > Viridiplantae > Streptophyta > Magnoliopsida > Saxifragales > Crassulaceae > Rhodiola > Rhodiola kirilowii. Next base: position 24,283,990 of record CM066199.1, read on the forward strand.
TCCCAAAAAGGCTTGAGAAAATGGACTAGTAGTCACAAAAAGGAGAAAAGCTCAATGAAGCAAATCAAGAGGCCAAAGGCCCAAAATTGTGAAGGTTTTAACCGAACAAAAAGTGAAGAACTCAAAAAGTCAAAACAAAGGCCAAATGCCGATTCACTACAAAAGCAGTCCCTCGCCAAAAGAAAATCAAAGTACTCAAACCATTGAAACCCGAACCGAATCACATGCTAGAGAAAGCTACCAGAAAACCATATAGTGCGAGACGATCCCAAGATTACAGTCCAGGAGCCTAAAAAGGGCTATCTCCCGAGACATCCAATATAATTTGCATCTCAGCACGGAGGTACAAGTATTAAGTTTCTTCTATTTATTTACGCAGTTTAATTTGGTAATAAGTAAGCAATGCATGAATTAGGATAGATCGAGTACCACAGTCTAATTTTCATATTTCAAAGCCAACTTAGAGTACAGCCCTTGAATAGCATTGTTCGGGATGAACAACTAAAAGTGTGGGGTGATCTGATGGACCAAAATTATACGAATCATAAACACAGTATAACCCCCTTATTTAGACATTTTGTCTATTTAACTTTTGCTTGTTAGTTCAGATATATTTTTGCAGGGTAATTCAGAGCTTAGAGAGAATACACATTAAAGAGGAGCTTTTAGAGCAGAAAAGATGTTACGAGTCAATCCAAGGTCAAGATCATATGCCGACTGAAGAAATATCAAGGATTCAGACGTTGAATCACTCATAACAAAATTAATCAGAAGAATCAAGAGAGGAATCAAGACAGCCCGGGAAAGAAACACATTGACAGTTTTGTGAAAAGACTGCACAAAACTGTACAAAACTCACACATGGGCAAAGTGACCGGCCACTTGGGCAAGAGGCGACCAAGGGAGGAGCTCCTCCCCTTCCAACACCGGCAACCGGCGGCTCTCCTCCACCATGACCGGCGGCTTTGCTCCTCCTCCACATGGCGGCTCCTCCTTGCTCCTCCTCTCCTTCCTCCATGTGTGGCCATCTCCTCCCTTCATTTTCTCCTCCAATCACCATGCAACACTTGCCTCCATCTCCTCCTCCTCCCATGGCTATATAAGGAGGAGCTCCTCCTCATTTGAAATCATCCCTCACTTGTAAAAAACACTTCTCTCTCTAAGTTATGTATTTGTAAAGTTTGGCTTTGGAAATAAAGGATAGCTCCCTTGGCGCTTCAACGGTTGTAAGTATTATTTCTAGTATTTATTCAACTGTTTATTTCCTTAGTTATAATGTTTAGCGCGATGAATAGTAGCTAAACTAGTAGTTCGGTAGAAGGGGCGCACTTGTATTATCAAATGTTTTAAGACTATTAACTTAGCGTCTAGTCTTAGTATTCAAAACTTGTTCTATGTGCCATATATCAAGTCAGAGTTTCCAAGGTTGAGTGGAAGCTGTCACAAGCAAAGCTCTGCCGTGGAAATTCGTGATCATACTCGGTAAGTGGAAGCTGTCACAAGCAAAACTTATCGAGGAGTTCGACTTATCTAAAACACCACTTGGTCAATAACGTAACTGGGAGATCAAGTGGATGCACTTACAGCTAAGATACTTCGAAAGGAGGAATTAGTTTTGCTTAGATCAAGTGTTGCTTTAAACGATGTTGCAAGTCTTGCGCTACGAAAGGGCCTCGATTCATCTTTGAATACTTAGATAATTCACTAAAGGTCAATGATAAACAGGATATAATACAAGGCCCCTGAAACCGAACATTTCTCTTTAATTATAAACTGTAATTTACTTTCCAGTATTAAAACCAACCAACCAATCAATCAATCAATCAATCACTTAGCTGATAGCTTTAAAACCAACCAACCGACCTAAAACACGCTCTCTCGCTGGACAGCCCCCTCAAAGAACATCTATTCCCCTGATTCCCTTGGGTTCGACCCCTACTTACCACTTGCTACCCAGTAGTTAAGTCGCGAGTAGCGGACTTATAAATTTATTCTTGACGTTTGCACATAACGACTGTGCATCCATCAACGGTGTTTTGAGTTGCCTTATCTCCATATCCCATTGCTTCAAAAGTTATGTTTGGGGTTGTATGGTGGTAGTGAGACTACCTATCCCCAAACATAAGACTTTCGGAGAAAAAATGGGTTCAATTCATATTCATAGGATATGCTCACCACTCCATGGCTTATAGGTTTTATGTTATAGAACCTAATAAGCATGTATCGATTCATACAGTTATTGAATCGAGGGATGCCATATATGATGAAAAGAGATTTTCATCAATTAGCATGCCTAAAGATTGGAATCTTGTGCCTAGTACAAATCAAGAGTCAAATGACACCCAAAATTTCTGAAATTAGGAGTAAAAGAGCAAGAAAAGAAAAATCTTTTGGAAATGATTTTTGATGTTCCCATGATTGGCATGTCTTTGACAAAACATCTTTAGACAGTTCAAGCTAGAGCTCAATCAGATGCTGGCACAGAAGTACAGCGTACAGAAGATGCATGATCAAGATATGGTTATTCTGAAGATACTAAAGATTGAGAATCTTTCCATTTGGAGCCAGTCAGCAACGACACAGATCTTTCGAGAGGTCACTCTAATATTTCCCTGCCGAAATTGGAAACCTCTTGTCTAACTTGTCGAAGAAGATATCTTATGAAGAAGCTGTCGACGACGAGATTGAAGCAGATATCTTATTTGATTGACATCCTGAAGATATTGATAAAGCTATTTGATGGAAGCCAAACGACGGATCATCATAAAAGAACTGTGCGATCAAATATACGCAGATTGGCTGAGGGAATATCGGTTAACTTGGGGTGGAAGTCATCTTTAAAGATAGATCGAATATTCAGCAAATATTTCGCAACATCTCTGAAGTATTTGACGACATATTCTGATCGGATTAGGGTTTCCTCCTAGCGTATAAATGCAATGCTAGGGCATCCTCATATGCGCGCCTCCCGAGAGAAAAAGCTAAACACGAGAGTTCGTGAGATTGGGGGAGAAGCGACGGCTGGCTATTCCACATAAGAATATCAGCCCTGAAGCAACCGTCTGCACAGTGTGGTGTTCAGGCTGTGCTGGAGGATCAACGAAGTACACACACACAGCTATCAAGCTACGTCTTTGAAAGAAGACGACTGAACTTCCGAGAAGTTCAAGACTAGGCCAAGAGAGAAGTCTCATCCTACCCACAGGGGATCGAGGGGAGTAGCGACGAACCGAGATCGCAAATCCGAGAGACGGAGAGTTAGAGGCTAGGCAATTACAAACTCGGAGTTGTGTAAGAGTAAGACCACTTGTAGCTCTAATTCTCGTAATACGATTTGTGCCCCATTATAGGGTGTGGGAAACCCCCCAGAGTAGGCGAGGCCGAACTGGGTAACATACCGTGCGTGCTCCTATTTTGCTTCTTTTATTTTGGTTCCCGGTACTGCTTGATACACTGCATGAATAATCTGTTAGAACACTCTCTGGTAGAGTTTGGGTTTGTTAACTGTGTGTGTTTCAGTTATCTTCACTAACTGCTGGATCTTTACGAGAGGTGTCCAAGGGGTGTCTCAGCCATATCTTGAACTGTCAGTTGAACTGGTGTGCAAAGAGTTCAAGGTCTGTCGCAACAATACCCGAGACACAAGCTTGAACAGGGGACATAATTTCAATGTTCATATCTACCTACTGGAAGAAACTAGGGATAAGGTTAGCTCACAATACATGTATTGTCATGTTATTGAAATGACCCCAAGACATTTGATGAAGCTATGAAATCTCAAGATGTATCATTTTGGAAAGAGGCCATGAAATATGAAATGGACTCCATAATAGGAAATAATACTTGGATCTTGGTAGATTTACCACCGGGCATAAACCTCTGGGAAATAAGTGGATCTTCCGAAAGAAGATGAAGGTAGATGGTACTATTGATAAATTTAAAGCAAGGTTGGTAATCCAAGGCTTTAGATAGAAATTATCTTTGTAATAAGAATAAAAAGAGTTGAAGGAGGTCTAGCTTTAACACAATCTCATTATATTGAAAAAATGTTAAAGAAGTTCAATTATTTTGATTTCCGTCCGGTAAGTACTCCTTATGAATCTTCTACTCACCTATTTCCTAATATGGGAAAGCCAAAGTCCCAATTTGAGTATTCTAAAGTCATAGATAGTTTGATGTATGCTATGACTTGTACAAGGCCTAATATCGCATTTGCGGTAGGTAAGTTTAGTCGATATACTAGTAACCCTAGTATGCAACTTTGGCAAGCAATTCATAGGGTACTTAGGTATCTTAAGGGGACAATGAATTTTGGTCTTGTTTATTCAGATTTTCCTTCGGTCCTAGAAAGATTTTCGATTGCAAGTTGAATATCAAATGAGGAAGATCACTCTTCCATAAGTGGATGGGTATTTAAACTTGGGGGAGGTGCCATTTCATGGGCATCTAAGAAACAAACTCGCATCACCAGTTTGCGATGGAATCTGAGTTTGTTGCTTTGGCCGCCGCTTCAAAGGAAGCAGAATGGCTAAAGAACATGATATATGAAATTCCATTGTGGGAAAGACCGATATCACTAATATCAATTCATTGTGATAGCGCTGCAACATTGGCTAAAACATATAGCCATGTATACATTGAGAAGTCTAGACACTTAGGTGTTAGACATAGTACAGTAAGAGAGCTCACTACGCACGGGGTGATATCTGTTGATTTTGTTAGGTCACAACAAAATTTAGCCGATCACTTGATAAAGGGATTAGCTAGAGACTTAGTCACTAAGTTGGTAAAGGGGATGAGACTAAAACCCATATAATCATCTAGTCGTGGGACACCTAATTCACATCTAACTAGCATTAGAGCTGAATTCAATGGGGAAAGCCCATTCCTAGAAGATTGATGAACACAAATAAGCATCCCCAAGGTTGAAGAGGGACTCTTCTTAATAGATTCTTTGACAAAGTTTTGATTGTAAGAGCACAATCAGGTGGTGTTATCCTTAAGGAATCTACCTATATGAACGTGAAGTTTATGGTCGCTTCATGTGATTGGGACTCAAGGGCCATTAAGAGTCAAGTTAAACTTCGAGTTTGTGAAGTAACTCATGTGTGTGTTATCTTGAGGTACCCAAATGGACTGATTGGTTCAAACATTACGAGCACCAAGATTTCCGAGTATTTTTAATGTGTAACTACACTAAGCGGAAATTCAATCGTTGCGACATTTCCGTTTATGCGTGTTTTACTTAAAAACAAAGGTATTTGGGAAGACAAAGGAAACCATCAAATGGGGGAGGATTGCTGGTGATTTTAGGGGTTATGGTCCTTTCATCATGTTCCAATATGTTAGGGTAGGATATCCTAATGAAATGAGAGCTTTCGGACATCGATTGAGCAAATTTCGATATCTGGAATAGTGCGGATCGCGCCCATAGTAGACATTAAGTTTTGGCGCGTCCTGTGAAGACATTATGTTAATGTCTTCTCTGGGCGCGGCACGCTAATGTGTAATGTGAGCGCGCGACAGACAGACTCAGGCGCGACTTTCAACTCAGGTCGCATCCGTTCTTCATCATGCTTGATCACTGATGGACCATATTTATATGATTCATCAAGACAGTTAAACCCACCAAATTAGACACTTTGTCTTAACAACTTTTACTTGTTAGTTCCATTTTTGTTCTACAGGGTATTTTGAGGTTTAGAGAAGAAACGAGCTAAAAAGGGGGTTCTTAAGCTAAAAAGGGTTGCCAAACATTTCTGGCCGAGAAATGACGACCATGGCCCGAGGAAATTCACCGGGTCCGAGAAATGCCGGACGCGCCCAGGATCTAGTGCCGAGAAAACCAGGCCCGCGTCCGGGAGTACCGAGGCCCGCGTCCGAGAAACCAGGTCCCCGCCCAGGCATCGCCCAGGCCACGCCCGAGCTGTCTAGCACTGAATTCAAGTTGTCTGGGCAAACGAGCTGCTCTGACGAATCCACCTCGAGCAAAGTGATCAAAATGGAAAATAAGGTGGACAATGTCGGAAAACCAAGGAGAATGCTCCGGCAGATTGGCAGTTGGCCCAGTTCCAAAGCAAATGCCCCGCGCGCATAGGCACCGAAACCAAGTCGCTTGACCAAACCATGGAATCTGGCAAATCTGGCTCGACCAAGTTGTTTGAAATGCCCAACAACACTGACAATCTCACTTCCCAAACAAAACGCCCGAGTGGAACCAGCTCAAGCCCGATCAAGGCCAAACTAAGGCAATTTCAGCCGTTTTGGGATTTTGACCATGCTCCGGGCAGAATCTGGCTTAGTACCCTTCTTGAGATCGTCTTAGAATTACTTTGTCGTTCAAAATCCATAGTCCAAAAGCCAAGGACCGTCGGCCAGATTCTGGCCAAAATTCCGGCGACCTCCGACGAACCTCCGGCCTAGCTCCGACCAGTCACAACCAAGACTCCGGCCAGTCATAAACTCACTCCGGTCAAATTTCGGCAAAGTCCAACCAAATCCATAACCGAACTATTACTATTCCGGTTGGCCACTTCTTTTCCGGTTAACTTTGCTATTCACTCCGGTTGACCTTTGGTTTGCAACCAAGCCACACCAAGTAGTCAAGTGGTTGCCCCTTGGCTCAACCCAAGCCCTAGCCGCCCATGTGCTAGCCATGTGCACCCCTTGGCTCCAACTGAAGAGCAACCGAAGGCCCAACCGGAGTTGAGGGAGAACCGGAGGCGGTGGGAGGAAAATATCCTCCTCCACTCACCTCCTCTCCACCGCCTCCCATGCCTATAAAAAGAGGAGCACCCCTCCTTGAAACATATCCTTGGCTACTTAGATAGAGAATCTCTCTAGAATCCTTTAGGCACAAATCCTTGTAAACACTTGTATTTCAATACTAAAAGCTCCAAGTTTGTTCTTGATCTTGAGTTTGATCTTGTTCTTGTTCTTGTTACTAGTTCAACATCTCTCTACTCTTTCTTGTACTATTTCGAAAACCTTTCTTTTCTTTTCAAGTATTTTCCAAAACCTTTACTTTTCTTGCACTAGCTATGATATCCACTTCCATGGATACTTGTAGCTAACCCCTTCATTCGGTTGAAGGGGTGTACTTGTATCATGAAAACGTTTTAGACCCTTTTATTAGTTCTACTAGTGTATTCAAGCTTGTTCTATGTGCTATACATTTGGGTAGAAATCAAACGGTTGAGTGGATGCTTGAAATGGCAAAGCTCTTCCGTGGGGTTCGTGAACATACACGGTTAAGTAGATGCTTGAAATGGCAAAGCTTTTCCGTGGAGTTCAACCTCTCTTTAAGTCGCTTGGTTTGATCCGAAATGAGAGATCAAGTGACTGCACTTAGGCTAATATACCTTGAAATGGGGTATTAGTCTAGCTAGAACAAGTGCTCTATGTCTTGAAATGGACTAGACGGTGTGGCGAGAGCTTGAAATGGCCTTGTTACACCTTTGAATACTTAGTATGATCATTAGCGGTCAATGATAAACGGAACTATGATACAAGGCCCCTAAACCGAATCCATTCCTTTGATAAAACACCAACTCTTCATTCTACTTTATGTCTTATTTTCAACTGCTTAATTTCAGTACCCTTTACATTCAGTACTTTACATTCCGCAACTAACTTTTACTTTCAGTCACTAACTTTACTTTCAGTACCTAACTTTTACTTTCAGCACATTTACTTTCAGTCTTTACTTTCCACACTTACTTTAAGTACATTTACTTTCCGCATTTACTTTCAGTACATTTACTTTCCGCACTTTACTTTCATTACAGAAGTTTTCAACATCAACCCAACATAATATTTGGCACGTATTGCGCTTGAAATACAGCGTGCGACAAACCAAAAGTATGTTGTATGGTTGATATTGAACTCAACTGTTCCCGCAATTTACTTTTTAGTATTACTTTCAGTACTAAAACCACAACCAACCCCAATCGCACTTAATTTCTGTACAATTTCCTCAAAGAACTACTATCCACTAATTCCCTTGGGTTCGACCCCTACTTACCGCTTTACTACCCAATAGTGAAGTCACAAGTAGTGGACTTATAAATATACTTTTGCATTGCCTCACGACAAGGCTCTGTCAATCACCTATAAATTGGAGGTCGTAGTAGTCGGGAAAGACATTAGAAAAAGTGCTGATACACCCAGAGAATCATTCCATGGATTCTAAACCTCTCCTTGTTTCCAAAACCTCAAACCTGAGTTTTGATTTCTACGTCTTTAGTCGAGAGTAGAAATTATCAATTTGATTATCCCTGTTCGGATTTCGTGCAAACCTTGACTAATCTATAGGGTCAAAATATCGAATTCAGAAAGCGATTACGCGATCAAACTTGATATCTAGAATTCTACCGATTCTTCAAAGAATCACAACATAAGAGGAAGAAAAAAAGAAGTTGTATGTTCTCTGCCTATTTTCATGCACTGTTGCTTGCTGATTGAAGACTACTCCCCAACAAGTTCTAGCGAGTCTTGTCAAGAAGCCTCAGACTAAGCTACACTGTCTTGCACCTTCACCAGAGCTTCCACTGCCCCGAGATCGCTCGCCCGTCCGCCCTTCACTGCCTAGAGAACCTTCACCTCCGTCCCGCCATTCCAACTCTCAGGCTTCACTGCCAAACTACTCAAACTCTCAAGCACGCGCTTCAATTCCTGGGCTATCACCTCAAATGTCCTTGACATACCCTCTGTTCAAATCATTCCAGCCTCGCCATAGTGGATGAAATAACGTCATCCACTCTCGGATTATGACACTTGCTATTGTGTCCCCTCAAGCATCCTATGTTGCTTACAATTGTATATCAGATTGTACTTCTATTTGTTTATGTATTTCCAATATACTATTGCTGATGTAGTTGCTCATTAGATGTTTAATTGTTACATTTTTTCATTGCTTTCATGTTGTCTTGTATTCATTGCTTCCATTTATTCTTTGCTACAATTTGCAGGCAAAGATGAAGCTGAAGTTGGATGACCTGCTGCAAGGGGAAAGTGACCTTTATTCCCTTGTACATCCTTTGCCCGTCGAGGCCTAGATTGAAATCATTGATGACGTGATGGAGCGTCGCAAAGGGAAGCCTAGTGTAGGACCTAAAAAAGTTGAAGCTTATATGGATCTACGTGACAACCTCGAGAGGACCAAAAAGGAAAGGCTGAGACAACAAGAAGAGGCTGCCCAGAAAGAGGCCCAGTCACTATCAATGATGAGAAACTTAGAGGAGAGGATCCGAGCTCGAAGAGAAAACACGTGGCAATGTGGGCACTCCGTCTCATTCTCCCAGCGAGGGAGGTAGTTGCGTCAACCCCAACTTCCTCAATTTAGAATACACTATACTCAGCCGTTGTTTAGGACCTGTCATTTTGGTGCCTGTATCCAAATTTTGAACTTGTTATTTTGATGTTTCGATCCAAACTATGTAGACAATTAGTTTGGTTTTTGATCTGCTTTGGATTGAAACTAAAATCCAAAGAAACAGGGTTTTTTCTGTTGCATAAAATTTTAATATTTGTTGCATATATGTAGGTACTGTTGCATTTGTTGAATTTAAGTCACACATTTTTGGATGTTGCATGTGTCAAAATGGTGTAGTGATAGAATGTGACAAGAGCATCATTGTTTGATTTATAAAGTACATTCATTTGGTTCAATTTGACAAGGTTGAATCGATGACATTGACAAGAACGAAATAAGACCAAACTCCTATCACATATATATCTCCAGAAGGATGCATATCTTCATTATGCAGCTTCTCATAAATTTACTATACATAGTTTGCACACCTGGTGTGTTTAGGCTAGGCAGTCGTGGGAGGTGATGGAATAAGCTTCATCATGAAGGCAAATCGGATATCTGGTGAAGTCCTGGGTGTAGGCCACTTTGCTCCAACAGGAACCTTGATACATTTAAATCCTTGATCTTTATACAGCTTGATAGCCCCAGGGTTGTCTAGGTCACAATGCAGCGCAATGGCGCGGCAGCCCCAACTATCAGCTTGGGCCTCTGCTTTTGTTACTAGCTTTTTAGCTATACCCTTTCGACGGTATTTTTCACGTACAGCAACATTTGATATATATGCAACCCCTGACCTGCAAAATGTTTATAACTCAGCTCTCTGCAAGGATATAGAAGCTTACAGATACTGATACAAAAACTTAAGGGTATCAAATATTAGGTGATTGTAAGGCACTCCAAATTGACATAAACCAAATACATGTTATCTACTATTAAGCCACAGATTACTGATAACAAAGGACTAAAGAAGATATCAGAAAACATGACATTAACCGGGGCCTCATGAGCTAGCTCGTATGTCTCAACTTTCTTAATAAGAGCCATCTGAAATGTTGTAACTTTCAATTACTTTGCACTGTACTGTAAATTGACCATCATCATATATAGTAGAAGCATACATAAAGTTCAGAATAAACCTACGAGGATGTTTTTTTGATTTGTGAATTCACCTCCTCTGCCGTAGTGGCCCTTTCCTCGGTAGAAAGTCTGCAATAGTATCCACAGTCAATATCCCAGCTACATAGCCCTTGTTGATACTGATTTTACCATCTAACCCGCCAATCTTGAAATCATCACTTCCAAATACTAAACCTTCATCATTCGAACAACCACCAATTACAGCAACTAAGCAGGTGCGCTTGCAGCCAGCTGGCACAGAGAAGCCAGACAGCATTGCAACCAACCTATCAAGCCTCAAGACGAAATCCAAAGGAAACGAATAATCAGGAAAGAAAGAGCTGCAGTGAGTCTCAGCCACCTCCCAGCAGTCCTCTATCCTGGCCTCCCTAACAACAATGTCTGGGGCAATAGCTGGAAACAAATCAGCAACCTGACTGGCTTTGCACACTCCTAAAGCAACCAAAAATAGAACCTTAGACTGGTAAATTAGTGTCTGTAACATTGTTATTGTACCCAATTAAACAAAAGCAGCTGTGTTGAAGGAATCGACTTCTTCTCTTGTTAAATAATCAGCACATACATATATGTAGCAATCAAAAGAGGATCGATCAATCTGAAAAAAGCCATAAACTTTGCTCAATCTCAAAAATCAGGTAAATATATGGTTGAGGTAAATTGTTGAAAAAGTAGATACCAGAATTGTAGAAGTAGAGAGGAGGGTGCCTAGACGGGAAACTAGAGTGTCGTGGTTGCTGCGTGTGATTGAAGCTGGAAGTGGCTACTATTATGGTTGGAAGAAGAGAAGGATATACAGGAGATACCGATGAAGATGATGATGAGACGCCGACTAGCACGCTTTGCATTTTTTTCTTTTTTTTTTCTTTTTTTTTATTGTTTTTTTTGTGTGTAGGGAAGAGATCCGGTAGAAGGAGAAGAAAGATTAAAAGAAAAAGAAAAAGAAAAACTGAGATCCAATAAATCCCTCTCCTTCCTCCTCTCCTCCGCGGCCTTCCTGCTTGTGCTTTCAGCTGTTGAAAATCAGATCACACGAGAGAGTTGAACTGAGTGGCAGAAGCTAACGACCATCAGATATGATTTCTTTTTTTATTTACTATTTATTATCATCTCCACTATAAAATGACACTCCCGTCTTCTGAGACATGCTTTCAGGCCCAATCCAGCCCTCATTCTTATTCAGCCTCTCTATCGACACCAAAAAGAAAGTTAAATTTATGGAGTTGAGATCTTGTCAGAAGATAAAATTATATGAGAAATAAAAAATAATCTCAATCTTCTATTCCATTATATCTAGGGCTGAGATTGATCAATATTAATTCAAAATTTGTAATTAATATTAGATTAACAAGTAATTAAGGGCAAATTGGGCATAATATAGATTAAACACAAACCAATCCCGCAAAAGTCTCTGCAGTAGATCCGTTTTCCGATCAGCCGGCCTTCGGACCACCGCATCCAAGATTTTATCCAGAGCAAAGCCTGCTTGCGCCTCGTCTTTCTCACTACCAAAACAGAGCCCTCTCTCGTAACGTATTTGCAAGTCTCCGTATGAGAAGAACAGTATCTGTGTAGAGACGATGATGCCATACCACACTACTACTGCACCGGCTCTGCTCAACTCCATGTTGTCTGTCAACCGGAGCTTGTACGAATGGAATTCTGAAGATTGCATTGATGATGTATAATGATATTGGAAGACTCGGGGCAAAGATAGATCGAGTTTCTGACGTTGTAGTTTCTTTCATGAGTTGAACATCTTCTTGTTCGGAGCTAAGGCTGTGACCACACCATTGCTGAGTCCTTTAGAAGATTACATGTCATTTCCTTAAACCTTTAATTCCCGTTTGTTCATCTCAGATACTATTGAGAATTTAAATAGTATATTCTCTTGCTAAAAAAATATTCGTAGTAATTGATTAAAATGCGTAGCTGTTCAAGAGTTAATCTCAGTCCGCTACGAATTATATGTTAAAACTACGCATTATATGCAATGCATGCTGTAATGAGTCCGCTACGAGTTATATTTTAAAAACTACACATTTTGTCACTATTATGCGTTGCGTAATTCGTAACACGGGGAACAATGTGACATAATTCATAGTTACTAGTTTAAAATTCGTAGCTTTTACTGACCAATATTGGTTCTGAATTCACTATAAAATTCGTAATTAATAAATCAAAATTCGTAGCTTTTGTTGTACAATATTGGCTCTGAAATCATATAAAATTCGTAGTTACTAATATAAAAATTTGTAGCATATTTGTCGCTAATTTTGTTCGTAACTGTTACAAATTTTGGTCATTTTGTTTGTAATTGTTACAAATTTTGGTTGGAAAGCATTTCCCAATCCCCAAAACCCTAAGTCTACGATTTGGAGATTTTGGTAACCAAAAGTGTCGTGGTCCCATTCATAAGAGTTTGATTCTTGTTGAAGTCTCAAACTCGCTAGTATAATACTCCAATTCACAATAGTCTCCACTTGCTTGTCATCCAATCCAATGACTCCCAATCGGCATCCATCTCATTCCAAATCCCCCTTCTCGCAATTTCATCCATTTCACACACCTATCAACTCTAATCCACAGAAAACCCTCTCATGTCCATTCTGATCTCAAATAGCGGCTTCGATTTTGTCAAAGGCATGCTAATCACCAAAGCGATCTCATCCTTAACTCCGATTTGGGGATTGCTCACAAAATACCGATCGAACACGTGCAGGTAAACATGGATATGCAAAATATTTGGTGGGGCAGAATGACAATTGTGCCCTTAGAATCAAATTTCATAATAAAGATATGTACAATATTTTGAGCTTTATGGATCGTTCGATTAAAAATCGAACAACTGATATTATTTCTTATTTCTCATAGAAATAGGTACTTCTCCTATGATCCAAAGTCTTAACTCACATATCAAACATTCAAGTATGAAATAGACGTAATGCTCATGTTCTTCCTCAAAATCGAAATGTTAGCAGTCACATGTCACATATGAATCGTCAAGTGGCCTGAAGCCCACTGAATGTTGTGTTAGATTTAGTGGCATGTGTTTTGACAAAATACTGTGAAGTTGTTCAAGCTGTCAGACAAGGAAGTGTACAAGATCAGAGAGCAAACAAGCTGCGGAGGACCTGGAACAAGACTGGCGCATAGCAAAATTTCCTAATTCAAATTTGAAAGGTCGGTAACGAGTTTGGAGGTAACTGAGAGGTTTTAGGGAAGATATGCGCTTAAAGATAATTTAGAAAGAAGATATTGAAGATATTTATTGGAAGATTAGTGACAGAGCCTTGTCGTGAGGCAATGTGCAAAATAAATTTATAAGTCCACTACTTGTGACTTCACTATTGGGTAGTAAAGCGGTAAGTAGGGGTCGAACCCAAGGGAGTCAGTGTGGAATGGTTGTTCTTTAAAAAGAAAGAAAAAGAAAGTAAATATAGATTGGGTTTTATGGGTTTTTTAGACAGAAAGTAAATTGCGTAAAAGTAAAGGTACTGAAAGTAAAGTGCGAGAAATTAAAGTGCTGAAAGTAAAGACTGAAAGTAAGTGCTGAAAAGTAAATTGCTGGAACAGTCGAGTTCAATATCAACCAAGCAACATACTTTTGGCACTGGCCGCACGCTATATTTCAAGCGCAATGCGTGCCAAAGATATATTGGATTGATGTTGAACAAGTCTGTAGTAAGCGTACGGAAATGTAAAGACTGAAAGTAAATTACTGAAAGTAAAGTGCTGAAAGTAAATGTGCGGAAAGTAAAGTACTGAAAGTAAATACTAAAAATAAAGTGCTGAAAGTAAAGTGCGTAAAGTAAATGTGCTGAAAAGTAAAGTGCGGAAAAGTAAATGTGCTGAAAAGTAAAGTGCGGAAAATAAAGTGCGTAAAATAAAGTGCGTAAAAGTAAAGACAGAAATGTAAAGTGCGTAAAGTAAAGTGCAGAAAAGTAAAGTGCTAAAATGTAAATGACAGAAAAGTAAAGTACTGAAAGTAAATGATAGGTAAGTAAGGACGAAAGATATTCAGTCTAGGGTCTCTACTTGTGAGACAACCATCATGGACGTCAAAGATCTTACTTTGTGTTCATAAGTGTGGAGTTATTCCTTTTCAAGACTTAACCCCTAAAGTAAGGCTTTTTCAAGCGCTTACACCACAATCTACTCCAAAATCAAGACATAGACTTCTAGTTCTAAGTGCAGCCACTTGATCTTCAGTTACGATCAACCAAGCGACTTAAGGAAGAGTAAACTACTTGGCTAAGCTTTGCTCTTTTGAGCATCCACTTAGCCTAGTTGTCTAATCAAGATTGAACTACTCGGCTAAGCTTTGCTCTTTCGAGCATCCACTTAGCCTTGTCGTTCAACCGAATAATGGCACCGAACTAGTTGACACAAAATAGCATTAAGTTCTAGTCTCAAGATGCATACACAAGTATGAACACCCTTTGACCGAATATGCTTTAGCTACTTGTATTCATGGAAAGGAATACAAGCACCATACTTACGAAAGTAAAGAAAATAAGAAAAACAAGTAAAACAAGTGACCGAGAGCAATTTTGTAAAGGGAACCGTGAGCTATTTGTAACCAAAACCGTGAGCTTTTGTAGCAAGAACAATAGCTTTAACTACTTGTATTCATGTCAAGTAATACAAGTAGTTTTGGCTAGAACAAGGAAAGTAAAGAAAACCGACAAGAAATTAAAGAGAACAACAAGGAAAGTAAAGGGAGAGGCGCTCCAAATCAAGACAAGACAAGGGAAAGTAAGTGTGATTGCTGGAACTTAAGGAGCTTAGGAGCTCAAGAACAAGTAAACAAAGCTTGGAAATCAAGAACAAAGTAAGAACAAAGTGTGTTTGCATTGAAAATGAAGAGAAAGAGAGTTAAGCTCTCTTCTCTCTAAAGAACTTGTGGATTTCGAACAAAGGACTAAGGACCCTTATTACATGAGGTAAGACCTATATTTATAAGCTTAGGAAACTTGGAGGCTAAGTTTTGCTTGAAGAAATAATCCAAGTTTGGATAGGAAGAAGAGGAGAGCCAACCACTTGGCATTCATTCAAGCCATTCATTTTGGGCAAGTGTATCTCCTCCAAACACTTGGCCAATTGCACATGGCCTCTCCAAAGCCACCAGCCATAGGTGGCACTCCCCAAAACCGCCTCTAGTTGCTCCTCAAGTCTTCGGTTTTAGCTCGGTTGGAGTTTGGTTTG
Source organism: Rhodiola kirilowii (assembly GCA_033675215.1). NCBI lineage: Eukaryota > Viridiplantae > Streptophyta > Magnoliopsida > Saxifragales > Crassulaceae > Rhodiola > Rhodiola kirilowii. The sequence continues at coordinate 24,299,645 of CM066199.1, forward strand.
AGCCAAAGGGTGCACATGACCTTGCACATGGGTGGCTAAGGCTTTGGTGAGCCAAAGGGCATCCACTTGATCACTTCAACTAGGTTGAACCAAAGGGCAAGTCACTTGGACTTAGTTGAGGCTTGGTTTGTTCCCAATGGTCAACCGAAGTGAATAGTATGGCCAACCGGAGAAGAATTAGTTTGGATTTGGTTGGACTTCACCGGAGTGTGGCCGGAGCAAGAAATGACCGGAGCATGGTGGTGGTTGGAAGAGCTTGATCGGAGCATCACCGGAGGTTCGCCGGAGCATGGCCGGAGTTCGCCGGAATATGGCCGGAATCTGACCGGAGCTTTGGCCAGAGCTTCTTGGATTTTTGAGAGTGTATTCTGAATGAAAAAGTCATTCTAAGATGATCTCAAGAAGGATACTAAGCCAAATTCTGCCCGGAACATGGTCAAAATCCCAAAATGGTCGATATTGCCCTATTTTGGCCTTGATCGAGCTTTAGCTGGTTCCACTCGGGCGTTTTGTTTGGGAAGTGAGATTGTCCAGGTTATTGGGCATTTAAAACACTTTGTTCCAGCCAGATTTGCCAGATTTCATGGTTTGGTCGCGCGACTTGGTTTCGGTGCTTATGCGCGCGGGGCCTTAGCTTTGGAATTGGGCCAACTGCCAATCTGCTCGAGCGTTCTCCTTGGTTTTCCGACATTGTCCACCTTATTTTCCATTTTGATCACTTTGCTCAAGGTGGATTCGTCAGATCAGCTCGTTTGCCCGAGCGACTTGATTTTGGACCTGGGCGGCTCGGCTGGTGCGCGGGGCGTGGACCTGGCTTTTCTCGGACGGGCCCGGGACAGGGATCTGGCATTCTCGGATGGGCCCGGTTACGGCTCTCGGTACCCGGGTGAAGTTTCTCGGTCCCTGGCTGAGGTCCTCGGGCCTTGGCTGGCTTTTTGGCACAATTCTCCCTTTTTAAGCGTGTTTCCTCTTTAGACCCCAAAATAGCATGTATACACAAAATGGTATTAACAAGCACTTGTTCGTATGACCAAATGTCTAATTGGTGGGTTTAGTAGTACTTAATGAATCATATAAATATGCTCCATCAAACACCCCCACACTTAATCTTGTTCGTCCCGAACAAGTGTAGTCAATAAGAGGAACAAAAATACCGCAAGTCCTAGATATGGATGTTAGATGTAAAACTAGACTTCACCTTAGCATGCATAGCTTACTTGTTTCCAAACGAAATCATGCTCACATATGAAAGTAACTAGATACTTGTACCTTTGAGCCGAGATGCAAATCAATTTGGATGATTGGGAGATAGCCACTTTTTAGGCCCTTGAACTGCACTCTCGGATCCGATCTTACTATATGGTTATGTTACTTGCTTCTTCTAGCACGTGATTGATTCGGGCTAATGGGTCGAGCTCTTTTTCTTTGTTTGTGTGGTTGGACAGCTTTTGTAGTGAATTGGCCTTCGACCTTTGATTTGACTCTTTGAGTACTTCACTTTTGCTTCGGTTTTGTTTCACCATATTGGCTGATTTCTTTCTTTCTTTACTTTGAGCTTTGCTCCTTTGATGATTGCTCGTCCATTTCTTCACTTTTGGGAGGTCCAATCATCGCCCGAGAGCATATGGAAATACCTCCCCGCTCTTTCTCATCGTAGTCATTTCGGCGCGGGTCAAGTTGAGGGTCGCTCACCTCTTTTCCCGGCTACTCGGACTAGAGATAGGACGGTTTGATTCCCGTCCCGCCTTTTGCATAGACGCTGCATGGCGGAGTCCACTCTTCACCAAGAAGCCCGAAGTGTAGCCTCCACAATTTTCACATAACCGTATAGTAAGGATCCGGTCCCTTGAGTGCTTGTCAAGCCTCTCTAGGGCATTTCTTTCAACTCCACATCCTACATTTATCTTGGCACACAAGGACAAATAGAAAGTTAAATTCGCATGTTCTTACACAATTTAGATTTCACAAGGAAATGCATGAATCGGGTCTATCTATTTTCACATCATGGAAGTGTATATTCTTAAAACATGCTGTCTACTATGTGCAATTACTACTATGTGCAAATACTACTCAAATACTCCCACACTTTTGAACAAAGCCGTTCCTCACGGAACGACTTAGTTCAAAACACAAAATATAAGTAAAACAAAAGGAGGTGAGTATGAAAAAAACGACATATAAAAATTAAACTGAATATGCCGGGTTACCTCCTGGCAAGTGCCTTTATTTAACGTCATTGGCTCGACGAAACCTTACTCATGGATCATAAGGTGGGATCCCATGGGCATTTGAGGTCAAACTTCTTCTCGGTTGCTCTTTTGCTCCGCCCAAAGAACGCATGGAGTGATGTGTTCGGTTCGATTCTCCATAGGTCTGGCAGGTTTTCTTTTACATGCATCCGAGAAGGTGAGGGCTCCTTGACCATAGCTTCTGGTCCATTGAGCCGTGGTCTCTTGCTTCTCCTTCCGGGTTTCCATTCCTTGAGCCCATGTCTTTACCGCTTCTTCATGTATGAACGGTCGGCACCTTTGCAAGTTTGGAAGTTCGGAATTGTGCCTTCAAACATTGGCGACCACAAGCATGTTCCCATGTGAAGCCTCTTCTTTGTGGCAGAAATGATTGGTCGTCTTGGAACGAGTGAGTTTTCCGGGCTCGTGGTGAGTGAGTGCTCCATCTTCGGCTCTTCTGGCTCATGTTTTGCCTCAAACTCCCCTTGCACCTCATTATCATTAACTACATGATCTTCGGTGGCTATGATCTGCATAAAACATGAAGGGTCAAGTTGGGGCTTCTCGGCCATGAGGTCCGGACCTTTCTCGACCAGCCCGTCCGTGAGGACCGGGGCTGTCTCGGCTAGCTCGCCAATGAGGACCAGGACTTCTGTTGGCTCGGCAGTGAGGACTGTGTTAGACTTGGATGGTTTGGAAATGAAGTCCGCTTTCACCGTTGGTGCCTTGTCTTCAGTTTGGTGCATTGGCCCTCGTTTTGAGCTCTCGGCCAAATCATCAATGAGGTCCCAGACTTGAGACATGGTGAGATTCATCACCGAACCTCCCGCTGCATCATTAAGCATAGACCGCTCAAGTGGCTTCATTCCACGATGAAACCTTTGGAGAAGAACAAAGTTCATGAATCCATGGTGCGGGCAGCTCGAAACAATGATATCGAAGTACGTACAGTACTCGTCCAAAGTTTCATCCCGGGACTGCTGAAGGTTGATAATCTTCTCGTGGGTTTCAAGTCGGAGAGATAGCGGGGAGAACTCTTCTAGAAATTTGGCTCGTAGATCCCCATATTCGCCTTTATAAGCTACACATGAGTAATACCATTCTATTGCCGAGTCAGTTAAAGAAAATTTAAAGAATTTCAGTTTAAACCCCTCTAGCGATTCATCTTTAGGCCTCATGTGGCTGCATATGGAGTGGAACGTTTGTGTATGCCTCACGAGGTCTTCTTCAATGGTACCTCCGAATTTGGGGAGACGGCTAAGCATTTCAAACATAAGGTTGCTGCCCCCAACTTTCCAAGGTTCTATGTCGTAGTATGAAGACATGGTGAACTGAAAAACAAAAGAAAAACAAATAGAACAACTAGTCCGATTTCACAACTCCCCGGCAACGGCGCCAATTTGACAGAGCCTTGTCGTGAGGCAATGTGCAAAATAAATTTATAAGTCCACTACTTGTGACTTCACTATTGGGTAGTAAAGCGGTAAGTAGGGGTCGAACCCAAGGGAGTCTGTGTGGAATGGTTGTTCTTTAAAAAGAAAGAAAAAGAAAGTAAATACAGATTGGGTTTTATGGGGTTTTTAGACAGAAAGTATATTGCGTAAAAGTAAAGGTACTGAAAGTAAAGTGCGAGAAATTAAAGTGCTGAAAGTAAAGACTGAAAGTAAGTGCTGAAAAGTAAATTGCTGGAACAGTCGAGTTCAATATCAACCAAGCAACATACTTTTGGCACTGGCCGCACGCTATATTTCAAGCGCAATGCGTGCCAAAGATATGTTGGATTGATGTTGAACAAGTCTGTAGTAAGCGTACGGAAATGTAAAGACTGAAAGTAAATTACTGAAAGTAAAGTGCTGAAAGTAAATGTGCGGAAAGTAAAGTACTGAAAGTAAATACTGAAAATAAAGTGCTGAAAGTAAAGTGCGTAAAGTAAATGTGCTGAAAAGTAAAGTGCGGAAAAGTAAATGTGCTGAAAAGTAAAGTGCGGAAAATAAAGTGCGTAAAGTAAAGTGCGTAAAAGTAAAGACAGAAATGTAAAGTGCGTAAAGTAAAGTGCAGAAAAGTAAAGTGCTGAAATGTAAATGACAGAAAAGTAAAGTACTGAAAGTAAATGATAGGTAAGTAAGGATGAAAGATATTCAGTCTAGGGTCTCTACTTGTGAGACAACTATCATGGACGTCAAAGATCTTACTTTGTGTTCATAAGTGTGGAGTTATTCCTTTTCAAGACTTAACCCCTAAAGTATGGCTTTTTCAAGCGCTTACACCACAATCTACTCCAAAATCAAGACATAGACTTCTAGTTCTAAGTGCAGCCACTTGATCTTAAGTTACGATCAACCAAGCGACTTAAGGAAGAGTAAACTACTCGGCTAAGCTTTGCTCTTTGACAGAACCGCTCGTCGTCAAAGCGATTGTGCAAATAAATTTATAATAGTCCGCTACTCGCAACTATACTACTGGGTAGTACTTGGTAAGTAGGGGTCGAACCCTAGGGAACTAGGGGAATAATTGTTCTTCGGGGGGAATTACGCAGCGTGGGAGCGTGTTTAAGGTCGGTTGGTTGGTTTTAAAGCTACCAGCTATTTTGATTGATTGATTGGTTGGTTGGTTGATTTTAATACTGGAAAGTAAATTACAGTTTATAATTAAAGAGAAATGTTCGGTTTCAGGGGACTTGTATTATATCCTGTTTATCATTGACCATTAGTGAATCATCTAAGTATTCAAACGGTGAATCGAGGCTAGTTACAGCTCAAGACTTGCAACACCGGTTTAAAGCAACTCCTGTTCTATTTCAGTCTAGCGCCAATACCCTAAGGTATGCTAGCCTGGGTGCATCCACCTGATCTCACAGTTACGCTCGACCAGATGGGATTTAGGATGAGTCGAACTCCTCAGATAGCTTTGCTTGTTACAGCTTCCACTACCTGAGTATGATCACGAATTCCCACAGAAGAGCTTTGCTTGTTACAGCATCCACTCAACCTTGGAAACTCTGACTATATATGGCACATAGAACAAGTTTTGAATACGAAGACTAAACACTAAGTTAATACTCTTAAAACATTTTATAATACAAGTGCGCCCCTTCTACCGAACTACTAATTTAGCTACTATTCATCGCGCTAAACATTATACTAAGGAATTAAAGACAACAGTTAAATAAATATTAAAAATAATACTTACAACCGTTGAAGCGCCAAGGGAGCTATCCTTTATTTCCAAAGCCAAGATTACAACATTACAAATGTTACAACTTCTAGAGAGAAGTGAAATGAGATTGAGGTGTGTGAAATGAGGAGGAGGAGCTCCTCCTTTTATAGCCCAAAGGGGAGGAGATGGGTGGTGGAGATGGGTGGTGGAGATGGGTGGTAAGTGTTGCATTTTGATTGGAGGAGAAAATGGATGGAGGAGATGGCCACACATGGAGGAAGAGGAGTGGTGGAGGAGGAGGAAGGTGGTGGTGACATGTAGAGGAGGGGCAAAAGCCGCCGGTCACCACCACCCCAAGCCGCCGGTAGGCGGTGGCCAAGGAGGAGGAGCTCCTCCCTTGGCCACCACTTCTTCAAGTGGCCGGTCATCCTTGTCCAATGTGAGATTTGTACAGTTTTGTGCAGTCTTTTCACAAAACTGTCAATGTGTTTCTTCTCCGGGCTGTCTTGACTCCACTCCTGATTCTTCTAATTAATTTGTTATGGTCAATTCAACGTCAGGATCCTTGATATTTCTTCAGTCGGCATATGATCTTGACCTTGGATTGACTCTTGTTATCTTTTCAGCATAAAATCCTCTCCTTAGCGTGTTTTCACTTCAGTCTCTAAAATGCCCTGTGGAAATATATCGGGACTAACACACAGAAGTTAGATAGACAAACAGTCTAATTAAGGAGGTTTTACTGTGTTTCTGACTCGTATAACTTTGGTCCATCACTCTTTCGAGCATCCACTTAGCCTATTTGTCTAATCAAGATTGAACTACTCGGCTAAGCTTTGCTCTTTCGAGCATCCACTTAGCCTTGTCATTCAACCGAATAATGGCACCGAACTAGTTGACACAAAATAGCATTAAGTTCTAGTCTCAAGATGCATACACAAGTATGAACACCCTTTGACCGAATATGCTTTAGCTACTTGTATTCATGGAAAGGAATACAAGCACCATACTTACGAAAGTAAAGAAAACAAGAAAAAAAAGTAAAACAAGTGACCGAGAGCAATTTTGTAAAGGGAACCGTGAGCTATTTGTAACCAAAACCGTGAGCTTTTGTAGCAAGAACAATAGCTTTAACTACTTGTATTCATGTCAAGGAATACAAGTAGTTTTGGTTAGAACAAGGAAAGTAAAGAAAACCGGCAAGAAATTAAAGAGAACAACAAGGAAAGTAAAGGGAGAGGAGCTCCAAATCAAGACAAGACAAGGGAAAGTAAGTGTGCTTGCTGGAAATTAAGGAGCTTAGGAGCTCAAGAACAAGTAAACAAAGCTTGGAAATCAAGAACAAAGTAATAACAAAGTGTGTTTGCATTGAAAATGAAGAGAAATAGAGTTAAGCTCTCTTCTCTCTAAAGAACTTATGGATTTCGAACAAAGGACTAAGGACCCTTATTACATGAGGTAAGTGAAAGGCTGTCGTCGTGACCTGCAAATTTATATTTATAAGTCCACTACTTTAGTGGCTCACTAATGATAGCAAACGGTAAGTAGGGGTCGAACCCAAGAGAAGTTGGTTGGAAACAATTGTTCTTTTGAAAGCAATAAATAAAGTAAAGACAATTGGGGTTTTTTGGTTGAGGTTTTAGTGCTGAAAATAAAAATCTTGAAAGGTAAAGGACTGAAAATAAATGTGCAAGAAATGTAAAGTGCGTGAAAATAAGTTGCTTGAAGGTCCAAGTCTTGCAATGCTTGAAGGACCAAGTCTTGGGAATTTAAAGACAAGAAGTAAATGTGCGAGAAAGTAAAGTGCAAGTAATTAAAAGGTGATTCTTTTTAAGAGAAGGAATCCGGTCTTAGGAGTCTTGTATCAGGTCCCCGTTCATCATCGACCTCCAATGAATTAACCAAATGTTCTAGTGAGTGAATTATTCCATTTCAGGACATAACTCCAAACAAAGCCATTTCAAGCATTTGTTCCTCCGGCTTTTCCATTTCAAGACAAAGCTTACTAGTTCTAGCTAGGCTAATACCCCATTTCAAGGTATACTAACCTAAGTGCAGTCGCTTGATCCCTCATTTCCGAACAAACCGAGCGACTATATGGGAATGAACTACTGATGGACCATAATTATACGAATCAAAAACACAGTAAAACCCACCAAATTAGACTGTTGGTCTATTTACCTTCTGCTTGTTAGTCCCGATATATTTCTACAGGGTATTTTTGCACTTAGAGAGAAAACACGCTAAGGAGGAGTTTTTAAGCGGAAAATGAAGAACGAGTCATTCCAGGTCACGACCATGCTACACTCAAAATCAGCCTTAACATCCTTCATGGAACCGACTTGGAATCACTCAAATATTCTAGAACCGTTGGCAAATGGACAAGAACGCAAGGCAAAAGCACCGAGCCCGGTAAAGGCCAAACAAGGGCAATTTCATCGGATTTGAGATTTCGACCATGTTCCAAGCGGAATTTGGCTTAGGTTCCTTCTTGAGATCATCTTAGAATGAAATTTTCATTCAAAATACATTCTCCAAAATCCAAGAAGCTCCGGCCAAAGCTCCGGTCAGATCCGGTCAAACCGATGACTTTTGTGAAGAGGTTACAAGCTTCTAGAAGGGATGCTCCTCCTCACAAGGAGGGACACATGGCGGCTCCTCCTCCCCTCCTACCAAAGCCGCCGGCGGCTCACTATTCCTCCTCCATGTGGAGGCTCCTCCACCACATCTTCATCCCCTCCTCCTCCACCCTTGGATGCTCCTCCACATGCCACCATCTCCACCACCCATCCTCCTCCTCCATGGCTATAAAAAGAGGCCTCCTCCTCGTCATTTCAACACACCCCAAAATGTGGAGAGCTTCTCTCTCTACAAAATCTCTCTAAATCTCTCTAGCTTTTGTGGGCACAATTATGTAATATTACTTTGGAATAAAGAATCCCTTGGCGCTTCAACGGTTGTAAGTATCTCTTAGTATTTATTTATTTAACTGTTGTCTTTAATTCCTTAGTTATAATGTTTAGCGCGATGAATAGTAGCTAAACTAGTAGTTCGGTAGAAGGGGCGTACTTGTATTATAAATGTTTTAGACTTTACTCTTAGTATACCTTTGTATTCGATACTTGTTCTATGTGCCATATATTAAGTCAGAACGTCCATGGTTGAGGGGACGCTTGGAATGGCAAAGCTCACCATGGGGGTTCGTAAACTTGTACTGATAAGTGGATGCTTGGAATGGCTAAGCTTATTTGAGAAGTTTGACTCATCTTAAACACCATCTGGTTTGATCGGAAATGACGGACCAGATGGATGCACTTACGACTAAGATACTTCGAAAGGAGGAATTAGTTTTGCTTAGAACAAGTGTTTTAAATGGTGTTGCAAGTCTTGCGCTAGAAATAGCCTCGATTCATCTTTGAATACTTAGCATGATCATGTCTTGCGCTAGAAATACTTTCAATTCATCTTTGACCACTTGGTATGATCATTAGCGGTCGATGATAAACAATTATAATACAAGGCCCCTAAAACCGAATACTTTCCTCACAGTCCATTATCAATTATTGTAATTTACTTTCAGTTCCCAAAACACTCAAACCCAACCCCCAACTGTATTTACTTTCGTGACAATCCCGTAAAAACAACTAATCCACACTGACTCCTTTGGGTTCGACCCCTACTTACCACTTGCTACCCAGTAGTCTAGTCGCGAGTAGCGGACTTATAAATTTATTTGCACATTTGCTGTGACGACAAGCATCTGTCAAATTGGCGCCGTTGCCGGGGAGTTGTGCATCGGAATAGTTGTTCTGTTTTCTTTTTTCTTTTTTCTTGTTTTATCATGCAATTCACCAAGTCATACTACTACGGAATGGAACCTTGGAACAATACGGAGTTTTCCCCACCACCCTTCGAACTTGAAATCCGCGAGAAGATCAACAAAATAACGCAATCCCGGGACGAAACATTGGATGAGTACTTATGGTACTTCGATTCCATTGTGACGAGCTGCCCGCACCATGGATTCACCAATTTCGATCTTCAAACAAAGTTTCTCTGTGGAATGTTGCCACATGAGTGGGACCAGCTAAATAATGCAGCAGGAGGATCAATGTGGGACTTAACCGAGGATGATCTTTGGAAATTAATAAACGATTTGGCCGCGAGGTCAAGACCAAGCCAAGATCAGGCCGAGCCAATCGAGGATGGTATAATGGAGCTGGCATCTAGCATCCAGCAGTTGGACAACACGATGCAACAAATCAGGGCCAAAACTGAATTATGGGCGGCAGAAAAGGAGCTGGCAGCTAGCACCCAGCAATTGGCCACAGACATGCAGCAATTGAGTGCATTGATGCACCAATTCACGGCTGAACCCAAGGAGCCGACTGAGGATGAGGACCCGCAAATGACCGAAGAAGAACTGCCCCAATCAGACCCGGTCCTTATCACCAATCCATCCGAGGAAATCACTGTCCTAACTGCCGAGCCTACAGAAGTCCCGAACCTCACTGCTGAAGCAGCCGAAGAAATCAAGCCAGGCCCGGTCCTTGCGCTCGGAGCACCCGAGGAAGTCCCGGACCTCATTGGCGAACTGTCCGAGAAAGACCTAATCCTCACTGTCGGAGCACCTGAAACAGACCTAGTCCTCATGGTCGAAGTGCCTCAACTTAACCCTTCGCGTTTCATGCCGATCATAACCACCGAAGATCATATAATCAATGATGATGCGGTACAAGGGGAGTTGGAGGCAGAGCATGAGCCAAAAAAGCCGACAAAGGAAATCTCTCTCGTCACAAGCCAAGAAAAACCACCCGGGAACTCAATCATTCCAAGACAACCATTCGTAGCTACCACCAAGAAAAGGCCTCACATGGGAACATGCCTGTGGTCGCCGATGTTTGAAGGCACAAAACCTAACTTCCAAACTCGCGAAAGTGCCAACTATTCAAACATGAAGAAGCGGCAAAGACATGGGCCGAAAGAATGGAAACCCGGAAGGAGTAACAAGCAAGCACGACGCATTGGACTAGCAGCTATGGTCAAGGAAACCTCACCCTCTCGGAGCAAAAGGGCTGCCGAGAAAAAGTTTGACCTCACTCACCCTTGGGATCCGACCTTATGATCCATGATTGAGGTACTGTCGAGCCAACGACGTTAAACAAGTGCACTGGTCGGGAGGTAACCCGACACTATCTTACTTTCTGCACTTTATTTTCTTTCATTTTATTTTCTGTCTTTTAGTTTTTATCAATAAGTCGCTCTCACCCACTTAGTGCACAGAAGATTTGACTATTCAGGAATCGGACTTAGGTGCAACATTAAGCCAGTCAGGGCTACGCTAAGAGTTCAAGGCCCCAGCCGAACTCCCTCGATTATCCAGCCTCGTGCCATGTCGTTCACTCGACACCTTAAAGGGAGTTCTGTCTTTCCTTTTCCTTAATATCATTTCCTTCTCGTATAACAACTGCTTGCATGGCTTTCGAACTAAGTAGTGCTGAAAGGCATGACTTCGTTCGAAAGTGTGGGGTGAGAACCGCATGTGTACATAAATAAACAACATGTTTTTTCCTTTTTAGTGTATCTTTTTGAAAGTATGAACTTACGACTGTGAAAAAGATAGACCGAAATTCATGCATTAACCTTGTGAAAATTCAACTATTTAAAAACTTAGAATGTAACTTTCCATTTGTCCTTTGTGCTGAGATAACTAGGGATGTGGAGTTGACATAAACTGCCCTAGAGAGGCTTGGCAAGCAATCAAAGGATCAGATCAAACTATATGGTTTTTGAAGTCAGTGGAGGCTGCACTTCGGGTTTCAGTGAAAATTGAAGTCATCTCCGCCATGCAATGCAAAAGGCGAGGACGGGAATCAGACCGTCCTATCTCCGGTCAAAGTAGCCGAGAAAATAGATGAGCGACCCTCACTTTGACCCGCGCGAAAACGACAGTCAAAGTAGCCGAGAAAATAGATGAGCGACCCTCACCTTGACCCGCGCGAAAACGGCAAAAACGAGAGGAGCGGGGAGGTATATCCATAGGCTTGTGGGCGATGATTGGACCTCCCAAAAAGGCTTGAGAAAATGGACTAGCAGTCACAAAAAGGCGAAAAGCTCAATGAAGCAAATCAAGAGGCCAAAGGCCCAAAAATTGTGAAGGTTTTAACCGAACAAAAGTGAAGTACTCAAAGCATCAAATCAAAGGCCAAAAGCCGATTCACTACAAAAAGCAGTCCCTCGCCAAAAGAAAATCAAAGTACTCAAACCAGTGAAACTCGAACCGAATCACGTGCTAGAGAAAGCTACAAGAAAACCATATAGTAAGAGACGATCCCGAGGTTGCAGTCCAGGAGCCTAAAAAGGGCTATCTCCCGAAACATCCAATATAATTTGCATCTCGGCACGAAGGTACACGTATCAAGTTACTTCTATTTATTTACGCAGTTTAATTTAGTAATAAGTAGTAATGCATGAATTAGGAAAAATCGAGTCCCACAGTCTTACTTTCATATTTTACAAAGTTTTTACTTGATTGTGTGCCGCCCTTTAATAGCATTGTTCGGGACGAACAACTAAAAGTGTGGGGGTAATCTGATGGACCATAATTATACGAATCAAAAACACAGTAAAACCCACCAAATTAGACTGTTGGTCTATTTAACTTCTGCTTGTTAGTCCCGATATATTTCTACAGGGTATTTTTGCACTTAGAGAGAAAACACGCTAAGGAGGAGTTTTTAAGCTGAAAATGAAGAACGAGTCATTCAGGGTCACGACCATGCTACACTCAAAATCAGCCTTAACATCCTTCATGGAACCGACTTGGAATCACTCAAATATTCTAGAACCGTCGGCAAATGGACAAGAACGCAAGGCAAAGGCACCGAGCCCGGTAAAGGCCAAACAAGGGCAATTTCATCGGATTTGAGATTTCGACCATGTTCCAAGTGGAATTTGGCTTAGGTTCCTTCTTGAGATCATCTTAGAATGACATTTTCATTTAAAATACACTCTCCTAAATCCAAGAAGCTCCGGCAAAAGCTCCGGTCAGATCCGGTCAAACCGATGACTTTTGTGAAGAGGTTACAAGCTTCTAGAAGGGATGCTCCTCCTCACATGGAGGGACACATGGCGGCTCCTCCTCCCCTCCTCCCAAAGCCGCCGGCGGCTCACTATTCCACCTCCATGTGGAGGCTCCTCCACCACATCTTCATCCCCTCCTCCTCCACCCTTGGATGCTCCTCCACATGCCACCATCTCCACCACCCATCCTCCTCCTCCATGGCTATAAAAGGAGGCCTCCTCCTCCTCATTTCAACACACCCCAAAATGTGGAGAGCTTCTCTCTCTACAAAATCTCTCTAAGTCTCTCTAGCTTTTGTGGGCACAATTATGTAATATTACTTTGGAATAAAGAATCCCTTGGCGCTTCAACGGCTGTAAGTATCTCTTAGTATTTATTTATTTAACTGTTGTCTTTAATTCCTTAGTTATAATGTTTAGCGCGATGAATAGTAGCTAAACTAGTAGTTCGGTAGAAGGGGCGTACTTGTATTATAAATGTTTTAGACTTTACTCTTAGTATACCTTTGTATTCGATACTTGTTCTATGTGCCATATATTAAGTCAGAACGTCCATGGTTGAGGGGACGCTTGGAATGGCAAAGCTCACCATGGGGGTTCGTAAACTTGTACTGATAAGTGGATGCTTGGAATGGCTAAGCTTATTTGAGAAGTTTGACTCATCTTAAACACCATCTGGTTTGATCGGAAATGACGGTTCAGATGGATGCACTTACGACTAAGATACTTCGAAAGGAGGAATTAGTTTTGCTTAGAACAAGTGTTTTAAATGGTGTTGCAAGTCTTGCGCTAGAAATAGCCTCGATTCATCTTTGAATACTTAGCATGATCATGTCTTGCGCTAGAAATAGTTTCAATTCATCTTTGACCACTTGGTATGATCATTAGCGGTCGATGATAAACAATTATAATACAAGGCCCCTAAAACCGAATACTTTCCTCACAGTCCATTATCAATTATTGTAATTTACTTTCAGTTCCCAAAACACTCAAACCCAACCCCCAACTGTATTTACTTTCGTGACAATCCCGTAAAAACCACTAATCCACACTGACTCCTTTGGGTTCGACCCCTACTTACCACTTGCTACCCAGTAGTCTATTCGCGAGTAGCGGACTTATAAATTTATTTGCACATTTGATGTGACGACAAGCATCTGTCAAATTGGCGCCGTTGCCGGGGAGTTGTGCATCGGAATAGTTGTTCTGTTTTCTTTTTTCTTTTTTCTTGTTTTATCATGCAATTCACCAAGTCATACTACTACGGAATGGAACCTTGGAACAATACGGAGTTTTCCCCACCACCCTTCGAACTTGAAATCCGCGAGAAGATCAACAAAATAACGCAATCCCGGGACGAAACATTGGATGAGTACTTATGGTACTTCGATTCCATTGTGACGAGCTGCCCGCACCATGGATTCACCAATTTCGATCTTCAAACAAAGTTTCTCTGTGGAATGTTGCCACATGAGTGGGACCAGCTAAATAATGCAGCAGGAGGATCAATGTGGGACTTAACCGAGGATGATCTTTGGAAATTAATAAACGATTTGGCCGCGAGGTCAAGACCAAGCCAAGATCAGGCCGAGCCAATCGAGGATGGTATAATGGAGCTGGCATCTAGCATCCAGCAGTTGGACAACACGATGCAACAAATCAGGGCCAAAACTGAATTATGGGCGGTAGAAAAGGAGCTGGCAGCTAGCACCTAGCAATTGGCCACAGACATGCAGCAATTGAGTGCATTGATGCACCAATTCACGGCTGAACCCAAGGAGCCGACTGAGGATGAGGACCCGCAAATGACCGAAGAAGAACTGCCCCAATCAGACCCGGTCCTTATCACCAATCCATCCGAGGAAATCACTGTCCTAACTGCCGAGCCTAAAGAAGTCCCGAACCTCACTGCTGAAGCGGCCGAAGAAATCAAGCCAGGCCCGGTCCTTGCGCTCGGAGCACCCGAGGAAGTCCCGGACCTCATTGGCGAACTGCCCGAGAAAGACCTAATCCTCACTGTCGGAGCACCTGAAACAGACCTAGTCCTCATGGTCGAAGTGCCTCAACTTAACCCTTCGCGTTTCATGCCGATCATAACCACCGAAGATCATATAATCAATGATGATGCGGTACAAGGGGAGTTGGAGGCAGAGCATGAGCCAAAAAAGCCGACAAAGGAAATCTCTCTCGTCACAAGCCAAGAAAAACCACCCGGGAACTCAATCATTCCAAGACAACCATTCGTAGCTACCACCAAGAAAAGGCCTCACATGGGAACATGCATGTGGTCGCCGATGTTTGAAGGCACAAAACCTAACTTCCAAACTCGCGAAAGTGCCAACTATTCAAACATGAAGAAGCGGCAAAGACATGGGCCGAAAGAATGGAAACCCGGAAGGAGTAACAAGCAAGCACGACGCATTGGACTAGCAGCTATGGTCAAGGAAACCTCACCCTCTCGGAGCAAAAGGGATGCCGAGAAAAAGTTTGACCTCACTCACCCTTGGGATCCGACCTTATGATCCATGATTGAGGTACTGTCGAACCAACGACGTTAAACAAGTGCACTGGTCGGGAGGTAACCCGACACTATCTTACTTTCTGCGCTTTATTTTCTGTCTTTTTATTTTCTGTCTTTTAGTTTTTATCAATAAGTCGCTCTCACCCACTTGGTGCATAGAAGATTTGACTATTCAGGAATCGGACTTGGGTGCAACATTAAGCCAGTCAGGGCTACGCTAAGAGTTCAAGGCCCCAGCCGAACTACCTCGATTATCCAGCCTCGTGCCATGTCGTTCACTCGACACCTTAAAGGGAGTTCTGTCTTTCCTTTTCCTTAATATCATTTCCTTCTCGTATAACAACTGCTTGCATGGCTTTCGAACTAAGTAGTGCTGAAAGGCATGACTTCGTTCGAAAGTGTGGGCTGAGAACCGCATGTGTACATAAATAAACAACATGTTTTTTCTTTTTTAGTGTATCTTTTTGAAAGTATGAACTTACAAATGTGAAAAAGATAGACCGAAATTCATGCATTAACCTTGTGAAAATTCAACTGTTTAAAAACTTAGAATGTAACTTTCCATTTGTCCTTTGTGCTGAGATAACTAGGGATGTGGAGTTGACATAAACTGCCCTAGAGAGGCTTGGCAAGCAATCAAAGGATCAGATCAAACTATATGGTTTTCGAAGTCAGTGGAGGCTGCACTTCGGGTTTCAGTGAAAATTGAAGTCATCTCCGCCATGCAATGCAAAAGGCAAGGACGGGAATCAGACCGTCCTATCTCCGGTCAAAGTAGCCAAGAAAATAGATGAGCGACCCTCATCTTGACCCGCGCGAAAACGACAGTCAAAGTAGCCGAGAAAATAGATGAGCGACCCTCACCTTGACCCGCGCAAAAACGGCAAAATCGAGAGGAGAGGGGAGGTATTTCCATAGGCTTGTGGGCGATGATTGGACCTCCCAAAAAGGCTTGAGAAAATGGACTAGCAGTCACAAAAAGGCGAAAAGCTCAATGAAGCAAATCAAGAGGCCAAAGGCCCAAAAATTGTGAAGGTTTTAACCGAACAAAAGTGAAGTACTCAAAGCATCAAATCAAAGGCCAAAAGCCGATTCACTACAAAAAGCAGTCCCTCGCCAAAAGAAAATCAAAGTACTCAAACCAGTGAAACCCGAACCGAATCACGTGCTAGAGAAAGCTACAAGAAAACCATATAGTAAGAGACGATCCAGAGGTTGCAGTCCAGGAGCCTAAAAAGGGCTATCTCCCGAAACATCCAATATAATTTGCATCTCGGCACGAAGGTACACGTATCAAGTTACTTCTATTTATTTACGCAGTTTAATTTAGTAATAAGTAGTAATGCATGAATTAGGAAAAATCGAGTCCCACAGTCTTACTTTCATATTTTACAAAGTTTTTACTTGATTGGGCGGCCTTTAATAGCATTGTTCGGGACGAACAACTAAAAGTGTGGGGTAATCTGATGGACCATAATTATACGAATCAAAAACACAGTAAAACCCACCAAATTAGACTGTTGGTCTATTTAACTTCTGCTTGTTAGTCCCGATATATTTCTACAGGGTATTTTTGCACTTAGAGAGAAAACACGCTAAGGAGGAGTTTTTAAGCGGAAAATGAAGAACGAGTCATTCCAGGTCACGACCATGCTACACTCAAAATCAGCCTTAACATCCTTCATGGAACCGACTTGGAATC
This sequence comes from Rhodiola kirilowii, assembly GCA_033675215.1. Taxonomy (NCBI): domain Eukaryota; kingdom Viridiplantae; phylum Streptophyta; class Magnoliopsida; order Saxifragales; family Crassulaceae; genus Rhodiola; species Rhodiola kirilowii. The sequence continues at coordinate 24,316,335 of CM066199.1, forward strand.
ACTCAAATATTCTAGAACCGTCGGCAAATGGACAAGAACGCAAGGCAAAAGCACCGAGCCCGGTAAAGGCCAAACAAGGGCAATTTCATCGGATTTGAGATTTCGACCATGTTCCAAGTGGAATTTGGCTTAGGTTCCTTCTTGAGATCATCTTAGAATGACATTTTCATTTAAAATACACTCTCCAAAATCAAAGAAGCTCCGGCCAAAGCTCCGGTCAGATCCGGTCAAACCGATGACTTTTGTGAAGAGGTTACAAGCTTCTAGAAGGGATGCTCCTCCTCACATGGAGGGACACATGGCGGCTCCTCCTCCCCTCCTCCCAAAGCTGCCGGCGGCTCACTATTCCTCCTCCATGTGGAGGCTCCTCCACCACATCTTCATCCCCTCCTCCTCCACCCTTGGATGCTCCTCCACATGCCACCATCTCCACCACCCATCCTCCTCCTCCATGGCTATAAAAGGAGGCCTCCTCCTCCTCATTTCAACACACCCCAAAATGTGGAGAGCTTCTCTCTCTACAAAATCTCTCTAAATCTTTCTAGCTTTTGTGGGCACAATTATGTAATATTACTTTGGAATAAAGAATCCCTTGGCGCTTCAACGGTTGTAAGTATCTCTTAGTATTTATTTATTTAACTGTTGTCTTTAATTCCTTAGTTATAATGTTTAGCGCGATGAATAGTATCTAAACTAGTAGTTCGGTAGAAGGGGCGTACTTGTATTATAAATGTTTTAGACTTTACTCTTAGTATACCTTTGTATTCGATACTTGTTCTATGTGCCATATATTAAGTCAGAACGTCCATGGTTGAGGGGACGCTTGGAATGGCAAAGCTCACCATGGGGGTTCGTAAACTTGTACTGATAAGTGGATGCTTGGAATGGCTAAGCTTATTTGAGAAGTTTGACTCATCTTAAACACCATCTGGTTTGATCGGAAATGACGGACCAGATGGATGCACTTACGACTAAGATACTTCGAAAGGAGGAATTAGTTTTGCTTAGAACAAGTGTTTTAAATGGTGTTGGAAGTCTTGCGCTAGAAATAGCCTCGATTCATCTTTGAATACTTAGCATGATCACGTCTTGCGCTAGAAATAGTTTCAATTCATCTTTGACCACTTGGTATGATCATTAGCGGTCGATGATAAACAATTATAATACAAGGCCCCTAAAACCGAATACTTTCCTCACAGTCCATTATCAATTATTGTAATTTACTTTCAGTTCCCAAAACACTCAAACCCAACCCCCAACTGTATTTACTTTCGTGACAATCCCGTAAAAACAACTAATCCACACTGACTCCTTTGGGTTCGACCCCTACTTACCACTTGCTACCCAGTAGTCTAGTCGCGAGTAGCGAACTTATAAATTTATTTGCACATTTGTTGTGACGACAAGCATCTGTCAACTACTCGGAAGAGCTTTGCCATGTCAAGCATCCACTCTTCCTTGTTATGTTCACCCCGAAGGCACAAGAACTAGCTAAAACATATAAAGTAACATGAAAGCAAGGGTCTAGAACGGTTTCATAGTACAAGCGCTCCTTCGACCAAATGGAAATTTAGCTACGAATACTCATGGGAGTGAATATCATAACCATTGAAACCAAAAGTAAACAAGAGTGAGTAGAGGGGAATTAAGCTTTTGATTGCTAGTGCGAAGTTTTACAAGTATTGTCAACCCACAATCGCTCGAAGACACACCTAAGGACCACTACTTTCGGACATTTAAGAAGGGGGTGGAGCTCTTCTATTTATAGGCATGGATGGGCGGTTGCTTCATGGAGAAGGAATGCTTCTTATTGGCTAGCCGACTTTAAGCTAGCTGGTGCGTGTGGTCTTCTAATGAGCTTCCTTCATCCTTAAGATAGCCGCAATTAAGCTAGTTAGTGCCAAGTGTGGTCTTCTTATGAGCTTCCTTTATCCTTAAGATAGCCGCAATTAAGCTAGTTGGTGCCAAGTGTGGCATCCCTTGAGCAAGGTGCTTCATCAGGCAGGCTGCTCTTAGAGCAAGGTGCTTCCAATGGACATCGGACCAAGCAAGTAGCTGGAACTTCACCGGAGTTTTTGGTCGGAAGAAGTTTGACTCGGGCGCTTGGCCGGGTCCTTGTCTCGGATGCGCTCGGGCGTTTGTCTCGGATGCGCTCGAGCATTTGTCTCGGATGCGCTCGACGTTTGTCTCGGATGCGCTCGGCGTTTGTCTCGGTCATGAACCTCAGCGCTCGGGCGATCATACAGCAGCGATACCCGGCGCTGTCCGGAGGCGCACCCTTATTTCTTCGGTATTGATTTTCGGGCCTCAGCCGAGATCGCTCGGATATCGACCTGGGGCGCGACCCGGTATTTCTCGGTCGCGGCCCGGTACTGAAGCTCGGTCACGCCTGGGGCTTTCTCGGGCGCTGACTGGGTTCCTCGGTCATCTACGGACCCGATAAACTTGTGATTTATTTCTGGCATAAAACTCCTCTTTTAAGCTGGTTTCTTCCCTAAACCTCAACATAGCCTGTAGAGCAAAATGGGACTAACAAGTGAAATATGTCAAGATAAATTGTCCAATTTGGTGGGTTTAACTGATTCAACAAGTCATATAATTAGGCCTCATCAATAAGCCCTCTATTTATAAGCTTAGGAAACTTGGAGGCTAAGTTTTGCATGAAGAAATATCCCAAGTTTCATTAGGAAGAAGAGGAGAGCCAACCACTTGGCATTCATTCAAGCCATTCATTTTGGGCAAGTTTATCTCCTCCAACCACTTGACCAATTGCACACGGCCTCTCCAAAGCCACCAGCCATAGGTGGCACTCCCCAAACCCGCCTCTAGTTGCTCCTCGAGTCTTCGGTTTGAGCTCGGTTGGAGTTTGGTTTGAGCCAAACGGTGCACATGACCTTGCTCATAGGTGGCTAAGGCTTTGGTGAGCAAAGGGGCATCCACTTGATCACTTCAACTAGGTTGAACCAAAGGGCAAGTCACTTGGACTTAGTTGAGGCTTGGTTTGTTCCCAAAGGTCAACCGAAGTGAATAGTATGGCCAACCGGACAAGAATTAGTTTGGATTTGGTTGGACTTCACCGGAGTGTGGCCGGAGCAAGAAATTACCGGAGCATGGTGGTGATTGGATGAGCTTGATCGGAGCATCACCGGAGGTTCGCCGGAGCATGGCTGGAGTTCGCCGGAATACGGCCGGAATCTGACCGGAGCTTTGGCCGGAGCTTCTTGGATTTTGGAGAGTGTATTCTGAATGAAAAAGTCATTCTAAGATGATCTCAAGAAGGATACTAAGCCAAATTCTGCCCGGAACATGGTCTAAATCCCAAAACGGTCGATATTGCCCTATTTTGGCCTTGATCGGGCTTTAGCTGGTTCCACTCGGGCGTTTTGTTTGGGAAGTGAGATTGTCTAGGTTATTGGGCATTTAAAACACTTTGGTCGAGCCAGATTTGCCAGATTTCATGGTTTGGTTGAGTGACTTGGTTTCGGTGCCTATGCGCGCGGGGCCTTTGCTTTGGAATTGGGCCAACTGCCAATCTGCTCGAGCGTTCTCCTTGGTTTTCCAACATTGTCCACCTTATTTTCCATTTTGATCACTTTGCTCAAGGTGGATTCGTCAGATCAGCTCGTTTTCCCGAGCGACTTGATTTTGGACCTGGGCGGCTCGGCTGGTGCGCGGGGCGTGGACCTGGCTTTTCTCGGACGGGCCCGGGACAGAGACCTGGCATTCTCGGATGGGCCCGGTTACGGCTCTCGGTACCCGGGTGAAGTTTCTCGGTCCCTGGCTGAGGTCCTCGGGCCTTGGCTGGCTTTTTGGCACAATTCTCCCTTTTTAAGCGTGTTTCCTCTTTAGACCCCAAAATAGCCTGTATACACAAAATGGTATTAACAAGCACTTGTTCGTATGACCAAATGTCTAATTGGTGGGTTTAGTAGTACTTAATGAATCATATAAATATGCTCCATGATGGACCATATTTATATGATTCGTTAAGATAGTTAAACCCACCAAATTGGATGCTTTATCTGTACAACTTTTACTTGTTAGTTTCACTTTTGTTCTACAGGCTATTTCAAGGAGTAATGACGAAACGAGCTAAAATGGAGTTCTTAACGCTGAAAGTGGATTACAAGTCAGAACTGACCATACTCCGATCAAGCCACAACTAAGTCCCGATGACTTGTTCCAACAAAGATCAAGAACACAAGTGAAATGCCAAGTATAAGTGACTTATCTTTTGATGTCAACTAAGGAGCAACCAAAGGAGCAACCAAAGGGCAACCAAAGAGGCAACCCAAGGGCAACCGAAGTTACATGACAACCTAAGGCTTTTGGGAAGAAAAGATCTAAACTCACTCAACTCACTCCTCCTCTCCTCCCTTGCCACATGGGCGGCGGCTCTTGGAGGAAGCCACCTCATGGCCGGCGGCTATATGGACTTCCTCCCCCCATTTGACAAGTGTCTTGATCTCCTCCACATCTCCTCCTCTTCCCATGCCTACAAATACCTTACTTCCCTTCCCTTTGTAATGCATCCCAATCCCAACATCCTCATTCCAAAAAAAACTCTAACACAAGTCACTTATCTCTCTAGTTTGTGGGCACAATCCTTGTAAACATTTACTTTGATCTTGAATACTCTTGTTGGTTCTTGAGTATTCTTGTTATTCTTGAGTTTACTCTTGTCGGTTCTTGAGTATCCTCACCTTTACTTTCCTTGTCTTGATTTCCAAAAACCTTTACTTTTCTGTCTTTCAAAACCTTTACTTTACTCAGTACTTAGCTATGATATCCACCCCTATGGATATTTGTAGCCCTTTCTCTTAGTGCCTCTTTGTGTTCAACTTGTTCTAGGTGCCTTATATTAGGTAAGAACTCCATTGGTTGAGTGGATGCTCGGAAGAGCAAAGCTCTGCCATGGGTTCGTGATCTTCCGTGGATAAGTGGAGGCTCAGAAGAGCACAACTTATCTGTGGAAGTCAACCTCTTTTAAACACCATTTGGTTTATCAGGAATGATGATCAAATGGATGCACATACTAGAACAAGAGTTCTTTGTCTTGCAAAAGACTAGACGGTGTGGCAAGTCATGTGCTAGGAATAGCCTTGATACACTTTTGAACATTTATTATGATCATTAGAGGTCAATGATAAACGGACTATGATACAAGGCCCCTGATACCGAATCTTTCCTTTAATTAAAACATCACCTGTCACTTTACTTTCAGTACCAATATCAACTGTTTACTTTGAGTACCCATATCAACTGCTTACTTTCCGCAAGTCTTGTCCTTCAAGAAATTACTTTCTGCAAGTCTTGTCCTTCAAGCACTTTACTTTACGCACTTACTTTCAGCAAGTCTTGTCCTTCAAGCACTTTACTTTCAGTATTACTTTTCAGTACTAAAATCACAACCAACCCACTTTACGTTCAGTACTAAAATCACAACCAACCCCCAACTATCTTACTTTCCATTTTCGAAAGAACAACTATCCACTAATTCCCTTGGGTTTGACCCCTACTTACCGCTTTACTACCCAATAGTAGAGTACGAGTAGCGGACTTATAAATTTATTTTTGCACAGAGCCATCGCACATTAACGACGGTGTGGTGCGCTCCGTCACTCCATCAAACACCCCCACACTTAATCTTGTTCGTCCCGAACAAGTGTAGTCAATAAGAGGAACAAAAATACCCCAAGTCCTAGATATGGATGTTAGATGTAAAACTAGACTTCACCTTAGCATGCATAGCTTACTTGTTTCCAAACGAAATCATGCTCACATATGAAAGTAACTAGATACTTGTACCTTTGAGCCGAGATGCAAATCAATTTAGATGATTGGGAGATAGCCACTTTTTAGGCCCTTGAACTGCACTCTCGGATCCGATCTTACTATATGATTATGTTACTTGCTTCTTCTAGCACGTGATTGATTCAGGCTAATGGGTCGAGCTCTTTTTCTTTGTTTGTGTGGTTGGACAACTTTTTCTTCGGTTTTGTTTCACCATATTGGCTGATTTCTTTCTTTCTTTACTTTGAGCTTTGCTCCTTTGATGATTGCTCGTCCATTTCTTCACTTTTGGGAGGTCCAATCATCTCCCGAGAGCATATGGAAATACCTCCCCGCTCTTTCTAATCGTAGTTATTTCGGCGTGGGTCAAGTTGAGGGTCGCTCACCTCTTTTCCCGGCTACTCGGACTAGAGATAGGACGGTTTGATTCCCGTCCCGCCTTTTGCATAGACGCTGCATGGCGGAGTCCACTCTTCACCAAGAAGCCCGAAGTGCAGCCTCCACAATTTTCACATAACCGTATAGTAAGGATCCGGTCCCTTGAGTGCTTGTCAAGCCTCTCTAGGGCATTTCTTTCAACTCCACATCCTACATTTATCTTGGCACACAAGGACAAATAAAAAGTTAAATTCGCATGTTCTTACACAATTTAGATTTCACAAGGAAATGCATGAATCGGGTCTATCTATTTTCACATCATGGAAGTGTATATTCTTAAAACATGCTGTCTACTATGTGCAATTACTACTATGTGCAAATACTACTCAAATACTCCCACACTTTTGAACGAAGCCGTTCCTCACGGAACGACTTAGTTCAAAACACAAAATATAAGTAAAACAAAAGGAGGTGAGTATGAATTAAACGACATATAAAAATAAAACTGAAAAAACTGAATATGCCGGGTTACCTCCCGGCAAGTGCCTTTGTTTAACGTCGTTGGCTCGACGGAACCTTACTCATGGATCATAAGGTGGGATCCCATGGGCGTTTGAGGTCAAACTCCTTCTCGGTTGCTCTTTTGCTCCTGATGGACCATAATTATACGAATCAAAAACACAGTTAAACCACCAAATTAGACTGTTTGTCTATTTAACTTTTGCTTGTTAGTTCCGAAATTTATCTACAGGGTATTTTGGACTCTAGAGAGAAAACACGCTAAGGAGAGGATTTTACGCTGAAAAGATATTACGAGTCATTCCAAGGTCAAGATCAGACGCTGACTGAAGAAATCTCAAGATCCTGACATTGAATTACTCAAAACAAATCCAACCGAGGAGCAACCAAAGTCAGTCAGGAGCAAAATTGGACTGATAGTTTTGTGAAAAGACTGCACAAAACTCACAAAACTCACTCTTCTCCCATGGTGACCGGCGGCTTTGGGAGCAAAGGATGACTCATGGGTGGCCTTCTTCCCCCCTTCTCCTCCATGACCGGCGGCTTGTGCTAGGAGGTGACCAAAGCCACCTCTCCTCCTCCCTTGCAACCGGCCACCGGTGGCTCCTCCTCCACCTTGGGATTTGTGCCAAGTGTCCTCCTCCTTCACCACATCTTCTCCTCCCCTTTGGCTATAAATAGACCCCCTCTCCTTTGTAAATAATCATCCTAAAATCCCAAAATCATAATTCACTTCTCTCTCTAAGTTTGGCAATTTGTAAGTTTGGTTTTCAATATATAATACTCTTGTTGGTTCTTGAGTATTATAGTTCGGTCTTGAGTACTCCTGTCGGTTCTCGAGTACTAAAGCTTTTCTTTATTCTCGAGTACTCTTGTCGGTTCTTGAAGTTCTCACCCCTTTCCTTTACTTACTGTCTTTCAAAAACCGTAAGTACTTAGCTATGGTATCCACCTCTATGGATATTCGTAGCTAAACCCTTCATTCGGTTGAAGAGGTGTACTTGTATTATAAAATGTTTTAGACTATACTTTAGCGCTTCTTCTTTTTATTCAATACTTGTTCTATGTGCCATATTCTAGGCCAGAACTTCCAAGGTTGAGTGGATGCTTGAAATGGCAAAACTCTTCCGTGGGGGTTCGTGAACATACTCGGGTAAGTGGATGCTTGAAATGGCAAAGCTTATCTGAGGAGTTCGACCTCTTTTAAACACAATTGGTTTTGATCGGAAATGACGGATCAATGGATGCACATAGGCTAGTATACCTTGAAATGGGGTGCTAGTCTAAATAGAACAAGTGCTCTACGACCTTGAAATGGGCTAGACGGTGTGTGCAAATCGAGTGCTTGAAATGGCCTTGATACACTTTTGAATACTTAAAAGAATCACTAATGGTCAATGATAAACAGGCTATGATACAAGGCCCCCGAAACCGAATGATTTCATTAATATCAAAAACCCCTTGTCTTAGTATAAACTGCTCTATCAACTGCTCACCTTCCGGAGGACTTACCAATCACGCATCACCCGCTGTAAGTCTTCTACTTTTATTTTTCAGTATTTTACTTTTCTGTCATTTACTTTTCCGCACTAAAAACCAAAACCAACCAACCAATCACTTACTTTTCCGCACTAAAACCTCAATCGACCTAAAACACGCTCCCTCGCTGTACAAATCCCTCAAAGAACGACTATCCCCCTAATTCCCTTGGGTTCGACCCCTACTTACCACTTGCTACCCAGTAGTAAGGTCACGAGTAGCGGAATATAAATTTGCTTTTGCACAGAGAACACCGCACCTTAACGACAGTGCGGTGGGCTCCGTCAAAACTGGCGCCGTTGCCGGGGAATTAGCCGTCGGATAAGTTGTTCTTTCCCTTCCCTTCTCATTTCCTCATGACGCTACCCACTACGTATGCATGGACAACAAGACATCTTCCTCTGTTCGGAGGTACGGATGGGGAAGACCCAGTACTAAACTGCCGAAACTTTCACCACGTTTGCTGCCACATAAAGCCTGAAAATGAACTGTTAGAGGAATTTAAGCTTAAATGCTTCAAATTTTCTCTAACTGATTTTGCAACGATTTTGTATTACACATCAACCGCTAGTAGTGCAGTATATTTTGTGGATCTTTGCGTTCCATTCCTAAAAGAATTCTCCCCCCATCATTACGCCAAAAAACCCGTGAGAAGATCATGTGCCTTCAACAATCCCGGGATGAGACTTTGGACGAATACTACACGAACTATGACACCATCGTCTCAAGCTGCCCGCACCATGGATTCACGAAGAAAGTTCTTCTTCAAAAATTTCTTCGTGGGATGAGGGCCGATGAGCTGACAAGGATTAACAAAGCAATGAGAAGATCAGCCAGGAACTTAACCATGGCAGACATGTGGAACCTCATAGATGACCTGGCCGCAACCAAAAAATGAATACCCCAAGCTGACAGAGGAATGCAGATAGAAGAAGCTGGTCCAGAGACAGACGAAGAAGAAACTCCCGAGCCATCAGAAGAGACTTCCGAGCCATCTGAAGAATCAGACATGGAGAGTATCGGGAGCAACGAGGAAAAACCTTCATGGGAACTGAATGCCGTGTCAGCAATGGAAGAAGTCCATAATACCACCAGCATGCTGCCCGAGCCATACCCAGCTATCATCACCCAAGCTTCTGAGACCATCTACGACCAGATCCTCACAAACGGACATAACGAGGCAGAACCAAGCCTTAAGATGCAAGCATCCCAACTTTCCCCTCGATCAATAGGCAAATCGCTGAAAACTATGTGATCAATGAAGAGGCTAGAAGGAGGATGGAAAAAGGGCCTGAGCAGAACGACTCCTCGATGGAGCATGTTTTCACCATGACTGGACAAGGCAGCCCTAAACACCAGAAAACCCAGTTCAAGAGACTAGTAGTAAAGGGTCCCTCACCTTCTCAGAGACATTGGAAGGAGAAATCACTAGAACAATGGGAACAGGACCCAAGCACATCATCTCACAAGAAATCGGGGAAAGGCAAGGCAAAAATCAACACAGGAACGGTGGCGAAATAAGACCTAAGCCACCCATGGGATCCAAACCAGTGATCCAGGAATGAGGTACTGTCGAGCCAACGACGTTAAACAGAGGCACTGGTCGGGAGGTAACCCGACACCTATCTTACTTTCTATCTTTCATTTTTCTGTCATTTAGTTTTTTCTGTAAGTCGCTCTCACCCACTTGGTGCATAGAAGAAATGGCTGTTTAGGAATCGGACTTGGGTGCAACATTAAGCCAGCCAGGCCTACGCCAAGAGTTCAAGGCCCCAGCCGAACTCCCTCGATTATCCAGCCTCATGCCATGTCGTTCACTCGACACTTTAAAGGGAGTTCTGTTCTTCCCTTTTCCTTAATGTCATTTCCTTCTCATAATGTCTGCTTGCATGGCTTTTGAACTAAGTTGTGCTGAAAGGCACGCCTTCGTTCAAAAGTGTGGGGTGAGATCCACCTTTGTAAATAAATAACGTGTTTTTCCTTTAATAAATATCTTTTTGAAAATATGAACTTAAGAATGTGAAAAAGATAGATCATAATTCATGCATTAACCTTGTGAAAATTCAACTGTTTAAAAACTTAGAATGTAACTTCTCATTTGTCCCTTTGTGCTGAGATAAACTAGGGATGTGGAGTTGACATAAACTGTCCTAGAGAGGCTTGGCAAGCACTCGAAGGATCGAATCTAACTATATGGTTTTCGAAGTCAGTGGAGGCTGCACTTCGGGTTTCAGTGAAGATTGAAGTCATCTCCGCCATGCAGTGTTTTGGCAAAAAGAAAAAAAGGCGAGGACGGGAATCAGACCGTCCTATCTCTAGTCAAAGTAGCCGAGAAAATAGATGAGCGACCCACACCTTAACGACAGTGCGGTGGGCTCCGTTAGCTCCGCCCAAAGAACGCATGGAGTGATGTGTTCGGTTCGGTTCTCCATAGGTCTGGCAGGTTTTCTTTTACATGCATCCGAGAAGGTGAGGGCTCCTTGACCATAGCTACTGGTCCATTGAGCTGTGGTCTCTTGCTTATCCTTCTGGGTTTCCATTCCTTGAGCCCATGTCTTTGCCACTTCTTCATGTATGAACGGTCGGCACCTTTGCAAGTTTGGAAGTTCGGTATTGTGCCTTCAAACATTGGCGACCACAAGCATGTTCCCATGCGAAGCCTCTTCTTTGTGGCAGAAATGATTGGTCATCTTGGAACGAGTGAGTTTTCCGGGCTCGTGGTGAGTGAGTGCTCCATCTTCGGCTCTTCTGGCTCATGTTTTGCCTCCAACTCCCCTTGCACCTCATTATCATTAACTACATGATCTTCGGTGGCTATGATCTGCATAAAACATGAAGGGTCAAGTTGGGGCTTCTCGGCCATGAGGTTCGGACCTTTCTCGACCAGCCCGTCCGTGAGGACCGGGGCTGTCTCGGCTAGCTCGCCAATGAGGACTGGGACTTCTGTTGGCTCGGCAGTGAGGACTGTGTTAGACTTGGATGGTTCGGCAATGAAGTCCGCTTTCACCGTTGGTGCCTTATCTTCAGTTTGGTGCATTGGCCCTCGTTTTAAGCTCTCGGCCAAATCATCAATGAGGTCCCAGACTTGAGACATGGTGAGATTCATCACCGAACCTCCCGCTGCATCATTAAGCATAGACCGCTCAAGTGGCTTCATTCCACGAAGAAACCTTTGGAGAAGAACAAAGTTCGTGAATCCATGGTTTCGGGCAGCTCGAAACAATGATATCGAAGTACGTATAGTACTCGTCCAAAGGTTCATCCCGGGACTGCTCAAGGTTGATAATCTTCTCGCGGGTTTCAAGTCGGAGAGATGGCGGGGAGAACTCTTCTAGAAATTTGGCTCGTAGATCCCCATATTCGCCTTCATTAGCTGCACATGAGTAATACCATTCTATTGCCGAGTCAGTTAAAGAAAATTTAAAGCATTTCAGTTTAAACCCCTCTTTAGGCCTCATGTGGCTGCATATGGAGTGGAACGTTTGTGTATGCCTCACGGGGTCTTCTTCAATGGTACCTCGGAATTTGGGGAGACGGCTAAGCATTTCAAACATAAGGTTGCTGCCCCCATTTTCCAAGGTTCTATGTCGTAGTATGAAGACATGGTGAACTGAAAAACAAAAAAAAAACAAATAGAACAACTAGTCCGATTTCACAACTCCCCGGCAACGGTGCCAATTTGACAGAACCTTGTCGTGAGGCAATGTGCAAAATAAATTTATAAGTCGCTACTTGTGACTTCACTATTGGGTAGTAAAGCGGTAAGTAGGGGTCGAACCCAAGGGAGTCAGTGTGGAATGGTTGTTCTTTAAAAAGAAAGAAAAAGAAAGTAAATACAGATAGTGTTTTATGGGTTTTTTAGACAGAAAGTAAATTGCGTAAAAGTAAAGGTACTGAAAGTAAAGTGCGAGAAATTAAAGTGCTGAAAGTAAAGACTGAAAGTAAGTGCTGAAAAGTAAATTGCTGGAACAGTCGAGTTCAATATCAACCAAACAACATACTTTTGGCACTGGCCGCACGCTATATTTCAAGCGCAATGCGTGCCAAAGATATGTTTTATTGATGTTGAACAAGTCTGTAGTAAGCGTACGGAAATGTAAAGACTGAAAGTAAAGTGCTGAAAGTAAATGTGCGGAAAGTAAAGTACTGAAAGTAAATACTAAAAATAAAGTGCTGAAAGTAAAGTGCGTAAAGTAAATGTGCGGAAAAGTAAAGTGCGGAAAAGTAAATGTGCTGAAAAGTAAAGTGCGGAAAATAAAGTGCGTAAAGTAAAGTGCGTAAAAGTAAAGACAGAAATGTAAAGTGCGTAAAGTAAAGTAAAGTGCAGAAAAGTAAAGTGCTGAAATGTAAATGACAGAAAAGTAAAGTACTGAAAGTAAATGATAGGTAAGTAAGGACGAAAGCTATTCAGTCTAGGGTCTCTACTTGTGAGACAACCATCATGGACGTCAAAGATCTTACTTTGTGTTCATAAGTGTGGAGTTATTCCTTTTCAAGACTTAACCCCTAAAGTAAGGCTTTTTCAAGCGCTTACACCACAATCTATACTCCGAAATCAAGACATAGACTTCTAGTTCTAAGTGCAGCCACTTGATCTTCAGTTACGATCAACCAAGCGACTTAAGGAAGAGTAAACTACTCGGCTAAGCTTTGCTCTTTCGAGCATCCACTTAGCCTTGTCGTTCAACCGAATAATGGCACCGAACTAGTTGACACAAAATAGCATTAAGTTCTAGTCTCAAGATACATACACAAGTATGAACACCCTTTGACCGAACATGCTTTAGCTACTTGTATTCATGGAAAGGAATACAAGCACCATACTTACGAAAGTAAAGAAAACAAGAAAAACAAGTAAAACAAGTGACCGAGAGCAATTTTGTAAAGGGAACCGTGAGCTATTTGTAACCAAAACCGTAAGCTTTTGTAGCAAGAACAATAGCTTTAACTACTTGTATTCATGTCAAGGAATACAAGTAGTTTTGGCTAGAACTAGGAAAGTAAAGAAAACCGACAAGAAATTAAAGAGAACAACAAGGAAAGTAAAGGGAGAGGAACTCCAAATCAAGACAAGACAAGGGAAAGTAAGTGTGCTTGCTGGAAATTAAGGAGCTTAGGAGCTCAAGAACAAGTGAACAAAGCTTGGAAATCAAGAACAAAGTAAGAACAAAGTGTGTTTGCATTGAAAATGAAGAGAAAGAGAGTTAAGCTCTCTTCTCTCAAAAGAACTTGTGGATTTCGAACAAAGGACTAAGGACCCTTATTACATGAGGTAAGCCCTCTATTTATAAGCTTAGGAAACTTGGAGGCTAAGTTTTGCTTGAAGAAATATCCCAAGTTTGGATAGGAAGAAGAGGAGAGCCAACCACTTGGCATTCATTCAAGCCATTCATTTTGGGCAAGTTTATCTCCTCCAACCACTTGGCCAATTGCACATGGCCTCTCCAAAGCCACCAGCCATAGGTGGCACTCCCCAAAACCGCCTCTAGTTGCGCCTCAAGTCTTCGGTTTGAGCTCGGTTGGAGTTTGGTTTGAGCCAAAGGGTGCACATGACCTTGCACATGGGTGGCTAAGGCTTTGGTGAGCCAAGGGGCATCCACTTGATCAATTCAACTAGGTTGAACCAATGGGCAAGTCACTTGGACTTAGTTGAGGCTTGGTTTGTTCCCAAAGGTCAACCGAAGTGAATAGTATGGCCAACCGGACAAGAATTAGTTTGGATTTGGTTGGACTTCACCTGAGTGTGGGCGGAGCAAGAAATGACCGGAGCATGGTGGTGGTTGGATGAGCTTGATCGGAGCATCACCGGAGGTTCGCCGGAGCATGGCCGGAGTATGCCGGAAAATGGCCAGAATCTGACCGGAGCTTCTTGGATTTTGGACAGTGTATTCTGAATGAAAAAGTCATTCTAAGATGATCTCAAGAAGGATACTAAGCCAAATTCTGCCCGGAACATGGTCTAAATCCCAAAACGGTCGATATTGCCCTATTTTGGCATTGATCGGGTTTTAGCTGGTTCCACTCGGGCGTTTTGTTTGGGAAGTGAAATTATTCAGGTTATTAGGCATTTAAAACACTTTGGTCAAGCCATATTTGCCAGATTTCATGGTTTGGTCGAGCGACTTGGTTTCGGTGCTTATGCGCGCGGGGCCTTTGCTTTGGAATTGGGCCAACTGCCAATCTGCTCAAGCGTTGTCCTTGGTTTTCCGACATTGTCCACCTTATTTTCCATTTTGATCACTTTGCTCAAGGTGGATTCGTCAGATCAGCTCGTTTGCCCGAGCGACTTGATTTTGGACCTGGGCGGCTCGGCTGGTGCGCGGGGCGTGGACCTGGCTTTTCTCGGACGGGCCCGGGACAGGGACCTGGCATTCTCGGATGGGCCCGGGTACGGCTCTCGGTACCCGGGTGAAGTTTCTCGGTCCCTGGCTGAGGTCCTCGGGCCTTGGCTGGCTTTTTGGCACAATTCTCCCTTTTTAAGCGTGTTTCCTCTTTAGACCCCAAAATAGCCTGTATACACAAAATGGTATTAACAAGCACTTGTTCGTATGACCAAATGTCTAATTGGTGGGTTTAGTAGTACTTAATGAATCATATAAATATGCTCCATGATGGACCATATTTATATGATTCGTTAAGATAGTTAAACCCACCAAATTGGATGCTTTATCTGTATAACTTTTACTTGTTAGTTTCACTTTTGTTCTACATGCTATTTCAAGGAGACGAAACGAGCTAAAATGGAGTTCTTAATGCTGAAAGTGGATTACAAGTCAGAACTGACCATACCCCGACAATACTCCGATCAAGCCACAACTAAGTCCCGATGACTTGTTCCAACAAAGATCAAGAACACAAGTGAAATGCCAAGTATAAGTGACTTATCTTTTGATGTCAACTAAGGAGCAACCAAAGGGCAACCGGAGTTACATGACAACCGAAGGCTTTTGGGAAGAAAAGATCTAAACCCACTCAACTCACTCCTCCTCTCCTCCCTTGCCACATGGGCGGCGGCTCTTGGAGGTAGCCACCTCATGGCCGGCGGCTATATGGACTTCCTCCCCCCCATTTGACAAGTGTCTTGATCTCCTCCACATCTCCTCCTCTTCCCATGCCTATAAATTCCACACTTCCCTTCCCTTTGTAATGCATCCCAATCCCAACATCCTCATTCCAAAAAAAACTCAAACACAAGTCACTTATCTCTCTATTTTGTGGGCACAATCCTTGTAAACATTTACTTTGATCTTGAATACTATTGTTAGGTCTTGAGTATTCTTGTTGTTCTTGAGTTTACTCTTGTCGGTTCTTGAGTATCCTCACCTTTACTTTCCTTGTCTTGATTTCTAAAAACCTTTACTTTTCTGTCTTTCAAAACCTTTACTTTACTCAGTACTTAGCTATGATATCCACCCCTATGGATATTTGTAGCCCTTTCTCTTAGTGGCTCTTTGTGTTCAACTTGTTCTAGGTGCCTTATATTAGGTCAGAACTCCATTGGTTGAGTGGATGCTCGGAAGAGCAAAGCTCTGCCATGGGTTTGTGATCTTTCGTGGATAAGTGGAGGCTCGGAAGAGCACAGCTTATCTGTGGAAGTCAACCTCTTTTGAACACCATTTGGTTTATCAGGAATGATGATCAAATGGATGCACATACTTGAACAAGAGTTCTTTGTCTTGCAAAAGACTAGACGGTGTGGCAAGTCATGTGCTAGGAATAGCCTTGATACACTTTTGAACACTTATTATGATCATTAGAGGTCAATGATAAACGGACTATGATACAAGGCCCGTGATACCAAATCTTTCCTTTAATTAAAACATCACCTGTCACTTTACTTTCAGTACCAATATCAACTGTTTACTTTGAGTACCCATATCAACTGCTTACTTTCTGCAAGTCTTGTCCTTCAAGCAATTACTTTCTGCAAGTCTTGTCCTTTAAGCAATTACTTTCCGCAAGTCTCGTCCTTCAAGCACTTTACTTTACGCACTTACTTTCAGCAAGTCTTGTCCTTCAAGCACTTTACTTTCAGTATTACTTTTCAGTACTAAAATCACAACCAACCCACTTTACTTTCAGTATTACTTTTCAGTACTACAATCACAACCAACCCACTTTACTTTCAGTACTAAAATCACAACCAACCCCCAACTATCTTACTTTCCATTTTCGAAAGAACAACTATCCACTAATTCCCTTGGGTTCGACCCCTACTTACCGCTTTACTACCCAATAGTAGAGTACGAGTAGCGGACTTATAAATTTATTTTTGCACAGAGCCATCACACATTAACGACGGTGTGGTGCGCTCCGTCACTCCATCAAACACCCCCACACTTAATCTTGTTCGTCCCGAACAAGTGTAGTCAATAAGAGGAACAAAAATACCCCGAGTCCTAGATATGGATGTTAGATGTAAAACTAGACTTCACCTTAGCATGCATAGCTTACTTGTTTCCAAACGAAATCATGCTCACATGTGAAAGTAACTAGATACTTGTACCTTTGTGCCGAGATGCAAATCAATTTGGATGATTGGGAGATAGCCACTTTTTAGGCCCTTGAACTGCACTCTCGGATCCGATCTTACTATATGGTTATGTTACTTGCTTCTTCTAGCACGTGATTGATTCGGGATAATGGGTCGAGCTCTTTTTCTTTGTTTGTGTGGTTGGACAGCTTTTGTAGTGAATTGGCCTTCGGCCTTTGATTTGACTCTTTGAGTACTTCACTTTTGCTTCGGTTTGTTTCACCATATTGGCTGATTTCTTTCTTTCTTTACTTTGAGCTTTGCTCCTTTGATGATTGCTCGTCCATTTCTTCCCTTTTGGGAGGTCCAATCATCGCCCGAGAGCATATGGAAATACCTCCCCGCTCTTTCTCATCGTAGTCATTTCGGCGCGGGTCAAGTTGAGGGTCGCTCACCTCTTTTCCCGACTACTCGGACTAGAGATAGGACTGTTTGATTCCCGTCCCGCCTTTTGCATAGACGCTGCATGGCGGAGTCCACTCTTCACCAAGAATCCCGAAGTGCAGCCTCCACAATTTTCACATAACTGTATAGTAAGGATCCGGTCCCTTGAGTGCTTGTCAAGCCTCTCTAGGGCATTTCTTTCAACTCCACATCCTACATTTATTTTGGCACACAAGGACAAATAGAAAGTTAAATTCGCATGTTCTTACACAATTTAGATTTCACAAGGAAATGCATGAATCGGGTCTATCTATTTTCACATCATGGAAGTGTATATTCTTAAAACATGCTGTCTACTATGTGCAATTACTACTATGTGCAAATACTACTCAAATACTCCCACACTTTTGAACGAAGCCGTTCCTCACGGAACGACTTAGTTCAAAACACAAAATATTAGTAAAACAAAAGGAGGTGAGTATGAAAAAAACGACATATAAAAATAAAACTGAAAAAACTGAATATGCCGTGTTACCTCCCGGCAAGTGCCTTTGTTTAACGTCGTTGGCTCGACGGAACCTTACTCATGGATCATAAGGTGGGATCCCATGGGCGTTTGAGGTCAAACTTCTTCTCGGTTGCTCTTTTGCTCCGCCCAAAGAATGCATGGAGTGATGTGTTCGGTTCGGTTCTCCATAGGTCTGGCAGGTTTTCTTTTACATGCATCCGAGAATGTGAGGGCTCCTTGACCATAGCTGCTGGTCCATTGAGCCGTGGTCTCTTGCTTCTCCTTCCGGGTTTCCATTCCTTGAGCCCATGTCTTTGCCGCTTCTTCATGTATGAACGGTCGGCACCTTTGCAAGTTTGGAAGTTCGGTATTGTGCCTTCAAACATTGGCGACCACAAGCATGTTCCCATGTGAAGCCTCTTCTTTGTGGCAGAAATGATTGGTCGTCTTGGAACGAGTGAGTTTTCCGGGCTCGTGGTGAGTGAGTGCTCCATCTTCGGCTCTTCTGGCTCATGTTTTGCCTCCAACTCCCCTTGCACCTCATTATCATTAACTACATGATCTTCGGTGGCTATGATCTGCATAAAAATGAAGGGTCAAGTTGGGGCTTCTCGGCCATGAGGTCAGGACCTTTCTCGACCAGCCCGTCCGTGAGGACCGGGGCTGTCTCGGCTAGCTTGCCAATGAGGACCGGGACTTTTGTTGGCTCGGCAGTGAGGACTGTGTTAGACTTGGATGGTACGGCAATGAAGTCCGCTTTCACCGTTGGTGCCTTATCTTCAGTTTGGTGCATTGGCCCTCGTTTTGAGCTCTCGGCGAAATCATCAATGAGGTCCCAGACTTGAGACATGGTGAGATTCATCACCGAACCTCCCGCTGCATCATTAAGCATAGACCACTCAAGTGGCTTCATTCCACGAAGAAACCTTTGGAGAAGAACAATGTTCGTGAATCCATGGTGCGCGCAGCTCGAAACAAAGATATCGAAGTTCGTATAGTACTCGTCCAAAGTTTCATCCCGGGACTGCTCAAGGTTGATAATCTTCTCGCGGGTTTCAAGTCGGAGAGATGGCGGGGAGAACTCTTCTAGAAATTTGGCTCGTAGATCCCCATATTCGCCTTCATAAGCTGCACATGAGTAATACCATTCTATTGCCGAGTCAGTTAAAGAAAATTTAAAGCATTTCAGTTTAAACCCCTCTAGCGATTCATGTTTAGGCCTCATGTGGCTGCATATGGAGTGGAACGTTTGTGTATGCCTCACGAGGTCTTCTTCAATGGTACCTCCGAATTTGGGGAGACGGCTAAGCATTTCAAACATAAGGTTGCTGCCCCCAACTTTCCAAGGTTCTATGTCGTAGTATGAAGACATGGTGAACTGAAAAACAAAAGAAAAACAAATAGAACAACTAGTCCGATTTCACAACTCCCCGACAACGGTGCCAATTTGACAGAGCCTTGTCGTGAGGCAATGTGCAAAATAAATTTATAAGTCCACTACTTGTGACTTCACTATTGGGTAGTAAAGCGGTAAGTATGGGTCGAACCCAAGGGAGTTAGTGTGGAATGGTTGTTCTTTAAAAAGAAAGAAAAAGAAAGTAAATATAGATTGGGTTTTATGGGTTTTTTAGACAGAAAGTAAATTGCGTAAAAGTAAAGGTACTGAAAGTAAAGTGCGAGAAATTAAAGTGCTGAAAGTAAAGACTGAAAGTAAGTGCTGAAAAGTAAATTGCTGGAACAGTGGAGTTCAATATCAACCAAGCAACATACTTTTGGCACTGGCCGTACTCTATATTTCAAGCGCAATTCGTGCCAAAGATATGTTGGATTGATGTTGAACAAGTCTGTAGTAAGCGTACGGAAATGTAAAGACTGAAAGTAAATTACAGAAAGTAAAGTGCTGAAAGTAAATGTGCGGAAAGTAAAGTACTGAAAGTAAATACTGAAAATAAAGTGCTGAAAGTAAAGTGCTTAAAGTAAATGTGCTGAAAAGTAAAGTGCGGAAAAGTAAATGTGCTGAAAAGTAAAGTGCGGAAAATAAAGTGCGTAAAGTAAAGTGCGTAAAAGTAAAGACAGAAATATAAAGTGCGTAAAGTAAAGTAAAGTGCAGAAAAGTAAAGTGCTGAAATGTAAATGACAGAAAAGTAAAGTACTGAAAGTAAATGATAGGTAAGTAAGGACGAAAGATATTCAGTCTAGGGTCTCTACTTGTGAGACAACCATCATGGACGTCAAAGATCTTACTTTGTGTTCATAAGTGTGGAGTTATTCCTTTTCAAGACTTAACCCCTAAAGTAAGGCTTTTTCAAGCGCTTACACCACAATCTACTCCAAAATCAAGACATAGACTTCTAGTTCTAAGGGGAGCCACTTGATCTTCAGTTACGATCAACCAAGCGACTTAAGGAAGAGTAAACTACTCGGCTAAGCTTTGCTTTTTCGAGCATCCACTTAGCCTAGTTGTCTAATCAAGATTGAACTACTCGGCTAAGCTTTGCTCTTTCGAGCATCCACTTAGCCTTGTCGTTCAACCGAATAATGGCACCGAACTAGTTGACACAAAATAGCATTAAGTTCTAGTCTCAAGATGCATACACAAGTATGAACACCCTTCGACCGAATATGCTTTAGCTACTTGTATTCATGGAAAGGAATACAAGCACCATACTTACGAAAGTAAAGAAAACAAGAAAAACAAGTGACCGAGAGCAATTTTGTAAAGGGAACCGTGAGCTATTTGTAACAAAAACCGTGAGCTTTTGTAGCAAGAACAATAGCTTTAACTACTTGTATTCATGTCAAGGAATAGAAGTAGTTTTGGTTAGAACAAGGAAAGTAAAGAAAACCGACAAGAAATTAAAGAGAACAACAAGGAAAGTAAAGGGAGAGGAGCTCCTAATCAAGACAAGACCAGGGAAAGTAAGTGTGCTTGATGGAAATTAAGGAGCTTAGGAGCTCAAGAACAAGTAAACAAAGCTTGGAAATCAAGAACAAAGTAAGAACAAAGTGTGTTTGCATTGAAAATGAAGAGAGAAAGAGAGTTAAGCTCTCTTCTCTCTAAAGAACTTGTGGATTTCGAACAAAGGACTAAGGACCCTTATTACATGAGGTAAGCCCTCTATTTATAAGCTTAGGAAACTTGGAGGCTAAGTTTTGCTTGAAGAAATATCCCAAGTTTGGATAGGAAGAAGAGGTGAGCCAACCACTTGGCATTCATTCAAGCCATTCATTTTGGGAAAGTGTATCTCCTCCAACCACTTGGCTAATTGCACATGGCCTCTCCAAAGCCACCAGCCATAGGTGGCACTCCCCAAAACCGCCTCTAGTTGCTCCTCAAGTCTTCGATTTGAGCTCGGTTGGAGTTTGGTTTGAGCCAAAGGGTGCACATGACCTTGCACATGGGTGGCTAAGGCTTTGGTTAGCCAAGGGGCATCCACTTGATCACTTCAACAAGGTTGAACCAAAGGGAAAGTCACTTGGACTTAGTTGAGGCTTGGTTTGTTCCCAAAGGTCAACCGAAGTGAATAGTATGGCCAACCGGACAAGAATTAGTTTGGATTTGGTTGAACTTCACCGGAGTGTGGCCGGAGCAAGAAATGACCGGAGCATGGTGGTGGTTGGATGAGCTTGATCGGAGCATCACCGGAGGTTCGCCGGAGCATGGCCGGAGTTCGCCGGAATATGGCCGGAATCTGACCGGAGCTTTGGACGAAGCTTCTTGGATTTTGGAGACTGTATTCTGAATGAAAAACTCATTCTATGATGATCTCAAGAAGGATGCTAAGCCAAATTCTGCCCTGAACATGGTCGAAATCCCAAAACGGCCCATATTGCCCTATTTTGGCCTTGATCGGGCTTTAGCTGGTTCCACTCGGGCGTTTTGTTTGGGAAGTGAGATTGTCCAGGTTATTGGGCATTTAAAACACTTTGGTCGAGCCAGATTTACCAGATTTCATGGTTTGGTTGAGCGACTTGGTTTCGGTGCTTATGCGCGCGGGGCCTTTGCTTTGGAATTGGGCCAACTGCCAGTCTGCTCAAGTGTTCTCCTTGGTTTTCCGACATTGTCCACCTTATTTTCCATTTTGATCACTTTGCTCAAGGTGGATTCGTCAGATCAGCTTGTTTTCCCGAGCGACTTGATTTTGGACCTGGGCGGCTCGGCTGGTGCGCGGGGCGTGGACCTGGCTTTTCTCGGACGGGCCCGGGACAGGGACCTGGCATTCTCGGATGGGCCCGGGTACGGCTCTTGGTACCCGGGTGAAGTTTCTCGGTCCCTGGCTGAGGTCCTCGTGCCTTGGCTGGCTTTTTGGCACAATTCTCCCTTTTTAAGCGTGTTTCCCCTTTAGACCCCAAAATAGCCTGTATACACAAAATGGTATTAACAAGCACTTGTTCGTATGACCAAATGTCTAATTGGTGGGTTTAGTAGTACTTAATGAATCATATAAATATGCTCCATGATGGACCATATTTATATGATTCGTTAAGATAGTTAAACCCACCAAATTGGATGCTTTATTTGTACAACTTTTACTTGTTAGTTTCACTTTTGTTCTACAGGCTATTTCAAGGAGTAATGACGAAACGAGCTAAAATGGAGTTCTTAACGCTGAAAGTGGATTACAAGTCAGAACTGACCATACCCCGACAATACTCCGATCAAGCCACAACTAAGTCCCGATGACTTGTTCCAACAAAGATTAAGAACACAAGTGAAATGCCAAGTATAAGTGACTTATCTTTTGATGTCAACTAAGGAGCAACCAAAGGAGCAACCAAAGGGCAACCAAAGAGGCAACCAAAGGGCAACCGGAGTTACATGACAACCGAAGGCTTTTGGGAAGAAAAGATCTAAACCCACTCAACTCACTCCTCCTCTCCTCCCTTGCCACATAGGCGGCGGCTCTTGGAGGAAGCCACCTCATGGCCGGCGGCTGTATGGACTTCGTCCCCCCATTTGACAAGTGTCTTGATCTCCTCCACATCTCCTCCTCTTCCCATGCCTATAAATACCACACTTCCCTTCCCTTTGTAATGCATCCCAATCCCAACATCCTCATTCCAAAAAAAACTAAAACACAAGTCACTTATCTCTCTAGTTTGTGGGCACAATCCTTGTAAACATTTACTTTGATCTTGAATACTCTTGTTGGTTCTTGAGTATTCTTGTTGTTCTTGAGTTTACTCTTGTCGGTTCTTGAGTATCCTCACCTTTACTTTCCTTGTCTTGATTTCCAAAAACCTTTACTTTTCTGTCTTTCAAAACCTTTACTTTACTCAGTACTTAGCTATTATATCCACCCCTATGGATATTTGTAGCCCTTTCTCTTAGTGCCTCTTTGTGTTCAACTTGTTTTAGGTGCCTTATATTAGGTCAGAACTCCATTGGTTGAGTGGATGCTCGGAAGAGCAAAGCTCTGCCATGGGTTCGTGATCTTTCGTGGATAAGTGGAGGCTCGGAAGAGCACAGCTTATCTGTGGAAGTCAACCTCTTTTAAACACCATTTGGTTTATCAGGAATGATGATCAAATGGATGCACATACTAGAACAAGAGTTCCTTGTCTTGCAAAAGACTAGACGGTGTGGCAAGTCATGTGCTAGGAATAGCCTTGATACACTTTTGAACACTTATTATGATCATTAGAGGTCAATGATAAACGGACTATGATACAAGGCCCCTGATACCGAATCTTTCCTTTAATTAAAACATCACCTGTCACTTTACTTTCAGCACTAATATCAACTGTTTACTTTCAGTACCCATATCAACTGCTTACTTTCTGCAAGTCTTGTCCTTCAAGCAATTACTTTCTGCAAGTCTTGTCCTTCAAGCAATTACTTTCCGCAAGTCTTGTCCTTCAAGCACTTTACTTTACGCACTTACTTTCAGCAAGTCTTGTCCTTCAAGCACTTTACTTTCAGTATTACTTTTCAGTACTAAAATCACAACCAACCCACTTTACTTTCAGTACTAAAATCACAACCAACCCCCAACTATCTTACTTTCCATTTTCGAAAGAACAACTATCCACTAATTCCCTTGGGTTCGACCCCTACTTACCGCTTTACTACCCAATAGTAGAGTACGAGTAGCGGACTTATAAATTTATTTTTGCACAGAGCCATCGCACATTAACGACGGTGTGGTGCGCTCCGTCAAAATTGGCGCCGTTGCCGGGGAATTAGCAATCGGATAGTAGTTCTTTTTCTATTTTTTCCTTTTTGATCATTTCATGATTCACGATGTCTTCATGGATGAATCGGTATCTCCCTCAGTTTGGAGGTGCTATCGGAGAAGACCCCGTGGAATATGAACAAATGTTTTACTCCATCTGCGGCAGAATGAGGCCCAAGGATGAGTCGCTAGAAGGGTTTATGCTGAATTGTTTTGAGTTTTCCTTAACTGATTCTGCACTCTCTTGGTATTACTCATCATATGCAGATTATGAAGGCTGTTATGGGGATCTACGAGCCAAATTTCTAAAAGAGTTGTCCCTGTCAAATTATGGCACCGATCCCAGTCAAAGAGCCCAGCCATCCTTTCAACTTGAAGTCCGCAAGAAGATCAGCACCCTCAAGCAATCCCGGGACGAAACTTTAGACGAGTACTTATCGTACTTCGATTCCAATATGGCGAGCTGCCCGCACCATGGATTCACAAACGTGTTCCTTCTTCAAAAGTTTCTTGGTGGAATGCTGCCGCATGAGTGGAAAAGGCTCAATGTTACAGTGGGAGGCTCGGTCATGAAGTTAACAGTGACTGAAATCTGGGCTGTCATAGATGATTTGGCAGAGAGCACAAAACGAGGGCCGATGCACCAAATTGATAATAAAGCGCCAATGGTGGAAGAGGACTCAGTGCAAAACGAGCCCGGCACCACACCCATTGCAAGCTTGCCCGCATCAAACTCGGAAGAAGACATCAGTACAAGGGCAGTAATGGACGTGGAGGCGGCTCTAAAGGAGCCAACATTGGAGCCCACGGAGCCAACAGAGGATGAGGACCTATGGATGACTGAAGAAGAGCCGGCCAAGCCACTCAAACCAGTCCTCACTGCCGAAGCGGCCGAGGAAATGAAGCCAGGCCCGGTCCTTACACTCGGAACACCAGAGACATGCCCGATCCTCACTATCGAAGCACC
This sequence comes from Rhodiola kirilowii, assembly GCA_033675215.1. Lineage (NCBI taxonomy): Eukaryota > Viridiplantae > Streptophyta > Magnoliopsida > Saxifragales > Crassulaceae > Rhodiola > Rhodiola kirilowii. The sequence goes on from CM066199.1 coordinate 24,341,132, forward strand.
TGAGGCAGGCCCGGTCCTCAGTATCAATCTGTCCAAGAAAGACCTGGCCCTTGTAGTGGAAGTTCCCCAACCTGTCCCCTCGGTTTGTATACGGATCACAGCCCCTGAAGATGAAGTAATCAATGATGAGGTGCAAGGCGAGTTGGAGGAAAAGCATGAGCCAGGAAAGCCAACAATGAAGCACTCCCTCACCACGAGCCAACCAAGCAGCCATGACAACTCACTCGTGCTGAAACGGCCATTCACCTCTGCAGCAAAGAAGAGGGCTAGCAAAGAGCACAACCCGGATGCCAACCGTTCATACACAAAGAAGCGACCAAGAAATGGCCCGGTGGAATGGAAGCCCGGATGGAGAAACAAGAAAGCTCGGCTCAAGGGGCCAGCAACTATAGTAAATACTTCCTCGCCTTCTCTGAAGAATGTGAAGGAAAAACCACCGAAACAAAGGAGTCCTGACCCGAGCACATCATCTCACAAGAAATCGGGGAAAGTCAAGGCAAGAATGAAAGTAGGCGCTCCACAACACTACGACCTGAGCCACCCATGGGATCCCACCTTATGATCCAGGAATGAGGTACTGTCGAGCTAACGACGTTAAACAAATGCACTGGTCGGGAGGTAACCCGACACCTATCTTACTTTCAGTCATTTAATTCCTGTCATTTAGTTTTTTACCTTAAATCATTCTCACCTTTCCTGTATATATTTGCTTGCATAACTATTAAACTAAGTCGTGCTGTGAGGCACGCCTTCGTTCAAAAGTGTGGGGTGAGAACCGCCTTTGTACATAGTTAGTTAACATGTTTTTTCTTTTCCTTTTCCCTTAATATTATCTTTTTGAAAATATGAACTTGAGAATGTGAAAAAGATAGATCTAAATTCATGCATTTACCTTGTGAAATCTCAACCGTATAAAAACTTAGGATGTAACTTCTCATTTGTCCCTTTGTGCTGAGATATACAAGGGATGTGGAGTTGATATAAATTGCCCTAGAGAGGCTTGGCAAGCAATCAAAGGACTGAATTTCACTATATGGTTTACGAAGTCTGTGAAGGCTGCACTTCGGGTTTCAAAGAAGATCAGAGTCATCTCCGCCGTGCAGCGTTTATGCAAAGAGGCGGGACGGGAATCAAACCATCCTATCTCTAGTCCTAGTAGCCGAGAAAATAGATGAGCGACCCTCATCTTGACCCGCGCGAAACGGCGAGGATGAGAAAGAGCGGGGGGGGGGGGGGGGTATTTCCATATGCTCTCGGGCGATGATTGGATCTCCCAAAGAAAGGTTGAGAAAATGGACTGTCACAAAGAAGCAAAAGCTCGAAGAAGCTAATCAAAGGCCAAAAGCCAAAGTATGTGAAGGTTTTAACCGAAATGAAAGTGAAGAAGCTCCAATTCAAAATCAAAGGCCAAAGGCCAATTCACTTCAGAAGCTGTCCCTCACCATAAGGAAATCAAAATGCTCAACTCAATGAAACCCGAACCGAATCATGTGCTAGAGAAAGCGACAAGTTAACTATATAGTGCGAGTCGGTCCAGAGAATGCAGTCCAGGAGCCTGAAAAGGGCTATCTCCCAAAACATCCAAATTAAATTGCATCTCAGCTCGAAGGTACAAGTATCAAGTTTCTTCTAAGTATTTACACGGTTTAGTTTGGTAATAAGTAAGTAATGCATGAATAGGATAAATCTAGTTCTATATTCTCACTTTCATATTTAAAGTTTTTTACTTGGATTGTGTGCATCTCTTGAATGGCATTGTTCGGGACGAACAACTAAAAGTGTGGGGTGATCTGATGGACCATATTTATATGATTCGTTAAGATAGTTAAACCCACCAAATTGGATGCTTTATCTGTACAACTTTTACTTGTCAGTTTCACTTTTGTTCTACAGGCTATTTCAAGGAGTAATGACGAAACGAGCTAAAATGGAGTTCTTAACGCTGAAAGTGGATTACAAGTCAGAACTGACCATACCACGACAATACTCCGAACAAGCCACAACTAAGTCCCGATGACTTGTTCCAACAAAGATCAGGAACACAAGTGAAATGCCAAGTATAAGTGACTTATCTTTTGATGTCAACTAAGGAGCAACCAAAGGAGCAACCAAAGAGCAACCAAAGGGCAACCGGAGTTACATGACAACCGAAGGCTTTTGGGAAGAAAAGATCTAAACCCACTCAACTCACTCCTCCTCTCCTCCCTTGCCACATGGGCGGCGGCTCTTGGAGGAAGCCACCTCATGGCCGGCGGCTATATGGACTTCCTCCCCCCATTCGACAAGTGTCTTGATCTCCTCCACATCTCCAACTCTTCCCATGCCTATAAATACCACACTTCCCTTCCCTTTGTAATGCATCCCAATCCCAACATCCTCATTCCAAAAAAAACTCAAACACAAGTCACTTATCTCTCTAGTTTGTGGGCACAATCCTTGTAAACATTTACTTTGATCTTGAATACTCTTGTTGGTTCTTGAGTATTCTTGTTGTTCTTGAGTTTACTCTTATCGGTTCTTGAGTATCCTCACCTTTACTTTCCTTTTCTTGATTTCCAAAAACCTTTACTTTTCTGTCTTTCAAAACCTTTACTTTACTCAGTACTTAGCTATGATATCCACCCCTATGGATATTTGTAGCCCTTTCTCTTAGTGCCTCTTTGTGTTCAACTTATTCTAGGTGCCTTATATTAGGTCAGAACTCCATTGGTTGAGTGGATGCTCGGAAGAGCAAAGCTCTGCCATGGGTTTGTGATCTTTCGTGGATAAGTGGAGGCTCGGAAGAGCACAGCTTATCTGTGGAAGTCAACCTCTTTTAAACACCATTTGGTTTATCAGGAATGATGATCAAATGGATGCACATACTAGAACAAGAGTTCTTTGTCTTGCAAAAGACTAGACGGTGTGGCAAGTCATGTGCTAGGAATAGCCTTGATACACTTTTGAACACTTATTATGATCATTAGAGGTCAATGATAAACGGACTATGATACAAGGCCCCTGATACCGAATCTTTCCTTTGATTAAAACATCACCTGTCACTTTACTTTCAGTACCAATATCAACTGTTTACTTTCAGTACCCATATCAACTGCTTACTTTCTACAAGTCTTGTCCTTCAAGCAATTACTTTCTGCAAGTCTTGTCCTTCAAGCAATTACTTTCCGTAAGTCTTGTCCTTCAAGCACTTTACTTTACGCACTTACTTTCCGCAAGTCTTATCCTTCAAGCACTTTACTTTCAGTATTACTTTTCAGTACTAAAATCACAACCAACCCACTTTACTTTCAGTACTAAAATCACAACCAACCCCCAACTGTCTTACTTTCCATTTTCGAAAGAACAACTATCCACTAATTCCCTTGGGTTCGACCCCTACTTACCGCTTTACTACCCAATAGTAGAGTACGAGTAGCGGACTTACAAATTTATTTTTGCACAGAGCCATCGCACATTAACGACGGTGTGGTGCGCTCCGTCACTCCATCAAACACCCCCACACTTAATCTTGTTCGTCCCGAACAAGTGTAGTCAATAAGAGGAACAAAAATACCCCAAGTCCTAGATATGGATGTTAGATGTAAAACTAGACTTCACCTTAGCATGCATAGCTTACTTGTTTCCAAACGAAATCATGCTCACATATGAAAGTAACTAGATACTTGTACCTTTGAGCCGAGATGCAAATCAATTTGGATGATTGGGAGATAGCCACTTTTTAGGCCCTTGAACTGCACTCTCGTATCCGATCTTACTATATGGTTATGTTACTTGCTTCTTCTAGCACGTGATTGATTCGGGCTAATGGGTCGAGCTCTTTTTCTTTGTTTGTGTGGTTGGACAGCTTTTGTAGTGAATTGGCCTTCGGCCTTTGATTTGACTCTTTGAGTACTTCACTTTTGCTTCGGTTTTGTTTCACCATATTGGCTGATTTCTTTCTTTCTTTACTTTGAGCTTTGCTCCTTTGATGATTGCTCGTCCATTTATTCACTTTTGGGAGGTCCAATCATCGCCCGAGAGCATATGGAAATACCTCCCCGCTCTTTCTCATCGTAGTCATTTCGGCGCGAGTCAAGTTGAGGGTCGCTCACCTCTTTTCCCGGCTACTCGGAATAGAGATAGGACGGTTTGATTCCCGTCCCACCTTTTGCATAGACGCTGCATGGCGGAGTCCACTCTTCACCAAGAAGCCCAAAGTGCAACCTCCACAATTTTCACATAACCGTATAGTAAGGATCCGGTCCCTTGAGTGCTTGTCAAGCCTCTCTAGGCCATTTCTTTCAACTCCACATCCTATATTTATCTTGGCACGCAAGGACAAATAGAAAGTTAAATTCGCATGTTCTTACACAATTTAGATTTCACAAGGAAATGCATGAATCGGGTCTACCTATTTTCACATCACGGAAGTGTATATTCTTAAAACATGCTGTCTACTATGTGCAATTACTACTATGTGCAAATACTACTCAAATACTCCCACACTTTTGAACGAAGCCGTTCCTCACGGATTGACTTAGTTCAAAACACAAAATATAAGTAAAACAAAAGGAGGTGAGTATGAAAAAAACGACATATAAAAATAAAATTGAAAAAACTGAATATGCCGTGTTACCTCCCGGAAAGTGCCTTTGTTTAACGTCGTTGGCTCGACGGAACCTTACTCATGGATCATAAGGTGGGATCCCATGGGCGTTTGAGGTCAAACTTCTTCTCGGTTGCTCTTTTGCTCCGCCCAAAGAACGCATGGAGTGATGTGTTCGGTTCGGTTCTCCATAGGTCTGGCAGGTTTTCTTTTACATGCATCCGAGAAGGTGAGGGCTCCTTGACCATAGCTGCTGGTCCATTGAGCCGTGGTCTCTTGCTTCTCCTTCCGGGTTTCCATTCCTTGAGCCCATGTCTTTGCCGCTTCTTCATGTATGAACGGTCGGCACCTTTGCAAGTTTGGAAATTCGGTATTGTGCCTTCAAACATTGGCGACCACAAGCATGTTCCCATGTGAAGCCTCTTCTTTGTGGCAGAAATGATTGGTCGTCTTGGAACGAGTGAGTTTTTCGGGCTCGTGGTGAGTGAGTGCTCCATCTTTGGCTCTTCTGGCTCATGTTTTGCCTCCAACTCCCCTTGCACCTCATTATCATTAACTACATGATCTTCGGTGGCTATGATCTGCATAAAACATGAAGGGTCAAGTTGGGGCTTCTCGCCCATGAGGTCCCGACCTTTCTCGACCAGCCCGTCCGTGAGGACCGGGGCTGTCTCGGCTAGCTCGCCAATGAGGACCGGGACTTCTGTTGGCTCGGCAGTGAGGACTGTGTTAGACTTGGATGGTTCGGCAATGAAGTCCGCTTTCACCGTTGGTGCCTTATCTTCAGTTTGGTGCATTGGCCCTCGTTTGGTGCTCTCGACCAAATCATCAATGAGGTCCCAGACTTGAGAGATGGTGAGATTCATCACCGAACCTCCCGCTGCATCATTAAGCATAGACCGCTCAAGTGGCTTCATTCCACGAAGAAACCTTTGGAGAAGAACAAAGTTCGTGAATCCATGGTGCGGGCAGCTCGAAACAATGATATCGAAGTACGTATAGTACTCATCCAAAGTTTCATCACGGGACTGCTCAAGGTTGATAATCTTCTCGCGGGTTTCAAGTCGGAGAGATGGCGGGGAGAACTCTTCTAGAAATTTGGCTCGTAGATCCCCATATTCGCCTTCATAAGCTGCACATGAGTAATACCATTCTATTGCCGAGTCAGTTAAAGAAAATTTAAAGCATTTCAGTTTAAACCCCTCTAGCGATTCATCTTTAGGCCTCATGTGGCTGCATATGGAGTGGAACGTTTGTGTATGCCTCATGGGGTCTTCTTCAATGGTACCTCCGAATTTGGGGAGACGGCTAAGCATTTCAAACATAAGGTTGCTGCCCCCAACTTTCCAAGGTTCTATGTCGTAGTATGAAGACATGGTGAACTGAAAAACAAAAGAAAAACAAATAGAACAACTAGTCCAATTTCACAACTCCCCGGCAACGGCGCCAATTTGACAGAGCCTTGTCGTGAGGCAATGTGCAAAATAAATTTATAAGTCCACTACTTGTGACTTCACTATTGGGTAGTAAAGCGGTAAGTAGGGGTCGAACCCAAGGGAGTCAGTGTGGAATGGTTGTTCTTTAAAAAGAAAGAAAAAGAAAGTAAATACAGATTGGGTTTTATGGGTTTTTTAGACAGAAAGTAAATTGCGTAAAAGTAAAGGTACTGAAAGTAAAGTGCGAGAAATTAAAGTGCTGAAAGTAAAGACTGAAAGTAAGTGCTGAAAAGTAAATTGCTGGAACACTCGAGTTCAATATCAACCAAGCAACATACTTTAGGCACTGGCCGTACGCTATATTTCAAGCGCAATGCGAGCCAAAGATATGTTGGATTGATGTTGAACAAGTCTGTAGTAAGCGTACGGAAATGTAAAGACTGAAAGTAAATTACTGAAAGTACAGTGCTGAAAGTAAATGTGCGGAAAGTAAAGTACTGAAAGTAAATACTGAAAATAAAGTGCTGAAAGTAAAGTGCGTAAAGTAAATGTGCCGAAAAGTAAAGTGCGGAAAAGTAAATGTGCTGAAAAGTAAAGTGCGGAAAATAAAGTGCGTAAAGTAAAGTGCGTAAAAGTAAAGACAGAAATGTAAAGTGCGTAAAGTAAAGTGCAGAAAAGTAAAGTGCTGAAATGTAAATGACAGAAAAGTAAAATACTGAAAGTAAATGATAGGTAAGTAAGGACGAAAGATATTCAGTCTAGGGTCTCTACTTGTGAGACAACCATCATGGACGTCAAAGATCTTACTTTGTGTTCATAAGTGTGGAGTTATTCCTTTTCAAGACTTAACCCCTAAAGTAAGGCTTTTTCAAGCGCTTACACCACAATCTACTCCAAAATCAAGACATAGACTTCTAGTTCTAAGTGAAGCCACTTGATCTTTAGTTACGATCAACCAAGCGACTTAAGTAAGAGTAAACTACTCGGCTAAGCTTTGCTCTTAAGAGCATCCACTTAGCCTAGTTGTCTAATCAAGATTGAACTACTCGGCTAAGCTTTGCTCTTTCGAGCATCCACTTAGCCTTGTCGTTCAACCGAATAATGGCACCGAACTAGTTGACACAAAATAGCATTAAGTTCTAGTCTCAAGATGCATACACAAGTATGAACACCCTTTGACCGAATATGCTTTAGCTACTTGTATTCATGGAAAGGAATACAAGCACCATACTTACGAACGTAAAGAAAACAAGAAAAACAAGTAAAACAAGTGACCGAGAGCAATTTTGTAAAGGGAACCGTGAGCTATTTGTAACCAAAACCGTGAGCTTTTGTAGCAAGAACAATAGCTTTAACTACTTGTATTCATGTCAAGGAATAGTTTTGGTTAGAACAAGGAAAGTAAAGAAAACCGACAAGAAATTAAAGAGAACAACAAGGAAAGTAAAGGGAGAGGAGCTCCAAATCAAGACAAGACAAGGGAAAGTAAGTGTGCTTGCTGGAAATTAAGGAGCTTAGGAGCTCAAGAACAAGTGAACAAAGCTTGGAAATCAAGAACAAAGTAAGAACAAAGTGTGTTTGCATTGAAAATGAAGAGAAAGAGAGTTAAGCTCTCTTCTCTCTAAAGAACTTGTGGATTTCGAACAAAGGACTAAGGACCCTTATTACATGAGGTAAGCCCTCTATTTATAAGCTTAGGAAACTTGGAGGCTAAGTTTTGCTTGAAGAAATATCCCAAGTTTGGATAGGAAGAAGAGGAGAGCCAACCACTTGGCATTCATTCAAGCCATTCATTTTGGGCAAGTGTATCTCCTCCAACCACTTGGCCAATTGCACATGGCCTCTCCAAAGCCACCATCCATAGGTAGCACTCCCCAAAACCGCCTCTAGTTGCTCCTCAAGTCTTCGATTTGAGCTCGGTTGGAGTCTGGTTTGAGCCAAAGGGTGCACATGACCTTGCACATGGGTGGCTAAGGCTTGGGTGAGCCAAGGGGCATCCACTTGATCACTTCAACTAGGTTGAACCAAAGGGCAAGTCACTTGGACTTAGTTGAGGCTTGGTTTGTTCCCAAAGGTCAACCGAAGCGAATAGTATGGCCAACCAGACAAGAATTAGTTTGGATTTGGTTGGACTTCACCGGAGTGTGGCCGGAGCAAGAAATGACCGGAGCATGGTGGTGGTTGGATGAGCTTGATCGGAGCATCACCGGAGGTTCGACGGAGCATGGCCGGAGTTCGCCGGAATATGGCCGGAATCTGACCGGAGCTTTGGCCAGAGCTTCTTGGATTTTGGAGAGTGTATTCTGAATGAAAAAGTCATTCTAAGATGATCTCAAGAAGGATGCTAAGCAAAATTCTTCCCGGAACATGGTTGAAATCCCAAAACGGTCGATATTGCCCTATTTTGGCCTTGATCGGGCTTTAGCTGGTTCCACTTGGGCGTTTTGTTTGGGAAGTGAGATTGTCCAGGTTATTGGGCATTTAAAACACTTTGGTCAAGCCAGATTTGCCAGATTTCATGGTTTGGTCGAGCGACTTGGTTTTGGTGCTTATGCGCGCGGGGCCTTTGCTTTGGAATTGGGCCAACTGCCAATCTGGTCGAGCGTTCTCCTTGGTTTTCTGACATTGTCCACCTTATTTTCCATTTTGATCACTTTGCTCAAGGTGGATTTGTCAGATCAGCTCGTTTGCCCGAGCGACTTGATTTTGGACCTGGGCGGCTCGGCTGGTGCGTGGGGCATGGACCTGGCTTTTCTCGGACGGGCCCGGGACAGGGACCTGGCATTCTCGGATGGGCCCGGGTACGGCTCTCGGTACCCGGGTGAAGTTTCTCGGGCCTTGGCTGGCTTTTTGGCACAATTCTCCCTTTTTAAGCGTGTTTCCTCTTTAGACCCCAAAATAGCCTGTATACACAAAATGGTATTAACAAGCACTTGTTCGTATGTCCAAATGTCTAATTGGTGGGTTTAGTAGTACTTAATGAATCATATAAATATGCTCCATCAATTAGCAAGAAGGAGAAGCGCATGCTTTTAGGAATGTTTCCTAAAAAATAGGATTATATTCCCTAAAATACATGGCGGTTGGGATATGATTTCCTAAGGGATTTAGGAAAGATCTGACCCTATAGAAACAGAGTTAGGGTTCTCAATTCCGCATCGATCCGACCCTATATAAACAGAGCTGGAGTTCTCAATTATGCATCGATTTCAGAAAGCATACACACATACACTAGATTGATCGGCCTTGAGTTCATTATTCTGGTGAACTCGCGACGGTGCTGTCCATTCTGTTCCATGTGCTGTTACTAGACTGACGGTTGAACGAGTTGCAGATTCTAGCACTGTTAGAGAAATCATTCACGCTTATATTCAAAGAGGGTTGGAGGCGGTCATCGGCATTAAGTTCATTATCCTGGTGAGCTCTAATACACTGGAGTTAGTCTGTTCTGAGTGTTGTTCAAATTGATCTCTTTATCTTTTCTAGAACATCTTCTTGCAGCTCTAGCTTAAACGTCTGCAAGGAACCCATGAGTTCATCCAATCTCATCTTCTTCACATCCTGGGTTTCTTTAATGGCAATCGCTTTCATGGCAAATCACGATTGAGTGCATCATCAACGACTTCCTTGCGCTCACCTGCACAACTGATTGAAGAAGTGAAGAGCATGACAACACTTGTTCCAGGACGTTGCAAGAATAGTCTACTGACTACTCCAGCAGTAATGATGATGAAGAAATCACAAATGAATGCGTCGTCAAACACTATAATGCTTTATATGAGAAGTGGGAGAAAGTTGTAGACCTGAACATCAAACTTAGCTTGAATGTGACCAGTCTGAAGGAGGAAAAGGAAAAGCTAAGGTAGAAAGCTGATGTCTTGATCGAACCAAAGGCAGAAGTTCTTGCTGTTGTATCTTCATTAAAAGTTCAGGTGGAGAAGGAAAAGGATGATCATGCAAAGGCCTTGGGAGACTTGAACAAGAGTAACGATGTCCTAAGCTGAAAAGAGGTACGCCTACTTGTTGTTATTTTAGCATTAGAGATACAGATTGAGATAGATAAGGAGGCTCATGCTGCAACGCTAGAAGAACTGAGTAGTCTCAAGAAGTCATTAAAGATGCTCAATTCCATTTCAAAAAACCTGGATTCCATACTAATGTCCCAGAGGATCGGTGGTGGTCATAAAGGTCTAGGATTCAAGGGAGAAAGTTTTTCAGGAAAGACAAGCTTTGTCAAGGCTGAACATCCTGCTCACAGAGTACCTGCCAAGCTTTCTCAAGAAAGAAAGCAAAAACAGAACGATGTATAGAGAAAAGATGGGAGAATCTGCTACTAGTGCAACAAAGGGGACATATCAAACAAATATGTTGAAAGTTCTTGCTTATCGTAGGAAGTTGAAGCAGAAGCTTGTTCCACATGTCAGACAAGTTTAGAGAGTAAAGAAGAAGGATGAAGTTTGTCTAGATACATATATTTCGACCAGTCACTTGAAGAGGGGATGGTACTTTGACAGTGGATGCTCAGCCCACATGACTGGAGATCCTAACTTTCTAGACAATATCAAGTTGTTCAAGGGACGATCTATAACATTTGGAGATGGAGTGAAGGGCAAGGTGATCGGAAAAGGCACATTGAAGGTTCAAGGTTTACCACAATTCGAGAGTGTGCTTCTTATTGAGGGATTGAAGGAGAATATGATCAGTATTAGTCAGCTGTGTGATGAAGACCATCAAATGAAGTTCACCCAAGACTCGTGCCAGGTGCTGAACAAGGAAGGAGAATGCATGATGTAGGGAAGCAGATCGTCGAACAACTTGAGACAACTTGGTTGCTTAGCAAAACTGATGTGATGGAGTCTATAAATATGACCGTGAAAGACATTGTGGAGGCAAGTCTTGTTCAAGTCAATGATGAAGATAGAGGTGTGGCTAGCCCTGAACAAAAACCCTTATCACGTCATGGAGTGCAAGAAGCGGTGTCAAAGAAATCGCCTGAACTACCTGATGAAGAAGTTGGTTTAAACGGAGTTAGACCAACATCAGAACCATCTGCTACTCTTGCTCAGGTTCTACAGCCCCCTCGAATGATTATGAAGAATCATCTTATCATGGAGGTCATTGGAGAATCGATTAAAGGCATGAAGACCCGTGGTAAGAGAGTAAATTATTGTGAGATGGTTGCTAACTCATGCCTTTTATCGACTGTGGTGTCAAAGAATATCAAAAAAGTGATAGTCGATGGATCTTGAGTGATGGCTATGCAAGAGGAACTCAGAGAATCCAAGCAAAATGATGTATGTGATCTTGTTTCAGGACCAGATGGTGTGCATGTTATTGGAACAAAGTGGATCTACAAGAACAAGTTTGATGAACAAGGCAACAACATCAGAAACAAGACAAGACTGGTCGCTCAGGGCTATACGCATTCTAAAAGAGTAGACTTTGATGAGACCTTTGCACTAGTTACTCAATTGAAGGCAATACAATTACTACTGGCTCCAGCCTGCCATCTGAAGTTCAAGTTGTTCCAGATGGATGTCAAGAGTGCTTTCTTGAACGGGTTGTTGAATGAAGAAGTATATGTGACTCAACCGGAGGACTTCGAAGATCCCCACCATCCTGACCATGTGTATCGACTGAAGAAATCTATATGTGGACTCAAGCAGGCGCCCAGAGCATGGTACAAGAGGTTGATGGAAATCATAATTAACCGTGGCTATGTGTGAGGGGGAGTAAATAAGATGATTTTCGTCAAACACACAAGGTCAGACTTTAATATTGCTCAAATTTAAGTAGATTACTTTGTGTTCGGATTGAGTAATCAAAAGATGGTGGATCAATTTGTGGAACAAAAGAAGAGCAAATTCAAGACGAGCATTGTGGGAAGCATGACGTATTTCATTGGTCTGCAAGTGAAGCAAAGTCAGATGGAATCTTCATCTCTCAGAGCAAGTATGCTAGGAAATTGATCGAGAAGTTTAAACTGGATAAAGCTACTCACAAAAGAACTCCTACTGATACTCACGTGAAGATTACTAAGGATGAAGCTGGAACAAGAGTTTGTGCAAGATATAGAGCAAATCCTAAGAGGATCATCAAGTATGTTTGTGGAACAGTTGACTATGGTCTCAAGTACACAAAGGATACTAGCTCGTGTCTGGTAGGCTAATGCGACGCTGATCAGGCTGGGAATGCTGAGGATCACAAGAGTACATCTGGTGGATGCTTCTTTCAGGGCAACGACATGGTGTCTTGGTTCAGCAAGAAGTAGAACACCATCTCCTATCTATCTATTGCTGAGGCGTAATACACAGCTGTTGGAAGTTTTTGCACACATATGTTATCGATGAAACAGATGTTTGAAGAGTATGGTGTTGAACAAGATGTGATGACGCTTCGATGCGACAACATGAGTGCCATCAACATATCCAAGAATCCAGTCGAGCATTCCAGAACAAAGCACGGCGACATAAGGCATCACTTCATTCAAGAGTTGGTTGAAAAGAATGTGATTATTCTAAAGCACATGACGACTCAGAAGCACCATGCAGATATCTTCACTAAGCCCTTGGACAACTCGCCGATTGAAACACTTAGATCCTTTCTGGGTCTATGTGTTATTGACAACTAATTATTCAAGGTTGTGTTGGTCAGCCAAGTGTTCAAAGTTAAATTTTGAAGGGCTGACATAAGGAGCTTACTGTAAGTTAAACAGACCGAGACAAGCGATTTTATGAGCTGAATGACTAGAATAACATGGGACATGGAAGGAGATAAATTTAAAAAGGCCAAGATTGTCAAGATAAGTGCTACTTCGTCCAAGCTGATTGTCGGGAAGAAATCAATGGAGGAAACCCCTAAGGCGACAAAGGAGGAATTTACATCTGTGAAATTGACAAAGATAAAGGAGGCTCCATCTGTTGGTGCGGTTATGAGCCCTAGGGAGAAGGAACTATCAAAACCAGTGTTGGATAAGGCGACGACAAAGAAATCTATTTCAGAGGTAAACCCCAAACTCTCGAGATTAGTTTCTATGTCTAATACTGTTGTGAATACCGACCCATTTCTGAGGTCTCGTGAGGAAGTAGTGGTTAAGACGTCGAAGGTGGATGGTTCGACTAAGGGGGGATAGTTTCTAGCCCCAAGCTAAAAGAGACTCTGTTGAAGATGTAGCACAAAGGCCAACACCATCGAAGGAAGATTTTTGAGAGGTTAATAGGAAGGTAATAATATCTAAGTCTGAAAAAGAGGCACTTGAAGTGGTTAAGAAACTATCTAAAAACAAGGTTGGTAAAGAAATTTTGAGTGTTGAGATTCAGAAGGATGCCACAGAGGAAGGAACAAACGATGTTCAAGAATCAGATACTGAGGAACAAGTTGAGGTTTTTACTAGTGCTGATGATGAAGAGTCACAATTTGATGGCAAGAGGATGTTCCTCTTGTTGATGAGAAGACGGACTCCATGGAGGTTGAGGAACAAGCTGTTGTTCCAGATAATGATGAAGCTGATGATGAGACCTCACAGAATGAATCTGGCAAGTAAGATGATTCACTTGACCAGTTGCTAAAAGATGTTGAGCAATATGATGACGCGGAGGGGAATCAATCAAGTGATGATATGGAAGCCAGTGATGAAGAGCAGACAGAAGTTGCTACAGACCATGTTGAGAAGGAGGAACCAGTTGATGTTCCAGAAACTATGAAGTCAGCTGAACATGTGTAAGTTATTCAAAAAGTGGTGTCTTATGCAGTTGAACATACTGCTAAAACTAAGCCACCGAAGAAGAAAAAGAAAATTACTTAGGAACTCTAGAAGTTGTTACAGAAGAAGAACCTATTGTAGTTGAATATGTTGCTCAAGATAAGTCGCCTAAAGAGAAAAAGATGACCACCGAGTTTGTACAAGCTGATGAATCAGTGTTGTACCAGCTGAGCAGATGGATGTTGATCAAGCTGAGGATGGTACATATGAGGTGAAGTACTTGCAACTCTGAAATTGAAGACCCCCAAGTTTGTAGTGGGAGAAAAGCCTGACAGAAAGAGAAAGAGGAAAGTTGTTGTGCCAGGAGTCTGGTTTGAGTTTGAGGAACAAGCTGAAAAGTGGGACGCTATGCAAAAAAGATATGTAGCCCCTAAAAGGAGCTTAAAAGTTGACAAGTACTCAGTGAAGGAAATTGTGAGCTTGCTCAAGGAGTTGGATTTATTATCCTCAGTTACTATGGCGCAGCCGTTCGTGTAACAAGTTGTGAGAGAAGCCATAGCAAATCTACCAGAAGAGTTTGGAGATGTTGGTAGCGAGAAGTATGGGAAGTTAAGAGAGAAGCAGATCATAAGCATTTCAGATGTGATCAATGACTACTATGGAGTAGACGGTAGAGAAGTGGATCTAGCAAAACCAGACTGGAACAAGATAGCCACATTCATTAATTACGGCAGGCATTCAAACCGAGTAGAAAGACATAACTATTCTATCTACTGAGCTATCGTCGAAGCATTCTCCATTTCATAGTATTGGGGGCAAAGAATTGAATACCCAATTAACATCAAGCAACGATTAGCAAACCTATGAGATTTCTCCTCAGTGCTCTTGGGAACCGGAAGAAGGTAGACTTGGGCCAGCACATCTTTGACCAAATAGCTGCACATGCTACCTCGAATAAAATGAACCATCCCATGGATTCTTATCGCTGATCTCAAGCTCATCATGGCCTAGCATTCTGAGATCAAGACGAGTCAGGACAAGTTAACAGATGCTCCACATGTCCTTGTAGTTGATCATAAGCACTTCAAGAGGAAACACGTATATGATCTTGAATGGGAAGTGCCAGGAGGTCTCAGCCTAGTTGTTCTAGAGACATCCCGACGAGGTACCAGCACATCTTCCAGCTTTGTAATAGTCATGAAAATTAGAGTGATAAAAGACCTAAAAGAGGAGGTAGTCAGTACCAATAACTTTGTGCTCCAGTTGGATCCACTGAATTAAAAGGTCACGAGTCTGTTGCGTGACCTAAGGTATCCGAGGTAATAAGAGGTGAAATAAGATCTTGACAAAAATGAGGATGCTGAGTTCGACGCCTGAAGCTCTGATGTATCTTTACTTGAACACTACTTATTGTGTTGTTGAACCCTCCTTGATCATTTGTGGCAAAAGGGGAGGAGTTTAAGAGTTTGAAATTTCCTTAAAAGATTCGTTAGAGCTAGACAAGTTGGGAGTTTGAATTCTCCATCAAAGATTTATATGTAAAAGTAGTACAGGTAGATATTTTGCCAAAATTACGAAGGGGGAGATTGTTAGATTTAGTGGCATATGTTTTGAAAAAATACTGTGAAGTTGTTCAAGCTGTCAGACAATGAGTGTACGAGACCAGAGAGCCAACAAGCTGTGAAGGACCTGGAACAAGACTACACGGAGCAGATTTTCCTAATTCATATTTGGAAGGTCGACGACGAGCTTGGAGGCGGCTGAGAGGTTTTAGGGAAGATATGTGCTTGAAGATAATTTATAAAGAAGATATTGAAGATATTTATTGGAAGATTATCAAGAATGAGGAGCGCATGCTTTTAGGAATGTTTCCTAAAAGATAGGAGTATATTTCCTAAAATTTATAGCGGTTAGGATATGATTTCCTAAGGGATTTAGGAAAGATCTAACCCTATATAAACAAAGCTGGGGTTCTCAGATCCGCATCGATCCGACCCTATATAAACAGAGTTGGGATTCTCAATGCTGCATCGATTTCAGAAAGCATACACGCATACACACACAGAGAGAGGAGAGAGATAGATCGGCCTTGAGTTCATTATTTTAGTGAACTCACGGCGGTCTTATCCAGTCTGTTCCAGGTGCTGTTACCAGACTGATGGTTGAATGAGTTGAAGATTCTAGCACTGTTGGAGAAATCATTCATGGTTATATTCAAAGAGGGTTGGAGGTGGTCATTGGCATTCAGTTCATTATTCTGGTGAACTCTAATGCGCTGGAGTTAGTCTGTTCTGAGTTATGTTCGGACTGACTGTGGAACGTACAGAAGCTACACGCACTAACACAATGTTATTGCTAATTCTTCGGGAGAGGACTGCGTTCTAAGGGAGAAGATCAGGTGGAAAAGGAGAGGGATCTCTGATCTAGGGGAGCCTAGATTGCAATCACTAGAGTGTTAGATAAGTTGGTCGTTTAAGAGGGAGTCTTTAAATGTAAGACATTTTGTACTCTAAACTCATCATAGTAAATTACTTTCGGTCAGGCTTGGGAGAAGCCCTCTAGACATAGGCTCGTTAACGCTGAACTGGGTAACAACTCGTGTGTCATTGATCACTTTCTGCACGTAGTTTTATAACATAGCATTCTGCACAAGTTGTCTAGCTAGTTGTTCCTCAAACATCTATAACAACATCTCGACACACGCGGGAGTATTTCATGTTGGATGGTTGTTGTTACCTTATCTGTTAGTAGTGTACATGTGACAATAAGTTCAAGTTGTTTTTAATTCGGTTTTAGACTTTGTACCATTGTACATTTGTAATTGTCTATTTAAGAATCCCACTTTGTTAACAAAGTAAGCCAGTCTTATCCATCTGTTGCTTACTTTCTTACATTGCTTTCTGCAATTCAAAATAACATTTGATATCAAGAGCTATTGTTTGAAGACTTTACTTCGGCAAAAAAGTAGTGTGTTAGGGTGCAAGTGAAACACTCAGGAAAGCACGCAAATATAAAGGAAGATGACTTTCGATGCTTCAAAATTTCTCATGCCATGCATTCTTAAATTTGTTGGAGATTATGGGCATTGGAGCATGCTCATGAACAAGGACCGATCTATTGAAGGTCAGGGGTGACACTTGTCACCCTCAATTTTTTTTTCAATTTTTTCAATAAATAATGTCAATTTTAAACATTAATTGCATTTAGCAATTTATGCTGATTTTGAGGGTGCGTTCAAAATGGAAATTGTATTTTAACCAATTACATTATGATATTAATTTTTGAATTTTTTATTTTTTCAAACTTTGTACGAACCCAAAAGATAGATCAAACATGTATGTTTATTTTGTTGTATAAGCTGATATATCTTATTATGACTCTTCAAAATTTTACTGTTACTATCAAATGCTCCTATACTAGAATGGATATAGTAATTAGTGCTCTTCGCAACAAGATAGAAGATGAAATTAGAATTTAGTGCAAACAAGATGTTCGTCATTATAACTTAATATAATTTTGTGAAATAATATTATTCTTTTTTGATGGTATAATATGTTTTCACTTGCCACCACTGTCTTAAATCCTGGGTCCATCCCTGCTCATGAAGAATCTCCTTCGATCTAAAGAATTTTGGAATGTTGTTGAATTTGGCGTTCCTGAAGTTAATGAAAGTGTTATTGCTACACGAAGGAAAACTATTGAAGATCTCAACCTAAAGGATCTGAAGGAGAAAAACTACTTGTTTCCATCGATACACAAATCGATTTTGAAAATTATCACAAAAAGGGCCCAGCAAAATGGTTACACGGTTCTATGAAGTAAAAGCATTAAGGAAATGATAGAGTGACTATTGTGTAACTCAGCAAACTCAGAAGATCATATGATAAAAATCGGCGAGTGTGTATGAGATTGCTTTGCAAAGGTTATGATAATTGTAAACACTATGAGAAAATTTGGAGAAGTCATAGATAATGTAAAAATAGTAAAAATATGCGGACATATATGGTCTAAAATGGAAATATGAGGTATATTATATATTTTATGGATGACTAGTAGAAAATCATGGCAGTTCTTTTTGGCTCAAAAATTAGAGGGACTAGCTGATTTTTTATATTTTAAGAAAATGGTAGAGAGTACGTGAATCTGAACGTCATACTGAATTTAACTCTGCAACATTTGATGAAGTATGTAAGAAGTGTGGACTTAAACCTAAACGCCTGCTTACCGTCGCATATTCTACCTAACCAAACGGAGTTGCAGAGCGTAAAAACAGGACTGTGTTAAATATGATACGAACTGTAATGTCTGGTATAAAGATGACAAAAACTTTATTGGCTGAAGCGGCAAATCGGAGCAACAATATTCTTAGGGATGCACAACCGGTCCGGACCGGTGAACCGGAATTTTTTGAAATCTTGGACCGTAGACCGGATCGGACCGGATAAATATCGACCGGGACCGAACCGGAACCGGAATTTGGGTGAAAAATCAGACCAAAACCCGGACCGGACCGGGTATATTTGGGTCGGACCGAAACCGGGACTGGACCGGACCAGATCATATATAATTTGGCAGATTCATGTTTCAATTCCGAAAAAAAACCCTGTCCTAATTCTTTCTAATTGTGTTGTAGTTAAACACTTAAACTAAAGCAACAATTGATACAAGAAGTCAAGAACAAAGCACAAAACCAAAAGTGATATTGATACAAGAAGTCAAGAACAAGGACAAAACACAAAAGTGCTTGCAAAAGTGATCCAGTGCCTTTGCTGTTTGCTTCTCCACTGCCTCACTAATAATGTAATTACTGTCATTCATTCCTTTGCTGTTTGCTTCTCCACTGCCTCTTCCTTGTGCTGAATTGGGAAATATCAACTAACTAATCACATATGAGAAATATCAACTAACTAATCACATATGAGAAAAGAAAACAGACAAATGTCTTATACCTTGTGCTGAATTCTTACCCCAATAAGATGTGCCCAGTGACTGTCCACTTAGCAAGCACAAAATGTGCCTTCATCAACATCATCCTCATCTAACAATTAACAAGTCAACAAAGATAGTCTCAATAATCATATCACAACATCGGAAATAACATAAAACATTATTGAAGAAAAAAGTGTTACCTACGTCACTATTATTCGAATCAGAATCGGAATTCTTTCGTAGTTCCAACCAATCTTGAGTACAAACGAGTGCTTGTACAATCTGTCGCCAAGAATAACATAAAACAAGTAAGTAGTAATTGATTATAAGTTGTGGAATAACATATAAATGTGTAACTATCAGTAAGGTACAATATAAATTATAAGTGATTTTAATGGTTTACCTTAGGCTTCAAACGACTTCTATAACTCGTTAGGTGCCGTCCCCCAGTGCTAAATGTAGATTCAGAAGGAACTGTAGTGATTGGAAAGGCCAGTGCATCACGTGCCATACGTGAAAGGATCGGGTATCTAGGTCCATTAAGCCTCCACCACCTGAAAACATCACCCTCCTTTGCATCATTTCGTTCATGCAGATATAAATCAAACTCAGATCGATCCGAGATATCATCCATATCCGAGTTCCCATTGAAATCTTGTAGCCAACTTGAACTTTCATTTTTACCATCAATCAATGGATTTGATTGTGAACCAGTATCTTGACTTTCGGACACAGCATAAGAACTCACGTATCGATCAAACAACGCATAAGCAGCATCCTTAACTTTGGCAAGCTTATTATCTACATTATCTTGAGAATACATCGCTTGAAGAGCATAACCCACCCCTCTCAGCTTAAAGTAAGGATCAAGAATTGTAGGAACAAAAATCAGCATGTTCAACTTATCAAAAGAACCCCAATACTTGTCACACTTCTTTTTCATTTCACTGGCCATCTTTTTTAAAGTGGGATCATCACTGGCAGCCAACTTAGTAAGCACCTTGACAACGTGAGATATATGGAAAATCATGTAGTTGCTCGTGATATAATGGGAACCTGAAGCACGGTTTGTCAACTCATAAAATTCCTTCAGGTAAGAGGCTAGCACTTCAATCTTACTCCAATCAGAAGAGCTCAGAGGACCCAAATCTGAATCATCAAGTCGAGGGATTTCCATCCGAGAACGGATAGCTTTATAAGGAATTGCACTATTCAACATCTCATAAGTGGAGTTCCACCTAGTGCACACGTCAAGTCTCAAAGAAATGTTGAAATTCACCTTAAACTTTTCAAATTGTTGTTTGAGACCATGCATCCTAGCCGGAGACCCTCTCACATACTTAATTACGGCTCTAAGCTTATCCACATGCTCACCACATTGTTTGATACCATCTTGCACAATCAAAATAAGAATATGTGCCATGCATCGAATATGCACATACTTGCCCTCGGTAATACTACCCTTACCTTTTGCCATCTTAGAGATATAAGCACATAGAACATCGTTGGCAGAAGCATTATCAACTGTCACTGTTAAAAGCTTTGTATCTAAATTCTAATAAGTCAAGCAATCCTCAAGTACCCCACCAATGTCTTGTCCTCTGTGACTACTGATTTGGCAAAAATTAATAATCTTTTTTTGCAACATCCAATCCTTGTCCACGAAATGAGCAGTGACACACATATAATTAACCATCGGTACGAATGTCCAACAATCCATAGGCACACATACACGTTGGCAAGAATTTCTGAAAAGCTCTTTCATCTTCTCTCTTTCTGTTGTATAGAGCTTAAAACAATCACGTTGGATGGTAGTACGGGAGGGCATCTTAAATTGTGGACAAGCAGCAAAAAAAAGCTTTTTTAAAGCCATCCTTCTCTACACATGTAAATGGCATTTCATCTTTAATCACCATTTCAATGACTGCCTCCCTTATAGCTTTTTCATCAACACTCCAATTTCTCATTTTCATACCACTGCTATCATTCTTAGTATCAAAGATAATTTGAAATTGAGTACCTTTCCCCATATTATCCGGATTTTTTTCACAAGCTTGAAAATGGTTCTTCACATTCTTGGTGCCATTTTTGTTTGAATCGCAGGCATATGTTATCCCATAGTGCTTGCACCTAGCCCTTCGACAGTTTTTTTCATCCATATATTCCTCATATGCAACCCAATACTCGGCTCTTGATCCTCTCCTCTTTTTAACAGTATGTCTTCCCAAATTTACTAGAGACTCGTCTACAACAGTTTCTGCTGGAGCATTTGCAGCACCAGCAACTACAACTAGCTCAGGAGAATCAAGAGTCTGCTCAGTTTCCCCTTGTACAGGGGCAGGGCATCGATTTAATCCAGTGTGAGACATCTGTCAACAAGAAAAAAAATACAATTGCTTATGATCAGTCGAATATCAGATAATTATTGGCAAGAGTTACCTGGCATACCAACTTACAGAGTTACAAGACTTGTTGCGCGATACTTTCATTGAACATTCCATTGATAGATTTCAACACAGACATCAAATTAAATCTGCACATAGTAACCCTCGACAAACGAATTTAAGAAAAGAAAGATGATTCTAATTAAACTACCTGATAGATAGTGATACAAGACCGTGACTGAGCGACCCGGTTGAGCGACCATGGATGAGCAACCGCGGTGGAGTGAATGGAATGGTGGATGGAGGCTGCGACAATGATGGTCGGTTGTGGCAAACGAGCGCTGGTGCTAGTTGGGTGAGAAATTAGGGCGTTCATATGACTGAGCAACCGGTTGAGGCGTTGAGCGACCGTGACTGAGCGACCGGTTGACTGTTGAACGACCGATTGCCTGATTCAAGCGAGCGAGCGACCGTTTGGAGTCAGAGTCGTCAGTCGCGTTCGGCTTTGTTAGGTTTAGGTTTACTGGTTTAGTGTTACGAAATAGAATAGAAATAGGAAAATAAAAAAACAAGTTTTTATTACGGTCCGGACCGGGACAAACCGGAACCCGTAAATCTCCAAAAATATGACCCGTGGACCGACCCGTAAAATCTGGTCGGGTTCGATTCGGTTTTCCGGTCCGTGTGAATTTTGTGCATCCCTAAATATTCTAAATAGGTGCCTGAATTCGGCACTCACAAACATCACATCTGAGCAGGCTTGGTATGAAAATTGTCCTTGAGTATCACATTTATGAGTATTTGGTTGCGTAGCATATGTACATGTTCCTAAAGAGTGCAAGATCAAACTTGATGATAGATGCATCAAATGTGTATTCTTGGGTTACAATGAAACTTCAAAGGGATACAAATCATCAATCCAAAGTGTTAGATTTATGGCATGTAGTTTGGCAAAACTCTGTGTAGTTGTTCAAGCTGTTGTTCAAGGGAGAATTCAAGACAGGCAGAGACAACTATCCTGGAACAAGTTGAAGCAGATGTAATGTTTCCTAATTCAGATTAGGCAACATAGTCGACCGTTGAAGATCAAGACGGTTGCATATGGAAGGACAAAAGATGGAAGTTTCCTAATTCAGATTAGGCAACTTTTTCAACTGACGTGGAACAAGCCAGATGCAGCAAAAGTTTCCTAGAGAAAATTAGGAAAGTTGGTGCTGTGACACATTGAAGATATGATGCAGATCTTGGAGTCGGTGGACGCAAATATACTCATGCATATCTAAGAAGTCGGTTGAAAGATTTCCTAAAGAGATAGCCGGTTGAAGATAGGAAACCTAGATACTTTAGGGTTTCTACCGCGCAATATAATGGGAGCTGATGGACTCGTTCTACTCAGCACTCACGGAGATATTATTCATGTCATACTCATTGAAAGGAGGAAGAGGTAAACGGCTGGTGAACTAATCATTCTGATTATTCACGGCGCTCGATTTTAGTCTGTTCTGGTGCTCGGCAGACTGATCATAGAAAAACTTGACGCTAAACGCACTGGTGTTCTTACTGCGCATTAAGTGGAAAGCGCTGATTCTCATGGAGGATCATATTGGTGGAATCGGAGGTGAGGCTCAGATCTAAGGGGAGACCTAGTTGGCAATTGCTAGAGTATTAGAGGCTCAGGCTGTTTAAGAGGGATTATGTAAACGTAAGCTCATGTACTCGCAATATTCATTATTAGTGAATTGCTATCCACCGGGCTAAGAGACAGCCCCCAGACGTAGGCTCGTTAACGTCGAACTGGGTAATAGCTTTGCGTATCGTTTATTTTCCGCACTGCATTTATTTTCGCATAAGTTGTTCTACATATTGTTCGGCGCTAGCCCAGAACAACGTCTCATCTACAATAAGAAGATTTCAATTGGTATCAGAGCAAGCACTCAAAACACAGAGTGAGATCCGAAGGTTGTTGAGATAGATTTGAGAGAAGGGCAAAACATCACGCGACCACCGCTGCTAGAAGGAAACAAGTATGGTTACTGGAGAGTGCGTATGAAGGCGTTCCTAAAGTCACAAGATGAATCTGTTTGGGAAGCTGTTGAACAAGGATGGACACACCCAGTGACTACTGACGAAGCTGGAAAAGTTAGTCTTCTCGCTAAAGCCAGATGGACTAAGGGACATAACAATGCTGAAGCCGCAAACTCCAAAGCAATGAATGCTATATTCTCAAGAGTTGATGGAAAGAACTTTAAGATGATTTCAACATGTGCAAAGAAGGCTTGGGACATATTGCGAACAACTCATAAAGGAACGACCAAGGTCAAGATATCCAGAATGGAGATGGTCACACCAAATTTGAAAATCTAAGAATGTAGGAGGACGAGACCATAGCTGACTTCAACACAAGGGTACTTGACATCTCCAATTAATCATTTGCACTTGGAGAGCCCATGACCAAAGAGACGCTGGTAAAAATGGTGCTAAGATCTCTACCAAAGCGGTATGCAATGAAGGCTCTTGCAGTCAAGGAAGCACACGATGTGAGGCTGGATGAACTGATGGGATCACTACTGGCTCATGAGGCTAGATGAACTGATGGGATCACTATAGATTCATGAGATGGAGATGAATGAAGAGGAACAAGTCATGAAGGTTAAAAGTGTTGGTCTGAAAGCTGAAGTTTTTGATGTTCAGAACAGAGCAGGGGAGATGTCTGAACAACAGTATGCCATGTTTGCTAAAAAGTTCGGGAAGTTTATGAGAAGACAGTATAATAAAGGGTCTGATCCTGGTCAGTCATCTAGCTCAAGATTCCAGAAGGATGGCAAATTTCAAAAAGGGAATAAATTTGGAGACTTCAACCATGAAAATAAAGGCAAAGGGATTCAATGCAGAGAATGTAAAGGCTATTGACATATTCAAGCAGAATGTGTCAATACACAGAAGAAGAAGAATGCATATGCTGTCAACTGGAGTGACAATGAATCTAATCAAGAAGGCGAGTCCAATAACTTTGTGGCCCTTGCTAGATGTGTCAACCAGGAAGGAGAAAGAAGCAAATAAGTAGAGTCAAAGTCTTCTTCGGAGGACCATACACAATACTCGAGCTACAGTGATGATGAAAAAATCACTGATGAAGAGTTTGCGAACAAGTACAAGGAGTTGTTCCAGGAGTGGCTGAATGAAGTTGAGCGGAATAAAAAAACACTGCAACAATTTGGCAGATCTGAAGGAAGAAAAAGAAAAGCTATGGCAAGAAGTTGTTGTCCTTGTAGCTCAGAAGGTCGATCACCAACAGACAATCACTGACCTTAAAGCCCAGCTGATTGAAGTAAAAAAAGAACGAGCTGAACTTGTTGCACAGAAGCCCGAGTTACCGGCAGTTGTGTCATCTCTGAAGATTCAGATTGAATCAAGCCAAGGCAAACATCCTGAAATAATAGATGATCTAAAGAAGAAGAATGCTGCTCTACAACGAAGAGAGGTAAATCTTCTTAATGGTGTGGATGCCTTGAAATGTGAGATTGAGACAGATAAACTTTTTCATGACGAGACTTTAGAAGAGTTGAACAACTGAAGAAGTCTGTCGAGATGCTTAACTCTGGAACGAAAGATCTAGACTATATTCTGGGAGCTCAAAGGACAAGTGGTGGTCACAAAGGGCTAGGATTCTCTGGTGCATCTTGCTGACTGCACACAAAAGGGGATAACTCAACAATTCTCATCACCGATCACCCCTCAACAGAATGGAGTTGTTGAAAGAAAGAATCGAACCATTCAAGAGATGGCCCGAGTGATGCTTCATGCAAAGAAGGTGCCCTTAAAGTTCTGGGCGGAAGCCATGAACACATCTTGCTATGTCATCAACAGAGTTATGATTCGATCCGGCACAGAGAAGACATGTTACGAGTTGTGGAAAGGTAAGAAGCCAACGGTGAAGTACTTCCATATCTTTGGAAGCCAATGCTACATCCTCTGAGACCGAGAGTATCTGTAGCAACTAGATCCTAAAAGTGATGAAGGACTCTTTCTGGGTTACTCCTCTAACAGTCGTGCTTACCGAGTCTATAATAAATGCACAGGAGCCATTATGGGATGTATCAATGTTGTTGTGAAAGATGTTGTGTCAGATGCTCCTGAGATAAGTTCGGCAGATGATGATGACATGGTACCTCACCAGAAACAACATGCTGCTCCCACACTAAATCCAGAAGTTGTCCCGGATAAAGCCTCAAAACATCTTTCTGAAAAAGATGACCCGACTGACGAGGAAACTGAATCGGAGATGCCCCTGCTACCTCTCGGATTCTTCAACCTTATTGGACTGTTGAGAAGAATCATCCCATTGCTGAGGTGATTGGTGAACCAAATGACAGCAAGAAGACTCGAGGTAAACAGGTAAATTTTCAAGAATTGGCTAGTTTTACATGTTATATGTCCACTGTGGAGCCCAAGAATATCAAGGAGGCCATCAATGATGAATACTGGGTGCTAGCCATGCAAGAAGAGCTGGGTGAATTTCAGCGAAATGATGTTTGGGATCTTGTTCCACGACCTGATGGTGTGAATGTGATTGGAACAAAGTGGATCTTTAAGAACAAGTCTGACGGCAATCGAAACAAGGAAAGACTTGTGGCTACAGGCTATACTCAAATCGAAGGAGTAGATTTTGATGAGACCTTTGCTCCGGTTGCTCGCCTAGAAGCTATACGATGACTGTTGGCCCTTGCTTGTCATCTGAAGTTCAAGTTGTTCCAGATGGACGTCAAGAGTGCTTTTCTGAATGGGTTTCTAAATGAAGAAGTGTATTTGGCACAACCTAAAGGATTCGAAGAGCCTCACCATCTTGATTATGTGTATCGTCTGAAGAAAGCTCTTTATGGTCTCAAATAGGCGCCCAGAGCATGGTACGAACGACTTACTGAATTTTTAATCAACCGTGGCTATGTGTGAGGGGGAGTAGACAAGACGCTTTTCGTAAAACACACTAGGTCAAAATTTATCATTGCTCAAATTTATGTGGATGACATTGTGTTCGGCTCTAGCAATCAGAAGATGGTGGACAAGTTCGTAGAACAAATGCAGAGCGAATTCAAGATGAGCATGGTAGGAGAGATGTGTTACTTCCTTGGATTACAAGTAAAACAAAAGGCAGACTGTATCATTATATCCCAAAGCAAATATGTCAGGAATTTGATCAAGAAGTTTAATCTAGAGAAAGCTTCACATAAGAGAACCCCCACTATAACTCATGTGAAGATCACCAAGGATGAAGCAGGTACAAGTGTGGATTAAACCTTGTACAGAAGTATGATTGGGAGCTTACTATACCTAACGACAAGTAGAAAAATTTTATGCGCGTCGTCTGACGTGTCAAACTTAATATTTATATCTCATGCGTGAAACTAGTAAGTGGCAAGCAGGGTCGAACCCAAGAGAGCTAGTTGTTGAAGTTTGTATCTGAAAACAAGAAAAGAAAAGGGGGTTGTGAGTATTTATGAGTGCAAAAGAGGGAAAAGCAAGGAAGATTTCAATTAGAGAGAGTATTCAGCTTAGGGTTTCTATTGTGACATGTTTTTCATTGACTGCTAAATATCTAATCTCATGTTTCTAAGTGTGGTTGTTCCGACAAAGGTAACAACCCAAGTATCCCGACAAAGGTGATACGCCACAATCTAAGCTGACAAAGGTGTTAGACTTCTAGTTCTTTCCTAAACTTAATAATCCGACAAAGGTATTATTTAGCCTAGGTTTTACAATCTACCTTTACGACAAAGTTTCCATTAGATATTAACAGTAAGAATTAACTGCTCAATTAAGCTTTGCGACAAAGCTCCCACTAAATCTAACAAGTTAATTCATAAGATAAGCACAAGAACTAGTAAAACATGAAATAGCATTAAGAACAAAGTCTCAAAACAAACGTCACAATATGCGAAACCCTAAACTGAATTAGGAGTTTAGCTACACATAATCATGGAAAACATAATGATAAGTAGTAAAGAATTCTCTTATCTCGTCGAAAGCTTCACCTTCTCCTCCAGAGCCGTCTTCAAACGTCGTAGAATAATTGATTATTCGAAACCCTAACCCAAACCTTTTATTTATAGCAAAACTGGGTTTCTAAGTCTATTTTTGGGCTTGATTTCCAAATTTCAGGCTCGCTGACATCATCAAAACACGTGCTGACAGTAGCGGACGCGTCCGGCATTAACGTTAGACCCGCGCCCAGCCTTAACGTTAGCACTGCACTAATGTCTATTGTGGGTGCGGTACCCATTGTGTCCCAACTTCTCTATTGATTTGACCATCCAAAGGACCCCGGATGCTCTCGGTGTGAACAAGAGAGTTGTAGGGAATTGAGTCAGCTACACAACGGCATGTGGCTCCTATTTTTCCGATCAACGGTCCATTCTCAGCACTCTGTTGAAGCTCCAAAGGTCTAATCTGCCATTGTGATGTTTTTGGCATGAAATGCCGTCTTTTATGTGCGTTTCCTCCTAGAGCTTCCAAAATACCTGAAATGCAAAACCATACTAAAAAGTAATTGTTCGCATAAAAAAAAGTTTCGAAATAAATGGGATTAATTGATTCAACGAGTCATATAAATACAACTCATCAAACCACCCCATACTTAAACTTGTTCGTCCCGAACAAGAACTAAGTCATAGAAGTAAAACAAATATAACACCACAATTTTTTCGAAGTCTTGAATAGATGCACATGAATATGAGTTGCTAGTCTAGACTCGCTTTTCTATGCATAACTCAATCGCTACTAAAATCATCATGCTTAACGTGGAATAAACTTGATACATGTTACCTTTGAGCTGGAATTCAAACCAATTCGGATGAATGGGAGATAGTCCTCTTTAGACCCATGATCTGCATTCGCTGTTCCGAACTCTAGCTATATGATTATACTTCATTGCTTTCTCTTGCACGTGATTCATTCGAGCTTTCTTTCTTCTTTTATTGGACAACTTTTGTAGTGACTTTCTTAGGCCTTTGGCGATTGATGTATGAATGATGTACTTCACTTATTTTCTTGTATAAAACTTCACAACGTGGCTGATTTTTCTTGAGCTTTGCTCCTTTATTGTAAATAGCTTGTCCTTTTCTTCTTTCTTTTGAAGGAGGTCCAATCATCGCCCGCAAGCATATGGAAATACCTCCCCGCTCTTTCTCATCCTCGACCTTTTTGACTCGAGTCAATAGGGGGGCCCTCCACCTATTTTCTCGGTTACTCTGGACTAGAGATAAGACGGTCTATTTTCCCGTCCCGCCTACTCACATAAATGATGCAGCGGCGGAGCAAACTCTGAACCATATCGTCTCGAAGTGCTAGCCTCCATGAAATCCACATAACCGTATAACTCAAAATTCGGTCCTTTGAATGCTTTGTCAAGTCTCTCTAGGACATTTCTATCAACTCCACATCCCTATTTATTTCAACACAGAAGGACACGTATTGGGTTAAATTCACATATAAAAGCACAATTCAGATTTGACGAGAGAAACACATCTAATCAGCATCGTCTGTTTCACATCATCAAAATTCAATACTGCATATCTAGGAAATAGAGAGAAACTTTATACTTTTCAAAAAAACATTTGTTAAAGGAAACGTGCTGACACAGTACAATATGCAAGAAAAACTAAATGTGCTCTTACAACTGACTGACTGACTCTCCCACTGATCGGTCGAATTCTTGACCTATTATTCACTTCATTCGATGATGGATTATGTTTGTTTTCCCGACATTTTATTGTCATTTGATCTCTTTTCTAGTGTTTCAGGTCATATATCACATATCTAATACGTTTGGATTGATCCGAAGCAAAGCAAAGCAATCGGTGCAGATTTGGGCAAAAACAACACAAAACAGGGCAGCAGACCTTTGCAACGTATTTCGCACCTACAGGTCGCAATTGGTGTCCAAATGAGTCGAAATTTAACTTGTTGGAAAGCTAATTCAATTCCCTACAAGTTTGTAGTTGACACAAAGAGCAGATTCGAAGGTTGAGACCTCCAAAACGGCAAAAAAAGTCAGGTCCCGTGACAGCCTGTGACAAAAGGATCGTCACGGGGCAATGGTTCTGTCACGGGATTTGGCCGTGGCAACGACATTTTTGGGTCCCGTGACAGCCCGTGACATCTCAATTGTCACGGGAATTTCCAGGACTTTCCAAAATTCGATTTTGGCAATTTTCGGCAATTTTGGCAATTCGGGCTATAAATTGAGGGCTTCGACCAGATCAATGGGTGTGCTTATTTTGAGATTGAAGAACCCTAACTTGGGAGAGAAGACAGAGTTCATCACGAGAGATTTGTCGAGCACCCGCGTCATTACGGTTTCCTCGCCCTTTTCTCTTTATTACACTATTTGTGGTTTAATCACCATGAATAGCGAGTAGTCTTCCTTATTCTGGGATTCTACGGATCCCGTGCTATGTAACCCTAACTCTTCATGTGATCAATTAAAGTTTTCGTTTATGCAATTCGATTATTCAATTTCATTGTGTGCTTATTATTATCGTTCTATGCAAGTATTTACATCAAAGGGTATGTTTGCTTTGGTAGAACGTAATTAGGTTATATGCCGAAAGGTGGATGGGCCCTAGGGATTAACCGGATTGCATGAAATTGATGTTAGGTCATGTTTCCATGAATTAATAGGAAAAACCATTAGTTTAATAAATCGAAATCGTTGATAATCCGTGGATGGGCGGCGTTCAACGATGGAGATTGATCTAGACAATGATCCGTGGATGGGCGGCTTGTCTAGTGTTATTTCGGTTATATTCCATACTCGATAGCATATATAATTAACTTTCCATGATTGCATGATTAGAGGGGTTAGCACGGGTGAAGTACGGTCCTGGAATTCTTTCTATGATAAAGTCACCACCTTTATTTTTCTATTATTTAATTTCTGCAATTTTCGTGACACACCAAAACCTTTGTTAAATCGGAATAGCTAAATAGGTCACATTGTTTGCTAGTATTCACACACCTGTTCCTTGGATCGACCCTTGGCTTACCAAGGTTATAAATTTTGTTTGACTACGATTTGACCCCTAAAACTCATAATTTGACAACTATAAAGGGTTAAAAATACGCTTGTCAAAATGGCGCCGTTGCCGGGGAGCAGCGTTTAGTGTGATATTAGCTTTAACGTGTGTAGTTTAGACTATTCCATTCATTTATACTTCTTTGTACATACTCTATATACTTCTGACCTTCACTAATCACTTTTATTTTGAATGTTGCGAGGATGTTCTCTTTTGGTCATCAAGATGCCTACCCAAGAGAAGAGTCTTATTGTGAGACATATTCATATGATACAAATTGGGAAGGAAATCAGAATCAGTTCTATGATCGACCCTGTTATCAAGATGACCACTATTACGAGAGTTACCAGAACCAGGCGCAGCAACAACATCAGTTCTATGGGCAATCATATTATCAAGATGATCAGTGCTATGAGAGCTACCAGAATCAGACGCAACCACAGCAAGATTAGAACTCCGGAACAACGTCAAGTCTCGAAGCCATGCTAGCAAGCTTCTTAGCCGAACAGCGAAAGACATCTGATGATCAGCGAAAGGCATTTCAAGAGATGAATGCGCAGCTAAACGACACCATAAAAGGCCTCCAGAAGACAGTAGAGCAACTCGCAGCCAAACAGAAAATACAGAAGGACCAGTTAGAGCAACTGTCCAGAGCAACCACCAATGAACGCAGAGATGAGGACATCGAGGTGTTAATGACTGACCATCAAGAAGTTCAAGTCTATGAAGCATATTCATGTTCAGCTTTATTTCGAATCGACGTGGAAGATGATCAGGATACGAGAATGCTCTCTACACCAGAACAACCTGTTTGTGAGGATGGTTTCGAGGCATTTAGAATGGTTGCCGAGGCTTGCACTGAGTTGGAGGATGATGAGTCTTGTACTGATGACGTCTCAGAAGATGAAGATACATCTCCCTCCACTACTACTGCTTCAAAGGGTCATTTAGATGGGCAAACAAAAGAGAACATCATTCCGCCGATTTTTCTGGACGCTGAAGAGTCATCAAGGGATCATAGATACGAAGACTTTGTTGATGTGTACATGAGCTCGTTTAAAGAGGGCCCTCGCATACGCCTGAATACGATAGTGAAGAAAAACTATGGAGTATATGCACCTGAAATCTTATCTGAAGAGTATAAAGGAAGTGTTCTTACTGGAGCTAGCGCTGAATATATTTATCTTGACACACAGCCTCCAGACAAGTTTCGACAGTTCTTGCCTTACATATTGGAACTGTTGTTAGAGAGTTTCTACAGTCCCTTGGTTCGTAAGGGTCTCAAACTTTTGCAGGGACTGCATGCTCTGCTTAACGTCCATGTCATTCTTGATGGACGTAAATTCAAATGGGATTTGAAGGTGGACTGACACATCTCTATTTCTGAAGGCCCCGTGAGAAGGGATCCTAGCAAAAGACTTCTCACGAGTGATTTATATGGGGCGCTTTGCTATGTCTCGCCAAGACGTTAAACTAGGTCTCTTCGGGGAGTAACCCGCGCTGTGAGTTTTGTTTCATTGCATTTTCCAGTTACATTTTTTACATTGCGTGTGACCCTTGCAGGAATCTAAGTGTGGAGTGCCCCCCCCCCCCCCCCCCCGCAATTTTTTGATGCTAACCTATCACTTGTGAAGCTCTGTGTTTTTATCTAAATAATCTACCAGCTCACAAGTCGTGTTTCACTCACCGAGCATCGCTGAATCTCCATGAATATCGCGCCATCACACACGAGTGAAGTTTCTATGCGCCTTTTCTTTTCTATTATTTCTTCGCTTAGGGACTAAGCTGATTTTTAAGTGTGGAGTGGGTAGCGCATAGTCACACGCATTGCATTTCACATTCACTCTTGCATATGCTCAACTGTTGATGTATTGCGATTGAAATCCTCGTTTTCTACGATACTCCTTGACTGATTGACACTCTTTTGGATTCGAAGTCTAGGACTTGAAATAGTGAAAAATTGTGTGTGTATTCTCTTGAGTCAGTTTCATTGCTAGCCTTTGCCTATCACATGTTCTACGTATTTCTTGAAGCATGTTTTAGACTTGAAATTAGTAGGCACCGGTTCAAAAATCTCAAAAACTTAAATATGCATCTCTTTTTCTAGGTGACCTTAGTACTAGTACGTGTTTACATAGACTTGTTGTGATTTGCATGCACCCGCCTTTACTTATACACTATGTCAAGTTTTAAGTGTTGAGTTAGACAATTGGCCTTCAAGTTTTCCCCTAAAAAACAAAGTTCTTAATCTTGGAAAGTGGGTGAAACATTGGCCCCAAGCATAGTTGTTTTTGAAAGAAAACCAGTTTGAACTAAAAAAAATGCTTTTGTTGATTCTGCGAGAGCAGAAAAAACCAAGGACCTGGTGAGAAAAGTCACCCCTGGTATATGGAAAACACTCTTGAAACAATTTCTGCCCCCTTCTACTTGATATAGTGTGATTCCATCTTCTCATTGCGTGCAAATCATGACTTGTCTTGCAAATTCATGTACTAGAAACTAAGGGACGACCCTCGTGCTTGCACTGAAATTTTGATGCAAATTTTTGTACTATTTTTCAGAAAATCCTTAAGCCAGGCTCCTCTTCTCTTACGGGTCATTGTCTAATCCTTGGCACTTGAGAATGAGCTTTGCGCCAAGAGCCCGTGGACTATCCCTAGATAGCATAGGTGAATGGCGAGCATGTTTTTGTGTAACTATTCATGTTCTTATCTGGTTGCTATAGAACTATTTAGAATTTGTGATGAGGCGTTTGCTAGTCGTGTGTACTGACCGTTTGAATGCATAACTCATTTAATCTATGATTGTCTGAAAACTTTGATGAAGTTGTTTGACTTGAAGCTGAGGTAACACGATGAATCCGAGGTATGACATGACTTTACTGTGACTTGTTGAGCATCATTCATGCATACATGTTAGATAGTTGTACAGGGGATTTGTAGGTAGTCTCATTCCTGAAAACCTTCACGAGACTATACTCATCCTACTAGGGCAGCCTAGGGGTTTAAAGGCTTGATGCATACGCTAAATGCATTCGTGTCCTCTACGACAGTGAGTTATCTTCTTTTTTTTGTTTTTAAATAGGTTTGATCACATGACACTTGAGTGGGTAACTATTCTGTGATTTATTGACTTGTGCTTAATGTTTGTTCGGGATGAACAAATCCTAAGTGTGGAGTGTTTTGATCGGTCGAATTCTTGACCTATTATTCACTTAATTCGATGATGGATTATATTTGTTTTCCCGACATTTTATTGTCATTTGATCTCTTTTCTAGTGTTTCAGGTCATATATCACATATCTAATACTTTTGGATTGATCCAAAGCAAAGCAAAGCAATCGGTGCAGATTTGGGCAAAAACAGGACAAAACAGGGCTGCAGACCTTTGCAACGTATTTCGCACGTCGCAATTGGTGTCCAAATGAGTCGAAATTTAGCTTGTTGGAAAGCTAATTCAATTCCCTACAACTTTGTAGTTGACACAAAGAGCAGATTCGAATGTTTAGACTTCCAAAACGGCAAAAGAAGTCAGGTCCCGTGACAGCCCGTGACAAAAGGATCGTCACGGAACAATGGTTCTGTCACAAGATTTGGCCGTGGCAACGACATTTTTGGGTCCCGTGACAGCACGTGACGGCCCGTGCCATCTCAATTGTCACGGGACTTTCCAGGACTTTCCAAAATTCGATTTTGGCAATTTTGGCAATTCGGGCTATAAATTGAGGGCTTCGACCAGATCAATGGGTGTGCTTATTTTGAGATTGAAGAACCCTAACTTGGGAGAGAAGACAGAGTTCATCACGAGAGATTCGTCGAGCACCCGCGTCGTTACGGTTTCCTCGCCCTTTTCTCTTTATTACACTATTTGTGGTTTAATCACCATGAATAGCGAGTAGTCTTCCTTATTCTGGGATCCTACGGATCCCGTGCTATGTAACCCTAACTCTTCATGTGATCAATTAAAGTTTTCGTTTATGCAATTCGATTATTCAATTTCATTGTGTGCTTATTATTATCGTTCTATGCAAGTATTTACATCAAAGGGTATGTTTGCTTTGGTAGAACGTAATTAGGTTATATGCCGAAAGGTGGATGTGCCCTAGGGATTAACCGGATTGCATGAAATTGATGTTAGGTCATGTTTACATGAATTAATAGGAAAACCCGTTAGTTTAATAAATCAAAATCGTTGATAATCCGTGGATGGGCGGTGTTCAAAGATGGAGATTGATCTAGACAATGATCCGTGGATGGGCGTCTTGTCTAGTGTTATTTCGGTTATATTCCATACTCGATAGCATAAATAATCAACTTGCCATGATTGCATGATTAGAGGGGTTAGCACGGGTGAAGTACGGTCCTGGAATTCTTTCTCTGATAAAGTCACCACCTTTATTTTTCTGTTATTTAATTTCTGCAATTTTCGTGACACACCAAAATCTTTGTTAAATCGGAATAGCTAAATTGGTCACATTGTTTGCTAGTATTCACACACCTGTTCCTTGGATCGACCCTTGGCTTACCAAGGTTATAAATTTTGTTTGACTACGATTTGACCCCTAAAACTCATAATTTGACAACTATAAAGGGTTAAAAATACGCTTGTCACCCACCCCACACTTTTGAACTAAGTCGTGTCCTCACGGTATGACTTAAGCTCAAAGACATAACAATACAAGACACACAAACATAGGGAAAAAGTAAATAGAGGATAAAGATGAACAGGCACTCCCCTCGTTTCGTCGCGTGATTGTGTAAATTCTGGTCAAACGAGTCGGTCAACGCTGGTCAATGGTCAGCCGGGCCAAAAATAGACATTAGGGCGCGGTCAAAGCCTTAATGTTCACACTCGGTGCAACACTAATGTTGCCTGTGGGCGCGCCTCTAATGTTAATGCTCGGCGCGATCCGCACTGAATTAGCTTCTACTGTCTGCGCCTTATCATCCGTTTTGTGCATCTGACCCCGACTCGATCTCTATGCCATATTATCTATCAGGTCCCAAATATCATAAATATGTAAATTCATTACTGAACCTCCTGCTGTAGCATCAAGCATAAAACGCTCTAGTGGAAGCATCCCATCAAGAAAGCTCTAAAGAAGAAATAAATCTGTTAATCCATGGTGTGGACAGCTTCCCTCAAGGTCATTGAAGCGCAAATAATACTCATATAATGTTTCGCCCTGGAATTCCTCAATGGTAGAAATTTTCTCGCCAATCAAATCAATAGGATGGCGGAGAAAACTTCTTTATAAATCGGGCTCGTAGATCCGACCAAGTACTTTCACAATCTGCAGATGATGAGTAATACCAAGATCTTACGGAGTCAGTCAAAGAAAATAAAAATATTTTTAACTTAAACCCCTTCAATGACTCTTCTTTAGGCTTATTGCGGGAGCATATGGAGTGGAACGTTTTTACATGTGTAACGGGTTCTTCTCCAATGTCACCTCCAAATTTGGGGAGACGCCGAATCATCCAACACTGAACCTCGCTGCCATCATCCTCCTCATCGTCTTCGTCATCACAAGTTGTTCCCCTATAATAGGAAGACACGATGAGTCACAAAAGCATTTTAAAAATGCTAAAAAGAAACAACTTTACCAAAGCGCAGCTCACCGGCAACGGCGCAAAAATTTGATGCAAGTCATCTGATGTGTCAAATTTAATATTTATAAGTCTCCTGCTAGTGAGCTAGTGTAGCGACAAGCAGGGTCGAACCCTAGGGAGCTGGTGTTGTCGTTCGGTGCGGCGCTAATGTTGCATGTGGGCGCGGTGCTAATGTTCGCACTCGGCGCGATCCGCACTGAGTTAGACCTATTTCCTGCATGAAAAACATCTCTTTTCCCAAAAGACAATGTAAAAACATGACTCAAGACTCAAACAAACATAAATTACATAAAAATGAGAAAAACAAAAATTTTACCGGGCTGCCTCCCTGCGAGCGCCTTTGTTTTACATTGTTGGCTCGACGATACCTCTATAGGGGTCACAAGTTAGGATCCCATGGACGTGTGAGGTCAAACTTTGCCTCAACGATTCTTTCAATCTGCCCAAAGCCCTCATGGAATGGGGTGCTCGTGTCTGCTCTCGTTCGATCAGGCGGGTTCACCTTTGTCGAGATATTTCTTGTCACTACCTTTGTCGGAGTAACTACATCATATTATGATATATAATTTTTAGTGTCAATCATAAACAAAAGTCATAAGTGATGGCGATTGTTCTCCATGATAGAAAAACAACTGTATTTAAGTACTATCTTACCTCCTTGTACTCATTCTACAGTTATGTGATGTTTTGTGGTGTATTTGTACTAAAGAGACAAGATTATATGTGTATGAATGATATTGTATTTCAAATTCAGTGAAATGATATTTAGCATGTAAGCTGTATTGCATTTAAAAGTTGGAACAGCAGGGTTTATTATTGATGTTTAATTTCAGGTGGATTTCAGCTTTTGTAAAGCCAAATCTACCATTTTTTTGAAGCTTATGCATCGGTTTTTAAAGAAACTGTTGCATAATGTGCATCGGATTGAACATTATGCATCGGTTTTTCTCTAAACCGTTGCATAATGTCTTAACATTATGCATCGGTTCTAGGAAAAACCGATGCATAATGTCCGACCATTATGCAACGGTTTTTTTGGAACCGATGCATAATGTTCAGACATTATGCAACGCTTCATTATGCATCGGAATCAAAACCGATGCATAATACCCAAAAAACCGTTGCATATTGTGTTGTTTGTAGTAGTGCATCATCATCATATATGATGATGGTGATGAGATGATGTGATGATGATGATATGATGATGGTGATGTGATGATGAAATGATTATGATGATAACGACGATGATGATGATACAATGATGATAGTGGTGGTGGTGATGGTGGTGGTGATGATGATGGTTATGGTGATATGATGATGTTGATGATGAGGGTGATGATGATATGCTGATGATGATGATGATGATGATGACGACGATGATGATGATGGTGGTGCCGATGTTTATGATGATGATTGATGGAGCGTATTTATACGATTCATCGAGTACACAAAACCCACCTTATTTGACACTTTGTCCTAAGAACACTTACTTGTTAATGTCATATTATGTTTATAGGCTATTTTGGAATCTAAAGAGGAAACACGCTTAAAAAGGGAAGAATTGTGCCAAAAAGCCAGCCAAGGCCCGAGGACCGAGTTCTAGGCCATCCTAAGGAACGACCATGCTACACTCAAATTCAGCCTTAACATCCTTCATGGAACCGACTTGGAATCACTCAAATATGCTAGAACCGTCGGCGTTTGGACAAGAACGCACTACCAAGGCACCGAGCCCGGTCAAGCCAAAAATTGGGCAATTTCGGCCGTTTTTGAATTTCGACCATGTTCCAAGCAGAATCTGGCCAAACTTCCTTCTTGAGATCATCTTAGAATGACTTTT
Source organism: Rhodiola kirilowii (assembly GCA_033675215.1). Taxonomy (NCBI): domain Eukaryota; kingdom Viridiplantae; phylum Streptophyta; class Magnoliopsida; order Saxifragales; family Crassulaceae; genus Rhodiola; species Rhodiola kirilowii. Next base: position 24,378,691 of record CM066199.1, read on the forward strand.
TCATTCAGAATACACTCTCCAAAATCCAAGAAGCTCCGGCCATATTCCGGCGAACTCCGGCCAACCTCCAAGGATGCTCCGATCAAGCTCATATCCTCACCACCATGCTCCGGTCATTTCTTGCTCCAATCACATTCCGGCGAAGTCCAACCAAAACCAAACTACTTCATTTCCGGTTGGACATACTATTCATTTCGGTTGGCATTTGGAGTCCGGTTGCATTGGGCTTCAACCAAGTGGGGCCGGTGACTTTTGGGAGTGCCACCTATGGCCGGCTGCTGCCATTTGGAGAAAGCCGCCGGTGGCTTTGGGAGAGCCTTTCCAAGTGGTTGGCTTTGGTTGAGCCATGTGCAAGTGGTGGCTTTTGGAAGAACCAATCAAAATGAAGTCGTTTGGGATATTTCTCAAGCCAAAGCTTAGCCCCCAAGTTTCCCTAAGTCTATAAATAGAAGGGCATGCCCTCATGTAATCCTTGTCCTTCGAAGTCCCATAGTTCCACAATTAGGAAGTTGAGAGCTTATCTCTCTTCTTCACCATTTCAATACCAAAACCTCTCTACATTTTACTTGTTCTTGTTCTTACTTTTGTTCTTGATTTCCAAAGCTTTCTTTACTTTCCTTGTCTTTACTTCACTTTGTATCTTGAGTACTCTTGTTGGTTCTTGAGTGCTCAAGTTTGTTCTTGAGTTTTACTTTCCAAAACCTTACTTTCTTGTCTTTGTTTTCAAAACCGAAACATTTACTTTAAGCACTTAGCTATGATATCCACTTCCATGGATACTCGTAGCTAAACCCTTCATTCGGTTGAAGGGGTGTGCTTGTATCATAAAATGTTTTAGACCCTTCTCTTAATGCCTCTTTGTATTCAACTTGTTCTATGTGCCATATATTAGGTCAGAACGCTATTGGTTGAGTGGAGGCTCGAAAGAGCAAAGCTCTTCCATGGGTTCTTGAACTTCCGTGGATAAGTGGAGGCTCGAAAGAGCACAGCTTATCTGTGGAGTTCAACCTCCTTTAAACACCATTTGGTTGATCGGAAATGATTGATCAAATGGATGCACATAAGCTAAGATACTTCGAAAGGAGGAATTAGCCCAACTAGAATAAGAGTTCTATGTTTTGAAAAGGACTAGACGGTGTGGCAAGTCAAGTGCTAGAAATAGCCTTGATACATTTTTGAACACTTAGTATGATCATTAGAGGTCGATGATGAACGGACTATGATACAAGGCCCCTAAAACCGAATCCTTCCATTAATCAATTCACAACCTGTCACCTTACTTTCAGTCCTATCATCAACTGTTTACTTTCAGTACATTTACTTTCAGTACTTTACTTTTCGCACATTTACTTTTCAGTCATTTACTTTCAGTACGCTTACTATAGACGTTTTCAACATCAATCCAACATAAGTTTGGCACGTATCACGCTTGAAATACAGCGTGCGACAAACCAAAAGTGTGTTGCGGTTGATATTGAACTCGACTGTTCCAGCACTTTACTTTCAGTATTTACTTTACGCAATTTACTTTTCAGTCATTTACTCTCCGCACTTTACTTTTCAGTCATTTCCTTTCAGTACTAAAACCACAACCAACCTATCTTACTTTCAGTACTAAAACCACAACCAACCCCAATCGCACTTAATCTCTGTACATTTCTCGCAAAGAACAACCATTCCACACTGACTCCCTTGGGTTCGACCCCTACTTACCGCTTTACTACCCAATAGTAAAGTCACGAGTAGCGGACTTATCAATTAATTTTGTACACATTGCCTCGCGACAAGGCAGTGCTGTCAAATTGGCGCCGTTGCCGGGGAGTCGTGAAATCGGAATAGTTGTTCTTTTTGTTTTTCTTTTGTTTGTTTTGTCGTGCAGTTCACCATGTCCTCATACTATGGCAGAGAACCTTGGAATGATGGGGGCAGCAACCTTATGTTTGAGATGCTTAACCGTCTCCCCCAATTCGGAGGTACCATTGGAGAAGATCCCGTGAGGCATACACATACGTTCTACTCCATATGCAGCCACATGAGGCCTAAAAATGAATCGCTAGAGGGGTTTAAACTTAAATGCTTTAAATTTTCTTCAACTAACTCCGCAATAGAATGGTATTACTCATGTGCAGCTTATGAAAGTGATTATGGGGATCTACAAACCAAATTCCTAGAGGAGTTTTGCCCGCCATCTCTCCGACTTGGAGCCCGCAAGGAGATCAACAACCTAGAGCAATCCCGGGACGAAACATTGGACGAGTACTTGGAGTACTTCGATTCCATTTTGACGAGCTGCCCGCACCATGGATTAACTTACTTCGATCTTCTTCAAAGGTTTCTCGGTTGAATGATGCCACAAGAGTGTAATAGGCTTAATGATGCGGCAGGAGGCTCGGTGGATAACTTAAGCATGGATGATCTGTGGAACTTAATAGAAGATATGGCAAGAAGCGCAAAACAAGATCAGGCCATGCGGCTCGAAGAACTGGCCAACATGGTGCACCAAATCAGGGCCGAAACCGAATCATGGGCAATAGAAAGGGCGGCTGAAAAAGAAGCTACAAACCAGATCTATGAGTTGCTCAAGCCAAGGGTCATCAAGGAAGAGCCTACTTTGGAGCCGGCAGAGGATGAGGACCCGCGGATGACCGAAGAAGAACCGGCCAAGACAGGCCCGGTCCTCACTACCAAGCCGATAGAAGTCCCGGTCCTCACTGCCGATCTGTCCAAGGCTGACCCGGTCCACATTTCCAATCTGTCCGAGGAAGTCCCGGTCCTAACTGACGAGTTGCCCGAGACATACCCGGACCTCACTACCAAAGCGGCCGAGGAAATCAAGCCAGGCCCGGTCCTCATTACCAATCTGCCCGAGGAAGAGCTTACAATGGACCTCAATGCCCCGTTCCTCATTGTCGAGCCAGCCGAGACATATCCTGACCTCATTGCCAAGCTGCCCGAGACAGACCCGGTCTTCATGGACGGGCTGGTAGAGATAGGCCTGGTCCTTGTGGTTGAAGTCCCCCAACTTGACCCTTCATGTTTTATGCAGATCATAGCCACCGAAGATCATGTAGTTAATGATGATGAGGTGCAAGGGGAGTTGGAGGCAAAACATGAGCCAGAAGAGCCAAAGATGGAGCACTCACTCACCACGAGCCCGGAAAACTCACTCGTTCCAAGACGACCAATCATCTCAGCCCCAAAGAAGAGGCTTGGCATGGGAACAAGCTCAAGGTCGCTCGTGTTCAATGGCACAATACTAAACTTCCAGATTTGCAAAGGTGCCACCCATTCAAACATGAAGAAACGGCCAAGACATGGGCCAAAGGAATGGAAGCCGGGAAGGAGGAACAAGAGAGCTCGACTTGATGGACCAGCAGCTATGGTCAAGGACCCTCGACTTCTCAGGGATATGTGAAGAAGAAGCCTCCGGATCAAGGGAGAGCAGAACTGAGCCCGCTGCCATATGTGTTCTTTGGGCAAATCAAAAGGGCAGCCGAGAAGAAGTTTGACCTCACACACCCATGGGATCCGAACTTATGATCCATGAGTGAGGTACCGTCGAGCCAACGACATTAAACAAAGGCACTTGTCGGGAGGAAACCCTGCATATTTTCTTTACTCGTTATAGTTTTTATGTTTATGTCATTTCCTTAGTTAACTAGCTTTTTGTGTTTTGAACTAAGTCGTTCCGAGAGGAACGGCTTCGTTCAAAAGTGTGGGGGTGATTGAGTAGTCTTGCACATATTAGTTAATTTTGCACATATTAGTCTACATGTTTGTTCTTTTCCTTTTCCCGTAATATTAACTTTTTGAAAATACAAACTTCCATGATGTGAAATAGATAGATCCGAATTCATGCATTTACCTTGTGAAATCTCAACTGTATAAAAACTTAGGATGTAACTTCTCATTTGTCCCTTTGTGCTGAGATATACAGGGGATGTGGAGTTGATATAAAATGCCCTAGAGAGGCTTGGCAAGCACTCAAAGGATCAAATTTCACTATATGGTTTGCAATGTCAGTGGAGGCTGCACTTCGGGTTTCAGTTGAGTCAGGAGTCATCTCCGCCATGCAGCGTTTATGCAAGAGGTGGGACGGGAATCAGACCGTCCTATCTCTAATCCTAGTAGCCGGGAAAATAGATGAGCGGCCCTCATCTTGACCCACGTGAAACGGCGAGGATGAGAAAGAGCGGGGAGGTATTTCCATATGCTCTCGGGCGATGATTGGACCTCCCAAAAGGTTGAGAAAATGGACAAGCAAATCACAAAGGAGCAAAGCTCGAAGAAGCAAATCAAAGGCCGAAGGCCAAAATTGTGAAGGTTTTAACCGAAACAAAAGTGAAGAAACTCCAATTCAACATCAAAGGTCAAAGACCAAGTCACTTCAAAAAGCTGTCCCTCGCCAAAAGGAAATCAAAGAGCTCAGATCATTGAAACCCGAACCAAATCATGTGCTAGAGAAAGCTACAAGTTAACCATATAGTGCGAGTCGATCCCGAGGATGTAGTCCAGGAGCCTGAAAAGGGCTATCTCCCAAATCATCCGAATTAATTTGCATCTCGGCTCGAAGGTACAAGTATCAAGTTTCTTCTATGTATTTACACGGTTAAGTTTGGTAGCAGATAGGTAATGCATGATTAGGATAAGTCTAGACTAACATTATAACATTCATATCTAAGGTTTTTGGTATATCAGTTGTTCCTCTTTTTGACTAGCCTTGTTCGGGACGAACAAGAATAAGTGTGGGGGTATTTGATGGAGCGTATTTATACGATTCATCGAGTACACAAAACCCACCTTATTCGACACTTTGTCCTAAGAACACTTACTTGTTAATGTCATTTTATGTTTATATGCTATTTTGGAATCTTAAGAGGAAACACGCTTAAAAAGAGAAGAATTGTGCCAAAAAGCCAGCCAAGGCCCGAGGACCGATTTCTAGGCCATCCTAGGGAACGACCATGCTACACTCAAATTCAGCCTTAACATCCTTCATGGAACCGACTTGGAATCACTCTAATATGCTAGAACCGTCGGCGTTTGGACAAGAACGCACTACCAAGGCACCGATCCCGGTCAAGGCCAAAATAGGGCAATTTCGGCCATTTTTGGATTTCGACCATGTTCCAAGCAGAATCTGGCCAAACTTCCTTATTGAGATCATCTTAGAATGACTTTTTCATTCATAATACACTCTCCAAAATCCAAGAAGCTCCGGCCATATTCCGGCGAACTCCGGCCAACCTCCGGTGATGCTCCGATCAAGCTCATATCCTCACCACCATGCTCCGGTCATTTCTTGCTCCGGTCACATTCCAGCAAAGTCCAACCAAAACCAAACTACTTCATTTCCGGTTGGACATACTATTCATTTCGGTTGGCATTTGGAGTCCGGTTGCATTGGGCTTCAACCAAGTGGGGCCGGCGGCTTTTGGGAGTGCCACCTATGGCCGGCTGCTGCCCTTTGGAGAAAGCCTCCGGCGGCTTTGGGAGAGCCTTGCCAACTGGTTGGCTTTGGTTGAGCCATGTGCAAGTGGTGGCTTTTGGAAGAACCAATCAAAATGAAGTCTTTTGGGATATTTCTAAAGCCAAAACTTAGCCCCCAAGTTTCCCTAAGTCTATAAATAGAAGGGCATGCCCTCATGTAATCCTTGTCCTTCGAAGTCCCATAGTTCCACAATTAGGAAGTTGAGAGCTTATCTCTCTTCTTCACCATTTCAATACCAAAACCTCTCTACATTTTACTTGTTCTTGTTCTTACTTTTGTTCTTGATTTCCAAATCTTTCTTTACTTTCCTTGTCTTTACTTCACTTTGTATCTTGAGTACTCTTGTGTGTTCTTGAGTGCTCAAGTTTGTTCTTGAGTTTTACTTTCCAAAACCTTACTTTCCTGTCTTTGTTTTCAAAACCGAAACATTTACTTTTAAGCACTTAGCTATGATATCCACCTCCATGGATACTCGTAGCTAAACCCTTCATTCGGTTGAAGGGGTGTGCTTGTATCATAAAATGTTTTAGACCCTTCTCTTAGTGCCTCTTTGTGTTCAACTTGTTCTATGTGCCATATATTAGGTCAGAACGCTATTGGTTGAGTGGAGGCTCGAAAGAGCAAAGCTCTTCCATGGGTTCGTAAACTTCCGTGGATAAGTGGAGGCTCGAAAGAGCACAGCTTATCTGTGGAGTTCAACCTCTTTTAAACACCATTTGGTTGATTGGAAATGATTGATCAAATGTGATGTTCCCTTGTGTGGCATGTGTTTGGCAAAACGTTGTTAGACAGTTCGAGCTGGAGTTCAGGGGGAGTTCGAACATATCCTAGTACTCCTGTACAGGGGGATCAAGACGCAAAGGATATTTTCCGGAAGATATTGGGAACGAAGATTTCGTCAAGTTAAAGATGGCGTGCGACTTATTCGAACAAGATATTCGAATGAATATTCACAAGTGAAGATGGCGTGACTTGCTTGGGAAAGAAGACGACTTCGTATATTCTTCCAAGGATTTGTTAAAGATATGCATCAAATATTCAGGAGTATCTCCCGAAATATTTGATGGGATTATCTTATGCGAATTAAAGTTTCGTCCGAGCATATAAATATAATGCAAAGGCAAACCTAATTCCTATCGCTTTCAAGATCAAAAATACACGAAGAAATCCTATCGATTGGAAAAGAAGAAAGCGACGGCCGTTGTGTTTTCCCCACTGGAAAAACATCGGTGTGAGCTCAGTCTGATACGTGCCATTCAGATTGACCAGAGGTGATCAAGTTCAGAGCACAAACAGAACGACCAGCTTTCAAGTGAAAGCGACCGAGCTTCAGGAAAGGTTCGAGTACGTTCGGACAGAAGGTCTGAATGAAGGGGATCAAGGGCAGTTGCGACAAACCTTGGTTGCAAATCTGAGAGACGGAGTAGTAGAGGCTAGGCAATTACAAGGTGTAAGTGTAAGTCCACTGAAAAGCTCTATACTCGTAATAAAGATTTGTTGTCCCTTTTCCGGGTGTGGGAAACCCCCCAGAGTAGGCATAGCCGAACTGGGTTATCAATCTGTGCATACTCGTGTTTTATTGTTCTGTTCGTACTTGTTGTGGAACTGTGGTAGAAAGAGTTCAAGGTCTGTCCAAACACAACCTAGAACACTTTCTTGAACAGGGGATATAATTTCAATTGGTATCAGAGCAAACACTCGACACACTGAGTGGGATCCTGAACTGTTCAAGATGACCCTGAAAGAAGGACAAAGCATCACCAGACCTCCGCTGCTCGAAGGCTCGAACTATGCCACCTGGAAGCCCGTGATGAGATTATTTCTGAAATCTCTAGACGAAAAGGCTTGGAGAGCAGTGATGAGAGGTTGGACTGAACCCATGATGAACAATCTCACTGGAGAACCGATTCCGAAACCAGAAGCTCTGTGGACAGAAGAGGAGGACAAAGCATCTATGGGAAATTCAAAGGCTATGAATGCGATCTTTTCTGCAGTAGATGAGAATGTCATGAAACTGATTATCAACTGTGAAGTAGCCAAGGAAGCTTGGGATATCCTCCAAACTGCCTTTGAAGGAACAGACAAGGTTCGTAATTCTCGGATGCAGGCTGTTACCACCAAGTTCGAAGAGATGAAAATGAAGGAAAGTGAAACTATCGCCGAATACAACACCCGAGTTCTGGAACTATCCAACGAGGCGTCTGCTCTAGGGAAACCTATCGATGAAGAAAGGTTGGCCAGTAAAGTCCTGAGATCACTACCTCCAAGATTTGCAATGAAGGTCACAGCCATTGAGGAAATGCACGACATCTCAAAGCTAAAGCTGGACGAATTGATAGGTTCTCTCAGAACGTACGAGATCAATCATGACTTCCAACCCGGAGATGTGAAGGGAATCGCCCTCAAAGCAGACATGACAGAAGACAAACTGGGCGGTGGGTGCACCACTGAGCAACTGGCCATGATGGCTCAGAATTTTGGCAGAATGGTAAGGAAAATCAATAGACGTGGTCCAGAACAAGGTCAGTCTTCATCAGCTGGTTTCAGAAACTGGAAATCCGGGAGATCAAGGTCAAGTGATATAAGGCAAGACTCCTCTGATAAAGGAAGGGAAGAGATTCAGTGTCATGAATGCAAAGGCTTTGGTCATATTGCTTCACAATGTGCGAACACACTCATGAAGAAGAAGGCAATGGTCGCAAGTCTCAGTGACAGTGAGTCAGATGAAGAAAAAGGAGGCACAACCACAAACTTTGTGGCCTTTGCTTCAACTCTGGAGCAATACGGTAACACCAGTGAAACTGTTCCACCTCTGTTGGAACTCCCAGCTGAAGACCTCTCAGACAGTGACGGTGAAGAACTGACGCAGGAATCTCTGGCCGAGACATATAAGGATCTATATGAAAAGTGGCTGCTACTGATCAAGGTAAACAAGAAGCTGAATGACACAGTTGCAAGCATCACTACAGAAAAGGATAAGGTCTGGGAAGAAGTGGAGATTCTGGTCACACAGAAGGCTGAACTTGAAGGCACGGTAACTTCCCTAAACTCTCAACTGGCTGATATGAAACAGGAAAGACTGTGTTTGCTTGCTCAGAAGATGGAGCTCCTGGGCACTATCTCCTCGCTGAAAGTCGACATTGAAAAAGACTGTGAAACTCATCCTGTTGGCATGACTGGGCTAAGAAAGGTTATCTCAGATCTAAAACACAAGGAGGTGTTCCAACACAGAAAGATAGAACAGCTGGAACACCAGCTAGAATCAGAAAAAATGGACCGAGAAGTTGCTGAAAAGGAGCTCACTCACTTCAAACAGTCAGTGAGGATGTTGAACTCTGGCTCAGAAAATTTAGATGAAATCCTCAACGCTCAAAGGATGGAGGCAGGACGTAGAGGATTGGGGTTCGTGGGAAAAAGGAGTTCAAAGGACACTATGTGTGTTAAAGCTAAATCTGTGTCTGAACAGTTGCCTGAACAGAAGGTGAGAAAGCGCCCTAGACAGAAAGTGGATCTGTCCCAAGACAAGTCCAGGACTACTTACCTCAGTTCAAATCAGAAGAAAGACTTGCTGACATGCTGGTACTGCTACCAGATGGGACACATCAGACGGCAGTGTCGACTGTTTCTTGCTGAACGTCGAGGACACCAACAGCAACAGATCCGACCTCGACAGAAACAAGTTTGGATTCCGAAGGAATGACAGACAGTATGCATGGTAGCATGCTGCTCATCAGGAGATACAGTGCAAGCCAGTTGGTTCTTCGATAGTGGATGCTGTGCACACATGACAGGTAACTCTGAATATCTCTCTCATATTAGACCTATTGAGCAGATGCGGTTTGTCACCTTCGCGGATGGTCGGAAGAGTCAGGTGATCGGCTGTGGAACATTGAAGGTTCCGGATCTCCCTGCACTCGAGGACACTCTCCTGGTTGAAGGTCTGACTATGAATCTCATTAGCATCAGTCAACTGTGCGACAATAGACACTATGTGTCATTCTCTCGTGACTCATGCCTCGTTCTTAACGAGAATGGTGATTCCGTAATGAAAGGGAGAAGAAGGGCCAATGACTGTTACACCATCAGAATGGGAAACGAGAAGCTAAGGTCTACTCTCAACTGTGTTCAAGCCAAACATCGATTTCTGCGAGGGGGAGTGAAAAAAAAACCTACACAATAGAAGGATCGCACAAATCGATTTTGGAAACTGTACCAGGCGACTGCTGGATCAAAAGGTGTCACAGTTACAGCGAGAGTTTGAACAGAAGATCACACAGTTGCAGAAGGAGTTCGAACTGCTTGCACAGATGAATGCCAGTTCACCAGAAAAGAAATTGAATGAGATTCCTCGGTTTGGAACTCCCAGATCCTCCTTGGGTCTGCGTGGGTTTATGAACTGAGTGTTCCAGGCAGTGGTCAGTCAAAGGCGAATCCCCAGCTACAACAGTTGGACTGACCACCTAAGAAGGGAGCTGGAACAGATGGGAAAGTTCTTATGATCAAATATTTTATTCCGAAAGATTCGAATTACGCCGTTTTATTTGGAAAGCGACTGGCGTATATTGAGAAGACGAAAAGGCAGGAGGATATTTTATTTTCAAATCTCAACTGTTGAGCGTGTCTTCTCCTCTCGTCTCCGAAACCCTAGATTGGAAGTCTCTCACTCTCGACTGCTCCGAAATCGACGATGGTGAACACAAGGAAGTCAGCAAAATCCAGTGCTATATCCGCGGAGAAAAGGAAGGAAAGCATGCAAATCTCAAAGGCGATGACAGCGAAATCAAAGATTCCAAAATCCAAGGCTGCGAAGATGAAAAAGGCATCACCTTTACACGAGATGTCTGCCGAGGAGATAACTGCTGAAACTTCTCAGACAGTCACAGCAGTTTCTACCCCTCAAGCGTGTCCACAATCGGAGGTAAATCCCTTCTTTCCTTCGGTTTCTGCAGTCGTTGAAGAATCTGTGGTTGTTGATGAAATTATTATGGGAGTTAAGAATGTTGGGAGTTTGGGTGCTGAAGCTAGGAGGGCTGTTAGTGATGAAGAAGCCGGTAGGGCTGAGATTTGTGTTGACAAGGACAAGATTGTGGTTGGTGAAAAGGGTGATGAAGTTTCTAAATCTGTTGAAGAAACGGAACCCAGAATGTCAGTACCAAGAAAGTCTGGTGTTTCAGACGTTTGGAAGGCAAAGATTCAAGCTTCCGGGTACGTTCGCCCAGGAGGTTTTCAAAGAAAGAAGGTGTCTCGCCGAGCTGCCTCTCCCAGACAATGCCTAGCCAGGATCTGTTCTATCAGAGGGAGGGTCCCTGGTATTTCTAATGAGGAAAGGAAGAGTATGAGGAATTTGGGTATGAAGGATGCACCTGTTGATAACTTGATTGAGGAGATTGGAGTCTCAGAAGGTGAAGTTGCTGAGACTGTGAGTAAAAGACCAGATTCATCTATGAAGAGTGTTGGGGAGATTGATGCTGTTGCAGAAGAGCCTGAGACTGCTGAAGGGGATGAAGACCTGAAGGATATGCTCAAAGACATAGATGATTTTGTTGAGAATCTACCAAAGGAAGTCCCCGGTGTTCCAGCTGAAGAGGAGTTAATTGATACTCCAGAGAATGTTGTGAGTAAGGAGACCACAACTGTTCCAGATGCTGTTCAGGACAGTCACCATGGTTCTCAGATGGATATTGATGACTCTCAGAAGACTGATGTTGAAGCAGTTCCTCAGATGGGGGATGATGAGGATTTGGTTCCTCTTGTGAAGTTAAAGAAGATGTCAAAAGGGAAGGAAAAGGAAAAAGTGGCCTTTGCGAAGTCTACAAAGGATTCTGCCCAGAAGGGTGCTGATGTACGTAGTGGTGCAGGGGGAGCTGGTTCCTCCAAGAAAAGGAAGCGTGTCGCTCCAATGCCTGTTTCAGAAGACGCTGGGGGATGTGAAGTCCCAGGCCCTGATGCTGAGACTGTCCCAGTTGGCTTGGTTAAGAAGGGTGTATGGTTTGTTAACAAAGATGCTGCAAGAAAGTGGCCATGCATCCAGAAGAGGAAAATCATACCTGAAAGATTGTTAGATGAGTCCCGGTATAAGGGAAAGGAGGTGGTTAAGGTTCTGAAAGAATCGGATCTGTTTTGGACGCTGGCTAGGTGCAAACCCTACAGTGAACAGCTTGTGCGTGAGGCAATGGCGAACTTGCCCCCTCACTTTGGGGTAGTTGGAGATCCTGAGTATGGAGTCTTCTTTGTTAGAGGGAGGAGAATTAAGATTGATCCGGAGCTAATCAATGTGTATTTCTCGATGGATGACCCGGCTGTTGACGAGGAGGAGGCAAATTTTGAGAAGATTGTGAGTACCATCACTGCGGGCTCTGTCAGGTGGAGACCTGAATCAGTTGTGCACACAGCAGACTTATCAACGTTTTATTCCATGCTGTTCTTCATTGCTGTCTTCAACTGGAGACCTTCTACACATCGATCAACCGTCAATAAGGACGTGGCTCAACTGCTGTATCAGATAGGGAACAAGCGGAAATTCAATTTGGGAAGAGTCATGTTCAAACAGATTGCTGAACATGCTACGTCAAAGAGGACTCTTCACCAGATCTGCTTCCCATCACTGATTCATGAGTTGATTGTTTATCATGCCCCTGCTTTGATGTCCTCCATTGATCAGCTCTCAAAGTCTCCCAGCAAGTTTGTCGTAGACCACAAGCTATTTAAAAGGCGTCATATTAATGATCTCAAGGAGGAGACCTCGAAGGGCAAAGATATTGCCGAGCCATCAAGGCGAGGAGGAGCAAGGTTGGCCCGTGATGAAAGGAACAGACTTCTCATGGACCTGCATGACATCATTGAAGCGGACAAGGAGCAGCGCAAGCGTATCAACAAGCTCGCTCGTGCCCTCAGCTTTCCAAGTGACGATGAAGCTGATGATACAGTCTCTGAGGAGGGCACCGATGATGGTTCGTCTTCATGAAGGTCTCCTAATAACTTTTTCTCTGAACTCAGACCGTATTTGAAACTCTAGTTATTGTGTGCTTGTTCTGGCACTTATTTGATTTGCTGTTCGAACTCGATCGGCCCCTTGCCAGTTTGTGGCAAAAAGGGGGAGTATTTTGAGGTGGTGACAATTTTTGTTCCCTCAAGGTTTCCTACTGTCTAGATAGTTAGATAGATCTAGTGATTTGGTTTTGCCAAAATGCCAAGGGGGAGATTGATGTTCCCTTGTGTGGCATGTGTTTGGCAAAACGTTGTTAGACAGTTCGAGCAGGAGTTCAGGGGGAGTTCGAACATATCCTAGTACTCCTGTACAGCGTGATCAAGACGCAAAGGATATTTTCCGGAAGATATTGGGAACGAAGATTTCTTCAAGTTAAAGATGGCGTGCGACTTATTCGAACAAGATATTCGAATGAATATTCACAAGTGAAGATGGCGTGACTTGCTTGGGAAAGAAGACGACTTCGTATATTCTTCCAAGGATTTGTTAAAGATATGCATCAAATATTCAGGAGTATCTCCCGAAATATTTGATGGGATTATCTTATGCGAATTAGGGTTTCGTCCGAGCATATAAATATAATGCAAAGGCAAACCTAATTCCTATCGCTTTCAAGATCAAAAATACACGAAGAAATCCTATCGATTGGAAAAGAAGAAAGCGACGGCCGTTGTGTTTTCCCCACTGGAAAAACATCGGTGTGAGCTCAGTCTGATACGTGCCATTCAGATTGACCAAAGGTGATCAAGTTCAGAGCACAAATAGAACGACCAGCTTTCAAGTGAAAGCGACCGAGCTTCAGGAAAGGTTCGAGTACGTTCGAACAGAAGGTCTGAACGAAGGGGATCAAGGGGTGTTGCGACAAACCTTGGTTGCAAATCTGAGAGACGGAGTAGTAGAGGCTAGGCAATTACAAGGTGTAAGTGTAAGTCCACTGAAAAGCTCTATACTCGTAATAAAGATTTGTTGTCCCTTTTCCGGGTGTGGGAAACCCCCCAGAGTAGGCGTAGCCGAACTGGGTTATCAATCTGTGCGTACTCGTGTTTTATTGTTCTGTTCGTACTTGTTGTGGAACTGTGGTAGAAAGAGTTCAAGGTCTGTCCAAACACAACCTAGAACACTTGCTTGAACAGGGGATATAATTTCAAAATGGATGCACATAAGCTAAGATACTTCGAAAGGAGGAATTAGCCCAACTAGAACAAGAGTTATATGTCTTGAAAAGGACTAGACGGTGTGGCAAGTCAAGTGCTAGAAATAGCCTTGATACATCTTTGAACACTTAGTATGATCATTAGAGGTCGATGATGAACGGACTATGATACAAGGCCCCTAAAACCGAATCCTTCCATTAATCAATTCACAACCTGTCACCTTACTTTCAGTCCTATCATCAACTGTTTACTTTCAGTACATTTACTTTCAGTGCTCTACTTTTCGCACATTTACTTTTCAGTCATTTACTTTTCAGTCATTTACTTTTCAGTACGCTTACTATAGACATTTTCAACATCAATCCAACATAAGTTTGGCACGTATCACGCTTGAAATACAGCGTGCGACAAACCAAAAGTTTGTTGCGGTTGATATTGAACTCGACTGTTCCAGCACTTTACTTTCAGTATTTACTTTACGCTATTTACTTTCCGCATTTTACTTTTCAGTCATTTACTTTCCGCACTTTACTTTTCAGTCATTTCCTTTCAGTACTAAAACCACAACCAACCCATCTTACTTTCAGTACTAAAACCACAACCAACCCCAATCGCACTTAATCTCTATACATTTCTCGCAAAGAACAAGCATTCCACACTGACTCCCTTGGGTTCGACCTCTACTTACCGCTTTACTACCCAATAGTAAAGTCACGAGTAGCGGACTTATAAATTAATTTTGTACACATTGCCTCGCGACAAGGCAGTGCTGTCAATGATGATGAAGAAGATGAATGATAATATGCTGATGATATGATGATGGTGAATTGGTGATATGATGATGTTATGATGATGGTGATATAATGATGATGATGATGGTGGTGGTGGTGATGATGATGGTTATATGATTATGATGATCATCACCACCACTAAATTATATAATTATATATTCAAGAAGATCAAATATTAACTAACAAAATATATTTTTAACTGATGTAAGGTTCAGTTAAGTTAAGTTAATTTCAGTTAAGTTAATTTAATTTCAGTCAAGTTAAGTTCAATCAAGTTAATTTCAGTCAAGTTAGATTAATTTCAGTTAAGTTTCAGCTCAAATGGACATGCCCTAAAAGTCTATTGATTATCATATCAAATGGATATCGTTATAGTCAACATGGTGAAGTATGTTCAGTTTATGAGACGATGACTTATTTTTACTTTTTTCCGTTATGCATATTTGATGAGATAAGTTCAAAACTTTACTAGTTATTGCTTTGGAACCTTGTTTCAACACATGTTGGTGCATGAAGGAGGTGTAAATGTTATTTTCATTTTAAACTTACTTTTGAGAAATATCTCCTCTCTCACCTATGAAGCACCATGTGAGAGAGGAGGTGTTGCTCAAAAGTAACTTTAAAAAAGTGACAGCATAACCTCTTCTTGCAGCACCTTCTTCTTGCAGCAACTGCAGCACATGCTTTGGCCGGTTCTTCTCCCTCTTCTCTCCGCCTGGGGAGCGGACGAGAGTCAATTCAGAGCTTTGGCCTGTGCCTGTTTTCTCTTTTTAGCTTCTTGTATGTGAGCTGGGTAGCCTCAATTGTTTAACACATCTCCATCAATCTTTCCCCCTTCTTTCTAAACTTTCTCAAGTTTACGAGAGTCTTTTGTAGCTAGTTTTTCCAATTGGAATCGTCGTACGGAGGTCTTGTTCAAAGCCTCACGTATTCCAACTTCTTTCACTCAGATTTCAGCCTCTTTCAGTCCCTTTTGCCTATTTCTGAAGTTTACTGTTGCATGCAAAGACTGGATTCCAGCCCTGTCGATTTCCATGACGATTTTGGCTTGGAACTGTAGGGGTATTGGGTCTTCTTATGCAGTTCGTGCGCTCAAGGAAGTGATTAGTTCTTCGTGTCCCTTAGTTGTTGGCCTTATTGAAACTAAGTGTGGTAGTCGTCGTTGTGAAGTTGTTAGAGTGAAGCTAGGGTTTGATTGTTGTTTTGTTGTTCCAGCTCAGGGTCGTTCCAGCGGCTTAGCCCTCTTTTGGAATAATAGTACGAATGTCAAAGTTGTCAGCTATTCTGGGTTTCACATCGACTTTTTGTTGAGACATAACGCCTTTGTTGAGACATAACGCCTCTGGATTTGGGGTACAAAGGTTCTAAGTTTACCTACAGTAATAAAAGACAGGGTCGGGATGAGACTCAGTGCAGATTGGACAGGGTAGTTGGCGATAACTTGTGGATAGACAGATTCCCAAATACGATCATCCAACACCTGATTTCTCACTGTTCAGATCACTGTCCTTTGCTTCTAAGTCTAGACGGAATTAATAGAGCGCAAGAAAAACCTTTCAGGTTTGAGTCCATGTGGATGAGGGACACAAGTTTTGCAGATACAGTTAACAAAAATTGGATTTCCAATGGCAATATGTCTGACAAGCTATTACACCTTACTCAACAGCTGAAAGTGTGGAACAGAAAAAGCTTTGGGCACGTTGGTAACCATCTGAGGAAGTTGAAGAAGGATCTAGCTGAAGTTAGGCAATGTACGCGCACACAATCTTCTTCTGAAAAGGAGAAGAGCTTAACAAATGAAATTGACGAATGGCTGATTCGAGAAGAAACTATGTGGGCTCAAAGATCAAGAATATCTTGGCTAAGTCAAGGAGACAATAACACAAAATATTTCCATCTTAAAGCCAATGCAAGAAGAAGAATAAATACTATTAGCTCTTTGGTCGACTCAGAAGGGAGAAGCTATTCAAATTTGGTTGATATAGAGAGGGTGGCTGTGTCTTACTTTCGGGACTTATTTTCTTCTACCAGTCATATGCCTGATTCAGAAATCATTGACTCTCTTCAGTTCATTCCTAGGGTTGTCTCAGTGGGATCACAGTAGAGTGCTAATGAATCCTTATTTTGAATATGAAATAAAGACAGCCATGTTCCAACTTTACCCGTACAAAGCTCCTGGATTAGATGGGTACCCAGCTGGTTTCTTCCAAAGATTCTGGAACATTATTAAAGTGGATTTCACCGAAGCTTGTTACTCTATTCTGAACGAAGGTATTATCCCGCCAGGAATAAACGAAATGCTGATAGTCCTAATCCCCAAACAAAGCTCAGCTACGAGAATGGAAGAATATGGGCCTATTAGCCTCACAAGTGTTGTCTCTAAAACAGTCGCTAAGGTTATCGTCAACAGGCTTCAACAGATTCTTCCGGAGATTATCAGTCCTGCGCAATCTGCTTTTATTAAAGGTAGGCTGATTACCGATAATTTTCTCATTGCTCATGAGATAGCTCACTTTATCAAAAATACAAGATATGGGAGTAAAAGTTATGGATCATTGAAGTTAGATATGTCAAAGGCTTATGATAGAGTTGAATGGCGTTATTTGAAGATGTTGCTGCTGAGATTTGGGTTTGAAGAAAGATGGGTCAATATAATCATGAATTACATTTCTAGTGTGCGTTATGCCATCTGTATTAATGGAAAAACCACTTCGTCCTTTGAACCTGAAAGAGGGTTGAGACAGGGAGACCCCCTATCTCCTTATTTGTTCATCTTATGTTCCGAATGGCTGAGCTATAGTCTGTCTAATGTTCAGGCGCAAAGGTGTATTGAAGGGATTAAGATCAGTAGAGCAGCACCATATGTGACGCACCTAATGTTTGCGGATGATTGTTTGTTAGTCTTCAAAGTGGGTGATCACACTGGGAAGGTTTTATCAACTCTTCTGAGAAATTATGAACATATTTCTGGACAAGTTGTGAACTACAATAAATCTGAGATTGTTCTTTCTCCAAATATAGTTGGCTCTGCCAGGAGTATTATTCAAGCATGCCTATCTGTAAAAATTGTCAGCCACCACGTCAAATTTCTGGGTCTTCCTCTAATCCTTAAAAGAAATTAACTTTGAACTTCTCAGAAATGATCGACAAGTTCTAAAACAAAACTGAAGGATGGAAAGCTAAAAACCTGTCTTCTGGAGGGAAGGAAATTCTGATAAAATCTGTGCTTCAGGCGCTTCCACAATATGCCATGAACTGCTTTCAGCTGCCTGAGGACACTATTAAGAAGATGCATAGTTCTATTAGAAGATACTGGTGGTCCTGTTCTTCCAGCAAGAAGCCAATTCACTGGGTAAAAGCACAGACACTATGCCAAGATAAAGATATGTGAGGATTAGGCTTCAAGGACCTAAAGTGCATCAACTTAGCGTTTCTTGCTAAACAAGCGTGGAGGATATACACTCAACCTGACTTGCTTATTTCAAAATTTTATAAAGAAAAATATTGCCATAGTTCAGATATGTTGTACTGCAGTGTAGGGTAAAGACCATCCTTTTGTTGGAGAAGCATTGTTAAAGGTTTTGAAATCCTGAGGACAGGTTCTAATCAAGATCAGAACGGCCAAATCAGGTGGACAGAAAACCCTTCTGGACATTTTGAGCTGAGAGGTGCTTATAAGTTAATGATGAGGGTTCATGGCATGGATAGTAGCCACGAAGTAGGGTGCTCAGACTATACTCAACGGTAGCAGTTCTGGCATTCTTATTGGAAAATGGTTGTGCCAAGGAAAGTCAAAATCTTTGGATGGCGTGGTTTTCATGTTTCTCTCCCTACAGGCATTAGTTTGCATACGCGAGGGATGGACAATAATGTTAGCTGTGTTAAATGTGGGTACAAAATTGAAACATATGCTCATGTTTTTCTCCACTGTTGGATAGCTAGAGCTACGTGGAAGCAGTTGGGGCTCACAGAATTATGTATGCTTCCAGATGCTGCGTCTTTCGCCGACATCATCCATTATAGTTGGACTCATTTTACTAGTAGAAAGAGACAACTGGTTTTAGTATCGCTGTGGATACTATGGTTCAGTTGGAATAAGCTAAAGCATGGAGAAAGTGGATACCGCCTCAATGATTTAGTTTATAAAGCTACAAATCTTTCAAGGTCATTTGCACAGAATGAATCCAAATTTCTATCTAGCATGAGATTTTTATACATCTCTGAATTTGATTGGAAAGCGCCTCCTGCTGGATTCATCAAAATAAACTGTGATGCTGCCATGAGAGAAAGAGTGGGCGGAGGCATTGGTATTATTGCAAGGGACAGCAATTGTAAGACATTGCCTGTAAGAGCCTTTAAAAGAACTGATATTCATAACAGTGCAGCCAGTGAAGGAATTGGTTTGTTGGAGAGCTTCAAATTGGCTGATGATCTAAAAGCTGACAGAGTTATTTTTGAATCAGACTGTGCTGAAGTTGTTAAATGTTTCAATATTCACCCGGATAGCCGTATTGCTCAAGACGATTGGTTTAAAACCGGTATGCAATTTTAACATCGTTATTTGGAGTGGAAAATTGCTCTCATTCGAAGAGAGGCACAAGTCGTCGCAGACTGATGAGACGTATTTATACGACTCATTAAGTCATTAAATCCCACCAATTACGACATTTGATCATGAGAACATTTACTTGTTAATGTCGTTTTGGATTTCAGGGCCTTTTGGAGTCCAAAGAGGAATCGAGCTTAAAAGAGGGCATTTTGTGCCAAAATCGTCACAAGGAGTTCTTGACCATCTTATGAGCATATGACTTGAGGGATGCTCGAGAAAATTTGAGGTTTGCCCGAAGAAAATCGAGGAAGGCCCGAAATGGCCAGCACCTGCCGAGCCTCCAAGGCCCACAATCAATTCTCTCGAGCAAACCAGCCAATCTCATAATTCCGTCTCGACCAAAGTGATTCAAATAGCAGATATATTGGAAGATTTCACCTTTCCAAAGAAAACGCTCGAGGTGATTGGGAGTTGGCCCAGATTCAAGCAAGGCCCCGCGCGCGCTGAAGGACCAAAACCAAATTGCTCAAACAAACGGCCGAATCTGAAAAAACTGGCTCGATCAAGTTGTTTGGAATGCCCACTTTATTGGAGGATCTCAAATTTCAGGCCAAATGCTCGAGCAAAACTGCCCTTGGCCGAAGACCAAGCCATTTCGACTCATTCGAAGGCCAAAAGTGGGCCCCACTTCAAATCTCGGCTCGTCCTTCGAGGCACGCCGCTTTTGCACATGCCAAGACCTCTTTGACTCATCCCACACCCCTTTGGCCAAGGAACAAGTCGGTTTATGCTTTGGCCCCTTCCAAACCACTTATGCCACTCAAACTTGAAGATCAAGTCTCATCCAAGGGCCTAGAATCTTCCTCATTCTCTATATATAGAGCCCCTTGGCCCTTGTAAATGACATGCTAAAATCTCTCTAAAATCCCTTAGGGGAACCTCTTGTAATTTGGCTTGGGAAAGAATCAACATCTCTCTAATCCTTCTTTACTTTTCTTGCACTCTACATTCTTGTATTACTTTCTTGCAATTACTTTACTATTCTTACTTTCATGTATTTACATTCCATCCATAGCTCTCATATCCTTCCCATGGATATGAGTGGCTAAAACTCCATTTTCGGTTTGGGGATCATTCTACTTTGTGGCACGGTTTTGAGACGTTATTCCTAATGCTTCTTTGTGTTCTAGTGGTGTAAGAGCTTGGAAAGGCCTTACTTTGGGTGATCTCTTGGAATGGAGTGAACCACACTCATGACACAAAGTATGATCTTTAGAGGTCAATGATAAACAAGCTACAATAGTATTGTCAACACATTTTGAGATTCATGTCCTTAATGCTATTTTACGTTTCACTAGTCCTTGTGCTTCATGCCACGGATCAAAGGCTTGGCTAAGTGGATGTCTTGCCACAAAGCTTAGTCAAGCTAATGATCCCTATTGTAATATCCCTTTGATGCTTTGCGGCAAGAATGGATAGTACACATAGATGGAACATTACCTTTGCCGGATTGTTCAATCTACTAAGGACTGGATTAGAAGGTCTAAACCGTGCATAGTGAGGTAGTGGAGCTTAAATGCTTTGGGTTGCCTACGGCACCACACTACTACCTAGTTCGGTTAAGACCGTGGTGTATTACCTTTGCCGGAATACTTTAGGTTGTCACCCTTGCCGGGACAACCACACTCTACGAAATGTGAAATAGATCATTTGATATCCATGATGAATGTGTGACAATGGATCCCTAGACCGAATACCCATTGCTTGTTTACATTTCGTCCATTTACTTTATGCATTAGTATTAACTTGTTCCAAAATCCCCCCCAATTTGCCTTACCTTCTTGTTTCAAGGAACAAATAGTAGCCATTACAACTCCCTTGGGTTCGACCCCTACTTGCCGCTCTACTATCTTTTTAGTGAGCCCTAAGTAGCGGACTATAAATTTTATCTTTGATTTGCACGATCACGACTAGTGCTCATCAAATTTTGGCGCCGTTGCCGGGGAGTTGTGCATTGGTGAAGTTGTTTTTTTTTGTGTTTCCCTTTTTTGTTGTTGTTGTGATTCTCTTGGTTCACCATGGCCTCTTATTACAATAGAGAGCCTTGGTATGATGAGGAGTTGGTCCCACCATCCTTCCAACGAGAAATCCACGAAAAGATCATGTACATTGAGCAATCCCGGGATGAAACATTGGATGAGTACTTATGGTACTATGATTCCCTTGTGAGAAGCTGCCCGCACCATGGATTCACTAGATTGGATCTTATTCAAAGGTTTCTCGGGGGATTGATGCCACATGAGTGGGATAGGCTCAATGAGGAGGCAGGAGGCTCGGTCTATGACTTGACCATAAGTAAAACTTGGGAATTGATACATGTTTTTGCCGAGGACTCAAGGCTAAAGCAAGAACAACACAAGGTGCTTGAGGACATGATAGAAGACATGATGGACGAAAACCAAAGCCGGTCCTTGGAAGACGTGATGGAAGAGTTAGCCGTGAGTTATGCGCGAATAGATGCAAGAATCTTGCAGAATCAAGCCGAGAGTTCAAGGCCACAACAAGAGCAGACCGAGCCACTTGAGGACTTTGTGATGGAGCCGGTTGAAACAATGTACCAAGACCATGCCAAAACCGAGGGAACTTTGGCCAAGATATCAAGGATATTGCCCGAGTTGAGGAGAGATCCGGAAGAAGAGGAACCGCCCAAATCAGGCTCGGTTTTCATCCCCAATCTGTCCGAGAAGAGCCATGACCTCACTCCCATTCTGTCCAAAGAAGACCCTATCCTCATTGATGAGCCATCCGAGGCATGCCTTGTCCTCCTAGCCGAAGAGTCCCAACTTGTTCCATCATTTTCTATGGAGATCACGACCACCGAAACTCATATAATCAAAGATGATGATCAAGGCGAGTTAGAGGTGAAATCAAACATGGGGACAAGCTTGATGTCGCTTGTGAGCAATGGCAAAAATAAGATCTTTGAAAAATGCACGAAGGCCATCCGCTCATACATAAAGAAGCGACCGAGGCATGGGACATTTGCATGGAAGCCCGGATGGAGAGGCAAAAGGGCACGGCTTGATGGATCAGTAGCTAGGCTTAAGAGGCCTCCTCCTCCTTAGAAGGATGTGAAGGCAAGACCACCTGACCGATTGAAGGAAAAACCGAGCCCGCTGCGATATGCGAACGTTGGAAAGATCAAGAGAGCAGTTGGGAAGAAGTTTGACCTTACACGACCATGGGATCAAAACTTATGAGCCCTAATGAGCCTTGGTCGAGCCAACGACGTTAAACAAAGGCGCTCGCCGGGAGGCAGCCCGGCATCCTTTTAGTATTTACTTGCATTTTATTTTGCTTAAACTAACCCTCACCTCTTTTATGATTGGAAAGAAATAAGGATGTTTTTGTAGGTCGGGTCCAAGTGCTACGCACTTTGCCGGTTCTGCTACGCATTTTAAGTAAAACCGGGCGTGCCAAAGGAGAGCACCGAGCGCATCCGAGACCTTAGGCCCGAGGAACCCAGCGACGGTCCTAGACCGGGACGCACCCAAAGCCGAGGCTCACCTGAGAGACCAAGCCCGACCTAGCTCCCCACAAGCTCATCCGAGTCCACGCCTTGCCGCTTCGTGGCATACGAGGGGAGTTCCGTTTCACTCTTGTTTCTTTCCATTGATTATGTGCTTGATTGCATTGATTGAGTTGTGCCGTGAGGCCACGGCTCATTTCAAAAGTGTGGGGTGGGGTGTTTAGTAGTTTGTTGTGTCTCACGTCTATTTTTCTTACACATGCATGAGTCAGCACGTTTCCCTTTGAAAATTTTAAATTTTTTGAATAAAATGCGTAGTTTAGTGAATAAAATGCGTAGGAATGGGGGAGTTGTGCTTTCATGATGTGAAATAGATGGATCCTAGTACATGCATGACTATTATGAAATTATAATTGTGCGACTAACATGTGATCTAACTTCTTATGTGACCTTATGAGTTGGGATAAATAGGGGATGTGGAGTTGATAGAAATGTCCTAGTGAGGCTTGACAAAGCACTCAAGGATCGGGGATTCGAGTTACATGGTTATATGGACTTGTGGAGGCTGCGCTTTGAGTCTCGTGGTTGTAGTTGACTCCACCATTGCAGCGTTTATGCAAGTGGTGGGACGGGAATCAAACCGTCCTATCTCTAGTCCTAGTAGTCGGGAAAATAGGTGAGTGACCCTCATCTTGACTAGCACGAAACGACAAGGATGAGAAAGAGCGGGGAGGTATTTCCATATGCTTGAGGGCGATGATTGGACCTCCCAAGAAGGAATGGACAAGAAAATCACAAAAGGAGCAAAGCTCAAAAGAAAGAAAAATCATCTCATGTGAAGTTCTAACCGAAGCAAAGTGAAGGATTATCAAAGTCACACCAAAAGGCCAAAGGCCAAGTTCACTACAAGTATGTCCAAGGAAAGTATCAAATAAGGACTCGACCCTTGAGCTTGAATTCATCACGTGCTAGAAGAAGCAACAAGTATAACCATGTAGCAAGATCCGAATCCAAGAGTGTAGATCATGGGCCTAAAAAGGACTATCTCCCACTCATCCGAATTGGTTTGCATCTTGACTCAAAGGTACATGTATCAAGTTGAATCTCATGTTTTAGCAAATTGCTTGAGTAATGATCGAGAATGCATGGAAAGGGGAAATCTAGACTAGCATTTGTCTTGGATGCGAGAGACTTGTGATGTTTGTATGTGTTTTTCCTCTTGTGACTTAAGGCCTTGTTCGGGACGAACAAGTTCAAGTGTGGGGTGGTTTGATGAGACGTATTTATACGACTCATTAAGTCATTAAATCCCACCAATAACGACATTTGATCATGAGAACATTTACTTGTTAATGTCGTTTTGGATTTCAGGGCCTTTTGGAGTCCAAAGAGGAATCGAGCTTAAAAGAGGGCATTTTGTGCCAAAATCATCACAAGGAGTTCTTGACCATCTTATGAGCATATGACTCGAGGGATGCACGAGAAAATTTGAGGTTTGCCCGAAGAAAATCGAGGGAGGCCCGAAATGGCCAGCACCTGCCGAGCCTCCAAGGCCCACAATCAATTCTCTCGAGCAAACCAGCCAATCTCACAATTCCGTCTCGACCAAAGTGATTCAAATAGAAGATATATCGGAAGATTTCACCTTTCCAAAGAGAAGCCTTGAGGGGATTGGGAGTTGGTCCAGATTCAAGCAAGGCCCCGCGCGCGCTGAAGGACCAAAACCAAATTGCTCGAACAAACGGCCGAATCTGGAAAAACTGGCTCGATCAAGTTGTTTGGAATGCCCACTTTATCGGAGGATCTCAAATTTCAGGCCAAATGCTCGAGCAAAACTGCCCTTGGCCGAAGACCAAGCCATTTCGACTCATTCGAAGGCCAAAAGTGGGCCCCACTTCAAATCTCGGCTCGTCCTTCGAGGCACGCCGCTTTTGCACATGCCAATACCTCTTTGAATCTTGCCACACCCCTTTGGCCAAGGAACAAGTCGGTTTATGCTTTGGCCCCTTCCAAACCACTTATGCCACTCAAACTTGAAGATCAAGTCTCATCCAAGGGCCTAGAATCTTCCTCATTCTCTATATATAGAGCCCCTTGGCCCTTGTAAATGACATGCTAAAATCTCTCTAAAATCCCTTAGGGGAACCTCTTGTAATTTGGCTTGGGAAAGAATCAACATCTCTCTACTCCTTCTTTACTTTTCTTGCACTCTACATTCTTGTATTACTTTCTTGCAATTACTTTACTATTCTTACTTTCATGTATTTACATTCCATCCATAGCTCTCATATCCTTCCCATGGATATGAGTGGCTAAAACTCCATTTTCGGTTTGGGGATCATTCTACTTTGTGGCACGGTTTTGAGACCTTATTCCTAATGCTTCTTTGTGTTCTAGTGGTGTAAGAGCTTGGAAAGGCCTTACTTTGGGTGATCTCTTGGAATGGAGTGAACCACACTCATGACACAAAGTATGATCTTTAGAGGTCAGTGATAAACAAGCCACAATAGTATTGTCAACACATTTTGAGATTCATGTCCTTAATGCTATTTTTCGTTTCACTAGTCCTTGTGCTTCATGCCACGGATCAAAGGCTTGGCTAAGTGGATGTCTTGCCACAAAGCTTTGTCAAGCTAATGATCCCTATTGTAATATCCCTTTGATGCTTTGCGGCAAGAATGGATAGTACACATAGATGGAACATTACCTTTGCCGGATTGTTCAATCTACTAAGGACTGGATTAGAAGGTCTAAACCGTGCATAGTGAGGTAGTTGAGCTTAAATGCTTTGGGTTGCCTACGGCACCACACTACTACCTAGTTCGGTTAAGACCGTGGTGTATTACCTTTGCCGGAATACTTTAGGTTGTCACCCTTGCCGGGACAACCACACTCTACGAAATGTGAAATAGATCATTTGATATCCATGATGAATGTGTGACAATGGATCCCTAGACCGAATACCCATTGCTTGTTTACATTTCGTCCATTTACTTTATGCATTAGTATTAACTTGTTCCAAAATCCCCCCCAATTTGCCTTACCTTCTTGTTTCAAGGAACAAATAGTAGCCATTACAACTCCCTTGGGTTCGACCCCTACTTGCCGCTCTACTATCTTTTTAGTGAGCCCTAAGTAGCGGACTATAAATTTTATCTTTGATTTGCACGATCACGACTAGTGCTCATCAAATTTTGGCGCCGTTGCCGGGGAGTTGTGCATTGGTGAAGTTGTTTTTTTTTGTGTTTCCCTTTTTTGTTCTTGTTGTGATTCTCTTGGTTCACCATGGCCTCTTATTACAATAGAGAGCCTTGGTATGATGAGGAGTTGGTCCCACCATCCTTCCAACGAGAAATCCACGAAAAGATCATGTACATTGAGCAATCCCAGGATGAAACATTGGATGAGTACTTATGGTACTATGATTCCCTTGTGAGAAGCTGCCCGCACCATGGATTCACTAGATTGGATCTTATTCAAAGGTTTCTCGGGGGATTGATGCCACATGAGTGGGATAGGCTCAATGAGGAGGCAGGAGGCTCGGTCTATGACTTGACCATAAGTAAAACTTGGGAATTGATACATGTTTTTGCCGAGGACTCAAGGCTAAAGCAAGAACAACACAAGGCGCTTGAGGACATGATAGAAGACATGATGGACGAAAACCAAAGCCGGTCCTTGGAAGACGTGATGGAAGAGTTAGCCGTGAGTTATGCGCGAATAGATGCAAGAATCTTGCAGAATCAAGCCGAGAGTTCAAGGCCACAACAAGAGCAGACCGAGCCACTTGAGGACTTTGTGATGGAGCCGGTTGAAACAATGTACCAAGACCATGCCAAAACCGAGGGAACTTTGGCCAAGATATCAAGGATATTGCCCGAGATGAGGAGAGATCCGGAAGAAGAGGAACCGCCCAAATCAGGCTCGGTTTTCATCCCCAATCTGTCCGAGAAGAGCCATGACCTCACTCCCATTCTGTCCGAAGAAGACCCTATCCTCATTGATGAGCCATCCGAGGCATGCCTTGTCCTCCTAGCCGAAGAGTCCCAACTTGTTCCATCATTTTCTATGGAGATCACGACCACCGAAACTCATATAATCAAAGATGATGATCAAGGCGAGTTAGAGGTGAAATCAAACATGGGGACAAGCTTGATGTTGCTTGTGAGCAATGGCAAAAATACGATCTTTGAAAAATGCACGAAGGCCATCCGCTCATACATAAAGAAGCGACCGAGGCATGGGACATTTGCATGGAAGCCCGGATGGAGAGACAAGAGGGCACGGCTTGATGGATCAGTAGCTAGGCTTAAGAGGCCTCCTCCTCCTCAGAAGGATGTGAAGGCAAGACCACCTGACCGATTGAAGGAAAAACCGAGCCCGCTGCGATATGCGAACGTTGGAAAGATCAAGAGAGCAGTTGGGAAGAAGTTTGACCTTACACGACCATGGGATCCAAACTTATGAGCCCTAATGAGCCTTGGTCGAGCCAACGACGTTAAACAAAGGCGCTCGCAGGGAGGTAGCCCGGCATCCTTTTAGTATTTACTTGCATTTTATTTTGCTTAAACTAACCCTCACCTCTTTTATGATTGGAAAGAAATAAGGATGTTTTTGTAGGTCGGGTCCAAGTGCTACGCACTTTGCCGGTTCTGCTACGCATTTTAAGTAAAACCGGGCGTGCCAAAGGAGAGCACCGAGCGCATCCGAGACCTTAGGCCCGAGGAACCCAGCGACGGTCCTAGACCGGGACGCACCCAAAGCCGAGGCTCACCTGAGAGACCAAGCCCGACCTAGCTCCCCACAAGCTCATCCGAGTCCACGCCTTGCCGCTTCGTGGCATACGAGGGGAGTTCCGTTTCACTCTTGTTTCTTTCCATTGATTATGTGCTTGATTGCATTGATTGAGTTGTGCCGTGAGGCCACGGCTCATTTCAAAAGTGTGGGGTGGGGTGTTTAGTAGTTTGTTGTGTCTCACGTCTATTTTTCTTACACATGCATGAGTCAGCACGTTTCCCTTTGAAAATTTTAAATTTTTTGAATAAAATGCGTAGTTTAGTGAATAAAATGCGTAGGAATGGGGGAGTTGTGCTTTCATGATGTGAAATAGATGGATCCTAGTACATGCATGACTATTATGAAATTATAATTGTGCGACTAACATGTGATCTAACTTCTTATGTGACCTTATGAGTTGGGATAAATAGGGGATGTGGAGTTGATAGAAATGTCCTAGTGAGGCTTGACAAAGCACTCAAGGATCGGGGATTCGAGTTACATGGTTATATGGACTTGTGGAGGCTGCGCTTTGAGTCTCG
Organism: Rhodiola kirilowii; assembly: GCA_033675215.1. Classification (NCBI taxonomy): domain Eukaryota; kingdom Viridiplantae; phylum Streptophyta; class Magnoliopsida; order Saxifragales; family Crassulaceae; genus Rhodiola; species Rhodiola kirilowii. Next base: position 24,406,511 of record CM066199.1, read on the forward strand.
TGGTTGTAGTTGACTCCACCATTGCAGCGTTTATGCAAGTGGTGGGACGGGAATCAAACCGTCCTATCTCTAGTCCTAGTAGTCGGGAAAATAGGTGAGTGACCCTCATCTTGACTAGCACGAAACGACAAGGATGAGAAAGAGCGGGGAGGTATTTCCATATGCTTGAGGGCGATGATTGGACCTCCCAAGAAGGAATGGACAAGAAAATCACAAAAGGAGCAAAGCTCAAAAGAAAGAAAAATCATCTCATGTGAAGTTCTAACCGAAGCAAAGTGAAGGATTATCAAAGTCACACCAAAAGGCCAAAGGCCAAGTTCACTACAAGTATGTCCAAGGAAAGTATCAAAGAAGGACTCGACCCTTGAGCTTGAATTCATCACGTGCTAGAAGAAGCAACAAGTATAACCATGTAGCAAGATCTGAATCCAAGAGTGTAGATCATAGGCCTAAAAAGGACTATCTCCCACTCATCCGAATTGGTTTGCATCTTGACTCAAAGGTACATGTATCAAGTTGAATCTCATGTTTTAGCAAATTGCTTGAGTAATGATCGAGAATGCATGGAAAGGGGAAATCTAGACTAGCATTTGTCTTGGATGCGAGAGACTTGTGATGTTTGTATGTGTTTTTCCTCTTGTGACTTAAGGCCTTGTTCGGGACGAACAAGTTCAAGTGTGGGGTGGTTTGATGAGACGTATTTATACGACTCATTAAGTCATTAAATCCCACCAATAACGACATTTGATCATGAGAACATTTACTTGTTAATGTCGTTTTGGATTTCAGGGCCTTTTGGAGTCCAAAGAGGAATCGAGCTTAAAAGAGGGCATTTTGTGCCAAAATCATCACAAGGAGTTCTTGACCATCTTATGAGCATATGACTCGAGGGATGCACGAGAAAATTTGAGGTTTGCCCGAAGAAAATCGAGGGAGGCCCGAAATGGCCAACACCTGCCGAGCCTCCAAGGCCCACAATCATTTCTCTCGAGCAAACCAGCCAATCTCACAATTCCGTCCCGACCAAAGTGATTCAAATAGAAGATATATCGGAAGATTTCACCTTTCCAAAGAGAACGCTCGAGGGGATTGGGAGTTGGCCCAGATTCAAGCAAGGCCCCGCGCGCGCTGAAGGACCAAAACCAAATTGCTCGAACAAACGGCCGAATCTGGAAAAACTGGCTCGATCAAGTTGTTTGGAATGCCCACTTTATCGGAGGATCTCAAATTTCAGGCCAAATGCTCGAGCAAAACTGCCCTTGGCCGAAGACCAAGCCATTTCGACTCATTCGAAGGCCAAAAGTGGGCCCCACTTCAAATCTCGGCTCGTCCTTCGAGGCACGCCGCTTTTGCACATGCCAATACCTCTTTGAATCTTGCCACACCCCTTTGGCCAAGGAACAAGTCGGTTTATGCTTTGGCCCCTTCCAAACCACTTATGCCACTCAAACTTGAAGATCAAGTCTCATCCAAGGGCCTAGAATCTTCCTCATTCTCTATATATAGAGCCCCTTGGCCCTTGTAAATGACATGCTAAAATCTCTCTAAAATCCCTTAGGGGAACCTCTTGTAATTTGGCTTGGGAAAGAATCAACATCTCTCTACTCCTTCTTTACTTTTCTTGCACTCTACATTCTTGTATTACTTTCTTGCAATTACTTTACTATTCTTACTTTCATGTATTTACATTCCATCCATAGCTCTCATATCCTTCCCATGGATATGAGTGGCTAAAACTCCATTTTCGGTTTGGGGATCATTCTACTTTGTGGCACGGTTTTGAGACCTTATTCCTAATGCTTCTTTGTGTTCTAGTGGTGTAAGAGCTTGGAAAGGCCTTACTTTGGGTGATCTCTTGGAATGGAGTGAACCACACTCATGACACAAAGTATGATCTTTAGAGGTCAGTGATAAACAAGCCACAATAGTATTGTCAACACATTTTGAGATTCATGTCCTTAATGCTATTTTTCATTTCACTAGTCCTTGTGCTTCATGCCACGGATCAAAGGCTTGGCTAAGTGGATGTCTTGCCACAAAGCTTTGTCAAGCTAATGATCCCTATTGTAATATCCCTTTGATGCTTTGCGGCAAGAATGGATAGTACACATAGATGGAACATTACCTTTGCCGGATTTTTCAATCTACTAAGGACTGGATTAGAAGGTCTAAACCGTGCATAGTGAGGTAGTGGAGCTTAAATGCTTTGGGTTGCCTACGGCACCACACTACTACCTAGTTCGGTTAAGACCGTGGTGTATTACCTTTGCCGAAATACTTTAGGTTGTCACCCTTGCCGGGACAACCACACTCTACGAAATGTGAAATAGATCATTTGATATCCATGATGAATGTGTGACAATGGATCCCTAGACCGAATACCCATTGCTTGTTTACATTTCGTCCATTTACTTTATGCACTAGTATTAACTTGTTCCAAAATCCCCCCCAATTTGCCTTACCTTCTTGTTTCAAGGAACAAATAGTAGCCATTACAACTCCCTTGGGTTCGACCCCTACTTGCCGCTCTACTATCTTTTTAGTGAGCCCTAAGTAGCGGACTATAAATTTTATCTTTGATTTGCACGATCACGACTAGTGCTCATCACAGACCTATTGGCTAAACGTGTTATGGATTATAATTGGTGCTGGACGAGACTAGATTGCTGCCCAAGACTACCTTATCTATCTAGTTGACTGAAGTCCTCTGTTCTGTTTGTAGCTTTGGCGCTACTTTTATCACACACAAAAAAACTGCTGCACATGCTTTTAGACACTATAGATGGAACAATTTAATTGAAAATGTAAGACGCTTATATAGAAAAGTCAATATCTAAGTGCATGATTTGGATATAAAACATTTTTATTTAATGTAATAAAACAATTTCAAACGATGTAAATTTTTTACATAATAAATTTCACTTTCATTTTTCTCCTTTCGTATCGAATTCCATGTCCGCCCTTGGAACTCAAAAGTCGCATTGTGCATTACATTATAAAAGTTGCCTTCTACCCATAGTCACTAGTCTATAATGTCAAGGCTGGCCCAAAATTATTAATCGCTTTTGTAGAGAGATGGAGACCAAATGAGATACGAGCATCATATTACAAGACGTTGTTTAACTGGCTTACCCATAAATGAAGAGCCCGTGTCCGGTCTGTCGGATATGAATTGGGAGACCTTTTGTGTGAGGTTGCTTGACGCTCACCCTCAATGTACTAAGTCACCGTTGCTAATGAGGAAAACATAGTTTCAGAAAAGTATGATGAAGATCCCGGTAAATGCAATGAGGAGACGCGGAAGAGATATAGTAGGGCATTTATCATTGTATGATAGGGAATACTCTAATGACAGGCTTATCTGGTGAAATGATCTCGCTTCACTACCTCCCATTACTGAAGAACCTATGCCATCATGAGTTATAGCTGGGAGTGTACAGTGCAAGCTTACTTATACATCAACGATACAAGACCTCTACATTGGGACATAAGTGGCTTACAATTTTCAAGTTGGGAGTGTTTGCGAATTAGGGCTTCATGTGGTTTTAGGAAAGAGTTGTGGCCACTTAATGCATAAATTCATCCCTTTTGCCAGGGGAGCTTGGTACTTTCTTTAAAGAATAGATTGTACACATTCGATCATATAGCGAGGGAGCTTACTGTAATCGAGGGAGATGCAAGCAAGTAGTAGGGGTGAGGATATCAATATATCTACAACAAAGTATGTTGCTTGGTATGTGAGTATTACTCGTAACATCACCAAGCTTAGGTTAGATAAGAAGGAGACCCAACCTTATTGTCTCGATACATACTTGTTATCCAAAAATGTAAGTTTGCAAACCTTTGACGATTTTATATCAATATGTTTCTGTTGTGTAACTAATAATTTATTTCTACATATACGCACCATGGTCATTTAGCCCGTACTGCAACCGCCGCCTTCCTTAGTTCTTCAAAGTACCATTTGCTAAAGCATTTCACACGATTTTCCACACCGCAATCGAGGAACTAAATGACATGGGAAAGTCATCAGAACTCGTAGCGTGTAGACCCTCACACGATCGTGTTTGATGTTGATACTTTATGAAAACTTGTACTCTTCTTCTTGATCAAATGTGCAATTTTTAAGTATCATGTCACTTGAATGCAAGCAATGTTGATGACTCTCAAGAAGAGTAGTATGTCACAAACATCAAGTCCCAGACCGGCGATCATAATCATCCATCTACCTCATCATAGCCACCAGGTGCAACAGCTCCATCACGGAGCAAATTTGAACGCTCATAGAAAACCTAAAACTACTTCATTTTCTTGATATTTCATAAGTTCATGATCATCACTACAAATTCAAAATTAACTTCCTTTGATTATCAAATTTGTTCTACTTCCTAAATTTTCCGATTGTATTAGTTAATTTGATTACTCGGAGCAATTCTTAACTTTATAGTATCCATGTACGAACCTTTCCAATTTTGAGACTCGTGATAGAGATTTTACAGGGTTTTAATGCCAGGTCTTTTGTCATTCGTATTGCTTTGTATTGATTGGAGTTTAGGAGGGTAGTGCAGTTGCTACTTTTGTATTTCAGTTTCAGGCTAGACGACGTCGGTTTGATTCACGTGTTGTTTGGCGTTGGATCAAACGACGTAGCTTAGTCGTCTGGATATATTCTCTCCTTCTCCCCAATTTGTAATTCATTCAATCTGAAATGAGAAAAGCCCTAAGCTTTCCCTGTAATCCGATTTCTCTCCGATCGATTCTTCTCGACTGTTCTTCGAATACGATCGTCGATTGAATCTCAGGCGATGGCGATTCACATGGTATCAGAGCAGGCGATGACTCCGGTGAGTTGATTCTGTTTCGATTGCATTTTTTTCTTCTTCTTCTCTTCTCTGGTGTTCCCTTCGCTGTTATGGATGATTCAGTTTCTGATTCGAGTCCGCTGGCTACAACACCTACTGTTGTGAATCCTGCACATCCTAGTGTGGTTGATGATCCTTATTACGTACACCACAACAAGATTACTGGTAATTCAATTGTGAGTGACGTATTAGTCGGACAAGAGAACTAGGTGAGTTAGAGACGATCGATGGAAATAGCGATGTCTGGCCGATCGAAATTAGCTTTTATTGAAGGTAAGCATCCTAAACCAAACGATCCAGTTATGGCTGCGAGATGGCAACGGTGTAATGAGGTGTTGGTGTCGTGGTTGATTTGTTCGGTTTCTAAGAAAATAGTTGGTGAAATATTACATGCTAGAGATGCTATGACGGCTTGGGAAACACTTCAATCTAGCTATGCAGGAACCAATTTAGCCAGAATATCTGAAATTCAAAGAGAACTTGGTAATCTAGTGCAAGGAGATTTGTCTGTTATGGCTTTTAAGCAAAAACTTGAGTCCTTATGGCATGAACTGGATAGCATCAAGATTGTTGAGTGTAATAATGCTAGAGTATGTGCTTGTTGCAAGCAACACTTGAATGATAAACTTGGAGACAGAGTTGTAAAATTCCTAATGGGACTCACTGACTGTTATTCTTCAGGCAGAACTCATGTTTTTGCAATGGATGAAGTGCCTAAGTTCAGCGTAGTATATGGACTAGCATTACAGGAAGAAGCGTCAGGGCCATGAGGAAGGCTGGGAATGTTGAGGCGTCTGCTTTATACAGCCAGACTAGCTCAGGCAATCAATCTTTTAGGACGAACCAGCCTTCTGTGAACTATGGTAACCAGCCAAGAGGAAAAGAGAATGCTAGAGGTACTTTCAACAGAGGCAGATCCAGGTTATTTTGCTCTCATTGCCAGACTCCTGGTCATTTAAAAGAGACATGTTATAAGCTGGTAGGTTATCCTCAAAACACAAGAACGAACCAGAATCCCAGAAACAATTCAGGAAATAAGCATTCAGTTAATGCTGCTGCTGCTACTACTGAAGAGCCTTCTTCCGCTGACATTCCTGACAAGCAATTCACACCCAGCCAACTAGAACAGATAATGGCCATGTTGAAAGGGGGAGGACTTGTGGACAAGACTGAATCTCATGTTAATATGGATTTTCATATGGCAGGTATAGCTCACTCTCACCCTGATTTGCTTATTGGTGATTGGCTGATTGATAGTGGTGCTACAAGCCACTTTGTTCATGATGAGAAATTATTGAGCAACATGCATGCTTTGAAAGAAATTCATAGAGTCATAATGCCTAATGGAGAGATTTTACAAGTTCAGTTTAGTGGAGATTGTCATCTGGAAAATGGAATAGTTCTGTTCAATGTATTATTGGTGCCAATGTTTGAGGTGAATTTGATATCAGTGTCAAAGCTTGCAGCAGATATGAAGTGCCAGGTGATTTTTACTGATTCAAAGTGTAAAATACAGGACCTACACGGCAGGACAATCCTGCAGACTGGTAGGCCAGTTGGAGGACTTTATAGGACTCAAATGCCCAAAGATGCATCATTCACAAGCAATGCTTACAATCTGGAGTTGCAGAAGATACAACAAGAAGCTGAAGTATGGCATAATAGGCTTGGTCATGCTCCCTTTGATGTTGTTCACCAATTATTGAAGAATAAATTCCCTGATGTAACAGACAAGTATCTCAAGTTTTCTTGCAATATATGCCCTTTGGCAAAACAGACCAAGCAGTCTTTCTCTTTGAGTAAAACTACTACCAGTGGTATTTTTGAGCTTCTACATAGTGATGTTCAGGTGCAAGATATTTTCTGACTGTTGTTGATGATTTTTCAAGAGCTGTTTGGACATTTTTAATGAGACAGAAAACTAAAGTTTCAGATATCATCATGGGTTTGTTTGCCATGATTCAGACTCAATTCAATAAACAGGCGAAGGTGTTCAGATTTGATAATGGTGGGGAGTTTATCAATACTAAATTGCAGAGTTTCTTGACATCTAAAGGCTGTATTCAGCAGAGCAGTTGTCCATATACCCCTGAACAGAATGGTTTAGTGGAAAGAAAGCACAGACACATTTTAGAGGTGTCCAGAGCACTGATGTTCGAAGCTGGTCTACCTAAACCCTTTTGGGGTGACAGTGTTCTCACTGCAACTCACATTATTAATAGACTTCCAACTGCTGTTCTGAAAGGTAAAAGCCCTTGGGAAGTTTTATTTGGAGAGAAACCAATTATTAGTCACTTGAGGACATTTGGCTGCTCATGTTTTGTCAGCACTAATCCTGGTTCTAGGGACAAATTCGACGCCAGAGCTGTTGAATGCATCATGCTGGGCTACCCTGTTGGCCAGAAGGGATATAAAATGTTCAGTTTACAAAGCCAGAAAATTATTGTCAGTAGGCATGTTATCTTCAGGGAAAGTGTGTTTCCTTTTAAAAGAAATTCTCAACCTCCTGCAAAAGGTTTAGTGATCCCTGTTCCTACTTGCACACTTGATGATTTATATTTCACTGATGATCCACCAGTTTCGTCCACAGTTGAGAATGACATTACATCTTTTTCTGATCAGTCAGTTGTGCTAGAATCTGGTCCCTCTGGGTGTTTCAGTCCACATTCTAGTTTAGGTTTGCCTGCACCTGGGCCACCTGTGATCATCTCAGAGACTGATGACACTATGATATCATCTCAGCCTTTAAGGAGATCCACCAGGCAACACAAACCTCCTGTGTGGACTAAGGACTACGTCTGCAGCACTGTCAGACATAAAACCTCACCACATGAGCTCATAAAGTTTATATCTTACACTAAATGCAGTGACCATCATACTCATTTTCTTTCCCAAGTTTCTGATATCAAGGAACCTACATCTTACAGCCAGGCGTGCAAAGATCCCAACTGGACTGATGCGATGAATAAAGAAATTTTGGCCCTCGAAACTAATAATACTTGGATTTTGACTGAGTTGCCTAGTGATAAAACCTTGGTGGACTGTAAGTGGATCTATAAGATCAAACTCTATTCTGAAGGTAGTATTGAGAGATATAAAGCTAGATTGGTGGCAAGGGGATTTACGCAAGTGGAAGGACTAGATTACCATGAAACCTTTGCACCTGTTGCAAAAATGACTATAGTGAGATGCCTCCTTGCTGTTGCTGCTGCTCGCAACTGGCCTTTACATCAGCTTGACGTGAACAATGCATTTCTTCACGGTTCATTAGATGAGGAGGTGTACATGAAGTTGCCACCAGGTTTTTATAAAAAGGAGAAAACTGCTGGGAAAGTTTGTAGATTGATGAAGAGTTTATATGGTTTGAAGCAAGCCAGTCGACAATGGTTTGCCAAGTTTAGTGAAGCCTTGACTGATTTTGGGTTTCTCAATTGTCTCAATGATTATTCCTTGTTTACTCTTGCAAGAGATGGTCACTTTCTGATTTTATTGGTCTATGTGGATGATGTTACCATCACTGGTACATCAGATTCTCTGATTAATGAGGTTAAACAGTTCATACATCTCAAATTTCAGATCAAAGACTTAGGACAGTTGAAGTTCTTTCTGGGTTTGGAGGTGGCCCGATCTGCTGATGGTATTTTTCTAAATCAGAGAAAGTACACTATAGACTTACTGGCAGAACATCATATGACTGATTGTAAACCTTGCAAGACACCCTCAGAGCTGAAACATAAACTCAGTCTATCTACTAAACCTGTCTTGAATGATCCCCTACCTTACTGGAGACTTGTCGGGAAACTTGTGTATCTCACCATCACTCGACCTGACTTGGTGTACCCAGTGCATATCTTAAGCCAATTCATGCAAAGTCCGACCGATGAGCATCTCAGGGCAGCCCACAGGTTACTCCGGTTCATTAAAGGAGCCCCTGCTCAGGGCATCTTCTTTCCCTCTCAATCTGACCTGCAGTTGAGTGCCTTTTGTGATGCCGATTGGGCGGCATGTCCCCTGACCCGAAGGTCTATTACCGGTCATTGTGTTATTCTTGGTCCGTGTATCATATCGTGGAAAACTAAAAAACAACCTGTGGTCTCTCGGTCGTCCGCTGAATCAGAATACTGGGCCATGGCTGTTGTATGTTGCGAACTTGTATGGCTAGCCAGGCTGCTCACGGACATGGGTGTGTCCATCAACAATTCCATTCCTCTTCACTGTGATAATAAGGCTGCCATCCATATCGCTCATAATCCGGTCTTCCACGAACGGACCAAACATGTGGAGCTGGACTGCCACCTAGTTCGCTCACACGTCACTTCCAAGTTTATTTCCCCTGTGCACATTTCTACTTCTGATCAACCGGTGGATATCTTTACAAAGATCTTACCATTGGAGCAACTTCGCCATTTATGTTCCAAGCTTGGAGTGACGAACTTTCTTCACTCTGCAGCTTGAGGGGGGGTGATAGAGATTTTACAGGGTTTTAATGCCAGGTCTTTTGTCATTCGTATTGCTTTGTATTGATTGGAGTTTAGGAGGGTAGTGCAGTTGCTGCTTTTGTATTTCAGTTTCAGGCTAGACGACGTCGGTTTGATTCACGTGTTGTTTGGCGTTGGATCAAACGACGTAGCTTAGTCGTCTGGATATATTCTCTCCTTCTCCCCAATTTGTAATTCATTCAATCTGAAATGAGAAAAGCCCTAAGCTTTCCCTGTAATCTGATTTCTCTCCGATCGATTCTTCTCGACTGTTCTTCGAATACGATCGTCGATTGAATCTCAGGCGATGGCGATTCACAACTTGAACCTGATAGGGATCCCCCATCCAGGATAATGGTTTGTTTACTACGACATCCTGGGTACAAGTTTTCTAAGTGGACATGCAACGTGGCGCCCATTGCCTCTGGATGGTCCATGCATGATCGGCAAATTTTGTATCGCTTTTTAGCCTTCATTACTCATAGATCTCAAGACATTTCTGAACGATATTTGTTGCTCCGAACAATTTTGAGGTGTAAGGAGTGAAGTTTAAAAACTATTCCGAGGTCTTCGATGCTATACATAAGAATGGATCTTCCAAAGTAATCCCAAGATCAATAAACGAGTAACCTCATATCTCTTCAAAAATGCGTTTGGGTGCCCATTCTTCATGTTCCTCTTGAGAACCCATGTTTATTTGTAAGCTAGAATGTCTTTTATTCACATTCAAAAGAGCAAAAACAAGAACACCAGTGAAACGTAAGTGTCCATAAAATCCACAATAGCAAACATGAATAAGAGTAATCAAGAAAGTGGTGTAGACTAGTGAAAATATACACACAACCTAAGCTAGTGGAAAATTAATGTGTTGCGCCTCTGCGATGAACGCCATTTTGGCGTGTGTAATTTTAATGTCAAAATTTATTAATAAACCGGTAAGAACTTGATCGTCCAATGGAGCAAGTTTAAACTTAAGCAATATCCTAGTCTTAACGAGTTTGTGTTTTGCTTCTAGAATTTAAAATAAATCAAAGCAACAAAAGAGTTCTACCAATCTCAAGAGGTATTTAAGGAACTACTTCACTTACCTAACATTTGAATCGAGTTTATTAGCTAGCATGCATGGATCTGCTTATATTGATTGGAAATTAATCGTACATTCCAATTATAAACCTCACCCTTTCGGCGAGATCCTTTCGGCGTGATGCCTGATCTTGGTCAAATTTCCTTGAGTTTTTTTGTTTGGGTTTTCTATTGCTAATGGACTCCTATTGTTTAGGGATGGATGGCAGCTGTACAGGTCTCTTTTATTTTATTAAAATTGACTTTTCGCCCTTTTTCCAAAAACCCAGCAGAATTTTTGTGTTTGACCCTTTTAGCCAGTGTCGCTAGTGTCACTTATTCGGTGAGCTGGTCAAATATAGTGTTATGTAGTTTTGCCCCGTGTCAACATATCTTTACGGGGTAGCGTTGGCGCGTTGTGTACAGCTAACTTCGGCTCCAATTTTGACCTTCTTAACGACTTAATCAGCTCTTTGTTTAAACTAAAAAGTTCTAGCTCTTAAAGTTAGTTTTCCAACAAGCTATATATCTCGATAAAAAAAGCTATAGATCGATGTATTTGAAAACCACATGTGTGTTGGGCGTGAACGACAAATCAAGAGGCCAATCAGCCCTGTTTTTGTCTTGTTTTCATCCAAATCTTCACAAAACGCTTTGTTTCGCCCCCAGATTCATTTTTAACCAGAAAATAATTGAAACAAAGAGCGAGTGCTCATAATAAACACAAGGAAAATGATCGATAACAAGCTAAATGTGAAGACTAAATATAGTTAAGATAGATGCTTATTAGGAGGTGACAAACTCAGGAGCACTAAGGAAGTGTTCCAGCAAGGAGTGGAGAGTAGCCCAACAACAATCAATTGCAAGAAGTAAGGCTATACTCAATGGCTAGTTGTGACAGAATTACTAGGCCTTTACTCGCCTGTTTGTTGTTGATTACAACCATATTGAACTTCAATTATATGAATGAATGCAATACTTAGTTTCTGAGTAAGGCTTACTCAAAATGACTAATTGTGACATGATTAGTAGTCTTTTGCTCTCATTATCTTTTTGCACATTATTTCGTACTTAGATTAAGGTAGTGCGGGCAATCTAAGTGACACATACTCTTTCCTAGTGATTAAAATAGCGCTCAATTTCCATACTATTTCTCCAAAACCCAACCAACCTTGAGTGCAGTTTAAATATATTAGTAGAAACTAGCACTACATTAGTCTTGCATGCTAGTAGCTCATTGGACGATCCTAGACTTGTAAAGATTAATACATTAATTTTGACCGAGTAAAATACAACAACAGCAAAATGATGACATTGTCAGGGAGTTACTTTTAGTGGAAACTGAGCATATTCTGTTATATTGTACATTTGTATATATACTTGTGCACTTGAATATGCGATTAAAAAAAATTCACATATTGTTGTATAATATTATGTACATTATAAATAAATAACATTCTTTGTGTATGTTGTAGCATTACATTTTTTTTCTTCTTTAGGCCTATTTCACCACACCTATCGGAGAAGTTCTCGAGCAAGACTTCGAGATAAAAGTTTGTGAGGAAATGCTGTAGTCACTACTTCGTACTTCCCGGTGTTAAGAATTAAAGTTTATATTTTAATTTCATCATACACCGAGATCACATATCTTAAATAGCCTATGGATGTCTGGCCGGTACATACCACGAACCCTCAGTTTTTAGGGTGATAGGACTACTATGTCAAGTATTTAATGATCATTTATTTCTATAAATAGACACTTCTATAAAATCAGTAGTCTTATTTGGAGAAGAATTTTAGGAGAAGATATGTGTAAATATGAAATATTGTTGTATACCTTTGTATTAGTTAGGACTGACTCTATTCTTTTGCACAAAAGTTAATTTACTCAGCGCTACTCTAACCTATGAGCACTCTTAAACCAGGTATCAGTACAAGCCAAATAGACATAGACAATGGTGCACAAATAAAAAGTCTGACGTCATCGCCAGAGGAGATTTGAGACACGCCGCAACTCAATTATATTTTTCTCTCCTATATATTAAGATAGGGTTAAACATATCTTTAAGTGTGGGGTCATATTACTTTGCAAATAAAATAACTTAGGACTACATGATAACTTAGTTCCATTCATAGCATATATAAATTCAATGTTAATTAGTTGGGAAACCGCATATTAGTTTTTTTTTTGACAACAGGGAAACCGCATATTAGTTAGAATCATATTCACGGGGCAAAGAGGAGTAGCCCAGTGGGCGCTCCCCCCTGCGTATGCTCAGCATCCGGGGCTCAAGCCCTCATTAACCCCATCAAATTAACAAAAAAGGCAGATACTACAACTAACTTAACCAGCCTTCATCAAAAAAATCAAAAAAAAATATTCACGAATATATGCTCACATGTTATAAGTTTAAAGTTTTTTTTATTTCATTAGTAAACATAGATTACACATGACAACCACAACATAGAATTGAAAACTTGAAAAATGTATGACATAAGTAAGAGTGCATAACACTAAAACTTTCGCAGCACTTCCTGTACAAATGTAATTTTTAAAATAAAAATATGTCTAGGTGTAAAACATAAGTAAACACTAGTATAAATTTCTGCATGCTTAAACTTTAAGTTATTTCAAAACGTGAACCGAGTTCTTCATTAGCAAGTACTGTGCTTTAGCTTTTGGCTTGCATCTTTATGAAATACTGTCAAGTCCTAAGTGTGGAGTCCTCGAATAGGAAACTTCCTGAAAATAAAGAAGGTGAAAACACTACTAAATTTATAAAAAATTCAGTCGACGAAACAGTGACGGAATTTAGCCGGAAAAGATAGAAATTTCGGCAAAATTCCATCACCAACCCCAATGACGGCATTTTTCCTGGCGGAAAATTGATTCCAGCAAAATTCCGTCATCATTTTCCGTCACAGTTTCATATACATTCCGTCTCAATTCCGTCACACAAAATTCCGTCACACGTTCGTCAATGTTCCGACGTAAATTTCCGTCTATTTACCCACAAAAGTCCGTGATGCATAATTTCCATCATAATTCCATCTGTATTCCGTCACCAATTATTTTCCGTCATTATTCCCATAAGTTTCCGTCATAGTTAATTCCATCAGTATTCCGCTACATTTCCGTCATAAATAATTTCCATTTTTGTTCCTGCAAAATTCCTTCACGAAATATTTCCATCATTTTTCCCGCACATTTCCGTCATAAATAAAATGCGCCATTATTCCTATAACATTCAGTCACCAATTAATTCCATCATTATTCCAACAGAATTTCGTCATCAATAATTTCCATCGTTTATTCGGCAAAATTCCGTCATCCATAAATATGCGTCGTTATTCCAATAACATTCAGTCACAAATTAATTCCATCACTATTCCCGCACAATTCCGTCATATAAAATTTCCATCACTTTTCCTGCGAAAATCCGGTAGCCTAAATTTCCATCAATATATCGGGAAAATTCCGTCAGCAATAAGATGGCGTTTTATAGTTAAGCGCTGTCTTTTTGGAAACATACGACAGCGCTTTTTTGGAAGCGCTGCCTTATATGTAACATATAACGGCGTTTTTAAGATGAGCGCTGCCAATAATGCCCATTATATTCCGGCGTAAATCCTACACAATTCCGTCACCAGATACCATTTTCAATTTAATTTTTTTTTGATACAACATTTTCAAATTAATTGAAAATTACACTAATTGCATTTTGAAAAACAATTTAATTGCAATTTAAAAATTATTATTCGAAAAACAAACACAATAGTGTTTTGAAATTGATTAGTAATTTAGCACGTCTAGTGCTAAATTTCCCCTCTAGCCCTAACGACGTCCCCGATTCTCTTCATTCGATCTCTGAGTAAGCTGACCGCGGTTGTTTACATGCGGACTTTGACTTGGAGGTGGAGGATATGTAGGAGTTAACATGCTATGCATCTCAGATTGCATTTGCATCATTTGCATCAATTGCTCTATATTTCCCTTCGTATCTCTGATTTCATCCTCCTGTCGGGACTGAGAGCTATAAAGCTCGTCCATGCGCTCCAATCGCGGCCTCATCTCCTGAGATATCCACTCATCCGATTCTTGGAACCTTGATACGTGTGAGCTCGCGCTTGACTGACTGTCGGTTGAGGAGAACTTGTCCGATATTAATGTCACCGATGGACCGTACAAATACGGTATCCCAGACCTGGGGTTAACACCCATGACAGTTGTAGCGGCCTCCACTAGCTCCTCCTCTGGTACCCTTTTCCCTTTGTCATGTTTCCCTGGGACCACAGTTCAGCATCCTTGAGCTCTTTCTGTACATTATCCAATAAACATAAAAATGTTTTGTTACGAAATAAATCAAATATTTAAGATATTCAATCCTAACAGAAACATGAATTCACACATCACATTTTGATTGACATTATATTCATAGTCAAAGTAGTAATGCGGAGACATAAAATTAGGTCATCACATACCCTTTTCTTTTCCGCGTCGGGGATCATATATGTCCCATCCTTCCGCTTGAATTTTCGATCAAACATATCAGTGGGCAACACTTGTCGTTGATTACTCTTTCCCTGAACATATAACAAATGTTGATAGTGTATTTGATAATATAAATTAAAGTGCTTTCAATAATTGTATTACCATATTCGCATGGTGAAAATGTGATGGTCTCGACCCAAAGGCGTGCAACAACGGCCCATTTCTAGCATGCCGGGCCAAATATGTTTGCTTTTTCTATTCACTCCGGGCCATGAATACCGGATTCGTGTCGAAGCGCACTTTTGCTGCAAGCCGGTGATCATTCGTTAACCACTTCGGTCCTTTAGTCGTCCCCTTTCGCATGCCTTTCCAAGCATCTTGGAGTATCTTCCCCGCCTTCTTTCTGAAGTTGGCCTCAATTTGATCGTTGTGCATTGGATCCCACCGCTACAAGCTCTGCATATTTGCGTTACGAAAGTTGTAAAACTATCTTACTATGTATCCCAATATGAAATGACTCAATATCGGAACAAAAAAATAGACATTGTTATACAAATTTAATACCATTGACCTTAAAATGTCGAAACCATTTCACCGGCGCATCTGGATCACACGTGCCAATTTTTGTCCAACCAACCTTAAAACCAGGGGTGATACATTGCAACCCGATTTTTTTGATAGCTGATGGTGGGTCAAAGTTGAAAAAATTACACGTGGGTAATGTACAATATTATTAGTAAAGCAATGTCAATTAGTATATGCAAAAAAAAATTCCTTACTTGTCATCACCCGCTGGAACAATCCACGGTCGACCATCCTGTGACATCACACCTGTCCGTGTCATCTCCTCTACTCCGTCATTGCCCGATGTCACCCCTATATTAAATGTCGTCGGCGGTGTGCCATCTCCATCGTCATCATTCCCCGAATGATCCTGGGCTCCCTCATTATCACACTAGTCGTTGCCCTGTCCATCTGCCTGGAACGCGGCTTCATTGTAATTCATAAGTTCGTCCAACTCGTATTCATTAGTATGTGGGAATGTTCTGTCCTCGTCCATTTGAACAGGTATTGGATCCTCCGGTACAGGCATAGTTGGTCTGTACACTTCCGGGCCATGACGTTCGTCGTCGGTTGACGGTGTTTGATGCTGTCTTTCCAGGCTCATTGATCTCGGTTGGCGCAATTCAGTTAGCCTGGTTTGTGATAAACCAGGCAGACCTTAACTAGTGCCCATATTATTTTTACCACATCCAGTACGCTTTAGTGGTGCCATATATATAACCTGTACAACAACCCACACGCCATGTTCACACATTAAATCCACTCTGAGTAATTACTGTAAATGAAATCAAAAGTTCACTGGATAATAATGACATTAACTCTACCGGAATCAAACGGTATGGAATCAAAAAACATATATTTTGGGTGAAGTGTACAGAACATAATACAATGTGTTATCGACAAATCAACATGAATGAAAGACGATTTTGGAATGACCTTACCTGGGTTAATAAACAGGCGTGTTCTAAAGCCAGCAGGCTGTAAAAATGTGGACGAGAGATAACGGTCGACCTTCTTCGACGACAGCTGAGTTTAGAAGAAAGACGATGGTTTCCAGTAGTAGATCTGAGATTCTGAGTTGTGTTAAGTTTTAAGGTGTTACATAGACAGCGCTTTCATAGAAAGCGTCGAATAAATTAACAAATATACAGCGCTTCCCATATAAGCGTTGTCAAACATGTTATATGACAGCGCTTTAACAAGAAACGCTGTCTTATATAGCACTTAAGATGGCGCTTTTTAACTAAGCGCTGTCTTTTGGGAAATATACAACAGCGCTTTTAAATGGAAGCGCTATCGTATATGTAACATAAAACGGCATTTTTAAGAAGAGCGCTGTTAAATATATATATACAAGAGCGCTTTATTTGGAAGCGCTGTCGTTTTTGTTAGTAGCATCATCAAAAAAAATTACAAGGCGCCTTTTCTTTCCCTTTTATTTACACCTCAAATCTTTAATTTAAAACTGAATCAACATTCATTTTATCTTATTACCTTACTTTAATACCGTGTCACATTAAGTTTTCAGTTCACTTACACGAACATATTATACATTTTGTCCATATGTTTTCCCTGTATTGGACACTTTTTTTACAATGACATTTGATTACATTAAAAAGGATAGTGTAATTACATTACAATGTCTTCAGGAAAATTAGAAATGTATGGGTTCACGATGATTCGTCGGAATCATATTGGATATCTGCAATATCATCAGTTAGGTTATCTTCGTTGACGTCTTCTTCGGTGTACTCGTAAACTTCATCATCAGCGAGGTTCCCATATGAACCAACTTTGTTAATTATAGGCATCTCAGCTCCTAATTGACCGTCATCCTGGAATGGAACAGTAGCAACTTCTATGTCTATTGCGTTTGTTGGTTTTACTAGACAAACTGCAACCCAGTCCTGATTATTTTGTCCTCCTAATCCCGGAAATGTAACATAGTATACTTGAACCGCTTGCTGTGCGAGAATGTATGGGTCGTAATACATGTACGATCTACGAGTGTTGACGATGACAATGCCATTAGCCGGGTATGCCTTAACAAATTGAGGATCGTACCAACGGCACTTGAACAAGACAACCCTTAGCCTATGATGGGTCCTACATCTCATGTGAAGTATTTCTTCAATCACACCGCAGTAATGTATTCCCTCTGTCCCTTTCACGTAAACATGACTGTTCACCGTATTCCTCCCTTTGCCGTGGCTCTCGATGTGAAATTTGTAGTTATTAACTTTGTATGTTGCCGAACATGTTATGTCAGAGTGAAATCCGGAGGACAAGTGGTGAACCCATTGTGGTAGTGATACAGTTTCTCCAAGCTCCCAAACCTGGACAAAATATGGACGAGTTAATGCATATATGTGACAGTGGAAATAATGAAATATATGTGTAGAAAATCTATAACACTTACATGCGAATGAAGCCATTCAGGAAATTCCTTTAATATAGTGTCGTATACTTGTCGGTCATTGAGCCAGGGATGTGATTGTCTTAAGCGGCTCTCAAATAATGCCAAATATTGTTCAATCTCAGGTGTGTTGCTGAAGATGTAATGACTCGCTTTAGCAAATTCGTTGATATCCAGAACCCTACGCTTTAAGATGCTCCCAGCGACTCCTGGGTAATTAAGAATAAAAATCTGAGGGTCTTCGCAATCTTCTGCCGCAACTTCATTTCCTTTTAATCTTGTAAAGTTCGTTGTTAACTCAGCATCTAGGTAATCCAATCCCAAATATGAAGTCTCCAACTGTATATAAGCGTTAACGATACTTGCTTCCACCTCAGCTCTTTTCCCTTTTTGGCCCAACTGTTTAAGACAGTATATGAAATGCTCAAATGGATACATCCAACGATAATGGACTGGACCGCCAAGCAGCACCTCATCAGCCAAATGAATTGGGAGGTGTTCCATTGAATCAAAAAACAAAGGGCGGAATATTGTCTCTAGCTTACACAGTGTCAAAGCAATGTTC
The DNA here is from genome assembly GCA_033675215.1 of Rhodiola kirilowii. Lineage (NCBI taxonomy): Eukaryota > Viridiplantae > Streptophyta > Magnoliopsida > Saxifragales > Crassulaceae > Rhodiola > Rhodiola kirilowii. The sequence continues at coordinate 24,424,950 of CM066199.1, forward strand.
CTCTGCCAATGTTCCATTAGCTCAGTGTGAAGTGAGGATGCACATATGTCTCAGAAAAATGTGCACAACTCTGATACAGCTTCCCATATCTGTTTGGTAAAAAACCCTTGAATGCAATAGGCATTAGACGCTCGATGAATACATGTGCGTCGTGTGACTTGTACCCCACTAGCTTTAGGGTACTCAAATCAACCTTATTCCCCAAGTTAGAAGAAAAACCATCAGGAAACTTCAAAGACTTGACCTAAACAAGTACAACTTTTGGTTGTTCTCGTGTAAGCTGATACTTACCCTTGTTAGCCACCAGACGATTTCTAATAGTTTTCAGTTCTAGTTCTGGTCTCCGACAATATAACCCGATATCTTTTCTGCACTTTACACCGTCATCCTTTGTTTTCCCCTTCACATCCATGATAGTGTTTAATAAATTTTCAAAAAAATTCTTCTCAATGTGCATAACGTCAAGGTTATGCCTAAGCTTGATGTCAACCCAGTATGGAAGTTCCCACAAAATCGATTTCTTTGCCCAATTGTGCCACACCCCGTAGCCTTCCAACACCTCATTCGTACCTTGCTCCCATATATATTTTAAGTTACGAACTCTTTCAAAAATTTCGCGACCTGATCGAAATGGTACTGGATGGTCAAAGTCTGTTCGATCCCTATAGAAATTCCTCGAATTCCACCGATACGAATGATTTCTCAAAACAAATCCCCCACCCCAAGCTAGGACTACCATCACAATATCATCAAAAGAACTTTTGAACCGTTTGAGTACCCATAAGGTTGTGCATTCAAGATCATCAATACAAGAGCTATCAAATGTCTCATCCGAAGTTCCACTCATTTTCAAGGCAATACAATGAAGCAAAGTTAATAGTTTTGCACAAAAGAGTGTCAACCGCTCACCTATGCTAGCTAGGTGACATGTAGTATTTTGTTATGGTCAAAAGAATTTATAATTTGACCGGTAAGACCGGTGTCGAACCCAAGGGAGCAAGCCAAGCACATGCACTATTTAAGATCGTGTTTCCATTCGGCTATTCTAACCAAAAATGTATAAAGTGGTATATCTAAATCCTAAGTGGCGAGTAATTAGGGATGAAAGATAAGTAAGAGGTGTTTCGAGGGGTTACTCCTCTTCTTGGCAATTTCCCAATGATCACATACATGATATTCAAACATTTCATGGTAGTCAAATAGTATTGAACCTAGTTTAGACTAGGATAGACTAACTGTCACTTGAATCTATTCCTAGCCAAACTCTCTTATAGCTTGAACCTCTCGGTTCATTCCATGGCAATAAATACCATGAACTTGAGGACTAGTTCACTTCCTACCCATGCATTGTAGAAAACCTAGCTTAGACTAAGGTAGACCAATGTTTATGTTAATCTAGTCGTAGCCAAGCTATCTTATAGCTCGAACCTCACTCTCTCGAGATAATTGGTTCATTCCATAGCACTCTTATCCTTGGAATGTCTTCCTAAGGTAATAACTACTATGAACTCGGGGACTAGTTAACAACAAATGCATACATTGGATAAGATCACATTCTCTTTTATTCAAACTAGGCATTTTATCAAACACTTAGTAGCATGTCATATATGAAGTGCATAGAGAACATGAATTTGACACCATTAGATGAGATTAATTGATGATTCGCTCAATGACTAACTCCAATAAATCAAACATTCAATCCTTAGTTAAGCATCCATATCCTAAGGTTCACTTACATGATTCAAGATATAGATCATTTTCTCCATCCTAGAACTATTCCCAAGGGTTTCCAAGTCCTAGGTTCAAGTTTTAGTCCAAATTTTCACTTAGGCATTTTATCAAACATCTAGAGTGCATAACATTCATAACACAAGAGAAATTGAAATCAACAATCATCCTTATGAATATCAATATATAAATGTGATCAAAGAGTACCAAGGAGAGTGATGAGTCGTATTTATACGACTCGTCGAGTCAACTAATCCCATCTATTTCGACACTTTATTATGCGAACAGTTACTTTTTAGTGTTGCATTACAGGTGTTTCGGAAGCTCTAGGAGGAAACGTGCATTAAAGACGGCATTTCATGCCAAAAACAACACAATGGCAGATTAGACCTTCAGACGTTCAACGGGGCGCCGGGAATGGACCGCTGATGAGAAAAATACGAGTCACATGCTGAGAGCAGCCGAGGTCATATAGAGGGTCAAATCCAGAGTTGAAGTCGGAGCTGGCGCGCAGAAAAAGGACAAAAGCTCAGTGCTGACCGCGCCACATTAAGACATTAGCTCGACGCTAATGTCTAAAGAAGACGCGGTGCTAATTTCAAGGCAACACGTGGTGGTAATGTCTAAGGAAAACGCGGATGAACAGTGACCGATGAACAGTAACCAGGATGAACAGTGTCGACGATGAACAGTGTTCGCGGCGATGACGTCAGCAAGCCCGAAACTTAGAAATTGAGCTCAAAATCAGATTTAGAAACCTAAATGATAATTCTAGCCTATAATCAGATTTGGAAACCCAGTTTACTATAAATAAGAAGCTTGGGCTAGGGTTTTCAAGACCATCATCAATCATTCCTACACTCGAGATAGCTCTGGAGAAGACAAAGACACGAATCATTCGACGAGAGAAGAATTTTCTACTACTTTCTTACAAAAATATTTGTTTGTTTTTCCATGGATATGAGTAGCTAAATTTCCCTTTCGGTTTAGGGTTTCGTACATCGTGAACACGTTTTCAGATTTTTGTTCTTAATGCTATTTTATATTTCACTAGTTCTTGTGCTCATCCTTATGAATTAATTGCTAGACTAAGTGGATGCTTTGTCGCAAAGCTTAGTTGAACAACTAATTCTTACCGTTAATAGTTACTGGATACTTTGTTGTAAAGGTAGATAGTAACACCTAGGTTAAATAATACCTTTGTCGGATTGTTTAATTTAGGGAAGAACTAGAAGTCTAACACCTTTGTCGGGTTAGGTTGTAGCGTATCACCTTTGTCGGGATACTTGGGTTGTTACCTTTGTCGGAACAACCACACTTTGAAATATAAAATTGACCAATAGATATCTATGATAAACGTGTCACAATAGAAACCCTATACTGAATTTTCTCGCTGATTGAAATCCTCGTTATTCGTTTCTCTTGTGTTTTACAATACTTACTCACAAACCCCCAATTTCTTTGTTTACAGAACGACTTGACCTCACCAGCTCTCTAGGGTTCGACACCTACTTGCCGCTTTACTAAGTTTCTTGTAGGGAAAATATAAATTTAAATTTGACTTGACCGACGACACCTGTCTGAGAGTCATAAGACCCTCAAAACACAAGATCCACTACTCACACATAATGTAAGATAACATGGTGTGAGTAGGGTTAATAGCACAACAAGGAGAATGGAAAAGATGTAGAAGAAGGAGGATGGTTAATCCTTGAACTCCCTTTTGATATTCTCTTCTTCTCCTTAGTTGGATCCTTTGATGATTGATGACCTTGAATGAGCCTCTTTTCCAATCTTCTTTTCCCCAAAAACCTCTCCACTAAAGTCAAAAAGCCCTCTTTCTATTTATAGCCTCGGGTAGGGTTTTTGAAGCAGCAGAGTTCAGCCGGTCGGCTGGGAATGGCCGTGGGCATCGTTTGAAGCAGCAGAGTTCAGCCGTTCAGCTAGATTCTCAGCCGGTCGGCTGGGAATGGCCGTGGGCATCGTTTAAAGTAGCAGAGTTCAGCCGGTCGGCTGGCTGATTTCAGCCGACCGGCTGGAACTTCCCAGGCCTTTTTGATGCTTATATTGTCCGAATTTGGTTTTGGCATCAACTACAAAGTTGTAGCCCTTTGAAATACCTTTCCAACAAGCTAAAGATCAGCCAAATCGGACATCGTATGAGCCCTGGGCGTCCATAACAAGCCGCAAAGGTAAATCTGCTCGGTTTTGCTCTAAATCTTCAGTTTTCCCCCGAGTTTTCATATTTTGGCTTCGACTTTGGGGGAAACTTGTTTTCTACCTGAAATGTAGAGATAGAGGTCAAATGACATCAAAATAATGTCGGAAACGACACAAAACTATAGTGAAGAATGGTCAAAAATCAGTCAAAAACTCGACTGATCAACACTCCACACTTACGTTTTTTTCGTCCCGAACAAAGTATGAAAATATGTCAAGGTCATGCAAATGTCGAAATGCTAGTGGTGCTATGTTTTTCATATATTTGCCTCACTAGATTTCACAAGGTCTCGATCATTATTCCTAAGCATATTATTGAAAGGTAAATGACGAGTATGTACAATCTAACTAGCTCCTTTTCGTAGGCGTTACGAATGCATTTAGCGTATGCATTAAGCCTTTAAACCCCTAGGCTACCCTAGTGGACGAGTTATAGTCTCGTGAGAGTTTTCAGAAAAGGGAATACTTACAAATCCCCAAATGCACATATCCCATGAGAATGAATGCAAGAGTGCTTAACCAAGGCGATGATTTCTCAAAACAAATCCCTCACCCCAAACTAGAACTACCATCACAATATCATCAAAAGAACTTTTGAACCATTAAAGTACCAATGAGGTTGTGCATTCAAGCTCATCAATACTAGAGCTATCAAATGTCTCATCCAAAGTTCCACTCATTTTCAAGGCAATACAATAGAAACAAAGTTAATAGTTTTGCACAAAAGAGTGTCAATCGCTCACCTATGCTAGCTAGGTCCATTGGTTCGCGACATGGAACTCATTCCCAAGTTTTAGGCGCTTAAGCCATAATCCGTAAGGGAAGAGGAGTTCGACAATAGAGTTCTCAATAAACAAGCATAGACCAAATGATAACTCCCGTGCAAGCACATGGGTCGTCCAAGAGTCATTCCAACTAGCACACAATACAAACGATGCACCCGCGCAATGTAGGATGATGGAAGAACATTAAGTCAAGTTTTGAGTGCTTCTTATTTTCTTTTTCAAATGGCCTTTGGCCTACAAATGCTTTCGAGGGAAAACTTTTCTTCCTAACCCCACGACATTTGTATGTTTAAGAGCAAAACTTCTCGTGGCCTTTGAGAAAGTGTTTGGTCGGGGCTTTGCCCTCTTTTGACCATGAAATGAAGCATTTTTTTTTGTTGGGGCCTATTTTTCGCCCTCTTTTGTTTTTGACTCCACACTTAAAACTTGACAATATGTGCAAGGAATGTATGGAATGCGCGGCAAACAATCATAGGTAAGGCACTAAGTTAGAAAACTCAAATCACCAAGGAGCCAACAAAAGGTCTAAGGTTTTTTTTTTTGAAATTTTTAAAAGTGCTTGCTAAGACTTAATCCATGGTATTTCAACGAAAATACTTAGAAAATTAGATAGACAAGGGATAGCAATGATATTGATTCACAAGAATGCACATTCATAGGACTACGTCGGGTCTAAGTTCAAGATCCAATAAAAATGACATATAGGCTAGATGTGATTTATAGAGATTTAGAATCGATAGTCACAAGCCTATGTGGTTAAAAACACTCTCATGTTAGGGATAAGGTACATGAATGCAAGTGCTCATTCAAACATGGTACGCATGGCATGAAATGAGTGAACTATGCGACTACCCACTCCACACTTAAAGCAAAGACGTAGCAAAGTGCCCCATAGAATCACTCGTTGAGAAGACCTTTGCTAGGATCCCTTATCACGGGGCCTTGGATTTGGTCGTGTCAATCCACCTTCAAGTCCCATTTGAATTTCTTCCCATCAAGTCTACAATGGGCTTTCCTTTGGGATTTTGACCCCTTCAAGTATGAAGATCCCTTAAGAAATAAGGGGTCATGGGAGCTTTTTCCGAATAATCTTGGAAAATATGGCAAGAAGCTCCAAAACTTGTCTCGAGACGAAGTAGTGAAGAAAGGGTCTTCATAACTTGTCTCGAGAATGATGGGCATCCCCTCCTTGAGTTTTTCAATTGCATCCATGGGTGCCCATCCCTCAATATCCCTCTCTAGACCTTTGTCTTCTTGCGTGCGAGAATTCCCTTTAGCTTGATCCATATAGACCTCAACAAAGTCTCTATACCCTTGAAGACTTTCAATCTCTATACGCTCTTCCTCTATCTTGTCCTCATCAAGGAATTGGGATTCACATTCAAGTTCACTTATAACGGGAGGAGAGAGTTCTTCTTCATCAACAATAGGTATTTCCTCTATTAAAGAAGCGTCATCATTGAAGAATTCCTCATTGGAGAGCCGGGGCATTGATGGAATGGTGAACTCTTGTGTGTTCTCCTCCAAATGATCATGAGATTAGTGAAGGGTGCTTCACTTTTGCATGGCATATCATCCTCGTGACAAGATTCATCATTCCATACCCAAACTTTGGTGGCGGCGGTCCTCCAAAATTCATCCAATATTTCTTGTTCCCATTCTTCCCCTGAGGCATAAGATTCAAGGACTTCTTCTTCTTTGGAAACCTCCGCTTCCTTATCCAAGTTCTCAATTTCAATCGCTTGCATTTGAGCTTTCCATTCCAAATGATCTTTCTCTCGCTTCTCTTGGTTTGCAAGGAATGTGGCAATCATGGATTCCATATTGGACGGCTCTCTTGTATGTTGAGGAGGTTGAGGGTAGGAGTGTTCAACTTCAAAGCGTTGGCCATCATTCCAATTTGGAGTGGACTAATTTGTTTGATAGCCAAGCTCTTAAAAATAAGAATATGGACGTTCCTCCTCTTCATAGCATCCCTCATTAGAGTAGACTTGTTGGTGGTAGGGGTACATCCTCGCAAAACAAGGTAAACAAAAGCTAGTAAGTGATATCAGTGAAAAAGAAGAATATACAAGTATAAGAAAAAGGAAAAATATTCACAAGAATAGACGGAACTTTCACACAATCTAATCTAGGGATGTGCTAACTAGTTGCTCCCCGGCAACGGCGCCATTTTGACATGTAGAATTTTGTTATAGTCAAAAGAATTTATAATTTGACCGGTAAGACCGGTGTCGAACCCAAGGGAGCAAGCCAAGTACATGCACTGTTTAAGATCGTGTTTCTGTTCGGCTATTCTAACCAAAAATGTATAAAGTGGTATATCTAAATCCTAAGTGGCGAGTAATTAGGGATGAAAGATAAGTAAGAGGTGTTTCGAGGGGTTACTCCTCTCCTTGGCAATTTCCCAATGATCACATACATGATATTCAAACATTTCATGGTAGTCAAATAGTATTGAACCTAGTTTAGACTAGGATAGACCAACTGTCACTTGAATCTATTCCTAGCCAAACTCTCTTATAGCTCGAACCTCTCGGTTCATTCCATGGCAATAAATACCATGAACTCGAGGACTAGTTCACTTCCTACCCATGCATTGTAGAAAACCTAGCTTAGACTAAGGTAGACCAATGTTTATGTTAATCTAGTCTTAGCCAAGCTCTCTTATAGCTCGAACCTCACTCTCTCGAGATAATTGGTTCATTCCATAGCACCATTATCCTTGGAATGTCTTCCTAAGGTAATAACTACTATGAACTCGGGGACTAGTTAACAACAAATGCATACATTGGATAAGATCACATTCTCTATTATTCAAACTAGGCATTTTATCAAACACTTAGTAGCATGTCATATATGAAGTGCATAGAGAACATGAATTTGACACCATTAGATGGGATTAATTGATGATTCGCTCAATGACTAACTCCAATAAATCAAACATTCAATCCTTAGTCAAGCATCTATATCCTAAGGTTCACTTACATGATTCAAGATATAGATCATTTTCTCCATCCTAGAACTATTCCCAAGGGTTTCCAAGTCCTAGGTTCAAGTTTTAGTCCAAATTTTCACTTAGGCATTTTATCAAACACCTAGAGTGCATAACATTCATAACACAAGAGAAAATGAAATCAACAATCATCCATATGAATATCAATATATAAATGTGATCAAAGAGTACCAACGAGAGTCATAAGACCCTCAAAACACAAGATCCACTACTCACACATCATGTAAGATAACATGGTGTGAGTAGGGTTTATAGCACAACAAGGAGACCCTTAGTTGGATCCTTTGATGATTGATGACCTTGGATGAGCCTCTTTTCCAATCTTCTTTTCCCCAAAAACCTCTCCACTTTAGTCAAAAAGCCCTCTTTCTATTTATAGCCTCGGGTAGGGTTTTTGAAGCAGCAGAGTTCAGCCGGTCGGCTGGATTCTGAGTCGGTCGGCTGGGAATGGCCGTGGGCATCGTTTGAAGCAGCAGAGTTCAGCCGGTCGGCTGGATTCTCAGTCGGTCGGCAAGGAATGGCCGTGGGCATCATTTGAAGTAGCAGAGTTCAGCCGGTCGGCTGGCTGATTTCAGCCGACCGGCTGGAACTTCCCAGGCCTTTTTGGTAATCTTCCCGTCCGAATTTGGTTTTGGCGTCAACTACAAAGTTGTAGCCCTTTGAAATACCTTTCCAACAAGCTACAGATCAGCCAAATCGGACATCGTATGAGCCCTAGGCGTCCATAACAAGCCGCAAAGGTCAATCTGTTCGGTTTTGCTCTAAATCATCAGTTGTCCCCCGAGTTTTCATATTTTGGCTTCGACTTTGGGGGGAAACTTGTTTTATACCTGAAATGTAGAGATAGAGGTCAAATGACATCAAAATAATGTCGGAAACGACCCAAAACTATAGTGAAGAATGGTCATAAATCAGTCAAAAACTCGACAGATCAACAACCAAATTTGACACTTTTCTTCCATTCTTCAACACAAATGTCTTAGTGTCCTCCATACAGCATGGGCATCCGATTTTTCCTGGGTTGACCACCCCGATAGCATTGCATACGCCGGGAAATCGGATACAGTCCACATCAAAGCTGCCCGCATGGTAAAACAATCTTTTCGCATGGCATCATATGTTTCGACCCCAACACTCCAAAGATGTACCATGTCATCAATAAAAGGCCTTAAATAGATGTCCAAACATTTCTTTGGATTTGACGGCCCAGGAATTTGTATAGTTAACCAAATGAATCGCGTCTTGACAGGCCGTCGTTGTACCTGTAAATTTGAATTTATATTTCCTTACTCTAGACTGTGGGTTAGGACATTGGCAAGCAAGGGTCGAACCCTAGGGAGCTAGATGGTTACTACTTGTTCTATAAGAAAGGAAAGACGATTGGTTGTGAGCAAACAGTTTAGGAAATAAGTGCAATAGGAAACAGACGAGAGAGTAATAATCAGAGAGAGAATATTCAGACTAGGGTTTGATTGTGACTTGTTTTATCATTGACTTCTAAATATCAGATTTCTAATTCCTAAGTGTGATTATTTCCATTCCAAGTTATAATCTAAAGTAGGGTCTTTCCGGACGCCTACACCACAATCCACTTCCTTTCCGGGTTGTAGAATTCTAAACCTAGCAATTTAATACTCCATTCCAAGATATATTAAATTCTTGCTCTATTTGTTCTCAACGGTCTAGTATCAAACTAACAGTAAATATGAGGTATGTATTACTCGGCTAAGTCTAACCGTTCTGAGTATCAACTTAGCTTTGCAATACAACCGAGATAAAAAGCACAAGGTCTAGTAGAATAATGAAATAAGCATTAAGCAACAAGTCTCAAAAACATCGTCACAATGTATAAAACCCTAGCCCGAATAAAGAGTTTTAGTTACACATAGCCATGGAATTAAAAGCAATGAAAATAAAGGGGGAAATAAACTTCTCTATAGCCGAGAGAATGAACTGAGAATTGGGCCAGAAGGACTGATGCGCCGAGAGGGAGGAGGAGGGCTCTTGATGTGAGAAAAACTCTTCGAATTGGGATAGATGGATCCTTTGAAGACTGAGGAGCTCTTCTATTTATAGAGTTGTGATGGGCTCGAATTCCCTAAAAAGTCGGTCGAATCCTTAGAAAACTGAGGGAATTTCGGCCAAGTCCAAAAGATAATTTAGGCAATATTCCCAAATCTTCTTCTTGCTTTATCTTTAAGCTACTTCTTTGCTTGGAGATCACGCCATCTAGATCCTTCTAGAACATTCCAAACCGCCACGGAAAAGATGCCAATGAGCCGAGATTCGGCTTAGGCTTGGACTGGGATTGGGCGGGCTTCGGACGAACTTGATTCTCGGATGCTCGGATGGACGCTCGAGTGGATGGCTGGATGGCCGGTCGGGCAGCCGCTCGGATGGATGGACGCACGCTCGGGCAGCCGCTCCGATGGCTGGACGCACGCTCGGGTGCCCGGTCGCATGGCGTTGAAATGCTCGGATGCGCGCTCGGACGCACGCTCGGATGCTCGGGTGAGGACATCGGGTCGACGCTCGGATGCCCGGGCGGATGCTTGGAGCGCTGGGATGCAAGGGTGCCTGGGACGCATGCGATCGTATAGCTGACTTGTGCGATCGCACAAACTCCTCCAGTGGCATGATATTTTCATGCGTTCGCATGAATGTCTTACGAGCTGGGATTTGCTCCGGCATTCTTTATTTCAAATGTGCAAAGGCTGGTCCATAATTCCTTGTGATGTTTTTGGCCCCAAATGCCGTCTTTTAAGTGTGATTCCTCTTAGAGCTTCCAAATCACCTGAAACATGAAACAATACTAAGAAGTAACTGTTTGCATATAAAAGTGCTGGAATTGATGGGAATTGTTGACTCGATGAGTCGTATAAATACGGCTCATCAAACCACCCCACACTTAAACTTGTTCGTCCCGAACAAGGACTATGTCATAAGAGGAAAGAAAATTAAGTGCGAACATCACAAAGCTTCGGCATCCTAGATATGCTACATGAATATGATTCGGCTAATCTAGATTTCACTTTTCCATGCATACTCGTTACTAAAAGCCTTGTGCGAAAACATGGAGTAATGATACGTGCTACCTTTGGGCCGAGATGCAAATCAATTCGGATGTCTCGGGAGATAGCCCTCTTTAGATCACTGAACCGCATCCTTGGTGCCGAACTCTTGCTATATGGTTACACTTCATTGCATTCTCTTGCACGTGACTGATTCAAGCTTCAAAGTGTTTGAGTGCTTTTCGGCCAGCTTATTGTGTCTCGGGTTGGTATATCAATAAGGCTCTTCACTTGGTTTCGGTGTAAAACTTCACAATGGAGTGGATTTGGTACTTTATGCTACGGATTGTGACTGCTCAAAACTACTTGCTCTCACTCATCCTCGTCCTTTCGACACGAGTCAAGCCAATGGTCGCTTGTCTATTTTCTCGGCTACTTGGACTAGAGTTTGGACGGTGTGCTGTATTCCCGTCCCAACCAACCGCAAAGGTACCGCAGTGGTGGAGCAGACTCGTAACTATGTTACTTCGAAGTGCTAGCCTCCACGAAATCCGCATAACCATATATCTTGAGTTCGGTCCTTGAATGCTTTGCCAAGTCTCTCTAGGGCGTTTCTATCAACTCCACATCCCTGTTTATCTCAACTAACAAAGCACGCAATATTTTAAGATCACATGTAATCGCACAAGTCAACTTCACTAAAGACATGCATGTAATCAGCTCTATCTATTTCACCTTATCAACATTCAATACTGCAAATCTAGGAAATAGAGAAGAGACATGTACAAAAATTTTAAAAATTTCGGGAAACGTGCTGACTCTATGCAAGGTGCAAGAAAGTAAACGTGCTGAAGTGATGACTGACTCTCCCACCCCACACTTTTGAAATAAGTCGTGTCCTCACGGCACGACTTAGACTCTAGACTCACATGCATGCAAACAATATGGAAAAGGAGAGAAAAAAGATGGAACAATACTCCCCTGATGGTGTCGTGGCGTATGAATATGGGGATGTCCTCGGCATGCGCTCGCATGGTATCCTTATGCGCTCGCGTGCGGTCGAAGTCCCAGCCTTATGCGCTCGCATACTCTCGTCATGCGTTCGCATGATCTTGACCAGTCGCATGAAATCCTTGTGCGATCGCATGACTGGGTGTGCGTTCTCGTCCGGTGCTGTACTGAGGCTTCGTGCGATTGCATGATGTGCTTGTGCGTTCGCACAAAACTGACCAGTCGCATGAAATCTTCATGCGATCGCACGTTTTGTTATGCGAGCTCGCATTCCCTGTATGAAAATCATCTCCTTCCAAAGTACAATGTGACGAATGTGACCTCAAGACTCAAATAAAACATTAATAAAACTAAGAAAAATGAAAGAATGCCGGGCTGCCTCCCGGCGAGCGCCTTTGTTTTACGTCGTTGGCTCGACGGTACCTCGTCTATGCATCTGTGATGGGTTCGGCCAAGTCAAATTCCTGGGTGGGCGCTTCGATCTCTCCGTGGTAGTGTTTCACCCGTTGCCCATTGATCTTAAAGCGTCGGCCGTCTGTTGAGTACTCTAGCTCGAGCGACCCGTAGTTGAAAACTCTCGTTACTGTGTATGGGCCTGTCCATCTCGATCGCAACTTGCCGGGCATCAATCGTAGGCGTGATGAAAAGACCAAAACCTGCTGGCCAACCTCGAAAGTGTGCTTAAGGATAAACTTGTCATTATAGAGCTTGGTCCGCGCCTTGTAGTCTGTTTGGCTCTCGTAAGCCTCGAGGCGCAGCTCCTCAAGCTCACATAGCTGCAATTTCCTATCTAGCCCGGCTGTCTGCAAGTCTGGGTTGCACTTCTTCAGTGCCCAATATGCCTTGTGCTCTAGTTCGACCGGCAAGTGGCATGCTTTCCCATAGACCAACCGAAAAGGCGAGGTGCCTATCGGTGTCTTGTAAGCTGTCCTGTATGCCCACAATGCCTCATCTAGCCGCTGGCTCCAATCCTTTCGGCTCGGGCTCACCATCTTTTCCAATATCCCCTTAATTTCGCGGTTGGAGATCTCCGCTTGTCCGTTTGTCTGTGGGTGGTAGGCTGTGGATGTCCTGTGATGAACATGGTGGCGCTTGAGGGTCGCGGCCATCATCTTGTTGCAGAAGTGCGTCCCTTGGTCGCTGATGATTGCCTTAGGCACTCCGTATCTGCAAAAGATTAGTGTGCAGAAAATCTATAACAGTTCTAGCATCATCACACCTAGTGGCCTTCGCCTCTACCCATTTGGAAACATAATCCACAGCCACAAGAATATAGGTGAATCCGCACGACACAGGAAAAGGACCCATACAATCTATGCCCCAAATATCAAATACATCATTCACCAATATGGAGACCTGCGGCATTTCATTCCTAGCTGAAATGTTACCTACACGCTGACATTTATCACATCTCTTACAATGGTTGTAGGCATCTCGAAAAATATGTGGCCAAAAGAACCCACTATCTAAAATCTTCCTAGCCGGTCTCCTAGGGCCGAAATGGCCACCACATGCATATTCATGGCAAAAGCTAATAATAGAAGCAATCTCATCATCGGGGATGCACCGTCTAAGAATCTGATCTACACCTATTTTCCACAAGTACGGATCATCCCACACATAATATTTCGAATCATGCTTCAATTTCAAACATTGTGCCCGAGAATATGAGGGCGGGAACTTACCTCCGACAAGGTAGTTCACTAGGGAAGCGTACCATGGCGTCTTACCTGTAAGAGCATACAAGTGCTCGTCTGGGAATGTCTCGGTGATCTGCCCGGCATCTTCCTCTCGGACAAGTCGGCTCAAGTGGTCGGCCACCGTGTTCTCTATGCCCTTCTTGTCCTTAATCTCCAAGTCAAACTCTTGTAGGAGCAGAATCCACCTAATGAGCCTCGGCTTTGCCTCCTTCTTCGTCATTAAGTACCTAATAGCTGCATGGTCAGAATAGACAACAACTTTAGTACCGAGCAAGTATGATCTGAATTTCTCTAAGGCAAAGACCACGGCTAGCAGTTCTTTCTCTGTGGTCGAATAGTTCTTCTGGGCCACGTCCAGTGTACTCAAAGCGTAGTAGATCACCACGGGCTTCTTGTCCACCTTTTGGCTGAGAACTGCTCCTACTGCGTAGTCGCTCGCGTCGCACATAATCTCGAGTGGCTGACTCCAATCCGGTGCTCTAATGATGGGTGTGCTGGTGAGGGCCTGTTTTAGCTCGTCGAATGCTGCCCTGCACTGATCCGTAAACTCAAAAGGAATGTCTTTCTGCAAGAGGTTAGATAAAGGCAGCGCCTTTTTAGAAAAATCCTTTATGAACCTACAATAGAAACCAGCATGTCCCAAAAATGATTTAATATCACGCACCGTGGATGGACAGGGTAGAGTAACAATCAAATCTATTTTAGCTCTATCTACCTCTATACCCTCATGTGAGACTATGTGACCGAGAACTACTCCATGGGTAACCATAAAGTGACACTTTTCGTAATTGAGTACCAAGTTCATAGAAACACAACGTGCTAAAATTGTACTCAAATTATCTAAGCATGCATCAAAAGTGTCACCATGCACAGTAAAATCATCCATGAACACCTCTATGAACGAACCTATCATGTCAGAAAAAATACTAGTAACGACCCGTTGGAAAGTACCGGGTGCGTTACACAAGCCAAAGGACATCCGGCGAAAAGCAACCGTACCTAATGGACATGTGAAGGTCATCTTCTCCTGATTCTCGGGTGCTATGGGAATCTGATTATAGCCTGAAAAACCATCTAGAAAGAAAAAATAAGGCTTACCTGCCAAGCGGTCGAGCATCTGATCAATGAATGGAAGAGGAAAGCGATCCTTGCGCGTAACGGCGTTCAGCTTCCTGTAATCTATGCACATGCGCCATCCATTCTTGACTCAGGTCGTTACCATCTCGCCCTTGGCATTCTGCTCCACTGTGATCCCTGTCTTCTTCGGCACAACATGTACCGGACTTACCCACTGACTGTCCGAGATCGGGTAGATCACGTCTGCATCCAAAAGCTTCTGTATCTCCTTCTGGACAACCTCCATCATGATCGGGTTCAATCTGCGTTGAGGCTCCCTCGAAGGTCTAGCTCCATCCTCCAATAGGATCCGATGCATACAAACTGCCGGGCTGATTCCCTTGATGTCGGCTAATGTCCATCCAATGGCTAGTTTGTGCTCGGTCAGCACCCTGATCAACCGTCGCTCCTGATCTGCCTCGAGCCCACTCTTGATGATGACTGGCAATGAATCGTTCTCCCCTAGAAACGCATACTTCAAGTGTCCGGGAAGAGGCTTCAATTCAACTGTAGGTGCCTGCACAACAGAAGGCAAACACACCTTAGACTTAAATAAACGAATTTCATTAACCTCGTACCTCGGTGTGAGCGGTTGGGCAATCTCTAGCTGGGCGAGGGCATCCATGATGGTCTCGGTGAGCTCGTAGGAATCCTCATGGGAGTACACGGCCTGTTCGAGTGCTAGCTCAAGTGGGTCGGTCCCTCTCTCTGGATGCACCTCCTGGACAAGGTCGTCCAGTGTGTCTAAGGCATGGACTGCCTCGTACTCCATCGGATGCTTCATAGCCCTGAAGATGTCAAAACTGAACACCTCTCCTTCAACTTCCATGGAGAGAGTGCCACTGTCGCAATCTATCTTCATCTTTGACGTCTTCAGGAATGGTCTGCCCAGTATGATGGGTGCATGATCGGTTGGGCCGCAATTCTCCATCTTGAGCACATAAAAATCAGCGGGGAATACTAGCTCTCCTACCTGCACGAGCACATCTTCAATCTTGCCCTTAGGCTGCTTGCATGACCTGTCCGCCAGCTGTAACGTGAGACCTACAGGTTCTAGAGGACCAATGCACAGACAGGAGTATATAGAATATGGTAGAACATTGATAGATGCACCGAGATCAAGCATGCAATTCTCTATTCTAATGTTACCGATCGTGCAGGGAATAGTGTAGGTGCCAGGATCACCGCATTTTGGTGGCACCTTGCGCTGAATCACAGCTGAGACATTCCTGCTCATGAGCTCCTGGTCGGCCTCTTCTCCGGTTCGTGCACAACTCCTTCAGAAACTTGGAGTACCTTGGAATCTGCTTGATAGCCTCAAGGAGTGGGATATTGATTTCCACTTTGCTGAACAGTTCCCACACTTCCTTGTCCATGACGTACTGCTTGGGAGCTCGGACCTGCACAGAAAAAGGTAGAGGAACAGTCATATTAGAGTTACAAGGCACTGCGCTTGGGTCTGGCCGAGGGGTGCCAGGGGCATCATCTTGCTGAGACTCCTCGGGCATGGGTGTCGGGTTTGGCCGAGATTCCTCGTCTTCTGGTGGGGTGTCGTTCTCTGATGGTTCGTGAGCTGATGATGTTCCCCTTCCACTTCTGAGCGTCACTGCATTGACGTTCCCCCTTGGGTTCTGGACGGTTTGTGAGGGGAGTCGTCCTGTGTCGTTCTTAAGCTCGGAGATTGTCGTGGCAATCTGAGACATCTGTCTTGATAAGTCGGCTATCGCCCCGTCGGTCTGGGCCTAAAACTGCTGGACTGTGTTGGACAATCGCTGGTTGCTAGCTGCCAGCTCTTTTACTGTGTCCTCCCAAGTCTTTTCGGGGCCGTGGTTACCTGGGCCTGACTGGTTGCGGTCCTGTCTCTGCTGGTACTGGCCTGGCGCATTCTGCTGATATTGACGATGTGGAGGTTGGTAGGGTTACTGGTTCTGCTGAGGTGCGCCCTGTCATGCTGGTTCTCTCTGGACCTGATGCTGATGATTGTTTTTTCAGGGCTGTCCGTTGGCTCCTTGATTGGTCGTGGCTGCGCCATACTGTCGGATTGGCCCAGCCCAGTTGCCATAGTTCTGATAGTCACCTACTACATTGATCTCAGCCTGGTCGTCCTCTAAGATGGTCGGGCACTCGTCTGTTTTGTGATCTGTGGCTGCACAAAAGCCGCATGGTTTGACCTGGACTGGTTGTCTCCTGATGACCTGCTGCATCATCTCCTTGAGCTGTTTGATCTCTTCAGCCATAGTGCTTGTTGGGGGCTCAACTTTTGACACGTTCCTGGTCCGGGTGTACTCTTCTTCTTTGTTGGACTCATCCTGGAACCGTTCGCTTTCTGCCACTGTCATGATCTTTCGTCTCACACCTGCTAGGGATAGGTCCATAAGGTTGCCTCCAGCCGAGGCATCTAGGAGCTTTCTGTCGAGTCTGCGAAGGCCATCTAGCATGTATTCCACCAGTAACTTCTCTGGGAGCCCAAGGTTGCAGCAGCTCTTCTCTAAGGCGATGAATTTTTCCACGTACTCATACATGGTCTCGTTGGGACCCTGCCTGAGCTCTTGCAACTGTCTCCGAACCTGCATTGCCCTCCCCGCTGGGTAGTACTTGGTGAGGAGGCTCCTTTGCATCTGTTCCCATGTGTAGATACTACCTGAGCGAAAAGATAAGAACCAGTCAGTATCAGAGTCCATAAGTGAGAAATAGAATGCCTTCAGCTTGAAGTCATCGACTTCGACTCCGTATGGCTTTAGGTTTAGGCATATCCTGTGGTAGCGTGTCAGGTGAGCTGTGGCCGACTCCCACTTGGCTCCTGAGAACTTCGGTAGATGGTGGACGACTGATGTGTTGATAGTTATGGCTGCGAGGTCAGGCCCTTCGTAGATGCACCAAGCTTGGTCTCTGAAGTTGGGGGCCGATAACTCTCCCATGGTTGGCTCTTGATCGTCGTCCTCCTCGTGATCATTGTCTCTGACTGCCGGCTGCTGTAGAGGTCGTGGGTGTGGTGGGTATTGCTGGTGGGGAAAGTATGGAAGTGGTGGATATTGTTGATCTGGTGCTTGCAGGAATGGCTGATATGGTGGTGGCGGGTACTGCTGATATGGCTGGGGTTGATATTGAGGATAGGGCTGGTATGGTTGAGGTTGGAATGGTGGTTGGAGCGGCAGGTGTTGCACTTGGTCCGGGGCAGCCCCCTGATCTCTCCATCTTGTCTCATCGGGCCCTATGCTTCATGTTGTGGAAGTGCCCCATCCACGTTTCGGATGACCTGCTGGACTTCTTCGGTGTGGCTGTTGTCACCTACCCTACTACCTGCGTGAGACATGGCACACAAGAAGCAATGCACAAAATAGGAAACTTAAAAGAAAAGGAAACAACAAATTAGGACACTAAGAAAGAATAATTTCACCGTGCGTAGCTCCCCGGCAACGGCGCCAAAATTTGACAGGCCGTCGTTGTACCTGTAAATTTGAATTTATATTTCCTTACTCTAGACTGTGGGTTAGGACAGTGGCAAGCAAGGGTCGAACCCTAGGGAGCTAGATGGTTACTACTTGTTCTGTAAGAAAGGAAAGACGATTGGTTGTGAGCAAACAGTTTAGGAAATAAGTGCAATAGGAAACAAACGAGAGAGTAATAATCAGAGAGAAAATATTCAGACTAGGGTTTGATTGTGACTTGTTTTATCATTGACTTCTAAATATCAGATTTCTAATTCCTAAGTGTGATTATTTACATTCCAAGTTATAATCTAAAGTAGGGTCTTTCCGGACGCCTACACCACAATCTACTTCCTTCCCGGGTTGTAGAATTCTAAACCTAGCAATTTAACACTCCATTCCAAGATATATTAAATTCTTGCTCTATTTGTTCTCAACGGTCTAGTATCAAACAAACAGTAAATATGAGGTATGTATTACTCGGCTAAGTCTAACC
The DNA here is from genome assembly GCA_033675215.1 of Rhodiola kirilowii. Classification (NCBI taxonomy): domain Eukaryota; kingdom Viridiplantae; phylum Streptophyta; class Magnoliopsida; order Saxifragales; family Crassulaceae; genus Rhodiola; species Rhodiola kirilowii. Next base: position 24,443,461 of record CM066199.1, read on the forward strand.
GTTCTGAGTATCAACTTAGCTTTGCAATACAACCGAGATAAAAAGCACAAGGTCTAGTAGAATAATGAAATAAGCATTAAGCAACAAGTCTCAAAAACATCGTCACAATGTATAAAACCCTAGCCCGAATAAAGAGTTTTAGTTACACATAGCCATGGAATTAAAAGCAATGAAAATAAAGGGGGAAATAAACTTCTCTATAGCCGAGAGAATGAACTGAGAATTGGGCCAGAAGGACTGATGCGCCGAGAGGGAGGAGGAGGGCTCTTGATGTGAGAAAAACTCTTCGAATTGGGATAGATGGATCCTTTGAAGACTGAGGAGCTCTTCTATTTATAGAGTTGTGATGGGCTCGAATTCCCTAAAAAGTTGGTCGAATCCTTAGGAAACTGAGGGAATTTCGGCCAAGTCCAAAAGATAATTTAGGCAATATTCCCAAATCTTCTTCTTGCTTTATCTTTAAGCTACTTCTTTGCTTGGAGATCACGCCATCTAGATCCTTCTAGAACATTCCAAACCGCCACGGAAAAGATGCAAATGAGCCGAGATTCGGCTTAGGCTTGGACTGGGATTGGGCGGGCTTCGGACGAACTTGATTCTCGGATGCTCGGATGGACGCTCGAGCAGATGGCTGGACGGTCGGTCGGGTAGCCGCTCGGATGGATGGACGCACGCTCGGGCAGCCGCTCGGATGGCTGGACGCACGCTCGGGTACCCGGTCGCATGGCGTTGGAATGCTCGGACGCGCGCTCAGACGCACGCTCGGATGCTCGGGTGAGGACATCGGGTCGACGCTTAGATGCCCGGGCGGATGCTTGGAGCGCTGGGATGCGAGGGTGCCTGGGCCGCATGCGATCGCATAGCTGACTTTTGCGATCGCACAAACTCCTCCAGTGGCATGATATTTTCATGCGTTCGCATGAATGTCTTGCGAGCTGGGATTTGCTCCGGCATTCCTTATTTCAAATGTGCAAAGGCTGGTCCATAATTCCTTGTGATGTTTTTGGCCCTAAATGCCGTCTTTTAAGTGTGATTCCTCTTAGAGCTTCCAAATCACCTGAAACATGAAACAATACTAAGAAGTAACTGTTTGCATATAAAAGTGCTGGAATTGATGGGAATTGTTGACTCGATGAGTCGTATAAATATGGCTCATCAAACCACCCCACACTTAAACTTGTTCGTCCCGAACAAGGACTAGGTCATAAGAGGAAAGAAAATTAAGTGCGAACATCACAAAGCTTCGGCATCCTAGATATGCTACATGAACATGATTCGGCTAATCTAGATTTCACTTTTCCATGCATACTCGTTACTAAAAGCCTTGTGCGAAAACATGGAGTAATGATACGTGCTACCTTTGGGCCGAGATGCAAATCAATTCGGATGTCTCGGGAGATAGGCCTCTTTAGACCCATGAACCGCATCCTTGGTGCCGAACTCTTGCTATATGGTTACACTTCATTGCTTTCTCTTGCACGTGACTGATTCGAGCTTCAAAGTGTTTGAGTGCTTTTCGGCCAGCTTATAGTGTCTCGGGTTGGTATATCAATAAGGCTCTTCACTTGGTTTCGGTGTAAAACTTCATAATGGAGTGGATTTGGTACTTTATGCTACGGATTGTGACTGCTCGAACCTACTTGCTCTCACTCATCCTCGTCCTTTCGACACGAGTCAAGCCAAGGGTCGCTTGTCAATTTTCCCGGCTACTTGGACTAGAGTTTGGACGGTGTGCTGTATTCCCGTCCCAACCAACCGCAAAGGTACCGCAGTGGTGGAGCAGACTCGTAACTATGTTGCTTCGAAGTGCTAGCCTCCACGAAATCCGCATAGGCCTAACCTTACATTACGCGGCTCGGAAGCAAAGTATGGATGGCAACGATTAAAATGCTTCCAAGACTCTCCATTTCTGGGGTGAACCATGCGAGACCCGTCTTCCCTTGGCATCGCATGCCAGGACATATCTGCTGCTATAGCTTCTGATAAAAATAGTCTTTGTAGTCTTGGTATAATCGGTAAGTAAAACATCTCACATCTCGCACGCCGTTAGTACCCTGAAGAACTTTCAGCGCGTCTTGGACGATGATATCTTCGTTCTAAGCATATACGACAGTTTGTCAAACTTTCATCTTCACCATAGTAAATCATACACCCTGCTACACATACGTCAATTCTTTTGTACCCCATTCCGAGATCGGATACCAATTTCTTTGCTTGTTTGAAAGATGCAGGGATATTGTTTTCTCCACCAATCATGTTTTTCATTGTTCCACAAATGGCGTTAAATGCCCCTTCAGAAAAGCCGTAGTTAGCTTTTGTTGCTAGCATTTTCATGTTAATCGATAGTTCTGTCTCTGTCGTGCAACCTTCGTAAGCTGGCTCTGAACATGAATTTAAGAGATTGAAGAATCTATTCGCTTCCGGATTCTCATATTGCTGGTAATTCAAATTCGTCTCATCTGTAATACAATAATTGTTTGGTGTCTCGTGGTCCTCAGCTTCATTGGTATCATTTCCAACATCGTGCAAATTACCAAAAGTGTGATTTGTGCTCGGCCCAGGTATGTCTGTGCACGGATCTCCGTACGTGACTAGGTCTTTGCCGTGCAACGTCCAGTTATAGTAATTTGGTGTGAATCCGTACTTGTACAAATGCTCCTCCAGCATTCTAACATACAACAACGTACTTGTACAAATGCTCCTCCACCCCACACTTACATACAACAACGCTTTAAAGTAAGCGCTGTAGTAGCTTATACATACAGCAGCGCTTTTTGAATAAGCGCTGTAATAGTTTTTAATTTACACAGCCCTTTCGCCGTAAGCCCTGTTGTTACAATTATAACATCATTATATAATTGAAGTAATAAATTTATTAAGAATATGCTTCACTTACAAGTAAATAAATTTCTAAAAAAACGGCCATACAGATGAATTTCATTAAAATATGGATTTATCAAACGGTCAAAAAATGGTGCCCAAAAGTAATTATTGCAAATTAGTGCAAATACGCAACATTCTGAACAATGAAGTCAGAACCACATGGGAAATACATAAAGCTGAAATTCAACAGGAATGCGAGCTATTTTCAACGTGAAATAGTACATAAAGCTGAAATTTAATAGGATTGCAAGCTATTTTCAACGTGAAATAGTACATAAAGCTGAAATGTACAAGGAGCCGAGCTGTCTTCAACGTAAACCCTAACCAAATTCGCTCTAGTAATATTAAAGATAGCCTTAATTGAGGATCCCACCACACCGAAACCTGTTATTGGAAAGATAGCCTTAGTTGAGGATCCCACCAATTGGAAAGATAGCCTTATATTACCATAATATATATGGTCAAATATTATTTGCACATATATATTATTAGAAATATGAATCAGACAATGTAATAATTATAAAGACAATACGAAGTAAGGATGATAGTTAATCAGGGGGTATACATTTAACTGAATTCAACCACTTGGCGATGATTTAGTTGGAGACCCCTACGGTGAAGGTTTGTCAACTTCTTCATCCCCAGTTCCAGAGGCTGCATTCCAATACAGACCTTCTACACTTGAATCTTCGTCGTGACTGTATTTTTCCGCACTATAGCTGTGAACTCCGTTACACGCAGAGCCGTTGTCACATGGGTATATATAACCTTGTTCTGAGCAAATATACCCTTCTGAACCACCGGATTCATCTCCGGAGCTCGAACCAAATATACGGTCAGCTTCCGAATTGGAACACATTATGATGAACTCGTATTTAAGTATGGTGCGGATGATTGTGTAGACAGAACCATGTATATGTGTACTTATAAAGGAACAAATGATGAAAAAGTACATGATATTTCCCTTATTATTCCGTCTGACATTAAACGCTATCGTAAATAAACGGAAAACAGCGTTTTCAAGTAGGCGCCGTGTAGATATAGTAAATAGACAGCCCATTTCATGTGAACCGAAGTCTTTGTCATACACATTCAACAACGCTTAAACTTTAAACACAGTAATTGGTTAACTATACGACAGCGCTTTTAAGGAAAGCGTTGTAATTGGTGACATTCCACAGCGTTGCTACAAAAAGCGCTTTCGTTGATTTTAGAAATGACAGCGCTTTCAATGGAAGTGCTGTGAAACCTTCTCATAGACAGCGCTTGTTTAAAAATGCTTTCTTATTTCCATAACATAAAACTCACCCTTCTGTGTACATCTCAGTCCGTTTCAAATTGCCGGTCCCAAAACTAAGAATTTCACTGCCATCTTCCGACCCCGTCGCATCTAACTTACTGTCTGCTATAAGGTAAAATCGTTTGTCATTTTCATTGTATTGAATTCTCGTCGTCTCCGATTATACGTATATATGCCCTAGTCGTCGTCTGCCGTCGCCATCGTTTTGTGTATTTCCAATCCCGGTTTGTCAAATTTAGTTAGGGGTCAGTGTTAACCTTATAAGGCGCTCCGATTCGTTTAACCTTCGATTAATTAGTTACGCATCTATTTTTCAATGCTGCCAGTTTTGTATTTCACATTGGGCGTTAATTGTGTAATTTGTTCCTATATGTTAAAGATGTATTTCACATTTGGGCGTTAATTGTGCAAAGCATATGGATGCAGTATGTTAATTAGTAGTGATGTCCTATTTTTGTTATTAATGGTATGTAACATATTGTAATGCATATGTTGTTTAATCGAAAGACGATGGTTGACACACATACCAAAAATGGCGGACGTTCTTCTACGCGTAAGCAAAGAGGCTCAAGCTCTCTGAAAAGCTTAATCCAGCGACATAAGGAAACAGGCACTAAGGAGCCGGTCACGTTAGAGGGAGATGGAACTATTGCCGGTGAAGTATCCACTTCATTCACAACCTACCTTGATAATGACGTTATTCCGTAATTGAGGTGCATATATATGCGATTAACGAATATTTTCATATATCAGTTGTACTCAATATGATATATACTTGCAGGCATTGTTGTAAGATCGCGAGTTCCAATTACATATGGAAGTTGGAAGTCTGTACCCAATGAGCACAGGGATATGGTGTGGGACGATATGATGGTGTGTTTTGTTATTCTACCATAGTCGGTTTTTCAACAGTTATGCCATTATTAACATTGATGATTTTTCTAGGCATTATTTGATGTGCCACAGACTGAGTTAACCCGTAAGTTTAAGGCGAGGGAGATGCGGGCTGCCGCAAGAATGTGGAGAAACTTCAAGAGTGAGCTAGCGAACCAGTATATATTTAGCCCGAAACAAGGAGAGGATCCGACTATCATGTACCCTTTCATTGGTCCAGAACAATGGAAGTCATTTGTCGAACAACAGTAGACTCCCGAGGAACAAGAAATTAGGACGACGAACATTGATCGAGCAAAATCTAACCAGTACCAGCACACTTTGTCTCGTGACGGCTACAAGAAGGCAAGGGCGGAGCTTCTCACGGAAAAGAAAGCGCAGATGGAGGAGTAAGGTTTGATATCTCCAGGGGAAGAGCCTGTCATCCACATTGAGAGGAATGAAGTATGGAAGAAGGGCCACCAAAGGAGGAATAAGGAGTACGTAAACGACTCGATGCGGATGGTGGCTGAAAAAATTATAAGTTAGTAATTTAATATATAGTACGTCAACTGGTGTGATTTTGCTGAACTAGATATATGTTATTTACAGGATGAATTGCAAGACTTGGCCAGTCAAGGACGATTTACGTCACGGGGACGGCGAGACATACTGACGGAGGCGATGGGGAAGGACGAGTACCTGGGCCGCACACGAGGGGTAGGGAGTTTGGTAGGTTGGATTGATGTATTCGGTAAGCAGTCTCCTTCGTGCAGCACATGCTCCGCTGTTACTTCGCACGCGCCTACCCTGCAAAGCCATAATAGTGGGTCGAATCCATGCCCATTTACAGATATACCCGAGGTTTTATGAATTCATTTCATATTTTGTCTATAAATAGCAATGTAGTTCATTCAATTTGATATAATAATGTTGTTTCATCATCTGAACAGATTGGGAAAAAATGCATACTCCACGTCCATGGAGGTTTGGAGATGGCAAAGAAATCGTCGCACTTGGCAAAGTGATGCTAGGACGAATCGTGTGTTATCAAGAGTTGGACGATGACATGGTCAAGGTGATTATAGACGATGCGATCGTACTATCTGCTGAGTTGCCACAAAAGTTTGGATACATGGAGAGAGTATCGGATGCATTGCATGCCTTTGTGGGATGGCCGAAATGTCTAGTAGACGTTGATGAAGAGGTACCTCACACAATTTGTTTTTATCACGATACACAAACATGGGATTTTTTACTCATGTGATATACAATTTGTTTGGTCAGCGATATGACGAGACCCGCTTCTTTCAAATCCAATCCTCCAATTTTGAAAATGAAGATATGAGCAGAATGAGTATGGCCTGCCGTTTTCTTTACGAGCACGCTTGCGGGATGGACAAGTCAATTATGTACTCGGTGTACATCAGTAGCGAAGTGTTTGGTGAGGATTGCTTTGTGGACTTGAACAATGATTGCATTAAGGAGTTCACCACCTTCCAAGCTGTCAGTGCATCGTTAGTCAAAGTGTACATAAGGTAATTCGTAGGGATTGTTACAATATTAAAACAAATTTCACTAACTTCATCATATGGCCACAGGTTTCTCCACGATAAGCTGCATCGGGCGTTCGTTTTGGATTCTTCAGACCGAGCTATATGACGCCATCAGAGGACTTCGATACGAGGGTCGAGTTCTTCCAGAGGAGATTGAAAATGCCCGACTAAGATCGTAAATTATGCTATTTCCTTCCCTACATCAATGTCAAGGCGTAAGTGGATTTTATAATTTACGTTTTGTATTTTTCATTAAATGCGTATTATTATTTTATACATTGTGTGAAACGTTTGTTAGGTATCATTGGATGCTGATTGTGATCTTTCCTAAAAAAATGACGGGTCCTTTGGCTTGATCCTTTGGCGAAGGAGCCCTTCACTGATGCGGTTAACTTTGTTAACACGTAATGCAATATTTTACTCCACTTTTCTGTTCTCCTTACAACATTAGCTACAACCTGCTGATAGAACTAACGTTTGTATTATAGTAGCATGTGCCTGTGCTTAAACATCCCATCAGCAGATGACATAGAGTGGAAGACTGTCACGGTATTCACATAACAAATATAAAACCATTCCAATTTAAGCCACTAGTTAAATGTTTAACAGATTGCTTGTCGTCAGAGCAAAATGTGCAAATAAATTTATAAGTCCGCTACTCGCGACTTAACTACTGGGTAGCAAGTGGTAAGTAGGGGTCAAACCCAAGGGAATTAGGGGGATAAGTTATTCTTTGAGGGATCGTACAGCGAGGGAGCGTGTTTTTAGGTTGATTGAGGTTTTAATGCTAACAACTAAGTGATTGGTTGGTTGGTTTTGGTTTTTGGTGTGGAAAAGTAAATGACATAAAAGTAAATACTGAAAATAAACATGAAGACTTACAGCGGTTGTTGCGTGATCGGTAAGTCTTGCGGAACGTCAGCAGTTGATAGTGCAGTTTATAATAAGAAAGTAAAGTGCAGGTGGTGTTTTAAGTCAAGAAAAGATTCGGTTTCAGGGACCTTGTATCATAGTTGTTTATCATTGACCGTTAATGATCATACTAAGTGTTCAAAGATGAATCGAGGCTATTTCTAGCACAAGACTTGCAACATCGTTTAAAACACTTGTTCTATTTTAGACTAATTCCTCCTTTCGAAGTATCTTAGCCTTATGTGCATCCATTTGATCTTCAGTTACGATCAACCAAATGGTTTTTGAAATAGGTCAAACTCCTCAGATAAGCTTTGCCCGTTAAAGCATCCACTTACCCAAGTATGTTCACGAACCCCACGGAAGAGCTTTGCCCGTTAAAGCTTCCACTCAACCTTGGAAGTTCTAACCTGTTAAATGGCACATAGAACAAGTTTTGAACACATAGAGGCACTAAGTGCAGGGTCTAAAACATTTTATGACACAAGTACACTCCTTTAACCGAATAAAGAGTTTAGCTACGAATATCCATGGAAGAGGACATCATAACTAAGTACTTGAAAAGGTTTTTGAAAGACAGTAAAGTAAAGTTTTCGAAAGTAAAGACAGTAAGGGAAAGGGGTGAGTACTTCAAGAACCGACAAGAGTACTCAAGAATAATAAAGTAAAGCTTGAGTACTCAAGAACCGACAAGAGTACTCAAGAACGATATACAATATTCAAGAACCAACAAGAATATTATAGATTTCAAACCAAGCTTACAAAGTACCAAAACCTTTAGAGAGATAAGTGTTTGTGAATGTGGATTGAGGATGATTTACAAATGAGATGTGAGGCTCTATTTATAGCCAAAAGGGGAGGAGATGGATGGATGAGATGAAACCACATGGTTTCATCCAAGGGAGGAGGGGAGGAGGTCATAGCCGCCGGTTTTGGGTGGTAAAAGGGGGAGGCTCTCCTCCTTTGGTTACCTCCAACCAAAAGCCACCGGTCACCTTGGGCAAAAGGATGAGTTTTGTGTGATTTTGTGATGTTTTCACAAAACTATCGGTGTATTTCAGCCCCGGACTGACTTTGGTTTCCCTTCGGTTGGATTTGTTGAGTGATTCAATGTCAGGATCTTGAGATTTTTTCAGTCGGCGTCTGATCTTTACCTCGGAATGACTCGTAATATATTTTCAGCATAAAATCCTCTCCTTACCGTGTATTCTCTCTAGGCTCCAAAATACCCTGTAGAAATATATCGGAACTAACAAGCAAAAGTTAAATAGACAATCAGTCTAATTTGGTGGGTTTAACTGTGTTTATGATTCGTATAATTATGGTCCATCAATGTTACGCATTTTTTTATTGAAAGAAGTATTTTTCCAGTGCCCGAGCCAGCCTATACCGTCCGATTTATGTGGTTACTATGTCGTGCAATATATTCATGAAATAATCAAATTGTTGAAGATACAAACGGATCGCTCGAGGACGACATCGGACAAGTAAGTATATACAAAGATAAAATTTATTATTAATGAAGCCAGTCTTGTCTTTAAAATTCGTAACAATTAATTTGTTTTACACTGTTTCCCCGAAGGAGTACAATTATATCCCAACACTATGCTTGACGGTATTCGGGATGAGTTTGCAAATGGTTTGCATACGTACTTGCGGCAAGTGTATCATATTTTATAAATATCCCTTATTTCGTATCAAATGTTATTCGATCTCTATGTATTACTGACCAATGTTGTCAAATTTCAATTTCGTTTATGGTACATACCTTACAAACGTATAACAGTCGAAATATGGTAAGACGGTGGAAGTCAATTTGCATTAGAAATGCGCTTTCAAAACTTAAGTGATATATAAATAAATTGTATTAACACCCATGACAGTTGGTTTTTCTTAAAATTTTCATTAAAATTGCGATTTGGATACATAAGTGTAATAGGAAAAGTATTTAAACATTGTCAGCCGTTGTACCTCAATAAGTTACGTTATGCGCGGAATACAAAGATGTTACTTTTTGACTAAAAACCTCAAGTCAAATAATTTACGGATGAGTTGACTGTGGGGAACGTGAAATCCTTCCTCTACTTAGCGAATACATCATATTAGTGACGATCATTTGACATCTCCTCATAAAATTACGCCGAACGCGTCTTTCTTCATCAGCATCCCAGGTAGCTATATTCTTCAATCACAAAAATTTAAATACCGATTTTAGCATTGTAAACAATATTTCATTGTTTACACTTTTTGAGTTAACGCTTTGTACCTGAAATTCCTCGTACCAATTTTCCTTAGCATTTTGTGGGATCATGCTCCATGATCTCCACGTTGAATCCCAGCATTTTGATATGCATTCTCGCGCAACCCTTTGATGAACATCGAACGGGAAGAAACTGATAAAAAATTTGGATCACAAAATTAGTAAATTTATCAAATCCAACAAACTGAATTTTCAGTAAGTTCTCACCTGTTTCCTGCAACAGGTATAACATGTTGTCTACGATCAACATAACGTTCACTGTAACCGACACGATCAAACGAAGGAGACATGTATATGCAAATGCTGAATTGCAACGAACTACGTTCTAATCAGATTTTTGTTGGTTAAGTGTTGTAAAAGGTGTGTCACATATATAGGGCAAATCAATGAACAAAATTTTTAAATAATCAACGGTCTGCAAACAACGGTATTATAAAAGCAACGGCTAAATGACGTAACTGGGAGGAAACAAATTGAAAATATGTTGGACATAAGACAGCGCTTCAAACTCAAGCGCTGTCTTATTTTTGTTTTCCACAGCACTTAAAGAAAAAAACGCAGTTAAAAATACAATGAGACAGCCCTTTCGGGATAAGCGCTGTCTTCTTTTTGGTCTAAGACAGCGCCTTCCGTTTAAGCGATGTCCCACCAATATTTAACACAGCACTTTTATGAAAAGCGTTGTTTTATACTTAACAATTTGACAGCGCTTTCTTTGTAAGCGTTGTCCAATTAAATGAATCAATTTTTTTAAAATACGTATGGTCCTCAAAAAAATTTGTTGTTGTTCCATTACATTTCCGTTTAGGACTGGGGAATTGTGATGCAACATTAACGGAATTTTCTAATTATTCAACCGTCAATGAACATAGGTAAGGGAAACGAAATATTACAAATTTCTGACGGAATAAAGCGGGAATATTGCCTGAAAGTTTTTGATGACGGAATATAGCGGGATAACTGACGGTAATAAAATGACGGAATATAGCCGGAAATGGCACGAAATTAACACTCTCATTTTTTGCCTTTTTTTTACCTCCACATTCCGTCTACTGAATTCCGGCAATGTTCCACCTCAATTGTGCAGGCGGAATTTTGGTTCACGAAATGTTGACGGAAATATAACGAATATTATTTGGATAACGGAATTTTTCCAGAAATATAACGGATTAATTTCCATCAGCGCTTCAGGTGACGTTTTAGTGACGGAAATTGGAGGCGGTAAAATCCCAAAAATTTGTAGTGAAAATTGACCCTAGGAAAAAGGGAAAAGTTATTATGAGAGGTGTGTTCTTACTAAAGGAAAAAAATATAAGGAAAATAACATTTTACATTGAAAGGAAAGTAGGGATGCACAAAATTGGACTAGGCCGTAAAGCCGGACTGAACAATATAAATAAGGGTCCATCCAGTCCACTGTCCATCTTTTTCAAAAATTTCCAGTCCATCTATCCGATCCAGATCATAAAATTAGAGATCATAACGTAAAATTACGGTTCGGTCTGATCGATCTGATCCACGGTCCACCTTTCATGAAAGTTATGGTAAGCCGATCCGACCTGAACTATATAAATCAAGGTCCGGTCCATGGTCCACTTTTTAAAGAATTTTCGATCCTTCGGTCCGGTCCGATTTGTGCCTGACCGGATGATCCCTAGAGGTAAGTCCTGCGAGGAAAAATAATATATTCTACCTACAAATTTTACCATACCAAAACTCGTCGCAAGATAAGAAATCTTTTAAACTTTATTAGCTTTTGTTTAAACTTATATATGATTATTAAAATTGAATATGAACTTCAGTTGAGATACAAGTCAGTACTGAATTTCGAGCTCTTCTTTTCGTATGGGCATAGGCTGAGCAGGGACGGATCCAGTAATTATGATAAGAGGTGACGAAATAAATTTAATTAAAATAATTTTTTCTAAAAATAATATTAAAATGTATTACATTAAAATGGATAATTTTACTATCCTGCCATGGAAATCATTTATGATTGAATTAACGCTAAACATTTCAATTATTTCTTTTTAATGTTGAGAACCAAACAGTCCGATAAGAAATCTTCTACCATGGCATGGAAATCAGTAAATTTTCGTTCGAAGAATGAATTAGTGGTTCGCGATTTCATCTAAAAGAATTTAAATTAAATTAAATATTCTCACTAATGTGATTAGCTCGAACACAAACTTAATTAGAACACATAACTTCAACGCAAACTTTCAACTTGAACCTAAGTTGTTTATACATTCAGTGAATCAACTAGTTAAAACTAGTTTAGTTATTTAATATAATTGACTCTCAGCACAACTAACAAATTTTAATCTGTACAATCTGCACCGATGAAAATCAAAACAATATAAATCATGATTTCGAAAACCACTGCAGATTGCTCCGCATCACATTTTAAAATACTAAACTAATTTTAATACATAAATATTAAACTTGATTAAATTTATTACTTAAATTATAATTTAATTATATAATATATAATTTTGAAAAAAATCTGGTGGTGACAAGTGTCACTCCCGGCTAATAGTGGTTCCATCCCGAAGGCTGTTTGCACTTAAGAATGAGCATTGAGCTAACATGTTCATGTACTCCCTTCAAGATAGCACTGACGATTATCAAAATAGTTGTGAATTGTATAAAACTCAAAATTATTTTTAATACTTAAATAAATTGCATGGTATAGAAATGATGTCAAAAATTTGAAAGTTGAGACGCTATTGACATTCAACATTTTACATACATTTGATAGTTTGTATTTCGACTGGTAGCCAGTGTTGCAAATTATTATGGCTTTCTTCTAGAAACCTTCAATAATTTTATGTTTATTTACATGTGAGCATTGCGTAACATACATCATATGAATTGTTGCATCATCGGATTTGTGGACATTCCATTTCCTCATGGGCTAAACTAGGCGCTGCCTATATAGGTGTCGCCTCCAGCGAGATGAAATGAGGTGGAGTAACCCAAGAGTTCAGGCACCACCTCCTCCCGATCTCGTAAGCTAATAATAAATTGTTTTGACCTAGTAAAATACATCAACATCAATACATGCGAGTCAAATTGGGCACACGTGTTGAGTTTTCTAATAAAACGGTACTCGGTGTACTTGTTTGTCACAAAAACTAGACCTGGCAAAATTATCCATCAACCGTATCCGTCCAGTAACCATCCGCGAAAATTCATCCGTTATCCATCCATTTAGTTAATGGATTGAATTAATCCAAATCCATTAACAATCTATTAGTAAACGGATGACATGGTTTGATCCATTAATCCATTAATGATCCGTTAATGATCCATTAATGATCCATTAATCCATTAATGATCCGTTAATGATCCATTAATTAATGAAATATCTATTTTTTCTATATATAAAAATCCCCAATTTTGCATTCTTTTCTACGTCCATCTCCGTCTTTTCGTCTTAATGTCTTCTTTCAGTATCTAATTTCGTCTTATTGTCACTCTTTCACTCCCTCTCTTCCAAATCGCCGAAGCAGCTCCCTAATTTTGTCTTATTGTCACTCTTTTCTTCTTATTGTCTTCATATTGCTTCGTATTGCAGAATATTGAGCAGGCGGAAGTGATTTTGATTGGCGGGATAAGACTCGGTTTACTGCCTGATTTGGTGAGTTACAATACATTGCTGGATGCATATTGTAAATTTGTAGGTTTGGATGCAGCTTATTTTATTAACTAAAAAAATAATCTAATTTTATTTTAATTTATTTTCAGATTCAGCAGTTATGGACTTACTCGTCGAAGATGTTTTTGGGAATCAAGTGACTCATTTAACATGTCTTACAATTACTTTTTGCGAGTAATTTGTATGTTTAGAAATAACTCAATTTAAATTTCTTAATATCAATTAAGAAATAAAATAGTTAAATGAGAAAATGAACTAAATGGGTTAAATGGATTAAATGGATTTATCCGTTAATCCATCAACCATTAGTGATCCGTCCATTTAATCCATTAACACTAATGGTTTTAATGGATTGGATCCGTTTAATCCGCTAACCGTTTCATCCATCCATTAACCCATCCGTTCATCCATTTTGCCACCCCTAACAAAAACACAACAAACCGGCACCCAGGTACCAGATTCCTTAAAAGCGGGGCAGAGATTACAAATTCACTTGGCTTACTTGACAAATGTGAAACACAAAATAAGACAAACGAGAAAGAAAAAGAAAAACAGTATACATCCTAATTAGTACTGTTATTTTGCAACGAAATGCAACACATTGGGACAAAATTTTCAACCAAAGAATATTATATAGGGAAAAGTAGTGTTATTAAAATCGAACCGTGGATCGAATCGGTCAAGTCATTGGGTCAGTGGTTCAACCGGATTGAACCGGTTTGACCCGCACATATTAAAAAATAAAAATAAAAAACTTATATATGATATTATAATTTAACATATTTATGACTTGAATAAATATTATATGATTATGATCTGATTATAACAACATAGCATAACAAATTTAGAATTTGATAAAGTACAAATCAATAATACAACAATAATAAAACAACAATAACAATTTTAATCAATTTGCAAGTCACAACAATAAGGGATTTCTAAGACTAATTGAATTTCTAGCTAAATTGATAATAAGTAATAAATTTTATAGATTTGATAAATGAATATATATTATTGAAACAAATATTAATACAAGAATCATGTTTAGCTTGGTGGAAAGAGGGGATAATTATAGAGGAAGACTAGGTTCGAGTCTTGTCCAAGTCAAAATAAATAAATATTGTTTCATACCAAATCGAACCAATTGAACCGATCAAATCACGTTTTAATGAAAAATTGGGTCAACCGGGTCTTGACCGGGTCGCTTGTAAAACGATTGGATAACAGAACCGAACCGGTCCGGTGACCGGTTCTGGGTCGAACCGGCCGGGTCGGTCCGAGTTTAATAACAGTGGGGAAAAGTACAGAAGGGATCCAGAACTACCATTCAATTCCAATATGAGGTTCGAATTACCACATTTTCCAATCAGAGGGCAAAATCAAAAAGTACGTCAAAGTTAACGGATGGAGCTAACTCCGTTCGTCAAAGTATAATTAAATGTTTTTTTAATTTAATCTATATATTTCTCATTGTAGCTTTTTAATTTTATTATAATATTTTTAATTTTCTTTAAATTTCATACTACAAATGCGTATTATTTTTAAATCAATAATTTACGGTTTCGTAATTTACCATGTAACATCTATGAATAAAAATAAAATACTTATTTTCTTGATTCATATTGTAAAATTTTCAAAATCTTTCCCTTATATGCATGATGGGTGAGTCAATAAAAACTAATTTTATTGTTTTCAAAAACTAATCTTTCCCTTTAAATTTATATAGTGTGACAATTTACCATATAGGACGTATGGATAAAAACTAATTTATTGTTTCTTGATTCTGTGTTCATAAGAAGATGAATATCAAAAAGAATACAATGAGAGATATATCGATAAAATTTAAGAGAAAAACATGTAATTATAATAGAACAAAAGAATAGAAAGTTTAGGAAATAAAAATATTGAAACTAAAAGTTTTTTTTGATAAAACTAAAAGTTAAAAATATACAATGAGTCAATAAAAAAATACAATGAGAAATACATAGATTAAATTAAAGAAAAAATAATTAATTGTATTTTGACTGACAAAGTTAACTTTATCCGTTAACTTCAATGAACTTTTTGATTTTACCCCTTGATTGAAAAATGTGATAGTTCGAACCTCATATTGAAATTAAATGGTAGTTCAGAGCCTCTTTTTGTACTTTTTCCTATTAAATATATGCGACGATAAATGAACCGAAAGCAGCAGCCTTGGATCTTAATAAACACTGATGAACAAATTTTGTTGTTTTTGTTTTGAATGTTGATAAACATAATAAGTGGAGGGAAGTCAACTTGAATCTTTAAGAGCCGTTCCCAAAATTAATAGGTGGGAAAGAAGAAAGGATCATACATAGCATACTGAATATAAATCTCATAAATCTACATCTGTCATATACTTTACTGTTAATATTATAGAAAGATAAATATCACCAGTTTACTTACAATGTGCCAGGTATATTGGTATATCAGTATATGAGAAGGGTAGAGATCCTCACAATAAATGCTGATTTAATATTCTTCAAGGCTTTCATATCAAACATTGTACTCATGGTTTGTCAGTTTTGTGTGGTTCACCTTTGTTCTTGTTTTCATTTCTGGTACTCTTAGTCTCCTCCGGTGGCAAATTGTCGTTTGCCTCAAGAGCCCCATCTGTTTTACTCTGCAACATTCCAAAATGATACAATCACCACTCCATTCATGCTTGGTAAAATCACAGTTTGTGACATGCAACACTCTATGAACAATCCTTCTTTTTCTTAAAGTAAATTAACACATCAGCTTCATTCCAAGAGAGTACCATATACATGTACAGTTTTTATGAGACTATGATAATCAATTGAGAGGATCACCACCAACGCGGGTGATGTAAAAAGAGCGGGCGGCAGATAATAAATGAACAGATAACAAGTATGTACTGACCTCGCTCCTGTTTCCCAAACTTCGTCCAAATGGTTTAGATAACAAAGTAATCTTTTTAGCTGGTAATTCTTGCACAGCTTCTTGATTGCTTCCTACTGGCGAACTGTCTTGGGACATGGATCTGATAAGCATGTGGTGTTAGAAGTAGAACTTTCAATAAGTATCAAATCCACCTTGCATCCGATAACTTCACTGCCAATCTGATTTTCTTAGGGTAATAAGTCTGGTTTTGCACATCGCTTCAAAACTTATAATAAATGGAACCAGTTTACACATAGATGCATTGGGCATACCGAGGTGAAGACTGCACTTTAATTTGGCCAGAATGATATTGCAAAGTTGCCTCCAGCATAGATTCTGCCATGACTGCCCTCTTCTCCATTAGCTCAAGTAATGCAATGGCGTCTTCATATTTTCTCTGTATTGACGAAGAAGTCGCATGTAGATTCTTTAAGTCAACAAAGCATCGCATATGACGTGCAGTTTCATGTAATGGAAATTAAATGTGATATACAACGATATATTGCCCATTTCACTCCTGCAGAGGAACCTTGTGTGTTGCTATTTAGAACAACTTTCTTCTGAAGATTTTCAATTCATAAAAGCCGTGAAAAAAATAATAAAAGCGCAGAAGTGTGGTGATTGCAAGGTAGAAACAATATCAGTATTCCTCAAATTTTGAATCTAATACAAAACTGAGAAAGCCATCACTATCACTATCCCTAAATGTGAACATCCTGAATCTTCTCATGCAACTGATAATGATATAACTTTACGATGTGGCAATATATATAGAGAAATTATGGATAGGAAAAATACACGATGAATGGCTGCCATGAAGTTTTCTTTCTCTGTCTTTCCTTTTCTTTTCTTTTTTTTTCAGTTGTCTACAATTTTTTTTTAAACAAGCTAAAATGTAGTCGGCAATAAAAAAAATCCTAAAATATATTTTTTCACAGGCAGTACTTGTTTCACCAATTACCAAGAAATTATCACTTTCAAGAACCATTCTAACAATGCCATTCCATCAAGTTAAGGTTAAAATTTCAGCTAATGACGTGTGTAAAGCAACACCGTGTCTTAGGGTTTTTTTAATTGGTACCTGCAATTCTTCAGATTCTTGTCTGTGAGCCACAGCTTCTTGCTCAGCATACCTGCGAGCATCTTCAGTTAATCTTTGTTCTTGCTCCACTCGCATTAAAACCTAAAACAAAATGGTTTTATATCGAATTTTAAGAGATGCAAAGCTTTGAATGGGTCAGAAAATAATTAATCTGGAGAGGAACATCTTTAACATAAATTGTAAAAACGAATAAATAAACCTGAAGCATTGCATGTTCTTGTTCCTGCTTGTCTGAGAGAAATTGTTGAAGCTCTGCTACTTCATGCTCCAACTGCTCAACCTACATACATCTTACAATCAGAAAACTACATAATATTAAGGTGTTGATTGCAGATAGGAATTTAAGCAATAATTTCAGTATTTGGCAAATGAAAGTTTTTATATGGACCAGTTCAAAACTAAGCTATTCCAGACTATTACGCAATTAAAATGAAAATCCCATGTTATGTTCCTTCGTTTCAGGTTTGTTAGTTATCAAAACGTCAATTATTGAAAGCTCTTATCCCTGTTGATTTAAAAGAAAAATCAAAGGAATCAGCAGTCAACATCCATACATAGCATCAAGGTTGCAGAAAACGCTAGGCGGGTATCGGGCGGAAAGGGTCTCCAAAGATTAATCGGGGCCTAGGCAAGGATTAATCGGTTTTGAATTTTTAATATTTTTAAATATATAATTATATATACATTATTTAATATACAAACTTCTTCCTCCAGATTCTCCAGAATGTAGACTTTTAATCAATTCATGGGTTCAAGCACATTGACATTGCAAATAAATATGAACATTGTAAATGGCTTCATCCACATTAACATTGTCAATCAAATCCAAATTATGAAAAATAAGAATCAAACAACATAAACAATACAAATTAAACAATACAACCCAAATCCCTAGTTGCAATAATAAGTTAATTTTTTAAAATTTACAAATAAGCCCTTCAAGTTTGAATATTGACATGTAGTTGACCATTCTGCCTAGAAACTGATTTAGACCGCCCAGAAGCCGATTAGATCGCCCAGGCGCCGCCTAGACCGCCTAATTGGTCAAAACGGAACGAGTTCAAGAAAATTGCCGCCTAGGCGGTCTAGGCGGCCGTTTTCTGGAACACTGCATAGCATGGATGGATCAAGGACCAAAGGAGGATAAAATCCCTCAGTTGATAGCCGTTGTACATCTAAATATTAGGAATTTCAAATAGTACGTCTATGAACTCATGTGGATCACTCTCAACGTAATCACCTATTCAGATCAACAAAAACAAAAATTCATCGTCTTTCATAGAAGGGGCATGGCATAATTAAAGAGCGACAGCTTACTCTTGCACTTAATTGACGCCGATTATCCTGCTTTACTATTTCCATTAGTGCTGTCTCTAGCTCCTCGGATCTAAACAAGACGATAGAAGTTATATGTCAGAGAATACATAGTGAAAAAGGTTCCATCGAATGAAAAATGGGACATTAGCATAAATTTTAATCGCTATCCAACAGAACTAACCTGAGTTCTGCAGATCGTTTGTCTTCCAATAATTTGTACAGTTGAACCTTCAACCATACGATCTGCTTGGAAGTATTTTAATAAATGTAAGTTGTTCAAAAGACATAGTAGTACTATTTCGTTTAATTCCAGGCATTCTTAGCTACCTGTTTTTTATAATCAGGAGTAGAATCAACGTCTAGATCCCCTGTCATGCCAATGAGAAATTCATCATGGCATGCATTACCATTTCCCAGCATATTATCTCCATTTGTGTTCAACATCAAGGACCCAGGATCTAGCTTAAATTTGTCCTGTTTTGAAGCTCGTCCCTTGGAATCCTTCCGTTGTAGTTCCCTTGCTCTTTCTTCAATGGCGGCCATAACGGATGGTCTATGTTTCTCTCTAAGCTCCTGTAACCTAGCTTCAGTAACATTTTGGAAGCCCATGCAGGCTGTCAATACAAGTTGACTGCTATCAAATGTTGAACCAGCCAGAGACTGCAACAAAGTCACTGCATCTCCAGCATCCTTTGTTGTAACCAACGCTGGACCTGGCAAATCAAATAAGCATAAATTTTCAAAATTCATGATATGACAGACTTACATATTTAAGACACATGATTAAACACTGTACCATACCATATAATTCCATCAAGGCTAGCGCAGTTCTAAATAACATTACCCGATTTCCTTCATATATCAGCACATCCCAAACTCGAAGAACTGAAACAAAGAGCCAGTCATCATTTTGATAGTAAATAAGAGGTAATGTAATGGCAAATGGCAATGTCAAAAAGAAACATGTTCAGATTTGGGAAAAAAGTTACAAACTAACTACTGTTCCGGCGAAGAGTTTAAGGAAAAATTATATTGTTTAAAAATCTTTATAGAACCTGACCACTTTCCCAAGGAAGCATATTCATAAAGATGGACAGGAACCATGGTCCAGTGACCCATGCCGCCTGCACTCCCAAATAATCTAGATGATTAACTGCAAAAGATGTGCATGTTAGAAAGAACATCTGACCAAAATAGATCCAAAAACAAAGATGTTGCCAATACATCAATAAACTTGTCTTTGGCTCTATAGAGGTAATAAGATTAAGGATATGAATTATATACTAACCAAGTTTAGGAAATCTTTCGCGCATCAACTCCTCAAACACTAGTTGGTCCACCTGCAGTACAATCACAAGAGCTGAAGCAGAAAGCAACACATGCCTGAAGTTCACTTAACTACCCATGTTCCACGAATCTTTTTAAGAACTGAGGATTACAGTAAACATTAACCTGAGATTCAATCATTTCTTCCGAGTAATAACCATCGAAGTAGTCATCAATAATCCCCATTAAAGTCCTGGAGTGTTCAGAAAAGTGGCCCAAATAAACTAATTTATTTTTAACAAAACAATAGATCGAAAAGAAGAAATTGTATGCCAACAAAGTAAAGTTTTGTCTGAAATGACAATCCGGTGAAAAGCGTTTAACGAAATCTCCTATCAGTTACTCAGAATTCAGGTATCGGAAAAGGGCACAATTTTTTGCCTTACCAAAAGGCGTTTTCTTCAGGCATGAGTAGTAGTAATATCCCAGCGAAAAAATTCATGGCCTGCATTGTAACAAAATGAAATAACAAATATTTAAGCTAGAAATCTATACCTGCACACTGTAAGATCTTAAGTGGACAAGTACTATGACTCTCTCTCACTCGTTGACACACATCAGCACTAAAACCACAATATGATATATACATTTATTCAGAGTTGAAGAAGTTCCAGACTAAGGGACTTCCATTGAGAGGTTATTGTTAAGAAAATGAATGGATAGCTCAAATAAGCAGCTTAAATATATGGGAACCCTGAAATTATAACTAATAGATGTCTTAATTGTGTAAACCTGACAGTAACCAACAGATGGATTATGACGAGCATATGCAGTAAGTAAACGTCTCAAAGCATTTCTACCATCCTCATCCAAGGCAGGGTGACCTGGGAATGTCCTTGGTAAATCCTACATTTTGCATCATTTGGGAAAGGTAAATCTGTCAACTTATACACCAATAAAGAAAAATGCAAACAAGCAAAGTTCTGTACTAGTGTCATCATACCTTTTCAATCTGTCCTTTCCATTTCTCGGGCACAGACACGGTATCTATTGGGGAACCCTTGAGTTTATTGTCTGAGTCTTGTTCTTGTTTCTCAACCTTTTCATGTGAAATCGATTCCTGAGCAAGCAACTGCTGATAATATTTCTCCACGCGGCGTGCTCTTACACCAACAAAGGCTTGCCACAACTGATAATGAAAGGCATACATAAAATTATAAATGCATGATACTGGAATTAAAATTATCATGGAACTTAATAGTGTCTTAACTACCTCCCCCCTGAGGGCCATAGGTACTCCCCCTTGAACTAGACACTCCAGTTCTTCCTTCCATGGAAATGAAGCCTCAGGATGAACCTTCTCTCCCTCAAGACCTGTGTTAGAGGCAATTGAACTGTCACACGAAGGGATCTCTTGAAGAGAATCAGATCTCTCAACATCATAAAACTCATCATCAGAGTCTTCTTCAGCTGCATTAGATGAAAAAGGCTCTTCGATAAAGGGAATAGATGAATTCGTAGACATGTTTCCGGGCTCCGCAAGATGCTTCATGACATTATTCTTCTTAATACGTCGACTCATCATTTCTTCAATGGCTTCAAGGGAAGGTCTGATCTCAGTCCACAGTTGCACTTTATGGACTTGTTTCTCTGCAGCTGCTGGCACCGTGATTTGTGTAACATTCTTTCTAAAACTGTCACCATTAGCAGGATCACTGATTGGCCTGTTCACTTTATCTATTCCATGTCCACGGTTTGTGAGTTCGTCTTGCAGTAATTTGTTATCACTTTCAGCAGTACTATTGACTTCAAGAAAAGCTTCGTCTGCCTGTCTCTGGAGGAAAGAAATCCATCTATCTGATCTTTCTTCTTCTTCTTCCTGCAAATGAAATGAAACAAAGAAGAAGAAATTTATCAACCTATGAATTTTAAGCATCATGGTACAGTAATACCTTAAAAATAGCTAGCCAAATTGAAATGCTATTATTAATATTTGTTCACAAGTACGAAGACAACAAAAAAGTATGAACATTCTCAAATGATTGAAGGATCAAGGAAATCTATGTTTTTCCAGTTAAATATCTGACATATTCTTACCAGAAGACCATATTATGATGGGGATCATATGCTTCAGATGGGAAAAAAATGAAAGGTTTCTTACGAAAGTTATGATTAAGAGTAATGCTAATTTGAAAATATACATTTATCATTGCTCAAATATTATGGAAAATGGAACACAAACTCTTGGTTCCCAATAATAATCATAAATAAACTGTGAACATAAGTAAATGTAACAAGATAGTACCTTGTAAATGGCGGCATACTCTCTGTATCTTTGTAGGTGCTGGGGTCTCACAGCAAAACCATATGCATCCCTGTTCAAATATTCCTGAAATGAATTATTCTCCAAGCGAAATAACGACACATATTCATTAGAAGAACACCAACACCATATTACATCCTTAATTGTAAGAACCTTCCTCATATGAAACCTTATTCATGAGTTCAATCCATATATCAGAAGCAGAAAGTCCCAATTTGATGCTAATATCATTGGCGTAGAGAGCCAGGTTATATTCAGCGGTCCAGGTGCACACAGAACAGGAATGTTTCATTCATTCAAACCCACAGCTTCTCAAATCTGGTGGTACAACTAAATTTTCCAACATTTTCTTGGGATATGAAATTAATTGTACTCAGCATGCTGAAATCAAGCATCCACCACACATTCATACAAGATTCCAAAAATCAGTAAACGCCCTGCCTAAGCACCTATTGACAAAAAAAATGCAGTCACTTCTAAATTGTAATGACAAGAAAGCTAAATCGACGCCGAGATCCGTCACTCGTATCGAAAACAAAAACAAGTGAAGGAAGTTCACAAAGCAAGTGAAAAGAAACCGAGATTGATCGAAAGCAGACAATTGAATATCAGTAAAAATGAATAAACAGCTGCTGATAGTGATGAATGCAGGCGGACGTAAATAGATGTTGAACACTGAGATAAAGGCCAAATAGGGAAGACGAAGCGACAGATAGTGGAGGCGAGTTTGGGTACCTTTTTTGTTCGAAGGCGACGACAGGGCTCAATGGCTTGGTAGCCATCGCCTTATGCTCGGCGGAGAGAAAGATGGAGAGGGAGCAGAGGAGGATCTCAGTCGTCGGTGATTTCAGCGGATTCTGAATTGAACTGATGATGTTGATGAGTGAGGGAGTAAATGTATTAAAGAGTAGGCGGAGGCAGAAGCACGTGGGAAACGCGTGTTTGCCTTCACGTTACTGTTTCTTCTTTTCTTCAAACACAGTCATTTGACTTCTCCCTTAATAATATTTTGTTTTTGTGAACAAGCTTTAGGTTTATAATAAAAAAAGTCTTTATTAGCATCTGCACCGCACACGAAATTGAGTATGTCCTGGGCAGATTTGGGGACTCCCGAGTGATTGAGCAGTGCAGTGCAGTGTGTTGGAGCAAGAAGTGCAGAGGACGTCCGAGACAGCGTGCGAATGGAGGATGGATGCGCGGACGTCCGATTATGGTTTCGAACAAAAACGACGAACAGAAATAATAATAAAAACAATTTAATGCAACTTAACGAAGTGATGCGTTTTGGGCCTGTCGTTATTTTTAGCCCAACATTAATAAATAACGTTTCACATTATTTTTAAATTATAAAATATCTCAACAGATATTTAAAAAAAGCAGTACAATGTTTAAAAAAATCAAAAAAAAAATCAAAAAAATCATGTCATACATCTCTCTCATACTTTTCACTCTCATCTAATCATCTCACTCATGATCAAATAAAAAGTTCTCATCCTTTTTCACTCTCATCTAATCATCTCACTCATGATCAAATAAAAAGTTCATCATCATTCTCTCTCATCACTACATAAATTATAGCTCATAAATATTAAGATTAATAAAAATATATCAAAGTGTATCTCGTTTCATAGAGCTCAAAAAATTATGAATATTGGTATTTATTTTGATTTTTTTACTTTGTAATCTAGAAGATATATTCGTTGAAAGATCAAAATAAAAAACGAACAGTTTCTTACACAGGACACGTGTCGCGTTGCGATTGGTTCACGTCTCATGATCAAATTTAATTTTTGATCATGAGATGATCTTTTTTACAAAAAAAATCATGGGATGATCAAATCTATGATCAAAAAGATTATGGTGGAGGTGCATGTTTTTTTATCATCTCTCATGATACTTTTCTATGATAAAAAAAATCATGGTGGGGATACTTTAACGTGACTTATAGTTATGCATCGTTTATAATAAAAAAATATTAATACTTTTAGTGGCAATATGCTAATATGTTAAAAGTATCTTTTATGACTTGTTAGATTGAAATACATGTACTTATAAATTCATCAATAATAATAAGGGTTGAGTTCTGGTCAAAATCTATAGAATTCGTCAAAACTTAGAACCTATTAGATTAGTCGATTTGATAATATAGACGGTTAAGATTAATCAAGATTTTCACAAAATAATAAATGATTTAATCAATTTAATGACTCATAAGGGTATAATTGGAATGATAAATATATTTTTATCAAATTAACTCATGAATATCACGCTTGATATATTTCATGATTCAAGCCCTAAATTTTCAAAATTGAAATCACAAACTCAGCGAGATCTTCAACGAAATCACGAGCATATATCTTCTTCACGATTTCCTTTCCATTACAACTCTACCGTCGACTACAGCTGTAGATTTCGTAGTCACCTATCTCTCAACGAAACCCTCTTTGACATCATTATTTTATCCATTTACGTATTTGAGTCGGGTTCCCGTGAGATTGGAATATTTGGTGAGAAATGAGAACAGATCTAGACCATACAATTAATCAGATTTGTGGCTGATATTAAACCAGATATTATTCATAATTTGTAATTAAAACACGATTAATACTGCGTTAAAGGTAATCTCGGTAAATTAGCAAACTAGTTATTAGCCCCAAATTAATCGCATCGACCGGCGAGACTCTGATTCCTTCTCCCACGAATTGCATCGGCTGAGTCGGAGCTTCGGCGCCGGGAACGAAGACGTTGCCAACCCTGTCTGACGCTGCCGGAGAAAAACCAGTCCAATCCGATTTCCATGGGGAAGATGAAGTTGCCGCGCGCCCCACGCTCACATTACGTTCTCCGCGCCCAAAGAAGACATTAACTTGTTAATGTATTCTGTGAGCGCGGTGTTAATGTCTTCTTTGGGCGCGGCTCACTTGAAAAGATACGCATTATTCTTTGAAAATCTACAAATAATATGCTACGAATATTGTATGTAATTGCTACGAATATTGTATGTAATTGCTACGAATAATATGCTACGAAAATTCATAGCTTTTCAAAGGATAATTCGTAGCATTTACACAGTGATCCGCGCTCCATGCTCACATTAAGTGTGCCGCGCCCAAAGAAGACATTAACAAGTTAATGTAAAGGTTGGGCGCGCAGCAAGTACGATTACTGTTCATCTTTCCAAAAAACACAAACGTCGACTGTTGTCGACTATGTAGGTGAAGTCCGGTGACGGAGCCCACCGCACTGTCGTTAAGGTGCGGTGTTCTCTGTGCAAAAGCAAATTTATATTCCGCTACTCGTGACCTTACTACTGGGTAGCAAGTGGTAAGTAGGGGTCGAACCCAAGGTAATTAGGGGGATAGTCATTCTTTGAGGGATTGTACAGCGAGGGAGCGTGTTTTAAGTTGATTGAGATTTTAGCGCGGAAAAGTAAGTGATTGGTTGGTTGGTTTTGGTTTTAGTGCGGAAAAGTAAATGACAGAAATTAAATGACTGAAAATAAAAGTAGAAGACTTACAGCGGGTGATGCGTGATTGGCAAGTCGTCCGGAAGGTGAGTAGTTGACAGAGTAGTTTATACTAAGAAAGTAAATGCAAGGGGTGTTTGATTTTAAGGAAAGCATTCGGTTTCGGGGGCCTTGTATCATAGCCTGTTTATCATTGACTTTTAGTGATCCTACTAAGTATTCAAAAGTGTATCAAGGTCATTCCAAGCACTCGATTTGCACACACTGTCTAGCCTATTTCAAGGTCGTAGAGCACTTGTTCTATTTAGACTAATACCCCATTCCAAGGTATATTAGCCTATGTGCATCCATTTGGTCAGTCATTCCCGAGCAACCAAATGGTGTTTGAGAGAGGTCAAACTCCTCAGATAAGCTTTGCCATTCCAAGCATCCACTTACCCGAGTATGTTTACGAACTTCCACGGAAGAGCTTTGCCATTCCAAGCATCCACTCAACCTTGGAAGTTCTGGCCTAATATATGGCACATAGAACAAGTTTTGAATACAAAGAAAAAGCACTAAAGTATAGTCTAAAACATTTTATAATACAAGTACACCCCTTCAACCGAATGAAGGGTTTAGCTACGAATATCCATAGAGGTGGATACCATAGCTAAGTACTTATAGTTTTTGAAAGACAGTAAGTAAGGGAAAGGGGTGAGTACTTCAAGAACCGACAAGAGTACTCAAGAATAGTAAAGACAAGCTTGAGTACTCAAGAACCGACAAGAGTACTCAAAACCGAACTATAATACTCAAGAACCAACAGGAGTATTATATATTGAAAATCAAACTTACAAAGTGCCAAACTTAGAGAGAGAAGTGTTTATGATTTTTTGAGGATTGAGGATATGTTACAAATAAGATGGAGGCATGTATTTATAGCCAAATGAGAGGGGAATGGAGGGCTAAGATGAAACCACATGGCAAGCCATCCATGGCTTGCCAAAAGCAGCCGGTTGGAGGTCACCATGGAGGAGAGCTTGGTGGCTTTGGTTATTTCCTCCCCAAAGCCGCCGGTCATGGAGGATAAGGATGAGTTTTGTGTGAGTTTTGTGATGTTTTCACAAAACTATCGGTGTATTTCGGCCCCGGACTGACTTTGATTGCTCTTCGGTTTGATTTGTTTTGAGTGATTCCATGTCAGGATCTTGAGATTTCTTCAGTCGGCGTCTGATATTGACCTCGGAATGACTCGTAACATCTTTTCTGCGTAAGAACTCCTCCTTAGCGTGTATTCTCTCTAGTCTTTAAAATACCATGCAGATAAATATCGGGACTAACAAGCAAAAGTTAAATAGACAAACAGTCTAATTTGGTGGGTTTAACTGTGTTTTTGATTCGTATAATTATGGTCCATCAGATCACCCCACACTTTTAGTTGTTCGTCCCGAACAATGCTATTAAAGGGCGGCACTAAGTAAGCTTTTAAAATATGAAAGTTAGACTGTGGGACTAGACTTATCATAATTCATGCATTACTTACTTATTACCAAATTGAACTGTGTAAATAAATAGAAGAAACTTGATACTTGTACCTTCATGCTGAGATGCAAATTATTCTGGATGTTTCGGGAGATAGCCCTTTTCAGGATCCTGGACTGCATTTTCGGAACCGTCTCGCACTATATGGTTTTCTTGTAGCTTTCTCTAGCACGTGATTTGGTTCGGGTTTCAATGGTTTGGTCTTTGATTTTCTTTTGGCGAGGGACAGCTTTTGTAGTGAATCGGCCTTTGGCCTTTGATTTGACTCTTTGAGTACTTCACTTTTTATTCGGTTAAAACCTTCACAATTTTGGGCCTTTGGCCTCTTGATTTACTTCTTTGAGCATTTTGCTTCTTTGTGACTTGCTAGTCCATTTTCTCAAGCCTTTTTGGGAGGTCCAATCGTCGCCCGCGAGCATATGGAAATACCTCCCCGCTCCTCTCATCCTTGCCGTTTCGCGCGGGTCAAGATGAGGGTCGCTCATCTATTTTTTCGGCTACTTTGACTAGAGATAGGACGGTCTGATTCCCGTCCTCGCCTTTTTTTTTCTTTTTTTTTGCATAAACACTGCATGGCGGAGATGACTTCAATCTTCACTGAAACCCGAAGTGCAGCCTCCACTGACTTCGAAAACCATATAGTTAGATTCGATCCTTCGAGTGCTTGCCAAGCCTCTCTAGGGCATTTTATGTCAACTCCACATCCCTAGTTTATCTCAGCACAAAGGGACAAATGAGAAGTTACATTCTAAGTTTTTAAACAGTTGAATTTTCACAAGGTTAATGCATGAATTATGATCTATCTTTTTCACATTCTTAAGTTCATATTTTCAAAAAGATAATTATTAAGGGAAAAGGAAAAACATGTTATTTATTTACAAAGGTGGATCTCACCCCACACTTTTGAATGAAGGCGTGCCTTTCAGCACAACTTAGTTCAAAAGCCATGCAAGCAGATATTTTATGAGAAGGAAATGACATCAAGGAAAAGGGAAGAACAGAACTCCCTTTATTGTGTCGAATGACATGGCTCGAGGCTGGATAATCGAGGGAGTTCGGCTGGGGCCTTGAACTCTTGGCATAGACCTGGCTGGCTTGATGTTGCACCCATAACCGATTCCTTAATAGTCATTTCATTCTATGCACCAAGTGGGTGAGAGCGACTTACGGAAAAAACTAAATGACAAAAAAATAAAAGACAGAAAGTAAGATAGGTGTCGGGTTACCTCCCGACCAGTGCCTTTGTTTAACGTCGTTGGCTCGACAGTACCTCATTCCTGGATCACTGGTTTGGATCCCATGGGTGGCTCAGGTCGTATTTCTGTGTTATCAAGTTGACCTCGCTGTGGTAATGTTTGACTCGCTGCCCATTTACCGTGAATCTTCTTCCATTGTCCGGGCTTTCCAACTCAACTGCCCCATGGTTGAATACCTTAGTTATTGTGAAAGGGCCGGTCCATCTAGATTTAAGTTTCCCGGGCATCAATTTCAGTCGAGAGGAGAAGACCAGCACTTGTTGTCCCTCCTCAAATGAGCGTCGGAGGATGAATTTGTCATGATACAATTTGGTCCGTGCTTTGTAGTCCGTTTTCCCTTCATAAGCGTCAAGCCGCAATTCCTCAAGCTCACACAGATTAAGCTTCCTATCCAGTCCTGTAGCTTTTAAATCTGGAATGCACTGCTTGAGCGCCCAATAGGCTTAATGTTCTAATTCCACCGGAAGGTGGCATGTCTTCTCATAAACAAGCCGAAAGGGAGAGGTTCCTATTAGCGTCTTGTATGCCGTCCGATAGGCCCAAAGAGCTTCATCTAGCCTCTGAC
Source organism: Rhodiola kirilowii (assembly GCA_033675215.1). Classification (NCBI taxonomy): domain Eukaryota; kingdom Viridiplantae; phylum Streptophyta; class Magnoliopsida; order Saxifragales; family Crassulaceae; genus Rhodiola; species Rhodiola kirilowii. The sequence goes on from CM066199.1 coordinate 24,472,653, forward strand.
TCCAATCTTTCCTGCCCGGCTTTACCATTTTTTCTAAAATTCCTTTGATTTCGCGGTTTGAGATCTCCGCTTGACCATTGGATTGGGGGTGATATGCCGTGGATGTCCGATGGTGGACATGGTAGCGTTTTAAGGTAGCAGCCATCATGCGATTGTAGAAATGAGTTCCTTGGTCGCTTATTATGGCCTTGGGTACCCCGTACCTACAAAACAGGTTAGTGCGCAAAAATTCTATGATAGTCTTTGCATCGTCGCACCTTGTGGCCTTGGCTTCTACCCATTTTGACACATAATCTGCAGCAACTAAAATGTAAGTATAACCGCATGAAACTGGAAATGGTCCCATAAAATCAAGACCCCAAATGTCAAAAACATCGTTGACTAATATGGGTACTTGAGGCATTTCACTTCTAGCTGACACATTTCCTACTCTTTGACACTTATCGCATTTTTTACACTTTTTATAGGCATCTCTAAATATACTTGGCCACAAAAAGCCGCTATCTAAGATTTTTCTAGCAGTTCTCCTAGGCCCGAAGTGTCCTCCACATGCAAACTCATGGCAAAAACTAATAACAGAAGCTATTTCATTATCGGGGATGCATCTCCTAAGTATTTGATCTGCTCCTATTTTCCATAAATAAGGATCATCCCATAAATATTGTTTAGCATCATGTCTAAGTTTCATGCATTGTGCTTTAGTAAAAGAAGGAGGAACTGTACCTCCTACAAGGTAGTTGACGATCGAGGCATACCACGGCACTTTGGTTGGGACTGCATAGAGGTGCTCGTCTGGAAATGTCTCGGTTATGTGCCCTTCTTCTTCCTCTCGGATAATCCTGCTTAGATGGTCGGCTACAGTATTCTCAATCCCCTTTTTGTCCCTTATCTCCACATCGAATTCTTGTAGTAGCAAGATCCACCGTATGAGCCTTGGCTTGGCCTCTTTCTTTTTCATCAGGTATCGGATGGCAGCATGGTCAGAGAAGACAATTACTTTTGCTCCAAGTAAATAGGATCTGAACTTTTCTAGAGCAAATACCACAGCTAGGAGCTCCTTTTCGGTGGTGGAGTAGTTTCGTTGGGCTGAATCCAGGGTCCTTGAGGCGTAGTATATCACGACCGCCTTTTTATCAACTTTTTGGCCGAGAACTGCTCCCACAGCAAAATCGCTCGCGTCGCACATGATTTCAAATGGTTTTCCCCAATCCGGAGTTCGAATGATGGGTGTGTGACAGACCGCTCGTCGTTAAAGCGATTTGTGCAAATAAATTTATAATAGTCCGCTACTTGCGACTATACTACTGGGTAGTACTTGGTAAGTAGGGGTCGAACCCAAGGGAATCAGGGGAATAGATGTTCTTTGAGGGGGTTGTCCAGCGAGAGAGCGTGTTTTAGGTCGGTCGGTTGGTTTTAAAGCTACCAGCTAAGTGATTGATTGATTGATTGGTTGGTTGGTTGGTTTTAGTACTTGAAAGTAAATTACAGTTTATAATTAAAGAGAAATGTTCGGTTTCAGGGGCCTTGTATTATATCCTGTTTATCATTGACCCTTAGTGAATCATCTAAGTATTCAAAGATGAATCGAGGCCCTTTCGTAGCGCAAGACTTGCAACATCGTCTAAAGCAACACTTGTTCTACTTAAAACTAATTCCTCCTTTCGAAGTATCTTAGCCTTATGTGCATCCACTTGATCTCCCAGTTACGTTATTGACCAAGTGGTGTTTTAGATAAGTCGAACTCCTCGATAAGCTTTGCTTGTGACAGCTTCCACTTACCGAGTATGATCACGAATTCCCACGGAAGAGCTTTGCTTGTGACAGCTTCCACTCAACCTTGGAAACTCTGACTTGATATATGGCACATAGAACAAGTTTTGAATACTAAGACGAGACGCTAAGTTAATAGTCTAAAACATTTTATAATACAAGTGCGCCCCTTCTACCGAACTACTAGTTTAGCTACTATTCATTGCGCTAAACATTATAACTAAGGAAATAAAACAGTTGAATAAATACTAAAAATAATACTTACAACCGTTGAAGCGCCAAGGGAGCTATCCTTTATTTCCAAAGCCAAACTTACAAATACATAACTTAGAGAGAGAAGTGAATTTTACAAGTGAGGTGGTTGTGAAAATGAGGGGAGGAGCTCCTCCTTTTATAGCCATGGAGGGTGGAGATGGTTGCATGTGGAGGCCATCCATGGAGGAGGAGAATGGAGGGTGGAGGAGCCACCACATGTCTTTTGATCCAAGGGAGGAGGAAGGAGGAGCAAGGAGGAGGAGACATGTGGAGGAGCCAAAAGCCGCCGGTCAAGGGAGGAGGAGCCGCCGGTTGCCGGTGGTGGAAGGGGAGGAGGGGTGGCTTTGGCCACCTCTTGCCCAAGTGGCCGGTCACTTTGCCCATGTGTGAGTTTTGTACAGTTTTGTGCAGTCTTTTCACAAAACTGTCAGTGTGTTTCTTCCCCGGGCTGTCTTGATTCCTCTCCTGATTCTTCTGATTAATTTGTTATGAGTGCTTCAACGTCAGGATCCTTGATATTTCTTCAGTCGACATATGATCTTGACCTTGGATTGACTCGTAACATCTTTTCTGCTCTAAAAGCTCCTCTTTAGTGTGTATTCTCTCTAAGCTCTGAATTACCCTCCAAAAATATATCTGAACTAACAAGCAAAAGTTAAATAGACAAAATGTCTAATTAAGGGGGTTATACTGTGTTTATGATTCGTATAATTTTGGTCCATCAGATCACCCCACACTTTTAGTTGTTCGTCCCGAACAATGATATTAAAGGGCTGTACTCTAAGTTGGCTTTGAAATATGAAAATTAGACTGTGGTACTCGATCTATCCTAATTCATGCATTGCTTACTTATTACCAAATTAAACTGTGTAAATAAATAGAAGAAACTTAATACTTGTACCTCCATGCTGAGATGCAAATTATATTGGATGTCTCGGGAGATAGCCCTGTTTAGGCTCCTAGACTGCAACCTCGGGATCGTCTCGCACTATATGGTTTTCTGGTAGTTTCTCTAGCACGTGATTTGGTTCGGGTTTCAATGGTTTGAGTACTTTGATTTTCTTTTGGCGAGGGACTGCTTTTGTAGTGAATTGGCCTTTGGCCTTTGATTTGACTCTTTGAGTTCTTCACTTTTTGTTCGGTTAAAACCTTCACAATTTTGGGCCTTTGGCCTCTTGATTTGCTTCTTTGAGCTTTTCGCCTTTTTCTGGCTGCTAGTCCATTTTCTCAAGCCTTTTTGGGAGGTCCAATCATCGCCCGCAAGCCTATGGAAATACCTCCACGCTCCTCTCATCATTGTCGTTTCACGCGGGTCAAGAAGAGGGTCGCTCATCTATTTTCTCGGCTACTTTGACTAGAGAGAGGACGGTCTGATTCCTGTCCTCGCCTTTTTTCTTTTTGCATAAACACTGCATGGCGGAGTTGACTTCAATCTTCATTGAAAACCCGAAGTGCAGCCTCCACTGACTTCGAAAACCATATAGTTTGATCTGATCCTTTAATTGCTTGCCAAGCCTCTCTAGGGCAGTTTATGTCAACTCCACATCCCTGGTTATCTCAGCACAAAGGACAAATGGAAAGTTACATTCTAAGTTTTTAAACAGTTGAATTTTCACAAGGTTAATGCATGAATTATGATTTATCTTTTTCACATTCTTAAGTTCATATTTTCAAAAAGATACTATTACTAAAAAAAAGCATGTTATTTATGTACACAGGTGGTTCTCAACCCCCACTTTTGAACGAAGGCGTGCCTTAGTTCAAAAGTCATGCAAGCTTAAAACTAAATACTGAATTTAAATGACAGAAATTAAAAGTGCGGAAAGTAAGATAGTGTCGGGTTACCTCCCGACCAGTGCACTTGTTTTACGTCGTTGGCTCGACGATACCTCGTTGTAGATCACTGGTTTGGGTCCCATGGGTGGCTTAGGTCGTAGTGTTTTGGGGTTAAGTTGACTTTGCCGTGGTAATGTTTGGCTCGCTGCCCGTTTACCGTGAATCTGCTTCCATCGTTCATGCTTTCCAACTCAAGCATTCCATGGTTGTATACTTTAGTCACATTATAAGGCCCGGTCCATCTTGATCTTAGTTTGCCAGGCATCAACTTCAACCGTGATGAAAAGAGTAGCACTTGTTGTCCTTCCTCAAATGAGCGTCGGAGGATGAATTTGTCATGATATAATTTTGTCCGTGCCTTGTAGTCTGTTTGCTCTTCATAGGCTTCAAGCCGCAATTCTTTAAGTTCGCATAGCTTAAGCTTCCTATCTAGTCCGGCAGCTTTTAAATCTGGATTGCACTTCTTGAGCGCCCAATAGGCTTTATGTTCTAATTCCACCGGAAGGTGGCATGCCTTTCCATAAACAAGCCAAAAGGGGGAGGTTCCAATTGGCGTCTTGTATGCCGTCCGATAAGCCCAAAGAGCTTCATCTAGCCTCTGACTCCAGTCTTTCCTGCCCGGCATTACCATCTTTTCTAAAATTCCTTTGATTTCGCGGTTGGAGATCTCTGCTTGACCATTGGATTGGGGGTGATATGCCGTGGATGTCCGGTGGTGGACATGGTAGCGTTTTAAGGTAGCAGCCATCATGCGGTTGCAGAAATGAGTTCCTTGGTCGCTTATTATGGCTTTGGGTACCCCGTACCTACAAAACATGTTAGTGCGCAAAAATTCTATGACAGTCTTTGCATCGTCGCACCTTGTGGCCTTGGCTTCTACCCATTTTGACACATAATCTACATCAACTAAAATGTAAGTATAACCGCATGAGACTGGGAATGGTCCCATAAAATCAAGACCCCAAATGTCAAAAACATCGTTGACTAATATGGGAACTTGAGGCATTTCATTTCTAGCTGACACATTTCCTACCCTTTGACACTTATCGCACTTTTGACACTTCTCTTTTGCATCTTTAAATATACTTGGCCAGAAAAAGCCGCTATCTAAGATTTTTCTAGCGGTTTTCCTAGGCCCGAAGTGTCCTTGATGGACCAAAGTTATACGAATCATAAACACAGTATAACCCCCTTATTTAGACATTTTGTCTATTTAACTTTTGCTTGTTAGTTCAGATATATTTTTGCAGGGTAATTCAGAGCTTAGAGAGAATACATACTAAAGAGGAGCTTTTAGAGCAGAAAAGATGTTACGAGTCAATCCAAGGTCAAGATCATATGCCGACTGACGAAATATCAAGGATCCTGACGTTGAATCACTCATAACAAATTAATAAGAAGAATCAAGAGAGGAATCAAGACAGCCCGGGGAAGAAACACATTGACAGTTTTGTGAAAAGACTGCACAAAACTGTACAAAACTCACACATAAGGCAAGGTGACCGGCCACTTGAAGAAGTGGTGGCCAAAGGAGGAGCTCCTCCCCTTCCACCACCGGCAACCGGCGGCTCTCCTCCACCACAACCGGCGGCTTTGCTCCTCCTCCACATGGCACCTCCTCCTTGCTCCTCCTCTCATTCCTCCATGTGTGGCCATCTCCTCCCTTCATTTTCTCCTCCAATCACAATGCAACACTTGCCTCCATCTCCTCCTCCTCCCATGGCTATATAAGGAGGAGCTCCTCCCCTCATTCAAATCACACCTCACTTGTAAAATTCACTTCTCTCTCTAAGTTATGTATATGTAAGTTTGGCTTTGGAAATAAAGGATAGCTCCCTTGGCGCTTCAACGGTTGTAAGTAATTCTTAGTATTTATTCAACTGTTTTATTTCCTTAGTTATAATGTTTAGCGCGATGAATAGTAGCTAAACTAGTAGTTCGGTAGAAGGGGCGCACTTGTATTATAAAATGTTTTAAGACTATTAACTTAGTGTCTAGTCTTAGTATTCAAAACTTGTTCTATGTGCCGTATATCAAGTTAGAGTTTCCAAGGTTGAGTGGAAGTTGTCACAAGCAAAGCTCTGCCGTGGAAATTCGTGATCATACTCGGTAAGTGGAAGCTGTCACAAGCAAAACTTATCGAGGAGTTTGACTTATCTAAAACACCACTTGGTCAATAACGTAACTGGGAGATCAAGTGGACGCACTTACAGCTAAGATACTTCGAAAGGAGGAATTAGTTTTGCTTAGAACAAGTGTTGCTTTAAACGATGTTGCAAGTCTTGCGCTACGAAAGGGCCTCGATTCATCTTTGAATACTTAGATAATTCACTAAAGGTCAATGATAAATAGGATATAATACAAGGCCCCTGAAACCGAACATTTCTCTTTAATTATAAACTGTAATTTACTTTCCAGTATTAAAACTAACCAACCAACCAATCAATCAATCAATCACTTAGCTGGTAGCTTTAAAACCAACCAACCGACCTAAAACACGCTCTCTCGCTGGACAACCCCCTCAAAGAACATCTATTCCCCTGATTCCCTTGGGTTCGACCCCTACTTACCAAGTACTACCCAGTAGTATAGTTGCGAGTAGCGGACTATAAATTTATTTGCACAAATCGCTTTAACGACGAGCGGTCTATCATGAGGCCTCTTGGTAGAATGAATGGGTTAGTTGAGGGACAGCTGGTTGTGTCTCCTTCTGAGGATAGCTGTTGTTGTTACGCCAGCCTGGGTTGGATGTTTGACCGTAATGTCTGTTTTGTCCAGCTCTGTCGTTGTATCCTTGATATCCTCCTACTATATTTACTTCCGCCGGTTCTTCTTCTATCAATGTTGGGCATGCGTCAGTTTTGTGGTCTGTAGAACCACAGAACTCGCAAGGTTTTACCAGAACTGGCTGTCTACGTATGATCTCGATCATCATCTCCTTTAACTGTTTCATCTCTTCAGTCATGGAGTTTACTGATGTCTCGGCTTGTGCTACCTTTTTTGATCGAGAGAATTCATCTTGACGAGTAGTCTCTTCTCTAAATCGGGCATTTTCAGCAACGTTGGCGATGAGATTCCTTATGCCACTCAATGATAGATTCATCATGGATCCTCCCGCTGAGGCATCCAGGAGCATTTTGTCTAAGGGTCTTAATCCATCAATGAGGTACTCGATGACTAATTTCTTGGGCAGTCCAAGGGTACAACAGCTTCTTTCTAGGTGATTGAACTTTTCCAGGTAATCGTACATGGTTTCATTGGGACCTTGCTTGATTTCCTGTAGTTGCCTCCTTACTTGCATTGCTCTTCCAGCCGGATAGTATTTGTCTAAGAATTTCTTTTGCATCTGAGCCCATGTTCTGATGCTTCCGGAAGGCAATGAAAGGAACCAGTCGCTTGCCGAGTCTATGAGGGAAAAATAGAACGCCTTTAACTTGAAGTCGTCCATATTCACTCGATTGGGCTTTAGATTCTGGCAAATGCCATGTAGGCGTTGGAGGTGAGTTGTTGCAGATTCTCCATGAGCTCCTGAGAATTTGGGCAAGCTGTACGCCACTGATGCGTTGATGGTTATGTTCTCTAATTCAAGGCTCTCATAGATGCACCACGGCTGTGTCTCGAAATTAGGGGCATTTAACTCGCCCATAGTTGGTTCATGGTAGTAGTTATCCCCGTAGTAGTCGTCGAAAGTGGGGTTCTCTTCTTGGCATGTATCGAGGTTGAGGTTGTAGTCGTGGGGGATGAATAGGAGGTTGTACTGGACCAGCTGCATTTCGGTTCTCGGGTAATTCTTGGTTTCTTCTGACTGCTTCCCTATCACGAGCTCTTCTATTTCTGATGAGTTGTTCTGGATCGTCGACGAATGGAAACGGTACCTCATCATTTTGATCGTACAGGTTTATTTCTTCGTCATCCTGGTAGTCATGGTGACTTTCTTCGCGAGACATGGTTGTTTTGAAGCGCGTAACGATTCAAAGAACTTTATCCGATGGCTGATTCCCCGGTGACGACGCCAATTTGACAGACCGCTCGTCGTTAAAGCGATTTGTGCAAATAAATTTATAATAGTCCGCTACTTGCGACTATACTACTGGGTAGTACTTGGTAAGTAGGGGTCGAACCCAAGGGAATCAGGGGAATAGATGTTCTTTGAGGGGGTTGTCCAGCGAGAGAGCGTGTTTTAGGTCGGTTGGTTGGTTTTAAAGCTACCAGCTAAGTGATTGATTGATTGATTGGTTGGTTGGTTGGTTTTAGTATTGGAAAGTAAATTGCAGTTTATAATTAAAGAGAAATGTTCGGTTTCAGGGGCCTTGTATTATATCCTATTTATCATTGACCCTTAGTGAATCATCTAAGTATTCAAAGATGAATCGAGGCCCTTTCGTAGCGCAAGACTTGCAACATCGTCTAAAGCAACACTTGTTCTACTTAAAACTAATTCCTCCTTTCGAAGTATCTTAGCCTTATGTGCATCCACTTGATCTCCCAGTTACGTTATTGACCAAGTGGTGTTTTAGATAAGTCGAACTCCTCGATAAGCTTTGCTTGTGACAGCTTCCACTTAACGAGTATGATCACGAATTCCCACGGAAGAGCTTTGCTTGTGACAGCTTCCACTCAACCTTGGAAACTCTGACTTGATATATGGCACATAGAACAAGTTTTGAATACTAAGACGAGACGCTAAGTTAATAGTCTAAAACATTTTATAATACAAGTGCGCCCCTTCTACCGAACTACTAGTTTAGCTACTATTCATCGCGCTAAACATCATAACTAAGGAAATAAAACAGTTGAATAAATACTAAAAATAATACTTACAACCGTTGAAGCGCCAAGGGAGCTATCCTTTATTTCCAAAGCCAAACTTACAAATACATAACTTAGAGAGAGAAGTGAATTTTACAAGTGAGGTGGTTGTGAAAATGAGGGGAGGAGCTCCTCCTTTTATAGCCATGGAGGGTGGAGATGGTTGCATGTGGAGGCCATCCATGGAGGAGGAGAATGGAGGGTGGAGGAGCCACCACATGTCTTTTGATCCAAGGGAGGAGGAAGGAGGAGCAAGGAGGAGGAGACATGTGGAGGAGCCAAAAGCCGCCGGTCAAGGGAGGAGGAGCCGCCGGTTGCCGGTGGTGGAAGGGGAGGAGGGGTGGCTTTGGCCACCTCTTGCCCAAGTGGCCGGTCACTTTGCCCATGTGTGAGTTTTGTATAGTTTTGTGCAGTCTTTTCACAAAACTGTCAGTGTGTTTCTTCCCCGGGCTGTCTTGATTCCTCTCCTGATTCTTCTGATTAATTTGTTATGAGTGCTTCAACGTCAGGATCCTTGATATTTCTTCAGTCGGCATATGATCTTGACCTTGGATTGACTCGTAACATCTTTTCTGCTCTAAAAGCTCCTCTTTAGTGTGTATTCTCTCTAAGCTCTGAATTACCCTGCAAAAATATATCTGAACTAACAAGCAAAAGTTAAATAGACAAAATGTCTAATTAAGGGGGTTATACTGTGTTTATGATTCGTATAATTTTGGTCCATCAGTGTGCTAGTGAGGGCTTTCTTCAGATCGTTAAAGGCTTCCTTGCATGCATTGGTGAATTCAAAAGGAACTTCTTTTTGGAGAAGAGTGGATAAAGGCAACGCCTTTTTGGAGAAGTCCTTGATGAATCGTCGGTAGAATCCTGCATGGCCAAGGAATGATTGGATGTCTCGAACCGTGGATGGGTATGGTAGAGTCATGATCAGGTCGATTTTTGCTTTGTCCACTTCCATGCCTTCTTGTGAGACGATATGTCCCAAGACTATTCCGTGTGTTACCATGAAGTGGCACTTCTCATAATTGAGCACTAAGTTCATGGACACACATCGTGCCAAAACCGTGCTCAAATGGCTTAAGCAAGCGTCAAAAGTGTCTCCATAGATGGTGAAGTCGTCCATGAAGACTTCAATGAATTCTCCGATCATGTCTGAAAAGATGCTGGTCATTACCCTTTGAAAAGTCCCTGGGGCATTGCATAGACCGAACGACATTCTTCTGAAGGCGAATGTACCGAATGGGCAGGTGAATGTAGTCTTCTCTTGGTCCTCAGGTGCTATGGGGATCTGGTTGTATCCTGAGAACTCGTCCAAGAAGCAGAAATATGGCTTGCCTGCCAGTCGGTCTAGCATTTGATCGACGAATGGCAGGGGGAAATGGTCTTTCCTTGTGACGGCGTTTAATTTCCTATAGTCGATGCACATTCTCCAGCCGTTCTTGATCCTTGTTGTTACCATTTTTCCTTCGGCATCTTCCTTGACTGTGATCCCACTTTTCTTTGGCACTACGTGGACAGGACTCACCCATTGACTATCTGATATGGGATAGATAACGTCCGCATCTAGTAGCTTTTGTATTTCCTTTTGTACGATCTCCATCATGATTGGGTTGAGTCGTTGTTGAGGCTCTCTTGATGGCTTTGCTCCATCCTCAAGTAGAATACGGTGCATGCATACGGCCGGGCTGACTCCCCTCAAGTCGGCCAGAGTCCATCCAATAGCCGACTTGTGTTGCTTCAGAACTTTCATCAAACTTTGTTCCTGGCCTGCTTCCAAGCCACTGTTGATGATTACTGGGAGTGTGTCATTATCCCCTAGGAAGGCGTACTTTAGATGTCCAGGCAGGGGCTTCAATTCTATTTTGGGGGCTTGCATCACCGAGGGCAGAAAAGTATTTGATTTGAATAATTTTACCTCATTGACTTCATATTCTAGTGTAAGAGGCTCCAAGATTGTCAAGTGGGCCACCGTTTCATGTAAGTCTTCGGTTAATTCGTATGAGCCTTCGGCTCCGTTGAGTATGGCTTCTAAGGGATCTGCTCTTAGTTCTGGTTGAATTTCTTGGACCAGGTCGTCCAAAGCATCGAGAGCGTGAACTTCCTCGAATTCCATAGGGTGCTTCATTGCTCGAAATATGTCAAAGCTGAAGACTTCTCCTTCTACTTCCATTGAGAGCATTCCACTTCCACAGTCTATCTTCATTTTTGATGTTTTGAGAAATGCACGGCCGAGAAGAATGGGTGCATGATCTGTAGGTCCACCATTTTCCATCTTTAAGACGTAGAAGTCTGCTGGAAACACTAATTTGCCTACTTGAACCAGGACGTCTTCTATTTTGCCCTCGGGATGTTTGCATGACCGATCTGCTAGTTCAATAGTGAGACCGGTGGGTTTGAGCGGTCCAATCTTAAGACATGAGTAGATAGAGAAGGGAAGAACATTGATTGATGCTCCAAGGTCTAGCATGCAATTCTCGATCCTGATATTGCCAATTGTGCATGGAATGGTGTAAGTTCCTGGATCTCCACATTTGGGGGGCACTTTTTGTTGTATGACGGCCGACACGTTTCTACTCATAAGCTCTTGATCGTCTCTGGTACTCCTCCTCCGATTGGTGCAAAGTTCTTTTAAAAACTTGGCATACCGAGGAATTTGCTTGATGGCTTCCAAAAGGGGGATGTTGATTTCGACTTTACTAAACAACTCAAACACGTCCTCGTCCATGACATGCTGTTTTGGTACTCGGGCTGGCACTGGAAATGGAAGTGTTGCGCTGATTTTAGGGGTTTCGGTTCTGGGCACCGGGCCAGGCCTGTGTTCCTTGGACGTGTTCTCTTCTTCTTCGGTTACGTCCCGCTCTTCCTCAAATATGTCGTCGTCTTTATCGGTCGTATCATCCTCTAGAGTTTCGAGAGATTCGGGCCTCATTTGCTCTTCTCCGGGCAACCTTGGGTCTTTGTCCTCCTCTTGCTCCAAAGGTTTGCCGACAAGCGTTTTTCCACTCCTAAGAGTCAAGGGATTCACATCTTCCTGCATGATTTGAATGGTTTGTGAAAGGAGTCTGCCGGACTCATTAGTGAGTGCGGATACTGAGGCAGCGAGTTGAGAGATGTGATTCTTCAAGTCCTTTGTTTCGGCTTGGTTTTGATGCATAGTAGTATTCAACTGCTGCACAGTCCCTGACAATTGCATTAACATGTTCTCAAGTGATTTGTTTGGTTCCTCCTGTTGGTTGCTCGGGCTTGCTTGGTGTTGTCCTGCTGATGGGGCGTCCTTGTTGTACTGTTGGTGGAGAGGTTGATTGAATGACTGGGCTAGTTGAGGGACAGCTGGTTGTGTTTTTTCTTGAGAATAACCGTTGTTGTTGTGTCCTTGGTATCCTCCTAATATATTTATTTCTGCCAGGTTCTCAACTAGTACTGTTGGACATGCGTCAGTTTTGTGGTTAGTTTTGTGGTCCGTAGAACCACAAAACTCGCAAGGTTTTACTTGAACTGTCTGCTTTTGTAATAACTACATCATCATTTCCTTCATTTGTCTCATCTCTTCTGGCATGGAGTTTACTGATGTCTCGGCTCGTGATACGTTTTTTGTTCGGAAGAATTCATCTTGACGAGTAGTCTCCTCTCTAAACCGAGCATTTTCAGCAACCTTGGGGATGAGATCCCTTATGCTACTTAACGATAGATTCATCATGGATCCTCCAGCTGAGGCGTCTAGGAGCTTTTTGTCTAACTCAGTTAGTCCATTAATCAGGTACTCGATGATGAGCTTTTCGGGTAGTCCAAGAGTGCAGCAGCTTCTTTCTAGGTGGTTGAATTTCTCCAGGTAGTCGTACATGGTTTCGTTAGGTTCCTGCCTTATGTCCTGCAGTTGCCTTCTTACTTGCATTGCTTTGGTCGCTGGGTAGTATTTGTCCAGGAATTTCCTTTGCATCTGAACCCATGTTCTGATGCTTCCCGAAGGTAATGAAAGGAACCAGTCGCTTGCCGAGTCAACGAGAGAAAAATAGAACGCCTTCAACTTGAAGTCATCTATATTCACTCGATTGGGCTTCAGAATTTGGCAAGTGCCATGTAAACGTTGGAGATGAGTCATTCCTGATTCTCCATTAGTTCCGGAGAACTTCGGCAAATTGTGGACCACAGACATGTCGACAGCAATGTTTTCTAGTTCAGGGCCCTCGCAAATGCACCACGGCTGCGTTGCGAAATCTGGGGCATTGAGTTCTCCCATAGTAGGTGCATGGTAGTTGTCATCCCCATAGTAGTTATCGTGGCTTCCTTCGCGAGACATGGTTGTTTCAAAGCGAATATCGATTTAAAGAACTTATCCGATTAATTAACTAATTCCCCGGCAACGGTGCCAATTTTGACAGAGCCCACCGCACTGTCGTTAAGGTGCGGTGTTCTCTGTGCAAAAGCAAATTTATATTCCGCTACTCGTGACCTTACTACTGGGTAGCAAGTGATAAGTAGAGGTCAAACCCAAGGGAATTAGGGGGATAGTCGTTCTTTGAGGGATTGTACAGCGAGGGAGCGTGTTTTAAGTTGATTGAGATTTTAGCACGGAAAAGTAAGTGATTGGTTGGTTGGTTTTGGTTTTAGTGCGGAAAAGTAAATGACAGAAATTAAATGACTGAAAATAAAAGTAGAAGACTTACAGCGGGTGATGCGTGATTGGCAAGGCCTCCGGAAGGTGAGTAGTTGACAGAGCAGTTTATACTAAGAAAGTTAATGCAAGGGGTGTTTGATTTTAAGGAAAGCATTCGGTTTCGGGGGCCTTGTATCATAGCCTGTTTATCATTGACTTTTAGTGATCCTACTAAGTATTCAAAAGTGTATCAAGGCCATTCCAAGCACTCGATTTGCACACACTGTCTAGCCCATTTCAAGGTCGTAGAGCACTTGTTCTATTTAGACTAATACCCCATTCCAAGGTATATTAGCCTATGTGCATCCATTTGGTCAGTCATTCCCGAGCAACCAAATGGTGTTTGAGAGAGGTCAAACTCCTCAGATAAGCTTTGCCATTCCAAGCATCCACTTACCCGAGTATGTTTACGAACTTCCACGGAAGAGCTTTGCCATTCCAAACATCCACTCAACCTTGGAAGTTCTGGCCTAATATATGGCACATAGAACAAGTTTTGAATACAAAGAAAAAGCACTAAAGAATAGTCTAAAACATTTTATAATACAAGTACACCCCTTCAACCGAATGAAGGGTTTAGCTACGAATATCCATAGAGGTGGATACCATAGCTAAGTACTTACAGTTTTTGAAAGACAGTAAGTAAGGGAAAGGGGTGAGTACTTCAAGAACCGACAAGAGTACTCAAGAATAGTAAAGACAAGCTTGAGTACTCAAGAACCGACAAGAGTACTCAAGACGGAACTATAATACTCAAGAACCAACAGGAGTATTATATATTGAAAACCAAACTTACAAAGTGCCAAACTTAGAGAGAGAAGTGTTTATGATTTTTTGAGGATTGAGGATATGTTACAAATGAGATGGAGGCATGTATTTATAGCCAAAGGAGAGGGGAATGGAGGGCTAAGATGAAACCACATGCCATCCATGGCTTGCCAAAAGCCGCCGGTTGGAGGTCACCATGGAGGAGAGCTTGGTGGCTTTGGTTACTTCCTCCCCAAAGCCGCCGGTCATGGAGGATAAGGATGAGTTTTGTGTGAGTTTTGTGATGTTTTCACAAAACTATCGGTGTATTTCGGCCCCGGACTGACTTTGATAGCTCTTCGGTTTGATTTGTTTTGAGTGATTCCATGTCAGGATCTTGAGATTTCTTCAGTCGGCGTCTGATCTTGACCTCGGAATGACTCGTAACATCTTTTCTGCGTAAAAACTCCTCCTTAGCGTGTATTCTCTCTAGTCTCTAAAATACCCTGCAGATAAATATCGGGACTAACAAGCAAAAGTTAAATAGACAAACAGTCTAATTTGGTGGGTTTAACTGTGTTTTTGATTCGTATAATTATGGTCCATCATCCGGCGATGACGATTGTGACACCTCCGATCGTGGCCATCACTTCGTGGTCCTCTTTTGCATCCGAACACCAAACGCCGTGAGGATTGATTACCGATTAGATTTAACCAATTACTAATTTACCCTTAAACCGTAATTAAAACGCAATTGTGCGAATAAGTTATCGTTGATTAACAGCCATTAGATTAATAACGTAATGGTCATTAACACTTCTCATGTGATCTTTGCTCTTGCATATTTATCTAAATCACGAACGTAGAAAATAAAACCACGAACATCATGAACAACTAACAATGATGATCAAAGCATTTGTGCTAAAAACATGAAAATCACCACTTTATCCACGAAGATTATAGATTATATTATGAATAAAAACACGAGCATTGTTGTTTGCGCATATATCCAACAAAAACACAAACTTTAAAAACAAAATCACGAACATCATGAACAAACTAACAATAAGGATCAAAACTGTGGTGCTCAAAATCACGAACATCATGACTTTATTCACGAACATTGTTCTATCATGAACAAAAACACAACTCATGTTCGATGGAATAATGCCGACACCATCTCTCAAATGTGGAGGGACCTTGTTTTTTCTATGTAATGTGCTCTAACCAACAGTGAAGATATTGAAAGAGAGAGAAAAGAGATCGCAGAGGCGATGACGATGATCTCGAAAAAAATACAATTCTCAGATTATGAGATTTTGTGGATTGAGATCGTGTTACTGAATTTTGCAATTGACTAATATGCAATCAATTAGGATCTACTATAATTAAATTACTGCTTTATTTGGCTAATTTAAGGGCTATAGATGATTTAATCAAACAAATAAAGAAAATTCTAAGTCCTTACCAAATATATAGGTCCTGATTTGATCTTTACCATCATCAAATAATTAATGTAGTGAGCCTCTCTTCAGGCACAAGCCTTCGAAGAATCCGTTTTGAAACCTGATTACGCGCTCGTAGCAGCCCATTCCCCATAGCAAGCAAGGGATCAGACTGAGTTACCTAACTTAGGCCTTGCCCTCTGCAATGAATAACTTTTCAAAAAGGGACTCTGTAACCCAACTTCCAGCTCTTTGCGCAAAGACTTTGTATCCGATCCTGATCTTTGTTACCTCTCAGGTGGAACTCAAACCCCAAGGCTTATAAGGGAAAGCTCCCAACCTATGATGTACAACTTATCTTTTTTACCCCAAGGCCTATCTTTTTTACCAAAAAGCTTTTCAATTTATCCCTCAAATTGAATTTTTTTTTGTTTTATTCAAAAGCACTATTAGATGTAGAACTTATCAACCGAGGCGCTAGCTCTATCAGAGCTTTGATGAAAAGGGGTATTCAAATATCGTTTGTTTGAGCTTAGAAAATTAGCTGTGTTAGTTGTAATTATTTTACATTAATTGAGGTGAGTTAAATTTAGGGGCTCTCCGCTTGAGCAGAAATTTAACTTATATTAGCTTAAGGCTTTGGATCAAATAAAAACCACAACTAAATATAAAAACTATAAACCTTCTTAAATTGTGCCACGTGTATGCTTTACCAATCGAATTTCGGGGCCTATTTTTAAATATAGAAAAATTAAATCGAACTTATTTGAGAGTACAGAATATAGCTGCGGGGTAAAAATGTCCTAAAACGTTATAACGATGTTATCTCGCATTTTGAATTAAACGAATTGCGGAAAATCGAAAAAAATAGGGAATACGTAAACGTTAACGCAAAATCCGACCTTCAATCTTAGAAATCGATTTGGTGCTGGGAAGATAAACATCGAGCAACGTTCAGTTCGTAGTACGTTCAGTTCAAATATGAAGAGCAAATTAACAGCGAAGAGCTCACAATACGGTACGATTTTTATTTTTTAGGGTTTAAGTTATGTATGATATTCGTGTTAACGCATACAAGCATATCACAATAAGTCTGAACATTGTACTCTTAATCCTGCTTATCCATTGAGTTATTTGGTATGTGATGGACCATAATTATATGAATCATAAACACAGTTAAACCCACCAAATTAGACTCTTTGTCTATTTAACTTTTGCTTGTTAGTTCCGATATTTATTGACGGAGCCCACCGCACTGTCGTTAAGGTGCGGTGTTCTCTGTGCAAAAGCAAATTTGTATTCCGCTACTCGTGACCTTACTACTGGGTAGCAAGTGGTAAGTAGGGGTCGAACCCAAGGGAATTAGGGGGATAAGCTATTCTTTGAGGGAATTGTACAGCGAGGGAGCATGTTTTAGGTTGATTGAGGTTTTAGTGTGGAAAAGTAAGTGATTGGTTGGTTGGTTTTGGTTTTTAGTGCGGAAAAGTAAATGACAGAAAAGTAAAGTACTGAAAATAAAAGTGGAAGACTTACAGCGGGTGATGCGTGATTGGCAAGCCTTCCGGAACGTCAGCAGTTGATAATATAGTTTATACTAAAATTGAAAGTAAGTGCAAGGGGTTTTTAAATCTAAGGAAAACATTCGGTTTCTGGGGCCTTGTATCATAGCCTGTTTATCATTGACCTTTAGTGATCCTTCTAAGTATTCAAAAGTGTATCAAGGCCATTTCAAGCACTCGATTTGCACACACCGTCTGGCCCATTTCAAGGTCGTAGAGCACTTGTTCTTTTTAGACTAGCACCCCATTTCAAGGTATACTAGCCTATGTGCATCCATTTGATCAATCATTTCCGATCAAACCAAATGGTGTTTAAAAGAGGTCGAACTCCTCAGATAAGCTTTTCCATTTCAAGCATCCACTTACCCGAGTATGTTCACGAACCCCCACGGAAGAGTTTTGCCATTTCAAGCATCTACTCAACCTTGGAAGTTCTGGCCTAATATATGGCACATAGAACAAGTTTTGAATAAAAAGAAGAGGCACTAAAAAGATGGCCTAAAACATTTTATGATACAAGTACACCCCTTCAACCGAATGAAGAGTTTAGCTACGCATATCCATAGAGGTGGATACCATAGCGAAGTACTTACAGTTTTTGAAAGATAGTAAGTAAGGGAAAGGGGTGAGTACTTCAAGAACCGACAAGAGTACTCAAGAATAGTAAAGACAAGCTTGAGTACTACAAGAACCGACAAGAGTACTCAAGAGCGAACTGTAATAATCAAGAACCAACAGAAGTATTATAGATTGAAAACCAAACTTACAATGTGCCAAATTTTAGAGAGAGAAGTGTTTTGTGAATTTGAGGATATGGATTTACAAAGGGGGAGGCATGTATTTATAGCCTAAGGGAGGAGGAGATGTGTGGAGGAGGAGGAGGACACATGGCACAAAGCCATGGTCTCCTCAAAGCCGCCGGTGGCCGGTCATGGAGGAGAAGCCACCAGTCATGGAGGGGAGGGGAGGGGAAAGCCACCCCATGAGTCATCCTTCTTCCCCAAGTAGCCGGTCATCTAGAGGGGAGAAGAGGAGTTTTGTGATTTTTGTGATGTTTTCACAAAACTATCGGTGTATTTCAGCTCCGGACTGACTTTGGTTGCTCCTCGGTTGGATTTGTTTTGAGTAATTCAATGTCAGGATCTTAAGATTTCTTCAGTCGGCGTCTGATCGTGACCTTGGAATGACTCGTAATATATTTTCAGCGTAAAAACTCCTCCTTAGCGTGTATTCTCTCTAGTCTCCAAAATACCCTGTAGATAAATATCGGAACTAACAAGCAAATGTTAAATAGACAAACAGTCTAATTTGGTGGGTTTAACTGTGTTTATGATTCGTATAATTATGGTCCATCAGATCACCCCACACTTTTAGTTGTTCGTCCCGAACAATGCTATTAAAGGGCGGCACTCTAAGTAAGCTTTTAAAATATGAAAGTAAGACTGTGGGACTAGATTTATCCTAATTCATGCATTACTACTTATTACTAAATTAAACCGTGTAAATACTTAGAAGAAACTTGATACGTGTACCTTCGTGCCGAGATGCAAATTAATTCGGATGTTTCGGGAGATAGCCCTTTTTAGGCTCCTGGACTGCATTCTCGGGATTATCTCGCACTATATGGTTTCCTTGTAGCTTTCTCTAGCACGTGATTCGGTTCGGGTTTCAATGGTTTGGTCTTTGATTTTCTTTTGGCGAGGGACAGCTTTTGTAGTGAATCGGCCTTTGACCTTTGATTTGACTCTTTGAGTACTTCACTTTTTGTTCGGTTAAAACCTTCACAATTTTGGGCCTTTGGCCTCTTGATTTGCTTCTTTGAGCTTTTGCCTTTTTGTGGCTTGCTAGTCCATTTTCTCAAGCCTTTTTTGGGAGGTTCAATCATTGCCCGCGAGCATATGGAAATACCTCCCCGCTCCTCTCATCCTTGCCGTTTCGCGCGTGTCAAGATGTGGGTCGCTCATCTATTTTCTCGGCTACTTTGACTAGAGATAGGACGGTCTGATTCCCGTCCTCGCCTTTTTTCTTTTTGCATAAACACTGCAAGGTGGAGATGACTTCAATCTTCACTGAAACCCGAAGTGCAGCCTCCACTGACTTCGAAAACCATATAGTTAGATTCGATCCTTCGAGTGCTTGCCAAGCCTCTCTAGGGCAGTTTATGTCAACTCCACATCCCTAGTTTATCTCAGCACAAAGGGACAAATGAGAAGTTACATTCTAAGTTTTTAAACAGTTGAATTTTCACAAGGTTAATGCATGAATTATGATCTATCTTTTTCACATTCTTAATTTCATATTTTCAAAAAGATAATTATTAAGGGAAAAGGAAAAACATGTTATTTATTTACAAAGGTGGATCTCACCCCACACTTTTGAACAAAGGCGTGCCTTTCAGCACAACTTAGATCAAAAGCCATGCAAGCAGATATTATACGAGAAAGAAATGACATTAAGGAAAAGGGAAGAACAGAACTCCCTTTAAAGTGTCGAGTGAACGACATGGCATAAGGCTGGATAATCGAGGGAGTTCGGCTGGGGCCTTGAACTCTTGGCGTAGGCCTGGCTGGCTTAATGTTGCACCCAAGTCCGATTCCTGAATAGTCATTTCTTCTATGCACCAAGTGGGTGAGAGCGACTTATTGGTAAAAACTAAATGACAGAAAAATAAAAGACAGAATGTAAGATAGGTGTCGGGTTACCTCCCGACCAGTGCCTTTGTTTAACGTCGTTGGCTCGACAGTACCTCATTCCTGGATCACTGGTTTGGATCCCATGGGTGGGTCAGGTCGTATTTTGCCACTGTTCCTGTGTTGATTTTTGCCTTGCCTTTCCCTGATTTCTTGTGAGATGATGTGCTTAGGTCCAGTTCCCATGGTTCTGGTGGTTTCTCCTTCCAACGTCTCTGAGAAGGTGAGGGACCCTTCACTACTAGTGTCTTGGACTGGGTTTTCTGGTGTTTAGGGCTGCCTTGTCCAGTTATGGCGAAAACATGCTCCATCGAGGAGGGCCCTTTTCCCAACCTCCTTTTAGCCTCTTCATGGATCACATAGTTTTCTGCGATTTGCCTATTGATCGAGGGGAAAATTTGGGAAGCTTGCATCTTAAGGCTCGGTTCTGCCTCGTTATGTCCGTCTGTGAGAATCTGGTCATAGATGGCCTCTGCTGCTCGAGTAATGATAGTTGGGTATGACTCGGGTAGCTTGCCAGTGGTGTTTTGGACTTCTTCTTCTGTTGGCACCGCCTCGAGTTCCCATGAGGGTTCGTTCCTTCCGATGCTTTCCATGTCTGATTCTTCAGATGGCTCGGGAGTATCTTCTTCATCTGTCTCTGGACCAGCCTCTTCTATCTGCATTCCTCTGTCAGCTTGGGGTATTCGTTTTGTGGCTGCGGCCAGGTCATTTATGAGGTTCCACATGTCTGCCATGGATAAGTTCCTGGTTGATCTTCTCATTGCTTCGTTAATCCTTGTCAGCTCATCGGCCCTCATCCCACGAAGAAATTTTTGAAGAAGAACTTTCTTCGTGAATCCATGGTGCGGGCAGCTTGAGACGATGGTGTCATAGTTCGTGTAGTATTCATCCAAAGTCTCATCCCGGGATTGTTGAAGGCACATGATCTTCTCACAGGTTTTTTGGCGTAAGGATGGATGGAGAATTCCTTCAGGAATGGAACGCAAAGATCCACAAAATGTTCTACACGACTAGCGGTTGATGTGTAATACCAAATTGTCGCAAAATCAGTTAGAGAAAATTTAAAGCATTTAAGCTTTAATTCCTCTAACATTTCGTTTTCAGGTTTTATGTGGCTGCAAATGTGGTGAAAGTTTCGGCAGTGTTGTGCTGGGTCTTCTCCATCCGTACCTCCGAACAGAGGAAGATGTCTTATTGTCCATGCATACATAGTGGGTAGCGTCATGAGGAAATGAGAAGGGGAGGGAAAGAACACCTTATCCGACGTCTAATTCCCTGGCAACGGCGCCAGTTTTAACGGAGCCCACCGCACTGTCGTTAAGGTGCGGTGTTCTCTGTGCAAAAGCAAATTTGTATTCCGCTACTCGTGACTTTACTACTGGGTAGCAAGTGGTAAGTAGGGGTCAAACCAAAGGGAATTAGGGGGATAAGCTATTCTTTGAGGGAATTGTACAACGAGGGAGCGTGTTTTAGGTTGATTGAGGTTTTCGTGCGGAAAAGTAAATGATTGGTTGGTTGGTTTTGGTTTTTAGTGCGGAAAAGTAAATGACAGAAAAGTAAAGTACTGAAAATAAAAGTAGAAGACTTACAGCGGGTGATGCGTGATTGGCAAGCCTTCCGGAACGTCAGCAGTTGATAATACAGTTTATACTAAAATTGAAAGTAAGTGCAAGGGGTTTTTAAATCTAAGGAAAGCATTCGGTTTCTGGGGCCTTGTATCATAGCCTGTTTATCATTGACCTTTAGTGATCCTTCTAAGTATTCAAAAGTGTATCAAGGCCATTTCAAGCACTCGATTTGCACACACCGTCTAGCCCATTTCAAGGTCGTAGAGCACTTGTTCTATTTAGACTAGCACCCCATTTCAAGGTATACTAGCCTATGTGCATCCATTTGATCAATCATTTCCGATCAAACCAAATGGTATTTAAAAGAGGTCGAACTCCTCAAATAAGCTTTGCCATTTCAAGCATCCACTTACCCGAGTATGTTCACGAAACCCCACGGAAGAGTTTTGCCATTTCAAGCATCCACTCAACCTTGGAAGTTCTGGCCTAATATATGGCACATAGAACAAGTTTTGAATAAAAAGAAGAGTCACTAAAAAGATAGCCTAAAACATTTTATGATACAAGTACACCCCTTCAACCGAATGAAGAGTTTAGCTACGAATATCCATAGAGGTGGATACCATAGCTAAGTACTTACGGTTTTTGAAAGACAGTAAGTAAGGGAAAGGGGTGAGTACTTCAAGAATCGACAAGAGTACTCAAGAATAGTAAAGACAAGCTTGAGTACTACAAGAACCGACAGGAGTACTCAAGAGCGAACTATAATACTCAAGAACCAACAGGAGTATTATAGATTGAAAACCGAACTTACAAAGTGCCAAATTTTAGAGAGAGAAGTGTTTTGTGAATTTGAGGATGGATTTACAAAGGGGGAGGCATGTATTTATAGCCTAAGGGAGGAGGAGATGTGTGGAGGAGGAGGAGGACACATGGCACAAAGCCATGGTCTCCTCAAAGCCGCCGGTGGCCGGTCATGGAGGAGAAGTCGCCGGTCATGGAGGGGAGGGGAGGGGAAAGCCACCCCATGAGTCATCCTTCTTCCCCAAGTAGCCGGTCATCTAGAGGGGAGAAGAGGAGTTTTGTGATTTTTGTGATGTTTTCACAAAACTATCGGTGTATTTCAGCTCCGGACTGACTTTGGTTGCGCTCCTCGGTTGGATTTGTTTTGAGTAATTCAATGTCAGAATCTTAAGATTTCTTCAGTCGGCGTCTGATCGTGACCTTGGAATGACTCGTAATATATTTTCAGCGTAAAAACTCCTCAGCGTGTATTCTCTCTAGTCTCCAAAATACCCTGTAGATAAATATCGGAACTAACAAGCAAAAGTTAAATAGACAAACAGTCTAATTTGGTGGGTTTAACTGTGTTTATGATTCGTATAATTATTGTCCATCATTTATCTACAGGGTATTTTGGAGTCTAGAGAGAATACAGGCTACGGAGGAGTTTTTAAGCTGAAAATATATTACGAGTCATTCCAAGGTCACGACCAGATGCCAACTGAAGAAATCTCAAGATCCTGGACATGGAATCACTCAAAACAAGTCCAACCAAAGAGCAACCAGAGTCAGTCCGGAGCCGAAATGCATCGATAGTTTTGTGAAAACCTCACAAAACTCACAAAACCTCCTCCACCCCTCCATATGACCGGCGGCTTTGAGCAAAGGATGACTCATGAGGGGCGGCTTCTCCCTTCCCCCCCATGTGACCGGCGGCTTTGAGCAAAGGATGACTCATGGGGGGCGGCTCCTCCCTTCCCCCCATGTGACCGGCGGCTTTCCTCCCCTCCGATGGATGCTTGCCATGTGTTCTCATCTCAAACCACATCTCCTCCTTTCCTAGCCTATAAATACACCCCTCTTCACTTGTAATCTTCATCCCATCTTCATTCCAAAATCACACTTATCTCTCTAAAGATTTGGGCACTTTTGTAAGCTTTTGTGAAAAATCTATAATACTCCTGTCGGTTCTTGAGTATTATAGTAGTTTTTGAGAATACTCCTGTTGGTTCTTAAGTATTCTCCTTTACTTACTGTCTTTCAAAAACCCTCGAGTACTTAGCTATGGTATCCACCTCTATGGATATTCGTAGCTAAACTCTTCATTCGGTTGAAGGGGTGTATTTGTATCATAAAATGTTTTAGGCTATACTCTTAGTGCCTCTTCTTTGTATTCAAAACTTGTTCTATGTGCCATATATTAGGTCAGAACTTCCAAGGTTGGGTGGATGCTTGAAATGGCAAAACTCTTCCGTGGGGGTTTGTGAACATACTCGGGTAAGTGGATGCTTGAAATGGCAAAGCTTATCTGAGGAGTTCGACCTCTTTTAAACACCATTTGGTTTGATCGGAAATGATTGATCAAATGGATGCACATAGGCTAGTATACCTTGAAATGGGGTGCTAGTCTAAATAGAACAAGTGCTCTACGAACTTGAAATGGGCTAGACAGTGTGTGCAAATCGAGCGCTTGAAATGGCCTTGATACACGTTTGAATACTTAGTAGGATCACTAAAGGTCAATGATAAACAGACTATGATACAAGGCCCCCGAAACCGAATGCTTTCCTTAGATTAAAACACCACCTGCATTTACTTTCAATTTTAGTATAAACCGCAATATCAACTGCTGACGTTCCGCAAGACTTGCCGATCACGCAACAACCGCTGTAAGTCTTCTCTTTTATTTTCAGTATTTACTTTTCTGTCATTTAGTTTTACGCACTAAAAACCAAAACCAACAAAAAAACACTTACTTTTCCGCATTAAAACCTCAATCAACCTAAAAACATGCTCCCTCGCTGTACAATTCCCTCAAAGAATAGCTTATCCCCCTAATTCCCTTGGGTTCGACCCCTACTTACCACTTGCTACCCAGTAGTGAAGTCGCGAGTAGCGGACTGATAAATTTATTTGTACATTTGCTCTGACGACAAGCATCTGTCAAATTGGCGCCGTTGACGGGGAATTAGTTAATTAATCGGATAAGTTCTTTGAATCGATACTCGCTTCGAAACAACCATGTCTCGCGAAGGAAGCCACCATGACTACCAGGATGATGAAGAGATAAACCTATACGATCGAAATGATGAGGTGCCACTTCCATTTGTGGACGATCCGGAACAACTCATCAGAAACAGAAGAGCTCGTGATAGGGAGGCAATCAGAAGAAACCAAGAACCACCCGAGGACCGAAATGTAGCTGGTCCAGTACAACCCCCTAGATATCCACCACCCCCTCAACCTCGACAAGTGCCGAGACGAGAACCAGCTTTCGATAACTACTACGGGGATAACAACAATTTCCGCGAACCTACTATGGGAGAACTCTCAGCACCGTATTTCAGAAACCAGCCATGGTGCATTCACGAAGGCCCTGAACTGGAAAATATCATCATCAACACTTCAGTGGCCCACAACTTACCGAAATTCTCAGGAACACGTGGAGAATCAGCAATGACTCATCTCTAGCGCTTACATGGTATTTGCCAAAACTTAAAACCGAATGGCGTGAACGTAGATGACTTCAAGTTAAAGGCGTTCTCTTTTTCCCTCATTGACGCGGCAAACGATTGGTTCCTTTCATTGCCTTCCTATAGCATCAGAACATGGGCTCAGATGCAAAAGAAATTCCTGGACAAATATTACCCGGCAGGATGGGCGATGCAAGTACGGAGGCAACTACAAGACATCAAGCAAGCACTACTACAGAAAGGGGAATATGCATCGGTTCCTTGTTCCACCTTATGCATCGGTTTCGACATTACGCATCGGTTTGTCCAAAACCGATGCATAAGGTAGAGCTTATGCATCAGTTTTGGACCAACCGATGCATAATGGTAATGCTTATGCATCGGTTTTTCTGAACCGATGCATAATCTTGACATTACGCATCGGTTGGTCCAAAACCGATGCATAAGCATTACCATTATGCATCGGTTGGTCCAAAACCGATGCATATTAAGGAAGTTTAATATTTAAGCTAATTTAGGGTTTGCTGCTTTCTCTCTCATTCTCCCCTCGTAGTCGCATACGGCGAGGCGCGATTCACACCTCGACTGCGACCTCTGGAGTTGCCGGATCCGGACTTCGTCCACCGCAGATCTGTTGTCATCGGTTCCATTCGAGCAGCTCGATGTCGCCCGCAAGATCACCTCCATCGCCCTCTCCGCACTCGCCTCTCCTCACTCGAGGACGAGTCCGAACCCCTCCGCGCCAGGTGGAAATGGCAGGTTGGCAGCGCTGAAGTTCTGGTGATGAGGTGAGTTCAACTTGATTATAATACGAATATTGAACGTATGACTGGTTGAGTGTGAAGTTGACTTATTAGGGGTTATTCGATTTGGTTGTCTATGACTTGGATTCTTCATATGAAAATCAATCTTTGCTAAAGTAGAACGATGTCAGGTGGTAGAGATTGAAGAGATTGTGTTGTTTTATATAAGTGTTGTTGAAATTGGTTGGCTAAGTGCTGAACAATAGTGCAGCGGTATCAGGATTAGAGTAATGGTGTTAATATGGCTTTAATTAAGTTTGAGGTCATGCTTATAGATGGTAGATCCTTATTTTTCTAATTTGAGCTGATTTTGGTTGATGGCAGAAGGGTTGTAGGACTGGACTGATGCATATGTGAGAGTTTATATAGATTTTTTAGTTATGAAAGAGTTGTGGATTAAAGTGGTGGTGAATGGAGA
This sequence comes from Rhodiola kirilowii, assembly GCA_033675215.1. Taxonomy (NCBI): domain Eukaryota; kingdom Viridiplantae; phylum Streptophyta; class Magnoliopsida; order Saxifragales; family Crassulaceae; genus Rhodiola; species Rhodiola kirilowii. The sequence goes on from CM066199.1 coordinate 24,498,686, forward strand.
TTTAATTACTTGATGAGCTGTCCACATGAAGGCAGGGTAAGCATAAGGGACAAAGATGGATAATCAAACACATATGATACCATTAGTTGCGATGGTGATCCTTGTTGCCTATAATCATAGATGGTACTGTTTCATCTTCTCCATTTTCCTTTGTTTATGTTCAAGTTTGGATTTCGATTTTTGAAGTTTCTATGTGTGTGTGTGTTTAGGAGAGTTTGGTGAAGAAGAATGCGTCATTGTCCAACACTGTGAAGAAGCTTAATCGAGATGTGACCAAAGTCAGTGAGCTTTTAAATCTGAGTTTAATAACAATCCTTTGATTTTGAGGATTGTTGATTTTCTAATGGACTTTTGTGTTGATTGCGGTATTGGGAAATTGCAGTTGGAGGTGTTTCGCAAGACGCTAATGCATTCACTTCAAGAGGATGAAGAGGCTTCAGTAATTAAGTTCCAGAGAAGCTCGTTGTCATTGCGTGTTGTGTAATGATGACCTCAGTTTTTGCACCTGCTTAACTAGATTGATGTTTCAACAGGGAGGAGGAGGAGCACAGCTTGCTGCCAAGGTGCCCGGCGAGCTAGTTTATCTTCAATGTCTCAAGGTAGGGCTCATTTTCAGTGTATACATGAATTGTAGTTGATTGGATTTCATCATAAAAACAAAAATGAGTTAAGAAGGCTTGTTGATCCTTCACTCCATGTCTTGCAGTTTGCAAAGAATAGTGGCAAGTACATCAAAGAAAAGAAGCTGCGAGTGGTTAACGGAAACTCGGAGAAATGATTACAAGATAAAACACTTCATCAAATAATTTGTCAATGCAAGCATCTTGCCCACATGTATGCAGCTTTCACCAGAAAATAACAGTTCACCTTTGTTCCGATTGTTGTTTGTTTATAATGTTTCAGTTTTTCATCAATGACAATATTTTTTTAATCAACATCATGTATGAAATGTTGTATCTTGGTTGAATAAAAAGTATTTTAAGAAGAGTATGTGTATTTATTAATTTTATTTATGAATTTTCAGAATTATTTGAGCTTTTAAAAGCTAAAAATGTCAACAACAAAAATCACACATTATGCATCGGTTCAGACAAAAACTGATGCATAATGTCTACCTTATGCATCGATTCTGGTACAAAACCGATGCGTAATGTATGGGATTATGCATCGGTTTTGTGCCATAACCGATGCATAAGGTCCGACCCTTACGCATCGCTGGATTATGCATCGGTTCAAAACCGATGCATAATCCCTTCGAAAACCGATGCATAATCCCCTGTTTGTAGTAGTGAAGGACCCAATGAAACCATGTACGATTACCTGGAAAAGTTCAACCGCCTGGAGAGAAGCTGCTGTACCCTTGGACTGCCTGAGAAACTCACCGTCGAGTATCTCATTGATGGATTAAGACCCTTAGACAAAATGCTCCTGGATGCCTCAGCTGGAGGATCCATGATGAATCTATCATTAAGTGGCATACGGGATCTCATCACCAATGTTGCTGAAAATGCCCGATTTAGAGAAGAGACAACTCGACAGGAAGAATTTTCCCGAACAAAGAATGTGGCAAGAGCTGAAACACCGATGAGCTCTATGCCTGAAGAGATGAAATAGTTAAAGGAGATGATGATTCAGATCCTACGAAGGTAGCCCGTTCCAGTAAAACCTTGCGAGTTTTGTGGTTCTACAGACCACAAAACTGACGCATGCCCGACAATAATAGAAGAGGAACCGGCAGAAGTGAATGCGATGGGAGGATACCAAGGATACAACAACAACAACAATGACAGAGCCGGACAAAATAGACAGTATGGTCAAACAACCAACCCGAGCTGGCGTAACAACAACTATCCTCAGAAGGAAGCACAACCAGCTGTCCCTCAACTAGCTCAGTCATTCTACCAACCCCCCCCCCCACCGACAGTATAACCAGAACGCTCCATCAGCGGGCCAATATCAGCAAAGAGGATCGAATCAGTACCAAACCGGCCCGAACAATCAGCAAGAACCAACCAAGTCGCTCGATGACACAATGAAGGAGCTCGCAGGAAGCATAAATCAATTGGGTACTTTGCTACACCAATACCAGGCGAAAACTGATGGGGCAATTTCAGAATTGACCAAACAAATGTCCCAGCTCGCCACCGCAATGTCAACACTCACTAATGAACCTGGCAGAAACCATCCAAAATCCAAAGGCAAATATTAGCATGATAAGGAGGTCAAACATAAAGGCGACACTGGGAGAAGTAGCACGATTCCCAACTTACAAACTTACCAACAAACACTTCACCCGTAGGCGTCGTCCTGATTGGAATCAAGAGGAAGACCGACCCACTGATGGCAAAACATAGGTCACGCCTGCTGACAATGGACGATATGCATTCACCGTTTGCATAACACCACCGCCAATCATACACTCTGACATACCAGCATCTGGATGGGATGACAATAACAATTTAAGGTGGGACTCCCCAACTAATATTTATGCTTCGAAGCAAAATATTAAGGGGTTCGATTATACAAATCCTAAGCCAAGGAATGGGCAGAATGGCCCGACAATAGAAAGAGCCCTCACTTCAGATCATGAGTCACAACCGGAAAGAGATAAAGACCCAGGGGCCTTCACAGTCACCTGCGGTATTGGTGAAACCCAGATTCATAAGTGCTTAGTCGATCTTGGGGCTGCTGTCAACGCCATGCCTTCCTCCTTATATTACTTATTAGGACTTGGTCCATTAAACCCACCCAGGTCAAATATCGAGCTAGGAGATAAATCGTGCAACCGTCCGGTTGGAGTGCTGGAAGATGTAATACTCCATGTGGGAGAGCTCGTCGTTGCTACAGACTTTTATGTAATACAAACGGGAGAGACCAGCGAAGATGACCCTCCAACAATAATATTGGGACGACCATTCCTCTACGCTACTAAAGTAAGAATCGATGTGGGCAAGGGCCCATTATCGCTTAAGTTCGGCGGCAAAATTGCAAATTTCTACATTGATAATAGCCGCACGGATACAAAGAAACCTCCAGACATTATACCTATCTCAGGGTACACATATTTCTGACCTGCCCAAAGAGACCGAAAAAGCAACAAGACCAGCAGCTATGGTCAAAGATCCCCCGCCTTCTCAGAAACAATGGAAAGAAAAAACACATAAACCATGGAGTTCTAACCCGAGCAAGAAATCAGGAAGAGTCAAGGCAAGAAGCAACACAGGAACAGTGGCGAAATACAACCTAAGCCACCCATGGGATCCAAACCAGTGATCCCCATGCGTCGAGCCAACGACGTTAAACAAAGGCACTGGTCGGGAGGTAACCCGACACCTATCTTACTTTCAGTACTTTTATTTTCTGTCATTTAGTTTTTACCAATAAGTCGCTCTCACCCACTTGGTGCATAGAATGAAATGACTATTCAGGAATCGGTTATGGGTGTAACATCAAGCCAGCTGACGGAGCCCACTGCACTGTCGTTAAGGTGCAATGTTCTCTGTGCAAATAAATTTATATTTTCCGCTACTCGCGACTTCACTACTGGGTAGTAAGTGGTAAGTAGGGGTCGAACCCAAGGGAATTAGGGGGATACGTTGTTGTTTAAGGGATTTGTACAGCGAGGGAGCGTGTTTTAAGGTTGATTGAGATTTTAGCGGTTATGACTAAGTGACTTTTTTTGGTTGTTTTTGGTTTTGAGTGCGGAAAAGTAAATTACAGAAATTAAATGACTGAAAATAAAAGTAGAGGACTTACAGTGGGTGACGCGTGATTTGTGAGTCCTCCGGAAGATGAGCGGTTGATGATTGCAGTTATACTAATATTAAAAGTAAATACACGGGGGTTTTGTAATCTAAAGAAAACATTCGGTTTCAGAGGCCTTGTATCATAGTTGTTTATCATTGACCGCTAATGATCATACTAAGTGTTCAAAGATGAATCGAGGCCATTTCTAAGCGCAAGACTTGCAACATCGTTTAAAACACTTGTTCTACTTTAGACTAATTCCTCCTTTCGAAGTATCTTAGCCTTATGTGCATCCATTTGATCTTCTGTTACGATTTCCCAAATGGTGTTTTAGATAAGTCGAACTCCTCAGATAAGTTTTGCTTGTTACAGCTTCCAGTTACCCGAGTATGTTCACGAATTCCCACGGAAGAGCTTTGCTTGTTACAGCTTCCACTCAACCTTGGAAATTCTGACTATATATGGCACATAGAACAAGTTTTGAACACAAAGCTGCACTAGGTGAAGGGTCTAAAACATTTTACAATACAAGTGCACCCCTTTAACCGAATAAAGAGTTTAGCTACGAATATCCATAGAGGTGGATACCATAGCTAAATACTCGGGGGTTTTTGAAAACAGTAAGAGGAGAGGGGGTAGAATACTCAAGAACCAACAGGAGTATTCCCAATTCCTACTGAATACTCAAGAACCAACAGGAGTATTCTCTACAGTATTATAATACTCAAGAACCAACATGAGTATTATAATTTCAAACCGTTATAATACTCAAGAATCAACAAGAGTATTATTTCAAAAACCAAACTTACAAAGTAACACAAACTTAGAGAGAGAAGTGATTTGTTGATTTGTGGATGATTCAAATGAGGATGAGGACCTCTCCTTTTATAGCCCAAGTGAAGCCATGAGGAGCCAACACATGTCAAAGGATGAGGGGATGAGCTTTGAGATGATGCCACATGGGGGGAGAAGCTTAGCCGCCGGTGGCCGGTCATGGGGAGGAGAAGTCGCCGGTTGGAAGAGGAGGAAGGGAGGGGTGAGGTGGCTTGGCCACCCATAAGTCATCTCTTCTTCCCAAAGCCGCCGGTCACTAGGAGATAAGGATGAGTTTTGTGTAGTTTTGTGCAGTCTTTTCACAAAACTATCAGTCCAATTTTGCTCCGGTCTGACTTTGGTTGTTCCTCGGTTTGATTTGATTTGAGTAATTCAATGTCAGGATCTTGAGATTTCTTCATTCAGCGTCTGATCTTGACCTTGGAATGACTCGTAACATCTTTTCAGCGTAAAATCCTCTCCTTAGCCTGTTTTCTCTCTAAGCGCCAAAATACCCTGTAGAAATATATCGGGACTAACATGCAGAAGTTAAATAGACAAACAGTCTAATTTGGTGGGTTTTACTGTGTTTTTGATTCGTATAATTATGGTCCATCAGATCACCCCACACTTTTAGATGTTCGTCCCGAACAATGCTATTAAAGGGCGGCACTCTAAGTAAGTTTGTTAAAATATGAAAATTAGACTGTGGGACTCGATTTATCCTAATTCATGCATTGCTTACTTATTACCAAATTGAACTGTGTAAATAAATAGAAGAAACTTGATACTTGTACCTTCGTGCCGAGATGCAAATTATTCTGGATGTTTCGGGAGATAGCCCTTTTTAGGCTCCTGGACTGCAACCTCGGGACTATCTCGCACTATATGGTTTCCTTGTAGCTATCTCTAGCACGTGATTCGGTTCGGGTTTCACAGTTGAGTTGAGCCTTTTTGATTTCTTTCTTCTTTTGGCGAGGGACAGCTTTTTGTAGTGAATCGGCCTTTGGCCTTTGATTTGACTTTTTTTAGTACTTCACTTTTGTTCGGTTAAAACCTTCACAATTTTGAGCCTTTGGCCTCTTGATTTGCTTCTTTGAGCTTTTTGCGTCTTTGTGACTTGCTAGTCCATTTTCTCAAGCCTTTTTGGGAGGTCCAATCATCGCCCGCAAGCCTATGGAAATACCTCCCCGCTCCTCTCATCCTTGTCGTTTCGCGCGGATCAAGATGAGGGTCGCTCATCTATTTTCTCGGCTACTTTGACTAGAGAGAGGACGGTCTGATTCCCGTCCTCGCCTTTTCTTCTTTTTTGCATAAACACTGCATGGCGGAGACGACTTCAATCTTCACTGAAACCCAAAGTGCAGCCTCCACTGACTTCAAAAACCATATAGTTTGATTCGATCCTTCGATTGCTTGCCAAGCCTCTCTAGGGCATTTCTATCAACTCCACATCCCTAGTTTATCTCAGCACAAAGGGACAAATGAGAAGTTACATTCTAAGTTTTTAAACAGTTGAATTTTCACAAGGTTAATGCATGAATTATGACTTATCTTTTTCACATTCTTAAGTTCATATTTTCAAAAAGATAACACTAAAAAAGAAAAACATGTTATTTATTTATGTACACATGCGGATCTCACCCCACACTTTTGAACGAAGGCGTGCCTTTCAGCACTACTTAGTTCAAAAGCCATGCAAGCAGACAATTACGAAAAGGAAATGATATTAAGGAAAGGTAAGATCAGAACTCCCTTTAAAGTGTCGAGTGAACGACATGGCATGAGGCTGGATAATCGAGGGAGTTCGGCTGGGGCCTTGAACTCTCAGCGCAAGCCCGGTTGTTCACGGAAGCTGCCTGGCTGATCCGATCGTGCTCCAAAAACCAATTCCTAAATAGTCAAATCATTCTATGCACCAAGTGGGTGAGAGCGACTTATTGATAAAAACTAAAAGACAGAAAATAAAAAGACAGAAAGTAAGATAGTGTCGGGTTACCTCCCGACCAGTGCACTTGTTTAACGTCGTTGGCCCGACAGTACCTTATTCCTGGATCACTGGTTGGGATCCCATGGGTGGCTCAGGTCGAATTTTGCCACTGTTCCTGTGTTGCTTCTTGCCTTGCCTTTCCTTGATTTCTTGTGAGACGATGTGCTTGGGTCCTATTTCCGTTGTTCTGGTGATTTCTCCTTCCAACGTCTCTGAGAAGGCGAGGGAACTTTGACCATAGCTGCTGGTCTTGTTACTTTTTCGGTCTCTTTTGGCAGGTCGGAAATCTGCGTACTGCGATCTGAGATAGGTATTATATCTGGCGGTTTCTTTGTATCCGTGCGGCTATTGTCAATGTAGAAATATGCAATTTTGCCGCCGAGCCCTTGCCCACATCGATCCTTGCTTTAGTAGCGTAGAGAAATGGTCGTCCCAAGATTATTGTTGGAGGGTCGTCTTCGCTGGTCTCTCCCGTTTGTATCACATAGAAGTCTGCAGCAATGACGAGCTCTCCCACATGGAGTATTACGTCTTCCAGCACTCCATTCGGACGGATGCACGATTTATCTCCTAGCTCGATATTTGACCTGGGTGGTTTTAATGGACCCAGTCCTAATAAGTAATATAAGGAGGAGGGCATGGCGTTGACAGCAGCTCCAAGATCGACTAAGCACTTATGAATCTGTGCTTCACCAATACCGCAGGTGACTGTGAAGGCCCCTGGGTCTTTATCTCTTTCCGGTTGTGGCTCGTGATCTGAAGTGAGGGCTCTTTCTATTGTCGTGCCATTCTGCCCGTTCCTTGGCTTAGGATTTGTATAATCGCGCCCCTTAATATTTTGCTTCGAATCATAAATATTAGTTGGAGAGTCCCACTTCAAATTGTTATCGTCATCCCATCCAGACGTTGGTATGTCAGAGTGTATGATCGGTGGTGGTGTTATGCACACGGTGAATGCGTACCGTCCATTGTCAGCATGTGTAACCCATGTTTTGCCATCATTGGGTCGGTCTTCCTCTTGATTCCAATCAGGTCGACGCCTCCGGGCGAAGTGCTTGTTTGTAAGTTTGTAAGTTGGGGATCGTGCTACTTCTCCAAGTGTCGCCTTTACGTTTGACCTTTTTATCATGCTAAGATTCGCCTTTGGATTCTGGATGGTCTGTGAAGGAAGTCTACCAGGTTCGTTAGTGAGTGTTGACATTGCTGTGGCGAGATGGGACATTTGTTTGGTCAATTTTGAAATTGCCTCGTCAGTTTTCACCTGGTATTGGTGTAGCGAAGTACCCAATTGATTTATGCTTCCTGCGAGCTCCTTCATCGTTTCATCAAGCGACTTGGTTGGTTCTTGCTGATTCTGCGGGCCGGTTTGGTACTGATTTGGTCCTCTTTGCTGATATTGGCCTGCTGATGGAGCGTTCTGGTTATACTGCCGGTGGGGGGTTGGTAGAATGACTGAGCTAGTTGAGAGACAGCTGGTTGTGCTTCCTTCTGAGAATAGTTGTTATTACGCCAGCTCAGGTTGGTTGATTGACCATACTGTCTGTTTTGTCAGGCTCTGTCATTACTGTTGTTGTTGTATCCTTGGTATCCTCCCACTGCATTCACTTCTGCCGGTTCCTCTTCTATTAATGTCGGACTTGCGTCGGTTTTGTGGTCTGTAGAACCACAGAACTCGCAAGGTTTTACCGGAACTGGCTGCCTTCGTAGGATTTGAATCATCATCTCCTTTAGCTGCTTCATCTCTTCAGGCATAGAGCTCATCGATGTTTCAGCTTTTGCCACATTTTTTTTCCGGGAGAATTCTTCCTGCTGAGTTGTCTCTTCTCTGAATCGGGCATTCTCAGCAACGTTTGTGATAAGATCCCTTATGCCACTTAATGATAGATTCATCATGGACCCTCCAGCTGAGGCATCCAGGAGCATTTTGTCTAAGGGTCTTAATCCGTTAATGAGATACTCGACGGTGAGTTTCTCGGGCAGTCCAAGGGTATAGCAGCTTCTCTCCAGGCGGTTGAATTTTTCCAGGTAATCGTACATGGTTTCATTGGGTCCTTGCTTGATGTCCTGCAGTTGCCTCCTTACTTGCATCGCTCTTCCTACTGGGTAATATTTGTCTAAGAACTTCTTCTGCATCTGAGCCCATGTTCTGATGCTTCCGGAAGGCAATGAAAGGAACCAGTCGTTTGCCGCGTCAATGAGGGAAAAGTAGAACGCCTTTAACTTGAAGTCGTCTACGTTCACGCCATTTGGTTTTAAGTTTTGGCAAATACCATGTAAGCGTTGGAAATGAGTCATTGCTGATTCTCCATGTGTTCCTGAGAATTTCGGTAAGTTGTGGGCCACTGAAGTGTTGATGGAGATATTTTCCAGTTCAGGGCCTTCGTGAATGCACCACGGCTGAATTCTGAAATCTGGTGCCGAGAGCTCTCCCAATGTAGGTTCGTGGTAGTTGTTGTTATCTCCGTAGTAGTCATCGAAAGCGGGTTCTCGTCTCGGCACTTGTCGAGGTTGCGGGGGTGGTGGATATCTAGGAGGTTGCACTGGACCAGCTGCATTTTCGTCCTCGGGTGGTTCTTGATTTCTTCTGATTGCCTCCCTATCACGAGCTCTTCTGTTTCTGAAGAGTTGTTCCGGATCGTCCACAAATGGAAGTGGCACCTCATCATTTTGCTCGTACAGGTTTATCTCGTCATCATCCTGATAGTCATGGTGGCTTCCTTCGCGAGACATGGTTGTTTCAAGCGCGTTTGAGAATTTAAGAGAGAGGGAAAGAAAAAAACTAATCCGACGGCTAATTCCCCGGCAACGGTGCCAATTTGACGGAGCCCACTGCACTGTCGTTAAGGTGCAATGTTCTCTATGCAAATAAATTTATATTTTCCGCTACTCGCGACTTCACTACTGGGTAGTAAGTGGTAAGTAGGGGTCGAACCCAAGGGAATTAGGGGGATACGTTGTTCTTTAAGGGATTTGTACAGCGAGGGAGCGTGTTTTAAGGTTGATTGAGATTTTAGCGGTTATGACTAAGTGACTTTTTTGGTTGTTTTTAGTTTTGAGTGCGGAAAAGTAAATTATAGAAATTAAATGACTGAAAATAAAAGTAGAGGACTTACAGTGGGTGATGCGTGATTTGCAAGTCCTCCGGAAGATGAGCGGTTGATGATTGCAGTTATACTAATATTAAAAGTAAATACAGGGGGGTTTTGTAATCTAAAGAAACATTCGGTTTCAGGGGCCTTGTATCATAGTTGTTTATCATTGACCGCTAATGATCATACTAAGTGTTCAAAGATGAATCGAGGCCATTTCTAAGCGCAAGACTTGCAACATCGTTTAAAACACTTGTTCTACTTTAGACTAATTCCTCCTTTCGAAGTATCTTAGCCTTATGTGCATCCATTTGATCTTCTGTTACGATTTCCCAAATGGTGTTTTAGATAAGCCGAACTCCTCAGATAAGTTTTGCTTGTTACAGCTTCCACTTACCCGAGTATGTTCACGAATTCCCACGGAAGAGCTTTGCTAGTTACAGCTTCCACTCAACCTTGGAAATTCTGACTATATATGGCACATAGAACAAGTTTTGAACACAAAGATGCACTAGGTGCAGGGTCTAAAACATTTTACAATACAAGTGCACCCCTTTAAACGAATAAAGAGTTTAGCTACGAATATCCATCGAGGTGGATACCATAGCTAAATACTCGGGGGTTTTTGAAAACAGTAAGAGGAGAGGGGGTGGAATACTCGAGAACCAACAGGAGTATTCCCAATTCCTACTGAATACTCAAGAACCAACAGGAGTATTCTCTACAGTATTATAATACTCAAGAACCAACAGGAATATTATAATTTCAAACCGTTATAATACTCAAGAACCAACAAGAGTATTATTTCAAAAACCAAACTTACAAAGTAACACAAACTTAGAGAGAGAAGTGATTTGTTGATTTGTGGATGATTCAAATGAGGAGGAGGAGCTCTCCTTTTATAGCCCAAGTGAAGCCATGAGGAGCCAACACATGTCAAAGGATGAGGGGATGAGCTTTGAGATGATGCCACATGGGGGGGGGGAAGCTTAGCCGCCGGTGGCCGGTCATGGGGAGGAGAAGCCGGTTGGAAGAGGAGGAAGGGAGGGGTGAGGTGGCTTGGCCACCCATGAGTCATCTCTTCTTCCCAAAGCCGCCGGTCACTAGGAGATATGGATGAGTTTTGTGTAGTTTTGTGCAGTTTTTTCACAAAACTATCAGTCCAATTTTGCTCCGGTCTGACTTTGGTTTTTCCTCGGTTTGATTTGATTTGAGTAATTCAATGTCAGGATCTTGAGATTTCTTCATTCAGCGTCTGATCTTGACCTTGGAATGACTCGTAACATCTTTTCAGCGTAAAATCCTCTCCTTAGCCTGTTTTCTCTCTAAGCGCCAAAATACCCTGTAGAAATATATCGGGACTAACAAGCAGAAGTTAAATAGACAAACAGTCTAATTTGGTGGGTTTTACTGTGTTTTTGATTCGTATAATTATGGTCCATCACCAGCCAGGCCTATGCCAAGAGTTCAAGGCCCCAGCCGAACTCCCTCGATTATCCAGCCTCATGCCATGTCGTCCGCTCGACACTTTAAAGGGAGTTCTGTTCTTCCCTTTTCCTTAATGTCATTTCCTTCTCATAAATGTTTGCTTGCATGGCTTTTGAACTAAGTCATTTCGTAAAAAATGCCTTCGTTCAAAAGTGTGGGGTGAGAACTGCCGTTGCACATATTTTTTTCTTTTTCCTTTTCCCTTAATATTATCTTTTTGAAAATATGAACTTGAGAATGTGAAAAAGATAGATCATAATTCATGCATTAACCTTGTGAAAATTCAACTGTTTAAAAACTTAGAATGTAACTTCTCATTTGTCCCTTTGTGCTGAGATTACTAGGGATGTGGAGTTGATAGAAAATGCCCTAGAGGGGCTTGTCAAGCATTCAAAGGACTTTGATGTTCCCTTGTGTGGCATGTGTTTGGCAAAACGTTGTTAGACAGTTCGAGCAGGAGTTCAGGGGGAGTTCGAACATATCCTAGTACTTCTGTACAGCGTGATAAGGACGCAAAGGATATTTTCCGGAAGATATTGGCAACGAAGATTTCGTCAAGTTAAAGATGGCGTGCGATTTATTCGAGCAGGATATTCGAATGAATATACACAATTGAAGACGGCATGACTTGCTTGGGAAAGAAGACGACTTCGTATATTCTTCCAAAGATTTGTGAAAGATATACATCAAATATTCCAAAATATTTGATGGGATTATCTTGTGGGAATTAGGGTTTCGTCCGAGCCTATAAATACGAATGCAAAGGCAACCCTAATCCCCATCGCTTTCAAGATCAAAAATACACGAAGAAATCCTATCGATTGGAAAAGAAGAAAGCGACGGCCGTTGTGTTTTCCCCACTGGAAAAACATCGGTGTGAGCTCAGTCTGATACGTGCCATTCAGATTGACCAGAGGTGATCAAGTTCAGAGCACAAACAGAACAACCAGCTTTCAAGTGAAAGCGACCGAGCTTCAGGAGAGGTTCGAGTACGTTCGGACAGAAGGTCTGGACGAAGGGGATCAAGGGGAGTTGCGACGAACCTTGGTTGCAAATCTGAGAGACGGAGTAGTAGAGGCTAGGCAATTACAAGGTGTAAGTGTAAGTCCACTGAAAAGCTCTATACTCGTAATAAAGATTTGTTGTCCCTTTTCCGGGTGTGGGAAACCCCCCAGAGTAGGCGTAGCCGAACTGGGTTATCAATCTGTGCGTACTCGTGTTTTTATTGTTTTGTTCGTACTCGTTGTGGAACTGTGGTAGAAAGAGTTCAAGGTCTGTCCAAACACAACCTAGAACACTTGCTTGAACAGGGGACATAATTTCAATTGGTATCAGAGCAAACACTCGACACACTGAGTGGGATCTCGAACTGTTCAAAATGCCTCTGAAAGAAGGACAAAGCATCACCAGACCTCCGCTATTAGAAGGATCAAGCTATGCCACCTGGAAACCTATGATGCGATCCTTTCTGAAATCCCTAGACGAGAAAGCGTGGATGACCGTTCAGAGAGGGTGGACTGAACCTATGATGAACAACCTCACTGGAGAACCTGTTCTAAAACCAGAAACCTTATGGAGTGAAGAGGAGAACAAAGCATCCATGGGAAACGCAAAGGCAATGAATGCGATCTTCTCGGCAGTTGATGAAAATGTCATGAAGCTGATTATCAATTGTGAAGTTGCTAAGGAAGCATGGGACATTCTCCAAACAGCCTTTGAAGGTACAGACAAGGTTCGAAACTCTCGTATGCAGGCTGTCACAACAAAGTTCGAAGAGATGAAAATGAAGGAGAGTGAGTCCATCGCTGAGTACAACACCAGGGTTCTGGAACTGTCCAACGAAGCGTCTGCCCTTGGGAAACCCATCGACGAGGATAGATTGGTGAGCAAAGTCCTAAGATCACTCCCTCCGAGATTTGCTATGAAGGTAACAGCCATTGAGGAAATGCATGACATCTCCAAGTTGAAACTGGACGAGCTGACTGGTTCCCTTAGAACCTACGAGATCAATCATAATTTCCAAATTGGAGAAGTGAAGGGAATTGCCCTGAAAGCAGATTGGGCAGAAGACAAATCAGAAGCTGACTGCTCCACTGAGCAACTGGCCATGATGGCTCAGAACTTTGGAAGAATGGTGCGGAAAATCAATAGGCGTGGTCCAGAACAGGGGCAGTCCTCATCAACCAGTTTCCGAAACTGGAAAACCGACAGGTCTAGGTCCAGTGACTCAAGGCAAGAATCCTCTGACAGAAGAAAGGAAGAAATTCAGTGTCATGAATGCAGAGGGTTCGGTCATATTGCTTCACAATGTGCGAACACACTCATGAAGAAGAAGGCAATGGTCGCAAGTTTCAGTGACAGTGAGTCAGATGAAGAAAAAGGAGGCACAACCACAAACTTTGTGGCCTTTGCTTCAACTCTGGAGGAATACGGTAGCACCAGTGAAACTGTTCCACCTCTGTTGGAACTCCCAGCTGAAGATCTCTCAGACAGTGACGGTGAAGAACTGACGCAGGAATCTCTGGCCGAGACATATAAGGATCTATATGAAAAGTGGCTGCTACTGATCAAGGTAAACAAAAAACTGAATGACACAGTTGTAAGCATCACTATAGAAAAGGATAAGGTCTGGGAAGAAGTGGAGATTCTAGTCACACAGAAGGCTGAACTTGAAGGCACGGTAACTTCCCTAAACTCTCAACTGGCTGTTATGAAACAGGAAAGACTGTGCTTGCTTGCTCAGAAGATGGAGCTCCTAGGCACTATCTCCTCGCTGAAAGTTGACATTGAAAAAGACCGTGAAACTCATCCTGTTGGCATGACTGGGCTAAGAAAGGTTATCTCAGATCTAAAACGCAAGGAGGTGTTCCAACACAGAAAGATAGATCAGCTGGAACTCCAGTTAGAATCAGAAAAAATGGACCACGAAGTTGCTGAAAAGGAGCTCACTCACCTCAAACAGTCAGTGAGGATGTTGAACTCTGGCTCAGAAAATTTAGATGAAATCCTCAACGCTCAAAGGATGGAGGCAGGACGTACAGGATTGGGGTTCGTGGGAATAAGGAGTTCAAAGGACACTGTGTGTGTTAAAGCTAAATCTGTGTCGGAACAGTTGCCTGAACAGAAGGTGAGAAAGCACCCTAGACAGAAAGTGGATCTGTCCCAAGACAAGTCCAGGACTACTTACATCAGTTCAGATCGGAAGAAAGACTTGCTGACATGTTGGTACTGCTACCAGATGGGACACATCAGACGGCAGTGTCGACTGTTTCTTGCTGAACGTCGAGGACACCAACAGCAACAGATCCAACCTCGACAGAAACAAGTTTGGATTCCGAAGGAACGACAGACAGTATGCATGGTAGCGTGCTGCTCATCAGGAGATACAGTGCAAGCCAGTTGGTTCTTCGATAGTGGATGCTCTGCACACATGACAGGTAACTCTGAATATCTCTCTCATATTAGACCTGTTGAGCAGATGCGGTTTGTCACCTTCGCGGATGGTCGGAAGAGTCGGGTGATTGGCTGTGGAACATTGAAGGTTCCGGATCTCCCTGCACTCGAGGACACTCTCCTGGTTGACGGTCTGACTATGAATCTCATTAGCATCAGTCAACTGTGCGACAATGGACACTATGTGTCATTCTCTCGTGACTCATGCCTAGTTCTTAACGAGCATGGTGATTCCGTAATGAAAGGGAGAAGAAGGGCCAATGACTGTTACATCATCAGAATGGGAAACGAGAAGCTAAGGTCTACTCTCAACTATGTTCAAGCCAAACATCGAGTTCTGCGAGGGGGAGTGAAAAAGACCCTACACAATATAAGGATCGCACAAATCAATTTTGGCAACTGTACCAGGCAACTGCTGGATCAGAGGGTGTCACAGTTACAGAGAGAGTTTGAACAGAAGATCACACAGTTGCAGAAGGAGTTCGAACTGCTCGCACAGATGAACGCCAGGTCACCAGAAGAGAAATTGAATGAGATTCCTCAGTTTGGAACTCCCAGATCCTCCTTGGGTCTGCGTGGGTTCATGAACTGAGTGTTCCAGGCAGTGGTCAGTCAAAGACGAATCCCCGACTACAACAGTTGGACTGACCACCTAAGAAGGGAGCTGGAACAGATGGGAAAGTTCTTATGAGCAAATATTTTATTCCGAAAGATTCAAATTACGCCGTTTTATTTGAAAAGCGACTGGCGTATATTGAGAAGACGAAAAGGCAGGAGGATATTTTATTTTCAAATCTCAACTGTTGAGCGTGTCTTCTCTTCTCGTCTCCGAAACCCTTGATTGGAAGTCTCTCACTCTCGACTGCTCCGAAATCGACGATGGTGAACACAAGGAAGTCAGCCAAAACCGGTGCTATAACCGCGGAGAAAAGGAAGGAAAGCATGCAAACCTCAAAAGCGATGACAGCGAAATCAAAGATTCCCAAATCCAAGGCTGTGAAGATGAAAAAGGCATCGCCTTTACACGAGTTGTCTGCCGAGGAGATAACTGCTGAAACTTCTCAGACAGTCACAGCGGGTTCCACCCCTCAAGCGTGTCCACAATCGGAGGTAAATCCCATTTTTCCTTCGGTTCCTACAGTCGTTGAAAAATCTGTGGTTATTGATAAAATTGTTATGGGAGTTGAGAATGTTGGGAGTTTGGGTGCTGAAGCTGGGAGGGCTGTCAGTGATGAAGAAGCCGGTAGGGCTGAGATTTGTGTTGACAAGGAAAAGATTGTGGTTGATGAAAAGGGTGATGAAGTTTCTAAATCTGTTGAAGAAACGGAACCCAGGATGTCAGTGTCAAGAAAGTCTGGTGTTTCAGACGTTTGTAAAGGAGCAGATTCATCTGTAAAGAGTATTGGGGAGATTGATGCTGTTGCAGAAGAGCCTGAGACTGCTGAAGGGGATAAAGACCTGGAGGATATGCTCAAAGACATAGATGATTTTGTTGAGAATCTACCAAAGGAAGTCCCCGGTGTTCCAGCTGAAGAGGAGTTAATTGATACTCCAGAGAATGTTGTGAGTGAGGGGATGACAACTGTTCCAGATGCTGTTCAGGACAGTCACCGTGGTGCTCAGATGGATATTGATGACTCTCAGAAGACTGACGTTGAAGCAGTTCCTCAGATGGGTGATGATGAGGATTTGGTTCCTCTTGTGAAGTTAAAGAAGATGTCGAAGGGGAAGGAAAAGGAAAAAGTGGCCTTTGCGAAGTCTACAAAGGATTCTGCCCAGAAGGGCGCTAATGTACGCAGTGGTACAGGGGGAGCTGGTTCCTCCAAGAAAAGGAAGCGTGTCGCTCCAATGCCTGTTTCAGAAGACGCTGGGGGATGTGAAGTCCCAGGCCCTGATGCTGAGACTGTCCCAGTTGGCTTGGTTAAGAAGGGTGTTTGGTTTGTTAACAAAGATGCTGCAAGAAAGTGGCCATGCATCCAGAAGAGGAAAATCATACCTGAAAGATTGCTAGATGAGTCCCGGTATAAGGGAAAGGAGGTGGTCAAGGTTCTGAAAGAATCGGATCTGTTTTGGACGCTGGCTAGGTGCAAACCCTACAATGAACAGCTTGTGCGTGAGGCAATGGCGAACTTGCCCCCTCATTTTGGGTTAGTTGGAGATCCTGAGTATGGAGTCTTCTTTGTTAGAGGAAGGAGAATTAAGATTGATCCGGAGCTAATCAATGTGTATTTCTTGATGGATGACCCGCCTGTTGACGAGGAGGAGGCAAATTTTGAGAAGATTGTGAGTACTATCACTGCGGGCTCTGTTAGGTGGAGACCTGAATCAGTTGTGCACACAGCAGACTTATCAACGTTTTATTCCATGCTGTTCTTCATTGCTGTCTTCAACTGGAGACCTTCTACACATCGATCAACAGTCAATAAGGACGTGGCTCAACTGCTGTATCAGATAGGGAACAAGCGGAAATTCAATTTGGGAAGAGTCATGTTCAAACAGATTGCTGAACATGCTACGTCAAAGAGGACTCTTCACCAGATCTGCTTCCCATCACTGATTTATGAGTTGATTGTTTATCATGCCCCTGATTTGATGTCCTCCATTGACCATCTTTCAAAGTCTCCCAGCAAGTTTGTCGTAGACCATAAGCTCTTCAAAGGGCGGCATGTGAACGATCTGAAAGGAGGGAGCAAGAAAGGGAAAGAAGTGGGAGAATCCAGCCGAGGGGGAGCAAAGATGGGTGTGGATGAGAGGAGCAAGCTGATGAGGGACCTTCAAGCCATCATTACTGCGGACAAGGAGCAACGTCGCAGAATCAACAGGCTCGCTCGAGCCCTGAGCTATCCCAGCGATGATGAGTCGGAAGCAACTGGCTCTGATGAAGACTCTTTTGAAGAAGCTTCCGATTGAAGGTCCTCTGAAAAACTTTTACCCCTGATCCTTTAAACTTCTACTCTTAATGTGCTTGTTCTGGCACATTATTTCTTTTGCTTTGCTGTTCGAACTAGATCGGACCCCTTGCCAGTTTGTGGCAAAAAGAGGGAGTATTTTGAGAGGCGACACTTTTTGTTCCCTCAATTTTGTCTATTGTCTAGATAGATAGATAGATCTAGTGAATTGGTTTTGCCAAAATGCCAAGGGGGAGATTGATGTTCCCTTGTGTGGCATGTGTTTGGTAAAACGTTGTTAGACAGTTCGAGCAGGAGTTCAGGGGGAGTTCGAACATATCCTAGTACTTCTGTACAGCGTGATCAAGACGCAAAGGATATTTTCCGGAAGATATTGGCAACGAAGATTTCGTCAAGTTAAAGATGGCGTGCGACTTATTCGAGCAGGATATTCGAATGAATATACACAATTGAAGACGGCATGACTTGCTTGGGAAAGAAGACGACTTCGTATATTCTTCCAAAGATTTGTGAAAGATATACATCAAATATTCCAAAATATTTGATGGGATTATCTTGTGGGAATTAGGGTTTCGTCCGAGCCTATAAATACGAATGCAAAGGCAACCCTAATCCCCATCGCTTTCAAGATCAAAAATACACGAAGAAATCCTATCGATTGGAAAAGAAGAAAGCGACGGCCGTCGTGTTTTCCCCACTGGAAAAACATCGGTGTGAGCTCAGTCTGATACGTGCCATTCAGATTGACCAGAGGTGATCAAGTTCAGAGCACAAACAGAACAACCAGCTTTCAAGTGAAAGCGACCGAACTTCAGGAGAGGTTCGAGTACGTTCGGACAGAAGGTCTGGACGAAGGGGATCAAGGGGAGTTGCGACGAACCTTGGTTGCAAATCTGAGAGACGGAGTAGTAGAGGCTAGGCAATTACAAGGTGTAAGTGTAAGTCCACTGAAAAGCTCTGTACTCGTAATAAAGATTTGTTGTCCCTTTTCCAGGTGTGGGAAACCCCCCAGGGTAGGCGTAGCCGAACTGGGTTATCAATCTGTGCGTACTCGTGTTTTTATTGTTTTGTTCGTACTCGTTGTGGAACTGTGGTAGAAAGAGTTCAAGGTCTGTCCAAACACAACCTAGAACACTTGCTTGGACAGGGGACATAATTTCAGACTTAATTTCGCTATATGGTTTACAAAGTCAGTGGAGGCTGCACTTCGGGTTTCAGTTGAGTCAGAGTCATCTCCGCCATGCAGCGTTTATGCAGAAAAAAGGCGGGATGGAAATCAAACCGTCCTATCTCTAGTCAGAGTAGCTGGGAAAATAAATGAGCGACCCTCATTTTGACTCGCGCGAAACGGCGAGGATGAGAGAGAGCGGGGAGGTATTTCCATATGCTCGCGGGCGATGATTGGACCTCCCAAAAAGGCTTGAGAAAATGGACTAGCAAGCCACAAAAAGGCTAAAAGCTCAAAGAAGCTAATCAAAAGGCCAAAGGCCAAAGTTGTGAAGGTTTTAACTGAACAAAAGTGAAGTACTCAAAGAGTCAAATCAAAGGCCAAAGGCCAATTCACTACAAAAAGCTATCCCTCGCCAAAAAGAAATCAAAAAGGCTCAACTCAGTGAAACCCGAACCGAATCACGTGCTAGAGAAAGCTACAAGGAAACCATATAGTGCGAGACGGTCCCGAGAATGCAGTCCAGGAGCCTAAAAAGGGCTATCTCCCGAAACATCCGAATTAATTTGCATCTCGGCACGGAGGTACAAGTATCAAGTTTCTTCTATTTATTTACACGGTTTAATTTGGTAATAAGTAGTAATGCATGAATTAGGATAAATCTAGTCCCAAAGTCTCACTTTCATATTTTAAAAGTTTACTTAGATAGTGTGCCGCCCTTTAATAGCATTGTTCGGGACGAACAACTAAAAGTGTGGGGTGATCTGATGGACCATAACTATATGAATCATAAACACAGTTAAACCCACCAAATTAGACTCTTTGTCTATTTAACTTTTGCTTGTTAGTTCCGATATTTATCTACAGGGTATTTTGGAGTCTAGAGAGAATACAGGCTAAGGAGGAGTTTTTAAGCTAAAAATATATTACGAGTCATTCCAAGGTCACGACCAGATGCCAACTGAAGAAATCTCAAGATCCTGACATGGAATCACTCAAAACAAGTCCAACCGAAGAGCAACCAGAGTCAGTCCGGAGCCGAAATGCACCGATAGTTTTGTGAAAACCTCACAAAACTCACAAAACCTACTCCACCCCTCCATATGACCGGCGGCTTTGAGCAAAGGATGACTCATGGGGGGCGGCTCCTCCCTTCCCCCCATGTGACCGGCGGCTTTCCTCCCCTCCCATGGATGCTTGCCATGTGTTCTCATCTCAAACCACATCTCCTCCTTTCCTAGCCTATAAATACACCCCTCTTCACTTGTAATCTTCATCCCATCTTCATTCCCAAATCACACTTATCTCTCTAAATATTTGGGCACTTTTGTAAGCTTTTGTGAAAAATCTATAATACTCCTGTCGGTTCTTGAGTATTATAGTAGTTTTTGAGAATACTCCTGTTGGTTCTTGAGTATTCTCCTTTACTTACTGTCTTTCAAAAACCCTCGAGTACTTAGCTATGGTATCCACCTCTATGGATATTTGTAGCTAAACTCTTCATTCGGTTGAAGGGGTGTACTTGTATCATAAAATGTTTTTGGCTATACTCTTAGTGTCTATTCTTTGTATTCAAAACTTGTTGTATGTGCCATATATTAGGTCAGAACTTCCAAGGTTGAGTGGATGCTTGAAATGGCAAAACTTTTCCGTGGGGGTTCGTGAACATACTCGGCCGGTAAGTGGATGCTTGAAATGGCAAAGCTTATCTGAGGAGTTCGACCTCTTTTAAACACCATTTGGTTTGATCGGAAATGATTGATCAAATGGATGCACATAGGCTAGTATACCTTGAAATGGGGTGCTAGTCTAAATAGAACAAGTGCTCTACGACCTTGAAATGGGCTAGACTGTGTGTGCAAATCGAGCGCTTGAAATGATCTTGATACACGTTTGAATACTTAGTAGGATCACTAAAGGTCAATGATAAACAGACTATGATACAAGGCCCCCGAAACCGAATGCTTTCCTTAGATTAAAACACCACCTGCATTTACTTTCAATTTTAGTATAAACCGCAATATCAACTGTTGACGTTCCGCAAGACTTACCGATCACGCAACAATCGCTGTAAGTCTTCTCTTTTATTTTCAGTATTTACTTTTCTGTCATTTACTTTTCCGCACTAAAAACCAAAACCAACCAAAAAAACACTTACTTTTCCACATTAAAACCTCAATCAACCTAAAAACACGCTCCCTCGCTGTACAATTCCCTCAAAGAATAGCTTATCCCCCTAATTCCCTTGGGTTCGACCCCTACTTACCACTTGCTACCCAGTAGTGAAGTCGCGAGTAGCGGACTTATAAATTTATGTGTACATTTGCTCTGACGACAAGCATCTGTCAGTATGCTTTGACTGACCATTACTTTATTATTGATTAAGTATGAACATTATGGCTAAATCAGAACATTATGGCTAAGTCTGAACATTATACATTAAGTCTGAACATTACAACTCTGACTTGTATGCATTAAGTATGACCATTATGCTTTTAAGTCTGAACATTATGATTTAAGTCTAATTTTTACAATTGACTATTATGCATTAAGTCTAATTTTCACGAATGAGTATTATGCATTAAGTCGGAACATTATGCATTAAGTCTGAACATTAAGTATTAAGTCTATTTTAAGTCTGACTTTTATGCATTAAGTCTGAACATTATACATTTAAGTCTGAACATTATGCATTTAAGTCGAAACATTATGCATTTAAGTCTGAATATTATGCATTAACTCTGATTTTTACGATTGAGTATTATGCATTAAGTCTAATTTTTACGATTGAGTATTATGCATTTATGTCTGAACATTATGCATTAAGTCTGAACATTGTTCCCTTAATCCTTGTTGTTCATTGAGTCATTTCGTATGCTGATGGACCATAATTATACAAATCATAAACACAGTAAAACCCACCAAATTAGACTGTTTGTCTATTTAACTTTTTCTTGTTAGTTTCGATATTTATCTACAGGGTATTTTGGAGTCTAGAGAGAATACACGCTAAGGAGAGGATTTTACGCTGAAAAGATATTACGAGTCATTCCAAGGTCAATATCAGACGCTGACTAAAGAAATCTCAAGATCCTGACATGGAATCACTCAAAACAAATCAAACCGAAAAGCAACCGAAGTCAGTCCGGAGCTGAAATACACCGATAGTTTTGTGAAAACATCACAAAACTCACACAAAACCTCCTCTTTCTCCTCCATGACCGGAGGCTTTTGGAGAAGGTGAGCCATGGAGGAAGCTCCCCTCCTCCCATGACCTCCAACCGGCGGCTTCTACCTCCATTGGAGCTCACCATGGATGTTTGCCATGTGCTTTCATCCTCACCATCCATCTCCTCCCCTTTTGGCTATAAATACAAGCCATTCTCCTCTCATTTATATCAATCCAAAAATCAAAAAACACTTCTCTCTCTAAGATTTGGTACTTTGTAAGTTTGGTTTTCAATATATAATACTCCTGTTGGTTCTTGAGTATTATAGTTCGGTCTTGAGTACTCTTGTCGGTCTTGTAGTACTCAAGCTTGTCTTTACTATTCTTGAGTACTCTTGTCGGTTCTTGAAGTACTCACCCCTTTCCCTTACTTACTGTCTTTCAAAAATCGTAAGTACTTAGCTATGGTATCCATCTCTATGGATATTCGTAGCTAAACTCTTCATTCGGTTGAAGGGGTGTACTTGTATCATAAAATGTTTTAGGCCATCTTTTTAGTGCCTCTTCTTTTTATTCAAAACTTGTTCTATGTGCCATATATTAGGCCAGAACTTCCAAGGTTGAGTGGATGCTTGAAATGGCAAAACTCTTCCGTGGGGGTTTGTGAACATACTCGGGTAAGTGGATGCTTGAAATGGCAAAGCTTATCTGAGGAGTTCGACCTCTTTTAAACACCATTGGTTTTGATCGGAAATGACGGATCAATGGATGCACATAGGCTAGTATACCTTGAAATTGGGTGCTAATCTAAATAGAACAAGTGCTCTACGACCTTGAAATGGGCTAGACAGTGTGTGCAAATCGAGCGCTTGAAATGGCCTTGATACACGTTTGAATACTTAGAAGGATCACTGAAGGTCAATGATAAACAGGCTATGATGCAAGGCCCCCGAAACCGAATGCTTTCCTTAGATTTAAAAAACCCCTCGCATTTACTTTCTTAGTATAAACTGCTCTGTCAACTACTCATCTTCCGGAGGACTTGCCAATCACGCATCACCCGCTGTAAGTCTTCTCTTTTTATTTTCAGTGTTTACTTTTCTGTCATTTACTTTTCCGCACTAAAATCAAAACTAACCAACCAGTCACTTACTTTTCCGCACTAAAATCTCAATCAACCTATAACACGCTCCCCGCTGTACAATCCCTCAAAGAACGACTATCCCCCTAATTCCCTTGGATTCGACCCCTACTTACCACTATCTACCCAGTAGTAAGGTCACGAGTAGCGGAATATAAATTTGCTTTTGCACAGAGAACACCGCACCTTAACGACAGTGCGGTGGGCTCCGTCATATGCTATGACTGAACATGACTCTGTTATGCATTAAGTCTGAACATTATTGATTATGATGTAGGAGCGTTTAGGGCTATGAACTAGCAATTTAGCAGTTATTTCCTTTTTTCGATTTAGGCAGTTTATTTCTATTTTTTATTGTTATAGCAGTTTAGTTCTTTTTATGTTTTTAGAAGCTTATTTTTTTTAGGTTTTTAGCAGTTTATTTCTTTTTAAGGTTTTTGTAGTTTTTTACTATTTAAAGCCCAATTGGGTTGTAAAACTTTAACATCTTTTATCTTTCAATTTTGGAATAAAAAAACTATAGCTTTGCTATTTTTTCTAGTGGATTCCAGAGTATTTGTTCGAGTTCACTTTTGTGAATTCGATCATCTATCCTAGGTTTAGTCTTCCTATTCATTTCAGATTCCGACTGCGTCAGGTGGTATCAGGGCAGGCTTTTCCTGTTCTTTTCAAAGCTTGAACAGCCCTAGAAGATCAATCGGTGGCCAATGTAGACTTTGAAGGGATTTTGGTGGCTTTTACCATGGTTCTTACAACTTTGACCAATCAGATTGCAACTTTGACGACGAGAGTGGACAACCACAAGAGTTGTCGTCATAGATACATGAGAGGGGAGTTGAATATCGTTCTGCGAGGTGAGAACAAGCGCACGCCTATCATCAAAGTTTTCAAGGAAGGTGATGATATAATGACATTTCTACATAAGGAGAGGTTCCCAGTTAGTCTATACAGCAAATTGCAGCCTCGCAATCATGGTCTATTCAAGGCGGATGAAGTCCCATATCAAGAAGAGAATCCGGGGTCGAGTTTTTTTAGAAACTAAATCTTTTAGAAATTTCCATATTATTTTTAGCAACTTTCTTATTTTAGTTTTTAGCAATTTCCTTATTTTTGTTTTGTTTTTTCCTTTATCTTTCATTTTTGGAATAAAAAATTTAAGCTTTGCTATTTTTTCTGGTGGATTCTTGAGTATTTGTTCGAGTTTACGCTTGTGAATTCGATCATCTATCCTAGGTTTAGCGCTTGTCATTCCTTTTAAATTCCGACCGCGTCAGATTAAGTCTGAACATTATTGATTATGAAAGTTTGATGAGGATTGTTGACCTCGATTATGACCTCTTAGATTCAACTTCTTTATAAACTTCCCGAAGTTCTTAGCCAATTTAGCAATTTCTTCAGACAAGTCCTCCTCATTCTCCTGATCATCAGCGACTTTGGCTATGATGCCAATACTTCTGACTTTCTTCTCTTGAACATCTTCTTGTAACTTCATCTTGAATGTTCTCAAGGATCCCATGAGAACATCAAGTCTCATATTCTTGACATCTAGTGCTTCCTCAATAGATGTCCCTTTCGTAGCCAATTGTTGTGGTAGAAATCTTAGCACCTTCCTCACTAGCTTTTCCTCACTCATAGGCTCTCCTAGGGTAAAGGATTCGTTGGAGATGTCACAAAGTCTAGCGTTAAAATCAGCAATAGTTTCATCTTCCTTCCTCTTCACATTTTGAAATTGGGTGGTGATCATTTGAATTCGTGACATCTTGACCTTGTATGTGCCTTCATGAGCTATTTGAAGGATGTCCCAAGCCTCCTTTGCAACATAGCAGTTAGAGATGAGCTTGAAGATGTTTTCATCCACGGCTGCGAAGATAGCATTGATTGTTTTAGAATTCACGGCACGAGTCTTCTCCTCATCTTTAGTTCACTTATCTTTTGGTTACTTCGATACCACCCCTGCATGGGTCACTGTGGGATGAGTCCATCCAACAATAAAAACTCTCCATGCCTTGTCATCAATAGCCTTGAGGAAGGCTTTCATTCTGGCTTTCCAGCAGCCACAGTTAGATCCATCTAGCAGTGGAGGTCGACCTATGCTCTGTCCTTTCTTCATATTTATCTTGAGTAACGAATAATCTGGAACACTCTGTGTATCGAGTGTCTTGCTCTGATACCAATTAAAATTACTAAGCGCGTATCGATATGATAGACCAACTATTATGCTAAACAACTAGTTGTACTACTTATACAAAATAATCTACTAGGCAAATAAAAGTAGCAAAAAGTAAAGATATGCACAAATTGATACCCAAATTGGCGTGAACGAGCCTACGTTTGGGGACTTATCCCAAGCCCGGTGGAAAGTAATTCACTATTACTCAGTTTAGAGGTACAATGGCTTAGGTTTACATACTCCCTCACAAACAGTCGTCTCCTTTAACACTCCAATGAATTGAAATCTAATCTCCCCTTAGATCCGAGATCCTTCTCTTTTCCACGCAATCCTCTCCCAAAGATTTACTCAGCAAAATACATCAATTCGTGTAATCAGTCAATCCTGAACAATCGCTTGAATAGTGATTCACAACAACACCTTGAACTTGACGGTGATGACCTCCAATAGAATGACGAGTCCAAGAAATAAGTCGACCAAGGACAAACAAAATCCGATCGATCTCCACTTAGTGTGTATGCATGTTTAGCTCTCGATAAATCAATACTCGACCAAATATCTCAAGTAGCTATTTATATGGTAGCTAAGGACCTTTCTAAAAACTGATTAGGAAATCCAATCCTAACCGCCAAGAACTTCATCAAAAGATCCTGAACTGGATATATTCCCAAAAAATTGAACGCCTCTTCCAAATATCCCAAATTGAATTTTTTCAAGATCTCGAGTTAAATTTTGGTCATATTCTAAACTATCCTAATAAATATTCTAATACAAACCAACTAATATACACTGTACACTCTCAACTATCCAAATACAATACCAATTATAATGCGACTTATCTCAGAGATTCATCAAAAACTTAACAAATGCTACAAAATAAATCTTTCTTTCAGCGATTTTTTCTAAGAGTATGTGTGGCAAAAGAAACTAGTAATTATTATTTATACTAAAAAAGAGTTTTGGTATTTTGTCGTTTCCAAAACTCAATAGGTAAAAATAATCATTGGTCATTTTTTGCTCAACACGGTATCTAAATATGATTACCTATCTAATGCTAAGAGTTCATACAAATTTGAAATTATTATAGGGTGCGGTTCAGGTACAAACCAAATTATAAATAAAAACTACAAACCGATTATAAAGCCGACACGTGTCCCAGTTTAGTCGAAATCCCGGAGAAAACACGGAGGGGTATAATAGTCATTCCACACTAATGGGTATAAAACCTAATAATGTTATTTTCAATTTAGTCCAAAAATTGTTAGTGTTCAGACTTAAAATACTGATGTTCAGACTTAAAAATACTTAATAATCAGACTTAAATGGTAGTGTTCAGACTTAAATGGTAGTGTTCAGACTTAAAAATACTTAATAATCAGACTTAAATGGTAGTGTTCAGACTTAAAAAGGTAGTGTTCAGACTTAAAAAAAGTAGTGTTCATACTTAAAAATACTTAATAATCAGACTTAAATGGTAGTGTTCAGACTTAAAAAAGGTAGTGTTCAGACTTAAATGGTAGTGTTCAGACTTAACTGGTAGTGTTCAGACTTAAAAAAGGTAGTGTTCAGACTTAAATGGTAGTGTTCAGACTTAAATGGTAGTGTTCAGACTTAAAAATACTTAATAATCAGACTTAAATGGTAGTGTTCAGACTTAAAAATACTTAATAATCAGACTTAAATGGTAGTGTTCAGACTTAAATGGTAGTGTTCAGACTTAAAAATACTTAATAATCAGACTTAAATGGTAGTGTTCAGACTTAAAAAAGGTAGTGTTCAGACTTAAATGGTAGTGTTCAGACTTAAATGGTAGTGTTCAGACTTAAAAATACTTAATAATCAGACTTAAATGGTAGTGTTCAGACTTAAAAATACTTAATAATCAGACTTAAATGGTAGTGTTCAGACTTAAATGGTAGTGTTCAGACTTAAAAATACTTAATAATCAGACTTAAATGGTAGTGTTCAGACTTAAAAAAGGTAGTGTTCAGACTTAAATGGTAGTGTTCAGACTTAAATGGTAGTGTTCAGACTTAAAAATACTTAATAATCAGACTTAAATGGTAGTGTTCAGACTTAAAAAGGTAGTGTTCAGACTTAAAAAAAGTAGTGTTCATACTTAAAAATACTTAATAATCAGACTTAAATGGTAGTGTTCAGACTTAAAAAAGGTAGTGTTCAGACTTAAATGGTAGTGTTCAGACTTAACTGGTAGTGTTCAGACTTAAAAATACTTAATAATCAGACTTAAATGGTAGTGTTCAGACTTAAAAAGGTAGTGTTCAGACTTAAAAAAAGTAGTGTTCATACTTAAAAATACTTAATAATCAGACTTAAATGGTAGTGTTCAGACTTAAAAAGGTAGTGTTCAGACTTAAAAAAAGTAGTGTTCATACTTAAAAATACTTAATAATCAGACTTAAATGGTAGTGTTCAGACTTAAAAAGGTAGTGTTCAGACTTAAAAAAAGTAGTGTTCATACTTAAAAATACTTAATAATCAGACTTAATTAAATGGTAGTGTTCAGACTTAAAAAAGGTAGTGTTCAGACTTAAATGGTAGTGTTCAGACTTAACTGGTAGTGTTCAGACTTAAAAAAGGTAGTGTTCAGACTTAAATGGTAGTGTTCAGACTTAAAAATACTTAATAATCAGACTTAAATGGTAGTGTTCAGACTTAAATGGTAGTGTTCAGACTTAAAAATACTTAATAATCAGACTTAAATGGTAGTGTTCAGACTTAAAAAAGGTAGTGTTCAGACTTAAATGGTAGTGTTCAGACTTAAATGGTAGTGTTCAGACTTAAAAATACTTAATAATCAGACTTAAATGGTAGTGTTCAGACTTAAAAAGGTAGTGTTCAGACTTAAAAAAAGTAGTGTTCATACTTAAAAATACTTAATAATCAGACTTAATTAAATGATAGTGTTCAGACTTAAATGGTAGTGTTCAGACTTAAAAGCTTAATGATCAGACTTAAAAAAAAGCAATGATCAGACTAAAAATTCTTAATGATCAGACTTAAAATGGTAATGATCATACTTAAAAAGAATTCTATGATCAGACTTAAAATTAAAGAGTCTTGCCCTAAGAATTCTATGATCAGACTAAATTTTTTTTATATTTTTATTTTTGATTAAAACATGAATTTGACCCTTCAGGTGATCGAATTTGCCCTAAAAACACCGACCTCACCACGTAGTTGTGAGTCTTGCTCAGAATGCCGTTTCTACCCAAAAAATACTAGGCTTTCATCAAATTCTGACACAGGCGCATAAACATCAAATTTTGCATAGCATTCTTCAGATGTTCCAATTTCTGCATGTAAGTCTGATCATTACCATATTAAAGTCTGATCATTATCAATTTTAAGTCTGATTATAACCATTTTAAGTCTTGTCATTACTGATTTAAGTCTGAACATTGTAGTGTTCAGACTTAAATGGTAGTGTTCAGACTTAAATGGTAGTGTTCAGACTTAAAAATACTTAATAATCAGACTTAAATGGTAGTGTTCAGACTTAAATGGTAGTGTTCAGACTTAAAAAGTCTGATCGTTAACAATGTTTTTTAAGTCTGAACAATGTTTTTTCAAGTATTGTCATTACTGGTTTAAGTCTGAACATTGTTTTTTTAAGTCTGAACATTGTTATTTAAGTCTGATCGTTAATGGTTTAAGTCTCATTATTATTTTTTAAGTCTGAACAATGTTTTTTCAAGTCTGAACAATGTTTTTTCAAGTATTGTCATTACTGGTTTAAGTCTGAACATTGTTTTTTAAGTCTGAACATTGTTATTTAAGTCTGATTGTTAATGGTTTAAGTCTCATTATTTTTTTTAAGTCTGAACACTGTTTTTTTAAGTCTGAACAATGTTTTTTTAAGTATTTGTCATTACTGGTTTAAGTCTGAACATTGTTTTTGAAGTCTGAACATTACTGTAGCAAATTTTGGACGTTTATACCCCTCATATCGTTTATATATTTTTAAATAAGTCCACATGTAATTTTTTTATTTACAAAAATAACCCCGACTGGATGAAATCTCGGCTGAATTTTAATTGGTTCATTTTGACACGTGTCGAATTTTTTATGGGTTTGTAGTTTTTATTTATAATATTGGTTTGTATTTGATCCAAACCCATTATTATATTACAAGTTTAACATACTAAAAGTATTTCTTTTCTATCAATTATCAATCATATCAAAATTACATATTTAATAGAAGAACGAATAAACATAACATGATTTGCATTGTACAATATTAGTCATAGTATTCAGGTAGCCAAGCGTGGAAAAACAGTTATATGAATCTAGGTTGAGTCGTTTATATTTCTGTGTTTTTTTGCCATAAATGTTACTCGGGCGGAGCCACCAGGAGCCTGTGCAGCCCATCCGGTGGCTCCGCCCCTGAAACTCTTGTGTTTGGGAAATCTTGATATGTGCCTGAAGACTGAAGTTCCTCCGGATGCCTAGCTTGAACAACATCTTGCTTGAAGGCTTGAACAACATCTTGCTTGAAGGCTTGAACAACATGCAACTCCTGATTACTTGAACAACTCCTTGTCGGAAAGCTTGAACCACTTACAATTATTTTGCCAAACTTAAATCATGACACACTAGAACTAACAATTTCTCATCTTAACATTTTTTTGAAAAGCACTACGTTAGTAATTATCTTAAATACTTTGATGATGTGATCATCTAATATTCCATTTAATTGCAAAGCCAGGAAAATTCTGCCGCACCAACTGGGCCATGCAGCTTGACGATTGCAGTTGATAAATCTGGAGACATTGTTTCTGATGTGGTTGATGATGATGACGAAGTGAGTTGAGTGAACTTGAAGCTAGCCTTTCAAAGATCTCGATTCAAAACGGAGGAGCCAGGAGCTTTGCATGATGAAGGCTTTGGTTGCAGCACTTATACTTCCTAAAGTCCTGATAATCAAAATGCAATCTGCATCCAAGTATTTACACCGTGCTTGCGTAGTCCGTCAATAGTAACCTATTCTCTTTATATGCATTTTGTAGCAACGAGAAATCTGAGGACTTGCTCAGTTTTCTTGTCTCATTTTCACCTTTGAAAAAAAGAGTAACAATAGATATGATTGCTCTTTGTTATCTCTTCCCTCTAAATCAAATGTATTGACTTCTCACTACACCATTTTACATCCTACGCGACAAATTTTGAACGTCGTCGCAATAGCTTTGTCGCATAAATCAATTTATACGACTACGATTTGATGTGTTTGTCGTAATAACACAAATATGCGACAAAATTTTATGCGACGCAAAACATGTTGTCACATAAAGCTGTTTAAGTGACTTTACTTTAAGCGACACGAAATTTATGTCCCGTAATAGGGTTATTGCAACATATCTTTAAGCGACACGTAATTTATGTCACGTTAAATATTTCATGCGACTTAAATTTAGCGACAACTTAAAGTATGTCGCTTAATCATACAAATTATAGCCCCGAAGCAAGCGCTGGCATGACCAACCCCCTTTTAGTTTCTAATTTACTCGATATTAAAGAGGGCGACCTACCATTTATGGATTACGCGACGTTTGCATTCAAAGTAAGTCGCATAAACGTAAAAATTAAATGCAGAACTAGAACACCCAAGTACAACCCCTGCCATACCTCAATCTTTCGTAACCATCAGATTGTGAAAGGCACACTTTTTGAAGGTATAAACTTACATTCTCATATACTTGTCATTTTTCATTCCATTTGTTTTCAGACTTTTTGGTCAGATTCTCGTATACTTGTCGAAGTAGTGTACGTTCAAGTTTTAGGGATGAGTAAAGGGAGAGCAGCATCGCAGGTCTGTTGGGGTTGTTTTTGGTGAGTTAGAGGGGGAGATGACCTTCACCCATATTGTTGGATCAAGACACAACTTCTGATGATGACCTTCACCCATATTGTTGATGCACATTGTGTTTTATTGGGATGAAAACTTGTGATGATGAGAACTTTTGATGAAAACATTGTTGTGTCGAAGATTTGTTTTGTTCATTATGTTCTGTATAGTTTACGTCACAAATTTAGGGAACAACGTCGCTTAATACTATTTCGTTTTGGGGGCAAAAGCAATTTTCAAATTGAAGGGAAATGAAATTTCAGTTTCAATTTTTTCTGATAGTTTTAAGCTACGTTTTCGTGACAAATATGTCGCATAATAATAAGGCTTGGCCCAAATATCCAAGGCCCAAACCAGAAACCCTAAGTTGATGCTACTCTCCTCCTCTCTTCCATTTCTCAGCCGACTCATCCTCTCAGCCGAAACCAACCCGACATGTGCTCTCAACCGAAACTAAGGCTCCTGGACTCTCCCAATGACGAGCAGCAGCCGTGAAAGGTGTATTATCAGTATCTAACTGGCAGGTACTCCATTACTTCTTTACTTAAATTGCCGTCTCATAATTACCAATAAAGATCTCTCCGTCCTAATTTATTAGTGCCTTGTTGCCGTCTATTTACCATTTTCCGCTACAAACTCCTAGTTGATCTTGCCAACTTGCTAATCTGCTAGTCCACTACGATATATTTCTGCGCCAGTTTTTGATTCTTAGGCAACTTGTTCGCATTATAGTTTAACACATATTTATCTAATTACTATGCCTATTTTTAAACTTAGTTTCTCATTGACTTCAGCTGGCACTCTGCTGTCATTCCAAGCTTTTCCATTTTCACACTATATATAAATAAAAACATCTTCTCCGAGATTTTCAGCTCATCTACATCTGCAATTGTGAATGCAGAACGCCTCTTCTGCTGCTCAACCTGATATTTGAAGCTGCTCGTCCAAAATGCAGAGGTCTGCCAACGCAACAGCTCCAGCCTCCCCTGACGAGTTTTTCGTCAACTTCATGCCTGCAACAAAAGCATACCAATCCATGGATAGATTATCTTCATCAGAAGATTTGATTTATGAATTATCAGCAACAAGTCACAGAAGCGTGTCAATGCTCTGAACAGAGAGTTACCTCCCCCAAATGAGCAATTCATTTTGGACTTTGAGCAACTCCAGAACCAATTTTCAGTAAGATCTCAGAATTGGATTTAACCCCATAGCTTCATCATGCCTCATACTGATTCTTATCCCTCTACTTTTTAGGATCAGGATCTGTTACGTGCTGTGACGGAGTCAATCTCATAGTTTGTTGTTAGCCATCTGAAGGCTGTTTAATGGTTATTTGGTCTTCATCCTGCCAGATACAACTTATCACAATGCAGGCAAATTGTTGTTTTGCTAAGCTGCAAGGAGCAATAGAGTAGCTAGCGCGAGGGATGATGATGATGATGTATTTGTAATGTTTGTCTAGTGTTTTTGGGATTGAACTTTTGTATTGTTAGTACATTTATTTAAAATAATGTCATTTTTAATTTGAATATAAATTTTATTTAATGATTTATGTAAAAGTAAATTCAAATATAAAGTTTTATTTAATATTTTAGCATATTTGTAGCATTTGTCATCTCAGTTTTACGGGACTAAATATAACAAATGTCGCATAAGAGTTTAACTTAACGCGACATGTGCTTTTTCGATTGTCGCGTTAACTTTTCGCTACTCCGATTACGCGACTGATTTTACGCGACACACTAAACGTCACATAAAGTCTATGCGACAAATTTAGCAGTTGTTGCGACATAAAAAAAATGTCGTGTAGGATGTAAATTGGCATAGTGTCTTTTGTTTTGATTGAACTTTTCTTGAGAAACCAAACATGAAAATCTATTTTCCTTCAAAATAAAATTGCATCCATAAAAATTTGTATGAACCAAAAGGAGCCTTAATTTTCAATTAATTATGCGCGTGGAGTTCATATGACCTTTAAATTTCATTTAGTATATGCCTTCATCCAGGTGATTACTACTGTGCTTTTGAATGCTGGATACTGTGTTAAGCCATATATGTAGTGGGAGACTTGTAGTCGTAGCCACTGAAGCATGTGCCATGACAGACGTCCTACATTATCAAAACAAAAGAAAATATTTTCTTTACATAACAGAAACCAAAACAGTATCTTAAATTGCTTTTTTTCTTTTTTTTTTCCTTTTTATTTTATAATGAAATTGCTTTCATTAAACAAGGAAAAGACAACATATTTATGGCAAAAAATGAGAAGAACTCATAGCGCAGCATTCATTGAAGTATCTTATCTCACGTAGTACTTGAAATTGGCTCTGAGGTAGAGTCAGAGCCACAGCCACTTTCATGGGAAGAATCAGAGATTCCTGCATATTGTTTCCTTGTACCCATCTACTCATTGATATCATGCCATTAATCAATCCTCCAAATATCTTTGCTTTGATTTAGGCGCGTCTGGGAGGCAACACCTTCTTCCTCACACCCATGCCCGCCTTCTCCATTCTTCTTTTTTTGACAAGGAGACAGAATCAAAACTCGATGTGTAAGATATTTTTTTGACAAGGCAACACCTTCTTCCTCACACCCATCACCTTGCCGTGGCCAGTGGCGGATCCAGGATTTATTTTGACTAGGGGCAACATGTAAAAGTAAATTTTTTTTATTGTAATTGCTCTCTTCGAGTTTTCATTTTCATAAAGCGCCCCATCACATCTTCGTTACTAACGGAATGAAATAAAACCTTTTCAATATAACAAATGAGACCGTCAGACAAAAAAGAGTCTGCCATGCGATTGCGTAAGCTTGTTTTCACAATTTTCATTGCAGAAAAGCATCTCTCAACAGTTGCAGTTGCTACGGGTAGTGTCAAGACTGGCTTCCAGAGTCGAAAGACCAAAGGATATGCTCGATGCTTCCCGTATCCACCATCACTCTAGCAAGAGCACAAAGGTCCTTCAAATTTGAAAATCTTTCATCTTCTCGGACATTAGCAATATAAAGGCGAAGTTGACGCTCCATAAGATTTTGATCTCCAAAATCGAAATCGTCGGGATAAAATTTCATCAATCTCATCAACTTCGGATGATTAAAGTTTTGAAATAAATCAATCGGACTCAAAGAAGCCATACAAATTAGCAGTTCAGAATTAACCTCGTTAAAACGATCGTTGAACTCTTGAAGGATTAAACAATAAACCCTTATTTTACCTTTAACATATCAATCTTCTCCAATACTAAAATACTCAAATAAATCAATTAATCAACACATCCTCATACCTGATTTCGAGCTCGACGAGCTTTAAAACATCGTATTCGAACTCGGCTCGTTGATTTTTTTACTCAATAGCTAATCGAGCTTAAACCTTAATCGAGCTACAAACGAGCAGTAAAATACTTGAAATAAATTTTTTAATAAATTCAAACTCAACTCAAACCTCTGAAGGAGCTAAAACTAATTATAAATGTTCATTGTCAGGCCTTTAAATTAAGCCCAACTCGTGATTTATCTGGCTGGCATATTGTTTCTTTTATTGAAAACAAACAATTCTTTCACTACTTTGTAAGCGATGTGGGACACAATTCTTTCACTAAGGACTCAGGTGTCAGGAGCGATGTTGTTTGGATCTGGATCTGAGGCAATTTCACTAGGAGCAACTTAAACAAATACGTGGGGCATATTGGAAATTTCCCTTACAACTAAAGCCATTTTTGTAATTACACTAGGGGCAACTGCCCCCCTCATTTTTAAGTAGATCCGCCCCTGGCCGTGGCTAGCTATGGGGGACTTCAACGTTGTTACGGATATGAAAGAGAAGCACGAAGGGAACAAGCCAGACGCTAAAGCCATGTTCGAATTCAACGAGTTTCTCACGAGGGTTGGCCTTTCGGACATGGGTTTCAATGGTTCTCCTTATACGTGGTCTAACTATCAATAAGGTCGCAGTAGGATCTGGGAACGCCTTGATAGGGTGGTCGGAAATGGTCTTGCCATAGCTGCTTTCCAAAGCCTTAAAATCCATCACCTTATGTGTGTCCTCAAGCCACAGTCCCTTACTCCTTAAACTGAGGGAAGCAGATGTAAAGAGCATGGGCTTTATATTTCTGGGCGCCTGGATCAACCACAAGGGCTTTAAGAAGGTAGTGGCACTGGCCGATGCTTGGGTTGGTAAGTTGCACAAAAGCCCAATTGTTAATTTGGCCCTAAAAATTAAAAAAGTTTGTGCTGCCTTAAAATATTGGAACTGGAACAAGTTTGGAGATGTTAGGGTTAGACTGAATGGGAGTACGAAGCGGCTTGATGAGCAAGAGACGATGATTCAACATCACTGGTGCGATGACACTAACAAAGAAATCATCGACATCAAAGGCGAGATTACGGAGCTGCTTCGGTACAATTTTAGCATCCTCGAAGAGAAAGCAAGAGTTGGGTGGCTTCCAGATGGCGACCGTAACTCAGGCTTCTTTCATGCCGTGATTAAAGCTAGGCGGTCTCAAAACAGGATTAGACTCCACCTTAAAGATGGGTCTTTGACGGATGATGTCGATACTATAGGAGCAAAGGCAGAAGAGTATTTCAAAGGGTTATTTGGAGATTGCCCGAATTAATCTAACATAGAGGTGGAGGACTTGATCCATCCCAGTATCACGCAGGAACAAAATGATAATCTCTGCAAAGTTCCTAGCAAAGAGGAGATCAGGGAAACAATTAAGAGTATGAATCTCGCCAGCGCCACTGGTCTTGACGGCGTTACAGGCAAATTTTATAGCAGCTGTTGGGAGATTATTAAGGAGGACATCCGCAAGGCCATTGAAGGTTTTTTCCATGGCCTCCAACTTCCAAGAGCTATATCTTCTACTAGTGTGATCCTTCTCCCAAAGATAAACAGAGCCAACTTCATGGATCAAGTAACGCCTATAAGTCTATGCAATTTTGTTCACAAATTTATTTCCAGCATCCTAAACTCCTATTTGAAAGTAATCCTATGCTGGTGGGTATGGAACAATCTGGCTTTATCGAAGGTAGGAGTATTATTGAATGTATTGGCCTCGCCCATGACATCGTTAGGGATATCAATCATAAGACCTTTGGAGGTAATGTCATGGTAAAACTAGATATGTCTAAAGCCTACGACCGGCTAACTTGGAGATTTTTGGTAAGAATTTTTCGTGCTTCCAGTTTTGCAGAAAAGCGGTGTGACCTTATTTATCAAAATATTTCCAACTGTTGGTACTTAGTAACCTGGGGAGGAAAATCTTTCGAGTTTTTAAAATCGAGCAGAGGTGTTAGGCAGGGAGATCCGCTTTCTTCCAGCCTGTTCATTATTGCTATGGAATATTTTAGCAGGATGATTAACAATGCAGTCCTTTCCAAGGTTATTAGATCGTTTAATACCAAAGGAAACTAGACCGTGGTGCATCATCTCATGTATGTCGACGACCTTCTTATTTTCTCCAATGGTCACAAAGAATCGGTTGCTAAATTGCTGGGTATTATCTCTAATTTCTGTCTTATGTCTGGGGAAAGGCTAAATCCTACAAAGAGCAGGATCTTTTTCTCCAAATGTATTAATGAAGTTCGAATAAAAGAGCTTCTTAAGGCTACCAAATTCACTGCAAGGCAGTTTCCCACGAAGTACTTAGGTGCCCCCTTATTTCCCGGTCGTCCCAAAATCTCATATTTTCAGCTTATGGAGGAGACTATTCGTTGGCGTATCGCGGGCTGGTATAACTCGTTCCTTTCTATGAGTGGTAGAGCGACTCTCATAGCTTCTATTTTGGGCTCCCTCCATATCCATATCCATATTTTGTCCATTATTCCGGTTCCTAAAACTTGTCTATAGCGTATTGAAAGTCTGATGGCAAATTTTTATGGGATAATGGCGCCACCTCTAGACGTCATTGGATTGGCTGAAATAAAATTTGTGCTCCCAAGGATGAGGGATGCCTGGATATCAAGCATCTTGCAGATATCAGGTCTGCCCTAATGCACAAGTTGGCCTGGCGGTACCTTTTAAACAACTCCCTCTAGGCTTCTTATGCTAGGACTCGATACAAAGATTGCTACAGTGGCTTCAGCATTTGGCAGATGATACACCCAATGATTCAGAAACTGAGACAAGAGAGCGGTTGGGCTATTGGTCATAGTGACCTTAAGATTTATGATATATGTGAATGGTTCGGCTTTAAAGCTACTAAGAATTGGCGAACTTGGATTTAAAGGAAGTGATGACTACCTCATATTTAAAGAGGAAGTTCTCTGACATATTCCCTCCAGCAGCAAACTTTTGTATAGATGATTTTGAGCTTAGTAATAGACCAGACCAATTGAGATGGAAAGGTAGCGACAATGACATTTTCAGCGCTGGTAATTTCTACAGATTCTCCAGGGTCCCTCAACCAAAATGTATCTTCTTTGCAGTCACATGGCAAGCCTAGATCCCCCCCCCCCTCAAAATCAGCATTCTGATCTGGAAGCTAATGCACAAGGTCGTGCCCACTGATGACAATATCTGTAAGATTGGCTTTCATCTTCCGTCCCGATGTAACTGCTGTTCTAGTCCTCGTATGGAAAGCTGGGAGCATCTTTTCTTCATGAGCGACATTGGCAGGGGCATATGGGATTTTCTAG
Source organism: Rhodiola kirilowii (assembly GCA_033675215.1). NCBI lineage: Eukaryota > Viridiplantae > Streptophyta > Magnoliopsida > Saxifragales > Crassulaceae > Rhodiola > Rhodiola kirilowii. The sequence goes on from CM066199.1 coordinate 24,536,331, forward strand.
CCACTATCTTTGACATGAAAGCTCCTCGTAAACTTCATCAACTAAAGGTGTTCTGGCTATATAACCGAGACCTTAGGTGTTTAATAGATTGCTACTCCTTAGGCCTTGCTTGCTACGCGCTTTGGGTGATTTGGACATCCCGAAATGACATGGTCCATGACAAAAGGCCTAAAGATCCTATAAAGCAAATCAAAGATAGGCCACTTGCGATTGCTCCCCAAATCAAAGCAAACTACTAACCCACCTTCCATAACAATCTGCTCCTGGATTCGTTGCATGTCTGGAGCCCCAAGACTCCGCTCCCCAAAGGTTCTTGGAAAATGTGGGTGCCTAACTCGGTGGGCCTTACCCTCTCGTTAAGTTGCCAATGGAAACATTTTGGCTACATAATCAGATATCAGCATGGTAAGATCCACCTAGCTATTCGTTTAAATGCTTCCTCAAAGTTTTGGATGAAATTTTGGAGATTGCAAGGGAACATGAGCTGGAGATTTCTCTAGTGCATAGCTTGAGTCAATCGGCCAAATTGTTGTACTCCTCCATTTTTAGGGTCGCTGGGAACTCTTCTCGCTCTGGAGGAATTTGAAGAAGCGGTTGGGACACACTAAAGTAATATATATTGAGCCTAAACTCAATAACCCTACCATTGCACTGACTTTTCATAAAAGTAGAGATACTCGGTTGTACTATCGGGTAGAAGATCTTCCCCTGCCAGTCCGCAAACCATTGATGGGTCACGACAGCCGCTTGCCTTTTGGGTGCAAGCCTCCTTAGACTTGTTTTCCTTCTTTGTCTAAGACCTCCTTCCTTTGTTGTAGGGCACCTGCCCAGCGTTTGTATCCTGTCTACATTCTTTCACTTTATTCTCAATAAAATTTCTATTTACGATAAAAAAAAGATTAGTTTTAGAGAAGATATGGGTGGAAGGGCTTGCAAGTTCCATGTGAACCCTTTCTTTAATGTAAATTTGTTTTGTGTTTGGCTGTGACGGTTGCATGTGATGTGGAGCCTCCACTTTGATGATTCCTAATGCAATTGCTATTAAAGCGTGTGTTTTTCTGTTGCTCATTTTCACTAGCAAACAAAGTTTGTGAGATAACTTCTAGCTCACTGAATAGACACACATCCAGTGAGAGTGAGCTAAAACTGCAACATTATATAGATATGAGGAGTCCTCAAATGAGACCTCCTCTTTTTTTTAAGAACTTGAGACCTCAATCTTCACCTTTTAAAATGCATCATCAAGTCATTGAGGTAGTGACACATGTCCCATGTGCATTTTCCAAGATGTATTTAATGCAAAGGCAAAGCAATCAATTTTGACTTTACTTTTTGGACATGTGTCATAAGTAGATTTAAAGATGGATCATGATCTAATGGTGAGATTTGATGTCTCAAGTTCTCGAATTTTTTAGGGGTCTCAACACTGCGCTCCCCATATAAATTTAGTCCAAACTCTTATCAAGTTCCTTTTATGCTAGCTTTCATCTCCAAACTGGTCATTATGTCTTATTTTTTTTGAGCTAAAACTAATTGAAACTGAACTAAACTGTGCAAAACTGAAACCAAATTCAAAAAATTGAATGGGTGACCATCAAGTCATTTACCACCTCTCATCATTACTAATTTGAAGTCATTTACCATAACTCATATCCATACAAAGATTGTATAGGAATTAAAACATGAAATGTTCTTGTTTATTGCTTGTTTGACATGATATTTATTTATCTTCATGTTGAATGGGACGGAACTGTTCATGATCAGACAATTTGGACTACCTCGACAACTCAATCAAATTATCATTTTCCACATACGGCTTAACATAAAATTAAAATTTTGTTTTAAACTACTAATTTATCCAATACAATTGAGTATTTGACACCTTGTAAAAACAAAAGAACTCTTTATCAAATGCCAACATTTCACCATGGTGATCAGGGAAAAGCTCAGGTGAGAAGTGATACTTTTAGTGAGAAATAAGAAGTAATTTCATCCATTCATCTTTGTCATCAATGGCTAGGATTAATTTACATAATACGTAGCTTTTCAAAGGATAATCCGTAGCATTACATAATTCGTAGCTTTTCAAAGGATAATCCGTAGCTCTTAAATACATAATACTACGGATTATCCTTTGAAAAGTTACGAATTATGTAATGCTACGAATTATCCTTTGAAAAGCTACGAAATATGTGAATTAATCATGGTCATTGATGAAAAAAATGAATGGATGAAATTACTTCTTATTTCTCACTAAAAGTACACTTCTTATCGGAACCTAACTCTGGTGATCAACCTATTAGTGTATACAAAAATGTCAACTATCGACATGCATCTTTACGAACCACTTTAGATAGAGCATTTGGTATCTTAAACATTCATGGAAAATACTTAAAGTCACGTCTCAAGTGTTTGAGAAGCGTCAATTTGACACATTTACATCTACATTTAGTTTGTACAACATAATTCGTATGCATAGAATTTCGATAACCATTTTTAATACTTTTGAACTGTACTGTTCGATCGTTAGTGTTAGCAGTCTGTCAGACGGAAGATACAATGTGCTTTTCCGTCTGATGGTCAGACAACAACGGAATAATTATGCAGGAAAGTAATCGACTAAAAATAATTGCACACGAATATAGAGTGGAAACCTTATCACAATAATGATAAGATAAAAACCACTACCTTTCAGATTTCTCTGAAAGGATTTGCAAACCTGATTACTTTTTATTCAGATTTACTTGTAGGGTTTACAAACTAGGCCTTTTCACTAGACTCTATTTGATGACCTCTACTCAACCCGACAAAGTAATCAGCTTCGAACCTCGAACCTTCATGCGTGCAGTCTCGACAATTTTGCTTTTCGAATGCAGTCGCTTTGTACTCCCTAAAATGTCGAACCTCTCTTGGGCAAACCATAATGCCTTATATAGGGCTTTGAGAATCTCGAAAACCGATCCCATTCGATTCGGCCCAAAGCGACTTGCCAAAGTCGGTGGATATTAAACTGATTTGTCTAGATTTGATTTCCAATCTATCCCAAATTAGTTTCTTGATAATGTCATCTTTTCCATATCTGGTCGACAGAATATTATCCTCAATATTCTTTGAATCTTCCTTGACTTCCAAGTCTTCAATCAATATCTTCCATATATTTGAGATCTTCAATTGATATGTATCTTCGATCAATATTGCATCTTCAATACCTTCCAAGTTGGCGCACAATCTTTGCGGATCTTTGACTTGATCTTTGGATGCCGACTTGGATCTTCCGACTTGGTGCAAAAGCAAAGCACATTAATTGAAGCCGACATCATTTAATTTGTTCATGGATTTCTGCACACTTAGGCAACACATTAGCTAAGTGTTTGTAATCATAAAAACCAAAGGGTTCCAACAAATTCCCCCTTTTTGATGATGACAAACACTTCTTCAAAAGATAAGAAATCCATAACACGCATTTCAGAACTATCACAAGTGTATAACACGCATTTCAGAACTATCACAAGTCTGGCAGATAGATATCTCTTCATAATTCCATCAAATGGATATTCATTCAATTTTAGTTAGACAAGCAAATCTACAATCGCTTAACAGTTCCCCCTTAGATAGACATCCAGTTTGATTTTCAGTAACAAGTTCCCCCTCAAGTAATGCATCCATGTTATCTTCCCCCTTTTGACATCATCAAAAAGAGTGCAAGTAAAGATATCCATGCAATGGAAGAAACACATACTTCATTAAGAGTGAGCAAAAGAGCCCCAGAGGGCACACACTTAACATACTGAAGATGTTAAAACTAGCACACAGAATTTAGAACATGACAACGAAAGAGAATTGATAAGTCTAGATTTCGACTTATTAGTACCCGTTTTCACTATAGCTTTTGTTCGATTTCGACGTTATCTTGATGTCATTTGATCCCTTTTCGTACGTTTCAGGTACAAAGCAATATATCCCCAGTGTCAAAGCCAAAATACAAAAGCTCGGCAAAAACTAGAGGTGTGAGCAAAATATGGGCAGATTTGCATCTCAACCGGTCGGGTGAGAATTTCCCCCTGATCCAACTGACCGGTTGAAGAGAGGAGCAGAGAGGTGTTCAGTCGGCGACTTTGTCCCGGTCGGGTGGATTCCTACAGATTTCCACCCGGTCGGGTGGACCCCCAGTCGATCGATTGAGATTCCAGTCGATCGACTTAATGACTTTCAGGAGGAGCTGCAAATTGAGTTTCCTCAGTCGATCGACTGAGATTCCAGTCGATCGACTTAATGGACTTTCAGGAGGAGCTGCAAATTGAGTTTCCTCAGTCGACCGACTGGACTGAGATTTCATCCGAGACAAATCTCACCCGGTCGGGTGGATTTCTTCTGGATTCTCACCCGGTCGGGTGAACTCTGCTACAGTACCGAGCTATAAATAGAAAGTTGTGATTTTGACCTAGGGGGTTGGAGGTAGAGTTGGACTTTTGGGGGAAAAATACTCATCAAAGGAGATCAAATCAAGGTCATCAACCAGCAATCAACAAAGAAGGAGTGAAGATCAAAGGGAGACATCTAGGATTAACCATCCTATTTTCTATCCTCTTCTCTTCTAAATTGTTGTATTCAAACTCTACACACATCATGTTGTCTTACATGATGTGTGAGTAGTTTCCTTGTGTTTTGAGGGTGTTGTTACCCTCCTTGGTACTCTTGATCATGTATACACATGTTTGATGATTAATCTATGGTGTTAAATTCACATTTGCTATGATCTTCATTATTGCATGCCACTAGGTGTTTGATAAAATGCCTAAGTGAATTGTTTTTCTCAAACTTGACCTAATAATCTAGCGATGTTAGGAATGGTTTAGATGTAGTAAATGTGATCTTATCTAAGGATTCAAAGTGAACTAGGACTCGAGTTCATGACATTTATTGCTTGGGAGACATTCCAATGTTAATAAATGCCATGGAATGAATCAATAATCTCGACGGAGTGAGGTTCGAGCTTTAAGAGAGTTTGGCTAGGGATAGATTCGATGACCATTGGTCTATCCTAGTTTAAGCTAGGTTCAATACTATCTAACACCTTGAATGCGTTTAATTCTTGTATGCATGATCATGGGAAATGCCAAGGAGGGGCACATCCCCTCGAAACTCTTCTTGATTGATATTTTAACCCTTTTGTGCTATCTCATTACTTGTTTTCATCATTGATAACCACATCACACTTGAATTGTAGGAATAGCCGAGTTAGAAATTGATAGACTTAGCGCATAATCCATTTGCTCCCTTGGGTTCGACACCGGTCTTACCGGTTCACTTATAAATTGTTTTTGACAAAGTGTATCTCAAAAATATTACAACGTCAAAATGGCGCCGTTGCCGGGGAGCAATAGCTAGATTATCCCTAGGAAAATCAATTAGTACTCCGACTATTCCATGTTTTACTTTATTTACATTGTTACTTGCGATTCTTGAGCATATTCGGTATTCTTACTTGTCTTAATTGTCTTCCCCTTGTAGGTTCACTTCTTTTATGCCACCAAAGACCAAGAAGCTTACACAAATTGTGGATAGAGACTTGAATCAACCTATAAGGGAATTAGCCAGCACATATCCTACAAGAAGTAAGACAACTAAGGATAAGGGATCAACATCAAACGTTCAAGAAGCCGCTATTACCCAAGACATGGGAGAAAGACTTCCTCCTCGTCTACCTCAAGGCCAATTGGGCCAAGATCATCACAATCAAGATAACCTTCCACCATTGCCCCAAGCTAGAAGGGCTCTCAAAGATTATGCCATTCCCACGGCTTATGGATACCGTTCTCCCATCCTTATACCGGCGGTAGAAAACCGAGACTTTGATTTGAAGACCTCTACAATTCAAATGATACAAGCAAACCGATTTTCGGGAGGAGACAACGAGGACCCTAATTCTCATTTGACAACATTTCTTGAAGTGTGTGCCACCTTCAAGATAAATGGGTTCTCGGAAGATGCTAAGCTTCTAAGGCTTTTCCCTTTCTCCCTCACGGGAAGAGCAAAGGATTGGTTGAGGAGTCAAACTCCCGATAGTCTCACCACTTGGGAGGAACTCGCCGTGGCATTTCTAAACAAATACTTCCCTCCTTCCAAGACGGCGCACTATAGGAGTCAAATCACAAATTTCGTGCAAATGGATGGAGAAACACTCTATGAAGCTTGGGAGAGGTATAAGGAGTATCAAAGGCTTTGCCCACACCACAACTTGGACGACCTCCTTCTATTCCACACTTTCTACCAAGGTGTAGATGGTAACTCTCGACTTGCACTTGACACCGCCGCGGGTGGAGCTATTATGGACCTAGAACCACATGAAGGGTATACGGTGATAGAGAAAATCACGAAAAACTACTTCATGTGGGGAAGTGAAAGAGGGAACCCAAGAAGGAGACATGAAAGGCATGAGGTGAAGACGGTTAGTTCAAGTGATTATGATGATTTGAGGAAGGATTTTGATAATCTCTCGGAGGAAGTATTTAAGTTGAAACACCCGGAGAAAGATCGTTCAATGAATCAAGGTTGTGATATTTGTGAGGTCTACGAGCACGAGACCAATTCTTGCCCCTTGGTTCAAAGAGATGTGCATAGAAGAGGGTATGAAGAAGTGAATTTTGTGGGAGGAAACCAAAGTAGAGACTATGGAGCTAGTGCCACTCAAGGACAAAGTTCTCAAACCAATTACACTACACCAAAGTTCTCTACGGGATGGAGAAATCACCCCAATTTCTCCTACAAAACCACAAATCCTACTCGTCCCGACTTTGGATCTACGCCTCCCGGCTTTGGTCCTAAACCTACTCAATCCAATCAAGCGTTCCAACCTAGGAACCAATATCAAAGTCAAGGACCGACTTTGCTTCAAAGGGACCAAACCCAAGGGCAACAATACCAAAATCAAGCTCAAAGGCCCTACCAACAAGTTGACCCTCCCCCACAACCTTCTAATGAACTCTCCGGGGTTGAAGCAATGTTTGCAAGGCTCCTAGCAAATCAAAATGAGATAAAGCAAGAATTGAATGAGGTCAAGCAATCACATCAAAGGTTGGAAATCCACAACAAGATGCTTGAGACCCAAATAGCTCAACAAGCCGATTCATCTATAAGGGCACTAGGAAAACTACCGGCGCGACCCGAGCATGAAAAGAAAGAGTTTTGCAATGCCGTCTACATCGAGGAATCCTTTGAAGATGAATTGTTTGAGTGTGAATTTCTAGAAAGGGAAGAACAATGTGGGGCGGTGACTCTTAGAAGTGGGAAACATTTGGAGGATATTATACAAAAGAAACCCGTTCAAACAACTACAAAACCCATTGGCGAAGCTAGAGCCGAAGAAAAAGAACTCAATGAAGAGGTCCCTAATCCTCCAACCGAAAAGGCAAAAGGAAGTAAAGAAAGAAAAGAGGAACTCAAGCCTTATTCTCCACCGGTTCCCTTCCCTCAAAGGCTCCTCAAGGTCTCTAAATTGGACAAGGAATATGAGGTCTTCACCAAGATGTTGAAAAAGCTATATGTGTACATACCATTTCATGAGCTCATCAAGAAGGCACCGCTATACAACAAATTTCTTAAAGAGATCTTGTCCAAAAAGAGGACCATTGAAGAGGATGATCCCCACCTCCTCAACCACGAATGTAGTGCTCTCTTCTCAAAGCAAATGCCCCAAAAGGTGGGAGATCCCGGAAAATTTACTATTCCGTGCTCAATAGGGGATATGAACTTCTCAAGCCCACTAGCCGATCTTGGGGCTAGCGTGAGCGTGATGCCTCTTGCCATCTACCACAAGCTAAAATTGAATGGGGTGAAAACCGCTAAAATGACTCTACAACTCGCGGATGGCACTACAAGGCGTCCTTGGGGCCTAGTGGAAAATGTCCCCATCAAAGTCGACAAATTCTACATTCCATGCGACTTTGTGGTGGTTGATATGGGGGACAACTTCACTTCATCATTAATTCTTGGACGCCCTTTCTTGGCCACCGCCGGTTTTAAGGTTGATGTGGGAAAAGGGAAATTGACCCTAAAGATTGGTGGAGAAAAAGTAAAGATAGAAAAACCAAAAGAAGAACAAGTGGCTAGTATTGAGAAAAAGCTAGAGAAGGAGGAAGCCGAAGTTATTAAGGGCGAGAAAGTTAATATGAAAGAGTGGCACAACATGTTTGAACCCGATGAAGACCCTCCCCGTGATCAATGTGAATCATCATCCGACGATGATATGAGTAAGAATAGAAAAGCGAATACATCAAAGGGTGAGAAGCAATCACTTTGGAAAAGGGCTATTAAACAAGTTGCTTGCAACTCTTCAAAGAATCCGGATTGAATCTTCCAAAATTCTAACAAGTCCGCTTGAGGAGGGATCCTAGCAAGGGACTCCTCAAGTGTGTTTCTTAATCATGAAGAGATTCGGCTCGGTCTTTGCCAAGACGTTAAACTAGGCCCTCACGGGAGGTAACCCGGTTTGTAAGTCGTCCATCTACTTAAAAATTAATTTCATATATATGTTTGGCATGCGTACTTTGAATGATTGAATGTGAACATGAGAGCTATGATGAAAATGCATGATTGGATGTGCTTGGTGTGGAACGGTGCTTGCATGAAATTTTTAAAGGGTGGTGATGTCTTAAGTGTGGAGTGTGTAATCCTAGCTTGTTTGCTTTGTTGAAAATCATGTGTATGCTAGTGATTTCATGTTGAGGTATGCCTTGGGTGTGATATGATTTTGAGTTTGAATATTAAGTGATGCTAGTTCATTTTGTGGAGTAAAAATTCATGAGTGTGGAGTTGGGTTTGTGCAAGAATGGACAGACTATTATTATCAAAACATTGAAAACAGTCCAGGAGCCCATAATCCAACCGACCGGGTGAGATCACTGCTATACTCAACCGACCGGGTGAACTTTCCCACAGGAAATCTTTCCACTCAGCATCTCAACCGACCGGGTGAAATCATAAAGAAACTCAACCGACCGGTTGGGTTTGCCTATCTCTCCCATCTTCCCCATTTCAAAAAAAACATTTCACCCGACAACTCCCCCCTTACTCACTCGACCGACCCAAACCCTACCTTCAATCTTCGGCCATCCCAGCCCGCTCCGACCTCCGCCTTACCGTCGCATACCACTCCCAGCCACCAACCTACCCACCGCAGCCTCGCCGCACCACCCCAAACCACGACCGCACCTCCTCCCAAACCGCCGAAGCTTCATTTAGCCCGATCTCCAAATTCCACCATCAAAACCCACCTCTCAACCACTCAAAACACTCGAAATAGCCTCCCCTACAATCCCCAAGCATCAATTTTGATAGCCGAAGCCCCCACAAAAACCCCAATTTTCGGCCTTCAAATCGCATCTCACCCGACCGGGTGAGAAATTGGGCCTTATTCAACCGACCGGGTGAGATCATTTCAGTGCAAATTTCAGTTTTTCCGCCCCAACCCAGCCATGCCTCAAGGTCCATCCTCATCCGAATCAGTGTCCAGGGGCAGGGAAATAGCCCATGATGTGCCGGTGGACCGAGTTTCCGAGAGTGACGAGGACGACGTTCCTCTCTCCCGCAAGAGGATGAGATTGAGCGGCACACTACGAGATGATGCCTCATCCTCCAGAGTGGAAATGGTCCCTCCACCGCCCAGTGCACCTCCTACTGCCTTATTGCCCATTATACCGAGGGATGGACCTTTGGAGTCTCCTCTGCCTGAGCCCACGCCTTACCCATTCACCGAGCCTCTCACATTTCGAGATGCCAAGCACACAGATAGACTCGGGATCATCACTGGGAAGGAGGCCGTGCCCACTCTCTACCCAGCCTTGGACTTGCCTGACCACCTACTCGTCGGCGAAGAGGTACGAGATTTATTATATAGATGTGGTTTAGGTTTCCTCTTGTTGGATGATCCGGGCACTTATCAGACGGTTGTGGAGGAGTTTCTATGCTCTTTAGATGCTGTGAGAGAGAGGAGGAGAGTCACTCATTGAAGGTTTATTCTTGGTGGGCGGGAATTTTTGATTGGGGAGACGATGATCAGAGAGTGGCTCAGTTTTCCATTATTGGGAGGAGAGGTGATTGTCAGTAATGAGCACCTTCAGAGCAGATTTTGGAGAGACATTTCAGGGAGGCATGAGTGGTTTGTTCCCTCCCTCAACGCCTCAGCCATCACCCTTCCGGTTTGGAAGATCATTCACCACATCATTGCTATAGGAATTAATGCCCGTGGGGATATGGCTAGAGCAGTGACTGGCCCTGATTTTGAGTTGATGATGGCCATCAATGAGGGTGATGCGCTTGATTGGGTTTCCATCTTATCCTCCCGCTTTGAGGGCTATGTGAAGTCGACATCGAGGAATTCTGTTTTAGGAGGAGGGTCTATGATCACTCTTGTTGCCATGCGGTGTAACTTCACCTTTGGCCATGATGGATGCCCCGAGCCATCCAAAAAGATCCTCGATGTGCCTACCTTGCAGCACATACGCCTCCTTAAGAAGGATGGCAAGACTTGGGAGGAGGATAGCAAGCCTCACAAGGGGACCTTTAGACTGGCGGCGGAGAAGAGGAAGAGGAACTTCAATAGAAGGAACCATTTATATTGCCTTGCCCACCTTACACCATCCCCCCCTTCCTCTCCTATTGCCCCTTCCCCCGCGGCTTCCGAGCATGAGGCTCCCATTGCTGAGGAGGTGGTTCCTGAGGCCCCTATTTCTGAGGAGCCTGCTGTTGAGAGTGCTCCCCGTGCTAGTGAGAATTTGACTGAGTGGCGAGAGAGGGTCTCCTCCGACATCGCCGAGCTGAAGAGTGGGGTAGCTGATTTGAGGAGTGGCCTGACCCGACTTGAGGAGTTTGCTAGAGACGAGGCTATGAGAGCTCGTTAGGAGTCGGAGTGGGTCCGTTCTATACTTTCATCTTTGATCAGAGGTCCGACTACTCCAGTTGACCCAGGACCTTCTGTCCCTCCTACCGCCTCTCCCTTGCCTCCCTCGCCACTTACCGATGATATGGAGGAGGACGATGGCGATTCTTCTAGAGAGACCACTTCGGGAGATAGAGAGACTGGATCTTCGCGTTCTGAGACATTTTGATCATGCTTGTATTGATGTATTGATGTTTTGATGCTTTGTTTGCTTTGATCATGTACTTGGATGCTAAGTCGCCTTTTGGCGCAATTTTGGATGATGTATGCCGTTTTGATGATATTCCCATTACTTGCTTTTGGTTATATGCTATATTCATTATGATATTGCCGGTGTTTACCATTCATGCTGCTTACTCTACAGGATATCCATTACATATTCTTTTCATGTCCAAAACACCTTCTTTATCTACAATTGCAACCAAGAGGTTAATTCTCACTCTCATGGGTCACATCACCGGCTCTACAAACGAGGGGAGTTCCTATGCGCCTTTGCCTTTATTGTATCATTCTTTGCGCTTAGGGACTAAGCTTGAATTAAGTGTGGAGTGGTTTAATGCGCATAGTTCACATGTTTGCATGCCATGTATATCATTCTAGATGGACACTTGCATACTTGCACATTGTCCCAACATGAGAGTGTTTTTAACCGCATAGGCTTGTGATTTTAAATTCTAAATCCCTATAGATCGCATCTAGCCTATGTGCCACATTTACCGACCTAGTCCTTTGAGCATGCATTTTTGAGAATCAATATCATTGCTACATCTTGACTATCCAACTTTCTAAGTATTTTCGTTGCAACACCTTGGATCAAGCTAGCAAACACTTTTAAAAATCGTTGTGAAAAACTTAGATCATTTGAATGCTCTTTGGTGACTTGAGTTCTCTAACATAGTGCCTTGTTCATGATTAATTCCCGCACACCCCTTACAACTTTTGAACATATTGTCAAGTTTTAAGTGTGGAGTCAAAAAAAAAGGAAAAAAAAGAAAAAAAAAGAGAAAAAAAGAGAGAGAGGAAGCCTGAATGAATGAGCAAATGCCGGGGGTTAGGGAGGTAAGTCCCCCCTCGAAAGCATTTGTCTCAATAAGAAAATAAGAAGCACTTACGACTTGACCCTATGTTCTTCCATCATTCTATATTTGTGCGGGATTAGTCATTTCCATCGTGTGCTTGTTAGAATAATTCTTGGACGATCCTTGTGCTTGCACGAGAGCTATCATTTGGTCTATGCTTGTTTATTAAGAAACATTAGTGTCGAACTCCACTTCCCTTATGGATTACGGCTTAAGCGCCTAAAACTTGGGAATGAGTTTCTTGCCGCGAGCCCATGGACTAGCCCTAGCTAGCATAGGTGAGCGGTTGACACTCTATTGTGCAAGCTGTAAGCCTTACTTCTATTATGTTGCTTTGAAAATGAGTAGAATTTTGGATAGTCATTTCATAGCCCTAGTATTGATGCTCTTGAATGCACGTCGCAAAAGGTACTCAAAAGGTTGAGAAAGCTCTTTTTATGATATTGTGGCGCTAGTCTAGCTTGAGGTGAGGGATTGGTTTTGAAAAATCGTAGCCTTGGTTGAGCACTCTTGCATTCACTCTTAATGGACATGTGCACATATGGGATTTGTGAGTATTCCCTTTTCTGAAAACTCTCACGAGACTATACTCGTCCACTAGGGTAGCCTAGGGGTTTAAAGGCTTAATGCATACGCTAAATGCATTCGTAATGCCTACGAAAAGGAGCTAGTTAGATTGTACATACTTGTCATTTTTCTTTCAATAACATGTTTAGGAATAATGACCGAGACCATGTGAAATCTAGTGAGGAAAATTGACGAAAAACATAGTACCACTAGCATTTCGCCATTTGCATGACCTTGACATATTTGCATACTTTGTTCGGGACGAACAAAGCTTAAGTGTGGAGTGTTGATAAGTCGAGATTTCGACTTATTAGTACCCGTTTTCAATATAGCTTTTGTTCGATTTCGACGTTATCTTGATGTCATTTGATCCCTTTTCGTACGTTTCAGGTACAAAGCAATATATCCCCAGTGTCAAAGCCAAAATACAAAAGCTCGGCAAAAACTAGAGGTGTGAGCAAAATATGGGCAGATTTGCATCTCAACCGGTCAGGTGAGAATTTCCCCCTGATCCAACCGACCGGTTGAAGAGAGGAGCAGAGAGGTGTTCATTCGGCGACTTTGACCCGGTCGGGTGGATTCCTACAGATTTCCACCGGGTCGGGTGGACCCCCAGTCGATCGATTGAGATTCCAGTCGATCGACTTAATGACTTTCAGGAGGAGCTGCAAATTGAGTTTCCTCAGTCGATTGACTGAGATTCCAGTCGATCGACTTAATGGACTTTCAGGAGGAGCTGCAAATTGAGTTTCCTCAGTCGATCGACTGGACTGAGATTTCATCCGAGACAAATCTCACCCGGTCGGGTGGATTTCTTCTGGATTCTCACCCGGTCGGGTGAACTCTGCTACAGTACCGAGCTATAAATAGAAAGTTGCGATTTTGACCTAGGGGGTTGGAGGTAGAGTTGGACTTTTGGGGGAAAAATATTCATCAAAGGAGATCAAATCAAGGTCATCAACCAGCAATCAACAAAGAAGGAGTGAAGATCAAAGGGAGACATCTAGGATTAACCATCCTATTTTCTATCCTCTTCTCTTCTAAATTGTTGTATTCAAACTCTACACACATCATGTTGTCTTACATGATGTGTGAGTAGTTTCCTTGTGTTTTGTGGGAGTTGTTACCCTCCTTGGTACTCTTGATCATGTATACACATGTTTGATGATTAATCTATGGTGTTAAATTCACATTTGCTATGATCTTCATTATTGCATGCCACTAGGTGTTTGATAAAATGCCTAAGTGAATTGTTTATCTCAAACTTGACCTAATAATCTAGCGATGTTAGGAATGGTTTAGATGTAGTAAATGTGATCTTATCTAAGGATTCGAAGTGAACTAGGACTCGAGTTCATGACATTTATTGCTTGGGAGACATTCCAATGTTAATAAATGCCATGGAATGAATCAATAATCTCGACGGAGTGAGGTTTGAGCTTTAAGAGAGTTTGGCTAGGGATAGATTCGATGACCATTGGTCTATCCTAGTTTAAGCTAGGTTCAATACTATCTAACACCTTGAATGCGTTTAATTCTTGTATGCATGATCATGGGAAATGCCAAGGAGGGGCACATCCCCTTGAAACTCTTCTTGATTGATATTTTAACCCTTTTGTGCTATCTCATTACTTGTTTTCATCATTGATAACCACATCACACTTGAATTGTAGGAATAGCCGAGTTAGAAATTGATAGACTTAGCGCATAATCCGTTTGCTCCCTTGGGTTCGACACCGGTCTTACCGGTTCACTTATAAATTGTTTTTGACAAAGTGTATCTCAAAAATATTACAACGTCAAGAATTAATCAAAAAACGGAGGGCAATTATGAGATGGATTTGAAGGAATAGGGCAACCATGAGACAGTTCCAAAGTTAGTCGCGGAACATTGTCTTCAACTGATCAACTAACTCGGTGCCCACGAATCACAACTGTCGATTCAGCTCTCTTATCTCCTCTTTGATTTGACTGCACTAGCCCAAATTGATTTTTGCCGACTCCTCGATCTCCTTTACTAAGGCAGGCAGTGACTCAAGAGAAGCAACTTTAATGCTCAGGTCCTTCACCCAGCCAACGTCAGATCCTTTCACCACCCTCTCAGTCAAAGTCTCCAGACGAGCCACCCTTTCAACCAACATTTCAACCTTTCCTGACAAGCTTTGTAAAGCCTCAAGCACAGCCGGTGATCCTTCTTATGGATGAAGCGGTTGCTGGTCCAGGGGATCAACCTCTTGAGGTGCATCTGGCAGTGGGGGAGCAGGGGCTATCCGAGCATTCTGCCAGCCAGTCACTTCAGCAAATTCCCAACTAATATTATCAAGGGTCTCCTTACCCAGAACGGAAGACATCACACTTTCTGCATCTGGCATATAGATCCCCAGATCACATAGAATCTTTTTCACCAATCCAGGGTAGGGTAACCCAAGAGTTTTGCTGGCAGCGCATCGTGACATGTGTAGGAGCACCAATTTGGGAAGGCTTATTTGCTCTTTTGATCTGAGCTTGTCCAGTAGGAGGAAGTCCTGAAAGTTCACCACCTGATGCTTCTACGAGCGTGGCGTGACGGTTGTGCAGACAAGCCGATGTAGGATTCGGTTGATTATGCCCAATTTCAGGGCGTTGCCCTGGTTGGACATATTAGAAGTGTCCTCTCCTACCCTTGAAATCACTTCCCCCTTAGTAATGGACGCTGGCCAAATCCCCTTTGTGTAATCTGCATATCCATTCGCCGGGACTCCCAGAATAGCGGCCAGCTCACGGTGAGTGACTGCATACGCCTCTCCTTTTATGGTGAAAGTGGCTAGGAGCACCCCTGATCGCTCTTCCACTTTGAACTCGGAGTAGAACTCCCTCACAATATTCTCGTCGACCAGAACCTCCTCTCGGAAGAGGTGATCCCAGCCTTGAGCAATAAGGAGGTTGTTCACCTCCACCAGCTGGTGTCCAGCCAAAAACACCCTTTCAAGAAATACCTCCGCAACTACGGATCTCCCCTCCATAAATTTCTCACCTTCCTCCTCCAGAACATGTTCCTCCTTTACTGCAGAAGCTTGCGCCTTCTTGGTACGCCCACTCTTCCGGACAGGGGCCGGAGGAGTGGTGGTCTGTCTGCGCTTACGACCAGAACCCTCAGCCGCGCTGCCCTTCCGTTTAGTCTTCCTTTGAGAAGTCACCTCAACCTCGACGTCTGGTACTTTTGCGGACATAAGCTTCACGGATTCGGTGGAGGTGGTTGGAGCCTTCGATTGCTCAACCAGAAGGTCCTTGACATTCACACCCCTCGCCTTTAGTTTGGCGAGCATGGCGGCAACTTCGGCGTCAGAGTTTTTGCTTGTGGAGGCCATGGGAATAGATTAGATGGATACAGTGTCTGGGGGTTTGAAAGGTTGAAGATTTTTGAAGAAGAGAGCTGATTTTGATGTCAAGATCTCACCTTTGCACCCCTTCTTTATGCTGTACAAACCCTAGCAACTACCTTTAATTTCAAAAACCCAATCGGTGCCTCGAATCTCGTAAGATTAAATCTCAATTTCCAAAACAACAGCACGTCTAACTTCCTTCCAAATCCATAATTAGGCAAGAGATAACCACCTCATGTGATATCCAAATTCAAATTACTTTATGGGAAGCTACCACATGTCCAACTGTGGGAATTTAAGACGCAAATATGGTGACTGTTCACTCTACACAGTGACGGAGCGCACCACACCGTCGTTAATGTGCGATGGCTCTGTGCAAAAATAAATTTAGAAGTCCGCTTCTCGTACTCTACTATTGGGTAGTAAAGCGGTAAGTAGGGGTCGAACCCAAGGGAATTAGTGGATAGTTGTTCTTTTGAAAATGGAAAGTAAGACAGTTGGGGGTTGGTTGTGATTTTAGTACTGAAAGTAAAGTGGATTGGTTGTGATTTTAGTACTGAAAAGTAATACTGAAAGTAAAGTGCTTGAAGGACAAGACTTGCTGAAAGTAAGTGCGTAAAGTAAAGTGCTTGAAGGACAAGACTTGAAGAAAGTAATTGCTTGAAGGACAAGACTTGCGGAAAGTAAGCAGTTGATATGGGTACTGAAAGTAAACAGTTGATATTGGTACTGAAAGTAAAGTGACAGGTGATGTTTTAATTAAAGGAAAGATTCAGTATCAGGGGTCTTGTATCATAGACCGTTTATCATTGACCTCTAATGATCATACTAAGTGTTCAAAAGTGTATCAAGGCTATTCCTAGCACATGAGTTGCCACACCGTCTAGTCTTTTGCAAGACAAAGAACTCTTGTTCTAGTATGTGCATCCATTTGATCATCATTCCTGATAAACCAAATGGTGTTTAAAAGAGGTTGACTTCCACAGATAAGCTGTGCTCTTCCGAGCCTCCACTTATCCACGGAAGATCACGAACCCATGGCAGAGCTTTGCTCTTCCGAGCATCCCCTCAACCAATGGAGTTCTCACCTAATATAAGGCACCTAGAACAAGTTGAACACAAAGAGGCACTAAGAGAAGGGTCTAAAACATTTTATGATACAAGTACACCCCTTCAACCGAATGAAGGGTTTAGCTACAAATATCCATAGGGGTGGATATCATAGCTAAGTACTGAGTAAAGTAAAGGTTTTGAAAGACAGAAAAGTAAAGGTTTTTGGAAATCAAGACAAGGAAAGTAAAGGTGAGGATACTCAAGAACCGACAAGAGTAAACTCAAGAACAACAAGAATACTCAAGAACCAACAAGAGTATTCAAGATCAAAGTAAATGTTTACAAGGATTGTGCCCACAAACTAGAGAGATAAGTGACTTGTGTTTGAGTTTTTTTGGAATGAGGATGATGATACAAGGAGGTGAAGGTCTCTATTTATAGGCATGGGGAAGGGAGGAGAACCATACACTTGTCAAATGGGAGGAGAAGAGCTCAACACATGGCAAGGTATGAGAGGAGGAGGCTAGAGCCGCCGGGCAAGGTGGCAAGGGAGGAGAAGCCACCGGCCATGTGGCATGAGAGGAGTGGTGGAGAGCTTAGCCGTCGGCCATGTGGCAAGAGGGGATGAGTGTGAGTGCTTTGTGATCTTTTCCCCAAAAGCCGTCGGTTGGGATGTAACTCCGGTTGCCCTTTGGTTGCTCTTTGGTTGCCCTTTGATTGTTCCTTTGGTTGCTCCTTAGTTGACATCAAAAGATGAGGAACTTAGACTTGGCATTTCACTTGTGTTCTTGATCTTTGTTGGAATAAGTCATTGGGACTTAGTTGTGGCTTGATCGGAGTATTGTCGGAGTATGGCCAGTTCTGACTCGTAATCCACTTTCAGTGTTAAGAACTCCATTTTAGCTCGTTTCATCTTTACTCCTTGAAATAGCCTGTAGAACAAAAGTGAAACTAACAAGTAAAAGTTGTCAAGATAAAGCATTCAATTTGGTGGGTTTAACTGTCTTAATGAATCATATAAATATGGTCCATCACACAGTCTGCAGCGATTGTTCACTTATTGACGATTCACATTTTCAAGCGAGCAGGCCATCATACCGAAGCGGCATAGTGCCTCTGACATGCTGCAGACGCGCCTTTTGCTTTCTCCACATCAGGTCAGACAAATTCCCATCAATGCAACACCTGTAATTTCCTTTTCTTTCTTCCATTTTTTCGTAGTCACTGCCCCTCCGACCAGCACCAAACTACAATCCATCTGAGTGAATAGACACAATCTCTAATTGACTCGGTCTGAACCATATCCGAGTTAACTCCGGTTTTGTCTCAAGATTTTCACAAGGTTTGGGTGGTGCGCTAGGTTTACCCAAGAGGTACAATAAAACACCACATATTCAAGAATTAAAATTCACCAAGTCATGACAAAGCAATTGCATGTAGTGTGGAGAAATCAAAAGGAATATGAAGTCAACGGGCTAAACATGTATTCTCCACACATAATAGGCTAGGGTTAGTCTAGAGTACTTCCTTGGCATATATTGTGGGTTCAAATTACGAAGTCTCTTTTGGGCTGCAAAGAATTATGTGTCATGCTCATGATATTTGCTAGCTAGTTATTTCATTAAACAAGCACGCAGTAGTGACCTCATAGAACAACTTTCACACAGTCATCAACTACATACACATCAACTTCACACATGGTAGCTTATCATGCAAACTAGTCTAGCCAATCATCAAGGAAATTCAATCATGAAATACCGACTAAGGAAGGGAAGTCATATCTAGTTCAAGCCTTAGCTTTTCGTAGGGTTCCCTGTGTAATGCTTTCGTAAAGATGTCTGCAATCTGCTCCTCGGTTCTACAGTATTCCATAGCAATGGTGCCTTTCTCTACACAGTCACGTAGAAAGTGATATCTAATTTCTATGTGTTTGGTGCGGGAAAACTGCACTGGATTTTTTGAAATATTGATGGCACTAGTATTATCACATAGAATAGAAACACATTCAAGATGAACACCATAATCACTTAGCTGTTGTTTTATCCATATCAGTTGTGCACAGCAAGCGGCAGCTACGATATACTCAGCCTCGGTGATGGATAAAGCAATGTAAGACTGCTTTTTGGACCCCCATAAAATCAAGCATGGTCTAAGAAACTGTGCCATCCCAGACGTGGACTTCCTGTCTGTCTTGCAGGCTGTATAATCAGCATCTGTGTAGGCCATCAGACGTAAGTCTCCTCCCTTCTGATAGAATAGGCACAGATCGTCCGTCCCCTTCAGGTACCTCAAAATCCTCTTCACAGCTTTAACATGTGTCTCTCTAGGATCTGCCTGAAATCTAGCACATAGACATACACTGAATAAGATGTCAGGTCTACTAGCTGTAAGATACAAGAGAGAACCTATCATCCCCCTGTATAGAGTCGGATCCACTTGTAGGGAGGACTCATCCTTTGCTAAGGAGTCATTTGGTGACATGGGTGTAGCACACGTTTTTGCGAACTCCATCCCAAACTTCTTAGGATTTCTCTCATGTACTTCTGCTGATTGATCCGAGTTCCATCTTCCCCTTGTGATACTTGAAGTCCTAGAAAATATTTGAGTTCTCCCACCATGCTCATCTCGAATTCGCTTGACATCAGATCTGTGAACTTTTTAACAAGTCTAGGGTTAGTTGAACCAAAGATAATATCATCAACATATACCTGAACCACTAGAGTGTTAGTTCCTTCCTTCAGGAGGAAGAGAGTTTTGTCCACCTCTCCTCTGACGTATCCATGTGACAGAAGGAACAGGGATAGTCTCTCGTACCAGGCGCGGGGTGCTTGCTTCAGCCCGTACAACGCCTTGTCCAGGATGTACACATGATTGGGATAATCTCTATCCTCGAATCCTGGAGTCTGGCTCACATATACTTCTTCCTTTAAGACTCCATTCAGGAAAGCCGTCTTTACATCCATCTGTTGCAAAGTGAAACCGTGGTAGGTTGAATAAGCTATAAGTAGTCTGATTGCTTCTAACCTTGCAACTGGGGCGAATGTCTCGTCGTAGTCTATTCCTTCCTGCTGGTTGTATCCTTTGACCACCAGACGGGCTTTGTTCCTTACAACGACTCCCTTATCGTCCAACTTGTTTCTTAAGACCCATTTTGTTCCAATCACGTTCTTATCCTTGGGTCTAGGAACCAGACGCCATACTTTGTTCCTCTCGAACTGGTGCAACTCCTCTTGCATGGCATTGACCCATTCTGGGTCTTTAAGTGCTTCTGCTACTATCTTCGGTTCTGCAAGAGAAACAAAGGAGGCAAATCCACAGAATTTACATAAAATATTAACGTCTACCTGTTCCTGAGAGGTGTAGCACTGGTAGTTCCTCAGTCTAGCTGGCGGCTGAACCACTCATCCATAGCGTGTGGTTCTGAGTTCCCCCTCAGGGTTAGCAGGGGTAGGATCACCAGTCACTTCTTCCTCGCCAGGGATTTCATCGTTGACTTCCACCACAGGGTCAACATGGACTTGTCCATCCGCTGGATCATCTATCTCAGCGTTCTCCATTTGAACCGCTGGTGGTGCATCGTCTATAGGTTGGTCATTTATAGGAGGTGCTTCAGCATTAGGTGCTGGTGGAGGTACCCAGTCAGGATCTGACTCATCTTCGAACTGGAGTTCTCCAGCGTCTAGCATGGCCATAGTTATGGGATCTTTTATCTTTTGACCGGCCATTATCGTCTCATCGAATCTCACATGCACGCTTTCCTCAACCTGTTCTAGCCTCAAGTTGTAGACTTTTTAGGCTTTACTATGACTACAGTATCCAACGAGCACTCCTTCATCACTCCCAGCGTCAAACTTTCCCAAGTTCTCCTTGCCATTATTGTGGATGAAACACCTACAGCCAAATACCTTCAAATGGGAAATATTAGGTTTTCTTCCACGTAGCAGTTCATATAGAGTTTTCCCTATCATAGATCGAAGCGATGCTCTGTTTAGGATATGACTCGCAACATACACTGCTTCTGCCCAAAAACCTTTTACAACTCCGCTAGCAATTAGCATCATTCGTGACATGTCCTCCAGGGTTCTATTCTTTCGTTCCACAACACCGTTCTACTGTGGTGTCCGTGGGGCAGAAAAGTTGTGGTCAATGCCCTTGTCCCTACACAATGCAAGAAACTACGAATTCCGGAACTCGGTTCCGTTGTCAGTACGAATAGAGGTTAATCTGCGATCTAATTTATTTTCCATCAACTTCAGCCAGGTCTCAAATTCACAAAATGTTTGATCTTTAGTATGTAGAAAAATAGTCCATGTGTACCTGGAGTAGTCATCGACTATGACCAGAATATACCTGTTTCCTCCACGGCTGACAACATTTACTGGTCCGCACAGATCCATGTGGACCATGTCCAATGGTGCAGAAGTGCTCACGGTTTGCTTTGATGGGAATGATGTTCGTGCTTGCTTTCCCGTGACACAGGCGCTACATACCTGAACGGATGCACTTTCCACCTTGGGTAAGCCAACTACCAGTTCCTTCTGATGGAGTTTGTGCAGTAGTTTCATACTAGCATGCCCAAACCTCCTATGCCATAAGATGGTATTTTCTGCAATGCTTGCTAGACACAGTTCTTCTTCCGGGACGAAATCTGGGTCAACGGTGTAAATTTCGTTCACACGGATTCCCATAAGAACTGTCTTACCTGTCTCATTGCACCTCACAAGACAATCATTAGAGTTGAATGTTACGTGATTCTTGCCGTATTGACATAACTGAGAAACGCTTAACAAATTGTATTTCAAGTTCTCAACTAGACTTACCTATCTGATTCGGATAGTTTCCGAAATTCTTACCTCTCCTATTGCTATCACGTTTCCTTTGCTTTTGTTTCCAAAGATTATGCTATCCCCGGAGGTTTTGTGGAGTGAGTCGAACCATTCTGGATTCCCCGTCATATGTCTTGAGCACCCACTGTCCAAGTACCAGGGATGGGACCTCACTCCTTTCTGCAAAAGAAAGATCAATTTTTACGAACCCAAACAAGCTTGGGCTTACTGGGTTTAAGAGTGAATTTAGCAACAAGAACGGAATAATAAGAGTGATGGACCATATTTATATGATTCATTAAGACAGTTAAACCCACCAAATTAGACGCTTTATCTTGACAACTTTTACTTGTTAGTTTCACTTTTGTTCTACAGGCTATTTCAAGGAGTAGAGATGAAACGAGCTAAAAAGGAGTTCTTGACGTTAAAAGTGGATTACAAGTCAGAACTGGCCATGCTCCTGCAGTACTCCGATCAAGCCACAACTAAGTCCCAATGACTTGTTCCAACAAAGATCAAGAACACAAGTGAAATGCCAAGTATAAGTGCCTTGTCTGTTGATGTCAACGAAGAAGCAACCAAGGGGCAACCAAAGTCTAACCGGAGTTGCATGGGAACCGATGGCTTTTGGAGGCAAAAGATCTCATTCCACTCAACTCACCCACTCCCTCCACCTCACCACCGATGGCTTTTGGGAAAATATCACATTCCACCATCTCCTCCACCACATGGGCGGCTTTGCTTGTGGAGTTGCCACATGGGCGGCGGCTTTTGAGCCCTCCTCTCCCCTCTTGACAAGTGTGTGGCTCTCCTCTTCTCCCCTTGCCTATAAATACCACATTCCCTCTCCTTTGTTCAATGTCCTCAATCCTTTGTTAAAGGCCTCATGTCCCAAATTGTAGTTCCAAGTTCTAGTCCCATTTTGGTCCTTTGATCACTTGTCATTTAGATAGAAATCTCTCTACAATCCATCCCATAATCCTTGTAAACACCTTACTTTGAATCAAAAGCTCCAAGTTTGTTCTTGAGTTTGAATGTGTTCTTGAGTTTTACTTTCGAAAACCTTTACTTTCCTTGTCTTTACTTTCCAAAACCTTTACTTTCTTGTCTTTCAAAAACCTTTACTTTTCAAGCACTTAGCTATGGTATCCACCTCTATGGATATTCGTAGCTAAACCCTTCATTCGATTGAAGGGGTGTGCTTGTATCATAAAATGTTTTAGACCCTTCTCTTAGTGCCTCTTCGTGTTTAACTTGTTCTATGTGCCTTATATTAGGTCAGAACACCATTGGTTGAGTGGAGGCTCGGAAGAGCAAAGCTCTTCCATGGGGTTCGTGAACATACGTGGATAAGTGGAGGCTCGGAAGAGCACAGCTTATTTGTGGAGTTCAACCTCTTTAAACACCATTTGGTTGATCAGGAATGATTGATCAAATGGATGCACATAATAGAACAAGAGTTCTATGTCTTGAAAAAGACTAGACGGTGTGGCAAGTCAAGTGCTAGGAATAGCCTTGATACATCTTTAAACACGTAGTATGATCATTAGAAGTCGATGATAAACAGACTATGATACAAGGCCCCTAAAACCGAATCTTTCCTTTAATTAAAACATCACCTGTCACTTTACTTTCAGTCCCATATCAACTGCTTACTTTCTGCAAGTCTTGTCCTTCAAGCAATTACTTTCCGCAAGTCTTGTCCTTCAAGCAATTACTTTCCGCAAGTCTTGTCCTTCAAGCATTTACTTTCCGCAAGTCTTGTCCTTCAAGCATTTACTTTTCGCAAGCCTTTTCCTTCAAGCACTTACTTTCAGCACTTTACTTTCAGTATTTATTTTTCGCAATTTACTTTTCGCAATTACTTTCCGCACTTACTTTCTAGCACTTTACTTTCCAGTATTACTTTTCAGTACTAAAACCACAACCAACCCCCAACTGTCTTATTTAATTTTCCATTTTCGAAAGAACAACTATCCACTAATTCCCTTGGGTTCGACCCCTACTTACCGCTTTACTACCCAATAGTAAAGTCACGAGTAGCGGACTTATAAATTTATTTTGTACACATTGCCTCGCGACAAGGCAGTGCTGTCAAAGAGTAATGAGCATCATTGTTAGTTAAATCAATCTTTCGCCTGGGTGTCTTCCTTGGTTTGCCAGAGATAGCCAGATCGTGGTTGGGGTAGAAGTGAACATTTCTGCCTTTCTTCCTATAGGTATTTACTTCCCTCCGATATCCATCTTCCGGATAGCCTCTTTGAGCATTCAACCAGTTGCGGTTCCTTACATCTATTTCCCTTAGTCTTGGGCAATCAGAACTGTAGTGTCCAGAATGTCCGCAGTGCCAGCATATTTTATGACATGGAAGACCAACATACTTGCTTCTGCCAGGTGGAATTGACGTCTTGACCTTCCTCGCCTGGAAGTCTATCGTTGGGGGCTTGCAGCTCAGACTCTGCTTTTGCCATATTTCATAGGCTTTCCTAGCCTTGTAAGGGACTGAGTCAGTATCATAGAAGTGACGTCCATCTTGTGGACTGACTTCTCTTCTTGTCTGCCTCGTAGTATGAGGCATGTTTTTCTGGTTTGAGCATTCTCCTAGTTCTGTCATTTTCCCTTTTCCTTTGGCAGCTTTTTCTTTTTCTGCCTTTTCTTCTTCATATCCTAGCCCTGGTATGACGAACCTTTTCTTGTAGTCTTTCTTTTCTTCCTCCGCCCTCTTAGCTTCCAGCTCACGGAGCCATTCCTCTTTCCGTGCAGCCTCATCTAGTCTCAGGCTTTCCACTATCTGGAGGAGTTCTTCATTGTTTTGTCTAAGATTGTTCAGTTCATCATTCAGCTCTTCAACCTTTCCTTGGAAGTCAGCAACCTCAGTGTTTCCGATCGTCATACGTCTCAATTCATCGCTTAGCTCACTAACTTGTCTTTCTCTTCTTTCGCATGTACGACACCTGCACACATGTTCTGCCATCTCTTTCTCAAGACGCATGGCTTTGGTTGACCAGAGGCGGTTTTCTTCTATGTCATCGTGATGATCCTATTGCATCTTTGCCAGTCTGTCCTCTAGATCTCGGTTCTTGGCTAAGACTTTGGCTATTGTTTCTGCAAGATCAGATTCAGAGAAGACTTTATCAACAAAAGAGTCAATAGCCATTACCTCATTAGATGTGGAGTGAGCCATTAAGAAGGTCTCCTTTGAATGCTTTCCATCGTCACTGTCTTCATCCAAGTCTCCCCATGCGGCAAACATGGCATGAGTTGGCTTGGGGACGGGTGCTTCTCCTTTCTGGACGGGTGGTTCTCCTTTGTTCTTGCTATAGCAGTCTTTAGACAGATGCCCCTTCTTTTGGCAGTGATAGCATGTCCTGTCTTCTTTTTATCCTGGGTTCCTTCCGTTTTCATTTGATGTAGCATCTTTGTTTCCTTTGGAGTTACCACGGCTTCCCCTGCTCTGAAGTTTCATCCTTTGCCGAAATTTGCTCTTGTGAGGGCTCTTGTCAATAAGGTTATATCATTGTCCTCTTCCTTAGGTGACCCACTTGCTTGTTCGAGAGCTTTCTCTACCTTCAGAGCAATGGCCTGAGACATATCAGACTGTCTCCTAGCCATCTTCCTTTCCACGATTCCTGCTTGACTCTGAAGGTTGGCTACCAGCTCTTCCAGTGTAGTGTCTTTGATTCCCTTTTGAGCCTGCAGTGCTAAAGTCACGTGGTCCCACTTTGAGTTCAAGGCTTGCATGAACTGGTATGTAATTTTCCATTCGGGGAGCATCTCGTCAAGGTAGTCCAGCTGTCCAATTATGACTTGGAATCTAGTGTAGAAATCCTCCAAGGATTCATCCTTCATCTGCATGACGGTCTCATAGTCCTTTGTGGCAGCTAGAATCCTGTTTCTTTTGATATCTTCGTTTCCACCATACAGTCTCACCAGTCCATCGTACATGTCTTTAGCAGTTTTGTACATTGCCACTTTAATCTGATCTCCTGGAGAAAGGGCCATGTAGAGGACCTTCTTCGCTCTAGCGTTCTTTTCAAGTTTTTTGTAGTCTTCATCGTTATATTTATCCTTGGTTTTCTCCACTGGTTTATCTTTATCTGTTGTGTCAAGTGGGATGGGGAGCGGGCCTGTCTCGAATATCCTCCAGAGCTGTCCATCCAGCGAGCAGACATGGGCCTCAAATTGGTCTTTCCACCAGTCAAGTTGTCCTGGCTTTAGCAGCGGCGGTTTCCAGAACGAGTCATTGATTGATGACATAATTTTCCTGCAAGGCTAACAAACAAATCTAGAGTCCTTGCTCTGATACCACGTGTTGGATCGTTAGTGTTAGCAGTTTGTCAAACGGAAGTTACAAAGTGCTTTTCCATCTGATGGTCAGACAGCAGCGGAAATATTTATGCAGGAAAGTAATCGACTGAAAATAATTGCACACGAATATAGAGTGGAAACCTTATCACAATAATGATAAGATAAAAACCACTACCTTTCAGATTTCTCTGAAAGGATTTGCGAACCTAATTACTTTTTATTCAGATATACTTGTAGGGTTTACAAACTAGGTCTTTTCACTAGACTCTATTTGATGACCTCTACTCAACCCGACAAAGTAATCAGCTTCGAACCTCGAACCTTCGTGCGCGCAGTCTCATCAATCTTGCTTTTCGAATGCAGTCGCTTTGTTCTCCCTAAAACGCCGAACCTCTCTTGGGCAAACCCTAATGCCTTATATAGGGCTTTGAGAATCTTGAAAACCGATCCCATTCGATTCGGCCCAAACCAACTTGCCAAAGTCGACGAATATTAAACTGATTTGTCTAGATTTGATTTCCAATCTATCCCAAATCAGTTTCTTGATAATGTCATCCTTTCCATATCTGGTCGACAGAATATTGTCCTCAATATTCTTTGAATCTTCCTTGACTTCCAAGTCTTCAATCAATATCTTCCATATATTTGAGATCTTCAATTGATATGTATCTTCGATCAATATTGCATCTTCAATACCTTCCAAGTTGGCGCACAATCTTTGCGGATCTTTGACTTGATCTTTGGATGCCGACTTGGATCTTCCGACTTGGTGCACAAGCAAAGCACATTAATTGAAGCCTACATCATTTAATTTGTTCATGGATTTTTGCATACTTAGGCAACGCATTAGCTAAGTGTTTGTAATCATCAAAACCAAAGGGTTCCAACATGTACTTAAACAAATAAAATTTAACTGAGGTCACGCGACTATTCAAAAACTTGACTATGGGACTTGGCTTTTAAGCTGTAAAACCATATATAACTTGAATCAAAAGTGTTTATAAAGGTATCAATATTCAAGAAAACGGTCGCCTAGGACGCTTAGGCGGTCATTTTATTGAACCTGTTCTTATTTGTTTTAAACGGACTAATAAATTGACAATTGAAAGAATTAGTGTAGATTTGTGTTTGTTTTAGCCAAATCGTTAAAAAAATTGAACGTTTAAAGATGATAGCTAAACTAGTATCGTTATCAAAAAAAACTAAACTAGTATCAATGGAGCTGCAACGACTCCGACAACTTATCGTTAGGATTTTGTTTTAAGATGATGCACACTACTTTTTACTTTCTTTAATATTTTTAATTCAATAATAAAAAAACTTATGTAAATATGGCCGAATATATCTTAAAGCCCACCATGAAAATCCGAGCCATATACTAAATATAGTATTTTACTTGAACCCTTTAAGATCCAAATTCTACAATGAAACCCCGTATTTGAAAAGAATATATCAAATTGATACTTTCAACTTTCAAGTATGAAAAAATTTCCAATTTGATTTCCAAAATCGAAATTTCATTTCCCCATGTAGCCAATTTCCAAATTCGTTTTCCAAAATGACCATTTTTCCTAAGGCGCCCTTGTGAACGATGCCTAACACTTAAAGCGCTATTGCCAACGATGCTTTATGCTTAGTGACATTTTCTTGCTTAAACGGTACAGAATAAACAAGGAGACCTGACATATTTTCTTAGGTGTTGTTCGTAACGGCGCATAAGACTTAAACCACTATTCCCAACTTCAACCTAATTCCAACATTATTTTCGCTTGAAGGATTGTTGACTCGGCGGGTTACGTGGCTATTTTCCCTTAGCCGCCGTTGGTAATAGCGACGAAGAGAAATGAAGGAAATGGACATCAATCATGGCCATTCAAGTTTTGTCGTTTTACCATTTGTGAAGATTCAAGAAGCACCGTTGGATTAATATTAGTTAAAGTTAGATGATGATCGGATGGCTGATGCGGTGAGTAAGGAAATACTACTATTTTTTTCAACTAAGAGTAAAACTGAGTTGTTTTCTTTGATGCATTTTTTTTGATAAGGCTAAATGCCTAAAGAGGCTTACAAGAGGTCTTACAAAGTTGGACAGAAACAAAGGAAGACATTACAAACAAGGAACCGTGTCCAACCTGGTCCATTGCCACTTACCGAATCGACTTTTACGAGCTAAGGCACCCGCTTGACCATTTACCTCACGCCGAATAAGATGAATCTTCCAATTAGGTTGCAACCTCAAGAGTCGACAGCAAAATATGAACCAACCTTTCCCCCATAGTGCTGAATTTGTTTTATAGTTTAGAGTAGTGACTATGTCTGCTCTGTCAGACTCAAAAATGACGTTGGTCTGCTTGAGGTCATGTGCTAATTCCATTCCAAGCTTTAGAGCTTCCCTTTCAGCATCAGTGACATTGATGGAGTCATTTATCACTTTACTACGAACTGCTAATGTTGCAGCATCATGATCGCGTGCCCAGGCCCCTATCCCGCAGCTCATATCATCATGACTCCATGAAGCGTCGCAATTTACTTTAATAAACTGTTCAGGCGGCCTGCACCAGTCGAACAAATGAGAGTGTGGCCCATGTAAGAGCGCTGAATTATTAGATTGATAGGGGGACAGTAACGATGAAATACGAAACATGGCAGTCCTAGGGTCTTGCACCATGCCGTTGGATGCGCAAGTGTTGCGGTGGAACCAAATATACCAACAAGAGACAATGACTCTACACAAGTTAGGCTTTGACATATGTTGGTTGAAGTAGAAAAGTAAGTCAGCAAGAGAAGGAAAGCAGTTGAAATTTTCCGCCCTAGGAATATGACTCAAATCCCAGATACTCGAAGCCCACCAACACTGAGAGAATACATGTGCATCATCTTCAAAACTAAAATTACAAATGGGACAGGCTGTGTTACCTTGAAGATAGTGTACCTATTTTGCTTTCCCAGTGTGAAGGGCTCCTTGATATCCTTTCCAAGCAAAAACCTTGATTTTCCTGGGAAGAGGTAATTTCCAGATGGTTCTCCAAAAAACCTTGAGGTGAAAATTATCGGACTGTGCGTGATCCTGCATATGTTTTGCAACTACATAAGCGGATTTAACTGAAAATGTTGAGGAACTCCCAGCTGTCCAATTAGGGGTGCCAGAAAGAGGACACCTTGATGTACCTTGTCGGATAATAGTCAGGGACTTGAAAATACTACGCCAAACGTGGGAAGGTCGGTAGCCCTGGGTGGCATCCAGAATGTGTGAATCGGGAAAGTATTTGGCTTTTACAAGTTTACTCACCAGGAGCTGAGGTCGGGAGTGTAGCCGCCAAGCTTGCTTAGCCAAAAAAGTGAAATTAAGACTTTTCCAATCCCTAAATCCGAGGCCACCCTCTTCCTTACTCTGTTTGAGTATCTCCTGGCGCACCCAATGGACACCACGTTTAGTTCCCGAGTTACTCCACCAGAAGTTGTTAATGATAGTTTGAATTTTTGCAAGTATTTTGTCAGGCAGCAGAAAAGTAGAAAACCAGTATTGGGGGACTGAGTTGAGGACAGAGTTGATAAGTACCTCTTTCCCACCAGCTGATAATTTGGTGGCTTTCCAACCATGAACCTTAGCGCCCAGTTTGTCCAAAATGGGAGTGAAAGTCTCCATTTTTTGGATTCTCTCCTCATTCTTTTTTTCCTCATATTTCCTCATAAATCAATCGTAACCTTTCATTTTCTACCAAAGGCCAAGATTGACTCATACCTTAATCTTTGCACGTGCCCTCACTCCCCTCTTCGTCTCCCTCCAATTCGAATACTTCTCCGATTGAAATTGAAATTTTTTCTCCAAACCTTCATCGTCTATCAACGAGTCCGTAGATTGCGATTGAGATGGCGGTGAGGACGATTAGAAGCGGCGACGGCGACGATGACGTTGAGGACGGTGTCGGGGTGAGGAAGATGTTACCGACCACAATTCGTCGTATCGTGTTGCATAGTTTGTTGGTAGCACTTGGCATCTTGTTAAATCGATCTAAAGGCATGGAAGACTTGAAGCGAAGGCGACAAGGCTGAGGTTGTCGAAGAAGGTGACGAGGATGGCCGAAAACCTAGCCAACTCAACCCCCGCATGGTGGCTGTGAGGTGTTGGACGGACAGACGGTGAAAGCGAAGGGGATGGTTGTGTTGATTGCTGGTAAGTTGGGGATTTTTTTTGGTGGTGATTCGGCATGGTTTTCGTTTGATTTTGTGTGTGGTTGACCCGAGGATTCACCATTTTATTTAGTAAGCTATTTTCCTCTTTTTGACATGCTCATGGATTTCACTGACATGTTCAAAATTGAATTTCAGATCTTGGCCGATGTTCTCTAGGATATTGGCCTTGTGAAATTAAAATGGTGATTCAAAGAGCAATGAAGCATCTAATTTGGGAGGTTGTCAAAATTTCCTCAAGAGTTTGGAAAGATTGCTATGCTAAGCTACTTTGCCTGTATCCCTAAATAAATAATCTTTTGTTTTGCCAGTAGCTTGCTCTCTTAATTGGTGCATGTAGTAGCAAATTTTTACAAACCTTTATTAGATGTATGCTTATTGGTGTCTAGTGCTTTGGGAATCTATGAATCATGAGCTATATTAACTGTTGGACACCTCGTCTATCAAGTTGTTTATGTTCAAATTAAAGATGATTATCAAGGCACTTTGGTGAAGGATATGATGTAGTTGGACCCCCAAATCTGTTGTCATTTTTATTTGATGGTTTTTATTAGACATGGAAAAATATTTGTTTTTGAAAGTTTGATTGTATAGTTGCCATCTTAAGGAGTATATCTGATGGCTGAATGTTGTTTTGGCCTGTGTATTTTTTGCTTAGTTTTTCTAGTTGATTGATATCAGTGCTAAGTTGATGTTTTGATGGCTGAATTTATTTACTTATTTGTGTTTGATGTAATGTTACTTGAGCTATTGTGCATTTTTGGCTTGTTGAAGTGGTTGAATACTCCGTTAATTTGTGGCTTATTGGTGTTATGCAGGGTGAGTTTACGAATAAACGTGGGCAAAAGCTAGATCATATGGCTGTGTACAGTGAACCATGACATGAGTAGCTGGCAACAAATAAGAAAAAGGAAGGCAGTTTTGGGGCATTGTGGCGTTATGACGGGCTAAGTTAAGATTCATGATGTTGGGAGGATGACATTAGTAATAGACTTATCAAAATGTAAAGTGCATCTTGTTTGAAACAGAATATTGTATGTAGCATTAGACTTATCAAAATGTAAAGTGCATCCTGTTTGAAACAGAATATTGCATGTAGCATATCAGATCAAATATATCACCACTTTCATTCCATATCATATCAAATACACAAAAGTGTCTGTCCCTGCACTACAAAAGTGTCCTGCACTATAAAAGTGTTCCTGCACTACATATCTGATGTACATCCCTGCACTACAAATGTGTCCTTGCACTACATATCTGCCAATATACATTCCTGCAAAACATCCCTGCACTACGAACCTATCCACTAGCTAGTCTGCCAATGTCCTGCACAACAAAAGTATCCCTGCACAACAAAACTACCTACTAATCTGCTAATATATCCCTGCAGTACAAAACTATACATGCACTACATATCTGCCAATATACCCATGCACTAGTTTTCCTTATAATTTGATTTTTTTGGGTCTGGTGCAAATGAAAATCTCATGATATTTGATTGATCAACTTCTTGTGAAATTGGCCTAGAGAATTCTTGATGAGGCATCCAAGTCATTTGGTTTGACATATTCAATTGATGCCCATGTATCTGTCAAAAAAACTAATAATATAAACATGTAGCAAAAAAGGAAATTATTTATTTATAGCAAACACACTCACATTATATGGATGAAAGAGTACTGGCATGTATCTACCATTACCACCCATTATATGGATGAAAGAGTACTGGCATGTATCTCAACAACAAAATGTAAACCATTATTTTGAAACTCCATGATGTACCTGTGATTGTTGTGAAGAAGGTGCATGAGATTGGTCCATTGCATCATAATGTTTTGGAACTTTAGATACCTATCATTGTAAGACTTCAATAATGGATATATTCAACAAGAAGTAAATTAATGACTTCAATTATAGTTAAATATAGGACCTGTCCATGCTTCTTTTTGTTTTTGCTCAATTGAGCTTCAAAACCTCCCTTTGCTCGGCGTTTTCCACGATGTGTAGCTTCTCTCTTTTTGAAACCCTTTACATTCAAAACGGTTAGATCATTAGAGCAATCAACCAAAACATTTAGGGCTTCACCTTCCGCCTCTTTATCACCGTTTATTTCTACACGTAACATATCTTCAAATAACCAGCTTCTCCAAATTTCAGTTTTTTTTGTCGAACAGTTCGAAGGTAATTCTTTTGGTCAACCTTTGTAAATCCCAATGACTCTCTACCACCTGCTTGCTGACCCATTAATTCAAATGCAGACTTCGGGGAAAGACCTGAATTTGCTGTCAAGTCTAAAAAGGCTTCATCTGAAGATGTGATTTTTCGATGAGATGGCATCAAATGCACAGAGTCTTGGCTGATAAGAGGATGGTTGTGCTGTTCAGAGAAACGATAAACAATGTACTTGCCTGTACGCCTGACCAACTTGACCCCCATAATCGCTCCACAATTAGTCCTTGTCTCTGCTTTTGGATTTCTCGTCAGATCGTCTCTCTTATCCACCTTCCGCAAACCTTATTTACAACAAACAAATGTTCTTGAAGTGAGTACACCATTTTTATCTGCAGCATAACCATCTCTTCTAATGCTAAAACCTTCCATACGTGCATATTTGTTATAAAAGTCATATGCAACAGTCTCAGAATCAAACTCCATATCATATTTAGGTTTCATGTCTTCTTTTGATCGCTCCAAACTATCATTGTTTTCTTCCACAGTGTCTTCCATTCTGAAAACCTTTTTAAGGATCACAAAGTTTAGAATGCAATCATATGCGACCATAAATCAAACCAAACCCCAAATTTACAATTCTTGCTTAACAGTGATGATCAAAAGCCTACCAAACACCAACAAGTCAATCTTATAGCAGTTCATATAGAACACCAGATAAGCTTCTGTACACAACCTTCATTGAAACTCCCAAATCATCCATACATATTCCATAAGAACACCAATCCCAGAATCAATTAGAATGAACTTTCACCAGATATCACCATCCTTCCCGCCGTCGTGAGCAGTAAAGAGTCACCACCCAAAAACCATAATTCAACAACTAATTACTCTGGACACCCAAAGTTTTATCATTCAATTTCTCTTACTTCCCGAGTCAAATGCTATCGACGCCGGAGAAGATGGGACAATCAATGCAGAAGCCCTAACCTAACCTTTTCTCGCCGGCAGCGGCAACATCCCTTCCGGACAGCCCTAACCTCTTCTCGAAACTCAGATGGAGCCTGCACAATCGCCGCTTCTAATCGTCCTCACCGCCATCTCAATCGCAATCTACGGACTCGTTGATAGACGATGAAGGTTGAGGACGGTTTGGAGAAAAAAATTCAATTTCAATCGGAGAAGTATTGGAATTGGAGGGAGACGAAGAGGGGAGTGAGGGCACGTGCAAAGATTAAGGTATGAGTCAATCTTGTCCTTTGGTAGAAAATGAAAGGCTACGATTGATTTATGAGGAAATATGAGGAAAAAAAGGATGAGGAGAGAATCCCGATCCCCATTTTTTTCCTGGACATTTGAACAGGTAAGCCCAAATACTTATTTAAAGTAGGTACTATTTTAACCCCCAGAACATCATGAACTTCTTTTAACAAACTACTTGTCACATTTCTACTCAGAACCATTTCCGATTTTAGTAAATTTATTGATTGGCCGGAAATGCGCCTGTATGTAGTCAGCACGTCCCTCAATGCTCTTATGGTTGATGTGTTGACTTTCATAAACAAGAGCGAGTCATCAGCAAAAAGTAAATGACTTATAGATGGAGCTCGTCTATTGATCTTGCTACCCTCAATCAAACCACAATGATCATAATGCTTCAACATATATGATTGCCATTCGACGCAAATTATGAACAGATAGGGGGATAGGGGATCCCCTTGCCGCAGCCCTCTAGAAGGTTTTATTGGCTCAGAGAGATGCCCATTGATGCGAATAAAATAAGAAGCAGATTTGACGTATTGCATAATTCTTTCTACCCATAAAGAGGCAAAGCCGAACCGCTTTAGTAATAATTCTAAGAAAGGACATTCCACCCCATCATATGCTTTTTCCATATCTAGTTTTAAGGCAGCAAAAACAATGTTTGGTCCCCTAACTTTGCTGATGTAATGAGATATTTCCTGAGCTATGATAAGGTTATCAGAGATTAACCGATTCTTGATAAAAGCGCATTGTTCAGAAGAAATAACCTCATCAAGAATAGTCTGGATTCTGTTTGCAATGGTCTTGGATATCACCTTTTCTAGCGCTCCAATTAAGCTGATAGGACGATATTCAGTGATCTTTGAAGCACCCTTCTGTTTGGGAATTAAGGTAATCACTGAGGTGTTATGAGCTGACTCAAGAATACCATTGTTAAGAAATTTTAGACATTCAGCAATAAACTCTTATTTAACAATAAGCCAAGAACTTTGGAAAAAACCTGTAGAAAAACCATCGAGGCCCGGAGCTTTGGATGGATGCATTTGAAACAGTGCGCGAGTGACTTCATCTTCAGTGTAAGGGGCCAATAGTCTTTTATTTTGGTGCGAGGAGATCTTTCTACGGACAACTTGAAGGAAGTGGCTAATTTCATCGGCTGATGCATGAAGATCATAAGTGAATAATTGTTGATAAAAATGATAAGCAATGTCCTCTATCTCAGAAGGCTGAGTTGAGACAGTACCATCAGGGCGTTGCAGAGATTTAAGGTACTGTTTCGATACCTCTTTGTTGTGCAAGCATGAAAATATTTAGTATTACTGTCACCTTCAGCCAGCCATGTGATACGAGATCGTTGGTGCCATAGAATCTCCTCTCTTTTCAACCACTCGTCAATTTCCTGCGAGATGTTGATCTCGTGTTGGATCGAAGTGTTAGCGAAATACGATAATCTATCAGACGGAAATTTAGAGTTGATTTTAAATTGTTTTCCGTTTAATAGTTAACGTAGCAGCGGAATATTGATGCAGGAAAATAACGGCAGAAATAACAACACAAAGATGTATAGTGGAAAACCTTATCAAAACTATGATAAGATTAAAAACCACTACCTTTCAGTTTCCACTGAAAGGATTTTCGAAATCAGATTATTCCTTTTATTCCCGATATGCTTGTAGGGTTTACAAACTAGATCACACAGATTCTATTTGATGACCTCTACTCAACCGGATGGAATAATCGATTTCGACCACAAACCTCAGTGTGTGGCTTCAGCAAGTACTCCTTCAGTCGGTCGTTCTTTCACTCAGAAGATACGCCGCTCTATGCTCTGGAAACTCGCTTCTTTCTCCTCAGAAATCGTCGTTCTGCTCTCTGGAGGTGCTGCAGCTCTTCTCTCTGGAAATCCGCCGCTCAGCATCCACAAGACATTTTGTCAAACCCTAGCTCTTTATATAGAGTTTGTTATGTCTTAAACTCTGGGCCCAATATCCTGGGCCAGCCCAACTGTCCAAACCCTAATGGACTTCAGTTCAATAAGACAAGACTCCTTCTAGAATCTTCCTTTCTTCTCCAATCTTCATTTAATCTGTTTATCCATCAAACAGAACTTGCCAAATCTGATCTGTAGAATATTCTTCTCCATATTCTGCTAATCAGATATCTTCTTCTTGATTTCCAAATCTGTGATTAATCTTCACGAATTATCTTCGATCTCAACACGCCAACTCGCCCTAGTTGCGTGGTTCTCAAGGCTCTTTAATTGGTTCAATTCGAATCTTCTTGAACCGCAATTCGTTCGTCCCAACTTCAAACTTCAATCAATGTTCGCATGCTTGCGTTTCCTCACCTGAAACTTGCAACAACAAATCTGCCCATGGATTTCTGCACACTTAGGCAACACATTAGCTAAGTGTTTGTAATCATCAAAACCAAAGGGTTCCAACAGATTCCCCCTTTTTGATGATGACAAACACTTCTTCAATAAAACAGAAATCCATTACATGTAATTCAAACCATCACTAATCTATCAGACAGATTCATCACTAATCCAGCAGATAGATTTTTTCAGTCAGTTTCTGATAGACAGACACTTCTACGAACTCATGACAGTTCCCCCTTAAATAGGCATTAGATTTGAATTTCAGTAGTGACTTCCCCCTCAAGTGGTGCACTCATGTTATCTTCCCCCTTTTGGCATCATTAAAAAGATCACAATTTAAGAATACCCGGGTAATGGAAGAAAAACTGCAAATTGCATTATCAAACAGGCAAAAGTCCCCTTAGGGACACACAGCAAGCAGACAATCAAACAACTATCAAGCAGAAGGGAGCAAGTCAACGAAGAAAGAGTCACAAAAAAATTTAAGGATGATGTGGTGGGGATTTCAAAAGAGGGGGAAACCATGAGACAGAAACCAGGCTAATCCTTCACCAGTAACTTCAACTAGTCAACCAGTTCTGTGCCCACAAACCTCAACTAACGGTTTAGCTCCTTTATTACCTCCTTGATTTGAGTCCCATGAATCATATTTATTTTTGCAGACTCCTCCATCTCCTTCATTAGCGCAGGTAACGACTCAATCGCTTCCATCTTGGCGCGCAATTCCACCTCACAGCCAGCAACAGATTTCTTCACCACCTTCTCATATAACAACTCCAAATTTGCTACTTTCTCAGTTAGCAATACCACTTTCCCAGACAGACTTCTCAACGCCTCAATCACCGCCGGTGATCCCTCGTCTGGAAGCTTGTCCAGAGGATCCACCTCATGAAGAGCGTCTGTCGGAGGAGGTGCGGGTTCATACTGGTCGTTCTTCCACCCAGAACAGAGTATAGATTCACTTCCTTTTTCGGCACATACAGCCCAAGGTGAACTAGTATCTTCTTCACAATTCCAGGGTATGGCAACCCATGCTTATTACTCGCAGCGCAGTATTTCATATACTGTAAAATCTGCTTGGGAAGGCTGATAGGCTCTTTGGCTCTTAACTTGTCAATCAGGAGGAAATCCTGAAAGTTGACAATTCTGCCAGCTGGTGTGTAGCTAGAAACTCCCTATCGATTACCAATTCCGCCACCACGGATCTCCTTTCTAGATAGCCTCTGCAAAGCCTCAATCACGTCGGGTGACCCCTCATCTGGATGCAACGGATGTTGTTCCAGAGGGTCAACCTCCTGAGGTGCTGTGGGGTGGTTATCCGAGCATTCTACCATCACATGGCTTCAACAAACGTCCAACCAATATTGTCAATGGCCTCCATACCAGGAACAGTAGACATAACATTCTCCACTTCTAGCTGATGGGTGCCAAGATCCGCCTTTGCTTCTCTTCTTTATACTGTGAGAAGCCCTAGAAATTTCCTTTTATTACATCTTCAGCCATCACTCCACTTCAAACTGACCGCCTAACATGAAATCTTCCTGGCAACGGCATCACATCCGAGTCTCATTCGTGCCATTATGATCTCCTTCTTTGTCAGAATAAATGCCTTGTAGCAGCGCCAACCTCTCACAGATATTTCATCAATCATCTGGCGTGCAGGAGAACTGTCACCATCCAAAGCAGTCTGCACAACAGACCTGTGGTCATAAACAATGAGCTGCGCTGCATGCTCACTGATGATAAAGAATTTGCTCATTCGACAACTTCACATTTGAGCATTGTCATTTTTCTCATCCACAGTAGCAAGGACACGTTCTGGTGAACCCATACTAGCCAAGGCCAACTCCCCTCCAAATTCAGACTTAGGCAGAAACTAAACTGCCTCTTGCAGTTCCCAATTTTGAATTTGCTCCACAATTTTCTGCCACATGGCCATCTGCAGGTATTAAGTGTTGCGGACTGTTCACGTACCAACACTTTGCTGTTTTTCCACGCCATAAAGACAACAGCAGCATCCATCATGATGACGAATGAGCAGCAGACGCAGCTCTTGCTTTTCTCCATACATGTCAGTTTAATCGCGATAAATGTAGCACTTAGAATTTCTGTTCGTGCTGGCAGCCGCTAATCCTCCAAACGGCACTTCAATCTTGAAAAATTGAATTTAGATACGCCGAATCAATTTGCGGATAAACTTCTCTCCAATTTCAAAGAGTAATTGTCAACTGCCTCGTAACTCCCCAATTTTAGTGGATTACTTCCACGTGTCCAGCTGGGAGAAAATCTGCTTTAATTGCTTTGACTACACACCTTTTGGTTTGTTCATCTTCCCATGTGATTATGGCAGTCTGCTCTGCAGTTTCTTATCATACCTTTCTGTCCAATCACCATAAGTGCTTCATTTCTGCTTTAAGGCTAGGAGCAATTAACCTTTTCAACCTTTATTCACCAACATTTGCTTATTGAACCAGCCACATCCACTGATTGAACCAGTCTGAATCAGTTTGGAATTAACCCCGGTTCTATCTCATGGTTTTCACAAGGATTGTGGTGCTTTAGGTTTACCCAAGAGGTACAATAAAAACACCACTCAATTATGAAGCAAGCAATTCACCAAGTCAAATCAAAGCAATATCATGCGGTGTGGAGATAGCAAAAAATATGTGATGTTTCATAATCAAAGGGCTAAACAACCAACAATCAGTCTCCACACATTATAGGCTTGGGTTGGTCTTAGAGTACTTCCTTGGCATGTATTGAGGGTTCAAAATAGGAAGTCTCTTTTGGGCTACAAAGAATTATGTGCCATGCTCAGATTCTGCTATCTAGTAGTCTTATTTATCAAGCATGCAGGGTGAGCTCACAGAGAAACTTTCACACAGTTTTCAATTTCATAAGCAGTAATTCCATACCATGGAAACTTAGCATGCAACCTAGTCTAGCCAATCATTGGAGAAATCTAACATAGAATACAGACTAGGTAAGGGATGTCATACCTAATTCAAGCCTTAGCTTCTCATAGGGCTCCCTGTGTAGTGCTTTCGTAAAGATGTCTGCGATCTGCTCCTTAGTTCTGCAGTATTCCATGGCTATGGTGCCTTTTTCTACACAATCACGCAGAAAGTGATATCTGATTTCTATGTGTTTAGTACGTGAAAACTGTACCAGATTTCTAGAAATATTAATGGCACTGGTATTATCACATAGAATTGAAACACATTCAAGATTAGCACCGTAGTCACTTAGCTGTTGTCTTATCCATATGAGTTGTGCGCAACAAGCAGCAGCTGCGATATACTCGGCCTCAACGGTAGATAAGGCAATGGAGAACTGCTTCTTGGATCCCCATGATATCAGGCATGGTCCAAGGAGTTGTGTCATCCATGACGTAGACTTTCTGTCTGTCTTGCAGCTGGCATAATCAGCATCTGCGTAGGCCACCAGACGGGCTTTGTTCTTTTCGAACTGGTGCATCTCCTCTTGCATGGCATTGACCCATTCTGGGTCCTTGAGCGCTTCTGCTACGGTCTTCAGTTCTGCAAGAGAGACAAAAGAGGCAAATCCACAAAATTGATATAAGGAGTTAAGATCTACCTGTTCCTGAGAGATATAGCACTGGTAATTCTCTAGTCTAGCTGGTCGATGAACCACTCGTCCATATCGTGTGGTTCTGAGTTCCCCCTCAGGGTTAGCAGGAGTAGGTTCAACGACCACTTCTTCTTCTCCAGGGAGCTCTTTGTCAGCTTCCACCACAGGGTTATCATTATCATTTCCACCTGGTGGATCAGCTATTTCATCTTGATCTGCCTAATGGTCTGGTAGTACTTCATCTCCCTGGTGGATATCCATGTGAGGTATTTCAGCAGTGGGTGCTGGTGGAGGTTCCCAGTCGGGATCTGACTCATTGACAAACCGGAGCTCCCCAGCATCAATCATAGTCGTAGATGAAGAATCTTGTATTAAGTGACCAGCCATCACCGTCTTATCGAATCTTACATGCACACTTTCCTCAACTTGCTCTAGCCTTAGGTTGTAGACTTTGTAAGTCTTGCTATGGCTGGAGTATCCAACGAACACTCCTTCATCTCTCCGAGCATCGAACTTACCCAAGTGTTCCTTACCGTTATTGTGGACAAAGCACTTGATCAAATGTGCTTTTCACCTTGGGTAAGCCAACTACCAATTCCATCTGATGAAGTTTGTGCAGCAGCCTCATACTTGCATGACCAAACTTCCTGTTCCATGAGATGGAGGCTTCTGCAGTACTTGATAGACAAAGTTCTTCCTCATGGACAAAATCTGGATCTACGGTGCAGATTTCGTTCACACGAATTCCTCTCAGAACTGTCTTCCCTGTCTCATTACACCTCAGAATACAGTCATTAGAGTTGAATATAACTTGATTTTTATCATGTTGACACAATTGAGACACACTTATCAGGTTGTATTTCAAGTTTTCAACAAACTTACTTGCCCGATTCGGATAGTATCTGAAATTCTTACCTCTCCCATAGCTATCACATTTCCTTTGCTTTTGTTTCCGAAGATTTTGCTTCCTCCGGAGTGTTTATGGAGCGAGTCGAACCATCCTGGATTCCCTGTCATATGCTTTGAGCAGCTGCTATCTAAATACCAGGGATGGGACCTCACTCCTTCCTGCAAGAAAAGATCAGTTTTTCCGAACCCAGACAAGCTTGGGCTTACTGGGTTTAGGAATGAATTTAGCAACAGGAACATAATAAGATTGATAGTAAGCATCATGGTTAGTTATATCAATCTTTCGCATGGGCGTGCTCCTTGGTCTACCACAGATTTCTGGATCATAGTGGGGGCGAAAGTGATCGACTCTCCCTTTCTTTCTATATGCACTAGCTTTCCTTTCATAACTAGCTTCTGGATGGTGGTCTTGGGTGTCCAGCCAGTTGCGGTTCCTTTCATGTGTCTTCCTCAGTCTTGGACATTCAGTTCTATAGTGTCCAGATTGTCCACAATGCCAGCATGATCTGTGGCATAGAAGATCAATATATTTACTTCTGCCAGGTGGTGTGGATGTTCTTTTCTTCCTTGCTTGAAGGTCTATCTTTGAAGGCCTACGACTAAGGTTCTGCTTCTGCCTGATTTCATAGGCTTTCCTAGCCTTGTAAGGGACTGAGTCAGTATCATAGAGGTGACATCCATCCTGTGGACTGGCTTCCCTTCTAGTATGTCTGATGGTCCGAGGCCTTCTATTCTGCCGAGAGGATTCACCTTCTTCCACCACCACAACGCCTTTTCCTTTAGTAGCCTTTTCTTGTTCGAATCCAAGGCCTGGTCGAACAAACCTTTTCTTGTAATCCTTCTTTTCTTCTTCAACTTTCTTAGCTTGCACTTCTTTAAGCCACTCTTCTTTTAAGACTTCCTCATCGCGTCTGAGGTTTTCCACTGTTTGAAGCAGCTCCTCATTGTTTCGCCTGAGGTCCATCAACTCATCATTCAGCCTTTCAACTTCTGTGTTGAAGTCAACTATTTCATCTATCCTCAAGCGTTTCAGCTCGTCACTTAGCTTGCTAATCTGTCTTTCTCTTCCATCACAGGTACGACACTTGCATACATGCTCTGCTATTTCTGTCTCAAGGCGCATAGCTTTGTTTGCCCATAGATTGTTCTCTTCTATGTCAGTATGATGATCCCGTTGCATTTCTGCCAGTCTGTCCTCCAGATCTTGATTTTTGTCTAACAGCTGAGCTATAGTTTCTGCAAGATCAGATTTGGTAAATACTTCATCAACAAGGGAGTTAGTTTCCATTACCTTACTATATGTGGAATGAGCCATCAAGCAAGGCTCCTTGGAACACTTTCCATCGTTACTATCCTCATCCGAGTCTCCCCATGCGGTGAACATGGCATGAGCTGGCTTGGGGACGGATGCTTCTCCTTTCTGGACGGGTGGCTCTCTTTTCTTTCTGCTGTAGCAATCTTTTGACAGATGCCCCTTCTTTTGGCAGTGGTGACATGTTCTGTCTTCTTTTTCTCCTCGGTTTCCCCCATTTTCTCTCGACGTATCACCTTTGTTTCCGCTGGAGGAGTTACCACGACTTCCTCCTGATGGACCTCTGCTGAAGTTTTGTCCTTTGCCGATATTGGCCATCGTGAGGGCTCTTGTTAATAGGGCTATGTCATCTTCCTCCTTTGGTGACTCATTTCCATGTGCCAGATCGAGAGCCTTTTCTACCTTCAAGGCTATGGCATGGGATTTGTCTGATTGTCTCCTAGCCATCTTTCTTTCCGTGATTCCGGCTTGGCTCTGAAGGTTGGCAACCAGTTCCTCTAGTGTGATGTCCTTAATCCCCTTTTGAGCTTGCAGCGCTAGTGTCACGTGATCCCACTTTGAGTTCAAGGCTTGCATGAACTGGTGTGTGATTTTCCATTCGGGGAGCTTCTCGTTCAAGTATTCCAACTGTCCAATGATGACTTGGAATCGGGTGAAGAAATCTTCAAGGGATTCATCCTCCTTCTGCATAACAGATTCATAGTCCTTTATCGCAGCTAGTATTCTGTTTCTCTTGATATCTTTATTTCCCCCATATAATCTGACCAATCCATCATACATCTCCTTCGCGGTTTTGTGCATCGCCACTTTAATCTGATCTCCGGGAGAAAGGGCCATATATAGGACTTTCTTTGCTCTAGCATTCTTTTCAAGCTTCTTGTAGTCCTCATCCGTATATTTATCCTTAGTTTTCTCCACTGGTTTTTCATCATCTGTTGTGTCCAGTGGGATGATAAGAGGACCCATCTCGAATATGCTCCATAACTGTCCATCCGGCGAGCAGACGTGAGCCTCAAACTGGTCTTTCCACCAGTCAAACTGTCCCGGCTTCAGAAGCGGCGGTTTCCAGAACGAATCGCTAATAGACGACATACTTTCCTGCAAAGCTAACACACAAATCTAGAACCTTCGGCTCTGATACCACGTGTTGGATCGAAGTGTTAGCGAAATACGATAATCTATCAGACGGAAATTTAGAGTTGATTTTAAATTGTTTTCCGTTTAATAGTTAACGTAGCAGCGGAATATTGATGCAGGAAAATAACGGCAGAAATAACAACACAAAGATGTATAGTGGAAAACCTTATCAAAACTATGAT
This sequence comes from Rhodiola kirilowii, assembly GCA_033675215.1. Taxonomy (NCBI): domain Eukaryota; kingdom Viridiplantae; phylum Streptophyta; class Magnoliopsida; order Saxifragales; family Crassulaceae; genus Rhodiola; species Rhodiola kirilowii. Next base: position 24,579,599 of record CM066199.1, read on the forward strand.
AAGATTAAAAACCACTACCTTTCAGTTTCCACTGAAAGGATTTTCGAAATCAGATTATTCCTTTTATTCCCGATATGCTTGTAGGGTTTACAAACTAGATCACACAGATTCTATTTGATGACCTCTACTCAACCGGATGGAATAATCGATTTCGACCACAAACCTCAGTGTGTGGCTTCAGCAAGTACTCCTTCAGTCGGTCGTTCTTTCACTCAGAAGATACGCCGCTCTATGCTCTGGAAACTCGCTTCTTTCTCCTCAGAAATCGTCGTTCTGCTCTCTGGAGGTGCTGCAGCTCTTCTCTCTGGAAATCCGCCGCTCAGCATTCACAAGACATTTTGTCAAACCCTAGCTCTTTATATAGAGTTTGTTATGTCTTAAACTCTGGGCCCAATATCCTGGGCCAGCCCAACTGTCCAAACCCTAATGGACTTCAGTTCAATAAGACAAGACTCCTTCTAGAATCTTCCTTTCTTCTCCAATCTTCATTTAATCTGTTTATCCATCAAACAGAACTTGCCAAATCTGATCTTTAGAATATTCTTCTCCATATTCTGCTAATCAGATATCTTCTTCTTGATTTCCAAATCTGTGATTAATCTTCACGAATTATCTTCGATCTCAACACGCCAACTCGCCCTAGTTGCGTGGTTCTCAAGGCTCTTTAATTGGTTCAATTCGAATCTTCTTGAACCGCAATTCGTTCGTCCCAACTTCAAACCTCAATCAATGTTCGCATGCTTGTGTTTCCTCACCTGAAACTTGCAACAACAAATCTGCCCATGGATTTCTGCACACTTAGGCAACACATTAGCTAAGTGTTTGTAATCATCAAAACCAAAGGGTTCCAACATCTCCCTTTCAATATTGTGGTCAGTTCTTTCCTGTGCTTGTATACATTCGAGTTGTGAACGAAGGCGCTTGATCTGTTCTTTCACCGGACCAAATTTTGATTTGTTCCAATGTTTAATCTTTTCTTGCAGGATTTTCAACTTCTGAGAATAACAAATGTTGATAGTAGAGAGGTGATGCCATTCCTTAGTAATGAGGTCTTTGAAACTTTTGTCACGCAGCCACATTCTCTCAAAACGGAATGACTTCATGGACTGTGTGGCCTGCGCTTGCACCTCCAGAAGAAGACATTTGTGATCAGATGAGTAAGTATGCAGGTGAGTCACGGTTGAGTCTCGATATTGAAATAGCCAGTCTCGTGTTGCCAAAACGTGATCCAGCCTGCTTCTAATTTCCACTCCACCTTTTCGTCTGTTGGAATAAGTATAAGGAGTCCCCCGAAAGCCAAGGTTGATAAGATTGCACTGTGAGATTGACCTCCGGAATGTCTCTATGTTCTTCAGTCAAGACGGAGGACTGTGAGTAACTTCGTCAGTTCGGAGGACTTCATTGAAATTGCCCAAAACACACCAAGGATGTGTCAAAATATCCTTAAGAGTTCGACGCAAACTCCAACTGTTAGGATCGTGGTTAGTAAGTCAAAGACTTAAGTTCAAATAGTCAAAGACTTAACCAAGTTCGGGACTGTTAGGAACCTAACTTAGTATGCAGATAATAACTGAATTGAAGTACGCAGCGGAATAAAACTTAAATAGCCTTTTTATTACTATTTAATACTGTACACTCAGCGGTACAAAACTTGCCTATTAAGTATAAATCTAACCTAGATTTACACAAGCAATAATCTGACTACTTCCCTGACTGTCTCGTCGACGTCGTCGTAGTCACGGCACCTCCTTGACTTTCCGGCAATGATCAAGTCCAACTCGATCTCACAGAATATCACTCGCACAGCTCGCTCGATATTCTCACTGGGAATCCCCACTTGGAAAGCTCTCTCGGATGTGTATAAAGGCGCACGGATTTGAATAGCATTCCTAGACTTATATAGGTTCTTGAATAACCGTCAGGTAACTGCCAGGTAACTGCCTAGATCATGGTTTGTAACTGACAACCCATGATCTCCTTGATGTGTTAAGGAGGACGTGCCATCACTCCATGATGTCCTTGACTCCGGTCCTTAACCGCTTCCTCAACTGCTCCGTTTACTGGTTCTCAACTGCTCCGTCGACTCGACTCCAACTGCTCAGTTGACTTGACTGATTCTCAGGTTCTTGGTTGCTCGGAGACTTCCACAGGTACTTGAGTCTAGCGTTACGTCTTTGACTGCTCCAGTAAGGTCCTGACTTATAAAGACTCAAGTAAACCATTAAGCCGGTTTGTCAATCATCAAAAACGTGCGAGGCTGATGCCTCAACAATTTCCCCCTTTTTGATGATGACAAACCTTAAGAGAGAAATACCGAAATAGCAGTCTACGCATGCACACGGCATCATATGAGAACATATTCTCCTTGGGAACAAATTCCACCTAAGTTCCTGCACACTCAGAAACTCAACATACATCTTATTATTTATAAATCTAGTCAGGTATATCTAGTCAGCCTCTAAGTCAAAAACCTTAGACTGAATTCCCCCTCAGTTGAGTACTCCTTATTCCCCCTTTTGACATCATCAAAGAAGAGTGAGATTGCACACACAGCAGTCAAAGACATGAATAAGCATTTGATATTCAGAGTAGCCAAAAGGAACATGCATAAAACTGCAAGGTTAAAATCCATAGAGTAGCACACAAAAGTTGAACACAGTTTGCACTCAGAAAACATCAAAGAAAGGAATAATTTGGTGGGGAATCAAAGGTGGGGAAATCTATAGCAGGGATTGATCTTGGCATTCTATAAATCAAAAGTGATCATCCCGGAGACTGAGGAACTTCATATGTTTTCAATCAGATTCGTAAGCGCAATCTGCATTTCTTGGATTTCTTCCTTAATCTCCCTTACTTCTGCTTTCAGACTTCTCATATCCCTTTTTAAATCAAAGATTCCTTGCTCCAAAATATCCCATTTCTTATTGTCATCTTCCTCAGGCTCATCATCACTCACTTCTTCAGCATCCTTTAGAACTGCTTTGTTTTTCAGCTTTGATTCAAGGACTGGAGCTTTTATCCATCCCTTCACTTCGTCTTTCACCAGGTGCATTTTTCTGAAGAACTCAGGATCAAAACCTTTAACAACTTGTTTTTCAATTTCAGAAGTGATTTCATACAGTTCTTGAGCTTGAAGAACTTTCTTTATCACCCTTGAAAAACCAATCTGTGACAAATTCTTCAAGTGATCCATTTGAAAAATTATCATCTTTGGTAGGTTCACTCTTTCTTTTTTCAGGAGCTTGTCCAGAACTAACAGATCTTGATGCTGGACGTACGATGGTTTAACTCCCCTTTGGATAAAATTGCTAACAAGCAATCTATGTAGAATTTTTACCTTGGGATCCATCAGCTGAGTACTTATCTGTGAACCTTTTTGAAGACTATCCAGGTTACAAATTCTCTGCACAAAATCTTGCTTTTCTCCCGCTTCCCTCGGCCACACACTATTTTTGCAGAAGAAATCAAATCCTTGATGATCTAATCCCAAAATTCTGGCTAGCTCAGTGCTTGACAAGTTGAACTGTGTTCCTCTGAAATTCACCTCCAGCGTAGGAACATCGTCATCAGTCAACTTCAGGTTTTTGTAGAAGTCTTCAACAGTTTCAGGACAGACGAACTCCTGAGTCTCACACAATTTCTCCCATCCTTGAGTCCTTAGCAGGTCAAACACCTCAGTAAGCCCTTCATCCATAAGGATTTGTTCAGAACATTCCATCTCCATTAAAATCTCTTTTCCAGACTTTGATTTTTTCTGTTTCTTCACTGTGGTCTTGAGAACAGCTTCTTCTTTGACTTCCATTTTCCTCTTTCCAGCCCCCCTTGGTGGCAAGATTCTCAGAGGGAGAGCTTTCTTCTTTCTTTTAGAGACAGTGGAAGACGTGTCTATAATCTCACAGTCTATGGGTTCTGTTTCTTCAGCTCCCTTGAACTCGGCAATTTGGCCCAACTCTAGCAATTCCTCCAATTTCTGATTTACACCAGACGTTGCTGCTCCCACAGAGAGATTGGTACTTTTGACAATAGACCCCGTCTCATGTGAGCATGCAAATAATGAGGCTGTGTCACTGGATTCTGCTACCCCTTCTGGTTTCTTCACAGGAGCAACATCTGCAACCCCTTCTGGGTTCGTCTCAGTAACCACATCATCTATAAAGTAAAAGTATCCTAAGTCCTCTTCTACTTCTTCACTGATACCATAGTCACCGAAGCATCCTCCGTCCCCTACTTTTTCAATAACATCATCAACCCCCACGGCCTTGATGAGTCTAGAGGCATCAACCCTTTCTCCTTCACCAACATACCCGTCTCCAGCACAATATTGAACAAACCTAGTGTATCTAGGATTGTAAACTGAAATTTGGGAACTCGACTTACTTGTTTTGAACAACTCAGCCACTGCAGTCGGAATCTCATATCGGACTCCTGCGATTGTAAACGTCTCCATTTAGGCGTTGATGTCGCTCCTTTCGATTCAGAAATTGTGAGAGCTCGGATGACTTGATTTCTGTCGCTTGAGTAGATTAGGGTTTTGAGAGTTGTTGAGAAGACGGATGAGTGAGATAGCCTTAAATCCTTCTTTGAATTTGAAATCCCGTAAAGATCTCCTTGAAATTTGCGTGCATGTATCAGATAAAAACTGTCCGACTTCTTCGGTTCAACCACTTAGTGTCTTGTCACTATAACTTCGTCCGAGCTACTGCCTTGATGATTCAAGTACTTTATCAGATCCTTCAGTTCTTTCGGACAACCAAGCTTTGACTAAGTGAATGCCAGACCAGTTCCTTGACTATGAATTTTCACGAGGGGCATTGTGGTGGATCGGCTTACCATAAGGGTATATAATGAAGAATCACCACAATTCAAGTCACTCAATCACACGTATTTAATATCAGGCATATCCAGAAAATATATAATGAAATTCATTGGACATGCCAAAACTAAATCTAGGATTGGGTGGTCTCATAACTTCCTTCATGGGGCAATTTGGCAACAAAATCCGGAAGTTATGCAAGTAGTCAATGAATCATGAGTTCAACAGTGCATGTACTATACCAGATTTAACAAAGAAGTAGTAGCACATTTACATTAGATACTCAGGAACTTCAGATACTTGCTCATGTTAATGACTAACTTAGCATGTTAAATACTCTTTCCTTTAGTCAATCATTGAGGGAAATTCAGAAGTACCTCACTGTGAGTCATCAATCCAAGTTCCATCCGTAGTTTTTCAAAAGCTTCTCTATGTAGGGCCTTCGTAAATATATCAGCGATTTGATCTTCACTTCTGCAAAAGTTTACAGTGACAAGCTCTTTTTCTACACAGTCTCTAAGGAAATGGTGTTTAATTTCTATATGCTTAGATTTACCATGCTGGACTGGATTTTTTGCAATGCTAATAGCGCTTGTATTATCACAAAAAATTGGAACTTGATCAAATTGTAAGTTGAAGTCACTTAGCTGATTCCGAAGCCATAGGACTTGAGCACAGCATGCTGCTGCTGCTATGTACTCGGCTTCAGCAGTTGACAGTGCCACAGAGTTCTGCTTCTTTGATCCCCAAGATACTAAGCAGGACCCAAGGAACTGAGCCATTCCAGACGTGGACTTTCTGTCAGTTCTATCTCCTGCGAAGTCTGCGTCTGTGAAACCTTCAAGCCTTAGGGACTTCACTCGAGGATACCATAAGACCAGCTTCTCGGTACCTTCAGATACCTCAGTATCCTCTTCATGGCCTTTACATGAGATTCTCTTGGATCTGCTTGAAACCTGGCACATTGACATACACTAAACATTATATCGGGTCTAGAAGCAGTCAAATAAAGTAAAGAACCTATCATGCCATGATATTTTGTAGCATCTGTCCTTGGAGAGGCATCATCCTTTGTCAGGGACTCATTTGGAGAACTGGGAGTGTTCACATGTTTTGAATCTCCAAGTCCGTACTTCTTCACAACTTCACTCAGGTACTTCTGTTGTGAGATCTCAGTACTGTTCTCCAGCTGTCTAACTTGAATACCAAGAAAGAACGTCAGTTCCCCGACCATACTCATCTCAAACTCACTCTCCATGAGTTTAGTGAAGGACTTCACAAGCTCGTCACTTGTGGATCCGAAGATGATGTCATCGACATACACCTGCACAATGAGTAAGTGCTTATTAGTTCTCAACAAAAATAGAGTCTTATCTACCTTACCTCGCTCATATCCGTGAGCTAGTAGATACTCCGAGAGACGCTCATACCACGCCCTAGGTGCCTGTTTCAATCCATACAGGGCCTTGTCAAGTACGTACACATGATCCGGATGGTCAGGAACTTCAAATCCAGGCGTCTGTTCCACAAATATTTCCTCCTTGAGAAATCCATTTAGGAACGCCGTCTTGATATCCATCTGATGAAGCTTGATTCCAAACTGTACCGAGTACGCTATCAGTAACCTGATAGCCTCTAACCTTGCCACTGGCGCAAAGGTTTCTTCATAGTCGATGCCTTCCTGTTGGCTGTAACCCTTCACAACCAACCTGGCTTTGTTCCTGACTACTTCTCCATCGGAGTTCTTTTTGTTTCTGAGGATCCAGCGGGTGCCAATCACTTTCCATTTCTCTGGCCTTGGAACAAGTCTCCAAACTTTGTTCCTCTCGAACTGATGCAATTCATCTTACATAGCCTGAATCCAATCTGGGTCTTTCAGTGCCTCTTGAACCGACTTTGGTTCAATCAAAGAAACAAAGGCGTTCATGACAGATTCCCCCTGAACTGCTGCATAGCAAATATAATCACGAAGAGCGACACTCGGCTGCCTGAGTCGGGTACTTCTCCTCAACTCAGTGACCTCCTGAGTTTGTTGGACTTCTTCAGGTTCATCATGAACTTCACCTTCTTCAGGAACTTGTTCATTTACTTCAACTTGCTGTCCAGGTTCCTCGGCTTCAGGAACTTGACCATTGTCTTGATCAGGTATTTCCTGGTTCTCTGGACCATCAACTTCTTCAACATCCCTCGGACGTATTAGCTCAAAGTCATCACCAACTTCTTCGATATGAACGTCATGAACCTGTCCAGAGTCAGTTCCCGCAGACTCTTCATCAAATATGACATGGACACTTTCCTCAACCTGCTTGGTTCTTTTGTTAAACACTTTGTATGCCTTACTGTGCAGTGAGTATCCTACAAAGATTCCCTCGTCACTTCTCGGATCAAACTTCCCAAGACGATCCTTCCCATTCACATGGACATAACACCTACATCCAAATACTCGTAAGTGAGAAACATTAGGTTTCCTACCTTTCAACAGCTCATACGGCGTCTTGTTGAGAAAGGGTCTTAAGTAACATCTGTTGAGGACATGGCATGCAGCGTTCATTGCCTCGGCCCAGAAGTTTCTTGCTATACTGTTTTCAATAAGCATAGTCCTCGTCATGTCCTCGAGTGTGCGGTTCTTCCTTTCGACTACTCCATTCTGCTGTGGAGTCCTTGGTGCTGAGAAGTTGTGATCAATGCCCTGATCTGTGCAGAAATCAACAAATAGACCATTATCGAACTTAGTTCCATGATCTATTCTTATGCTCTTCAGCTTCTCACCAAATCTGCGCTCAACAAGTTTGACCCACGTCTTGAATGACTCAAAGACTTCATCTTTTGAGCGAATGAAGATGACCCATGTGTACCTTGAATAGTCGTCCACAATCACAAATACATATCGGTTCCCTGCCCGAGACTGCACCCTCATTGGACCGCATAAATCCATATGAATTAACTCAAATGCCCTGTGAGTGCTAACCACGTTCTTAGAGTGAAATGAACTTCTTGTTTGCTTACCTTTGGCACACGCACTGCAAACCTGATCAGGTACTTCACTAATCTTAGGCAATCCAATTACCAAGTTCTGATTGTGTAGCTTCTTCAGCAACCTGAAATTCACATGTCCTAGCCGACGATGCCACATCTCAGATTCATCTGATCTAGAGGACAAACAGAGATATTCCTCCGGGTCAAAGGACGGATCCACAAGATATACTCTATTTGCACTATTTCCACGCAGAAGTACTTGACCTGACGACACACACTTAACAAAACATCCATCAGCAGTAAAAACAACCTTGTTTTTACCTCCACGACACAATTGGGAAACACTAAGTAAATTGAACTTCAAACCATTAACAAAACTAACATTATCCACACTAACCTTGTTTGATAGATGTACCTTACCTGAACCGATGACTTTACACTTACTTTCATTTCCAAAAGTGATAGAGCCACCAGAGTGATGTCGAAGAGAGGAGAATAGATCCATTTTCCCGTCATATGTCCTAAGCATGCACTATCAATCAGCCAGGAACCTGTTCCTCTCTCGACCTGCACATAAGCAATCAGGTTTTAGGAACCCAAACAAGCTGAGCCTTTTTGGGTTTAGGAGTTAAGGTAGATAAAGTTTTAGGTTTAGGAACTTGAGATTTTGAAACTGCTAGAGAGTGAGAGACATCGTTAACCACTCTGGAACTTGACGGATCATTCACAGCTCCAGATTTTCCACGACTTTTGGATCCTGAGAATGTACCGGACTCGGAGCTTGAGGTCTCCGACAGTTTCTTGGATGTGCTCTTCTTCCCTTTACATTTACTCTGACTATGTCCCTCCTCTCCGCAATGAAAATAGACTTTTTGTTTTCTGAAGTCTATATCTTTGGACTCAGAAACTTTCTTCTTTTGTTTCTCGAAGTCAATAGGAATTGGACTGTTTCTTCGGTTGAGTTTCTTCCAGATCTGATGACCCTTTCCATAAGTTCTGTCGTCATCCAGATCAACCTTCAGTCTGGGAGTAGAGCTCTGTTGAATCTGTCTATGCACAGGCTTTGCAATAGTTACTTCCCCATATCCAAGACCCGGTCTGGACTTAGGCTTCAGCTTCTCCTTTCCTTTCGGAGAATCAAAGAACCTGTCAACCTGAATCAATCTTCCTTTTGCCAGCAGCTTTCTCTAGTTTCTGGATCTGAATGGAGTATTGATGGTTTTCCTTGAACATTGATTCCATTTGTTGATCTTGATCCGCAATTATAGCATTCAGTTCCTCAACTCTGAGAACTAGTTTCTTGATCATAGCAATGCAATCCGAACGTGAGTAGTAACCATGTTGAGAATCATCAGAACTTACTTCTGTAGATGATTCCTTGGAAGCAGTCTTCCTTGATGACGAACTTGATGATGAAGTCTCTGAGCTTGAGGAACTTCCCTTTGCCATTAGACACACATTTCTTCTAATATCTCCCATGTTGTTTTCATCATCTGAATCACCCCAAGCGAACATGGCCTTCTTGCCTTTGTCGTCCTCCTTCTGATTTCTTTCAGTTTTAGACTCGTCATTCTTTAGCTTGTAGCAGTCCTTCCTGTAATGACCCTTCTTCTTGCAGTAAAAACATTCCACGTTTTTCTTTGAGTCATTTCTGCCGCTAGGTTTCCGACCCAAGTTCCTGTCGTCTGTGACTCTCAGTGCCTTGGTCATCACATTGAGTTCCTCAGTCCTTGAGGTTTCTTTTCCTTTATTTCTTTGGAAATCCTTCCCTTTGAACTTCTTGTATCTGGAACTTTCACCAACCAATGCGACTTGTCGAGCAGCCTTCTGAGGTTCTCGACGTTCCATTTTGACGTCTTCAATGATCTTGTTACTGTCCAAGGCAGCAACCAGTTCCTCCAGAGATTTCTCCTTAGTGGTCGGAAGAGCTGTCAAGGTCCTTGAGAAATCATCCCATTCTGGACTAAGTCCCTGCATGAATTTGTGGGTGATTTCCCACTTCTTGTATTTCTTTCCGAGGTTGATAAGAGTTGTCAAGCACCCTTGGAATCTGGAGTGGTATTCATGAAGGGGCTCGTTCTTGACTTGTCTCAGGTTGTTGAACTTAGATTGCACTGCCAGAATTCGGTTTCTCTTGACATCTTTTGATCCTTCATAGATGTTCTTCAGTGCATCCCAGATATCACTCGGATCCTTGTACTGAATGATCTTCTTGAGATCCCCAGGTTCCAGCGCATTGTGGAGAACTCGTAATGCCCTGGCATTCTTCTCAAGTTTCTTGTAGTCTTCCGTGGTATACATGAGTCTCGACTTGAGTTATGTCTCACTGCCCTCCATGTAAACATATTGCTGTCCTTGCTCAATAATCTGCCAGACTTCTCCATCATAAGCCATGACATGACCTTCAAATCTGGGCGCCCAGGTCTCATACTCACCCGGTTTCAGCTTCGGAGGATTTGAGAATGAATCTCCTGACATATCTGCAAATCTAACCAGAAAATCTAGAACCTTTCGGCTTTGATACCAATTGTTAGGATCGTGGTTAGTAAGTCAAAGACTTAAGTTTAAATAGTCAAAGACTTAACCAAGTTCGGGACTGTTAAGAACCTAACTTAGTATGCAGATAATAACTGAATTGAAGTACGCAGCGGAATAAAACTTAAATAGCCTTTTTATTACTATTTAATACTGTACACTCAGCGGTACAAAACTTGCCTATTAAGTATAAATCTAACCTAGTTTTACACAAGCAATAATCTGACTACTTCCCTGACTGTCTCGTCGACGTCGTAGTAGTCACGGCACCTCCTTGACTTTCCGGCAATGATCAAGTCCAACTCGATCTCACAGAATATCACTCGCACAGCTCGCTCGATATTCTCACTGGGAATCCCCACTTGGAAAGCTCTCTCGGATGTGTATAAAGGCGCACAGATCTGAATAGCATTCCTGGACTTATATAGGTTCTTGAATAACCGTCAGGTAACTGCCAGGTAACTGCCTAGATCATGGTTTGTAACTGACAACCCATGATCTCCTTAATGTGTTAAGGAGGACGTGCCATCACTCCATGATGTCCTTGACTCCGGTCCTTAACCGCTTCCTCAACTGCTCCGTTTACTGGTTCTCAACTGCTCCGTGGACTCGACTCCAACTGCTCAGTTGACTTGACTGATTCTCAGGTTCTTGGTTGCTCGGAGACTTCCACAGGTACTTGAGTCTAGCGTTACGTCTTTGACTGCTCCAGTAAGGTCCTGACTTACAAAGACTCAAGTAAACCATTAAGCCGGTTTGTCAATCATCAAAAACGTGCGAGGCTGATGCCTCAACACCAACTTTTACATCGATCATGCCACTGGGGGCAGCCATAAAAAAGTGTAAATCTGGAAAGCGACACGTCCTTAATCAAAAAGTATATGTGGTGGAAGGAGAAATTTAAAACCTCGACATCCAGGGAGTGGCGCCATAGGATTGCCAGCCCGCCAGATCTTCCCTTGGATGGAACGCAAAAATAGCAAAAAAAACCCTAACTGTACACGAACTAGCTCTAGTTGCTGTACACTACATTTGGTTTCTTCAATTGCTATCATTTGAGGACCAAATGTTGCAACAAGATGCCGCAACTCTCGGATTGTCTGGGGGGTCCTCAGGCCCCTGCAATTCTAGCTGAGGAACTTCATGGGGCTTGGTGGGGCTGAGAATCAGCCTCCTCCGTTCGATCATTGATTGCGCTGGCTTCCCTTCCATATGTGGGATTATTTGGGCAAGTGGGATGAGAGGAGATGCGTCTGATGGCCTTTGTGTTGCGCTGGCTTTTGCCGCAACTCTAGGATGCATTTTCTTTGATGCATTTGGTTTACTGCATGCTTGTGGATAAGGAAGCAGGTAGCCTTTGTGTCTGATGGCATTTTGAAACATGTTTGATCGCCTTTAAACTTAATTTCCAGTGTTGGGCAAAATAGAAGCTCTCTTCACAATGATCGCACGTTAAACAATTTATTTAAATTCAGGCCCTGTCCATTTGAACTTATATTTTTGACGGTTAAGATAAGATAAGTTCCTTTCAATCAACATAAGTTAATATAAGTTCCCATCAAAAAAAAGTTAGTATACGTTAATATCAGTTAATATAAGTTACTTTCAGTCAAGATAAGTTAAGTTCGACCACCACCACCACCACCACCATCGCCGAACGCCGCCACTGGACCACCGCTGGCCACCGGACCACCCTCCGCCCACCGTCGGACGACCCACTGCTCGCCGTCGGCCACCGGATCGCCCATCGCCCGCCGCCGGCCGTCGGATCGCCTACCGCTCATCGCTGCCGCTGGATCGCCCGCCGCCGCTGCCGGACCGCCACCGGACGGCGGGGCGGTGGCGGTCCAACGGGTGGTCTGGCGGCTGGCGGTGTATGTTATGAGTGGAAGTGTATGTCATCTTTTAGGCTATCCTTAGTGATGATCTTCTATAAAAGATCATCCCACTATTCACAACATTCTAAAGTTATCCTACGGGGCGCGCTCTTTTGAAGCAGGGTTGGTAGAATGAGGCAGTGAGGCACGTTGTGAGCCACTCATTGTGCTGAAGTGGCAGGAAATAGTGTGTTGTTGTTTGCTTTTTGCTTTTTGGTAGTAGGACACGTGACGCGCTCACAAAGCACGGGAGTAGATGTGTAGCTCAGATCGTGCCTCACTGCCTCATTTGAGCGATCCTCGTTATCCTACTATCTTATTTTATAAATCTTTCTTAACATTGATGAACAAGAAAAAGATCATCCTCCATATCCTTCATTTTTGTATTTTATATATTACTATTAAGAGAGGAATTATAGTATATTCAAAATATAACAAAATGATTGTCTATTTATAAATTTTGGAAAAACAAATATATTGGTAATTGTTATAAAAATATTTACTTGTTATTTATTTGTATACAACGCTTTTAATTTATAAATATTGTTATATTATACACCCATCAATGCAAGCTTTATTTCTGGCCAATAAAATTTTGACACATGTCAAATTGGCTCAACAAATGGTCGTAAGTTTGGTCGTCCCATGCCAAGATTCTACGACATTTGCTCTGACAATCTTTAATTTTCAAGCTATTATGAACCAAAAATAAAAGGTTGCATCTATGATCTTTAAAACAGGTAGCTATTAAGGATGCCCATAAGAGGTAGTCTCAGCGATTTTTTTATTATTTTGGCCCATAATTAGTAATTTTGGTTATTTGAATCATAGTTTGAAAATAATGTTAGCGGGGAACATAAAATTCTACTTTTTCCTTGGATAAAACTACAAGCCGGATTGGTACATTGGAAAAAACATTTCAGTGTGGAGTACGTAGTAAGAATATTGTAAAATGACTTGGTCAAGACTCAAGTTCATTACTATATAACTTGATCACAACAAGCATCAAAGGGGTTCACATTCTTCTTTTCTTTTTTTTTATTGGGCTTGTTAAGTTAAGTTAGTACCCGTTCGTGAGTTAGTAATTATGAGGACTCGAACAATCGACCAGAGCAACAAACACAGGGTCCCCCGGCGAGCCTGCTCCACTGAACCAAGCTCAGTCCTCGATAAAGGGGTTCACATTCTAATAAGTTGTCTTTCTAGAGGTCTTCGTCTAGGTGATCCAGTGGCGGATGCACATGCAATGTAATGGGGCCGGGTGTTTTTCAAAATTTTGATGATTATAAGCTAATTTGTTCAATATTAGTAACGATTTTAGCATTTTGACCCCATTAATTTTAAGAGTTCGCATTGGATTAGTGATAAGAAATTGTGTAGAGCAAAAGTCTGATGGTGGTATGGGATTTTTGGGACTTAAAATGTGTCTACCTTTCTTTATTAGCCAAATAAGCTGGGCGCGTTTTGTTATGATGTCATACTTGCTGGTTAGCAAGATTTTTAGAGCTAAATATTTTCCTAATGGTGACATCTGCTCTGCTAACACAGGATGTATTGGCCTTCGGCAGCATCCATAAAGCAGTGACGCTGTTAAGTTTTGGAGTTGAAGTGAACAGCAGTACTGGCAATTATGTCTGGAAACATAGCACTAATGGAGATTTTTGTAGTAAGATCAGCCTATAAGGTGGCACTGAAGCAGTTTTCCAAAACCTCCCTCACCCATGGTGAACCATCTGATTCTTCTCAAAAGCAAATTTTTTGGAAATATTTTTGAAGTTTAATATCCGAGGAATGAGAATTTTTTTGGATGGCCTCTGTTTCATGATGCTCTCTACCTAGTAGAATTAATCTTGCGAAACGGGGTATGATTATGGATATGCCTTGTTCGCTGTTCATATTTGTTGTAATTTAACTGTTAATTACTAAATCTAATTCCAATGTTGAGATTCAATTCAAGAACCCTTTATAATTTAAATTTGACTTTGAGAAATAGCAAAAATTAAAGGACACAAGTAATTTTATAGTCTAGGTGAGAGGCTAATCCACTCGAACTCACTAGCTCAGTCCAAACTCATTATGTCAAGCCTCAGAATCAACCAAATCAGCCGCCGAAGTTGTAGAATACGGTTACAGACTTTATTGCTGAACACACTCGCACCGATCTCTCTACGGATTGATGCTAAACAACCAGAGTGAACGAACATCTGCGATGAATCACCACACGAACGAAAGCCCTCAACCAATTTCCAAATACGATCACAATTTGGCGTCGAACGAAATCAAAAACTCTCAGTGCTCGGAATAAAAATCCTAGACCAGCTCGACGTCTCGCTTTTATACTGAAGTTACCAGATTAAATTTGATCTTTCGATACACCTAATCTCGATAGTCCATTTTAAACGAATCCGCGCCACGGATTGAGGGACGCGACACGCTGCGATTGGCCAAGCTCCAACGATCTCGTAACGACTTGCAACGGACTCTCCGAGCTTTAGCGACGGTCTCTTTACTTTTAGTAACGACTCTAAATTGCGCGCGATTTCAAACGCGCCTTCGACGACGAGCCCTTCAGTCTTTAGCGCCAACTTCGGCTGGCTTTTAGCGACAACACTTCAAGTCCTGCAGCAGCAGCTGCTTTAATTGTTCAATCCTCCATCTAAAGCAGATGCTCCATAAAGCTACTTTAAGCCTTCAACTTGACTCCGAAAAACATAACATAGTGTAATCAGAACTAGAATATTTCATTGCTCAGTCACCGACAAAACAAATCACTCCAAAACCAAAAGTTTCAAGCAAAGCTTGAACTTGGTGTGAGTAACTGTTTTGGTTCCCAAATCAGTAGGGTTACTTTCAGTCCCTACTTTTTCTACAACAACGTCATCATTTTCTACCTTGTCCCTTACAAAATGATACTTAATGTCAATGTGCTTAGACCTTTTATGGTATACATGATTTTTACTCAAACAAATGGTTGACTGACTATCACATTTAATCATAGCAGTCCCTTTTAGCAACTTAGATTCACTAAGCATACCCTGCAGCCACATAGTTTCCTTAACAACATCACACAAAGTAATATATCCAGACTCAGTAGAAGAAATGGTAATAATAGATTATAGCTGGGATTTCCAGGAAACACAACAGGTACCAAGAGTGAAATAAAATGCAGTAGTCAGACTTCCTTGTATCCCTCTATCACCACCAAAATTAGGCATCTACATAGCCTACAAGTTTTAAATCATCTTGTCTATTTTTATAGCACAGTCCAACACCCAAAGTACTTTTTATATATGCAAATACATGCTTCAAAGCTAACCAATGTTCAGTACTAGGATTAGACTTGAATCTACTTAACAGTGAAATGGCATAAGACAAGTCAGGCCTAGAGCTAATCAAGGCATACATGATAGACCCAATACCACTAGCATCAGACACATTTTCCATTTTAGCATACTCAACATCTGATTTAGGTGATTGTGACTTAGACAGAATGAAATGAGGAGCCAAGGGAACTTGCACAGTTTTACAGTCAAGATTACTAGATACTATTTTCTCTAAGTAAGGTCTTTGGTGTAGTTTTAAGAAACACTTGCTCCTATCTCTATCAATAACCATGCCCAATATTTTTCTAGCTTTTTCTGAAAATCTTTCATGTCAAATTCAGAGCTTAACTGTGATTTCAGCACCTTAATTTTATCAGTAGACTTGGTTATCAACAACATGTCATCCACATATAGAAGTATATAGCTAGACAAGTCAATTTTCAATAGATGCATAATAAAAGCATGGGTCAAAGTTACTTCTAATAAATCCGAGAGTCAATACATATGAATCAAACCTTTTATACCACAACCAGGTACTTTGTTTCAAGCCATACAAGGATTTGTCAAATAACACGCATGTTCAGGTAATTTCTTATCTATATAACCAAGTGGTTGCTTCATAAAACTTGTTCATCTAATTTTCCATGAAGGAAGGTAATTTTTACATCTAATTGTTTAAGTTCTAAATCATGTATAGCAACCAAAGCAAGCATGATCCTAATAGTTTTAAACTTGACAACAGGTGCAAATATTTCATGATAGTCAATGCCTGAGTGAACCCTTTTGCAACCAACCTTGCTATAAATCTGGGTGGATCTTGATCAGTCATTCCCTCATTGATCCTGAACAACCACCTGCAATCAACAACCTTGTGATGTTTTTTTGTTTTAACTAGAACCCAAGTGTTATTAACCTTATGAGATTCCATCTCTTCTAACATTGCCTTTTTCCACTTCTCATTGTCCCCACCCTCAATGGACTGTTCATAGGTATCAGGCTCATTTTTAATTTCTTTAGCAACTACTAGGGCAGTGTATACTAGATCCGCTTGGGAATATCTAGTGGGGATCCTAGGCTCTCTTCTATGGCTATCTTTGGCAAGTTGCCAATATGCTAGCACATCTTGGGTAGCATTTTCATATTCCTCCACCTGATCTACATTCTAAGTGTTTTTATTAGGTTCATTCAGGTCATTGTTGGATTCCTATTGGGGCATATCTTGTTCTATAGGGTGCTCTACCTGGTCAGGTTGCTCATTAGTTTCAGGAGGATCAACATCAAACAAGGTTCCATCCGGCCTTGGTGCAAGTCTCACTAGAGATTTTATTGTTATTCTTATATGGGAAAGTACTCTCATAAAAAATAACATCTTTACAAATCAATATTTTAATTACCCTAGCATTCATATCCCACAACCTATAGCCTTTATTACCCATGGATCTTTGATAACCTAAGAAAATACACTCAGTTGACCTATGATCTAATTTTCCCTCCCCTTTATGAGCATATGTGACGGAGCCCACCGCACTGTCGTTAAGGTGCGGTGTTCTCTGTGCAAAAGCTAATTTATATTCCGCTACTCGTGACCTTACTACTGGGTAGCAAGTGGTAAGTAGGGGTCGAACCCAAGGGAATTAGGGGGATAAGTTGTTCTTTGAGGGATTTGTACAGGATGGGAGCGTCTTTTAGGTTGATTGAGTTTTAGTGCGGAAAAGTAAGTGCTTTTTTTTGTTGGTTTTGGTTTTTAGTGCGGAAAAGTAAATGACAGAAAAGTAAATACTGAAAATAAAAGTAGAAGACTTACAGCGGGTGATGCGTGATTGGCAAGTCCTCCGGAAGGTGAGCGGTTGATAGAGCGATTTATACTAAGAAAGTAAATGCAAGGGGGTTTGAATCTCAGGAAAGCATTCGGTTTCGGGGGCCTTGTATCATAGCCTGTTTATCATTAGCTCTTAGTGATCCTTCTAAGTATTCAAACGTGCATCAAGGCCATTCCAAGCACTCGATTTGCCACACTGTCTAGTCTTTTGCAAAAGTGTTCAATAGTGAATCGAGGCCATTCCAAGCACTCAACTTGCGACACCGTCTAGTCTTTTGCAAAAAACGTAGAGCACTTGTTCTACTTAGACTAATACCCCATTCCAAGGTATATTAGCCTGTGTGCATCCATTTGGTCAGTCATTCCCGAGCAACCAAATGGTGTTTTAGAAAGGTCAAACTCCTCAGATAAGCTTTGCCATTCCAAGCATCCACTTATCCGAGTATGTTTACGAACCCCACGGAAGAGCTTTGCCATTCCAAGCATCCACTCAACCTTGGAAGTTCTAACCTAATATATGGCACATAGAACAAGTTTTGAATACAGAGAAGAGGCTCTAAGAATTGCCTAAAACATTTTATGATACATGTACACCCCTTCAACTGAATGAAGAGTTTAGCTACGATTATCCATGGAAGAGGATATCATAGCTAAATACTCGGGGGTTTTTGAAAGACAGTAAGTAAAGGGGAATACTCAAGAACCAACAGGAGTATTCCCAAATCCTACTTGAATACTCAAGAACCAACAGGAGTATTCTCTAAAAGTGTTATAATACTCAAGAACCAACATGAGTATTATTTCAAACCAAAGCTTACAAATGTGCCAACTTTCTAGAGAGATAAGTGAAATGTTGATTTGAGGATGAAGATTACAAAGGAGGAGAGGTCCCTTTTATAGGCATGGAGGATGGAGGAGAAGATGACACTTGGCACAAGATGATTGGAGGATCAAGGATGTGGAGAGGAAGCCAACACATGGCAAGCTCCCATGGGGGAAGGAGGAGCCGCCGGCGGCTTTGTGAAGGGAGGGGAGAGCCGCCGGTTGGAGGTCACCATGGAGGAGGAAGGAGGGGATGAGTCACCCCATGACTCATCCTCCCCTTAAAGCCGCCGGTCATGGAGGATAAGGATGAGTTTTGTGTGAGTTTTGTGCAGTCTTTTCACAAAACTATCAGTCCAATTTCGCTCCGGTCTGACTTTGGTTGTTCCTCGGTTGGATTTATTTTGAGTAATTCAATGTTAGGATCTTGAGATTTCTGCATTCAGCGTCTGATCGTGACCTTGAACTGACTCGTAATATCTTTTCAGCGTAAAATCCTCTCCTTAGCGTGTATTCTCTCTAGAGTCCAAAATACCCTGTAGAAATATATCGGAACTAACAAGCAAAAGTTAAATAGACAAACAGTCTAATTTAGTGGGTTTAACTGTGTTTATGATTCGTATAATTATGGTCCATCAGATCACCCCACACTTTTAGTTGTTCGTCCCGAACAATGCTATTAAAGGGCGGCACACTAAGTTTGGTTTTAAAATATGAAAATTAGACTGTGGGACTTGATTTATCCTAATTCATGCATTACTTACTTATTACCAAATTGAACTGTGTAAATAAATAGAAGAAACTTGATACGTGTACCTTCGTGCTGAGATGCAAATTATTCTAGATGTTTCGAGAGATAGCCCTTTTTAGGCTCCTGGACTGCAATCTTGGAATCGTCTCGCACTATATGGTTTTCTTGTAGCTTTCTCTAGCACGTGATTCGGTTCGGGTTTCAATGGTTTGGTCGTTGATTTTCGTTTGGCGAGGCACAGCTTTTGTAGTGAATCGGCCTTTGGCCTTTGATTTGACTTTTTGAGTACTTCACTTTTTTTGTTCGGTTAAAACCTTCACAATTTTGGGCCTTTGGCCTCTTGATTTGCTTCTTCGAGCTTTTTGCCTTTTTGTGGCTTGCTAGTTGATGGATGCACAGTCGTTATGTGCAAACGTCAAGAATAAATTTATAAGTCCGCTACTCGCGACTTAACTACTGGGTAGCAAGTGGTAAGTAGGGGTCGACCCAAGGGAATCAGGGGAATAGATGTTCTTTGAGTGGGTTGTCCAGCGAGAGAGCGTGTTTTAGGTCGGTTGGTTGGTTTTAAAACTACCAGCTAAGTGATTGATTGATTGATTGGTTGGTTGGTTTTAATACTGGAAAGTAAATTACAGTTTATAATTAAAGAGAAATGTTCGGTTTCAGGGGCCTTGTATTATATCCTGTTTATCATTGACCTTTAGTGAATTATCTAAGTATTCAAAGATGAATCGAGGCCCTTTCGTAGCGCAAGACTTGCAACATCGTTTAAAGCAACACTTGTTCTAAGCAAAACTAATTCCTCCTTTCGAAGTATCTTAGCTGTAAGTGCATCCACTTGATCTCCCAGTTACGTTATTGACCAAGTGGTGTTTTAGATAAGTCGAACTCCTCGATAAGTTTTGCTTGTGACAGCTTCCACTTACCGAGTATGATCACGAATTTCCACGGCAGAGCTTTGCTTGTGACTGCTTCCACTCAACCTTGGAAACTCTGACTTGATATATGGCACATAGAACAAGTTTTGAATACTAAGACTAGACGCTAAGTTAATAGTCTTAAAACATTTTATAATACAAGTGCGCCCCTTCTACCGAACTACTAGTTTAGCTACTATTCATCACGCTAAACATTATAACTAAGGAAATAAACAGTTGAATAAATACTAGAAATAATACTTACAACCATTGATGCGCCAAGGGAGCTATCCTTTATTTCCAAAGCCAAACTTTACAAATACATAACTTAGAGAGAGAAGTGTTTTTTTACAAGTGAGGGATGATTTCAAATGAGGAGGAGCTCCTCCTTATATAGCCATGGGAGGAGGAGGAGATGGAGGCAAGTGTTGCATGGTGATTGGAGGAGAAAATGAAGGGAGGAGATGGCCACACATGGAGGAAGGAGAGGAGGAGCAAGGAGGAGCCTCCATGTGGAGGAGGAGGAAAGCCGCCGGTCAAGGGAGGAGGAGCCGCCGGTTGCCGGTGGTGGAAGGGGAGGAGCTCCTCCCTTGGTCACCTCTTGCCCAAGTGGCCGGTCACTTTGCCCATGTGTGAGTTTTGTACAGTTTTGTGCAGTCTTTTCACAAAACTGTCAATGTGTTTCTTTCCCGGGCTGTCTTGATTCCTCTCCTGATTCTTCTGATTAATTTGTTATGAGTGATTCAACGTCAGGATCCTTGATATTTTTTCAGTCGGCATATGATCTTGACCTTGGATTGACTCGTAACATCTTTTCTGCTCTAAAAGCTCCTCTTTAATGTGTATTCTCTCTAAGCTCTGAATTACCCTACAAAAATATATCTGAACTAACAAGCAAAAGTTAAATAGACAAAATGTCTAAATAAGGGGGTTATACTGTGTTTATGATTCGTATAATTTTGGTCCATCAGATCACCCCACACTTTTAGTTGTTCGTCCCGAACAATGCTATTCAAGGGCTGTACTCTAAGTTGGCTTTGAAATATGAAAATTAGACTGTGGTACTCGATCTATCCTAATTCATGCATTGCTTACTTATTACCAAATTAAACTGCGTAAATAAATAGAAGAAACTTAATACTTGTACCTCCGTGCTGAGATGCAAATTATATTGGATGTCTCGGGAGATAGCCCTTTTTAGGCTCCTGGACTGCAATCTTGGGATCGTCTCGCACTATATGGTTTTCTGGTAGCTTTCTCTAGCACGTGATTCGGTTCGGGTTTCAATGGTTTGAGTACTTTGATTTTCTTTTGGCGAGGGACTACTTTTGTAGTGAATCGGCATTTGGCCTTTGTTTTGACTTTTTGAGTTCTTCACTTTTTGTTCGGTTAAAACCTTCACAATTTTGGGCCTTTGGCCTCTTGATTTGCTTCATTGAGCTTTTCGCCTTTTTGTGACTGCTAGTCCATTTTCTCAAGCCTTTTTGGGAGGTCCAATCATCGCCCGCAAGCCTATGGAAATACCTCCCCGCTCCTCTCGTTTTTGCCATTTTCGCGCGGGTCAAGGTGAGGGTCGCTCATCTATTTTCTCGGCTACTTTGACTGTCGTTTTGCGTGGGTCAAGATGAGGGTCGCTCATCTATTTTCTCGGCTACTTTGACCGGAGATAGGACGGTCTGATTCCCGTCCTCGCCTTTTGCATTGCATGGCGGAGATGACTTCACTTTTCACTGAAACCCGAAGTGCAGCCTCCACTGACTTCGAAAACCATATAGTTTGATCTGATCCTTTGATTGCTTGCCAAGCCTCTCTAGGGCAGTTTATGTCAACTCCACATCCCTAGTTATCTCAGCACAAAGGACAAATGGAAAGTTATATTCTAAGTTTTTAAACAGTTGAATTTTCACAAGGTTAATGCATGAATTATGATTTATCTTTTTCACATTCTTAAGTTCATATTTTCAAAAAGATACTATTACTAAAAAAAGAAAAAACAGCTGCATGTTATTTATGTACACAGGTGGTTCTCACCCCCCACTTTTGAACGAAGGCGTGCCTTAGTTCAAAAGTCATGCAAGCTTAAAACTAAATACTGAATTTAAATGACAGAAATTAAAGTGCGGAAAAGTAAGATAGTGTCGGGTTACCTCCCGACCAGTGCACTTGTTTAACGTCGTTGGCTCGACAGTACCTCGTTGTGGATTAATGGTTTGGGTCCCATGGGTGGCTCAAGTCAAACTTTGCCACCGTTCCAGTGTTGCTTCTTCCTGACTTCTTGCTGGAGTAAGAGCTCAATGGTTTTGGTGTTTTCTCTTTCCATTGTTTCTGAGAAGGCGGGAGACCTTTGACCATAGCTGCTGGTCTTGATACTTTTTTGGTCTCTAATGACAGGTCAGAAAACTGTGCACCGTGATCTGAGATAGGTGTTATGTCTGGCGGTTTCTTTGTGTCCGGGCAGCTCTTATTAATGTAGAAGTGTGCAATTTTGCCGCCGAACTTAAGTGATAATGACCCCTTGCCCACATCGATTCTTGCTTTAGTGGCGTAGAGGAATGGTCGTCCCAATATTATTGTTGGTGGGTCGTCTTCGCAGGTTTCTTCTGTTGGTATTACATAGAAGTCTGCAGCAATGACAAGTTCTCCCACATGGAGTATTACATCTTCCAGTTCTCCAACCGGGCGGATGCATGATTTATCTCCTAGCTCGATATTTGATCGAGGTGGTTTCAATGGACCAAGTCCTAGTAGGTAATACAAGGAGGAAGGCATGGCGTTGACAGCAGCCCCAAGATCGACTAAGCATTTATGGATCTGGGTTTCACCAATACCACAGGTGATTGTAAAGGCCTCAGGGTCTTTATTTCTTTCCGGTTGTGGCTCATGATCTGAAGTGAGGGCTCTTTCTATTGTCGGACTATTCTGCCCACTCCCTGGCTTAGGATTTGCATACTCGGACCCTTTAATATATTGCTTCGAAGCATAAATATTAGTTGGGGAGTCCCAACCAGATGCTGGTATGTCAAAGTGTGTGATCGGCGGCGGTGTTATGCAAACAGTAAATGCGTACCGTCCATTGTCAGCATGCGTAACCCATGTTTTGCCATCATTGGGTCGGTCTTCTTCTTGATTCCAATCAGGTCGACTCCTACGGTTGAAGTGATTGTTTGTAAGTCTGTAGGTTGGGGACCGTGCTACTTCTCCTAGAGTAACCTTCATGTTTGACCTCCTTATCATGCTTATGTTCGCCTTAGGATTTTGGACGGTCTGTGAAGGAAGTCTGCCAGGTTCAGTAGTGAGTGTTGACATTGCGGTGGCGAGCTGGGACATTTGTTTGGTCAATTCTGAAATTGCCCCGTCAGTTTTTGCCTGGTACCGGTGTAGTGAAGTACCCAATTGATTAATGTTTCCCACGAGCTCCTTCATTGTGTCATTGAGCGACTTGCTTGGTTCCTGCTGATTGCTCAGGCTGGCTTGGTACTGATTTGGCCTTTTTTGGTGATATTGGCCTGCCGATGGAGCGTTCTGGTGATATTGTCGGTGGGGTGGTTGGTAGAATGACTGCGCTAGTTGAGGGACAGCTGGTTGTGTCTCCATCTGAGGATAGTTGTTGTTGTTACGCCAGCCTGGGTTGGATATTTGACCGTACTGTCTGTTTTGTCCAGCTCCGTCGTTGTTGTTGTTGTGTCCTTGATATCCTCCCACTATATTCACTTCCGCCGGTTCTTCTTCTATCAGTGTTGGGCATGCGTCAGTTTTGTGGTCTGTAGAACCACAGAACTCGCAAGGTTTTACCGGAACTGGCTGTCTACGTATGATCTCGATCATCATCTCCTTTAACTGTTTTATCTCTTCAGTCATGGAGTTTACTGATGTCTCGGCTTGTGCTACCTTTTTTGATCGAGAGAATTCATCTTGACGAGTAGTCTCTTCTCTAAATCGGGCATTTTCAGCAACGTTGGCGATGAGATTCCTTATGCCACTTAATGATAGATTCATCATGGATCCTCCCGCTGAGGCATCCAAGAGCATTTTGTCTAAGGGTCTTAATCCATCAATGAGGTACTCGATGACGAGTTTCTCGGGCAATCCAAGGGTACAGCAGCTCCTTTCTAGGTGATTGAACTTTTCCAGGTAATCGTACATGGTTTCATTGGGACCTTGTTTGATTTCATGTAGTTGCTTCCTTACTTGCATTGCTCTTCCAGCCGGATAGTATTTGTCTAAGAATTTCTTCTGCATCTGAGCCCATGTTCTGATGCTTCCGGAAGGCAATGAAAGGAACCAGTCGCTTGCCCAGTCTATGAGGGAAAAATAGAACGCCTTTAACTTGAAGTTGTCCATATTCACTCGATTGGGCTTTAGATTCTGGCAAATGCCATGTAGGCGTTGGAGGTGAGTTGTGGCAGATTCTCCTTGAGATCCTGAGAATTTTGGCAGGCTGTGCGCCACTGATGCGTTGATGGTTATGTTTTCTAATTCAGGGCTCTCATAGATGCACCACGGCTGTGTCTCGAAATTAGGGGCATTTAACTCGCCCATAGTTGGTTCACGGTAGTAGTTGTCCCCGTAGTAGTCGTCGAAAGCGGGTTCTCTTCTTGGCATGTATCGAGGTTGAGGTTGTGGTCGTGGGGGATGGATAGGAGGTTGTACTGGACCAGCTGCATTTCGGTCCTCGGGTAATTCTTGGTTTCTTCTGACTGCTTCCCTATCACGAGCTCTTCTGTTTCTGATGAGTTGTTCCGGATCGTCGACGAATGGAAACGGTACCTCATCATTTTGATCGTACAGGTTTATTTCTTCGTCATCCCGGTAGTCATGGTGACTTTCTTCGCGAGACATGGTTGTTTTCAAGCGCGTAACGATTCAAAGAACTATATCCGATGGTTGATTCCCCGGCAACGGCGCCAATTTTGATGGATGCACAGTCGTTATGTGCAAACGTCAAGAATAAATTTATAAGTCCGCTACTCGTGACTTAACTACTGGGTAGCAAGTGGTAAGTAGGGGTCGAACCCAAGGGAATCAGGGGAATAGATGTTCTTTGAGGGGGTTGTCCAGCGAGAAAGCGTGTTTTAGGTCGGTTGGTTGGTTTTAAAGCTACCAGCTAAGTGATTGATTGATTGATTGGTTGGTTGGTTGGTTTTAATACTGGAAAGTAAATTACAGTTTATAATTAAAGAGAAATGTTCGGTTTCAGGGGCCTTGTATTATATCCTGTTTATCATTGACCTTTAGTGAATTATCTAAGTATTCAAAGATGAATTGAGGCCCTTTCGTAGCGCAAGACTTGCAACATCGTTTAAAGCAACACTTGTTCTAAGCAAAACTAATTCCTCCTTTCGAAGTATCTTAGCTGTAAGTGCATCCACTTGATCTCCCAGTTACGTTATTGACCAAGTGGTGTTTTAGATAAGTCGAACTCCTCGATAAGTTTTGCTTGTGACAGCTTCCACTTACCGAGTATGATCACGAATTTCCACGGCAGAGCTTTGCTTGTGACTGCTTCCACTCAACCTTGGAAACTCTGACTTGATATATGGCACATAGAACAAGTTTTGAATACTAAGACTAGACGCTAAGTTAATAGTCTTAAAACATTTTATAATACAAGTGCGCCCCTTCTACTGAACTACTAGTTTAGCTACTATTCATCGCGCTAAACATTATAACTAAGGAAATAAACAGTTGAATAAATACTAGAAATAATACTTACAACCGTTGAAGCGCCAAGGGAGCTATCCTTTATTTCCAAAGCCAAACTTTACAAATACATAACTTAGAGAGAGAAGTGTTTTTTTACAAGTGAGGGATGATTTCAAATGAGGAGGAGCTCCTCCTTATATAGCCATGGGAGGAGGAGGAGATGGAGGCAAGTGTTGCATGGTGATTAGAGGAGAAAATGAAGGGAGGAGATGGCCACACATGGAGGAAGGAGAGGAGGAGCAAGGAGGAGCCGCCATGTGGAGGAGGAGGAAAGCCGCCGGTAAAGGGAGGAGGAGCCACCGGTTGCCGGTGGTGGAAGGGGAGGAGCTCCTCCCTTGGTCACCTCTTGCCCAAGTGGCCGGTCACTTTGCCCATGTGTTAGTTTTGTACAGTTTTGTGCAGTCTTTTCACAAAACTGTCAATGTGTTTCTTTCCCGGGCTGTCTTGATTCCTCTCCTGATTCTTCTGATTAATTTGTTATGAGTGATTCTACGTCAGGATCCTTGATATTTCTTCAGTCGGCATATGATCTTGACCTTGGATTGACTCGTAACATCTTTTCTGCTCTAAAAGCTCCTCTTTAATGTGTATTCTCTCTAAGCTCTGAATTACCCTGCAAAAATATATCTGAACTAACAAGCAAAAGTTAAATAGACAAAATGTCTAAATAAGGGGGTTATACTGTGTTTATGATTCTTATAATTTTGGTCCATCACTAGTCCATTTTCTCTAGCCTTTTTGGGAGGTCCAATCATTGCCCGCGAGCATATGGAAATACCTCCCCGCTCCTCTCATCCTTGCCGTTTCACGCGGGTCAAGATGAGGGTCGCTCATCTATTTTCTCGGCTACTTTGAACAGAGATAGGACGGTCTGATTCCCGTCCTCGCCTTTTTTTTCTTTTTGCATAAACACTGCATGGCGGAGATGACTTCAATCTTCACTGAAACCCGAAGTGCAGCCTCCACTGACTTCGAAAACCATATAGTTAGATTCGATCCTTCGATTGCTTGCCAAGCCTCTCTAGGGCAGTTTATGTCAACTCCACATCCCTAGTTTATCTCAGCACAAAGGGACAAATGAGAAGTTACGTTCTAAGTTTTTAGACGGTTGAATTTTCACAAGGTAAATGCATGAATTTTAGATCTATCTTTTTCACATTCTCAAGTTCATATTTTCAAAAAGATAATCTTAAAAAAGGAAAAGAAAAACATGTTATGTACACAGGTGGTTCTCACCCCACACTTTTGAACGAAGGCGTGCCTTTCAGCAAGACTTAGTTCAAAAGCCATGCAAGCAGATGTTATACGAGAAGGAAATGACATTAAGGAAAAGGGAAGAACAGAACTCCCTTATTGTGTCGAATGACATGGCATGAGGCTGGATAATCGAGGGAGTTCGGCTGGGGCCTTGAACTCTTGACGTAGGCCTGGCTGGCTTGATGTTGCACCCAAGTCCGATTCCTGAATAATCATTTCTTCTATGCACCAAGTGGGTGAGAGCGACTTATTGGAAAAAAAACTAAAATGACAGAAAATAAATGACAGAAAGTAAGATAGTTGTCGGGTTACCTCCCGAGCAGTGCCTTTGTTTAACGTCGTTGGCTCGACAGTACCTCATTCCTGGATCATTGGTTTGGATCCCATGGGTGGCTCAGGTCGTATTTTGCCACCGTTCCTGTGTTGATTTTTGCCTTGACTCTTCCTGATTTCTTGCTTGGGTTAGAACTCCATGGTTTTGGTGTTTTTTCTTTCCATTGTTTCTGAGAAGACGGGGGACCTTTGACCATAGCTGCTGGTCTTATTACTCTTTCGGTCTCCTTAGGCAGGTCAGAAATCTGTGTACCGCAATCTGAGAGAGGTATAATGTCTGGCGGTTTCTTTGTATCCGTGTGGCTATTGTCAATGTAGAAATTTGCAATTTTGCCGCCGAACTTAAGTGATAATGAGCCCTTGCCCACATCGATCCTTGCTTTAGTAGCGTAAAGGAATGGTCGTCCCAATATTATTGTTGGAGGGTCGTCTTCGCTGGTCTCTCCCGTTTGTATTACATAAAAGTCTGCAGCAACGACGAGCTCTCCTACATGGAGTATTACATCTTCCAGCACTCCAACCGGACGGATGCACGATTTATCTCCAAGCTCGATATTTGACCTGGGCGGTTTTAATGGGCCCAGTCCTAATAAGTAATATAAGGAGGAAGGCATGGCGTTGACAGCAGCTCCAAGATCGACTAAGCACTTATGAATCTGTGCTTCACCAATACCGCAGGTGACTGTGAAGGCCCCTGGGTCTTTATCTCTTTCCGGTTGTGGCTCATGATCTGAAGTGAGGGCTCTTTCTATTGTCGGGCCATTCTGCCCATTCCTTGGCTTAGGATTTGTATAATCGGATCCCTTAATATTTTGCTTCGAAGCATAAATATTAGTTGGGGAATCCCACTTTAAATTGTTATTGTTGTCCCATCCAGATGCTGGTATGTCAGAGTGTATGATTGGCGGTGGTGTTATGCAAACGGTGAATGCATATTGTCCATTGTCAGCATGCTTAACCCATGTTTTGCCATCATTGGGTCGGTCTTCCTCTTGGTTCCAATCAGGACGACGCCTCCGGGCGAAGTGCTTGTTTGTAAGTTTGTAAGTTGGGGATCGTGCTACTTCTCCCAGTGTCGCCTTCACGTTTGACCTCTTTATCATGCTAAGATTCACTTTTGGGTTTTGGATGGTTTGTGAAGGGAGTCTGCCAGGTTCATTAGTTAGTGTTGACATTGCCGTGGTGAGCTGGGACATTTGTTTGGTTAGTTCTGAAATTGCCCCGTCAGTTTTCACCTGGTATTGGTGTAGCGAAGTACCCAATTGATTAATCTTTCCTGTGAGCTCCTTCATCGTGTCATCGAGCGACTTGCTTGGTTCTTGCTGATTGTTCGGACCGGCTTGGTACTGATTTGGTCCTCTTTGCTGATATTGGCCTACTGATGGAGTGTTCTGGTTATACTGTCGGTGAGGGGTTGGTAGAATGACTGAGCTAGTTGGGGGACAGCTGGTTGTGTTTCCTTTTGAGGGTAGCTGTTGTTACGCCAGCTAGGATTGGTTGTTTGACCATTTTGCCTGTTTTGTCCGGCTCTGTCGTTGCTGTTGTTGTTGTATCCATGGTATCCTCCTACTGCATTCACTTCTACCGGTTCCTCTTCTATTAATGTCGGGCATGCGTCAGTTTTGTGGTCCGTAGACCCACAAAATTTGCAAGGCTTAACTGGAACTGGTTGTCTTTGTAGGAACTGAATCATCATCTCCTTTAATTGTCTCATTTCTTCTGACATGGAATTTACTGATGTCTCGGCTTGTGCTACATTTTTTGTTCGGGAGAATTCATCTTGGCGAGTAGTCTCCTCTCTAAACCGGGCATTTTCAGCAACGTTGGCGATGAGGTTCCTTATGCCACTCAATGATAGATTCATCATGGATCCTCCAGCTGAGGCATCCAGAAGCATTTTGTCTAAGGGTCTTAATCCATCAATGAGGTACTCGATGATGAGTTTCTCGGGCAGTCCGATCCAAGGGTACATCAGCTTCTCTCCAGGTGGTTGAACTTTTCCAGGTAATCGTACATGGTTTCATTGGTCCCTTGCTTGATGTCTTGTAATTGCCTCCTTACTTGCATTGCTCTTCCTGTCGGGTAATATTTGTCTAGGAATTTCCCTTGCATCTGAGCCCATGTTCTGATGCTACCGGAAGGCAATGAAAGGAACCAGTCGTTTGCCACGTCAATGAGGGAAAAATAGAACGCCTTCAACTTGAAGTCGTCTATACTCACTCGATTGGGTTTTAGATTTTGGCAAATGCCGTGTAAGCGTTGGAGGTGAGTTGTTGCAGATTCTACATGTGCTCCTGAGAACTTGGGCAAGCTATGGGCCACTGATGCGTTGATGGTAATGTATTCCCGTTCAGGGCCCTCGTAGATGCACCATGGTTGCGTTTTGAAATTTGGGGCATTCAGCTCTCTCATTGTAGGTGCGCGGTAGTTGTTGTTCCCATAGTAGTCGTCGAATACAGGTTCTTGCATAGGCACTTGTCGAGGTTGAGGGGGTGGGGATATCTAGGGGGTTGTACAGGACCAGCTGCATTTCGGTCCTCGGGTGGTTCTTGGTTTCTTCTAATGGCCTCCCTATCTCGAGCTCTTCGGTTTCGCATGATTTGTTCCGGATCATCAACAAATGGAAGCGGGACCTCATTGTTTCGATCGAACAGATTCATCTCGTCATCATCCTGGTAGTCATGGTGGCTTTCTTCACGAGACATGGTTGTATAGAGGTGATTTTGAGAATTGAGAGAGAAAGGAAAGAACAGCAAATCCGACGGCTAATTCCCCGGCAACGGTGCCAGTTTTGACGGAGCCCACCGCACTGTCGTTAAGGTGCGGTGTTCTCTGTGCAAAAGCTAATTTATATTCCGCTACTCGTGGCCTTACCACTGGGTAGCAAGTGGTAAGTAAGGGTCGAACCCAAGGGAATTAGGGGGATAAGTTGTTCTTTGAGGGATTTGTACAGGATGGGAGCGTCTTTTAGGTTGATTGAGTTTTAGTGCGGAAAAGTAAGTGCTTTTTTTGGTTGGTTTTGGTTTTTAGTGCGGAAAAGTAAATGACGGAAAAGTAAATACTGAAAATAAAAGTAGAAGACTTACAGCGGGTGATGCGTGATTGGCAAGTCCTCCGGAAGGTGAGCGGTTGATCGAGCGGTTTATACTAAGAAAGTAAATGCAAAGGGGTTTGAATCTCAGGAAAGCATTCGGTTTCGGGGGCCTTGTATCATAGCCTGTTTATCATTGGCTCTTAGTGATCCTTCTAAGTATTCAAACGTGCATCAAGGCCATTCCAAGCACTCAATTTGCCACACTGTCTAGTCTTTTGCAAAAGTGTTCGATAGTGAATCGAGGCCATTCCAAGCACTCAACTTGCGACACCGTCTAGTCTTTTGCAAAAAACATAGAGCACTTGTTCTACTTAGACTAATACCCCATTCCAAGGTATATTAGCCTGTGTGCATCCATTTGGTCAGTCATTCTCGAGCAACCAAATGGTGTTTTAGAAAGGTCAAACTCCTCAGATAAGCTTTGCCATTCCAAGCATCCACTTATCCGAGTATGTTTACGAACCCCACGGAAGAGCTTTGCCATTCCAAGCATCCACTCAACCTTGGAAGTTCTAACCTAATATATGGCACATAGAACAAGTTTTGAATACAGAGAAGAGGCTCTAAGAATTGCCTAAAACATTTTATGATACATGTACACCCCTTCAACCGAATGAAGAGTTTAGCTACGATTATCCATGGAAGAGGATATCATAGCTAAATACTCGGGGGTTTTTGAAAGACAGTAAGTAAAGGGGAATACTCAAGAACCAACAGGAGTATTCCCAAATCCTACTTGAATACTCAAGAACCAACAGGAGTATTCTCTACAAGTGTTATAATACTCAAGAACCAACATGAGTATTATTTCAAACCAAAGCTTACAAATGTGCCAACTTTCTAGAGAGATAAGTGAAATGTTGATTTGAGGATGAAGATTACAAAGGAGGAGAGGTCCCTTTTATAGGCATGGAGGATGGAGGAGAAGATGACACTTGGCACAAGATGATTGGAGGAGCAAGGATGTGGAGAGGAAGCCAACACATGGCAAGCTCCCATGGGGGAAGGAGGAGCCGCCGGCGGCTTTGTGAAGGGAGGGGAGAGCCGCCGGTTGGAGGTCACCATGGAGGAGGAAGGAGGGGATGAGTCACCCCATGACTCATCCTCCCCTTAAAGCCGCCGGTCATGGAGGATAAGGATGAGTTTTGTGTGAGTTTTGTGCAGTCTTTTCACAAAACTATCAGTCCAATTTCGCTCCGGTCTGACTTTGGTTGTTCCTCGGTTGGATTTATTTTGAGTAATTCAATGTTAGGATCTTGAGATTTCTGCATTCAGCGTCTGATCGTGACCTTGAACTGACTCGTAATATCTTTTCAGCGTAAAATCCTCTCCTTAGCGTGTATTCTCTCTAGAGTCCAAAATACCCTGTAGAAATATATCGGAACTAACAAGCAAAAGTTAAATAGACAAACAGTCTAATTTAGTGGGTTTAACTGTGTTTATGATTCGTATAATTATGGTCCA
Organism: Rhodiola kirilowii; assembly: GCA_033675215.1. Classification (NCBI taxonomy): domain Eukaryota; kingdom Viridiplantae; phylum Streptophyta; class Magnoliopsida; order Saxifragales; family Crassulaceae; genus Rhodiola; species Rhodiola kirilowii. Next base: position 24,611,283 of record CM066199.1, read on the forward strand.
TCAATATGCAGCACACCCAAATATATTTAACTCCCTCAGGTCACTTTTTCTACCATTCCACAGTTTCATAGGGCATTTAAAATCAAACATCATATTAGGACTTCTATTAACAAGATAAGTAGCAGTTTAAAGAGTTTCACCCTAAAATGACTTAGGTAAACCAGAAGGGAACAACAAACATCTCAGTTTTTCAAGCGATGTTCTATTCATTCTTTCAGCCACTCCATTTTTCCGTGGAGTAATCTAACAGTCTTATGTCTCAAAATGCCATGCTCATTGCAAAAATTGTCAAACTCAGCATTACATAATTCCAAACCATTGTCAGTCCTCAAAGCCTTAACCGTTTTATTAGTCTGATGTTTCTCTAACAGTTTCCATTCTTTAAACTTGGTAAAAGCCTCATCTTTGATTTTTAGTAAGAAGGTCATACTCTCCTAGAGTAGTCATCTACAATGCTAAAAAAATACTTATTTCTGTCATGTGTTTCATTAGACTCATGCCCCCACAAATCAACATGCAGATACTCTAAAATCCCTTACTTGAATGAACACCACTAGTGAAATTTAACTCGTGCTGTTTGGCTAAAACACATGGTCCACAAAAGGGCAACTGAGTTATCTTTTCTCCAAGGATACCTTGCTTACTCGGGCAGTCAAGCCCCTTTTGACTCATGTGTCCTATTCTAAGATGCCACTTTACAGCTGCATCTTCACAAACAGCAGGACATGCATCATTAATATTACCATTGTAGGTGCCATCAAGAACATAAATACTGCAAGTCATATTTCCAGTTAACACTTGCCTATCATTTTTCAAAACAGTAATAACACCATTTTTAGCAGTGTAAGAGCAACCAGAATCATCAAGAGCACCATGGGAAATTAAGTTTCTTCTCAAGCCAGGGACATATCTTACCTTAATCAAGGTGACCAATTTTCCATTTGTTAATTTCAGGTTTTTGCTCCCTATTCCCATTGACTATACACACATTATTATTTCCCATGTATGAATTTTCACTGGCAGTAGAGGTTAGGTTATCAAACCAAATTTTGTTTGGGCACATATGAAAAGATTGCCTGAACCCAATACCCATTCATCACTTAGATCCTATAGGACCTCTGGTGATGAATTGGATTTATCAGATGTCGAGGCCAAGTTATTTTCAAAGTTCCCATTAGTTTTGGGCCTGGCCAGCCATTTATAACAATTTCTTTTTAGATGACCCATGTTACTGGTAGAGCACACAACTTCAAGATGCGGGCGCCGAAATTGGCCAGCCATTTATAACAATTTCTTAGCTCAACTGGTAGAGCACACAACTTTTAACCGTGTGGTCATGAGTTTGATTCCCACGACTAATTACGATTGTGTTAATAAATAAAATTTGTATTTGTTAACATGCCAGGTCCAGGCTTTTTGGACACCTATTAATAAAATGCGGGCGCCGTCCCAGCTTCTTAAAAAAATAAGTTACTTAGGTCAAGGAGAAGATATCTTAGAAGACAGTGGTGAACGTTGCCATTTGGCAGCTTCTTCTGAGCTATGTTCACGAAACCAAAAAACATTAACCAACAAGAATGAAGTCATGGCGATGAACTTGGCAAGGAAAGACAAATAAATCAAGCTGAAACTATGATGAGACACAAACAAAGCCGAGTAACTCCTAAATCAATTTTTACCACAAACCTCTTTATGCAAGCTCTGTTTCGGACGATGAGATGGACTTAGATCGGGAACGAGAGGTGGAGCGGGAGCGAGAACTGGACTCGCTGGAAAATAACAATCATTTAGTTCGATTAAACAACCCTAACTGAAACAATAATGGCAATTGAATACCCTAAATTGAATTTGCGTAGGAGGTTGGATACCACGACGAGAACGAATCGACATACTTTAAGACAACGATGAATATGACGATGAGAACAAATACTATGGCGATGAACATGACGGCTAGAACAAATTCAGCGGTGGCGCTGTCCAAAACGACGGTAAGAATTCAAAGTTCCAATAGTTTTCGACTAGGTAATCTGAGAGAGTGAATTTTTGATTGAAAAGGAGATATGCAATTCGTGATTTGTAATTTTAGGTTAGGTTTAACAACGCTTCTAAGACAATCGCTGTCTAATTTGAAAATAAGACAGCATTTCAATGAAAGCGCGATTGACAAGCGTATTTTTAACCCTTTATAGTTGTCTAGTTATATGTTTTAGGGGTCAAATTGTAGTAAAAAACAATTTATAAACCTCGGAAAGCCAAGGGTCGATCCAAGGAACAACGTGTGTGAGTACTAGCTAACAAGTGACCTATTTAACTATTCCAAACAATTAAAGGTTTTGGTGTGAAACAAATCGTAGAAATTAAATGCAGAAAATAAAAAGGTTTTGGCTTGATCAGAAAAAAAATCCTAGGATCAAACTTCACCCGTGCCAACCCACAAATCATGCAACAATATCACGTAAATTTATCATGCTATCGAAAATGGAAATAAACCAAAATAACACTAGACAAGCTGCCCATCCACGGATCATTGTCTAGAATAATCTCAATCGTTGAACGCCGCCCATCCATGGATTATCAATGATTTCGATTAGTTGAGCTTAGGGTTTTTCAGATAAAAATCAACTTTCCTATTAATTCATGTACTACCATTGTAGCTACCATTACCTAATATCAATTGCATACGATCTGGTTAGTAGCTAGAATACATTTATCTTTTGGTAATTAACCTAAATACGTTCGAGCGTGCAAACATCCAATTCAATGTAAAACTTGCAAGAACGATAAAATTAAGCACAATGAAATTGAATATTCGAATTGCATTAATGAAATACGTTCAATTGATCACATGAAGAGTTGGGAACATGGCACGGGATCCGTAGGATCCCAAAATAAAAAAGACTACTCATGATTAATGGCTATCAACCACAAATATATATATATATATATATATGAAAAGATTAGAAACGAGGAAACCGCGTTTTGATGAAGCGTAGCCTCGAATCTTGGTCTTTCTAGAGCGCTTAGTTGTCCTCCTTCAATTTAGGTCAAAATCGATCCCTAAAGTCAGCGTGTTTATAATAGAACCTGAATTAACTATTTATAATTGGAAATTCACGACTGGACTGTAACACCCGTAACGTTTCCATATGTTACGACCGTTACGACCTCCTCTGAAATCTCTACCAAATAACCCTACCGTAACACCCATAACGTTTCCATATGTTACGGCTGTTACGGCCCCCTCTGGGCTGTCACGGCACTGCTGTTTTCTTCTGCCAATTATATAGCCTTAACTTCCGAATTTGGTCTTGGTGTAAACTACAAAGTTGTAGCTCTTTGACTTATCTTTCCCACAAGCTAAAGCATGATTCATTTGGACACTATATGAGATCTAGGCATGCAAATTAAGTTGGAAAGGTTAGTCTGCCCTGTTTTATCCTGTTTTGCACAAATCTTCACAAAATGCTTTGTTTTACTTCAGATCAATCCAAAAGTCTTAAGTATATGCTATTTGATCTGAAACGCTAGAAACGAGATTAAATGACAATAAAATGTCGAGAAAACAAACATAATCCATCATCAAATGAAGTGAATAATAGTTTAACAATTCGACCGATCAAAACACTCCACACTTAGGATTTGTTCGTCCCGAACAATTATTAAGTTCAAGTTAATAAACTTCAGAATAGTTACCCACTCAAGTATCATGTGATCCATTCTAACTAATTTAAATATGTAAATCATAACTCACTGTCGTAGAGGACACGAATGCATTTAGCGTATGCATCAAGCCTTTAAACCCCTAGGCTACCCTAGTAAGACGAGTATAGTCTCGTAAAGGTTTTTAGAAATGTGACTACCTACAAATCCCTTGTACAACTAACTAACGTGTATGCATTAAATGATGCTCAACGAGTCACAGTAAAGTCATGTCATACCTCGGATTCATCATGTTACCTTGACTTCAAGTCAAACATCTTCATCAAAGTTGTTAGACAATCATAGATTACACAAGACATGCATTCAAACGGCCAGTACACACGGCTAGCGAGCGACTAATCACATCTTCTAAATAGTTCTATAGCAACGCAATAAGAACATGAATAGTTACACAAAACATGCTCGCTTTTCACCTATGCTATCTAAGGATAGTCCACGGGTTCTTCGCGCAAAGCTCATTCTCAGGTGCGAAGGACTAGGCAATGACCCGTAAGAGAAGAGGAGCTTGGCTTGAGAATTTTCTGTAAAATAGTATGAAAATCACATCAAAATTTTAGTGCAAGCACGAGGATCGTCCCTTAGTTTCTAGTAAATGAATTCTCAAGACAAGTCATGAGTGCATGCAATGAAAATGTGGAAATACGCTACATCAAGCAAAACGGGGCAGAAATTTGATTTTTTTTCATACACAAGGGGTGACTTTTCTCACTTTGCCCTTGGCATTATTTTTCTGTGTTTTTTTCTTCTTTTTTTGTTTTTTTTTTCAAAAATAGCTATGCTTGGGGTCAATTTTTCACCCACTCTTGAAAATTCAGAACTTTGTTCTTGATTGGCGGCCTATTTTTCGTCCCTCTTTTGACTATTTTTTTCTTTCTAACTCCACACTTATAACTTGACATGGTGTACGGATAAAGGCGGGGGCATGCAAATAACAACAAGTATAGAGAAACACATACTAGTACTAAGGTCACCTAGAAAAAGAGATGCAATTTAAGTTTTGACATTTTGTACCGGTGCCTACTGATATCAAGTCTCAAACATGCTTCAAGAAATACGTAAAATACGTGATAGGCAAAGGCTAACAATGATACTTACACGAGAGAATACACACACGAATATTACTATTTCAAGTCCTAGACTTCGAATCCAAAAGAATGACAATCAATCAAGGAGTATCGTAGAAAAACGAGGATTTCAATCGCAGTACATAGACAGTTGAGCATATGCAAGAGTGAATGTGTGATATGCGGTGTATGTGACTATGCACTACCCACTCCACACTTAAAAATGAGCTTAGTCCCTAAACGAAGAAATAAAAGATAAGAAAAGGCGCATAAAAACTTCCCTCGTGTGTGATAGCTCGATATCCATAGAGATTAAGTGATGTCCGGGGAGTGAAACGTGACTCATGAGCTAGCATAAATAGACAAAAACATATAGATGCACAAGTGATAGGGTAGCATCGAAAATCGTGGGGGGGGGGGGGGGGGGGGCTAGCGGTGCACTCCACACTTAGAACCTTGAAATGTCCACACACAATGCAAATGAAAAATGCAACTAACTAATACTTGCAGCGCGGGTTACTCCCTGAAGAGGCCTAGTTTAACGTCTTGGCAAGAGATAGCTAGGGAGGTAAAACTAGAAGCATTCTCAGGAAGTCCCTTGCTGAGATCCCTTCCCGAGAAGTAGGCTATCATCAATGCCTTCAAGTGGTGCCAGGTGCTTCAGAACGTGGTAATCCTTAAGGCGCTGCCCGTTGACCACCATTGATTTTCCTCCCTTAACGCTAAACTTCACGTGGTCATCTGGGTATTCTCTCTCCACGGCGTATGGAGCAGTCCACTTGGTGCGTAGCTTCCCAGAAAATAATCTAAGGCGAGAGTCGTAGAGAAGAACTCGCTCGCCCTCATTGAATTTTCTGTGCATTATCCGTTTCTCATACCATTTCTTCATCCTCTCCTTATAGATACCACCGGGGTCAAGAAGAGGTTTATACCTTGCAAGATTCCTTAACTGAGCCGGTGGTCTGTTCAGCTTCAACTGCTCCCTTAATGCTCATTGTGCATATATCTATCGGTATCGGGCAGCCTAGTATAACTCTGTAAGACTCAACAGAGGTCAGTGTAGTAGGGTCATCAACATCAGCAGAGTCCAGTACATCACAGTCAGCTTACAGACTAGGACTCTTACACATGTCAGGCAAATTAAAGACAACTCTTTCACAGCCCACTCGCAAGGCTAAAGAACCTCTATCCATGTCAATGACTACCTTAGCCGTGTAAAGAAATGGCCTACCAAGAATAATTGGGATATCTATGTCCTCAGAGATTTCCAACACTATAAAATCAGTAAGAATGTAAATGTTCTTCACCTTGATAGGTACATCCTTCAGAAACCCTCTCGGGAGTCTACAAGAACGATCCGCAAGGCGAATAGTGACATTATTAGGACAAAGATCACCCCAATTTAGTTTAGCATACAAAGAATATGGCATGATAGACACGTTAGCATCTAGATCACAAAGACCATGATGAATAGTAATACCAAAAATATCACAAGGGATAGAAAAACTCCCTTAGTCTGGTAGTTTGGGTGGCATGGGCTGGTGCATGCCAGAACTACACTCCTCCCTCAGAGCCACTATCTCGGTCTAGTCAATTTTCCTTTTCCCAGTAAGAATCCTTCATGAATTTGGCATAAGTACGAATTTGGGTGATTGGGTTGGTGAGTGGCATAGTGATGTAAAGAGAACAAATCTTATCCACGAACAGCTTGAAAGCTTTATCCCTCCTTGTAGCCGCTAGCCGCTGAGGGAATGGAACTGGAGGTCTATAAGGAGCTGGCTCCACTGTCTGTGCAAAATTTTCAGCTCGGTTTTCAGCGTTCTTCGACGTTTCCTCTTCAGCAGGTGTAGAATCAGGTGCTAATTTTACAGCTGGAGGTTGAGTGGCTTGAGCTATAAGCATCTCAATATGTTTTCCTCCTCGGAGTGTGATTGCATTCATTGATGCCCTAGGATTCGGATCTGGCTTTGAAGGGAGTTTTCCATGTTCTCTATTTGCCGAATTTGCTTGCTGAGCCACCTGAGTTTCCAGCATTCTGTCCTGAATAGCCAGCTGCTCTATTGACTGTTCAACCCCCTGAAACCTCCTCTCTTTCTCCACTAATCTCCTCTCTTGATCCTTATTCCACTTCTCCTGTTGTACTAGGAAATTGGTCAGCAAAGATTCTAGATTTGATGAGACACTAGACGGCTGATTTTATTGTTGTTGTCCCTGGTTGTTGTACTACCCCGAGCCTTTATTCTGTTGTTGTTGAGGCTTGCTGTTGTACTGATTCCTTGGCCGGTAGGGAGCATTGTCCTACTGCTATATGTAAGGGAAACTTGGTGGTACCTGATTTTGTTGCTTATAAGAGAGGTTGGGATGATTCCTGTTCGGGTTATCCTACCGGTTCATGCCTGATTCGGAGGTAAAACCGGTTCCCTGATTGTATTGCCCTACATAATTGGCATCCTCCTGGTTTTCGTCGTTATTATCTTGTCCCATGACCAGATAGCTATCTGTAAAATGAGAAGGAGAGCCACATATCTAACAGTAGACAGCCACATTAGCAACAGCAGAGGACTTCATAGAGGAGTCTGTGTTCAGATTTTTTATTTCAGCTGCAAGCATCTTCACTGTGGTGGTTAACTCAGCTATATCATTAGTACCATCAGCGAGGTAGAGATCTTGCACACCCTTCCTGTCCTTGGAATTACCTCGATCACTCGTCCAGAGGTGGAAATCTTGAGCTACTTTCTCTACGATAGCATAAGTCTCTTCCAGGGGAACCCCAGTAAGTCCTCCACCAGCTGTTTGATTTATCAAGGTACGCATCCCCTGGTCGATTCCGTGATAGAAGGTGTCCATGGTCTGCCAATGCTCTAGGTTGTGGTGGGGCACATCCTTATCAGCTCATTGTATCTCTCCCAAGCTTCATAGAGAGTCTCACCATCCATAGAGTGGAACGATATGATCTTCTTCTGAAATGTGATGTCTTTGATGGTGGGAAGTACTATTGTAGAAAAGCTTCAGCCAATTTATCCCACGTAGTGAAAGTGCCCTCTGCATGACTGTCTAGCCACCTAATAGCCTTGTTAGAGAGTGAGAATTGGAATAGCCTCATGTAGTAGGACTCTGGTGGAACACCATTAGTCTTCACTGTGTTGCACATCTGGATAAAATGCTTGAGGTGCTGGTGAGGGTCGTCATTCATCCTTCCCGAAAACTGGTTGTTTTGCACCATTTGAATGAGTCCGGTCTTAATTTCCTAGTTGTTATTGTCTACACCAGGTGTTACAATGGTGGACTGAAATCCTAAGACACGTGGAGCAGTGTAATCTCCAAGAGTCATGCGCACTGGTTGTTGCACGGGACGCTATTGGTCATCCTGGACAAGCTCAGGTAGCAATGCTCAATTTTGATTCATTCTTAGGTCAACCAGTTTCTGATCTCGTAACCTTGTTAAAGGAATGCCTTCTCTGTCTACCCGAGGTGTTTGTTGATCCCCCGAGTCACTTGATCGATCCCCAAAGTCAGCGTGTTTAAAATAGAACCCGAATTTCCTATTTATAATTAGAAATTCACGACTGGGCCGTAACACCCGTAACGTTGCCATATGTTAAGGTCGTTACAGCCCCCTCTGAAATCTCTGCCAAATAACCCTTCCGTAACACCCGTAAGGTTTCCATATGTTACGGCTGTTACGGCCCCCTTTGGGCTGTCACGGCACAGTTGTTTTCTTCTGCCAATTATATAGCCTTAACGTCCGAATATGGTCTTGGTGTAAATTACAAAGTTGTAGCTCATTGAATTAGCATTCCAACAAGCTATAACATGATTCATTTGGACACTATATGAGATATAGGCATGCAAATTAAGTTGGAAAGATCAGTCTGTCCTATTTTGTCCTATTTGGCCCAAATCTTCACCAAATGCTTTGTTTTACTTCGGATCAATCCAAAAGTCTTAAGTATGTGCTATTTGACCTGAAACACTAGAAAATAGATTAAATGACAATAAAATGTCGATAAAATAAACATAATCCATCATCGAATGAAGTGAATAATAGGTCAAGAATTCGACCGATCAAAACACTCCACACTTAGTATTGGTTCTTCCCGAACAAACATTAAGTTCAAGTAAATTAACTTCAAAATAGTTACCCACTCAAGTATCATGTGATCCATCCTAACTAAACTAAATATGTAAATCATAACTCACTGTCGTATAGGACACAAATGCATTTACCGTATGTATCAAGCCTTTAAACCCCTAGGCTGCCCTAGTAGGACGAGTATAGTATCGTGAAGCTTTTCAGGAATGGGACTACCTACAAATCCCTTGTACAACTAACTAACGCGTATGTATGAAATGATGCTCAGCGAGTCACAGTAAAGTCATGTCATACCTCGGATTCATCATGTTACCTTGACTTTAAGTCAAACATCTTCATCAAAGTTGTCAGACAATCATAGATTAAACGAGACATGCATTCAAACGGTCAGTACACACGGCTAGCGAGCGACTAATCACATCTTCTAAATAGTTCTATAGCAACGCAATACGAACATGAATAGTTACACAAAACATGCTCGACATTCACCTATGCTATCTAGGGATAGTCCACGGGTTCTTGGCGCAAAGCTCATTCTCAAGTGCCAAGGACTAAGCAATGACCCGTAAGAGAAGAGGAGCTTGGCTTGAGAATTTTCTGAAAAATAGTACGAAAATCACATCAAAATTTTAGTGCAAGCACGAGGATCGTCCCATAGTTTCTAGTAAATGAATTCTCAAGACAAGTCATGGCTGCATGCAATGAAAAGGTGGAAATACACTACATCAAGCAAAAGTGGGCAGAAAATTCATTTTTTTTCATGCACAAGGGGTGACATTTCTCACTTTTCCCTTGATATTATTTTTCTATTTTTTTCAAAAACAGCTATGCTTTTGGTGCCGTCAGAAGCCCATCCTCATAATCGAAGCGCCATAACTACCAATTGACCAACACCGCCACCAACGTCACCGCCCTAACCACCCATCCAAGCACAACTGACCTCACCACATACATCCAATCACCGTGTCTATACATCTCCCGCCCCAAAACCCCAACACAAAGCAACAACTCCAACAGCCGCGCCAATCACTTCAACCACCGCTGAGATAACTGCAAAAGCAAAAGAAGATCCATGGAGGAGGTGGGGAAAAAAGACACAGTGTGGTAAGGCGGAGAAGGAAGCCGACAAGGAGAAAAATTTGGGGAGGGGGTAAGGTGAGTCATGCGGTTGGCGGGGGCAGCGACGGGAAAATCAAGCCATAGGGTGGCAGGGAAAGGCAGTCGCTGGTTGTCAGGAAAGCTGCAGACGCTGGTAGAAGGTTGTAGATGAAGGTTGTACGGAGCGTTTTGGAAGGTTAGAGAGAGTTTTTTCAATCAATATGGAAATTCTATTGTCTGTTCAAGACCAGATTCAGGTTGTGTTCTATCGGAGACTTGAACACCTTAGCAGACAGTAACCAAAATAGAACAATGTATGCACACACGATGTAATTCCCAGTTCGGCAACCAGCCTACTCTGGGAGGCTTCCCACCCCCTAAAGGGTAGAAAATCTTATTAAAAACCTCAGAGCTACAGATAGTCTTACTCATACAATCTCCCGAATGTAATCGCCTAGCCTCTAACACTTCTTCTTGTAGAATTGCGATCTCAGCTCCCCCTCGATCCCCTAAGTTCGACTCCCTCCCGAATCTTGCTGAAACCTCTCCCGAAGTTTCGTGCCTTCTCCCAAAGATAGACGCGTTCTTCCGAATGCGTAGCAACAATGGTGGTGTGTGCAGCAGTGTGGTCAGCAGGAATAGTCTGATGAGCACACTAAATAGACTGCTTCTTCGCCGTTGGTTTTCCGGTGTAGAAAACTATACGGCTGTCGTCTCCTCCTCTTTCTCGGCTTGAGTGTATGAACGTGTATGATTTCTCTAATAAATGAGCTACTGATCTGAAAACCCTAGATGTGATTTTACAGTCTTCGATGGCTTCCAAAACAGTCCGAGATATCCTAGAAAATATTTAGGAAATATTTATTGATATTCTCTAGATATCTCATCCAATCTTCATAGGATCTTTTTAGATAATTCTTCTTGATCACGGTAGCTGAGTATCTCTAACTGATTTTCTTGTTATGATCTTGAATATTCAGCTCCCACTTTTTTTTAAAGTTTTTTTTTGATTACATGGGTTTAGTAGTTAGAATTAAAGTTAGTGAAGACGCTAGGACTCGAACTCGAGCAGCGGGTGAGGATTTAAGGGGTAGCCACCAACTCGGCTGAACCCCAACCTCCCACTTTATGTCAACCGAATCCAGCTTTCGATAACTTCGATATCTAGAATTTTCCAGATTGGGAAACTTCTATGCTTCTGTTTTTCACTGTACGCGAGTTCCAATCTTCGGTTGAACAGAGCTTGACTTCTGCTTGAACACCTCTGAATTCGTTTTGCCAAAACCCATGCCACATAGAAACAACAAATATGCTCAAGTTTCCGTTGGATAAACTGGAGATTAACATGTGAACTGATAAAGAGCATGATGCATTAGAGATCCAATCAGCTACAATTGTATAATTCATGGAGAGGCGGCTGCCTCTAGATAATCAATGAAGAAACCCTAATTGGGGTTGGCGTTAAGTCAAATTCAAATCAAACCTAGTCGGCCCGGTTTGTCTCGGTTCAAGGCTCCAATTGAAACCAATTCAATTGATAACAGTTGGGCCCATTTCATGTCCAACCTTAAGGATCGTCGGAGAAGATTTGATGATACGAACCAAATGGTTCGTATCGGGTTGTGAAGTGTAGAGGTATAGATGAGAAGAGAATATAGAAGAAGGAAAGGTTTCTTTGATTTAATTGCCTCCTTGTTACTCAACACAGTACAGACTTCTTATACAGATATGTGAGCAATAAAGGCCCTACACGTAGCAGCTGGGTTGTTATTCTTGGGCCAGTGGTGCCATGCCACGTCTCCTGGTGGTCCCCTTATTATCCTCCTGCCTACAATCCGTCCCCAATTGTATGATGTACCCCTCAACTGCATTTCTGCTAGTATTAATCCCCTGCATCGCGCCCCTCCTTGGCCCTTGATGTTCCCCCACATGACCAATATCTTCTTTACTCGTAACATTCCTCCTTCCTTGAATTTGACCTTGTCCTCAAGGTCAGCACCTTCTGGTGGTCTTGGTGATGAAAATATCACAAATTTACTGATACGCACTGAAATGGCTGAGACAGCTATTGCTTCCTTCAGCAGTCCTTCCATGGCTGATTGGTCCTTAATCATGAAACCCTCAGATATAGGCCTATTCGGGCCACTGATATCACCTGGCATAAACTTACCTCTCTCATAAAGTATCCTTGGTCCTCCATTCCTACTAGTGGGTACAAACACTTCTCTGTGAAATGGCCTACGATGGCAGGTTAAAGAATAATTTCCTGGCATGATCTGTGGATAATTATGTGATGGCCCTGCACCAGAAGCATTGTTTGTGTTCCTGATAGGTTTCATTGCCCCTTTATCCATTTCACGAAGCACTATTCGAGCATCAACGAAGTTACCTTGCTTGCAATGTATGTCAATTCGTGTCGTGAGGCTCACTGTGTTGTGACCGATGCCATTGTCAACCATGTGAAACAAGATACTCTTAGCTTCTTCATATTGTTTGTTATGACAGAAGGTGCTGAATATCGTGTTACATGTGTAAACATCGGCCTCAAATCCCTTGTTCACCATAATGTGACGAACGCTCATATCTTTATCTATCATCCCTTTTTTGCAATACCCATCAATCAGCGTATTGAATATCACCTTATTCGTATCAATGCCTCGACTTTTGCATCATCCCAACTAAAACATCTGCAGCCTCAACCTGGCCTGCCTTACACGCACCATTAATCAATGCGCCAAAAGTTGTAGCAGCGGGTTCAAGTCCTTTCCCAACCATCTCATCAAACAAAGCCGACGCTCTCTTCATCCTCCCCATCTTACAATTCCAGCTGATGATTGAAATGTACGCATACGTTTCTGCCTCAACACCCTTCTCACACATCTCCTCAAATAAACTCACCGCAACCTCAAATTTTCCAGAACTAGCATACCCTTCCATCAAAATTGTGTAAGTCCCCGCATTCTTATCCACATTTTCACTCTTCATCAGCTTCAACATCTCATCTACGCCCACAAAATCTCCCTTCTTGATATAAGCACATATCAATGTGTTGTATGAGTAAGCATTCGCCTTAAATCCTAAACAGCTCATGTCATCAATCAACACCCTCGCTTGGTCAGTCTCGCCTTTCCTACACAATCCATCAACAGCAATGGCCATAGAGTACACGGTAATAGGAACATTAGCATCCACCATTCGACGAAAAAACTTCAAAGACATGTCTACTTGGTCAGCCCTCTTCAATGCAAGCAACAACACCATACACGCCCTCTCATCAATCTCAATTCCATTCTCCTCCCTATAATCAACAACCTCCACCCCTTATCAAACATTTTACTCTCAGCATTAACCCTAAGTAACATAGCAAACACCTTATGTGCATTTCTAATACTGCAGCTTGGAACAAGAACTGATTTTGCAAATCCTTGTATTTCCTTCCATCCAACTACTTCAGTTTCATTCAGCACTGATTGAGATGAAAATCATTTCTCATATGACTGAAACTTACCTCTTCTTCCGGTACATCTCTAGGCTTAGACAACACCAAATCAGAATATATATCTAGGTTGAAATCAACACTAGCTAGGTCATCACCATCAATCATAGAGGCATTCTTCATTTCATCTTCCACATATGCCATACTGAAATCGAAGTAAAATGTTTGTATGAAAGTTTTGAGGCCAAATGTCGGAAATAGAGAAAATCCACATGTTGATGGTGCGCCTGAAAAGAACCACTGGAAGTAGCTCCCCAGAAAGCTCATTGAAAAGAATCTCACAAATCCCTTGACTTGCTTCTTGGTCATTTTGTCTCCTTTTCCAGTATGAAAACCATTGATGAGAACGGTATTGGCGGTTCCACTTGGGTAAGTTAACTTGTAGTCAATGATCATGATCTTTCTAAAAGGAACGAAAGCTAGCAGCCCAACAAATGTGGTCACGAATAGAAATCCAGTCATCCACCCCAATGCAGGTTCCTTGTAACTCCTTGGAACATTTCCTTCTGTATTGACTCCAGCTGCCTCATACCTTCTCTTGTTTAGTCCCAACAAATAAGAGCCAAATACACCTTGCTTAGCCTCTGCCTTTTCCCATCCAATGCACAAATCTTCCTCGTTGATAATTTTTATCTCATCATTTTTTGACACAAGGACTGACATAAACTTGAATTTACGTTGAGTTCTATCATCCGGAGGTTCCCATGGTGGGTTCAGACACACAGTAGCTGTATAGAATAATTCAATAGAACTCCAGTTGCCATTGAAGGTTTCATGAGCAAGGTGACAAAAAGGCAAATACACTGAGGCATTTTCACAAACAGGTAGAAGGCACAAATTGGAAACAGTGTTTGATACAAATAATTTGGTTTCAAAGCTCTCTTGACTGATTTCAGCATCATTCCACACCAATATTAACGAGAAATCAGTTGCAAAAAGGTTAGGTACCTCCACTCGTGTCACTCGGTTGTTGGCTCCTGAAGTTGCAGTGGCTGGCCTGAGAGCGGGATGATACTCACCGACGACTCGCTCAAGGCTTGACCAGTAGGCGTAGCCAACAAAAGTGAGTCCGGGGTGGTCGTGGTCTCAAGGACGGATAGCTTCCCTGCACGAGCACTGGCCGGCAGCAGCTCATCCACAGAGATTTGGATCTGCTCGAGGATTTCAATCATGTGTGCCTGCTTGGCTTTTTTCTCCTCCTGGTTTTTCAGAAACTGGTCCATCATTTTAGACAGATCGGCTATGCTCTGCTGGATGGACGCCATGCCTTCCGTCGTACTCCCTGAGTTCAACTCTCAGTGAAAGCACCAAATTGATACGAACCAAATGGTTCGTATCGGGTTGTGAAGTGTAGAGGTATAGATGAGAAGAGAATATAGAAGAAGGAAAGGTTTCTTTGATTTAATTGCCTCCTTGTTACTCAACACATTACAGACTTCTTATACAGATATGTGAGCAATAAAGGCCCTACACGTAGCAGCTGGGTTGTTATTCTTGGGCCAGTGGTGCCATGCCACGTCTCCTGGTGGTCCCCTTATTATCCTCCTGCCTGCAATCCGTCCCCAATTGTATGATGTACCCCTCAGCTGCATTTCTGCTAGTATTAATCCCCTGCATCGCGCCCCTCCTTGGCCCTTGATGTTCCCCACATGACCAATATCTCCTTTACTCGTAACATTTGATCAGGAAACAATAGCATCGAGAGTTGCTGCAAATTACAGATCAAATCCAACTCCGACATGTCTTCTACCTTCAGCGGCATACGGGACGGCGAAGAGTGGAGTTGGGGTGGCGCTTATGGGAGTGATGTGGCCGGATCTTGTGATGAAGTCGATTGTGCCGGTTGTCATGGCGGGAGTGTTTGGTATTGATGGATTGAGCACTGGGATTAATCCCAAGGCCAAGCCTGTTACCTAGATATGCTCACCAGTCTTCTGGTCTCGCTTGTGGCCTTGCTGGGCCTTCCGGTGGTATGACAATTGAGATAGTTGGCGATGCTTCAGTTTGTCTGGAATCAGAAAAGGAATATGTGGATATGAACATTGTTGTTCGATTCCAAGGCTGCTGCATATCTGATGGAGGCAGTAGCGTTTGGCCGCTGATGGAAGGGTTTTATAAGCTGATTTCCAACTTTCAAACTCAGACAAAAGTTGAAAGGGCGAGAGATGGTTTGATATATGCTGGCTTGTTGTGAGTCATTGGAAGTAACCAAAGACCTTGGCTTTTTTTTTATTTCAGAAGCTCACCTGTTTGGTTCAGTGCTCCAGTCTTGATGATTGTCACGTGATTGCATCATATCATGGAGGAACATTTGAACAGCACGGGTTCTTTAGCGAGCGGCTAACTTAACTCATGAAAGCTGCATTTTTTATGTGTGAGTTGGCCTCACCAGCTAGTTTGTCCTTGGAGCTGGCTTCCGCAGGCAGAAAGAGTGCTCATTTGATCACATGGCCCGCAACAGTGGCAGCGGTGATGAATTTGACACCGAAGGTGAGTTCTCCCGGGGTGTAGCAAAGATGGCGTGGCTCAAGCGGCTGCTGCTATGAATTTCTTGGTGTGAGAAGATCTCATTTTGGGGGGCAAGATTTTGGGTCGATGCACTGAACCTCTTCCGTTCAATCAGGTTCGATTTACATTGAATTTTGATTAATTTAATTTATGAATCAAATTATAAGTAGTCTCAATTATATGTATTTGAGATGGATTCAACTTCGTTTGATTCAACTATTGGATCGATTTGGTGAAATTCCAGTTTAATTGATTGATTCAATATGGTTAATTCCAATTTGGTGAGTCAATCAATTTCAATATTGAACCGTGATGTTTGGATTGATCCAATGCAGTTTATGCTGGTTAAATGAATCAATCGATTTGGATATTGAACCATTATGATTTTGGATTGATTTTAAACGGTTTTTTCCGGCTTGATAAATCAATCAAAAGTGACTACTCGACTGATACGGTTTAAATGTCTTGGTTCATACTGATTCAATTTACTCCGGTTTGATTTGATCCTATTCAAAATTTAGTGGATCGGTTCAGTATGGATTTTGGTTCAGATAGATTGGTTTAATACGATTTTATCGTCTCGAGAATCCAATGTAGTATGACATGGATCATGGTTCAATTAGAATGATTTACTACGATTTTATATCGTCTTATGAAATCAATCTAGTGTGATATTTAATTCCGATTCAATGAGATTTGTTTCACTCGGTTTTATATCGACTTTCGAAACCAACCTAGTGAGATATTGAATTTTGATTCAAACAAGATTGGTTTAACTCGGTTTTTTACCGGATTGCGAAACCAATTTAGTGTGATTTTGAATTGTGATTCAATGTGATTGGTTTATTACGATTTCATATCGCTTGAGAAATCAATCTATTTTGATATGAATTTTGGTTCAGTGAGATTGGTTTAATTTGGTTTCGTACTGTCTTAAGAAACCAATCTAATATGATATGGAATTTCGGTTCAATACAGTTGATCAAATTCGGTACTATGGTTGAATTTATGACACTGGTCAACTTGAGTCAACCACAGTTGAGTCTTTGACATCAGTCAACTTATGTTCAACTTTAGTTGATAAATTGACTCCGGTCAACTATGGTTGAATTTTTGACACTGGTCAACTTGAGTCAACGTCAGTTAAGCCTTTGACATCAGTCAACTTATGTTCAATTTTAGTGGATATATTGACTCCGGTCAACTTGTGGGAAACTTTAAGTGAAATATGACTTTGTCAGCTTTAGTGAACTTACGTTGAGTTTTTGATATTGATGCAGACAGATTAGCGATAACTAAGGTTGTGGCAAAAAGCGGTGCACGTTAGCAGGATTTGAGTTGCCGGTGTCTGATTTCAGTGCATAATACCTTATTCTGAGCAGAACGGCGTGACGATCAGAAATCACCAGTTTGCTTGTGATGCATGGGCTTTTTTGGACATCCGGAGTCGTTTCCTATTTTATTTTGAATTTTTAATATTTTTAGCTATTTTCGGTTTTTAGTAATTTTTGTATTAGGGTTTCGTTTTATTTTCCTATTTAAGCAAACTCATGTAATCTTCATTCGGCAGCTTTTGAATAAATAAATAAACAGAATTAGGGTTTCTCCTAATCTCAGCTTTCTTTGCGCTTGCTCTGCATTATATTGGTATCAGACTACAGTGGTCCTGCGCGATGGCTAGAGGTAGACCAAGAGGCGGTGTTGTTGCTATGGAGTGTGATATCAAGGATTTCAGAGATCGTGAGACTACTGACCTGCGCCGGTAGGTTGATTATGTAACTCGCCGTTTGGGTGAACTTGAGGCCCATCGTGCCGATGCCGAGGTCGAGGCTGCAGATAACATGTTCGCGGGTGAGCCAAACAATCAGCGTGACCGATGGTGGGAGCATGGGTTCAAGGTTGATATTCCTGACTTTGATGGAGGCCTCAAGGCCGAGGAGTTTATTGATTGGCTTTCTCAGGTGGAGGAGGTCCTTGATTTTATGGACGTCCCTAATGATCGCCGCGTGTCGTTGGTGACTTTTCTCTTGCGTGGTAGGGCACAGGCGCGGTGGCAACTAGGGAAGAAGAGTCGTGTTCGTGAGGGTCAGGCTAAGATCGCGTAGTGGCAGAAGTTTGTGAAACATATTCGCCATGCCTTTTTACCTTACAACTTTGAGCGCGAGCTATATCAACGGTTTCAGAATCTGCGTCAAGGTGTTCACTCGGTGGCTGAATACACCGCTGATTTTTACCAATTGTTGGCCCGCACGGATGTACATGAGTCCCCGCTTCAGTTGGTTTCTCGTTACATTGGTGGGTTGACACTTCAGTTGCAGGATGTCCTGAACATGTTTGATCCCGCCACAGTGTCTGAAGTACAGCAACGTGCCTTGCAGGCGAGATGAGGGCCAGGTGGTTTTTGTCAATCACCAGGTGCAGGTGCCACACCCACGGCTCCTTCCATCAGTGGTCTCGCGACCCCGGTGGCGTGACTTGCTGCCAACCCTGCCCAGACTCGGTTTGGAGGTGATATTCGTTGTTTTGGCTACGGAGAGATGGGGCATCGTCAAGCGGAGTGCCCTAATGTTTCGAGTTCCCGCTGAATGTTTACGCATGATGCTCCCGAGGATGTACATATTCCGGAGGGGGATCCTATTTTTGACGTGTATGGTGATGACGTGGTTGAAGAGGAGGTTGTTTCTGGTGACGTGGGTCCAGTGTTGATGTTACGGCGCACGTTCCTGAGCCCACGTGCCCCTGACCATTCCGAATGGCTGCGTACCAATGTATTCCAATCTTCTTGTACGATTGGTGGAAAGGTTTGTACCTTTATCATTGTTGCTGGTAGTTGCAAGAACGTGATCTCTGAGGTGGCGGTGTCGAAGCTTGCCCTTACCAGTGAATCCCATCCTAAGCCATACAAGCTGGCTTGGCTTAGTAAGGGTACCGATATTACCGTTACTAAACGTGTATTAGTGTCCTTCTCAATTGGAGTGCCATACATCGACGAGATTTATTGTGATGTGGTTTCCATGGACGCCTGTCATCTACTGTTGGGCCGCCCTTGGCAGTTTGATCGCTCTGTTATACATGATGGTAGAACTAATACCTACTCATTTCTTTTTTAGGGTAAAAAGATTGTGCTAGTCCCATCTAAGTCGCGGGTTGCTTCTTCTATTGGCAGCCATGGTTGTCACGGCGCTCGATTAATCGCGATTAATCGTTCAAGTCATTTTTCATCGAGCGCCTAGGTATCTCGCCTTGGTGTTTTGGGGAAAATCGAGCGACTTGACGAGTTAAGTAACGATTAATCGACTGGTTGCTCAACTTAGGCGTTATGGGCTCGACTAGTCGCTCAAATTAGGCCCAATAAGGAAAAATATGCTAGGTCGGATTGAAAAAACAGAGAAGAAGGTCGCGATGGTCGTTTTCGTCTCTTTCATCCGCCCCTTCTCTTCTCTGCGGCGATTGAAAAAACAAGCTAGGTCGGATTGAATTACCTAGTCACGATAGTCCTAATTTGGAGATTCAAAACCCTTCTTTGCCCGCAGCTCGCCATCCGACCAGGTAATTCAAAACCCATCTTTTTCATTTTATTTTCAGCAACAAGGCAGTGGACACTGGACAGTAGAAATTGAAATATGTTTGTTTTTTGTGTTACAATTAACTTATTGTTTCATCAGCGATTGATGCTGATTGTGAATGTTTTTCATTAGTGGAAATATGTTTGTTTTAAAAGCTTTTAAAACGTTGATTGTTTGAAATCAACATCAGGTGGCTTGTTTGTTTTAAAATCTGATTCTATATTTTCTTGTTTCTTTTTGTGTGTGTAGATGGCAGAACAATCTTCGGACGATGCTTATGATCCATTGATGGACCAAAGTTATACGAATCATAAACACAGTATAACCCCCTTATTTAGACATTTTGTCTATTTAACTTTTGCTAGTTAGTTCAGATATATTTTTGCAGGGTAATTCAGAGCTTAGAGAGAATACATACTAAAGAGGAGCTTTTAGAGCAGAAAAGATGTTACGAGTCAATCCAAGGTCAAGATCATATGCCGACTGAAGAAATATCAAGGATCCTGACGTTGAATCACTCATAACAAATTAATCAGAAGAATCAGGAGAGGAATTAAGACAGTCCGGGGAAGAAAACACATTGACAGTTTTGTGAAAAGACTGCACAAAACTGTACAAAACTCACACATAAGGGAAGGTGACCGGCCACTTGAAGAAGTGGTGGCCAAAGGAGGAGCTCCTCCCCTTCCACCACCGGCAACCGGCGGCTCTCCTCCACCACAACCGGCGGCTTTGCTCCTCCTCCACATGGCACCTCCTCCTTCCTCCTCTTCTCCTCCCTTGGATCAAAAGACATGTGCATCCATCTCCACCACCCATCTCCTCCCATTTTGGCTATAAAAGGAGGAGCTCCTCCCCTCATTCAAATCACACCTCACTTGTAAAATTCACTTCTCTCTCTAAGTTATGTATATGTAAGTTTGGCTTTGGAAATAAAGGATAGCTCCCTTGGCGCTTCAACGGTTGTAAGTAATTCTTAGTATTTATTCAACTGTTTTATTTCCTTAGTTATAATGTTTAGCGCGATGAATAGTAGCTAAACTAGTAGTTCGGTAGAAGGGGCGCACTTGTATTATAAAATGTTTTAAGACTATTAACTTAGTGTCTAGTCTTAGTATTCAAAACTTGTTCTATGTGCCGTATATCAAGTCAGAGTTTCCAAGGTTGAGTGGAAGCTGTCACAAGCAAAGCTCTGCCGTGGAAATTCGTGATCATACTCGGTAAGTGGAAGCTGTCACAAGCAAAACTTATCGAGGAGTTCGACTTATCTAAAACACCACTTGGTCAATAACGTAACTGGGAGATCAAGTGGACGCACTTACAGCTAAGATACTTCGAAAGGAGGAATTAGTTTTGCTTAGAACAAGTGTTGCTTTAAACGATGTTGCAAGTCTTGCGCTACGAAAGGGCCTCGATTCATCTTTGAATACTTAGATAATTCACTAAAGGTCAATGATAAACAGGATATAATACAAGGCCCCTGAAACCGAACATTTCTCTTTAATTATAAACTGTAATTTACTTTCCAGTATTAAAACCAACCAACCAACCAATCAATCAATCAATCACTTAGCTGGTAGCTTTAAAACCAACCAACCGACCTAAAACACGCTCTCTCGCTGGACAACCCCCTCAAAGAACATCTATTCCCCTGATTCCCTTGGGTTTGACCCCTACTTACCAAGTACTACCCAGTAGTATAGTTGCGAGTAGCGGACTATAAATTTATTTGCACAAATCGCTTTAACGACGAGCGGTCTGTCATCCATCTAAGCTTTTTTTGTTTTGGTGATACTTACATCAACAAAAAAACACTTCTTCTCAATTTTGCATTTTTTTCTCTTCATTTTATATTGTATCCTCTTATATTATATATGTGAATTATATATGTCGACTAGTCAACGACTAGTCAACGACTAATCATCGACTAGTCGACTAGTCGTCGAGTGATAACCCTATCGACTCGACTCGACTTATCGCCGTGACAACCATGTTGGCAGCCCACCTTCGACTAATCTTTTATCTTGAGTCCCGTTTCAGGCTGCGATGCGAGAATCTGGGGTGGTGTTTCCTGTGTCCTTACCGGCTGAGCCTCCTCCACTTCGCGATATCCAGCACCAGATAGACCTAGTGCCTGGCGCTGCCCTGCCTAATCGTCCACATTATCGTACGAGTCCCAAGGAACATGAGGAGCTGCGGCGCCAGGTTGGGGAGATGTGTTCTGATTCGAGGACGAATCTTCTCTACCTGGGAGGGGATGATGCAGACAGATTAGCGATAACTAAGGTTGTGGCGGAAAGTGGTGCATGTTAGCAGGATTTGAGTTGTTGGTGTCTGATTTCAGTGCATAATACCTTATTCTGAGCAGAACAGCATGACGATCAGAAGCCTCTAGCTTTGCTCGTGACGCAGGGACCTTTTTGGGCATCCGGAGTCGTTTCCTATTTTATTTCAAACTTTTAATATTTTTAGCTATTTTCGGTTTTTAGTAATTTTTGTATTAGGGTTTCGTTTTATTTTTCCTATTTAAGCAAACTCATGTAATCTTCATTCGGCAGCTTTTGAATAAATAAAAAACCAGAACTAGGGTTTTCCCTAATCTCGACTTTCTCTGCATTTGCTCTGCATTAGATATTCGGTCAACTTATGGTCAACTTTACTTGAAAGGTTTGCTTCGATCAACTTGTGGTGAACTTTAGTTGCAATCTGACTTCAATCGACTTTGGTTGAATTTTGACATCGGTCAACTTTGGTTGAATTTGACTTGGTCAACTGCATTTGAGATTTGACCTTAGTCAACTTGGGTCAAATGTAGTTCTGATTTGACTTCCAACACCTATGACCCAAATGAGAAATTGTATGTTCATGCAATTTCATTTTGATCTAATTTAGATCGGTCAAAATTTTGGTTCAATTGAACACCGGATCAATTGAAATCTTTTGACAAATTATATGTTGGTTCAATTTAATTTTTTACCAATTAATTGAAGTCAGTATGATTGTTTAGTTCAGGCCGATTCAGTTGTTTATGGTTCAATTTTGCTGACTAAGATTGCCCTCTTGTTTGGAACCATAATTGAGAGGAACCAACATTACAGTTGAGACTTTACTTGCATGATGAGACATTCGATATTTGGGCGACATAACAAAGAGGTTGATTGAAACGGAATACATGACCACCTCCGTGGCATATACGTGGAGACTGCCTTATTTCTTATGGTAGGATACATGTGTGCAGTTTACAAGGATACTAATTTAGGCCTCCACACATTAGTATTCAGCGTGACTGCATACGTACCCGTGGTGATGAATATGTGACGATCTTTAGTATTTTGATGTGAATAGTAAATTCATCCTCCGATGGTTTATTATTTGACATCCAATGTTTGATCACCAAACAAGATGCCCTTGCAGTTAATACCATAGTCCTCTGACGTGCTATTAATGGTGATCGGTATCTTGTGAATGTCATTATCTGCTTTTAAAGTTTTGGTTTATGTAATGGTTCAGTTAAATCGACAGACTTGTCTCTTTTGATATTATTTTGCCCTATGTTTTGCAACCATGAACTTCTTTCGAAAACCAACACCACTTGAGATTTAGTCTCTAAAATTTGACATTCCTACTGTGGACCGATATTTTACATCTGTCTATTGAAACGGAAAACACGATTGACAGAACCGCTCGTCGTCAAAGCGATTGTGCAAATAAATTTATAATAGTCCGCTACTCGCAACTATACTACTGGGTAGTACTTGGTAAGTAGGGGTCGAACCCAAGGGAACTAGGGGAATAATTGTTCTTCGGGGGGGATTACGCAGCGTGGGAGCGTGTTTAAGGTCGGTTGGTTGGTTTTAAAGCTACCAGCTATTTTGATTGATTGATTGGTTGGTTGGTTGATTTTAATACTGGAAAGTAAATTACAGTTTATAATTAACGAGAAATGTTCGGTTTCAGGGGACTTGTATTATATCATGTTTATCATTGACCATTAGTGAATCATCTAAGTATTCAAACGGTGAATCGAGGCTAGTTACAGCTCAAGACTTGCAACACCGGTTTAAAGCAACTCCTGTTCTATTTCAGTCTAGCACCAATACCCTAAGGTATGCTAGCCTGGGTGCATCCACCTGATCTCACAGTTACGCTCGACCAGATGGGATTTAGGATGAGTCGAACTCCTCAGATAGCTTTGCTTGTTACAGCTTCCACTACCTGAGTATGATCACGAATTCCCACAGAAGAGCTTTGCTTGTTACAGCATCCACTCAACCTTTGAAACTCTGACTATATATGGCACATAGAACAAGTTTTGAATACTAAGACTAAACACTAAGTTAATAGTCTTAAAACATTTTATAATACAAGTGCGCCCCTTCTACCGAACTACTAGTTTAGCTACTATTCATCGCGCTAAACATTATACTAAGGAATTAAAGACAACAGTTAAATAAATACTAAAAATAATACTTACAACCGTTGAAGCGCCAAGGGAGCTATCCTTTATTTCCAAAGCCAAAATTACAACATTACAAATATTACAACTTCTAGAGAGAGAAGTGAATTTGAGATTTGGTGTGTGAAATGAGGAGGAGGCGCTCCTCCTTTTATAGCCCAAAGGGGAGGAGACGGGTGGTGGAGATGGGTGGTAAGTGTTGCATTTTGATTGGAGGAGAAAATGGATGGAGGAGATGGCCACACATGGAGGAAGAGGAGTGGTGGAGGAGGAGGAAGGTGGTGGTGACATGTGGAGGAGGGGCAAAAGCCGCCGGTCACCACCACCCCAAGCCGCCGGTAGGCGGTGGCCAAGGAGGAGGAGCTCCTCCCTTGGCCACCACTTCTTCAAGTGGCCGGTCATCCTTGTCCAATGTGAGATTTGTACAGTTTTGTGCAGTCTTTTCACAAAATTGTCAATGTGTTTCTTCTCCGGGCTGTCTTGACTCCACTCCTGATTCTTCTAATTAATTTGTTATGGTCAATTCAACGTCAGGATCCTTGATATTTCTTCAGTCGGCATATGATCTTGACCTTGGATTGACTCTTGTTATCTTTTCAGCATAAAATCCTCTCCTTAGCGTGTTTTCACTTCAGTCTCTAAAATGCCCTGTGGAAATATATCGGGACTAACACACAGAAGTTAGATAGACAAACAGTCTAATTAAGGGGGTTTTACTGTGTTTCTGACTCGTATAACTTTGGTCCATCAGATTAGCCCCCACTTTTAGTTGTTCGTCCCGAACAATGCTATTAAAGGGCGTAAGTTCTAAGTTTGGCTTTGGAATATGAAAATTAGACTGTGGTACTCGATCTATCCTAATTCATGCATTGCTTACTTATTACCAAATTAAACGGCGTAAATAAATAGAAGAAACTTAATACTTGTACCTCTGTGCTGAGATGCAAATTATATTGGATGTCTCGGGAGATAGCCCTTTTTAGGCTCCTGGACTGCAATCTTGGGATCGTCTCGTACTATATGGTTTTCTGGTAGCTTTCTCTAGCACGTGATTCGGTTCAGGTTTCAGTGGTTTGAGTACTTTGATTTTCTTTTGGCGAGGGACTGCTTTTGTAGTGAGTCGGCATTTGGCCTTTGATTTGACGCTTTGAGTTCTTCACTTTTGTTCGGTTAAAACCTTCACAATTTTGGGCCTTTGGCCTCTTGATTTGCTTCATTGAGCTTTTCGCCTTTTTGTGACTGCTAGTCCATTTTCTCGAGCCTTTTTTGGGAGGTCCAATCATCGCCCGCAAGCCTATGGAAATACCTCCCCGCTCCTCTCTTTTTTGCCGTTTTCGCGCGGGTCAAGGTGAGGGTCGCTCATCTATTTTCTCGGCTACTTTGACTGTCGTTTTCACGCGGGTCAAGATGAGGGTCGCTCATCTATTTTCTCGGCTACTTTGACCGGAGATAGGACGGTCTGATTCCCGTCCTCGCCTTTTGCATTGCATGGCGGAGATGACTTCAATCTTCACTGAAACCCGAAGTGCAGCCTCCACTGACTTCGAAAACCATATAGTTTGATCTGATCCTTTGATTGCTTGCCAAGCCTCTCTAGGGCAGTTTATATCAACTCCACATCCCTAGTTATCTCAGCACAAAGGACAAATGGAAAGTTACATTCTAAGTTTTTAAACAGTTGAATTTTCACAAGGTTAATGCATGAATTATGATTTATCTTTTTCACATTCTTAAGTTCATATTTTCAAAAAGATACTATTACTAAAAAAAGAAAAAATAGCTGCATGTTATTTATGTACATTGGTGGTTCTCCCACTTTTGAACGAAGGCGTGCCTTAGTTCAAAAGTCATGCAAGCTTAAAACTAAATACTGAATTTAAAAGACTGAAATTAAAGTGCGGAAAAGTAAGATAGTGTCGGGTTACCTCCCGACCAGTGCACTTGTTTAACGTCGTTGGCTCGACGATACCTCGTTGTGGATTACTGGTTTGGGTCCCATGGGTGGCTGAGGTCAAACTTCTTGATTCCACCGACTTTGATTCTTGCGGTGAGTCTTCTTGATTTTTTAGCAGATGACGGGTTTGGGTCCAGTTCTGATGGTATCTCCTTCCAACGTCTCTGAGAAGGCGAGGGACCTTTCACTATCAGCTTTTTGAACTGGGTGTTCTCCTGTTTAGGGCTGCCTTGTCCAGTCATGGCGAAAGCGTGCTCCATGTAGGAGTCATTCTGCTCAGGCCCTTTTCCCTTTCTCCTTTGAGCTTCTTCTTGGATCGCATAGTTCGCGGCGACTTGCTCATTAATTAAGGGGAAAATTCGGGAAGGCCTCATGAGGCTTGGTTCTGCCTCGTAATGTTGGTTCGTGAAGAACTGGTCGTAGGTAGTTTCAGCTGCCTGGGTAATGATAGTCGGGTATGGCTTGGGCAGTTCGTTAGTGGTGTTCTGGACTTCTACTTCGTTGCTTCCGGTGCTTTCCATGTCTGATTCCTCGGATGGTTCGGGAGTCTCTTCTGACGACTCGGTGGTTTCTTCTTTGTCAGCCTCAGGGTCAGCTTCTTCTGTCTGCATTTCCTCGTCAGTGTGGGGAACTCGTCTTGTGGCAGCGGCTAGGCCAGTTATCAGGTACCACATGTCTGCAATGGTGAGGTTTGCGGCAGACCTTCTCATAGCTTCGTTGATTCTTCCCAGCTCTTCGGACCTCATCCCACGAAGAAATTTTTGGAGAAGAATTTTCTTCGTAAATCCATGGTGCGGGCAGCTTGAGACGATGGCATCGTAGTTCATGTAGTATTCGTCCAAAGTCTCATCCCGGGATTGTTGAAGGTTCAGGATCTTCTCGCGGGTTTCTTGGCGTAAAGATGGTGGGGTGAATTCTTTCAGGAACGGAACGCAGAGGTCTACGAAACGTTCTGCACTGCAAGCGGTGGATGTGTAGTACCATATCGTGGCGAAGTCGGTTAGAGAGAATTTAAAGCATTTCAGCTTAAATTCTTCTAACACTTCGTTTTCAGGTTTGATGTTGTGGCAGACTTGGTGGAAGTTTCGGCAGTGCTGTACAGGGTCTTCTCCCTCCGTTCCTCCGAACAGGGGCAGAAATCGCGTTGTCCATGCATGCGTAACGGGTAATGACATAGGAAAAAGAAAGAAAAAGAAAGGGGAGGGAAGAACAGTTATCCGATGACTAGTTCCCCGGCAACGGCGCCAATTTGACAGAACCGCTCGTCGTCAAAGCGATTGTGCAAATAAATTTATAATAGTCCGCTACTCGCAACTATACTACTGGGTAGTACTTGGTAAGTAGGGGTCGAACCCAAGGGAACTAGGGGAATAATTGTTCTTCGGGGGGGATTACGCAGCGTGGGAGCGTGTTTAAGGTCGGTTGGTTGGTTTTAAAGCTACCAGCTATTTTGATTGATTGATTGGTTGGTTGGTTGATTTTTATACTGGAAAGTAAATTACAGTTTATAATTAACGAGAAATGTTCGGTTTCAGGGGACTTGTATTATATCCTGTTTATCATTGACCATTAGTGAATCATCTAAGTATTCAAACGGTGAATCGAGGCTAGTTACAGCTCAAGACTTGCAACACCGGTTTAAAGCAACTCCTGTTCTATTTCAGTCTAGCGCCAATACCCTAAGGTATGCTAGCCTGGGTGCATCCACCTGATCTCACAGTTACGCTCAACCAGATGGGATTTAGGATGAGTCGAACTCCTCAGATAGCTTTGCTTGTTACAGCTTCCACTACCTGAGTATGATAACGAATTCCCACAGAAGAGCTTTGCTTGTTACAGCATCCACTCAACCTTTGAAACTCTGACTATATATGGCACATAGAACAAGTTTTGAATACTAAGACTAAACACTAAGTTAATAGTCTTAAAGCATTTTATAATACAAGTGCGCCCCTTCTACCGAACTACTAGTTTAGCTACTATTCATCGCGCTAAACATTATACTAAGGAATTAAAGACAACAGTTAAATAAATACTAAAAATAATACTTACAACCGTTGAAGCGCCAAGGGAGCTATCCTTTATTTCCAAAGCCAAAATTACAACATTACAAATATTACAACTTCTAGAGAGAGAAGTGAATTTGAGATTTGGTGTGTGAAATGAGGAGGAGGAGCTCCTCCTTTTATAGCCCAAAGGGGAGGAGATGGGTGGTGGAGATGGGTGGTAAGTGTTGCATTTTGATTGGAGGAGAAAATGGATGGAGGAGATGGCCACACATGGAGGAAGAGGAGTGGTGGAGGAGGAGGAAGGTGGTGGTGACATGTGGAGGAGGGGCAAAAGCCGCCGGTCACCACCACCCCAAGCCGCCGGTAGGCGGTGGCCAAGGAGGAGGAGCTCCTCCCTTGGCCACCACTTCTTCAAGTGGCCGGTCATCCTTGTCCAATGTGAGATTTGTACAGTTTTGTGCAGTCTTTTCACAAAACTGTCAATGTGTTTCTTCTCCGGGCTGTCTTGACTCCACTCCTGATTCTTCTAATTAATTTGTTATGGTCAATTCAACGTCAGGATCCTTGATATTTCTTCAGTCGGCATATGATCTTGACCTTGGATTGACTCTTGTTATCTTTTCAGCATAAAATCCTCTCCTTAGCGTGTTTTCACTTCAGTCTCTAAAATGCCCTGTGGAAATATATCGGGACTAACACACAGAAGTTAGATAGACAAACAGTCTAATTAAGGGGGTTTTACTGTGTTTCTGACTCGTATAACTTTGGTCCATCAACGATCACCTCCGTGACGTATCCGCATAGGTTGGCATGGTCTATTATATCGGATGTGTATATTTTGTTTGAATATTGATAGGCCCTCCGGAAAGTCAATATTTAACGTAGTTGCACACGTACTTAGTGATAAATAGTTGATGATCTGTAGTTTTCAATGTGAATAATAAATCCATCCTCCTCCGATGGTTTATTGTTCAACATCACCTTTATCATCAATATTTATTCACTAGAACAAGATATCACATACAATTAATATCACTGTCCTCCGACTTGCTATTAATGTGTGCCGATATCTTGGAATGTCATGATATACTTTTAAAGCTTATTTTATTTAATGCATAGTCTATGGCATGCATAATTATGGTGTTGGTGAGCATGTTTATTTGTTTGACTTATTCTCTGTTTGAGAAATATCTGTGACATTTTGGTGCTGCATTACACAATTGTGTATTGAATATCATCCTTTTGAAAGTGCATACAAATTTGTTGTTGAATTTCCTTGTGGTCTTAAATTCCATATGTGATGTGTGAAATTTGAAGTTATTGAAATTCATATTTCTTTAGGGAGATTTTTAAACTCATATTCCTTGAGGAAATTGAGTTTGGGGGGAGATATGGTTGAGACATTGTCAT
This sequence comes from Rhodiola kirilowii, assembly GCA_033675215.1. Classification (NCBI taxonomy): domain Eukaryota; kingdom Viridiplantae; phylum Streptophyta; class Magnoliopsida; order Saxifragales; family Crassulaceae; genus Rhodiola; species Rhodiola kirilowii. The sequence goes on from CM066199.1 coordinate 24,640,657, forward strand.
TGAAGAGAAAGTTATCTCTTACTACAAGGTGATTGATTAAATTTGCATGCATGCTCGGGATAATAAATAATAAGACAATGTTTATTTGTTCTCCAGTCAAGATACTGCTTATTTCAGTAGGACAAACTCAACTATCTCAAGAATATGTATTATGACCTCCAAGTCAGATACGATTTGGTGTATGCTTTCAGTTGATGATATACAAGTTTATTGTTTTGTCATCTTGCTTGTTTGGAGATGAAACACAAATTATGACTGGTGTGTATATCACGGTTCAGGGGGAGTGAGATATGATTTTCTTACATTATGGAACTTGTGGTACACACATTCGCAATTGAGACATGTGTTGTCTCATTTACTTGTTTGAAGTATGTATGCATTTGGAAGTTACATGCATGATAATGTTTTGCAGATATTTGAGGAATTCAGTATTGAATTCATTAGCTAGAGAACATGTGCCGAACATGCTCATGTGTTGGATGTCAGATTAGATCACTTTTGTTACTGAGTCCAATGTGATGCCTAATAAGATTATGATTAATCTAATTATTGCTAGTCAGTTTTGAATAGCATAGTTGAGGCATTAATTATGGAATATAGTTTGTATTTATTGTCACTCTAAAACTTCCGATTTCATGTTGCGAAAGACCGTGTATATTGATATGTGACAAATTTGACCATATTCGGTTGGCAACTAGAAATAGTTGTAATTAAGAGATACAGAGTGAACATATAGAGCATTTTGTAATAAACTCCGTTGCGGATCCACTTAATAAAAGGGATTAGTATCAGAGGTCTTTCAGTGGCATACTGATCATATGTCAGTTACCTTATTTGAGGATATTCATATTCAGTGAGAGTTTGTCTTGTGTGATGCACTATGTTGGATATAGATTTTGATCTATACTATCGATTTATGTTCTACAGAATTGGTGTTGCTAGTTTTTACTCTGTGTAATGTTGTTGATCTTGCTTTAGGGACCAGTTGGAAATAGACATGTGAGATCACAGTTCATGTAATTTTCATGCTGCACACTCATGATGAATCCATGTCGTTTAATTATGTTGGCATCTGTGACAAGCTTGGTCGAGTATCGATGATGCATATGAAGGCCGCCTTGATCTCATGTCAGCATAGTTAATGGACCGGATAGGGGATATACCTTTAATATGTGATAGCAGTTTTGAGCTCACTTTTGTTATACATTTTTTATTTACACATGTGACCCACTGGGAGATTGTTGGGTTAATTTTGTAAATTAACCAATTATGTGGGGTCACACATGTAAATAAAGGAATGTGTGTTCTATCATTTAAATAAGACTAACTAAAGTGGTCTAGTTGTGATTTATATTGGCTTATGGGTATAATATCATGAGGGTTATTGTGTAGATACCATCTGGTAATTATCTTGCTATGAGAGGCGGAAAGGTAATTACGACAATAGTGGTTGTCCTATTACACCACTATTTATATAGGTTATGGTCCCCGGTCCACCACATCTTAAGACGACCGGTTTTCTTGCTCTCTCGGTGGAAAAGTATGAGAGGACTCTGATGGCAGGACTGGAAGACCTAATCCGGTGTATACATGTGCACATCTACTTCAAGGTTATGCTTTCGCATTTTGAAGTTTCCAATGGTACGTTCTCTTTAATCTGATTTGAGTTTACGATCCTAGATGATCTCAGTAATTCAATAATTTATTTCTAACATATTAATGTAAAGTTGTTGAATTCATTTTAGGCTACGTTCTGTATCCAATCCATTCTGTTTTAACACAAGAAGATCTCATCGTCTGTCCTGGAAGAATAAGATAAAAATTTAGTCCTAACAACTATCTGGTGCAGGGTGCATGTAGAGGTATAGGTGAGAAGAGAATATAGAAGAAAGGAAGATATTTGTTTTGATTGATTGCCTCTTACTACTGCCACAGATCATTCTTATACATTTATTCTACCAATGAAAGGCATCCATGCTTCATTATTCTGTTACGCCAAAACCCAGTGGTTGGTCGACACGTGGCATTGTACTGCGCGTTCTGGTCACTCATGTAGTACGTACTCTGCTGCATACCCTTCGTCTACATTTCTCCGAGATGCAGTCCTCTCCCGTGCGCCCCTTCTCAGCTTATTGTGGACCTCTCCCCTATGGGCTTGCTGGGCCTCCATGTTACTCGTAACATTGCCGCCCCCTCGAGACCAACCTAATCCTCGAGGTTAAATTTAGGGTATTGTCTCGGATGATGTGTCGATCCTCCCAAGTTGCATCTGCTTCGTCTTGCTGTTTCCACTTGGCCAAGACTTGATCGACCCATCCACCATGGCGCTTGACTTGTCGCAGAGCCAACACCTTCTCGAGTTGAACGGTGGGATGTCCAGCAATGAGACAGTCAGGGAAGGAGTTATTCTGAGTGGTTGAGGGGTCTCGACAGAGTTTCAAGATGGAGACATAGAAAACATTGTGAATCTTTGCTCGTTCCGGCAGCTGCAGTTTGTACGCAACAGGTCCTATGCGAGTCAGGATTTGAAAAGGACCATAGTACCTTTTAGCTAGCTTGGAACAACGTTGGTTGTGGGCACTAGTTTGGTGATATGGTTGCAGTTTGACGTACACCTGACGGAGCCCACCGCACTGTCGTTAAGGTGCGGTGTTCTCTGTGCAAAAGCAAATTTATATTCCGCTACTCGTGACCTTACTACTGGGTAGCAAGTGGTAAGTAGGGGTCGAACCCAAGGGAATTAGGGGGATAGTCGTTCTTTGAGAGATTGTACAGCGAGGGAGCGTGTTTTAGGTTGATTGAGGTTTTAGTGCGGAAAAGTAAGTGACTGGTTGGTTGGTTTTGGTTTTAGTGCGGAAAAGTAAATACTGAAAATAAAAAGAGAAGACTTACAGCGGGTGATGCGTGATTGGTAAGTCCTCCGGAAGGTGAGCAGTTGATAGAGCAGTTTATACTAAGAAAGTAAAAGCAAGGGGTGTTTGATTTTAAGGAAAGCATTCGGTTTCGGGGGCCTTGTATTATAGCCTGTTTAACATTGACTTTTAGTGATCCTACTAAGTATTCAAAAGTGTATCAAGGCCATTCCAAGCACTCGATTTGCACACACTGTCTAGCCCATTTCAAGGTCGTAGAGCACTTGTTCTATTTAGACTAATACCTCATTCCAAGGTATATTAGCCTATGTGCATCCATTTGGTCAGTCATTCCCGAGCAACCAAATGGTGTTTGAGAGAGGTCAAACTCCTCAGATAAGCTTTGCCATTCCAAGCATCCACTTACTCGAGTATGTTTACGAACTTCCACGGAAGAGCTTTGCCATTCCAAGCATCCACTCAACCTTGGAAGTTCTGGCCTAATATATGGCACATAGAAAAAGTTTTGAATACAAAGAAAAAGCACTAAAGTATAGTCTAAAACATTTTATAATACAAGTACACCCCTTCAACCGAATGAAGGGTTTAGCTACGAATATCCATAGAGGTGGATACCATAGCTAAGTACTTACAGTTTTTGAAAGACAGTAAGTAAGGTAAAGGGGTGAGTACTTCAAGAACCGACAAGAGTACTCAATAATAGTAAAGACAAGCTTGAGTACTCAAGAACCGACAAGAGTACTCAAGACCGAACTATAATACTCAAGAACCAACATATATATATTGAAAACCAAACTTACAAATGCCAAACTTTCTAGAGAGAAGTGTTTATGATTTTGGGATTGATACAAATGAGAGGAGAATGGCATGTATTTATAGCCAAAAGGGGAGGAGATGGGTGGTGAGGATGAGAGCACATGGCAAGCATCCATGGTGAGCTCCATGGAGGTCATAGCCGCCGGTTGGAGGTCATGGGAGGAGGGGAGCTTCCTCTTTTGGCCACCCTCTCCCAAAGCCGCCGGTCATGGAGGAGAAAGAGGAGGTTTTGTGTGAGTTTTGTGATGTTTTCACAAAACTATCAGTGTATTTCGGCTCCGGACTGACTTCGGTTGCTCTTTGGTTTGATTTGTTTTGAGTAATTCCATGTCAGGATCTTGAGATTTCTTCAGTCGGCGTCTGATCTTGACCTCGGAATGACTCGTAATATCTTTTCTGTGTAAGAACTCCTCCTTAGCGTGTATTCTCTCTAGTCTCTAAAATGCCCTGTAGATAAATATCGGAACTAACAAGCAAAAGTTAAATAGACAAACTGTCTAATTTAGTGGGTTTAACTGTGTTTTTGATTCGTATAATTATGGTCCATCAGATCACCCCACACTTTTAGTTGTTCATCCCGAACAATGCTATTAAAGGGCGGCACTAAGTAAGCTTTTAAAATATGAAAGTTAGACTGTGGGACTAGACTTATCCTAATTCATGCATTACTTACTTATTACCAAATTGAACTGTGTAAATAAATAGTAGAAACTTGATACTTGTACCTCCGTGCTGAGATGCAAATTATTCTGGATGTTTCGGGAGATAGCCCTTTTCAGGCTCCTGGACTACATTCTCGGGACCGTCTCGCACTATATGGTTTTCTTGTAGCTTTCTCTAGCACGTGATTCGGTTCGGGTTTCAATGGTTTGGTCTTTGATTTTCTTTTGGCGAGGGACAGCTTTTGTAGTGAATCGGCCTTTGGCCTTTGATTTGACTCTTTGAGTACTTCACTTTTTGTTCGGTTAAAACCTTCACAATTTTGGGCCTTTGGCCTCTTAATTTGCTTCTTTGAGCTTTTGCCTTTTTGTGGCTTGCTAGTCCATTTTCTCAAGCCTTTTTTGGGAGGTCCAATCGTCGCCCGCGAGCATATGGAAATACCTCCCCGCTCCTCTCATCCTTGCCGTTTCGCGCGGGTCAAGATGAGGGTCGCTCATCTATTTTCTCGGCTACTTTTACTAGAGATAGGACGGTCTGATTCCCGTCCTCACCTTTTTTTCTTTTTGCATAAACACTGCATGGTGGAGATGACTTCAATCTTCACTGAAACCCGAAGTGCAGCCTCCACTGACTTCGAAAACCATATAGTTAGATTCGATCCTTCGAGTGCTTGCCAAGCCTCTCTAGGGCAGTTTATGTCAACTCCACATCCCTAGTTTATCTTAGCACAAAGGGACAAATGAGAAGTTACATTCTAAGTTTTTAAACAGTTGAATTTTCACAAGGTTAATGCATGAATTATGATCTATCTTTTTCACATTCTTAAGTTCATATTTTCAAAAAGATAATATTAAGGAAAAAGGAAAAACATGTTATTTATTTACAAAGGTGGATCTCACCCTACACTTTTGAACGAAAGCGTGCCTTTCAGCACAACTTAGTTCAAAAGCCATGCAAGCAGATATTGTACGAGAAAGAAATGACATCAAGGAAAAGGGAAGGACAGGACTCCCTTTAAAGTGTCGAGTGAACGACATGGCATGAGGCTGGATAATCGAGGGAGTTCGGCTGGGGCCTTGAACTCTTGGCGTAGGCCTGGCTGGCTTAATGTTGCACCCAAGTCCGATTCCTGAATAGTCATTTCTTCTATGCACCAAGTGGGTGAGAGCGACTTACGGAAAAAACTAAATGACAAAAAAATAAAAGACAGAAAGTAAGATAGGTTCGGGTTACCTCCCGACCAGTGCCTTTGTTTAACGTCGTTGGCTCGACAGTACCTCATTCCTGGATCACTGGTTTGGATCCCATGGGCGGCTCAGGTCGAATTTCGCCACTGTTCCTTCGTGAGACATGGTTGCGTAGAAGTGATTTCGAGAATTGAGAGAGAGAAAGAAAAGAGAAGAACAACTAATCGGAAGCTAACTCCCCGGCAACGGCGCCAGTTTTGACAGAGCCCACCGCACTGTCGTTAAGGTGCGGTGTTCTCTGTGCAAAAGCAAATTTATATTCCGCTACTCGTGACCTTACTACTGGGTAGCAAGTGGTAAGTAGGGGTCGAACCCAAGGGAATTAGGGGGATAGTCGTTCTTTGAGGGATTGTACAGCGAGGGAGCGTGTTTTAGGTTGATTGAGGTTTTAGTGCGGAAAAGTAAGTGACTGGTTGGTTGGTTTTGGTTTTAGTGTGGAAAAGTAAATGACAGAAAAGTAAATACTGAAAATAAAAAGAGAAGACTTACAGCGGGTGATGCGTGATTGGTAAGTCCTCCGGAAGGTGAGCAGTTGATAGAGCAGTTTATACTAAGAAAGTAAATGCAAGGGGTGTTTGATTTTAAGGAAAGCATTCGGTTTCGGTGGCCTTGTATTATAGCCTGTTTATCATTGACTTTTAGTGATCCTACTAAGTATTCAAAAGTGTATCAAGGCCATTCCAAGCACTCGATTTGCACACACTGTCTAGCCCATTTCAAGGTCGTAGAGCACTTGTTCTATTTAGACTAATACCCCATTCCAAGGTATATTAGCCTATGTGCATCCATTTGGTCAGTCATTCCCGAGCAACCAAATGGTGTTTGAGAGAGGTCAAACTCCTCAGATAAGCTTTGCCATTCCAAGCATCCACTTACCCGAGTATGTTTACGAACTTCCACGGAAGAGCTTTACCATTCCAAGCATCCACTCAACCTTGGAAGTTCTGACCTAATATATGGCACATAGAACAAGTTTTGAATACAAAGAAAAAGCACTAAAATATAGTCTAAAACATTTTATAATACAAGTACACCCCTTCAACCGAATGAAGGGTTTAGCTACGAATATCCATAGAGGTGGATACCATAGCTAAGTACTTACAGTTTTTGAAAGACAGTAAGTAAGGGAAAGGGGTGAGTACTTCAAGAACCGATAAGAGTACTCAAGAATAGTAAAGACAAGCTTGAGTACTTAAGAACCGACAAGAGTACTCAAGACCGAACTAAAATACTCAAGAACCAACAGGAGTATTATATATTGAAAACCAAACTTACAAATGCCAAACTTTCTAGAGAGAGAAGTGTTTATGATTTTGGGATTGATACAAATGAGAGGAGAATGGCATGTATTTATAGCCAAAAGGGGAGGAGATGGGTGGTGAGGATGAGAGCACATGGCAAGCATCCATGGTGAGCTCCATGGAGGTCATAGCCGCCGGTTGGAGGTCATGGGAGGAGGGGAGCTTCCTCCTTTGGCCACCCTCTCCCAAAGACGCCGGTCATGGAGGAGAAAGAGGAGGTTTTGTGTGAGTTTTGTGATGTTTTCACAAAACTATCGGTGTATTTCGACTCCGGACTGACTTCGGTTGCTCTTTGGTTTGATTTGTTTTGAGTGATTCCATGTCAGGATCTTGAGATTTCTTCAGTCGGCGTCTGATCTTGACCTCGGAATGACTCGTAATATCTTTTCTGTGTAAGAACTCCTCCTTAGCGTGTATTCTCTCTAGTCTCTAAAATGCCCTGTAGATAAATATCGGAACTAACAAGCAATAGTTAAATAGACAAACAGTCTAATTTAGTGGGTTTAACTGTGTTTTTGATTCGTATAATTATGGTCCATCAACACCCAATCCCCGACTTGGAACTCAAGGTCGCGCCTATGTTTGTTGGCCTACTGGATCATGCGGTGCCGAGCTCGTGCTAAGTTAGCCTTTAGCTCAGTCATGAGTTGAGAACGCTGGGCCAAAAGCTGATGGACCGAGGCTAGAGCTGACTGTCCCGGTGTATAATCCTTCATAGCCAGGGGAGCTTGGCCATAAACCGCCTCAAATAGAGTGAACCCAGTAGCCGTGTGCTGCGCCATATTGTAATGGAGCTCCGCCCATGGTAGCAAGTCCGGCCAGTTAGTTTGGTTCTTGTTCACATAGCAAAGAAGGTAGTCTTCGAGGATGCGATTTAGTACCTCAGTCTGCCCATCCGTTTGTGGATGGTGTGCACTACTATTGGATAGTCGGGTTCCTTGAAGCTTAAATAGTTCCTTCCAAAACATGCTCATAAACACCGGATCTCGATCGGAAATGATGCTATTAGGAAGCCCATGTAATCGACAGATATCTCACAAAAAAACCCGAGCCACGCTCTCCGCGGTAAAGCCCGTACTCATGGCTGAGAAATGCCCGTACTTAGTGAGTCTGTCAACTACGACCAGAATCACTGTTAACCCTTTCGAGCTCGGCAAGTGCGTTATGAAGTCCATAGCAATATTGGTCTAGACCCCAACTGGCATTGGAAGAGGTTGTAGCAGGCCCTACCGTGTAGTGGTGATCGATTTAACTTGTTGGCAAGTGCTACAGCATTGGGCATAGGACTTGACATCGTTGTGCATCCCTTTCCAATAAAAGTGTGCGCTTACTCTGGCCAATGTTCTCTGGACGCCTGTATGACCACCCAGTGGAGTATCCTTGATACTCTTGCATGATTAAGTCTTTAAGCGTGGGATTCTTGGGAACTAAGAGCCGATCTTGGTAGAGGACAAGTCCGTCCTGGAGTTGGTAACCTTCATGTTGCTCTGGGTGTTGCTTAATTTCCTCGTATAGTTGCTATGTCGTGGAATCTCTTTGGTATAGGTTCCTTAGCACCTGTAGTATGCCATAGACAAGCCTTGAGTGCCCTTGCATGGCTCCCATTGATGCTTCCGGGACTCATGATAAGGCGTCCGCAGGGCCATTGGTGCGACCAGGTCTATATTTAACTTCGAAGTCGAATCCCATCAGCTTAGCTATCCATCTCTGCTGGTCCAGGGTATGGATGGCTTGGGTGAGGATAGTACGTAAGGGTTGATGGTCCGTCTCGATCACAAACTTTGTTCCTAACAAATACTGACGCCATTTATGCACCGCAGCTACCAGGGCACATAGCTCACGGTTGTAGGTTGACGACATCTGCATGCTGGGAGTAAACTGCTTACTAAAGTAGGCTAGGGGCCTGTTATGCTGGAGTAATATTGCCCCTATTCCGCAGCCCGGTGTATCCGTCTGTAAAGTAAAAGGGGTGGTGAAGTCCGGCAATGCCAAGACCGGTGTGGTGGCTAAGGCGTTTTTCAAGGCATTGAAAGCCACTGTTGCACCGGGAGACCAAGCATAGGCGTCCTTCCGTAGGAGCTCAGTCAGGGGTGCTGATACTTGGGCATAGTGAGGAACAAACCGCCTATAATATCCCGCTAGGCCCAAGAAGCTGCGGAGCTACTTAATGGAGCCAGGAATAGGATAATCTTTAACAGCTTGGATTTTATCAGGATCCACTTCGACGCCTGCATGTGATATTAGATGCCCCAAGTACTGTACTCTAGTGCAAGCTATATCGCATTTAGACGGTTTAACAAAATAGCAGTGGTTGGCTAAAGTAGTAAGTACCTCATGCAAGTGCTCAAGATGTTCCTGCCATCCCTTGCTATTTATTAGAATGTCGTCGAAGAAAACGAGCACAAAGCGCCATAGCATAGGCCAGAATAGGTCATTCATGGCCGCTTGGAACGTCGAAGGTGCGTTGGTGAGCCCAAATGGCATTACTAAGAACTCAAAGTGGCCATCATGAGTCTTGAATGTCGTCTTGAATACATCCGCTTCGTGCATCCGAATCTGATGGTATCCTACCCGTAGGTCCAGTTTTGAGAAGATACTTGCACCATGCAACTCATCAAAGAGCTCATCAACTGTCGGAATGGGGTATCGATCCTAGATGGTAATCAAGTTGAGGCCTCGGTAATCGATACCAAACCTCCAGCTCCCATCGCGCTTCTTAACTAACAGCACCGGGGAGGATAATGGTGAATTACTGGGTTGTATGATCCCATCTCGCATCATCTCCTGGACTAATCGCTCCACTTCCAACATCTGATACCAATACCTCGGGTATCGATAAGGCCTTTCCTTGACAGGTGCTGCCCCGTGCTGCAATGGTATTTGGTGATCGATGTTACGCTGAGGAGGAAGCCCCTTGGGTGACTTAAACACCTTCAGATGAGTGTTGATCAGCTTGGTTAGCTCAGCTTGCTGGGCTAGTTCCAGTTGTGTGGTTGTATGGCGGTTGTTACTTCGGTCACGCCCTGTAGGGTTGGTTCTGGCATACAAGTGACAGCCAGTTGGTACAAGGAAGCTACTGCTCCGGTCTTGGTGGCTCGCCTTAGCTGTCCAAGCGTCGGCTCATTGTACTTGCCTTGTGTTTGCATGCCAACCAATTTTGAATGTGTGTCATTGTGGGTGAAGCTCATCCAAAGTCCCTTGTAATCAAATAACACTGGTCCCAACCCTGCCAACCATTGAGCTCCCAATACTGCCTCTGCTCCATATATGGGCAACAAATGAAAGTCCACAGCAGAGCTCGCCTCCTCGAACTTGATTTCCACCCCTCGGCATACACCCTCACATTGCAGTTGGTTGCCATTGCCTATAGTCACGTTAAGATGCCACGAGGGCTCAATAGATAGCCCCAGCTTGCGCGCCACCCTTGTTTGCAAAAAGTTATGAGTGGACCCTCCATCGACCAACACCACTACGTTCAGGCCATGCAACTGCCCTTTTGGCTTTAGTGTGCTAGGAACAAAGCGTCCTTTCAAGGCGTGATAAGATATGTTAGGTGTCGGTTCCCCCGCTATTGCCTCAATGGCCTAATCCAAGCCTTCGTCACACTCGCCCGACTCAAGGGCGGGGCACTCCTCTTTGAATGGACTATCTTCAAGGACTATGCACTGGAACCTCGGCCTGCACTTATGGCCGGGTGTGAACTTCTCGTCGCAATTATAACATAGCCCTTTCTCCCTCCTAGCCGCCATTTCTTGTACTGTCAGTTTCTTCCACGGTAATGTTCCTCCTGGGCCGGGCGGCCGATTAGTGGATGATGGTGTAACAGGTCCCCCTAGTTTTGAGAGTAAGACTTGGGGGGTGCGAGTCGCGGCGTGTAGGATCTGCTCCTTAACTTCTGCTCGGCCACCCGAGCCTTCCCCATGGCTACCCGCAGGTTGGTCGGCTCCCACATGAGAAGCTCCAGATGGATGTCCTCCTTCAGTCCAGCGAGGAATCGATCCAACAGGTGCTCTTATTTCATTCCTCTAGTGTCAGCAGCTAGTGTTTCAAACTCAGCGATATAGGCACCCACCGTGGACGTTTGGTGCAGTTTGTTAAGGGCCACCCCAGGCTTGTAGTAAGCCGAAGGACCAAAGCGGCTTCGGACGTCGAGCACAAACGTCGGCCAGTCGACCAACTGTTGGTCGAGACTCAGCCAGCGGTACCACTTGAGAGCCTCCCCACTCAAGTAAAAGGTAGCTACCGATAGACGCTGATCCGGATGGATATGGTTGTGCTCAAAATACCGTTCCATCTGGAAGAGCCAACCTTCTACCGCCTCCCCATAGAAGATCGATACCTCCACTCGCGGCACTCGGTTGTTGACTCCGGAGTTTGGTTCATACGAACCAACATTCTGAAGTTGCAGTGGCTGGTCAGAGTGTGGGATAAAGCTCCCCACGGACCCGTTCAAGGTTTGTCCAGTAGGCGTGGCCAGCAAGGGAGAGTTTAGGTTGGTCGTGGCCTCATTAACAGGTTGTTTCCCAACTCAGGCGTTGGCCAGCTGGAGCTCATGGACAGAGTTTTGGAGCTGCTCAACGATTTCAGCCGTGCATGCCTGCTTGCCCCTATCCTCCTCCTGACTTTTTAGCACCAGACTCGCCATTTGTGTCAGCTCCGCTATACTCTGGTGAAGCGCGGCCATCTCGGTGGTACTGCGTGTTTCTGGCATCTTTCAACTCTCAGTGAAAGCACCAAAATGGTGCAGGGTGAATGTAGAGGTATAGGTGAGAAGAGAATATAGAAGAAAAGAAGATATTTGATTTGATTGATTGCCTCTTACTACTTCCACCGATCATTTTTATACATTTATTCTACCAATGAAAGGCATCCATGCTGCATTATTCTGTTACGCCTAAACCCAGTGGTTGGTCGACACGTGGCATTGTACTGCGCGTTCTGGTCCACATGCAGTACGTACTCTGCTGCATACCCTTCGTCTGCATTTCTCCGAGTTGCAGTCCTCTCCCGCACGCCCCTTCTCAGCTTATTGTAGACCTCTCCCCTATGGGCCTGCTGGGCCTCCATGTTACTCGTAACACTATCCCACCTTATCAAAGCACACTTAAAATGGTTACTCACACAATGTTTGAATGGACCAAATTTAACCATTTTATAATTAGTTGGATACAAAGCATGATGGACTATATATGTGTGTGTTGTGGTAGATAGATATGATATGATGATACATATACGTACATGCATGATGAAGATGGTCCTGATAAATTAAAGAAGAAGAAGAAGAGTGCTTCCAATGGCCAGAAATTGAACTTTCATCTTCAACCACAGTGATGACAATGGCATATCCCCCACCTCTGCGGAGCCGCCTCCAAATGTCGTTCCTATGCTATTCTTGACTGCAACTGCCACCATTTTGATCACCCCCTTGAATATCCTGGCCTTAACTTGGCCCCCCTTTGCGAGGGAATTGGACAACTCCTGATTCATTTACGCAACACTTCCTTCCCATCATCATATCCATTGATTTGAATAAAATGTTGAAGGTTGAGAAAGTGGAAGGCAAGTAACGAAGTGCAGAAACTAAATATATATTTTCTTTTATTCAAAGTCACTCAGCGAGAATAAGGTTGTTTTTTTTTTATGAAACCAAGAGTAAGGTTGTTGACAGCTGTTAGTAAAAAAAAAACATAGTATGAACACAAGAATTTTGAAAGACTGGGATACGACAGTAAAAACTAAATTTGAGAGTTTCAACTTTACAAAATTAAATTGTTTCTTTCACAGTTAGCAGTTCTTGGTTTTACCCTCAGCTAAGGAGGAGGACCCCAAGTTATACAAGAAAAAAAAAATTCTGAAAAGAGAAACCGTGACAAGCAACTCATTCTCAAATAATACATAGTAAGGACATGTTTGTGTAGAATGGAGTGGTGTCTAAAGGGAAACTACATGTAAATTGCTACGCATTTTGCAGCAAAAGATGGTATTAAGCATTTGGATTGATGCTTGTTAAATGTTTGGACTGAAAGTGGGACACATGACATTTACGTAGAGAAAGAATATGATACCTAGATGAGACAATTAATTAGCTTAGGCAGTTGGGTCTAAGTAGAGATGGAAGTGAGTTAAGAAACCGGTGAGTTGGTTCACGAGGGTTGTGGGTTGGTCCGATCCAGTTTGATCCGTGCAACCCAACCTGTGAGTCCAGGATGGTGGGTTCAGTTCGTGGGTTGGATTGGGTTGAGTTTTGATCAACCCAGTCCGATCCGCGGATTCGACCCATGGAATCGACCCACGGGCTCGACCCACAAACCCAAATTAAAATTATATCAACTCATGGATACCTACGACTTTAACCCATGAGTTTGACCCACGAGCCATATATTCAAAAATATAGCCGTTAGAATGATTATTCACTTTCATTATCTCTCATTTTTCGAGTATCTTTCATGGTCCATTGACTAGGACCCTGCTATTATGTCCGTTAGAATGAACCTTAGGCTTGTATAGTTGAACTATTTATAAAGTTTCAACATAGAGTTTGTGTCCAGCTTTCGCCTATTTGTGTAATGCACATGAGTCAAGAAGTTTGGCTCCCGTTTGATTTTAAAATGAAATATTAATTTTCATTTTTTCACTTAGATATATAATAATTGATTTTAATATAATTTACATAAAAATTATTAATAAATTGAATATTTTATAATATTGATTAAAGATAATACTTTATGAGTCCAACCCATGGGTCAGACCCGTGGATTGGTTCCAACCCACCGACCCAGCTCGATCCGTCACATTTATGATGGGTCCGCGACTGATCTGTTTTGATTTGTGGTTGTCAAAGCTAATAGTAATATTTAAATATTTTAAGATTGATCATTTAATTTAATATCTCAATAGTATGTTCTACTAAATCACACTCAACTTATAATTTTGTGATCTTAGTTAATCTATTTTCGACCGCTACGCTATAAGGATAAAACACATTACATATTTATTATTTAAAATTAACTCTAATTAATTTAAATTCTATCATTAATAATTAAAATATTTGTTAATTTTAATTTTTTTACCACTCTTAGATAAAAAAATTTTGGGACCCCCTTGTCGAGAGTCGCTGGATCCGCTAGTAGTTCAAACCCCTTAAATACAACTTATGACATGAGTTTTATATTACCCTATCCTTGCCTGCAAGAGTGGAATATACTTTCACACAAAAAACTACATTTATTTTTTAAAAAAGACTCAACTTTTTGTACTAATTATTCATTCATTTGTTGTTATTGATGAATATGTTGAAGAATGAAAAGTATACCATGCCTGGAACGGTAGAATGCTATATATATATATATATATATATATATATATATATATATATAACATAAACCACTTAAAAGTAAATGGCTTGGATTTTGAATGATTTTAGTTTATAATTGAAATACTTCCTTGTATGTTGAGATGTTGTTTTAGATGAGTGTGAAACAACTATTTAAATAACTTGTGCAGAATGCTAAGTTACGAAATAAAGTGCAGTAATGTAAACAGAGATACGCATTATGTTTACCCAGTTTGGTGTTAACAAGCATACGTCTGGGGGCTTTATCCTTAGCCCGGTGGAAAGTAATTCACTACGATGAGGAGTACATGATCTTACGTTTATAGAATCCCTCTTAAACTGCCAGCTCCTCTAACACTCCAACAATTACTATCTAGGCTCCCCTAGATCAGAGATCTCCCCTCTGTTTCCACAGTCAATCCCCATGAAGATCAACGCTTCCTCTCGAATGCACAGAAACCAAGCAATAGTGCGTGTGTCTTCAGTTTGTTCCTCGATCAGTCTGAACAGCACCTAGTACAGACTGATTTCGAGCGTCGTGATCTTATCGGAATAATAAGCTCATAGCCGATTGCCTCCACCTCCCGATTAGCATATGTGAGTGAGTAATTTCTCCAAGAGTGCTTATAGTTCGAGAACCCTAGCTCTCTTTATATAGGGCGAAAGAAACCTAAATAATCGAGGTTTCCAATCTTCAACCGCCAATATCCTTTAGGAAATATTTCCTAAGATTTCTTAGGAAATATTCCAAAAACCCTGCGCATCCTTCTTATAGATAATCTTCAATGAATATCTTTGATCTTCAACTTAGATTTGCGATTATCTTCTTCCCAAATAATCTTTGAGCGCAAATATCCCTATCAAATCTCAACCGACTCCAAGATGTAAATCTCCTCTTCAATATAAGCAGCACCGACTTGCCAAGAATGAATTAGGAAATATTCCTGCTATGCCAGCCTTGTTCCACGTTGACTCTTTCTGCCTTGAACTCTTCCTTGTCCAACAGCTTCAACAACTTCACAGGGTAGCACCGGTTGTGATGTTTAATTTGAACTATAATAAAATTATGTTTAAGTTAATCAAAATTCGTATACACGATTGAATTAATGTCCAGAAATGGGAGAAAATCGAAAGCGACTTGGAGATGCGATTGCGAATTGAAAAAAGATACGAATTGATTCCGAAAAATAGGATCTAAAATTAAGTACGATTACGATACTATCATTATAGTCATATTTAGGCGTTGTTTTTTTGGAAAAGTATCTATTATTTATTAGCCGTTAGATCCAGTGTTGTGAAAACCGACCCGGGGATCGACCCGGTCAAGTGATTGGGTTAATGGGTCAGTGGTTCAACCGGGTCGAACCGGACTGACCCGCACGCTCTAAAAAATAAAATTAAAATACTTATATATGACATTATAATTTCACATGTTTATGGCCAAATTAAATTTTACATGTTTATGATTTAAATACAATACTATTTTCATAACAAATTTAGCATTCGAATAGTACAAATCAATATTACAACAATAATCAACAAAAATAAAAATGTTAGTCTTAATTCACAAATCGCAACAAAAAGGAGCACAACCAAGAAATCACATCCTTAAAACAGTGTCATATAGAAAGAACATTGTGATATCCATTTTAAAGTAAAATTTTGAAAAATGTAAGATTTCAAAATCGAAAATATTTAAATATCGACAAAGAGGACTCCAAAATTAATTTTAAAGCTAGTTGATAATATATTACTTAAATAATCCAAACATATCGGATAATTGTATTTCAATTTTTTAGGCTCATTATACAATCATATTATTTCCAAAATTTATAATTTTATTTGATATTTAATCGAAGTCTTGATTTAAATAGGGTTACATATATTTTTCAAACTCGAAATTGAAATAACTCTACATAGGCGGAAAATTATTGAGTTGTATTATACGATCATGAAGTAATTTTTAACTAAATTAAATTTCTAGTTAAATTGATAATATGTATTAAGTGTGATAGATGAATATATATTACTTGAATAATCTTAGAACCATAAATCATCTTTAGCCTAGTGAGGTGTTGTGTTCGAGTCTTGTTGAGCTCAAAAAGTTTAATTTTTCTGACAAAATCAAATCGGTTGAACCGGTCGGGTCGGGTTAATAAAAAACCATCGGTTCAACCTGATTGAGAGCAGTTCAACTGCAATAGCGGTCCCATTAGAGAACCAAATCGGTCTAAGCGACCGGTCCGGTTTCAATAACACTGGTTAGATCTTTGATCAGAAGGATCACATTATTTAATATTTCTCATATAATCTTAATTCCTTTTTTTTTTTATACATATAATCTTAATTCTTAACTCACTTTATATGCATATGTTTTTCTTTAAATTTATTCAATGAATTAATTCTCTCATGTCTTCAACATTTAGATTGCGTCTCATAGGGATATTTTTTCAATTTGCTCATGAGCAATTTGGTTCACAATATATCAAGTTGGGAAATTAATTTTTAAAATACTCATCGAGTATATAGGAGTAATCTACTTGCCCCAAATAAGACGAGTTGGCTTTCCTATAAATTTGGGCTGACTGGAAGCCTGGAACAATATCAAATTAATATAATTATTAAATTAATTAACTAAAACGTGGTATTTCTTGATTGGCCGATGGGAAACTGGGGATCATCTGGTTAATATAAATAGCAAAATTACAAGAGACGAAGAACGAATGGTTCAGATTGAAAGCCCAGAAACAAACCTTGTTCTTCAATCTCCTTCATTCTCTCTCCTCCTTCTCTGACGTCCGATCATACTCCCCGCGCGCCAAATTACAAATAATTCCTCTCCTCCAAGGTACGCATATCTTCCCCATTCCTTCAAAATCTTCTATTTTATCTATTTTCGCTTTTTTTTTGTGTTCCTAGGGTTTTGTTGATTTGCGATGGTTCCGAATCTTCCGATCTGTGTCGATTCTGGCCTACTTTCGTTGTTAGGTTTGGAAAATCATCATCCATGGCGGATGCACCTAACAGCCCCCCTGGTGGAAGCCATGACAGTGGCGGCGGCGACCACAGTCCACGGCAGAATGTGCGCGAACAAGACAGGTACCTGCCCATTGCCAATATAAGTCGGATCATGAAGAAGGCGCTGCCCCCCAACGGCAAGATTGCCAAGGATGCTAAGGATACTGTGCAGGAATGCGTCTCCGAGTTTATTAGTTTCATCACCAGCGAGTAATGTTGTTTGGTTTTGTATTTGGAGGTTGGGGTATCTGAGTGCTGCTGTTTTGGTGTTTGATTCAGGGTTTTTTTAATGTTGTTTGTTATTAGGGCGAGTGACAAGTGTCAGAAGGAGAAAAGGAAGACCATAAATGGGGATGATTTGTTGTGGGCTATGTCAACATTGGGATTTGAAGATTATATCGAGCCCCTCAGGCTTTACCTTATTCGTTATAGAGAGGTAAATCGCTGTCTCGTTTTGTCCTGGGTTGTTGTATTATACTAGTCTTCAACCTTTATTCCACAAATGTACTACTATGGCACTCCAGTATTTATACGTGACACTGAACTTTGAGATCAGAAAATTCTCGGAAACATTGGTATTTGAGTTATGTTTTTCAAAGACACTGAAGTCGGAAATAAGAATTCTATGTGTTCTTTTTGTGGCTTTGAGTTTGATCTGACTATTCCTTTTTGTTTCCTGTCGGCCTGACCTCTTCGATATCGGTATTTTGCAGCTTGAGGTAACCCGATTCATTACAACTGCAGTCATATGAGCAATATATTAATATCATGTATTTCTTGCAGTACTTCACCAGTTGTTTGCTTATAAAGAAGTTTATGATTTTTTTCAGGGTGACACCAAAGGTTCTATGAGGGGTGAGGGGTCAGGTAGAAAGGATGTGGGTGGTGGTCAAATGCATTCGAGTGCTCAGGTATCTGCGCCATATAATTTGCAATAATTTGATCTCATAGATTAGCCCAGATCATCTTATTAAAGTTGCATTATAGATTGATGTTCTGAATGTTGTTTCACAGTTAACTCATCAGGGGTCCTTCGCACCGCCAATGAACTACATCAATTCTCAGGTAATTTTGTCCAATACTGCTTCTCTTTTAAGTAAGTGTAAGCCCAAACTTTGTCTATATGCTGAATCAGAAAAAGTAACTGAATCAGTCTCTGATATGTGTAATCATTTTATGATTCTATGTATAGGGTAGGTGTTCAGAGATATGGTATTCTCTAAACCTTTTATAGTGTTTGATTAATGAAAGGTAACCTTTAATGTCGAGGACCAGTTGTTCTTATAACGAATTTATTTTCTTAAGTATATGTTTGTTGACTTTCTTTCAGGCATTCGTATTCGTTTCTTCTATCTCTATGTGAATATGTGTGTGTTATGTTGTGTTTTGTTTGCATCTGCCAACAGGTTTTTATTTCATTTTTCGCATTTTTTATGTGCAATGGTTTCATCATACTACATTTTTTCGCTTTAGCATTTGTGTTAGTACTATGAAACCTATCCATTTTTCTTAGATTCAGATATTGTAGCAGTTGTAACAGTATATTTTGTACCGTTTGAGGTTGGTCTGAATTCATCTCATTGTTGTGTTATTTCCCTGTACAATTTTCCCTGGTGCAAAATAGGATCTTTTATATCATGCTCCGGATTGAGTATATTATTAGTAATATTTTATGGGTGGGTTTTAATTTGTTGGAAGTAAGTTTTTGAATTGTGTGGCGGTCTGCAAATTACTAATCAGTGATCTCAAGTGTGCCTTTCAAGAAAAGGTGATTTCAACGCTTATATTAACTTTTGATTCTAGACAGCCATCGATGCAATCTTATTATCCTTTTTACCATCGGTTCAAACCATTGTCCAGTTTGAAGCTTAAGACAGTTTCCTAGAAAAATTTGACGAATAATTCTGCTTTTCCTGCATAGAGCATTCTTTGAGTTTGTGGATTAATAGCTATTTTCAGAACAAGAAAACAAGTGCCGGTTGCATTTCTAATACCTAAAATTAGAGCTTCATCTTTAGTTAATATCTATATTGCACGGTGACGGTGATGGAGATGAGTGCTGGTTATGTTGTTGAGAAATGTCAAGCTGACAAATTTCAGGAGAAGAGTATATTAACAACTCACTTCGAGAAAATATGTAAAACTTTGTCTTTAGTAATTCTTTTAGCAAAAAATTAAAATTGATTTTACGTAAGAGTAAATAAAATACAAGTATCTTATGTGAGCATTTATTAGGCGTCTCATAAACAGTGTGCCATCTGTAGGCGTTTCTGTTCAACTTAGCTTATCATACAATACAGATTACGTCTTCTAAACTCTTCTGTTGTTTGAAGATAGGCAACTCAAGCTTGACCATCTTTTGTTTAATATATTATATGAATTAAATAGACTATGATGAATACCGAAAATATAGAGACAGCATCAAGATTCCACGTGCTCTTGCTGAAAGTACACCTTTACACGCGATGTGACTGTATTTTAACTGACCTTTTCATTTAATGCTCGTTGTAGTTTTTTGCAGAAAACATGTCCCCTGCAACATACTAGACATAGTGTTCATAACCTCGGATTTAAAATTGGATGTCAGTAATTTATCTGTGTTAGATTCATGAAAGATAAGCTTTTTCCCGTTTTTGAAAGATTAGGCATTTTTTTTTGTTGTTTGAAAGATGTTGTTGCATCTTCTTCTATTAAGTGGAATTGGAAGTCAGTAGTTTGTGCTTTATGCCTAGTTGTTGGCTTGCATGTTGCTGGAATATTGATTAATATGTTATTTATCAGCTTCTCCTACTTATTTGGTTTTTCTTTCTTACGTTTTGCAGTCCTCGTCGCAACATCTAGTTGCTCCTTCCATGCCAGGCTCCGAGTAAGCCCCTATTCCCAATTTTTGAATGATATTTTTTTTTGATGGGGTTAGTGGGTTAAAGTTAGTATCTGCTCATTTTGAGCTGGTGAGGACTTGAACCCTGGGTCTCGTGGACACGCAGGAGGGGCGCTCACCACTGAGCCACCCGCTTTGCCTCCCCAATTTTTGAATGATAAAACTGGCTTTCGTACAACTCTTGTTGATAGTTATTGCTACAATTCAATTCCAGAAGTTAGTTGCTAGTTATTGCTATCAATCAATCTTATTCAATACCTGAAAGTGATAAAATGAAACACATGTCATGTGTGTCATCCAAATGGTCACTAGGTCTACATTTTGAGAAGTCAAGGGCTGTTGGACTAGATGTGCATCTCTGCATATATATGTATATTTGTTAATATAAATGTGCTGCAGAAGAGAATTTTTATTTGGCGTATATCACTTGTTCCAGGTATGATTAAAGGAAGATGAGTGGGACATGGCTGACAGATAACACGTGGTCATGAGTATGGCTTTTGAAGTACTCCCACACAATACAAGAAAAAGGGAGACAAGAAAGTCTGCAGAATTTCATAGAAACTGTTTCAGCTAGTTTACATTACTGGCTGGTATTATATGTTTTGGATACGATTTGTGCATGCTGATATTTTTGAAAGATGTGGCTCACTTGAAGCCTCATACACTATGAAGTTGCTATTTTGAGACATTTAAGATGTGCATATTGCATCAACTTAGGTAATTGCAGTGGACATTTGGTTGTTATTTGATGTGGGGTGAGCATCATGCAAGCAATGTTATGCGTGTGTGGCGAGTTGAAAGGAACTAGCTTTATATCGATGCAGCACTTTCTTGCCAAGTAATGGAGATATGGATATTGAGTGCATGTGATGTGTTATAATGGTTTACATTTGATCTTCTGCTGAGTAGACAGACAGACAGGCAGAAGTGTCATCAAATTTGTGGAAATGTAGAGCTGCCCAGGTCTACCAGCATCATCCCTTTCTTTTTCTTTATTGTAAGAATGATCTGTTTTCTGCAGGAGCACGAGATGTGCCAGCTCCAGCTCCAACAAACATGCTCCCCATCCAATTAATGGTCACATAAATTCATCCTTGGCCTGCATTTTCTCCTAATAGCATGCTCGCTTCCAGTCACATGTTATTGCCATTCGAACAAACACTAGCTGTCATGAACAATTGTGGGATCGATTTTCTTAATGATTGATATTTGTGTGCCAGTGCCAATAGTATTTGTATTGTTGTTGTTGTTGTTTTTTATCAGAGCAGTATTCAAGCTACAGCTGGACACGCATCCCAGCGCACATGCACGTGATACAATGCTGGTGATCAAATTATAAGTCTCAGTGGTGAGACTGCATTGCACACCAATATGCAGTGCGGGCTGCGGTACGAGTACGAGTACAAATACAAACCTCAAACTAATTAAATTCACAGGTGCGCCTTATCACAAAAAAGAAAGAAAGTAATTCCCAGGTGCTGAGAAGATCTATAAAGTGGTGCTCAATTATGAAACTGATACAAAGACAGTATTGATGATTTGTTAACCACAAATAATTTTTGGCTCATACAATATTGTGACCAATTTGTCTTAAACAGAATCGAAGTTCAATGAAAAGTCTGTTACAAATCAGAATCAGCAATTCCAAAAACTGTCCAAATTTTCATGCCTAAGTTAAGCTAAGGTAATCCAAGTAGCTATTGTCACTACACCAGAATACATCCTAGGGCATATTTTTTTCACGTTGCATAAAATGCTATATATGTCGCATAATGTGAGATATTGTTTATAGGACACAACGTGCGTCGCATAAAATTTGTGTCGAAAGACAAATAGCGTAAAGTCTGTGGGACATAGAAATGAAGTACCATCGCATAAAGTGTAACGCTTATGCGACATTTATATCAGTAAGTTCCATCCACAATGGAACAAGTTCTACTCTTTAACGGCATATGCTACATTTTCACAGAACATTATTTTCCAATTATCGCCGCTTTAGCTACTTTGCGGGACATCAGATACTTACGTGACATACTGAATCACTCGCATATAAGGGATACGCTTTTGCCTTTTGCTACACATTTGTCGCATTATACTTATTACGGGACAACACATACTTACGTGACATTCTGGATTAGTCGCATACAAGGGTATACGCTTATGACTTCAAGTAGCATTTGTAGCATTAGCTTATATACGGGACAACAGATACTTACGTCACAATATGGATCAGTCGCATATAATGTCATACGCTTTTGAATTATATATACGTCGGTGTCCCATTAGACGACATATGCTTATTACTTTTGTAACTTATTGTCGTATAAAAGGTGTTACCATTAGAATCTAATACATGTAAATGTCGCATAAAGAGCATAAGTTTTACATGTACACGACATATTGTGGTATAAAAGGTCATATGTGCTGAGTAGCAAACAACAAACCGTCGCATATAAACACAGGAAACCTGAAATTGTTTTTGCTACTGACATTACATAGGAAACATTATCCGGGTAGCCTAATAGATTCCAGCCACCAAAACACATGCCGATCAACTAAACACAAAAAGGTACACACAACTAGAGTCCATGTGTGTGTACCCAGTCAAAAAACAATCCAAGTATGATACATTAAAGTTTACTACAATCAAGAGTTAGGTCCATAAGAAGTTGCACCTTTTAAAGCATTGTGGTTGGCTAGATTTGCCGAACAACCACGAACCACCAACTCCTCAAGGGTGCGTATCCTTTCTTCAAAAGCAGCCTTCATTTCTACAAACTCACTCTTTTGCTGCTGCAGTTGTTCTTTCAAGTCACTGGTTCTTGGACCCTCTCTAGGGAGTGGTAGCTTCTTGAAGGCTCTACTTGCTCCGGACACATAAGTCACACGCCTTTGCCCAAGCACTTCACTTATAATTCGAAGCTGAGTATCAACCGGAAGGGGTTCTTGTTCATCGAGGACACTGCCTTCGTCAGATTCATCACCACCATTCAGATCCAGTAAAGCTTGACGAACTTTCTCTTCCATTTGTGCCTACATATACATTGTTAAGTGTAAATACAATGAGAAAGTATGGCAGCCAACAAAACATAATTTACCGACATCAACATAACTGAAGATGAAATTATTCACGAACATTAACATGTAGATAATCAGATCATATCATGCACCAAAAAGTACAAAAAATTCATCTCGCTCACCATCCAACAACACTTTCATCCAATAATTGTTGGCTGAACACTTGAAACATAAATAACAACATACATATAAAGAGTAAGTGACACTAAAAACAAAGAAACTTAACTACTAGAGCGACACCGGCAGGATCAGCTGAGTACACCTTCGCGTAAGTAGCGACAATATGAGCCTTTTCTCCCTGGAACTTGAGTTCCACCGGCAAGCTTGCCGGAGCGGTGGTTGAGTCTTTCAGATTCTGTGTGCACTTTTGACATTGCCTCACCTCTTTCCTTTTATAACAAAATTTGACCAGGTTAATGATAAGTTTGAAAAACCCAACAACATAGAAGAAAATGAATTAATACATTAAAGGAGTAAAACAAAATGTTGTATGGTATTTATATTGAACGGGTAACCATATTTTTGGGTTCGTCAAAGTGGCTTTTCAGCCATTCCCACTGATCACGGCGATCCAGAAACTCCCGGGGAGTTACATCAGGCCCATGTTCTTTGTAGAATAACTTGCAGTCTGACTTCAAGTCTCGATACCTCTCAATGGCCCTTCGAGAGATAAAATTCCACAACTGATCATCTTTAGGATCAATAACAAAGTTTGGCTGCATTGAGAAATGAAAAATAAGAAGTTACAATATTGAATCAGTACATGGCGTTATTAAATTAACTAAACAGTGTTGAAACATGTAGTACTTACATTCAAGTAGTCATACACAATCTGTCGGTCCTGCTCCTCAAGCTTCATGAATGATGGGGCTAGCATTAGAACCTTGTCCCTTACGATAGTCTGACGCGCGTCGTCTGACGCGTCAAATTTAATATTTATAAATCTCCTATTATGGACTAGTTAAGCGGCAAGCAGGGTCAAACCCTAGAGAGCTGATTGTTGAAGTTGTAACTGTAAACAAATAAAAAGGGGGGGAGTTTTTATGAGCGATTATTGTAAAACACGAGAGAAAGAATAAATGAAGACAATCAGAGAAAACATTCAGCTTAGGGTTTCTATTGTGACACGTTTATCATAGATATCTAATGATCAATCTTATATTTTAAAGTGTGGTGGTTCCGACAAAGGTAACAACCCAAGTATCCCGACAAAGGTGATACGCCACAATCTAACCCGACAAAGGTGTTAGACTTCTAGTTCTTTCCTAAACTAAACAATCTGACAAATGTATTATTTAGCTTAGTGTTACTATCTACCTTTACGACAAAGTATCCAGTAGATTTTAACGGTAAGATTGCTAGACTAAGCTTTGCGACAAAGCCTCCACTTAGCATAACAATTTAATTCATAAGAATAAGCACAAGAACTAGTAAAATATAAAATTGCATTAAGAACGAAAATCTCAAAACGTGTTCACAACATACGAAACCCTAAACTGAAAGAGAAATTTAGCTACTCATTGTCATGGAAATAAACACAAATAATTTTGATGGAAAAGAAGTAGAAAATCTCTGTATCGCCGAAAGCTTCGCGTTCTTCGTCTTCTCCAGAGCTGTCTCAGTCTTTGTTATGTGATGAGATACTGAAAACCCTAACCCAAGCTTCTTATTTATAATAAACTGGGTTTCCAAATCTATTTTTGGGCTAGAATTATCAAATCTCGGCTCGCTGACATCATCAAACACGTTGCTGATGCCAGCATCTCGTGGCTCACCGCGTCTGGCCTTGACATTACCGCCGCATTTCGCCTTAACATTAGCGTTAACGCTAATGTCTCTACGAGATGCGGTCCTCTCGGAGCCTGATTCCTCTTTTCTGCGTGCAGTTCTGACTTCGACTCTGGATTTGACATGTTATATGACTTTGGCTGCTCTCGGTGTAAACTAGAGAGTTGTAGGAAATTGAGTTATCTACGTAACGGCATGTGGTTCGTAGTTTTCTGATCTGCGGTCCATTCCCAGCGCTCCGTTGAACGTCCAAAGGTCTGATCTGCCATTGTTGTATTTTTGGCATGAAAAGCCATCTTTTATGCGCTTTTCCTCTTAGAGCTTCCGAAACACCTGAGATGCAAAACAACACTAAAAAGTAACTGTTCGCATAATAAAGTTTTGAAATAATTGGGAGTAATTGATTCGACGAATCGTATAAATACGACTCATCAAACCACCGCACACTTAAACTTGTTCGTCCCGAACAAGAACTAAGTCATAGAAGGAAAATAAATATAAGACCACAATTTCTTCGATGTCCTGGATGAATGCACATGAATATGAGTTGCTAGTCTAGATTACGCTTTTCTATGCAAGGCTCAATCGTTACTCAAATCATCATGCTCAACACAGAATTAACTTGATACATGTTACATTTTGAGCTGAAATTCAAATCAATTCGGATGAATGGGAGATAGTCCTATTTAGACCCATGACCCGCATTCACTGTCCCAAGTTCTAGTTATGTGGTTATACTTCATTGTTTTTTCTTGCACGTGATTCATTCGAGCTTCAAGGTTTTTGAGTTGTTCTTTTTTTGGACAGCTTTTGTAGTGACTTTCTTTGGCCTTTGGCTCTTGATGTATGAATGGTGTACTTCACTTTTTTGTATAAACCTTCACAAGTGACTGATTTTTTGTTTTTTTTCTTAAGCTTTACTCCTTTGTTGTGAATAGCTTATCCTTTCTTCTTCTCTTTTGAGGGAGGTCCAATCATCGCCCGCAAGCATATGGAAATACCTCCCCGCTCTTTCTCATCCTCGCCCTTTTTAACGCGAGTCAAGATGAGGGTCACCCACCTTTTTCCTCGATTACTTCGGACTAGAGATATGACGGTCTATTTTCCCATCCCGCCTACCTACATAAACGCTGCAGTGGCAGAGCTAACTCTGAATCATGTAGTCTCGAAGTGCTAGCCTCCCCAAAATCCATATAACCATATTACTCAAATTTCGGTCCTTTGAATGCTTCGTCAAGCCTCTCTACGACATTTCTATCAACTTCACATTCCTGTTTATCTCAAATCAAAAGGACACGTAGTTGGTTAAATTCACATGCAATCACATAATTCAAATTTCACAAGAGAAATTCATTTAATCAGCATCATCTGTTTCACATCATCAACATCCAATACTGCATATCCAGGAAATAGAGAGAAATTTCATACTTTCAATTTTTTTTAAAAGGGAAACGTACTGACACTATGCAGGTGGAAAAAAATAAATATGCTGACACAATTGACTGACTGACTCTCCCACCGCACAC
Source organism: Rhodiola kirilowii (assembly GCA_033675215.1). NCBI lineage: Eukaryota > Viridiplantae > Streptophyta > Magnoliopsida > Saxifragales > Crassulaceae > Rhodiola > Rhodiola kirilowii. Next base: position 24,667,181 of record CM066199.1, read on the forward strand.
TTTTGAACTAAGCCGTGTCCTCACGGTATGACTTAAATTCAAAGACACAAACAATGCAAGACACACAAACATAGGGAAAAAACAAATAGAGAATAAAAGTGAACAGGCACTCCCCTCGTTTCGTCGCGTGATGGTGAAAATTTTGGTCAAACGAATCGGTCAACACTGGTCAATGGTCAACCGCATCTTCTTCAGAGTTTACTTACCGCGTTTGATAGAGACGTTAACTTAATATTAACACCTAACGCGACCAGCTAATGTTCATGCCAAACGCGGTATTCACTGAGGTGCACCTATTTCCTGCATGAAAAACATCTCTTTTCTCAAAAGACAATGCAAAAAAACATGACTCAAGACTCAAGACTCAACAAACATAAAATGAAATAAAAAAATGAGAAAAACAAAAATTTTGTCGGGCTGCCTCCCTGCAAGCGCCTTTATTTTACTTCGTTGGCTCGACGACACCTCTGTAGGGATCACAAGTTAGGATCCCATGGGCGAGTGAGGTCAAACTTTGCATCCGTGATTCCTTCAGTCTGCCCAAAGCCCTCGTGGAATGGTGTGCTCGTGTCTGCCCTCCATCGATCGGGCGGGTTCGCCTTCACATCCTCCCGAGTCTGCGAGGACACCTTGCTCATAGCTACTTCATTTGATGCACAACTCGTCTCATCTGGTAGGTTCGGATGTAGGGCACAAGGATATGGTGTGTGCACTATGTCCGGTGGTTTCTTCACCCATGGACGGTCATCATCCTCATAAATATAAAAATCTGATCTCTTGCCACCAAACGCAAGTGACAACAAGCATGTGTCCTTGTCAATCTTGGTTTTAGCGGCATAGAGGAACGGACGTCCCAAAATAAGTGCTGGAGGATCGTCGTTTCTAGCATCTCCCATTTGTAAAACATAAAAGTTTGCAGGAACAACAAGGTCACCTACATGTAGGGTTAGATCCTCTAGCAAACCAACAGGACGAATACAAGATTTATCTCCTAATTTTACCAACAGTTTAGGAGGTTTCAGCGGTCCCAACTTTAGTGAACAATATAACGAATATGGCATAGCGTTAATGGCAGCACCCAAATCAATTAAACAATAATGTATTTGAGTCTCACCGATACCACAGGTGACTGTGAAGGCACCTGGGTCCTTACTCTTTCCTGGTGACTCATGACTCGCTGCAACTGGGCGCTCCACCGTTGGGTCGTTTTGCCCATGCCTTGCCTCTAATCTGCCTTGTAGCTCATCCTTGTCGATCATATGGTCTGTAGGAGCTATTACCTGCATAGAAAACGAAGGAAAAGGGTCAGTTCTGGCTTGTGCATCAGTGTCGACCATGTCTGTAGTAGACGTTATGGCCGCGCCTCGCTTAGATATTATGGCTGCGTCTGCTTCAGACATTAGCATCGCTCTAATGTCTTCTGTTGGCGCGGTGGACACTGACTCCAACTCGTTTTCGCTATTTTTCGCCTTAATGTGCTCATCGAGCGCGAGTAATTTGTTCACCTAATATGCAGACTCTCTTACTGCCGCGTCCCCATCCACTACTGCCAATGTGCTGACATTCCCTCTCGGATTAGGCACCGTCTGTGATGGTAGCTTTCCTGGATCTCTCTTCAGCTCAGAAATAGTTTGAGCTAAGTTGGACATCTGCTTAGCCAGCTCTGATAAAGTCCCATCAGTCCTTGCCTAATTTTGCTGCATCGTAATGGCTAGCTCTTTCACAATGTCCTCCAGAGACTTGCCGGAACCCTGATTGCTAGGTCTTGCTTGATTGTAATTCTGCCCTCGCTGCTGATACTGATTCTGATTGTTGTAGCCTCCCTGCTCTTGACGTTATGGTGGGCAGTAGAACTGTTGCTGAGGTTGTTGGGGTGCATGATTGTTGTAATTCGGAAATTCACCCACTGCATTGACGTTGGCCTGTGTATCCTCCTGTAGAATCGGGCAAGCATCTGTCTTATGATTGGTTGCACCACAAAACTCACAAGGCTTCACCTAGACCGGCTGCTTCATTATGAGCTTCTGCATCATCTCTTTCATGCTTCAGCTCCTCAATCACCTGGTTTGACGGTATCTCAACCTTTGCAACGCTTCTGGTCCTGCTGAATTCCTCTTGCCTGCTGGCCTCTTCTCTGAACCTTGCATTCTCAGCCACCTCTACTATCAATTTGCACACTCCAGCTGGAGATAGATTCATGATGGTCCCCCCAGTTGAGGCTTCTAGCAGCATCCTATCGAGAGGTCTCAACCCATCTAGCAAGTACTCAATTATCAGCTTCTCTGGCACTCCCAGATTGCAGCAGCTCTGTTCTAAGGCATTGAACTTCTCCAAATAGTCATACATCGACTCATTAGGCCTCTTCCTGATATCCTGTAGTTGTTTGCGAACCTGCATTGCCTTGACAGTTGGGTAGTACTTGGTCAGGAACTTCTTCTGCATTTGGTCCCATGTCCTGATGCTACCTGGAGGAAGAGACAAAAACCATGCATTAGCTGCGTCAGTTAAAGAAAAGTGAAAAGCTTTTAATTTAAAATCTTCCACTGAGACTCCGTATGGTCGGAGAGTCTGTCAGATGCCATGAAAGCTCTGTAGATGCTTGGTGGCTGACTCTCCTTGTCGCCCTGAGAACTTTGGCAGGTGGTGCACTACTGCAATCTTGATTTATATCTCATCTAATTCGGGCCCTTCGTCAATACACCATGGCTGATTCTGAAAGTCAGGAGCAGACACCTCCTTCATGGTAGGCTCATAGTAGTATTCTTCATCGTATTCCGACCTCCAGTGGATATGCGACTGTGGTGGTTGCGGTGGAGGCGGCTGCCTCGCACCAGTACCATTCTGTGCAACAGGTGCACTCTGATTCACCTGTCGAGCCTGCCTGACTGTACGGTAACGAGCACGGACGAGCTGCTCCGGATCCTCATAGAACGGAGGTATTTCGTTTTCATCAATCGGGGCGATCACGTTGTTGTTGTCATCACCAATCTGGCTACCTGCACGAGACATTGCGAACATGTAGCGAAGCACAAAAAATAACTAAATAAAATAAAATAAAATAAACAAAAAATGAAAATGAAAACAAAAAGAAATAACTTCACCGAAGCGCAGCTCCCCAGTAACGGTGCCAAAATTTGACGCGCGTCGTCTGACGCGTCAATTTAATATTTATAAATCTCCTGCTATGGACTAGTTAAGCGGCAAGCAGGGTCGAACCCTAGAGAGCTGTTTGTTGAAGTTGTAACTGTAAACAAATAAAAAGGGGTTTTTTGTGAGCGATTATTGTAAAACGCAAGAGAAAGAATTAACGAAGACAATCAGAGAAAACATTCAGCTTAGGGTTTCTATTATGACACGTTTATCATAGATATCTAATGATCAATCTTATATTTTAAAGTGCGGTGGTTACGACAAAGGTAACAACCTAAGTATCCCGACAAAGGTGATACACCACAATCTAACCCGATAGAGGTGTTAGACTTCTAGTTCTTTCCTAAACTAAACAATCCGACAAAGGTATTATTTAGCTTAGGTGTTATTATCTACCTTTACGACAAAGTATCCAGTAGATTTTAACGGTAAGAATTAGTTGCTAGACTAAGCTTTGCGACAAAGCTTCCACTTAGCCTAACAATTTAATTCATAAGAATAAGCACAAGAACTAGTAAAATATAAAATTAAGAACGAAAATCTAAAAACGTGTTCACAACATACGAAACCCTAAACCGAAAGAGAAATTTAGCTACTCATTGTCATGGAAATAAACACAAATAATTTTGATGGAAAAGAAGTAGAAAATCTCTGTATCGCCGAAAGCTTCGCGTTCTTCGTCTTCCCCAGAGCTGTCACAGTCTTGTTATGTGATGAGATACTGAAAAACCTAACCCAAGCTTCTTATTTATAATAAACTGGGTTTCCAAATCTATTTTTGGGCTAGAATTATCAAATCTCGGCTCGCTGACATCATCAAATGCGTTGCCGACGTCAGCATCTCGTGGCTCACCGTGTTTGGCCTTGACATTACCACCGCGTTTCGCCTTAACATTAGCATTAACGCTAATGTCTCTACGAGACGCGGTCCTCTCGGAGCCTGATTCCTCTTTTCTACACGCAGTTCTGACTTCGACTCTATATTTGACCTTCTATATGACTTCGGCTACTCTCCGTGTGAACTAAGGAGTTGTAGGAAATTGAGGTAGCTTCGCAACGGCACGTGGCTCGTATTTTTCTGATCAACGGTCCATTCCCAGCGCTCCGTTGAACGTCCAAAGGTCTGATATGCCATTGTGGTGTTTTTGGCACGAAAAGCCATCTTTTATGCACTTTTCCTCCTAGAGCTTCCGAAACACCTGAGATGCAAAACAACACTAAAAAGTAATTGTTCGCATAATAAAATTTCAAAATAAATTGGATTAATTGATTCGACGAGTCGTATAAATACGACTCATCAACTACCAATCTCGTGCACTAACAGGCTGCACACTTTCCGGGACGTCGACCCTGTTCCATCAGGTTGAAACTCAGCCTTTATTGGCTGCCCCTTGTTGTGTGTGTGCTTGTAATAAGCCACATTGGATCCATTCACTACACCCCTAACCTTCGTCTTCTCTCCGCCCTCGTCCCATGTATATCAAATTTAACAATAATTAGTACATGATTAACAATAAAAAAGATGAGGCAAATAGGTGGCTCAGTGGAGCACCTCTCCTGTTGTATCAAAATGATCCAGGGTTCAAGTCCTCACAAGCTCAAAATTGAGCAGATACTATCTTAAGAGCATGAACTCATAATAAAAAAAACAATAAAAAAGATATAACTAGGTACAACATCAAAAAAAAGATATAAATCAGATTTCACAAGATTTGATTGTATTTATAATTAAAAATAGTTTAAAGTGACAACTATACCATTGAAATCATATAATCCTATTAGTTCGATTTAAAAATGCTAAAAATTAGGGACGTTGATATGGATGATTGTACGTTACAATAAGTTCTAAGTTCCCCAAAATGTTCTCGTATGACCTTTTTCCTCTTGCCGTTAAACAAAAAAACACATAATTTCATTTTCTTACCAATTTTCTTTCTATTTCAGGATTTTCAAGATTCAGACAAAATATCTACGAAGCGATTATTTTTTTTTTTTTTTTTGATTGAGTGCTTTAGCACTAAAGTTGCAGCATCTGTTCTTTTTTTTTGGATGCGCAGATAGGGACTTGAACCCGGGATCCTCATGCCCGGGTGGAGCGCTCAACCAGTGAGCCAACTCACTTTGCCCTTACGAAGCGATTATTAGAGTATTCTTGAACTCGCCTTCCTAGGAGGTTAATTTCCTTAATCCATTCTAATTTTATATAAAATCAGTCATAAATTTGCTAGCTGATTTATAGCCCTTGTACGATTGGACGACTGATTTATAGAAAATTAAAAATATCTTCTATTTTTTGCTTTGGATATGTTTTTATATTTTGTTTAGCTTTTTAAGATACATCCACTATCTATTTTTTTGATATATTACGAGACCGAGTTCAAATGAGAATCCTTCTATATATCGTGAGCCTCATAACTGAAATTCGGTCATGTGATTAAGTTGTATTTTTGAATTTGGAACTACCACATACCCCACTAATATCTTCTCCTTTGTGATGCACATTCAGACTTTGATGTTTTTTTCTTTCTGATTGAAGTTTTAATTTTAAAGTGTATTAAGGAAAAAAAATTCACCTCGAAACTGCATCACGAAAAAATAAAATTAATGGAGAACACACGGCAGCTCCAGATTTTAAAGATGCAACTTGAAATAGTCAGATTTTATCTTATTCCTTTTTTTAATCTTATTCTTTTAAGTATATGTGGTTGTTTATAAATATTTTAAAACAGAAAAATAGAGTATCTATTAATAGTCGATTAATCCTTGATAATTCTGCCCGATTAGCGCCTAATAACTTTGATCAATAGAATTCAATTGGAAACTGAACCAACTATGTATTTGAATTTTGGTTTAGTAGATAAGATCTAATTAGTGCTTTGATAATTAATTGGGAGTAGTTTAACTATAAATTTCTCTTTTGATTATAAACGGTAAGTCCTCTGAAAAGCTTTCACGTGCTTAAAAAATCTCCAAGCAACCTTAGCTGGTCACGGCTGGAGGATTCGAATTCATAGTCTTTCTTTTTATGATGAAAATTCATAGAGTCTTGAGAGCCCGTATTTTGGTAGGGGCCTAAGGAGCGAGTAGGGGTTTATTAGGTAGGCTACATTCGAGGCCCGTCTATCATGGGATGCAAATTAGGGGACTTTTTTTAATCAGTTATCACACTGTTCCATGCTTATTTCCATATTTCATAGAGAGGGCAGCACGCCGTCCAATGTAAGAGGCACTTTTTATTTTATTTTTTATAATGAGTATAGCAGCTCAAAATATTACAATATTTATAATGTTTTATCATCTAGTATATATATATATAATATATTGATATCCAAAGTTCTAGCAAGGAATTTCGATCAAATCCGAAATCATATGGTACATTTTTCTCCACTTCTGAAGCGCAAACCACGTTTGGCAATTTTATCATGCATAGACACGTCCATCTTGACGGCCGGAGGAAGCATCCACGCGTGAGGTGGAAAGATGAAGAGAAAATTCTCACAAAATTATGAGAAAAGTACCATAAGTGGGACTTGAACCCTCAACCTTGTGAAAGTAAGGTTGGAATTCTTTCACTAGGCCACACCCTTGTTGGCAAAGTTCGATGCTACTTAATAAGTCATTATTTATGATATTCTTTATGATTCGGTATATTCTCTAACATGTCGTGCTAGAATATTTTACAGTTATTTACAATGTCGAATTTGGTCATTATGAAGTCATTTACAATTACGAACTTTACTATTTAACAGGACAAATTTTATTAGGTCATCAAAAAGTCATTGACAGCTACTAACTTTACTATTTAACAGTACTAATTTTATTTGATCATCACAAAGTCATTAACGGGTACAAACTTTACTATTTAACTATACGAATTTCATTTGACTTTTTGTAATTTGACCAATATACCCTTATTTCGGTTATAACGGGGAGAATTGAACGAGATCCGAATTTGAAAAGAGATAATCTCGACCGTTGATCATTCGTGATCGACGATTCAGAATAATTCTCGTTTCTCATGAGAAATACCCTTCTCATGGGATCCGAAGCCTACTTTCCAAACAAATTGTAAAATTAGTTTAACTAAACCTTTTTCATTGAATGAGGGGCGAAAACTTTAAAATAACCAGGAGTAAATATTAAAAAAAAATATTAAAATCATAAGCTAGTTTAGTTAAAACAGTCGAAATTTTATGAAATTAATAGGGGCAGGTGCCCCCTACTACAAGGGTGTGTTTACCACTGACACCGAAGATTGGAGGAAAATCAAATAAAGAATCCATGAAGCGCCACACCTCTCTATGTTGCTAGGAAGAAAAAATGACATGTGAATAAATTAAAGTAACAAAGACATCCAGGATCGTAAACTTAAATTAAATTAAAGAGAACAAATCGTTAGAAAGTTCAATATGCGGAAGCGTAACATCTGAAGTAGACGTGCACATGATCATGTGTGAGTACACCGAATTAGGTCTTCCAGTCCTGTCACCAGAGTCACCTCAACTTTTCCACCGAGAGGGCAAGAAAAGTGATCGTCGTTTAGATATGGTGGACCGGGAACCATAACCCATATAAATAGTGGTGTGCTAGGGCAACCACTATTATCATAATTATTATTCCGTCTCTCATAGAAAGATAATTACCAAATGGTATCTACACAATAACTCTCATGAGATTATACCCATAAGCCAATATAAATCACAACTAAATCACTTTAGTTAGGCTTATTTAAATGACAGCACACATATTTATCTTATTTACATTTGTGACCCCATATAATTGGTTAATTTACAAAATTAATCGAATAATCTCCCATTAGGTCACATGTGTAAATAATAAATGTATAACGAGCGTGACCTCGGAACTGCTATCATATCATTAAAGGTATATCCCCTATCCAGTCCATTAACTATGATGACATGGGATCTAGGCGGCCTTCGTATGCATCATCGATACTCGACAGAGCTTGTCACACAGATGCCAACATAACTAAACGACATGGATTCATCATAAGTGTGCAGTATGGAAATTACATGAACTGGGATCTTACATGTCTATTTTTTACTGGTCCCTAAAGCGAGATCAACAACATTACACAGAGTGTGATGTTCCCTTAAGTGACATGTATTTGGCAAAACGTAGCTTAGACAGTTCGAGCAGGTGTTCAGGGGGAGTTCGAACATATCCTAGTACTCATACACAGCGTGGACAAGACGCAAGGATATTTCCCGGAAGGATATTGAGTAGTGAAGTTTTCATCAAGTTGAAGTCGGCCAGCGACTTAATCGAGCATGAGATATTCAGATGATTATCTGCATTGAAGGCGGCAAGACATACTTGGGTAAGAAGACGACTTCGTATATTCTTCCAACCGATTCAAAAGATATACATCAAATATCTAGGAATATTTCCTAAATATTTGATGGGATTATCTTGTGCGAATTAGGGTTTCGTCCAAGCATATAAATACAATGCTAGGGCGCCCTTATTCACCATCGCTTTCAAAGATCAAATACACACGACCATACCCTGCTGATTGGAGAAGAGGAAAGCGACGGCCGAGTGTGTTTTCTCATTGAAAATAAATCGGTGCAAGTGCAGTCTGTTCAAGTGCAACACAGACTGCCTGAAGCGTATCAACTGCCGCACACAACAAAGGTGAACAAGCTTTCGAGAGAAAGCATCCGAGCTTCTGGAGAAGGTCGAGAACGTTCGGACTGCAGGTTCTGAACGAAGGGGATCGAGGGGAATTGCGGTGAACCTCGGTTGCAAATCTGAGAGACGGAGTATTGAGGTTAGGCTATTACAAGGTGTAAGTGTAAGTCCCTGTGTAAACCCTATACTCGTAATAAAGATTTGCTGTCCCTTTTCGGGTGTGGGAAACCCCCTAGAGTAGGCGGAGCCGAACTGGGTTATCAGTCTGTGAGTTCTACTACTTTTGTCTGCTTGCTGAACTGTTGTGATTAGAGTTCAAGATCTGTCGCAACTGAACCTTGAACTGTTGTGCAAAGAGTTCAAGGTCTGTTGCAACAGTACCCTGGACACAAACTTGAACAGGGGATATAATTTCAATTGGTATCAGAGCAAACACTCGACACACTGAGTGGGATCCTGAACTGTTCAAAATGACCCTGAAGGAAGGACAAAGCATCACCAGACCCCCGCTACTTGAAGGATCGAACTATGCCACCTGGAAGCCCGTGATGAGATCCTTCCTGAAATCTCTAGATGAAAAGGCATGGAAGACTGTTCTAAAAGGGTGGACAGAACCCATGATGAATAACCTCACTGGAGAACCGATCGCAAAACCAGAAGCACTGTGGACAGAAGAGGAGGACAAATCTTCTATGGGAAACTCAAAGGCTATGAACGTAATTTTCTCGGCAGTAGATGAAAACGTCATGAAGCTAATCATCAACTGTGAAGTGGCCAAGGAAGCAAGGGATATCCTCCAAACAGCCTTTGAAGGTACAGACAAAGTTCGTAGCTCTCGCATGTAGGCTGTCACAACCAGGTTCGAAGAGATGAAGATGAAGGAGAGTGAAACCATCACTGAGTACAACACCAGAGTTCTGGAACTGTTCAACGAGGCGTCTGCTCTCGAAAAACCCATTAATGAAGAAAGATTGGCCAGTAAAGTCCTGAGATCACTCCCTCCTAGGTTTGCCATGAAGGTCACGGCCATAGAGGAAATGCACGACATTGCCAAACTGAAACTGGACGAGCTGATGGGTTCTCTCAGAACCTATGAGATCAATCATGATTTCCAACCTGGGGAAGTGAAGGGAATCGCCCTCAAGACAGACATGTCTGAAGACAAACAGGATGGTGGCTGCACTACTGAACAACTGGCCATGATGGCTCAGAATTTTGGCAGAATGGTGCGGAAAATCAACAGACGTGGACCAGAACAGGGTCAGCCTTCATCAAATAGCTTCCGAAACTGGAAACCTGACAGGTCAAGATCCAGAGACATGAGACAAGACTCCTCTGACAAAGGAAAGGAAGAAATTCAGTGCCATGAATGCAAGGGGTTTGGACATATTGCCTCCCAATGTGCGAATACACTCATGAAGAAGAAGGCAATGGTCGCTAGCTTCAGCGACAGTGAGTCAGACGAAGAAAAAGGTGAGACCACTAATTTTGTGGCCTTTGTCACTACTCTGGGTGAGTGCAGCGACACCAGTGAAACAGTTCCATCGCAGTTGGAACTCCCAAGTGAAGACCTCTCAGACAGTGACAATGAAGAACTCACGCAGGATTCTCTGGCTCAGACATATAAAGATCTATATGAGAAGTGGTTACTTCTGATCAAGATCAACAAGAAGCTAAATGACACAGTTGCCAGCGTCACTATGGAAAAAGACAAGATCTGGCAGGAGGTCGAGATACTGCCTACACTAAAGGTAGAACTGGAAGGTACAATTGTCTCCCTGAATTCTCAACTGGCTGAGATAAAACAAGAAAGATTGGGTCTTCTTGCTTAGAGAACAGAACTCTTGGGGACTCTCTCCTCACTGAAAGTCGAAATAGAGAAGGACCGAGACACTCATCCTGCAGGCATGACGGGACTAAGTAAAACCATCACAGATCTGAAGCGTAAAGAGGTGTTCCAACTGAGGAGAGTAGAACAGCTGGAACTCCAGCTAGAATCTGAAAAGATGGATCACTCAGACACTAAGAAGGAGCTCAATCACCTCAATCAGTCGGTAAGGATGCTAAACTCTGGCACTAACGACTTAAATGATATTCTCAGATCTCAGAGGTTGGAATCTGGACATCGAGGCCTGGGGTTTACAAAAGAAGGTACCTCCAAAGGTAGCTCGTGTGTTAAAGCAAGATCAGTGTCTGAACACCTGCAAGAACAGAAGGTGAGACAGCACCCCAGACAGAAAATAGAATTGTCCCAAGATCAGTCCAAAGGAAAGAACCGAGCTGATCACAAGGAGACGCATGGAACACTCGGTGGTGGAAATACCCGCAGATCAACCGTCCAAAACTGTGACTATTCACCAGTGACTCAAAGGATAGATCGGCGCACTTGCTGGTACTGCAATCAGATGGGACACATCAAGATGAAGTGTCGCCTGTTTCTTACGGAACGACGTGCTTTCCAACAACGGATCACACCACGACAGAAACAAGTCTGGGTTCAAAAGGCAGACCAAACCGTTTGCATGGTGGCCTGCTACTCCTCAAGCTACACAGCACAAGACAATTGGCTCTTCGACAGTGGATGTTCCGCCCACATGACAGGTAACTCTCAATATCTTACCCATATTAGACCTGTTGAGCAGATGTGGTTTGTCACCTTCGGGGATGGTGGAAAGGGTCAGGTGATCGGTTGTGGGACATTGATGGTTCCGGATCTCCCTGCACTCAAGAACACCCTCCTTCTCGAAGGTCTGACAAGGAATCTTATCAGCATCAGTCAACTTTGCGACGATGGATACTATGTGTCATTCTCTAGCTACTCATGTCTTGTCCTAGACAAGAATGGTGATACACTGATGAAAGGAAAAAGGGATGCCAACAACTGCTATACCATTGGAATGGGTCTGATGGAAGGATCAATGGACGTCGAGAACCATGGCCAGCAACTGGTTCCTCTAGCTTGTGCAAACGTCAAACACAGATTTCTGCGAGGGGGAGTGGATACGACGTTGCACACAAGATCTGATTGGAGATGCGCACAAATCCATGTTACCGGGTGTCCCAGGAAACTGTTGAAACAGAGGGTGTCACAGTTACGGAAGGAGTTCGTACTATGCCCACAAAAATATGCCTGGAACCGAACAAGAAAATATGAATATGGAGGGCACCAGAAGATGATAACTCTGAGGCACAGGATACGGAGTGGAACACCCAGACCCTCAGTGGGTCTATGTGGTGTCAATCACTGAAAGCATCCAACGGTGGTCAGTCATAGTCGACTCTCCAGCTGAACAGTTGGACTGACCACCTAATAAAGAGAGCTGAAACAGAAGGTACAGCGCGTGAAATCCTACTTTTTGAATATTCTCGAAGATTTTTCCTCCCGTTATTTGAATCAAGGGTTGTCAAATTTGGGAAGTTGAAAAGGCCGGAGGATACTTTTGAAACACAAAACAGTTGAGTGTGTTCTATTGTCTTCTCTCTCTCGTCCTCAAAACCCTAAGAACGGCAACTTCTCTCTCAATCGTTTCCCCCTCCACAACGATGGTAAACACCAGAAAGTCAGCAAAATTCGGCGTCAAATCCGCTGAGAAGAACAAAGAGAGCATGTAGTCTTCAAAAACTCTGGCGGCGAAATCCAAAAATCCGAAATCGAAAGCTCTGACGGTGAAAAAGGCGTCGCCTTTACAATCCTCCACCGAATCTTTGGCCCAAACGAAGAAGTCTACCGCTGAAATCCCTCAGTCCACCGCGGTGGACTCGTCTGTCACATTAGATGCTGGTTCGTTTCAAGAAATTCGTCCCCAATCTGAGGTATTTCCAACTGCTCCTTCAGTTTCTGCAAATATTCGTATTGTTGAAAAGATTGTGGAGGTTGAGAAGGTTGTTAAGTCGGTTGACGGTGATGAAGCCAGTAGGGCTGTAATTGGTGATAATGGTGGTAAGGATGTTAGTGGTGTTAAAACTGTTGGTGTTGAAACCAGTAGGGCGGTGCTTGGTGGTGATGATGATAGAAATCTTGAGAGTGGTAGGGCTGTGGCGGTTGACAAAGCCGGTAGTGCAGTTATGAAAAAGAATTCTGTCAAGAGTGTGGAAGAAGAGGAACCCAGCAAGGGGGCTGGAGGCTCAGGAACGTGGAGGGAAAAGATCTTTGCCACAGGATACATTCCTCCGAAGGCAGGTCGCAGGAAGAAGGTTAAGCGGGCTAGTGACTCTCCCAGAAAATATCTAGCCCAGATCTATGCCTCTCGAGGAAGGAAGATTGCTATGTCCGATGAAGAAACAGAGAAGTTTATTAAGTCCTCGGGGAAGAGGAATTTGGTGATTAATGATGCTGATCCGTCTGAAAATCTAGGAGGAATCACTGAAGAAGGTTCCGGTATGCATGCTGAGGCTATGGCAGAGGAGATTAATCCATCAGGGAAGACAGATGTGTTGAAAGAATCGGTCCCAACAGAAAAGGATGAGGAGTTGGAGAAGTTGTACAAAGACATTGATGATGTCATGGAAGACCTGGAAAAGGAGAAGGATCAGGAAGTGGCAAGTCCAGAAGAAGCTCAGTATGATCAGGCTGTTGGGGCAAAAGAATCTGATGCAGAAAAAGCTACAAGTGTTCCAACTATGGAACCAAGTGTTCAGTCTGGTGTTGAGACTGGAAGAGCTGCAGAGAAAGCTACAAGCGGTTCAACTGTGGAACCATCTGTTCAGATCGAAGCTCAAACAGCACCAGCTCCAGAGGAAGGTCTGCGTAACCAGGCTGTTGAAGTAGAAGAGTGATGGACCATAATTGTATGAATCATAAACACAGTTAAACCCACCAAATTAGACTCTTTGTCTATTTAACTTTTGCTTGTTAGTTCCGATATTTATCTACAGGGTATTTTGAAGTCTAGAAAGAATACAAGCTGAGGAGTTTTAAAGCTGAAAATGGATTACAAGTCACTCCAGGACACGACCAGATTCCGACTGTACAACTTTTATGAACCTGACATGGAATCACTCAAAACAAGTCCAACCGAAGAGCAACCAGAGTCAGATCGGAGCTGAAAGAGAGCCGATGGCTTTTGGGAAAAAAGATCTCAACTCACACTCACTCTCCTTCCTCCATGTGGCCGGCGGCTAGAGGGCTTCTCCTCCCCTCATGACATGTGGCCGGCGGCTAAGGAAAGTGCCACCTTGCTCCGATGGCTTTTGCTTTCCTCCCATTTCATGACAAGTGTTGTGATCTCATGGCTCCTTCATGCCTATAAATAGAGCTCCTCCTTCCCTTTGTATCTCATTCCAAAATCAACAATCATCTCATACCACAAGTCACTTATCTCTCTAGCTTTTGTGGGCACAATCATGTAATCACTTTACTTTGAAATCGAAGCTTGATCTTGAGCACTCTTATCGGTTCTTGTAAGTACTCTCTTCTTTACTTTCCTGTCTTTCAAAACTGCAACTTTACTTTCCTTGTCTTTACTTTCCAAAACCTTTACTTTCTGTCTTTCAAAACCTTTACTTTTCCAAGTACTTAGCTATGGTATCCACCTCTATGGATATTCGTAGCTAAACCCTTCATTCAGTTGAAGGGGTGTACTTGTATCATACAATGTTTTAGACCCTTCTCTTAGTGCCTCTTTGTGTTCAACTTGTTCTAGGTGCCATATATTAGGTCAGAATTCCATTGGTTGAGTGGATGCTCGGAAGAGAAAAGCTCTGCCATGGGTTCGTGATCTTCCGTGGATAAGTGGAGGCTCGGAAGAGCACAACTTATCTGTGGAAGTCAACCTCTTTTAAACACCATTTGGTTTATCAGGAATGATGATCAAATGGATGCACATACTAGAACAAGAGTTCTTTGTCTTGCAAAAGACTAGACGGTGTGGCAAGTCATGTGCTAGGAATAGCCTTGATACACTTTTGAACACTTAGTATGATCATTAGAGGTCGATGATAAACAGACTATGATACAAGGCCCCTAAAACCGAATACTTTCCTTTAATTGTAATATCAACTGTTACTTTACTTTCAGTACCTTATCAACTGCTTACTTTTTTGCAAGACTTGTCCATCAAGCACTTTACTTTTCAGTACTAAAAACTAAAACCAACCCCCAACTGTTTTATTTAATCCCCCCCTTTTCGAAAGAACAACTATCACCTAATTCCCTTGGGTTCGACCCGTGCTTACCACTGACTACCAAAAATAGTTAAGTCGCGAGTATCGGTATTATAAATTTATTTTTGCACAGAGAACATCGCACCTTAACGACAGTGCGGTGGGCTCCGTCAAAGAGTCTGCTTCTGAAAAAGTCACAAGTGTTCCAACCGTGAAACAAAGTGTTCTGACTGAAGTTGAAACTGGAGTTGTTCCGGAGACAGTGATGTGTGAAGACACAGTGGCAATTCAAGATGATCGTCGTAGGGATCATTTGGAGGAAGATGGTTCATCCATTCGTAAGGATGCTTCTATGTCAGCAGCAAAAGGCGTTACTCTTTCAGAAGATGACCAAGACAGTGTTCCCCTGGTCAATCTCAAAAGGTCAACCAAGGGCAAGGAAAAGAAGAAAGTAGTCTTTGCGAAGACTACAAAGGAACCAGTTCAGAAGGGTGCTGAAGTCAGCAGTGGTGCAGGGGGAGCTGGCTCTTCCAAGAAAAGGAAGCGCGTTGCTGCAGTTCCCATCTCTGAAGATGCTGGGAGATGTGAAGTCCCAGCCCCTGAGTCTGAGAATGTCCCAGTGGGCAAGGTCAAGAAAGGAGTGTTGTTCGTGTCTAAAGAAGCTGCGTTGAAATGGGATTGTGTGCTGAAAAGGAAAATTATACCTGAGAGGCTGCTGGATGCATCCAGTTACAAAGGGAAGGAAGTGGTTGAGGTGCTTAAAGAGTCGGATCTGTTCTGGACGTTGGACAGATGCAAGCCGTTCAACGAACAGCTGGTGCGTGAGGCCATGGCAAACTTGCCTCCAAAGTTTGGGGTCATTGGAGAGGCAGAGTATGGGGTCTTCTATGTTAGAGGAAGGAGGATCAAGATTGATCCTGAGCTGATCAATGTATTCTTCTCCATGGACGACCCAGTTGTTGATGAAGAAGAATCAAGCGTTGAGAAGATAGTGAGCACCATAACTGCAGGCTCTCTTCGGTGGAGGCCTGAGTCAGTTGTGCATACAGCGGATCTATCTACGTTCTATTCAATGCTGTTTTTCATAGCTGTCATCAACTGGAGGCCGTCTACTCATCGCTCTACTGTCAATAAGGACATGGCCCAACTGATTTATCAGATTGGGAATAAGCTGAAGTTCAACCTGGGCAGAATAATGTTCAAACAGATTGCTGGACATGCTACATCGATGAGAACTCTGCACCAAATCTGCTTCCCATCTCTGATTTATGAGCTGATCATCCATCAAGCTCCAGATTTGAAGGCCTCGCCTGACCATCTAACAAAGGCCCCCAGCAAGTTCATCGTCGACCACAAGCTGTTCAAAGGGCGTCACGTGAACGATCTCAAGGAAGAGAACCTGAAAGGCAAGAGGGTTGCGGAGTCAAGTCGAGGGGGAGCCAGGATGGGCCGGGATGAGAGGAGTCAGCTACTCAGGGACCTGAATGTAATCATTGAAGTGGACAAGGAGCAACACAGGCGGATCAACAAGCTTGCTCGTGCCCTCAGCTTTCCGAGTGACGATGTGTCCGAGACTACAGCTTCTGAGGATGATTCAATTGAAGAGACGTCTGCATGAAGGTCCTCTAAAAATTATCTCCCTGAACTATTTGTTTAAAACTATTGTACTTAGTGCTTGTTCTGGCACATGTTGATTGACTGTTCGAACTCGGATCGCACCCCTTGCCAGTTTGTGGCAAAAAGGGGGAGTATTTTTGAGGAGACAATTCTTGTTTCCCTCAAAGTTGTCTACTGTCTAGATAGATAGACTTGGTTATCTAGTAGATTTGGTTTTGCCAAAATGCCAAGGGGGAGATTGATGTTCCCTTAAGTGGCATGTATTTGGCAAAACGTAGCTCAGACAGTTTGAGCAGGTGTTCAGGGGGAGTTCGAACATATCCTAGTACTTATACACAGCGTGGACAAGACGCAAGGATATTTCCCAGAAGGATATTGAGCAGTGAAGTTTTCATCAAGTTGAAGTCGGCCAGCGACTTAATCGAGCATGAGATATTCAGATGATAATCTACATTGAAGGCGGCAAGACATACTTGGGTAAGAAGACGACTTCGTATATTCTTCCAACCGATTCAAAAGATATACATCAAATATCTAGGAATATTTCATAAATATTTGATGGGATTATCTTGTGCGAATTAGGGTTTCGTTCAAGCATATAAATACAATGCTAGGGCGCCCTTATCACCTTCGCTTTCAAAGATCAAATACACATGAGCATACCCTGCTGATTGGAGAAGAGGAAAGCGACGGCCGAGTGTGTTTTCTCATTGAAAATACATTGGTGCAAGTGCAGTCTGTTCAAGTGCAACACAGACTGCCTGAAGCGTATCAACTGCCGCACACAACAAAGGTGAACAAGCTTTCGAGAGAAAGCATCCGAGCTTCTGGAGAAGGTCGAGAACGTTCGGACTGCAGGTTCTGAACGAAGGGGATCGAGGGGAATTGCGGTGAACCTCGGTTGCAAATCTGAGAGACGGAGTATTGAGGTTAGGCTATTACAAGGTGTAAGTGTAAGTCCCTGTGTAAACCCTATACTCGTAATAAAGATTTGCTGTCCCTTTTCGGGTGTGGGAAACCCCCTAGAGTAGGTGGAGCCGAACTGGGTTATCAGTCTGTGAGTTCTACTGCTTTTGTCTGCTTGCTGACTTGTTGTGATTAGAGTTCAAGATATATCGCAACTGAACCTTGAACTGTTGTGCAAAGAGTTCAAGGTCTGTTGCAACAGTACCCTGGACACAAGCTTGAACAGGGGATATAATTTCAGAGTGCATACTAGCAACAACAATTCTGCAGAACATAATTCGATATATAGATGAAATATATATCTAGCATAGAGCAACGCACAATACAAACTCCCACTAAATCTGAATATCCTCAAACAAGGTAACTAGCATATGATTAGTATGCCACCGAAAGACCTCGGATAGTAATCCCTTTTATCAAGCAGACCCGCAATGGAGTTTGTTACAAAATGCTCTTTATGTTCACTCTATATCTCTTAATTACAACTAGCATATCGATATCAATGCTATCACATTGACTATCTGTAGTTGTCAGCGGAATATGGTATGATCAAACCCGTCACATATCAATATAAACAGTCTTTCGCAACACGAAATTGGGTGTTTTATAGTGACAATAAATACAAACCATATTCCTTAATTGATGCTCTAAATATGCTATTCAAAACTGACATAGCAAATAATGTGATTTATCATAACCTTATTAGGCATCACTTTGGAGTTAGTAACACAATTGATCTCTAGCAAATCTGGCATCCAACACATGAGCATGTTCGTCACATGTTCTCTAGCTAATGAATTCAGCAGTTGATTCCTTAAATATCTGCACAACATCATCATATATGCAACTTCCAAATGCATACATACTTCAATAAGCAAATGAGACAACACATGTCTTAATTGCGAATGTGTGTACCTGACAGATGCTTGTCGTCAAAGCAAATGTACAAATAAATTTATAAGTCCGCTACTCGCGACTTCACTACTGGGTAGCAAGTGGTAAGTAGGGGTCGAACCTAAGAGAGTCAGTGTGGATTAGTTGTTCTTTAATGAAGCTTACACATAAATTAAAATGTGATTGGGGTTGGGTTTGAGTGTGCTTTGAGAACTAAAAGTAAAGGAACAGTGATATCACAATTTAAAGGAAAGATTCGGTTTTAGGAGCCTTGTATCATATTCTATTTATCATTGACCTCTAATGATCATACTAAGTGTTCAAAGATGAATCGAGGCTATTTCTAGCACAAGACTTGCAACATCGTTTAGAACACTTGTTCTATTTAGACTAATTCCTCCTTTCGAAGTATCTTAGCCTTATGTGCATCCATTTGATCTTCAGTTACGATCAACCAAATGGTGTTTTAAAGGAGGTCAAACTCCTCAGATAAGCTTTGCCCGTTAAAGCATCCACTTACCCGAGTATGTTCACGAACCCCACGGAAGAGCTTTGCCCGTTAAAGCATCCACTCAACCTTGGAAGTTCTAACCTAATATGTGGCACATAGAACAAGTTTTGAACACGGAGAGGCACTAAGCGAAGGGTCTAAAACATTTTATGACACAAGTACACCCCTTCAACCGAATGAAGGGTTTAGCTACGAATATTCATGGAATAGAACATCATAGCTAAGTGCGTTGAAAAGTAAAATACTTTAAAAGACAGTAAAGTAAAGAAGAGAATACTTACAAAACCGTTTGAAAGTGCTAAAGCTTCGATTCCAAAGTAAAGTGATTACATGATTGTGCTCTCAATCTAGAGAGATAAGTGATTTGTGATTTTGGAATGTGTAGAGAGATGAGCTCTCCACACTTTGTGATGATGATACAAGGGAGGGAAGGGTTGTATTTATAGGCTTAAGGGGAGGAGAAGATGTGGCTTTAAGCCACAACACTTGGCACCTCATCCATGGAATCTCCAAAAGCCGCCGGTTATGAGTCATGAGGGGGAGGAGCCGCCCCCCATGACTCATCAATCTCCCAAAGCCGCCGGTCATAAGGTAAGGGGAGAGGTTTTGTGAGGTTTTCACAAAAGCCATCGGTCCATTTCAGCTCTGGACTGATTCTGGCTGCTCTTCGGTTGGACTTGTTTTGAGTGATTCCATGTCAGGTTCATGATATTTCTTCAGTCGGCATTTGGTCGTGACCTTGGAATGACTCGTAATATATTTTCAGCTTAAAAACTCCTCCTTAGCCTGTATTCTCTCTAGACTCCAAAATACCCTGTAGATAAATATCGGAACTAACAAGCAAAAGTTAAATAGACAAAGAGTCTAATTTGGTGGGTTTAACTGTGTTTATGATTCATACAATTATGGTCCATCAGTACCACAGGTTCCAAAATGTAAGAAAATCAGATCTTACTCCCACTGAACCGTGACACGCTAACCATAATTTATGTTTCATCTCCAAATAAGCAAGATGACAACACAATAAACATGAATATCATCAACTAAAAGCACAAACCAAATCGTATTTGACTCAAAAGTCATAATACATATTCTTGAGGTAGTTGAGTTTGTTCTACTGATATAATCGAGATCTTGACTTGAGAACAAATAGACATTGTCTTGTGATTGATTATCCCGAGCATGCATGCAAATTTAATCAATCACACCGTAATAAGAGACGACTTTCTCTTCAATGACAATGCCTCTACCACATCCCCCCCCCCAACTCAATTTCCTCCAGAAATATATGAGATTCAAATCTCACCGACTAAATAAGAATTTCAACATCAAATTGCAGACATCATATATGAAATTTAAGACCCACAAGGAAATTCAACCACAAAACTGTATGCACTTTCAAAAGGATGATATTGAATACATAATTGTGCAATGAAGCACCAAAACGTTGCAGATATTTCTCAAACAAAGATCACGTCAAACCAAGTAAACATGCTCACCAACACTCTAACTATGCATGTAGACTATGCATTTACCAAAATAAGCTTTAAAAGCATATACATTCACAAGATATCGGCACACACTAATAGCAAGTCGGAGGACAGTGGTATTAACTGAAAGTGATATCTTGTTCCTGTGAGTAAATATTGATGATAAGGTGATGTTAAACAATAAACCATCGGAGGATGGATTTATTATTCACATCGAACACTAAAGATCATCAACTCTTTAACACCGAGTACGTGTGCATCTACATTAAGTAGTCACTTTCTGGAGGGTTTATTAACACTCAAACAAATTGCACACATCCGATATAATAGACTGTGCCAGCCTACGCGGATACGTCGCGGAGGTGATCGTGTTTTCTGTTTCAATAGACAGATGTAAAATACCGGTCCACAATAGGAATATCAAATTTCAACTAAATTGACAATCAATTGACCGAAGTTAGAGTGCGACTAAAGTTGACCACAAGTTGATCGAAGTCAAAGTGCAACTAAAGTTGACCGAAATCAAATTTCAACTAAAGTTTAACATAACTGATTAAATATCAACTTAAGTTGATCACAAGTTGACCAAAGTCAAATTTTAACTACAATTGCCACAAGATGATCGAAGATTCACTGAATTTGATCAATTTTATTGAACCAAAATTCCATATCATATTAAACTAATTTCTTAAGTCCATATAAAACCAAATTAAACCAATCTCATTGAACCAAAATTTAACATTACACTAGATTGGCTTCATTAGACAATATAAAATCGTAGTAAACCAATCTAATTGAACCAAAATTCATGTCAAACTAGATTGGTTTCTCAAGACGATAAAAAACTGTATTAAACCAATCTATTTGAACCAAAATCCATACTGAATCGATCCACCAAATTTTGAATAGGATCAAATCAAACCGGAGTTAATTGAATCGGTATGAATCGAAACATTTAAACAGTTCAGTAGTCCATCTGGATTGATTTATCAAACTCGAATAAACCGTTTTATATCAACCGAAGATAGAATGGTTGAATAACCAAATCGATTGATTCACCCGACCGGTATAAACCGCATTGAAACAATCCCAACATAATAGTTCAATATAAAATTAATTGATTCACCAAATCGGAATGAACCCCAGAATCAATCAATTAAATTGGAATTTCACCAAATCGGTTCAATATATAATCAGACTTGAACTGAATCGATTTCAATTAAGTTCTTAATAAGCTTAATTAAATCTACCAAATAATATGGCTACAAGTTAAATTTGATTTAATAAGAACCGTACCTGAATGAATCGGAACATGTCGATTCGAACCAAATCGGATATCTAGCTCTCGCTGCAAATCGGTCCAAGCCCGACCAATCCAAATCGCGGGCCCAAGTACAAAGTTGGCCTTCACAATATTGAAAAGAAACCATTTTCAATGAACAATTGTCCCGCTACAAACCCGACATTAGGGTTTTGGCAAAGTCCGTGGCAGCCGTCTCATTTCTTTCCAATGTTCAGCTAGTCATCTTCTCGAAGGTCCATGATGATAAGAAAACCCACACACAGGATACTGAATTGGTGAGCCTGTTATTGATTTTAGGGTTTATGGACCTGTCATTATGTTTCAACATGTTAGGGTAGGATATCCTAATGAAATGAGAGCTTTCGGCCATCAATTGAGCTAATTTTGGTATCTGGAACAGTGAGGATCGCGCCCATAGAAGACATTAAATATGGGCATGTCCAGTGTAGACATTAAGTTAATGTCTTCACTGGGCGCGGAGAGATAACCTCTGCGTTGGGCGCGCGACGGAAGAACTCAGATGCGTCTTTTAGCTCAGGTCGCATCTGTTCTTCATCCCGGTTGATTTCCTATAAATTGGAGGTCGTGGTTTAAAGGAAAAACATATGAAAAAGTGCTCTAACACCCAGAGAATCATTCCTTGGATTCTCAACCTCTCTTTGTTTCCAAAACCTCAAACCTGATTTCTACATCTTTAGTCGAGAGTCAATTTGATTATCCTTGTGGGATTTTGTGCAACCCTCGACTAATCTATTAGGTCAAAATATCGAATTCGGAAAGCGATTACGCAATCAATTTGATATCCAGACTTTCACTGATTCTTCATAGAATCAAAACACAGAAGAAAGAAGAAAAAGAAAAGAAGATGTCTGTTCTCTGCCTATTTTCCTGCACTACTGCTTGCTGCTTGAAGACTACTCCCCTACAAACGAATTCGATATTTACTGATCAATGGCTAGCATACGAGAGATGACTGACAATTTCCAAAATATGGATAAATTTGAAGGCATTAATTTCTGGCGGTGGCAGAAGAAGATGCACTTCCTACTGACGAATCTCAAAGTGGTGTATGTACTGTCTACACCATGCCCTGAATTGGAGATGATGGACCCATGGTAGCTTTCCGGCAACGAAGCAAGTGGGAAAACGACGACTACATCGCTAGAGGTCACATCCTCAATGGTATGTCTGATTCCCTCTTTGATGTTTATCAAAACATAGAATCTGCTAAGGAATTATGGGATATACTTGAATCCAAGTATATGGACGAGGACGCTTCAAGCATCAAATTTCTTGTAAGCAACTTCAACAATTACACGATGGTGGATTCTCGGCCGGTTATGGAGCAATTCCATGAGATACAGCGTATCTTGAGGTAATTCGCCCAACACAAGTTGAAGATGGATGAGTCCATCTCGGTGTCAAGCATAATTGATAAATTACCACTGGCGTGAAAAGACTTCAGACGCACTTTGAAGCATAAGAAAGAGGAGATGTCTCTTGAGGAACTTGCAAAAGAACTGCGAGTCGAAGAGGAACTTTGTGCACGAGAAAGTGACACAAAAGAAGATGTTCCTAATTTACCTAAGGTAAATGTGATGGAGGCAAGTTCTCAAAAGGTGAACAAGAATAAGAGCAAGAAACGGCCTTATAGTCAAGCTAGCAACGGTCCAAACAAGAAGCATCTTTCGAAAGGAAACGTGTGTTGGACTTGCGGAAAAGCGGGGCATTTCAAGCGAGATTGCTGCTTAGGAACGGGGAAGAGAGAGAAGGCTCAAGGCAATGCTTTTGGTGCTAAAAACCAAGAGCATAAATCTCAAGGTCAGAAAATTTTAGTTTCAAGTTTAGAAACTAAGTTAGACACATATTGTAATGTAGATAATGTTTCTAATTTGTCTGAAATATTTGCTATGCAGGATGATGAGATTTCATGGTGGGTTGACTCCGGTGCTACGCCACATGTTTGTAGAGACAAAGAGATGTTGAAGTCTTTTGCCGCTACAAGTGAGGGAAGAGTTCTTCACATTGTCCTGGCTTTAGTAGTGGCGGTTTCCAGAACGTGTTGTTGATTGATGACATGATTTTCCTGCAAGGCTAACAAACAAATCTAGAGTCCTCGGCTCTGATGCCACTTGTTGGATCGTTAGTGTTAGCAGTCTGTCAGATGGAAGTCACGCAGTGCTTTTCCGTCTAATGGTCAGATAGCAAAGGAATAATTATGCAGGAAAGTAAACGACTGAAAGTAATTGCACACAAATATATAGTGGAAACCCTATCACAATAATGATAGGATAAAAACCACTACCTTTCAGATTGCTCTGAAAGGATTTGCGAACGTGATTACTTTTTATTCAGATATACTTGTAGGGTTTACAAACTAGGTCTTTTCACTAGACTCTATTTGATGATTTGTACTCAACCCGACAAAGCAATCAGTTTCGAACCTCGAACCTTCGTGCGTGCAGTCTCAGTAATCTTGCTCTTCGAATGCAGTCACCTTGTTCTCCTGAAAATGCCGAACACATCTTGGGCAACCCTAATGCCTTATATAGGGCTTTGCGAATCTCGAAAACCGATCCCATTCGATTCGGCCCAAACCGCCTTGCCAAACTCGGCGGATACTATACTGATTTGTCTAGATTTGATTTCCAATCTATCCCAAATAAGTTTCTTGATAACGTCATCCTTTCCAAATCTGTTCAACAGAATATTGTCCCCAATATTCTTATATCAATTTAATCTTCTTTGGATCTTCCTTGATTTCCAAGTCTTCAATCAATATCTCCCATATATATTTGAGATCTTGAATCAATATTTATCTTCGATTAATATTGTATGTTCAAGATCTTCCAAGCTGGCGGATCTTTGAGTTAATCTTAAGGCGCCGACTTGGATCTTCCGACTTGGTGCACAAGTAATGCACATTTAATGAAGTCTTCATCATTTAATTTGTTCATGGATTTCTGCACACTTAGGCAACACATTAGCTAAGTGTTTGTAATCATCAAAACCGAAGGTTCCAACAAGAAGAGGGGTGATGAGTCATATTTATACGACTCGTCGAGTCAACTAATCCCATCTATTTCAACACTTTATTATGCGAACATTTACTTTGTAGTGTTGTTTTCCATTTCAGGTGTTTCGGAAGCTCTAGGAGGAAACACGCATTAAAGACGGCATTTTATGCCGAAAACATCACAATGGCAGATCAGACCTTCGGACAGTCGACGGAGTGCTGGGAACGAACCGTTGAGCATAAAAATATGAGCCACGCGTCATTGCGTAGCTGACTCGATTCCCTACAACTCTCTAGTTCACACAGAGAGCAGCCGAGGTCATATAGAAGGTCAGATCCAGAGTCGAAGTCAGAGCTGCGCGCAGAAAAGAGGAATCATGCTCAGTGTGCACCGCGCCACATTAAGACATTAGCTCGACGCTAATGTCTAAAGGAGACGCGGATCTAATGTTATGGGAAGACGCGGCCAGCTACGAGATGCTGATGTCAGCAACGCATTTAATGATGTCAGCGAGCCGAGATTTGATAATTCTAGCCCCATAAATAGATTTGGAAACCTAGTGATGGCCCATATTTATATGATTCATTAAGATAGTTAAACCCACCAAATTAGACGCTTTGTCTTAACAACTTTTACTTGTTAGTTTCACTTTTGTTCTACAGGCTATTTCGAGGATTAGAGATGAAACGAGCTAAAAAGGAGTTCTTATAGCTAAAAATGGATTACAAGTCATTCCAGGCCACGACCAGATTCCGGCTTTAGAACCTTCATGAACCCAACGTAGAATCACTCAAACATGTCCCAATGACTTGTTCCAAACCTCAACAAAGATCAAGAACTCAAGTGAATGCCAAGTCATGTGCAAGGCTTGTGCCTTGTCTTTTGATTGCAACCAAGAAGCAACCATGATGCAACCAAGGTCTAACCAGAGTTGAGGGGGAACCGATGGCTTTTTGGAGACAAATATCACAACGCACTCACTTCCTCCTCCACCTCATGGCCGGCGGCTTTGCTTAGGGGAGTGACACATGGGCGGCGGCTTTGGGGAAAGCCACCTAAGGCCGGCGGCTTTCCATGAGATGATGCCACCTATGGCCGGCGGCTTTGGCCCTCCTCTTCTCCCTTTGCCATGTGTTTGGCCCTCCTCTTCTCCCCTTGCCTATAAATACAACATCCCCTCTCCTTTGTTCAATGTCCCAAGTTGTAGTCTCAAGTCCCATAGTCCTAGTTTGAGTCCCATGTTCCATACTCCCTAGTCCTTGTAGAAAATCTCTCTAGATTTTAGGCACAATCCTTGTAAACACTTTACTTTGATATTGGAAGCTCCAAGTTTGTTCTTGAGTACTCTTGTTGGTTCTTGAAGTGCTCAAGCTTTTCCTTGTCTTTCACTTTCAAAAAACTTTACTTTTTGTCTTTCGAAAACCTTTACTTTTCAAGCACTTAGCTATGATGTCCTCTTCCATGGATAATCGTAGCTAAACCCTTCATTCGGTTGAAGGGGTGTGCTTGTATCAAAACATGTTTTAGACCCTTCTCTTAGTGCCTCTATTGTGTTTAAACTTGTTCTATGTGCCATATATTAGGTTAGAACACTATTGGTTGAGTGGAGGCTCGAAAGAGCAAAGCTCTTCCATGGGGTTCGTGAACATACGTGGTTAAGTGGAGGCTCGAAAGAGCAAAGCTTTTCTGTAGAGTTCAACCTCTTTAAAACACCACTTGGTTGATCGGAAATGATTGATCAGGTGGATGCACATAAGGCTAAGATACTTCGAAAGGAGGAATTAGCGTAAATAGAACAAGTGTTCTATGTCTTGAAAAGGACTAGACGATGTGGCAAGTCGAGTGCTAGAAATAGTCTTGATACATTTTAAACACGTAGTATGATCATTAGAGGTCGATGATGAACATATTTATGATACAAGGCCCCTAAAACCGAATCATTTCCTTTAATTAAAACATCACCTGTCACTTTACTTTCAGTCTCATTATCAACTGCTTATTTTCAGTCATTTACTTTCAGTACTTTAATTTCCGCACATTTACTTTCCAGCAATTTACTTTTCAGTAATTTACTTTCTGTCGCTTATTACAGACCCATTCAATATCAGTCCATACCAAAAGTATGTTGATTAGTCGATATTGAACTCGACTGTTCCAGCACTTTACTTTTCAGTATTTACTTTCAGTCCTGTATTTACTTTCTTTACTTTCAGTCATTTACTTTTCAGTACTAAAATCACAACCAACCCCCAACTGTCTTATTTAATTTTCCATTTTTGAAAGAACAACTATCCACTAATTCCCTTGGGTTCGACCCCTACTTACCGCTTTACTACCCAATAGTAAAGTCACGAGTAGCGGACTTATAAATTAATTTTGTACACATTGCCTCGCGACAAGGCAGTGCTGTCACCTAGTTTGTCAAAAATAAGAAGCTTGGGTTAGGGTTTTCATATCTCATCACATACGAAGACTGAGACAGCTCTGGAGAAGAAAAAGACCGCGAAGCTTTCGACGATACAGAGATTTTCTACTTCTTTTCCATCAAAAAATATTTGTGTTTATTTCCATGACAATGAGTAGCTAAATTTCTCTTTCGGTTTTGGATTTCGTATGTTGTGAACAAGTTTTGAGATTTCGTTCTTAATGCTATTTTATATTTTACTAGTTCTTGTGCATATTCTTATGAATTAAATTGTTAGGCTAAGTGGAAGCTTAGTCGCAAAGCTTAGTGGAGCAACTAATTCTTATCGTTAGCATCTACTGGATACTTTGCCGTAAAGGTAGATAGTAACACTTAAGCTAAATAATACCTTTATCGGATTGTTTAGTTTAGGGAAGAACTAGAAGTCTAACACCTTTGTCGGGTTAGATTGTGGCGTATCACCTTTGTCGGGATACTTGGGTTGTTACCTTTGTCGGAACAACCACACTTTAAAATATAAAATTGATCATTAGATATCTATGATAAACGTGTCATAATAGAAACCCTAAGCTAAATGTTTTCTCTGATTGTTTCGCTAGTTTTTCTCTCGCGTTTTGGACTCACAACTGCTTAAAACCCCCCGTTTCTTTATTTGTTTACAGTTACAGCTTTACAAACCAGCTCTCTTGGGTTCGACCCTGCTTGCCGCTAGCTAGTTTCTCGCAGGAGATTATAAATATTAAATTTGACGCGTCAGACGACGCGCATCAAATTTTGGCGCCGTTGCCGGGGAGATGCGCTTCGGTGAAGCTGTTTCTTTTTGTTTTTTTATTTTTTTTTATTTTTTTGTTTTTTATTTTTATTTAGCTATTTTTAGTGCTTCGCTACTTGTGCGCCATGTCTCGTAGCCAGATTGGTGATAACGTCCGCAACAATGAGATCGAGCCAGTTGGTGAAAATGTGGAAGTAATTCCTCCATTCTATGATGATCCGGAGCAGCTCATCCGCGCTCGCAACCATGCAGTCAGGGAGGCTCGACAGCTGAATCAGAGGGCACCTGTCGCCTAGAATGGTGCTGGTCCGAGGCAGCCGCCTCCACCACCACGACAACCGCAGCCGCCAATCCACGTGGAGCTAGCAGATGAAGAAGAATATTACTACGAGCCCACAATGAAGAAGTTGTCCGTGCCTCACTTTCAAAATCAGCCATGGTGTATCGACGAAGGGCCTGAATTGGCTGAAATAGAAATCAAAACGGCAGTAGTGCATTATCTGCCTAAGTTTTCGGGTCGACAGGGAGAGTCAGCGACCAAACATCTACAGAGTTTTCATGGCATCTGCCAGACTCTCTGACCTTACGGAGTCTCAGTGGAGAACTTCAAGCTAAAAGCCTTTCCTTTTTCTTTGACTGACGCTGCTAATGCTTGGTTTTTGTCTCTGCCTCCAGGTAGCATCAGGACATGGGATCAAATGCAGAAGAAGTTCCTGACCAAATACTACCCAGCCGCCAGGGCAATCCAGGTTGGTAGGCAGCTGCAAGATATCAGGCAAGGGCCTAATGAGTCGATGTACGACTATTTGGAGAAGTTCAATGCCCTAGAACAGAGCTGCTGCAACCTGGGAGTGCCAGAGAAGCTGATAGCTGAGTACCTACTTGATGGCCTGAGGCCTCTCGACAGAATGCTACTAGACGCCTCAGCTGGAGGGACCATCTTGAATCTATCCCCAGCTGGAGCGCGGAAGATGATCGCAGAGGTGGCCGAGAACGCACGATTCAGAGAAGACGTAGGCCGTCAAGACGAGTTCAGTAGGAGCAAGAACGTCTCAAAGGCAGAAGCTACACCAGCTTCTGATGAGCTGAAGGAATTGAAAGAGATGGTGAAACTGCTGGTAACTAATCAGGTAGCTCAGGTAAGGGCGTGTGAATTCTGTTCTGCAACTGACCATAAAACAGATTTGTGCCCTAGTCTGTAGGAGGATGAGCACGGAGACGTTAACGTTGTGGGCGGATATCAAAACTACGAAAACCGCCCACAACAGCGAAAATTCAGGCTAGCATCTAACGAGTTCAGCTGGAGAGATAACAACAATAACACGACAGAGGAACCAGCCCAGCAGCCCCAATAATAGCAGCAGTATTATCGACCTCCGTACCGTCAGCAATAGAGAGGGTATAATAGTCAGACTCAGTATCAGCAGCGACGGCAGAATTTCAACCAAGCGAGCCCTAGCAATCAAAGTTCCAACAAGTCCCTTGAAGATATGGTTAAAGAGTTGGCGGCTAGCACCCAACAGTTGGCCACCACAGTACATCAAAATCAGGTCAGGACCGATGGAGCCATTTCTGAGCTATCTAAGCAGATGTCCCAGATAGCCACTACGGTTTCTGAGATAAAGAATGATCCGGGAAGGCTACCGTCGCAGACCATTCCAAACCCGAAGGGCAACGTCAACGCAGTAACACTCAGAAGTGGAAAGGAGTTGAAAGATAGCAAAAAGGAGCCTGCATCAGAGCCGACCGCGCCTGTAATAGACATTAGCTCGACGCTAATGTCTGAACCAGATGCGGTTCTAATGTCCACACCAGACGCGGCTGTAACGTTTAAGCCAAACGCGGTCGGCACTGAGGCAAACTCCAAACACGATCGTCCACTTCCGTTTCCCATACAGGTCAAGGCCCCAAGGAAGCATATGATCGATAAGGATGTATGGGAGCTATTTAGCAAGGTGGAGATCAACATCCCACTCCTCGAGGCAATCAAGCAAATTCCACGATATGCGAAGTTCTTAAAGGAGTTATGCACTAACCGAAGGCGATCCACTCGTGACGACCAGGAATTGCTGAGTAAGAATGTCTCCGCTGTCATTCAGCGTAAGGTACCTCCTAAATGTGGTGAACCTGGTACCTATACTATTCCTTGCACTATCGGTAATATTCAAATTGGGAATTGCATGCTTGACCTTGGTGCTTCAATTAATGTCCTCCCATATTCTATCTATTCTTGTCTTCGTATTGGTCCGTTAGAACCTGCAGGTCTAACCATACAGCTAGCAGACAGATCATGTAAGCAGCCGGAAGGCAAAATTGAGGATGTCCTTGTGCAGGTGGGGGAACTGGTGTTCGCCGCTAATTTTTACGTGTTGAAAATGGACAGCAGTGATCCGACAGTTCATGCGCCTATTCTACTAGGTCGCCCATTCTTAAAGACATCTAAGATGAAGATCGACTGCGATAGCGGCACTCTTTCAATGGAGGTGGAGGGCGAAGTGATTCGTTTTGATATTTTCTAGGCCACCTGTGTGCATGCACCGTATCTTATTAGAGGATGGAGCTAAGCCCTCAAGAGAGCCTCAGAGGAGGCTGAACCCGATCATGATGGAGGTAGTGCAGAAGGAAATTCAAAAGTTGCTGGATGCTGACGTGATTTACCCGATTTCAGATAGTTAGTGGGTGAGTCCAGTGCACGTAGTCTCGAAGAAGACAGGGATCACAGTTGAGAACAATGCTACGGGTGAGATGGTGACTACTAGAGTCAAGAACGGATGGCGTATGTGCATCGATTACAGGAAACTGAATGCCGTAACGCGTAAGGATCACTTTCCTCTTCCGTTTATTTACGAGATGCTTGACAGGCTAGTAGGTAAGCCATATTTTTGTTTTCTTGATGGATTTTTTGATTATAATCAGATTCCCATTGCACCTGAGGACCAGGAAAAGACGACATTCACATGTCCCTTTGGTACGTTTGCCTTTAGACGTATGTCGTTTGGATTGTGTAACGCACCCGGCACTTTTCAGCGGGTGGTTACTAGCATATTTTCTGACATGAAAGGTACTTTTATTGAGGTGTTTATGGATGATTTTACTATTTATGGTGACACTTTTGATGCATGCTTGGGTAATTTGAGTAGAGTACTAGAATGATGTGTTTCTATGAATTTGGTGCTCAACTATGAAAAGTGTCACTTTATGGTTACTCATGGCGTGGTTCTTGGTCATATTGTTTCACATGAGGGTATTAAGGTTGACAAGGCAAAAATTGATTTAATTCTTACTCTTCATTATCCTTCCACGGTGCGTGATATTATATCTTTTCTTGGACATGTTGGTTTTTATCGTAGATTCATTAAGGATTTCGTGAAGAAGGCTCTGCCTTTATCTAACCTTTTGCAGTAGGATGTTCCCTTTGAGTTTACAGATTCATGTAGGGAGGCCTTCGACGAGCTGAAACAGGCCCTATCCAGCGTGCCCATCATTCGAGCACCAGATTGGGACCAGCATTTTGAGATTATGTGTGATGCCAGCGACTATGCTGTGGGAGCTGTACTAGGCCAGAGAGTGGACAAAAAACCAGTATTAATTTACTACGCTTCGAGAACTCTGGATGCAGCTCAGCGAAACTACTCGACCACTGAGAAAGAATTATTAGCAGTAGTTTTTGCCTTGGAGAAATTTTGGTCTTATTTGCTCGGTACTAAAGTGGTTGTTTTCTCTGATCATGCATCTATCAGGTACCTAATGACGAAGAAGGAGGCCAAGTCGCGGCTGATCAGATGGATTTTGCTACTATAGGAGTTCGACCTAGAAATCAAGGATAAGAAGGGGATAGAGAACATAGTAGCTGACCACATGAGCCGATTAGTACGAGAAGAGGACGTCGGACAAATCACAGAGACCTTCCCAGACGAGCACTTGTATGCTCTTATAGGTAAAATACCATAGTATGCTCCCATTGTGAACTACCTGGTTGGAGGTAAATTTCCACCCTCTTACTCAAAAGCTCAATGCTGGAAACTTAAGCATGATTCAAAATACTATGTGTGGGATGACCCGTATTTGTGGAAAATTGGCGTAGACCAAATACTTAGGCGGTGTATTCCTGAAGATGAAATTGCTTCTGTGCTTAGTTTCTGTCATGAGCATGCATGTGGTGGTCATTTTGGCCCCAAGAGGACTAGTAGGAAAATTTCGGACAGTGGTTTTTTATGGCCACATGTGTTTAAAGATGCATATGGTCATTGTAAGAAGTGTGATAGATGCCAAAGAGTAGGTAATATTTCTGCTAGGAATGAGATGCCCCAAATGCCTATTATAGTTGATGATATTTTTGACATATGGGGGATTGATTTTATGGGTCCATTTCCTGTATCGTTTGGTTAACTGTATATTCTTGTTGCAGTGGATTATGTGTCCAGAAGGGTAGAGGCTAAGGCTACTAGATGCGATGATGCTAAAACTGTTGTGGATTTTCTTCGCACTAACATATTCTGCAGATACGGAGTGCCTAGAGCTATAATTAGTGAGCAGGGGACGCATTTCTGCAACAGGCTGATGGCTGTAACTATGAAACAGTACCACGTTCACCACCGTACTTCCACAACTTATCATCCTCAGACGAATGGACAAGCAGAGATCTCTAACCGAGAGATTAAGGGGATTCTAGAAAAGATGGTTAAGCCGACTAGGAAGGACTGGAGTCAGAGACTAGATGATACACTTTGGGCGTATAGGACATCCTTATGTGATTACCAACATTTCTCTAAAGCTATTCAGAGGCGTCCGCGCAGAAGAGAGCAGTATGCATGGACCTACCATGACGACCTGAGATACCACACTGCTATGCCTGCAGACAGGTGTCACACACCTACAACTGGAGACGGAGTTGAGTCATCATCAGTCGCTGCTCGACGACGCCGGACTCGGGAGGTTGGAGAGACCTCAACAGCTTGATAGAGACGTGCCAGAGCACTAGAGCCACCAGCAGATGTTCCTTCCAGAGACATGGCCTTCAATTTAGCTAGAACATTTCAGTTTTTTCTGCCATCAGGGACACAGCCAGTGCCAGGCCCACCATGATGGGAGTTCAGAGATCCTATTCCTCTGGAGTTTGCTATTCCTCATCCAGCTTCATCGTCAAGTTCTGACTAGGGGAGTACCTATTTTCCTTTCCTTTTTCTTTGTTTCTTTTTTCTCTTTGTTAGAGTCAGACAGTTTGTTATGTCTGCATTGTCTGTTGTCTTTGAGCTAAAGTCGTACCGTGAGGACACGACTTGGTTCAAAAGTGTGGGGTGGGAGAGTCAGTTTTCTGTGTCTGCACGTTTCTTTAAAAAATGATGAAGTATGAAATTTCTCTGTTTCTTGGATATGCAGTATTGAATTATGAGTAGGTGAAATTTCTGATGCCTACTACATGTATTTTCTCTTGTGAAATTTGAATTATGTGACTACATGTGAATTTACCCCACTACGTGTCCTCTTGAGTTGAGATAAACAGGGATGTGGAGTTGACAGAAATGTCCTAGAGAGACTTGACGAAGCATTCAAAGGACCGAAATTCGGGTTATATGGTTATATGGACCTTGTGGAGGCTAGCAATTCGAGACGATATGGTTCAGAGTTAGCTCCGCCACTGCAGCATTTATGTAGAAAGGCGGGATTGGAAAATAGATCGTCATATCTCTAGTCCGAAGTAACCGGGAAAAAGTTGGGTGACCCTCATCTTGACTCGAGTCAAAAAGGGCGAGGATGAGAAAGAGCGGTAAGGTATTTCCATATACTTGCGGGCGATGATTGGACCTCTCACAAAAGAAAGAAGCAAGGACAAGAAATTCGCTATAAAGGAGCAAAGCTCGAAAAAAAATCAGCCACATTGTGAAGTTTCATACAACAAAAGTGTAGTACATCGTTCTTACACCAAGAGCCAAAGGCCAAAGAAAGTCACTACAAAAGCTGTCCAACAAAAAAAAGAAAAAAAGCTCAGAAAGCCTTGAAGCTCGAATGAATCACGTGCAAGAAAAAGCAATGAAGTATAACCATATAACCAGAATTTGGGACAGCAAATGCAGATCATGGGTCTAAAGAGGACTACCTCCCACATCCGAATTGATTTGAATTTCAGCTCAAAAGGTAACATGTATCAAGTTAATTCTGTGTTGAGCATGATGATTTGAGTAACGATGGAACTTTGCATGGAAAGGAGGAATTTAGACTAGAAACTCATGTTCATGTAGTATATTCCAGGACGTTGATGAAATTGTGGTGTTATATTTGTTTTCCTTCTATGACTTAGTTCTTGTTCGGGACGAACAAGTTTAAGTGTGGGGTGGTTTGATGACTCGTATTTATACGACTCGTCGAGTCAACTAATCCCATCTATTTTGACACTTTATTATGCGAACATTTACTTTGTAGTGTTGTTTTGCATTTCAGGTGTTTCGGAAGCTCTAGGAGGAAACACGCATTAAAGACGGCATTTTATGCCGAAAACACAATGGCAGATCAGACCTTCAGACAGTCGACGGAGTGCTGGGAACGAACCGCTGAGCAGAAAAATATGAGCCACATGTCATTGCGTGGCTGACTCGATTCCCTACAACTCTCTAGTTCACACCGAGAGCAACCGAGGTCATATAGAAGGTCAGATCCAGAGTCGGAGTCAGAGCTGCGCGCAGAAAAGAGGAATCAGGCTCAGTGTGCATCGCGCCACATTAAGACATTAGCTCGACGCTAATGTCTAAAGGAGATGCGGCTATAATGTCTAAATGAGACGCGGCTCTAATGTTATGGGCAGACGCGGCCAGCTACGAGATGCTGACATCAGCAACGCGTTTAATGACGTCAGCTGATAATTCTAGCCCCAAAAATAGATTTGGAAACTCAATTTATCAAAAATAAGAAGCTTGGGTTAAGGTTTTCATATCTCATCACATACGAAGACTGAGACAGCTCTGGAGAAGAAAAAGATAGCGAAGCTTTCGGCGATACAGAGATTTTCTACTTCTTTTCCATCAAAAAATATTTGTGTTCATTTCCATGACATTGAGTAGCTAAATTTCTCTTTCAGTTTAGGGTTTCGTATGTTGTGAACACGTTTTGAGATTTCGTTCTTAATGCTATTTTATATTTTACTAGTTCTTGTGCATATTCTTATGAATTAAATTGTTAGGCTAAGTGGAAGCTTTGTCGCAAAGCTTAGTCGAGCAACTAATTCTTATCGTTAGCATCTACTGGATACTTTGCCATAAAGGTAGATAGTAACACCTAAGCTAAATAATACCTTTGTCGGATTTTTTAGTTTAGGGAAGAACTAGAAGTCTAACACCTTTGTCGTGTTGGATTGTGGCGTATCACTTTTGTCGGGATACTTAGGTTGTTAACTTTGTCGGAACAACCACACTTTAAAATATAAAATTGATCATTACAAACCAGCTCTCTTGGGTTCGACCCTGCTTGCCGCTAGCTAGTTTCATATAGGAGATTATAAATATTAAATTTGACGCGTCAGACGACGCGCGTCAAGGGGCGAGCTCTTTATTGATGGTATTACAGCAATCGGAATACACTGTTGAATCTATACGTAAACTCACCGCTCTCAATTTGATCACAATCGAACGAATTGAATCAAACTCTCCAAGAACCCTAATTCCTCTTTCTGGTAATTGCGAAGGTGAGTTGACTCAGTTCTGGACTTGCTTAAATAGCCGTTGAACCCAACTGACTTGAACTCGCTCGAAATGATGCGCTTGCTTCTTCGCTCCACTCGAAACGCTATCGTTTCATTAACCTTAGGCGTGCACTCCTTCGGCTTTTCCAAACGACGATGCTCGACTCAAGCCGAAACCAAACCCCGCGCTTTGCTCAATGACGACGTTCCACTAATTGCAGACTTGCGCCTTTGCTCAACGACGATGTTTCCTTACGCCTTCAAACACCAACTTTCGCGCTTTGTCTAAACGACCCCGCATGAAGACTTCCCCAGATCTAGTGACGACATTTTGCCCTGTACCCTCCAAAACTGTCCCTTTTGATCTTTACGTCCTCGAGACCATACTGGTCTCTTCAAGCCCCTGATAAGATGAAAACCACTACCTTTCAGATTTCTCTGACAGGATTTGCGAACCTCATTACTTTTTATTCCGATATACTTGTAGGGTTTACAAACTAGGTCTTTTCACTAGACTCTATTTGATGACCTCTACTCAATCCAACAAAGTAATCAGTTTCAAACCTCGAACCTTCGTGCGTGCAGTCTCAGCAGTCTTGCTCTTCGAATGCAGTCGCCTTGTTCTCTCGAAAACGCCGCGCTCTTCAGTTGCAAACCCTATTTCCTTATATAGGGTTGGGACGGATACGAAATCGGATCCCATTCAATTCGGCACAAACCGACTTACTAAACTCGGCAGATTTTAGGTTGACTTGTTTAGATTTGATACCCATCTATCCAAATCGGTTCAATGAATATCTTCGTCCTTTCCAGATCTGATCAACAGAATATTATCCTAATATTCTTTGATCAAATATATTCTCTTTGAATCTTTCTTGTCGACCTAGTCTTCCATCAATATTGCCATATATATTCGAGATCTATATCTTCCATATCTTCGAATATCTATCTTTGACCATGTATCTTCAATATCTTCGAATATCTTTCTTTGATCATGTATCATTAATATCTTCCGACTTGGCGCCCAAGCAATGCGCATTAATTGAAGCCTTCATCATTTACTTGGTTCATTGATTTCTGCACACTTAGGCATCTCATTAGCTAAGTGTTTGTAATCATCAAAACCAAGGGTTCCAACAATGATGATACGATGATGATGATAATGATGATGATGATATGATGATGATGATATGATGATATTGATGATATGATGATGATATGATGATGATGATGATGATGATATGATGATATGATGAGATGATGATGATGATATGATGATATGATGATGATAATGATGATCATGATGATAACAATGATGATCATGATGATGATATGATGAACTCAGGTGATGATATGACGATGATGATGATGATGACGATGATGATGATATGATGATGTTGTTGTTGATGATGAGGATGATCATGATAATGATGATGATGCTCATGATGATGTATGATGATGATGATGATGATGATGTTGATGGAATTGATGAAAAAATCGATTTAAAGCGAACTTGACTTGACTTGACTTAATTTAACTGAAATTATATTAACTTATATTAATTAAAATTAACTTATATTAATTTATATTAAGTGAAAATAACTTAACTTAACGGTCAAAAATAGAAGACGTTACTTTTTTTTTCTGTCAAAAATATAAGACCTTACTTTGAGCATGTATGTTGTAACTCTTTTGTTGTTTTCAGTTTTTTTTAGAAGTGTGTTTCCTTTCAAAAAAAGAAAGAATAAAAGAGAGCGTTTGCTTGAATTTGTGTGGTGAATGGTGATGCTGGGCAAGAGTGGCCGCCGCCTATGAGTTTCAAAATAAGTGCCGCCTGAAAATTGTTTGTGATGAAGACGCGAATTGAAACCGGAATGGAATCTAAAGTGTTGTTTGATGAATTGCGGAAGATGCTTGTTAGGGTTTAGGAAATGATAGATTTGATATTTAGAATCATAGCAGGAAAATGAAACCCTCTCCTCCTCCGCCGACGACATCAGTATCCGAATCCAACCTGGTAAACTCCATAACCACCATTCTCACCTCCGATACCTCTCCATTTGAAACCCTAACCTCCTACATCCCTCTCCTAACTCCTACCATCATTCACTCCGTTCTCTCATCCCCAACCCTCTCCTCTCGCCCGACTCTACT
Source organism: Rhodiola kirilowii (assembly GCA_033675215.1). Taxonomy (NCBI): domain Eukaryota; kingdom Viridiplantae; phylum Streptophyta; class Magnoliopsida; order Saxifragales; family Crassulaceae; genus Rhodiola; species Rhodiola kirilowii. Next base: position 24,704,909 of record CM066199.1, read on the forward strand.
CCTCTCCTTCTTCAAATGGTCACAATCATCTCACATCCTTCACTTCACCGCATCCGTCACTTCCCTTCATGCCGTTCTTTCATCCCTCTTCCGACGCAGCAAATTCGCCGATGCCAAATCACTCCTCACATCCTTCATCTCCACCGATAAAGACCATCTCCTCCACTCCTCCATCCTCCACCCCACCCCTTCCCTCCCTAAACCCTCTAAAGCACTATGCGACACGTGTATTGGAGTTTATGCTCAGATGGGCATGCCTCACCTGGCTGTACAGATTTTCAATAAGATGAAAAGATCTGGCCAGAAGCCCAAAGTCTTGACCTGTAACATGCTGCTCAATTCGCTTGTAAAGGATATCTCTTCACATTCAATTTTGTTGTCTAGGAAATTTTTTGACGACGCTCTTAAGTTGGGGGTTGTGCCTAACGTGAGTTCCTTTAATATTCTCATATACGGGTATTGTTTGGAGTCTAGGTTTAAGGAAGCTAGGGATGTTCTCATATTGATGGCTTCTTTCGAAGTGCAGCCGGATAATGTCACTTACAATACAATATTGGATGGATTGTTCAAGAAAGGTAAGTTGAATGAGGCTATGGATATCTTGAGGGATATGAAGGATAGAGGGTTGTCGCCAAACCGGATCACTTTCAATATTTTGGTTTCCGGGTATTGTAAAATGGGGCAATTGAATGAAGCGGAAAAACTGATCGAATTGATGACAATGAATGGCTTGCTGCCTGATGTCTGGACATATAATATGCTGATTACCGGAATATGCAAGGAAAAAAGGATAAGAGAGGCTCTGAAGCTTCGAGGCGAGATGGAGAGCTTTGAATTGTTGCCAGATGTAGTCACATATAATATATTGATCAACGGGTGTCTTGAATGTGAGGAGAATGACGAAGCCTCCAGGTTGCTAGATGAAATGATATCCAAAGGAGTGCAGATGAATGAAGTGACTCATAACATATTGATCAAGTGGAGTTGCAAACAAGGGAAGATGGATGAAGCGAATGATGCTGTTTGTAAGATGGAAGAAAAGGGTCTTTTTCCAGACTGTATTACTTACAATACGTTGATAAATGGGTATTGTAAAGCTGGAGATTTTGGGAAAGCTTTTAAAGCCATGGCTAATATGGGAACGATAGGCTTAAAGATGGATACATATACCTTGAACACTTTTCTTAATACTCTTTGCAAGGAGTTGAAGCTCGATGAAGCAAATGAGTTGCTGAAAAGTGCGAAAAAACGTGGCTACTTGCTTGACAATATATCTTACGGAACTTTGATTTTGAGTCACTGCAGGAAGGGAAATATCGACAAGGCCTTGGAGCTTTGGGATGAAATGAAACAGAGAAAGATGATTCCCAGTGTTGTAAGCCATAATGTCATCATCAAAGGACTCTGCCAGTCTAAGAGAACTGAAGAGGCACGAAAAACATTGAACGAGATGCTGGAGAGTGGCTTGCTCCCAGATGAAATCACGTACAATACAATTATTCATGGCTACTGTTGTCAGGAAGAGGTTGAGAAAGCCTTGCAGTTCTATAATATGACTGTTCAGAAAAAATTCAAGCCCGATATATTTACATGCAATATTCTTCTTCATGGTCTCTGCAGAGAAGGCATGTTAGAGAAAGCTTTGAAATTATTCAATACGTGGATGTCAAAAGGAACAGTTGATGTTGTATCGTATAACATATTGATTTATAGCTTAAGCAAACATGGGAGATTGGATGATGCAATTGGTCTCCTCGACGAAATGAATGCAAAAAATATAGTACCCGATGCGGCTTCATTCAACCCTATTATCAAAGCCCTGAATGAGGCAGGCCGTAATAAAGAAGCAGAGGAGTTTATCTCAAATATACTGGAATCTGGTAGCCTGAATGAGTTTCAAATCAAAATAACTAAGGATGCGAATGATAAACCAGATCCAGCTTCAGTTGCGTCTTCAGATGAGATCAGCAGACTGTGTAAAGAAGGAAAATTCAAAGATGCAATGTTTATATTTCGAGAGGTGTCTCAGAGTGGTGTTAATGTGAACAGGTCTGCTTACATTGCACTGATGAATGGGCTTGTTAAAAGGCGAAAAGCCATATCTAAAAAGGCCTGCTAGTACTATGATAACTTCACGTCTAGTAACCGCGTATGAGACTATAGTGTCGAAGGAAGTCTGGTCTAGAGTGTATGCAGACTGGATATTTATCTTTGTTAGTTGGATTATGGGTGCTTCTCCAATGGTGGGAATAGTGAAAGGGATTGTGAGATCAAACTGGGGAGACGAAAGCGTCGTCACAGTTGCTGATCGAAAACCTGGTATGATTGTATCCAGATTTGCTAGAGGAGGTGACTGCAACAGAATGTTCCCTCTTGGTCCATGGTCGTTTGACAGCTGTCCCTCAGTTCTCAAACTTTGGACGCCAGCTGAGAATTAAGAGTTGGAAAGTCTTTCAGCAATTCCGGTGTGGGTGGGATTTCCATGTCTCAATCTCCATATGCGCAACAAAGGCATCCTAAGCATGCTGGCAAGCAGTGTGGGTAAGCCGATTAGAACTAATGGTTTCACATCGAGTAATGAAAACGTGGCATATGATCGTTACCCTACTGAAGTGTACGCCGGCAATGAATTCAAGAAGGAAGTACGTATAAGGGGCCCCAAAGAATGTCCTTCCTGCAGAGGTCTGTGAATGTGTTCCTCAACATGCCAACACTGCCTAAGGTCTTGCCACGTTATAGACAAACGCCCTATTATGTGGATTTGAATGGATGAGAAAGTAGAAATTGAAAAAATCTTAATGGCCTGAGGCAGTTTTGCCAGAGGTATAGGCAGATACTTCTAGCAAGAATGCACACCGGGAAAGTTGACTATCAGAGAAGGTGAGGATGGAGAGGAGTCCACTCAGGGGTTTGTTGCCCCTGAAACGGCAGTGCCTATAAGCCTTGTAACTAAAGATGCAAATAATAAACCAGATCCAGCTTCAGTTGCGTCTTCAGATGAGATCAGCAGACTGTGTAAAGAAGGAAAATTCAGAGTTGCAATGTTTATATTTCGAGAGGTGTCGCAGAGTGGTGTTAATTTGAACAGGTCTGCTACTCTGCTTACATTGCACTGATGGAATGGGCTTTCCAAAAGACGAAAAGCCATATCTGAAAAAGCCTGCTAGTACTATGCTAACTTCCCTTCATTTTTGTTGAATAAACCTGACCGACAAGCTACAATTGCCCCCATCTACAGCTTCATCAGAATTTGGATAAAAAGTAGCATGTCAGGTGAGCTAGTGTTTTTTTCTTTTCTTTTGTTCAGTTTATCAAATAAAATTATATTTAAAATAAACTCAGGCGGATAGCTCCAATCAGATCCCTATTAATGCATGTTTTGTTGAAAATATGTGATCTGCATATAGCTTAGTGTGAATACGATTTGGATTATTGCATTCTTTCCACAATTTTTGTGATTTCACAATGATCAAATGTTTTTGCTAATTCTCCTCTGTCCTGCCTGATGGATGAGATACGATAATAATGAGTGTTACATTTTCACTGTTAGTATTTGTGGTATCTAAAAACCATGCATTTCGTATAGCTGTTTGGGTCGATGAATGCATCATTCAGGTATTTAATTGTAGTTCACTCGTAAATTTAGTAGTTGCTGATGTTCTCATTCCTCACAACAAAAGATGAATCTGAGCAAGTTTCATAAACGCTCTATCTCTATGTTGAGCAGTGCAACTTTTTATTCAATTTTGATTTAAAACAGATAGTATTGTCTTTACCCTCCGTGACATTGAGTCTCAGCAAGTCAATAGAAAAACCTTAAGAATTTTTTTTCTCCCAGCTTTGTTGAACAAGTAGTCCACAAAATCCTACGTTTTTTTCCGTCCAAATTTTACACTTTATGCTGATATGGATGAAAAATGGCTCTATATAAGAAAAACTGATAAACTTCTAGAATAAAACTCCGGTAACTTTTGTCTATGTTGTAGTTCTGTAATTGCTGTCTTAAGTAGGGCATTTTTTATTTTCACCAACGAAACCAAGTTGTCTTCGTTTCTAATCACTGCCTCTTTATAAATACAGGTCCAGAGTTTTGATAAAACTCTGGAAGCTGACCAGTTGCTAATTCTCAGCCTTCTTCATGGATGAAGCTGACCAGTTGCTAGTAAACTTAGCTGTACCCAGCTACTTCTTTCCTGATAAAGACACGCTCTGACTATTTTGGCATTTCACGAAGCCCTATTATGGAGCTGCTAGAAGGTTTCAGACATTTGACCGTTGTCACTCAGAAACATATCATGGAAGATAGATAGATTATGTGCAAGTCCAAGCTCACCTGCCTACACTGTAAGTTTCATCACCCTTACCAGTTTTCCTCAGAGTTTTTGTTAGCAGGTGCAGTTATATGTGTTATATATGAGGGGCTCATTACCTTTATGGTGTAGAATACTGAATACCTACTTCCTGTTTCACCTCATTTATGATTTCAATCATATGGAATTCTGGTGATCCGACTGTTTTACGCTAATGGAATGTGAATAGTTAAGGAATTTTCACAACACCATTAATATAGTGAGGATATAATATGTAGACCTCAGAAGTTCTTTGCTTGGTATGATCATTTCCTTGATTTCTGTAACTATAGGAACAATGTGGAGGCAATCATGCTGGAGCACAGTTGGAGAAGACGTGATGCAAAAGATTGGAAGCAAACATAGAGATTTTTATTGATACAAAATCCACAGGGTTGCTGGTTATATAGTTGTACAAATCAGAAATTCTGACACATTTTGAAAATGAAAGACTAATAAAGTCTTCCCAGGAATATCTGGAAATTAAATAACAGAATTCTGCGAAGACAGAAGGTAATACTCCTTCACAATCCTATGCCAATATAGTGGCCAATGAGGATAATGGACCTAGTTATACTGGGTACCGATTGAACAAAAAGAAAGAAGTAATTGATAAGTCGTAGTTGTACGACAATTTTTTGTGTTAATACCCCGTCATTTAGTGGTTGTCTGTGTATTATTTCACTACCTGTGTGTAGTTTTCGTTCTCAGGTGCATTCGGAGACCATGGAAGGAATATTGGCTAAAGAGAGTCTGTTAGAAGATGTTTTGCGTCGAAGGAATGAAGTCCAAAGTGCTTGAAGTCTGAGTCAGTGTAAATCCCGCAGGCCTGAAGGATTACTTCGCGGAGGTCTACTGAGTTTCTCTAATTGTTCAGACCTCCGCGGAAGCTAAATGAATAAGACGTCCGCGCGTCCAGCTGGCAGTCGAATTTCATTATTTCTGATTTGCAATCTCGGGAGGAAACATACAGAATTCGAGGAGTCAGAAGAGAGGCGGCTGGCTCTCGACTTAAGGAAGGAAAAATCAGAAAAGATAGGAGGTTCGGAGTAGAGGATTGGAGAAGAGAACTCTCGGAGTAGGGTTCCAATTGAAGAAGCTTGAGCGTGGATTCGTTGCTGGATTCAAGTATTGGAGTTGAGCTGCAGCTTGGGGAGAATTCATCATTAGTAATTTCGTTTCATTCTATTCAAAAACTTGATGATGTATTCCCTTACGATGAGTAGCTAAACTCATATGTGTAGGCTAGAACTCGACATTGTGATGTTTTGACTTGAGACCTATATTGATTTCTGTGTTTTGTGTCATATTGATATGCATTGTTTATTGAGTTGATTTTGCTAACATGAGTGGAACCCTAGCGGGGATAGCAAACTAGGACACGGGTAATATACCACTAGGATTAAACACCCTAGGACAACTTGTTTAAATCTTCATGCAACTCTAGCGAGTTAGGGTCTTGATTATCGCTAGCGCGAGATTAAGTACTAGAACAAGAGCGGGGAGTATAACCTTAGCGGGGGAGCTCTAAGTTGTAGAACATTAGAAATCAAAACGGATTTGTCAATGATTTGGTCTTGCATCACAGCGGTAGGTTCTAGCTTGCACTACTCTTTGATATTATATACTTGAATTTGTGTGACGATTGCTCTCTTGATAAGTGACCATTGTTGCTTGCTTTTGGTTTTTTATTTACTTGTTTGAAATTTCCAACCCCATTGTCACTCTCGTACTTAGTGAACAGATTCTTATATCGATATCTGTGGATACGACCCGACTTACCACTTGCTAGTCGGAAATACAAATCATCATTTTTGACAGGTACGACGACGCCCGTCAATCACATATACAAGAATTAAGCGTTTCATGGTGTTAAAAAGTTTAGAACCTAGCTTAGACATAGAGTACTAGTTCACTTCAATTTCGTAGAAATAATCACATTCACTACATCCAAACCTTTCCTAAGGCCCATCGATACTTAGGTCAAGTTTAAGATCAACATGTTACTTAGGTATTTCATCAAACACTTATAGTTACACGTCATATATTAAGAGCTTAGTGAACATGAATTTAACATCTTTCGTTAGGATTAATTGATGATTTGCTTAATGACCAAATCTAACGAATTAAACATTTAATTCTAGTTAAGCATTCATATCCTAAGGTTTACCATCGTGATTATGATATGAATCATTTTCTCTATACTAAACTTTTCCTAGCTCTTTCGAGTCATATGTTCAAGTTTTAGTCTAATTTATCACTTAGGTATTTTATCAAACACCTTGTAGCATAGCATTTCATAACACAAGACAAAATGAAATCAACAATCATCCACATAAATTTCAATGTATATACAATGATCATAGAGTGCCAAGGAGGGTCCTAAACTCTCAAAACATAAGGACTACTCACACATCGTCATGATACAAGTTTTCAAATACAAAATAACAAGAGGGAGAAAGATGAGTAGAGAAAACCCAAGTTGGAGATGTTGAGCAAGCTCTAGATTCCTTACTTGATCTTCTCCCTTCTCCCCCCAAGCAATCCTTCTATGATGGTGAGCCTTCCTTAGCATTTTTCTCACACTTTTTCTTTCTAAAAACCACCCTCCTAGGTCAAAAATACTCTCTTTCTATTTATAACCTGAGCTGAAATTTTTGGTTCAGAACAGCTATCCGAGCGGATAGCTGTTTGGTCACAATGCTATCCCAGCGGGTAGTTGGATCCGAGGAGCTTTTGGTGCGTTTGGCCTACCCGGGAGGGTAGCTGTTTGGTACCCGATCGGGTAGTACTTCAATTCTGCTCTTTTTTTCCCGACCCTTTGACATTTTGCGCAATCTTCATCTTGAGGTCTTCACATTGGTAGAGAATCATTTTGTACATGTAATGTGTAAGGCAAGGGTCAAATGACATCAAAATATGTCGAAAACAAATCAAAGTCTTAATGAAATATGGTGAAGAATAAGTCAAAAATTCGACTTATCAGTGAGCACTTGGAGTTTTGCGGAAACCAAGGGCAAACCCAGCGTACCAGCCGAGGGCCTTTGGTGGGACTTACCAGGCGCAGACTTGGCCAAGACCTATAAGGGCTTAAGATGCGAGCTATTGCAAGTTGGACTTGCCAGTGTTCCAAGGCGAGAACGTCCGCGATTGGCTACAACGAGTGAAATGTACTTTATAGTCAATGCGCTTACTAATCATGAAAAACTCGATGCTGCCATTTTACACTTGGAAGGTAAGGAATTGCAATGGTTCAAGTGGCGGGAGGAGTGCCAACCGTTCTAATGTTGGGAGGAACTCCGTGTGAGGTTGCTAGGTCGTTTCCAAAGCTAGCAAGGAAGAGTGCACGGGGAGTTCTTCGCCTTGACGCAAGAATCTAGCGTTGAGGCCTCCTGGGACAAGTTCGAGGCCTTGTCCGCGGGGCTTGGAGGGATGGCAACCGAGGCGCTGATGGGTAACTTTTTGTAGGGACTCAAGCTAGCTATCCGAGAGGGAGTTCAGGTCCTAAGGCCCAAAGGACTCGACGAGGCCATGCACTTGGCGTAGTTGGTCGACGATGAAAAGGTTACGGACAAGTCGAGAAAGGGCGCATGGCAGCTGCATCGTGCGCCTAGTGGAGGGCCCAATTTGGGTGGAGTCCGAGAAAGGCCAAGGAAGCCAACAAGAGAGGCCTCGGGGTTTCGGTGCATGACCAAGGCAGACATCCAGGGCCAAGGGGCCTTTGTTACCGATGCAACAAGAAACGGAAACCGGGGCACCGGTGCTAAGCGGCGAAACTCCAAGTCATTTTAGTCGACGAGTTTGAAGGGGAGCCCGGGGAGGACCCCGATTCAAGGTGCCAAATCGACGGCCCCGACAGAATAACTCAAAGCAGTCTAGTAGTCATTGAGGGCAACGGGGCTGAGCCATGGGCGGAATGCGGAAAAATTGAGATGCGATAGTTTAAGGCCTCCACTGCGACAGACCATGACTCGTTAGTCGAGGAACCCCAACGGCTGGCCATCTCAGTGCCAACGGTCCTTGACTGGGCATCCCTCGCGAGAACAATCAAAACCCAGAGTTTCAACCTTTGAGGGCAATGATGATGATGATGATGATGACGATGATGATGATATGACGATGATGATATGATCATGATATGATCATGATATGATCATGATGATGATATGATGATGATGTGATGTGTTGATAATATTATGATGATGTTGATGATAATGATAATGATGATGATGATGAATATATGGTGATGATGATATGATGACGTTGATGATGATGATAATATGATGATGATATGAAAATTATATTTTCTCGATGATGTCAAAGTTAAGTTAAGTTTCAGTTAAGTTAATTTCAGTTATATAAATTAATTTCAGTTAAGTTACAGTTAAGTTCAATTAAGTTTTAGTTCAAGCGGACAGGAATGTACTACCACCTTGTTTTTTTCGTATAACAGTACTGTGTAGTGTGTACTGTCATCTTTATTAATGATTTTATATTACAAAACAAAATTTGGTATGTGTATGGATGATGCAGTGGTGTCAGTCACCACTCACCATTATTGTTTCACAATTTTGTTTCCATTATTTAGGGTTTTGACTTCTTTTTTTTGTTGATGATTGACAATTTTGGTAAGATTACTAATCAAGTTTGTTTAAATTGCAACTCGAATTAATTCATATTGAAAATAATATCAATGGAAAATCAGACTCAAACTTCTTCAAATAATACTGGAAGCAGTGAAAGTATTATTTCTTCAACGTCATATGACTAATTACCTCTTTGGCAATTTATTGAAAAAATTGAGAAAACTGGTGATGGACCATAATTGTATGAATCACAAACACAGTTAAACCCACCAAATTAGACTCTTTGTCTATTTAACTTTTGCTTGTTAGTTCCGATATTTATCTACAGGGTGTTTTGAAGTCTAGAGAGAATACAGGCTAAGGAGGACATTTTACGAGTCATTCCAGGTCACGACCAAATTCTGACTTTCAAGAACCTGACGTGGAATCACTCAAAACAAGTCCAACCGAAGGGCAACCAGAATCGGACCGGAGCTGAAAGGACCGATGGCTTTTGGGGAAAAGATCTCAAACTCACTCATCCTCTCCCCTCATGCCACATGGGCGGCGGCTAAGCCATTCTCCACTCCCCTTGTGCCACCTAGGCCGGCGGCTCCCCTTCCACACCCAAAGGACCGGCAGCTTTCTCCTCCAAGCCACCTCATCCGGCGGCTTTGTGCTCTCCACTCCATCTCATGCCATGTGTTGAGTCTTCTCCCCCCATGTGACAAGTGTGTGGTCTCCATTGCTCCCCTTAGCCTATAAATACCCAAGCCATTCTCATTTGTAATCCATCCCATTTTGTGTGCAAGAAGCACAAGTCACTTATCTCTCTAGAGTTTGGGCACTACTCTTGTAAACACTTGTTTTAAATCTATAATACTCCTGTAGGTTCTTGAGTATTCTAGTAGTTCTTGAGTTTACTCCTGTTGGTTCTTGAGTATTCTCCCTTTACTTTACTGTCTTTCGAAAACCTTCAAGTATTTAGCTATGATGTCCTGTTCCATGGATATTCGTAGCTAAACCCTTCATTCGGTTGAAGGGGTGTACTTGTGTCATAAAATGTTTTAGGCCCTACTCTTAATACCTCTATGTGTTCAAAACTTGTTCTATGTGCCACATATTAGGTTAGAACTTCCAAGGTTGAGTGGATGCTTGGAATGGCAAAACTCTTCCGTGGGGTTCGTAAACATACTTGGATAAGTGGATGCTTGGAATGGCAAAACTTATCTGAGGAGTTTGACCTCTTTAAAACACCATTTGGTTGATCGGGAATGATTGATCAAATGGATGCACATAAGGCTAATATACCTTGGAATGGGGCGTTAGTCTAAATAGAACAAGTGCTCTATGTCTTGGAATGGACTAGACAGTGTGGCAAATCAAGTGCTTGGAATGGCCTTGATACACTTTTGAATACATAGTATGATCATTAGAGGTCAATGATAAATAGACTTTGATACAAGGCCCCTAAAACCGAATACTTTCCTTAACTTAAAACATCACCTGCACTTTACTTTCAGTCTCAATATCAACTGCAATATCAACCGTTTACTCTCCGCAAGACTTATCCTTCAAGCATCCCACTTGCTGTAAGTCTTCTCCTTTTACTTTCAGTACTTTACTTTCAGTAATTTACTTTTCTGTACTAAAATTAAAACCAACAACCAACCACTCACTTTTCATCGCTAAAACCTCAATCCACCTAAAATCACGCTCCCCTTCAGTACATTCCTCAAAGAACAACTATCCCCCTAATTCCCTTGGGTTCGACCCCTACTTACTACTTGCTACCCAGTAGTGAAGTCGCGAGTAGCAGACTTATAAATTTATTCCTTACTTTTGCACACGACGACTGTGCATCCGTCAAAATTGGCGCCGTTGCCGGGAAATTAGCTTAAGATTAGTTGTTCTTTTCTTTCCCTTCTCATCTCTTCATCGCACTATGTATGCATGGACAACGCGACATCTTCCTCTGTTCGGAGGTACGGATGGAGAAGACCCCGTAATACATTGCCAAAACTTTCACCATATTTGCCGCCACATAAAACCTGAAAACGAAATGTTAGAGGAATTTAAGTTAAAATGCCTCAAATTTTCTTTAACTGACTTCGCGACAATTTGGTATTACACATCAACCGCTATGCATGCTGAATATTATGTGGACCTTCGCGCTAACTTTCTGAAAGAATTCTCCCCCCATCCTTACGACATGACACCCGCGAGAAGATCATCTGCCTTCAACAATCCCGGGATGAGACTTTAGATGAATACTACACGTACTATGACACCATCGTCTCACGCTGCCCGCACCATGGATTCACCGAAGTATTCCTTCTTCAAAAATTCCTTTGTGGAATGAGGCCAGATGAGTTCTCAGGGATCAATGACGCAGTGGGAGGATCAGCCATGCACTTATCCCTAACTCAAATGTGGAATGTTATAGACGACTTGGCCGAAGCCACAAAAAAAAAGGCCAATGCCCCGACCTAATAGAGGAATACAGAGGATAGATGCTAGTCCAGAAAGGAATGAAGAAGACATTACAGAGGACGAGATGGACGAATCAGATGCAGAAAGCTCTGAAGGAGAGCCTACATTGGAGATCACACCCGAGCCATCAGAAGAAACTCCCGAACCATCAGAAGAATCAGATATAGAAAGCACCGGAAGCAACGAGGAAAAACCTTCATGGGAACTTGAGACCGTGCCAGCAGAGGAGGAAGTCCAGAACACCACTGGCAAGCTACCCGAGTCATACCCGACTATCATTACCCAAGCAGCCGAGACCATCCGAGACCGGATCCTCACTGACGGACATAACAAGACAGAATCAAGCCTTAAGATGCAAGCTTCCCGACTTTTCCCCTTGATCAATAAGCAAATTGCAGAAAACTATGTGATCAATGAAGAGACTAAAAGGAGGATGGGAACAGGGCCTGTGCAGAACGACTCCTCGATGGAGCATTTTTTCGCCACAGCTAGACAAGGCAGCCCTAAACATAAGAAAACCCAATTCAAGAGGCTAGTAGAGAAAGGTCCCTCGCCTTCTGAGAAACAATGGAAGGAGAAACCACCAAAACCATGGAGTTCCAACCCAAGCACATCATCTCACAAGAAATCAGGAAAAGGCAAGGCAAGAATCAAGGTTGGCACAATAGAGAAATACGACCTGAGCCACCCATGGGATCCGACCTTATGATCCATGATTGAGGTAGCGTCGAGCCAACGACGTTAAAAAAAGGCACTGGTCGGGAGGTAACCCGACACCTATCTTACTTTCAGTCATTTATTTTCTGTCATTTAGTTTTTACCTTAACAGTCGCTCTCACCCACTTTTTGTATAGAAGGAATGACCCCTTGTAGGAATCAATTTTTGGAGCAAGATCAGATCAGCCAGGCAGCTTCCGAGAAATTACCGGGCCTGCGCTGAGAGTTCAAGGCCCCAGCCGAACTCCCTCGATTATCCAGCTCCGAGGCATGTCGTTCCACGACATGACACAGTAAAAGGGAGTACAGTTCTTCTCTTTTCCTTAATGTGATTTCCTTCTCTTGTATATATTTGCATGACTTTTGAACTAAGTCGTGCTGAAAGGCACGCCTTCGTTCAAAAGTGTGGGGTGAGAACCGCCTGTGTACATAGTTAACATGCTTTTTCTTTTTCCTTTTCCCTTAATATTATCTTTTTGAAAATATGAACTTGAGAATGTGAAAAAGATAGATCTAAATTCATGCATTTACCTTGTGAAAATTCAACTGTTTAAAAACTTAGAATGTAACTTCTCATTTGTCCCTTTGTGCTGAGATATACAGGGGATGTGGAGTTGACATAAACTGCCCTAGAGAGGCTTGGCAAGCACTCGAAGGATCGAATCTAACTATATGGTTTTTGAAGTCAGTGGAGGCTGCACTTCGGGTTTCAGTGAAGATTGAAGTCATCTCCGCCATGCTGTGTTTATGCAAGAGGCAGGACGGGAATCAAACCGTCCTATCTCTAGTCCTAGTAGCCGGAAAAATAGATGAGCGACCCTCATTTTGACCCGCGCGAAACGGCGAGGATGAGAAAGAGCGGGGAGGTATTTCCATATGCTTGCGGGCGACGATTGGACCTCCCAAAAAGGCTGAGAAAATGGACTAGCAAGTCACAAAGAAGCAAAAGCTCAAAGAAGCTAATCAAAGGCTAAAGGCCAAAATTGTGAAGGTTTTAACCGAACAAAAGTGAAGAAACTCCAACTCAATATCAAAGGCCAAAGGCCAAAGGCCAAAGGCCGATTCACTACAGAAGCTGTCCCTCGCCAAAAAGAAATCAAAGTGCTCAACTCAGTGAAACCCGAACCGAATCACGTGCTAGAGAAAGCTACAAGGAAACCATATAGTGCGAGTCGATCCCGAGAATGCAGTCCAGGAGCCTGAAAAGGGCTATCTCCCGAAACATCCGAATTAATTTGCATCTCAGCACGAAGGTACAAGATTCAAGTTTCTTCTAAGTATTTACACGGTTTAGTTTGGTAATAAGTAAGTAATGCATAAATTAAGATAAATCTAGTCCCACAGTCTCACTTTCATATTTAAAAGTTTACTTAGATTGTGTTCCACCCTTAAAAAGCATTGTTCGGGACGAACAACTAAAAGTGTGGGGTGATCTGATGGACCATAATTGTATGAATCATAAACACAGTTAAACCCACCAAATTAGACTCTTTGTCTATTTAACTTTTGCTTGTTAGTTCCGATATTTATCTACAGGGTATTTTGAAGTCTAGAGAGAATACAGGCTAAGGAGGACTTTTAAAGCTGAAAATGAATTACGAGTCATTCCAGGTCACGACGAAATTCTGACTTTCAAGAACCTGACGTGGAATCACTTAAAACAAGTCCAACCGAAGGGCAACCAGAATCAGACCGGAGCTGAAAGGACTGATGGCTTTTGGGGAAAAGATCTCAAACTCACTCATCCTCTCCCCTCATGCCACATGGGCGGCGGCTAAGCCATCCTCCACTCCCCTTGCGCCACCTAGGCCGGCGGCTCCCCTTCCACACCCAAAGGACCGGCGGCTTTCTCCTCCAAGCCACCTCATCCGGCGGCTTTGTGCTCTCCACTCCATCTCATGCCATGTGTTGAGTCTTCTCCCCCCATGTGACAAGTGTGTGGTCTCCATTGCTCCCCTTAGCCTATAAATACCCAAGCCATTCTCATTTGTAATCCATCCCATTTTGTGTGCAAGAAGCACAAGTCACTTATCTCTCTAGATTTTGGGCACTACTCTTGTAAACACTTGTTTTAAATCTATAATACTCCTGTAGGTTCTTGAGTATTCTAGTAGTTCTTGAGTTTACTCCTGTTGGTTCTTGAGTATTCCCCCTTTACTTTACTGTCTTTCGAAAACCTTCAAGTATTTAGCTATGATGTCTTGTTCCATGGATATTCGTAGCTAAACCCTTCATTCGGTTGAAGGGGTGTACTTGTGTCATAAAATGTTTTAGGCCCTACTCTTAATGCCTCTATGTGTTCAAAACTTGTTCTATGTGCCACATATTAGGTTAGAACTTCCAAGGTTGAGTGGATGCTTGGAATGGCAAAACTCTTCCGTGGGGTTCGTTAACATACTCGGATAAGTGGATGCTTGGAATGGCAAAACTTATCTGAGGAGTTTGACCTCTTTAAAACACCATTTGGTTGATCAGGAATGATTGATCAAATGGATGCACATAAGGCTAATATACCTTGGAATGGGGTATTAGTCTAAATAGAACAAGTGCTCTATGTCTTGGAATGGACTAGACAGTGTGGCAAATCAAGTGCTTGGAATGGCCTTGATACACTTTTGAATACATAGTATGATCATTAGAGGTCAATGATAAACAGACTTTGATACAAGGCCCCTAAACCGAATACTTTCCTTAACTTAAAACATCACCTGCACTTTACTTTCAGTCTCAATATCAACTGCAATATCAACCGCTTACTCTCCGCAAGACTTATCCTTCAAGCATCCCACTTGCTGTAAGTCTTCTCCTTTTACTTTCAGTACTTTACTTTCAGTAATTTACTTTTCTGTACTAAAATTAAAACCAACAACCAACCACTCACTTTTCATCGCTAAAATCTCAATCCACCTAAAATCACGCTCCCCTTCAGTACATTCCTCAAAGAACAACTATCCCCCTAATTCCCTTGGGTTCGACCCCTACTTACCACTTGCTACCCAGTAGTGAAGTCGAGAGTAGCGGACTTATAAATTTATTCTTGACTTTTGCACACGACGACTGTGCATCCGTCAACTGACGGAGGAGGAAATTGGATATGGAAATGCACAATTTATGGTGAAGAAAAGCAAGGGACTTATACAAGAGTAAAGGCTCATTTTTTGAAGATAAAAAAAAGGAATTTTGGGTTGCAAAGACGCGACATCATAACAGATCCGTGAAATGACAGAATTAGAGGAGGATTATGAAGCTAAATTGGGTTCCATGATGTTTAAATCTGTTCCTCTCCCTTTCGGGCCTTTACCATCCTCTTGCACACCTCAAACCAGTAGTTGTGATCTTGGTGCATTGAAGAAGCGAAAGAGTGATTCTCCTCTTGTAAAAGCTTTCGACAATCAAAAAAAGAAATGAACTCGACTGCATGATTGCCAGAATGTTTTACACTGGTGGTTTACCTTTCACTCTTGCAAGAAATCCTTACTATCAAAGCACCTATAATTTTTCAGCTAATAATAATTTGAGTGGATATGTACTTTCAGGGTATAATCGGTTAAGAATCACATTAATTTATCAAGAGAAGAAGCATGTTGAGTTATCATTAGCTCCCATTAAAAATACTTGGGGAGCTAAAGGAGTGACTATTGTGACTTATGGTTGGAGTGATCCACAACGAAGACCTTTAATCAATTTTATGGCTTGTTATGAAAGTGGTCCAATGTTCATCAAAGCTGTAAATTGTGTTGGTGAGGTAAAGGATAAATAATTCATTGCTAACCTATTAAGAGAAGTAATTAATGAGGTTGGCCATCGAAATGTTGTTCAGGTGATAATGGATAATGCTAGTAATTGCAAAGGTGCTGGAGAAATCATCGAACGTCTTTATCCCCACATTTATTGGACTCCTTGTGTTGTTCATACACTTAATCTTGCTTTGAAAAATATTTGAGCTGCATGAAGAACCGTATGCCGAATGTCATTGGATTACTAAGGTTCATGGTGATGTTGTCCAAATTAAGAACTTCATCGTGAATCATGGTAAGCAAAAAAAAGAAAAAAAAGTGAATCATGGTAAGCGTTTATCTATTTACTCGCAAGTCACTCCTCTTAAGTTGCTTTCAGTAGACGAAACTCATTTTGCCTCTATAGTTATCATACTCAAAAGGTGTAAACTTGCTAAGCGTGTTTTGGAAGGCATGGTTATGTGTGATCAATGGATGTCATATCGAGATGATGATCAAGGTAAGGCTACATTCATGAGGGAGAAGATAGTGGATGAGTATTATTGGTGGGATAAAGTGGATTAAATTCTTTCACAAGTCTAATATATGATATGATTAGAGTTTGTGACACTGATAAGCCTTGCCTACATTTGGTTTATGAGATGTGGAATGTGATGATTGAGAAGGTCAAAAAGGTTATCTATGAGCATGAGCACATTGATGAGTCAGAAACTTCCACTTGGAGATTCTGATGATATTCAAATGAAGTACACAATGGATCCAAGAAGATGGTCGGCTAGCTTTTGAGCGGCAACACCTTTTCTACAAAAGTTAGCCATCCGGTTACTTGGACAACCTATTTCCTCATCATGTTGCGAAAGAAATTGGAGCACTTATTCGTTCATTCATTCTTTGAAGAGGAATAAGTTGAACCCAAAGCGTGATGAAGATCTTTTATTCATCCACAACAACCTTCGGCTCTTATCAAGAAAGAACCCAGAACATCTTGATGAAAAACCAAAATGTGGGATGTTGGTGGTAGTGTTGATGTATTTGGATCTTTGAAGGAGACGGATATCCATCAGTTTGTTGATCTTTCCCTTGATGAGCCAGAGAGATGGAGAGTGTGTTCTTTGAAGATAATCAATAAGAAAACGCACAATGAGTCTTTTATGCATTCTTATGACTTTAGTGTTTGAATATTTATTTTCTATTTTAAAAGAAATGCATCTGCTTAATTATTTTTTAAATTAGTAATATTTTAATGAATTATATAATATATTTAAATATAATTTATATCGCCGTTTCCTACCGTTTCCACTCCTTATGAATTTTGAGTTTGACATTTTCTGCCGTTCCCATTTCCCGTTTTCATGCTGCTACAGAAATGTTGAATAATGCCTAGCAAGGCAGACGTAGTTTGTCTCGTCCTGTTGGTAAGAATTAGAAGATCATCGACATAAAATAGATTATTAATCATGAAAGTAGATGGGCTAGTCGCTAGTGTGTAATAAGCTTCCATAGCACCACTGAGGACTTTTTGACTTAAACTTATAAAAAACCACTCGTTGGCTATAATTAATAAGCTGGGAAAAAAGAATCAACGCGCCATGACTACTGTCCTTCCCGTCGCCATAACTATTATATCCATTGGATCAAGGAAATCTCATCTCTAACTTCAGATGGGATCATGGTCCTGCTAGGCTAAAATTCTTTTTGTTGCCCTAAAAATGCAGCAGGTCTACGCGTAAAACCTTTTTGGGACGTCATGCTTGCTCTACATGACAAGCTTGCATGAAGTTATATTATGGAGCAGTCAATTATGGGCTTGGTTTTCCAAAGTCTAGTGTCCAAATTTCCTCTCCTGCTTCAGTAATCATTGAACTCTATCTCTCATCTCATCCCCGCTTTGCATTGCATGCTGTTGGAACCCTTTAGTTTTGATGATTACAAACACTTAGCTGAGATTTTGTCTAAGTGTGCAGAAATCCATGGACAGGTTTACTGATGCAAGTTTCATGTGAGGAAACGCAGCATGTGAACATTGATTAAAGTTTGAAGTTAGGATGAACGATTTGCGGTTCAAGAGGATTGGAATTGAACCAAAAGCAGAGTATCAAGAAAGATATGTTTAGAGATATTGATTGAAGATTTGGAAATCAAGAAAGATTCAAGAATATCCACTGAAGATTTGGGTGGTAAAGATTGCTGAGAATAATTATCTACAGACCAGATTCGGAAGGTTTGATTAAATGGAGAAACTGATTTACGAAAGATTACAAATGGAATCTTGACTAATCAGTTGATAATTATCTAATTTGGAAAGCTGGATTGGGTCGGATCGCTAGGCTCAGATTCAAAGATCTGCTAAAACCCTATATAAGGCTTTAGGGTTTGCCTAAGAAGAATTTGGCAGTTTTTGGAGAATTGAGAGCCTGCATTCGAAGAGCGACAGTGCTAGGATTGCACGCACTGAGGTTCAAGTTGTCAGATCAGATTATTTGAGAGTCGGGTTGAGTAGCGGTCATCAAATAGTGTCTTGAGTAGAGACCTAGTTTGTAAACCCTACAAGCATATCTGAATAAGAAATAATCTGGTTTGGAAATCCTTTCAGAGAAATCTGAAAGGTAAGTGATTTTTATCCTGTCAGTGTTGTGATAAGGTTTCCACTATAGATTCATGTCCAATTACTTTCAGTCATTTACTTTCCTGCATAGTCATATTTCCGCTGCTTTCTAACCATCTGACGGAAAAGCACTTCGTGACTTACCATCTGACGGAAGGCTAACACTAACGATCCATCAATTGGTATCAGAGCCAAGGTCTCTAGATTTTGTTGAGTTAGACTTGTAGGAAAATCATGTCAGCAATCAATGATTCGTTCTGGAAGCCACCGTTTCTAAAGCCTGGACAATTTGACTGGTAGAAAGATCAATTTGAGGCTCATGTCTGCTCGCTGGATGGACAGCTTTGGAGGATATTCGAGACAGGTCCATTACCCATCCTTGACAAAATAGATCCCGCTAAACCAGTAGAGAAAGCCAAGGATAAATACACCGACGAGGACTACAAATGTCTTGAGAAGAATGTCAGAGCGAAGAAGGTTCTTTATATGGCACTTTCTCCTGGAGATTAAATTAAAGTGGCGATGTACAAAATTGCTAAAGATATGTGGGATGGACTCGTGAGACTGTATGGTGGAAACGAAGACATCAAAAGAAATAGGATTCTAGCTGCCATAAAGGACTATAAGACGGTCATGCAGAAGAAGGATGAATCCCTGGAAGACTTCTACACCAGGTTCCAAGTCATAGTTGGACAGTTGGAATACATGAACGAGAAGCTTCCTGAATGGAAAATCACGCACCAGTTCATGCAATCCCTGAATTCAAATTGGGATCAAGTGACATTAGCACTGCAGGCTCAAAAGGGCATTAAAGACACTACACTAGAGGAGCTGGTAGCCAATCTTCAGAGTCAAGCAGGAATCATGGAAAGAAAGATGGCCAGGAGACAAGCTGACAAGTCCCAAGCCATTGCTCTGAAAGTAGAAAAAGCTCTTGATCTTGCACAAGCAGATGAGTCACCAAAGAAGGAGGACGATGAAATAGCCCTATTAACAAGAGCCCTCACAATGGCCAGGATCGGCAAAGGTGGAAGAAACTTCAGAGCAGGAGGAGGTCGTGGCAACTCCTCCAGAAGGAACAAAGGTGATACGTCTAGTGGAAACAAGGGAACCCCAAGAGAAAAAGAAGACATAAAATGTTACCACTACCAAAAGAAGGAGCATCTGTCTAAAGATTACTATAGCAAAAAGAAAGGAGAACCACCTGCCCCAAAGCCAGCTCAGACTATGTTTGCTGCATAGGGAGGCTCATTCCACATCCAGTGAGGTAATGGATACTAACTCCTTTGTTGATAAAGTATTTACCAAATCTAATTTTACCGAAACAATAGCCAAGCTCTTAGCCAATAACCGAGATCTGGAGGACAGACTGGAAGACATGCAACATGATCATCGTGATGACATAGAAGAGAACCGTCCTTGGTCAACGAAAGCCATGCGTCTTGAGAAAGAGATGGTAGAGCATGTTTGTAGGTGTCGCACTTGTGAATGAAGAGAGAGACAGATCAGCGAGCTAAGTGATGAACTAAGACGTATGACGATCGGAAACATTGAGTTGGTCGACTTCAAAACAAAGGTTGAAGAGTTGAATGATGATCTGATCAATCTCAGACAAAACAATGAATAACTCCTTCAGATAGTGGAAAACCTTAGACGCGAGGAGGCTGTAAGGAAAGAAGAAAGGCTTCGTGAGCTGGAAGCTAAGAGGGCTGAAGAAGAAAAGAAGGATTACAAGAGAAGGTTTGTTAGACCGGGACTTGGATACGAAGAAGAACATGCAGCAAAGGAGAAGGCTGCCAAAGGAAAAGGGGTAATGACAGAACCATGTGAAAGCTCACAACAGAAGAGAAGGCCTCATGCTCCGAGGCAGGCAAGAAGGGAAGCCAGTCCACATGAGGGACGCCACATCTATGATGATGACTCAGTTCCTCACAAGGCTGGGAAAGCCTATGAAATCTGGCAAAAGCAGAATCTGAGTCGTAAGCCTTCAACAATAGACTTCCATGCGAGGAAGATCAAGAGGTTTGTACCACTTGGCAGAAGCAAGTATGTTGGTCTTCCAAGTCATAGAATATGCTGGCATTGTGGATACTCTGGGCACTACAGATCTGAATGTCCAAGACTAAGGGAGACATATGAAAGGAACCGTAACTGGCTGGTCACCCATGACCACTATCTAGAAGCCAGTTATCATAGGGAAGTCAATGAATACAGGAAAGAAGGCAGAGCTACTCACTCTTGCCCCCACTATGATCCAGCTATCTTTGGCGGGCCGAGGAAGACACCTAGGAGAAAGATTGACTTAACTAACCATGATGCACATTATTTATCTTATTATGTTCCTGTTGCTAAATTTATTCCTAAACCTAGTAAGCCCAAGCTTGTCTGGGTTCGTAAAAATTGATCTTTCTCTTGCAGAAAGGAGTGAGGTCCCATTGACGGAGCCCACCGCACTGTCGTTAAGGTGCGGTGTTCTATATGCAAAAGCAAATTTGTATTCCGCTACTCGTGACCTTACTACTGGGTAGCAAGTGGTTAGTAGGGGTCGAACCCAAGGGAATTAGGGGGATAAGCTATTCTTTGAGGGAATTGTACAGCGAGGGAGCGTGTTTTAGGTTGATTGAGGTTTTAGTGCAGAAAAGTAAGTGATTGGTTGGTTGGTTTTGGTTTTTAGTGCAGAAAAGTAAATGACAGAAAAGTAAAGTACTGAAAATAAAAGTAGAAGACTTACAGCGGGTGATGCGTGATTGGAAAGCCTTCCGGAACGTCAGCAGTTGATAATACAGTTTATACTAAAATTGAAAGTAAGTGCAAGGGGGTTTTTAAATCTAAGGAAAGCATTCGGTTTCTGGGGCCTTGTATCATAGCCTGTTTATCATTGACCTTTAGTGATCCTTCTAAGTATTCAAAAGTGTATCAAGGCCATTTCAAGCACTCGATTTGCACACACCGTCTAGCCCATTTCAAGGTCGTAGAGCACTTGTTCTATTTAGACTAGCACCCCATTTCAAGGTATACTAGTCTATGTGCATCCATTTGATCAATCATTTCCGATCAAACCATATGGTGTTTAAAAGAGGTCGAACTCCTCAGATAAGCTTTGCAATTTCAAGCATCCACTTACCCGAGTATGTTCACGAACCCTCACAGAAGAGTTTTGCCATTTCAAGCATCCACTCAACCTTGGAAGTTCTGGCCTAATATATGGCACATAGAACAAGTTTTGAATAAAAAGAAGAGGCACTAAAAAGATGGCCTAAAACATTTTATGATACAAGTACACCCCTTCAACCGAATGAAGAGTTTAGCTACGAATATCCATAGAGGTGGATACCATAGCTAAGTACTTACGGTTTTTGAAAGACAGTAAGTAAAGGAAAGGGGTGAGTACTTCAAGAACCGACAAGAGTACTCAAGAATAGAGAAAAGTAAAGCTTGAGTACTACAAGAACCGACAAGAGTACTCAAGAATAGTAAAGACAAGCTTGAGTACTACAAGAACCGACAAGAGTACTCAAGACCGAACTATAATACTCAAGAACCAACAGGAGTATTATAGATATAGAACAAAAGCTTACAAAGTACCAAATCTTAGAGAGAGAAGTGTTTTTGATTTTTGGGGTTATGATTTACAAAGGGGGAGGCATGTATTTATAGCCTAAGGGAGGAGGAGGATGTGGTGGAGAGGAGGACACATGGCAAGCCATCCATGGCTTGTCAAAAGCCGCCGGTTGCCGGTTGAAGGAGGAGGAGCCGCCTGTTGTGGAGGGGGGAAGGAGGGAAAGCGACCCATGAGTCATACCTCCCCTTAAAGCCGCCGGTCACTTTGAAGGAAAGAGTGAGTTTTGTGAGGTTTTGTGATGTTTTCACAAAACTATCAGTCCATTTCTGACCCGGACTGACTCTGGTTGCTCTTCGGTTTGATTTGTTTTGAGTGATTCCAAGTCAAGATCTTGAGATTTCTTCAATCGGTATCTGGTCTTGACCTTGGAATGACTCGTAATATATTTTATGCGTAAAAACTCCTCCTTAGCGTGTTTTCTCTCTAAGCTCCAAAATACCCTGTAGATAAATATCGGAACTAACAAGCAAAAGTTAAATAGACAAACAGTCTAATTTGGTGGGTTTTACTGTGTTTATGATTTGTATAATTATGGTCCATCAGAACACCCCACACTTTTAGTTGTTCGTCCCGAACAATGCTATTAAAGGGCGGCACACTAAGTAAGCTTTTAAAATATTAAGGTAAGATTGTGGGACTAGATTTATCCTAATTCATGCATTACTACTTATTACCAAATTAAACCGTGTAAATAAATAGAAGAAACTTGATACTTGTACCTCCGTGCTGAGATGCAAATTATTTTGGATGTTTCGGGAGATAGACCTTTTTAGGCTCCTGGACTGCATTCTCGGGACCGTCTCGCACTATATGATGTCCTTGTAGCTTTCTCTAGCACGTGATTCGTTCTGGGTTTCACTGAGTTGAGCCTTTTTGATTTCTTTTTGGCGAGGGACAGCTTTTGTAGTGAATCGGCCTTTGGCCTTTGATTTGACTCTTTGAGTACTTCACTTTTTGTTCGGTTAAAACCTTCACAATTTTGGGCATTTGGCCTCTTGATTTGCTTCTTTGAGCTTTTGCCTTTTTGTGGCTTGCTAGTCCATTTTCTCAAACCTTTTTTGGGAGGTCCAATCATTGCCCGCGAGCATATGGAAATACCTCCCCGCTCCTCTCATCCTTGCCGTTTCGCGCGGGTCAAGATGAGGGTCGCTCATCTATTTTCTCGGCTACTTTGACTAGAGATAGGACGGTCTGATTCTCGTCCTCGCCTTTTTTCTTTTTGCATAAACACTGCATGGCGGAGATGACTTCTGATGTTCCAATGATTGGCATGTCTTTGACAAAACATCTTTAGACAGTTCAAGCTAGAGCTCAATCAGATGCTGGCACAGAAGTACAGCATACAGAAGATGCATGATCAAGATACGGTTATTCTGAAGATACTAAAGATTGAGAATCTTTCCAGTTGGAGCCAGTCAGCAACGACACAGATCTTTTGAGAGGTCACTCTAATATTTCCCTGCCGAAATTGGAAACCTCTTGTCTAACTTGTCGAAGAAGATATCTTATGAAGAAGCTGTCGACGACGAGATTGAAGCAGATATCTTATTTGATTGACATCCTGAAGATATCGACAAAGCTATTTGATGGAAGCCAAACGACGGATCATCATAAAAGAACTGTGCGATCAAATATACGCAGATTGGCTGAGGGAATATCGGTTGACTTGGGGTGGAGGTCATCTTTAAAGATAGATCGAATATTCAGCAAATATTTCACAACATCTCTGAAGTATTTGACGACATATTCTGATCGGATTAGGGTTTCCTCCTAGCGTATAAATGCAATGCTAGGGCATCCTCATATGCGCGCCTCCCGAGAGAAAAATCTAAACATGAGAGTTCGTGAGATTGGGGGAGAAGCGACGACTGGCTATTCCACATCGGAATATCAGCCCTGAAGCAACCGTCTGCACAGTGTGGTGTTCAGGCTGTGCTGGGGGATCAACGAAGTACACACACACAGCTATCAAGCTACGTCTTTGAAAGAAGACGACTGAACTTCAGAGAAGTTCAAGACTAGGCCGAGAGAGAAGTCTCGTCCTACCCACAGGGGATCGAGGGGAGTAGCGACGAACCGAGATCGCAAATCCGAGAGACGGAGAGTTAGAGGCTAGGCAATTACAAACTCGGAGTTGTGTAAGAGTAAGACCACTTGTAGCTCTAATTCTCGTAATACGATTTGTGCCCCATTATATGGTGTGGGAAACCCCCCAGAGTAGGCGAGGCCGAACTGGGTAACATACCGTGCGTGCTCCTGTTTTGCTTATTCTATTTTGGTTCCCGGTACTGCTTGATACACTGCATAAATAATCTGTTGGAACACTCTCTGGTAGAGTTTGGGTTCCGTTAACTGTGTGTGTTTCAGTTATCTTCACTAACTACTGGATCTTTACGAGAGGTGTCCAAGGGGTGTCTCAGCCATACCTTGAACTGTCAGTTGAACTGGTGTGCAAAGAGTTCAAGGTCTGTCGCAACAATACCCGAGACACAAGCTTGAACAGGGGACATAATTTCAAATGGTATCAAAGCAAACACTCGACACACTGAGTGGGATCCTGAAACTGTTCAAGATGACAGACACCAAAACTTACAGAAGTAAAGATGTTTGCATGGTTGCGTTCTGCTCTTCAAGTCACATGGAGAAAGATCGCTGGTACTTCGACAGCGGATGCTCGGCCCATATGACAGGAGACCCCAGATTTCTTATGAAGATTCAACCTGTAATTAAGAAGCAGTTCGTCACCTTCGGAGACGGAGGAAAGGGACAGGTAATCGGCTGTGGGACATTGAAGGTTTCGGATCTACCTGTCCTCAAAGACACTCTCCTAGTTGAAGGACTGAAAGTGAACCTGATCAGCATAAGTCAACTTTGCAACGGAGGATACCATGTCAAGTTCACTCACAACTCATTCCAAGTTCTCGACAAAGATGGGGGAATATTGATGAAAGGAAGCAGAGCAGCCAATAACTGTTATCTCATCGGATCTGATGGAACAGGGTCTGGAACAGGAACTGAAACAGCCTGTCAGTCTAGTCAAGCAGATGAGATGTCCCTTTGGCACAGACGGTTGGGACATCTGAATCTCAAGACATTGAAAAAACTCTGCTCATCTGGACTCATCAGGGGAATACCAAATGTCAAAGGAAGTCAGGATGTGATGTGTGGAGAATGTCAGATCGGGAAACAGACGAAAGCATCACACCCCAAGGTCTCTCAAATAAGCACCAACCGACCTCTGGAACTGATCCATATGGACTTGATGGGACCAATGCAAACTGAGAGCTATGGAGGAAAGAAGTATGTCCTGGTCTGTGTTGACGACTTCACCAGATTCACCTGGACAAGGTTCCTTCGAGACAAGACGGAAGCTGCTCAACAATTCATAGAGCTGGCTACTCTTATCCAACGAGAAAAGGAAGACAAAGGGGAAAAACTGATATCCATCAGGAGTGACAATGGCACAGAATTCAAGAATGTTACTATGAGTGCCTACCGTACGAAGCATGGAATTGCTCATCAGTTTGCGTCAGCAATCACACCTCAGCAGAATGGAGTGGTGGAACGAAAGAACCGTACCATTCAAGAGATGACCCGGGTGATGATCCATGCCAAAAAGGTCCCTCTGAAGTTTTGGTCCGAAGCTATGAACACAGCATGTCACATTATAAATCGAGTCACTATACGCACTGGAACGGAGAAGACCTGCTATGAACTCTGGAAAGGAAAGAAGCCCACTGTCAAATATTTCCACATTTTTGGAAGTGAGTGCTACATTCTGAACGACCGGGAGTACCGACAAAAACTGGATCCGAAGAGTGATGAAGGGTTCTTTCTTGGGTATTCCTCAAACAGTCGAGCATATCGGGTATTCAACAAGCGCACAGGATCAGTCATGGAATCTATAAATGTTAGAGTAAAGGATGAAGTGTTCGTACAGGCGGTCCCGGACGACGCTGAGGACAGCACCAGCACAGCTCCTGCAACACAACCATCATCCCAGCAGACTGAGCATGAACCGACTGAAGGATCGCCTGACAACTCCACTGAAGATCATCCCTCTGACGAAGCTGTTACTGCCAACCCCCAAGAAAATGTTACTACGCTACAACCGTCTCGACGAATTGCCAGGGATCACCCAAATCTCTGAAGTTATTGGCTCACCTAGTGACGGAGTTCAAACTCGCAGAATTCTGAGCAACTCCAGAGAATTGCCTGCTTGCTCGTGTTTCCTCTCATCAATCGAGCCTAAAAACATAAAGGAGGCGTTACTTGATGAGTATTGGGTCCTCGCTATGCAGGAAGAACTGGAAGAATTTGCTAGAAACGATGTATGGGAATTGGTTCCGAGACCTGATGGGGTCAACGTTATTGGTACAAAATGGATCTTCAAAAACAAGTCCGACGCATCGGGAAACATCACAAGAAACAAAGCTCGCCTAGTGGCACAAGGATATACTCAAATAGAAGGGATAGACTTTGAAGAAACCTTTGCTCCGGTTGCACGCCTTGAAGCCATTCGCCTACTGCTTGCTCTGGCATGTCACTTAAAGTTTCGACTGTTCCAGATGGATGTCAAAAGTGCCTTCCTAAACGGACTTCTGAATGAGAAGGTTTTCGTCGCTCAACCGAAAGGATTTGAAGATCCGCATCACCCAGCATCAGTGTACCACCTGAAGAAAGCATTATACGGTCTCAAACAAGCACCCAGAGCTTGGTATGAGCGTCTCACAGTGTTCCTCGTCGATCATGGATATGTGCGAGGGGGAGTGGACAAGACCCTGTTCGTTAAACACACAAGGTTAGACTTTATTATCGCACAAATCTATGTTGACGATATTGTGTTTGGGTCCAATACCCAGAACCCGGTGGATCAGTTTGTGGAACAGATGCAGAAGGAGTTCAAGATGAGCATGGTTGGGGAAATGAACTACTTTCTAAGACTCCAGGTGACTCAGAAGGAAGACGGCATTTTCATCTCTCAAAGCAAGTATGCCAAGAATCTGATAAAGAAATTTGACCTTGAGAAAGCAAGTCACAAACAAACTCCGGCCGCTACTCACATAAAGATTACCAAAGACGAGGCTAGAACAAAGGTCGATCAGACGCTGTACAGGAGTATGATTGGAAGCCTCCTGTACTTGACAGCTAGTAGACCAGATATAGCTTATGCCGTTGGCGTTTGTGCAAGATACCAGGCAGACCCCAAGGAAAGTCATCTCCTACAAGTTAAGAGAATCATAAAGTATGTATGCGGGACTGTTGACTTTGGAATCTGGTATACCAAGGACACCAATCCACATCTGGTTGGCTACTGCGACGCAGACTGGGCAGGAAACGCTGAAGATCGAAAGAGCACATCTGGAGGATGCTTCTTCTTAGGAAATAACTTGGTCTCGTGGTTCAGTAAAAAGCAAAACAACATCTCACTGTCTACGGCTGAAGCCGAATACATAGCAGCAGGAAGCAGCTGCACTCAACTTCTATGGATGAAGCAGATGCTGTCTGAATACGGAGTTAAACAAGAAGAAATGACCCTGTATTGTGACAACATGAGCGCAATCAGTATCTCAAAGAACCCAGTATAACAATCCAGGACGAAACACATAGATATCAGACATCACTTCATCCGAGAGCTGGTTGAACAGAAGGTGGTTACTCTTACGCATGTTACAACAGACAAACAATTGGCGGACATATTCACCAAACCACTTGATGCCGTTCAGTTTGAAACACTCAGATCCTCCTTGGGTCTGTGTGTTATCAAGAACTAAGTGTTCCAGACAGGGGTCAGTCACAGGCAGAACACCAGCTCAAACAGTTGGGCTGACCACTTATCAACAGGAAGCTGGAACAGAAGGAAAGGAAGGGAGTATCTACCCGAAACAAGGAAAGTGTGCAGACTGTAATGGAAAATCAGACGATTTCCTGACCCTAGATGTGGTAATCTCCTCTGCTCACCCAAGGCTTGTTCTCCTGCTACCAAGAGGGAGATTCTGTGACTGTTTCTACAGAAGAAGGGTAAGTCCGCAGGGCGAAGAGTGTGATCCTGTTAAGCAGGAGAATGAGAATGCAAGTAGAGGACTGGAAGCAAAGCAATTAGATAATGTGATGGAAGGGTCCCATACACCCTACAAGTATGAAGACCTAGATGCGCCGTTCAAGGATATTGATGATATTAGTGATGAGTTGCTAAACTAGAAGATTTCCAATCGTGTTGAGACAAAAGCTGACCAGTCCCCAGTAGCCCAGGCTGTAGATTTGGAGGAAAATGTGCCAGATGATGCGGTCTCAACTATAGAGTAGGGTGGTAAGACAGGTTTACCATAAAAGTCATCCAGATCTTATCCAGAGAAAATTTAAGGGACCGGAAGGAAGCATGATGACGTTACGGAGGATGCCCATACGTTGGTGGATCCCCCAGCTATTCATGTCTTGATGTCAAAGAGAGACAGATATTGAGTATAATTCAATATGATTGAGGATCAGAAGTTTCAGAAAGATGACGAACTTAATGGACATGGACCTTGATAAGACTGTCCAAGACTTGGACAAGGTAGGCACTATCACTCATGAAGGAGATGAGCTTGTCAAGACACCAGAAACATTAGACACAGATAGGACTACTGTGAAGACAGCTGTTGAAGGAGTGATCCGGTGACGGGAGACCAGATGATGGAGTTTCAAGGGAAATCGGGACTCAGTGTCAATGGCTGAACTAAAGAGAGTACTGATAAGAAAGTGACCATCCAATCATACTCGACAGAAGTATCCACCCAGAGGAATAGCATGGTACAGATGCAGGGGGAGCAAGTACATCCAAGCTAAGGAAGAAGAGTGCTCCAGGAGCGGCTCCACCCAGTGTATCAACTAAAGAATCTGAGCATGAAATGTGATTAGTCGGTACAGATGCAGCAAAGTGGAAGAAAGCGTAGAAGAAGGTCATCTCTAAGAGGCTACCTAATAAGTCGTCAGTCCCAAGGGAGTCATTCCCAACAGCAGCTCTGACTATATTGTACTGAAGGAAGTAGAGATCATTCAAGAATTTGAACAGCTGTTAAGACATCTTGGTCCGACAGTCTCACGGTATGTGCGCGTATCCCAGGCCATGTTTGAGGGGGAGTTGACCAGACTTCAGATACCATGCGCTGATTGATTGACTGGATGAAGTCGGTTGGACCTCTTGCCAGTTTGTGGCAAAAAGGGGGAGTAGTTTCGGTCTAAAGATAGATTCGGTTTTGCCAAAATGCCGAGGGGGAGATTGATGTTCCCATGATTGGCATGTCTTTGACAAAACATCTTTAGACAGTTCAAGCTAGAGCTCAATCAGATGCTGGCACAGAAGTACAGCGTACAGAAGATGCATGATCAAGATACGGTTATTCTGAAGATACTAAAGATTGAGAATCTTTCCAGTTGGAGCCAGTCAGAAACGACACAGATCTTTCGAGAGGTCACTCTAATATTTCCCTGCCGAAATTGGAAACCTCCTGTCTAACTTGTCGAAGAAGATATCTTATGAAGAAGCTGTCGACGACGAGATTGAAGCAGATATCTTATTTGATTGACATCCTGAAGATATCGACAAAGCTATTTGATGGAAGCCAAACGACGGATCATCATAAAAGAACTGTGCGATCAAATATACGCAGATTGGCTGAGGGAATATCGGTTGACTTGGGGTGGAAGTCATCTTTAAAGATAGATCGAATATTCAGCAAATATTTCGCAACATCTCTGAAGTATTTGACGACATATTCTGATCGGATTAGGGTTTCCTCCTAGCGTATAAATGCAATGCTAGGGCATCCTCATATGCGCGCCTCCCGAGAGAAAAAGCTAAACACGAGAGTTCGTGAGATTGGGGGAGAAGCGACGGCTGGCTATTCCACATCAGAATATTAGCCCTGAAGCAACCGTCTGCACAGTGTGGTGTTCAGGCTGTGCTGGAGGATCAACGAAGTACACACACACAACTATCAAGCTACGTCTTTGAAAGAAGACGACTGAACTTCCGAGAAGTGCAAGACTAGGCCGAGAGAGAAGTCTCGTCCTACCCACAGGGGATCGAGGGGAGTAGCGACGAACCGAGATCGCAAATCCGAGAGACGGAGAGTTAGAGGCTAGGTAATTACAAACTCGGAGTTGTGTAAGAGTAAGACCACTTGTAGCTCTAATTCTCGTAATACGATTTGTGCCCCATTATATGGTGTGGGAAACCCCCCAGAGTAGGCGAGGCCGAACTGGGTAACATACCGTGCATGCTCCTATTTTGCTTCTTCTATTTTGGTTCCCGGTACTACATGATACACTGCATAAATAATCCGTTGGAACACTCTCTGGTAGAGTTTGGGTTCTATTAACTGTGTGTGTTTCAGTTATCTTCACTAACTGCTGGATCTTTACGAGAGGTGTCCAAGGGGTGTCTCAACCATACCTTGAACTGTCAGTTGAACTGGTGTGCAAAGAGTTCAAGGTCTATCGCAACAATACCCGAGACACAAGCTTGAACAGGTGACATAATTTCAACTTCAATCTTCACTGAAACCCGAAGTGCAGCCTCCACTGACTTTGAAAACCATATAGTTAGATTCGATCCTTCGAGTGCTTGCCAAGCCTCTCTAGGGCAGTTTTTGTCAACTCCACATCCCTAGTTTATCTCAGCACAAAGGGACAAATGAGAAATTACATTCTAAGTTTTTAAACATTTGAATTTTCATAAGGTTAATGCATGAATTGTTGACGGAGCCCACCGCACTGTCGTTAAGGTGCGGTGTTCTCTGTGCAAAAGCAAATTGATATTCCGCTACTCGTGACCTTACTACTGGGTAGCAAGTGGTAAGTAGGGGTCGAACCCAAGGGAATTAGGGGGATAGTCGTTCTTTGAGGGATTGTACAGCGAGGGAGCGTGTTTTAGGTTGATTGAGGTTTTAGTGCGGAAAAGTAAGTGACTGGTTGGTTGGTTTTGGTTTTAGTGCGGAAAAGTAAATGACAGAAAAGTAAATACTGAAAATAAAAAGAGAAGACTTACAGCGGGTGATGCGTGATTGGTAAGTCCTCCGGAAGGTGAGCAGTTGATAGAGTAGTTTATACTAAGAAAGTAAATGCAAGGGGTGTTTGATTTTAAGGAAAGCATTCGGTTTCGGGGGCCTTGTATTATAGCCTATTTATCATTGACTTTTAGTGATCCTACTAAGTATTCAAAAGTGTATCAAGGCCATTCCAAGCATTCGATTTGCGCACACTGTCTAGCCCATTTCTAGGTCGTAGAGCACTTGTTCTATTTAGACTAATACCCCATTCCAAGGTATATTAGCCTATGTGCATCCATTTGGTCAGTCATTCCCGAGCAACCAAATGGTGTTTGAGAGAGGTCAAACTCCTCGGATAAGCTTTACCATTCCAAGCATCCACTTACCCGAGTATGTTTACGAACTTCCACGGAAGAGCTTTGCCATTCCAAGCATCCACTCAATCTTGGAAATTCTAGCCTAATATATGGCACATAGAACAAGTTTTGAATACAAAGAAAAAGCACTAAAGTATAGTCTAAAACATTTTATAATACAAGTACACCCCTTCAACCGAATGAAGGGTTTAGCTACGAATATCCATAGAGGTGGATACCATAGCTAAGTACTTACAGTTTTTGAAAGACAGTAAGTAAGGGAAAGGGGTGAGTACTTCAAGAACCGACAAGAGTACTCAAGAATAGTAAAGACAAGCTTGAGTACTCAGGAACCGACAAGAGTACTCAAGACCGAACTATAATACTCAAGAACCAACAGGAGTATTATATATTGAAAACCAAACTTCCAAAGTACCAAAATCTTGAGAGAGAAGTGTTTTGTGAATTTGAGAATGATACAAATGAGAGGAGAATGGCATGTATTTATAGCCAAAAGGGGAGGAGATGGGTGGTGAGGATGAGAGCACATGGCAAGCATCCATGGTGAGCTCCATGGAGGTCATAGCCGCCGGTTGGAGGTCATGGGAGGAGGGGAGCTTCCTCCTTTGGCCACCCTCTCCCAAAGCCGCCGGTCATGGAGGAGAAAGAGGAGGTTTTGTGTGAGTTTTGTGATGTTTTCACAAAACTATCGATGTATTTCGGCTCCGGACTGACTTCGGTTGCTCTTTGGTTTGATTTGTTTTGAGTGATTCCATGTCAGGATCTTGAGATTTCTTCAGTCGGCGTCTGATCTTGACCTCGGAATGACTCGTAATATCTTTTCTGCGTAAGAACTCCTCCTTAGCGTGTATTCTCTCTAGTCTCTAAAATGCCCTGTAGATAAATATCGGAACTAACAAGCAAAAGTTAAATAGACAAACAGTCTAATTTAGTGGGTTTAATTGTGTTTTTGATTCGTATAATTATGGTCCATCAATTATGATCTATCTTTTTCACATTCTCAAGTTCATATTTTCAAAAAGATAATATTAAGGAAAAAAGAAAACATGTTTATGTACACAGGTGGTTCTCACCCCACACTTTTGAACGAAGGCATTCTTTTACGAAATGACTTAGTTCAAAAGCCATGCAAGCAGACATTATGAGAAGGAAATGACATTAAGGAAAAGGGAAGAACAGAACTCCCTTTAAGGTGTCGAGCGAACGACATGGCTCGAGGCTGGATAATCAAGAGAGTTCGGCTGGGGCCTTGAACTCTTGGCATAGGCCTGGCTGGCTTGATGTTGCACCCATAACCGATTCCTGAATAGTCATTTCATTCTATGCACCAAGTGGGTGAGAGCGACTTATTGGAAAAAACTAAATGACAGAAAATAAAAGTACTGAAAGTAAGATAGGTGTCGGGTTACCTCCCGACTAGTGCCTTTGTTTAACGTCGTTGGCTCGACAGTACCTCATTCTTGGATCACTGGTTTGGATCCCATGGGTGGCTCAGGTCGTATTTCGCCACTGTTCCTGTGTTGATTTTTGCCTTGCCTTTCCCCGATTTCTTGTGAGATGATGTGCTTGGGTCCAGTTCCCATGGTTCTGGTGGTTTCTCCTTCCAACATCTCTTAGAAGGTGAGGGACTCTTCACTACTAGTCTCTTGAACTGGGTTTTCTGGTGTTTAGGGCTGCCTTGTCCAGTTATGGCAAAAACATGCTCCATTGAGGAGTCGTTCTGCTCAGGCCCTTTTCCCATCCTCCTTTTAGCCTCTTCATGGATCACATAGTTTTCTGCGATTTGCCTATTGATCGAGGGGAAAAGTTGGGAAGCTTACATCTTAAGGCTCGGTTCTGCCTCGTTATGTCCGTCTGTGAGGATCTGGTCGTAGATGGTCTCTGCTGCTCGGGTAATGATAGTTGGGTATGACTCGGGTAGCTTGCCAGTGGTGTTTTGGACTTCTTCTTCTGTTGGCACCGCCTCGAGTTCCCATGAGGGTTTTTCCTCGTTGCTTCCGATGCTTTCTATGTCTGATTCTTCAGATGGCTCGGGAGTATCTTCTTTATCTATCTCTGGACCAGCCTCTTCTATCTGTATTCCTCTGTCAGCTTGGGGTATTCGTTTTCTGGCTGCGGCCAGGTCATTTATGAGGTTCCACATGTCTGCCATGGATAAGTTCCTGGCTGATCTTCTCATTGCTTCGTTAATCCTTGTCAGCTCATCGGCCCTCATTCCACGAAGAAATTTTTGAAGAAGAACTTTCTTTGTGAATCCATGGTGCGGGCAGCTTGAGACGATGGTGTCATAGTTCGTGTAGTATTCGTCCAAAGTCTCATCCCGGGATTGTTGCAGGCACATGATCTTCTCATGGGTTTTTTTGGCGTAAGGATGGGGGGAAGAATTCCTTCAGGAATGGGACGCAAAGGTCCACAAAATATTCTGCATGACTAGCGGTTGATGTGTAATACCAAATCGTCGCAAAATCAGTTAGAGAGAATTTGAAGCATTTAAGCTTAAATTCCTCTAACATTTCATTTTCAGGTTTTATGTGGCGACAAATGTGGTGAAAGTTTCGACAATGTTGTACTGGGTCTTCTCCATCCGTACCTCCGAACAGAGGAAGATGTCGTGTTGTCCATGCATACAAAGTGTGTAGCATGATGAAGAAACGAGAAGGGAAAGGAAAGAACAACTTATCCGACAGCTAATTCCCCGGCAACGGCGCCAGTTTTGACCGAGCCCACCGCACTGTCGTTAAGGTGCGGTGTTCTCTGTGCAAAAGAAAATTTGTATTCCGCTACTCGTGACCTTACTACTGGGTAGCAAGTGGTAAGTAGGGGTCGAACCCAAGGGAATTAGGGGGATAAGCTATTCTTTGAGGGAATTGTACAGTGAGGGAGCGTGTTTTAGGTTGATTGAGGTTTTAGTGCAGAAAAGTAAGTGATTGGTTGGTTGGTTTTGGTTTTTAGTGCGGAAAAGTAAATGACAGAAAAGTAAAGTACTGAAAATAAAAGTAGAAGACTTACAGCGGGTGATGCCAGCCGGAGGAGAAACATCCTCACAAAGAAAGGTCAAAAAGAAAGTTGTCTCCGTTGCGGGATCTGGACGCAAGCAAACAAGGTCCGCCACTCCTCAGGCTCCTGTATGGAAGAGTGTGTGAACAAGGAAAGGGCCAGTTTCCATGGCGGAGGAGCCAGTTGTGTCAGAGGATGGTGCTGAAAAGGATCTGGAAGGGAGATCTGTGGTACTGGAGTTGGTCGTCGATCGGGAGTTCTTTGCTGCACACCATCTGGTGGAGGTGAATGAACTCCTCACTGCTCAAGGCTGGGATCGCCTCTTCCAAGAGGAGTTTCTGGTTGACAAGAGTGTTGTGAGGGAGTTCTACTCGGGGTTCAAACTGGAGGAGAAGCCAGGGCTGCTCATGGCCACGTTTACCATCAAAGGAGAGGCGCAGGTAATCACTCATCGTGACCTGGCCACAATACTGAAAGTCCCAGTGAATGGATATGCTGACCACACTAAGGGAATTTGGCCAGCGTCTGTTGCAAAGGCGGAGGTTATTTTAAGGGTGGGCGAGGACCCTACCAACGTGGCTAACCAAGGCAGCGCCCTGACAATGGCCATTCTCAACAAAACTCTCCACCGGATCGTGTGCACTAATGTGACGCCTCGCACACAGAAGCATAGAGTTGTTAACTTTTAAGATTTCCTCCTGATTGACAAGTTAAGAGCAAAAAAACCTATCAGCCTTCCAAAGCAGATTTTACAGCATATGAAATACTGCGCTGCGGGTGCCAAGCATGGATTACCCTACCCTGGATTAGTGAAGAACATTTTGAGCCATCTTGGCGTCTATCATCCAGAAGTTGAGAGTGTATTGTCTACAGTTCTTGATATGGAGACCTTTGATAATATCGGCTGGAAGTTTGATGTAGAAAAGGGGTGGCAGAATGCTCGGATAGTCACTACACCTTCACAGCCAGCTGTACCTCCAGTAGTCTAGCCCCTGAACCAGGAACCTTTGTGCCCAAAAGAGGGGTCGACAGCGGTGCTTGAGGTTCCGAAGGCCTTGTCAGGGAAGGTAGAGGTGCTGGTAGAAAAAGTGACTAGTCTGGAGTCCATGGCAGATAAGGTGCCGAAGGGGTCAAAGGTTGACTGGGTGAAGGACTTGAGAACCAAAGTTGCTATTCTTGAGACTTTGCCAGCTCTGCTGAAGGAAGTTAAGGATTCGGCAAACATTAATCTGACTCACTATACTCAGATTAAGAAGGAGTTAATGGAGCTAAACCGCCAGCTGAAGTTTGTGGCTACTGAAGTGGTTGGTCAGTTGAAGATCGTGCTCCGTGGTTAACCTTGCAATAGTCTCATGGTTGCCCCCTCCCTTCCATCCCCACCATATCTATACCATGTTCTTTTATGACTTTTCTTTCGTTGTCATGCTCTGCTTTCTGCTTGGTAGTTTTTAAATTTTCAGTATGCTGTGTGTGCTCCCTCTGGGGCACTTCTGCCTTTTATTAATGAAGTATGCATTCTCTTTCCATTGCCTGAATGTCTTGACTTGCAATATTTTTGATGATGCCAAAAGGAGGAAGATAACATGAGTGCATTACTTGAGGGGGAAGTCATTACTGAAAATCAAACATGATGTCCACCTAAAGAGGAACTGTGAAGTGAATGCAAATTTGTCTGACTAATTAAAAACTGAAGTGGAATATCTGTCTGCTGTACTTGTCATGGATTTCTTGTTTTTGAAAAAGTGTTTGTCATCATCAAAAAGGTGGAATTTGTTGGAACTCTTTGGTTTTGATGATTACAAACACTTAGCTGAGATTTTGTCTAAGTGTGCAGAAATCCATGGACAGGTTTACTGATGCAAGTTTCATGTGAGGAAAGGCAGCATGTGAACATGGATTGAAGTTCGAAGTTAGGACGAACGATTTGCGGTTCAAGAGGATTGGAATTGAACCAAACGTAGAGCATCAAGAAAGATATGTTTAGAGGTATTGATTGATGATTTGGAAATCAAGAAAGATTCAAGAATATCCACTGAAGATTTGGGTGATAAAGATTGCTGAGAATAATTATCTGCAGACCAGATTTGGAAGGTTTGATTATATGAAGAAACTGATTTAGGAAAGATTACGAATGGAATCTTAACTAATCAGTTGATAATTATCTAATTTGGAAAGCTGGATTGGGTCGGATCGCTAGGCTCAGATTTGAAGATCTGCTAAAACCCTATATAAGGCTTTAGGGTTTGCCTAAGAAGAATTTGGCAGTTTTGGGAGAATCGAGAGCCTGCATTCGAAGAGTGACAGTGCTAGGATTGCACGCACTGAGGTTCAAGTTGTCAGATCAGATTATTTGAGAGTCGGGTTGAGTAGCGGTCATCAAGTAGTGTCTTGAGTAGAGACCTAGTTTGTAAACCCTACAAGCATATTTGAATAAGAAATAATCTGGTTTGGAAATCCTTTCAGAGAAATCTGAAAGGTAAGTGGTTTTTATCCTGTCACTGTTGTGATAAGGTTTTCACTATAAATTCGTGTGCAATTACTTTCAGTCATTTACTTTCCTGCATAGTCATATTTCCGATGCTGTCTAACCATTTGACGAAAAAACACTTCGTGACTTACCGTCTAACGGAAGGCTAACACTAACGATCAATCACATGCGTTTGCTATTTTGATTACATGCGTATACCTTGGGCTGGAACATCCCACACGCCTGAGCACGCTGGTCTTTCTATTCGTCAAATTTGGCAAGCTTTGGCACCAGATCCTGTCTTCCCTCCTTGTTGCCCACCGCACCCAATACGATTCCACTATTTTCTCTCACGGTCGGACAAGATAGCTTGGCTGGGGATCCAACTCGCTCACGTTTACGACCAGTGCCTTCCACAAATCGTTCAGCACTCAACACCTGTCTTAGCTGGGCGCTTTTAACTTATGGCAGTCCTGGCTCCCTACGAAGATCAGTTGTTTCGTCTAGAAACGGATGCTGAAGAGCCTCCCAATATATAGATGACAACATACATCGGCTCGACATCTTGATGACTTCCGACGAGTGCCCGTGCTGCAAGATTCCTCTGACAAATTAAAACCATTACAGAGTTAGGGCACCAGGCCTGATCATTTTTTTTGAAGGATAGACAACTCCTTACTCACTACACCATTTTACATCCTATGGGACAAATTTTGAAACGTGTCGCAAAAGCTTTTCCGCATATAACAGTTTATACGACTACGCTTTGACATCTTTGTCGTAATAATACAATTATGCAACTTATGTTAATGCGACGCGAAACAGGTTGTCACATAAAGTTGTTAACGTGACGTTATTTTTAGCAACACGTAATTTATGTCCCATTATATGTTTATTGCGACATTAGTTTAAGCGACACGGACATTTTGTCACGTTAAACCTATAATGTGACTTAAATTTTGCGACAACTGAAAAAATGCCGCATAATAGTACAAATTAAAATCCCTGAAGCAGGTGCTGGCATGACAACCCTTTAATGTTTCAAATTTTGTGTGCATTAAAGAGAGGTGACCTACCGTTTTTGGATTAAGCGACCTTTGTATCCAAAGTAGGTCGCGTAAGTGTACAAATTAAATGTAGAAAACAAAACACCCAAGTCCGTACTCTGCCTTCAATTCGACTCAACAACTCTAAAACTTCTGAAACCCCAACAGCAAGGACCCCATTTGTCTGAAAATATACTCTGCAGATCCATGGGGGGGGGGGGTTTCCATAGGTTTTTGCTCAGATCTTCATGTGTAAAAGGTACACTTTGTTGAAAGTATATAGATCAAACTCTCACACTCTCACACGTTCTCATACTTAGCTTGTCATGTTTTTTATTTGATTTTCTTCATACTGTTTTGTTGGAGTTAAAACTCTGTATTGTGTTGCCAATATGTCAAATTTTGGGGGAGGATGTGTGTACGAGAGTAGATTTAGCGCAGCTAGCAGGGAGTCAAAATTTGTGCCAAATTTTGTTATTTTTCATGAATAAGAAAGGCAGCAGCTGTCCTTTTTGCTGTCTCCTTTGGCATTGGCCAACACCATTTATATATGTTTTGATGTATTATATGATGTACGTGTGCTTGTAGAGAATTGGGGATTTGCTTTGGTAGGATTTTTTGGGTATAGCAGCAGGGCATTTTGGGTGTAGGCAGCAGTATCTAGCACCAACATTTTGCTGCATTTTGCATTTGGGCGGTATTAGCTTAGGCCTTTGTGTGTAAATAGCAGCAGCATTTAGCTAGGCATTTGGGCCGTATTTTGCATTTGGGCTGTATTAGCGTAGGCAGCAGCAACAACGTGGGATTTGTGTGTAGAAATAGTGGGGCATATATTGTTTTGTTAAATCCTCCTTTGGCTTAATTAAATTAACTCCACTAATTTGTCTCATATTTAGGAAAAAAAGGAATCATGGACAAGAGTTGGATGAATTTGTCGGTCAAATGTGATCTGCGGTTTGGACAAGGTATTCTGGCTTTCATAAACTTCGTCAAACAAAACAAACCCCGGAGTACTACGCATAAATGTCCATGTAGGCATTGTAGGTTGCACCATGCGAGGTTGTCATTGGATGAAATCCAAACACATTTGTTTGTTAATGGTATAATGCAAGACTACACGACTTAGACTTTTCATGGGGAAGTAGAACCCGAGGCTTCATCATCATTATACACACAACGACACCAATATATTATGAAACAGTGTCACGACACGGTTGAGGAAAGTGGTGCTTATTACATGGATCCTACAATAGAGATGCTTAACGACACTTTTCCTAATCCGGAAGCACATGAAGATGATCATGAAAATGAATATTTGGGCAAGAAGGCATATGATTAGTATCAAAGACTTCTCGAAGAAGCACAAACTCCCGTATAAGTGGAAGTGACAAAACTATCTTGGGTACCATATTAAGTGCAATGAAAGTTAAAGTTGAGAATGGATGGTCCGACAAGAGCTTTAACGATCATTCGAAAATCCCCAAAGACCTCCTTCCGAGCCCAAATAGTTATCCCGGTACATATCGTGAGGTTAAGAGACTTTTAAAGAATATGGGGATGGGATATGAGATCATTCACGCATGTGAATATGGTTGTGCGCTATTCTATAAAGACAACAAGCACCTACTGAATTGTCCGGTGTGTGATGAGTCAAGATACTTGGACGACGACCGTGATAGAATGATTCCAAGGAAAGTAGTACGATACTTTCCATTAACTCAAAGATTGCAACATCTTTATATGTATGTGCATATAGCTAAGGAGATGTGATCGCATAGAGAGAGAAAAGTGAAAAATAGTCTTATTAGGCATCCCACTGATAGCGAGGCATGGCAGGAGTTTGATAAAAAATATCCCGATTTTGCCCAAGACTCTAGAAATGTTTGTCTTGGATTGGCCACTGATGGCTTCAATCCCTTCGGAGCATCTGCGCTTTCTCATAGCACGTGGTCAATTGTCCTGATGCCTTACAATTTGCCACCTTCAATGTGCATGAAGAAGGAATTTAATATTCTTGCTATGTTGATTTCAGGTCCAAAATCTCCGGGCAAGTGCTTGAATGTGTTCATTCCCTAATAGATGAATCGAATATATTATGGGAAACTGGAGTACGCACATTTGATCGACATGAAAGATCTATATTCAA
The DNA here is from genome assembly GCA_033675215.1 of Rhodiola kirilowii. Taxonomy (NCBI): domain Eukaryota; kingdom Viridiplantae; phylum Streptophyta; class Magnoliopsida; order Saxifragales; family Crassulaceae; genus Rhodiola; species Rhodiola kirilowii. The sequence goes on from CM066199.1 coordinate 24,745,062, forward strand.
CATGAAAGCTGCAGCGATATGGACTATCAGTGACTTCCCGGGTTTGGGAATGTTAGGAGGCCTGAAGTCTAAAGGATGCAAAGCTTGTCCAAAGTGTTTAGACGATGTTGATGCTATAAATTTGGTGGGGAGAATGTCATACCAAGGCCACCGCCGATGGCTTGATACGAATCATTTGTGGAGGCATCAAACTACTAAGTTCAATGGGGAAGTGGAATTACGAGATGCCCCACCTTCATTAACAGGTGAAGAGGTTTTGTCCTTTGTACTTACCCTGTACTTAGCTTGCACCCAGATTTCAAATATAGAGGTATGAATAAGGAGAAGTTGTGTTGGACTCATGTGAGCATTTTCTACGATTTACCTTATTGGAGCACATTGAGACAATCATATTCATTGGATGTAATGCACACAGAGAATAATGTGTTTGATAACATCATTGGTACTATTCTCGGTCTTCAAGGTAAGACAAAAGATGATATTAAGGCTCGAGAAGGTTTGGAGCAACACGGGATTCGTAAGGAACTGTGGTGGAATAAGATAGGGTCATCTTCCCGAAAAGATAAGGTTTCACAAGCACCTTATACCGTTTTACCTAATGAGAGGGCAGAGATACTTGAGTTCATTAGAGATGCTAAGTATCTTTATGGCTACGCCGGTAGTTTGAAGAACCAAATCAAAGTGGGAGACAAAAAGTGTAATGGGTTAACAGCGGCTACTTCCAGTGTTCATTAGACCATATTTGCCACATTATGTAGTCGAGCCCCTTATATAATTATCACGATGGTTCTCAAATTTATGTTGTAAGGAGTTGACGGTCAATGACGCAATGCAAATGAAAGATGATATAGTCATCATTGTATGCAAATTGGAGATGATTTTTCCTCCGGCTTTCTTCACCATCATGGTGCATCTATTGATCCATCTTCCAGATCAAGTTATGCTTAAGGGACCCGTACACTATAGTTAGATGTATCCTATTGAGAGGTTTACAACTTTTTCTTTATGTGAACCATTTTTGTTTAATGTATCCTTTTACTTGTAAACTAAATACAATTTATTACTCTTGCAGGCAATTAGGTGAGTATAAGAGATATGTTCGGAATGCCAGATATCCAGAAGGATGCATCGTTGAGCAATACATCACACATGAGTGTGTAGCGTATTGTAAATTGTACATGAATGATCAAGTGGAGATTGAATCACCAAACGATGCTAAATTATATGTCCTAAACATGTACTCACCACTAATCAAGGTTGGTGGTCATTGTCCGAGGATCAAGTTGAGTCTGAAACAACTTGATATGGCTCATTGGTGCGTGTTGGAACACTGCATACAAGCAAAGGATTATACTGTCACATGATGAAAAGTTTGCCTTGGAATGCCCAAACCGATCGAAAAAAGAACGTGTTAAGCATTTTATCAAGTACTTTCGTGGCTGGGTGATGGATGCACAGTCGTTATGTGCAAATGTCAAGAATAAATTTATAAGTCCGCTACTCGCGACTTAACTACTGGGTAGCAAGTGGTAAGTAGGGGTCGAACCCAAGGGAATCAGGGGAATAGATGTTCTTTGAGGGGGTTGTCCAGCGAGAGAGCGTGTTTTAGGTCGGTTGGTTGGTTTTAAAGCTACCAGCTAAGTGATTGATTGATTGATTGATTGGTTGGTTAGTTTTAATACTGGAAAGTAAATTACAGTTTATAATTAAAGAGAAATGTTTGGTTTCAGAGGCCTTGTATTATATCCTGTTTATCATTGACCTTTAGTGAATTATCTAAGTATTCAAAGATGAATCGAGGCCCTTTCGTAGCGCAAGACTTGCAACATCGTTTAAAGCAACACTTGTTCTAAGCAAAACTAATTCCTCCTTTCGAAGTATCTTAGCTGTAAGTGCATCCACTTGATCTCCCAGTTACGTTATTGACCAAGTGGTGTTTTAGATAAGTCGAACTCGATAAGTTTTGCTTGTGACAGCTTCCACTTACCGAGTATGATCACGAATTTCCACGGTAGAGCTTTGCTTGTGACAGCTTCCACTCAACCTTGGAAACTCTGACTTGATATATGGCACATAGAACAAGTTTTGAATACTAAGACTAGACGCTAAGTTAATAGTCTTAAAACATTTTATAATACAAGTGCGCCCCTTCTACCGAACTACTAGTTTAGCTACTATTCATCGCGCTAAACATTATAACTAAGGAAATAAACAGTTGAATAAATACTAGAAATAATACTTACAACCGTTGAAGCGCCAAGGGAGCTATCCTTTATTTCCAAAGCCAAACTTTACAAATACATAACTTAGAGAGAGAAGTGTTTTTTTACAAGTGAGGGATGATTTCAAATGAGGAGGAGCTCCTCCTTATATAGCCATGGGAGGAGGAGGAGATGGAGGCAAGTGTTGCATGGTGATTGGAGGAGAAAATGAAGGGAGGAGATGGCCACACATGGAGGAAGGAGAGGAGGAGCAAGGAGGAGCCGCCATGTGGAGGAGGAGGAAAGCCGCCGGTCAAGGGAGGAGGAGCTGCCGGTTGCCGGTGGTGGAAGGGGAGGAGCTCCTCCCTTGGTCACCTCTTGCCCAAGTGGCCGGTCACTTTGCCCATGTGTGAGTTTTGTACAGTTTTGTGCAGTCTTTTCACAAAACTGTCAATGTGTTTCTTTCCCGGACTGTCTTGATTCCTCTCCTGATTCTTCTGATTAATTTGTTATGAGTGATTCAACGTCAGGATCCTTGATATTTCTTTAGTCGGCATATGATCTTGACCTTGGATTGACTCGTAACATCTTTTCTGCTCTAAAAGCTCCTCTTTAATGTGTATTCTCTCTAAGCTCTGAATTACCCTGCAAAAATATATCTGAACTAACAAGCAAAAGTTAAATAGACAAAATGTCTAAATAAGGGGGTTATACTGTGTTTATGATTCGTATAATTTTGGTCCATCAGATCACCCCACACTTTTAGTTGTTCGTCCCGAACAATGCTATTCAAGGGCTGTACTCTAAGTTGGCTTTGAAATATGAAAATTAGACTGTGGTACTCGATCTATCCTAATTCATGCATTGCTTACTTATTACCAAATTAAACTGCGTAAATAAATAGAAGAAACTTAATACTTGTACCTCCGTGCTGAGATGCAAATTATATTGGATGTCTCGGGAGATAGCCCTTTTTAGGCTCCTGGACTGCAATCTTGGGATCGTCTCGCACTATATGGTTTTCTGGTAGCTTTCTCTAGCACGTGATTCGGTTCGGGTTTCAATGGTTTGAGTATATTGATTTTCTTTTGGCGAGGGACTGCTTTTGTAGTGAATCGGCATTTGGCTTTTGTTTTGACTTTTTAAGTTCTTCACTTTTTGTTCGGTTAAAACCTTCACAATTTTGGGCCTTTGGCCTCTTGATTTGCTTCATTGAGCTTTTCGCCTTTTTGTGACTGCTAGTCCATTTTCTCAAGCCTTTTTGGGAGGTCCAATCATCGCCCGCAAGCCTATGGAAATACCTCCCCGCTCCTCTCGTTTTTGCCGTTTCGCGCGGGTCAAGGTGAGGGTCGCTCATCTATTTTCTCGGCTACTTTGACTGTCATTTTGCGCGGGTCAAGATGAGGGTCGCTCATCTATTTTCTCGGCTACTTTGACCGGAGATAGGACGGTCTGATTCCCGTCCTCGCCTTTTGCATTGCATGGCGGAGATGACTTCAATTTTCACTGAAACCCAAAGTGCAGCCTCCACTGACTTCGAAAACCATATAGTTTGATCTGATCCTTTGATTGCTTGCCAAGCCTCTCTAGGGCAGTTTATGTCAACTCCACATCCCTAGTTATCTCAGCACAAAGGACAAATGGAAAGTTACATTCTAAGTTTTTAAACAGTTGAATTTTCACAAGGTTAATGCATGAATTATGATTTATCTTTTTCACATTCTTAAGTTCATATTTTCAAAAAGATACTATTACTAAAAAAAGAAAAAACAGCTGCATGTTATTTATGTACACAGGTGGTTCTCACCCCCCACTTTTGAACGAAGGCGTGCCTTAGTTCAAAAGTCATGCAAGCTTAAAACTAAATACTGAATTTAAATGACAGAAATTAAAGTGCGGAAAAGTAAGATAGTGTCGGGTTACCTCCCGACCAGTGCACTTGTTTAACGTCGTTGGCTCGACAGTACCTCGTTGTGGATTACTGGTTTGGGTCCCATGGGTGGCTCAAGTCAAACTTCACCACCGTTCCAGTGTTGCTTCTTCCTGACTTCTTGCCGGATGTTGTGTTCGGGTCAGGACTCCTTTGTTTCGGGATTTTTTCCTTCCAATACCCCGGAGGGGGTGAGGGGCCTTTCACTACCAGCCTTTCGAAGTTTTTGTATTTGGGACTGCCTAGTCCGGTTGCGGCATAGCAATGCTCCATCGAGGGGTCATTCTGCAGAGGTGCTTTTCCCATTCTCCTTTGAGCTTCTTCATTGATCGCACAGTTCGCGGCGACTTGCTCATTAATTAAGGGGAAAAGTCGGGAAGGCCTCATGAGGCTTGGTTCTGCCTCGTTATGTTGGTTCGTGAAGAACTGATCGTAGATAGTTTCAGCTGCCTGGGTAATGATAGTCGGGTATGGCTAGGGCAGCTCGTCAGTGGTGTTCTGGACTCCTACTTCGTTGCTTCCGGTGCTTTCCATGTCTGATTCTTTAGACGGTTCAGGAGTCTCTTCTGACGGTTCGGTGGTTTCTTCTTCATCAGCCTCAGGATCAGCTTCTTCTATCTGCATTTCCTCGTCAGTTTGGGGTACTCGTCTTGTGGCAGCGGCCAGGCCGATTATAAGGCACCACATGTCTGCAACGGTGAAGTTTGTTGCATACCTTCTCATAGCTTCGTTAACTCTTCCCAGTTCTTCGGCCCTCATCCCACGAAGAAATTTTTGGAGAAGAACTTTCTTCGTAAATCCATGGTGCGGGCAGCTTGAGACGATGGCATCGTAGTTCATGTAGTATTCGTCCAAAGTCTCATCCCGGGATTGATGAAGGCTCATGATCTTCTCACGGGTTTCTTGGCGTAAAGATGGTGGGGAGAATTCTTTCAGGAATGGGACGCAGAGGTCTACGAAACGTTCTGCACTGCAAGCGGTGGATGTGTAGTACCATATCGTGGCGAAGTCGGTTAGAGAGAATTTGAAGCATTTCAGCTTAAATGCCTCTAATACTTCGTTCTCAGGTTTGATGTGGTGGCAGACGTGGTGGAAGTTTCGGCAGTGCTGTACAGGGTCTTCTCCCTCCGTTCCTCCGAACAGGGGCAGAAATCGTGTTGTCCATGCATGCGTAATGGGTGATGACATAAGGAAAAGAAAGAAAAAGAAAGGGGAGGGAAAGAACAACTATCCGACGACTGATTCCCCGGCAACGGCGCCAATTTTGATGGATGCACAGTCGTTATGTGCAAACGTCAAGAATAAATTTATAAGTCCGCTACTCGCGACTTAACTACTGGGTAGCAAGTGGTAAGTAGGGGTCGAACCCAAGGGAATCAGGGGAATAGATGTTCTTTGAGGGGGTTGTCCAGCGAGAGAGCGTGTTTTAGGTCGGTTGGTTGGTTTTAAAGCTACCAGCTAAGTGATTGATTGATTGATTGATTGGTTGGTTGGTTTTAATACTTGAAAGTAAATTACAGTTTATAATTAAAGAGAAATGTTCGGTTTCAGGGGCCTTGTATTATATCCTGTTTATCATTGACCTTTAGTGAATTATCTAAGTATTCAAAGATGAATCGAGGCCCTTTCGTAGCGCAAGACTTACAACATCGTTTAAAGCAACACTTGTTCTAAGCAAAACTAATTCCTCCTTTCGAAGTATCTTAGCTGTAAGTGCATCCACTTGATCTCCCAGTTACGTTATTGACCAAGTGGTGTTTTAGATAAGTCGAACTCCTCGATAAGTTTTGCTTGTGACAGCTTCCACTTACCGAGTATGATCACGAATTTCCACAGCAGAGCTTTGCTTGTGACAGCTTCCACTCAACCTTGGAAACTCTGACTTGATATATGGCACATAGAACAAGTTTTGAATACTAAGACTAGACGCTAAGTTAATAGTCTTAAAACATTTTATAATACAAGTGCGCCCCTTCTACCGAACTACTAGTTTAGCTACTATTCATCGCGCTAAACATTATAACTAAGGAAATAAACAGTTGAATAAATACTAGAAATAATACTTACAACCGTTGAAGCGCCAAGGGAGCTATCCTTTATTTCCAAAGCCAAACTTTACAAATACATAACTTAGAGAGAGAAGTGTTTTTTTACAAGTGAGGGATGATTTCAAATGAGGAGGAGCTCCTCCTTATATAGCCATGGGAGGAGGAGGAGATGGAGGCAAGTGTTGCATGGTGATTGGAGGAGAAAATGAAGGGAGGAGATGGCCACACATGGAGGAAGGAGAGGAGGAGCAAGGAGGAGCCGCCATGTGGAGGAGGAGGAAAGCCGCCGGTCAAGGGAGGAGGAGCCGCCGGTTGCCGGTGGTGGAAGGGGAGGAGCTCCTCCCTTGGTCACCTCTTGCCCAAGTGGCCGGTCACTTTGCCCATGTGTGAGTTTTGTACAGTTTTGTGCAGTCTTTTCACAAAACTATCAATGTGTTTCTTTCCCGGACTGTCTTGATTCCTCTCCTGATTCTTCTGATTAATTTGTTATGAGTGATTCAACGTCAGGATCCTTGATATTTCTTCAGTCGGCATATGATCTTGACCTTGGATTGACTCGTAACATCTTTTCTGCTCTAAAAGCTCCTCTTTAATGTGTATTCTCTCTAAGCTCTGAATTACCCTGCAAAAATATATCTGAACTAACAAGCAAAAGTTAAATAGACAAAATGTCTAAATAAGGGGGTTATACTGTGTTTATGATTCGTATAATTTTGGTCCATCACTGGGTATGAATACTTAATTGTGTATCTACTTTATTCATTTGAATCTAGATATATATAATATATGCTTCTCTTTTTGACCACAGATGGACATTTTGGAAAGGGAGTGTAGCAAATCATATTGTCCCAAATTGCATAGTTTAGCACGCATGCCTCAATCATATGCGTGCTACTCTCAGTGTTATGTTAATGGTGTGAAGTTCGTTGTTTGGAATCGGGATCGAAAGAAGAGGACTCAAAATTCTGGTGTGATGGTCGAAGGCGGTGAATTAACTTATTATGGCATTATAAAGAACATTATTCAGTTACAATATGCAAATGGAATGCCTGTGGTAGTTTTTGATTGCACATGGTTCAACACCGATCCTAAAGAGAGGGGAAGCAAAAAGAGGGATTATGGACTTCTTTCTATAGACACATCCACAACTTGATATGAAGATTGGCTTTATTGTCTAGCCACTACCGCAAGACAATTTTTTACTTAGATGATATAAAAGCGGGTGACAATTGGAAGGTTGTAAATGTTGTATCACATAGAGGGGTATATAGTGACACCTCCCTTGCATGAGAAGATGAAATTGAAATAGCAAATGCCGAAGAAGATGATCCTTATCAAGAGGAAATGCCCACTTACATTACAAGTGATGTACAACCCGCAAATAGATTTAACTCGAATGACGACTACATTGATAATCAAATTCCTAAAGCGAGAAGGCAATTGTACTTGGATGAAGAGGACGATACAAGCAAAGCATGGGACGATGATGATGATAGTCTATGTGATGGAGATAATGAAATGTTCATGGAACATGAAGATGATCAAGTTGAAGAAGGCGATGAAAGTGATGATTCAACGGGGTAGTCCAATTATGCAATGAATCATCAAGACACAACTTCTGATGATGAGAACTTGTGATGAAGGTTGTGTTTTATTGGGATGAAATGAACTTGTGTTTTGTTTGATCTGTTCTGTATAGTTTATGTCACAAATTTAGGTAACAACGTCTCTTAATACTATTTGTTTTTGGGGGCAAAAGCAATTTTCAGGTTGCAGGGAAATGAAATTTTAGTTTCAATATTTTCAGATAGCTTTAAGCGACATTTTCGCGACTAATAGGTCGCATAATAATAACGCTTGGCCCAAATTTCCAAGGCCCAAACAAGAAACCCTAATTTGATGCCTATACTCTCGATCCCCTTCTCTCTTCCATTTCTCTATGTGCCACCAAAACCCTACACTCTCGATCCCCTTTGCTCTTTCATTTCGCCGAAACCCGATCTCCTTCACTCCGTCACCAATTCATTTCTCCTACAACCAACCTCTCTTCCATTCTGTCCTTCAAGGCAAAATCTAAGAACACTAAACCTACCAGACGTCCAGACGACGATATCAAATTTAGCAGTGGGAGGCCGAAGATGAAACTCCGATCTCCTTCATATTGTCGCACATCCAAAAAGTTAATGAAGACTCCACCGCCGAAGCCAACCACCGATGGTGTGTATGCATGCTGAGTCGCTGGAGCTGTCGTCTCCAACGTCATTACCGGAAAGGGCCAATCAGTTGCCTGCGATGGGGCCTGAGGTCAGGCAGACGGAGCGGTCCAAAACCATCCTCCATGCAATGGCGGATGAGTCAAGACTGGTGAAGAGACTGAATGCAATTTGTACTCCTCCTCCAACTACAAAAGCCACTCCACCGCGGAAGAAGAAAACTTTCCCTCCTCAGGTTCGTCACAATCCTCAGCGCAAAGCAAAGAGCTCTCGTCAAAACCCACCACCGCAATCCCAGCCCGAGTCAGAACCACCTGTTATTGATCCTGTGAGAAGAAAGAATGTCGTCGCCACAGCTACTCAGAAGCCACCAGAAGACCCTCATGCTATTCTAATTAAAAGAAAGAACACCCCCACTTTAATTCAAAACCCATCACCGGAGAAACAATGAAAAACCACCACCACCACATACAGTCATCCTCATGCTACATCTGCTCAGCCCCAAGCTATCATCAACAACCCTCCACCGCCAGAAAAACCACCACCACAAACAATCATCCTCCTCATCCTACATCTTCTCAACCCCAATCTATCATCAACAACCCTCCACCGCAGACCCAAAAGGAGAATATTCATTTGCACCCCGTAGGTCCCCTAGGTCTTTACAAAAGTCAGTCGGTCGACCTAATTCCCAATCCCACAACCCTCCTCCACCTCCTCCACCACCACCAGCTACCATATCCCACCCTCCAGAACCTATACTAGTGCATGTTTCAGAACCTCCAGCAGCTCCAGATTTTGAATCAATGCTCTCGTTCAATAATAGTGCATCAGATGATGATGATGCCGAAGAAAATTTGGCTGACATTCCGAGCATCAGGTGTAAGAGCTCTTGTTTTGTGGAAACAGGTAATAATTTTTGTTATGTTGTTTGTTATTTGATAATTAAATAGTTGGTTACATTGTTTCTTATTGTTGTTTAGGCAGTTGTAACTATATTGTTTATTTTTTTTGTAACAGAGGATTCATTTGGAGGGAAGAGGAAGGTATGTGGCGTGGTGAATGGATCAAAGGTGGCCAGTTATAAGCCGACCAATAAGAAAGGCAATCCGATTAAGGTCAAGTTTTTACCTGACGGTACTGGGTCGGCTTCTCAATTAATGGGGAGCCTAATTTTGCGTTAGATTGGCAGTGCTTCCAATGGTAGCCTCATCGTTCAGGAAACTTGAGGAACAGCATCGACGTGTTGTGTATGATCACCTAAGAGTGAGTGCTTTTTCTTTTTTAACTTTGCATTTAATTCAATATTTGTCTGCAAAATTTTAACCATATTCATTCTCTTCTCTGCAGCCAAACTTTGTTCTTGATTTGAATGACGACCAGATGTGGCATTACATCTTCAAGAAAGCCGTGGAGAGGTATTGTGACTGGAAATCCGACTATAAAACCTTCTACACAAAGTATGGCCCTGATGTAACGCCTAGGGAGTTTGTGCATAAGGATTTCAAACAAGAAGTTGCTCGTTGCACATCATTCTTTTTAAAAGTTTGAAATCCCAGTTAGGATAGCTTGAAAGCTTTTTAAATCCCAATTAGTCATGAGATGTTGCTCGTTGCTTCTACTACTGCGACGGCTCTATTTGCTCTCATGCTGATCCGGTCAATGTTTCACTATTCAGGGATGACAGCAGCATCACATAATTGCCCAAGGACACAGCGTGCTTTTCTTTTGTTTAGGACACGTCGTCACCTTGTTTGTTTTTCTCCATGTAATTAGCTGGAAGCGCCCAATTTTCCTTTTATTCATCCGCTTTCCTCGCTTATTTCCGTTAATGGACTAGCATTTGAGAGCGGTAGTTTTGGGGAGTAGGATGCAGATCCATGTACTAGCCACGGTTCAGGCATTTTTGAACCCATTAATAAATCTACTGGCATGACCCAACTTTAATTAATAAAAAAATGTAATTTCAACTTGGCCACAAGTTTTAGAGTGGTAAGGTGTAGCAACCATTTGATAAACCTCATACTTCCTTTTGAAGGGCCTCGAATTGTCGCTCCTTAAAGTGTGATCCTCCATCACTTATCACCGTTTAAGGGACTCTAAACCTGGAGAACATAATCCTCTTGAAGAGTTTTGCATCTGGGCTATAGCCTCAACCCATTTCCACACATAGTCAACCACCAGTAGAATAAAATGGTTTCCATAAGAATGTCGAAAAGGTCCCATTAAGGGTCTGTCCATTTTGACTTATATTTGACTTAACTTAGTTGATCTTAACTGATATTAACTTATAGTGAATGATCTTAACTGATATTAACTTATAGTGAATGATCTTAACTGATATTAACTTATATTAACTTAACTGAAACTTATGTTGATCGATGAATAGTAATATTATGATGATGGTTATGATGATGATGAATAGTAATTTTATGATGATGATGAATAGTAATTTTATGATGGTGATGGTTGTGATGATGATGATGATGATGAATAGTAATAGTAATATGATGATGATGAATAGTAATATTATGATGATGATGGTAGTGATGATGATGATGAATAGTAATTTTATGATGATGAATAGTAATATGATGATGATGATGATGGGGTGATGATGGTGATGAATAGTAATTTTATGATGATGAATAGTAATATACTGATGATGATGGGGGTGATGATGGTGATGAATAGTAATTTTATGATGATGAATAGTAATATTATGATGATGATCATGAATAGTATGATGGTATGATGATGATGGTATGATGAATAGTATGATGGTATGATGATGAATAGTATGATGGTATGATGAATAGTGTGATGATGATGGTATGATGATGAATAGTGTGATGATATGATGAATAGTATGATGATGGTATGATGAATAGTATGATGATAATGATGATGATGGTATGATGAATAGTATGATGATGATGGTTATGGTATGATGAATAGTATGATGGTATGATGAATAGTATGATGATAATGGTATGATGAATAGTGTGATTGTATGATGATGATGGTTGTATGATGAATAGTATGATGGTATGATGAATAGTTAACTGAAACTTAACTTAAATGATCTTAACTGATATTAACTTATAGTGAATGATCTTAACTGATATTAACTTATAGTGATTGATATTAACTTAGAGTGACTTATAAGTCGAAAATATAAGTTCAATTGAACAGGGCCTAAGTCTATCCCCCAAAATCAAATATTTCAACCTCTTGGAAATTTCGAGTCCTTTGGAACGTATCACATGCCATGACAAATTCATGGGCATCTTGAAATAGTGTTGGCCAATAGAAACCCACATTGGAACACTTATGCGGCGGTCTGGGAGCTCCCTCCATGTCCATATTGAGGAGAATGCCAATGATGTAGAATGTTATCCATGCATACATGTCCTATATATGCCATCGCTGCATATTTGTAAGGGTCTGGCTTAGTAAGTCATTATATGCAAACGAAGTAAATTATATAATGACGCGTAAGATAGTTTCCAAGCATTTGCGCAAGTCAACTTATAAAAAGAAAGACGTAACTCTAAAAGCATGCTCAAGCTATCCTAACTGGGATTTCAAACGAAATATGTTGTACGACACTAGTTCAAGGGTAGTAACTAGTTTTCTTATGGCCACCAAAATAGTTTTTGAGAAAAAAATATGCTTTCATTCAAAAGATGAACAAGAATGTACAAGGACACAAAAGACAAAGCCTCAACCACACCTACTCAAAAATGGCACAAGGACACAAAAGACACAGCCTCAACCACACCTACTCAAATATGGCACAAGGATAGAGAGGACACATCCTCAACCACACCAATGAAACAGGAGCACAAGAACTCAAAAAACTTCCCTAGAAAATGTATAGCTTGACAGAAAACTATAGTATCCTATAAAAGAACTATAGTACCCTATAAAAGAATATTTACAAGAATTTGGGAATTTTCATGGAAATAAGATTTTTCCACTTCTTCTTGTGATACATTGCCTGAATCTTCAAGTTCAATATTTTCCAAAATTTCTTTGGAATTTCCGAGCTTTCTACTTTAATGATACTAAAGATTGTTGAATTCCTGTTGATCCAAACTTCATATATGGGTACGTTGATGACAAATGAAGTAATCTCCCTCTTGATCGGTCGAATTCTCGACCTATTAATATCACCATTCGATGATGGAATAGTTCGATTTTCTAGACATTTTAGTTTTATCTGGCTGTTTTTCCTGGTGTTTCAGGTTTGATTCACTCATAGGTTTGCTCGAGGCTCGAATTGATCAAATACGAAGAAAATAGCAGAAAAGACTGATTTTAGACATTGACCGCGTGACACACCCTGCGTGTCATGGGTGCCACAGGCAGAACTCTGGAGGAGCTGATTTCAAAGACCCCCTGACGTCTCGTTTTGCCACGAAAGTCACGCGCATCGCCGGGCAAGTTTAGGAGGACCCCCAAACGAAGCTCCCAAGACGTAGTTATGCGCCACAGGAGTCACGGACCGAGGTCAGGAGAATGCAAACATTTAGCATGGCCCGTGAGGTCCATGAGGCATCCATTGGTAATGGGTGTCACGAGACTTTCTAAAATGAAAACGGTGACTACGAAATTCGAGCCATATAAAGAGGGACTCAATTTTAGAGAATTCCAGACCTAGCATGGAGAAGAAGACTGAGATAAACATCACAAGAGATCGAAGATTCAATGAGACAAGTCATAAACACGGTTTACTCAACCTTGATCTCTGAAAATACATTATTCTTGGTTATCATACCATGAGTAGTGAGTAGTCTCTTTTATTTTGGGATCCAACGGATCCCGTGCTGTACCCAACTCTTCATGTGATTAATATAAATGCTTTTCATTATTGCATACGAGTATTGAATTTCATTGTGCGTATTTTAATCATTCTTGCAAGTCTTATATTGAATGGGATGTTTCCATGCTATAGGTTAGTAACCAAAAGATGGATGGGTCTCAGGTAGTTAACCTGATTGCATCAAATTGATATTAGAGCATGGTAGCTACGCTGGTAGTACATGAATTAATAGGAAAGTTGATGTTTATCGTCAGAAAAAGGTTGAACTTAGTAAATTGAAATCGTTGATAATCCATGGATGGCCGGTGTTTAACGGTCTAGGTTAATTTAGACAATGATCAGTGGAAGAGCGGCTTGTCTATTGTTATTTTAGATTATTTCCACCCTTGATAGCATGATTGAATTGTGTGATATTATTGCATGATTTGTAAGGTTGTCACAGGTGAAATTTGATCCTAGGATTCTTTCTCTGATCAAACAAACACTTTGTTTACTCCATTTAGGGAATCAATTTTAGGACATTAGTTGCATCAGATTTTCTAACACACACGCGCGCGCGCACGCATGCACACACACACACACACTCACACAGTTCCTTGGATCAACCGTTGGCTTACTGATGGACCATAATTATACGAATCATAAACACAGTAAAACCCACCAAATTAGACTATTTCTCTATTTAACTTTTGCTTGTTAGTTCTGATATTTATCTACAGGGTATTTTGGAGTCTAGAGAGAATACACGCTAAGGAGAGGATTTTACGCTGAAAAGATATTACGAGTCATTCCAAGGTCAAGATCAGACGCTGACTGAAGAAATCTCAAGATCCTGACATGGAATCACTCAAAACAAATCAAACCAAAGAGCAACCGAAGTCAGTCCGGAGCCGAAATACACCGATAGTTTTGTGAAAACATCACAAAACTCACACAAAACCTCCTCTTTCTCCTCCATGACCGGCGGCTTTGGGAGAGGGTGGCCAAAGGAGGAAGCTCTCCTCCTCCCATGACCTCCAACCGGCGGCTATGACCTCCATGGAGCTCACCATGGATGCTTGCCATGTGCTCTCATCCAAGCCACACATCTCCTCCTCCCATGGCTATAAATACAAGACATTCTCCTCTCATTTGTAATCAATCCCAAAATCATAAACACTTCTCTCTCTAGAAAGTTTGGCATTTGTAAGTTTGGTTTTCAATATATAATACTCCTGTTGGTTCTTGAGTATTATAGTTCGGTCTTGAGTACTCTTGTCGGTTCTTGTAGTACTCAAGCTTGTCTTTACTATTCTTGAGTACTCTTGTCGGTTCTTGAAGTACTCACCCCTTTCCCTTACTTACTGTCTTTCAAAAACCGTAAGTACTTAGCTATGGTATCCACCTCTATGGATATTCGTAGCTAAACTCTTCATTCGGTTGAAGGGGTGTACTTGTATCATAAAATGTTTTAGGCCATCTTTTTAGTGCCTCTTCTTTTTATTCAAAACTTGTTCTATGTGCCATATATTAGGCCAGAACTTCCAAGGTTGAGTGGATGCTTGAAATGGCAAAACTCTTCTGTGGGGGTTCGTGAACATACTCAGGTAAGTGGATGCTTGAAATGGCAAAGCTTATCTGAGGAGTTCGACCTCTTTTAAACACCATTGGTTTTGATCGGAAATGACGGATCAATGGATACACATAGGCTAGTATACCTTGAAATGGGGTGCTAGTCTAAATAGAACAAGTGCTCTACGACCTTGAAATGGGCTAGACAGTGTGTGCAAATCGAGCGCTTGAAATGGCCTTGATACACGTTTGAATACTTAGAAGGATCACTGAAGGTCAATGATAAACAGGCTATGATGCAAGGCCCCTGAAACCGAATGCTTTCCTTAGATTTAAAAAACCCCTCGCATTTACTTTCTTAGTATAAACTGCTCTGTCAACTACTCATCTTCCGGAGGACTTGCCAATCACGCATCACCCGCTGTAAGTCTTCTCTTTTATTTTCAGTATTTACATTTTCTGTCATTTACTTTTCCGCACTAAAACCAAAACCAACCAACCAGTCATTTACTTTTCCGCACTAAAATCTCAATCAACCTAAAACACCCTCCCTCGCTGTACAATCCCTCAAAGAACGACTATCCCCCTAATTCTCTTGGGTTCGACCCCTACTTACAACTTGCTACCCAGTAGTAAGGTCACGAGTAGCGGAATACAAATTTGCTTTTGCACAGAGAACACCGCACCTTAACGACAGTGCGGTGGGCTCCGTCAAAACTGGTGCCGTTGCTGGGGAATTAGTTAATTAATCGGATAAGTTCTTTGAATCAATACTCGCTTCAAAACAACCATGTCTCGCGAAGGAAGCCACAATAACTACTATGGGGATGACAACTACCGTGCACCTACTATGGGAGAACTCAATGCCCCAGATTTTGCAACGCAGCCGTGGTGCATTTGCGAGGGCCCTGAACTAGAAAACATTGCCGTCGACATGTCTGTGGTCCACAATTTGCCAAAGTTCTCCAGAACTAATGAAGAATCAGCAATGACTCATCTCCAACGCTTACATGGCACTTGCCAAATTCTAAAGCCCAATCGAGTGAATATAGATGACTTTAAGTTGAAAGCATTCTATTTCTCCCTCATTGACTCAGCAAGCGACTGGTTCCTTTCATTACCTTCGGGAAGCATCAGAACATGGGTTCAGATGCAAGGGAAATTCGTGGACAAATACTACCCAGCGACAAAAGCAATGCAAGTAAGAAGGCAACTGCAGGACATAAGGCAGGAACCTAACGAAACCATGTACGACTACCTGGAGAAATTCAACCACTTGGAAAGAAGCTACTGCACTCTTGGACTACCCGAGAAGCTCATCATCGAGTACCTGATTAATGGACTAACTGAGTTAGACAAAAAGCTCCTAGACGCCTCAGCTGGAGGATCCATGATGAATCTATCGTTAAGTAGCATAAGGGATCTCATCACCAAGGTTGCTGAAAATGCTCGGTTTAGAGAGGAGACTACTCGTCAAGATGAATTCTTCCGAACAAAAAACGTTTCAGGAGCCGAGACATCAGTAAACTCCATGCCAGAAGAGATGAGACAAATGAAGGAAATGATGATGCAGCTCTTACAAAAGCAGACAGTTCAAGTAAGACCTTGCGAGTTTTGTGGCTCTACGGACCACAAGACTGATGCATGCCCAACTATGATCGAAGTCAACCCGGTGGAGGCCAATGCAGTAGGAGGATATCAAGGATACAATGACAACGAAAAAAATAAACTAAGCCGACATTATACTCAAGCAACCAACCCGAGCTGGCATAATAACAGCTATTCTCAAGAAGAAACACAACCAGCTGTCCCTCAACTAGCCCAGTCATTCTATCAACCAATCCACCAACAGTACAACCAGGACGCCCCACCAGCAGGCCAGTACCAAGCAAACTCGAGCAATCATCAAAGACCAAACAAGTCACTTGAGGACATGATAACGCAATTGTCAGGGATTGTGCAGCAGTTGAGTACTACTATGCATCAAAACCAAGCCGAAACAAAGGGAGAATTATCGGACTTGAAGAAGCACATCTCCCAACTCACTGTCTCAGTACCGCACTCACTAATGAACTTGGCAGACTTCCTTCACAAACCATCCAAAACCCAAAGGCAAATATTAGCATGATAAGGAAGTCAAACATAAAGGCGACCCTGGGAGAAGTAGCACGATTCCCAACTTACAAACTTACCAACAAACACTTCACCCGTAGGTGTCGTCCTGATTGGAATCAAGAGGAAGACCGACCCAATGATGGCAAAACATGGGTCACGCATGCTGACAATGGACGATATGCATTCACCGTTTGCATAACACCACCGCCAATCATACACTCTAACATACCAGCGTCTGGATGGGATGACAATAACGATTTAAAGTGGGACTCTCCTACTAATATTTATGCTTCAAACCAAAATATTAAGGGGTCCGATTATACAAATCCTAAGCCAAGGAATGGGCAGAATGGCCCGACAATAGAAAGAGCCCTCTCTTCAGATCATGAGTCACAACCGGAAAGAGATAAAGACCCAGGGGCCTTCACAGTCACCTGCGGTATTGGTGAAACCCAGATTCATAAGTGCTTAGTCGATCTTGGGGCTGCTGTCAACGCCATGCCTTCCTCCTTATATTACTTATTAGGACTTGGTCCATTGAAACCACACAGGTCAAATATCGAGCTAGGAGATAAATCGTGCATCCGTCCGGTTGGAGTGCTGGAAGATGTAAAACTCCATGTGGGAAATCTTGTCGTTGCTGCAGACTTTTATGTAATACAAACAGGAGAGACCAGCGAAGACGACCCTCCAACAATAATATTGGGACGACCATTCCTCTACGCTACTAAAGAAAGAATCGATGTGGGCAAGGGCTCATTATCGCTTAAGTTCGGTGGCAAAATTGCAAATTTCTACATTGATAATAGCCGCACGGATACGAAGAAACCGCCAGACATTATACCTATCTCAGATGGTGGTACACAGATTTCTGCCCTGCCAAAAGAGACCGGAAAAGCAACAAGACCAGCTGCTATGGTCAAAGGTCCCCCGCTTTCTCAGAAACAATGGAAAGAAAAAACACCAAAACCATGGAGTTCTAACCCAAGCAAGAAATCAGGAAGAGTCAAGGCAAGAAGCAACACAGGAACGTTGGCGAAATATGACCTGAGCCACCCATGGGATCCAAACCAGTGATCCAGGAATGAGGTACTGTCGAGCCAACGACGTTAAACAAAGGCACTGGTCGGGAGGTAACCCGACACCTATCTTACTTTCTGTCTTTTATTTTTTCTGTCATTTAGTTTTTTCCGTAAGTCGCTCTCACCCACTTGGTGCATAGAAGAAATGACTATTCAGGAATCGGACTTGGGTGCAACATTAAGCCAGCCAGGCCTACGCCAAGAGTTCAAGGCCCCAGCCGAACTCCCTCGATTATCCAGCCTCATGCCATGTCATTCACTCGACACCTTAAAGGGAGTTCTGTTCTCCCCTTTTCCTTGATGTCATTTCCTTCTCGTACAATATCTGCTTGCATGGCTTTTGAACTAAGTTGTGCTGAAAGGCACGCCTTCGTTCAAAAGTGTGGGGTGAGAACCACCTTTGTAAATAAATAACATGTTTTTCCTTTTCCCTTAATAATTATCTTTTTGAAAATATGAACTTAAGAATGTGAAAAAGATAGATCATAATTCATGCATTAACCTTGTGAAAATTCAACTATTTAAAAACTTAGAATGTAACTTCTCATTTGTCCCTTTGTGCTGAGATAAACTAGGGATGTGGAGTTGACATAAACTGCCCTAGAGAGGCTTGGTAAGCACTCGAAGGATCGAATCTAACTATATGGTTTCCGAAGTCAGTGGAGGCTGCACTTCGGGTTTCAGTGAAGATTGAAGTCATCTCCGACATGCAGTGTTTATGCAAAAATAAAAAAAAGGGCGAGGACGGGAATCAGACCGTCCTATCTCTAGTCAAAGTAGCCGAGAAAATAGATGAGCGACCCTCATCTTGACCCGCGCGAAACGTCAAGGATGAGAGGAGCGGGGAGGTATTTCCATATGCTCACGGGCGACGATTGGACCTCCCAAAAAGGCTTGAGAAAATGGACTAGCAAGTCACAAAGAAGCAAAAAGCTCAAAGAAGCAAATCAAGAGGCCAAAGGCCCAAAATTGTGAAGGTTTTAACCGAACAAAAAGTGAAGTACTCAAAGAGTCAAATCAAAGGCCAAAGGCCGATTCACTACAAAAGCTGTCCCTCGCCAAAAGAAAATCAAAGACCAAACCATTGAAACCCGAACCGAATCACGTGCTAGAGAAAGCTACAAGGAAACCATATAGTGCGAGACGGTCCCGAGGTTGCAGTCTAGGAGCCTAAAAAGGGCTATCTCCCGAAACATCCAGAATAATTTGCATCTCAGCACGGAGGTACAAGTATCAAGTTTCTTCTATTTATTTACACAGTTCAATTTGGTAATAAGTAAGTAATGCATGAATTAGGATAAGTCTAGTCCCACAGTCAAAATTTCATATTTTAAAAGCTTACTTAGTGCCGCCCTTTAATAACATTGTTCGGGACGAACAACTAAAAGTGTGGGGTGATCTGATGGACCATAATTATACGAATCATAAACACAGTAAAACCCACCAAATTAGACTGTTTGTCTATTTAACTTTTGCTTGTTAGTTCCGATATTTATCTACAGGGTATTTTGGAGTCTAGAGAGAATACACGCTAAGGAGAGGATTTTACGCTGAAAAGATATTACGAGTCATTCCAAGGTCAAGATCAGACGCTGACTGAAGAAATCTCAAGATCCTGACATGGAATCACTCAAAACAAATCAAACCAAAGAGCAACCGAAGTCAGTCCGGAGCCGAAATACACCGATAGTTTTGTGAAAACATCACAAAACTCACACAAAACCTCCTCTTTCTCCTCCATGACCGGCGGCTTTGGGAGAGGGTGGCCAAAGGAGGAAGGTCCCCTTCTCCCATGACCTCCAACCAGCGGCTATGACCTCCATGGAGCTCACCATGGATGCTTGCCATGTGCTCTCATCCAAGCCACACATCTCCTCCTCCCATGGCTATAAATACAAGCCATTCTCCTCTCATTTGTAATCAATCCCAAAATCATAAACACTTCTCTCTCTAGAAAGTTTGGCATTTGTAAGTTTGGTTTTCAATATATAATACTCCTGTTGGTTCTTGAGTGTTATAGTTCGGTCTTGAGTACTCTTGTCGGTTCTTGTAGTACTCAAGCTTGTCTTTACTATTCTTGAGTACTCTTGTCAGTTCTTGAAGTACTCACCCCTTTCCCTTACTTACTGTCTTTCAAAAACCGTAAGTACTTAGCTATGGTATCCACCTCTATGGATATTCGTAGCTAAACTCTTCATTCGGTTGAAGGGGTGTACTTGTATCATAAAATGTTTTAGGCCATCTTTTTAGTGCCTGTTCTTTTTATTCAAAACTTGTTCTATGTGCCATATATTAGGCCAGAACTTCCAAGGTTGAGTGGATGCTTGAAATGACAAAGCTTATCTGAGGAGTTCGACCTCTTTTAAACACCAATGGTTTTGATCGGAAATGACGGATCAATGGATGCACATAGGCTAGTATACCTTGAAATGGGGTGCTAGTCTAAATAGAACAAGTGCTCTACGACCTTGATATGGGCTAGACAGTGTGTGCAAATCGAGCGCTTGAAATGGCCTTGATACACGTTTGAATACTTAGAAGGATCACTGAAGGTCAATGATAAACAGGCTATGATGCAAGGCCCTCGAAACCGAATGCTTTCCTTAGATTTAAAAAACCCCTCGCATTTACTTTCTTAGTATAAACTGCTCTGTCAACTACTCACCTTCCGGAGGACTTGCCAATCACGCATCACCCGCTGTAAGTCTTCTCTTTTATTTTCAGTATTTACATTTTCTGTCATTTACTTTTCCGCACTAAAACCAAAACCAACCAACCAGTCATTTACTTTTCCGCACTAAAATCTCAATCAACCTAAAACACGCTCCCTCGCTGTACAATCCCTCAAAGAATGACTATCCCCCTAATTCCCTTGGGTTCGACCCCTACTTACCACTTGCTACCCAGTAGTAAGGTCACGAGTAGCGGAATACAAATTTGCTTTTGCACAGAGAACACCGCACCTTAACGACAGTGCGGTGGGCTCCGTCACTTACCAATGTTTTTAAATTGTTTTTTACTGCAATTGGGCCCCCAAAATTCATACTTGACAACTAAAAAGAGTTAAAATACGCTTTTCAAAATGGGGTCATTGCCGGAGAACAATGCTTAGTATGTTATTAGATTTAACCAGTGTAGTTTAGAGAATTCCATATTTTTTCATTGCTCCTCTATGACTACTTCTTTTTATTTCACTCGTAGTTTTCTTGGCTTTCACAGGTGCTGCCTAGTTCATGCCAGGGAAAACTCCCTAGAGTAATAAGAAGACACCACCAAACGATCAAAGCAACTCTGGGGACAAATTGATACCTTGAGAAGTCAGGAATGATGTGCCATTAACTTGACTACAGGCCCTTCGACTAGTAGAACTAAGAATGAATCCTCCACTCGCACTACCCGGACTAGTTGGGGATCACCAACAACCTCATGCGCAACGCCGATGGCAACAACAACAACAACCAGTGCACATGAATCTCAGAGATTACACTGCCCTATGCATCTCAGGATTTCAGCTCGCTATCGCAACACCCGGGGTAGACACTAACAACTTCGAGATTAAGACCGGACTCATTCAGATGGTGCAAACCAACCCGTTCTCAGGAAAGATGCATGAAGATCCACACCAGCACCTGTAGCAATTCGTGCAAATGTGTGACACAGTAAAAACAAACTATATCTCTCCAGAATCCTACTACCTTAGGCTAGTATTGTTCTCACTCACCGATAAAACTCGAAGATGGCTAGAAAGTCAACCAGAGGGAACTTTCACCACTTGGGATGGGCTTGCTGCAGCTTTTCTACAATAATAATTCCCACCATCAAAGACTGCTCATTTCAAGAATAAGATTATATCATTCCTATCTACGGATAGTGAGACACTCTACGAGGCATGGGAGAGGTCCAAGGAATTGATGAGACTATTCCCACACCACAACCTGGATAGGTGGCAAATTATCGATACTTTTTATCAGGGAATCGACCAGGGGATGCGGGTTGATAAATCAATCAGTTGGTGGAGGTCTTAATGAAGTTTTACTAGAAGATGCCTACGATTCATAGAGAAGGCTGCTCAAGACTACCACCTCTGAACAAGCGACCGAGGTACACATGATCTATACTCTAATGAATCCAATAATGATACATCGGAGATAACCAGTACGGTAAGGATTGTTGCATCTGAAATTTATACACATAAAGCTGAATCTTCTATGAAACTGTCTGTTGTTGCTAATATGACAGTCTACTGTCAGATTTGTGGTTCTTCTTCTCATTTTACAGATAGCTATCCAGTAATGATGCAAGAAGATAGTAGTGGAAATCAGAAGGATGCAAGAAGGTAGAAATGGAAAGACTGGAGTCAGAGGCTGGATGATGCACTACGGGCTTACAGGACAGCCTACAAGACACCAATAGGCACATCACCTTTTTGGCTAGTATACGGGAAGGCATGTCACCTTCCAGTTGAGCTTGAGCACAAGGCCTTTTGGGCACTGAAGCCGTGTAATCTCGACCTGTAGAAGGCTGGATTGGAAAGGAATTTACAGATCTGTGAGCTTGAGGAGCTGCGCCTAGAGGCTTACGAGAGCCAATCAGACTACAAGGCGCACACCAAGCTCTACCACGACAACTTTATTCTACGACGCAAATTTGATATTAGCCAGCAGGTACTCTGATTTTCGTCACGTTTAAAACTAATACCTGGCAAATTGAGTTCTAGATGAACAGGTCCTTACACGGTGATGAACGTTTTTAACCACGGAGCACTTGAGCTGGAAAACCCAAGCAGCAGACACCGTTTCAAGGTTAATGGACAACGGTAAAGCACTACCAGGGAGAAATTGAATAGCCTATTTAGGAGTTTGAGTTCGACGTACGTTCCACCAACACATAAATGAGGTATCGTTGAGCCAATGACATAAAACAAAAGCGATGTGCTACAGGCAACCCGATGTTTAAAATTTTATTTTTATTTCGTTTTCATTTCTTTGTCTTGTGTCAGTGTGACTCTTTTCTTGTCTTGTTTTGTTTACTCAAGTCCATCTTGACTTAGTTTTTGTGGGTAAGAAATTGTTGATGCAGAAAATAAGTGGGACACCGAGAGTTGGGTGCTCAACATCAGTTTTATCTGTCGCGCCCAAAGGTAATTTTAATGGTTGACCGTAGCTGATAATATTTTCCATGGGCACGACAAGGTCATTGACTCGGTTTCTCGTATGCCCAAATGCCTCCTCTCTCTTCCTCTCAGCCATCAAACAAAACAACGAAGAGCAGAAACCCTAAAAAACACTTTGTCCGTCACCGTCTCCACCCCATTCTTACCGTTCTGTTGCCCCCTCCATCATCCAACTCCCTGTGCCTCCACTCTGCCATAAACAGCAATCAAATCCACCACTCACGACAGTCCGATTGACGTATTAGGGTTTGTGGTTTCAAGTTTTTCTTTCGGTTCAATTCGTTGAGGATGCAGTGTGTTTAAGGGTTGACATCATCATAGCTTGCATTATTTTCCCTGGATTTGTATTTGGATTGAAGTTTGAGGAGTTTGATAAGAGGAATCGATCGTCGGAAGCTCGGATTGATTTGTAGAATCCGCGTGCTCGACGCCCATATTATTGTCGCGCCCAACAACTATATTACTGTATAAAGTCTTCTTGGGCGCGGCGACATAAACTTTTCATTGGGCGCGACACTCTCAGCTTGACCAGAGTTGACTTTTGACCAAGAGTTGACTAGAAAATTTCAAGGTATTTTTTCTTCGATTCGAGCGGTATTCTTCAGTGTGACCATGCCTCCCAAGAAATCACACAATGATATGACATATGAGGAGCTTTATCTAATTCTGAGGGGCACAAAATTTCTTTCGAGCCGATTTATTGATGTAGATTTTCTGAGGACCAGTGGTTTACATAACCGCGTCCGTAAGATATAGATTGCCAGCGGATGGTCTGGGCTTCTTTCTCTGAGTTACTACACTAATGTTGAGAATGTCACTGAGTTCTTGGCATCCCTCAATTACATTAGATGGCAAGATCACAAGGGAATTACCTATCTTCACAGAGGAGTTCTCCGTACTACTAGGCCACCTCAGTTAAGAGAGTTTTTTGGGTGGCCGGTGGGCCACAAGGATAATTGGACCCTTCGCTCTTTCCATTAGATAGACTCTTGGCATCGGATTACAGATAACTCAAGCGGGCTCTGGAACTCCAGTGAAAGAAGGGCACGTTTTATCGTGCATCCAGCCTTATTCTACCTTCAGAAGGTCCTTGGTTGCGATGTTTTCGCTCGCGATAACGGAGTTCACAAGGTGTCTTGGCTGTACTCATTGGTCTTGGACTATTTCCACCACGAACGCGTGATCAACTATGGACACCTACTCTACCAGCAGTGCGGTTTCCCCAGAATTAGGTAGACCTGATATTAAACATGTACAGGATGATGCCACCAGATATGCATCCGGTCCCAGTGATGGACCATAATTGTATGAATCATAAACACAGTTAAACCCACCAAATTAGACGCTTTGTCTATTTAACTTTTGCTTGTTAGTTCCGATATTTATCTACAGGGTATTTTGAAGTCCAGAGAGAATACAGGCTAAGGAGGAGTTCTTAAAGGCAAAAATGGATTACAAGACAAATCAAGCCAAGAAGGACCGAGAAACCTAACAGGGACCGAGAGGAACAATAGCGGGATCGAGGAATGCCGGGCGCGTCCGAGAACGCAGGACCGGGTACCGGGCTTGAGTGCCGAGAGCGTCCGGGTAAAGGGCCTGAGTGCCGAGAACTTCAGCCGGGCGTCCGAGAAAAAACAAGGACGCGTCCAGGTATTTGCGTCCGCGTCTGAGAAGCCCGACCGGGTAACCAGGCAGCGCCCGAGTACCTGCGCCCGAGAGTACCGAAGCTTGGCCGGGTGTGCCGAGAAAATCAAGCCGCGCCCGAGAAAACCCGGGCGCCTGCGCCTGCGCCGGCGTCCGCGTCTGCGCGTCCCAGCCTTGTAGTGACATCACTCGGCGGCTTTTGTGAAGTCCACCTCCTCACCAACTCCACGCCACCTCTTCACCAACTCCATGTCCTCTCCTCCTCCTCACATAGCCGATGGCTTGGCCATGGAGAAGACACATGGCCGGCGGCTTTGAGCTCTCCCTCCCATATTGTGCCATGTGGTTTCTTCTCAAACCACAACCATTTCTTCTCCACTCTTCCACACCAAAGGACCGGCGGCTTTGAAGCTCTCCAATCCCTTTGAGCCAAGTGTCGCATCCTCATGGCTTCTCCAAGCCTATAAATAGAGCCCTCCCTTGCCCTTGTATCATAATCCCATCTCATTCCAAAATCACAAATCACTTATCTCTCTAGATTGAGAGAACAATCATGTAAGCACTTTGGAATCGAAGCTTTAGCACTTTCAACGGTTTTTGTAAGTATTCTCGTCTTTACTTTACTGTCTTTTCAATTCAGTACTTTACTTTCCTACCTTTACTTTCAAAAACTTTACTTTACTGCTTTCAAAATCTTTACTTTTCAACGCACTTAGCTATGATGTCCTGTTCCATGAATATTCGTAGCTAAACCCTTCATTCGGTTGAAGGGGTGTACTTGTACCATACAATGTTTTAGACCCTACTCTTAGTGCCTCTATGTGTTCAAAACTTGTTTAATGTGCCGCATATTAGGTTAGAACTTCCAAGGTTGAGTGGATGCTTTAACGGACAAAGCTCTTCCGTGGGGTTCGTGAACATACTCGGGTAAGTGGATGCTTTAACGGGCAAAGCTTATCTGAGGAGTTCGACCTCTTTTAAAAACCATTTGGTTGATCGTAACTGAAGATCAAATGGATGCACATAAGGCTAAGATACTTCGAAATGAGGAATTAGTCTAAATAGAACAAGTGTTCTAAACGATGTTGCAAGTCTTGTGCTAGAAATAGCCTTGATTCATCTTTGAACACTTAGTATGATCATTAGAGGTCAATGATAAACAGACTATGATACAAGGCCCCTAAAACCGAATGCTTTCCTTTAATTGTAATATCAACTGTTACTTTACCTTTCAGTACTAAAATCACAACCAACCCACGCTACTCTCAATACTAAAATCACAACCAACCCCCAACTGTCCTACTTAAAGAACAACTATTCACCTAACTCCCTTGGGTTCGACCCCTACTTACCCTTTACTATCCACTAGTAGAGTACGAGTAGCGGAGATATAAATTTATTTTGCACAGAGAACATCGCACCTTAACGACAGTGCGGTGGGCTCCGTCAAAATTGGCGCCGTTGCCGGGGAGTTAGCCTTTGATTAACTGTTCTTCTCTTTTTCATTTCTCTTTCGAACTCGCTTCTGCACAACCATGTCTCGCGAAGGAAGCCACCATGACTATCAGGATGACGACGAGATGAATCAGTTCGATCGAAACAATCAAGCGCCGCCACAATTTGTCGATGATCCGGAACGAATCATCCGAAACTGAAGAGCTCGTGATACGGAGGCCATCTGAAGAAACCAAGAACCACCCGAGGACCGAAATGAAGCTGGTCCGGTGCAACCCCCTTTACGTCCCCTACGCCCTCAACCTCGACAAGTGCCAAGGCAAGAACCCGTCTTCGATGATTACTATGGGGATAACAACTTCCGTGAACCTACTATAGGAGAACTCAATGCCCCAGATTTCGAAACACAGCCATGGTGCATTTACGAGGGCCCTGAACTAGAATACATTACCATCAAAGCATCAGTGGCCCACAGCTTGCCAAAATTCTCAGGAGCTTACGGAGAATCTGCCACAACTCACCTCCAACGCCTACATGGCATTTGCCAAAATCTAAAGCCCAATCGAGTGAATATAGACAACTTCAAGTTGAAAGCGTTCTATTTTTCCCTCATTGACTCGGCAAACGACTGGTTCCTTTCATTGCCTTCGGGAAGCATCAGAACATGGGTTCAGATGCAAAAGAAATTCCTAGATAAATACTACCCAGCAGGAAGAGCGATGCAAGTAAGAAGGCAACTGCAGGACATAAGGTAAGGACCTAATGAGACCATGTACGACTACCTGGAGAAATTCAACCACCAGGAGCAAAGCTGCTGCACTCTTGGACTACCCGAGAAGCTCATCATCGAATACCTGATTAATGGATTGACTTCCTTAGACAAAATGCTCCTTAATGCTTCAGCTGGAGG
Source organism: Rhodiola kirilowii (assembly GCA_033675215.1). Classification (NCBI taxonomy): domain Eukaryota; kingdom Viridiplantae; phylum Streptophyta; class Magnoliopsida; order Saxifragales; family Crassulaceae; genus Rhodiola; species Rhodiola kirilowii. The sequence continues at coordinate 24,772,212 of CM066199.1, forward strand.
ATCCGTGATGAGACTATCATTGAGCGGCATAAGGCGACTCATCTCTGACGTTGCTGAAAATGCTCGGTTTACAGAGGAGACCACTCGACAAGATGAGTTCTCCCGAACAAAAAACGTAGATCGAGCCGAGACATCAGAAAACTCCATGATAGAAGAGATGAAACAAATAAAAGAAATGATGATGCAAATCCTGCGAAGGCAGCCAGTTCAAGTAAAGCCTTGCGAGTTCTGTAGTTCTACGGACCACAAAACCGACGCATGCCCGACATTATAGTAGAGGAACCGGAAGAAGGAAATGCAGTAGTAGGATACCAAGGATACAACAACAACAACAACAATAGCAATGATAGATCCGGACCAAACCAGTACCCGACAGGCCAATATCAACAGAAGGGGCCAAATCAGTACCAAGCCAGCTCGAGTAATCAGCAAGGACCGAACAAGTGGCTGGAGGACATGATGAAGGAGCTCTCGAGTACTGTGCAACAATCCTCGGGCACTGTGCAGCGGTTAAGTACTACTGTGCATCAAAACCAGGCGAAAAATGATGAAGCAATAGCCGACCTGAAGAAGCACATGTCCCAACTCGCTACCGCAATGTCCGCACTCATTAACGAACCAGGCAGACTACCTTCACAGACCGTCCAAAACCCGAAGGAAAATGTTAATGCTGTGACCCTTAGGAGTGGGAAAAAAACTCGTCATCAAACCCATGGAGCAAGATGAGGACAAAAGCCCGAGGTAGCCAGGAGAAGAACAAATAAGACCCGAGGCTCTCGAAACTCTTGAGCAAAACACTGCCGATGAAAATGAGGACGCATCCGAGGAAGAGAGGGACGTGACCGACAAAGAAGGGAACACGTCCGAGGATCGCAAGCCTGACCCGATTTCAGCGTCCGAGAAGCACAAGGAGCGCCCGGTACCCAGAACCGAGACCCCCAAAATTAGCACAGCACTTCCATTTCCAGTACCAGCCCGTGTGCCAAAACAACATGTCATGGATGAGGACGTGTTTGAGTTGTTCAGCAAAGTCGAAATCAACATCCCCCTCTTGGAAGCTGATGGACCATAATTTTAGGAATCATAAACACAGTTAAACCCACCAAATTAGACTGTTTGTCTATTTAACTTTTGCTTGTTAGTTCCGATATTTATCTACAGGGTATTTTGGAGAGTAGAGAGAATACACGCTAAGGAGGAGTTTTTACGCTGAAAATATATTACGAGTCATTCCAAGGTCACGATCAGACGCCGACTGAAGAAATCTTAAGATCCTGACATTGAATTACTCAAAACAAATCCAACCGAGGAGCAACCAAAGTCAGTCCGAGCGGGAATGTACCGATAGTTTTGTGAAAACTTCACAAAACTCACAAAAACTCCCTCCTTTGCCCTTATGACCGGCGGCTTTAAGGAAAGGATGAGTCATGAGGGGAGCCTCCTCCCCCTCATGACCGGCCACCGGCGGCTCCTCCCCTCCCCTCCCATGTAGACCGGCGACTTCCTCCTCCATGGATAGCTTTCCATGTGTTGCTCCTCCAAACCACACATTCCTCTCCCCTTAGCCTATAAATACTCCACCCCATCTCATTTGTAATATAACCTCAAATTCACAAAACACTTCTCTCTCTAAAGTTTGGCACTTTGTAAGTTTGGTTTTCAATCTATAATACTCCTATTGGTTCTTGAGTATTATAGTTCGCTCTTGAGTACTCTTGTCAGTTCTTGTAGTACCCAAGCTTGTCTTTACTATTCTTGAGTACTCTTGTCGGTTCTTGAAGTACTCACCCCTTTCCTTTACTTACTGTCTTTCAAAAACCGTAAGTACTTAGCTATGGTATCCACCTCTATGGATATTCGTAGCTAAACTCTTCATTCGGTTGAAGGGGTGTACTTGTATCATAAAATGTTTTAGGCCATCTTTTTAGTTCCTCTTCTTTTTATTCAAAACTTGTTCTATGTGCCATATATTAGGCCAGAACTTCCAAGGTTGAGTGGATGCTTGAAATGGCAAAACTCTTCCGTGGGGGTTCGTGAACATACTCGGGTAAGTGGATGCTTGAAATGGCAAAGCTTATCTGAGGAGTTCGACCTCTTTTAAACACCATTTGGTTTGATCGGAAATGATTGATCAAATGGATGCACATAGGCTAGTATACCTTGAAATGGGGTGCTAGTCTAAATAGAACAAGTGCTCTACGACCTTGAAATGGGCTAGACGGTGTGTGCAAATCGAGTGCTTGAAATGGCCTTGATACACTTTTGAATACTTAGAAGGATCACTAAAGGTCAATGATAAACAGGCTATGATACAAGGCCCCAGAAACCGAATGCTTTCCTTAGATTTAAAAAACCCCTTGCACTTACTTTCAATTTTAGTATAAACTGTATTATCAACTGCTGACGTTCCGGAACGCTTGCCAATCACGCATCACCCGCTGTAAGTCTTCTACTTTTATTTTCAGTACTTTACTTTTCTGTCATTTACTTTTCCGCACTAAAAACCAAAACCAACCAACCAATCACTTACTTTTCCGCACTAAAACCTCAATCAACCTAAAACACGCTCCCTCGCTGTACAATTCCCTCAAAGAATAGCTTATCCCCCTAATTCCCTTGGGTTCGACCCTACTTACCACTTGCTACCCAGTAGTAAGGTCACGAGTAGCGGAGTACAAATTTGCTTTTGCACAGAGAACACCGCACCTTTACGACAGTGCGGTGGGCTCCGTCAGAAGCCATCAAGCAAATTCCTCGATACGCTAAGTTTTTAAAAGAGCTTTGCACCAACCGGAGGAGGAGTACAAGATATGATCAAGAGCTGATGAGTAGGAACGTATCGGCCATCATACAACAAAAAGTGCCCCCCAAATGTGTTGATCCGGGAACCTACACCATTCCATGCACAATTGGCAACATCCGGATCGAGAATTGCATGCTAGATCTTGGAGCATCAATCAACGTCCTTCCCTTCTCTATCTACTCATGCCTCAGAATTGAACTGCTCGAACCCACCGGCCTCACTATTCAACTGGCAGATCGATCGTGCAAACAGCCCAAGGGCAAAATAGAAGACGTCTTGGTTCAAGTAGGCAAATTGGTGTTTTCAGCAGACTTCTACGTCTTAAAAATGAAGAATGGCGGGCCAACAGACCATGCACCCATCTTTCTCGGCCGTCCATTTCTCAAAACTTCAAAAATGAAAATAGACTGCGGAAGTGGGATGCTATCAATGGAAGTAGAAGGAGAGGTCTTCAGCTTTGACATATTCAGAGCAATGAAGCATCCCATGGAGTTCGAGGAAGTGTACGCTCTCGACGCTTTTGACGACCTAGTCCAAGAAGTTCAATCAGAACCAAGAGCAGATCCCTTAGAACTCATACTCAATGGAGCCGAGAGCTCACATGACTTGGCCGAAGGCTTGCATGAAACACCAGCCCACTTAACAATCTCGGAGCCTCTCACACCAGGATATGAAGTCAACGAGGTGAAATTATTCAAATCCAATACCTTTCTGCCCTCGGTGATGCAAGCCCCCAAAATAGAATTGAAGCCCCTACCCATACATCTGAAGTACACATTCCTAGGGGAAAATAACACGCTCCCGGTAATCATAAAGAGTGGTTTGGAAACAGACCAGGAACACCGCCTGATAAAAGTGTTGAGACAACACAAGTTGGCTATCGGATGGACTCCAGCCGACTTGAGAGGAGTCAGCCCAGCAGTTTGCATGCATCGCATCTTACTCGAGGATGGAGCTAAGCCGTCAAGAGAACCTCAGCGACGACTCAATCCAATCATGATGGAAATCGTCCAGAAGGAAATACAAAAGCTCCGGGATGCTGATGTAATCTATCTAATATCGGATAGCCAGTGGGTAAGTCCAGTCCACATAGTTCCGAAGAAAACTGGAGTCACAATCAAGGAAGATGCCGAAGGAAAAATGGTGACAACAAGGGTCAAGAATGGCTGGAGAATGTGCATAGACTACAGAAAATTAAACGCCGTCACAAGAAAGGACCATTTCCCTCTGCCATTCATCGATCAAATGTTAGACCGACTGGCGGGCAAACCATACTTTTGCTTCCTGGACGGATTCTCAGGCTACAACCAGATTCCCATAGCGCTTGAGGACCAAGAAAAGACCACATTCACCTGCCCATTCGGCACATTTGCTTTCAGAAGAATGTCATTCGGTCTATGCAATGCTCCGGGAACTTTTCAAAGGGTGGTAACCAGCATTTTCTCAGATATGATTGGAGAATTCATCGAGGTCTTCATGGACGACTTCACCATCTATGGAGACACATTTGACGCATGCCTAAGCAACTTGAGCACGGTTTTGGCACGATGTGTGTCCATGAACTTAGTGCTCAATTACGAGAAATGCCACTTCATGGTAACACACGGAATAGTCTGGGGACATATCGTCTCACAAGAAGGCATGGAAGTGGACAAAGCAAAGATCGACCTGATCATGACCCTACCATATCCATCCTAAGTCCGAGACATCCAATAATTCCTTGGCCATGCGAGATTCTACCGACGATTCATCAAAGACTTCTCCAAAACGGCATTGCCTCTAACCACTCTTCTCCAAAAAGAAGTCCCTTTTGAATTCACTAATGCATGCAAGGAGGCCTTTGATAAACTGAAGAAAGCCCTCACTAGCACACCCATCATCCAAACTCCGGATTGGGGAAAACCATTTGAAATCATGTGCGACGCAAGCAATTTTGCTGTGGGAGCAGTTCTCGGCCAAAAAGTTGATAAAAAGGCGATCGTAATCTACTACGCCTCAAGGACCCTAGATTCAGCCCAACGAAACTACTCCACCACCAAAAAGGAACTCGTAGCCGTGGTGTTCGCTCTAGAGAAGTTCAGATCCTATTTACTTGGAGCAAAAGTGATAGTCTTCTCTGACCATGCTGCCATCCGGTACTTAATGAAGAAGGAGGAATCCAAGCCAAGGCTCATACGGTGGATCTTGCTACTGCAAGAATTCGATGTGGAGATAAGGGACAAAAAGAGGATTGAGAATACTGTGGCCGACCATCTAAGCAGGATTGTCCGGGAGGAAGAAGAAGGGCACATAACCGAGTCATTTCCAGACGAACATCTCTATGCAGTCTCAACCAAAGTGACGTGGTATGCCTCGATCGTCAACTACCTTGTAGGAGGTACATTTCCTCCTTCTTTTACTAAAGCACAATGCATGAAACTTAGGCATGATGCTAGACATTACTCATGGGATGATCCTTACTTATGGAAAATAGGAGCAGATCAAATACTTAGGAGATGCATCCCCGATAATGAAATAGCTTTTGTTATTAGCTTTTGCCATGAGTTTGCATGTGGAGGACATTTCGGGCCTAGGAAAACCGCTAGAAAAATCCTAGATAGCGGCTTCTTTTGGCCGAGTTTATTTAGAGATGCCTAGGAGAAGTGTAAAAAGTGCGATAGGTGTCAAAGAGTAGGAAATGTGTCAGCTAGAAATGAGATGCCTCAAGTACCCATATTAGTCAACAATGTTTTCGACATTTGGGGTATTGATTTTATGGGACCATTCCCAGTTTCATGCGGTTATACTTATATTTTAGTTGATGTGGATTATGTGTCAAAATGGGTAAAAGCTAAGGCCACAAGGTGCGACGATGCAAAAACTGTCATAGATTTTTTGCGCACTAACCTGTTTTGTAGGTACGGGGTACCCAAGGCCATAATCAGCGACCAAGGAACTCATTTCTGCAACCGCATGATGGCTGCCACCTTAAAACGCTACCATTTCCACCACCAAACGTCCACGACATATCATCCCCAAACCAATGGTCAAGCAGAGATCTCCAACCATGAAATCAAAGGTATTCTAGAAAAAATGGTGAAGCCGGGTAGGAAAGATTGGAGTCAGAGGCTAGATGAAGCTCTTTGGGCTTATCGGACGGCATACACGACACCAATTGGAACCTCCCCCTTTCGGCTTGTTTATGGAAAGGCATGCCATCTTCCGGTGGAATTAGAACATAAAGCCTATTGGGCACTCAAGCATTGCAATCCAGATTTGAAGGCTGCCGGGCTAGATAGGAAGCTTAACCTGTGTGAGCTTGAGGAGTTGCGGCTTGAGGCTTATGAAGGGCAAACAGACTACAAAGCGCGGACCAAATTGTATCATGACAAATTCATCCTCCGACGCTTATTTGAGGAAGGACAACAAGTGCTACTCTTCTCCTCACGGTTGAAGTTAATGCCTGGCAAACTAAAATCAAGATGGACCGGTCCTTATACCGTGACTAAGGTATTCAACCATGGGATGCATGAGTTGGAAAGCATGGACAATAGAAGCAGATTCACGGTAAATGGGCAGCGAGTCAAACATTACCACGGCGAGGTTGACTTAACTGCGCAGAAATTCGACCTCACACGCCCATGGGATCCAAACCTGTGATCCCCATGCGTCGAGCCAACGACGTTAAACAAAGGCACTGGTCGGGAGGTAACCCGACACCTATCTTACTTTCAGTAATTTTATTTTCTGTCATTTAGTTTTTACCACAAGTCGCTCTTACCCATTTTTGTATAGAAGGAATGTCTAACATGTAGGAATCGATTTTTGGAGCAAGATCAGATTAGCCAGGCAGCTACCGAGAATCACCGGGCCTGCGCTGAGAGTTCAAGGCCCCAGCCGAACTCCCTCGATTATCCAGCTCCGAGGCATGTCTTTCCACGACACGACACAGTAAAAGGGAGTTCAGTTCTTCTCTTTTACTTAATGTGATTTCCTTGTCTTGTATATATTTGCATGACTATTGAACTACGTCGTGCTGAAAGGCACGCCTTCGTTCAAAAGTGTGGGGTGAGAACTGCCTGTGTACATAACATGTTTTTCTTTTACTTTTCCCTTAATATTATCTTTTTGAAAAAAATGAACTTGAGAATGTGAAAAAGATAGATCTAAATTCATGCATTTACCTTGTGAAATCTCAACTATATAAAAACTTAGAATGTAACTTCTCATTTGTCCCTTTGTGCTGAGATATACAGAGGATGTGGAGTTGATATAAACTGCCCTAGAGAGGCTTGGCAAGCACTCGAAGGATCGAATCTAACTATATGGTTTTCGAAGTCAGTGGAGGCTGCACTTCGGGTTTCAGTGAAGATTGAAGTCATCTCCGCCGTGCAGCGTTTATGCAAGAGGCGGGACGGGAATCAAACCATCCTATCTCTAGTCCTAGTAGCCGGGAAAATAGATGAGCGACCCTCATCTTGACCCGCGCGAAACGGCGAGGATGAGAAAGAGCGGGGAGGTATTTCCATATGCTTGCGGGCGACGATTGGACCTCCCAAAAACGCTAAAAAAATGGACTAGCTAGTCACAAAGAAGCAAAAGCTCAAAGAAGCTAATCAAAGGACAAAGGCCAAAATTGTGAAGGTTTTAACCGAACAAAAGTGAAGAAACTCCAATTCAACATCAAAGGCCAAAGGCCGATTCACTACAGAAGCTGTCCCTCGCCAAAAAGAAATCAAAATGCTCAACTCAGTGAAACCCAAACTGAATCACGTGCTAGAGAAAGTAAGCTACAAGGAAACCATATAGTACGAGTCGATCCCGAGAATGCAGTCCAGGAACCTAAAAAGGGATATCTCCTGAAACATCTGAATTAATTTGTATCTCGGCGTGAAGGTACAAGTATCAAGTTTCTTCTAAGTATTTACACGGTTTAGTTTGGTAATAAGTAAGTAATGCATGAATTAGGATAAATCTAGTCCCACAGTCTCACTTTCATATTTAAAGTTTTTACTTAGATTGTGTTCCGCCCTTAAAAAGCATTGTTTAGGACGAACAACTAAAAGTGTGGGGTGATCTGATGGACCATAATTGTATGAATCATAAACATAGTTAAACCCACCAAATTAGACGCTTTGTCTATTTAACTTTTGCTTGTTAGTTCCGATATTTATCTACAGGATATTTTGAAGTCTAGAGAGAATACAGGCTAAGGAGGAGTTCTTAAAGGCAAAAATGGATTACAAGACAAATCAAGCCAAGAAGGACCGAGAAACCTACCAGGGACCGAGAGGAACAATAGCGAGCTCGAGGAATGCCGGGCGCGTCCGAGAACGCGGGACCGGGTACCGGGCTTGAGTGCCGAGAGCGTCTGGGCAAAGGGCCTGAGTGCCGAGAACTTCAGCCGGGCGTCCGAGAAAAAACCAGGACGCGTCTGGGTATTTGCGTCCGCGTCCGAGAAGCCCGACCGGGTAACCAGGCAGCGCCCGAGAAAGCTAGGCAGCGCCCGAGTACCTACGCCCGAGAGTACCGAAGCCTGGCCGGGTGTGCCGGGAAAATCAAGCCGCGCCCGAGAAAACCCAGGCGCCTGCGCCTGCGCCTGCGTCCGCGTCTGCGCGTCCCAGCCCGGTAGTGACATCACCTGGCGGCTTTTGTGAAGTCCACCTCCTCACAAACTCCACGCCACCTCTTCACCAACTCCATGTCCTCTCCTCCTCCTCACATAGCCGGCGGCTTTGGCCATGGAGAAGACACATGGCCGGCGGCTTTGAGCTCTCCCTCCCATCTTGTGCCATGTGGTTTCTTCTCAAACCACAACCATTTCTTCTCCACTCTTCCACACCAAAGGACCGGCGGCTTTGAAGTTCTCCAATCCCCTTGAGCCAAGTGTCGCATCCTCATGGCTTCTCCAAGCCTATAAATAGAGCCCTCCCTTGCCCTTGTATCATAATCCCATCTCATTCCAAAATCACAAATCACTTATCTCTCTAGATTGAGAGCACAATCATGTAAGCACTTTGGAATCGAAGCTTTAGCACTTTCAACGGTTTTTGTAAGTATTCTTGTCTTTACTTTACTGTCTTTTCAATTCAGTACTTTACTTTCATGTCTTTACTTTCAAAAACTTTACTTTACTGTCTTTCAAAATCTTTACTTTTCAACGCACTTAGCTATGATGTCCTGTTCCATGAATATTCGTAGCTAAACCCTTCATTCGGTTGAAGGGGTGTACTTGTACCATACAATGTTTTAGACCCTACTCTTAGTGCCTCTATGTGTTCAAAACTTGTTCTATGTGCCGCATATTAGGTTAGAACTTCCAAGGTTGAGTGGATGCTTTAACGGGCAAAGCTCTTCCGTGGGGTTCGTGAACATACTCGGGTAAGTGGATGCTTTAACGGGCATATCTTATCTTAGGAGTTCGACCTCTTTTAAAAACCATTTGGTTGATCGTAACTGAAGATCAAATGGATGCACATAAGGCTAAGATACTTCGAAAGGAGGAATTAGTCTAAATAGAACAAGTGTTCTAAACGATGTTGCAAGTCTTGTGCTAGAAATAGCCTTGATTCATCTTTGAACACTTAGTATGATCATTAGAGGTCAATGATAAACAAACTATGATACAAGGCCCCTAAAACCGAATGCTTTCCTTTAATTGTAATAGCAACTGTTACTTTACCTTTCAGTACTAAAATCACAACCAACCCACGCTACTCTCAGTACTAAAATCACAACCAACCCCCAACTGTCCTACTTAAAGAACAACTATTCACCTAACTCCCTTGGGTTCGACCCCTACTTACCCTTTACTACCCACTAGTAGAGTACGAGTAGCGAAGATATAAATTTATTTTGCACAGAGAACATCGCACCTTAACGACAGTGCGGTGGGCTCCGTCACCCAGCTCCACCAAATTGGGAACCAGGTCAGCCTATTCCACTCGAGTATCTCATCCCACCAGGAGCATCGTGTTCAAACGACAAGTAGGGGAGTTTCTGTCAGCTTTTTCTTTTGTTTTTTCTTTTCTATCCTTGTCAGTTGTGCCTACATTTTTGTGTGTCTTTGAACTAAAGTCGTGCCATGAGGACATGGTTTCGTTCAAAAGTGTGGGGTGGGTGTGTCAGTGATGTCAGCACGTTTATTTTCTTGCATGACGTGCTGTTTCAGCACGTTTCTCTTTAAAAATGAAATTGTGATATTCTCTCTATTTCTTGAATATGCAGTATAGAATTTTGATGATGTGAAATAGATGATGCTGACTATATTGTGTCTCTCTCGTGAAATTTGAATTATGTGACTACATTTGAATTTAACCCACTACGTGTCTTCTAGAGTTGAAATAAATAGGGATGTGGATTTGATAAAAACATCCTAGAGAGACTTGAGAAGCATTCAAAGACCGGATTTCTATGGTTATATGGATTTTGTGGAGGCTGGCATTTCGAGTTCTATGGATTAGAGTTTGCTCCGCCACTACAGCGTTTATGTAAGTAGGCAAGACGGGAAAATAGACCGTCCTATCTTGACTCGCGTCAAAAAGGGTAATGATGAGAAAGAGCGGGGAGGTATCTCCATATGCTTGCGGGCGATGATTGGACCTCTCTCAGAAGAAAAAGGAAAAAGGACAAGCAATTCACAATCAAGGAGCAAAGCTCGAGAAAAAAATCAGCCAAGTTGTGAAGAAAGTGAAGCACCTCATTCACTTTTATACGAAGAAAGTGAAGCACCTCATTCATACACAGAGCCAAAGGCCAAAGAAAGTTCACTACATCAAAAGCTGTCCAACAAAAGAAGAAAGAAAAAAAATCAAAGCCTTAAAGCTCAAATGAATCATGTGCCAGAAAAAGCAATGAAATATAACCATATAGCTAGAGTTCGGGACAGCGAATGTAGATCATGGATCTAAAAAGAATCATCTCCCATTCATCCGAAGTCATTTGAATTTCAGCTCTGAGGTAACATGTATCAAGTTAATTCTGTGTTGAGCATGATGATTTGAGTAATGATTGAGTTATGCATAGAAAAGCTAATCTAGACCAGCAACTCATATTCATGTAGCATATATTCAGGATGTCGTAGAGCAGTTTGTGGTATTGTTTTTGTTTTCCTTCTATGACTTGTTCATGTTTGGGACGAACAAGTTTAAGTGTGGGGTGGTTTGATGAGTCGTATGTATACGACTTGTCGAACTAACTAATCCCACTTATTTCGACACTTTATTATGTGAACATTTACTTTTTAGCATCGTTTTGCACTTCAGGTGCTTCGGAAGCTCTATGAGGAATACATGCTTAAAGACGTCATTTCGGTGCCAAATACATCACATGAAGCTCATGGAAGATCAAATGAAGAGCCATAGAGAAATTGCAGTAGAAGAAGGAACTCCAAGTCAGAGAGTGGTGCACCCAAGGCACACTTTAAGTGTGCTCGGCGCCAGATAAAATGTTCATTGGGTGCAAAAGTGAACCTGCTCCTTCGGCGTGATAGGTCCGACATCAGCAGCATAATTACTGACATCAGCATGTCGAAAATTGGAAATATGGGCCCGAAAACAGAATTAGAAACCCAGCCAACTTATAAATTAGGGTTTGGAGGCATTCTACATTATTCCTAGTTTGAAGAATCAACACGACGACTCTGGAGAAGAACGCGAAGCTTTCAACGAAGAGAAAAATTTTCTACTACTTCCATTCCTGAAAATACTCTTATTTTTCTGTTATGGTTATGAGTAGCTAAACCTCTTTTTCAGTTTAGTGTTTCGTTTATTGTGACAAACATTTTGAGACTTTATTCTTAATGCATTTCTTGTTTTTCTAGTTCTTGCGTTTTATTTCAATGATTGAATTGTGATGGTAAGTGGATACTTTGTCGTAAAGTTTAACCAACAACCAATCCCTACCCTTAATAATTTTATGATACTTTCCCGTAAAAATAAGTAGTAACACTTAGGCTTGATAATACCTTTGCCGGGTTATTGTGTTTAGGAGAACTTGAAGTTTAGCACCTTTGCCAGATTAAATTCGGGTGTATCACTTTTGCCGGGATACTTTAGGTTATTACCTTTGCCGGAATAACTGCACTTAGAAACTTGAGATTTGATTATTAGTAGTCAATGATAAACGTGTCACAAATAGAAACTCTAAGCTAAATATTTTCTCTGATTGAAATCTTTACTCACACGTTTTTCTCTTTTGCACTCGTAACTGCTGAAATCCCCCCTTTTCTTTATTTGACTACAGATTTAACTTCTACAAACCAGCTCTCTTGGGTTCGACCCTGCTTGACACTGGCTAGTTGTTCGCAGGAGAAAATAATTTAAGTTTGACAAGTCAGACGACGCGCGTCATCATGATACATATCTTAGTAAAACCTAGATGCATAGTATAAGGCGTACAGTGAGCCTCTCTTAGAATTTCCTGATGTAACTCAGCTCCAGGAACACATAACTGATCTCTAAATTGAAGAATATCATCATCACCCACTGAAAGTCTGCGTGCATACTTTTTCGAACTTCTCTGATCAACTTACTCAACTCAGGGTCACTACCTTGAGTTGCTCCGATCCGAGTAGCTAAGGTCGACATGACTCGTAAGTGTGCTATGAGACCCTTCTCGCTCATTCCAAGAGAAACTCCACTATCGGTCTCTCCCACAACGGAATTTCGTGTATCATGTTCTTTAACCATTCCGCTTCTTTCAAAGCTGCGGCTAGAGCAACAAATTCAGATTCCATTGTAGAACTACTAAAGCAAGTTTGTTTCTTAGATGCCCATGAAATGGCTCCTCCCCCAAGTAGAAACACTCATCCACTTGTAGAAGAATAATCTTCTTCGTTTGAGATCCAACTTGCATCCGAAAATCCTTCAATGACCGAAGGAAATTCTGAATACACAAGACCTAGGTTCATCATTCCCTTAAGATACCAAAGTACCCTATGAACCGCTTGCCAGTGATCCACACTAGGATTACTAGTATATCGACTTAGCTTACCCACCACAAAAGCTATGTTGAGTCTTGTACTTGTCATTGCATACATCAAACTTCCAATGACCCTTGAATATTCAAGTTGTGACACAGGGTCTCCCTTATTGGGAAGTAGGTGTTTAGAGGAATCAAAAGGAGTAGTCACTGGATGACAATCCAAATACTTGAACTTCTTTAATACTTTCTCAATATAATGAGATTGTGTCAAAGCTAGACCTCGCTCTATTCTTTTTATTCTTATACCAAGAATAATTTCCGCATCCCCCATGTCCTTCATGGAAAATTTAGATGATAAAATTTCCTTTGTTTGATTTATGCACTCTAGGTTAGTGCCAAAAATCAACATATCATCTACATATAGACAAATGATAACTCCATTTCCGGAGTTGTCAAACTTGCTATATACGCATTTATCCAATTAATTTAAGATAAATCCATCGAAAAGCACCACCTCATCAAATTTTTGATGTCATTGCATAGGTGCCTGTTTAAGTCCATATAGTGACTTGACAAGCTTGCATACTGATGGACCATAATTGTATGAATCATAAACACAGTTAAACCCACCAAATTAGACGCTTTGTCTATTTAACTTTTGCTTGTTAGTTCCGATATTTATCTACAGGATATTTTGAAGTCTATAGAGAATACAGGCTAAGGAGGAGTTTTAAAGCTGAAAATGAATTACGAGTCATTCCAGGTCACGACCAAATTCCGACTTTCAAGAACCGGACGTGGAATCACTCAAAACAAGTCCAACCGAAGGGCAACCAGAGTCAGACCGGAGCTGAAAGGACCGATGGCTTTTGGGGAAAATATCACAAAACACACTCAACCACTCCCCTCCTCCACCTAGCCGGCGGCTAAGCCATCATCCTCTCCTTCCTTGCCATGTGGCCGGCGGCTTTGGGAGTGGTGAGTCACCTCCGATGGCTTTCTCCTCCTCCATGGATTCCATGCCAAGTGTCTTCATCCTCCTCCACAAACCACACCTCCCTTAGCCTATAAATACCAAGCCATTCTCACTTGTAATTTCATTCCAAAATCACAATTCACTTATCTCTCTAGATTGAGAGCACAATCATGTAAGCACTTTACTTTGGAATCGAAGCTTTAGCACTTTCAACAGTTTTTGTAAGTACTCTCTTTTTTACTTTACTGTCTTTCAAAGTACTTTATTTTCATGTCTTTACTTTCGAAAACTTTACTTTACTGTCTTTCAAAACCTTTACTTTTCAACGCACTTAGCTATGATGTCCTGTTCCATGAATATTTGTAGCTAAACCCTTCATTCGGTTTAAGGGGTGTACTTGTGTCATAAAATGTTTTAGACCCTTCGCTTAGTGCCTCTCTGTGTTCAAAACTTGTTCTATGTGCCACATATTAGGTTAGAACTTCCAAGGTTGAGTGGATGCTTTAACGGGCAAAGCTCTTCCGTGGGGTTCGTGAACATACTCGGGTAAGTGGATGCTTTAACGGGCAAAGCTTATCTGAGGAGTTCGACCTCTTTTAAAAACCAGTTGATTGCTCGTAACTAAAGATCAAATGGATGCACATAAGGCTAAGATACTTCGAAAGGAGGAATTAGTCTAAATAGAACAAGTGTTCTAAACGATGTTGCAAGTCTTGTGCTAGAAATAGCCTTGATTCATCTTTGAACACTTAGTATGATCATTAGAGGTCAATGATAAACAGACTATGATACAAAGCCCCTAAAACCGAATGCTTTCCTTTAATTGTAGTATCAACTGTTACTTTACCTTTCAGTACTAAAATCACAACCAACCCACGCTACTCTCAGTACTAAAATCACAACCATCCCCCAACTGTCCTACTTAAAGAACAACTATTCACCTGACTCCCTTGGGTTCGACCCCTACTTACCCTTTACTACCACTAGTAGAGTACGAGTAGCGGAGATATAAATTTATTTTGCACAGAGAACATCGCACCTTAACGACAGTGCGGTGGGCTCCGTCACATACCTTATGCTCTTGTCCCGATATAACGAAACCTTCCGGTTGCTTCATGTATATCTCTTCCTCCAAATCACCGTTTAGGAAAGCGGTCTTTACATCCATTTGATGTACTAGCAACTTATAAATAGATGCTAAGGCAATCAACAATCTGATTGTTGAAATTCTTGCAACCGGTGCATAGGTATCAAAGTAGTCCATACCATATTTCTGTCTAAAGCCTTGAATGACCAATCTTGCTTTAAATTTGTCAATGGTACCATCTACTTTTATCTTCTTTCTGAAGATCCACTTATTTCCCAATGGTTTATGTCCTGGTGGTAAATCTACCAGAATCCAAGTATTATTTCCTAATATAGAGTCCATTTCGCCATTTATGGCCTTGATGGACCATATTTATCTGATTCGTTAAGACAGTTAAACCCACCAAATTAGACGCTTTATCTTGACAACTTTTACTTGTTAGTTTCACTTTTGTTCTACAAGCTATTTCAAGGAGTAAAGATGAAACGAGCTAAAATGGAGTTCTTAACGCTAAAAGTGGATTACAAGTCAGAACTGGCCATACTCCGACAATACTCCGATCAAGCCACAACTAAGTCCCAATGACTTATTCCAACAAAGATCAAGAACACAAGTGAAATGCCAAGTCTAAGTTCCTCACCTTTTGATGTCAACTAAGAAGCAACCAAAGGGCAACCGGAGTCATATGGGAACCGATGGCTTTTGGAGCAAAAGATCTCATTCCACTCACACTCTCCTCCCCTCCACCTCACCACTGGCGGCTCCCTTGTGGAGATGACACATGGCCGGCGGCTTTTGGAAAGCCACCTCATGGCCGGCGGCTATGCTCTCCTCCACTCCCCTCTTGCCATGTGTTGCATCCTCCCCTCTTCTTCTTGCCTATAAATACCACACTTCCCTTCATTTGTAAAGTGTCCCAAGTTCTAGTCCTTAGTCCATAGTCACTTGATACTTATCTCTCTAGAGTTTGGGCACAATCCATGTAAACACACCACTTTGATATTGAAGCTCCAAGTTTGTTCTTGAGTACTCTTGTCGGTTCTTGAAGTACTCAAGCATTTCCTTTACTTTTCGTTGTTCTTGAGTTTACTCCTGTTGGTTCTTGAGTATTCTCCCCTTTACTTTCCTGTCTTTCAAAAACCTTTACTTTCCTGTCTTTCAAAACCTTTACTTTACTCAGCACTTAGCTATGATATCCACCTTTATGGATATTCGTAGCTAAACCCTTCATTCGGCTGAAGGGATGTGCTTGTATCATACAATTTTTAGACCCTTCTCTTAGTGCCTCTTTGTGTTCAAAACTTGTTCTATGTGCCATATATTAGGTCAGAACGATATTGGTTGAGTGGATGCTCGAAAGAGCAAAGCTCTTCCATGGGTTCGTGAACCTTCGTGGTTAAGTGGAGGCTCGAAAGGGCACAGCTTAACTGTGGAGTTTAACCTCTTTAAAACACCATTTGGTTGATCGGAAATGATTGATCAAATGGATGCACATAAGCTAAGATACTTCGAAAGGAGGAATTAGCCCAAATAGAACAAGTGTTCTAAACGATGTGGCAAGTCATGTGCTAGAAATAGCCTTGATACATCTTTGAACACTTAGTATGATCATTAGAGGTCGATGATAAATAGATTTATGATACAAGGCCCCTAAAACCGAATCCTTTCCTTTAATTAAAACATCACCTATCACTTTACTTTCAGTCCCATATCAACTGCTTACTTTCCGCAAGTCTTGTCCTTCAAGCATTTACTTTCAGCAAGTCTTGTCCTTCAAGCATTTACTTTCAGCAAGTCTTGTCCTTCAAGCATTTACTTTCAGCAAGCCTTGTCCTTCAAGCATTTACTTTTACGCACTTACTTTCAGCAAGCCTTGTCCTTCAAGCACTTTACTTTTCAGTATTTACTTTCAGTCCTGTATTTACTTTCTTTACTTTCAGTCATTTACTTTTCAGTACTAAAATCACAACCAACCCCCAACTGTCTTATTTTCCATTTTCGAAAGAACAACTATCTACTAATTCCCTTGGGTTCGACCCCTACTTACCGCTTTACTACCCAATAGTAGAGTAACGAGTAGCGGACTTATAAATTTATTTTTGCACAGAGCCATCGCACATTAACGACGGTGTGGTACGCTCCGTCAAAATTGGCACCGTTGCCGGGGAATTAGCAATCGGATAGTAGTTCTTTTTTCTATTTTTTCCTTTTTGTTCATTTCATGATTCACGATGTCTTCATGGATGAATCGGTATCTCCCTCAGTTTGGAGGTGCTATCGGAGAAGACCCTGTGGAACATGAACAAATGTTTTACTCCATCTGCGGCAGAATGAGGCCCAAGGATGAGTCGCTAGAAGGGTTTATGCTGAATTGTTTTGAGTTTTCCTTAACTGATTCTGCACTATCTTGGTATTACTCATCATATGCAGATTATGAAGGCTGTTATGGGGATCTACGAGCCAAATTTCTAAAAGAATTTTCCCTGTCAAATTATGGCACCGATCCATGTCAAAGAGCCCAGCCATCCTTTCGACTTGAAGTCCGCAAGAAGATCAGCACCCTCAAGCAATCCCGGGACGAAACTTTGGACGAGTACTTATCGTACTTCGATTCCATTGTGGCGAGCTGCCCGCACCATGGATTCACAAACGTGTTCCTTCTTTAAAGGTTTCTTGGCGGAATGCTACCGCATGAGTGGAAAAGGCTCAATGTTACAGTAGGAGGCTCGGTCATGAAGTTAACAGTGACTGAAACCTGGGCCGTCATAGATAATTTGGCAGAGTGCACAAAACGAGGGCCAATGCACCAAACTGATGATAGAGCACCGACGGTGGAAGTAGACTCAGTGCAAAACGAGCCCGGCACCACACCCATTGCAAGCTTGCCCGCAGCAAACCCGGAAGAAGACATCAGTACAAGGGCAGTAATGGACGTGGAGACGGCTCTAAAGGAGCCAACATCGGAGCCGACAGAGGATGAGGACGCATGGATAACTGAAGAAGAGCCGGCCGAGCCATTCAAACCAGACCTCACTGCCAAACTAACCGAGAAAATCACGGCAGGCCCGGTCCTCACTGAAGAGCTGCTCGAGAAAGGCCCTGTCCTTATGGCCGAGAAGCCCCTACTTAACCCTTCATTTTCTATAAAGATAATGGCCACCAGAGATGAGATGATCGATGATGATGTGGTGCTAGGCGAGTTGGAAGAGAAGCATGAGCCAAAACAATCAACGCAGGAGCTCCCACTCGTCACAAGCCAAAAAGAGCCTCCTGAAAGGTGTAAGGACCAAGGACGGCCAATCATCTCTGCCACAAAGAAGAGGTTTAGCAAGGGCGCATGCTTGAGGTCGCTTGGCAAAAGACTGAACTTCCAAAACTGCAAAGATGCCAACCGGCCATACATGAAGAAGCGGCAAAGACATGGGCCCAAAGAATGGAAACCCGGAAGGAGAAGCAAGAGAGCACGACTCCATGGACCATCAGCTATGGTCAAGGGAGCCTCACCTTCTCGGAGCTATGAAAAGAAGAACCTGCCAAACCAATGGAGAACCAAACTGAGCCCATCACTCCACAAGTTCTTTGGAGAGAGTAAAAGGGCAGCCGAAAAGAAGTTTGACCTCACAAACCCATGGGACCCAGATCCCTCTTAAATGAGGTATCGTCGAGCTAACGACGTTAATCAAAGGCACTGGTCGGGAGGTAACCCGACATGTATCTTACTTTCTGTCATTTTATTTTCTGTCATTTAGTTTTTGCCTTAAGTCATTCTCACCTTTCCTGTAAATATTTGCTTGCAATCGGCTTTTGAACTAAGTCATGATGTGAGGCACGCCTTCGTTCAAAAGTGTGGGGTGAGAACCGCCTTTGTACATAGTTAATTATCATGTTTTCTTTTTTCCTTTTCCCTTAATATTATCTTTTGAAAATATGAACTTGAGAATGTGAAAAAGATAGATCATAATTCATGCATTTACCTTGTGAAATCTCAACTGTTTAAAAACTTAGGATGTAACTTCTCATTTGTCCCTTTGTGCTGAGATATACAGGGGATGTGGAGTTGATATAAAATGCCCTAGAGAGGCTTGGCAAGCACTCGAAGGACTGAATTTTACTATATGGTTTACGAAGTCTGTGGAGGCTGCACTTCGGGTTTCAAAGAAGATCAGAGTCATCTCCGCCGTGCAGCGTTTATGCAAAGAGGCGGGACGGGAATCAAACCATCCTATCTCTAGTCAGAGTAGCCGGGAAAATAGATGAGCGACCCTCATCTTGACCCGCGCGAAACGGCGAGGATGAGAAAGAGCGGGGAGGTATTTCCATATGCTCTCGGGCGATGATTGGACCTCCCAAGAAGGTTGAGAAAATGGACAAGCAAGTCACAAAGAAGCAAAAGCTCGAAGAAGCTAATCAAAGGCCGAAAGCCAAAATTATGAAGGTTTTAACCGAAACAAAAGTGAAGAAACTCGAATTCAACATCAAAGGCCAAAGGCCAATTCACTTCAGAAGTTGTCGCTCACCAAAAGGAAATCAAAGTGCTCAACTCATTGAAACCCGAACCGAATCATGTTCTAGAGAAAGCGACAAGTTAACCATATAGTGCGAGTCGGTCCAGAGAATGCAGTCCAGGAGCCTGAAAAGGGCTATCTCCCAAAACATCCAAATTAAATTGCATCTCAGCTCGAAGGTACAAGTATCAAGTTTCTTCTAAGTATTTACACGGTTTAGTTTGGTAATAAGTAAGTAATGCATGAATGGGATAAATCTAGTTCCATATTCTCACTTTCCTATTTGAAGTTTTTACTTGGATTGTGTGTGCATCTCTTAAATAGCATTGTTCGGGACGAACAACTAAAAGTGTGGGGTGATCTGATGGACCATATTTATATGATTCGTTAAGACAGTTAAACCCACCAAATTAGACGCTTTATCTTGACAACTTTTACTTGTTAGTTTCACTTTTGTTCTACAGGCTATTTCAAGGAGTAAAGATGAAACGAGCAAAAATGGAGTTCTTAACGCTAAAAGTGGATTACAAGTCAGAACTGGCCATACTCCGACAATACTCCGATCAAGCCACAACTAAGTCCCAATGACTTATTCCAACAAAGATCAAGAACACAAGTGAAATGCCAAGTCTAAGTTCCTCACCTTTTGATGTCAATTAAGAAGCAACCAAAGGGCAACCGGAGTCATATGGGAACCGATGGCTTTTGGAGCAAAAGATCTCATTCCACTCACACTCTCCTCCCCTCCACCTCACCACCGGCGGCTCCCTTGTGGAGATGACACATGGCCGGTGCCTTTTGGAAAGCCACCTCATGGCCAGCGGCTATGCTCTCCTCCACTCCCCTCTTGCCATGTGTTGCATCCTCCCCTCTTCTCCTTGCCTATAAATACCACACTTCCCTTCATTTGTAAAGTGTCCCAAGTTATAGTCCTTAGTCCATAGTCACTTGTTACTTATCTCTCTAGAGTTTGGGCACAATCCATGTAAACACACCACTTTGATATTGAAGCTCCAAGTTTGTTCTTGAGTACTCTTGTCGGTTCTTGAAGTACTCAAGCATTTCCTTTACTTTTCATTGTTCTTGAGTTTACTCCTGTTGGTTCTTGAGTATTCTCCCCTTTACTTTCCTGTCTTTCAAAAACCTTTACTTTTCTGTCTTTCAAAACCTTTACTTTACTCAGCACTTAGCTATGATATCCACCTCTATGGATATTCGTAGCTAAACCCTTCATTCGGTTGAAGGGATGTCCTTGTATCATACAATGTTTTAGACCCTTCTCTTAGTGCCTCTTTGTGTTCAAAACTTGTTCTATGTGCCATATATTAGGTCAGAACGCTATTGGTTGAGTGGATGCTCGAAAGAGCAAAGCTCTTCCATGGGTTCGTGAACCTTCGTGGTTAAGTGGAGGCTCGAAAGGGCACAGCTTAACTGTGGAGTTCAACCTCTTTAAAACACCATTAGGTTGATCGGAAATGATTGATCAAATGGATACACATAAGCTAAGATACTTCGAAAGGAGGAATTAGCCCAAATAGAACAAGTGTTCTAAACGATGTGGCAAGTCATGTGCTAGAAATAGCCTTGATACATCTTTGAACACTTAGTATGATCATTAGATGTCGATGATAAACAGATTTATGATACAAGGCCCCTAAAACCGAATCATTTCCTTTAATTAAAATATCACCTGTCACTTTACTTTCAGACCCATATCAACTGCTTACTTTCCGCAAGTCTTGTCCTTCAAGCATTTACTTTCAGCAAGTCTTGTCCTTCAAGCATTTACTTTCAACAAGTCTTGTCCTTCAAGCATTTACTTTCAGCAAGTCTTGTCCTTCAAGCATTTACTTTCAGCAAGCCTTGTCCTTCAAGCATTTACTTTTACGCACTTACTTTCAGCAAGCCTTGTCCTTCAAGCACTTTACTTTTCAGTATTTACTTTCAGTCCTGTATTTACTTTCTTTACTTTCAGTCATTTACTTTTCAGTACTAAAATCACAACCAACCCCCAACTGTCTTATTTTCCATTTTCGAAAGAACAACTATCCACTAATTCCCTTGGGTTCGACCCCTACTTACCGCTTTACTACCCAATAGTAGAGTAACGAGTAGCGGACTTATAAATTTATTTTTGCACAGAGCCATCGCACATTAACGACGGTGTGGTGCGCTCCGTCAGGCCTCTTTCCAAAATAATATATCTTGGGATTTCATGGCTTCATCAAATGTTTTAGGATCATTTTCATTGACATGACAATACAGATGTTGTGAGACAATGTCTTCCCTAGTTCTTTCCACTAGGTATATCTGAAAATCATTACCAAATGATTTTTCTTTCCTAGCCCTTTTACTCATACTTTCAGAAATTTGGGTGTCTCTTGATTCTTGAATTGTACTAGGCGCAAGAATCAAATCTTTAGGCATGCTAATTGATGGAAATCTCTTTTCATCGAATATGGCATCTCTCGATTCAATGATAGCATGAATCGATACATGCTTATTAGGTTCTATAACATAGAATCTATAAGCCAAGGAGTGTTCGGCATATCCTACGAATATGCATTCAGCTCCTTTTCTCTTAAAGTTTTAACTTTAGGTAAAGGTAGTCTCACTACCGCCCTACAACCCCAAACTCTAACATGTTCCAAATGTGGCTTCTTTTTATGCCAAATTTCATAAGGAGTAAGGTTGCCTCTACTATTAGGAACCCTATTCAATAAGTAACAAGCCGTTAACATGGCTTCTCCCCAAAATCCATCATTTAGACCCGAGTAAGAAAGCATGGCATTAACCATCTCTTTCAAATTTCTATTTTTCCTCTCCGATACATCATTTTTTTGTGGTGTGTAGGGAGCCGTGGTTTCATGAATGATACCAACACTTTGGAAATAACTAGGACTGAAGTATTCCCCACCTCTATCAGTGCGCAACTTCTTAATCGAAGTTCCCTTTTGAAGTTCAACTTCACTCTTATAAATTTTAAATTTATCAAGAGCTTCATCTTTGGAATGCAATAAATAAACATAGCAATTTTAAATTACATAAATCGCTATGTATTAAATCAAGTATGTTGCTTTCTCTTGTGACCTTATGAAATGGTTGCCTAGTAATTTTAGTAAGCATGCAAGTTTTAGATTTATCAGTATTCATGTTGAGTGAAGGAATTAAATCATGCTTGGACATATTATGCAATCTTTTGTAGTGAACATGTCCTAAACGTGCATGCCATAGTGTAGAAATATCAACATGTGAATTCATAGATTGTGTAGAAATTTCATGCTCACACTTCATGTAAAGAGAAGAAACAACTTTATTAATACTTAACTTGAACATTCCATTACACAAGTATCCTTTACCGACAAATACACCACCCTTTGATAATACATAGTTATCGGCTTCATACACTTGCCGATAACCTAGTTTATTCAAAATAGTACCCGACAAAATATTTTTTCTAATATTTGGTACAAACAGAACATTACTAAGAACAATACTCGGCCTAGTCCTAGGATAGGGGCGGTCGACTCGTCTCCCATGTGAAGAACTCTTCCTTCACTTGTAGCGGAAAATGACTTAAACAATCCTTTGTCTCTACAAACATGCGCCGTAGCGCCGGAGTCAACCCACCATGAAATCTCATCATCCTGCATAACATACACTTCAGAAAAATTAGAAACATAATCTACATTAGAATATGTGTCTAACTTAGTTTCTAAACTTGAAAATAAAATTTTCTGACCTTGATATTTTTGCTCTTGGTTTTTAGCACCAAAAGTAGGGGTGGGCATGGGCCGGGTTGGGCTCATTCCTAACCCGACTCGAAATAATGATCGGATCTTTTCTTTGAACCCTAACTCGGCCCGAAAGACCGGGTCAATTATGTGAACCCAAACCCGACCCTAAAACTAAAATTTATAAAAGGCATAAAATATTCAACGTCATCTATCATGATATAAATACTTTAAAAATATAAGCTTAAATCACTAATTTATGATGTAAAGTTTAGTATTATGGTTTTATTTTTCATTGTAAATCAGTTACTTATTCATAGATTAATTGGTATGGTAGTCACATTCATTCAGATGAGGTGTAAAGTTCGAATGTTGTTAAAAATTTAGTATTTTTTATATTACTTATAAAATCGGGTAACCCGAACCTCAACCCTAACCCGACCCGAAACTCATATCGGGTTGGGTTAAACCCGACATAATCGGGTCGGGCCGGGCCGGGTTATGCCCACCCCTAACCAAAAGCATTGCCTTGAGCCTTCTCACTCTTCCCCGTTCCTAAGCGGAAATCACGCTTGAAATGTCACGCTTTTCCGCAAGTCTAACATACATTTCCTTTCGAAGGATGCTTCTTGTTCGGACCGTTGCTAGAATAACTATTTGGCTATTTCTTGCCCTTGTTCTTATTCATCTTTTGAGAACTAGCCTCCATCACATTTACCTTAGGTAAATTCGTATCTACTTCCATAGTGTCGCTTTACCGTGCACGAAGTTCTTCTTCCATTCGCAATTCTTTTGCAAGTTCCACAAGAGACATCTCCTCCTTTTTGTGCTTCAAGGAACGTCGGAAGTCCTTCCATGCCGGTGGTAATTTGTCAATTATACTTGACACTGAGATGGACTCATCCATCTTCAAATTTCGTTGAGCAATTTGCCTCAAGATACGCTGTATCTCACGGAACTGTTCCATCACCGGCCGAGAATCCACCATCTTGTAGTTGTTGAAATTACTCACAAGAAACTTGACACTCGAGGCGTCCTCGGCCATGTATTTTGATTCAAGAGAATCCCATAACTCTTTTGCAGATTCAGCATTTTGATAAAGGTCAAATAAAGGGTGGACATACCGTTGATGATGTGTCCTCTAGCGATGTAGTCGTCGTTTTCCCAGTTGCTTCGTTGACGGAAAGCGGTCATCGGTCCATCATCTCCAACTTCAGGGCATGGTGTAGACAGCATACGTACACCACCGTCAAATTCGTTAGTAGAAAGTGCATCTTTTTTCTCCAACGTCGAAAATCAGTTCCTTTAAATTTGTCTAGCTTCTGGAACTGATGCATCATATCTCTCACGCTCGCCATCGATTAGCAGAATATCGATTGTGTTTGTAGTTGTTGGGACAGCAACAAGTTTTCATAGGGTCTTCAATGGCAGCAAAGAAAGGGTTGAACGGTCGCTTTAATATCTAGTATGACCGCGTAGGTTCGCTTTCTGAAATCGATATTTCCACCCTATACGATTTTGCCTTGGGTTGCAAGAAACTCGAAGTGGGATAATCGTATAGAAAACACTGTATTTTCAAGCAAACAAAACACATCAGGCTTAGGGTTTTGAGATGATTTGAGAATCAAAGATCGAATTGGTGTTTGTAACGAAAGCTCTGAGCTTTTTTTCGTGCCCCATACATCAAAAATCGTCTGATATTTATAGACAGGTCATCGAATACGAGCATTAGGTGCGACTCCCGGCTGAGCAGCCGCACGCCCAACGCCAACATTAGGTCGCCGCGCCAAGCGTAGACATTATCTTAATGTCTTCCTTGGGCACGCTGCTTCGTAATGTCTACGCTGGGCGCGATCCGCACTGACTTCGACACCGAATATGACTCGATTTCATCCCGTTTCGACTTGTTTCATTCGAAACTAATCGTCCCAATGGTTTTAAGCATGTTACGAAGCCCAAAACCCTAAAATCACCAACAAGCCAATATGGGATTGTAACACACTACCCTATCAGAATTTAATTTAGGAAGATGAACAATGTTTTTTTTACTTCGACTCCTGACCTTCACATCCATGTATTTTTTTTTCCAGGATATATCACCATTCACCAATCCTTATCTGCAGCTGATGAAGACCAAGCTTCCACTGGAACAGAAACCCTTTCAGCACCTAGAACGGTCAACACCAACCATTGCCGACTTATTTGCCTCGTTTTTTGTCTGCCAAAACAAAAACTCACGAGCTTTCTCCCCAAAACTTTTTCCTTATTGTCCTAGGGTTTCTGGAATGATTTCCCCCTCTTCAGTTTCATCTCCGCTTCCGCCACTAGGCACGAATGAAACTGACATAGACAGATCTGGCTCCGCCCTAATGGGAGGAGTCGAGGACCCGCCATCCCTAAATCTCTCTTAATAGGTAACCGGCCACCAAAACAGTTGTCTTACCTCTTTTCTACATCATTTGGATTGAGATCCAATTCAAGGCGCCAAAATGAGCAATGCACTTTAGAAACCAGCGCATGGCATCAGTGGAAGGGAGAAATTGGTATAAACAAAACCCTGGAAAATCTGTTTTGATACTGTGACGCCACAAAGATTTTCTGGCTTTTCAATGAGCTAATCAGTGGGTTCATTCTCTTTCATCTACCTCATAAATTCTAGATACCCAAAAAAACAAAACCAAAAGCCTAAAACAGAACAGCAGGAAACAAGTCAATACAGATCCACAAGTATCGTAACATTATTTGCATAAAATGGTAAGCTCGACTGATAAAGAGTGATGTCCACATGAACACCACACCTGCTAATGATCGCACAAAATTTCCAGACGGCACTAAATTGCCATCATCATGATCACAACAATATGCGATCACAAGGAGAAGCTGGAATGGACTATCAAGAGAAACCGACATACATGATTTCTTCCTATGAAGTCTATGGTCCGGCAGCAGGCTGTTCCTCTTTTTCTTTATCCATGGCTTTCCTTGCCAATTCATATCCAGCGAAATTCATTGCACCAAGGGGTGCAATCCAAAAGAATCTAGGTATAGCTCCTTTGAATAAGCCAAGGGGTCCTTCACGACGGAGTATAGAGAAGGCTATCATTGACATTGATATGCGGTGCCCCCCTGGTGCAGTCATCATTCTGGTTTTCATTACATCAAAGGGCGTGGTGGCAACAGAAGCCACACCACCAGATAGAGCACCAACTAGAATCGACTCCCAAGCCTCCAGCTCCCGTCCCAGAAGTTTCTGAGCCGCCTATATTGATTAAAGGATTTGAAAACAATAGTGAGTGCCCAAATAACTGAGATCGAATTGCATATCTAAAGATATCCAATTTAAAAGAGTGGACATATCAATGATGATTCTGAATCTAAGCATGGCACAATCTCATGAGTGAGATCGAGACGATAAGGCTATCAGAAAACAGTGGGGATGGTACGTATATATTTGAGTTCCCTGATCTAATTTTTAATATACAAACTTTCAGTAACATACATTTGTCAATTTTAAGAACTATTTTGCCCCAGCAGTTCCTTAAATGGTAATCAGACATAGTATATAGGCCTGAACTAAGGTTTGAGCCTCACCAGAGCTAAACACAGTGCAGGAAGGGCAAAAGTGGGAAGTTAATAGCTGGAATAAGGTAACACAGAAATACCTTTTTAGATTCCCCATAAAGCCCCATGCCAACAACATAGAATGGAACTTCACGACAAAGGGTAGCACCCGTTCCTCGGAAAAAACCCTTCATACCATCTAGATTCCAAGTACCTACAATAGCCTGTCCAACGTTATCGTACATTCCAGCCTGAAGACGTTGCTTCAACACCTCACAAGGAATGCGCACTGCAGTACCCAAGAATGTCCCACAAAATGATGACACGGATTGAACCTAACAAGATAAATTATTAGCATGACATAGAAGGTGAATGTAACTTGAGCTGCAAACTAATTTAAGCATCCACTTAATAACTGGTATAACGAAGACAGAAGAACTCGGGTATCCATGTCCAAGTAGTTCATAGCTAATTATGTTTAACTTATATAATCAGGAAATTTCTAATATAGACTCTGTGACGCGACTCCAAGATAACGAGGACATAATGCTAATAAAGTGTAAACCGTGGGCTTACGAGAAAAGGATAGCTTGTGCTTATGAGAAAAGCCTAGCACAGATATTCAGATCTCAACTCCCAGCAAAACTTGTATAAGTGACCTTAACATCTAAGGCGTGCCGAATTTCTGATCCAAGCTCTTTCATCCGGATTCTTGTGGTCCCTATCTTTGATATTCACTCGTTCAATTCAAGAAAACTTCTAATACAATGATATCTTTCTGATCTTGCAAGCACATTAACTTTTTTGTTTTCCTTCAATTTAGGCGAAAGATGAATAGGACATTGGCCAAAACTTTAACCATGCATTAAGTAAAATAAGAGATGAAAGATACATGCGTCACGTTATATAATGAAACAGCTGCCCTTTTATAAACTATTACCTGGAACTCGGGAAGTGATGGAGCTACACTTATCAAGAGGAGCCTACTTGCTTCACATATCCCAGTCCGAAGGCCATGACTGAAAATTTGATAAGGGCATGATAACCAAATTAGTAGCACATCAGAAAAGAGATACAACTATGAAGAATCAGACAAAGTATTAACCTCGAAAACTGCCCAATAATTGCTGGAATAGAACCCCTGTACAATCCTCGTCTTCCAATGTCTGGAAGCTTTGATATAATTTCTGGAAATGAAAGTGTTGACGCTTGCACTCGAGTCTGGGCATCACAAAGAACACATTAGAAAGCTTATCAGAACATGATTATACAAATAATTACACTCAGTTACATAATTCTAGAGGATGAGTGCACTGCAGACCAAAAGAAAATCAAGACTAGATCACTAGACAATGAACAAAAAATATCTAAATAGGTAACCCAATTTAGATGATCATAAGTTTCAAATAACAACGAATCGTAAGCAAATGTCAAATCATATTCAACTAAGCTTGCCTAGCTGCTCCTCAAACTTTAATTCCAAACGTTCATAGTAGGAAGAAGAAAGTGTCCTTTCCTCTAATTAAGATGTGCTAGATATGGAAAATTTAACTTGAAGATACGACAGCTACTCGTTCTTTTACAACCATTCAAATACAAACTAAAACACTTATACACGTCTCCACGAGTGGTCCTAGAATATCACGCAAATACGAACACAGTAAAATTTAGAGAGTTCTACATTTTCCACACTATATATCGTCCAAATCTAGTATGAAACCATGCCATGTATTCCAACAGTATTGCATCATACAAAAAAGTTGCAACAACTCAATTTGAGAAATGCCATCACAGAGCTAGTTTCTTGCCTTGATTGTGTCAACTGGATACAATAAGGAAGTAGAGAGTGCAGACGCAAGCCCCCCTGCCAACGCAGATTTTAATACGCTTCCAGCTGGTATATTAACAGGTGGTGGAACAGCAACAACAGTAGCAGCTTCAAACCAAATATTCCTGTATGCACAAGATGACATATTAATATAGGCTATAAGCAATGCCCTAACTAGAAGACAAATCACTTGCTGCAAAAAGTTCCATGTGTTTGATAGCAAGTATTCACATTGCAGTATAGCTCAAGACAATCCTCTTTTTCCTTTTGTTATTAAAACAAAAAACAATCTTATAACGAAATGATTTCCATCTTCCTCACCCTTAAGGCTCATACATCAGTCATGTCATCCATATGTTCATTAATTTTAGGATGCAATTATTCGTCACAATCTATATAAACAGAGAAGGATTCTTTTGAGTGACCTAACAACTAACATACGAAAAAAGATGTTCAGGTGACCCTGAGGAGAACCAAAGCAACTTACCGTGGATCGTCTTGGAGGCGATCAGATGGGAGAAGGAGCATAAAGTTACGGAAGTGACCATAGGAAATGGATTCTTCTGTATCTGCATTTAGAAATCGCATCATGGCAACAGCATTATCTTCATTTGCAGGAAGTCCAGCATTTTTTAGAGAAGCTAACACTTCACTTTTTTGCAATGTCCCAGACTTGCTAAGACAAAGAGATGTATACGCCCGCAGGATTGTTGGTTCTTTCTGCTCCATAAAAGACAAAAACTGTTTCCAACCAAATGATTTGCAAAATAAGTGACTTCTCGTGAGGCGCATTAAGTCTCGGGCATATCTTTGTGGTAGTTTTCTCTTTCTCATAGCAGTTTCTAGATCTTCTAGGGTAACTTGACCATCACCATCTCTATCCAGCTCCTCAAAGAACCTTCTACCTGCACCAAAATGTGAGGAAGGTTCATATACCTCTTCAAGGGTATTAATTAAATTATCAATAAGTAAAAAAAATTGTAACCTTCAGCAGAAATGCATGCTCAATTTATTTTCCTATAATAACAATATATGTCTAGTTTGAATGCCCTGGAGGGAAATGTCCCGATAGCCTACTATATCCTAAGCCTTCAGGACCAATCTGTACAATCACCGCTAGCTACTAAACATATTAGCATAATATAACTTTCATTATCACAATGCTACATCACCATTTTCATCTTTAACTAGCAAAATTAATGGTGATAAATGTATAATGGTGGAACAAATTCGGAACAGCACTTTTTTTCCTGCAAGGGACTGACTGCAATATACGAAGGAGCTGAGATAATTTTGTATATGGCGAAGAAAATACTTAGTAACTAAATTGACCACATAGAGTCATAACAAAAACATTGACAATATCCTAAACAAGTCAATAATGCGGGAGAAGAATGTACGGAAACTGGTGCTTGACGGACAGCATGCTAAATTACGTAATAATGGACAACAATTACCAGAGAACTTCCTTCAAGTAAGGAATCATGACATTAAGAACGCAATACTATAATAAAACAACAAAATACAGTATCAGAGATCCCAGAGAATGCCATGTAACTCATAACGACGATAATATGTGTATAGGCGGTGTCTTAGATAAGTATTAAGTACTATGGTAGTTGTGATTTCTACCTTCAGATTCTGTGTATCTAAAGAAGTCCTGAACAGAGAAAAGTTTCTTCTTGTCAGGGTAGTCTTGATAAGATCGTCCCAATTGAGGCACAAGTTCAACTAGTTCGGATAAAGAGACTGTAGATAATATTGATCTCAAACGCTCCACATTTGATAAGGGGATATCAAATATTCCAGCAGCCTGCTTTGGTTGAGGGCTGATTGTTGTTTCTTCATCTTTAGAAGCAGATCCACCATCATCACGTCCATCTTTTATTGAGTCCAATTCAACCATACCTGATGGCACACCTCCTACTCTTGCAAAATTAAAGTTCCTCAAGAATCCATGTACATCTGATTTTCTACCATTGATAATATTTGAAACTATCTTAAAATGATCCTTCGGGATGTTAGAAGGATCACCAGCGTTCTGCTGAGCACTTCCTTTCACACACTGGTCAGACTTCTGAAAATTCAGAGCTACTTGTTCAACGACAAGACCTATCAGCCACAAGATGTGCTTACTATCCTTTTGTTTAACATCATCAACCTGAATGCCACCAACAAACCAATACTTATTGTCATTTTTCTTTACATCACTAGACGGCCGAGATGATTCCTGCAACGAGTTCGAGAGTGGATACTTCTTATCTTTATTGCTCATCTTTTGAACCCTCTTCTTGCTGGCTTTGAATGGACTTGAAAAAGCCTGGAAAAGACTAGCCATGAGCACAGACCAAGTCATTTCCAAATTCATGCATTTTGTACAAGATGGCTCTTTTGGTACATCATTCTTCTCTTTTGAAACTTTCTTAGACACTTTGCATCTATTGTGTTCATAATTGCGACAACGGGGCCGCACCATCTCTGCAAAGTCTTCCACCGGAACCCTAAATGACAACCCCTTCTTTTTCTCGTCACCATGGATGAATGGATCGTTCTTTTTCCTGATTGGGAAAATCTGAAACTCACCATTCTTCTGGGGACTCAAATCATTATGTTTGTTCCAGTTAGTGTGACCGGACCAGCAACACTCAAAATCCTTGGCAGCCTTTCGGAAACCCAATTCCAAGGGCGATAGCATACCCTTCACAGCATTAAGTGAGTTGAAAAATGCCTCCCCAGGATCATTTCGAGACACCATGGCTCTAAAAATCAACTAGAAAATAACTCAAACTTGTACAGTTCCCAATCTCCAAAGGCACAAGTTACAAACACAAACAAAAGAAGCCCAGAAATAAACGACCTAAACAGACGCACGACTCTTGAACACACGAAAGAAATAACCACTTCGATCTCAATAAAAAGCAAAAGCTGTAAGAAGGTGAAGCGGAAACAAGAAACCGTGTCCGTTAAAACCTATCAAATAATCGGAGAAATCAAGAGCAGCGATTGGGTACCAAACAAATCCGGAATACAAGATTGAATTTGCATGTGAGACGGATTGAGGTCTGCGTGCTCGGTAGCTAAAATCAACACCGAGACTCACAAAATGCGAATCGGTAACATTTAACACAGTTTTATTTACACAGACAGCTCGGTAGCGATGTGGTGTGTTCTGATCGGTTGAGGCTTGGAAACTGAAGATGGAGGAGAGGAGAGGATAATACGGTGAATTCAAGGAATGTGATAAAGTAAGAGGGCCTGGTTGTAATTTTGAAAGATTCGATGAACCCTCTGTTCGTTGTGGATAATACTAAGATGAGAAATTATTTATTATTTTAATATAAAATGTAAAAGAGAAAGGGAGGTGACGTGCCTTGTAATTGGATATGCATCTGGTGGTATGCAGCAAGTTATTTTGTTTTGTTTTTGATGAAATAAAGGAAAATCCTTTTGATGTTTATCTACGTTGGATAGTGGCGTTACGATTCTCATTTGTTGAAATTTTCTTTCATCTATGGATAAAAATTTATTGCAAGTTCTTTTTTTGTCTCTAAATGTTAAAAGTGTACTTGTTATTATGGGAAAGTGGCAATACTTTGGAAGGGATTTGTTTCATTGTTTTACGTGATTCATGTTAAGAAATTATGGTGCAACATTTCAAAAAATGCTAAATCATAGTATTTTAGAGCACGGCAACTTATTTCTTCGAATTTCTTTAATCCTTCTTTGGATCTTGAAAAATGTGGCCAAAAGAAAAATTAATGGAAAGTTATTTTGTCATGGAAGGTAGCAAAGTAAAATTTGTATTGCATCAATTTGTTTTGTTAAAATTTCTCATGCTAAATTTAAAAATCAAAACTTCATTTTTCTTGCAATTTTGTTTCCTCCCAAAAACTTTTCACGAACCAAACGAAGACCTTAACATGAACGTATTTTTAAGCAGAGAGGAATTAATGACACACAAAGTCATGTGCTATATAAAAGTGTGTTGTATTAATTTATTTTATTTGAATATGAATTATTTAAATTATCTTAAATTTACTTTCAAATATCATAGCTTTAGTTATGTCTTTTGTCCCCTCTCTTCAACTTTGGGCACTGTCAGGGTTCTGTTTTATATTAAGTTGCGAATGCTAGCAAGAGGGAGGGAGTCTTTTGAGGGTTAGTTTAGGATGGTTGGTTACATTTTGTGTCCATATAACAATATGTGATGCAGTTTTCTCTCTTAGTGTGGATTGCTTAGGGCATCTGCACCGGTGAGGAGGGGCAGCACCTCCTCACCTAGCACCTCCTCCATTTTGGCTTAAAAATAGGCATAGAGATACTCTCTCACATGCTGAACTAGCAAGTGCCAGAGCACCTCCTACAATTTTATGCTTAGTTCCGGGAAGGTGCTGGGTGAGGAAGTGCTACCCCTTCTCACCGGTAGCACTTCCTTAAGATGCTCTTAAGGGAGCATCTTAAGAGCATCTGTACAGATGCTCTTAACGGAGGCGTTTTCAATCGAATTCATTCAGAGTTCAAACTGGTTTTTTTGTAGTCTTCATTCCTGTTATCATCAGAGGAAGAACCAATCGATGTTAAGTTAAAACATCCTATTTCGTCTCTCCTTGCAATCTTAATTTGCAATTCTCAAAATCATTTTGTTGTCGAATTCTATGGCTTTCGATTAATACAAATCGGCTTATTATGTCAAAACAGGTTAGTTAATCATGACGGACATCCAAAATCATGAACGAGAGCCGAACAAAGTTGGAAACGCATTAAATGAATTTAGTGTTCAAATGGAATCACAGTAATCACGACGGACGTCCTAACAAATTACAACAAAATTAAAGTTGAAATTTTAGTATTCAAATGGAAGATTTATAAATCTTTTAAGAGAGTGTTTTCTCTTTGAGGTTTTACTCGAGAGTGTTCTCATATTCGTTCTTCCATACTCAGTGTGGTGTCTTGATATTTCCTGTTTACTCCTATTAATAACAATTAATCATGATTGGTCAGGAAGGTGTTGGCAGTTTGAAGGTGGATTTTCCTTGGTGGATCTAGAGAGTTTAAGAGTGGCAACCAAATCATGGAGAAAGCTAATATGGAGGAGCAAATCAGTGACATTACTGATAAATTTAAAGGTAAAGTGATGGTATCATTAGAGGATTGTGATTGGAAGTGGATGTCGGAAGAGTTTAAATGGGTAGTGGTTCTTGAACTGGCCAACGACATGTCATTCAATCTTACAGGGCTTTCAAAAGTCCTTAGTAAGATTTGGAATGTGGAGGACAAAGTGCAATTTTCGGAGTTGGCAAATAACATGGCGTTGACGTAGTTTGAGCAGGAGATCGATTGGATGAGATTCAGAGAAGGAGGTCCGTGATTGTGTATGGGGACTACGGTGGTGATGCACGACTGGTGCTCAGACTTAACACGGGATGAGTTCACCATGAATCGGTTAGGGATTTAAGCTCAATTGCATAATCTTCTGGTGGGAGTTTCCCTTACAGACAAGGAGTTAGGGAGAAGCTGGCATCAAAGATCAGAAGGTTTATCAAAGTCAGTCAGTCAGTCCAAGTCAGAAATCAAGAAGAAGTATGTTGGGGTCCGAGTTGGGATAGATATTGATAAGCCAATAGTCATGGGTTTTTATTTGAAACGTCCTAGTAGGCAGCCATTGTGGGTGTCAGTGAAATATGAAAGGTTTCCAACGTTATGCTCTAAATGCGGTAGATTGCACTATGAGGCAGCGACCTGTCCATTTGAAGTGTCCATGGAAGGGCGGGTTAATGAGCAGAGGGCAGTAAACAGTACCAGTAAGAACAGTGGACCTGGGCAGACAAGGGAGAAGGCCCCTTTGGTTGGGTTAGACAATGGTGTAAGGGAGGAGGAGACAAAGGACGCCGACAACTGGAAAGGTTGAATTTTTGACAGGGCAATTTTCCAATGTGGAGAAGTCGACTAGACAGATGGAGAGTAACGAATCCCGAGTTGGAGGGTGTGCATTAGAAGCCTTGATTCCGGTGCCAGTTTTACAATTTGACAGAGTTACAGGAGAATATCAAGAGTTGGAGCAGGTGGGAAGCTCAAGAGAAGTTGAAATGTACGAGAATAATACTAGTCAAGGAAACATGAGAGTAGAGTTTTGTTGGGTTTTTATGATGGGCTGATTATGAGGAAAGTTAATAATGATCCAGTGGCCTAATTAATGGGATGTCCGTCCAAGGAAGGGAGCAAGAGAGTTGGAAAGATGCCCAATAGACGGAAGAAGGTTGGAGTGGTGTTAGTTGGCGTGGAGAAACCAGGAACAAAGATACGCTTCCACCCATATGAAAGTTGAAACGTCGTGGTAGAGAATAGAGTGTTGAATGGAGAGGGGACCTCATATAAAGTTAAAGAGAGCCATGTTAATCATATATTGGCAGAGGCTGTTGGCCAGCCTCGCTGGGAGCAATGAGGTGCATAAGCTGGACCTACTGGGACATGGGGAGGCATCGGGCAGTCGAGCCCTAAAAGATGCTATTAGGGCGCTTGATCCCCAAATTATTGGTCTGCTAGAAACAAAGAAAAAAGACATAGAATGTGATTCACTTAAGTGCAAGCAGGGCTGAGAAATTACTTTACGTTAATCTATATTAGTAGAGCGGGAGGTTTGGCGATGTTGTGGGGCGACTCTTTGACCTAAGGGTGGTAAGTTTCTCGCAAAATCATATAGATGTTATTGTCAAGAATCAGCCAGAAGTACGGGTAACCTTGTTCTACGGAGATTCGGTTGTGGGAAATAGATGGATTAGTTAGACTTGGTTGCGTCGTCTCAGTGATATGTTAGCACTGCCTAGGACAGTTATTAGAGATTTTAATGAGACTTTGTACAGTTCGAAATTTGTAGGTGAGAGGGACACCAAGCTGGAAAATGGATAACTTTATAAAGGCTCTTGAGGATTGTTATTTGTTTGATCTGGGATTTGTTGGTTACCCCTATACTTTCTTTAACTACCAACTAGGCGAAGATGAGATGAATGCGAGACTTGACAGTATGCTGGCAAATTTTGGCTGGATGCAAGTTTTTCCAAGCACAGTGGTCTCTCATATGCATCTCCATACTTCAGATCACCAACTGATCATGTTAGATATGGAGCAGAAGGTCACAATAAGAAGGAAGAGATTTTTCATATTTGGGGCAATCTGGTTGGAGCACCCAAAGTTCGCGGATGCTATGGAGAATTTCTAGAACAACAACGCGGATTATAATCAGAGATCGATGGAGAAGTAAAAAAGCTACAAAAGATTCTTGAAAGGTTGGAACAAGCCCTCATTTGGTAATGTACGTAAACTGATAGAAATGCTCAAACAAGATTTGGAGGAGGTTAAGAGTGACATGCGAACTGAGGAGTTGGTACAGAAGGAAAAGAAAATCATTAAAGAATTGGATTTCTTGCTAGCCAGGGAGAAGACATTATGGATGCAACGACAAGGGTGCACTCGTTAAGGCAGGGGGACAAGAATACAAGTTTTTTCGATGCAAGAGCTAGTCAGAGAAATAAAAGAACTGGATCTCTAAACTAAAGGATAAATATGGAGTTCTCCAAGATGACCAGAATGAGATGATGAATATTATTACTAGGTATTTTTGGGGCATTTATAGCTCTAGTCTGGCTGGGAACCATGAGAATCTGAATAATCAGTTGGGCTGTATTCATCCAGTTATTTAAATGAGATGAATTCTTGGATGTTGCAAGAAGTTTCAGAGGATAAAATCAAGAGGGCACTCTTCTCTATGGGACCTTTGAAAGTGCCAAGCATTGACGGATTTCTAAATCTTTTTACCAAACATATTGGTACAAGATTAGAGGAGATGTAGTGAAAGAGGTTAAGAAATTCTGGACAGATGGTGTGTTGGATGAGAGAACTAATAGAACTCTTAATAGTTTTAATCCCAAAAAGAAGGAAGCTGATAGAATAGAGGATTGGCGCCCTATTAGCCAGTGCACTGTTGTAGTCAAGATAATTACGAAGATCATAGCAACAAGACTGCAACCCATTGATGGATGCACAGTCGTTATGTGCAAACGTCAAGAATAAATTTATAATAGTCCGCTACTCGCAACTATACTACTGGGTAGCAAGTGGTAAGTAGGGGTCGAACCCAAGGGAATCAGGGGAATAGATGTTCTTTGAGGGGGTTGTCCAGCGAGAGAGCGTGTTTTAGGTCGGTTGGTTGGTTTTAAAGCTACCAGCTAAGTGATTGATTGATTGGTTGGTTGGTTTTAGTACTGGAAAGTAAATTGTAATTTATAATTAAAGGAAAGCGTTCGGTTTCAGGGGCCTTGTATTATATCCTGTTTATCATTGAGCTTTAGCGACTCTACTAAGTATTCAAACGGTGTATCAAGGCCATTCCAAGCACTCGATTTGCGTACACTGTCTAGCCTATTCCAAGGACGTAGAACACTTATTCTATTTAGACTAATACTCCATTCCCGGTTATATTAGCCTATGTGCATCCATTTGATCAATCATTCCCGATCAACCAAATGGTGTTTAAGATAAGTCAAACTTCTCAGATAAGCTTTGCCATTCCAAGCATCCACTTATCCGTACAAGTTTACGAACCCCGCTATAGAGTTTTGCCATTCCAAGCATCCACTATACCTTGGACGTTCTAACCGAATATATGGCACATAGAATAAGTTTTGAATACTAAGGAGAAACGCTAAGTTAATAGTCTAAAACATTTTATAATACAAGTGCGCCCCTTAGACCGAACTACTAGTTTAACTACTATTCATCGTGCTAAACATTATAACTAAAGAAATAAAAACAGTTGAATAAATACTAGAAATAATACTTACAACCGTTGAAGCGCCAAGGGAGCTATCCTTTATTTCCAAAGCCAAACTTACAATTACAAAACTTAGAGAGAGAAGTGAATATTGGGAATTGAGGTGTGTTACAAATGAGGAGGAGGAGCTCCTTTTATAGCAAAAATGGAAGGAAATGGATGGATGAGATGATAGGCATGTGTTTTTGATCCAAGGGAGGAGAAGAGGAGGAAGGAGGAGGAGACATGTGGAGGAGCCCAAAAGCCGCCGGTCAAGGGAGGAGGAGCCGCCGGTTGCCGGTGGTGGAAGGGGAGGAGCTCCTCCCTTGGTCACCTCTTCAACAAGTGGCCGGTCACTTTGCCCATGTGTGAGTTTTGTACAGTTTTGTGCAGTCTTTTCACAAAACTGTCAATGTGTTTCTTCCCCGGACTGTCTTGATTCCTCTCCTGATTCTTCTGATTAATTTGTTATGAGTGATTCAACATCAGGATCCTTGATATTTCTTCAGTCGGCATATGATCTTGACCTTGGATTGACTCGTAACATCTTTTCTGCTCTAAAAGCTCCTCTTTAATGTGTATTCTCTCTAAGCTCTGAATTACCCTGCAAAAATATATCTGAACTAACAAGCAAAAGTTAAATAGACAAAATGTCTAAATAAGAGGGTTATACTGTGTTTATGATTCGTATAATTTTGGTCCATCACCCATCTTAAGCCAGGTAATCTCAATTTTTCAGAGTGCATTCGTTAAGGGTCGCTGATGGACCAAAGTTATACGAGTCAGAAACACAGTAAAACCCCCTTAATTAGACTGTTTGTCTATCTAACTTCTGTGTGTTAGTCCCGATATATTTCCACAGGGCATTTTAGAGACTGAAGTGAAAACACGCTAAGGAGAGGATTTTATGCTGAAAAGATAACAAGAGTCAATCCAAGGTCAAGATCATATGCCGACTGAAGAAATATCAAGGATCCTGACGTTGAATTGACCATAACAAATTAATTAGAAGAATCAGGAGTGGAGTCAAGACAGCCCGGAGAAGAAACACATTGACAGTTTTGTGAAAAGACTACACAAAACTGTACAAATCTCACATTGGACAAGGATGACCGGCCACTTGAAGAAGTGGTGGCCAAGGGAGGAGCTCCTCCTCCTTGGCCACCACCTACCGGCGGCTTGGGGTGGTGGTGACCGGTGGCTTTTGCCCCTCCTCCACATGTCACCACCACCTTCCTCCTCCTCCACCACTCCTCTTCCTCCATGTGTGGCCATCTCCTCCATCCATTTTCTCCTCCAATCAAAATGCAACACTTACCACCCATCTCCACTACCACCCATCTCCTCCCCTTTGGGCTATAAAAGGAGGAGCTCCTCCTCCTCATTTCACACACCTC
This sequence comes from Rhodiola kirilowii, assembly GCA_033675215.1. Classification (NCBI taxonomy): domain Eukaryota; kingdom Viridiplantae; phylum Streptophyta; class Magnoliopsida; order Saxifragales; family Crassulaceae; genus Rhodiola; species Rhodiola kirilowii. The sequence continues at coordinate 24,810,812 of CM066199.1, forward strand.
AATCTCATTTCACTTCTCTATCTAGAAGTTGTAACATTTGTAATGTTGTAATCTTGGCTTTGGAAATAAAGGATAGCTCCCTTGGCGCTTCAACGGTTGTAAGTATTATTTTTAGTATTTATTTAACTGTTGTCTTTAATTCCTTAGTATAATGTTTAGCGCGATGAATAGTAGCTAAATTAGTAGTTCGGTAGAAGGGGCGCACTTGTATTATAAAATGTTTTAAGACTATTAACTTAGTGTTTAGTCTTAGTATTCAAAACTTGTTCTATGTGCCATATATAGTCAGAGTTTCCAAGGTTGAGTGGATGCTGTAACAAGCAAAGCTCTTCTGTGGGAATTCGTGATCATACTCAGGTAGTGGAAGCTGTAACAAGCAAAGCTATCTGAGGAGTTCGACTCATCCTAAATCCCATCTGGTCGAGCGTAACTGTGAGATCAGGTGGATGCACCCAGGCTAGCATACCTGAGGGTATTGGCGCTAGACTGAAATAGAACAGGAGTTGCTTTAAACCGGTGTTGCAAGTCTTGAGCTGTAACTAGCCTCGATTCGCCGTTTGAATACTTAGATGATTCACTAATGGTCAATGATAAACAGGATATAATACAAGTCCCCTGAAACCGAATATTTCTCGTTAATTATAAACTGTAATTTACTTTCCAGTATTAAAATCAACCAACCAACCAATCAATCAATCAAAATAGCTGGTAGCTTTAAAACCAACCAACCGACCTTAAACACGCTCCCACGCTGCGTAATCCCCCCCGAAGAACAATTATTCCCCTAGTTCCCTTGGGTTCGACCCCTACTTACCAAGTACTACCCAGTAGTATAGTTGCGAGTAGCGGACTATTATAAATTTATTTGCACAATCGCTTTGACGACGAGCGGTTCTGTCAAATTGGCGCCGTTGCCGGGGAACTAGTCATCGGATAACTGTTCTTTGAATCGTTACGCGCTTCAAAACAACCATGTCTCGCGAAGAAAGTCACCATGACTACCAGGATGACGAAGAAATAAACCTGTACGATCAGAATGATGAGGTACCGTTTCCATTCGTCGACGATCCGGAACAACTCATCAGAAACAGAAGAGCTCGTGATAGGGAAGCAGTCAGAAGAAACCAAGAATTACCCGAGGACCGAAATGCAGCTGGTCCAGTACAACCTCCTATCCATCCCCCACGACCACAACCTCAACCTCGATACATGCCAAGAAGAGACCCCGCTTTCGACGACTACTATGGGGATAACTACTACCGTGAACCAACTATGGGCGAGTTAAATGCCCCTAATTTCGAGACACAGCCGTGGTGCATCTATGAGAGCCCTGAATTAGAAAATATAACCATCAACGCATCAGTGGCACACCGCCTGCCAAAATTCTCAGGATCTCAAGGAGAATCTGCCGCAACTCACCTCCAACGCCTACATGGCATTTGCCAGAATCTAAAGCCCAATCGAGTGAATATGGACGACTTCAAGTTAAAAGCGTTCTATTTTTCCCTCATAGACTCGGCAAGCGACTGGTTCCTTTCATTGCCTTCCGGAAGCATCAGAACATGGGCTCAGATGCAGAAGAAGTTCTTAGACAAATACTATCCGGCTGGAAGAGCAATGCAAGTAAGGAAGCAACTACAGGAAATCAAACAAGGTCTCAATGAAACCATGTACGATTACCTGGAAAAGTTCAATCACCTAGAAAGGAGCTGCTGTACCCTTGGACTGCCCGAGAAACTCGTCATCGAGTACCTTATTGATGGATTAAGACCATTAGACAAAATGCTCTTGGATGCCTCAGCGGGAGGGTCCATGATGAATCTATCATTAAGTGGCATCAGAAATCTCATCGCCAACGTTGCTGAAAATGCTCGATTTAGAGAAGAGACCACTCACCAAGATGAATTCTCTCGATCAAAAAGGGTAGCACAAACTGAGGCATCAGTAAACTCCATAACTGAAGAGATGAAACAGTTAAAGGAGATGATGATTGAGATCATACGTAGACAGCCAGTTACGGTAAAACCTTGCGTGTTCTGTGGTTCTACGGACCACAAAACGGACGCATGCCCAACATTGATAGAAGAAGAACCGGCTGATGTGAATGCAGTAGGAGGATATCAAGGATACAACAACGTCAGAGCTGGACAAAATAGATAGTACGGTCAAACATCCAACCCAGGCTGGCGTAACAACAACAGCTATCTTTAGACGGAGACACAACCGGCTATCCCTCAACTAGCCCAGTCATTCTATCAACCGTTCCACCGACAGTACAACCAGACCACCCCACCACCAAGCCAATACCAACAAGAGGAGCCAAACCTGTACCATGCAAGCTCAAACAATTCTTGAGGGCCAAACGAATCACTAGAGGACATGATGCTGCAATTAACTAGTACTGTGCAGCAGTTGAATACTACTATGCATCAAAATCAAACCGAAACAAAAAAAGAATTATCAGACTTGAAGGAGCATATCTCCCAACTAGCTGCATCAGTATCCGCACTCTCTAGTGAACCCGGCAAACTCCTGTCTCAAACTATTCAAGGCTTGCAGGAGAACATGAATACTATGACTCTTAGGAGTGGGAAAACGCTTGTCGGCAAACCTGTGGAGCAAATGAAAGATAGAGACCCAAGGTTACCAGGTGATGAGCCGTATTTATACGACTCATCGAGTCATTAATTCCCACCATTTCATTCACTTTATTATGCGAACAGTTACTTTTTAGTGTTGTTTCGTGTTTCAGGTGATTTGGAAGCTCTAGGAGGAATCACATTCAAAATATGGCTTTTGGAGCCAAAAACACCACAAGGACCCGAGACCCGCAGGCTGGCCGAACTCAGAGAATGAGGCAAGTGTCGTTTGACACTGGAGGATCCAATCCATGATCGGAGACCAGCAGTTTGTAGCTCGTATGTCAGGCTATGACTCAGGCAAAACCAATTGGATTTTCGACCAACAACCAAGCAACGCTCGGGGCATGAATCTGTGAGGCCGACCAGCGTTCCATCAGGCCCAGGCGCCCAGGCGCGTCCGCAGGCTGGTCGTGCTCGGTGAAAGAAGCACCCGTCGTTTGGAGAAGGTCCAGCCCAGCACAAATCGGACCACACCATGGTCTTGCCCATATGTCAGGCTACACCTCAGGCCAAACCCAAGTGAATTTCGAGCCACGAGCAAGGAACGAAGGGAGCAAGAACCCATGAGCACGATCAGCGCAGATTTCAGGACTTAGCCAAATTTCAGGGCCTGTTTTCCGGCTGGCTGAGATGTCAACTTTGAGAGCCGCTCCGGCCTAATCCGTCCACACAATGGGGTGATTTCAAGGTCCTAGCATCAAGTATACATGTCCAGCTAGTGCCCCAAACCAAGAGACCGGCCAGAAGAGTGTCCGAAGGCGAGTCAAATCAGCCCCAAAGTACCCAGTCCGATCAGCCCGTGCACTTCAGCGCTGATCCATCTCCAGCCCGGCCATGCGAGCGTGTCTCCGAGCTCCAGCTCGGCCATCCGAGCGGGCATGCGCCTGGCCATGCGAGCGTGCCTCCGAGCTCCAGCTCGGCCATCCGAGCGGGCATGCGCCTGGCCATCCGAGCACTCCAGCGCTGATCCATCCGTCCGGCCAGCCGAGCCTCATCTCATCCATTCGCACGTCCAAAGTCCAGCAGCCGGCCCAATTTGCATGCGATGCTAGGGTTTCGTAGCTTTATCGCCAAGTTAGGGTTTCTCAAACCCTATAAATACAGGAGATCCTGCAGTCTTCAAACCATCCGAAAATCACAGAGAAATCCATCGATCTCAGTCTTCCTTGCTTCAGCCGTGACTTGCTCCTACTGTTCTTCATCTCGGTCAATTAGTGAAGTCTCTTCCTTTTATTATTTGCATTGTTTACTTATGTCGATGTGTAACTAATCCAATTATTCGGGTTAGGGTTAAATAATTGTGACGATTGTTTTGAGATTCTGTTTTTCAACATTATTCATGCTTTCTATTTAGTTCTTGTGCACATTATTAGTTTGAATTTATTATGTTAAGGGGAGATCCGAAAGGATACAACTTAACATAGTAATCCTTACTATCTTTTCACTGCTTATTTGATACCGACCCAGTTAGAATAAGTAGTTGCACGAAACCTAATATAACCAGACCAGGAGTATTAGGTTTGCTAGAATTAAACGGTTATAACCAGACCAGGAGTAACCCTAAGAAAGCTAGAATAAATACTTAGAAATCAAGGATAAACGAAGTCACAATTGAATAATACCCTAACCTGAATATCTTCTCTGATTGATAAATCCCTTAGCAATTTTCGATCATTACATTAACCTTTACTTTCACACTAGTTTCTTGTTTTTTCTCTATTTCAGAACGAAGTAGTAACCATCTAGCTCCCTAGGGTTCGACCCTTGCTTGCCATTATGCTAACCCACAGCCAAGAGCGATGAAAAATATAAATTGTTTTTGCACAGGTACGACGACAGCCTGTTCAAAATGGCGCCGTTGCCGGGGATCGAAGCACGGTGAAACTTTTGTTCTTCTTTTATTTTTCGTTTATTTTTTTCTCTTTGCATTATTTCGAAATCTGCTTGTCTCGGTGATATTTCAATTTCAACTGTTCGATTTTCGATTTTCATTCTTTTCGATTTCCAATTTCTTGCTCTCAGAGGGTTCTGTCACCAAGACTTACGAGTCTAAGGATTTTGGGTTTTAAGTGGGACCGCTGTGACCCCTCCACTCTCCTGGGGACCCTTTGTTGCTAGTCTGTTCTTGCTATTACGGTGTTTGCTAGACCGGTGCTTGTTATTTTTTGTAACATGTCTCACGCAGGAAGTAGCGTAGGTGGTAACAGTCACAATAATGATGAAGTCAACCAGAATGTTCAAGGAGTACAAAATCAGGGGCCTATGGTCCAGAATGGAGAAATCAGGGGGCTATCCCTGAACAGCTTCAGCAGCAACAACAACCACCACTCAACCCCCACCAATACCCCCAGTACCCTCAGTACCCGCCGCCATATCAGCAGTATCCACCACCACAGTACCCACATTATCCGCAACCGCCCTACCCTCAATACCCACCACCATATCCACCACTACCATATCATCCACAACATCCATACCCACCCCCTCAGAGACCTCCACGCCAGCATGTAGTTAGAGACGATGAGGAGGACGAAAATGAAGGACCTACTATGGGCGAGCTCTCGGTTCCTAGTTTCAGAGACCAGTCATGGCCAATTTATGAAGGACCAGACATCGCAGCCATCACAATCAGCACCTCAGTCGTCCACCACTTGCCTAAGTTCTCAGGAATGAAGGGAGAGTCTGCCACGTCTCACTTGACGCGTTTTCACGGGATATGCTTGAACCTCAGGCCACACGGAGTCGAAGTGGATGACTTCAAACTGAAGGCCTTCTATTTCTCACTACAGGATGCCGCTACAGATTGGTTCCTATCTTTACCCTCAGGCAGTATTTATACGTGGGAGCAGATGCAGAGGCAGTTCTTCAGCAAGTACTATCCAGCAGGGCGTGCAGCGCAAGTCCGGAGACAGTTACAAGAGCTCAGGCAAGGCCCAAACGAGACCATGTACGAGTACGTGGAGAAATTCCTTGCCTTGGAGAAGAGTTGCTGCAATCTGGAGCTCCCGGAGAAGTTGATCGTAGAATATATGCTGGACGGACTTCGCAGGATGGACAGGAAGTTACTAGAGGCCTCGGCTGGAGGCCAACTCATGAACATGACCCCAGCCAGAGTAAAGCAGAAGATCATATCAGTGGCAGAGGGTGAGCGATTCCAGGATGAGACCACAAAAGAGGACGAGTATGCCCGCACCAAGAACGTATCAGCCGCTGATCCCTCTATCAGCGCTGTGTTCGCAGAACTCAAGGAGATGAGGGAGCTGATGAAGCATGTAGTCCGAAGGACACCAGTCCAGGCCCAGCCATGTGAGTTCTGTACGTCTACAGATCACAAGACAGACGAGTGCCCCACCTTACAGACAGACGTTCAGGGCGATGTGAATGCAGTAGGCAATTATCAGAATTATGGCAACCAACCAGGCCCAGTCAAGCAGTATGGCGCAGCAGCACCTAATCAAGGCGCCTGGAGAAATAACTATCAGCAGAATCAGCCTCAGCAAGCACGACCGAATGTGCCTCAGCAGAATCAGCAGACTCAGCCGCCGTACAGACATCCTAACAGTCAGTACCAGCCGAATGCACCAGGGCAGTACCAGCAGAAAGGGCCGAACACATGTCAGGCAGGTCCGAGCAACCAAGGCCCTAACAAAGCCCTCGAGGACATGATAAAGGATCTGGCTTCAGCCGTGATCCAGGATCGGGCCACGACCAAAGGAGACATTGCTGAATTGAAGAAACAGATGTACCAGCTCAATACGACAGTCTCAGGTCTCGCAGCCACTCTGAATGCAGGACGACTTCCCTCACAGACAGTAGAGAACCCAAGAGGGAACGTCAGCCAAGTAGAGATAGTAGCTACAGATGCAGCACTCGAGGAGCCCACAGAAGAACCTAGCTCGGGCACCCTCAACACGACTCAACCAGACTCAGCCCTTATGGCTCAGGAGGCCGAAATTCACAGTTCCTCTTATGCTATGCAGGTAGTCGCTCCCGAAAGCCAGGTTACTAAGGAAGTTGAACCAGAGATGAGCTTGGTGGTGAGGCCTACGCAGAACGACCAGATGATGAGGCGTGCACCCACTGCGAGCCAGGAGACACCTTCAGGAAAGAGTAAGGACCCAGGGGCCTTCACGGTTACCTGTGGTATCGGTAAGACCCAAATACCTCACTGCTTAATTGATTTGGGTGCTGCTATTAATGTCATGCCTTACTCTTTGTATTGCTCGCTGGGTCTTGGACCATTGAAACCACCTAGGTTGTCTATAGAATTAGGGGATAAGTCTTGTGTTCGCCCTACTGGATTGCTTGAAGATCTAACCCTCCGAGTAGGAGATCTTGCTGTGCCTGCAGATTTCTATGTCTTGCAGATGGAAAAATCCAGAAAAGTCGAACCACCAGGGCTCATTTTGGGACGGCCATTCCTCTACACCACCAAAACCCGGATTGACATGGGCATAGGATTACTGTCATTATCATGCGGTGGGAAGGAAGCAGACTTCTATGTCTACGAGGATGACGATCGTCCACGCACAAGGAAACCGCCAGACATTGTGCACACATCAGAGTACGACACCCTAGTTCCAGACCCACCAGAGCAGGCTCTACAGACTACCAGGCCAGCAGCTATGGCCAAGATGTCCACATCTTCTCGAGGCTATAAGGGGAAGAAACCATCTGAATCTTGGAGAGTAGAGCAGAGCGCACAGCTAGATGCGCACACTGGACGAACAGAGGGAGTTGCTGAGCAGAAATATGACCTCACACGCCCATGGGACCCTAACTTGTGATCCCTACAGAGGTACTGTCGAGCCAACGACGTTAAACAAAGGCGCTCGTAGGGAGGTAGCCCTGCATGGTTTGCACGTCTTTACATTTCAGTTTGTTTATTTACTATGTTTATTTTTGAGTCATTATTGTCACATTGTACCTTGGAAAGGATTTGGTTTCATTTTGCAGGGATTGGACTTAGTCGGCCGGAAAATCCCCTTGGAGCTACGCATTTTAGCCCCCGGACTTGATCCGAGTTCAGCCGACCACCGTCTACATCCCAGGGGAGTCTCGTTCTACCCTTTTCCTTTCCTTATCTATTTATCGCATGCATTTGTGTGTCTAGATTTGAGTCGTGCCGTGAGGACACGGCTCATTTCAAAAGTGTGGGGTGGGAGAGTCAGTTATGAGTCAGTTATCGAGTCAGCATGCCCACCATACAGAGTCAGCACGTTTCGAGTCATTTTTAAAATTTTTGTACATGATACTTCACTATTTCCTAGACTTGCAGTATTGGATAGTGATTGGGTGAAATAGATATAGCCGACTTTACATGCATGTCTTTGGTGAAAATTGATTTGTGCGACTAACATGTGATCTTAAAATTTTGCGTGCCTTTGTTAGTTGAGATAAACAGGGATGTGGAGTTGATAGCAATGCCCTAGAGAGACTTGACATATCGTTCAAAGGCCGAACTCAGGATATGTGGTTATGTGGAGTTCGTGGAGGCTAGCACTTCGAGGCAACATAGTACGAGTCTGCTCCGCCACTGCGGTACCTTTGCGGTTGGTCGGGACGGGAATACTTCACACCGTCCAAGCTCTAGTCCAAGTAGCCAAGAAAATAGGCAAGCGACCCTTGACTTGACCCGTGTCGAAAGGACGAGGATGAGTAAGAGCAGGAAGGTTTCTAATCCGAGTAACCGGGAAAATAGACGAGCGACCCTCGGCTTGACTCGCGTCAAAAGGAGAAGGAACCACGGTTCGAGCAAGTCACAATCCGCACTACAAAGCAACAAATCCACCATCATTGTGATAGTCCACACAAAATCAAGTGAAAGCATCATTGAAATATCAGATCCCATGACACTATAGCTGACCGATTAGTACTCATCACTTTGGAGCTCGAATCAATCACGTGCAAGAAAAAGCGGCAAAGCATAACCATATAGCAGCGAGTTCGAGTCCGAGAATGAGGGTTCATGGGTCTAAAAGGGCTATCTCCCGAGACATCCGAATTGATTTGCATCTCGACCCAAAGGTAACACGTATCTTTAACCCATGTTTTAGCACAAAGATATTAGTAGCGAGCATGCATAACAGGCGAGATCTAGAGTAATTAATTCATGTCCATGTAGCTCGTCTAGGATAACCGAAGCATTGTGGTGTTTACATTAGTTCGTTCCTCTTATGACCTAGTTCTTGTTCGGGACGAACAAGTTTAAGTGTGGGGTGGTTTGATGAGCCGTATTTATACGACTCATCGAGTCATTAATTCCCACCATTTCATTCACTTTATTATGCGAACAGTTACTTTTTAGTGTTGTTTCGTGTTTCAGGTGATTTGGAAGCTCTAGGAGGAATCACATTCAAAATATGGCTTTTGGAGCCAAAAACACCACAAGGACCCGAGACCCGCAGGCTGGCCGTACTCAGAGAATGAGGCAAGTGTCGTTTGACACTGGAGGATCCAATCCATGATCGGAGACCAGCAGTTTGTAGCTCGTATGTCAGGCTATGACTCAGGCAAAACCAATTGGATTTTCGACCAACAACCAAGCAACGCTCGGGGCATGAATCTGTGAGGTCGACCAGCGTTCCATCAGGCCCAGGCGCCCAGGCGCGTCCGCAGGCTGGTCGTGCTCGGTGAAAGAAGCACCCGTAGTTTGGAGAAGGTCCAGCCCAGCACAAATCGGACCACACCATGGTCTTGCCCATATGTCAGGCTACACCTCAGGCCAAACCCAAGTGAATTTCGAGCCACGAGCAAGGAACGAAGGGAGCAAGAACCCATGAGCACGATCAGCGCAGATTTCAGGACTTAGCCAAATTTCAGGGCCTGTTTTCCGGCTGGCTGAGATGTCAACTTTGAGAGCCGCTCCGGCCTAATCCGTCCACACAATGGGGTGATTTCAAGGTCCTAGCATCAAGTATACATGTCCAGCTAGTGCCCCAAACCAAGAGACCGGCCAGAAGAGTGTCCGAAGGCGAGTCAAATCAGCCCCAAAGTACCCAGTCCGATCAGCCCGTGCACTTCAGCGCTGATCCATCTCCAGCCCGGCCATGCGAGCGTGTCTCCGAGCTCCAGCTCGGCCATCCGAGCGGGCATGCGCCTGGCCATGCGAGCGTGCCTCCGAGCTCCAGCTCGGCCATCCGAGCGGGCATGCGCCTGGCCATCCGAGCACTCCAGCGCTGATCCATCCGTCCGGCCAGCCGAGCCTCATCTCATCCATTCGCACGTCCAAAGTCCAGCAGCCGGCCCAATTTGCATGCGATGCTAGGGTTTCGTAGCTTTATCGCCAAGTTAGGGTTTCTCAAACCCTATAAATACAGGAGATCCTGCAGTCTTCAAACCATCCGAAAATCACAGAGAAATCCATCGATCTCAGTCTTCCTTGCTTCAGCCGTGACTTGCTCCTACTGTTCTTCATCTCGGTCAATTAGTGAAGTCTCTTCCTTTTATTATTTGCATTGTTTACTTATGTCGATGTGTAACTAATCCAATTATTCGGGTTAGGGTTAAATAATTGTGACGATTGTTTTGAGATTCTGTTCTTCAACATTATTCATGCTTTCTATTTAGTTCTTGTGCACATTATTAGTTTGAATTTATTATGTTAAGGGGAGATCCGAAAGGATACAACTTAACATAGTAATCCTTACTATCTTTTCACTGCTTATTTGATACCGACCCAGTTAGAATAAGTAGTTGCACGAAACCTAATATAACCAGACCAGGAGTATTAGGTTTGCTAGAATTAAACGGTTATAACCAGACCAGGAGTAACCCTAAGAAAGCTAGAATAAATACTTAGAAATCAAGGATAAACGAAGTCACAATTGAATAATACCCTAACCTGAATATCTTCTCTGATTGATAAATCCCTTAGCAATTTTCGATCATTACATTAACCTTTACTTTCACACTAGTTTCTTGTTTTTTCTCTATTTCAGAACGAAGTAGTAACCATCTAGCTCCCTAGGGTTCGACCCTTGCTTGCCATTGTGCTAACCCACAGCCAAGAGCGAGGAAAAATATAAATTGTTTTTGCACAGGTACGACGACAGCCTGTTCACCAGGAAAAGAGCAAATAAAGCCCGAACCTCTCAAAATTCTAGATGAAGAAGAGACCGATAAAGATGACGACATATTTGAGGAAGAGCGGGAAGTTACCGAAGAAGAAGAAAATACATTTGAAGAACACAGGCCTAACCCGGTACCCAGAACCGAAACCCCTAAAATAAGCACGACACTTCCATTTCCAGTACCGGGTCGCGTGCAAAAACAACATGTCATGGATAAGGAAGTACTTGAGTTGTTCAGCAAGGTCGAAATCAACATTCCCCTTTTAGAAGCCATCAAACAAATTCCTCGGTATGCCAAGTTCTTAAAAGAACTATGCACCAACCGGAGAAGGAATGCTGGAAACGATCAAGAGCTGATGAGTAAAAACGTGTCGGCCGTCATACAACGAAAATTTCCCCCCAAATGTGGAGATCCAGGAACTTACACCATTCCTTGCACAATTGGTAACATAAGGATCGAGAATTGCATGCTAGACCTTGGAGCATCAATCAATGTTCTTCCATTCTCTATCTACTCATGCCTTAAGATTGGACCACTCAAACCCACCGGTCTCACTATTCAACTAGCCGATCGGTCCTGCAAACAACCCGAGGGCAAAATAGAAGACGTCCTGGTTCAAGTAGGCAAGTTAGTGTTTCCAGCAGACTTCTACGTTTTAAAGATGGAAAATGGCGGACCTACTGATCATGCACCTATTCTTCTCGGCTGTCCATTCCTCAAAACATCAAAAATGAAGATAGATTGTGGAAGTGGAATGCTTTCAATGGAAGTAGAAGGAGAGGTCTACAGCTTTGACATATTCCAAGCAATGAAGCACCCTATGGAATTCGAGGAAATACACGCACTCGATACTTTGGACGACCTGGTCCAAGAAATTCGACCAGAACTTAGAACAGATCCCTTGGAAGCCGTGCTCAATGGAGCCATAAGCCCATACAAATTAACCGAAGACTTGCACGAAACAGTGGCCCACTTAACGATCTCAGAGCCTCTCACACCAGAATTTGAAGTCAACGAGGTAAAACTATTCAAATCGAATACTTTTCTGCCCTCGGTGGTGCAAGCCCCCAAAACAGAATTAAAGCCCCTTCCTGGACATCTGAAGTACGCCTTCCTGGGGGATAAGGACACACTCCCAGTAATCATCAAAAGTGGCTTGGAAACAAGCCAGGAACAAAGTTTGATAAAAGTCCTGAAGCAACACAAGTTGGCTATTGGATGGACTCTGGCCGACTTAAGGGGAGTCAGCCCGGCTGTATGCATGCACCGTATTCTACTTGAGGATGGAGCAAAACCATCAAGAGAGCCCCAACGACGGCTCAACCTAATCATGATGGAGATCGTCCAAAAGGAAATACAAAAGCTTCTAGATGCAGACGTTATCTATACCATATCAGATAGTCAATGGGTGAGTCCTGTTCACGTAGTACCAAAGAAAAGTGGAATCACAGTTGAGGAAGATGCTGAAGGAAACATGGTCACAACACGGGTAAAGAATGGGTGGCGCATGTGCATTGATTATCGAAAGCTGAACGCGGTGACTCGAAAGGATCACTTCCCGCTCCCATTCATTGATCAAATGCTAGACAGATTGGCAGGAAAACCATATTTTTGCTTCCTGGACGGGTTCTCAGGATACAACCAGATCCCCATAGCACCTGAGGACCAAGAGAAGACTACATTCACCTGCCCATTCGGTACATTTGCCTTCAGAAGAATGTCATTCGGCCTCTGCAATGCTCCTGGAACTTTCCAAAGGGTTGTAACCAGCATCTTTTCAGACATGATCGGAGAATTCATCGAAGTCTTCATGGACGACTTCACCATCCATGGAGACACATTCGATGCATGCTTGAGCAATTTGAACACAGTTTTGGAACGATGTGTATCCATGAACTTAGTGCTCAATTATGAAAAATGCCACTTCATGGTAACACACGGAATAGTCTTAGGACATGTTGTCTCACAAAAAGGCATGGAAGTGGACAAAGCAAAGATCGACCTGATCACGACTCTACCATACCCATCCACGGTCCGAGACATCCAATCATTCCTTGGCCATGCAGGATTCTACCGACGATTCATCAAAGACTTCTCCAAAAAAGCATTGCCCCTATCCTCTCTTCTACAAAAAGAAGTTCCATTTGAATTCACCAGTACATGCAAAAAGGCTTTTGATGATCTAAAGGAAGCCCTCACCAGCACACCCATCATCCAAACACCAAATTGGGAACTACCATTCGAAATAATGTGCGACGCAAGCGACTTCGCTGTGGGGGCAGTTCTCGGCCAAAAGATTGAAAAGAAAGAAGGAGTGATCTATTACGCCTCACGAACCCTAGATCCTGCCCAATGGAACTATTCCACCACTGAAAAGGAACTTCTTGCAATAGTATTTGCTCTGGAAAAATTCAGACCCTACTTACTTGGAGCAAAAGTAATAGTTTATTCAGACCATGCTGCCATCCGATACCTAATGAAGAAGAAGGAGGCTAAACCAAGGCTTATTCTGTGGATCTTACTACTGCAAGAATTCAATGTGGAAATAAGGGACAAAAAGGGGATCGAGAATACTGTGGCAGATCACCTAAGCAGGATTGTCAAAGAGGAAGAAGAAGGGCACATAACCGAGTCATTCCCTGACGAGCACCTATACGCCATCTCAACCAAGGTGCCATGGTACGCCCCAATCGCCAACTACCTTGTAGGAGGTACATTTCCTCCTTCTTTTACTAAAGCACAATGCATGAAACTTAAACACGATGCTAAACAATACTTATGGGATGATCCTTATTTATGGAAAATAGGAGTAGATCAAATACTTAGGAGATGCATCCCTGATAATGAAATAGCTTCTGTTATTAGCTTTTGCCATGAGTTTACATGTGGAGGACACTTCGGGCCTAGGAAAACCGCTAGAAAAATCTTAGATAGCGGATTTTTCTGGCCAAGTATATTTAAAGATGCCAACGAAAAGTGTAAAAAATGCGATAAGTGTCAAAGAGTAGGAAATGTGTCAGCTAGAAATGAAATGCCTCAAGTCCTCATATTCGTCAATGATGTCTTCGACGTTTGGGGTCTTGATTTTATGGGATCATTTCCAGTTTCACGCGGTTATACCTATATTCTAGTTGCAGTAGACTATGTGTCGAAATGGGTAGAAGCTAAGGCCACAAGGTGCGACGATGCAAAAACTGTCATAGAATTTTTGCGCACTAACCTGTTTTGTAGGTATGGGGTACCTAAGGCCATAATAAGCGACCAAGGAACTCATTTCTGCAACCGCATGATGGCTGCTACCTTAAAACGCTACCATGTCCACCACCGGACGTCCACGGCATATCACCCCCAATCCAATGGTCAAGCAGAAATCTCCAACCGCGAAATCAAAGGAATTTTAGAAAAAATGGTGAAACCAAGCAGGAAAGATTGGAGCCAGAGGTTAGACGAAGCCCTTTGGGCTTACCGGACGGCATACAAGACGCCAATTGGAACCTCTCCCTTTCGGCTTGTTTATGGGAAGGCATGCCATCTTCCGGTAGAAATAGAGCATAAGGCATATTGGGCGCTCAAGCAATGCAATCCAGATTTAAAAGCTGCCGGACTAGATAGGAAGCTTAAGCTATGCGAACTTGAAGAGTTGCGGCTTGAGGCCTACGAAGAGCAAACAGACTACAAGGCACGGACAAAATTATATCATGACAAATTCATCCTCCGGCGCTCATTCGAGGAAGGACAACTAGTATTACTCTTCTCCTCACGACTGAAGATAATGCCCGGGAAGCTTAAATCTAGATGGACCGGCCCCTTCACAATAACCAAGGTATACAACCATGGGATGCTTGAGTTGGAAAGCATGGAGAATGGAAGCAAATTCAATGTAAATGGGCAATGAGTCAAACACTACCATGACGAAGTCAACTTTGCCGCGGCAAAGTTTGACCTCAGCCACCCATGGGACCCAAACCATTAATCCACAACGAGGTATCGTCGAGCCAACGACGTTAAACAAGTGCAGTGGTCGGGAGGTAACCCGACACTATCTTACTTTTCCGCACTTTAATTTCTGTCTTTTAAATTCAGTATTTAGTTTTAAGCTTGCATGACTTTTGAACTAAGGCACGCCTTCGTTCAAAAGTGGGGGGGTGAGAACCACCTATGTACATAAATAACATGCAGCTGTTTTTTTTCTTTTTTAGTAATAAGTACCTTTTTGAAAATATGAACTTAAGAATGTGAAAAAGATAAATCATAATTTATGCATTAACCTTGTGAAAATTCAAACTGTTTAAAAACTTAGAATGTAACTTTCCATTTGTCCTTAGTGCTGAGATAACTAGGGATGTGGAGTTGATATAAACTGCCCTAGAGAGGCTTGGCAAGCAATCGAAGGATCGAATCAAACTATATGGTTTTTGAAGTCAGTGAAGGCTGCACTTCGGGTTTCAGTGAAGATTGAAGTCATCTCCGCCATGCAATGCAAAAGGCGAGGACGGGAATCAGACCGTCCTATCTCCCGTAAAAGTAGCCGAGAAAATAGATGAGCGACCCTCATCTTGACCCGCGCGAAAACGACAGTCAAAGTAGCCGAGAAAATAGATGAGCGACCCTCACCTTGACCCGCGCGAAAACGGCAAAAAAGAGAGGAGCGGGGAGGTATTTCCATAGGCTTGCGGGCGATGATTGGACCTCCCAAAAAGGCTCGAGAAAATGGACTAGCAGTCACAAAAAGGTGAAAAGCTCAATGAAGCAAATCAAGAGGCCAAAGGCCCAAAATTGTGAAGGTTTTAACCGAACAAAAGTGAAGAACTCAAAGCATCAAATCAAAGGCCAAATGCCGACTCACTACAAAAGCAGTCCCTCGCCAAAAGAAAATCAAAGTACTCAAACCACTGAAACCTGAACCGAATCACGTGCTAGAGAAAGCTACCAGAAAACCATATAGTACGAGACGATCCCAAGATTGCAGTCCAGGAGCCTAAAAAGGGCTATCTCCCGAGACATCCAATATAATTTGCATCTCAGCACGGAGGTACAAGTATTAAGTTTCTTCTATTTATTTACGCAGTTTAATTTGGTAATAAGTAAGCAATGCATGAATTAGGATAGATCGAGTACCACAGTCTAATTTTCATATTCCAAAGCCAAACTTAGAACTTACGCCCTTTAATAGCATTGTTCGGGATGAACAACTAAAAGTGGGGGGTAATCTGATGGACCAAAGTTATACGAGTCAGAAACACAGTAAAACCCCCTTAATTAGACTGTTTGTCTATCTAACTTCTGTGTGTTAGTCCCGATATATTTCCACAGGGCATTTTAGAGACTGAAGTGAAAACACGCTAAGGAGAGGATTTTATGCTGAAAAGATAACAAGAGTCAATCCAAGGTCAAGATCATATGCCGACTGAAGAAATATCAAGGATCCTGACGTTGAATTGACCATAACAAATTAATTAGAAGAATCAGGAGTGGAGTCAAGACAGCCCGGAGAAGAAACACATTGACAGTTTTGTGAAAAGACTGCACAAAACTGTACAAATCTCACATTGGACAAGGATGACCGGCCACTTGAAGAAGTGGTGGCCAAGGGAGGAGCTCCTCCTCCTTGGCCACCGCTTACCGGCGGCTTGGGGTGGTGGTGACCGGCGGCTTTTGCCCCTCCTCCACATGTCACCACCACCTTCCTCCTCCTCCACCACTCCTCTTCCTCCATGTGTGGCCATCTCCTCCATCCATTTTCTCCTCCAATCAAAATGCAACACTTACCACCCATCTCCACCACCCATCTCCTCCCCTTTGGGCTATAAAAGGAGGAGCTCCTCCTCCTCATTTCACACACCTCAATCTCATTTCACTTCTCTCTCTAGAAGTTGTAACATTTGTAATGTTGTAATCTTGGCTTTAGAAATAAAGGATAGCTCCCTTGGCGCTTCAACGGTTGTAAGTATTATTTTTAGTATTTATTTAACTGTTGTCTTTAATTCCTTGGTATAATGTTTAGCGCGATGAATAGTAGCTAAATTAGTAGTTCGGTAGAAGGGGCGCACTTGTATTATAAAATGTTTTAAGACTATTAACTTAGTGTTTAGTCTTAGTATTCAAAACTTGTTCTATGTGCCATATATAGTCAGAGTTTCCAAGGTTGAGTGGATGCTGTAACAAGCAAAGCTCTTCTGTGGGAATTCGTGATCATACTCAGGTAGTGGAAGCTGTAACAAGAAAAGCTATCTGAGGAGTTCGACTCATCCTAAATCCCATCTGGTCGAGCGTAACTGTGAGATCAGGTGGATGCAACCAGGCTAGCATACCTTAGGGTATTGGCGCTAGACTGAAATAGAACAGGAGTTGCTTTAAACCGGTGTTGCAAGTCTTGAGCTGTAACTAGCCTCGATTCACCGTTTGAATACTTAGATGATTCACTAATGGTCAATGATAAACAGGATATAATACAAGTCCCCTGAAACCGAACATTTCTCGTTAATTATAAACTGTAATTTACTTTCCAGTATTAAAATCAACCAACCAACCAATCAATCAATCAAAATAGCTGGTAGCTTTAAAACCAACCAACCGACCTTAAACACGCTCCCACGCTGCGTAATCCCCCCCGAAGAACAATTATTCCCCTAGTTCCCTTGTGTTCGACCCCTACTTACCAAGTACTACCCAGTAGTATAGTTGCGAGTAGCGGACTATTATAAATTTATTTGCACAATCGCTTTGACGACGAGCGGTTCTGTCAGTCGCATTATTACTGAGAATTTTGTGGTGGCTCATGAGATAACAAAATTCCTTAAAACTCGTACTGGTTATAGTAATTTCTTTGCATCCATTAAGCTCGACTTGAGTAAAGCATACGATCGGGTAGAGTAGAGTTTCTTAGAAAAACTATTTTTGAGGTTTTATTTCTCAAGCTTATGGGTGAATAGAGTTATGAGTTGTGTGCGGTCCGTTTCTTATTAAATTAAAGTGAATGATAGAATATCTAGCGTTATCAGACTAGTGAGAGGACATAGACTAGGAGATCCGCTATCTTCGTATCAGTTTATATTATGTTTTGAATTAATTATTGAATGCTAAAATTTGTGCTGATGTGGTTAGGAGGTCTTTAAGTGGTATTAAAGTCTGTAGAAATGCCACTGTTGTCTCCCATCTGTTTTTTGCAGATGATTCCATTTTCTTTATGAAATGCAATGTTGCTTAGGCTGAAAATTAAAGGGACATTCTAAGGCAGTACAAGGAGGTGTTTGGACAGAGGGTAAATCTTGAGAAATCAGAGATAACCTTCAGCAAGAACACACCAGCAGATGTAAGGAAAATTATCCGTGATGTCTTCGGGATTCCTCGGGTGAGCAACCACTCTAAATATCTGGGTCTTCCCCTAGTAGTTGGTTTGAGGAATATAGAATTTTTTAAGGGGAATGTGGACAAGGTATGGAAGAAAGTTAATGACTGGAAACGTACGCTGTTGTCTGCAGCATGGAAGGAGATACTATTCAAGGCAGTGTTGCAAGCACTGCCAGTATATACGATGTCAGTTTGCTCTCTTCCACGCAAAGTGATAGATGATATTTCCAAGTTGATTTATCATTTTTGGTGGAACAAAATGGAAGGTGGAAGGGGGACCAGCTGGCTGAAAAAGGAGTAGTTGCAGAAGAAAAAGTGTGATGGAGTCCTGAGTTTCAAAAATTGAAAGGATATTTAATAATGCGATATTTTTAAAAGTGGCCTAGAGGGTGGTCAAGCACCCTGATCTGTTGATGTTAAAGATCCTGCTTGCCAAATATTGTCCTCAGCAAGACATTTTTCGAGCAAGGTTTCAAAAAACTGTGATGGAGGCCTGGATTTCAAAAACTTAAGGATATTTAATAATCTGATATTATTAAAAGTGGCCTTGAGGGTGGTCAAGCACCCTGATCTGTTGATGTCGAAGATTCTGCTTGCCAAATATTGTCCTTAGCAAGACATTTTTCGAGCAAGGTTGGGATCCCAACCATCACATAAATGGAGAGGAGTGATGAAATCCTTAAATTCTTTTCTTGGAGGGACTGCGGTGTGATGAGAGTGAAGCAACATACCGATGGAAATATTCAAGTAATGGGGCATTCTTGGTGAGGTCAGCGTATGATAGGCTGAAGTTAATGGATCTGAGATTGAAAGGAGACTCTGAAGAGCAGTCAGATAGCAATGAAATTCACTGGTTTTGGAGGAGGTTGTGATCAAGCAAGCTCCCTAATAAAATCAAGGTCTTTAATTTGAGGATTATCCTTGATAGTCTACCAGATGCCAGAAATTTACAGAGAAGGGGAATAATCATGGAGAGGGAGTGTAAGTTGTGTGGCTATAGGGAGGAGTCGGCAATAATTCATGTTATCAAAGACAGCCAGTGGGCAAACGCTTTGTGGGAGTTCCTTGGCCTAAACTTTCCTTTTGGTATGGAGAATGTGATGAACCTAGCTGATTGGCAGTGGTGGTGTGCCCATAGGATGCCAGGGGAGGTGTTCAGGGAGGGCATTGTAGTAGCATGTCTTCGTTGGAAAAACACAAATAGTGTATGGCATGAGCAGGAGGCTTGGAGTATTGAACAAGCTGCTATCATCGACAGGAGCATGCTGATTCTGATGGAGTGTAGCGCCATAGTGAATCCCTTTGAAAATGCAGATATGTCGCATTCGTGGTCTCCTCCTAAAGCTGGGGTTATCAAGGTGAATGTGGATGGCTCTTGGGGGCAGGAAGGCATGAGAGCAGGCGTAGGAATCGTGGCTAGGGATCACTCTCGCTCCTTACTAGGGATTCGTGCAGAGCAGATGCAGCATATGTCATGTGTAAGTGAAACTGAAGGCCAGGCTCTATTGTTGGGTTTCAGTATTACGCAAGAGCGATGGCTGGAGAAAGTTACTTTTGAGACAGATGCATTGGAGGTCTTTAAAGCTGCAAATCTTTGTTCAGATTTTGCGGAATGGTGCAACTCTTGGGTACATACACACTACACCATTTTTCACCATTTGCAACATTTATTTTTGTGTTGCCTAAGGGTCCGAGTATGTTACTTTACGGTTGCGCAACATGTATCATGTGGCTTTACTAAATGTCGCTAAAGCCGTGTCGCATTGCCGTAACGCAACATACCGGGTGAGTATGTCACATTTAGCGGTTTCGTTTTCCAACATCAAAATGTTGCAATATATTTGTTGCTTTTCTAGCTCACTGCAACATATCAAGCGACTTCGTGCGACTTTATAATGTCGCAAATGATGTTTTCAGAAATTGCATATATGTACTATGCGACATTACAATGTCGCAAATGATGTTTTCAGAAGTGACATATATGTACAATGCGACATATAAGCGACTTTGTGCGACATTATAATGTCTCAAATGATGATTTGAGAAATTGCAATACATGAACTAAGCGACAAATAAGTGACTTAGGGCGACATTATATTGTCGCAAATGATGTTTTGAGAAATTGCAATACATGAACTAGGCGACATATAAGCGACTTAGTGCGACATTATAATGTCGCAAATGATGTTTTGAGAAATTGCAATACATGAACTAGGCGACATATAAGCGAGTTAGTGCGACATTATAATGTCGCAAATGATGTTTTGCGAAATTGCAATATATAATATAGGCGACATATAAGCGACTTAGTGCGACATTAAAATGTCGCAAATGATGTTTTGAGAAATTGCAATATATGTACTAGGCGACATATAAGCGACTTAGTGCGACAATATAATGTAGCAAATGATGTTTACAGAAATGGTATCTTTGGTATCCTGATTACTTTCAAAAATCCTAGCCATGCCGAAGTCTGATATCTTTGGATTTAGCTCCGCATCCAATAATATGTTACTTGGTTTCAGATCTCTATGGATTATCCGCAGCCTTGAGTCCCTGTGGAGATACAGCAGGCCTCGGCCGATGCCTTCTATGATCTCATAACGCTTTCTCCATTGCAGATTTCCTTGCTTCAGCGGATCTGAACCCAAAATAGTACCCATCAGAAATCTACCCATCAGAAATCAGAAGTTTTATACTCAGTTAAGAAAGGACTAAGCACTAGGAAGGAATTCAGCAAACCAAAGAGATATGCATCCAAGCTTTTCTTCGGCATGTACTCATAAATCAGCATCTTCTCATCCTTCTCGACGCAGCAGCCAAGCAGTCTGACAAGGTTTCGGTGCTGCAGCTTGGAAATGACAACAACTTCATTCATAAACTCTGCTAGACCTTGGCCTGAGGCTCTTGACAGTCTCTTGACTGCTATTTCCTTACCATCCACAAATGTTCCCTGACCAACAAATATGCAAAAAATGTTACAAACAAGTCAGGAGCAATAAGATTATGTTGTCGAAAGGTGTGTAGATGCTGACCTTGTAGACTGGCCCAAACCCGCCTTGACCGAGCTTGTTAGCTCCATCAAAATTCCCAGTAGCTGTTGCTAGCTGCTCAAAACTGTAAAGAGGCATCTCCTGAAGCTTAGCATGGTCTACATCATTGTCCGAAAATGGTGGAGTTTCATTTTCATCTCCTCTGTTGAACAGCAGCAACTCCCCAGAATTCCTCCCTGATGCAATATCAAGTAAATTCAAAGCCACGGATTTTATACAATGGTGATAAAGAGAATACAAAGATGCTGAATTACCTCCGCGGCACTTCAAGGATATGAACAAGATGATGAGAACAGCAGCTGATCCTAGTACAGCAGCAAGCCAGCAACTATAATAACTGTTTTGTAGTCTCTCCTCTTGTCTGAAAGACAGAAATAAAACCAAGACCCATTTAGCAAATTGATCGCTGGAGGATGAGCTATTGGTTAGAAATGCGTGTGACAAAACATTACAAAACATGTTTTTGTTTAATTTTAATATTTTAGCTTAATTTTGATTGGCTAGGATGAGTTCACACAGATTAAACAATTGGTTTTCTTCATCCTGATTGGTGCTGAAAAACTGACACGGATAGTCATCTTGGCGGAAAGATTTCCCTCTCAAATATCACTTTCCTATGCAACATACAAACATAAAAAAATATGTTACATATGATAATGTTATGTAAGGTGGATATACAAATATAATTAACATATGTACCTTGATTTAATTTATGTATATGCGTCGTCGTCGTCATCATTGCCGTTAGCGTATACGTCGACTTCTTGATCAAGGTCAATATTTTGGGACTCATCTTCATTTTCCGAGTCCTCATCCCGGAACTCATCATCGTCTTCATCATTGTAAAATTCTCGAGGAGTTTGAGGTAGACGTCCCAAATCTACTTGTAATGTGTGTATAGGAACTTGGGGAATGTTGGATGGGAGTTCTTCTTGATAAGGATCTTCGATGCTTCCTAAGATATCGCGCGCTAAGGCATCAGCCGTGTAAGTGCCTCGTTGTGCAACAATGTTCGCCACTCTCCAATTATCACCATATTTAGGATCATCTACGTAGAACACTTGTTTGGCCATTAATCCCAAACAAAACGGTGTGTCCCCGTACCAAGTAGTAGACGTGTCTACCGATTCGATGCCATGATCTCTTTTTATGTCTCCTCTGTTCTCATTAAACCATCGGCACTTGAAAACAATAACCGTCACTCCTTGTGGGTACATCAACTCAATCACATCCTCAAGACGGTCTACCCGATGGTATACCGTATAAGACGGTCTACCCGATGGTAAGTCCCATAAATGTCTTTTCCCTTCAAATCCTAGAATAGCTCCAACAACAACCTCAAATACGTTTTTTCAATGTGCATCATGTCGAGTGAGTATGGTTGTGTCATGTATTTCCAATAAGGCAACTCATAGAATATACTTTGAGCCTCTACTAATAGCTTATGATACTTCTCATTAGCTAGGCGATTAACCTCATAATCCGCTTCATCAAATGTCTCATCCACCATCATAGGATCTTGATAGTCACGCAAAGGAAATGTATCATTAAGAAACTCCACCATTGGGATATTGTACAACTCATTAGGCTCCCCGCTCACTTGCCCAAAATTATCTTCAAGTTGGTCATCTCCCAATTCAACCTCTCCATGCATTGTCCATGTTGTGTAACCCACCATGAATCCTTTGTCAATCAAATGTGTGCGCATTTTATCAAGTCTAACCCAACGCCCTAACTTACAACGACAACAAGGGCAAGGATATGTGGCTTCATTTGAATTTTGTCTTGCAAACTTGATGAAATTTTCAATACCATTGAAATACCGTAAATCAACTCTTGACAAATTCATCCAACTTTTATCCATGATTTACACACCTGTCATTTATATGTATATAAGAGATGAGCATATTTATACTAATTTATACAACACTGAAAAAATATATATTTAATTTACAATTTACCTTATGAAAATTGAGAAATTGAACAAATTAAGGAATAGAGGAGTTGGACAAATTAAACATGGCCACGTGTGCATCTTAAATGGAGAAATGCTTTTGATATGTTGACAAGGCCATCTCAGTCGTAATGCAACATAACATATGCAACATACAATAAGGTAATGCAACATACCAGCAACTCGAAACAGAATAGACCTGAAAGCAGAGCGACAGATGCGCAGAACTAAAGCAGAGCCTCCATTTTTCCAGCAAATCCAAACTGATCCTCAGCAAATCTGCCCAGGCTTGTTAATTTAGAGGAAGGGGTCGGTTGGGGAGATGAAATGAAGCTTCAATATTCATTTTCAGTCCACATCTTCAAGCTTCAAGCTTATTATATGCAGGGGTATGTTGGTGTGTTGAGAAGCTTCAAGCTTCAATCTTCATTTTCAGTCCACTTCTTCAAGCTTCAAGCTTTTTCAGTCCACATTTGTTGCATATGGAGATGAAATTAAGGCATTTGTGTTGGTGAGGAGATGGCCGGAGGAGATGCAAAAGCTTGAAGGTTTGCTGAGTTAGGAGTTAGGCATTTGTCGTACGTTTTTCAAAAGGAGATTGAATTTGTTTGGTGAGTTAGGAGTTAATGCATTAGTTTATGCGACATTTTAATGTTGCCCAACATCTATGCGACACACTGTTGTACGTTTTCAAAAGGAGATGGTGGGATCGATTTAATTTGTTTGGTGAGATAGGAGTTAATGCATTAGTTTATGCGACATTTTAATGTTGCCCAAACATTCCCGAACCATGTTGCATAGATGCGACACACAACAACCATTATAAATGAATCGTACTATTTCCGTACAAATGGTTGAAAAGTCAAATGCATATGTGAATTCTGACGTGTCACTGATTATGCAACAACTTTTCAAGTGTAGCAATTATTTTGTTGCAAAGCACCTCATTATTGCAACATATATGGTGATGTTGCAAGTGTTTATGTTACAAAACATAAATATTAATTACCTATGCAACATTTAGTAAAAGCAACATACAAAATATGTTGTATTACCGTATTGCAACATTTTTGCTATGCAACAAATGAAAATAAATGTTGCAAATGGTGAAAAATGGTGTAGTGACAGTCGTGGAGATGCTCAGAGTTAATCCTACTTGGACTGTCACCTTCGCAAGTAGAGAGTGAAACGGCTTGGTTGACAGTTTGGCGCACAAGGCGTGTCTGCACAACTAGGAATGGAGATCTATGGAGGCTATTCCCTTTTCTGTAGTTGAGCTATTTTGTTTCTGCTTGTTTGCTTTATTGTCTGAGTTTTGTATGGTTGTAGTTTCCCATCAAAAAATGGAAGATATATAAATGAAATTAAAATCCATCTTTTGCGACTATGAAAGGAAAACTCAGGCACAATTCTTAACAACTTCGAAATCCAAAATTGACGATCGAGTTTCAGTAAATGGAGAGAAGCACTCGAAGACACGGAAGAACGTCCAAGAGAGGAGTGGAGAGTTGAAACAACGGTGGTGTCGAACTAGCTATAAGGTTTAGATCGTAGTGACAAGATACGGTTAGTTGCCAACTTCATTCCACGATTGTTGTTGTTTACGATTTATACTGAACTATCTATTCGCTGAAATTATGCAATACATATTAGAACACATTTCGCTCTATTCATAATTGCTTTAGGTCAGTACTAAACAATTTTTCGTGACCATGTCTGCATGCTTTTAAATTGTTTAGTATGAAATATTCAAACCAAACCAAAAGTTTGATTATAATAGATTAATAGAAATTAACGCAACCTTAGTGTTGCGTGCTAGTAACTCCTTGGACGACCCTAGACTAACCTAGGCTATTAAAAATATTTTAGATCCAATAAAATACAACAACACCATTCCCAATGATTTTTCATATTTTCTTTTGGTCCGTGCAGGGGCGGACACACCTTAGAGACAATGGGGACCGCCGTTCCCAATGATTTTTCATATTTTCAATTAAAAGTAAATAATTAGATTAATATTTTAATAATTTTAGTATTATGCCCCCAATGATTTTGATAGTATGGCTTATGCCCTCTGTAGTTTAAAAAATAAATTTTTATTTCAACAATTTTATGTCTCGTTCAAAAAATAATTTAACAAAATTACAAAAGTCAATCGATAAGTAAGGTAAATTCATGTAACATTATTCTTTCGTAAGTTTTAGCCCCCATTGATAATATTTTCTGGGTCCGCCACTGGGCGTGTGAGTGTCTTATGCCTTCTCTAAATTCATTGATACTTCTCTTAGAAACCCTAGACATGATTTATTATTCTGATTAGGACGGAACTATTTGGGCAAGGGGTGACACTTGTCACTCCCAACATTTTCCAAATATTCTTAGCATATAATAAATTTAATAGTTTCAAAATTAATTAATTTAATACTTAAATTAAAACAATTAGATGACTTAATTTATCAAGTTATATATAAATATAGATGTATAAATTGTATTAAGTGATCAAACTTTGTTAATTTTGTATGTGTATAAACTTCTCACATTCAAGTTGGAAATTTGTACTAGATGATAAATCTTTAATAATATGTATTGTAATGTTCTGAGTTGTTACACCCCATTATCAAACAAAAATTGGAACTTTGTATAAAAGTTTTGTGCTGATAAGTTTGTCTTTGATCCAATTATATTATGATCTTAATTTTTTATGTTATTTTTTTAGATGAAACATCTACTATTGATTCATTATTTTTAAAAAGTATTCAACTATGAGATTAAGATAGTCATTTATATATTCAGGAAGGAAAAAGATCAGGTGAGAAGTTGCTGTTTTTGTGAGAAATAGGAAATAATCTGGTCCATTGATTATAAAGATCTAACTGTGATGAATAAATAGAATATTACTAATATATGGAATATATTTATTAGTGTAAATACGGTTAAAGGGTATATTTGGAATAACAATTTTGCATCAATCGTGTGTATTATCGGAAGAACTCAATCGTCACTTGGTCTCTGGATTCATCTCATCACGGCGCCGGAGCGGAGGATGTCGAGTCGGCCAGTCAGTGTCTCCATGAGGACCAGAACAGGCTTCTCCTATCCACACCTTGACGCCTTCCGTCGCATAACTGGAAAGCAACGCTGCGATCATCATTTTTGGGTCGTGTCACCGGAGGTTGCAGTCAAATTGATGTTTCGTGGCTAATCAAAGGTTTGTTGGCTTTGTTAAGTTTTGATTCGTCAGTGGTTATGCAAAGGAACAATTATATGTATTAGGGTTCAGAATTGATTTGCCAATTAGTCATGTTTCTGATGTTGGCAGTTTGTTGAAGGGGTTCAACTGTTATGGCAATACCAAAGGTTAATGATTGAGTTTTGCCAGTGGCATATAGGTCTAGCAGATGTGTTTATATTTTGGCCTGGCCTGATACATGTCGTAGGACAAATATGGTCATCTTAGCATTCTTGATTTATCGAATTGGCCTACATTATATTTATTGTCTACTGAGTTTTTCTAAACTAATAGACACGAGAGATTGGGTAGTCGTCAAGATGATGATCTATTCATGTAAACTGAGTGATGGTTACATTTTAATTTAGGTGACGTAAACGGTACAGTACAATGTGCAAATAGAGATTTTGTGGCGCATCTGGTGTTGGATCGAGTTCAGCAATTTGTAAGTTTATAATATATTTTGCCTGAGTACTGAGGATATGAGAGTGAAGGAAGCTGCTGGAGGGGTCTTGGCCAACTTGGCATTAAGTCATCAACTTCACGGTGGCATGGTAGAAGCAGGTCTAATTCCAAAGCTGGTACGTTCTTCTCCTTCTCTGCATTTCCTTTTGCGGAGAATAGCCATGTGATCAATCT
Source organism: Rhodiola kirilowii (assembly GCA_033675215.1). Classification (NCBI taxonomy): domain Eukaryota; kingdom Viridiplantae; phylum Streptophyta; class Magnoliopsida; order Saxifragales; family Crassulaceae; genus Rhodiola; species Rhodiola kirilowii. Next base: position 24,837,752 of record CM066199.1, read on the forward strand.
TATGGGTGATGTGCATGATATTGTGTAATTATTTTTTGAGAGCAGGCACAGTTCTTCACAACTGAAGTGAAAAAGGGGTCTGTAACCATCAGAAATTGATGGTCTCTCTCGACTTGTATCATCTAAGACTGGTGTTCTACTACCAGCAATAGATGTAAGTGTTCTACTAAAAATTGAAGGAGTTGTTGAAGATTTTGTTTTACAAGCCAATGAGGAAAGTGCCCTCATGTTTTCTTAATGACTTTATCAATGCAAGCCTACCTTCTGGTAATCTCGATTCTAGCTTGCACACAGTCATGTGGGAGTTGTTAATTTTTGGATCTGAATTTGAGTTTCTTTTATTTTGTTTTTTTAGGAGGTGAAGGAGAGGGAGAAGGTTGTTAGGCATATGTGGGATGTTTATACAACCAGTAAAAGAAGAAGCAGCAGCAATCTGTTTTTTTTAGGGAATTTTCTCTGAATTGGTTTTGAGGGTCATGAACTTGAAATGGTGTATGTTCTTGTACTAAATGAACTCTGTTGTATGTGGCCTGGTATTTATTAGTTCTGAGTCTTTGAACCGGTCATATGTTTGCTTGCTTCTTAAATCTTAACTGTCTTTTATGAAATAGAATATAAAATTATGAAGCTGTGATAGTAGCTGGCGTGCTTATTTTGTCATAGCCATTTGTTACTTCCTTGCAAACTTGTGGTAATAGGATTTTGAATTGCTTTATCTATTTTGGTTTTACATAACAGGCATTTGGACGAGAAACCGCAACTGGTGATCATTAAAAGAGCCGGCCATGCGGTGAATATAGAGAAGCCTAAACAGATATACAAGCATTTCAAGGAATTTCTGGTTGACCCTAAACAAGAAAGCAAGGACGATGGGAACAAGGTTGATGATGCAAAGAAGTCGGAGTGAAAATGTTGTACAACAATTTGTGTATCATATTCATATTTACTCTCAGAAATCTGAAAATTTGTGTATAATTTTGCTAGTTGAGCTGAGATGTGAGAAACAATGAGCTGAGATGTTCTTGTACTAAAAAACTAGTCAGTGTACCTTATGTTTTTGTGTCACCTGATTTTCGAAAATGCATGATTCCTTTACTACGGATTATGCGTACATTGCTACGGATTATGTGTACATTGATACGGATTATGCGTACATTGCTACGGATTATGCGTACATTGCTAGGAATTATGCGTACATTGCTAGGAATTATGCGTACATTGCTACGGATTATGCGTACATTGCTACGGATTATGCGTACATTGCTACGGATTATGCGTACATTGCTACGGATTATGCGTACAAATCATAGTATAATGCTTTTAATAGTACGGATTATGATTATATTGCAAAAAAAATTCGCTGAGAATTCTACGGATTATATTTACAATGCTATGAATTATGATCCTATACGGATTATATACCTCAGCTACGAATTATGCTTACAATTCTATGGATTATAATTACATCATACGGATACAAAACCCTGTGTGATAAACATGTTTTCTTTTTTGTGCTAGTATTCTGTGAAGCAAAAGTTACTTGCATTTGCATCACATGTCAGCTATTGCATGTGGCTAGTTGTACTTGGAGATGCCTCTATAAAATGGTGCATCTGTCTATTCCGATCTTTTTGAATAATCTGCGACTGCTGGGCCAAAGTCGAGGGAATAACCCCATCCGAGGCGTGCCAGGTTCAGCTGGAAGCAAACCCTCTGTTTCATCCTTGTCAGATAGTAGATCCTCACCTCTTTCTACTATATTGTCACTTGTGGGGTTATCTTTGTCGGCTTCCACATTTGCAATTTCTCCCGATTTCTTGTCATAAAATCCTTTGAATTGTTTGCAAGCTTTCTCAGCTTCCTGATTACCAAGACAGTGTAGTTAGAAAAGCAACACCATTATGTTTTTGAAGCATGTATCGATGATACTATTGTTAAAACAGTACCTGCTCCTTTTGCTTTAGACAGTTAAGATTTAAGAACAATGCAAAAATCAAAACAAGCTCTGTTGCTTATACATGTCATTCCAATGAATATCATTGCTGCATGTGAAATACCTTTGTCATTGGCATCCCCATTCCATTTACCAGAGGTGTAGTTCCACTCACCAGCCATGTTATCTTCTTTCTTCCAGTCCGATTTAATTCATCTGTTCTCCCATCCCTCTGCAGCATCAGTGAAATTTAGTAAGTGCATGAAAGAATTGAACCATGCTTCACTTTTGACAACAAAAACATTTCCCAAATATTATTACAGCACTTGTAAAACCAACCTAAAACTATATTTAATGTTGTGATCTTCCTGACATCACTTATATTGATAGGAAAGTTATACTGATCAAATGTAGCTAAAACAACATTGTCAATTTCTGCACCAAAAATTCCAAAATTGTAATTCTATTAACTCAATTTGACTAAGCTACCTATCCAAAATATACTTAGGTTTCTGTCAACAGCAATCAAAAGTTATACGAATTCCTCTCCTAGCCAGTAGTAACATCAGTATTCACAACATTCACATTTTCATCACTGGCGAAAATAGATCAGAGCTCAAACAGGGAGCCTGGGTGCCCAAGACGAAAACAGATGAGAGCTCAGACACATCTGGGCTTCAAATTAAACAAATATAGTAAACTTAGACATTTTCATCCTGAAGTTCATCTCAATGACTACTAAAAAGCTTATTCTTAGCCACAACTCTGAATCATCAAACTAATAAACAATAGGAATTACGAAAAATAAACAACACAGCTACATATCATACCAGGTAGTAAGAACCTAATCAAATGGCGAGTTAAAAAGTTTACAAAACCTGTTTAGCAAACTTTGCAGCAGAAGATACAACCTGAAACAATGCTAACACAGACTACGCATTATGATATATTGATCCCATTGTTACGGATAATGAATCCAGGCTACGGATAATGAACCATTACGCACTCAACAACAAACCCCAAATCGCTACGTAACTTTTTGAAATCGCACTCAACAAAACGAAAAACGAAAATTGTTTGGCAATTATTCCGACAGGTATTGTTGAATACCCTAAAATCGACAAATTCGGAAAACAACTAAACCCTAATCGACAAATCGCATTGTTAAAAACCTAACCCGAATTTTGAATCGGCTGAGTCGGCGGAGGTGGCGAATGGTCGTCGTCGTTCGCCGTCTTTCGAGCCATGACCTTCGGCTTCGGATGCGTCGCTTATAGCGTAGCCTCCAATCGTTTTTCGGATTCAGAAGCTGTGGTTCTGATGGTCGTCCGTAGCGTCGCCTTCGGAGCAAAACGGATTAGGGCTCAGTTCGTAAGCAGCGGGATCTATTTTTGGAAATAGTTGACGGACGATGATACCCCTGAACTCGTAAAACGTCGTGTTTTTGGTTAAAAAAATAAACAGATCGTGGCTTTTGATTATCAAAGATCAATGGACAAGATTAATTCCTATTTCTCACCTTAAAGTCACTTCTCACCGGATCTCAACCCTATTCAGGAAACAATTATAATAGTTTTGATATCAATAAATAAGAAAGTGATTTATCTTCACGAAGTGCCCCACTGGCCACTGATAAGCGTGACGAGATTCAAAGAGCTTATATTAGTTTCAATCTGAATTGTAACAAAATGGAAGATGGTTTCTTATCTGATTGATTGTTTTCAACATTCATAAATTAGTTGAAATGTTTAGCAAATATTCGACAACAGGTGATTTTGTGATATAAAAACAACTTTTTTGGATAATGAACTATATGTCTTTTGAACCATTTTAATTTTTTTAATGATGCAGTCAATTTTTTTATTTGTCACCCCCTATCCCAATCGTGGGTCCGTCTTTGATTCTGATAGCATCAGACAACAACTCCTACTTTTCAAATTTTTATATTGTGAACTTGTCACCAATTGACAATCCTTTTTTATGAGAACTGGCTATCTTTTTTTAGATAAACTGCACCTAGCAGATTCAAAGGCGAAGTGGTGGACTTAAAAGCTGGAAAAATCCAACCGGGACCAGTTCTAATAAACAAGCTTGCATAATAAAATAAGTAGTCTGCTGCTCCACTTGATCTCACGCCTGAGTAGGTGGGGCGACCACCATGCACCAACAACAACACTAACAAGAAGGCCATGATAAACACTAGTCAAACATGCACTTCAACAGCACACCCACCTCCCAAGTGGGACGTGACCTTCAAAGCATCCTGAATTCCGCCAGCTCATACCATCACCCAAAGACATGTATGCAGAAGTTGCAACAAAGGGACAACAAAGCACATAGCTCAATTAAACTGTCAGTATCACTGTTATTAAAACCGACCCACAGATCGATCCGGTCAAGTCACTGGGTTAATGGGTCAGTGGTTCAACTGGGTTGAACCGGTTTGACCCGCACATATTAAAAAATAAAAATAAAATACTTATATATGATATTATAATTTGACATATTTATGACTTGAATAAATATTACATATTTATGATCTGATTACAATAACATACCATAATAAATTTAGAATTTAGTATAGTACAAATCAATAATATAACAATAATAGAACAACAATAACAATTTTAGTCTTAATTTATAAGTCACAACAATAAGGGATTTCTATGACTAATTGAATTTCTAGCTAAATTGATAATAAGTAATAAATTTTATAGATTTGATAAATGAATATACATTATTGAAACAAATAATAAACCAAGAATCATGTTTAGCTTGGTGGAAAGAGAGAGGATACTTATAGAGGAAGACTAGGTTCGAGTCTTGTCCAAGTCAAAATATATAAATATTTTTCAGACCAAATCGAACCGATCAAATCATTATTTTAATAAAAAATTAGGTCAACCGACCAGGTCAACCCACCGGTTCAATCGGGTGTAAACCGATCGAATTACAAAACCGAACCGGTGACCGGACCGGTTCCCGGTCCAACCAATCGAACCGGCCAGTCCGATCCGGTTTGAATAACTATGAGTGAAATCCAGTAAAACCGTAAAAGACGACATAAACCGGCGAACGTAGCCGGCGTAGCTCTGAAAGCTCCATTCGCGCGCTACGTCTTCCCAAAAAACCCAAAATTAAGCCTCAAATCTCCCCTCTCCTCACTATCAGTGACACCATGAGAATCAACTTTCTGCGGCGAGAAAGAAGGGGCAGAGAGAAAAGAAAATCCAATTCTTTTTTATTGTATATATTATGAACTTGGGATTAAGATCATATGAGAAGTGGCTTATTACATGAGAAATGAGAATTAATTAGAGTCATTAGATTCAAGATCTTACGGCTCTAATTTAACAATATATTTAGTATATAATTAAATGATAATTAGGGTTTAAAGGGTATAATGGGAGTAGAAAATATGATGGGACAATTCGCCGGCCAACCATCTTCCTCTTCGTACTAGTCACAAATATCATCTTATTGCAACGCCAGCACCTCCGTGGCTTATTCCGAAGCCAGCACCTCCCCGACAAAACCCGAATCTCTCCGATCCTTCCTCACCTCCTCCCGCTCCGACGCCCTCTCATGCCTCATCTGCCTTGAGCGCATCCGCATCTCCTATCACACCTGGTCCTGCTCCACACGATGCTTTGTTGGATTCAGATTGGATGTCTTGCTGACATCCAATCTCAACGCAGGTGGTGTTTCCAGTGTTTCACTCTTATCCCTGTTCCAGTGTTGGATTCAGGCGTGTGTATGGTGGTCGGGCTGTGGAGCGTCGGAGAGCTTGGAGTTTGTCTTCGGTGACCCTAGCCAAACCCATGGCTGACTCGAGGTCGCTTGGTCGAAGAAAAACCAGTTCATGGCGAATGTCCTCCTTTAGGCCGGAGACAAAGCGTTTGAGAAGGTTGGGACCAACCAAACGTGGTGCACTTGCGGAGAGGCGGACAAACTCGAAGATGTATTCCGGGACAGTGGAGGTCTGGATAAGTTGGTTGATGGCTATCTCGGCATCATAGTAGTCACTCGGGCCGAACCGGCGTTTGAGGTCCAGTGCAAGTTGATCCCATGTAGAGATTTGTCCCGTTGTATCTTTCCATTGGAACCAGAGGAGTGCATCACCAGACAGGAACAATGGAGTTGAGTTGAGCATCTGCTCAGGTGTGGTATGGTTAAGAGAAAAGTATCGGTTAAGTTGATATAACCAACCAACGACGCCTTGTCTAGTGAATATGGGTACGTCCATGCGTGGGGTACGCAGGTACAGTGGGTGGTGTTCCGTTGGGTTGGGTTGTGAACCTTCTCCATTGGTGTCGTGAGAGATGCCGGATTGGTCATAGGGTGCGGGTGGTGGTGTTGCGAGTGGTGGTACTGGGTTTGGAAACAGGGGTTGCTTCCCGGCGCGCTGGTCCGGTGGCTGGTGAATGGCTAGCTGGATGTCTTCCATAGCCTTGGAGAGGCGTTCAATAGAGGCACTAACGTGCTGCATGTCTGTAGTGCGGTTTTCCTCCATTGTTGTCAGACGAGCGTCCATCTTTTCCATGCCAGATTGGAGGGCGGCGATAGACTCAGCGTGGGTGGGCATGGTTCAGTGAAAAGCACCAATTGATGGAGGATAAAAGTTGGTTACGACAGAGAGAAGGGTAGGGGGAGAGGAAAGTTGTTATTTTGATAATTTGTTTTTTTACATTCAGTGCCATACTGACATTCTTATACACTACACCAGAATACATGCTACGGGACATTTTTTTTCCGTCGCATAAACCCCTATATTAGTCGCATAAAGTTTATGTCACAAAATAATGTCGCGTAAAGTTGGTCGCAAAATCCAAGTAGCGTAATGTCCCTGCGACAAAAAAAATGACGAAATGTCGCGTTAACTTTGACTTTTATGCGACATTATTTTCTATATGTCCCAAAAACATTAGAACGAGTTTGACTCGGTGTAAGGCATACGCTACATTTCCATTCCAAATTTTGTCGGGTTAACTTACTTAGAAGATCGAATTTACAGAAGGTAGTTTCTCCAATTCGTCTCGTAAACGTGTATACGCTGCAAACATTTAAATCGTATTGTCGTATAAAACTACATACGCTACGAAAGTTAAATTTATGTTTGTCGTATAACTATCCTTACGTTACAAACGTGAAAATATATTTGTCGTATAAACGCCCTTAGGTTAGAAAAGTGAAAAACTATTTGTCGCGTTAAGGAACTTAAGCTTAGAAAGTTAAATATATTATTGTCGTATAAACTGACTTACGTTACAACCGTGAAATTATATTGTCGCGTTAAAGGACAGACAATTTTAATTGTTAATTTACTATTGTCGTATAAAATTGCTTACGTTACGAATGTTGATACCTATTTGTCACATTAAGATACAGGTACCAGTCTTCATACAAAAAAAAGGAAATTTTTTACAGAAATGATTCCGGCCAACCCAAAAGAATTCCGGCCAACAACAAAAGGGTACACACAAAAGATGTTCATGTGTGTACCCGGCCACAGGCCACAAGATCACAACAGTTTTACACCATTAGCAACATGTAATTAAACAACAGGTCCATAAGACGTCGCACCTTCTGAAGCATTATTGTTTGCCAAGTTTGCTGATCCACCACGTACCACCAGCTCCTCAAGAACACGAATCCTCTCTTGAAATTCTTTCTTCATTTCCTCCATTTGGTCTTTCAGCTCGGCGTTCCTTGGACCTCCTCTAGGGAGGGGTGGCCTCTTGAAGGCTTTACCAGCTCCCGAAACGTAAGTTCCACGCCTCTGCCCCACCACTTGAGTTATAATGTCAATCTGGGTAGCTACAGGGAGAGGTTCATGGTCATCGAGGACAATGCCATCACCAGCTTCGTCACCATGCAAGTCTCCCATCACCTGACGAACCCTGTCTCGCATTTGTGCCTACATATAAATATACATTGTTAACTCTGATATACAAAACCACTTCACAAAGCCAATTTACATTTATATCACTATTATACTCAAAAGTGATCACAAGGCAGATGGACAAAGCAAACTCTGATTCAATCTCATTTATAAAAACAAAAAATTCATGTGACTATGAAAAAAAAAACCAACATTAATGTGCTCAAGGTTCTTAAGTAGGCAAATACAATGGCAGTGACAGATTAAGAACAAGTACAAGAACAAAAGCATGAAAGATTAAAACCAAGAACAATATATAACCACAACAAACATATATAATGTCATATAACAAGAACAATCGCTCGACAGATAATAAGAACCAACCACATTCACCAGACAACTTAGAAGAACAATATAAAACAACAGACAAGTCACATTCACCAACATATATGTCAACAAAATATAAACAAATAAATGGAAACTTAACTGCCAAGGCGGCACCGGCTGGGTCAACACAGTAGACCTGGTCATATGCAGCTATAAGGTGTGCCTTCTCTCCCTGCGCAGCGAGTTTGGCAGCCCTCTGATAGAACGGGACCTTTCCCGAGTGGTGGTTGATGCGAACAGACTCCTTACGCACCCGCGACATTGTCTTCCCTCTCTCCTTTCATAACAAAAAACAAAAAAAAGTTAAAGCTCACTGAATAAGTACAAACCAGTTAAAGATGAACATATAAATACATTATAGAATTAATATAATGTCCATTGATGGAAAAAAATGAATGCATATTTTACCTCATTTTTTGGTACACTGAAGTGGATCAGAAGCCATGCCCATTGGTCACGGCGCTCCAAAAACTCCTTGGGAATTACCTCAGTTCCATATTCCAGGTAGAATTGTTTGCAATCACATTTCCAATCACGATACCTCTCGCTGGCTTTATTGAAAATGTGATTCCACAGCTGGTCATCTTTACATTCAATAACAAAATTGGGCTACAAAAAAAAACAAAACAATGAATTTAAGTTATAAAGACACACCTTGCATGAAATGAGAAGTAAGAACAGTTGCTTGTACTTACATACAAGTGATCATACACTACTTCTCTATCTTTCTCTACAAGCTTTTTGAACGACGAGGCAAGCATAGGAACCTTGTCTCGAACTGCACTACCAATCTCGTGAACGAGTAGGCTATTGACTGTTTGGTTTGCTGGCCCAGTTCCATCAGGAAGGAACTCCACCTTGATTGGTTGTCCCTTATTAGTACCTTGCTTATAAGTGGCCACCGTTGTCCCATTGACAACCCCCCTGACCTTCCTTTTATCTCCGCGCTCATCCCCTGTAAAAGACGAGGTAAATAGCATAAATAATTACCTAATGGACTATAAAAAACCTGAACTTTCAAGCATAAAAAAATACCTGTTTGCACAAAACCAATGCTCTTGCATATGATACTTGGAACATTATCCACAGTTTCCTCGGCCTCATCATCCGATGCATTATGGTTATCGAATGAATGGTGGGGATGAAACTCAGGAGCTGTGGGTTCAAAGAAGGCCATCGGTGGGGGCTCATCAGACCTGGATATGGCAGGTACTGGAGTGGGTGCAGGGGAGGCCGGCTGGATCGCAAGTGGTGTACTAAAATTGGGCATGGGTGGTGGATTACTGCAGCCTTCAGCATTGGCTCGACCAGTATACTTAGACAAGCATCTAGGGGACCTCCGAGGTACTACTGGTTGTGTATTAGGAGCTGGTGGTGTAGGGTTTCCTATGGGAGCTGGTGGTGTATTGTTTGAGGTAGCTGGAGGTTCATTGCTGACATGCGGTTGAGGAGGTACAACAGGTGGTGTAGGACGGTTTGGATTTGCTATTTTCTCAGTCGGTTTAGGGGGCTTGTCGGACTGCTTCTGTCTCTTCTTTTCAGGTTGAGGAGGGTGTGGCAGGAGGAATGTCTTCTTCCCCGCACGAGGAGGAGTCTGCTGAATGGGTGGAAGAACAGCTCTAGAAAGCTCAGGTGGGGTTGTAATGGCATCCAATTTCCGAAGCCGCCTGGACCGCTTCATTCCGGCAAGAACAGCTCGGGAACGCTCAGTGTGGACCACATTCGGACCAAAGTCAGGCTGGGAGGCAGAGGACCTTGGTGGAGTTTCAGACTCAATATAGCCAGTTGTTGGCTTCCTCGGAGGTGAGTTGAACCTGGCGGATGGCTTACGCACCAAAGGAGACCGCAATTTCATGGGTTTCCGGCAGCTCGTCATTTCGGCTTCGTCTGGACGTCTGATGGCTTTGTTCTTCGACCTAGCCATTGTTGAGGAGGAGTTAAGGGTGAGAGTAAAGCGGCGGTGAGCACGAGTTCGCTTGAATCGGCGTGAATCAGCGTGAAGCAGCGGTGAGTTAGGGATGAGCACGAGAAGGAGTTAGGGTGAGTACAAAGCGGCGGCTGTGAAAACACGAGAAGGAAGATAGGGTTTGGAAAAGTTAACACGAGGTTGAAGGAAATAAACGATGTTGGGCTTTGTATTTTTGGCCCACATCATATGTATACGCGACAAATAATGTAAAAATGTAGCTTAAACCCAATTGTTGCATTGTATCACAGAAGCAGTTCTAACAAAACGCAACTTGAGAAAAAAACATATAAATCATCACTGCATTTGGATCAGGCAACTCAATTCTCATCATCGGTTGATTCTTGCATTGGATCATTAGCTTGTTCTTCATCCGACTCCATACCATCATTATCTTGTTCTTCATCCGACTCTATACCATCATTATCTTCATCATCTACACTTTGATCATCATCCTCCCCTGATGCAAACATATCATCTCCCTCATCATCCAAGTACAACTGCCTTCTTGCTCTTGGAATATCCACCATGTGAGGAATGTCAACGGAGTTGTCATAAGGTTCAAAATCTCTTGTGATATTAGTGGCCATTCGCTCCTGATAAGGATTGTCTCCTTCCTCCGGTATTAATATTGTGTCTCTTTCATTTTCATCTTCGAGTGCAAGGGAAGTATCACTATAGGTTCCTCTATGTGAAACAACATTTACCACTTTCCAATTGTCGCCTGCTTTTAGATCATCCAAGTAAAAAACTTGTCTTGCGGTTGTGGCAAGGCAATAAGGCCAATCTTCATACCAAGTTGAGGAAGTGTCTACAGATAAAAGTCCAAAGTCCATCTTAGTGCTTCCCCTATCTTTCGGATCCGTGTTAAACCATGTGCAATCGAAAAGAACTACAGGCATTCCATTAGCGTAGCGGAGCTCAATAATGTTTTGAATAATGCCATAATAGGTCAAGTCACCATCTTCCACCATTACCCCGGAATTTTGAGTCCTCTTATTCCTATCCCGAGACCAAACAACGAATTTGACACCATTAACATAACATTGAGAAAAGCACGCATATGATTGTGGCTTTCGGGCCAAGCTGTGCAACTCGAGAGAATAGTGTTGACTAGATTCCTCTCGCAAGATTTCCATCTGCATATTATAACATTAAAGAGTGAGCTAATTTGAAATAAAGAAAATGGATGACAAATTAAATAAAGTAAACATACACTAATTTAATTAGCATTCATACCCAATCACAAAAATACTTAAGAAAATGCTTAACACGTTCATTCTTTGTTCTGTTTGGACACTCTCTCTCAAACTTCACATTATGCCTTCGCAGATATTCTCCTACTTGGTCGCAGTGCTCCAGAACACACCAATGAGCCATGTCAAGTTGTTTCTTCTTCAACTTGATCCGAGGAGAATGACCACTAACCCTGATCAGAGGAGAGTAAACATTTAGGACATATGATGTGTCTTCATTTGGTGAGTCCATCTCGGTTGGGTTAGTCATCATATACAATTTGCAATACGTTACACACTCATGTGTAACGTAGGCCTCGGCAATACATCCCTCTGGATATCTACTATTCCGAACAGATCGCTTGTACTCACCTAATTGTCTGCATGAGGAAATAATCAAAGTTAGTTTTATAAATACATGTGTTTAATCAAAGTTAATATTTAAAAGATATCAACCTCTCAATAGGATACATCCAGCTGTAGTGTACTGGTCCCTTGAGCAAAACTTGTTCGGGTAGATGGATCAATAGATGCACCATGATGGTGAAGAAAGCAGGTGGAAAAACCATCTCCAATTTGCATAGAATCATAATGATATCGTCTTTCATTTGAGTTACGTCTCTGACAATCAACTCTTTGCAACATAACTTCTGAAACCATCGTGATAATGATATAAGGGGCTCCACTACATAATGTGGCAAGTAAGGTCGAATGAACACTGGAAGTAGACGTTGCAACATTACATGGCAATCATGTGTTTTCAACCCATTAAATTTTTTATCTTCAACATTGATTTTGTTCTTCAAACTACCAGCATAACCGTACGGATATTTAGCATCCTTGATGAACTCAAATATCTCAGCCCTCTCATTAGGTAAAACCGTATAAGGTGCTTGTGACACCTTATCCTTTCTTGAAGATGACCCTTTTTTCTTCGCCCACAGTTCCTTCCGAACCCCTTGCTTTTCCAAACCTTCTCGAGCCTTAATATCATCTTTTGTCTTCCCTTGGATACCAAGAATAGTGCCAATGATGTTGTCAAATACATTCTTCTCTATATGCATCACGTCCAACGAATAAGGTTGTTTGAATGTGCTCCAATAGGGTAAATCGTAAAAAATGCTCACATGAGTCCAACACAACTTCTCCTTGGTACCTCTAGCTTTCAAATCCGGATGCAAGCTAAGTATGGGGTACTCATGGCTACATACAGAACTAAAAGTCTCTTCTCCTGTTAAAGAAGATGGGGCGTCTCGTAATTCCACTTCCCCGTTAAATTTAGTAGCCAAATTCCTCCATTGATGATTTCTATCGAGCCATCTGCGATGGCCTTGGTAGGCCATTCTCCCCGCTAAATGTTGAGAATCAATCTCATCCAAACACAAAGGACAAGCTTTGTATCCTTTAGACTTTAGTCCTCCCAACATTCCCAAACCCGGAAAGTCACTGATTGTCCACATGACCGCAGCTTTCATGTTGAATGAAGATCTAATATGTCGATCGAATGTCACTGCTCCGGTGTTCCACAACATATTCAATTCATCTATCAAGGGTTGCATGAACACATTCAAGCACTTTCCCGGGGATTTTGGACCCAAAATCAACATAGCTAGAATGTTGAATTCCTTTTTCATGCACAATGAAGGTGGCAAATTGTAAGGCATCAATACAATTGGCCAAGTGCTATGAGAAAGAGCCGCTGCTCCGAAGGGACTGAAACCATCTGTAGCCAATCCTAGACGCACATTTCTAACGTCTTGGGCAAAATCAGGAAAGTTTATATCAAACTCTTTCCATGCTTCGCTGTCTGCAGGATGTCTAATGAGACCTTTTTTCACTTTTCTTTCCCCATGCCATCTCATCCCCTTAGCTATATGAGGTGACATATAAAGGCGTTGTAATCTTGGAGTCAAAGGAAAGTATCGTACCACTTTTCTTGGAATCTTGTTATCATCATCTCCATTTACATATCGAGATTCGTGACACACCGGACACTGCTCTAGGTTCTTAAAATCTTTATAGTAGAGAACACAACCATATTCACATGCGTGAATGACCTCATATCCCATACCCATGTTCTTCAAAAGTGTCTTCACCTCACGATAAGAACCAGGATAATTATTTGGATTCGGAAGGAGTTCTCGAGTGATCCTCAAATGATCATTGAAGCTCTTGTCGGACCATCCATTATCAACTTTAACTTTCATCGCACTTAAAATCGTCTCCAAAACAGTCTTGTCACTCCCAATATAGATGGGAGTTTGTGCTTCCGCTAAAAGCCTTTGGTACTTATCATATGCATCCTTACCCAAATACTCATTTTCAAGGTCCTCGTCATGTGGATCTGGAAAATTGGAATAAGCGTCGTTAAGCATCTCCATTGTAGGATCCATGTAATAAGCATCACTTTCTTCATCAACCGTCGTCGCACGACTCTTTTCCATAACATGTTGAAGTCGTTCTGCGTATAATGATGATGAACATTGTTCTTCCCCATGAGAGGTCCAAGTTGTGTACTCTTGCATTATACCATTCCGAAACAAATGTGTTTGGATTTCATCCAAAGATAACTTCTCATGGTGCAACCTACAACGCCTACATGGACATTTATGCGTAGTACTAAAAGGTTTGCGTTGTTTGACGAAGTCTATGAAAGCCATAATCCCTTGAGTAAATCTTGGATCACATTTGTCCGACAAATACATCCAACTCTTGTCCATGATATCCTACAAATTGTAAACAGCATATATACAAAAGAGTTAACATTGTGAGTAATATTTAAACTTATATATTACATACTTTAAGCAAAAAACCAACTCGAAACCCCTGCCAAAGTTTTTCTCCGTGTTCCATTTTCACCATTTCAGCCAAAAACCAATATGTCTATTAAAAATCTGACCAACACAAACACTTAACAATCTGCTGATGAATTGAAGCAAGCTGATGCTGATGAATTTGACTAATACCGTACGTGTTATATATATAGCACCAAACTGAAGCTTAAATATCAAAATCTGACCAACAAACACTTAACAAAATTTTCAAATAAAATGGCATGGAAAATGAAAGTATTTATTTAACCTCCCAAGAACCACCGTGTGTGCCTGATATCTTCTTCCACTTGCAAAAGCTGGCACCAAAACTTAGAGCAAAAAATTTGTTGTTGTTCTCTGTTGCTGCAGGAATAATCTGTTGCAATAATACAATGGCATTTGTTGCTGTTGTGCTGATCAACAACGTTGTTCTCCAGTCGCAGGTTTAGTGTACCGCCCATGCCTGCTTCTGTACTTGCTTTTTGTTTTGCATTTAATTTCGGATGTTTATGCGACATTTTTTGCAATAAATGTCGTTTAAAACACAAACGGTAGGTCGACCCCCCTTCAATGCCCGAGTCAATTTCAAACAAACCAGGTGAGTCATGCATTAAGTGACAAAAGTCGAGTTGTCCCATAAAGTTAGTCGCGTTAAAGGTTAAACGGGACTGAATTCACATGTCGCTTATAATAATGTCGCTTAAACATTCTTAGGAGACATTATATCAGGTTGTCGCTTATATAGAGTCGGGTAAAGGAGTAAAAGCGACGTAATTTAGAAGTCGCGTTTAATATTGTCGCTTAATGCATATTATACGACATTACGTTTTTGTCGCGAAAAGATTTGTCGCAATAAAGTGTTTATGAGACATTTTCTCCGTGTGCCATAAACTGTTGTCGCATATACATGTAATTGCGACAAACGTGTGAAAGTCATGTAGTTTAAACAGGCTTATGTGACAAGTCTTTTGCGACAATTTGCAAAGTTTGTGGCGTAGCATGTAAAATGGTGTAGTGATACTCAGAAAATGTCGTCATTCCCTAGCTACTTGGCCAGCACGAAATCCTTAGCTGTAATGAGTCTAGAAGCTTCTCTTTGCCTGGATCCCCTACGAGGCAGTGCTGGTTCTTTAGATGGTCCTTCGCTCTGCATGTCATTCCCTGCTGGTGCATGCACGGTGTTATTACCTTCCTTTGATTTCCCATCAAGGGAGAACACAAAGATGTGATATCTGATGCCGTGTTGATAATTCAAAGTAAGTCGACTGGGTAAGCATTTGGTTGTTGAGACTCGTAGTAGTTTTGCTGACCGATGTATGGTCTGATTGATTTTCTCCGCTTCCTTTTTATCACAGGCAGTGTCCTATCCACGGCGCACATTCAGTCAAGCAGATGGCTCATTGACGCTACATGAAATAGGTCTGACAAACAAGAATGAGGCCTTATACTTGGAGCCTGTGTAACAATACACATGAAATAGTTTCTGCTGACATCAAAATCTTATGTGGTCATTATGTACAAAACAATTTTGTATCGCGGTTCTGTGACTTACAGTTGTCTGGTTGTTTATGTGTTGAACCGGATCGTGGACCCATAATATTGTATGTTGTTGAGTATCACAAAGATAAATTGGTTGGTTCAGGCAATATACAACAACGATAAATTGGTTGGTTATGATTTTTATCGAATTTATGTTGCATTTTTTCTACAATCTGGATTCATAAGACTAGATTCTGTCTTTATAGTTAAATTACATAGCTTTCAGATTAAGATACGTAGTTTTCCATTTAATATATGTAGCTTTCTAGTTAAAATACGTAGCTTTCTTGTTAAAATACGTAGTTTTCTAGTTAAAATACATAACTTTCTGTTTAAAATTTGTAGCTATCCAGCTAAAATACGTAGCTTTAATATATGTAGCTTTCTAGGTAAGATACGTATTTTTCCATTTAATATACGTAGCTTTCTAGTTAAAGTACAAGCTTACAAGTTAAAATGCGTAGGTTTCTAGTTCAAATATATAGCTTTCTGTTTCAAATTCGTAGCTTTCTAGTTAAAATACGTAGGTTTCTAGTTAAAATATTTAACTTCCTGTTTAAAATTCGTAACTTTCCTGTTAAAATATGTAGCTTTCTAGTTAAAATAAATTTTTGTAAACAGTAGTGTAAACAATCTGCAACAAAAGAAAAAGAAAAAGAATCATATGCTTGGAAAAAATTCGTGCTTCTTTTGGTAGTCCTAGTCATTGCATGGGCAACGATGATAAGAACCATTGGTGTAAGTTCTTGACAGTATGCACCAAAACAATGGTTTATATTAAATGGTTACATCCATCAAGGTAGACGATTGCTACATGCCATCATATCACCAAAGGAAATGGAAATAAAAAGTTAACCAATAACCCATCTGCAGTGTTTGTGTACAATCAGAGCCACAATCTTACAGTTTCTCCATCTGTTACGGACACAGAACCACTTGCTTGCTTCCCCATATGGCCTGTCTCTACCAATATCTGCAATACACAACAGACTCAGCAATGCATTTTCTTTCACCGTACTCATCACATTTTCACCGTCAGCTAAATGTCCAAAAAAACATTTCCACATTCATCAGATAATGAAATCCTTTCTTGTAGATAACAATTTCCTATACTTCGTACTTCCAAGTCAGTACCTAAATCCTAATCATCATACCTTAAGTACGAATTTATCTACAACTACAAATCAATCCACCAAACTCACATGTCGGTCCTCAACTGGGATTTTAACCGCGCGAATACGGCTGCGGGACATACTGCGAAGATCCCGCTCCCGCCTTTTTCTCAGAAACATCAGGATTTATTAAAGCCTTGCTACCGAATTTCTTACTGTTAGTGGAAACAAGTAGCAAAAGGGAACGGCCGGCATGCTTCTTCGGACGACGAAAGGATGCGCGATGAGACAACGAGGAGGAGGCGACGCAGAGTCGGCAATTATTAGAGTTCGGACCAATTTGCCCCTACCTCCAATCTTATTTGATTAAGTAGGCAGTTATGTAGGATTAATTAGATTTAATCTGAATCATAAATTACGGAAGATGTATCACCCTAATTAATTCTTATTTCTCACCTAATATGAACTTCTCACAGAAGCTCAAAGGATAATGCGTAGCATTTACATACATAATGCTACACATTATCCTTTGAAAAGCTACGAATAATGTAATGTTATGCATAATCCTTTGAAAAACTACGAATAATGTAAATTAATTTTATTTAATTCTATTTAATCCTAACCATTGATTACAAAGATGAATGGATGAAATTAGTTCTCATTTCTCACCAAACATGTCACTTCTCACCGGAACCGAACTCCTGACTGATAATCCTTATTCCTTTTTATATACTAGTATACTGCAATTATGATTACGTTCATTTATAACTTCAATTATGTCTTCATTGTAATGAATACCAACCCATAATATTTTTTTTGATACATGGATTAGTAGTTAGTTGAGTTAGTGAGGATTTGAACCCTGGTCATCCGGGAACACAGGGGGAACGGTCACCACTGTGCCAATTCTCTTTGCCTCAACCCATAATATTTCTAAAGCATGTGAACTTACCTTTTCAAATCAGTTTGACATAAATATATTTTAAACAAACAAGAGTTATTGGTTTCGAAAAAAACCCTACCATGATACGGTAAAACAATCATTTACTCGTTATCTAATGGAAAAAATTCCAAAATGCTTAAAATTGAAAATTAAGTGCCAATTGTACTCAAACGTGCAGATATGTTTCCCAATTTACTCATGTTTCTTAAGACGTCATTGGTTAAGCCACGTGGCGTTTTTGCTGGTTATTAAGTTTTCCAGCAAGCTGATGTGAATAAAACGCCGTTGGGTAGAGCGACCTAAATTAATTTTTATTTCAACGCTGTTGACAACAGCGGCTTATTCACATCAGCGCAGGACCAGAGAAGCACGAAGCCGCAGCACTCCGATTTCTGCGTCTTCCAAAATTGCCGACGGCTGAGGAGTCTATCCTTCAAGGGCGATCAAGTTGTCGATGAACGTTTCTATGATGATTGTGTGGGAGTAAGCTTTCCACGGACGGTCGAGGTACGATTAGAAGTTCAAATTGCCGGACTCGAGTTCGGGATCGACGATGATTTTCGAGCCTTGGATGATGATTTTGGATGGCTGCCGACATTCCTTAACGCCTTGAACAGTTACGGCGCCGAATTTGCTGTCTATCTGCTTGCGGACAATGAAGG
This sequence comes from Rhodiola kirilowii, assembly GCA_033675215.1. Lineage (NCBI taxonomy): Eukaryota > Viridiplantae > Streptophyta > Magnoliopsida > Saxifragales > Crassulaceae > Rhodiola > Rhodiola kirilowii. The sequence continues at coordinate 24,856,223 of CM066199.1, forward strand.
TGCAGTTCAGGAAGATGATCGGTAAGTCGCCGAAGACGAAGTCGATTGTGCCGGTGAAGATGCGGTAGTGTTCACGAAGAAATTGGATTTGACTCGGAGGACTACGCTGATGTGAATAAGCCACTGATGACAACAGCGTTTAAATAAAAAATTAATTTAGGTCACTCTACCCAACGACGTTTTATCCACATCAGCATGTTGACTCACTTAGGGGTCGACATTTGACTATAGGGTCAAAATACCTATAGGGTCACCCTTACCCTACCCGACCCGTACCCTGCCATGCTCTATCCTCGTACCCTAATGTACCCTGCCCACAAAGCCTAAGACAATGTAAGGGTCACGAAAAAATAAACCCACCCCAGGGGCGGACCTATGTTTAGAGGATTGGGGGCAGCTGACCCATTCAATTTTCAGATTTTCTCTCTATGTATGCTAATTAATTTAATATGTTTACTAAATATAGCATAATGCCCCCAATGTTTTTCACATTATGCACCCAGTCATCCAATAATATATTGAAGTGTAAATATTTCATGGTCAATCTAGGCATATTCTGATTTTATGTGTGAATATTTGATGGCTAAGCATATTCTGATTTTATGTGTAAATATTTGATGGTCAATCTAAACATATTTTGATTTTTATTTTAAATATGTGTCAAATGTGAAAATTAGAGATGATGATATCATGGTAGAATTTATAAATAATTGAGTAGTTAGTTAACTAAAATAATTTGAGTATAATTTCCATTTAATTCCTATGTTTATGTTATATTTGTATTGAGCTCACTCCGCCTTCATTTTATTTTAAGTTCAGTTCGTTAAAAATGGGTTTGTAAGCTAGTAGTCATCTATTGATTTTATTTTTTTGACATTCATTTATATAATCAGTTATGAATCTCTATAAAACACGACATGAGCATGTTAGACGACCTCTGTTTCGTTGAAGCATTTCAAGATAAAAAAATGTCGCCTCCAGTCATAAAAAGTTTTGGGGCTGCCACTGCCCTACCCTGCCCTCCTTCACTGCCCTACTACCATAACCTCATACCCTGCCCTCCTACCTTATCATACCATGTCTTACCCTACTATTTTCATTCTTATTATAAGTTTTTCCTCAAATTATGCTTAAATTTATCCTATTGGACCCTACCCTACCCTACCCTACCTTACTCTAATTTTACCCTGCTCATAAGTACCCTACGAGCATAAAAAAACTACTCTACACTGCCCTGTACTGTTCATTGGGTCACAAAAAATTGGCCATACCCTGCCCATTAGGGTAAGGGTTACCATTACCCTGCCCATTGCCGACCCCTAAACTCACTTAATAACCAGTAAAAACGCCATGCGGCTTATGCCTCTGTTCGTTGGAGCATTTTATAGCTAAGACGCCGTGAGCAACGACGTCTTAAAAACGTGAGTAAATTGGGAAACCAATCTATAATATTGAGTACAATTGGAACTCCATCTTGGATTTTAAGCATTTTGGAAAATTTTCCTTATCTAATTTGGATATGGATTACAAACTTAACTTCAACTCATTTTATGGATTGTGTTAAGGCAGAACCTACATATTTCATAAGAATTTAGAACTTATTAGGTTCGTTGATATGATAATTAATCAAGATTTTCACGAAATATTTAATGATTTAATCAATTTAATGACTCATAAGGATATAAGGGGAATAATAAATAGATTTAATAAAATAAATTCACGAATATTGCGCATGATATATTTCAGGATTGAAGTCCTCCAAAATTGAAATCACGGTCACTTCAGCGAAATCACGAACATATCTTAGCCCTAGATTTTGCAGCCGCGTATCTCTCAACATAATCTTTGGCATTATTATTTTTTCTATTTTCGTATTATCAAAATCACGAATATGGAAAACAAAACCACGAACATCATGAAGAACTAACAGGGATATCAAAGCATTTGTGCTCAAAACACAAACATCATCACTTTATCCACGAACATTGTCATATTATGAACAAAAACACAAGCATTGTTGTATGCGCATATATCCATCAAAACACGAACGTTGAAAATAAAAACACGAACATCATGAACAAACTATCAATAAGATCAAAATAGTGGTACTCAAAATCATAAACATCATGACTTTATCAACGAACATTGATCTATCATGAACAAAAACACAACTCATGATGAAAATAATGCGAACACCATCTCTCAAACGTGCATAAACCTTGTTTTTTCTATGTATTATTCTCTAAGAAACCGTGAAGATACAAAAAGGGAGAGAAAAGAAATCGCAGATGTGATAAAAAAATGCATTTATAAAATCATGGGATTTTGTAAATTGATATCGTGTAATTAGATTTTGTAATTGACTAATAAGCCCTCAATTAAGATATATTTTAATTAAATTATTGCTTTATTTACGAAAATTTAAGGTCCGTAGATAATTTAGTCACACGGAGAGAAAAAGTTATAAGTTATGACCAAATCTATAAGTTCGGATATGATCTTTTCCCTATATTTTGCAAACTTCTAAACTAAAAAACAACATATATAACTTTATTATTAAAGCTTAACTTAATAATTCAATTAGGTAATTTTACTTTATTTTAGTTATGGAGTTAATTATTTAGTAATTTTGAAGTTTTGTTTATGTTTACGACAATAGGGTCAAGATCAGATACAAAGTTAAATTTGGTACAAAATACAAAATTCGTTAAAATCATTTTATAATTCGTCAATTGATTTTATAGTTCGTCAAAATTATTTTCTAGTTCGTCACTTTTCGAGCCAAAAAATGAAAAAAGACGAGCCGAAAATGAAAAGACGAGATAATTCGTCAGTTTCATTTTATAATTCGTCACCAAGAAAAATACCAAAAAATCAAGATTTAATCTCATCCATTCAAATCACAAGATCAAGGGCTATAATTAGTTTGTATTTTGTACCAAAAAGTTAACTTTACACCGGATCCTAACTCTACGACAATAATACGATAAACCTACAATTATTATCGTTGAAGCAAACATTAAATTCGACTACTATCAATTGAATGTGATAGAAATAAATGGGGATGGATGAGATAAAATTTGCTTGGGTAATTTGAGGATAATTTCATTTTTTTTCCAAATGGTGACTAACTGATGGGTATTTTTCTATTAATTTTAAATTTTTTAGATCGTTTCCAAGCAATATTTATTGTGTTAAGTAATTCGGATCTGATAGGAGTCAAATATTAAACACTAAATATTGTAACTAAATAGCTTTTCTTGTAAGCATGGGACGGACTCAGTATTTGAGACAGAGGGTGGCAAATGAAATATACTACAACATTAAAAATATTATCACTAATTCAAAAAAAATTGATTATCATATCACAAACATATTTTAACTATTTCTTTCTCGATGCTGAGATCCAAACAATGTGATAAGAAATATTCTTATATCTTCTCGCATTGAATCCATTCTTGAAAAAGAAAGTGTGATAGTAGGAGTGGAAATTGGAAGAGCCAAAATAAATAAAAAATCACATTGCACAAAAAAAAATTATGTTGATTTTAATGTTCTTGTCAAACATTGACATAGTTCGAGGAATTCTGACCAAAATGTTAAAATAATACTGAAAAGTCAAAACTTTAACACAAAATTTCAAATGTAATGTTTCAATTTGAATGTGAGCACTTTGTAGACTTTTAAAGTTGAGCTAATTTAATTATTTATCTTAGTTGACCCTTTATTTTTTTTCAATGTCAAAACAATACAAATAATGAAATAAACGTATTCTATTTCATGTGATTCGAACTGTCAAAAGTCAAAACAACACACACTTTAATTCTTAAAAATCATCTTGTATGACTGTATAGTATATCAATTCATTACAAAATCTCATGAATACTAAAAAATTAACTCGCCGGAGGAATATAGCATATTAAATTTAAATTTACAATATAAATAAATTTTCTTATACTAATATGAAAATCAAAATTATTATATATATAAAATTTTTGAAAAACTGTGGGAGTGACATATGCCACCCCCGGTACATGGTGCATCCGTCCCTGTAAGCACGCTTATGTACAAGACATTTTGAGGGCGGAGACGAATGCACAAAGTAAAAGAGCTCCTGAATGAAACTTTTTGTACCTATGACACGGAGAGCATTGAGAGACTAAGCAGCAACATCAGTTTAGGTGAGTTTTCAGGTAAAAAAACTTATAATGGATTTGCACAAAATGTTGGGGAATGTGAATGTGACTGGGAAATGTACGAATATGGGTAGGCTGAAGAAATTCTGGAGGGGTTGAGTTCTGGTAAGAACCACTTGTTTAGATGAATCAAGATTAATTCACATTAAATAATCTTTTAATCAGGTCAAAAAGGGTATTAAGAAATGACAATGTATATTTTAAATTTAAAATCCTCGAAATGTCGAGTGAATATCCGTTTAGATATTATGAGCCCCACACTTTCAAAACAAACTCACGAACTGTGATCTCATCTTTGTTATATTTAATTTATTTTAATCAGTCGACTACAAACTCCGATTTGAGAAATTTCACATAAGATTTGAGATCAAAAACACGAACATATGTATCATGGTTTTACTATATTTGTCAAAACAACTAACATATAAAACAAAACTACGAACAATGGTTTTGCTGTATTTATCGAAACCACGAACATATAAAGCAAAATCACAAACATCATGATCAACTGAGAACTTTAACTTAAGATTTGAGATCAAAAGCACGAACATACTGTTATCGTCGACTACGAAAATAACAATCGGTTAATATTAAATTCGATGAGGTGGTACAAGCCCTAATTTTATAATCTTCCTTGCCAGAGAGTTAGAGCGGGAAGGTTACAACTGTAAGTGCGACAGGAGGAAAGGAAAAACTTAAGCTTAATGAAGTTAGAGACTTAGTGAGTGAAGATACTCGCAGGAAGGAGTCGGAGTCTACTTCAAGATTAGCTTTGAAGGTTGGATCCAGAGGCAGGTCGAAGTTCAGAGGGAACGAGAAACCTATAAAAGATAAGAGCAAACTCAATTGCTGGAATTGTGATAGGTTCGGTCATTACAAGAGGGAGTGTAAGGAACCTTCACGGGATATGTTAGGGAGTGCAGCCACAGAGTACATTACATATGCATTGATCTACAGTGTGAAAGATCCACATGAGACTTGGGTGTTGGATTCTGGAGCTTCATTTCATTCGTGCAGTAGTGTCGGCATGATGGAAAACTACATCTCTGGGGATTTTGGAAGGGTCTATCTTGGTGATGATAAACTCTTAAAAATTGTAGGTAGAGAAAATGTTCGAGTCAACACCGGGTGGATCTATGCTACAGTTACGTGGAGTAAGGCACATTCCTGATTTGAAGAAGAATTTGATATCAGTTGGCGGCTGGATGAAGATGGTTATGATGTAACCTTTAGCTGCAGAAACTGAAAGATAACAAGGGGAGCTAGGGTGATTGCTCAAGAAATAAAGGAAGGAACGTTGTACCTGATGAAGAACATTCGGAAAGGCATCGATGGGTCAGGTGGGAGTGGTGATGCAGATTTGTGGCAAAATGATTGTGGTCACATGAGGCTGAAAGTTTTGCAGGGTAGCAAAACTTTGAAGAAGAAGATGTTGAGGCTGTGCATTGCTTCAACGGGGCTCAAGGCGTGAGCTGAAGGTTTGGCACTACTACCTATATGGGTTGTTCAGGATGAAGATGACGACGATTATTGTTCAGGATGAAGATGACGACGATTATGATTGGAATAAGTCTCTAGGTGGGAGATTGTTGGGCTATGGGGCCTGATAACCAAAAGCCCAACAGAGCTAGGTTTCCATTAGGGTTTTAAACCTTACCCTATTTATACATCTTCTGAGTATTGTAATCGCATCCAACATCTCATAGTGAAAACCCTAGCTTGGTGGTGCCCCCAGATGTAGTCACGATGTAGTGACGACCTGTGCATCAGATAATTCTGTTACGGATGAACGTACGAGGTCATCAAATCTTTTTCAAAAATCATAGATTTTGTTTATATAAGATCGTATGAATTGTTTCCAATTGACTAATATGCCCTCTCATCATATATTGTAATTATATAGTTATTGTATTTACTAAAATTGAGGACCGTAGATGATTTAATTATACGGATATTAAAAGTTCTGATTTCTGACGAAAAAGGATTGTTTTGACCTGATCTTTTTCCATTATGGAGATCCTTATGGAAAATAATATTACCTAACAAGATAAAGTTCTTTGGAGAGTGTTTTACAATGGATTCGTTAATGCGGAAAATTTGATGAAACGTGTTACAGTTGATGAACTCCATTAGTTTTAAAATGACAAACACCCAGCTAATACGTTTACTTGAGCGTGCAGGGAACTCCGAAAGTACCGTTGACTCGACACCTAACTATAGGGAAAGAATACCTGTCAATATATACTCAGAGGAGATCTTCGGTTCTAGAAAATCTCAAAACCTATCCAGAAAATTTGTTGAGCTTGAATTCTGGAAATATCAAGATTCGTGTTTTACAAAGTAGGAACCAAGATATGGAAGATATCAAAAATCATGTCAAGATTCTATGCGCAACATTATAGGAAACAAAAATATGAAGTGCGTTCAACAAGATTAGTGTGGGATAATCTTATCAAATAGGGAAGATCTTCAATTCAAAATTTAATGAAAAAGATCTTGGATTTTAGTTAGAGAAAATTTACGGTTTCTTGAAGAAAAATTAAGATACAAATAGGAGGCGTTGCCTACCTATTTTGGTCGTTATGGTCGGACAACCTTGGCACCAAATACTGATAACAAAGTGGCGACCAAGGGAATGCGAAACTAAGGAGATTAAACTGATGTGGTACTTCATCGGGAACAAAGGACGGTGGAGCAATCTATTCCAGAAGGAAGACACCACTTATTTTGCGGCTAACGAAAGGAGTGTTCACAACGTTGATTCGTCTGAAAGTATGATAATACGTCTGAAATTATGATGTTGCTGGTATTTATAACTTTTGTAACAGAATAATACAATAATACAAGAGAAATTCTGAAATCCTTTTAGCGTTGCTAGAAGGTAGTGGTTTTTCTTTCAGGTATTAGTTGAGGTACTGGAGTTTCCGCTATAAGTCGCTGTGTCTAATTACTTTAATTTCTGCATCTTCTTTTTGCTGCTTACTTATCGAGCGAGGAGCAAAGCACATTGTTACTCCCTATGAAACGCTAACTACGATTGTACAGTTGGTATCAGAGCCCAATCTTTAGATATTGAGTTAGCTTTGTGGGAAGAGTGACGTTGATCAATGACTCATTTTAGAAGACACCGATACTGAAATCTGAAGATGACTAGTGGCAGAATAACTCGAAGCAGACCCATGTTCTGTAGATGGAGAACTATGGAAGACTATAGATTAGGGACTAGTACTGATTATGGACACAAAGAATCATACCAAGGCAAAGGAAAGATGAGACTACAATGATCCAGATTACAAGATTTTTGAAAAGAAGAGCAGAGCAAATAAGGTTTTCCATATGCCACTCAGTCCGAGAGATTTGAAGAAGATGTTCCTCTACAAAATAACTAAGAAAATATGGGATGCTCTTAAAAGGTTGTATTCAGGGAACAAAGGTACTAAGAAGAACCGTATCATAGCCGCTATGAAGGACTATTACAATGCTATCCAAGGTAAGGATGAGTCCCTTGGATATTTTCACTCACGCATTCAAAGCTATGTTGGACAGATTGAGTTCCTAGGAGAAAACCTTTCTGAATGGGAAGTTACACCATCACTTTCTCCAAGCCTTAAATTCAAGTGGGATACGGTAACTCTTTAGGCTCAAATAGACATTAAGAAAGTTAGCCTTGAGGAACTAGTTGTGAGACTTCAAAGCAATGATAGAATATAACCGGACAGAAGTCAGTCAATTGCACTACAAGTCGAGAAGGCCTTCGAACTCGCTCAAACAAAAATAAGGAAGAGTATAAGAATGAGACCATTGCCTACTGACTAAGGCCTTCATGGGCAGGGAGTGCATTGGTGCGGTCCTTCAAAGGGAAGGAACCAACAAGGGTTCTCAATGTTACCATTGTCAGAAATGGGACATATGGTGAATGACTATTTCACAAAAATTGCAGAAGAACCTCCTGCTCAGAAGTACGTGAAAACTATGATGCCAGCCTGTGGAGAGTCTAAAGACGATGATGAGAAAGACGAACCCAGCGAGACAATGTGCATCGTGGCATCCAATGAGGTAACTAATTTAGATCTTCTTTCATATTTGATTGGTCAAATTAACGATCAGTTGATACCGATCATTAAGAATTTTGGTGAGAAAAATGTAGAACTTAGTTAGCAGCTAGAGAAACCAAATAAGTTAATCTTAGATCTAGACCAAAACAATTAACTCTAAGCTGCCAAGGCGATAAGGCTTAAGGAGGAATGTGTAATAGTGAAGCTAAACTGGTGAAGCAAAATTGACCCCTCGATGGTAAGATTGCCTCACTAGAGTCGGACAATGCAGAATTGATGGCAGAGATTGAAGATACCAAAGCTGGCAAGGAGGAGAGAAGGAAGGTCTTGCTAAAGGACCACAAAAACTCCAGGATTGAAGAAATTAAGGAGAATTTCTCAAAACATTTCATGTTTAAACGCGCCTAGAATACGGTCCAGCAAACGATGATCAACCTACTATGGAAATAGCTCACTCTAATCAGATTGACCATATCAAGGATTCCTCCGAATGCATGTGCCATGCCATCCAGACAAAGAAGAATGCCCCAATTAATGGAAACACGGTGCTGTTCAACGGAAGAAAAACTTATGCAATGTGGCTCAAATAGGCAAAAAATAAGAAATTAGCTCAGATTAATTTTTCCTCGAGAATAACAAACAAACACATTTGGCGAAGACAAAGCAAATATGTCAATCTAAAGCACATAGAGTATGCTGGCACTGTGGTTGATGGACCATAATTGTATGAATCATAAACACAGTTAAACCCACCAAATTAGACTCTTTGTTTATTTAACTTTTGCTTGTTAGTTCCGATATTTATCTACAGGGTATTTTGAAGTCTAGAGAGAATACAGGATAAGGAGGAGTTTTAAAGCTGAAAATGAATTACGAGTCATTCCAGGTCACGACCAAATTCTGACTTTCAAGAACCGGACGTGGAATCACTCAAAACAAGTCCAACCGAAGAGCAACCAGAGTCAGTCCGGAGCTGAAAGGACCGATGGCTTTTTGGGATGAGATCACAAACTCACTCCATCACTCTCCTTCCTCCATGTGGCCGGCGGCTAAGGGCTTCTCCTCTCCTTCCTTGCCATGTGGCCGGCGGCTTTGGGAGGTGATGACATCACCCGATGGCTTTGAGCTCCTCCTCCCATTCCATGCCAAGTGGCTAGCTTCTCCTCCACATCTCTCACTCCCCCATGCCTATAAATAGAGCTCATCCCTTCCCTTTGTAAATCATTCCATCCCACAATCCACAAGTCTTTAGAGAGATAGAGGGCTTAACCCTCTTTTCTTCACTTTCAATATACATTTTGTTCTTCATTTTGGAGCTACTTTTCCTTGCTTGGATCTTGCTTAGGACCTCCTCTCCTCCACTTATTGTAGGTATAAAAGCCACGGCTTTCTTTTCCCTGACTTGTCCTTTCCGTATATATTGTTCTTACTTTAAAGTTACTCTTCTTTTCGGTATCCTTGTTCAAAGCCATGGTTTGCCTGTATTCCTTGACATGAATACAAGTAGCTAAAGCTTGTATTCGGTAGAGGGAGTATTTATATCATAAACCGTTCTAGACTCTATGCTTAATGCTACTTAGTGTTTCAAAACTTGTTCTATGTGCCACATATTAGGTTAGAACTTCCAAGGTTGAGTGGATGCTTTAACGGGCAAAGCTCTTCCGTGGGGTTCGTGAACATACTCGGGTAAGTGGATGCTTTAACGTGCAAAGCTTATCTGAGGAGTTCAACCTCTTTTAAAAACCATTTGGTTGATCGTAACTGAAGATCAAATGGATGCACATAAGGCTAAGATACTTCGAAAGGAGGAATTAGTCTAAATAGAACAAGTGTTCTAAATGATGTGGCAAGTCTTGTGCTAGAAATAGCCTCGATTCATCTTTGAACACTTAGTATGATCGTTAGAGGTCAATGATGAACGATGATATGATATGAAACCCTTAAACCAAATCCTTTCCTTACAGTCCATTACCAACTGTTGTAATTTACTTTCAGTTCTCAAAGCACACTCAAACCCAACCCGAATCGCATTTAATTTATGCATAAGCTTCATTAAAGAACAACTAATACACCAATTCCCTTGGGTTCGACCCTTACTTACCACTTGCTACCCAGTAGTGAAGTCGCAAGTAGCGGATATATAAATTTATTTTTGTACAGAGAACATTGCACCTTAACGACAGTGCGGTGGGCTCCGTCAAAATTGGCGCCGTTGCCGGGGAGTTGTGAAACGGAATAGTTGTTCTTTTTATTTTTGTTTTTGTTCTTGCAATCCACCATGTCATTGTACTATGAAAATGAGCCTTGGAACGATGAGGAGTTTTCCCCACCACCCTTCGAACTTGAAGTCCGCGAGAAGATCAACAACATAGAGCAATCCCGGGACGAAACTTTGGATGAGTACTTATGGTACTTCGATTCCCTTGTAACGAGCTGCCCGCACCATGGATTCACCAACCACGATCTTCTTCAAAGGTTTCTCAATGGGATGATGCCACAAGAGTGGAATTGGCTAAATGACGCGGCAGGAGGTTCGGTAAATAACTTAAACATGGATGATCTTTGGAAATTGATAAACGATTTGGCCACGAGGTCAAGACCAAGAGAAGATCAGGCCAAGCTACTCGAGGACGTTATAACAGAGCTGGCATCTAGCAACCAGCAGTTGGCCAACATGGTACACCAAATCCAGGTCGAAAGCGACGAATCATGGGTGGCTCAAAAAGAAACATCAAACCAGCTCCGGGACCTCATTAACAAGCTGCCAAAATCAGTACCGGTACACATTTCCGAAATGCCCGAGGAAGCCCAGGTCCACATTGCCGAGTCACTCGAGGATAAGGAGGAAGAATTGGCAGCTAGCATCCAGCAAATGAGTGCCCGATACACCAAGACGAGGTCGAAAATGAGGAATTCTGGGCGGCTAAACAACTGATCTGGGACCGCATTGCCAAACTGCCCAAATCAATTTCGGTCCAAACTGAAGAGTTGCCCGAGACATACCCAGACCTCATTGCCGAACTGCCCAAAACAGACTCGGACCTCAGTATGATTGCCCCCGGAGACCATATGAATGACGAGGATGAGGACCCATGGTTGCCTGAAGAAGAACTCCATTCAGATTATCCCTGGGAGTTGGAAGAAGAACTGCCCAAATCAGGCCCGGTCCTTATCACCAATCCATCCGAGGAAATCACAGTCCTAACTGCCGAGCCAACAGAAGTCCCGAACCTCACTACCGAAGCGGCCGAAGAAATCAAGCCAGACCCGGTCCTTGCGCTCGAAGCACCCGAGGAAGTCCCGGACCTCATTGCTGAACTGTTCGAGAAAGACCTGGCCCTCACTGTCGGAGCACCTGAAACAGACCCAGTCCTCATGGTCGAAGTGCCCCAACTTAACCCTTCGTGTTTTATGCCGATCATAGCCACCGAAGATCATATAATCAATAATGATGAGGTGCAAGGGGAGTTAGAGGAGGAGCATGAGCCAAAAAAGCCGACAAAGGAACTCTCACTCGTCACAAGCCAAGGAAAACCGCCTGAAAACTCACTCGTTCCAAGACAACCATCCATCACTGCCACAATGAAGAGGATTGGCAGAGGGGCATGCTTAATGTCGCCTACATTTAATGGCACAAAACCAAACTTCCAAACTCACAAAGGTGCCAACTATTCAAACATGAAGAAGCGACAAGGACATGGGCCGAAAGAATGGAAACCTGGAAGGAGTAACAAGCGAGCACGACTCATTGGATCAGCATCTATGGTCAATGAAGCCTCACCCTCTCGGAGCAAAAGGGCAGCCGAGAAGAAATTCGACCTCACACGCCCATGGGACCTAACCTTATGATCCAGGAATGAGGTACTGTCGAGCTAACGACGTTAAACAAATGCACTGGTCGGGAGGTAACCCAACACCTATCTTACTTTCAGTCATTTAATTTCTGTCATTTAGTTTTTTCATTCTCACCTTTTCTGTAAATATTTGCTTGCATGACTTTTGAACTAATCCGTGCTGTGAGGCACGCCTTCGTTCAAAAGTGTGGGGTGAGAACCGCCTTTGTACATAGTTAACATGCTTTTCCTTTTCCTTTTCCCTTAATATTATCTTTTTGAAAATATGAACTTGAGAATGTGAAAAAGATAGATCTAAATTCATGCATTACTTTGTGAAAATTCAACTGTTTAAAAACTTAGAATGTAACTTCTCATTTGTCCCTTTGTGCTGAGATAAACAGGGGATGTGGAGTTGATATAAACTGCCCTAGAGAGGCTTGGCAAGCACTCGAAGGATCGAATCTAACTATATGGTTTTCGAAGTCAGTGGAGGCTGCACTTCGGGTTTCAGTGAAGATTGAAATCATCGCCGCCGTGCAGCGTTTATGCAAGAGGCGGGAGGGGAATCAAACCGTCCTATCTCTAGTCCTAGTAGCGGGAAAATAGATGAGCGACCCTCATCTTGACCCGCGCGAAACGGTGAGGATGAGAAAGAGCGGGGAGGTACTTCCATATGCTTGCGGGCGACGATTGGACCTCCCAAAAAGGCTGAGAAAATGGACTAGCAAGTCACAAAGAAGCAAAAGCTCAAAGAAGCTAATCAAAGGCCAAAGGCCAAAACTGTGAAGGTTTTAACCGAACAAAAGTGAAGAAACTCCAACTCAATATCAAAGGCCAAAGGCCAAAGGCCGATTCACTACAGAAGCTGTCCCTCGCCAAAAAGAAATCAAAGTACTCAACTCAGTGAAACCCGAATTGAATCACGTGCTAGAGAAAGCTACAAGGAAACCATATAGTACGAGTCGATCCCGAGAATGCAGTCCAGGAGCCTGAAAAGGGCTATCTCCCGAAACATCCAAATTAATTTGCATCTCGGCGCAAAGGTACAAGTATCAAGTTTCTTCTAAGTATTTACACGGTTTAGTTTGGTAATAAGTAAGTAATGCATGAATTAAGATAAATCTAGTCCCACAGTCTCACTTTCATATTTTACTTAGATTATGTTCCGCCCTTAAAAAGCATTGTTCGGGACGAACAACTAAAAGTGTGGGGTGATCTGATGGACCATAATTGTATGAATCATAAACACAGTTAAACCCACCAAATTAGACTCTTTGTCTATTTAACTTTTGCTTGTTAGTTCCGATATTTATCTACAGGGTATTTTGAAGTCTAGAGAGAATACAGGCTAAGGAGGAGTTTTAAAGCTGAAAATGAATTACGAGTCATTCCAGGTCACGACCAAATTCTGACTTTCAAGAACCGGACGTGGAATCACTCAAAACAAGTCCAACCGAAGAACAACCAGAGTCAGTCCGGAGCTGAAAGGACCGATGACTTTTTGGGATGAGATCACAAACTCACTCCATCACTCTCCTTCCTCCATGTGGCCGACGGCTAAGGGCTTCTCCTCTCCTTCCTTGCCATGTGGCCAGTGGCTTTGGGAGGTGATGACATCACCCGATGGCTTTGAGCTCCTCCTCCCATTCCATGCCAAGTGGCTAGCTTCTCCTCCACATCTCTCACTCCCCCATGCCTATAAATAGAGCTCATCCCTTCCCTTTGTAAATCATCCCATCCCACAATCCACAAGTCTTTAGAGAGATAGAGGGATTAACCCTCTTCTCTTCACTTTCAATATACATTTTTTTCTTCATTTTGGAGCTACTTTTTCTTGCTTGGATCTTGCTTAGGAGCTCCTCTCCTCCACTTATTGTAGGTACAAAAGCCACGGCTTTCTTTTCCCTGACTTGTCCTTTACTTTCCGTATATAATGTTCTTACTTTAAAGTTACTCTCCTTTTCGGTATCCTTGTTCAAAGCCATGGTTTGCCTGTATTCCTTGATATGAATACAAGTAGCTAAAGCTTGTATTCGGTAGAGGGAGTATTTATATCATAAACCGTTCTAGGCTCTATGCTTAATGCTACTTAGTGTTTCAAAACTTGTTCTATGTGCCACATATTAGGTTAGAACTTCCAAGGTTGAGTGGATGCTTTAACGGGCAAAGCTCTTTCGTGGGGTTCGTGAACATACTCGGGTAAGTGGATGCTTTAACGGGCAAAGCTTATCTGAGGAGTTCAACCTCTTTTAAAAACCATTTGGTTGATCGTAACTGAAGATCAAATGGATGCACATAAGGCTATGATACTTCGAAATGAGGAATTAGTCTAAATAGAACAAGTGTTCTAAATGATGTGGCAAGTCTTGTGCTAGAAATGGCCTCGATTCATCTTTAAACACTTAGTATGATCGTTAGAGGTCAATGATGAACGATGATATGATATGAAACCCCTAAACCCAATCCTTTCCTTACAGTCCATTACCAAATGTTGTAATTTACTTTCAGTTCTCAAAGCACACTCAAACCCAACCCCAATCGCATTTAATTTATGCATAAGCTTCATTAAAGAACAACTAATCCACCAATTCCCTTGGGTTCGACCCCTACTTACCACTTGCTACCCAGTAGTGAAGTCGCAAGTAGCGGAGATATAAATTTATTTTTGTACAGAGAACATTGCACCTTAACGACAGTGCGGTGGGCTCCGTCAGTGGTCAACAGGGACAACATGGGAGGCAATGTTACCGCTGAAAAAACTTGAGAAAAAGACACAAATTCATTATGGGAAAGGACCACAAGTATGCTGGGATTGCGATCGGGAAGGACACTACAGAAGGGAATGCCCACATAGAAGTAAATCAAAAAAAGGACACAGATTCATCATGCCTCCCGTCCAACGAATACACCCAAGAACACCTCAGAAACAGAGCCTATAGACACGAGTGGACTTGAAAATGCCTATATTGCAAGCAAACAAGTAAGCCTTAGCTTTTTGGGGTGTGTAAGAAGTAATATCTTTTTGTTGCAGGATGGAGGGAGGAACTGTTCCTGGTACATAGATAGCACCTACTTAGGTCTTGACAGGGAATAAAGAATGGTTCGTCTCTCTCTGTCAACACTCTAGAGGGTCAATCACCTTCAAAAACAAGAGTAAGGGTGAATTCTTCAGTTTAGGTAAAGTAAATCTTACTGACCAAATTCATATTAAACATGTAAACCTAGTACACAAACTGGGTTTTGACATTCTTAGTGGGCCACAACTGTACCAAAATGGGAGGAATAAAGTTACATTCGCATCTACTGAATTCCTTGTTGAGTGTATAAGTACAGGGGAGATACTACCAAAGGGAAGATGCGTAAAGAGATTTAACAAAGTGGATCCATCTTTTGTCTCTGAGGAGGAACTATGTTCGTTTGCAAGAACAGGCGTCACTTAGCTGTGACATAAATGTCTTGGACAAGCTAGTTTGCGACTCCTCTCAAAGCTGCACAACCATGAGCTAGTAAGTGGACTTCCGAAGGTTGAAAACTAGATAAACAGCCTACACCACCATATTGGGGAACGTTTGAGGATTTGGGGACGTCCAAAGAGAAGAAGTTGCGCATCGCTTTATGAAGGACATCCGATAACCAGGATGTTCGCGAGTACGTGCTTGAAGAAATTGTGAGAGCGAACGTTCTCCTGTGCGGTTGGATTTGAGTGTTTGTGTGGGGTCGGAAATTAGTAGGGTTTGTGGGAAGATTGTCGCTGCCTACGCAGTGATTTGTGCATCCCCATGCTGCTTCCTATGCGGCGGTTTGTGCCTCCCCATCGCTAGTTCGATTCTCTCGGTTCTCATGTGAATCTTAAATTGACTATTGGGAGTTTGATTTTTAAAATTAAGATTTTGGTTTGAGTCGGTGATTCTACTGATTTAAAGTAGTTAGCGTTGTTTTAGGTTTGGATGCCTTGATTCTCGGTCTTTTGCCACTTTATTTGTCATGAGTCTTGCTCGTTTCTCAGATCCCCGGTACGAGAAAAATGGCGTTTTGGTTTTTGATTGTGTTGGAATTTTGACAACCATACTGGATTTTGACAGCCATCAATTTTTGTATGTTTATAGCAAGTATTCGTAATTCAAATCTATGTCTTTTATGTTTATATATAGCATGTATATTGTCATTTAACTATGTTCTTTTAATTATTAACATGCTTCATCTTATGCGCCGAGAAAATGTTTTTCTTTTATATACATGAAGTGGCGGACCCAGACTTTTTCTTGAATGGGGCATAAATTATCAAGTATTTATTTTAATTATATTTAATGACAAAATTAGTAAGATATAAATTGTTTTATATGTCACATTAACTATTTGAGCCTAAATTTTAAGATCAAATTAAATTACTTTCTAAATAAGGTCAAATTATCTATACATAAATATATTTTTGAGCAGTTGAAATTATTTTTAAATATTTAGAGGTTACTTTGGAATTAATGAGGGGCGAAACAATAAAATTATTGGGGGGGGGGGGGAATTATTAAAATTATTAAGCTAATTACATATGATTGATTAATTTTTTTGAAAAATTACTGGGGCACTTGCCTCCATTCCACAAGGCATGCGTCCGCCCATGTATACATACCATTTATGTTTTCACATAATCATGTTCTATATGCCATGCGCAATATTTTTCTTCTAATCATGTTCTTTGATTCATTTGCCATGCTTAATTTTATGTGACTATTTTATTAAGTTATTATTTCATTTTATCTATTACTTGAATTTTATTTCATCTTATGCTTATCATATCAAGTTGCAATGCAACAAAGTTTGAGTTCAATACTCTTGACAAATTTTGGCAATAATTATTTGGCGTAGAATCGTGAAATTCGCCTTAATGCCATGTATCTTTAGGATATCATGAAATAAGGAATCAAAATAAGGCAAAAGCCATGAATTCCTTTGTCATCATCTTCATGAGGGATCAATATGAATATTTGACAATCAAAGATCCCTAAATCCTTTGAGGGATTTGAAGAAAAAGTATGATTACTAAGAAAAATGGGTATAGTGATCTCCCTAAAACTCGCTTTGATTGAATACACTCGCATTTGCAAGATTATACAAGTGTATGAGACTATAAATCTGCAATGACAAGAATTACTTTTTAATGATGTTATGCGGTGAATGTATCACATATAAAGATATATTGGAAAATATTATTGGGATCATACTTGTCGTACTTCCAAACACACCTTGCTAATATATATCAAACCCTTTTGAAGGGAAAAGGTGTTAAAGTAAACTTCACTGAACAAAGTGATTATTCTAAGGATATCACCCATTTGGACCTATATGAATCTCACTCATTTGGATGTAGGAGAATATTTTTAAGAGGCCAATGGATAGTTTGACAAACTTATCAGTGACAGAAAGACGACACAAAGGATGATGTCTTGCTTATTAAATCTTAAGCGCTTATTTTTAAGTATTTTAATATTTCATATTTTGTGCTTTGTTTCTCCTTCTTTTAAAATTTAAGTATTTCTAATTTTATTTATCTTTCGATGAGACATGAATATTGTAATCTCAAATAAGATGAAAAATGATGGTCTAACACTATGTTTAGCGGATAGTGCAACAACACACACAATTATGAGAGATAAAATATATATTTCGCATCATGAATTAGCTAAGTCTAATATCAATATAATATCTGGTGCATCATATATTATTAAAGGCTATGAAAGAGCCCAAATAGTGTTACCTAGTGGTACATAGTTTATCATAGATGATGTAGTGTTATCAACCAGATCAAAAAGAAACCTTTTGAGTTTCAAAGATAAACGCCGAATTGGCTACCATGTTGAGACAACAAATGAAAGTGACATTGAATATTAATATATCACATCTATGATCTCAGGAAATAAAAAAGTGATGAAAAGACTTCTATCATACAATTATGGATTATGTGATACTTTCATAAATCCAGTTGAATCATATTTAGTGATAAACAAGAATTCAATAGACCCAAAACTTTGTTATATGGCATGATCGATTAGGCCACCCGGGTTCATTAATGATGCGAAGAATCATGGAAAATTCACATGGACATTCATTAAAGATTATAAATATTCTCTTGTCCAAAAATCTCTCGTGTTGCTTGTTTTCAAGGAAAACTGATCACAAGACCATCTCCAGTAAAAGTTGAAACTGAATGTCAAACTTTTTAGGGGATATATGTGGATCCCATCTGATGATGATATGAAGATGATGGTGATGTGATGATGATATGATGATGATGATGAATATATGGTGATGATGATATGATGATGTTGATGATGATGATATGATGATGATATGAAAATTATATTTTCTGGCTGATTTCAAAGTTAAGTTAAGTTTCAGTTCAAGTGGACATGCCCAACGGGAAGTTGACGATGACGGTGAAGCCTAAGGGTGACGGTGAAGTTGATAACGCATCCGCTCTTTTTTTGTTTGCAGTTGTTTGAGTAAAGTAATTTTACGATCGCATTCGAGTCTTTGATCGGGTGGTAACGGTAAGTTTATAATATATTTTATTATTGTATTGAGTAAATATATATTAGAAGTTATGCTTGGATAGTATCGAAAAGATAGGCAAGAATCGTATTTTATATGTATGATTACAGACATGATCTTACTCACGCATTGTTGCATTCAAGACATGCATGCCACCGACATGATATGAGACTTGGCGAGGTACAAACCCACCCACCGATATGATGGTCCAGGCCGATAGTGACGACTGACCACCGTTTGATATGTTACAGATGAGATTTTGACTTGGCGAGCCTCAGCCGCCCACCGATATGATGGTCGGACCGGTAGTGATGACTGCCCACCGATAGTTGATCGATCGACATGTGCATCTTCATGCATTCACGTATTCATGAATTTATGTGGATTTTATGTTTCATTTACAATTGAATATAGATACGTAACAAGGAAAGACACATTAAACAAACCCACAGTAATAGAATATATTATTTGCTTACTGAGTCTCACGACTCACCCCTTAATTTCCCTAATTTTAAGATAGGTGATCTACTAGTTCTAGAGCTGTCATTCTTCTTTGCGCAAAATTTCTCGCGTTCATATATGGTGCCATCCATCTAGTTCCTTGTTGATGTCCTTTCAGTATATCTTTCTTTTCACTTTAGACTATTGATGCGTGGTACGTGAGCAAGATTCTAGATATTGTTATTTTGCTTCCGCTATGTTATTTTGCTACTCAGTTATATAACCTCTTTTATGAATTATTTATCAATATTTATTGAGACTGATATAGAGGCTTGCTTGGTAATTGGCATAAGTGTCAAGCACCGATCTCGACTCTTTCATCGAGTCGTGATAAAGTTGGTATCAGAGCCCTTAGGTCCTCATAGTACACGGAGTTAGGACTTAGTAGAATTTTGATTATGGTAGCAAAGCGCGCCACCATCATAAATAACGTTCTTCCGTTTGCTTCCTATTTCTTATTGGTACAAATTATTTCATATAGTTGTGATGGCACCAAACTCTCGTAGATCAGCTCGTGTTTGTACTAGTGGTGCTTCCCAAAATGATAGAGGTGATGATTCTCGCAATACCGATGATCATATTCTACATATGATACCTCGAACGAGAAGAGCTGCACATACTCCACTGACGCCTTCACCTCCAATTGAGCCAAATGCCCCAAAACACGCATTATCTAAGTAGAGCTGCACATACTCCACTGACGCCTTCACCTCCAGGTCTGATTCAGGTGTTGAACCATTTGGTCCCACAAAATGTTACTGCGGGACAACCCACCGTGCTGCCAACTCCAGCCCCAGTTGATCAGCGAGTTATTGATGACAGAGGTATTAAGTTGGATGAGTATTTGAGACATCAACCACCAGCTTTTACTGGTACAGAAGCGAATGAGGACCTTGAGGACGTACAATCTCATCAATATAAATGCGAACATACTGCTCTGACGAATAGCTGGTCTTAACCGGGATAAAGTGTGCTGTCTTTGTAAGTCTCTCCATGAACACCCAAATTGAATCATGACCTTTACGCGTCCGCGGAAGTCATGTAACAAAATCCATGTTAATGTGCTCTCACTTCCACTCTGGGATCTCAATACTCTGAAGTAAACCAGCACGCTTCTGGTGTTCAGCTTTCACTCGCTGACCAGTGAAGCATCTTGAGACATAGTCCCCTACTTCACATTTCATACCACTCCACTAATGAATATCTCGAAGGTCATGATACATCTTAGTAGTACCCGGATGCATAGTATAAGGCGTATAATGAGCCTCTCTCAAAATCTCCTGGCGTAACTCACCACCAAGAACACATAATCGATCTCTAAATTGAAGAATACCATCACCACCAACTGAAAAGTCTGTGTGCTTACCATCCCAAACTTCCCTGATCAACCTCCTCAACACAGGGTCACTATCTTGAGTTGCTCCGATCCGAGTAGCTAAGGTAGGCACAACTCGTAAGTGTGCTATAAGACCCTACTCACTCACTCCAAGAGAAACTCGACTATCTTGTAACTGTGATAAATCTCTAGCAAGTTTTCTCTTGGTGTCTGGTATATGTGCTAAACTTCCCATTGACTTCCTATTAAGAGCATCAGTAACCACATTCGCCTTTCCCGGGTGATAGGAGATAGTACAGTCATAATCTTTCAACAACTTCATCCATCTACGCTGTCGAAGATTAATGTCTTTCTGGCTGAAAACATACTTCAAACTCTTATGATATGTAAAGACTTCAAATATCTCACCATATAAATAGTGTCACCACATCTTCAAACCAAAAACTACAAAGGCTAATTCCAAGTCGTGAGTAGGGTAGTTATGCTCATGTTTCTTCAACTGTCGAAAAGCATAGGCAATAACTCGGTCATGTTGCGTCAGTACACACCCCAATTTGACTCTAGAAGCATCGCAATACATGGTGAATCCACATGTACCTGAAGGTAGGGCAATACACCCCAATCGTAGTCAAGGCTTTCTTCAGCCTTTGAAAGGTCTCCTCACACTCCTCCAACCAGTCAAACTTGACTCATTTCTGAGTTAAGCGAGTCAACGGTGCAGCTATACGTGAGAAGTCCTGCACGAAGCGACGATAATAACCAGCCAGACCCAAGAAACTATAAATCTTCACGAATGAAGTAGGCGTAGCTCAATGCTCAACAGCTGAAACCTTCGAGGGATCCACCCTCACTCCCTCACTAGAGACAATGTGCCTAAGAAATGCAATACTACCCATCCAAAACTCCCACTTCGAAAATTTTGCATATAACTTATTCTATCGCAACCTATGTAGCACTAGTCTCAAGTGTGTCGCATGCTCCCTATTTGTCTTTGAGTATATCAGGATATCATCAATGAACACAATAACAAACATGTCGAGAAAGTCGCTGAAGACATTATTCATCATTCCGATAAAAGCAGCTGGCGCATTTGTGAGTCCAAAAGACATCACTACAAATTCATAATGACCATAACGGGTCCAAAAACCTATCTTCGGAATATCACACTCTCTAATCCGTGGCTGATGATAACCTGATCGTAAATCAATCTTCAAGAAACACCAAGCGCCCAGCAACTAATCAAACAAGTCATCAATCCTTGGCAAAGGATATCTGTTCTTCACGGTCACCTTATTCAGTTGACGATAATCGATGCATAATTTCATTGTTCCATCTTTCTTCTTTACAAACAGTATAGGAGCACCCAAAGGATAAATGCTAGGGCGCACAAAACCCTTGTCAAGCAGCTTCTGCAACGGGGCTTTCAATTCTTTCAGCTCTACCGGAGCCATTCGATAAGGAGGAATCAAGATAGGCTCCGTACTAGATACTAAATCGATACAAAACTCTACACCTCTCGTAGGAGTAAGTCCTGGTAAATCTTCCAGAAACACATCAATAAACTCACACCCAACCGGCACAGAATTTATTGTGAGTGTCAGTGGCTGAGAACGAGAATCTATAATCATTGCCAAAAATGCCTTACATCCCTTCTTCAACAGCTTATCAGCCCTCAATGCCGATATTAAATAAAGAGATGGTGAATTAGCATCACATAAAGTAAACTCTAATTCATTCGGAAGACAAAATGTGATCACTTTCTCGCGACAGTCAAGAGTCGCATAATAAGTCGACAACCAATCCATCCCCAAAATAATGTCAAAGTCGAGCATGTCGAGTAAATCAGATCAGGAAACATGTCATGGCCCATTAACTAGATATGAATAGAATGATATACTAACTCCACTCTAATGAGATCACCAACAGGAGTAGACACCACTAAGGGGCATTCCAACGTCGTGGGTGATGTAGAAAAGTGTGCAGCAAAATGTGGAGTAACATATGAATGCATAGAGCCGGGATCAAACAATACAGAAGCATCAAAGCCGTAAACATGTAAAGTACATGTAGCAACGACATTAGATGCCTGAGCATCTTGTGGTGTTAGTGCAAAGACTCTCACTTGAGCTCCCCCATCCTGTCCCTGAGATCGGCTACCTCTGGCCTGGTTAGAAGTTTGTCCGACTCCTTCACTCTGAGCTGTACTGCAGGAACATAGACAACATACTATCCTCCATTAATATGTGGCTGCCCAATAAGCTGCATAACAGATGCATATGAAGAGGCTGGCCGAGTAATCATATGTTGTAAACTAGCACAACATGGCGGGCACTGACTCATATAATGTCTATGCTGGCCACAACTAAAGCAAGCACCAATATCCTTATAAAAACTCCTCTATGAGCGCGACCACAAGTCTTACAAGGAACCCGTGTCTGACTAGAGGAGCTAGAACCATGGATGACTGAGCTGGAATACTGTCTCTGATTACCTCCTGAGCCTCGATATGTCTGTCTTCTGCCCTGAAAAACTACCCCATCACTACGGTGCGACACCTAAGGCTGATGACCTCCCCCCTCTGAGAGTATGAAGATCTACCACCTCATAACTGTCCCGATGATCATGCGCACTCTAAGCATTAGCATCCTCATGGGGCCTCTTCTTCTGTTCACGAGCAGCTTTAGCCTGTAACAGTCTGTCCTCAATAGCTCGAGCTCTATCCATCGCTTTGGAAAAGCTAGACAAATTAGCACTGGCCATGACATGGAAGATAGAGTTACGTAAGCCTGAAATGAACCACTTGATATGCATATCCTCCGTCGATACTAGATGTGGGGCATAAACTGATAAGACAGTGAACTTGTTTGCATAATCAATGACGCTCATGCCCTCCTGCTTCAACGTCTCAAACTCCCTAGCTTTAGCGTCCCTGATGCTAACAGGAAGGAACCTGTTCAAGAACAAGGTCTTGAATTCTTCCCACTCCACCCGCTACTGCTCTACACTCATATATTTCCTTAGGGTAGAAACCCATGAGAAAGCTACCCCCTGCAATTTGAAAGAAGCTAACTCCACTTCCCTTTAGCTAGGGCAATGGAGAACACTGCAAAGATGCTCAATCTGGTCGATAAAAGCTTGAGGGTCCTCATTCGCTTCTGTACCACTAAAAGCTGGTGGCTGATGTCTCAAATACTCATCCAACTTAATGCCTCCGTCGTCAATAACCCGCTGAACAATTGGGGCTGGAGCTGGCTGCACGATGAGTTATCTCGTAGTAACATTCCGTGGGACCAAACGGTTCAACTCCTGAATCAGACCTTTCATGGTACTTACAACATCAGATAATGCGGGTTGCGGGGCATTAGGCTCTACTGGAGGTGCATACGTCGGTGAAGTATGTGCATCTCTTCTCGTTCGAGGGCCACGAGGTATCACATGTGGAATATGATCATCAGTATTGCGAGCATCATCACCTCTATCATTTTGAGAAGTGCCCCTAGTACGGACACAAGCTGATCTATGAGAGTTTGGTGCCATTACAACCTATATGAAATAAGTTTTACCAATAAGAAATAGGAAGACAAACGGAAGACATAACCGAATATGCACGTTGGGTTGTCTCGTAGTAACATTCTGTGGGACCAAACGGTTCAACTCCTGAATCAGACCTTCCATGGTGCTTACAACATCAGATAATGCGGGTTGTGATGCATTCGACTCTACTGGAGGTGTATGCGTCGGTGGAGTATGTGCACCTCTTCTCGTTCGAGGTCCACGAGGTAGCACATGTAAACCATGATCATCTGTACTTCGAGCATCATCACCTCTAGCATTTTGGGAAGCACCCCTAGTACGAACACAAGCTGATCTACGAGAGTTTGGTGCCATCACAATCAATATGAAATAATTTGTACCAATAAGAAATAAGAAGACAAACGGAAGACATAACCAAACCAAAAGGAAGAAATCCTAAAGGTCCTAGTAGGACACATTGTTTATGACGGTGGCGCGCTTCACTTCCATAATCAAAATTCTACTATGTCCTAGCTTCGTGTACTATGAGGACCTAAGGGCTCTGATACCAAATTTGTCATGACACAATAAAAGAGTCGAGACCGGCGCTGACACTTATGCCAATTGCCAATTGCCAAGCAAGCATCTATATTAGTGTCACCAAATATTGATAAATTATTCATAAAAGAGGTTATATAACTGAGTAGCAAAATAACATAGCGGAAGCAAAATAACAATATCTAGAATCATGCTCAAATACCACGGAGCAGTAGTCTAAAGTGAAAAGAAAGATATAACTGAAAAAATGTCAAGAGGAACTAGCTGGATGGCACCATACGTGAACATAAGAACTCTTGCGCGAAGAAGAATGACAGGTCTCGAACTAGTAGATCACTTATCTTAAAATTAGGGAAAATAAGGGGGTGAGTCGTGAGACTCAGTAAGCAAATAATATATTCTATTACTGTGGGTTTGTTTAATGTGTCTTTCCTTGTTACGTATCTAGATTCAACTGTAAATGAAATATAAAATGCACGCAAATTGATGAATGCGTGAATGCGCGATGATGCACATGTCGATCGATCAACTATTGGTGGGCAGTTGTCACTGTCGGTCCAGACCATCATATCGGTGGGCGACTGAGGCTCGCCAAGTCAAATCTCATCTGTAACATATCAAACGGTGGGCAGTCGTCACTGCCGGCCTGAACCATCATATCGGTGGGCGGACTGTACCTCGACAAGTCTCATAACATGTTGGTGACATGCATGGCTTGAATGCAGCAATGCGTGAGTAAGATCATGTCAGTAATCATACATATCAAATATGATTCTTGCCTATCTTTTTGGTACTATCCGAGCATAACTTCTACTATATATTTAATCAATACGATAATAAAATATATCATAAACTTACCGTTACACACCCGATCAAAGACTCGAATGCGATCGTATAATTACTTTACTCGAACAATTGCAAACAAAAAAAGAGCGGATGCCTTACCAACTTCACCATCACCCCTAGGCTTCTCTCAATTATATTGCAAACCCATCATCATTAGAAAAGATCTTTGGACATGACAACAACATATTAACCCATTGATCAGTTGACACCGATCAATCTTCTTCCACAAGAGTCTGATACAATTTTCGGTAACCCAATAATCTGAAGACAGTTACACTCACACCGTAGTTCCTCACAAAAAAAATCCTTTAACAGGATTTACTAGGTTATCAAATAAAGCCATCACTAATCTCCCTTTCTTTATTATAACACCTAGCCATTAGTATTTTGTGAATTGAGTGAGCATACGTGTGGACAACTCAGGTGGACTCACCTGGACCCAAACACCACGTGAAAGCTCCCCTTGTAAATCCAACAATGCCCGCCTAACTTGATGACACTGATGAAAGGAAAGAAGATCAAAATTTGCCCGACTCACCTTTTCCTTTGTTTTTGCTGGCAAAACTTCATGCAACTAATTTCTCACTCACTAGATGTCAAGACGTCATGCCGCCGCTCACCTCGTCTATTTCTTTTCACTCTCCAAACCCTAATCCATATAAAGATCTATTTAAGCTTAAATTTAGGAATCTGATCCCTTTCTCAAATCCAACCGTCCCGTCTCCCCTTTTTTATTATTTTATTTATTTATTTATTTATTTTGAGTCTTTAAAAATGATAATTCAAGTTGAGGTATAACAAAAGACACTCTTACCAACTACGTGTTAGAGTAAGTATCATTTTTACGCCATAACTAATGCTTAGTATCATTTTTACGCCATAATTAATGTTAAGTCAACACCCAAGTGCCATGTAAACGTTAGGCGATGTTCATAAGAGCGCTCAATGTAACTTTTATGGTTTATTTTCTTATTTTATTTTTCACCTTTCCCATTATCACTAAGGATACGTGATGTTTGTTGAAAACAAAGGCATATTCGCACCCCGGTGCGATGCGGAAACCTTCAACACTTACCGTAAAGACTGAAAACGAAATACGAAGCTGCGTCGATTGACGAAGATATCGAATTGCATTTGAGCTGAATTTTTCAATTCAGAAGCTATGTCCTTTTGGTCCAGATTTTATATTGGCTGCGACATATCTGACTGCGTCTTTGGGGATTGGTGCAGGAAAGTTAAATTTAATTATGCGATGTTCGTTTATGTGGCAATTGAGTGTTTTTTTATGAAGCGGTATAACGATACATAGTTAGGATCAAATGAGAAGTGGTAGATTTCATGAGAAATGAGAAATAATTCCTAGTTGAGACGAAGACGAAAGGACGAAGATGATGATGTTTGGTTTAAGGACTAAATTTATAGTTAATTCGCCAGGATGTTGTTCATAGTTAATTCGAATAATGACAATGGCTCATATATTTTGGGTTTTGATGCTTAACGATTAAAATGCGTAGCAATTACAAACAAAATTTGTAGCAGTCATATTTTGATGCTTAATAAATAAAATGTGTAGCAATTACTAACAAAATTCGTAGCAGTCATGTTTTGGTGCTTAACGACTAAAATGCATAGAAATTACAAACAAAATGTGTAGCAGTCATGTTTTGGTGCTTTACGACTAAAATGCATACCAATTACAAACAAAATCCGTAGCAGTCATGTTTTGGTGTTTTACGACTAAAATGCGTAGCAATTACCAACAAAATTCGTAAAAGTCATGTTTTGGTGCTTTACGACTAAAATGTGTAGCAATTACAAACAAAATTTGTAGCAGTCATGTTTTGGTGCTTTATATTACAAATTTTCTTCTTTAAATCTACAAATTTTTGATGTTCCCGTGAATGGCATGTATTAGGCAAAATGACTTTAAACAGTTCAAGCGGGTGTCGAAGAAGAGTTCAAACACATTCTGGCACTCAAGTACAGCGTAGAGCAGATGCAAGGATGTTTTCCGGAAGGTTCTAAAGATCGAAGATCTTTTCGAACTGAAGTCGGCCAGCGAAGATTTTGAGCTTCAGATATTCAAACGAATATCTTCTCATCCGAAGAAGGATGGCTGACTTGTCGTGCAAGAAATATCAAGATCTTCCCTAAGATTGGAACAAAGATACACATCGAATATTTAGGAATATTTCCTAAATATTTGATGAGGTTATCTGCAACAGATTTGGACATTCGCCTATGCATATAAATACAAGGCTAGGGCGACCAGATATGTGTTGCTTCATGAGAGAAATATACACGAGTGCATTCACAAGATTGGGGAAGGAGCGACGGCCAGCAGAGGATTCCATACCGGAATATCAACGGCGAAGAAGTAGTCTATTCAGTGTACTGTTCTTGAAGAACTACCAAGCGCACACACACGGTAATCAAGACACGCCTTCAATAGAAGGCTCTGGACTTCGTGAGAGGTTCAAGACTAGGGCGGGAGGAAGACTCGTCCTACCCATAGGGGATCGAGATGAGCTGCAGTGAACCGAGATTGCAAATCCGAGAGACGGAGTGTTAGAGGATAGGCTATTACAAACGATGAGTTGTGTAAGCGTAAGTCCACCTGTATCTCTAAACTCGTAATAAAGATTTGTGACCCTTTAGGGTGTGGAAAGCCCTCCAGAGTAGGCGTGGCCGAACTAGGTATCATTCTGTGTGTGCTCCTATTTTTGTTCAGTTTGCGGTAATGTGAGCAAAGGTGTTCAAGGTCTGTCTCGACAGCACCTTGAAGAGTAGCTTGAACACGTTACAGAATTTCAATTGGTATCAGAGCAAACACTCGACACACTGAGTGGGATCCTAGAACTGTTCAAGATGACTCTGAAGGAAGGACAAAGCATTACCCGTCCCCCGCTGCTCAAAGGGTCAAACTACCCGTGCTGGAAGCCCAAGATGAAATCCTTTTTGAAATCCCTTGATGAAAAGGCTTGGAAGGCCATTTTGATTGGATGGACTCACCCCATGATGGCAAATCTTGTGGGAGAAGTCATCCCCAAACCAGAAGCCATGTGGACGGAGGTTGAGGAAAAAGCATCTATTGGAAATTCCAAAGTTATGAATGCAATCTTTTCTGGTGTGGACGAAAATGTGCTGAAACTGATCATCAACTGTGAAATTGCAAAAGAAGCTTGGGATATTCTTCAAACAGCGTATGAAGGTACCGACAAAGTTTGTAATTCTCGAATGCAGATTGTGACAACCAAGTTCAAGGATATGAAAATGAAGGACAGTGAAACTATCCCTAATTTCAAAGCGAGAGTTTTAGATCTGTCCAATGAGGATGCTGCACTGGGAAAACTGATTGACGGAGAACGAATGGCCAACAAAGTGTTGAGATCGCTTTCTCCAAGATTTGCCATGAAAGTCACTGCCATTGAGGAGATGCATGATATCTCCAAACTGAAATTGGACGAGCTCATGGGTTCACTCAGAACGTACGAGATGAATCACGAAGGTCAACCCAAAGAAGCAAAAGAAATCGCCCTCAGGGCAAAAGTGTATGAAGGCATGGCTGAGACTGACTGCTCGACTGAACAACTAGCTATGATGGCTCAAAATTTTGGAAGGGTGGTCATAAAACTCAACAGACGTGGTACTGAGTAAGGACAGTCGTTCTCGAGTAATTCTCGCAACTGGAAAACAGATAAGATGAAGACCAGTGAGAAAAATTGGGACTCTTCTGAAAATGGGAAAGAAATTCAATGTCGGGAATGCAAGGGATTCGGTCACTTCCGGGCCGAATGTGCCAACACCCTCAAGAAGAAAACGGCGATGGTCGTGAATCTCATTGATGATGAGTCAGCTGATGAGGACAATGGCGATGAAACTACCAACATTGTCGCATTTGTTGCAGCTACCGTATGCATGGTTGCCTTCAGCTCTTCGAGTCACATGGAGAAAGATCGCTGGTACTTCGATAGTGGATGCTCCGCACATATGACAGGTAATTCTAAGTTTCTTACTCGTATTCGACCTGTTATGACGAAGCAGTTTGTCACTTTCGGAGATGGAGGGAAGGGTCAGGTGATCGGCTGTGGGACATTGAAGGTTCCGGATCTCCCTGTACTCGTGGATACTCTCCTTGTTGAAGGATTGAAAGTGAACTTAATCAGTATCAGTCAGCTATGTGATGGCAGACACCATGTCAAATTCACTCATGACTCGTGCCAAGTTTTGGATAAGGAAGGAGGCACACTGATGAAAGGCAATAGAGCAGCCAACAACTGCTACCTCATAGGGTCTGCTGGAACAGTTGCTGCATCAACGTGCCTATCAAGTCAAGCGGATGAGATGGCACTGTCGCACAGGCAATTGGGTCATCTGAATCTCAAGACCTTGAAGAAGCTCTGCTTAACTGAACTCATCCGCGGAATGCCCAATGTGAAAGGCGATATAAATGTTATATGTGGAGAATGCCAAATCGGGAAATAGACTAAGGCTTCACACCCCAACACCTCACAAATCAGCACCAGCAGACCGCTGGAACTGATCCATATGGATATGATGGGCCCGATGCAGGTTGAGAACTATGGCGGCAAGAAGTATGTTCTGGTCTGTGTGGACGACTTCACCCGGTTTACATGGACTCGATTCCTTCGAGACAAGACTGAAGCCGCACAACAGTTCATTGAACTTGCTACCTTACTCCAGAGAGAGGAAAGACAAAGGAGAACACCTGGTGAGTATCAAGAGTGACAATGGCACAGAGTTCAAGAATACCACTATGGCCACTTATGTGCAGAACGTGGGATTGCTCATCAGTTTGCTTCTGCCATCACACCCCAGCAAAATGGCATTGTGGATTGAAAGAATTGTACAATTCAGGAGATGGCTCACGTAATGATTCATGCCAAGAAGATTCCCCTGAAGTTCTGGTCAGAAGCTATGAACATGACATGCCACATTATAAATCGTGTGACAATACGCACAGGTACGGAGATGACCTGTTATGAACTTTGGAAAGGGAAGAAGCCCACTGTCAAGTACTTCCATATTTTTGGGAGTGAGTGCTACATCCTGAATAACCGTGAGTACCGACAGAAGCTGGATCCGAAGAGTGATGAGGGTTTGTTTCTGGGATACTCGTCGAGCATACATGGTATTCAACAAGCGGACAGGCTCAGTCATGGAATCAGTCAATGTCAAAATAAAGGATGAAGTCATTGAGAAAACTGTCTCAGACGATACTGACGACAGTCCTGGCACAGTACCTGAGACATCATCCTCGTCTCAGCAAACTGCGAATGACTTGACGAATGGAGTGCAGTGATGGGGCATATTTATATGATTCATTAAGTACTACTAAACCCACCAATTAGACATTTGATGATACGAACAAGTGCTTGTTAATACCATTTTGTGTATACAGGCTATTTTGTGGTCTAAAGAGGAAACACGCTTAAAAAGGGAGATTTGAGCCCAAAAAGCACACCAACCATTTTTGGCCGAGAAATCACAACCAGGGCCCAAGGAAAATCAAGAATGACGCGAGGAAATTCACCCAGGACCGAGGGACCCCAGCCAGGGACCCGGGTAACGCAGGCCCAGGACCGAGAGGAAGTACCGGGTACCGCAGGCCAGGGACCGAGAACCAGAACCGAGAAGACCAGCTCCCCACCCAGGTCCCTGACCGAGAGCCAGCGCCGAGAAAACCAGGCCCGCGCCCGAGACCCTGTCTGAGGCCCGTCCGAGAAACTAGGTCCCCGCCCGAGAGAGTCCCAGGCTGCGCCCAGGCCATCTAGCACTGAATTCAAGTTGCCCGGGCAAACGAGCTGATCTGACAAATCCACCTCAAGCAAAGTGATCAAAATGGAAAATAAGGTGGACAATGTCGGAAAACCAAGGAGAATGCTCGGGCTGATTGGCAGTTGGCCCAATTCCAAAGCAAAGGCACCGAAACCAAGTCGCTCGACCAAACCATGAAATCTAGCAAATCTGGCTCGACCAAAGTATTTTAAATGCCAAATGACTCGGACAATCTCACTTTCCAGACAAAACACCCGAGTGGAACCAGCTCAAGCCCGATCAAAGCCAAACTAGGGCAATTTTGGCCGTTTTGGGATTTCGACCATGTTCTGAGCAGAATCTGGCCAAACTTCCTTCTTGAGATCATCTTAGAATGACTTTGTCTTTTAGAATACACTCTCCAAAATGGAAGAAGCTCTGACTAAAGCTCCGGGCAGATTCCGGCCATATTCCGGCAAACTCCGGCCATGCTCCGGCGAACCTCCGGCGATGCTCCGATCAAGCTCAATCCAACCACAACCATGCTCCGGTCATTTCTTGCTCCGGCCACACTCTTGCGAAGTCCAACCAAATCCAAACTAATTCTTGTCCGGTTGGCCATACTATTCACTTCGTTTTGGTTTTGGAATCCGGTTGGGCTTCAACTAAAACCAAGTCGGTTGATTCCTTCTCAACAAGCTAGTTGGCTTTGGATGACACCAACACAAGTGGGCAATTTGTGGCTCATGGAAGAGATAAGAGCAAGAGGTGGCTTTGGCTTAAAATATCCCAGATGGTGTCATAAGAAGAGCCAATCAAATGCCTTAGCTTTTGGTATATTTCTCAATGCAAACTTAGCCTCCAAGTCTTCATTAGCCTATAAATAGAGGCCTTAAGCCTTAGAATTCGTGTGCCACAAACCTTAGAGAGTTGAGAGCTTATCTCTCTTCTCTTCACTTTCAATACAAACACACTTGTTCTTACTTTGTTCTTGATTTCCAAGCTTTGTTTACTTGTTCTTCAGCTCCTAAGCTCCTTAATTTCCAGCAAGCACACTTACTTTCCCTTGTCTTGTCATGATTTGGAGCTCCTCTCCCTTTACTTTCCGTGTTGTTCTCTTTAGTTTCTTGTCGGTTTTCTTTACTTTCCTGGTTCTAGCCAAAACTACTTGTATTCCTTGACATGAATACAAGTAGTTAAAGCTATTGTTCTTGCTACAAAAAGCTCACGGTTTTGGTTACAAAATTGCTCTCAGTTTCCTTGTTTTACTTTTTCTTGTTTTCTTTACTTTCTTTTGCACTTAGCTATGATATCCTCTTCCATGGATACTCGTAGCTGAACCCTTCATTTGGTTGAAGGGGTGTGCTTGTATCATGCAAACGTTTTAGACCCTTTTATTAGTGCTTCTATTGTGTTCAAACTTGTTCCATGTGCCATATATTAGGTTAGAACATACATGGTTGAGTGGAGGCTCGAAAGAGCAAAGCTCTTCCATGGGGTTCGTGAACATACATGGTTGAGTGGAGGCTCGAAAGAGCAAAGCTTTTCCATGGAGTTACACCTCTTTTAAACACCACTTGGTTGATCGGAAATGATTGATCAAGTGGATGCACATAGGCTAAGATACTTCGAAAGGAGGAATTAGCTTATCTAGAACAAGTGCTCTATGTCTTGAAAAGGACTAGACGGTGTGGCAAGTCGAGTGCTAGAAATGGCCTTGATACATCTTTGAACACTTAGAACGATCATTAGAGGTCAATGATGAACGGAACTATGATACAAGGCCCCTACACCGAATCCTTCCCTTAATCAATTCACCACTTGTCAATTTACTTTCAGTCTCACTATCAAGTGCTTACTTTCAGTACTTTACTTTTACGCACTTTACTTTACGCACTTTACTTTTCAGTACTTTACTTTACGCACTTTACTTTTCAGTACTTTACTTTACGCACTTTACTTTCAGCACTTTACTTTCCGCACTTATTTTTAGTACCTTTACTTTTCAGTTTTTACATTTCCGTACGCTTACTACAGACTTGCTCAACATCAATCCAACATAACTTTGGTGCGGATTGCGCTTGAAACACAGCGTCCGACAAACCAAAAGTGTGTTGCAGTTGATATTGAACTCGACTGTTCCAGCACTTTACTTTTCAATCATTTACTTTCCGCACTTTACTTTTCAGTCATTTACTTTCCGCACTTTACTTTTCAGTCATTTACTTTCCGCACATTTACTTTCATTCTTTACTTTTTGCTTACTACAGACGCTTTCAATATCAATCCAACATACATTTGGTACGGATTGCTCTTGAAATACAGCGTGTGACAAACCAAAAGTATGTTGTTTGGTTGATGTTGAACTCGACTGTTCCAGCAATTTACTTGTCAGCACTTACTTTCATTCTTTACTTTCAGCACTTTAATTTCTCGCACTTTACTTTCAGTACCTTTACTTTTACGCAATTTACTTTCTGTCTAAAAAACCCATAAAACCCAATCTGTATTTACTTTCTTCTTCTTTCTTGTTAAAGAACAAACATTCCACACTGACTCCCTTGGGTTCGACCCCTACTTACCGCTTTACTACCCAAAAGTGAAGTCACAAGTAGTGGACTTATAAATTAATTTTGCACATTGCCTCACGACAAGGCTCTGTCATGCTGCCAGCTGACAACCGCTCTGGAGTCATACCATCTATCGAAGGTGATGATGTTAACACTCAAGAGGATCTTGCTGCCCTACAACCCTCTCAACGGATTGCCAGAGACCACCCAATCTCGGCCGTCATTGGCTCACCAAATGACGGAATAAGGACTCGCAGCAAGGAGATTAACTTCAGAGAACTTGCTGCCTGCTCTTGCTTTCTGTCGACTATAAAGCCAAAAAACATAAAGGAAGCACTACTTGATGAATATTGGGTCCTAGCCATGCAGGAAGAATTGGAAGAGTTTGCTCGCAATGATGTTTGGGACTTAGTTCCAAGACCTGATGGTGTGAATGTCATCGGCACGAAATGGATTTTTAAGAACAAGTCAGACACCTCTGGTAACATCACAAGAAACAAGGCTCGCCTTGTGGCACAGGGCTATACCCAGATAGAAGGGGTCAATTTTGACGAAACCTTTGCCCCTGTCGCTCACCTTGAAGCCATTCGCCTGCTGCTTGCTCTGGCATGTCACTTAAAGTTTCGACTGTTCCAGATGGATGTTAAAAGTGCGTTCCTGAATGGCTTTCTTAATGAAGAAGTATATGTTGCTCAACCGAAAGGATTTGAGGACCCGCATCACCCTGCTCAGGTATATCGCCTAAAGAAGGCGGTGTACGGTCTCAAGCAGGCGCCCAGAGCTTGGTTTGAGCACCTCACCGTCTTTCTCGTCGACCATGGTTATGCGCGAGGGGGAGTAGACAAGACCATGTTCGTAAAGCACACAAGGTCAGATTTCATTATCACACAAATCTATGTTGACGATATAGTGTTCGGGTCCAACACCTAGAAGCTGGTGGATCAGTTTGTGGAACAGATGCAGAAAGAGTTCAAGATGAGTATGGTTGGTGAGATGAACTACTTTCTTGGACTCCAGGTGATACCGAAGGATGATGGCATATTCATCTCGGAGAGTAAGTATGCCAAGAATCTGATAAAGAAGTTTGATCTTGAGAAAGCAAGTCACAAAAGGATGCCAACTGCTATGCACTTAAAGATCACTAAAGACGAAGCTGGAACAAAGGTCGATCAGACTCTATACAGAAGTATGATAGGGAGTCTACTGTACTTAACAGCCAGCAGACCAGATATTGCATATGCGGTAGGAGTCTGTGCAAGGTACTAGGCGGATCCGAAAGAAAGTCATCTTCTGCAAGTAAAAAGAATCATAAAATATGTATGCAGAACTGTTGACTTTGGAGTCAGGTATACCAAGGACACCAACCCACACTTGGTTGGTTACTGCGACGCTGACTGGGCAGGAAACACTGAAGATCGGAAGAGCACGTCTGGAGGATGTTTCTTCCTAGGAAATAACTTGGTTTCCTGGTTCAGCAGAAAGCAAAATAGCATCTCGCTCTCTACGGCCGAAGCGGAGTATATCGCTGCAGGAAGTTGCTACACTCAATTGCTATGGATGAAGCAAATGCTGTCTGAATACGGAGTGGAGCAGAAGGATATGATCCTGTACTATGACAATATGAGCACTATCAGCATATCCAAGAACCCAGTACAGCACTCCAGGACGAAGCACATTGACATCAGATATCATTTTATCAGAGAGCTGGTTGAACAGAAGGTGGTGACCCTAACGCATGTGACAACAGACAAGCAATTGGCTGATATCTTCACCAAACCTCTGGATGCTGCTCAGTTTGAGACACTCAGATCCTCTTTGGGTTTGTGTGTTATCAAACACTAAGTGTTCCAGACAGTGGTCAGTCATAGGCGGAACTCTAGCAAAACAGTTGGATTGACCACTTGAGAAAGAGAGCTGGAACAGAAGGTGCATTTTAAAAGGGTGAATTTTTTTATATTTTTGAAGATTTGTTCGTGCCGTTATGAAGACAGTGAGGATTCTTTCGAGACGTTTTTGGGAAGTTGGAAAGGCCGACCTTGATTTGAAAATCAAATCTATTTTGCCTGTCTTCTCACTCTCTCCCAAACCTGGATCGGCAACCTGCTGCAAAATCTCTCGCTTCTTCATCTGTTCGGCAACAATGGTGAACACCAGGAAATCCTCCAAGACAGGTGCCAAGACGTCATTGGAAACAAAGAAGGAGGTCAAGAAACCATCCGATGCTCTGGCGGGAAAGCCAAAAATCCCAAAATCGTTGAAGACAAAGTTGCCAATGAAGAAAAAGGCGTCGCCTTTAGTTGCTGAAACTTCAACATTATCTGGTGTCAAAATATCAGACGGAGGAACGGCTTCTGCAAACCCTAAAGTTGGGGTGGTGGAGAGGAAAAGTCCAGAACCTGCTGCACAGCAGAAGGAAGTGCCCTCGCAACCAGCGGAGGAATCTCCTAAGCAAACCGGCACTAGTTCATCACCATCAAGTCTCATTCCCCCACCGGCTGTGCCCCAACCTGAGGTAATATCAAACCCTATTACTCCGACTATTATTTCCTTGCATAAGAATGATGCGGCTGTTGGAAACAAAGTGTTTGACAAGAGTGGTGAAGCCAGTAAGGCTATGTTTGGTAATGATGTGGTTGGAAGTGTGAAGGAAGGTGAACCTAGTTTGCCTGTATCTAAGATTGCAGCCGGTTCAAAAAGGTGGAGGGAGAAGATCCACGCTTCTGGATATGTTCGACCATCTGGTCTTCACAGGAAACTGGGTAGGCATCGAATAGATTCTCCAAAGAAGTATCTTGCTCAGATTAGTGCTGTCCGAGGTCGTCTCATTGTAATGTCAGATGATGAGACAGAACAGGTTCTTGAATCTTCGTGCAAGAGGAAGGTGGTTATTGATGAAGGTTCTGAGGATGGTTCTAGTGAAAAGCATGGAGGCTCAAATAGTGAACTACCTGAAAGGCCAAGCGATTCCGTGGCCGAGGAATCTGACCCATTTGAAAAGGATGATGAATTGGATGATCTTTACAGGGACATTGATGATGTCTTCAAAGATCTGCAAATGGAGGAGGGTTCAGTACCAGCTGTGGCAAGGTCAGATCAGTCCTCAGAAACCTAGGCTGTAAAGGTTGAAGAATGTGGTCCTATCAACACTTCAAAAGCTGCAAAGGAGGCAAGAGTGCAAGCAGACGTTGTATCAGGATGTTCACAGGGAGTTGAGACAGTCATTCCCCAAAAGAACCCTATTTCAGAGACGGTGTCAGTTGAAGTACCAGTTAGTGGACAAGATGAAATTCGTAATGATGATCAGGTAAAGGATACCCGTGTGGAGAAGGATGTTCCAGTTATCTCTGGCACAGAGATGGAGGAAGCAGACGAAGCTCATGACCTCGTCCCGTTGTCTAAACTCAGGAAGGTTGAAAAAGTGAAGGGAAAGAAGAAAGTCATGTTTCAAACTGCAGCATCAAAGAACTCCACCAGTCAAGCAGAAGAAAGTAACGGTGCAGGGGGAGTCTCTACCACTAAGAAGAGGAAGCGAGATGCTCCTACCCCTGCTCTTGAAGACGTTCTAACCGGTATCATAAAGAAGGGAATCTAGTTTGTCAACAAGGATGCCGCAAACAAGTGGAGGTTTGTTCAAAAGAGAAAGATCATCCCTGAGAAAATTATGGATGAAGCTTGCTATAAGGGAAAAGAGGTGGTTCATCTTCGAAAGAAACAAGCTTGAACTGGACGTTGACAGGGTGCAAACCCTACAATGAACAATTGGTTCGCTAGCCAACTTGCCTACACAATTTGGAGTTGCTGGAGATAAAGATTATGGTGTTGTATATGTTCGTGGGACTAGAGTGGAAATTGACCCAGAACTCATTAACACTCTCTATGCTTTGGATGTTCGTGCGGAGGACAAGGAAGAACTAGACTATGACAAAATAGCCAACTGCATTACGACAGGCTCGTATCCAGTCTGGGCTGAGGCCTCCATCCCTGTTGCAGACTTGACAACCTTCTACTCAATGCTCTTTTTTATAGCTGTTGTCAGCTGGAGGCCAACGTCGCATCGCTCCACTGTATGCAAAGAGATTGCTCAGCTGATTTATCAAGTTGAGAATAGGATGAAGTTTAACCTGGGCAAGATCATATTTAAACAGATTGCGGAGCATGCCACCTCATGCCGGTCCCTGCATCAGATAGGTTTTCCCTCCCTTATCTATGAGCAGACTACATACAAGAATCCTCATCTGAAGACGCCTCAGGATCGTCTCTCCAAAGCCCCACAGAAGTTCGTTGTGGATCATAAGCTCTTTAAGGTGCGCCATGTGAATGACCTTAAGGATCCCGGCCAGAGAAGGAAGGACATTCCTGAATCTTCAATGAGAGGATCTATTGCTGGTGCCTGCTGAGAGAGCAAAGTTACTGAAGCAGCTGGACACCTATCTTGTCGTGGAAAAAGAGCAGAAGAAGCGCATTAATAGCTTGGCTCAGGCACTGAGATATCCTAGCGACAATGAGGAGGATGCTTCTGTAACAGAGGATGATGACTCGGAGGATACCTCGTCGTCATAAAGGTCCTTGTCTGCAAACTCTGTGAACTCTGAACTCTGCTACTTTTCATTAATATTTTGGTTCAGTGCTTGTTCTGGCACATTTATTTCGTACTGTTTGAACTTAGATTGGACCCCTTGCCAGTTTGTGGCAAAAAGGAGGAGTATTTTGAGGTGACCAATTTTTGTTCCCTCAAGTGTGTCTAAAGCCTAGATAGTTAGATAGATAGATCTAGTATCTAGTAGATTTGGTTTTTCCAAAATGCCAAGGGGGAGATTGATGTTCCCGTGAATGGCATGTATTTGGCAAAACGACTTTAGACAGTTCAAGCGGGTGTCAAAGAAGAGTTCAAACACATTCTGGCACTCAAGTACAGCGTAGAGCAGATGCAAGGATGTTTTCCGGAAGGTTCTAAAGATCGAAGGTCTTTTTGAACTGAAGTCGGCCAGGGAAGATTTTGAGCTTCAGATATTCAAACGAATATCTTCTCATCCGTTTGAAGAAGGATCGCTGACTTGTCGTGGAAGAAATATCAAGATCTTCCCTAAGATTAGAACAAAGATACGCATCGAATATTTAGGAATATTTCCTAAATATTTGATGAGGTTATCTGCAACAGATTTGCCGAGACCAAGTCACAATCAAGGCGGTCCAAGCCCGGTTGGACAAAACCAGTCCTTGGAGGACATGATGAAGGAGTTGGCCGCGAGTAATATGCATATCAATGCCACCATTGAGCGACACTCAGCCATGATCCAGCAAAATCAAGCCAAGACCGATGGTCAAATAGCCGAAATCCAAAAGCAAATCTCCCAACTTGCTACCACAGTATCCGAGCTCACAAAAGAGTCCGGACGGCTTCCCTCACAAACCGTTCAAAATCCAAAAGGAAATGTTAGCATGATGGAGGTGATTATGATTGATGATGACAAGCTAGATAGATCAGAGGAGTTGCCCAAGCAGAATGGACCCATGATAGAGCGTTCCCTCACTACGAGCCACAAGTCACCACCGGGAAAGGGTAGAGACCCAGGGGCTTTCACGGTCACATGCGGTATAGGTGAGGCTCAATTTCCTCATTGCTTGATCGATCTTGGCGCTGCCATCAACGCCATGCCCTACTCCTTATACCACTCGTTGGGACTTGGTCCGTTGAGCCCGCCTAAAATGTTGATTGAGTTGGGGGACAAGTCATGTATTCGACCGGTTGGACTACTCGAGGACCTAACACTCCAAGTCGGAGACCTTGCTATTCCTGTAGATTTTTATGTCTTGCAGATGGGCAATGATGGACAAACACAGTTAAACCCACCAAATTAGACTCTTTGTCTATTTAACTTTTGCTTGTTAGTTCCGATATTTATCTACAGGGTATTTTGAAGTCTAGAGAGAATACAGGCTAAGGAGGACTTTTAAAACTGAAAATGAATTACGAGTCATTCCAGGTCACGACCAAATTCTAACTTTCAAGAACCTGACGTGGAATCACTCAAAACAAGTCCAACCGAAGGGCAACCAGAATCAGACCGGAGCTGAAAGGACCGATGGTTTTTGGGGAAAAGATCTCAAACTCACTCATCCTCTCCCCTCATGCCACATGGGCGGCGGCTAAGCCATCCTCCACTCCCCTTGCGCCACCTAGGCCGGCGGCTCCCCTTCCACACCCAAAGGACCGGCGGCTTTCTCCTCCAAGCCACCTCATCCGGCGGCTTTGTGCTCTCCACTCCATCTCATGCCATGTGTTGAGTCTTCTCCCCCACGTGACAAGTGTGTGGTCTCCATTGCTCCCCTTAGCCTATAAATACCCAAGCCATTCTCATTTGTAAACCATCCCATTTTGTGTGCAAGAAGCACAAGTCACTTATCTCTCTAGATTTTGGGCACTACTCTTGTAAACACTTGTTTTAAATCTATAATACTCCTGTTGGTTCTTGAGTATTCTAGTAGTTCTTGAGTTTACTCCTGTTGGTTCTTGAGTATTCTCCCTTTACTTTACTGTCTTTCGAAAACCTTCAAGTACTTATCTATGATATCCACCTCTATGGATATTCGTAGCTAAACCCTTCATTCGGTTGAAGGGGTGTACTTGTGTCATAAAATGTTTTAGGCCCTACTCTTAATGCCTCTATGTGTTCAAAACTTGTTCTATGTGCCACATATTAGGTTAGAACTTCCAAGGTTGAGTGGATGCTTGGAATGGCAAAACTCTTCCGTGGGGTTCGTAAACATACTCGGATAAGTGAATGCTTGGAATGGCAAAACTTATCTGAGGAGTTTGACCTCTTTAAAACACCATTTGGTTGATCGGGAATGATTGATCAAATGGATGCACATAAGGCTAATATACCTTGGAATGGGGTATTAGTCTAAATAGAACAAGTGCTCTATGTCTTGGAATGGACTAGACAGTGTGGCAAATCAAGTGCTTGGAATGGCCTTGATACACTTTTGAATACATAGTATGATCATTAGAGGTCAATGATAAACAGACTTTGATACAAGGCCCCTAAAACCGAATACTTTCCTTAACTTAAAACATCACCTGCACTTTACTTTCAGTCTCAATTTCAACTGCAATATCAACCGCTTACTCTCCGCAAGACTTATCCTTCAAGCATCCAATTGTTGTAAGTCTTCTCCTTTTACTTTCAGTACTTTACTTTTAGTACTTTACTTTTAGTAATTTACTTTTCTGTACTAAAATTAAAACCAACAACCAACCACTCACTTTTCATCGCTAAAACCTCAATCCACCTAAAATCACGCTCCCCTTCAGTACATTCCTCAAAGAACAACTATCCCCCTAATTCCCTTGGGTTCGACCCCTACTTACCACTTGCTACCCAGTAGTGAAGTCGCGAGTAGCGGACTTATAAATATATTCTTGACTTTTGCACACGACGACTGTGCATCCGTCAGGCAATGCTAGAGACGACGAGCCTCTTACACTTATATTGGGACGGCCATTCCTCTACGACACCAAGGCTAGGATCGACATGGGCGTAGGTTTATTGTCACTTTCGTTTGGCGGCAGAACTTCAGATTTCTACATCTATGATAATGATGACCGTCCGGGCACAAAGAAACCACCGAACATTGTGAAAACCTCGAATCTCGGTGCCCTAGTCTCTGACCCACCAAGAGAGACCGTGTGCGCGACTAGGGCAGCAGCTATGGTTAAGACATCCTCGCCAACATGGAGGAATGTGAAGGCAAACCCGCCCGACTATTGGATACCTGATTCGAGCACTTCATTCCACGGGGACTTGGGGCGGATCAAGAAAAGAGCTGAGGTGAAATTTGACCTTGCCCACCCATGGGACCCCAACCAATGACTTATGGTTAAGGTTCCGTCGAGCCAACGACGTTAAACAAGAGCGCTCGCCGGGAGGCAGCCCGGCATTTCTTTAGTACTTCTTGCATTTTAATTGGTTATACTAACCCTCACCCCATTTTGTTTGGAAAGCAAGAAAAGGTATGTTTTGTAGGTCGGGTGCCGAAGATCTACGCACCTTGCCGATTCTGCTACGCATTTTAGGCAGAACCGGGTGAGACTGAAGGAGGACCGAGGCGCGTCCGAGACCCAGGCCCGACTGACCGATGTTGCTCCGCACGTTACCGCGTGTGCTACGCATTTTAGCAAGGAGCCGAGGCCTGCACCCGAGGAGATTCCGAGAGCGCCCGGACACGTCCGAGAGAGAGAGAGACCGAGCCCGACCTAGTCTCCCATGAGCTTCAACCGTTTGGAGCGAGTCCAAGCCTTGTCATTTCATGGCATGCAAGGACATCATTAGGGGAGTTCCGTTTCACTCTTGTACCTTATTCCTTTTCCATTGATATTGTGCGTATTGTGTGAAATTGAGTTGTCCCTTGAGGACACGGCTTGTTTCAAAAGTGTGGGGTGGGGTGTTTAGTAGTTTGTTGTGTCATCACGTCTATTTTCTTGCACATGCATGAGTCATCACGTTTCCCTTTGAAAATTTTAAATTTTTTGAATAAAATGAGTAGTTTTGTGAATAAAATGCGTAGGAGAGGGGTGTTGAGCTTTCATGATGTGAAATAGATGAATCCTAGTACATGCATTACTC
Source organism: Rhodiola kirilowii (assembly GCA_033675215.1). Lineage (NCBI taxonomy): Eukaryota > Viridiplantae > Streptophyta > Magnoliopsida > Saxifragales > Crassulaceae > Rhodiola > Rhodiola kirilowii. The sequence continues at coordinate 24,898,585 of CM066199.1, forward strand.
TTATGAAATTTTAATTGTGCGACTAACATGTGATCTAACTTCTTATGTGTCCTTATGAGTTGGGATAAATGGGGATGTGGAGTTGATAGAAATGTCCTAGTGAGGCTTGACAAAAGCACTCAAATTTTAAGTCACGTCTCGCACAAGATTACATCTACGGTGACGGAACAGATGAAGATGCTTTGAAAAAGTATTCGTACATTGACTCCGATCATTGGAAGACTTTTAAGGAGCAGAGGCTCTCCGAAGCTGCAAAGAAGTTAAGGGACACAAACAAGGATCTGGTCAAGAAAAATGTATATCAGCACGTCTTGGGTCGAGGAGGATATAGAAAATTAGAAGAAGCAATGGCAAAAGAAAAAAGAGATGAGTTAATTTCTCAGGGGGCAATTCAAGAGGAACAAGCTTCTAATGTCTCTATAGAGAGGCATGATTTGTGGAAGAGGGGACGAATGAGAAAAACGGATGAGTTCGTCTCTGAGGCAACTCGAGGAGTAGCTACAAAGATTGTAAGTTCGTTATGTGTGGTTTAATAGCTAAGATTTTTTAAATTATACACTAACTATTGGTAATTTTTTGAAATAATAGGATGATTTAGTGGATAAGGCCGCTCGAGGAGAATTTTCATCACAAGGCCGACGTGACATATTGACGGAGGCTATTGGCACGGATGAGCACCCTGGACGCACTCGTGGACTCGGGTCACACATTCCATGGAGGATTGGATTACCTAGCTCTAGCTCTTCGAGGGTGGCACCCAGTGCTAGTGCTATTCGCAATATTCAGCCGTCTGACCGACAGAGTCAGTACTGCTTCCACGGTGCTCCCACAGATACGGACCCTTGGAAGAGTATACCAAAGGTACTTGGAGATTTTTAAAGTCATTATTTCCTTACTGTTTGGTTTAGATTTTTCTTACAAATGTAAACATCCGTTTGAATTATTTACGTTGACAGATTGGGCTAAGAAGCCTATTATATATCGAAGAGGGACTTAATAATGAGAGACGAGTAGTGGCTGTCGGTCGAGTCATGAACGGTCGTTTGCTACGTGCTATACCACTGCCCGATGAAATGGTGAAGGTGAAGGTCGATAGTTCTCTTGGTCAGATTAATGGACTACCCATTCCCCATGGAGAGAAATTAAAGACAACACGAGATGCAGAGGAGAAAGCAGACTTGGTTGCATGGCCGAAGCACTTGGTTGAAATCAACCCAAGGGTAATAATATCAATTATTTGAACCATCTTTCCATTATTTAATTTATCAAATTTTATATGAATTATTTACTAACATTCGAAATTCAGGAATATACCATGCGACTATACTACCACTTGCCACCGGCCTCAAATGATGAAGTAGAGAATTATTCCATCGACTGTCGATTTTTACACGACATGTACTCTAACTTGGGCAGAGACGTTGTTAGAGTACGCATTGCTGACGAATTGTTCGGTGACGACTACACTTCCATAGTGGGCCCAGATGATGTCCGTGATATATTCGCATTGAAACCGTTGTCGAACTCACATTGTGATTTGTATATAAGGTAATACTCTTGTCATTAATTGTTCATCATTTCTTGCAGAAGGTCTAACTTTACATCTTTTTCATGTTGTAGTTCTTTATACGATCAAATGCTTGAATCAGAGGTTCGATTCGGGTTCTTCAATCACACGGCCGTGAGCCCTTCCAATGACGTAGATGAGAGGATTGAGTCGTTTGTATCAAGACTCAATATGCCAGACAAGGATCGCAATTATTGCTATTTTATGCCTTATATAAATGCTACGGAGTAAGTACATAAATTACTTGTACCATATAACCTATTTTTTGAAATATGGGTTTATGAATTTAGTGTGTTGATGTAGGTTTCATTGGATGTTGTGCGTTATCTTCCCCAACCAAGGTGTAGTCCATTGGTTCAACTCCTCAAAAGGCGCCACCGTTATACACCGCGATGCAAAAGCTTTAGTGGACTCGTAAGTTTCGAACTTACTATTAGTTTGTAACTTGCATTGACATTCACTAATTACGTATTGTTATTTATTTTAGGGGGTTGCAACGATACTATCAAGGATGTAATCCGAGGATTGATCGTCAAGTCGAATGGAAGATAGTGAAGGTACTATTTATAGAAAAACATTCCTTTACTATACTTGTAATTTTCATTAATAAAGTGTTAACTGAGTTTACTTATAATGCAGAGTCCGAAACAACCCACAAACTCTAATTTATGCGGTTATTATGTTCTGAGAAATATTCGGGACATAATGGAATTTGTTCGTGCTAATAACGGTGCATATGTGGAGAACTTTGACTAAGTAAGAATGCTAGTCTCGTCTTACTCTATTAGAATGTTGACAAATGTAGCTAGGTTGTGTTCTAAATCCATGTTCTAAATCCATGTTTTACTTATGTTTGTTCTAAATCCATGTTCTAGCTAAGTGTGTTCTAAATCTATGTTCTAGCTACGTTTGTTTCTAAATCCATGTTCTAGTTAGGCAAATTTGTTCTAACTCTATTTTTTTTATATTCATGTTAATCGTATTCTTATTTTTTATAGGTTTTTCCTAATGGGACACAATCATATGAGTTGGGGAAGGTACAAGACGTGCGAGATGAGATCGCCGCCTACTTGTACAACTACTTATTCGAACATAGTGTTTACATGTGAATATTATTTATATATGTGACGTTTGTATAAATCAATGTATATATGGATGGACTTGTATGAATGGTTGTATTTTGAGTAAAATGGAAGTGTTTCCATGTTTGGAAATGTGTAAAAGCAGGGTACTAAATTTGATTTAGAATGTGTATTCAATTTTCAGGGGGATTTTGAGCTAAAACAGCTGAAACCTGCCAAATTTTTTCATATTTAGTGCAACGGTTCCATAAAAACCGTCGCATAAGAGCTACACTTATGCAACGGTTTGAGCACCAAAACGGTTGTATAATGGTTCATCTTATGCGACGGTTCTAACAACAAACCGTTGCATAAGTGTTCTCTTATGCGACGGTTCTAACAATAAACCGTTGCATAAGTGTTGCTCTTATGCGACGGTTCTAACAACAAACCGTTGCATAGGTGTTACGCTTATGCAACGGTTTCAGGAAACCGTCGCATAAGGTATGGACCTTATGCGACGGTAGCTTATGCAACGGATGAGAAACCGTTGCATAAGCTACGTCTGAACCGTTGCCTAATCTTTCTTCTGTAGTAGTGAATTCTCAGGACAAGTCATGATTACACGCAATGAAAAGGTGGAAATACACTATATCAAGCGAAAGGGGGTAGAAATTTCATTTTTTTATACACAAGGAGTGACTTTTCTCACTTTGCCCTTAGTATTATTTTTTTCTATTTTTTTCTGCAAAAACAATTATGCTTAGGGTCAATTTTTCACCCTCATTTGAAAATTCAGAACTTTGTTCTTGATTGGGGCCTATTTTTTGCCCCTCTTTTAACTATTTTTTTTCTAACTCCACACTTAAAACTTGACATAGTGTATGAGTAAAGGCGGGCGCATGCAAATCACAGCAAGTATAGAGAAACACATACTAGTACTAAGGTCACCTAGAAAAAGAGATGCAATTTAGGTTTTTGACATTTTGTACCGGTGCCTACTAATATCAAGTCTCAAACATGCTTCAAGAAATACGTAAAATGCGTGATAGGTAAAGGCTAGCAATGATACTGATATGAGAGAATACACACGCGAATAAAACTATTTCAAGTCCTAGACTTCGAATCCAAAAGAATGACAATCAATCAAGGAGTATCGTAGAAAATGAGGATTTCAATCGCAATACATAGACAGTTGAGCATATGCAAGAGTGAATGTGTGACATGCGATGTATGTGACTATGCGCTACCCACTCCACACTTAAAAATGAGCTTAGTCCCTAAGCGAATAAATAAAAGATAAGAAAATGCGCATAAGAACTTCCCTCGTGTGTGTGAAAATTCGATATCCATGGAGATTAAGCGATGCCTAGGGAGTGAAATGCGACTCGTGAGCTGGTAGATAAATAGATAAGAACATAGAGCTACACGAGTGATAGGTTAGCATCAAAAATCATGAAGGGGCTAGTGCACTGCACACTTAGAACCTTGAAATGTCCACGCACAATGCAAATGAAAAATGCAACTAACTAATACTTACAGCGCGGTTTACTCCCCGAAGAAGCCTAGTTTAACGTCATGTCGAGACATGGCGAGGGAGGTACGACTAGAAGCATTCTCGGGAAGTCCCTTGCTGAGATCCCTTCCCGAGAAGTAGGTCATCATCTATGCTTTCAGGAGACGCCAAATGCTTCAGGATGTGGTAACGTTTGAGGCGCTGCCCGTTGACCACCATTGATTTTCCTCCCTCAATGCTAAGCTCCACGTGGGCGTCTGGGTATGTTTTCTCTACTGTGAAATGACCACTCCATTTGGTGCGCAGCTTCCCAGGAAATAATCTAAGGCGGGAGTTATAGAGAAGAACTCGCTCGCCTTCATTGAATTCTTTGCGCACTATTCGTTTTTTAATGCCAATTCTTCGTCCTCTTCATAAAGATACGAGCGTTTTCATAGGAGTCAAATCTAATCTCATCAAGCTCGTTTAGCTACAGCAGTCACTTTTCCCCAGCTGCGTTCATATCCATATTCAGCTCTCTGATTGCTCACAGAGCCTTGTACTCGAGTTCAACTGGCAGATGGCAGGTTATTCCATAGACAAGCCTGAAAGTACTATTTCTGATAGGAGTATTAAATGCAGTCCTATATGCCCACAGCGCGTCATCTAGCTTGGACGCCCAGTTCTTCCTGTGGCTCGAGACTGTCATTCCCAGTATGTTCTTGATCTCTCGGTTAGAGATCTCTACCTACCCACTGGTCTGAGGGTGATAAGGAGTGCCAACGTTCTGATAGACACCGTATTTCTTCTGCAAGGTCTCAAAATTTCTTTCTTGGAAGTGGGAGCCTCCATCATTAATAACCGTTCGAGGAACTCCAAACCGAGGAAAAATAACCTTCTGAAACTTTTTAATGACTACCTTGGTGTCGCAAGTAGGAGTAGCCACTGCTTCAACCCACTTGGAAACATAATCGACTGCTACAAAGATATATTAATTTCCATAAGAAGGTGGGAATGGTCCCATTAAATCGATGCCCCATACATCAAATAACTCCACTGCAAGAATGCTCTGCGGGGACATCTCCTGGTGCTTAGAAATATTTCCCATTCTCTGGCACTGATCACAAGCTTTGACAAACTCCTGCTGCTTAGAACCCGGACTGTAGGACCTTTGCAGCTATTTCAAACCAGCCCCGTGTCCACCATACTGTGATGAATGGCAGCATTCTAGAATCCATCTGATCTGGTCCTCATCAACACAAGTCTTGTAGAGACCGTCAGCACATAATTTGTATAGAAATGGGTCATCCCAGAAGTACCTCTTTACGTCGGATAGAAATTTCCACTTCTGGTTATGTGACTGGTCAGGAGGAATAATATTGCAGGCCAAGTAGTTGACGAAATCTGCGTACCACGGAGCGATGCCCACATCGACACTCATTAGCTGCTCACCTGCTAGAGAGTCAGTCATTTGGAGTTTGTCCTCTTCGCAGTCGAGCTCTCCTAGCTCGAGGTGTGACAAGTGATCTGTAATTAGATTTTCAACTCCCTTCTTGTCTCTAATATTAATGTCAAACTCTTATAGGAGGAGGACCCATCGAATCAATCTAGGCTTCGAATCCTTCTTGGACATCAAATACTTGATTGCAGCATGGTCACTGTACACTATGGTCTTCGAACCTATTAGATATTGCCTGAACTTCTCAAAAACAAAAATGATGGCCAACATCTCCTTCTCTGTCGTAGTGTAATTTGCTACTGCGCCAGTGACGGAGCCCACCGCACTGTCGTTAAGGTGTGATGTTCTTTGTGCAAAAACAAATTTATATCTCCGATACTCGCGACTTAACTATTTTTGGGTAGTCAGTGGTATGTACGGGTCGAACCCAAGGGAGTCAGGTGAATAGTTGTTCTTTCGAAAAGGGGGAATTAAATAAAGCAGTTGGGGGTTGTTTTTGGTTTTTAGTACTGAAAGGTAAAGTAACAGTTGATATTGCAATTAAAGGAAAGATTCGGTTTCAGGGGCCTTGTATCATAGTCCGTTTATCATCGACCTCTAATGATCATACTAAGTGTTCAAAAGTGTATCAAGGCTATTCCTAGCACATGACTTGCCACACCGTCTAGTCTTTTGCAAGACAAAGAACTCTTGTTCTAGTATGTGCATCCATTTGATCATCATTCCTGATAAACCAAATGGTGTTTTAAAGAGGTTGACTTCCACAGATAAGCTGTGCTCTTCCGAGCCTCCACTTATCCACGGAAGATCACGAACCCATGGCAGAGCTTTGCTCTTCCGAGCATCCACTCAACCAATGGAATTCTGACCTAATATATGGCACCTAGAACAAGTTGAACACTAAGAGGCACTAAGAGAAGGGTCTAAAACATAGTATGATACAAGTATACCCCTTCAACCGAATGAAGGGTTTAGCTACGAATATCCATGGAACAGGACATCATAGCTAAGTGCCTGGAAAAGTAAAGGTTTTTTTTGAAAGACAGAAAATGAAGTTTTCGAAAGTAAAGACAGGAAGGTAAAGTACTTTGAAAGACAGTAAAGTAAAGAAAAGAGTACTTACAAAAACTGATAAGAGTGCTCAAGATCCAACTTCGATTCCAAAGTAAAGTGTTTACATGATTGTGCCCACAAAAGCTAGAGAGATAAGTCACTTGAGGACTTGTGATGTTGGAATGAGATGGGATATGGATACAAGGGGGAGGGGAGCTCTATTTATAGGCTAAGGGAGGAGATGGATGTGGAGGAGAAGCATCCACTTGGCAAGAGATGGGAGGAGGCTTCAAAAGCCATCGGGGTGAGTCACCATGGAGGAAAGCCGCCGGCCACATGGAGGAAGGGGAGAGGTGATGAGCTTAGCCGCCGGCTAGGTGGAGGAGGGTGAGTGGTGGAGTGTGTTTTGTGATCTTTTCCAAAAGCCATCAGTCCTTTCAGCTCCGGTCTGACTCTGGTTGCCCTCCGGTTGGACTTGTTTTGTGTGATTCCACATCCGGTTCTTGAAAGTCAGAATTTGGTCGTGACCTGGAATGACTCGTAATTCATTTTCAGCTTTAAAACTCCCCCTTAGCCTGTATTCTCTCTAGACTTCAAAATACCCTGTAGATAAATATCGGAACTAACAAGCAAAAGTTAAATAGACAAAGAGTCTAATTTGGTGGGTTTAACTGTGTTTTTGATTCATACAATTATGGTCCATCAGCCAGCTAGGACCTTACTTGCATAATAAATCACATGAAGCTTCTTGTCAATGCGCTGCCCTAAAACTTCTCTCACTGCGAAATCACTAACATCACACATTAGTTCAAATGGCAGCACCCAGTTAGGGGGCTGCACTACATGAGTAGATTTCAGAGTGTGGAAAGGATTAAAACATGATTCATTGATATTAAACTTAGCGTCATGGCAGAGTAGGTCGGTGAGTGGCTTGGCTATCTTGGAGAAATCCTTAATGAAACTCCTGTAAAAACATGCATGCCCTAGAAAGCTCCTGATTCCCTTCTCCTCTTTTGGTGGGGGGCAGCTTTTCAATCACCTCCACCTTCGCGCGATCGACCTCGATGCCTCTGTTGGAGACCAGATGTCCCAACACTATACCTTCTTGCACCATAAAGTGACACTTCTCCCAGTTGAGAACCAGGTTAGTGTCAACACAACGACGAAGAACATTAGTAAGGTTAGAGAGGCATGAATCGAATGAAGAGCCATACACCGAAAAATCATCCATAAATACTTCCATGCTGTTTTCTATAAAATAAAAAAAATGGCCATCATACAATGCTGAGAAGTAGCTGGAGCATTGCAAAGACCGAAAGGCATGCGTCTATAATCAAATGTGCCAAAAGGGCAAGTGAAAGTAGTCTTCTCCTGGTCCTCGGAGTGTACAGGGATCTAGAAGAACCCACTATAACCGTCGAGGTAGCAGAAAAACTTATGCTTTGCAAGACGCTCTAACATTTGATCAATGAAAGGCAAAGGAAAGTGATCCTTATGAGTAGCCTTATTCAACTTTCTATAATCTATGCACATGCGCCAACCAGTCATAGTACGAGTGGGAATCAAATCATTATTATCGTTATGAACAACAGTCAAACCTCCCTTCTTAGGGACAACATGCATAGGACTTACCCACTCAATATCAGCAATAGAATAATGAATGGCAGCATTAAGTAATTTCATAATTTCCTTCTTCACTACATCATTCAGCTTAGGATTTAGACGTCTCAAGGCATCCCTAGTACGCCTAGCATCGCCCTCTAGATGGATTCTATGCATGCACATATCAGGGCTAATCCCCTTAATATCATCAATCGAATAACCTAGGGATGGCCTATGCTCTCTCAGGACATCTATCAATCTCTAGGTCTCTACATCAGTCAAGGATGCATTCACAATCACCAGGTAGGTCGACTTAGGGCCAAGAAATTCATACCTGAGACTTGCAGGTAGAGGTTTTAACTCTACCTTGCAAGGTTCCTTACCTAAGTTGGTGGACTGTTCAGTGTCAGTTGCTCCCTCCGTGCTCACTGCGCATATATCCATTAGTATTGGGTAGCCTGGTACAACTTTGTAAGACACAACAGAGGTCAGTGCAATCGGGTCATCAATGTCAGTAGAGTCTAATACATCACAATCAGCCAACAGACTAGGACTCTTACACATATCAAGTAAATAAAAGACAACTCTTTCACTGCCTACTCGCAAAGCTATAGACCCTCTATCCATGTCAATGACTACCTTAGCCGTGTAAAGAAATGGACTACCAAGTATAATCGGGATATCTATGTCCTCTGAGATCTCTAGCACAATAAAATCAGCAGGGATGTAAATGTTATTCACCTTGACGATACACCCTTAAGAATCCCTCTCGGGAGTCTACAAGAACGATTCGCAAGGAAAATAGTGACATTAGTAGGACAGAGATCACCCAAATTTAGTTTAGCATACAAAGAATACGGCATGATAGACACACTAGCACCTAGATCACATAGAGCATGATGAATAGTAATACCACCAATATCACAAGGGATAGAAAAACTCCATGAGTCTTTAAGTTTGAGTGGCATGGGCTGGTGCATGGCAGCACTACACTCCTCACTCAGGGCCACTGTCTCAGTCCCGTCAATTTTTCTTTTCCCCGTCAGAATCTCCTTCATGAATTTGGCATACGTAGGAATCTGGGTGATGGCATTTGTGAGTGGCAGAGTGATGTACAGAGTACGAATTTTATCCACGAACTGCTTGGAAGGCCTTCTCCATCCTTGTAGCTGCCAGCTGCTAAGGGAATGGAACATGAGGTCTATAAGGAGCTGACTCCACTGTCTGCAAAGAATTTTTAGCTCATTTTTCAGCTTCTGTCGACGTTTCTTCTTCAGTAGGCATAGAATCAGGTGCTGATTTTTTAGTAGGAGGTCGAGTGGCTTGAGCAGGCAGCATCTCAATCTGTTTTCCCCCTCAGAGTGTGATGGCATTCTGATGGACCATATTTATATGATTCATCAAGACAGTTAAACCCACCAAATTAGACACTTTGTCTTTACAACTTTTACTTGTTAGTTCCATTTTTGTTCTACAGGGTATTTTGAGGTTTAGAGAAGAAACGAGCTAAAAATAGGGTTCTTAAGCTAAAAAGGATTGCCAAACAATTCTGGCCGAGAAATCACAACCAGGGCCCGAGGAAAATCGACAATGGCCCGAGGAAATTCACCCAGGACCGAGGGATCCCAGCCAGGGACCCAGAAAAGCCAGTCGGGGACCGAGAGGTAGTACCGGGTATCGCAGGCCAGGGACTGAGAGAACCAAGTCCCCGTCCGAGCGCGCCCGAGAGTGCCGAGCGCCCGAGCCGGGAGAACCGAGAGAACCAGGTCCCCGCCCAGGCCACGCCCGAGCTGTCTAGCTCTGAATTCAAGTTGCCCGGGCAAACGAGCTGCTCTGATGAATCCACCTCGAGCAAAATGATCAAAATGGAAAATAAGATGGACAATGTCAGAAAACCAAGGAGAATGATCGGGCAGATTGGCAGTTCGCCTAGTTCCAAAGCAAAGGGCCCGCGCGCATAGGCACCGAAACCAAGTCGCTCGACCAAACCATGGAATCTGGCAATTCTGGCTTAGCCAACGTGTTTTAAATGCCCAATAACTCGAACAATCTCACTTCCCAGACAAAACGCCCGAGTGGAACCAGCTCAAGCCCGATCAAGGCCAAACTAGGGCAATTTCGGCCGTTTTGGGATTTCGACCATGCTCCGGGCAGAATCTGGCCAAACATCCTTCATGGATCAGTCTTAGAATCTCCTCAACATTCCAAATCCATGGTCCAACAGCCAAGGACCACCGACCAAAGCTCCGGCCAGATTCCGGCCAAAATTATGGCGACCTCCGACGAACCTCCGGTGGTGCTCCGATCAAGCCCTGTCCAGCCACAGCCATGCTTCGGTCAGTTTTAGCCTTGCTCCGGTCAAACTTCGGCGAAGTCCAACCAAACTACTTCTTTCCCGGTTAGCTTATACTATTCACTTCGGTTGACCTTTGGTTTGAAACCAAGCCACAACCAAGTTCAAGTTGATGACCCTTGGCTCAACGAAGCTCAAGTGGATGCCCCTTGACTCACCCAAGCTTAGCCGCCCATGTGCACTCCATGTGCCTTGCCCTTTGGTTCCAAACTAGGCTCAAACCGAAGACTTGAGGAGCAACTAGAGGGCAAGTCGGTTGGTCCAAAGCCAACCACAAACCACCTCTTACGGCTATAAATAGAGTGGCTTGGCCCTTGAATCCACATCAATCCACAATCCTTGGCTACTTAGATAGAGAATCTCTCTAGAATCCTTTAGGCACAAATCCTTGTAAACACTTGCATTTCAATACCAAAAGCTCCAAGTTTGTTCTTGAGTTTGTTCTTGCTCTTGTTCTTGATCTTGTGCTCTCTTTATTTTCTTGTCCAAAGCCGAAGCTTTCTTACTTTCCTTGTCTTTACTTCATTTTGTTCTTAAGTACTCTTGTTTGTTCTTGAGTTACTTTTCCAAAACCTTACTTTCGTTGTCTTTGATTTCAAACCATTTACTTTTCTTGCACTAGCTATGATATCCACTTCCATGGATACTTGTAGCTAAACCCTTCATTCGGTTGAAGGGGTGTGCTTGTATCATGAAAACGTTTTAGACCCTTTTCTTAGTGCTACTATTGTGTTCAAGCTTGTTCTATGTGCTATATATTCAGGTAGAACATACACGGTTGAGTGGATGCTTGAAATGGCAAAGCTCTTCCGTGGGGTTCGTGAACATACACGGTTAAGTGGATGCTTGAAATGGCAAAGCTTTTTCGTGGAGTTCAACCTCTCTTTAAGTCGCTTGGTTTGATCGGAAATGAGAGATCAAGTGACTGCACTTAGGCTAATATACCTTGAAATGGGGTATTAGTCTAGCTAGAACAAGTGCTCTATGTCTTGAAATGGACTAGACGGTGTTGCAAGCGCTTGAAATGGCCTTGTTACATTTTTGAATACTTAGTAAGATCATTAGCGGTCAATGATGAACGGAACTATGATACAAGGCCCGTAAAACAAATCCTTTCCTTTGATTAAAACACTAACTCTTCATTCTACTTTCGGTCTTACTATCAACTGCTTACATTCAGTACCCTTTACATTCAGTACTTTACATTCAGCAACTAACTTTTACTTTCAAGCACCTAACTTTACTTTCAGTACCTTTACATTCAATCACTAACTTTACTTTCAGCACATTTACTTTCAGTCTTTATTTTTAGTCTTTACTTTCCGCACTTACTTTCAGTACATTTACTTTCCGCACTTACTTTCAGTACATTTACTTTCCGTACTTTACTTTAGTACATTTACTTTCTGCACTTTACTTTCATTACAGAAGTTTTCAACATCAATCCAACATAATATTTGGCACGTATTGCCCTTGAAATACAGCGTGCGACAAACCAAAAGTATGTTGTATGGTTGATATTGAACTCAACTGTTCCCACAATTTACTTTTCAGTATTACTTTCAGTACTAAAACTACAACCAACCCTAATCGCACTTAATTTCTGTACAATTTCCTCAAAGAACTACTATCCACCAATTCCCTTGGGTTCGACCCCTACTTACCGCTTTACTACCCAATAGTGAAGTCACAAGTAGTGGACTTATAAATATATTTTTCCATTGCCTCACGACAAGGCCTTGTCAAAATTGGCGCCGTTGCCGGGGAATTGGAATTGCAATCGGATAAAGTTCTTTAATTTTGTACTCGCTTCTGCATAACCATGTCTCGTGCAGGAAGCCATCATGACTATCAGGATGACGACGAGATGAATCTGTACGATCAAAATAATGAGGCGCCGCCTCCATTTCTTGACGATCCGGAACAGCTCATCTGAGACCGAAACCGTGTTGTTCGGGAAGGCGTCCGAAGAAACCAAGGACCACCCGAGGACCGAAATGAAGCTGACCCAGGGCAGCCTCCTAGACATCCACCACCTCCTCAACATCGACAAGCACCAAGGAGAGAACCCATCTTCGATGACTACTATGGGGATAACAACTTCCGTGAACCTACTATAGGAGAACTATCGGCACCAGATTTCAGAAATTAGCCGTGGTGCATTTACGAGGGCCCTGAACTAGAAAACATTGCCATCAAAACATCAGTGGTTCACAACTTGCCCAAGTTCTCAGGAACTCATGGAGAATCTACGACAACTCATCTCCAACGCTTACATGGCATTTGCCAAAATCTAAAACCCAATGGAGTGAATGTAGAGGACTTCAAATTGAAGGCTTTCTACTTTTCCCTTATTGACTCGGCGAACGACTGGTTCCTTTCATTGCCTTCGGGTAGCATCAGAACGTGGGCTCAGATGCAAAAGAAATTTCTGGACAAATACTACCCGGCAGGAAGAGCGATGCAAGTAAGAAGGCAACTGCAGGACATAAGGCAGGGGCCTATTGAAACCATGTATGACTACCTGGAAAAGTTCAACTGCCTGGAGAGAAGCTGCTGCACCCTCGGACTGCCCGAGAAACTCATCATCGAGTACCTCATCGATGGATTAAGACCCCTAGACAAAATGCTCCTGGATGCCTCAGCTGGAGGATCAATGATGAATCTATCATTAAGCGGCATAAGGCAACTCATCACCGATGTTGCTGAAAATGCCCGATTTAGAGAGGAGACAACTCGGCAGGAATAATTTTCCCAAACAAAGAATGTGGCGAAGGCCAAGACACCGATGAACTCCATGCCAGAGGACATGAAACAAAAGAAGGAAATGATGGTTCAGATCCTACGAAGGCAGCCAACTCAAATGAAACCGTGCAAGTTTTGTGGTTCTACGGACCACAAGACTGACGCATGCCCGACATTAATAGTAGAAGACCCGGCAGAAGTAAATGCAGTGAGAGGATACCAAGGGTACAATAACAACAGCAACAACAAAACCGGACCAAGCCGGCAGTATGGTCAAGCAACCAACCCAAACTGGCGGAACGAGAACCACCCTCCGAGGGAGACACAACAAGCCGTACCTCAACCAGCTCAGTCGTTCTACCAACCTCCCCACCGGCAGTACAACCAGAACGCCCCACCAGCGGGCCAATACCAACAAAGAGGACCAAACCAGTACCCGACAGGCCAATATCAACAGAAGGGACCGAATCAGTACCAAGCCAGCTCAAGCAATCAACAAGGACAGAACAAGTCACTTGAAGACACAATAAAGGAACTCGCAGGAAGCGTACATCAATTGGGTACTTTGCTACACCAATTCCAAGCGAAAACGGACGGAGCAACTATAGATTTGACCAAACAAATGTCCCAGCTCACCACCTCAATGTCCGCACTCACTAATGAGCCTGGTCAACTTCCTTCGCAAACCATCCAGAATCCAAAGGAAAACGTAAGTGCCGTGACCCTTAGGATTGGGAGAAAGCTTGACGTCCAACCCGTGGAGACGGAAGAAGAAGAAGACCCAAGGTTGCCAAGAGAAGAACAAATGAGGCCCAAGGCTCTCGATACCCCAGTGCAGGACGCGTCCGAGGACGTGGAGGACGCGGCCGAAGAAGAAGGGAACGCACCCGAGGAGCACAGGCTGCGCCCGGTGCCCAGAACCGAGACCTCCAAAATCAGCACCTCTCTTCCATTTCCAGTGCCAGTCCGAGTACCAAAACAACATGTCATGGATGAGGACGTGTTTGAGTTGTTCAGTAAAGTCGAAATCAACATCCCCTCTTTGAAGCTATCAAGCAAATCCCTCGATATGCTAAGTTTTTAAAAGAGCTTTGCACCAACCGGAGGAGAAGTACTAGATATGATCAAGAGCTGATGAGTAGAAATGTGTCAGTCGTCATGCAACGGAAGGTGCCCCCAAAATGTGGTGATCCAGGTACTTACACCATTCCCTGCACAATTGGCAACATCCGGATCAAGAACTGCATGCTAGACCTTGGAGCATCAATTAATGTCTTGCCCTTCTCTCTCTACTCATGCCTTAGGATTGGACCCCTCGAACCCACCGGTCTCACTATCCAGCTAGCGGACCGAACTTACAAATAGCCTGAGGGCAAAATAGAAGACGTTCTGGTTCAAGTAGGTGAATTGGTGTTCCCATCGGACTTCTACGTCCTAAAAATGAAGAATGACGGACCAACAGACCATGCACCCATCTTTCTCGGCCGTCCATTTCTCAAAACATCAAAAATAAAGATAGACTGTGGAAGTGGGATGCTCTCAATGGAGGTGGAAGGAGAGACCTTTAGCTTCGACATATTCAGAGCAATGAAGCATCCCATGGAGTTCAAGGAAGTACACGCTCTCGACACTTTGGACGATCTAGTCCAAGAAGTTCAACCTGAACCAAGAGCAGATCCCTTAGAACTCATACTCAATGGAGCCGAGAGTTCATATGAATTAGCCGAAGGCTTGCATCTAGCCCACTTAACGATCTCGGAGCCTCTCACACCAGGATATGGAGTCAATGAGGTAAAATTATTCAAATCCAATACCTTTTCGCCCTCAGTTATGCAAGCTCCCGAAATAGAATTGAAGCCCCTGCCCGGGCATCTGAAGTACGCATTCCTAGGGGAAAATAACACACTCCTGGTGATCATCAAGAGTGGCTTGGAAGCAGACCAGGAGCGTCGTTTGGTAAAAGTGATGAGACAACACAAGTTGGCTATTGGATGGACTCTAGCCAACTTGAGAGGAGTTAGCCCGGCGGTATGAATGCATCGCATCTTACTCAAGGATGGAGCTAAGCCATCAAGAGAACCTCAGCGACGATTCAACCCAATCATGATGGAGATCGTCCAGAAGGAAATACAGAAGCTACTGGATGCGGATGTCATCTATCCAATCTCGGACAGCTAGTGGGTAAGCCCGGTCCACGTGGTCCCGAAGAAAACTGGGATCACGGTCGAGGAAGATGCCGAAGTAAAAATGGTAACAACAAGGGTCAAGAATGGCTGGAGAATGTGCATCGACTACAGAAAATTGAACGCCGTCACAAGGAAGGACAATTTCCCTCTGCCATTCATCGATCAAATGCTAGACCGACTGGCAGGCAAGCCATACTTTTGCTTGCTGGAGGGGATCTCGGGCTACAACCAGATCCCTATAGCACCGGAGGACCAAGAGAAGACTACATTCACCTGCCCATTCGGCACATTCGCCTTCAGAAGGATGTCGTTCGGTCTATGCAATGCTCCGGGGACTTTTCAAAGAGTGGTGACCAGCATCTTCTCGGACATGATCGGGATATTCATCGAATTCTTCATGGACGACTTCACCATCTATGGGGACACATTTGACGCATGCCTGAATAACTTGAGCACGGTTCTAGCACGATGTGTGTCGATGAATTTAGTGCTCAATTATGAGAAGTGCCATTTCATGGTAACTCATGGAGTGGTCTTAGGGCATGTCGTCTCACAAGAAGGCATAGTGGTGGACAATGCTAAAATAGACCTGATCATGACTCTACCATACCCCTCCACTGTCCGAGACATCAAATCCTTCCTTGGGCATGCGGGATTCTACCGACGGTTCATCAAGGACTTCTCCAAAAAGGCATTGCCTCTATCCACTCTTCTCCAAAAAGAAGTCCCTTTTGAATTCACCACTGAATGTAAGGAGGCCTTTGATAATCTGAAGAAAGCCCTCACTAGCACACCTATCATCCAAACACTAGATTGGGAGCAGCCATTTGAAATCATGTGCGACGCGAGCGATTACGTCGTGGGGGCAGTGCTCGGCCAAAGAATTAACAAGAAGGCAGTAGTCATCTACTACGCCTCAAGGACCTTTGATACAGCCCAAAGGAATTACTCCACCACCGAGAAGGAACTCTTGGCCGTAGTGTTCGCTCTAGAGAAGTTACGAGCCTACTTGCTCAGAGTAAAAGTAATTGTCTTCTCAGACCATGCGGCCATCCGGTACCTAATGAAGAAAAAAGAGGCCAAACCAAGGCTTATACGGTGGATCTTACTGCTGCAAGAGTTCGATGTAGAGATAAGGGACAAGAAGGGGATCGAAAATACGATGGCCGACCATTTGAGCCGAATCGTCCGAGGAGAAGATGAAGGGCATATTACTGAGTCATTTCCAGATGAGCACCTATACACCGTCTCGACCAAGGTGCCATGGTATGCCTCAATCGTCAACTACCTTGTAGGAGGTACATTTCCTCCCTCTTTTACTAAAGCACAGTGCATGAAACTTAGGCATGATGCTAGGTTTTACTTGTGGGATGATCTCTATTTGTGGAAAATAAGAGCAGATCAAATGATTAGGAGATGCATCCCCGATAGTGAAATTGATTCTGTGATTAGCTTTTGCCATGAGTTTGCATGTGGGGGACACTTCGGGCCTAGGAGAACCGCTAGGAAAATCCTAGATAGCGGCTTCTTTTGGCCGAGTATATTTAGAGATGCCTATGAGAAGTGTAGAAAGTGTGATAGGTGTCAAAGAGTAGGAAATGTGTCGGCTAGAAATGAGATGCCTCAAGTACCCATATTGGTCAACGATGTTTTCGACATTTGGGGTATTGATTTCATGGGGCCATTCCCAGTTTCTTACAGCTATACTTATATTCCGGTTGCCGTTGATTATGTGTCAAAATGGGTAGAGGCTAAGGCCACTAAGTGCGACGATGCAAAGACTGTAGTAGATTTTTTGCGCACTAACCTGTTTTGTAGGGACGGGGTACCCAAGTCATTAATCAGCAACCAAGGCTCGCATTTTTGCAACCGCATGATGGCCGCCACCTTGAAGCACTATCATGTCCTCCACCGGACGTCCACAGCCTATCATCCTCAAACCAACGGACAAGCTAAGATCTCCAACCGTGAAATCAAAGGGATCCTAGAAAAAATGGTAAAGCCGAAGAGGAAAGATTGGAGTCAAAGGCTAAACGAGGCTCTTTGGGCTTACAGAACGGCATACAAGACGCCAATAGGGACTCCCCCCTATCGGCTTGTCTACGGAAGGGCATGCCACCTCCCGGTGGAGTTAAAACATAAAGCTTACTAGGCACTCAAGAAATGCAACCTGGACTTGAAAGCTGCCGGATTGGATCGAAAACTTCAGTTATGCAAGCTAGAGGAATTGTGGCTCGAAGCCTATGAAGGGCAGTCGGACTACAAGGCAAGGAAAAAACTATACCATGACAAATTCATCCTCCGCCGCTCATTTGAGGAAGGACAACAAGTGCTGGTCTACTCCTCACGACTGAAGTTGATGCCCGGGAATTAAATCTAGATGGACCGTCCCTTTCTCAATAGCTAAGGTATTCAACCATGGGGCAGTTGAGCTGGAAAGCCCGGACAATGGAAGCAGGTTCATGGTGAATAGGCAGCGAGTCAAACATTATCACGGCAAGGTCGACTTAACTCCGCAAAACTATGACCTAACCATGCCACCAGATCCCTCCTAAGTGAGGTATCGTCGAGCCAACGACGTTAAACAAAGGCACTGGTCGGGAGGTAACCCGGCATTTTTCTTGCTTTCAGTCATTTTACTTATGTCATTTAGCTTTTTGAGCCGTTCTCATCTTTCCTGTAAATATCTGCTTGCAATTGGCTTTTGAACTAAGTCATGCCGAGAGGCACGCCTTCGTTCAAAAGTGTGGGGTGAGACCTACCTTTGCACATAGTTGTTTAACATGCTTTCCTTTTCCTTTTCCCTTAATATTAACTTTTTGAAAATATGAACTTGAGAATGTGAAAAAGATAGATCTAAATTCATGCATTTACCTTGTGAAATCTCAACTGTGTAAAAACTTGAGGATGTAACTTCTTATTTGTCCCTTTGTGCTGAGATATATAGGGGATGTGGAGTTGACATAAAATGCCCTAGAGAGGCTTGGCAAGCACTCGAAGGACCGGATTTCACTATATGGTTTACGAAGTCAGTGGAGGTTAGCACTTCGGGTTTCATTGGATTCAGAGTCATCTCCGCCGTGCAGCGTTTATGCAAGAGGCGGGACGGGAATCAAACCGTCCTAACTCTAGTCCAAGTAGCCGAGAAAATAGATGAGCGACCCTCATCTTGACCCGCGCGAAACGGCGAGGATGAGAAAGAGCGGGGAGGTATTTCCATATGCTCTCGGGCGATGATTGGACCTCCCAAAAGGTTGAGAAAATGGACAATCAAATCACAAAGAAGCAAGGCTCAAAGAAGCAAATCAAAGGCCAAAGGCCAAATTAGTGAAGGCTTTAACCGAAACAAAAGTGAAGAAACTCCAATTCAAAATCAAAGGCCAAAGACCAAATCACTTCAAAAGCTGTCCCTCATCAAAAGGAAATCAAAGAGCTCAACTCATTGAAACCCGAACCAAATCATGTGCTAGAGAAAGCTACAAGATAACCATATAGTGCGAGTCGTTCCCAAGAATGCAGTTCAAAAACCTGAAAAGGGCTATCTCCCGAATCATCCGAATTAATTTGCATCTCGGCTCGAAGGTACAAGTATCAAGTTTCTTCTAAGTATTTACACGGTTTAGTTTGGTAACAAGTAAGTATTGCATGAATAGGATAAATCTAGTCCCACATTCTCACATTCTTATTTAGAGCTTTTTACTTGGATTTTGTGTTCCTCTTTCGAATATCATTGTTCGGGATGAACAAGTATAAGCGTGGGGTGATTTGATGGACCATATTTATATGATTCATCAAGATAGTTAAACCCACCAAATTAGACACTTTGTCTTAACAACTTTTACTTGTTAGTTCCATTTTTGTTCTATAGGGTATTTTGAGGTTTAGAGAAGAAACAAGCTAAAAAGGGGGTTCTTAAGCTAAAAAGGATTGCCAAACATTTCTGGCCGAGAAAGCATAACCAGGGCCCGAGGAAAATCGACAATGGCCCGAGAAAATTCACCCAGGACCGAGGGACCCCAGCCAGGGACCCAGAAAAGCCAGTCAGGGACCGAGAGGTAGTACCGGGTACCGCAGGACAAGGACCGAGAGAACCAGGTCCCCGTCCGAGCGCGCCGGAGAGTGCCGAGCGCCCGAGCTGGGAGAACCGAGAGAACCAGGTCCCCGCCCAGGCATCGCCCAGGCCACGCCAGAGCAGTCTAGCTCTGAATTCAAGTTGCCTGGGCAAACGAGCTGTTCTGACGAATCCACCTCAAGCAAAATGATCAAAATGGAAAATAAGGTGGACAATGTTGGAAAACCAAGGAGAATGCTCGGGAAGATTGGCAGTTGGCCCAGTTCCAAAGCAAAGGCCCCGCGCGCATAGGCACCGAAACCAAGTCGCTCGACCAAACCATGGAATCTGGCAATTATGGCTCGGCCAAAGTGTTTTAAATGCCCAATAACTCGGACAATCTCACTTCCCAGACAAAACTCCCGAGTGGAACCAGCTCAAGCCCGATCAAGGCCAAACTAGGGCAATTTCGGCCGTTTTGGGATTTCGACCATGCTCCGGGCAGAATCTGGCCAAAAATCTTTCATGGATCAGTCTTAGAATCTCCTCAACATTCCAAATCCATGGTCCAACAGCCAAGGACCGCCGGCCAAAGCTCCGGCCAGATTCCGGCCAAAATTCCGGTGAGCTCCGGCGACCTCCGACGAACCTCTGGCGGTGCTCCGATCAAGCCCAGTCCAGCCACAGCCATGCTTCGGTCAGTTTTAGCTTTGCGCCGGTCAAAATCCGGCGAAGTCCAACCAAACTACTTCTTTCCCCGTTAGCTTATACTATTCACTTCGGTTGACCTTTGGTTTGAAACCAAGCCACAACCAAGTTCAAGTTGATGACCCTTGGCTTAACCAAGCTCAAGTGGATGCCCCTTGGTTCACCCAAGCTTAGCCGTCCATGTGCACTCCATGTGCCTTGCCCTTTGGTTCCAAACTAGGCTCAAACCGAAGACTTGAGGAGCAAGTAGAGGGACAGTCGGTTGGTCCAAAGCCAACCACAAACCGCCTCTTATGGCTATAAATAGAGGGGCTTGGCCCTTGAATCCACATCAATCCACAATCCTTGGCTACTTAGATAGAGAATCTCTCTAGAATCCTTTAGGCACAAATCATTGTAAACACTTGCATTTCAATACCAAAAGCTCCAAGTTTGTTCTTGAGTTTGTTCTTGCTCTTGTTCTTGATCTTGTGCTCTCTTTATTTTCTTGTCCAAAACCGAAGCTCTCTTACTTTCCTTGTCTTTACTTCACTTTGTTCTTAAGTACTCTTGTTTGTTCTTGAGTTACTTTTCTAAAACCTTACTTTCCTTGTGTTTGATTTCAAACCATTTACTTTTCTTGCACTAGCTATGATATCCACTTCCATGGATGCTCGTAGCTAAACCCTTCATTCGGTTGAAGGGGTGTGCTTGTTTCATGAAAACGTTTTAGACCCTTTTCTTAGTGCTACTATTGTGTTCAAGCTTGTTCTATGTGCTATATATTCGGGTAGAATGACGGAGGGCCACCGCACTGTCGTTAAGGTGCAGTGTCCTCTGTACAAATAAATTTATAATATCCGCTACTTGTGACTACACTACTGGGTAGTAAGTGGTAAGTAGGGGTCGAACCCAAGGGAATTAGGGGAATAGGCTATTCTTTTAGGGTGATTAAACTGGGGGGAGCGTGTTTTATGGTTGATTGAGATTTTAGCGCTCTAATTAACTACGTGATTTTTTTGGGGGTTTTTGGTTTTGATTGCGGAAAAGTAAATACAGAAATTAAAATGCTGTAAATACAAAGAAGACTTACAGTGGGTGATGCGTGATTGTAATTCCTCCGGTAGATCAGCAGTTGGTGATTGCGGTTTAACAGTAAAGAAAAGCATTCGGTTTCAGGTACTCTTGTATTATAACATGTATATAATAAACTGTTAGTAACTTTTCTAAGTATTCAAAGATGAATCGAGGCCCTTTCGTAGCGCAAGACTTGCAACATCGTTTAAAGCAACCCTTGTTCTATTTCAGACTAATTCCTCCTTTCGAAGTATCTTAGCCTTTTGTGCATCAACTTGATCTCACAGTTACGATTGACCAAGTGGTGTTTTAGATGAGTCGAACTTCTCAGATAAGCTTTGCCCTTTCGTAGCATCCACTTACCTGAGTATGTTCACGAATCCCCACGGAAGAGTTTTTCCCTTTCGTAGCATCCACTCAACCTTGGAAATTCTGACTATAAATGGCACATAGAACAAGTTTTGAATACAAAGAAATGAAACTAAAAGATATTACAACATTATATAATACAAGAAAATACCTTCCACCGAATAAAGAGTTTAGCTACGAATATCCATAGAGATGGATACCATAGCTAAATACTCGGGGGTTTTTGAAAACAGTAAGAGGGAAAGGGGTGGAATACTCAAGAACCAACAGGAGTATTCCTAATTCCTACTGAATACTCAAGAACCAACAGGAGTATTCTCTACAGTATTATAATACTCGAGAACCGACAAGAGTATTATAATTTCCAGTATAATACTCAAGAACAAACAGGAGTATTATTTCAAAACCGAACCAAACTTACAAGTAACAAAATGTAGAGAGAGAAGTGATTACAATTTTTGGGATGATGAAATGAGGAGGAGGAGGGGTGTATTTATAGCCATGGGGAGGAGAAATGGAGGGCTAAGATGAGGGCACTTGTTGCATGGAGATTGGATGGGCAAATCAAGGGAGGAGGAGCCACCACATGGAGGGGCCAAAAGCCGCCGGTCAAGGAGGAGGAGGGTGGTGGCAGCCGCCGGTTGCCGGTTGCCTTGGGTGGAGGAGCTCCTCCCTTGGCCACCTCTTCATCAAGTCACCAAGTCATCTTGCCATATGTGAGTTTTGTACAGTTTTGTGCAGTCTTTTCACAAAACTGTCAGTGTGTTCCTTCCCCGGACTATCTTGACTTCACTCCTGATTCTTCTGATTAATTTATTCTGGTCAATTCAACATCAGGATCATTGATATTTCTTCAGTCGGCATATGATCTTGACCTTGGATTGACTCTTGTTATCTTTTCAGCATAAAATCCTCTCCTTAGCGTGTTTTCACTTCAGTCTCTAAAATGCCCTGTGGAAATATATCGGGACTAACAGATGGATGTTAGATAGACAAACAGTCTAACTTGGGGGGTTTTACTGTGTTTTTGATTCGTATAATTGTGGTCCATCAGAATACCCCCCACTTTTAGTTGTTCGTCCCGAACAATGCTATTAAAGGGCGTAAGTTCTAGGTTCGGATTTGGCATATGAAAATTAGACTGTGGTACTCGATCTATCCTAATTCATGCATTGCTTACTTATTACCAAATTAAACTGCGTAAATAAATAGAAGAAACTTAATACTTGTACCTTCGTGCTGAGATGCAAATTATATTGGATGTTTTGGGAGATAGCCCTTTTCAGGTTCTTGGGTTGCAGCCTCGGGATCGTTTCGTACTATATGGTCTTCTGGTAGCTTTCTCATACACGTGATTCGGTTCGGGTTTCAGTGAGTTGAACCTTCTTGATTTTTTTCTTTGGCGATGGACTGCTTTTTTGTTGTAGTGAATCGGCCTTTGGCCTTTGATTTGACTTTGTCGAGTGCTTCACTTTTGCTCGGTTAAAACCTTCACAATTTTGGGCCTTTGGCCTCTTTTGATTTTCTTCTTTGAGTTTTTCGCTTCTTTGTGACTTGCTAGTCCATTTGTCAGCCTTCTTGGGAGGTCCAATCATCGCCCGCAAGCCTATGGAAATACCTCCCCTCTCCTCTCGTCTTCGTCGTTTTGCGCGGGTCAAGATGAGGGTCGCTTATCTATTTTCTCGGCTATTTTGACTAGAGAGAGGACGGTCTGATTCCCGTCCTCGCCTTTGCATAGATGCTTCTTGGCGGAGTTTGACTCAATTATTCACTGAAAACCCGAAGTGCAGCCTCCACTGACTTCGAAAACCATATAGTTTGATCTGATCCTTTGATTGCTTCCCAAGTCCTTCTAGGGCAGTTTATGTCAACTCCACATCCCTAGTTATCTCAGTACAAAGGACAAATGGAAAGTTACATTCTAAGTTTTTAAACAGTTTGAATTTTCACAAGGTAAATGCATGAATTCTGATTTATCTTTTTCACATTCTTAAGTTCATATGTTCAAAAAGATACTATTACTAAAAAAAGAAAAACAGCAAGCATGTTATTTATGTACACAGGCGGTTTTCACCCCCCACTTTTGAACGAAGGCGTGCCTTAGTTCAAAAGTCATGCAAGCTTAAAACTAAGTACTGAAAGTAAGTGCGGAAAGTAAGATAGTGTCGGGTTACCTCCCGACCAGTGCACTTGTTTTACGTCGTTGGCTCGACGATACCTCGTTGTGGATTACTGGTTTGGGTCCCATGGGTGGCTGAGGTCAAACTTTTTGATTCCACCGACCTTGATTCTTGCGGTGAGTCTTCCTGATTTTTTAGCAGATGACGGGTTTGGGTCCAGTTCTGATGGTATCTCCTTCCAACGTCTCTGAGAAGGCGAGGGACCTTTCACTATCAGCTTTTTGAACTGGGTGTTCTCCTGTTTAGGGCTGCCTTGTCCAGTCATGGCGAAAGCGTGCTCCATGTAGGAGTCATTCTGCTCAGGCCCTTTTCCCATCCTCTTTTCAGCCTCTTCTTTGATCACATGGTTTTCAGCGATTTGCCTATTGATCGAGGGGAAAAGTCGGGAAGGCCTGGGAAATTCGTCAGTGGTGTTCTGGACTCCTACTTCGTTGCTTCCGGTGCTTTCCATGTCTGATTCTTCAGATGGTTCAGGAGTCTCTTCTGACGGTTCGGTGGTTTCTCCTTCATCAGCCTCTGGGTCAGCTTCTTCTGTCTGCATTTCCTCGTCAATTTGGGGTGCTCGTCTTGTGGCAGCGGCCAAGCCGATTATAAGGTGCCACATGTCTGTAATGGTGAAGTTTATGGCAGACCTTCTCATAGCTTCGTTAACTCTTCCCAGCTCTTCGGCCCTCATCCCACGAAGAAATTTTTGGAGAAGAATTTTCTTCGTAAACCCATGGTGCGGGCAGCTTGAGACGATGGCATCGTAGTTCATGTAGTATTCGTCCAAAGTCTCATCCCGGGATTGTTGAAGGTTCAGGATCTTCTCGCGGGTTTCTTGGCGTAAAGATGGTGGGGAGAATTCTTTCAGGAATGGTGCACAGAGGTCCACGAAACGTACCGCACTACTAGCGGGTGATGTGTAATACCAGATTGTTGCGAAATTCGTTAGAGAGAATTTAAAGCATTTAAGCTTAAATTCTTCTAACGTTTCAGTCTCAGGTTTAATGTGGCAGCAAACGTAGTGAAAGCTCCGACAGTGTAGTACTGGATCTTCTGCATCCGTTCCCCCGAACAGTGGAAGGTGCCGTGTTGTCCATGCATATGAAGGTGGTTGCGTCATGAGGTCATGGGAGGGAACGAAAGAATAGCTTATTCGATGGCTAATTCCCCGGCAACGGCGCCAATTTGACGGAGGGCCACCGCACTGTCGTTAAGGTGCAGTGTCCTCTGTACAAATAAATTTATAATATCCGCTACTTGTGACTACACTACTGGGTAGTAAGTGGTAAGTAGGGGTCGAACCCAAGGGAATTAGGGGAATAGGCTATTCTTTTAGGGTGATTGAACTGGGGGGAGCGTGTTTTATGGTTGATTGAGATTTTAGCGCTCTAATTAACTACGTGATTTTTTTGGGGGTTTTTGGTTTTGATTGCGGAAAAGTAAATACAGAAATTAAAATGCTGTAAATACAAAGAAGACTTACAGTGGGTGATGCATGATTGTAATTCCTCCGGTAGATCAGCAGTTGGTGATTGCGGTTTAACAGTAAAGAAAAGCATTCGGTTTCAGGTACTCTTGTATTATAACATGTATATAATAAAATGTTAGTAACTTTTCTAAGTATTCAAAGATGAATCGAGGCCCTTTCGTAGCGCAAGACTTGCAACATCGTTTAAAGCAACCCTTGTTCTATTTCAGACTAATTCCTCCTTTCGAAGTATCTTAGCCTTTTGTGCATCCACTTGATCTCACAGTTACGATTGACCAAGTGGTGTTTTAGATGAGTCGAACTTCTCAGATAAGCTTTGCCCTTTCGTAGCATCCACTTACCCGAGTATGTTCACAAATCCCCACGGAAGAGTTTTGCCCTTTCGTAGCATCCACTCAACCTTGGAAATTCTGACTATAAATGGCACATAGAACAAGTTTTGAATACAAAGAAATGAAACTAAAAGATATTACAACATTATATAATACAAGAAAATACCTTCCACCGAATAAAGAGTTTAGCTACGAATATCCATAGAGATGGATACCATAGCTAAATACTCGGGGGTTTTTGAAAACAGTAAGAGGGAAAGGGGTGGAATACTCAATAACCAACAGGAGTATTCCTAATTCCTACTGAATACTCAAGAACCAACAGGAGTATTCTCTACAGTATTATAATACTCGAGAACCGACAAGAGTATTATAATTTCCAGTATAATACTCAAGAACAAACAAGAGTATTATTTCAAAACCGAACCAAACTTACAAGTAACAAAATGTAGAGAGAGAAGTGATTACAATTTTTGGGATGATGAAATGAGGAGGAGGAGGGGTGTATTTATAGCCATGGGGAGGAGAAATGGAGGGCTAAGATGAGGGCACTTGTTGCATGGAGATTGGATGGGCAAATCAAGGGAGGAGGAGCCACCACATGGAGGGGCCAAAAGCCGCCGATCAAGGAGGAGGAGGGTGGTGGCAGCCGCCGGTTACCGGTTGCCTTGGGTGGAGGAGCTCCTCCCTTGGCCACCTCTTCATCAAGTCACCAAGTCATCTTGCCATATGTGAGTTTTGTACAGTTTTGTGCAGTCTTTTCACAAAACTGTCAGTGTGTTCCTTCCCCGGACTGTCTTGACTTCACTCCTGATTCTTTTGATTAATTTATTCTGGTCAATTCAACGTCAGGATCCTTGATATTTCTTCAATCGGCATATGATCTTGACCTTGGATTGACTCTTGTTATCTTTTCAGCATAAAATTCTCTCCTTAGCGTGTTTTCACTTCAGTCTCTAAAATGCCCTGTGGAAATATATCGGGACTAACAGATGGATGTTAGATAGACAAATAGTCTAACTTGGGGGGTTTTACTGTGTTTTTGATTCGTATAATTGTGGTCCATCATAGAACATATACGGTTGAGTGGATGCTTGAAATGGCAAAGCTCTTCCATGGGGTTCGTGAACATACACGGTTAAGTAGATGCTTGAAATGGCAAAGCTTTTCCGTGGAGTTCAACCTCTCTTTAAGTCGCTTGGTTTGATCGGAAATGAGAGATCAAGTGACTGCACTTAGGCTAATATACCTTGAAATGGGGTATTAGTCTAGCTAGAACAAGTGCTCTATGTCTTGAAATGGACTAGACGGTGTGGCAAGCGTTTGAAATGGCCTTGTTACATTTTTGAATACTTAGTATGATCATTAGCGGTCAATGATGAACGGAACTATGATACAAGGCCCCTAAACCGAATCCTTTCCTTTCATTAAAACACTAACTCTTCATTCTACTTTCGGTCTTACTATCAACTGCTTACATTCAGTACCCTTTACATTCAGCAACTAACTTTGACTTTCAAGCACCTAACTTTACTTTCAGTACCTTTACATTCAGTCACTAACTTTACTTTCAGCACATTTACTTTCAGTCTTTATTTTCCGTACCTTTATTTTCAGTCTTTACTTTCCGCACTTACTTTCAGTACATTTACTTTCGGTCTTTACTTTCCGCACTTACTTTCAGTACATTTACTTTCAGTCTTTACTTTCCGCACTTACTTTCAGTACATTTACTTTCCGCACTTACTTTCAGTACATTTACTTTCCGCACTTACTTTTAGTACATTTACTTTCTGCACTTTACTTTCATTACAGAAGTTTTCAACATCAATCCAACATAATATTTGGCACGTATTGCGCTTGAAATACAGCGTGCGACAAACCAAAAGTATGTTGTATGGTTGATATTGAACTCAATTGTTCCCACAATTTACTTTTCAGTATTACTTTTAGTACGAAAACCACAACCAACCCTAATCGCACTTAATTTCTGTACAATTTCCTCAAAGAACTACTATCCACCAATTCCCTTGGGTTCGACCCCTACTTACCGCTTTACTACCCAATAGTGAAGTCACAAGTAGTGGACTTATAAATATATTTTTGCATTGCCTCACGACAAGGCCTTGTCACATTCACTGATGCCTTAGGATTCAGATCTGGTTTTAATGGGAGTTTCTTATGTTCTCTAGTCGCCGAGTTTGCTTGCTGAGCCACCTGAGTCTCCAGCATTCTATTTTGAATAGAGAGCTGCTCTACAGTCCTTCGCAAGTCTCTTACCTCAGCAGCGGTTTCCTCATATCTCTTTTGCTGGTCGGCTATGAAGCTAGCTAGCATGGCTTCTATGTTTGACATTGATCCGGAGTTTTGATCTTGTTGTGGCTGATCTCGGTTCTTATAGCTCCCTAAATTTTGATTTTGCTGTTGTTGGGGCTGGTTGTTATACTGGTTCCTTGGCTGGTACGGTGCATTGCTCTATTGTTGTCCGTATAGGAAGCCTGGCAGTGCCTAATTTTGTGGCTTATAGGAGATGTTGGGATTATTTCTGTTTGGGTTATCCCACCGGTTCATGCCTGATCCGGAGGCGAACCCATTTCCTTGATTGTTTTGCCATACATAGTTGGCATCCTCATGGTTTCCACTGTTATTATCTTATCCCATCACCGAATAGCTATCTGCGAAATGAGAAGGTGAACCACATATCTAACAGTAAATAGCCACATTAGCAACAACAGATGACTTCATAGAGAAATCTGTCTTCAGATTTATTATTTCAGCTACTAGCATCTTCACTGTGGTGGTTAGCTCGGCAATATCACCAGTTGCATCAGCGAGGTAGAGGTCTTGTACACCCTTCTTGTCTTTAGGATTACCTCGATCACTCGTCCAGGGGTGGTAATCTTGAGCTTCTTTCTCCACGATAGCATAGGTCTCTTCCAAGGGAACTCCAGTAAGTCCTCCACCAGCTGGTTGATTTATCAAGGTGCGCATCACCTGGTCGATTCCCTTATAGAAGGTGTCCATGATCTGCCACATCTCCAGGTTGTGGTGAGGGCACAGTCTCATAAGCTGATGTTCCCTTGAGTGGCATGTATTTGGCAAAACGTCTTTAGACAGTTCGAGCAGGTGTTCAAGGAGAGTTCGAACGCATTCAGCAACTAAAGTACAGCGTGAAGCAGAATGCAATCCAGAAGGTTCTAAAGATCGAAGAACTTTTTGGTCGAAGTCGGCTAACGAAGATTCAGAGAAGATTCAGATATTCATTCGAATATCTCCTTATCAGATTGATAAGTCAGTTGGCTCACTTAGTGTGGAAGTTATCGAATAAGCTCCTAAAGATTGGTTAAAGATACACATCGAATATTTAAAAATATTTCCCAAATATTTGATGAGGATATCTGGAGCGGATTTGGTGATCGCCCATGCATACAAATAGCTTGCTGGGGCGTCCATAATCTGCATCGCTTTCGAAGAGAAAATACACACGAGTGTGTATTGTGATCGGAGAAGAAGAGAGCGACGGCTGATTGTTCTTTACCCACAGGAAAAACATCGGCGCTGAGAAAGCCTGTTCAGTGTGCTGTTCAGGCTGTCTGAGATTGATCATACCACTGCACACACCAGACACAACGACTGGCTTCAGAAGAAAGTCACCGAGCTTCGGGAGAAGATCGAGAACAATAAATCTGACAGAAGTAGTGATAGAGGCTAGGCATCTTGACTCGGGAGATTGTAAGAGTAAGTCCATGAATAGCTCTATACTATTCAATAAAGATTTATTTCCCTTTAGGGTCTGGGAAGCCCCCTAGATTAGGCGAAGCCGAACTGGGTATCATGGGTATCATTCTGTGTGTGCTCCTGCTCTATTCTATTTTCGGTACTGTTTGCCTAAGTGTTCCACAACTGCTTGAACACCACCTCGGACAATAGCTTACACAGTTTACAGTATTTTAATTGGTATCAGAGCAAACACTCGACACACTAAGTGGGATCCTAGAACTGTTCAAGATGACTCTGAAGGAAGGACAAAGCACCACCAGACCCCCGTTGCTTGAAGGATCAATCTATGCTTCCTGGAAACCCAAGATGAAGTCTTTTCTAAAATCTCTCGATGAAAAGGCTTGGAAGGCAGTCCTGACTGGATGGACTGAACCCATGATGGAGAACCTCACGGGAGAAGCTGTCCCGAAACCCGAAGCTCTATGGACTGAGGCGGATGAAAAGGCGTCTATGGGAAACTTAAAGGCTATGAATGCAATCTTCTCTGGAGTAGATGAAAACGTGCTGAAGCTGATCATTAACTGTGAAGTGGCGAATGAGGCTTGGGATATTCTCTAAACAGCGTATGAAGGCACGGACAAAGTTTGCAATTTGCGAATGCATATTGTGACCACGAAGTTTGAGGAGATGAAGATGAAGGACAGTGAAACCATCCCTGAGTTCAATGCTAGAGTTCTGGATCTGTCAAACGAGGTTGCTGCACTAGGAAAACCGATTGATGAAGAAAGAATGGCCAGCAAAGTGCTAAGATCGCTGATGGCACGTATTTATACGATTCATCGAATTAGTTAAACCCACCAAATTAGACATTTGGTCATACGAACTTGTGCTTGTTAATGCCATTTTGTGTATGCAGGCAATTTTGGAGTCTAAAGAGGAAACACACTTAAAAAGGGAGATTTGTGCCAAAAAGCATGCCAAGTAAATTTTGGCCCAGCCAAGGACCGAGAAAAGTCGGCCGCGCCCAGGCATCGCCCAGGCCACGCCCGAGCTATCTATCACTGAATTCAAGTTGCCCGGGCAAACGAGCTGATCTCACGAATCCACCTTGAGCAAAGTGATCAAAATGGAAAATAAGGTGGACAATGTTGGAAAACCAAGGAGAATGCTCGGGCAGATTGGCATTTGGCCCAATTCCAAAGCAAAGGCCCCGCGCGCATAGGCACCGAAACCAAGTCGCTCGACCACACCATGGAATCTGGCAATTCTGGCTCGGCCAAAGTATTTTAAAAGCCAAATGACTCGGATAATCTCACTTCCCAGACAGAATGCCCGAGTGGAACCAGCTCAAGCCCGGTCAAGGCCAAACTAGGGCAATTTTAGCCGTTTTGAGATTCCGACCATGCTCCGGGCAGAATCTGGCCAAACATCCTTCATGGATCAGTCTTAGAATTTCCTCAACATTCTAAATCCATGGTCCAACAGCCAAGGACCGCCGGCCAAAATTCTGGCCAGATTCCGGCCAAGCTCCGGTGATGCTCCGACCTAGCCCAACCAAGCTCCGACCAGTTCCAGCCTAACTCCGGTCAAGATCCGGTACTTACTATTCAAATCGGTTGGTTTCTACTATTCACTTCGGTTTGGTTTTGGATTTCGGTTGGCCTCTACTATTCAAGTCGGTTGGCTTATGGATGATACAAAGCAAGATAGTTGGCTTTGGATAAGCCATTGCAAGTGGCCAAGTCGTGGCCTTTGAAGAGGCAAGTGCAAACACAAGTGGATGTGTTCTTATCCTCTTCCAAGCCAGGTGGGGTGTCATATGGAAGAGCCAATCAAATGGCTAGCTTTTGGGATATTTCCACTCCAAACTTAGCCACCAAGTCTTCCTCTTCTATAAATAGAGGGCTTGCCTCATGTAATGTGTAGCCTTCGAAATCCCAAGTCCTTAGAGAGAAGAGAGCTTAACTCTCTTCTCTTCATTTTCAATACAAACACTCTCTACATTTTAATTTGTTCTTCACTTGTTCTTGAGCTCCAAAGCTCTTAATTTCCAGCAAGCACTCTTTACTTTCATGTCTTGTTCTTGATTTGGAACTCCTCTCCTTTACTTTCCTTGTCAAGCCACGGCTTCTTTACTTTTTCTTGTCAAAACCGAGTCCTTTCCTTTACAAGTTCTTGTTTTCTTGTTTTCCTTTACTTTCATAAGTATGGTGCTTGTATTCCTTGCCATGAATACAAGTATCTAAAGCATATTCGGTCAAAGGGTGTTCATACTTGTGTATGCATCTTGAGACTTGAACTTAATGCTACTTCGTGTGTCAACTAGTTCGGTGCCATTATTCGATTGAACAACAAGGCTAAGTGGATGCTTGAAATGGCAAAGCTTAGCCGAGTGGTTCAATCTTGAGTAGACAACAAGGCTAAGTGGATGCTTGAAATGGCAAAGCTTAGCCGACTTGTTTACTCCTCTTTAAGTCGATTGGTTGATCGGAAATGTGAGATCAAGTGGCTGCACTTTAGAACTAGAAGTCTATGTCTTGATTTTGGAGTAGATTGTGGCGTAAGTGCTTGAAATGGCCTTACCTTAGGGTTTCTATCTTGAAATGGAATAAACCCACACTTATGAACACAAAGTAAGATCATTTGACGTCTATGATGGTTGTCTCACAAGTAGAGACCCTAGACTGAATATCTTTCGTCCTTACTTATCTGCACTTTACTTTCCTGTCATTTACATTTCAGCACTTTACTTTACGCACTTTACATTCAGTCTTTACTTTCCGCACTTTTACTTTCATTACAGCAGTTTTCAACATCAATCGAACATAACATTTTGGTACGTATTGCGCTTGAAACACAGCGTGCGACAAACCAAAACGTATGTTGTATGGTTGATATTGAACTCGGTTGTTCTCGCACTTAAGTTTACGCACTTTACTTTCAGTATTTACTTTACGCAATTTACTTTCTTGCACTTTAATTTCAGCACTTTACTTTCTGTCATTTACTTTTCTATCTAAAAAAACAACCAAAAAAACCCAATCTGTCTTTACTTTTATTTTCTTTCTTTTCAAAGAACAACTATTCCACACTGACTCTTTTGGGTTCGACCCCTACTTACCGCTTGCTAATCCAATAGTGAGCCACGAGTAGTGGAATTATAAATGTAAAATTTTGCAGCGCACAATGACTGGCCTGTCAAATTTTGGCGCCTTTGCCGGGAAGTCGTGCATCAGAATAGTTGTTCTATTTGTTGTTCTTTTTAGTTTTGCAGTCCACCATGTCGTTGTAATACGAAAGCGAGCCTTGGTACTATGAGGAGTTTTCCCCACCATCCTTCGAACTTGAAGTCCGCGAGAAGATCATCAACCTTGAGCAATCCCGGGATGAAACTTTGGACGAGTACTTGGCGTACTTTGACTCCATTGTGAAGAGATGCCCGCACCATGGATTCACGAACTTCAATCTTCTTCAAAGGTTTCTCGGTGGAATGATGCCACATGAGTGGAATAGGCTTTATGATGCTGCAACGGGAGGGTCGATAATGAACTTGACCATGAATGATCTTTGGAACTTGATAGATGATTTGGCCGAGAGGTCAAGACAAGATCAGGCCATGCGGCGTGAAGAACATGCCAACACGATGCGCCAAATCTAGGTCAACATCGACGGGATCAATGAGATGCTCAATCTAAGGGTCATCAAGGAAGAGCCTACAATAGAGCCCACGGAGCCGGCAGAGGATGAGAACTCGCGGATGACCGAAGAAGAACCAGCCAAGAAATGCCCGGTCCACATTTCCAATCTGTCCGAGGAAGTCCCGATCCTAACTGATGAGTTGCCCGAGACATACCCGGACCTAGCTGCCGAACTACCCAAATCAGACCCAGACCTCAGTGTGATTGCCCCCGGAGACCATATAAATGACGAGGATGAGGACCCATGGTTGCCTGAAGAAGAGCTCCACTCAGATTACCCCTGGGAGTTAGAAGAAAAACTACCCAATTCAGTCCCGGTCCTCATCACCAATCTGCCCGAGGAAATCACGCCAGTCCAGCACCTCATTGCCAAACCAGCCGAGTCTAACACAGTCCTCACTGCCGAGCCAACAGAAGTCCCGGTCCTCATTGGCGAGCTAGCCGAGACAGCCCCGGTCCTCACGTACGGGCTGGTTGAGAGAGACCCGGACCTCATGGCCGAGAAGCCCCAACTTAACCCTTCATGTTTTATGCAGATCATAGCCACCGAAGATCATGGAATCAATGATGATGAGGTGCAAGGGGAGTTAGAGGCAAATAAAGGGCAAGAAAAGCCAACAATGGAGCTTTCACTCACCACGACTCAACAAAGCAGCCCGAAAAATTCACTCGTTCCAAAACGACCATTCATCCCTTCCACAAAGGCGAAGCTCAACATGGGAACAAGCTTGATGTCGCCTATGTTTGATGGCAAGATGCTGAACTTCTGAACTTGCAAGGATGCCAACCATTAGAACATGAAGAAGCGACAAAGACATGTCCCAAAAGAATGGAAGCCGGGATGGAGTAGCAAGAGACCACGGCTCAATGGATCAGCAGCTATGGCCAAGGAGCCCTCATCTTCTTGGCTGTATGTGGAAAAGAACCCGCCGAACCAATGGAGACTAGAACCAAACACATCACTCCATGCGTTCTTTGGGCGGAGCAAAAGAGCAACCGAGAAGAAGTTCGACCTCAAACACCCATGGGATCCAAACTTATGATCCCTAGGAGAGGTACCGTTGAGCCAACGACGTTAAACAAAGGCACTCGCCGGGAGGTAACCCGGCATGTTCAGTTTTTTCAGTTTTTACTTTCGTATGTTATTTTTTCATACTCACCCCTTTTGTACTTGGGAAAGGAACAATTTTTCTATGCAGGACTGGGGCCACGACCGAGAATGACCGGCTCGCGCCCGAGGAAACTCGCCAGTACCCGGGCCGCGCCCGAGAATAGCTAGTCCCAGCCGAACTCCCTCGAACATCAACCGAAGAATGCCATTCTGAACCTTGTCGTTTGCTCCTATGGCCTCAACTTAGCAACGACACCATAAAGGGAGTTCTCTTCGTTCCTTACTCTTCATGTCATTTCCTTTCCCTTTATTTGCTTACATTTTGTCTTTTGAACTAAGTCATTCCAAGAGGAACGGCTTCGTTCAAAAGTGTGGGGGTATTTGAGTAGTAGTCTTGTACATAGTAGACATCATGTTTTGAAAATATACACTTTCATGATGTGAAAATAGATAGATCAGATTCATGCATTTCCTTGTGAAAACTAAATTGTGTAAGAACATGTGAATTTAACTCTTTACTTGTCTTTGTGTGCCAAGATAAACTTATGATGTGGAATTGAAAGAAATGCCCTAGAGAGGCTTGACAAGCACTCAAGGGACCGGATCCTTACTATACGGTTATGTGAAAATTGTGGAGGCTGCACTTCGGGCTTCTTGGTGAAGAGTGGACTCCGCCATTCAGCGTCTATGCAAGAGGTGGGACGGGAATCAAACCGTCCATTCTCTAGTCCAAAGTAGCCGGGAAAAGAGATGAGCGACCCTCATCTTGACCCGTGCAAAAAAGGCAAGGATGAG
This sequence comes from Rhodiola kirilowii, assembly GCA_033675215.1. Taxonomy (NCBI): domain Eukaryota; kingdom Viridiplantae; phylum Streptophyta; class Magnoliopsida; order Saxifragales; family Crassulaceae; genus Rhodiola; species Rhodiola kirilowii. The sequence goes on from CM066199.1 coordinate 24,933,600, forward strand.
AAAGAGCGGGGAGGTATTTCCATATGCTCTCGGGCGATGATTGGACCTCCCAAAAGTGAAGAAATGGACAAACAATCATCAAACGAGCAAAGCTCAAAGAAGAAAAGAAAGAAATCAGCCAATATGGTGAAACCAAACCGAAGCAAAAGTGAAGTACTCAAAGAGTCAAATCAAAGGCCGAAGGCCAAACCTCACTACAAAAGCTGTCCAACCACAGAAACAAAGAAAAAGAGCTCAACATAAGTTGCCCGAATCAATCACGTGCTAGAAGAAGCAAGTAACATAACCATATAGTAAGATCGGAACAGAGAGTGCAATTCAAAAGCCTAAAAAGGACTATCTCCCGAATCATCCGAATTAATTTGCATCTCGGCTCAAAGGTAACAAGTATCTAGTTACTTTCATATGTGAGCATGATTTTGTTTGGAAGCAAGTAAGTTATGCATGCAAAAGGTGAAGTCTAGTTTTGCATCTATCATTCATATTTAGGACTTAGGGTGTTGTTCCTCTCTTTGACTAGACTTGTTCGGGATGAACGAGATTAAGTGTGGGGGTATTTGATGGCACGTATTTATACGATTCATCGAATCAGTTAAACCCAACAAATTAGACATTTGGTCATACGAACTTGTGCTTGTTAATGCCATTTTGTGTATACAGGCAATTTTGGAGTCTAAAGAGGAAACACACTTAAAAAGGGAGATTTGTGCCAAAAAGAATGCCAAGTAAATTATGGCCCAGCAAAGGACCGAGAAAATAGGCCGCGCCCAGGCATCGCCCAGGCCACGCCCGAGCTGTCTAGCACTGAATTGAAGTTGCCCGGGAAAACGAGCTGATCTGACGAATCCACCTCAAGCAAAGTGATCAAAATGGAAAATAAGGTGGACAATGTCGGAATACCAAGGAGAATGCTCGGGCAGATTGGCAGTTGGCCCAATTCCAAAGCAAAGGCCCCGCGCGCATAGGCACCGAAACCAAGTCGCTCGACCAAACCATGGAATCTGGCAATTCTGGCTTGGCCAAAGTATTTTGAATGCCAAATGACTCGGACAATCTCACTTCCCAGATATAACGCCCGTGTGGAACCAGCTCAAGCCCGGTCAAGGCCAAACTAGGGCAATTCTGGCCGTTTTGAGATTCCGACCATGCTCTGGGCAGAATCTGGCCAAACATCCTTCATGGATCAGTCTTAGAATCTCCTCAACATTCCAAATCCATGGTCCAACAGCCAAGGACCGCCGGCCAAAATTCTGGCCAGATTCCGGCCAAGCTCCGGTGATGCTCCGACCTAGCCCAACCAAGCTCCGACCAGTTCCAGCCTAACTCCGGTCAAGATCCGGTACTTACTATTCAAATCGATTGGTTTCTACTATTCACTTCGGTTTGGTTTTGGATTTCGGTTGGCCTCTACTATTCAAGTCGGTTGGCTTATGGATGATACAAAGCAAGATAGTTGGCTTTGGATAAGCCATTGCAAGTGGCCAAGTCGTGGCCTTTGAAGAGGCAAGTGCAAACACAAGTGGATGTGTTCTTATCCTCTTCCAAGCCATGTGGGGTGTCATATGGAAGAGCCAATCAAATGGCTTGCTTTTGGGATATTTCCACTCCAAACTTAGCCACCAAGTCTTCCTCTTCTATAAATAGAGGGCTTGCCTCATGTAATGTGTAGCCTTCGAAATCCCAAGTCCTTAGAGAGAAGAGAGCTTAACTCTCTTCTCTTCATTTTCAATACAAACACTCTCTACATTTTACTTTGTTCTTCACTTGTTCTTGAGCTCCAAAGCTCTTAATTTCCAGCAAGCACTCTTTACTTTCATGTCTTGTTCTTGATTTGGAGCTTCTCTCCTTTACTTTCCTTGTCAAGCCACGGCTTCTTTACTTTTTCTTGTCAAAACCGAGTCGTTTCCTTTACAAGTTCTTGTTTTCCTTTACTTTCATAAGTATGGTGCTTGTATTCCTTGCCATGAATACAAGTAGCTAAAGCATATTCGGTCAAAGGGTGTTCATACTCGTGTATGCATCTTGAGACTTGAACTTAATGCTACTTCGTGTGTCAACTAGTTCGGTGCCATTATTCGATTGAACAACAAGGCTAAGTGGATGCTTGAAATGGCAAAGCTTAGCCGAGTGGTTCAATCTTGAGTAGACAACAAGGCTAAGCGGATGCTTGAAATGGCAAAGCTTAGCCGAGTAGTTTACTCCTCTTTAAGTCGCTTGGTTGATCGGAAATGTGAGATCAAGTGGCTGCACTTTAGAACTAGAAGTCTATGTCTTGATTTAGGAGTAGATTGTGGCGTAAGTGCTTGAAATGGCCTTACCTTAGGGTTTATATCTTGAAATGGAATAAACACACACATATGAACACAAAGTAAGATCATTTGACGTCTATGATGGTTGTCTCACAAGTAAAGACCCTAGACTGAATATCTTTCGTCCTTACTTATCTGCACTTTACTTTCCTGTCATTTACATTTCAGCACTTTACTTTACGCACTTTACATTCAGTCTTTACTTTCCGCGCTTTTACTTTCATTACAGCAGTTTTCAACATCAATCAAACATAACATTTTGGTACGTATTGCGCTTGAAACACAGCGTGCGACAAACCAAAACGTATGTTGTATGGTTGATATTGAACTCGGTTGTTCTCGCACTTAATTTTACGCACTTTACTTTCAGTATTTACTTTACACAATTTACTTTCTCGCGCTTTAATTTCAGCACTTTACTTTCTGTCATTTACTTTTTTGTCTAAAAAAACAACCAAAAAAAACCTAATCTGTCTTTACTTTTATTTTCTTTCTTTTCAAAGAACAACTATTCCACACTGACTCTCTTGGGTTCGACCCCTACTTACCGCTTGCTAATCCAATAGTGAGCCACGAGTAGTGGAATTATAAATGTAAATGTTGCAGCGCACAACGACGTGCTGTCAATCGCTCCCTCTGAGATTTGCCATGAAGGTCACTGCCATTGAAGAAATGCATGATATTTCCAAACTGAAACTGGACGAGCTCATGGGTTCCCTCAGAACCTACGAGATGAATCACGAAGTCCAACCCAGAGAAGGGAAGGGAATTGCACTAAAAGCTGAAGTGTCCGAAGATATGCCTGAGTCTGATTGCACCACTGAGCAACTGGCGATGATGGGTTAGAATTTTGGCAGGATGGTCCGGAAAATCAACAGACGTGGCCCTAAGCAAGGTCAGTCATCCTCAAACAATTTCCAAAACTAGAAAACAGGCAAGACAAGGACTAGTGAAAAGAGGTAGGATCCTTCTGAAAAGGGGCAAGAGATTCAGTGCCACGAATGCAGGGGTTTCGGTCACATCCAGGCAGAATGCGCAAATACCCTCAAGAAGAAAAAGGAAATGGTGGCAAATTTCAGCGATAGTGAGTCAGATGAGGAGAAGGAAGGCAATGAAACCACTAACTATGTGGCATTTGTCGCAACCATTAGAGAATGCAGTAAAGCCAGTGAAGACATGTCCTCTCAGTTCGAACACCCAGCTGACTTCTCCTCAGACACTGATGATGAAGAACTCACGCAGGAGACTCTGGCCAAGACTTACAAGGAATTATATGAAAAGTGGTTGCTGCTGATCAAGGTCAACAAAAAGCTGAATGATATAGTTGCTAGCGTGACCGTTGAAAAAGACAAGATGTGGCAGGAGGTCGAGATACTGGTCACACAGAAGGTGGAACTCCAAGGTAAAGTCGATTTGCTGAATACTCATCTGACTGAAATGAAATAGGAAAGGTCTTGTCTGCTTGCTCAGAAAACGGAGCTCCTGGGGACTGTCTCTTCGCTAAAAGTTGACATGGAGAAAGACCATAAGACTCATCCTGTAGGCATGGCAGGTCTAAGGAAAACAGTTACTGATCTGAAATGCAAGGAGGTGTTTCTCCTGAAGAAAGTAGAGTCGCTGGAACTTCAGATAGAATCTGAAAGAATGGACCGCTCAACCACTGAGAAGGAGCTCAATCGGCTCAAACAGTAGGTAAGGATGTTGAACTCGGGTTCTAAAAATTTAAATGAGATTCACATGTCTCAGAGGATGGAGTTCAGACATTGAGGTTTGGGGTTCATCGAAGAAGGCAGCTCACAAGGTACTACCATTGTTAAAGCGAAACTAGTGTCTGAACAGCATCCTGGATAGACGGTGAAACAGTCCAAAGGAAAAACCCTTGCTGACCAGAGAAAGACTCGCAATGCTCAGTCGAAACAGAAGATAGACTCACGCACATGCTGGTACTGCTACCAGATGGGACACATCAAACCCAAGTGTCACCTGTTTCTTACTGAACGAAGGGCGTACCAACAAAGGACTAAACCTCGAATGAAACAGGTCTGGGTACCAAAGGCAGGTCAGACTGTATGCATGGTTGCCTTCAGCTCATCAAGTCACATGGAGAAAGAAATATCTCGTTGGTACTTCGACAGTGGATGCTCCGCCCATATGACAGGTAACTCTAAATATCTCACTCATGTGCGACCTGTTATGAAGAAGCAGTTTGTCACTTTTGGAGATGGAGGATAGGGTCAGGTGATCGGATGAGGGACATTGAAGGTTCCGAATCTCCCTGTACTCAAGGACACTCTCCTGGTTGAAGAACTGAAGGTGAACCTTATCAGCATTAGTCAACTATGTGACGGCGGACATCATGTCAAATTCACTCACGACTCATGCCATGTGTTGGATAAGGAAGGAGGCACACTGATGAAAGGTAGCAGGGCAGCCAACAATTGCTACCTCATAGGCTCTGAGGGAACGGTTGCTGCATCGGCCTATCTAACTAGTCAAGCGGATGAGATGACTCTATGGCACAGGCGGTTGGGTCATCTGAATCTCAAGACCTTGAAGAAGCTCTCCTCTGCTGGACTTATTCGAGGAATGCCCTCCGTGTCAGGCAATGTAGATGTGATCCGTGGAGATTGCCAAATTGGGAAACAGACAAAGGCCTCACACCCCAACACCTCGCAAATCAGCACCAGCAGACCGTTGGAACTGATCCATATGGATCTTATGGGTCCGATGCAAGTTGAGAGCTATGGCGGCAAGAACTACGTTCTAATATGTGTGGACGACTACACCCGATTTACCTGGACGAGATTTCTTCGAGAAAAGATGGAGGCTGCAGAACAGTTTATTCAACTTGCCACATTACTTCAAAGAGAGAGGGAGGACAAAGGAGAACACCCGGTCAGCATCAGGAGTGACAATGGCACAGAATTTACGAATATCACTATGGCCACTTACTGTGCAGAACACGGAATAGCCCATCAGTTCGCATCTACCATCACACCCCGGCAGAATGGAGTTGTGGACCACAAAAATTGTATAATTCAGGAGATGGCTCGCGTAATGATACATGCTAAGAAGATTCCTCTGAAGTTTTGGTCCGAAGCTATGAATACTGCATGTCACATCATAAATCATGTGACGATTCGCACTGGAAAGGAGATGACCTGCTATGAACTTTGGAAAGGAAAGAAGCCCACTGTCAAGTACTTCCACATCTTTGGGAGCGAGTGCTACATTCTGAATGATCGTGAGTACCGACAAAAGCTGGACCCGAAGAGTGATGAGGGGTTCTTTCTCGGATATTCCTCGAACATTCAAGCATATCGGGTGTTTAACAAATGCACAGGAACGGTCATGGAGTCGGTCAATGTCAAAGTAAAGGATGAAGTGATTGAGCGACCGTCTCAGATGATGCTGACGATAGAGTTGAAACAGCACCTGCAACACTACCGTCGTCTCAACCAACTGCCACTGATTTGTCTAGAGAAGTGTCAGCCACAGACAACCTCAACGAAACCTCTTCATCTAATGAAGCTGACGAGGACAGTCGTCCAGACGACCTTGCAGTGTTATAACCTTCTCGACGAGTTGCCAAAGATCATCCAATCACTGAGGTCATTGGTACTTCGAGTGCGGGAATCAGGACTCGTGGCATGGAGATTAACTTCAGAGAACTCGCTACCTGCCCGTGCTTTCTTTCTACTATAGAACCAAAGAACGTCAAGGAAGCGCTGCTTGATGAGTATTGGGTCCTACCCGTGCATGAAGAACTTTAAGAGTTTGCTCGCAATGACGTATGGGACTTGGTTCCAAGGCCTGATAATGTGAATGTTATTGTAACGAAATGGATCTTCAAGAATAAGTCAGACGCCACGGGAAATATCACGCAAAACAAGGGTCACTTAGTGGCGCAGGGCTACACCAAGATAGAGGGCATCGACTTTGATGAAACATTTCCCCCCTCGCTCGTCTTGAAGTTGTCCGACTGCTACTTGCTCTGGCATGTCACTTGCAGTTTTGGTTATTCCAGATGGATTTGAAGAGTGCGTTTTTGAATGGTTTTCTGAATGAGGAAGTTTACGTCGCTCAGCAAAAAGGATTTCAAGATCCACATCACCCTGGTCATATGTATCGCCCGAAGAAGGCACTGTACGGTCTCAAGCAGGCGCCCCGTGCATGGTATGAGCGTCTCACCGTGTTTCTTGTTGACCATGGATATGTGCGAGGGGGAGTGGACCAGACCCTATTTGTGAAGCACACAAGGTCAGATTTTATCATCGCACAAATCTGTGTTGATGATATAGTGTTCAGTTCCAACACCCAGAAGCTGGTGGATCAGTTTGTGGAACAGATGCAGAAAGAGTTCAAGATGAGCATGGTATGAGAGATGAACTACTTTCTAGGACTCCAAGTGATTCAGAAGGATGATGGGATTTTCATATCCCAGAGCAAGTATGCCAAGAATCTAATAAAGAAATTTGATCTTGAGAAGGCAAGTCACAAGAGAACGCTGATGAGTCGAGTTTTCGACTCATTAATGCCCATTTTCACTATAGCTTTAGTTCGTTTCCGACGATTATTTGATGTCATTTGATCCCCTTTTCATGCGTTTCAGGTGCGAACCAAGTTGACTCTGTGTCAAAAGCCCATTGAAGGAAACTCGGAGAAAATTGGAGTCTAGAGCAAAATTTGGCAGAATTTGGCGTCCAGTCGATCGACTGGGAAGCTCCCCTGCTCCAGTCGATCGACTCAATGGACTCTCAGGAGGTGCTGCAAAACAAGTTACTGCAGTCAATCGATTGGACCCTCCAATCGATCGACTGGCGAGTTCTCCAAGCTGAGCGTGCAAGCAACGTGCCTTCAGTCAATCGATTGGGACTCCAGTCGATCGACTTAATGGAGTCTCAGGAGGGCCTGTTTTCTACATTACCGCAGTCGATCGACTGGGAGACTACCCTGTCTCAGTCGATCGACTGAGGATCTGCTTTCCAAGCGCCTTATCTCCCTCCAGTCGATCGACTGGGCCAACAGCCCAACGCCAGTCGATCGACTGGACCTACTACAGTACCGAAAATTGCCCGAGGCTATAAATAGAAAGAGGCAAGTTTGACCTAGCATCTGGGATTTTTCTGGATAAAAGACAAAAGGAAGTGAGCCAAATCAAGGGTTTCATCATCATCTAATCAAGGAGGATTGAAGATCAAGGGAGTTTATTAGGATCATCAATCCTATTCTTTTCCATCTTCCTTTCTCTTAGATTTTTGTTAGAAAACCCACACATCATGTTGTCTTACATGATGTGTGAGTAGTCCCCCTTGTGTTTTGAGGGTTCTATGAACCTCCTTGGTACTCAATGATCATTGTATACACATTTGAATGGATTTATTGAAGTTGATTTCATTTTACTATGCTCTTTATGTTAGACATGTCTCTAAGTGTTTGATAAAATGCCCAAGTGACATGTTTATGTTAGAACCATAATCTAAGTATTGAAAGAGCTTAGTGATGGTTTGGATGTAGTAAAATTGAACTTAACCAACATTTATGAGAGTAAATGCATGGTGAGAGGTAAACTAGAACTTTATGCGTGTAGCATTTATGAGAGTGAATGCTATATAGTGGATCAATACTCTTTAATTAGTGAGGTCCTTGCTAAGATGGCTTGACTAGGATTAAACATGCATGGTTTGTTCAATCCTAGTCTAAGCTAGGTTTAAAACCTATCAACTCATGATTAATTAAACTCTTGTATGCATGATCATTGGGAAATTGCCAAGGAGGGGATTAATCCCTCGAAACTCGCTTTTAATTGAATTTAATCCCTTAAAAACCATTTCATTCTTGTTTTGAATCATTGATAACCCAATCACACTTGAATTTTAGGAATTAGCCGAGTAAGAAAATTTGATAGAACTAACGTGTAGTCCGTTTGCTCCCTTGGGTTCGACACCGGTCTTACCGGTTGATTACAAATTGTTTTTGACCGTATCCCAAAAATACACACGTCAAAATGTGGAACATATGCAGAAAGAGTTCAAGATGAGCATGGTTGGAGAGATGAACTACTTTCTAGAACTCCAAGTGATTCAGAAGGATGATGGGATTTTCATATCCCAGAGCAAGTATGCCAAGAATCTAATAAAGAAATTTGATCTTGAGAAGGCAAGTCACAAGAGAACGCCAGCTGCTACTCACTTGAAAATCACCAAAGACGATGCTGGAACGAAGGTCGACCAGACAATGTACAGGAATATGATTGGGAGTCTCTTGTACTTGACAGCTAGCAGACCGGATATAGCGTATGCAGTTGGAGTATGTTCAAGGTACCAGGCGGATCCGAAAGAAAGTCATCTTCTGCAAGTGAAAAGGATCATAAAATATGTATGCGGAACTGTGGACTTTGGAATCTGGTATACCAAAGACACCAACCCTTATCTGGTTGGTTACTGCGACGCTGACTGGGCAAGAAACGCTGAAGATCGGAAGAGCATGTCTGGAGGTTGTTTCTTCTTGTGAAATAACCTTGTTTCTTGGTTCAGTAAAAAGCAAAATAGCATATCGCTCTCTACAGCCGAAGCGGAGTATATCGCTGCAGGAAGTTGCTGCACTCAACTGCTATGGATGAAGCAAATGCTGTCTGAGTACGGAGTGGAACAAAAGGAGATGACCCTATACTGTGATAATATGAGCGCAATCAGCATATCAAAGAACCCAGTACATCACTCCAGGATGAAGCACATAGACATCAGCCATCATTTCATCAGACAGCTGGTTGAACAAAAGGTGGTGACCCTAAAGCATGTGACCACGGACAAGTAATTGGCTGATATCTTCACCAAACCGCTGGATGCTGCACAGTTTGAAACACTCAGATCCTCCTTGGGTCTATGTGTTGTCAAACACTGAAGGGTTCCAGAAAGTGGTCCATCACAGGCAGAACTCCAGCAGAACAGTTGGATGGATCACTTAAGAAAGAGAGCTGGAACAGAAGGTACACTTAAGAGGATGAATTTTTTAAATATTTCGGAGATTTTTTTTTGCCCCGTTATGAGGAAAGATGAGATATTCTCGAAGGCAGTTTTTGGGAAGTTGAAAAGACCGACTTTGATTTGAAAATCAAATTTGTTTCGCCTGCTGCAATTCTCACTCTCCTCCCAAACCCTAGACGATAGTCTGCTGCGAAATCTCTCGATCATCCTTCTTTTTGGCGATAATGGTAAACACCAGGAAAAACTCCAAATCAGTTGTCAAGAACTCATCCGAGAAAAAGAAGGTGGACAAGAAATCAACCAAAGCTCTGGCAGCAAAGCCTAAAATCCTAAAATCAAAGGTGCCAAAGGATCAAAAGACTTTGCCTACAGTTGCCGAAACTGAAATTGTCTGCTGTCAAGATCCCTGACAGAGGAGCGATTTCAGCAAACCCTAAAAATGGAGCAGTGGAGAAGAAAAGACCAGAACCTGATGCAAAGCAGAAGATGGTGCCCTCGCTAACCGCAGAGGATACTTCTAAACAAACTGCTGATAGTTTGACATCAACAAGTCTAATTCCTCCACCGGATATGCCCCAGTCTGAGGTAATCCAACTCTCTAAGGCTCCGTTTGTTTCTTCCGTGCATGTGAATAATGCCGTGGTTAAAAATAAGTTGGGAGAAAAGGAAGTGAATGTTGCGGTTGATAAGGGTGGTGAAGCCAGTGGGGCTGTTGTCAGTGAAGATGCTGTCAGAATTGTGAAAGAAGGGGAGCCTAGCAAGCCTGTATCTAAGGTTGCTGTTGGCTCAGGAGTATGGAGGGAGAAGATCCATACTTCTGGATATGTGTGTCCGGGAGGATTTCGAAGGAAGAAGGGGACTCGTCGAATAGCATCTCCAAGACAGTATCTGGCCAAGATCAGGTCTATCAGAGGAAGGCTCATTGCAATGTCAGACTCAGAGACTGAACGGCTTGTTGGATCCTGAATCAAGAGGAATGTGTCTATTAATGAAGGATCTGAAGAGGATTCAGGAGAAAAGCATGAGGCCTCAGCTGGTGAGCAGCATGCAAGGCAGTCTGATGTTGTGGCTGAAGAATATGTTCCTTCTGAGAAGGATGAAGAACTGGTCAATTTCTACAAGGACATTGATGATGTTGTCCAAAATTTGCAAAAGGAGGAGGCTTTTATGCCTGTTGCTTCAAGACCAGCTCAGTCTTCAGACGCCCAAGATGTAGTGTTTGAAGATTCAGCACTTGCCAATAATTCTCCAACTGCAAAGGAGGCAAGTGTGCCAGAAGCTGCTGTATCTGGTAGCCAGCAGGGGGTTGAGATAGTTGAAGCTCCAATTGATGTGACAGAAGGGATTTATGATGATCTTATGGAGGATGCACGTGTAGAAATGGAGCTCCCTGCCTTTCCTGATGCAGAGATGGAGAATGCTGCTCAGTCAGTTCCCAAGGCTGTAACACTATCAGATGATGATTAAGACTTCGTCCCTCTTGCTGATCTCAAGAAGACAAAGAAGGACAAAGGGAAGAAGAAGGTTACTTTTGAAAGACCTGCCAAGGAATCAGCTCGGGATGCAGAGGGGAGTAAGGCTGCAGGGGGGCTGATTCATCCAAAAAAGAGAAAGCATGAAATCCCTTCGCCTGTTGCTGCAGATCTCTTAACTGGATACATAAAGAAATGCATCTGGTTTGTAAACAAAGATGCAGCTATGAAGTGGAAGTCTGTCCAGAAAAGAAAAATAATTCCAGAAAGACTTATGGATGAGTCGCGATACAAAGGGAAGGAAGTCGTAGATGTGATGAAGCAAACTGACTTGTTTTGGACGCTGAGTAGGAGCAAACCATTTAATGAACAGCTGGTCAGAGAGGTGATTGCTAACCTCCCTCCGTAGTTTGGTGTGGTCGGAGACAAAGACTTTGGCGTGGTCTACGTGCGAGGAAGGAGAATTGAAACCGACCCTGATCTGATTAACATCTACTTTCCCATGGATGGTCCAGCAGAAGACAAGGAGGAGCCAGACTATGACAAGATTGCTGACACCATTACTGGAGGCTCTGTCCGTTGGTGGCCAGAGACTGCTCTCCCTATGGCAGACCTGACGACTTTCTACTCCATGCTATTTTTCATTACAGTCTTCAACTAGAAGCCCTCCTCTCACCACTCCACGGTCAACAAAGCGGTGGCTCGATTGATATATCAGATTGGTCACAAGTTCCCATTTAATCTGGGCAGACTAATGTTCAAACAAATTGCTGAACATGCAACCTCAAGCCGAACTCTCCACCAGATTTGCTTTCTGTCCCTGATATATGAATTGATCATCTACCAAGCTCCAGAACTGAAGACTCCAAACGACCGTCTCACCAAGGCCCCGCAAAAATTCATGGTGGACCATAACTTGTTCAAAGGTCGTCATTTGAATGATCTCAAAGAGTCGGGTCAGAAAAGGAAGGACATTCCAAAGTCATCGAGAAGAGGGGGAGCTAGGATGGGACGTGATGAGAGGAACAAGCTGATCAAGGAATTGGATACCATCATTTCAGCTGACAAAGAGCAACGCAAGCGGATCAACAAGCTGGCTCGTGCACTCCGCTACCCGAGCGATGATGAGGAGGATGCTGCAGATTCGGCTGATGATTCCGATGATGGGTCGTACGATTAAAGGTCCTTGACTTCAAACTCCATGAAAAGTTTGTCTTTTTGAACATTCGTACTGTTTCGTGCTTGTTCTGGCACAGTTAGTCCTCTGCTTGAACTAGAATGGACCCCTTGCCAGTTTGTGGCAAATAGGGGGAGTATTTTGAGGTGACAAATTTTTGTTCCCTCATGTATGTCTAAAGTCTAGATAGAGATATAGATCTAGTAGATTTGGTTTTGCCAAAATGCCAAGGGGGAGATTGATGTTCCCTTGAGTGGCATGTATATGGGAAAATGTCTTTAGACAGTTCGAGCAGGTGTTCAAGGAGAGTTCGAACGCATTCAGCAACTAAAGTACAACATGAAGCAGAATGCAATCCGGAAGGTTCTAAAGATCGAAGATCTTTTCGGTCGAAGTCGGCTAATGAAGATTCAGAGAATATTCAGATATTCATTCGAATATCTCCTTATCCGATTGATAAGTCGGTTGGCCGACTTGGCGTGGAAGTTATCGAATAAGCATCCTAAAGATTGGTTAAAGATACACATTGAATATTTAGGAATATTTCCTAAATATTTGATGAGGATATCTGGAGCAGATTTGGTGATCGCCCATGCATATAAATAGCTTGCTAGGGCGTCCATAATCTGCATCTCTTTCGAAGAGAAAATACACACGAGTGCGTATTGTGATCGGACAAGAAGAGAGCGACAGTCGAATATTCTTTCCCCACTAGAAAAACATCGGCGCTGACAAAGCCTATTCAGTGTACTGTTCAAGCTGTCTGAGATTGATCTTAGCGCTGCACACACCAGACACAACGACTGGCTTTCGGGAGAAAGTCACCGAGCTTCGGGAGAAGATCGAGAACAATAAATCTGACAGAAGTAGTGATAGAGGCTAAGCATCTTGACTCGGGAGATTGTAAAAGTAAGTCCACGAATAGATCTATACTATTCAATAAAGATTTATTTCTCTTTAGGGTCTGGGAAGCCCCCTCAAGTAGGCGAAGCCGAACTGGGTATCATTCTGTGTGTGCTCCTACTCTATTCTATTTTCGGTACTGTTTGCCTAAGTGTCCACAACTGCTTGAACACCACCTCAGATAGTAGCTTGCACAGTCTACAGTATTTCATAAGCTCTTTGTATCTCTTCCAAGCCTCATAGAGAGTCTCACCATCCATAGACCGGAACGAGATGATCTTGTTCCTGAAATGTGTTGTCTTTGATGGTGGGAAGTACTATTGTAGAATGGCCTCAGCCAATTTATCCCATGTAGTGAAAGTGCCTTCTGCATGACTGTCTAGCCACCTACTAGCCTTGTCAGAAAGTGAGAACGAGAATAGCCTCAAGTAGTAGGACTCTTGAGGAACACCATTAGTCTCCACCGTGTTGCACATCTGAATAAAACGCTTAAGGTGCTGGTGAGGATCTTCATTCACCCTTCCCAAAAACTGGTTGTTCTGAACCATCTGAATGAGTCCGGTTTTGCGCTCCCAGGTGTTGTTTCTATACCAGGTGGTGTAATGGCAGACTAGAATCCTGAGACACGCGGAGCAATGTAGTCTCTAAGAGTCCTGCGAGCTGGCTGCTATGCGGGACGCTACTGGTCATCTCTGACCAGCCCAGCTAATGCTGGACGCTCCATATCTAGTGCTGTGAATTGGCGGTTCTATGCTCGAGTTTGTCGAGCTTTGTTTTGGGCCTTTCGAATAGTTCTTCGTTTGTCCGTCGAGTCCTCATCTGATACATGAACCTTCTTCTTCTGTTTGGGTGTTTTCTTTGGCATGAACTAGCCAGTACCTGTGAGAGACAAGAAACACCGTGAGTGAAGCAAAAGAGACAGAAAAAGTCAAGCAACGAACAAGGTGGAATAGTCTAAACTACACACATTAAATCTAATATCACACTAAGCGTTGCTCTCCGGCAACGACGCCATTTTGATAAGCATATTTTTAACCCTTTTTAGTTGTCAAGTTATATGTTTTAGAGGTCTAATTGTAGTCAAACAAAATTTATAAACCTTGGTAAGCCAAGGGTCGATCCAAGGAACAACGAGTGTGAGTACTAGCTAACAAGTGACCTATTTAGCTATTCCGAACGATTAAAGGTTTTGGAGTGATGACAATTTCAGAAATTAAATGCAAAAAAATAAAGGTTTTGCTTGATCAGAGAAAGAATCTCAGGATCAAATTTCACCCGTGCCAACCCCACTAATCATGCAATCATATAACATAATTCAATCATGCTATCGAATATGAAAATAAACCAAAATAACACTAGACAACCCGTCCATCCACGGATCATTGTCTAGATTAATCTCAATCGTTGAACGCCGCCCATTCACGGATTATCAATGATCTCGATTATTAAACTTAGGGTTTTTCAGACAAAAGTCAACTTTCCTATTAATTCATGTACTACCATTGTAGCTACCATGATCTAATTTCAATTTCATACAATCCGGTTAATACCTAGGACCCATTCATCTTTTGGTAATTAACCTAAATACGTTCTAGCATGCAAACATCCCATTCAATGTGAAACTTGCAAGAATGATAAAATTAAGCACAATAAAATTGAATATTTGAATTGCATTAATGAAAAACGTTTAACTTATCACACGAAGAGTTAAGGTACAGGGCACGAGATCCGTAGGATCCAAGAATAAAGAAGACTACTCACTATTCATGGTAAGTTAACCACAAATAGTGTAGAAATAGAAATTAAGGACGAGATAACCATAGCGACGATGTAGCTCATTGAATCCTCAATCTCTCCCGATGTTCTCCGTCTTCTCTTCCAAGTTAGGGTTCTTCAATCTCAATTCAAGCGCCCCTAAAATACTCTGGTCATTCCTCTTTTATAGCCCAAAAACTAATCAAAACCCAAAAGGCCCAAAAACTTACCAAAAATGAAATTAGGAAACAAGCTGATAATTCTGTTCCCAACGTCCAACCGATCGATTGAGAGTATTGGTCTGGTGTGAGCCGGTCGGTTCGGAGGGGCTCCAAAGGACTCGAACTCTCTGACCCTTTGAGCCGACCGGTTAGGTGTTTGCCTTGATGTGAACCGGCCGGTTCGGCGAAGCTTCAAAAGACTCGAGCTCTCTGTCCCTTTGAGTCGGCCGGTTGAGCTGTGTGCCGTGGGGTGAGCTGGTCGATTCTAGCCCTCAGAGACTCTTTCTCTCTCTTTGATCTCAGTCCAGTCGGTCGGTTGGTTTTGGGCCAATTTGTCCAGCCGGTCGGCTGGACTTCCTTTGTGCGCGTTTTGCCCCGAAAGCGTGGTATTTCTTCGAGTCTTGGTCTTAGGCCATGGTTTTGATGGATAGCTACTTTTAACCTGAAACGCTCAAGAAAAGACATCAAATAATGACAATTTGCCGGGAGAACGAGTGATAATTAACTAGTCGAAATATCGACTGATCAAGGAGGATGACTCGAACAACTTCGTTGCATTCACCAGCGCTACTGCTCGAAGAGGTGATGAACAAGACATCACTTGTTCCGGGACGATGCAAGAACAGTCCACTGACCACTCCAGTAGCAGTGATGATGAAGAAATCACCGATAAATGCATGATTAAAAATTATACGGCTCTATATGAGAAGTGCAAGGAGCTATTTAACCGAAGCTTGGAACTCGCTACAGCGCAGAACAGAAGCTGGAAGTTTCCCAATCTGGGAATTTCTTAATATCGAAGATATGCAGATTGGAGTTAGTTAAAGATTCAAATCAGTTGAAGATCAGATTGGCTGGCGAGATATTCAAGCTATATTATCTGCACGCCAAAATTATCAGGAGGATATTCAAGAGATTCTCACAGATAAAAGATTTGGAAGCTTGGAAATATTTAGGAAATATTTCCTAAATATTCAAGATTGAATATCCTAACCGATTAGGAACCAACCGGATACTATATATACGGAGCTAGGGTTTCCTGATCAGTATCGTTATTGGAGAAGTTATACACGCCTATATTCTACAGAGGATGAGGAGGAACGATCGACCGTAAAACTTTTCTCACTGGAAAGTCAATGGCGCTGAGTCTGTCTGTTCAGTTTGTTGATCAGAACAGACTGTGGAACACATGTCGCTGCATACACCAAACTGAGTTCACACGTTTGGGATAAGGCGTTAGTCTTCGGGAGAAGGCTCTGGACTTCGGGAGAGGTCCAAGACTAGGTCGGGAGGGAGTCTCGTCCTACCCATAGGGGATCGAGGGGGAGCGAGATCGCAAATCCAGACGAAGAAGTGTTAGAGGCTAGGCGATTAATTTTGGGAGATAGTAAGCGTAAAACCATCTGTAGCTCTAAACTTTTCAATAAAGATTTGCTACCCTTTAGGGTATGGGAAGCCCGACAGAGTAGGCTAGTGCCGAACTGGGTATTACATTGTGCATGCATACATTGTTTTCTTTTTGGATACTATCTGCTGAGGTGTTCTAGTCGCTGATAGAACACAACTTGGATCTGGTCTTGACAGACAACCGAATTTCAAAGTGTCATAAATTGTATTTTTGAAGCTTGCTGCAGTTAGTCAAGCGCCTATATAAACCTGGATTTGTATCGTGAGAGAGTGTTGTTCATGATAATATACTTATGACGATGATTAATGGGGTTTGACCGATGAAAGGCTACACTTGGGAATCCGGATGAAGGTTTTAGATCGATAAGTTATGTAAGTTCCTAAGACCATGGACACCAATGACAAAAAAAAATATAGTCATCACTCTTTTTCTATCTTTCTCTCACTCATCATGTCATAGCTGATGATAATTTTGGTCATGTATATGTCACTCATGACCAATTAAAAAAAGTTCATCATTCTTCTCATATTTGTAAGGGTTGATTTATAAAATTTTGAAAAGTGTTTGGAAATATGTCAATATGCATGTCTATTTGTAAATCTCAAAATATTATAACATTAATATTTATTTTGTATATTTTATAATTTATAAGTAAGATATGATAGTTATAAACTTACAATTAAATTTAGGGAAAAGTACAGTTTGGGTACCGAAACTATCACCATTTTCCAATTTGTAGGCTGAACTATCACTATTTTCCAACGTGTGGGCTGAATTATAAAAATTTCCAGATAGGGAGCGAACTATCAAACACTTTTCCAGATAGTGGGCGAACTATCAAATAATTTTCCAAAAAAGGTGTAACTATTTGTAAAAAATTAATATAAAAATTCAAAAAACTCAAAAATATTATAAAAATACAATTTTTAATAAAAAGGAATATAAATTATTTGATAAATAAAATTAGAAACTTTACGAAAAATTAAATACAAAATGAAATTTTTTTTGCAAATTTCCCCTATAATTTAATAATTGTCAAGTTTGGTTTGATTTAATAATTGTCAATTTTTAAATTTTTTTTTGCAAATTTCCCCTACAAACAGTCTTACCTTTTGTTTGGTTTCACTATTACATAAAATGAAGTTTTTTCTTCAATTATTAGGTAGAATTGACAAGGAATTGAATGTTTGAAAATATTTCAATTTAATAATTTTTAAATATTATTAGGAATTGTGTTTTATAAAATATTTGAGTTTTTTGAAGTTTTATATTAATTTATTAATTATTTACAAATAGGTACTCCTTTTTGGAAAATTATTTGATAGTTCGCCCACTGTCTGGAAATTTATTTGATAGTTCGCCCCCTGTCTGAAAATTTTTATAGTTCAGCCCACACGTTGGAAAATGGTGATAGTTCAGCCCACAAATTAGAAAATTGTGATAGTTCCGGTACCCAAACTGTACTTTTCCCTTAAATTTATACAACACATGTGTCACTATTTGATTGGTAAGAGCTCATGACTTTTTCATGACCAAACTCGGTGACCAATAAAAGTTTGGTCATGCTTAATAACTTAAAATAGTCATTAGTGTCATGGATATTTCTTTTGGTCACCTTTGACGACATTTTTTGATGCGAAAAGGGTTATTCGGTGGCAATGCCCTAGTGGCCTTCACAATCCTCCCTGGAAGAAAATATTTTAAAGGAGGGATCAGAAAATTATGTTTTTTTATGGATCAGAAAAATGATGTTAATCATTCGTTTTGTCTTACATATAACCAATCCACCCTAACTTAAACAAGATTTTAAACATTTTAGGTTTGTATAGGGGTTGACAATGAGCAGGACAGGGCAGGTCTTGCCCTTACTGAAAGGGCTTAGGGCCGAACAAATGAAGTTTTGATAGGCTTTTAAAAAAATTAGGGCCGAGTCGAGCCGGGCTTCTCTCAAAATATGAAGCCTTAGGCCGAGTAATGAAAGAGCTTTAGGGCCAAATCAGGTCGATCCTTAATTTTAGAGCTGAACTTAAGGCGAGCTTAAAAAATCATTTGTTAGGAATAACACATTAATGAAAAAATAAAAAGATACAAAATATTGAACAACATTAACTTCCTATTCTCCCAAGAGAAAATAATTTAATATAAGTTAAATATTCAACAAAGTGTCATTTGGGATGTAAATGAGCCGATACGCTCGCGAGTTGCTCGCGAATAAGCTCGAACAAAGCTCAGTTCGATCTTAAATGAGCGGAGTACGAGCATAATTTTATGCTCGTTTGTTAAGCAAGTCGAGTACGAGCCAACTAATGTTTGGCTTGTTTATGTTCACGAACAGCTCGTTTATATATTCGATTAAGACTTTTTTTCTTTTTTTATATTCGATTAAGACTGACGCGCGTCGTTTGACGCGTCAAACTTAATATTTATAATCTCCTGCTATGAACTAGTATAGCGGCAAGCAGGGTCGAACCCAAGGGAGCTGGTGTTGTTGAAGCTGTTGATGAAAGCAATTAAAAGAGGGGGGTTGTGAATGATTTTGAGTGCAAAAGAGAGAATAGTAAGAAGAATTCAATATGAGAGAACATTCAGCTTAGGGTTTCTATGTGACATGTTTATCATTGACTGCTAATAATCAAATCTCAAATTTCTAAGTGTGGTTATTTCGGCAAAGGTAACAACCCAAAGTATCTCGGCAAAGATGATACACCATAATCTAACCCTGCAAATGTGTTAGACTTCTAGTTCTTTCTTAAATACAATAATCCGGCAAAAATATTATTAAATCTAGGTGTCACTACATGTCTTTACGACAAAGTATCCAACAAGTATTAACGGTAGGGTTTGAATTGTTAGGCTAGGCTTTACGAAAAAGTATTCACTTAGCTTCATAATTCAATCCTTAAAATTAAGCACAAGAACTAGAGAAATAAGAAATTGCATTAAGAATAAAGCCTCAAAACATGTGTCACAAAGACGAAATCCTAAACTGAACTGATTGTTTAGCTACACATAATCATGGAAAACACATAATTAAAGGTAGTAAGAAATTCTCTTCTCTCGTCGAAAGCTTCGCCTTCTCCTCTAAAGCTGTCTCTTGAATGATGAGAATATGAGGTTGATGGAAACCCTAACCCAAAGATCTTATTTATAGCAAAAAAATAGGGTTTCCAAGTCTATTTTTGGGCTCAATTTCCAAATTTCAGTTATGCTGACGTCGGCCACGGACCATGTACACATTAGCGCCACGGACGCTGTTCATTTTAGCATCCGCGTACACTGTTCATAAAATGGCATGTGTCCGCGGTCCTCTCAGAGACTGTTCACCCATTCTGCGCATCTGTTTTGACTTCGTCTCTCGATTAGACCCTCCAAATGATCTCGGATGCTCTTGGTGTGAACTAGAGAGTTGTAGGGAATTGAGTCAGCTATGGATCGGCATGTTGGTCATATTTTTCTGATCAGCGGTCAATTCTCAGCGCTCCGTCGAACGTCCAAAGCGCTGATCTACCATTGTGATGTTTTTGGCATGAAATGCCGTCTTTTAGGCGCGTTTCCTCCTAGTGCTTCTAAAACACCTGAGATGCAAAACCATACTAAAAAGTAATTGTTCGCATAATAAAGTGTCGAAATAGATGAGATTAATTGATTCGACGTGTAGTATAAATACGACTCATCAAAGACTTGCTTATATTGTTTGAAGCTTGTTAATGAGTTCGATTAAGGTAATTTTATGTGCGTTTAAATATCTTGATTGAAGCTCATTAAATAGTCGCTCGAACTCGTGAAAAGCTTGATTAAAACTTGTTAACGATAAATAATTATATTAAATTAATTCAAATCAAATAATTGTAGAAAGCTCGAGTTCGGCTCGAACTTGTGAAAATTAAACGAGCCAAGCTCGAACACATATTTTTAATACTAGATAATACTCATCTCGAACTCGAACTCGTTAAATTTTAAACGAACCGAACTTGAGCAACCTAATACTCTGCTCGGCTCGGCTCATCTACAGCCCTAAGTGTCATGTTAATATAAAAATAGTTTTAATATTAAATCATATATTATAAATACATGCGAGTGTTAAATTGATCTGAAATATTGAAATATATCATCTAAGTGTACTTTAAATTATTTATATATAAAAGGTAAAATATGAAAGGGCTTAACAGTCGGACTTTTTTAATCGAGCCGAGTAGAATATTATTATGTCGTAATTAGGTCGTGATTTTCAAGGGCGGGCAAGGTTAGGCTTAACTAGGTCGTAGTTAAGCCAGACACAAATGTTTAACAGGACTTTGAAATCATTTACCTTTGTTCGACTTTGAACCCTTAGGGCTGAATATTGAGCCCTAAATTTGCACTGCACCTAATGGATGCCCAACACATCACCATTTTTGGCTCAGCAAACGCAAGTACTTTTTTTCTCTTCTTTTTTGCTTTATCAAAACAAAAAAGTACTTGTGTTTGCTTATGATTAGTAAGACAAGATGCCCTGATTAGCCGTTAGATTGAGAATTTATAGGATGCACGCACAACCTTTTTACATCTGTATTTCTAGCCTACCTTTCAGTTTAGTTCACTGTTAGTACAAAAATTAACTATGGAGATGCAGCATACTAATATGCCTTCGGTGAATGAGCATTCTTATTCGAGTATCGTACGAGAAACTTTAATGGGACAATAAGGGAGATGATAAACATTTATATGACCCAGAAGAATGTTACAAGTTATCAGCAAAGCATTTGGCTACTTGTTTCAATCAGACGGCTTTGTATGCACTTTTGGCAGAGTGGAGTTCCATCGATGAGGCAAAGGCAAACTACGATGCTGGCATTGGTTTGTTTGCCAAGAATGATCTGAAAAGAATGAACGCTTGTCGTGGGCGATGAAGGGGAACCTCGTGTCCTGCCCCTGTTACTGACACAAAAGTCAGCCCTTTATACACCTGGCTCCATCCACCAACCTGTTGAAAAAGAATTCCACATTGTAACTATCCAGGCTTACTTTTAAACATCAAATGTCATCTCAAGTCGTCTATTTGTTGCAAGTATGCACAGACAGAAGCATTCCAAAAGAAACAAAACTCACCCGCTTATGGTCATACCATGGATACCAATTCATGACAGTAGGAAGCTTTAGCGCATCTATTGAGTACCGTGTCGCAGTCAATGGAACAACTGAATCTGTATCCCCACTGGACGAGAAGCAGCATAAAATAACGTAAAATAAGAGACTAAGTACTATAAAACACGGCAACAAAAGCAAGGGTGTACCATCATCGCAAGATATGCCACCGCGCAATCAATAAATGAAACTAATCTTATGTCAACTTGTTTGCTTAATACGGCAATATAGTGCCTTATAAATAAACCTGTCTACTGTTTTAAGCTTACACAATTTTAATTACCAATCTACTTACTGGTTAGTTTGTTCACCAGTCACTTCAGAAATCACAAATTTACATATTCAATAAGTGAAGGCCTCGGAGACGGATGTCGGGAAGACGATCGCTGTGAGTCAGAGGGGGATGAGAACCGGGGGGAATTAGATGATGCCAAGTCAGCAAATCCTGGGATTGAGGCTCATGAATCTAGGGAACCTACCCAGGGAGTGCCGGTTTCTCCTTCTGGGAAGGAGGTGGCCTGTGTGGTTTGTCCGGATCAGAGGGAAGGGGGAGTTGAGGCTAATGGGAAGACGACTCCGGTTCGGGATGTGTTAATGAGTAGTGGGGATGCTACGCTGAGATCCTTCTTGCAACAAAAAGAAAAAAGGAGTGCGGGGAAGAGGATAGAAGAGCAGTTGGGGTTAGGAGTGGCAGAGTGTAGTTGGGATTCTACGCTACTTTCCTTCATGCACCAAGTAGGAAGTCGTAGCGCGGGGAAGATGTCTAAAAAGCTTTTGGGGTTAGGCTTGTGCTCTTCTCTGCCGGGGGCAGAGGATCAAGGAAACGAGCTAGTCCATGTGGAGTGTGAAGAAGAGGCTATTCTCAATCTGGCTGAGGCGGCAGCTGAGGAGGAGGTTCCTAGAAGCCGTCTCGATAGTGCAGAGGTAGCGTCGAAGAGGAGGCTCAGTCAGAAGTTGAGCATGGCGAGGGATTTGGCTGGAAGACCTCGGAAGAGCCATAAAGCTGTCTAAAGAAATTATTCTAAAAAGAAAGAAGCGTTTAAGCTTCAAAGAATGAAGAAGAGGGCTGAGATAAATCGCCTCAAGAAATCCTATTTAGTAGAGCTGGAAGGTTCTAACAAGTCCTTTCAGTTGGCTGAAGAAGAATGCCACTTAGAAGTGGAAAAAGAAGGCGAGGGAGAAGATAGAAGAAGGCTAGATAGAGAGGAGGCCGAGAGAACTTACCACATAGCAACAAGGCTGGGGATCAAAGGAAACTTACCTGAGGAAGAGATGATTCAGTTTTACGGGAGTCTGCTCAATTAAAAAAGGTTTCAAGGTGTTTGAGCGCAGTGTTTGGTTGGTGTGTCCCCTGCCGGGCGGCTTCCAGAGTTAGTCAGCGGAGGTCGGTTGTTTGGTTTGCCTCGATCTCGGTGTTTGTTTTGTGTTTGTTGGTTTCTGGCGTGCCGTGCCTTTGGTGCAGGGGCTCCTTTTCGTTTTCCTGTGTGTTTCTGTTTCAGCGTTTGTGTTTTCAGTGTTTGTGGTTTGCTGTTGTTGCTGTTAGTTGTTTCTGTGGTGTCGCCCGCCTAGTGGCTCTGCTTGTAGCAGTTTCGGTGGCTTTAGTCCACTTATGAATCAAAAAAAAGTGATTCCTTGGTTCCGAAAAGGCAAAAATGTCCTGCCTTCACTTCATTCATACTAGTTCCGCCTCCACAGAGCAGACCTGGACCAAACTTGTTCTACATTTGTGATAGCTAGCTGCATTTACTATATTTTTATTATTGAAATCATAACTTGGCATTACCTATTTTACAAATAGATTTAAGAAATGGTGGATAGAAAGAATTTCAGACATAAACATCAATACAAATATCTCAAAAATAACAAAAGAACATTGCTACAGTGAGGTTACCTGAATACCCAAATCCTTACACCACCAGCAATTAATTCTTTATAAATAGGAAGCATAGATAATGGAGAATCCCCCCAGTAATCCCCTACAATATCACTGCACCAAGAGTGGTAAAGAAACCATGTCATTAACCTACAGACGAAACATGTTCCGAGTCCTGTAGGATTTTGTATACCTGCACGTTTTCCAGGGATATGAAATCCCTGTTACATTGGCCAGAAGTGCTTTCTGCACTTCTGGCCGGTTGAAGTACACATTTGAATATCTCTCAGTACAAGGATCATAAGCTCGGTACATCCATGGCTATGATTTGGGACAAAATACAATTAGTTCTGTAAAAACAAAACCGAAACATCACAGTAGCAAGAACTGATGCTCATATTACAGATGCTCAGTCTTTGGTATGCAAACTAGGAGATAAATATATTCACATAGGATAGATTATACAATTGTTATCATTGTGGTCGAGGGTGAATGGAGACTCTACCACTAGGGTAGACACCATATGGTTTTGGAACATAGGTAGCTTAAGACATGGTGCTTAAATAGAGATGAGAGCGGCAATGTATCTGACACTCAAACAGCTAACAAGTTAAACCTCAAACTTTAACGCTTCTAGGATAATTAGTGACTATCGCCTACGAAATCTCCCAATCTTGTCTTTGCCCAAAGTTCTCTTTCACAGGTCGGTTACTAAAGTTAAAGAACTGAAATCACACCAAAGATCAACATATTTACATAGTTTTGAAGTTGGCAAAATATTTTTATTGAATACTGTAAAACTTACGTAGCGGCCACCTAAGTGCTGTACGGATCAATGTTTCCCTGCTCTGCTTCTGCTTTATTGAGAGCTTTGATGCAGTCAATGGACGGGTGCGTAGATGACCCAAAATCACAAACAGTCCCAAGCATTTTATAGGTGGAATCAGATATCAACCCATGCGTCCACCAGTACTCAAAGGTGCCCACATAATCATGATAATCATCAGTAACAGCATTTCCCACCTGAAGAATGCAATACCAGTCATTCTACAAAGAACTAGTTCAACTGAAATTCGATTTGGGGGACCTGGAATACATTTGACGAAGGATTAAACTTTACCATGAATCCCTTGAAATTAATAACAGGATTTTGAATTCCCTTATTTCCTTGAAACACAAGTTGAGATAACTGGGGGACATAGTGACCTGAATTACACAGTTAGTCTTCAAAAGATAAAAGTATATCTACGCACTTGTAGTAATTACTGAATCAAGGTAAGACCTGCATAACTTTCACCAGCGATATAGAAATCGCGGTGCTTGTATTGCGGAAATCTCTCAACCCAATTGAGTAGAAAAGCATACGCATCTTCAGCTACAAGTTCATAAAACAGTAGTCAGAAAACACACTTAAATGAACTCTCCGGCCAAATTTATAGAAAGTGAATATATCATAAACAATTTGTAACTAAGTAATAATGATACCATAGTCAGGGAACGAGTTCAACCTAGAGGAAGGACGAGATTTACATGTAACAATTTACCTGTGTTTTGATCACCTCGAGAGTATAAATCTGAAGTTGTATTCGAGTATGAAAAACCAACACCAGCAGGTGACTCGAGGAAAAGAACATTTGCCACTGCCAAAAAAGGTTAAAGAATGACATATCAAACAATGGAACAAATGAACATCAAAACAAATGTTAAAAACAGCAGCGAATACAGAAAAGCCCTTTACAAAAATGCTTCAAGTTTGAACTTTTCACTTACCATTGTTCCAAGCATATGGATTCATGTAAAGTGTCTTCCCATCTGTGTCAATGTGAAAAGGTCCAAGCTCTTCAGCAGCTCCGTAAGCAACAGATGAGCAGCCAGGACCTCCATTGAGCCACAAGAGAAGTGGCCTTGTTTCTGGACGACGACTAAGAGGTGCCTCAACGAGCCAGTAAAACAATGCTCTCCCAGCTTGTTCATTTACTGTAACATAGCCTGAATACTGAGCGAATCCAGCATTCTCAGGTTGCCCAGGTAAAACACTAATCCTATCTTTTTCTTGATCTGATGTATACTTGGAGTTGCAAGACCCCACATAAATGAATAAACAACAAAGCAGAAAGTGTGCACAATAACCCATTTATGGGAAGTCCAGACGAACCAATGCCAAAAAGAATGTCTGGGAACTCCAATCACACAGTGTTGCCAGGAATACTCAGAGCTCTCTCAAAGAATCATGAAACTATATCTTAGATTTAAGGAACAAAAGGCTGAGAGGGCATTAAATAGTCTGCAGCGCTGAAACAACCTACAGCAACTAGTACCCAGACGTACAGATCTCCAAAAAAAATTCTGTAATATGCTTACTATAGTAATAAACTACCCAGGTACAGCCAAGTTGTAAGATAATGATTCCTGAGGAAGGTAAGTCTAACGGAATCAATCACAGATCCCAATGCACACCTTGGAGATATCCACACAGTGTTTTTTTCAAATGGATACCAGACTTAGCAACCGAAACCAACAAAAGAGGATATGCTGGAAAAGGTTGAAATTCTTTAACCCTCCAAGTTAAGAAGAGAGTCAACGAGTGATGTTAAATTCCTGCATCTACATACCACATGGGCAATGAATAATATGAAATAATCACCTCTGCTTTGTAACTTAAGTTTTGTACTGATTAAACTAGTTGTCCATAGGTTTTCACAGTCATTTTATCAAGCAAGTGGCAGGCTTTCCAGTAAAATATCAGCTTTTGCACAACAACTTACAACTACAACAAAAGAAGGCATAAATTCAGCAATCTATAGCATCTTTACATAGAGGAAAGAACAAGAAAAATTGATTAAATTAGTGCCAAAGAAGTAAACTTTATAAAAATATGTGCTAATAATAATCCAGGAAAAATGAGTGTAGATCTGACGCGATTGAATAATAGAAGAAGATAGTAAATAACAGGGATAGGAAATTGTGGGGTTCGATACTCTGTGATAATAAATGTCGGTGTCACTCGGAATTGCTGTCTCGTAGTGGAGCGAGCAAGTGAGCGGATGACTGAGAGTTGGAGCCTAGATGATGAAAGATTGTTTGGTTGATTTTCTTGAGATCGCCATGTTGAATGTTTTCCTATTTTGAGTAAAAATTATTTAAATTTAGCAGTGGCGGATCCAGGATTTTTTTGAATGGGGGCGAAGCTTTTAATATGAAATTGTATCGAGACACTTCTCATGAACTAACGGTTTTAATATAATATTTTAGAGATTAATCAACAAATCATTACGGGTTGAGATCCGGTAAAAAGTGACTTTAAGATGAGAAATAAGAATTATTCTAGCCCATTGATTCTTGCTGATCAACAGTCAAAGATCAGTTTACATTTTTCATCAAAACACGGTAGTTTACGCGTAAAGGGGTATTATCGTCACACAACAAATCCATAACTGCTCCCGTGTTTACTCGGTCAAGCCCTAACCATAACTCCTTCTTGCTTCGACGCCGAAGCTACGGACGACCAGCGATAATACGCAAACGGAGCGAACGGACGCCATAAGCGACGACCACGGGACGACGGTGATAGCTCGAAAACCCGCGACCGAAGATGACCATCGGCGGCCTCCGCCAAAGCAACCGATTCAACGCCGGGTGAGTTATCATTTTCCAATTTTTCGTTTTCCGATTCTCGAACGTTAACATCGTAATTCGATTCCTCGATTAGGGTTTGCAAATTAAAATTCAAATTGTCGGATTAACTACCTATTATAATCCGTAGTAGAACCTTGCAAAATCCGTACCTTAAGAGTTGGATTTGGAAAGGGGATGAAACGTTTTTCTTGTTTACAGAGCGATTTAGTAATTGACTAGGGTTTGTTGTTACAACAAATTTCCATTTAAAGGTATGCAAAGTTGTTGTCGGAGGAACCGCATAGTATAATCCGTAGTATAACCTTGCAAAATCCGCAGGTTAAGTGTTGGATTTGATAAAGGGGATGAAACATTCCCTACGGATAATAAATCCCTATCATTATCCGTAGGTAACTCATTTTTGGTTTGGTGATCTCAGGTTTTTGTGCGACTGAGCAGAGGACGCTAGGCATCTTTTAAAAAAATGAACTCTAGAAGGTTAGTTGAGCTCTTCTTTTTGTTTGCTTCCAATATTACCGTAATTGTAGTCACATCTGTGTGAACCAGATGAGTAGTATCATTTGACTAAACGGTTCATTTGGATGTATGAAACTCTTCCTGGACATTGCAATGAATGAAAACTGATTTATAAAGGCATCTAGATTAGGCGTCCAGTTACCTTTGATTTGTCAATGCTGTTTGCTGATGGAGTTGCTTTCATCTCTCATACTGATTCTTAGTTTTATCTTTTGATTATTCCTCGTTATGCTGCCTGAGGATACTTTCTGATTGTGTCACATTGCTGATAAAGATGAAGTGTGATAAGTTCAGTTACCGACGGTATATATTAAGTGAATGTACGTAGTTAATGGGATTTTTGTTATTGTGGTCGGCTTATGTTCGATGTTCGCTTGTTATTTAATGCTTTAACACTGTTCAATTCCTATTTGCAGAAACATCTATAGATCAGCACTGAAAGGTTTCAGAAATTTGCAGTCGAATGGATTCACTTGGTCGTTACCCTCCGACTTGGCAATTTACAAAATCTAGTGGAACTTCAAGTAGAATTGGGACTCACCCAAACATGTTCTATCTGAATTTTATCTAGTCGTTATGAATTTATTCAACTTGTACTCACAATGTTCATCCTGTAAAGTTGTTTAAACAGTTTTGTAAGAGAGTACGCATTATGTATACATCGTATGAAATATGTGTAAGAGGTGACAAAATATGTATTACAGGGTACGAATAAAGATGAGCCTGAAATCATATTCTATTCATGTGCAGTATAATTCGTAGCATTGTAATCATATTCCGTAATACTATGACCATAATCCGTAACATTGTAATTATAATCCGTAACATTGTAATCATAATCCGTAACATTTTAATCATAATTCGTAGTATTGAAAACATAATCCGTATGTGTAATTCATAACATTGTAATCATAATCCGTATCACAGTTAACAGTTCACATGACTACCGTGTTACAGATTATATCGTACACATAATCATTATGAATTCTCAACTTGATTTTATGCTTATAGCTTCGTTCAACTGCTCTAATTCAAAATGAAAATGAGCCTGAAACCATATTTTATTCATGTGCATTATAATCTGTAACATTGTAATTATAATCCGTAGCATTGAAATCATAATCCGTAGCATTGAAATCATAATCTGTAAGTTATAATAGTTAAGTTAATGTGTATCACAGAGGGTAAAAATATGTAACATTGTATTACATTTTACATAGCATTATACATCATGTTACAAAGTTCTTAAACAAGAACAGTCCACATAATTGCCCCAAAAAAAGAAACAAGTGCTATTATTACGAACGATAATTTGTAACATTCTCCCCCTTTGCAGTTCATAGTTTCATCACCATTATTGAGCTATCCAACTCCAGCGGCAGCCAACTGCTTTCTAGCTTCCTTTTCGTAGAGAGGAGCCGACTAGTGTACATTGCTATCGTCATGATTCCTCACATCAGCCTCCATCCCATGCCCCATCACAGGAACTTCTTTCTAACCAAAAAAGTTAAAAACAGGCACAACCAAAGGCTGCATCCTCTCAAATATCACACAATTATAGTGGATTGGATATCTGCAATAAAGACAGAAGAAAATATAGCAACTCGATTAGTATTTGGCAAGACAAACAAAAACAATAAAGAAGAATCAAAACAGTGGGACAACATGACATTGAAGTTAATGTGCTTCATCACAAAGCCGACAATCGATATATATCTTTAAGCAGCGCATCAAATCAACAAAACTATTCCACTATCACATACCCTATGTCGTGGGCATGTTTCTGGTTTGAATGTTAATCGTCAAATGAATGATGCCAAAATAATACCAGTGAAGCATTTCATCAACCAACTAACAGGATAAAAAAGCTACATCTTCCCAATTACAAATACCCACTTCAATCAAAGAGATACAATCAGACAATGATTCATATAGTGAGAATGCATTCCAACAATGAAATCTACATTCATACATATATATATTCAGAGTAATGAGATACATCTCAATCAATGATGAATGATGCCAAGCACAATCAATGATGAATGACAGAATGATGCCAAGCACAATTGAAATTAGTCACCAGGTAAAATAAAAAATTAATAAACATAAATCGAACCAGATAGGAATTTGCAAGAACAATTGTTAACAAATTCAACTTCCAAGTGAGATTAGAAACGCCTGTCTCCAGATCTGAAATCTTATTACATCATAACTACTTTATTTTTCTGATTAGAAGAGTTGAGATCAAATCTTGAAACCCTAAAATATGTTTCGACGCGCCGCAGATATAATGAACCGAAAAAAACGAAGAAAACCACAGGCAAAGGCTAAGAAGACAATACAAGACACGGGAGCAATGAAGATGCGAAGCTGGGAAGTTTACCTCGGAGCCCGACCACGTTGCAGGTTTGTGAAAGTGGAGCGCGATTGCATAGAGCCATGGGCCGTGTCGCCCAAGCACCAACATCCGAAACCATCGATTTCTTCTCGCCCTCCATCTTCCCTAAACGCACTCAGATCTGACCTCAACAATCACGCAATTCACACTCGACATCCATGAGAGACAGATGAATTCGACGGCCGATTAGGGTTTTCCCACTTTCGTCTTCCCACTTTCGGTTTCCGTTTCGCAATTAAACAGATAAGCAGTTTTTGAGTTTTTTTGTGGACTAAATTACCCTTACACCGTGAATTAGGTTAGTTTGATTAATATTTTGTGTATAATCGTGGCCGTTGATTAAGCAAAATCAATGAACTAAATAAATTCTTATTTCTCACAAAAACATCAACTTCTCACCTGATCTTTTTCCAATCATTACTAATATATTTCAAGAAATAAATTTTATTTGGTTCTAAACCTAGTTTTAATTAACATAATTAAAAGAGAACAGAAAATAAAATGAAATTGCACAAAATACAATATATAAACACCAGGATTAAAATGGAAAATTTTACTCTCAAGTATTGTAGTATTAAGCTAAAATATTTATAAATTCTATTCTTTTTTTTATAATATAAATTCTATTCAAACATCACATTTTGGTATCTCATGCTCACAAATCACTAACTTATGATTTTTTTATTTAAAAAATTAAATTTTTAGATGAATCATCAAATTAGTTAACTTTAAATTTCTTTTTCAGATTATTGGGGTCATAACATTAAAATCATAGGGTGCATGATGCTGAATTTACTCAATACATTAAACTAATTAACATATGTTATTGGAAAAAAAATGAAAAATGAATGGGGGCGGTTGCACCCAATGTCTTGTGCATGGGTCCGCCTCTGGGCCAATGTGTAAGAGTCTATAGCGCAGGGACGCTGGGTATGAACATTTTTCATACCCAATTACGTACTATTATAGGATGATTCATGATGGATTTAGATTTAGTGTTGCGTAGCTAAATGCTGCGAGCACCGGACAAAGGGTCGCGATCCCGCGAGGGTGAGCTAACCCCAAAAACCCGTCCTCAGTTCAGATTGCAGGCTGCAACTCGCCTGCATGAAGCCGAAATCGCTAGTAATCGCCGGTCAGCTATTCGGCGGTGAATTCGTTCCCAACATTGTTTCGTTTGCAAGTATAAACATTTATTTGCTGCCTCTATACGTCATTGTTTTTGTGAGATTATTAGTTTCGAAAAAATAATCGATTAGGGTTTTCACACGCCTCCTCTTTACCGGACGAAAGCCTCTGCCGGCGTTTATTTCCTAATCCCAGTTGATTCCATGCTACTCGTCGAGACTTAACGGAGGCATCCATCATGCGTGTATGCGAATACGAAGAGAATTATGGTCATCAAGCAAGCGCTTCGGTTTGTCAATCGCCAATGCCGCTGTAGAAATTTGGGGCAATTGTTTGGGAGAGATCCGTCGCTATACTCCTAAAGGATAGCAAACCCTATTCTGAATCATGTTATTGGATTGACTGCGTCGCATCTGAGTTTCAATTACTTCCTGTCCTAGGTCGGTGGTGAGTCCCGCAGGTGTTTGTCAGAGAGAGAGGGAAGCGCGTGAAAAATCTAGTCGATTGTTTTTCCGAAACCAATCCATCCTTTAAATTAATTAAAAAAGGATTAATGTGACAAAAACGACGACGTATAGAGATAGCAAATAAATATTAAAACTTGTTAACCAAACGACATCATTTTCGGTGCTCGCAGCAAAAATGTCGATCCATGACATGGTCATTATAGGATCGGGTAGGGTCGGTTCAACCAATAATTGGAAGTGAAGTTTCAATAAATGAGTAAAAGAAGGTATAATAGTTAGGGTAGGGCAGAGTAAAGCAGGATAAGAGAACATGGTCAGAAAAGAGGGTAAGGTAGGATCTTTTTATGGTGGCGACCGTTACCATGTGTAACAATAAATGAACAGTGAAGGAAATCAGGAAATCAAATCAAGAAATCAATACTATCACTAGAAGGATATTAACATCAATAAGGAATCATTATGATTGGATCATTAGAGTAAAGATCATATGAGAAATAGCAATTATGGTGACAAATGAGAAATAACAATAATCGTTGGATTTTAGATCGAACGATCCGGATTTTTCGTGATTTTCCAATTATTTTATGCATTAAATTCGTATTTAAGGGTTAATCAGTTATTTATGCAGTACGAAATATACTTGTTAAGATCAGGATCCTATTTTTTTGCACACATTCGATCACGAAATATACTTGTTAAGATTAGTTTTTGTGCACATTCGATGGCGTCATCCACGTCCATCGCGTGGGTGATGGAGAAGAAAACACACAAACAAACCCTAATTGGAATGGATTGAAGCTAGGACCGACGGGAATGGTCGCCTCCGATCAACATTTCTTCGCAATGATTGGAAAATCTAGCTGATGCGGTGGATTCAATGAATGAATTAATCGATCAATCACTTGCAGCTCGCTCCGATCGATTTGGAAAGATTTGATGAGATGAAAATTGCTCTTCGTTCTCGACCTGTGTTTTGTTTGTGTTGTGAAAAATGAAAATTGTCAGTTGGAATCATCGTACTGTCTTTGGATTCCCCTGCTACTAAAAACGTGCTAAATGAAAGATTCATAGCTCTTCAATCACTCGTTCCATCCACCGACAAGGTTGATCTCAACTCATAAGTTCTACGTCTTTTACTCTGATAATTTTTCTGATGTAAAATTTTCAATGATGCAGGCTGACAAGGCAATGCTTCTAGATGCCACGATCACTTATTTGAAAGAGCTTGGGAAAAGAGTCCAACAATTGGAATCTTCCAAGGAATCAACAGACTTACGAGACAAGTCTATACCTAAGAAACCTGAATACTTAGTCGAGCACAGTTCAGACAACTACGAGACTGATAGAACTTCCAGCAAAAACAATCCGGCAACGAACAAACAAAAGGCAAGCCACATGGAGGATCAAACAGAGATCCAGATCTAGACCACCTCAAAAACATCAAAAGCTAGTTCCTCGGATAACGTCTACGTGAGAACAGTTGTTGATATTGTGATGATAGAGATGAGATGTTGTTGAAGAGAATGCCTGCTGCTCAAGGTCATGGATGTTAATGAGCAGCCTTAGTTTAGATTCGCTTTCTGTTGAGTCATCGACTGCTAATGAGATTCTTCAGCTTACAATCAAATCCAAAGTGAGGAGTATTGCGCTCATCCTTGAATTGAATGCTACACGAACCATCAAGGCTTGAAGAGCTGTTATTGCTACAAAATTATTCTCAAAGATGGATCCATCAACGACGACTCTTATGAAAATAAGCTCATTTAGCATTTCCAACAAGAAATACTAGCATTGGTGCTTCTCATTGTTGCCTGTGTGTAAATTGCTTAGCATTTTAATTAAAATTTGTAATCTGTCATTTAAAATTCATATCCTGTCCTTTACCCCTTTTTGATAATGCGAAGCTTTCTAGTTAAAATTTGTAGTATAGTTCATATTATGCGTAGTTTTGTTCCCATAATTCGTAGTCTAGTTAACATAATTCGTAGTCTTTTACATATAATGCATAGTGGAATCGCGCATTGTAATTTAATTAATGATATTTAAAATGTGTAGCTGTGATAAGTCAATTTCTCGACTATCTTTCTCCTACCTTTACTAGATGTTTTGATTCGTTCAGAGTCTCTTTCGATGTAATTTAACCCTCGTACTTGTCATTTCAGGTGAAAAACTGATTCTATGGTTCCCGGACTTAAGAGTATCAATTTTCGAAGAAAATCGAAGTTTCGGGCCAAAAACAAAGAATTAACATGCAAGGGAAAGACGCTCGCCCGAGCCTAAGAAAGACTCACCCGAGCTCTCCACGACATCTGCTCGGGAGCATCAGACGCTCACCCGGGCCAGGGCGCGCACGCCCAAGTCCTATCTGTGTGGGCCAAGTCCTGCCAGCCATCAAGGCCAGCACCCGGCCGAGCACGAGAAGACCCGCCCGAGCGTAAAATGCACCTTGCTCGGCCAAACCGCAAGCTCGCCCGAGCATTCCCAGACCCGGCCGAGCCCTTCCTCCATCCTACCGCTCCACGCTTGGCCGAGGCCCACCAGTCCCGCCCGAGTCCGTATGAGTTCGCTCGAGCCCGCTCTCGACCTGCCCAAGCGTAAAATGCACCTTGCTCGGCCAAAGCACAAGCCCACCCGAGCATACCGATGGCCCGCCCGAGTGATGGATCAAAATTATATGAATCATAAACACAGTATAACCCCCTTAATTAGACATTTTGTCTATTTAACTTTTGCTTGTTAGTTCAGATATATTTTTGCAGGGTAATTCAGAGCTTAGAGAGAATACACACTAAAGAGGAGCTTTTAGAGCAGAAAAGATGTTACGAGTCAATCCAAGGTCAAGATCATATGCCGACTGAAGAAATATCAAGGATCCTGACGTTGAAGCACTCATAACAAATTAATCAGAAGAATCAGGAGAGGAATCAAGACAGCCCGGGGAAGAAACACACTGACAGTTTTGTGAAAAGACTGCACAAAACTGTACAAAACTCACACATGGGCAAAGTGACCGGCCACTTGGGCAAGAGGTGGCCAAAGCCACCCCTCCTCCTCCACCCCTCCTCCTCCACCACCGGCTACCGGCGGCTTTCCTCCACCATGACCGGCGGCTTTTGCTCCTCCATAGGTGGCGGCTCCTCCTTGCTCCTCCTCTCCTTCCTCCATGTGTTGGCCATCTCCTCCATCCATTTTCTCCTCCAATCACCATGGGACACTTGTGGCTATCTCCTCCTCCTCCCATGGCTATATAAGGAGGAGCTCCTCCCCTCATTTTCATAACCACCTCACTTGTAAAATTCACTTCTCTCTCTAAGTTATGTATTTGTAAGTTTGGCTTTGGAAATAAAGGATAGCTCCCTTGGCGCTTCAACGGTTGTAAGTATTATTTTTAGTATTTATTCAACTGTTTTATTTCCTTAGTTATAATGTTTAGCGCGATGAATAGTAGCTAAACTAGTAGTTCGGTACAAGGGGCGCACTTGTATTATAAAATGTTTTAGACTATTAACTTAGCGTCTCGTCTTAGTATTCAAAACTTGTTCTATGTGCCATATATCAAGTCAGAGTTTCCAAGGTTGAGTGGAAGCTGTCACAAGCAAAGCTCTTCCGTGGGAATTCGTGATCATACTCGGTAAGTGGAAGCTGTCACAAGCAAAGCTTATCGAGGAGTTCGACTTATCTAAAACACCACTTGGTCAATAACGTAACTGGGAGATCAAGTGGATGCACATAAGGCTAAGATACTTCGAAAGGAGGAATTAGTCTTAAGTAGAACACGTGTTGCTTTAGACGATGTTGCAAGTCTTGCGCTACGAAAGGGCCTCGATTCATCTTTGAATACTTAGATGATTCACTAAGGGTCAATGATAAACAGGATATAATACAAGGCCCCTGAAACCGAACATTTCTCTTTAATTATAAACTGCAATTTACTTTCCAGTACTAAAACCAACCAACCAACCAATCAATCAATCAATCACTTAGCTGGTAGCTTTAAAACCAACCAACCGACCTAAAACATGCTCTCTCGCTGGACAACCCCCTCAAAGAACATCTATTCCCCTGATTCCCTTGGGTTCGACCCCAACTTACCAAGTACTACCCAGTAGTATAGTCGCAAGTAGCGGACTATTATAAATTTATTTGCACAAATCGCTTTAACGACGAGCGGTCTGTCAAATTGGTGCCGTTGCCGGGGAATCAGCCATCGGATAAAGTTCTTTGAATCGTTACGCGCTTCAAAACAACCATGTCTCGCGAAGAAAGTCACCATGACTACCAGGATGACGAAGAAATAAACCTGTACGATCAAAATGATGAGGTACCGTTTCCATTCGTCGACGATCCGGAACAACTCATCAGAAACAGAAGAGCTCGTGATAGGGAAGCAGTCAGAAGAAACCAAGAATTACCCGAGAACCGAAATGCAGCTGGTCCAGTACAACCTCCTATTCATCCCCCACGACCACAACCTTAACCTCGATACATGCCAAGAAGAGAACCTGCTTTCGACGACTACTACGGGGATAACTACTACCGTGAACCAACTATGGGCGAGTTAAATGCCCCTAATTTCGAGACACAGCCGTGGTGCATCTATGAGAGCCCTGAATTAGAGAACATAACCATCAATGCATCAGTGGCGCACAGCTTGCCCAAATTCTCAGGAGCACATGGAGAATCTGCAACAACTCACCTCCAACGCCTACATGGCATTTGCCAGAATCTAAAGCCCAATCGAGTGAATATGGACGACTTCAAGTTAAAGGCGTTCTATTTTTCCCTCATAGACTCGGCAAGCGACTGGTTCCTTTCATTGCCTTCCGGAAGCATCAGAACATGGGCTCAGATGCAAAAGAAATTCTTAGACAAATACTATCCGGCTCGAAGAGCAATGCAAGTAAGGAGGCAACTACAGAAAATCAAGCAAGGTCCCAATGAAACCATGTACGATTACCTGGAAAAGTTCAATCACCTAGAAAGAAGCTACTGTACCCTTGGACTGCCCGAGAAATTAGTCATCGAATACCTCATTGATGGATTAAGACCCTTAGACAAAATGCTCTTGGATGCCTCAGCGGGAGGATCCATGATGAATCTATCATTGAGTGGCATAAGGAATCTCATCGGCAACGTTGCTGAAAATGCCCGATTTAGAGAAGAGACTACTCGTCAAGATGAATTCTCTCGATCAAAAAAGGTATCACAAGCCGAGACATCAGTAAACTCCATGACTGAAGAGATGAAACAGTTAAGGGAGATGATGATCGAGATCATACGTAGACAGCCAGTTCCGGTAAAACCTTGCGAGTTCTCTGGTTCTACAGACCACAAAACTGACGCATGCCCAACATTGATAGAAGAAGAACCGGCGGAAGTAAATATAGTAGGAGGATATCAAGGATACAACGACAGAGCTGGACAAAACAGACATTACGGTCAAACATCCAACCCAGGCTGGCGTAACAACAACATCTATCCTCAGAAGGAGACACAACCAGCTGTCCCTCAACTAACCCATTCATTCTACCAAGAAGCCCCACCAACAGACCATTACCAGGCAAGCTCGAACAATCATCAAGGACCAAACAAGTCACTTGAAGACATGATTGCGCAATTGTCAGGTACTGTGCAGCATTTGGGCACTACTATGCATCAATTCCAAGCCGAAACCAAGGGAGAGTTATCGGACTTGAAGATGCACATCTCTCAACTCGCTGCCTCAGACTCCGCACACGCTAATGAGTCCGGGAGACTCCTCTTGCAAACCATTCAAGGCATACAGGAAGATGTGAATGCCTTGACTCTTAGGTGGAAAAACGCTTGCCAACAAATCTTTAGAGCAAGAGGAGGACAAAGACCCAAGATTGCCCAGGGAAGAGCAAACGAGGCCTGAAACTCTCGAAACTCTAGAGGAAGAAGCAACCGATAAAGACGACGACATAATTGAGGAAGAACGGGACGCGTCCGAAGAAGAAGAAAATACGTCCCAGGAACACGGGCCTGACCCGGTACCCAGAACCGAAAATCCTAGAATCAGCACAACACTTCCATTTCCAGTACCTACACGCGTGCAAAAACAACATGTCATGGATAAGGAAGTGTTGGAGTTGTTCAGCAAGGTTGAAATCAACATTCCCCTCTTGGAAGCCATCAAGCAAATTCCTCAGTATGCCTAAGTTTTTGAAAGAACTTTGTATCAACCGGAGGAGTAATGCTGGAAACGATCAGGAGCTGATGAGTAGGAACGTATCGGCAGTCATGCAGCGAAAAGTCCCCCCTAAATGTGGAGATCCTGGAACTTACACCATTCCATGCAAAATTGGCAACATCAGGATCGATAACTGCATGCTAGACCTAGGGGCATCAATCAATGTTCTTCCCTTCTCTATCTACTCATGCCTTAAGATTGGACCGCTCAAGCCCACCGGTCTCACTATTCAATTAGCTGATCGATCATGCAAACAGCCTGAGGGCAAAATTGAAGACGTCCTGGTTCAAGTAGGCAAATTAGTGTTTCCAACAGACTTCTACGTCTTAAAAATGGAGAATGGCGGACCTACTGATCATGCACCCATCCTTCTCGGCCGTCCATTTCTAAAAACAGCAAAAATGAAGATAGACTGTGGAAGTGGAATGCTCTCAATGGAAGTAGAAGGAGAAGTCTTCAGCTTCGACATATTCCGAGCAATGAAGCACCCTATGGATTTCGAGGAAGTTCACGCTCTCGATGCTTTGGACGACCTGGTCCAAGAAATTCAATCAGAACCAAGAGCAGATCCCTTAGAAGCCATACTCAACGGAGCTGAAAGCTCATACGAATTAACTGAAGACTTGCATGAAATGGTGGCCCACTTCACAATCTTAGAGCCTCTCACACCAGAATATGAAGTCAACGAGGTAAAATTGTTCAAATCAAATACTTTCTTGCCCTCGGTGATGCAAGCCCCCAAAATAGAATTAAAGCCCCTGCCTGGACATCTAAAGTACGCCTTCCTAGGAAATAATGACACTCTCCCAGTAATTATAAAGAATGGCTTGGAAGCAGGACAGGAACAAAGCTTGATAAAAGTGCTGAAACAACACAAGCTGGCTATCGGATGGACACTAGCCGATTTAAGAGGAGTCAGCCCGGCCGTATGCATGCACCGTATTCTACTTGAAGATGGAGCAAAACCATCAAGAGAGCCTCAACGAAGACTCAACCCAATCATGATGGAGATCGTCCAAAAGGAAATACAAAAACTACTAGATGCGGACGTTATCTATCCCATTTCAGATAGCCAATGGGTGAGTCCTGTCCACGTGGTTCCCAAGAAAAGTGGGATCACAGTTGAAGAAGATGCCGAAGGAAACATGGTAACAACGAGGATCAAGAACGGCTGGAGAATGTGCATTGACTACAGGAAGTTAAACGCTGTCACAAGAAAAGATCATTTTCCCCTACCATTCATCGATCAAATGCTAGACCGACTGGCAGGCAAACCATATTTCTGCTTCTTGGACGGATTCTCAGGCTACAACCAGATCCCCATAGCACCTGAAGACCAAGAGAAGACTACATTCACCTGTCCATTCGGTACATTCGCTTTCAGAAGAATGTCGTTCGGCCTATGCAATGCCCCGGGGACGTTTCAAAGGATAGTAACCAGCATCTTTTCAGACATGATCGGGGAATTCATTGAAGTCTTCATGGACGACTTCACCATCTATGGCA
Source organism: Rhodiola kirilowii (assembly GCA_033675215.1). Lineage (NCBI taxonomy): Eukaryota > Viridiplantae > Streptophyta > Magnoliopsida > Saxifragales > Crassulaceae > Rhodiola > Rhodiola kirilowii. The sequence continues at coordinate 24,972,690 of CM066199.1, forward strand.
ATACATTCGACGCTTGCCTTGATAACCTAAACACGGTTCTGGCACGATGTGTCTCAATGAACCTCGTGCTCAATTATGAGAAATGCCACTTCATGGTAACTCATGGAGTAGTCTTAGGGCACGTCGTCTCACAAGAAGGCATAGAGGTGGATAAATCCAAAATAGATCTGATAAAGACTCTACCCTACCCCTCCACTGTCCGAGACATCCAATCCTTCCTTGGGCATGCGGGATTCTACCGACGATTCATCAAGGACTTCTCCAAAAAGGCGTTGCCCCTATCCACTCTTCTCCAAAAAGAAGTTCCTTTTGAATTTACCAATACATGCAAAGAAGCCTTTGATAAGCTCAAAAAGGCCCTCACTAGCACACCCGTCATCCAAACTCCGGATTGGAAAAAACCATTTGAGATCATGTGCGACGCAAGCGACTTTGCTGTAGGAGCAGTTCTCGGCCAAAAGATTGACAAGAAAGTGGGTGTGATCTACTACGCCTCACGAACCCTAGACCCTGCCCAACGGAACTACTCCACCACCGAGAAGGAACTCTTGGCAGTAGTATTCGCTCTAGAAAAATTCAGACCCTATTTGCTTGGAGCAAAAGTAATAGTTTACTCTGATCATGCTGCCATCCGTTATCTGATGAAGAAAAAGGAGGCCAAGCCAAGACTCATTCGGTGGATATTACTACTGCAAGAGTTCGATGTGGAAATAAGGGACAAAAAGGGGATTGAGAATACTGTGGCAAACCATCTAGGCAGGATTGTCCGAAGGGAAGAAGAAGGGCACATAACCGAGTCATTTCCAGACAAGCATCTCTATGCAGTCTCAACCAAGGTACCATGGTACGCCTCAATCGTCAACTACCTTGTAGGAGGTACATTTCCTCCCTCTTTTACTAAAGCACAATGCATGAAACTTAGACATGATGCTAAACAATACTTATGGGATGATCCTTATTTATGGAAAATAGGACTAGATCAAATACTTAGGAGATGCATCCCCGATAATGAAATAGCATCTGTTATTAGCTTTTGCCATGAGTTTGCATGTGGAGGACACTTCGGGCCTAGGAAAACCGCTAGAAAAATCTTAGATAGCGGCTTTTTCTGGCCAAGTATATTTAAAGATGCAAAAGAGAAGTGGCAAAAGTGCGATAAGTGTCAAAGGGTAGGAAATGTGTCAGCTAGAAATGAAATGCCTCAAGTTCCCATATTAGTCAACGATGTTTTTGACATTTGGGGTCTTGATTTTATGGGACCATTCCCAGTCTCATGCGGTTATACTTACATTTTAGTTGCTGTAGATTATGTGTCAAAATGGGTAGAAGCCAAGGCCACAAGGTGCGACGATGCAAAGACTGTCATAGAATTTTTGCGCACTAACCTGTTTTGTAGGTACGGGGTACCCAAAGCCATAATAAGCGACCAAGGAACTCATTTCTGCAACCGCATGATGGCTGCTACCTTAAAACGCTACCATGTCCACCACCGGACATCCACGGCATATCACCCCCAATCCAATGGTCAAGCAGAGATCTCCAACCGCGAAATCAAAGGAATTTTAGAAAAGATGGTAAAGCCGGGCAGGAAAGACTGGAGTCAGAGGCTAGATGAAGCTCTTTGGGCTTATCGGACGGCATACAAGACGCCAATTGGAACCTCCCCCTTTCGGCTTGTTTATTGAAAGGCATGCCACCTTCCGGTGGAATTAGAACATAAAGCCTATTGGGCGCTCAAGAAGTGCAATCCAGATTTAAAAGCTGCCGGACTAGATAGGAAGCTTAAGCTATGCGAACTTGAAGAATTGCGGCTTGAGGCCTATGAAGAGCAAACAGACTACAAGGCACGGACGAAATTATATCATGACAAATTCATCCTCCGACGCTCATTTGAGGAAGGACAACAAGTGCTACTCTTTTCCTCACGGTTGAAGTTGATGCCTGGCAAACTAAGATCAAGATGGACCGGCCCTTATACTGTGACTAAAGTATACAACCATGGAATGCTTGAGTTGGAAAGCATGAACGATGGAAGCAGATTCACGGTAAACGGGCAGCGAGCCAAACATTACCACGGCAAAGTCAACTTAACCCCAAAACACTACGACCTAAGACACCCATGGGACCCAAACCAGTGATCTACAACGAGGTATCGTCGAGCCAATGACGTAAAACAAGTGCACTGGTCGGGAGGTAACCCGACACTATCTTACTTTCCGCACTTTTAATTTCTGTCATTTAAATTCAGTATTTAGTTTTAAGCTTGCATGACTTTTGAACTAAGGCACGCCTTCGTTCAAAAGTGGGGGGTGAGAACCACCTGTGTACATAAATAACATGCTTGCTGTTTTAGTAATAGTATCTTTTTGAAAATATGAACTTAAGAATGTGAAAAAGATAAATCATAATTCATGCATTAACCTTGTGAAAATTCAACTGCTTAAAAACTTAGAATGTACCTTTCCATTTGTCCTTTGTGCTGAGATAACCAGGGATGTGGAGTTGACATAAACTGCCCTAGAGAGGCTTGGCAAGCAATTAAAGGATCAGATCAAACTATATGGTTTTCGAAGTCAGTGGAGGCTGCACTTCGGGTTTTCAATGAAGATTGAAGTCAACTCCGACATGCAGTGTTTATGCAAAAAGAAAAAAGGCGAGGACGGGAATCAGACCGTCCTCTCTCTAGTCAAAGTAGCCGAGAAAATAGATGAGCGACCCTCTTCTTGACCCGCGCGAAACGACAACGATGAGAGGAGCGGGGAGGTATTTCCATAGGCTTGCGGGCGATGATTGGACCTCCCAAAAAGGCTTGAGAAAATGGACTAGCAGCCACAAAAAGGCAAAAAGCTCAAAGAAGCAAATCAAGAGGCCAAAGGCCCAAAATTGTGAAGGTTTTAACCGAACAAAAAGTGAAGAACTCAAAGAGTCAAATCAAAGGCCAAAGGCCAATTCACTACAAAAGCAGTCCCTCGCCAAAAGAAAATCAAAGTACTCAAACCATTGAAACCCGAACCAAATCACGTGCTAGAGAAAGCTACCAGAAAACCATATAGTGCGAGACGATCCCGAGGTTGCAGTCCAGGAGCCTAAACAGGGCTATCTCCCGAGACATCCAATATAATTTGCATCTCAGCACGGAGGTACAAGTATTAAGTTTCTTCTATTTATTTACGCAGTTTAATTTGGTAATAAGTAAGCAATGCATGAATTAGGATAGATCGAGTACCACAGTCTAATTTTCATATTTCAAAGCCAACTTAGAGTACAGCCCTTTACTAGCATTGTTCGGGACGAACAACTAAAAGTGTGGGGTGATCTGATGGACCAAAATTATACGAATCATAAACACAGTATAACCCCCTTAATTAGACATTTTGTCTATTTAACTTTTGCTTGTTAGTTCAGATATATTTTTGCAGGGTAATTCAGAGCTTAGAGAGAATACACACTAAAGAGGAGCTTTTAGAGCAGAAAAGATGTTACGAGTCAATCCAAGGTCAAGATCATATGCCGACTGAAGAAATATCAAGGATCCTGACGTTGAAGCACTCATAACAAATTAATCAGAAGAATCAGGAGAGGAATCAAGACAGCCCGGGGAAGAAACACACTGACAGTTTTGTGAAAAGACTGCACAAAACTGTACAAAACTCACACATGGGCAAAGTGACCGGCCACTTGGGCAAGAGGTGGCCAAAGCCACCCCTCCTCCTCCACCACCGGCTACCGGCGGCTTTCCTCCACCATGACCGGCGGCTTTTGCTCCTCCATAGGTGGCGGCTCCTCCTTGCTCCTCCTCTCCTTCCTCCATGTGTTGGCCATCTCCTCCATCCATTTTCTCCTCCAATCACCATGGGACACTTGTGGCCATCTCCTCCTCCTCCCATGGCTATATAAGGAGGAGCTCCTCCCCTCATTTTCATAACCACCTCACTTGTAAAATTCACCTCTCTCTCTAAGTTATGTATTTGTAAGTTTGGCTTTGGAAATAAAGGATAGCTCCCTTGGCGCTTCAACGGTTGTAAGTATTATTTTTAGTATTTATTCAACTGTTTTATTTCCTTAGTTATAATGTTTAGCGCGATGAATAGTAGCTAAACTAGTAGTTCGGTACAAGGGGCGCACTTGTATTATAAAATGTTTTAGACTATTAACTTAGCGTCTCGTCTTAGTATTCAAAACTTGTTCTATGTGCCATATATCAAGTCAGAGTTTCCAAGGTTGAGTGGAAGCTGTCACAAGCAAAGCTCTTCCGTGGGAATTCGTGATCATACTCGGTAAGTGGAAGCTGTCACAAGCAAAGCTTATCGAGGAGTTCGACTTATCTAAAACACCACTTGGTCAATAACGTAACTGGGAGATCAAGTGGATGCACATAAGGCTAAGATACTTCGAAAGGAGGAATTAGTCTTAAGTAGAACACGTGTTGCTTTAGACGATGTTGCAAGTCTTGCGCTACGAAAGGGCCTCGATTCATCTTTGAATACTTAGATGATTCACTAAGGGTCAATGATAAACAGGATATAATACAAGGCCCCTGAAACCGAATATTTCTCTTTAATTATAAACTGCAATTTACTTTCCAGTACTAAAACCAACCAACCAACCAATCAATCAATCAATCACTTAGCTGGTAGCTTTAAAACCAACCAACCGACCTAAAACACGCTCTCTCACTGGACACCCCCCTCAAAGAACATCTATTCCTCTGATTCCCTTGGGTTCGACCCCTACTTACCAAGTACTACCCAGTAGTATAGTCGCAAGTAGCGGACTATTATAAATTTATTTGCACAAATCGCTTTAACGACGAGCGGTCTGTCACCGTGTCTCCTCAATCCATCCGAGCCTCAGCTCATCTCCACGGGACGCTCGGTCGAGCATCCACAAGGCCCGGGCGAGTCTCGCCTGAAAGACATGATTTTTAATCCTTGGCTATAAATAGAAAGTTTCGTTTTTGGGCACATCTATCGAGGGTTTTGGAGGTTTTTGGAGAGCTCAAGGGTTTTTGAAGATCATCTCATCAAGTGGAAGCACTCTAAGGATATAGGGAGATCCTTCCTCCTAATTCCTTACTCTTCTTATTGTTTTGTTTTTCATCCTTGTAACAACACTATCATTGTTTGTCTATGAACATGAGTAGTGAGTAGTTCCGTTAGTTTCTAGGGGTCTATGGACCTCCTTGGTGTGTAAAACTCTATCATCTATTGATTACTTGTATGAATGAAGCTTTTGTTATGGTTGTGAATCTACTTGGATAATATGTTAACTCTATGCCCACCAAGTGTTTGATAAAATGCCTAGGTGGTCTAGAAATATGAATTTGAAGTTGAGTATTCTAGCGAATGAGACCAAGAGTTCTAGAATGAGAGTAGATTCACCCTTGCTAAGTGATGATCACTGGCGTGACTCATCTTGGCATTGAGATAGGCTTGTTCTTAAACCTCTCATTGGATATCGATCATTCAACTAGCGTTGATAATTGAGAAACTTGAGTAGGACGTGAGCTAAAAACATCTAGCGATTGAAGCTCACGTGCGAGGTGCCTCTCCTTTAAATCAAATAAGAACATCGAGAGATTGAATTTGGTTTAATAGTCGCACGCCTTAATCTAATCATTACATTACTTGTTCTTGCACGAAATTGAGCCTATTAAGAGTCTAATGCACCAAGGAGGGAAGTAGTACCCTAGGAACGTCTTTAAAAACCTTGAAAACAACCTTTTCATTTCATTAATCATTGTTTGGTAATCGATAATCACATTTCACACACTCGTTAGGAAATAGACTTATTTTAGTGAAATCGAATAGTGATCTTGGGTTTACAATTGCTCCTTGGACGACCCGGTACTTTCCGGTCATTATAAATTACTTTTGACTACACAATATTCCAACTGTCAAAATGGCGCAGTTGCCGGAGAGCAACGCATTAACCTAAGGAACTAGAGTAGATTTTACAAGATTTGGACTATTTCACTTGGATTTCTTGCTACTACTTGTGTTGCAATTGTGGCCTAACGATTTCTCTTGTTTTTGTAGGCTTCGGTTGAATGCTAACAAGGTCCAAAAATAAGGAGAAAGTGAACGCTAATTTTGATCAAACTTTGCAACAATACTTGGACCAAGAAAAATCCAAAGGTCAAGGCACTCGAAAAAAGGGGCAACCTCATAAACAAGGACCACCACCCATGACACAATTACCTCGCAATGAGGAGCCCAACGGGGAAAAGCCCTTGAAAGACTATTCCACTCCGAGCCTAACCAGTTTCCAATCACCGATAGCTCCCCCGGGAGTCAATGCTCCTCAATTTGAGCTTAAGCCGGCTTTGATCAACATGGTGGGCAACAATGCATTCACCGGGATAGGAAATCCCAATGCCCACTTGACCTCCTTCCTCAAGCTATGTGAGACTTTTAAGATCAATAATGTACCGAAGGAATCCATATATCTTAGGCTCTTCCCCTTCTCTCTAATGGGGAGGGCTAAGGATTGGTTGTGGAGCCATGACGCGAGTACTTTCACGACATGGGATGAATTGGCTCAAGCTTTCCTTCTCCAATATTTTCCACCGGCGAAGACTCAAAGGCTAAAGAATTTGATAAACTCATTTGAGCAAGGGGAAGATGAAACGTTCTATGAGGCATGGGAAAGTTTCAAGGAACTTCAAAGGGAATGCCCCCATCACAACATAGACAAACCAACCCTCATCCAAATCTTCTACCAAGGCATGGACCCCGAATTGAAAAGGCAAATGGATCAAGCCGTGGGAGGTGCATTTATGGAGCTCCATCCCACGAATGGAGGAGCGATTATAGATAAAATTTCAAGAAATTCCCACCATTGGGGGAGTGATAGGAGTTTTCCCAAGAGGAAGAGCAAGGCAAGGGAGGTTGACAAAGTCGACCCAAGAGAAGACGTTCGTGCTCTCAACAAGAAGATAGACGCTCTAGCCACTTCCCTAAGTGCACTTCATGTGCAACAATCTCATAAGCAACCTCGGGTATGCGCCATTTGCACAAGCTCCTCGCATAAGGAAGATGATTGCCCTCACACGTTCCCTCAAGAAGAAAACCAAAATGACGAGGACGTTAATTTCTTGCAAAGAAATCAACCAAGCTACGGGAGAGACCGGGATCATCCTAACTTTTCGTACAAGACTACCGAGCCAATTATGTATGAAGCTAATTGGCATCAAAAGAGCAACCCTCCTCCCGATTTTACTCAAAGGAACCAAGACCATCAAAGGCAAGGGCAAGGGTATCAAACACAACCTTATCAAGGGCAATCTAGCCAACATCAACAAACTCAAGTGCAACCACCGCCTAACCCAAACCCAACGGAGGACTCTACTATGGCTCAAATATTAGCTACGCTTGTTGCGGGACAAACCAAGATGGCTCAAGACAATAACCTCATGTTTCAAGCATTAAACCAAAAGATTGACCAATTGGTCGCTCAAAACTGAATGCTAGAGATGTAAGTCGCACAACAAGCTAGTTCATCTTCAAGGCAACAAGGGAAATTGCCCTCAAAGCCCGATGTGAATTCTACCGAGACCTTAAATGTCATCACCTTGAGAAGTGGAAAAGAATATAAGCTTCCTCAATCCAAACCCAAGGCACCCAAACCACGAGTTGAAGTGGAGATTGAAGAGGAAAATGGGGAGAATGGGCAAGGAGTAGAGAAAGCAACCGAACCCGTGGTTGAGGCTCCCAAACAACAAACAAAGGAACTTCCCCTTTACAAGCCTCCCGTGCCATTCCCACAAAGATTGCTCAAGAAGAAGAATGACCAACACTTCAACAAGTTCGTGGAAATGCTACGTAAGCTCAATGTTACTTTGCCCTTCACTGAGGTACTCACTCAAATCCCTTCTTATGATAAATTCTTGAAAGACATTGTCTCTCATAGGAGGGATATTAGTGAACATAACACGGTGGCATTGAACTTGGAGTGTAGTGCTATAATTTAAAACCTGTTGCCTAAAAAGCTAAAAGATCCGGGTAGTTTCTCTATACCTATTATGATTGGTGATATATGCATAGAAGATACTTTGTGTGACCTTGGTGCTAGCATATCCTTGATGCCATACTCTTTGTGTAGTAAATTGACATGGGGACTCTAACTCCTACCTCCATTTCCCTACGCCTCGCGGATCGTTCTTCTAGGATCCCTAAGGGAATCCTAGAAGACGTTCCCATTAAGGTGGGAAATTTTTATATTCCCATTGATTTCTTCGTCTTGGAGATGGAGGAGGAGAAAGAAACCCCTATTATCTTGGGTAGGCCTTTCTTAGCCACGGCGGGAGCCGTGATTGATGTTAGGAGAGGATCATTGGTGTTAAACATTAGTAATGAAAAGATTGAGTTCAACTTGGCTAAAGCATGTCGTAGTCCTAGTTTCTCCATGGATTGCAATTTCATTGACGTTTATGACATGTTTGATTATGATGCGCTAACCCATGATACACTTGAAATTCTTGATGATGATAATTGTGAACCTTGCCCCGCACTCCTTGAAAATATCAATTCTATTGAGGAAGAAGAAAGTGAAACCGCCAAAGGTAAGGAATCTTATTCGGTAGAGCTAAAACCTCTACCAACAAGTCTAAGGTATGAATTTTTGGGACCCGACTCTACCTTTCCGGTTATAATTAATGCCTCCTTGAATGATGATGAAACGTCTAGACTATTGCATGTGCTAAAAAAATATAGGGGAGCTATTGGATATACGATTGATGACTTGAAAGGAATTAGCCCCGATATTTGCATGCATAGGATCACATTAGAAGATGAATCTAAACCATCTAGAGAAGCCTTAAGGAGATTGCACCCAAAACTTGGTGATGTTGTATTTAAAGAGGTGACTAAATTGAGAGATGCGGGTATCATATATGCTATCCCCGATTCGGAATGGGTGAGCCCCATCCATGTAGTGCCTAAGAAAGGGGGGTTGACCGTTGTTAAAAATGATAAGAATGAATTAATCCCTACAAGAATCGTCACCGGTTGGCGTATGTGTGTAGATTATAGAAACTTAACAAGGCAACCAAAAAGGATCACTTTCCCCTCCCCTTCATTGATCAAATGCTTGAAAGATTAGCCAACCATGAATATTTTTGCTATCTTGATGAGTATAGAGGATTCTTTCAAATCCCTATTCACCCTCAAGATCAAGAGAAAACCACCTTTATTTGCCCATATGGAACATTTGCCTACCGGCGAATGCCCTTTGGACTTTGTAATGCGCCCGGAACATTTCAAAGATGCATGATGGCTATTTTTCTGATTTTATTGAGAAAATTATGGAGGTTTTCATGGATGATTTTTCTGTTTATGGCTCATCTTTTGATTCTTGTCTAGGAAATCTCACTCGGGTCTTAGAAAGATGCATGGAAACCGACCTTGTGCTAAATTGGGAGAAATGCCACTTCATGGTAAAAGAGGGTATAGTATTGGGACACTTGATCTCTAGCCGAGGATTTGAAGTGGATAAAGCCAAAGTTGAAGTCATTGAGAAGTTTCCTCCTCCTAAGGACGTGAAAGGCATAAGGAGTTTTCTTGGACACGCCGGTTTTTATCGATGATTTATTAAAGACTTATCAAAGATTGCTAGGCCACTTACAAACCTCCTTTGTCAAGATATGGATTTTAAGTTCGATGAACCATGCCTCAAGGCATTTGAAAAGCTAAAGAGTGCTCTAGTCTCGGCACCTATCATACAACCACCAAATTGGGATCTTCCTTTCGAGTTGATGTGCGATGCCAGTGACTACGCTATCGGAGCGGTCTTGGGACAAAGGGTAGATAAGAAATTGCACGCTATTTACTATACAAGCAAAGTTCTTGACAATGCTCAAGTCAATTATTCCACAACGGATAAAGAGATGCTTGCAATAGTCTACGCCTTTGAGAAATTTCGACAATACTTGATTGGGTCAAAGACCATAGTTTACACGAACCATGCCGCCATCAAGTACTTGGTCTCTAAAAAGGAAGCCAAACCCTGACTTATTCGATGGGTCCTCTTGCTTCAAGAATTTGATATAGAGATAAAGGACAAGAAAGGGGTGGAGAATTTGGTAGCCGATCATTTGTGTCGTCTTGAGACACAAGGAGAAGATCTCGCAAAGAAAGAGCCTATAAGGGACACATTCATTGGAGAAGAACTACTCGCGATAAGGGAGGAGTCCATCCCATGGTATGCGGATTTTGTCAATTATCTAGCATGTGAGATTATTCCTCCCGACCTCACTTACAATAAAAAAGAGATTTCTCCATGATGTGAAGTCCTACTTTTGGGATGAGCCATATTTATACAAGTTGTGTTTCGACGGCATCTATAGGACTTGCGTAGCGGAAAAAGACCAAGAGCACATTTTGCACCATTGCCATGCATCACGATATGGTGGACATGGTAGTGGAAACAAAACCACCGCCAAGGTACTCCAATGCGGTTTCTTTTAGCCTAGCCTCTAAAAGGATGCATACGAATTTGTCCTCATGTGTGATAGATGTCAAAGAACGGGAAATATATCAAGAACAGACGAAATGCCTCAACAAGGGATTCTTGAAGTTAAAATATTTGATGTTTGGGGGATTGATTATATGGGACCTTTCCCATCATCTTTTGGGAATCAATACATTTTGGTAGCGGTGGACTACGTGTCAAAATGGGTTGAAGCAATTGCTTCCCCAACTTGTGATGCCAAAACAGTGGCTAAGATGTTCAAGAAAATCATTTTTCCAAGGTTTGGGGTGCCTAGAACGGTTATAAGTGATGGGGGATCACATTTCAAGGAAAGAAACCTAGAGGCCCTTCTTAGGAATTATGGAGTCAAGCACAAGATAGCCACCTGACAGACCGCTCGTCGTTAAAGCGATTTGTGCAAATAAATTTATAGTCTGCTACTCGCAACTATACTACTGGGTAGTACTTGGTAAGTAGGGGTCGAACCCAAGGGAATCAGGGGAATAGATGTTCTTTGAGGGGGTTGTCCAGCGAGAGAGCGTGTTTTAGGTCGGTTGGTTGGTTTTAAAGCTACCAGCTAAGTGATTGATTGATTGATTGGTTGGTTGGTTGGTTTTAATACTGGAAAGTAAATTACAGTTTATAATTAAAGAGAAATATTCGGTTTCAGAGGCCTTGTATTATATCCTGTTTATCATTGACCTTTAGTGAATTATCTAAGTATTCAAAGATGAATCGAGGCCCTTTCGTAGCGCAAGACTTGCAACATCGTTTAAAGCAACACTTGTTCTAAGCAAAACTAATTCCTCCTTTCGAAGTATCTTAGCTGTAAGTGCGTCCACTTGATCTCCCAGTTACGTTATTGACCAAGTGGTGTTTTAGATAAGTCGAACTCCTCGATAAGTTTTGCTTGTGACAGCTTCCACTTACCGAGTATGATCACGAATTTCCACGGCAGAGCTTTGCTTGTGACAGCTTCCACTCAACCTTGGAAACTCTGACTTGATATACGGCACATAGAACAAGTTTTGAATACGAAGACTAGACACTAAGTTAATAGTCTTAAAACATTTTATAATACAAGTGTGCCCCTTCTACCGAACTACTAGTTTAGCTACTATTCATCGCGCTAAACATTATAACTAAGGAAATAAAACAGTTGAATAAATACTAAGAATTACTTACAACCGTTGAAGCGCCAAGGGAGCTATCCTTTATTTCCAAAGCCAAACTTACATATACATAACTTAGAGAGAGAAGTGAATTTTACAAGTGAGGTGTGTTTTCAAATGAGGAGGAGCTCCTCCTTATATAGCCATGGGAGGAGGAGGAGACGGAGGCAAGTGTTGCATGGTGATTGGAGGAAAAAATAGATGGAGGAGATGGCCACACATGGAGGAAGGAGAGGAGGAGGAAGGAGGAGGAGACATGTGGAGGAGGAGACATGTGGAGGAGGAGGAGATCCGCCGGTCAAGGGAGGAGGAGATCCGCCGGTTGCCGGTGGTGGAGGAGGAGGAGGGGCGGCTTTGGCCACCTCTTGCCCAAGTGGCCGGTCACCTTGCCCAATGTGTGATTTTATACAGTTTTGTGCAGTCTTTTCACAAAACTGTCAATGTGTTTCTTCCCCGGGCTGTCTTGATTCCTCTCCTGATTCTTCTGATTAATTTATTACGAGTGCTTCAACGTCAGGATCCTTGATATTTCTTCAGTCGGCATATGATCTTGACCTTGGATTGACTCGTAACATCTTTTCTGCTTAAAAAGCTCCTCTTTAGAGTGTGTTCTCTCTAAGCTCTGAATTACCCTGTAAAAATATATCTGAACTAACAAGCAAAAGTTAAATAGACAAAATGTCTAAATAAGGGGGTTATACTATGTTTCTGATTCGTATAATTTTGGTCCATCAGATTACCCCACACTTTTAGTTGTTCGTCCCGAACAATGCTATTAAAGGGCTATACTCTAAGTTAGCTTTGAAATATGAAAATTAGACTGTGGTACTCGATCTATCCTAATTCATGCATTGCTTACTTATTACCAAATTAAACTGCGTAAATAAATAGAAGAAACTTAATACTTGTACCTCCGTGCTGAGATGCAAATTATATTGGATGTTTTGGGAGATAGCCCTTTTTAGGCTTCTGGACTGCAATCTTGGGATCGTCTCGCACTATATGGTTTTCTTGTAGCTTTCTCTAGCACATGATTTGATTCGGGTTTCAGTGAGTTGAGCCTTTTTGATTTTCTTCTTTGGCGAGGGACTGCTTTTTTGTTGTAGTGAATCGGCCTTTGGCCTTTGATTTGACTTTTTGAGTGCTTCACTTTTGCTCGGTTAAAACCTTCACAATTTTGGGCCTTTGGCCTCTTTTGATTTTCTTCTTTGAGTTTTTCGCCTTTTTGTGACTGCTAGTCCATTTTCTCAAGCCTTTTTGGGAGGTCCAATCATCGCCCGCAAGCCTATGGAAATACCTCCCCGCTCCTCTCGTCTTTGTCGTTTTGCGCGGATCAAGATGAGGGTCGCTCATCTATTTTCTCGGCTATTTTGACTAGAGAGAGGACGGTCTGATTCCCGTCCTCGCCTTTGCATAGATGCTTCTTGGCGGAGTTGACTTCAATTATTCACTGAAAACCCGAAGTGCAGCCTCCACTGACTTCGAAAACCGTATAGTTTGATCTGATCCTTTGATTGCTTGCCAAGCCTCTCTAGGGCAGTTTATATCAACTCCACATCCCTAGTTATATCAGCACAAAGGACAAATGGAAAGTTACATTCTAAGTTTTTAAACAGTTGAATTTTCACAAGGTTAATGCATGGATTGTGATTTATCTTTTTCACATTCTTAAGTTCATATTTTCAAAAAGATACTATTACTAAAAAAGAAAAAAAACAGTTGCATGTTATTTATGTACATAGGTGGTTCTCACCCCCCACTTTTGAACGAAGGCGTGCCTTAGTTCAAAAGTCATGCAAGCTTAAAACTAAATACTGAATTTAAATGACAGAAATTAAAGTGCGGAAAAGTAAGATAGTGTCGGGTTACCTCCCGACCAGTGCACTTGTTTAACGTCGTTGGCTCGACAGTACCTCGTTGTGGATTACTGGTTTGGGTCCCATGGGTGGCTGAGGTCGTACTTTGCCACCGTTCCAGTGTTGCTTCTTCCTGACTTCTTGCCGGATGTTGTGTTCGGGTCAGGACTCCTTTGTTTCGGGATTTTTTCCTTCCAATACCCCGGAGGGGGCGAGGGACCTTTGACTACTAGCCTTTTGAAGTTTTTGTATTTGGGACTGCCTAGTCCAGTTGAGGCATAGCAATGCTCCATCAAGGGGTCATTCTGCAGAGGTGCTTTTCCCATTCTCCTTTGAGCTTCTTCATTGATCGCATAGTTCGTGGCGACTTGCTCATTAATTAAGGGGAAAAGTCGGGAAGGCCTCATGAGGCTTGGTTCTGCCTCGTTATGTTGGTTCGTGAGGAACTGATCGTAGATAGTTTCAGCTGCCTGGGTAATGATAGTTGGGTATGGCATGGGCAGCTCGTTAGTGATGTTCTGGACTCCTACTTCGTTGCTTCCGGTGCTTTCCATGTCTGATTCTTCAGACGGTTCAGGAGTCTCTTCTGACGATTCGATGGTTTCTTCTTCATCAGCCTCAGGGTCAGCATCTTCTGTCAGCATTTCCTCGTCAGTTTGGGGTACTCGTCTTGTGGCAGCGGCCAGGCCGATTATAAGGCACCACATGTCTGCAACGGTGAAGTTTATGGCAGACCTTTTCATAGCTTCGTTAACTCTTCCCAGCTCTTCGGCCCTCATCCCACGAAGAAATTTTTGGAGAAGAACTTTCTTCGTAAATCCATGGTGCGGGCAGCTTGAGACGATGGCATCGTAGTTCATGTAGTATTCGTCCAAAGTCTCATCCCAGGATTGATGAAGGCTCATGATCTTCTCACGGGTTTCTTGGCGTAAAGATGGTGGGGAGAATTCTTTCAGGAACGGAACGCAGAGGTCTACGAAACGTTCTGCACTGCAAGCGGTGGATGTGTAGTACCATATTGTGGCAAAGTCGGTTAGAGAGAATTTGAAGTATTTCAGCTTAAATTCCTCTAATGCTTTGTTCTCAGGTTTGATGTTGTGGCAGACGTCGTGGAAGTTTCGGCAGTGCTGTACAGGGTCTTCTCCCTCCGTTCCTCCGAACAGGGGCAGAAATCGCGTTGTCCATGCATGTGTAATGGGTGCTGACATAGGGAAAAGAAAGAAAAAGAAAGGGGAGGGAAAGAACAACTATTCGACGACTGATTCCCCGGCAACGGCGCCAATTTGACAGACCGCTCGTCGTTAAAGTGATTTGTGCAAATAAATTTATAGTCCGCTACTCGCAACTATACTACTGGGTAGTACTTGGTAAGTAGGGGTCGAACCCAAGGGAATCAAGGGAATAGATGTTCTTTGAGGGGGTTGTCCAGCAAGAGAGCGTGTTTTAGGTCGGTTGGTTGGTTTTAAAGCTACCAGCTAAGTGATTGATTGATTGATTGGTTGGTTGGTTGGTTGGTTTTAATACTGGAAAGTAAATTACAGTTTATAATTAAAGAGAAATGTTCGGTTTCAGGGGCCTTGTATTATATCCTGTTTATCATTGACCTTTAGTGAATTATCTAAGTATTCAAAGTTGAATCGAGGCCCTTTCGTAGCGCAAGACTTGCAACATCGTTTAAAGCGACACTTGTTCTAAGCAAAACTAATTCCTCCTTTCGAAGTATCTTAGCTGTAAGTGCGTCCACTTGATCTCCCAGTTACGTTATTGACCAAGTGGTGTTTTAGATAAGTCGAACTCCTCGATAAGTTTTGCTTGTGACAGCTTCCACTTACCGAGTATGATCATGAATTTCCACGGCAGAGCTTTGCTTGTGACAGCTTCCACTCAACCTTGGAAACTCTGACTTGATATACGGCACATAGAACAAGTTTTGAATACTAAGACTAGACACTAAGTTAATAGTCTTAAAACATTTTATAATACAAGATCGCCCCTTCTACCGAACTACTAGTTTAGCTACTATTCATCGCGCTAAACATTATAACTAAGGAAATAAAACAGTTGAATAAATACTAAGAATTACTTACAACCGTTGAAGCGCCAAGGGAGCTATCCTTTATTTCCAAAGCCAAACTTACATATACATAACTTAGAGAGAGAAGTGAATTTTACAAGTGAGGTGTGTTTTCAAATGAGGAGGAGCTCCTCCTTATATAGCCATGGGAGGAGGAGGAGATGGAGGCAAGTGTTGCATGGTGATTGGAGGAAAAAATGGATGGAGATGGCCACACATGGAGGAAGGAGAGGAGGAGGAAGGAGGAGGAGACATGTGGAGGAGGAGGAGAGCCGCCGGTCAAGGGAGGAGGAGAGCCGCCGGTTGCCGGTGGTGGAGGAGGAGGAGGGGTGGCTTTGGCCACCTCTTGCCCAAGTGGCCGGTCACCTTGCCCAATGTGTGATTTTATACAGTTTTGTGCAGTCTTTTCACAAAACTGTCAATGTGTTTCTTCCCCGGGCTGTATTGATTCCTCTCCTGATTCTTCTGATTAATTTATTACGAGTGCTTCAACGTCAGGATCCTTGATATTTCTTCAGTCGGCATATGATCTTGACCTTGGATTGACTCGTAACATCTTTTCTGCTTAAAAACCTCCTCTTTAGAGTGTGTTCTCTCTAAGCTCTGAATTACCCTGTAAAAATATATCTGAACTAACAAGCAAAAGTTAAATAGACAAAATGTCTAAATAAGGGGGTTATACTGTGTTTCTGATTCGTATAATTTGGGTCCATCACCACCCCATACCACCCTCAACCAAGCGGTCAAGTAGAAGTTTCTAATCGGGAGATTAAATCCATCTTGGAAAGAACAGTGGGAAGCTCTAGAAAGGATTGGTCCTCAAAATTATACGATGCACTATGGGCTTACCGAACCGCATTCAAGACTCCTATTGGCATGTCCCCCTATCGACTCATTTTCGGCAAGCCTTGCCATCTTCCGGTAGAGCTTGAATATAAAGCCATGTGGGCGGTGAAGGCCCTAAACTTCAATTTGAAAACCGTGGGCGAGAATTGACTATTGCAACTTCATGAGCTAGAGGAAATTCGTTTGGATTCATATGAGAATGCCCGCATTTATAAAGACAAAACCAAACTTTGGCATGAAAAGAGGATTTCGAGGAAAGACTTTAGGGAAGGAGACCAAGTATTGCTATATAACTTAAGATTAAAGCTATTCCCGGGTAAATTGAAGTCTAGATGGACTGGGCCTTTGAGGTACAAAGAGTGTTTGATGACGGGAACGTGAACTTATTCAATAAAAAAAGGAGAAATCTTCATGGCGAATGGCCAACGACTCAAGCTCCACCATGGTCCACCTGACGACACTTCGAGCACCACAATCTCCTTGCACGACGTACCCACTTGAGGAGGGATCTCTGCATAAGACTCCTCAAGTGTGCTTCTAATTATTATGAGGAGAATCGGCCCCGTCTTTGCCAAGACGTTAAACTAGGCCCTCTCGGGAGGTAACCCGTTGTAAGTGTTCATTTGGTTCAAAAACGTTAAAATGCTTGGTCTGTGTGAGCTCAATGTGGTTGGTGTGCTTAGAATTGCTAATATGGTGGTTTCATGTTTTGGAAGAGTGCGCAAAATTTCTAAGTGTGGAGTAGATGATGGACCAAAGTTATACGAGTCAGAAACACAGTAAAATCCCCTTAATTAGACTGTTTGTCTATCTAACTTCTACGTGTTAGTCCCGATATATTTCCACAGGGCATTTTAGAGACTGAAGTGAAAACACGTTAAGGAGAGGATTTTATGCTGAAAAGATAACAAGAGTCAATCCAAGGTCAAGATCATATGCCGACTGAAGAAATATCAAGGATCCTGACGTTGAATTGACCATAACAAATTAATCAGAAGAATCAGGAGTGGAGTCAGGACAACCCGGAGAACAAACACATTGACAGTTTTGTGAAAAGACTGCACAAAACTGTACAAACTCACACATTGGGCAAGGATGACCGGCCACCATTCAAGGAGGTGGGCAAGGGGGGAGCTCCTCCCCCTTGGGTGACCGGCAACCGGCGGCGCCACCTCCTCCACCAAAAGCCGCCGGCCTCCTCCCCTTCCTCCACATGTTGCCATCTCCTCCCTTGATTTCTCCTCCAATCAAAATGCAACACTTGCCACCCATCTCCACCACCCATCTCCTCCCCTTTTGGCTATAAAAGGAGGCCTCCTCCTCCTCATTTTACACACCAAAATCCAATTTCACTTCTCTCTCTAGAAGTTGTAATATTTGTAATGTTGTAATTTTGGCTTTGGAAATAAAGGAAAGCTCCCTTGGCGCTTCAACGGTTGTAAGTATTATTTTTAGTATTTATTTAACTGTTGTCTTTAATTCCTTAGTATAATGTTTAGCGCGATGAATAGTAGCTAAACTAGTAGTTCGGTAGAAGGGGCGCACTTGTATTATAAAATGTTTTAAGACTATTAACTTAGTGTCTAGTCTTACTATTCAAAACTTGTTCTATGTGCTATATATAGTCAGAGTTTCCAAGGTTGAGTGGATGCTGTAACAAGCAAAGCTCTTCTGTGGGAATTCGTGATCATACTCAGGTAGTGGAAGCTGTAACAAGCAAAGCTATCTGAGGAGTTCGACTCATCCTAAATCCCATCTGGTCGAGCGTAACTGTGAGATCAGGTGGATGCACCCAGGCTAGCATACCTTAGGGTATTGGCGCTAGACTGAAATAGAACAGGAGTTGCTTTAAACCGGTGTTGCAAGTCTTGAGCTGTAACTAGCCTCGATTCACCGTTTGAATACTTAGATGATTCACTATTGGTCAATGATAAACAGGATATAATACAAGTCCCCTGAAACCGAACATTTCTCTTTAATTATAAACTGTAATTTACTTTCCAGTATTAAAATCAACCAACCAACCAATCAATCAATCAAAATAGCTGGTAGCTTTAAAACCAACCAACCGACCTTAAACACGCTCCCACGCTGCGTAATCCCCCCGAAGAACAATTATTCCCCTAGTTCCCTTGGGTTCGACCCCTACTTACCAAGTACTACCCAGTAGTATAGTTGCGAGTAGCGGACTATTATAAATTTATTTGCACAATCGCTTTGACGACGAGCGGTTCTGTCAAATTGGCGCCGTTGCCGGGGAACTAGTCATCGAATAACTGTTCTTTGAATCGTTACGCGCTTCAAAACAACCATGTCTCGCGAAGAAAGTCACCATGACTACCAGGATGATGAAGAAATAAACCTGTACGATCAGAATGATGAGGTACCGTTTCCATTCGTCGACGATCCGGAACAACTCATCAGAAACAGAAGAGCTCGTGATAGGGAAGCAGTCAGAAGAAACCAAGAATTACCCGAGGACCGAAATGCAGCTGGTCCAGTACAACCTCCTATCCATCCCCCACGACCACAACCTCAACCTCGATACATGCCAAGAAGAGAACCCGCTTTCGACGACTACTATGGGGATAACTACTACCGTGAACCAACTATGAGCGAGTTAAATGCCCCTAATTTCGAGACACAGCCGTGGTGCATCTATGAGAGCCCTGAATTAGAAAATATAACCATCAACGCATCTGTGGCACACAGCCTGCCAAAATTCTCAGGATCTCAAGGAGAATCTGCCGCAACTCACCTCCAACGCCTACATGGCATTTGCCAGAATCTAAAGCCCAATCGAGTGAATATGGACGACTTCAAGTTAAAAGCGTTCTATTTTTCCCCCATAGACTCGGCAAGCGACTGGTTCCTTTCATTGCCTTCCGGAAGCATCAGAACATGGGCTCAGATGCAGAAGAAGTTCTTAGACAAATACTATCCGGCTGGAAGAGCAATGCAAGTAAGGAAGCAACTACAGGAAATCAAACAAGGTCCCAATGAAACCATGTACGATTACCTGGAAAAGTTCAATCACCTAGAAAGGAGCTGCTGTACCCTTGGACTGCCCGAGAAACTCGTCATCGAGTACCTTATTGATGGATTAAGACCATTAGACAAAATGCTCTTGGATGCCTCAGCGGGAGGGTCCATGATGAATCTATCATTAAGTGGCATCAGAAATCTCATCGCCAACGTTGCTGAAAATGCTCGATTTAGAGAAGAGACCACTCGCCAAGATGAATTCTCTCGATCAAAAAGGGTAGCACAAACTGAGGCATCAGTAAACTCCATAACTGAAGAGATGAAACAGTTAAAGGAGATGATGATTGAGATCATACGTAGACAGCCAGTTACGGTAAAACCTTGCGAGTTCTGTGGTTCTACAGACCACAAAACGGACGCATGCCCAACATTGATAGAAGAAGAACCGGCTGACGTAAATACAGTGGGAGGATATCAAGGATACAACAACGACAAAGCTGGACAAATTAGACAGTACGGTCAAACATCCAACCCAGGCAGGCGTAACAACAACAGCTATCTTCAGACGGAGACACAACCAGCTATCCCTCAACTAGCCCAGTCATTCTATCAACCGTTCCACCGACAGTACAACTAGACCACCCCACCACCAAGCCAATACCAACAAGAGGAGCCAAACCTGTACCATGCAAGCTCAAACAATTCTCGAGGGCCAAACGAATCACTAGAGGACATGATGCTGCAATTAACTAGTACTGTGCAGCAGTTGAATACTACTATGCATCAAAATCAAACCGAAACAAAAAAGAATTATCAGACTTGAAGGAGCATATCTCCCAACTCGCTGCATCAGTATCCGCACTCTCTAGTGAACCCGGCAAACTCCTGTCTCAAACTATTCAAGGCTCGCAGGAGAACATGAATACTGTGACTCTTAGGAGTGGGAAAACGCTTGTCGGCAAACCTGTGGAGCAAATGAAAGACAGAGACCCAAGGTTACCAGGAAAAGAGCAAATAAGGCCCGAACCTCTCGAAATTCTAGATGAAGAAGAGACCGATAAAGATGACGACATATTTGAGGAAGAGCGGGAAGTTACCGAAGAAGAAGAAAATACATTTGAAGAACACAGGCCTAACCCGGTACCCAGAACCGAAACCCCTAAAATAAGCACGACACTTCCATTTCCAGTACCGAGTCGCGTGCAAAAACAACATGTCATGGATAAGGAAGTACTTGAGTTGTTCAGCAAGGTCGAAATCAACATTCCCCTTTTAGAAGCCATCAAACAAATTCCTCGGTATGCCAAGTTTTTAAAAGAACTATGCACCAACCGGAGAAGGAATGCTGGAAACGATCAAGAGCTGATGAGTAAAAACGTGTCGGCCGTCATACAACGAAAAGTTCCCCCCAAATGTGGAGATCCAGGAACTTACACCATTCCTTGCACAATTGGTAACATAAGGATCGAGAATTGCATGCTAGACCTTGGAGCATCAATCAATGTTCTCCCATTCTCTATCTACTCATGCCTTAAGATTGGACCACTCAAACCCACCGGTCTCACTATTCAACTAGCGGATCGGTCCTGCAAACAACCCGAGGGCAAAATAGAAGACGTCCTGGTTCAAGTAGGCAAGTTAGTGTTTCCAGCAGACTTCTACGTTTTAAAGATGGAAAATGGCGGACCTACTGATCATGCACCTATTCTTCTCGGCCGTCCATTCCTCAAAACATCAAAAATGAAGATAGATTGTGGAAGTGGAATGCTTTCAATGGAAGGAGAAGGAGAGGTCTACAGCTTTGACATATTCCAAGCAATGAAGCACCCTATGGAATTCGAGGAAATACACGCACTCGATACTTTGGACGACCTGGTCCAAGAAATTTGACCAGAACTTAGAACAGATCCCTTGGAAGCCGTGCTCAATGGAGCCATAAGCCCATACAAATTAACCGAAGACTTGCACGAAACAGTGGCCCACTTAACGATCTCAGAGCCTCTCACACCAGAATTTGAAGTCAACGAGGTAAAACTATTCAAATCGAATACTTTTCTGCCCTTGGTGGTGCAAGCCCCCAAAACAGAATTAAAGCCCCTTCCTGGACATCTGAAGTATGCCTTCCTGGGGGATAAGGACACACTCCCAGTAATCATCAAAAGTGGCTTGGAAACAAGCCAGGAACAAAGTTTGATAAAAGTCCTGAAGCAACACAAGTTGGCTATTGGATGGACTCTGGCCGACTTAAGGGGAGTCAGCCCGGCTGTATGCATGCACCGTATTCTACTTGAGGATGGAGCAAAACCATCAAGAGAGCCCCAACGACGGCTCAACCCAATCATGATGGAGATCGTCCAAAAGGAAATACAAAAGCTTCTAGATGCAGACGTTATCTATCCCATATCTGATAGTCAATGGGTGAGTCCTGTTCACGTAGTACCAAAGAAAAGTGGAATCACAGTCAAGGAAGATGCTGAAGGAAACATGGTCACAACACGGGTAAAGAATGGGTGGCGCATGTGCATTGATTATCGAAAGCTGAACGCGGTGACTCGAAAGGATCACTTCCCGCTCCCATTCATTGATCAAATGCTAGACAGATTGGCAGGAAAACCATATTTTTGCTTCCTGGACGGGTTCTCAGGATACAACCAGATCCCCATAGCACCTGAGGACCGAGAGAAGACTACATTCACCTGCCCATTCGGTATATTTGCCTTCAGAAGAATGTCATTCGGCCTCTGCAATGCTCCTGGAACTTTCCAAAGGGTTGTAACTAGCATCTTTTCAGACATGATCGGAGAATTCATCGAAGTCTTCATGGACGACTTCACCATCCATGGAGACACATTCGATGCATGCTTGAGCAATTTGAACACAGTTTTGGAACGATGTGTATCCATGAACTTAGTGCTCAATTATGAAAAATGCCACTTCATGGTAACACACGGAATAGTCTTAGGACATGTTGTCTCACAAAAAGGCATGGAAGTGGACAAAGCAAAGATCGACCTGATCACGACTCTACCATACCCATCCACGGTCCGAGACATCCAATCATTCCTTGGCCATGCGGGATTCTACCGACGCTTCATCAAGGACTTCTCTAAAAAGGCATTACCCCTGTCCACTCTTCTACAAAAAGAAGTTCCGTTCAAATTCACCGACGCATGCAAAAAGGCCTTTGATGATCTAAAGAAAGCCCTCACTAGCACACCCATCATCCAAACACCGAATTGGGAGCTACCGTTCGAAATCATGTGCGACGTAAGCGATTTCGCTGTGGGGGCAGTTCTCGGCCAAAAGATTGAAAAGAAAGCTGGTGTGATCTATTATGCCTCACGAACCCTAGATCCT
Organism: Rhodiola kirilowii; assembly: GCA_033675215.1. NCBI lineage: Eukaryota > Viridiplantae > Streptophyta > Magnoliopsida > Saxifragales > Crassulaceae > Rhodiola > Rhodiola kirilowii. The sequence continues at coordinate 24,995,450 of CM066199.1, forward strand.
GCCCAACGGAATTACTCCACCACTGAAAAAGAACTCCTTGCAGTAGTATTCGCTCTGGAAAAATTCAGACCCTACTTACTTGGAGCAAAAGTAATAATTTATTCAGACCATGCTGCCATCCGATACCTAATGATGAAGAAGGAGGCTAAGCCAAGACTCATTCGGTGGATATTACTGCTGCAAGAATTCGATGTGGAAATAAGGGACAAAAAAGGGATCGAGAATACTGTGGCAGATCACCTAAGCAGGATTGTCAAAGAGGAAGAAGAAGGGCACATAACCGAGTCATTCCCTGACGAGCACCTATACGCCATCTCAACCAAGGTGCCATGGTACGCCCCAATCGCCAACTACCATGTAGGAGGTACATTTCCTCCTTCTTTTACTAAAGCACAATGCATGAAACTTAAACACGATGCTAAACAATACTTATGGGATGATCCTTATTTATGGAAAATAGGAGTAGATCAAATACTTAGGAGATGCATCCCTGATAATGAAATAGCTTCTGTTATTAGCTTTTGCCATGAGTTTACATGTGGAGGACACTTCGGGCCTAGGAAAACCGCTAGAAAAATCTTAGATAGCGGATTTTTCTGGCCAAGAATATTTAAAGATGCCAACGAAAAGTGTAAAAAATGCGATAAGTGTCAAAGAGTAGGAAATGTGTCAGCTAGAAATGAAATGCCTCAAGTCCCCATATTCGTCAACGATGTCTTCGACGTTTGGGGTCTGTATTTTATGGGACCATTTCCAGTTTCACGCGGTTATACCTATATTCTAGTTGCAGTAGACTATGTGTCGAAATGGGTAGAAGCTAAGGCCACAAGGTGCGACGATGCAAAAACTGTCATAGAATTTTTGCGCACTAACCTATTTTGTAGGTATGGGGTACCTAAGGCCATAATAAGCGACCAAGGAACTCATTTCTACAACCGCATGATGGTTGCTACCTTAAAACGCTACCATGTCCACCACCGGACGTCCACGGCATATCACCCCCAATCCAATGGTCAAGCAGAAATCTCCAACCGCGAAATCAAAGGAATTTTAGAAAAAAATGGTGAAACCAAGCAGGAAAGATTGGAGCCAGAGGTTGGACGAAGCCCTTTGGGCTTACCGGACGGCATACAAGACGCCAATTGGAACCTCTCCCTTTCGGCTTGTTTATGGGAAGGCATGCCATCTTCCGGTAGAAATAGAGCATAAGGCATATTGGGCGCTCAAGCAATGCAATCCAGATTTAAAAGCTGCCGGACTAGCTAGGAAGCTTAAGCTATGCGAACTTGAAGAGTTGCGGCTTGAAGCCTACGAAGAGCAAACAGACTACAATGCACGGACAAAATTATATCATGACAAATTCATCCTCCGGCGCTCATTCGAGGAAGGACAACTAGTATTACTCTTCTCCTCACGACTGAAGATAATGCCCGGGAAGCTTAAATCTAGATGGACCGGCCCCTTCACAATAACCAAGGTATACAACCATGGGATGCTTAGTTGGAAAGCATGGAGAATGGAAGCAAATTCAATGTAAATGGGCAACGAGTCAAACACTACCATGACGAAGTCAACTTTGCCGCGGCAAAGTTTGACCTCAGCCACCCATGGGACCAAAACCAATGAACCACAAACGAGGTATCGTCGAGCCAACGACGTTAAACAAGTGCACTGGTCGGGAGGTAACCCGACACTATCTTACTTTTCCGCACTTTAATTTCTGTCTTTTAAATTCAGTATTTAGTTTTAAGCTTGCATGACTTTTGAACTAAGGCACGCCTTCGTTCAAAAGTGGGGGGTGAAACCACCTGTGTACATAAATAACATGCAGCTGTTTTTCTTTTTTTAGTAATAGTATCTTTTTGAAAATATGAACTTAAGAATGTGAAAAAGATAAATCATAATTCATGCATTAACCTTGTGAAAATTCAACTGTTTAAAAACTTAGAATGTAACTTTCCATTTGTCCTTTGTGCTGAGATAACTAGGGATGTGGAGTTGATATAAACTGCCCTAGAGAGGCTTGGCAAGCAATCGAAGGATCGAATCAAACTATATGGTTTTCGAAGTCAGTGGAGGCTGCACTTTGGGTTTCAGTGAAGATTGAAGTCATCTCCGCCATGCAATGCAAAAGGCGAGGACGGGAATCAGACCGTCCTATCTCCGGTCAAAGTAGCCGAGAAAATAGATGAGCGACCCTCATCTTGACCCGCGCGAAAACGACAGTCAAAGTAGCCGAGAAAATAGCTGAGCGACCCTCACCTTGACCCGCGCGAAAACGGCAAAAAAGAGAGGAGCAGGGAGGTATTTCCATAGGCTTGCGGGCGATGATTGGACCTCCCAAAAAAGGCTTGAGAAAATGGACTTGCAGTCACAAAAAGACGAAAAGCTCAATGAAGCAAATCAAGAGGCCAAAGGCCCAAAATTGTGAAGGTTTTAACCGAACAAAAAGTGAAGAACTCAAAAAGTCAAATCAAAGGCCAAAGGCCGATTCACTACAACAAAAAAGCAGTCCCTCGCCAAAGAAGAAAATCAAAAAGGCTCAACTCACTGAAACCCGAATCGAATCATGTGCTAGAGAAAGCTATAAGAAAACCATATAGTAAGAGACGATCCCGAGGTTGCAGTCCAGAAGCCTAAAAAGGGCTATCTCCCGAAACATCCAATATAATTTGCATCTCAGCACGGAGGTACAAGTATTGAGTTTCTTCTATTTATTTACGCAGTTTAATTTGGTAATAAGTAAGCAATGCATGAATTAGGATAGATCGAGTACCACAGTCTAAATTTCATATTCCAAAGCCAAACTTAGAACTTACGCCCTTTAATAGCATTGTTCGGGACGAACAACTAAAAGTGGGGGGTAATCTGATGGACCAAAGTTATACGAGTCAGAAACACAGTAAAACCCCCTTAATTAGACTGTTTGTCTATCTAACTTCTACGTGTTAGTCCCGATATATTTCCACAGGGCATTTTAGAGACTGAAGTGAAAACACGCTAAGGAGAGGATTTTAAGCTGAAAAGATAACAAGAGTCAATCCAAGGTCAAGATCATATGCCGACTGAAGAAATATCAAGGATCCTGATGTTGAATTGACCATAACAAATTAATCAGAAGAATCAGGAGTGGAGTCAAGACAGCCCGGAGAAGAAACACATTGACAGTTTTGTGAAAAGACTGCACAAAACTGTACAAACTCACACATTGGGCAAGGATGACCGGCCACCATTCAAGGAGGTGGGCAAGGGAGGAGCTCCTCCCCCTTGGGTGACTGGCAGCCGGCGGCGCCACCTCCTCCACCAAAAGCCGCCGGCCTCCTCCCCTTCCTCCACATGTTGCCATCTCCTCCCTTGATTTCTCCTCCAATCAAAATGCAACACTTGCCACCCATCTCATCCCCTTTTGGCTATAAAAGGAGGCCTCCTCCTCCTCATTTTACACACCAAAATCCAATTTCACTTCTCTCTAGAAGTTGTAATATTTGTAATGTTGTAATTTTGGCTTTGGAAATAAAGGAAAGCTCCCTTGGCGCTTCAACGGTTGTAAGTATTATTTTTAGTATTTATTTAACTGTTGTCTTTAATTCCTTAGTATAATGTTTAGCGCGATGAATAGTAGCTAAACTAGTAGTTCGGTAGAAGGGGCGCACTTGTATTATAAAATGTTTTAAGACTATTAACTTAGTGTCTAGTCTTAGTATTCAAAACTTGTTCTATGTGCCATATATAGTCAGAGTTTCCAAGGTTGAGTGGATGCTGTAACAAGCAAAGCTCTTCTGTGGGAATTCGTGATCATACTCAGGTAGTGGAAGCTGTAACAAGCAAAGCTATCTGAGGAGTTCGACTCATCCTAAATCCCATCTGGTCGAGCGTAACTGTGAGATCAGGTGGATGCACCCAGGCTAGCATACCTTAGGGTATTGGCGCTAGACTGAAATAGAACAGGAGTTGCTTTAAACCGGTGTTGCAAGTCTTGAGCTGTAACTAGCCTCGATTCACCGTTTGAATACTTAGATGATTCACTAATGGTCAATGATAAACAGGATATAATACAAGTCCCCTGAAACCGAACATTTCTCTTTAATTATAAACTGTAATTTACTTTCCAGTATTAAAATCAACCAACCAACCAATCAATCAATCAAAATAGCTGGTAGCTTTAAAACCAACCAACCGACCTTAAACACGCTCCCACGCTGCGTAATCCCCCCGAAGAACAATTATTCCCCTAGTTCCCTTGGGTTCGACCCCTACTTACCAAGTACTACCCAGTAGTATAGTTGCGAGTAGCGGACTATTATAAATTTATTTGCACAATCGCTTTGACGATGAGCGGTTCTGTCAATAGAGTTTCAAGCTAAATGGCTCTTCAAGGCGCTCGCCCGGGCTCATTAACGCCCGCTCGGGTCTTTTCTGCATCTCGCTCGGAGTCTCTCACACGCTCGCCCGGTCATCTGAAAGCCTCACCCGGGCGTTTCTTGCGTCTCTCTCAGACAAACCCGGCACTCGCCCGAGGCCGTCTCTCGCCCGCCCGAGTCTTTCTCGCGTTCACTACCGTTAGACCAAGGATCGCCCGGGCTGTACCAGACACACCCGAGTCGTTTCGGCACCTCGCTCGGATAGATCCAACGCTCGTCCGGTCCCCACGTACGCTCACCAAGCATTTCTCGCGCCTCGCTCTAACTCTCACCCGGTGCTCGCCCGAGCCTCTATCGCGCCCTGCTCGGACAACTTGAAAGCTCGCCCAAGTCCAATGAACGCCCACCCGTGCTTAGATTGCAACTCACTCGGATCAACCATATGCTCGCCCGAGTCCTCCTTACGCCCGGTTGAGTCCCATCCTGGTATAAAAGCAAACATCATCCTCCCCCAAATCTCTAAACGCGATTTTGCCCTAAATTTCTTTCTCCTCTCCAACCTCCGCACTCTCCTCTTCCGTCCACAGTCTCCAGCCCTCATCCAGCCTTCACCCAGCCATTGCTCGCCTCTCAATCCGTCACCCACCTGTCTCGACCCTCGCTCGAGCCGCTCAATCGCCCAATCCGTGCCCTAGCCGTCGATCTTGCCTCCTCTTCCATTTGAATTCCGGCAATGGCAAGAACAAAAAGGCTTGAGAAAGTCATAGAGAAGGAGAGAGAAGCCACTCCATCTCAATCCAATCCCATACCTCCCAAGCCGAAGAAAAAAAATTGCCAAACCTAGCCATGAGACCCCGGCGGGAGGGAAGGCAATTGCGGCTTCGTCCAAGCCATCAAAGAAGTCTAGAAAATCCATGGTGAGCTCTACCTCCAGCGAGGACGACCAATTGGACCCCCCCCCCCATTCGAGGAAGAACCTCCCTGACCATCCAAGAAACGAAAGTCCAACGCCTCCACCATTCCGAGCGAACCTGCCCCATCCTTGGCACTGGCATTGCCTCCGGCACCTCTACCTGAGCCCACAGTACCGAAACCATACCCTTTCGATGTGGAGTTGGCATTCACAAATGCAAAGCACACGTACAACTTGGCATCGATCACCAAGAAGGGCAAGGCACCAATGGCCACACTTTTCCTTCACGTGAAGACCCTCACCGACTTGGGATTAAATGATGAGGTACATTCCCGGCTCTCACACTCCGGTTTAGATATATTTTTCATTGATGATCCCGGAATGTACGCGAGGGTTGTGCAAGAGTTTCTATGCTCGTTTGAAGCGGTGAGGAATGCGGAGAAAAAGATCACTCATTGGAAATTTGTGCTAGGGGGTTCACAAAAGAGGATTGCTAAGGACATAATATGTGAATGGTTGAGGATTCCTTTGAATGGGGTTAATGTGCCCAAATATTCCGATTTCGAATTATATAACTTTTGGCACAAGATTTCGGGTTGAGATGAATGGTTCACTTCGGGGTACAATTCTGCAACAATCGAGGACAAGCTTTGGAAGATTATGCATCGATTTGTCGCTTTGGCCATTAATGTTCGTACGGATGGGGCAAGAATGGTGACTATACCTGATTTAACTATCATGCTTGCCATAGACAATGGCCTCGTTCTTGATTGGTTCACCATTTTGGGCAAGCATTTTGAGGAGTATGTGAAGGAGACCTCGCAAGTGACTTCATTTGGTGGAGGCTCATTCGTGACTCACCTTGCTCTAAGGTGCGGTTTCACATTTGATCACGATGGTTGCCCACCTCCGGTGAAGAGCACCCTCAATGTGAAAGCTTTAAGGGGCATGAAACTCATTAAGAAGGACGGCAAAACTTGGACCCCCCACAGTGAGGCACCTCACAAGTGACGATTGCGAAAGGCGGCTAGGCAAAAGATGAATAAATACTTCCAAGCCAACCAGGATGCTCCAAACTTTGACATAGCCCTTTCCTCTCCGACCGAGTCCTCCGATGAATCTGAAGCTCCATCTCATGAGCCCTCGGTCCAAAGTGCTCCTCCACCGAGGAGGTCACCTTGAGGGGCAAGATCGCCACCATTTCCTTGGAATTTGCTAGCTTGAAGACCTCAGTTTCCTCTATTCATGGGCAAGTGGGGAATTTAGAGGAGTTTGTGCGTGAGAACTCTAGATGGGTGACCTCTACACTGATGGACATTTGCCGTGCCATGAGCATCACGCCTTCCACTGCACCTCCCTCATTCCTGGGGTATTCTAGTCCCCAAGCCACCACTCGCTCACCCATTATTCCTCCACCTACTTGTGTCACGGAGCCACAACACAACATTGCGGAGGTTGATGAGGGAATCATTGCTCGTGTAGAAGTTGAGGAAGGAGGCACTACAAATGAGGATGGATCTACACCATTAGGAGATGGTGATGGCGACGCTTCATAGGCTTCCATGATGATCACTTTCAGATTTTATTAGTGTTGGGATGCTTTACTTTTATGTTTTGACATAGTGATGATGGTTTGGATGTTTAAGTCGCTGTGGGGTGCAATTTTGGGATGTTTTACTCTTGGTTGATTTGTTATGTTTCATTTCCTTGTTTTGGCTATGATATTGGAATTGACTTGTCACTTGCATTCTCTAATTCTCCATATCCACAACTACTAACGTCTTGTGCAAGTTAACTTTTGCTTGTTTCACCTTGCCATCAAGGAATATTTGTCTTTGCCAAGAGTCAAACAATTGGAGGAGGATTACATTCTACAAACGAGGGGAGTTCCTATGCGCCCTTACCTTTATTTTACTATCTTTTGCGCTTAGGGACTAAGCTTCAATTAAGTGTGGAGTGTATGGATTAGGCGCATAGCTCACATGTTTACACCTTGCATATCATTTGAAGATGAACACTTGCACCACGCTTTATCCCAACTTTTCTTGAGTGTTATACTACAAAAGGCTTGTGACTATCAATCCTCAGCTTCTATAAGTCACATCTAGCTTGCATTTCCCTTTTCCATGATTTAAAGTCCAAAACCAGGCTAGCTCTAATGAATGCACATTCTCGTGAATCAATTTTCATTGCTATCTTGTGCCTATCTAGAAATCTAAGTATTTTTCACGCACGCTTTGAAAAGTTTTTAGCAAGCACACTTTAAAACCTTCATGAAAAACTTAAACCTCTCGATTGCTTTTAGGTGACTTTTGTTCTCTTGCCTCGTGCCTTGTTTGTGATTGTTTCTCACACATTCCATATTCACATTGGGCATATTGTCAAGTTTTAAGTGTGAAGTCAAAAGAGGGCAAAGCCCCATTCGAGAAAAAAAACTTGGTCAAAGAGGGCAAAGCCCTAACTAAAAACTTCCTCGAAGTACAAGAGAAGTTTTGCTCCAAAAACATACAAATGCCGGGGGTTAGGAAGAAAAGTTCCCCCTCGAAAGCATTTGTAGGCCAAATAAACACCACTTAAACTTCACTTTATGCACTTCCATCATCTCCTATATGTGTGAGTGCACCATGTGCATTGTGTTCTAGCAAGTTGAGCTTTAGGACGACCCTTGTGATTTCACGTAAGCTATTGATTGGTTTATGCTTGTTGTTGAGAACTCTTGTTGTCAAACTCCTCTTTCCTTATAGACTACGACTTTAGCGTCTAAAACTTGGAAATGAGTTTATATCGTGAGCCCGTGGACTAGCCCTAGCTGGCATAGGTGATCGAACGACGTTTTTGTGCAAAAAGCTTTAACCATTTTTGAAAAGCCTTGTTTCAAACATGAATAGACTTCTAGGTTAGGCACTTGATAGCGCTAGTATTGACCTCCTTGAATGTGCACCCTCATGTGAACTTAAACGGTTTGAAAACTCTTTTGAAATGTATAGTGATTGTGATGCTAGCTTGGGATGTGAAGTAGGTTTTGAGAAATCCATGCCTTAATTGTTAAACACTCTTGCTTTCACTCTTACGGGATAAATGCATGTGAGATTTGTGAGTATTCCCTTTTCTGAAAACTCTCACGAGACTATAACTCGTCCACTAGGGTAGCCTAGGGGTTTAAAGGCTTGGTGCATACGCTAAATGCACCCGTAACACCTACGAAAATGAGTTGTTTGCTAATAATGAGTGTTGCTCTGGAAAAACTTATCTTCATCACCCTTGTTGCTCTTGACTTGGTCTTATTGTTTGCTCGGGACGGTCAAACTCTAAGTGTGGAGTATTTTGATAAGTCGATTTCTCGACTATCTTTCTCCTACCTTTACTAGATGTTTTGATTCGTTCCAAGTCTCTTTCGATGTCATTTAACCCTCGTACATGCCATTTCAGGTGAAAAACCGATTCTATGGTTCCCAGACTTAAGAGTATCAATTTTCGAAGAAAATCGAAGTTTCGGGCCAAAAACAAATAATTACCATGCAAGGGAAAGACGCTCACCCGAGCTTGAGAAAGACTCGCCCAAGCTCTCCACGACATCTTCTTGGGAGCATTAGACGCTCGCCCGAGTCCTATCTGTGCGGGCCAAGTCCTGCCAGCCATCAAGGCCAGCACCCGGCCGAGCACGAGAAGACCTGCCCGAGCGTAAAATGCACCTTGCTCGGCCAAACCGCAAGCTCGCCCGAGCGTTCCCAGACCCAGCCGAGCCCCTCCTCCATCCTACCGCTCCACGCTTGGTCGAGGCCCACCAGTCCCGCCCGAGTCCGTAGGAGTTCACCCGAGCCCGCTCTCGACCCGCCCAAGCGTAAAATGCACCTTGCTCGGCCAAAGCACAAGCCCGCCCGAGCGTACCGATGGCCGCCCGAGTCTCCTCAATCCATCCGAGCCCCCGCTCATATCAACGGGACGCTTGGCCGAGCATCCATAAGGCCCGGGCGAGTCTCGCCTGAAAGATAGGATTTTTAATCCTTGGCTATAAATAGAAAGTTTCGTTTTTTGGCACATCTATTGAGGGTTTTGGAGGTTTTTGGAGAGCTCAACGGTTTTTGAAGATCATCTCATCAAGTGGAAGCACTCTAAGGATATAGGGAGATCCTTCCTTCTAATTCCTTACTCTTCTTTTTGTTTTGTTCTTCATCCTTGTAACAACACTATCATTGTTTGTCTATGAACATGAGTAGTGAGTAGTTCCCTTAGTTTCTAGGGGTCTATGGACCTCCTTGGTGTGTAAAACTCTATCATCTATTGATTACATGTATGAATGAAGCTTTTGTTATGGTTGTGAATCTACTTGGATAATATGTTAACTCTATGCCCACCAAGTGTTTGATAAAATGCCTAGGTGGTCTAGAAATATGAATTTGAAGTTGAGTATTCTAGCGAATGAGACCAAGAGTTCTAGAATGAGAGTAGATTCACCCTTGCTTAGTGATGATCACTAGCGTGACTCATCTTGGCATTGAGATAGGCTTGTTCTTAAACCGCTCATTGGATATCGATCATTCAACTAGCGTTGATGATTGAGAAACTTGAGTAGGACGTGAGCTAAAAACATCTAGCAATTGAAGCTCACGTGCGAGGTGCCTCTCCTTTAAATCAAATAAGAACATCGAGAGATTGAATTTGGTTTAATAGTCGGACGCCTTAATCTAATCATTACATTACTTGTTCTTGCATGAAATTGAGCCTATTAAGAGTCTAATGCACCAAGGAGGGAAGTAGTACCCTAGGAACGTCTTTAAAAACCTTGAAAAGAACCTTTTCATTTCATTAATCATTGTTTGGTAATCGATAATCACATTTCACACACCCGTTAGGAAATAGACTTATTTTAGTGAAATCGAATAGTGATCTTGGGTTTACAATTGCTCCTTGGACGACCCGGTACTTACTGGTCATTATAAATTACTTTTGACTACACAATATTCCAACTGTCAAAATGGTCAACATATAATTCGTATCGGGTTAAAGCACTAATTTTGTACTAGAAAACAAAAGTAACATAGAAAAGCTACGCATTATGATTCATTTGCCAGCAATATAATACTACGCATTTTATAATTCGTAGTATAGTAGCCAAAATTCGTACCACATGAACCTTGATTTTAAAATGCGTAGATTACCAGTAAAAATTCGTACTAACAACTGTTCGTCATTGAAATAAGTCCGAGTACCTAATATTCTTTTTTTTATTAAACCGGGCGGAGCCGGTGATCTTTATTAGATATGGGATCCAAAAAGCCTGGATCGGGGTGAATTTAGAGGGTCCTCAAGCGCCAGGGGAGAGTTATAACACCTAACCCCTTAAAAATGCTGAACGGACTAAGAAGCGATTACAGAGAACGAGATTACAGCTGGGAGAGGAAGAGGGGGGCCGGAACAAGCCTAGGACAATCAACCCATGCACGCAGGACAAGGAAGGACACATTGTGACGGAAGACGCAGCTGATCACCTTTAATCGCCTTTCGCACCTCATTGGGGATGCCGTCTGGTGAGGCTTGGGTAAAAGAGGCCAAGAAACGCAGGGCGACCATATTCGCTGCTTAGCAGATGAAATGAACATGCACGTTTTTCAGATATTTGTGAACCCGATAAAGGATAGACCGCTGCTGCGGGTCACTACTATTGGGAGGTTTTGCCAGCGTCTTCACGAGAGAGTGACAGGATTGTAAAGCTGCAGGGTATCTGCCCTCATGCATGAGCTTGGCCATAACCAGAAGAAGGCCATGGCTGAAACTTTCCATGGGTTTAATGCAATGCCATAATACCTTACCGATTTGGTCGCGGAGAACGAAAGCCCCTACGAGGCCTGATGTAGTGTGCTCATGAGCCATGTTTAGAGTGAGGCCATATGGGCAAGGAGACCATAGCTTCCATCTAGCGCGAGGTCTGTTCGGCGTAGGGATCAGGAGAGTGTTGAGACTGAGGTCATCCCGGAAGGAGGAGGTGTAGGGGAGCTTGATTTGAGAGGCAAACGTACGCACCCATTGATGGACCTTCGGAACAATATCGTAAGTGGGGCGATCATGGCGGACCTGATTGCGAAGCTTCCAAATCTCCCAAAGCCCGCAGCTGGCCCAGAGGATGCGGATGCCATCCATGAACGAGTCACACTTCTGCTGGAACCAGGCCCGCCAGATATGGGGAAGAGTCCAGTTGGCTGAATATCACACAGGTTGGACCCAAAACCCCAGACTTGGTTAGCATAGTGACTTTGAACGAAAAGGTGCTGGATGGATTCGCACGACGGAGTGCTGCAGCACCGGCATTGCGACGCCAAAGAGATGCCACATCCCTGAATCTTATCATCCGTTGCTATTGCCCCATGAAAAAGCCGCCATAGAAAAGCACTTATGCGAGGGGGAAGCCGTGAATGCCAAATCCCAGCGAGCCTTGCATTGTACGCTTTTGGGGAGGCCACAACAAAGTAGAAAGCTTTGGTGCTGAAATTCCCATCCATATTGCGCTCCCAAATCAGTCTGTCCTTCTGGTTGGAGATGCTGATTTTTTCAAGCTCTTGTTTCCCATGATCCGGTAGAATGTCCACCAGCTGCTGCCGAGAGGATGGATCAAGGAGAACCGTGCAGAGGGGGATCCATTTTAAACTTGACGGGGGATGGACATCATACAGCCAGCAAAAATCCAAGCAAGTTATTTGGCCAACGCCAACCTGCCACCTAGCTTGCTTGTTCAGATCCGGAATAACTTTTTTAAGGTATGTCCACAAATGCGAGCCAGTCATTTGAAGGGTGTATCTTGATCGGACGTACCTTCCCCACAACTCGGTTGAGTGCATGCAACGCCATGCAAGCTTATAATGATGAGCTCGCCTAATGTCGGTCAGATTACGAATGCCCAGGCCACCAGCCTCCTTAGGGCGACAAACGTCAGACCAATTAATCCAGTGCCGCCGTTTTTGCTCATTTTTGTCCCAGAGGAAGCTTGCAAACATACTGTTGATTCTGTTGATCACCGTCACAGGAGTTGGGAGAGCTGCTAGAATGTGGGTGAGCAGAGAATTAAGGATGGACTCAATGATAATGAGCTTGCCTCCCATGGAAATTAAATTCCCGATCCAACCACCGATCCTCGCCCTAATTTTATCCTCCACATTTTGAAAATAAGCGATCTTAACTCGGCCGGGGAAGAGCGGAGCGCCCAGATAAGTAGTTGGGAAAATGCCAGGCGTGAAATTTGTAGCTTGTAGGATGGTGAGCCGCCTGTCCTCTGGAATGTTCTCATCAAAGAATATGATGCTTTTTGAAGGATTGAGCTGCTGGCCAGAATTTGTACAAAAATGGTTGATGAGGCTGAGCAGCCTTTCAATAGAAGGCTTCGACCCATTGGAAAAGATAAGCATGTCGTCCGCATAAAGGAGGTGATTGACTTGTAAAAATCCAGCTTTAACGAAATACGGATCAATGCGGCCATGCCGACATCCCTGCTGAAGCATGCGCGAAAAAACTTTCATGCAAATGATGAACAGGGAAGGGGACAGTGGGTCGCCCTGGCGCACTCCCGGGTTTGACTTGAAGTGTCCGAAGGAGGAGCCGTCCCATAAGACAGAGTAATGACAATTGGGTATATTCCGGTAGATTAGGTCACACCACTTTTCCTTGAACCCCAGCGCCTTGAACATGCGGAGGAGGAAAATCCAAGAAACTTTGTCATATGCCTTCGACATATCGATTTTTATGATGATATTTCCTCCCCGGTAGCCGTTGTTTATGTGGCACGTGAGATCATGGGCTAAGGCAATGGAGTCCGTCATAATCCGACCAGGGATGAAACCGCATTGTTCTTGGCTGATGAGCCGAGGTAGGAAAATCCTCAGCCGAGCGTTGAGGATGCTAGAGATGATCTTGTGAAAGAAATTACACAGGCTTATGGGACGCAGCTGATCCATCCTTTCAATAATAGGCTATTTTGGCAGAAGCACAAGATTGGTGGAAGATATGGAGCTCGGAAGAGGTGTACCCCAGAAGAAAGCTCCGACAGCCCGAGCCAAATCATCCTTGATGATATGCCAGCAATGAGAGAAAAAGTGACCTGTAAACCCATCCGGGCCAGGCGCACTCGAAGGGTTTAAGCTACGAATGGCTCCATGGATCTCCTCAGTATCAGGGACAGTCGTGAGGATCTCATTGTCATCATCATTGACCATGGGCAGCACATCGTTGAAGGCATCCTCAGGAGGGCGGATAGAGAAGCCTCCCAGAATGTGATTGAAGTGCTCTTGGGCTAGGTGACCTATAATGTTGCTATCTTCTGTGAAGGTTCCGTCCGGCATATGAAGCCTGACTCTGTTTTTGGCTCGTCTTGCCTTTATTAAGGCGTGGAACAGTGTAGTATTCCTGTCGCCATCAGCCACCCATTGAGCTTTGGCTTTATCGGCCAGAACTTGATAGTGAAGACGTTGGGTGGATGCCAGCAGCTCTTTGGATCGGGCAATCTCACCCTCAACATTATAGCTCCATCTGTTTTGGAGGTCGGCTTCGAGAGCATCAATAGTCGCAGTGAGACCCTTGATCTTGACTTTGAGGTTGCCAAACACGGACCCGTTCCAGGATTTAAGCCGCCTACGAAGGCTTTTGAGATTTACAGCAATAGCCAAGATAGGGTTTGCATGGGTGTGCTTGGGCCACTCCGCCTCAACAAGAGGGAGAAAATCAGCATGCTCGTGCCAGGCTCTAAGGTATTTGAAAGAAGCTGGCTTGCGGGGCGACTCGCCAAACTTGATAAGAAGAGGGGCGTGATCGGAGGAGATCCGGGGCAGATGCTCCACTAGGAAGTTAGGAAGCATGGCCATAGTTGCACCATTGATAAGCACCCTATCCAACCGCATCCAAATCTGATGCTCCTCCGACCGATTGTTACACCACGTAAAATCATTTCCCACGTAACCGGCATCAGCTAGGCCAGCATGGAGCTGAAATTCATTGAACTCCGCCATAGCTCCATTATCTCGCCGGGCACCACCTTTTTTCTCATTCCAGGAGGATATGACGTTGAAATCGCCCGCCACTATCCATGGGCTAGCCAGCGTCCGGGCAAAGTTCTCAAGCTGATCTCATAAAAGCAAACGTCGGGCCTGGGCAATGGCGGCATAGACAAAGGTAACAGTGATAGGCGAGGACGCCAGGGTAGAAGCACTAATGCTGATATACTGATCTCCAGTAGCAATGTGAAAGACCTTGACATGATCCTTCCACAGGATCCATATTTTGGGGTTGGTATCATCTCCATGCAGGAAATTCTTGAAGCCAACTTTGCGGGCGAACTCCGGCAGGTTATGAGGGCCTGTCATGGGCTCTAAAATACCACAAATAGAGAAGTTATGGGTAGACGACATGGTCTTAAAAAAATCGATTGTACCTGTATTATTAGCCCCTCGGGCGTTCCAGCAGAGGGTGTGTATCATTGGGATACTGTCATGGTAGATAGAGTGGGGGCAGTCTGCGGACTGCTAAGTGTGCCAAGCCTATTATTATTTCCGGATGTCGACCTGGTAGAGGGTCTGTTGTGGTCGACCTGCTCCCCCATTGTCCTAGCACGTCTTTGGATAGTCGATATGCGTAACATGTAAGGGGTCCTGGCATCTGATTTGGTCAGGGAGAACGAAGTAGTAGGGTCTGGCGTAGGACAAGGGGAGGCCTCGATGTGTGTGCTGCATTCCCCTGTGAGCAGTGTAATTCTACCCGTTGTGTCTGCGGCCTTGGAGTGGTCTGTTGGGCAAAAGACTATCAAAGACTTGTCTGTGTCCTTAGAATTATCAGTTGGGCAAAAGGATGACACAGACGTGCCATGTTTATCTTGTTCAACATTTGTGGCAGTGTCTTGTTTATCTTTTGGGCCAAGGACAGATTTGTCTTGATCTGCATTTGGAGCGGCGCCTGTGTGGTTGGTTTGGTGCAAGACGTCTGCTTCTATTTCCTTTTCTGTGTTATCTTTGCTTGCGGGCTGGGGGATAGCTATATTATCAGGCAAATGAGAATGATGGTTTTGCTGATTGAGATGGACGGGGGAAAGGCGAGGTCTGTTTCTTCCATGAACAACTTTCCACTCTGTCCCACCATCTTTGTTCTGGTCTGTACGCTTTTCGACATGCTTTTGCGCAGGATGCTTGCTGTTCTGCTTCACCATGGGAGCCTTTTGTTGGGGCCCGGACCCAGGCATCCGAACTGCACGCGAGTGAGCTGTAACATTGGAAGGTTGGAAGATGGGCAAGCCATGTTCGTCATGCGCATCCCAAATGCGATGTTCTTCCTCTTGCTGGCGTTTGACTTTTCTGCAGTTGGGGATGGAGTGTCCATGAATTTTACACTTAGTGCAATATTCCATCTTGTTTTCGTGTAGGATTTTTTGCCAGAAACCCGTCGAAGCCCCGGTGGAAATCCAAACCTCATCCGGCATCTCCTTGGTGCTATCTATCTCCATGCAAACCCTAGCATAATTCGGGTTAGAGAAGTTACGGGTTCGGTTGTCTACAGCAAGGAAGTTTCCAAAGGCTGAGACAATGGCTGCAATGAAACCCGGATTGTATAGCCCCGGGGGAGGAAAGGAAGCCGGATCCACGCAGTGGTGGTGGTAGGTTCTGTTTTGGAATTGAAGTCTTTGTTCCACCTGAAGATGCGAAAGGGGGAGTGGCCTAGCTTCCTCATTGGGTGCGACAGGACCTTGTTGGCGTCTTGTTCTGATTCAAGGATTATCAGTATGTGCTTGGCATCCCACGCTCCTATGGAGCAGCGGCCGCTGGGACACCAAACCGCTATAAAACTCTGCCTGACTTCTTGGATAGGAGGGCGCCCGCCGGAAAACTTCGCCACTAGGGCGTGCTTAAGATGTTCGTAACCCACCTGAAGCTCCGCCGCAGTGAAATGGATGATCGGCTTTCCGTCCTTGACGCCGTATTGTCTGGTGGCCAGTTGGATTGCTGGGAATTTACACTCGTTTTGGCCTTGCGTAACAGCCGCAAAAGACCGTGAGCCAGGGGTACTTGCGCCTGCCGGAGCCGAGGAAGGTCCAGCTGCCACACTTGAATAGGATTTGCCTCTGGGATCTGTTTGTGTGCCTCCATGATCCGGAGGACGGAGGTGTCCGCCCTCCGTCATGGCGTGGGAGCTGGTCCGAATGACAGACGAAGTTCTATAGTAGGAGCTTTTCTAGAGAGAAGCTAGAGCCAAAAATGGTTCAAGTCGCTTTTCCCGTTGCCGGGCGAGTACCTAATATTCATAGGTCAACATGTATGATTCGTAGTGGGAACAAAATTCATAACATCGAACTTGTAATTAAGTGGTAAGCGAATGCGATTTTTTTATTTTAAAAAATCTACTATTATAAGCAAGGAATGGACAAGCCTCAAACTCATGCCGGTGCATCCGAGGGAGTTCGAACCATCGACATCTTGGTAATTCGACCAAGACTGTGACCGCTAGACCACTACCCATGATGCAAAGCGAAAGCGATTGAGTTTGAGATCTGGTGGCATTGGATAGATGGAGGGTGATTTGTTTAGTAGATCTTGTGACCCTGGATATGTTAAATCTAGATGCTTCTCTACTGGGCAGTTCTCCACATAAATCTTGCAGGCCTGAGAAAAGAAAAGACAATTTAGAGGTTTGGCTGGGAAGTGAATCAGGAAATACAGTGACGGAGTGCAAGTAATTTGCAAACCAGCAGCTCTTCGTTCAATCTTATATGCTGATTGAATCACTCCTTGAATTTGCTTTCCAGCTTGCCTGGAGGAAAAACAACTTCAAGCAAAAAATACACATGCAATCCAATGTTAATCAACCACTGGCAACCAATTTTATCCTTAGCTTTGTTTGACCCCTTTCTTATCTCCTCTTCCGCTTGCATGGCTTCTTCTGCAAACAGTATCATTGTTAATAGGAAGTTCTATTCCATTATCTCAGCAGTATATAGCCGCACTTTTTAACGGGGCCTAAAACAAAGTGTCAGCATCTAGTATTTATCTCCAACACCAAGTCAAAATGAAAGAAACGTCGTGAAGTGAGATGGGCACTTTTACAATCAATACAGCATTATTATACTTCAGTTTCCCCTTCATTATCAAATCAAGGCAATCTCATAAATCTGACTGAAGTAACAAGTGGGTTTAAGACCATGATGATTGTTAGTTTATATGGCATGTAGTTTGGCAAAACTTAGTATAGTTGTTCTAGCTGTTGTTCAAGACTGGAAGAGACAACTGTCCTAGAACAAGTTGAAGCAGAAGAAGTGTTTCCTAAATCAGATTAGGAAACCTAGTCGACCGTTGGAAGATCAAGGCGGTTGCACTTCAGTGGACAGAAGTTGGAAGTTTCCATATTCGGATTTGGAAACTTGTCTAAGCCGACTTAGCACAACTCTGACGCAGCAGTAAATTTCCTAAATCATATTAGTCGAGTCAGGTGCTTATGGATTATTGGAAATATCCTAGGAGTCGGTTGCTTGCGCTTGAAGCTATCTTAGTCGAGAAGATAATCGAAGGTTGCTTAATCTAGTTTGAAGATTCGAACGGAGGATTATCTACAAGAGATATGCGCAAGAAATTAGGAAAGATTTCCTAAAGATAGAGGCGGTTTAGTTTAGGAATCCTTATTGTTTTAGGGTTTCGACCGCTCTATATAAGGAGTGCTAATACTCGGTTATTAGTAGCACTCACGGAGATACAATACACGCTCATACTCATTGAAGGGAGGAGGAGGCAAACGGCGGTGAATCAATCGTAACTGGTTGTTCACGACGCACGTATACGGCTGGAGAACTAACCGTCAATGGTTACTCGAAGGCGCTCGGATCAATCTGCATTGGTGCTCAACAGATTGATCGAAGGACAAAGCTGAAGGCTCGCACTGAAGTTCCGTTACTGCGCATTCGGGAGAAGGCGCTGATTCTCACAGAGAATCATTCTGGTGGATACGGAGCGGGAGCGAAGATCTAGGGGGAGACCTAGATTGCAATTACTAGAGTGTCCGAGGCTAGGGTTGTTTAAGAGAGATTCTGTAAACGGTAAACCCTGTACTCGCAATACTCAATAATAGTGAATTGCTATCCACCGGGCTAGAGAACGCCCCCAAGACGTAGGCTCGTTAACGCCGAACTAGATAACAACTTTGCGTGTCGTTTTATTTCCGCATTACTTGTTTTAGCGCATAAGTTGTTTTAGGATTTGCTCTGGATCTCGACCAGAACAACATCTCATCTACCAGGGGAAGATTTCAATTGGTATCAGAGCAAATACTCGACACACAGAGTAAGATCCGAAGGCTGGTGAGATGGATTTAAGAGAAGGGCAGAACATCACGAGACCTCCTCTGCTCGAAGGAAACAAATATGGCTACTGGAGGGTACGAATGAAGGCGTTTCTAAAGTCTCAAGACGAATCAGTCTGGGAAGCTGTTGAACAAGGATGGACTCACCCAGTGGCTACCGACGAAGAAGATAAGGTTAGCCTTCTTGCTAAAGACAAGTGGACTGAGGTTCAAAAGAAAGCTGAAGCGGCGAACTCTAAAGCAATGAATGCCATATTCTCGGGAGTTGATGGAAAGAATTTCAAGATGATTTCTACCTGTGAAATTGCGAAGAAGGCTTGGGACATTCTTCAAACTGCTCATGAAGGTACATCCAAAGTTAAAATTTCTAGAATGGAGACGGTCACATCAAAGTTCGAAAACCTAAGAATGCAGGAGGACGAGACAATAGCTGACTTCAATACTCGGGTTCTCGACATCTCTAATGAAGCATTCGCGCTTGGAGAACCAATGTCTGAAGAAACACTGGTAAGGAAAGTGCTGAGGTCGCTAACCAAGCGGTACGCTATGAAGGCTCTTGCTGTCAAGGAAGCAAACGATGTAAAGACCATGAGGTTGGATGAACTGATGGGATCTCTTCAGTCCCATGAGATGGACATGAATGAAGAAGATCAACTCGGGAAGGATAAAAGCGTTGGTCTAAAAACCGAAGTCTCAGTTGTGCCAGACAATATGGGAGACCTATCAGAACAACAGTATGCCATGTTTGCCAAAAACTTTGGAAAGTTTATGAGGAGGCAGTACGGTAAAGGGACTGAGTCCGGTCAGCCGCCTAACTCAAGATTCCAGAAGAATGATGGAGGATATAAAAAGAACCAATCTGGAGACTCCGATCCTAACAAAGGCAAAGGGATACAATGCAGAGAATGTGAGGGTTATGGACATATTCGGGCTGAATGTATCAATACGCAGAAGAAGAATGCATATGCTGTCAGTTGGAGTGATAGTGAATCTGATCAGGAGGGTGAGACTAATAACTTTGTCGCCTTAACTTCCTATGTCAACAATGAAGGAGAAACCAGTAACGAGGCAGGGTCAGAGTCATCCTCGGAAAATTCCACTCAGTACTCAAGCTGCAGTAATAATGAAGAAATCATTGACGAAGACTTTGCTATCAAGTACAAGGAGTTGTTCCAGGAATGGCTAAATGAAGTTGAGCAGAACAAGATACTCCACAACAATCTAACAGACTTGACAAAAGAAAAAGAAACATTATGGGAAGATGCCGCAGTTCTTGTCACTCAGAAGGTGGAACTTCAACAAACTATCACTGACCTTCAGGCTCAAGTAGTTAAAATAAAAGATGAGCGAGATGGTCTGTATGCTCAGAAGGCTGAACTCCTTGCTGCTATCTCATCCCTGAAGGTGCAGATCGAAAGGAGTGAAGGTAATCACCCAGAAGACATGTCTAATCTAAAAAAGAAGAATGCCGCATTAAAACGTCAAGAGGTAATTCTACTTAACACTATAGATGCGTTGAAAATTGAGATTGAGACAGACAAGGAAGCCCCTGTCAAAACCCTGGAAGATCTAAACAAAACTGGGTCTAGCTCACGGGTTGTTTCAGAGGAACTTCCCCCACAAGGACTGTCAGCTGGTTTCCGCTCAAAGAGGCAAGACAAAAGAAGGTGTTTCAACTGCAACCAAGTGGGACACCTCAAGTCAAGATGCCCTGAACTCCACAATTTTATCAGGAGGATGGATCAGCTTCGTGAAATATCAAGACCTCCCATGAAGCAAATCTGGAGAATTAAACAAAAAGAAACATGTCTCGCAGCTTTCAGCTCAACGTTTCTTCCAGAAAAGCAAAGATGGTACTTCGACAGTGGATGTTCTAGACATATGACTGGAAATCCGGGGTTTCTAACTAAAATAGAATGGATAGACGGCAAAACTGTGACGTTCGGAGATGGAATAGAAGGCAGAGTTGTTGGAAGAGGAACATTGAATGTTCCAGGTCTACCTAGATTAACCGAAGTGTTTCTTGTTGAAGGCTTACAGGCAAATCTGATTAGCATTAGCCAGTTGTGCGATGGGAATAACCAGGTCTAGTTCACTCAGGACAAGTGTATCGTACAGAACAACCAGAATCAAATTGTTCTCACTGGAAGGAGAGCCTCAAACAACTGTTACTTAGTTGATTCTGGTCTTCCCACTGCCATGACCCCATATATGCTGAAGAAAGACCTAAAGACTCCAGTCGGTCAGATACAGTCTCATACTCTGGGTAGGTGCACTTGTGTCCTAGCCTCTATGAAGTCATCTCTCTTCAAGTATGTTAGACGAAGGGTCATGAACTGCGGTCATCATGTGAAAACATTCACAGCATGGATTGATTGCCACAGCAGTGGCTTTGTTCGAAGGGAACACAGCATGAAGGGATCTCACTTTGAGAGTTGTTATACCAAGCTGTTGTGGAAGAAGATGATACTGAGAAAAGATGATATTGATATTGAGGGTTGTTACACCAAGAAGTTGTGGAAGAAGTCAATTCTGGAACAATACATACTGGAACAAGAGATGACAAAGCAGCAGTCAGAATCCATCATCAGAGGCTTGAACAACACGAGGGTTCAGACACCTAGATCCTCTGCGGGTCTGTGTATCACCAACAACTAAGTTGTTCCAGCTCAAGTCAGTCAGCCAGAGCCAGAAGGTGATTTGTTTAGGGCTGACGTGGAGGAAAGGTGCTGGTCCAAGAAGAAACGTTCGGTCTTCCAGAAGTATTCAAAAAATATATATATATTCAAATATTCTCTTTATTCGTGTTTGTGACGTGGCAGCCAGGGGAGTCTCCAGAAGCTGTATGGGTTGCCAAAATCTGAATTTTATTTCCAAAAATTATTTGCAAAATCAACTGTTCGTATCTCGCTGTTTTTTCTCTCCCGACGAAACCCTAGATGAAGCTTGACGAAGTTCTACAATGGTGGCCACAAGGAAGAACAAGGGCTCCAAAGCAGCGAAAGTTGACGCATCCTCAAAATCGGTTGTCGCACCAAAGATTATCAAAGAAAACCCTAATTTGGCGAGTGACACAGTTCCCACAGGAAAATCAACTTCGGATGTCGTAGAGAAGTTAACTGCCCCAAAGGTTCCTAAAGTTCCAGTTCCTGAGAAGAAGAAGTTGGTCAAATCGGTAAAGGTGATGGAAACAGTTGTACAGGCAAAAGAAAAGAAGATTCCTAAATCCATTCCGGAGGAAATCTCCAAAAAGGCGTCTGCTTTAAAGCCTGTCTCAACCAAAGAACCAGCAAAGAAATCGACACAAGAGGTACTCTCAAATATTTCCAAATCTACAAAAACTATGAGTAGTCCTAGTTTGCCTGGTGTATCTGTGGTTGGCTCAGAAATTGTTGGAGAAAAGCCGGAGGTTGTAGCTGGTGCGCTAGAAAAATGCTCTCCTGTGATGAAAGGTACAAGGGTTAAGATGGTTGCTTGTAAGAAAACTCCTGTGAAGGAGAAGTTCAGGATTGTGAAGCGTAAGGTTATCGTGTCTGAGTCTGAAGATGAAAAATCTAGTGAACAAGATGAGGTTGTTAGTAATGAAGAGGGTGCTGTTGATAAACACCATGTTTCTGGGTCTGACGAAAAGGAAGTGAGTCAAGACAAACAGAGTATAGCTTCTGCTGGAAATTCTGGTGAAGATGTTCCAGAAGCTGCTGAGAGTTCAAGTGCAGAGGTACAAGCTGAGCCTGCAACAGAAGATACCGAAGTGTCTGTCGATGAAGAAGAAGAGGCTTCTCATAAGGAGTCTGACAAAGTTGATGAGTCTCTCCAAAGTCTGTTTGATGCTGTTGAGCAATATGTTGAAGAAGAGTTCTCTTCTAAAGTTGCTAAAGAAGGTGATATCAGTCAACCAGATCTAGTTGCTGAGGATGAAGAGATGGAGAAGCAGAGTAAGGATTCTGGAGATGGTTCACTCAAGCTGTCAGAGTTGCGAAAGAAAGCTCAGAAGGATGTTCCAGCAAGTAAGGAACAAATTACTAAGTCAAAACATGTTGCTAAGACAAAGGCCGTTGTGCCAAAGAAGAGAAAGGCACCTTCTCCTACTGTTGTCGAAGAAACAAATGAGGTAGAAGCGTCTGGTCTTGAGAAGGCTGCTTCACCAGTTGCAAAGAAAGCTAAGAAAAGTTCTCCTTCAGGCAAGGTTAAAGAAAAAGGGAAGAAAGTCCAGTTTGAATCTGGAGTTGTGATGAATGGTGTGTGGTTTGTGTCAGATGATCATGCTAAGAAATGGGATCTGGTTCAAAAGAGGAAGATCGTGGCTGAAAGGGTGTTGGATGCTGACAAGTATGCAGCCAAGGAGATAGTCAGTCTGATCAAAGGAGTGGATTTGTGGCCATCAGTTTCAATGGCTAAACCTTTTGCAGCAAGTCTTGTGAGGGAAGTTATCGCTAACCTACCAGAAGGATTTGCAGATATTGAAAACTCGGCCTTTGGAATGGCTAGTGTGAGAGGCAAGCAGGTGGTCATTACTCCGGATGGTATCAATGATTATTTCGGGATTGAAGAAGGAGCTTTGAATATTGGTGAGAACCCCAATTGGCACAAGATTGCAGTTGCTCTTACTGGCGGTGTTCGTTCAAAGTGGTTCACCATGACCTTCCCGGTGAAGGAGCTTTCTTCGAAGCACTCCTTGCTCCACAGCATTGCCGTTCATAACTGGCTGCCGAATAATCATCATACAACGCTTGGCCATACAATGGGTGCTATTCTGAAAACTCTTGGGGCTGGGAAAAAGATTGACCTTGGGTGTCTTATTTTTGATCAAATTGCTAGCCATGCATCTTCTGTTAAAGTCAATCATCCGATTGGTTTCCCCTCGTTGATTCACCAACTTGTGGTAGGACAACATCCAGATATCTTAACAAGTCAGGACAAGTTGACTGGAGATCCAAAGGTGTTCCTTGCAGATCACAAGCACTTTTCTGGTTCACATATTGTGGATCTGGACCTAGATGCTCCTATCAAGCCTAAGAAAAAGTTATCTCAGCAATCTCTGGATGCATCAAGTGCTCATGTCCCTGCTGTCACTCGGAAGAGGATGATCACACATCTTGAAGAAGAGTTAGCTGATGCGAGTGAGAGAATAGTGCTGCTCATGGCCAGAAAGAAAAAGATCACAAAACTTTTGGTGAGCCTGCGCTATCCGGAGGAAGAAGATGATGGTGAATTGGCTTATGATGAACCCAGTGATGAGGAGTCCGACTACTAATTCTGGTGATGCACTCTGCTCTTCCTACAAACATTTTTTTGAACTCTCTGTTTTTTTTATTTGTTGAACTCGTGCTATGTTTTGTGCACTCCCTTGTCACTTTATGGCAAAAAGGGGGAGTAAATTTGGAGTTTGAAATCTCCTTAAAAGATTCGTTGTGCTTTTATTGTGTTTGGAGTTTGAAATCTCCTCAAAGATTCAGTTGGTAGCTTTGTTAGTAGCACAGCTAGGAAGTTTGAAATCTTCTCAAAGATTCATCTGTATTAGTAGTACAGGTAGCTTCAAATAGGTAGTTTTGCCAAAAATGCCAAGGGGGAGATTGTTAGTTTATATGGCATGTAGTTTGGCAAAACTTAGTATAGTTGTTCTAGCTGTTGTTCAAGACTGGAAGAGACAACTGTCCTAGAACAAGTTGAAGCAGAAGAAGTGTTTCCTAATTCAGATTAGGAAACCTAGTCGACCGTTGGAAGATCAAGGCGGTTGCACTTCAGTGGACAGAAGTTGGAAGTTTCCATATTCGGATTTGGAAACTTGTCTAAGCCGACTTAGCACAACTCTGACGCAGCAGTAAATTTCCTAAATCATATTAGTCGAGTCAGGTGCTTATGGATTATTGGAAATATCCTTGGAGTCGGTTGCTTGCGCTTGAAGCTATCTTAGTCGAGAAGATAATCGAAGGTTGCTTAATCTAGTTTGAAGATTCGAACGGAGGATTATCTACAAGAGATATGCGCAAGAAATTAGGAAAGATTTCCTAAAGATAGAGGCGGATTAGTTTAGGAATCCTTATTGTTTTAGGGTTTCGACCGCTCTATATAAGGAGTGCTAATACTCGGTTATTAGTAGCACTCACGGAGATACAATACACGCTCATACTCATTGAAGGGAGGAGGAGGCAAACGGCGGTGAATCAATCGTAACTGGTTGTTCACGACGCACGTATACGGCTGGAGAACTAACCGTCACTGGTTACTCGAAGGCGCTCGGATCAATCTGCATTGGTGCTCAATAGATTGATCGAAGGACAAAGCTGAAGGCTCGCACTGAAGTTCCGTTACTGCGCATTCGGGAGAAGGCGCTGATTCTCACGGAGAATCATTATGGTGGATACGGAGCGGGAGCAAAGATCTAGGGGGAGACCTAGATTGCAATTACTAGAGTGTCCGAGGCTCAGGTTGTTTAAGAGGGATTCTGTAAACGGTAAACCCTGTACTCGCAATACTCAATAATAGTGAATTGTTATCCACCGGGCTAGAGAACGTCCCCCAGACGTAGGCTCGTTAACGCCGAACTGGGTAACAACTTTGCGTGTCGTTTTATTTCAGCATTACTTGTTTTAGCGCATAAGTTGTTTTAGGATTTGCTCTGGATCTCGACCAGAACAACATCTCATCTACCAGGGGAAGATTTCAATGATGTTTGACTCAAGTAAACAGATCATGCACTACAACATTGTGTAAGGGTGCATGTAAGTTGTTACCTCCAACTTTTCGCCCTCAGCCTTCAAAAGGTCAATATACTGCTTTAATGCCTTCACTTTAGAATCCACAAAAACAACCATGGACTTCATAGGATAATATTCGGAGTAATTGAATCAAAATACGTAGGATAATATTCGGAATAATTGAATCAAAATACGTAGGATAATATTCGTAGTAATTGAATCAAAATACGTAGGATAATATTCGTAGTACTTACATCAAAATACGTATAATAATATTAGTAGTAATTGAATCAAAATACGTAGGATAATATTCGTAGTAAATGAATCAAAATACGTAGGATAATATTCGTACTAATTGAATCAAGCTTACTGGTTCAGATTTCCACTGCCTACTGATGTTCCCAGTTATTTTGGTGCGACATTTGGTGCATGGGTCTACTTATGCTAGAGTCTGCAACAGGTCATGTTCCATATGTACCGCCAGACCAAGGAGAAGGGTGGGTTAACTTCTATGAGCTGATGGAAGCCATTGTCGACAAACCACTGATCGGTCGAGTTCTTGACCTATTATTCACTTCATTCGATGATGGAATAGGTTTGTTTCCTGGACATTTTGTTATCATTTAATCTCTTTTCATAGTGTTTCAGGCTTGAATTACCCGATGACTCGATGTGGACCTGAATGCGTGTAAAGACGAAGAATCAACCGAATGGAGCAATTTTGGGTCATGACCCCGTGACACCTCCATGAGTCACGGGACAATAGGCGCGTCACGGAACTTGGCCGTGGCTGTGCATATCGAAGACCCCGTGACACCCCGTGACACAAGGCCTGCCACGGGACAAAGCAGCTATCACGGGACCTGGCCATAGCGACAGCATTCTGAAGATCCCGTGATGTCCCGTGACAGCCCGTGACAGAGTCAGTGTCACGGGACTTTCCTAATCTGGATTTTTGGTAATTTCGGCAATTTGACTATAAAGAGAGGCATTCGATCAGACTAAAAGGGTGTCTTATTTTGAGATTGAAGACCCCTAACTTGAGAGAGAAGACGGAGAACATCGCGAGAGATTGAGGATCATCGAGCTATATCGTCTACGGCTAACTCGTCCTTAATTTCTATTATTACACTATTTGTGGTTAACTTACCATGAATAGTGAGTAGTCTTCTTTATTCTGGGATCCTACGGATTCGGTGCTATGTACCCAACTCTTCATATGATCATATGAACGTTTTTCATTAATGCAAATCGAATATTCAACTTCATCGTGCTTAATTTATCGTTCTTGCAAGTTTTACATTGAATGGGATGTTTACATGCTATAACGTATTTAGGTTAATTACCGGAAGATGGATGAGTCCTAGGTATTATTCGGATTGTATGAAATTGTATGAAAATCCTAAGTTTAATAAATCGAGATCGTTGATAATTCGTGGATGGGCGACGTTCAACGATTAAGATTAATCTAGACAATGATCCGTGGATGGGCGGCTTGTCTAGTGTTATTTTGGTTTATTTCCATATTCGATAGCATGAACGTAACATGATTGCATGATTATTGGGGTTAGCACGGGTGAAGTACGGTCCTGGAATTCTTTCTCTGATAAGTGCAAACCTTCATTTTTCTGCATATTAATTTCTGCTACTTGTTTCAAATCAAAACCTTGAATCGTTCGGAATAGCTAAATAGGTCACTTGTTAGCTAGTATTCACACACACTGTTCCTTGGATCGACCCTTGGCTTACCAAGGTTATAAATTTTGTTTGACTGCAACTGGACCCCTAAAACATATAATATGACAACTATAAAGGGTTAAAAATATGCTTGTCAATCACCTCGGATGCGGATAAAATTGTCGCTCATTCCGGTAATGAATTCAGATCCCGATTGAATTCGAATGCATTTTGGGGTCCTTAAGATCCGCTTTTTTTCACTCCGCTGTGTTTTGGTCACTGGAATAGATGGAGACGATGAAGGTTGAAAATCATATGATCGCCGGAATAGATGGAGACGATGAAGGTTGAAAATCATACATCGAGTTAGGGTTCTGAGAGTCGTCGTGTCGTCACTTTGATTTTTTTTTGAGAGATTGTTTTTGGACTAAAGTACCCCTGATACGTAGATTAGCGGAAGGATTAGGTTGATTTTGGTAATTATGTAATATAATCTTGACCGTTGATTAAAAAAGATGAATGACTCAGATTAATTCTTATTTCTCACCATATTTACACTTCTCATGGGATCTCAACCTTGGATCATTATGCCATTACCCTTTGTGTCTTTTATCCTTTCTCATTGCTTCGTTATCATGTATATATTTGTACGCTTGTAACACCTTTGAGTCAATAAACACAAAAACATTTTTATTTTTTCACATTTTCTTGGCATTTCCTTCATGGCAACATAGCAAGTTTCCGATCATATAATTTCTGTATAATCACTATTTCTGCAAAATCAAATTATGTCGAAGAAGGATGATGAAATATCTGAAACAAAGTTGTCCGGGTCAACAATGGTAGACACGATGTCTCCATATTTTAATTATAGATCTGATAATCCAAACCTTGTGTTCACTAGTAGTCTCATATGTGACATCAATTATGAATATTGGGTAGATGAGATGAGCAACACCCTTTATGCAAAAAATATGTTTGGTTTTGTTGATGTATCGATCCCTATCCCAGGTGAAGGATCAACATAATTACCTTATTGAGGAGGTGCAACGCTATGATTCAAGGATGACTTCATAGTTTAATGGAGAGAGAAATTCTCTTTCGAGCGTAAAACATACCAAATTGCTCAAGAAGTATGGGAAGATCCTGAAGAGCGATTTGGAAGTGAAAGTGCGCCTAGTGCCTATTAGTTAAAGCGCTAGATAACTATCAAAGATCAAGATACGTTGTCGGTCTCCGCTTACTACACAAAACTCAAAAGTCTGTGGGACGAGTTTCAATCCATCTCCCCAATTCCCAAGTATAAATGCAATGGATTGACCAGTGATGTCCCTAAACAATTGGCTAGGGTGAGGGACAAATAGCGTTTATATGAATTTCTCATAGGTTAATATGAGAATTTCGATGTCGTCAAGACCCAAATCTTGAGCAATAGGGCCGTTGTCACTTGGAGATGCTTTTCATATGGTCTCCGAGGACGAGCGACAAAAGCAAATCACATCAACCAAAAAGATGAGTGTCAAATCAATAACATTTTAAACCCAGACGACCCGACGTATTTACAAAGCTAATAAAGACAACGACCTTCCAGTGAAGCGATGCACTTGTTGTCACAAGATATATCATAGAGTTGATGAGCATTATGAACTAAACTAATGTACGAAACTGCGAGAGAAGACAAGAAACAAAGAAAGGTAGTTGGAACAAACAAAAGGGTACTAACACGGCACATGTCGTTGCTAGTGACATACTCTTTCAGGCATGACACAAGAAAAATATGCAAGCTTTTATAAATATGCTCCTCGCCATACAGAAGGTTCAAGCTCCATTACGGTGAAGATAGGCCCAACGTCAACTTTGCTGGTAAGAAAAATGATTTAAAACTTAACTTTGGATTATTGATTCTGACGCTACCGAGCACATTACATATAATAATAGGCTGCTTGAGAAAGAAAGTAGGAAAAATTTTGAGCACAAAAAGCAAGAAGGATTTTAAGCCCCAATACACAATCTACAAGCTATTGCTAAAAATCACACGATACAAACTTGAGCCCTAATACACAATCCACAGGCTAAAACTAAAAGCCATACGCACAAATTCACGAATTCGTTTTGGACAACAACTATAAAAAATAACGGAGCACAGTCGGAAGCTTACAGGATTTCAAAAATGCGCGGGTCGATGGATTTAGGCGGGGAGGACGACGTCGGTCGACTATGGGTGATGTCGAACGGAGAGCGCGAGCGGAGGAACAAAAGGACAATTTCGCATTTTGGTGGAGGATTTCAACAATGGATGAGAAACTATTTCAGCCAAACGGCAAAGAATGAAACTGCGATTGTCATATAGTTTTACCTAAGGCGTTGTTAACAACATCACCTTGGTTTAAAATGCCTCATTAGCTGACTGACTCATCATTGTTTTAATTAAAAATGTCACGAGGCTTAAGTCGTGAGAGTTTATTGTTAATGCGCCGTCCTCATCAACGACATAGAAAACACGAATAAATTGTGAAACAAATTTAAAAATTGAGTATAAAGGGATGCAGTGGCGGATCTAGGATTTAAAAACTAAGTGAGTGGAAAAAAGAACACGCAGTCAGAACTTTGCTCTGTGAACCTGTCATGTAGCTCCATCATTCAGAACTTTTCAAATATTTCAAAAGCTAAATTAACCTTAAAATAAAGATAAAAAAAGAACACGCAGTGAAAATATTAGGCATAAATCAGTTTTTATTAGCATTATGCGTAGGCAAATATAAGAGCATTAGAAAAGGCTTCAACAAGTTTACTATGATGATTCAACCACCTGTCCATCGTACCATCCTGTTTCTTCATCTGCATAAGAAAAGAGTAGTAGTTAGAGAGTGCTCAGCTCGATGATTGAACAAATTCAACCTTATTAACAACAATTAGCAACTAGGAACTATATACTTCTGTCAGACATTTCATCAAACACCTGCTGAGCACAAATGTGTACAAACTCACATTCCACAGTTGCGCTGACCAATTGGTTCCCAACATAAGCCCACCCCACTCGACGCCGCCGGCAATATCCTCTCCACCGGCTCCGAATCCGGCCCCACCGCACCGAACCACGCCACCGGAACGCCAACAAACAAGGCAAACGCAGCCCCCGTGACAAACAATCTCGAACAATATTCCAATAAATCAACAGAAGCCCAGTTAGTGGACAAATTGTTGTACTCGTTGATGGGCTGTTGATCGAACGGAACCGGGCAGTCCGTCTCCGGCTGCGTGCTTCCGTTTCTATAGGGCGATGATGAGAAGGACGCGAATCTGAAGGCCTGTTCTCCGACTTCTCTAAATTTTGACCGGGCTATTTTTTTTTTCAAGGTAAGTTTTCTAATCTTACCAGGCTATAGCTGGTTTAGCTTCCAGTTAGGTTCGCCACTGGACTTCAACCTTCCTTTGTTGAAGTGGCCCAACAGAATCATGCTTAGAAAGAAATAACTCAGCTGATAACCTTTGAAACAACTCCAGCACCAACTGTTCTTCCTCCCTCCCTCAAGGCAAATCTTTGGCCTATTTTTCACAATTAATGAGTAAAGTTTCAGGAGTTTTTAGTCGAATCAGCAGAGCACTAGACTGTTTGTGATATCATTGATAATTTTAAAAAAATATTCTAATGGCAACTTACCTGCTTCAAGTGGAGCAGGGAGCATCAACTCGAAAGTAGCAGTTATGTTGTCACCCGGCATAACCATCTTTACTGATTCGGGCAACTCAATTTTCCCAGTGATATTTGCAGTCCTCAGATAAAACTGGGGCATGTAGTTTGAAAAGAAGGCAGTGTGGCGTCCTCCTTCGGATCTCGGCTTCAAATTTTTTGTATGTTTTCACAGAGTTTGGCTTTGCAATAACTTACCAAATAGATGATGCAAAATAATTACTGGCTTACAGTTACAGAATGTATAATGTTCCTACTCAAATAAGTCTCAACAGGCATTTTCGTGCTCTTTTATTGGCACTTACCATTCTACGCTCGATGTCTTCCCTTTTCAGGCCACGTAAAAGAAGACCAACATTGTCCCCAGCCTTGAGAAAACATAACAGTTAAAACAGTTTTATATAATCAATAAGAAATGTCCCATAGGATGACTTCGACTACTCACTTCTCCGCGATCCAGAATCTTCTTGAACATTTCAACACCAGTTACAACACTTTTGATAGAGGGGCCGGCCCTAGAAAGATAACATCAAAAATGATAAACGCAAAACCATAACTCTATAAACCAACACATGCTGTATGCAACTTAGGAACCTGGTCACAAGTTTAATATTTTTTGAAGCTATCTCATAA
Organism: Rhodiola kirilowii; assembly: GCA_033675215.1. NCBI lineage: Eukaryota > Viridiplantae > Streptophyta > Magnoliopsida > Saxifragales > Crassulaceae > Rhodiola > Rhodiola kirilowii. The sequence continues at coordinate 25,026,737 of CM066199.1, forward strand.
GTTTGTATCTACAAAGCCGCAGAGAACCGTGGTTCGCTAATTTACCTGTATAAGTCCTGAGATCTCTACTTCCTCACCAACTTTGATGGTACCTTGCTCAATACGACCAGTGGCAACTGTTCCACGGCCCTAGATGCATGAAACACAACCAAATACAAATCAATGTTTTACCAACCACGTCAAAGCTACTATCTTAATTCTTAATATGTTTCACTACCTGAATGGAAAATACATCCTCAATTGGCATCAAGAAAGGCTTGTAAGGTTGACAAACGGGGTCTGGAATGTATTCATCAACAGCATCCATTAACTTTAAAATCGCTTTTTCCCCAGCTCTTCATTAGTACCTTGCAAGGCAGACAAAGCTGATCCTCGAACTATGGGGATCGCATCGCCAGGAAATTTGTAGAAGCTTAAAAGTTCTGCAGTATATATAAAAATGACAGTAACGCCTGAAGTGCAGAATTTTAATTTGCACTTTTTAGTTTGAAATGGATAGCAATGATACCCAAGTAGATAAAAAAGAAATTGATACCACGGAGCTCCATCTCCACAAGTTCCAGCAACTCTGGATCGTCAACAATGTCACATTTATTTAAGAAGCATACCAAAGATGGCACACCAACCTATGAATTCAGAATTCAACGAAAAGTGTAGGTCAATAAGAAGCTTAAAAACAGGTCATGCAAATTATACAGCTTTCAACCTGGCGCGCTAGCAGAATATGTTCCTTTGTCTGTGGCATAGGTCCATCGGGTGCAGAAACAACCAGGATTCCCCCATCCATTTGGGCCGCTCCAGTGATCATGTTCTAACCGATCAATATGTGGCTAATAAAAAGGTGTAAAATAGGGGTACAATATTAAGAAAATTGCAGCTACAAGAACAGACACTTAGCAAAAATCATCAAGTGCTTTAAACAGTGCATTTTCTAGATCAGCATAACATTATAAATTCACTAATTCAATCAAAGCCTTAGCTATGTTTCGAGATAAGAAGCCATGAAGACTTACTTTAACATAGTCGGCATGACCTGGGCAATCAACATGGGCATAATGTCGCTTGGCTGTCTCGTACTCTATATGGGCCTGCGAGCGAATGTAAGATTGAGCTGAGGGCCTTCCATAATACAAGAATTGTCAGATACCATATCAAAACACAGTCAGCAGAAATGTCAAAATACTTCCAGCAAAGAACAACGACAAATCCACCATTAATTGGTTGAGAAACAGATGATACCGTTGCTATGGTAATTCCTCTCTTTTTCTCTTCTGGCGCCTTATCAATCTCGTCAAAGGCAATAGCTTTTGCCTTTCCTTCTTCTGATAACACCTACAAGAAGTTACATAACAACAATGATCAGAGGTCCAGACATGTCAACTAAAAACTTCCCGTCCAGAAAAGAATAACAACTTCAAAATCATATCACAACGAAAGTGTACAAAAAAACCTTTGTAATGACTGTGCAGTTAGTGTGGTCTTCTCATGATCAACATGTCCAATTGTTCCCACATTCACATGAGGCTTCCGCCTTCGTGTTGTCACAAACCAAATCAAAGACAAAAATCAAAATCAAAATCAAATTCCAAGATAATATGCCGACTTTTCATTTCATGACCCACTACACTAAGCTCGAAAAACAAATATAAGAAATGAACACATAAACAAAAATAAATGTTTAACAAAACTTCAATCATTCCCCACACTAACTGAACCCTAATTCAAAAAGCAATCAATCATTATCAAAAAGACATCTTAAAAAGATAAGACCGAAACTTTACGTTCGGGTGAAAGTGGCCATGGATCGCATCCACCCATCGGGACATTCCGACGAAGATGCTGCTAGCTGCTTAGGGATCGATACACGGAAATGAGAGCAGGCCCGGGCAACGATTCGCTTGGAATTGCGATTCCGGAAGATAAGGGAGGCCATGAATGACGTAGATCAGAGGAAGTGATTAAAAAGCTGGAGAGCAGCGGAACCGGAACGAGGTAGAAGAGGGTTTTGTCCCCCTATCAGGGTTTTAGTGTTGGACGACATTTGATAAAACGACCCCGACAGAGTTGTTTAATTTCATTTTCACCCCAAACGTCACAAATTTTTTGGAAGTCCCAGTCACCAACTGACAATATAACCCGTAGTAGGGGAGAGCAAAATTCGGTAATTACCGTTTACCGTCGGTAAATTTACCGTTACCGAATCAATTCGGTTCGGTAAATCGGTAAAACGTTAAATCGGTAAATTTACCAACAGTAAAACGGTAAAAATAAGTCGGTAAACGGAATAGATTCTGAAATCGGTAAATTTACCGTTTTACCGTTTTACCGAATATTATAAATAAAAAATTAAAAAATATATATATATTATAAAGAAAAAAATTAAAAAATATTTATTTATATTAAAAATCAACATATATATTTATAAGATTTTTAATATATATTTAAAAAATTAAAAAAATAATAATTTTCGGTAAAATCGGTAAAATCGGTAAATTTACCGAAATTTACCGATTTACCGTTTTACCGAAATATCGGTAAAATGGGAAATCGGTAACGGTAAACGGAATAGATTTTGCCATTTCGGTAAATCGGTAAACGGTAAAACGGTAAACGGTAAAACGGTAAATTACCGTTTGCTCTCCCCTAACCCGTAGTCTGTCCCATGACCGCTCGTAAATATTCATGTGTTAACCGTTTGCTTAATTTAAAATGAACTGAAGATAATCTTGTTGTAATTTCGCAGTAGTTAATTTCCTAATTTACTCAATATTTAAATTTGAGATCCCTTCAGTGGCGGACCTAACTGGAAGCTAAACCAGCTATAGCCCGGTAAGATTAGAAAATTTACCTTGAAAAAAAAATAGTCCGGTCAAAATTTAGATAAGTCGGAGAACAGGCCTTCAGATTCGCGTCCTTCTCATCATCGCCCTATAGAAACGGAAGCAGCCGCAGACGGACTGCCCGGTTCCGTTCGATCAACAGCCCATCAACGAGTACAACAATTTGTCCACTAACTGGGCTTCTGTTGATTTATTGGAATATTGTTCGAGATTGTTTGTCACGGGGGCTGCGTTTGCCTTGTTTGTTGGCGTTCCGGTGGCGTGGTTCGGTGTGGTGGGGCCAGATTCGGAGCCGGTGGAGAGGATATTGGCAGCGGCGTCGAGTGGGGTTTTGGTAGTGACGCTAGATGTGGTGAGGATGTATTTGGGGTGGGCTTATGTTGGGAACCGATTGGTCATCGCAACTGTGGAATGTGAGTTTGTACACATTTATGCTCAGCAGGTGTTTGATGAAATGTCTGACAGAAGTATATAGTTCCTAGTTGCTAATTGTTGTTAATAAGGTTGAATTTGTTCAATCATTGAGCTGAGCACTCTCTAACTACTACTCTTTTCTTATGCAGATGAAGAAACAGGATGGCACGATGGACAGGTGGTTGAATCATCATAGTAAACTTGTTGAAGCCTTTTCTAATGCTCTTATATTTGCCTACGCATAATGCTAATAAAAACTGATTTATGCCTAATATTTTCACTGCATGTTCTTTTTTGATCTTTATTTTAAGGTTAATTTAGCTTTTGAAATATTTGAAAAGTTCTGAATGATGGAGCTACATGACAGGTTCACAGAGCAAAGTTCTGACTGCGTGTTCTTTTTTCCGCTCACCTAGTTTTTAAACTCTAGATCCGCCACTGTTGAAGTCTAGAAGATCAGCTGAGTTTTATATAATATAGAGTATAGACTGACCCAACCCTCGTGCAATATTCCTGGTGTAGGACGCAACAATGTTAGTATAGGCAATATTGCTGAGTGAACATAGGCCCTGACGAAGTTGAATTGGCTTGGTGGAGAGGTGCTCACTACCTGGTCCTGTTGATCTCGGGTTTGAGTCACCCCAGGGGTAGAAGTGAAACCCAATAATATCTTCTTTTTTTAAAGAAGAAAAAAAACATAGGCCCTCCTTAAAGCAAATTAAAGTTGTGTTGGTGTTCAAGTTTTTAACCATCCTCATAAATGGAATCAGGTAAAAAAAACTCATTAGTTTGCGTCTCAACATGAAATAAAAAGGTCTGATATCTTCTTCTTTTTTCTTTTTAAGATTGTTATTGAATTTTTGTCAAGGTCTCTTAATGGCCTAACAAAAAGGATGGGTACTACTTTCACCCTAAATGCCATAGGGTCTATCATCATATTTTGGGATGATTTATTTCTCTTTAGTAATGGAAGAAGTAGTTCAACTTTGGCTCTCCAAGCGGCTATAGAAGATTTCTTAGGGCTATCTATAGATTTCAGCAAGAGTCAAATATTCATGGCAGGGATGTATGAGAATAAAAGAAGTTGGACTGCTAGCATTATCAACACTCCCCCAAGTCTTTTACCTTTTAAATATCTTGGGGTTAACCTTAGTTTGCGCGCACATGAAATGTTCTGAATTACTGTCGAGAATGACGAAGAAAATTGACATGGTGGCTATCAGAATAAAGGGTCTTGTTGGTGGAATAATCCAAAGTGGAGAAGCCCTTCATGGGTGGTTCAACAATGTTTAGAGTTGATCAGAAGCTGTGTTATTGGTGGAATGGCTTGGAAAAGGAAATGGTTTCAAAGTTAAAGATACAATACAACACACTTGTTAACGAGGGGGACTGAGTGGGTGGGTAATCATTCAAAACAAACTCATGACAAGGACAGGCTTGTAAAAATGAGAATCATGTGTGCTTTGCGAAAATTAAAAAGAAAGGCGAGATCATTTGTTTTTTTGATTGCGATATAACTAGAAAAGTTTGGTTGGAGGTGCTGGCCTTTTTGCTGAGCCCCTGCAAGATTCTCTCATGGCAGCTTCTAATACCTTGGATGGTAAGGCTTTGAAACAAATATAGCATCAGAGATGTTTTTACTTGGGTCTCCCTAACAACTACTATTGGTGAGATATGGCAACCGTTAGATCTTCAAAAATGATGCGCAAGGAGCTGAGGAAATCATCAAGACAACAATTTGGACTCTCAAAACAGAAATGTTAGCTTTTTTGGAAAAGCATGAAAAATACAAACAGGATACTCAATGGATGAACGAGATGAATATATTGTAAAGGCTTTGTTATACAATATGTACAAAATTGATAGAAATAATGTACAACAGTGGGATCGTGCATATAGACAGATTAAACTTAGACAAATTAAACTTAAACAGAACATCAGATTCTTGCAAAATAGTAGAGAGAACATGAAATCGATACGATCAAACTAGATGGTTGAGTCACGTTAGACGCTCCTTAAAGCATGATTGCTCTCCCACTGGGTGTTGGAATCACGAGCAACTGCTTCCCAGGATAAAACAACCCTCAGTTGACAACATGCACCTTATATTTCAACTCGCGAAATATTGAGTCTTAAACTATCACCGTGACACACACGAAAAAGAACACTCACACAAACATGCAGACATAACCTCAACGGAGGATTATTAGAGAAACGTGTATTCAAATTTTTTTTCTTCTCTTCTCGCAAATGAACTAGAAAGCTACTCCTTTTATAGGAGAGCTTTGACATCTCGAAGAACTAAAGGTTCTAGCCATTAAGACTAGCATTTATCCTCTCTTCTACCAAGGACATCCCTTGATATTTCTCATAATCATATGCCTTGGAAATACACATAAAAATTATGTTAATTATTTCCAAGAACATATTACGATTTCTAGGCAACTCTTTGGTATTTCCAATGTGCCATAGAAAACCCAATAATATTGGTCTTTAAGTGTGCACCCTTTAAGACTAAAATTAGATCATTGCCTTGAGGTGTGTGACATCATCAAACCTAGATCATCAATGATATTCACCATAATTTTCTTCATAAATTAACACACATTTTCCAACAATCCCCCACATGATGAAAATCTTGTAATGAAATTAAAATCAAAACTCAACTCGATGCGGTGGTAGTATCTACGGTCTATATTTGCATAGGATAGGTAGACAACGCCATTGAACCTTCCTTCGGAAAGATATGCCTTGTTTACTGACTATTCAGTAAACGCGATGTCTTTGAACACTGTTCGTTTTATGATGTAAACAAAGTACATATCTCCCACAGATATATTCCTGACATAATTAAGTTCTTACCGGTGGGTCATTTTGGCCATGACACCCCTTCCCTGGTTCTGCAAGAGTTTCTAAAGAATTAAGCCCTTTGAATTCTTTTTTGAAGCGGCCACACTTCTCTCTCACATAGGTGATTCTTTATTAAGATAATCCCGCATTATCCATTTGAATCTCACCTTTCAAATTCCTAGAATCATTAACAGCTGCTAGCTTAGCCTCGTACGAGAGTCACTATTTTATTAAGGAATAGGATTGGGGTGTTACCCCCATAGTGATCTCATAGTCATAGCAGTTATGTTGTCCCTTTGAACCAAGTTCTTGGGATCTCTAGTCATCATGGTAGGGTTTTCCGTTGCCTCGACTTTATTTCCCAAGGGCTTAAGCCTATGTTTTGATATTAGTAATCAAAAGGCTTCAGTCCCAATCCTTTGGACAACTTCTCTATTAGGTCCTTACTTAGCCCTTTGGTTAGCGGATCCGCAATATTCTCTTTGGACCTCATATAGTCAACATGACTTTTGTGCAGAGAAGTAGTTTAATGGTATTATGTCGTGGATGTATACGTCGAGACTAACAATTACACATAGCACTATGTGCCCTAGAAACCGATGATTGATTCTGACAATGTAAACACATTGCTGGTACAGGTTTTGTCCTTTTAGGAATATCCTCCTCTATATTCCTTAACAACTCAGCATCTTCGCCACATTTATCTATTGTGACGAACTCAGCCTCAAAATGGCTTTGACTATCACAATTTGTTTGGAGGATTTCCAAGACACATTCCCATCTCCCACAGTGAACCCATAGCCACTCGTGGCCTAAATTCATTGAAACCCTCAATGATCTCCGAATATCGATTAAATCATAGGTACTTCAGTGCTCTCACTATAACCTTCCAGTGTGCAGTTTCTGGATTACTCGTCAATCTTACCAGTCTACTCACAGTGTAAGCAATGTCTACTCTAGTACTATTCATCAAGTACTTAGTCTGTTTATCACTCTATCATATACCACTTGGGAGATGCATTCACCTTTATTCGTAGACATATGTTGATTTACATCAACAGGGATTCTAGACAGTCATAATTGTCTTCTCCAAATTTGTCTAAGAGCTTATCAACGTAGTATGACTAACTTAAGACAAGTCTATATAACGTTCAAGTAATTTTAATGCCTAAAATTACATCGGCCAATCTCAAAGCCTTCATATCGAACTTTCAGTTCAATAAAGACTTGGCGGAATTTATTATATTCACATTGCTTCCCACAATGAAAATGGCATCAACATTGAGACACAAAGTCATGTATCCGTGTTCAATATTTTTAATGTATACACATTTGTCACACTTGTTGATCTTCAAGCTATTTGACATCATTATGTTCTCTAATTTTAAATGACACTGCTTTGATGCTTGCTTCAGGCGATAGAGAGATTCACAAACTTTGTTCTCTTGCCCAGGAACAGTAGAATCTTCATGATGTTAGATGTAAATCTCTTCCTCAAGGTCTCTATTGAGGAAGGATGTCTTTCCATCCATCTGATGTATTTGCAGAATGCACAAAGCTGGAATGGTAACTACCATCCTTATGAACATTATTCTCGCCACTAGAGAATACGTATCCAATAGTATATACCTTCTTTTGTCTATACTTTTGATCACAAGTAGACCTTCTACTTATCAATAGATTCATCCACATTCATCTTCCTCCTGAAGACCCACTTGGAGTTAAGCGGTTTACTTCCCACAAGAAGGTCAACCAACTCCCACGTGTGAATTTGTAAGATGGAGTCTAGCTCACTTCTTATGGTCTCATTCTATCAAGGACCCTCCATTGAATTCACAACCTCTTGATAAGTTTGAGATTCAGCCTCAAGCATATAAGTTAGGAAATCATATTGATGGACCAAAATTATACGAATCAGAAACACAGTATAACCCCCTTATTTAGACATTTTGTCTATTTAACTTTTGCTTGTTAGTTCAGATATATTTTTACAGGGTAATTCAGAGCTTAGAGAGAACACACTCTAAAGAGGAGCTTTTTAAGCAGAAAAGATGTTACGAGTCAATCCAAGGTCAAGATCATATGCCGACTGAAGAAATATCAAGGATCCTGACGTTGAAGCACTCGTAATAAATTAATCAGAAGAATCAGGAGAGGAATCAAGACAGCCCGGGGAAGAAACACATTGACAGTTTTGTGAAAAGACTGCACAAAACTGTATAAAATCACACATTGGGCAAGGTGACCGGCCACTTGGGCAAGAGGTGGCCAAAGCCACCCCTCCTCCTCCTCCACCACCGGCAACCGGCGGCTCTCCTCCTCCCTTGACCGGCGGCTCTCCTCTTCCTCCACATGTCTCCTCCTCCTTCCTCCTCCTCTCCTTCCTCCATGTGTGGCCATCTCCTCCATCCATTTTTTCCTCCAATCACCATGCAACACTTGCCTCCATCTCCTCCTCCTCCCATGGCTATATAAGGAGGAGCTCCTCCTCATTTGAAAACACACCTCACTTGTAAAATTCACTTCTCTCTCTAAGTTATGTATATGTAAGTTTGGCTTTGGAAATAAAAGATAGCTCCCTTGGCGCTTCAACGGTTGTAAGTAATTCTTAGTATTTATTCAACTATTTTATTTCCTTAGTTATAATGTTTAGCGCGATGAATAGTAGCTAAACTAGTAGTTCGGTAGAAGGGACGCACTTGTATTATAAAATGTTTTAAGACTATTAACTTAGTGTCTAGTCTTAGTATTTAAAACTTGTTCTATGTGCCGTATATCAAGTCAGAGTTTACAAGGTTGAGTGGAAGCTGTCACAAGCAAAGCTCTGCCGTGGAAATTCGTGATCATACTCGGTAAGTGGAAGCTGTCACAAGCAAAACTTATCGAGGAGTTTGACTTATCTAAAACACCACTTGGTCAATAACGTAACTGGGAGATCAAGTGGACGCACTTACAGCTAAGATACTTCGAAAGGAGGAATTAGTTTTGCTTAGAACAAGTGTTGCTTTAAACGATGTTGCAAGTCTTGCGCTACGAAAGGGCCTCGATTCATCTTTGAATACTTAGATAATTCACTAAAGGTCAATGATAAACATGATATAATACAAGGCCCCTGAAACCGAACATTTCTCTTTAATTATAAACTGTAATTTACTTTCCAGTATTAAAACCAACCAACCAACCAATCAATCAATCAATCACTTAGCTGGTAGCTTTAAAACCAACCAACCGACCTAAAACACGCTCTCTCGCTGGACAACCCCCTCAAAGAACATCTATTCCCCTGATTCGCTTGGGTTCGACCCCTACTTACCAAGTACTACCCAGTAGTATAGTTGCGAGTAGCGGACTATAAATTTATTTGCACATTTGCTGTGACGACAAGCATCTGTCAAATTGGCGCCGTTGCCGGGGAATCAGTTATCGGATAGTTGTTCTTTCCCTCCCCTTTCTTTTTCTTTCTTTTCCCTATGTCATTACCCATTACGCATGCATGGACAACGCGATTTCTGCCTCTGTTCGGAGGAACGGAGGGAGAAGACCCTGTACAGCACTGCCAAAACTTCCACCACGTCTGCCATCACATCAAACCGGAGAACGAAGTATTAGAGGAATTTAAGCTGAAATGCTTTAAATTCTCTCTAACCGACTTCGCCACGATATGGTACTACACATCCACCGCTTGCAGTACAGAACGTTTCGTAGACCTATGCGTTCCGTTCCTGAAAGAATTCTCCCCACCATCTTTACGCCAAGAAACCCGTGAGAAGATCATGAGCCTTCATCAATCCCGGGATGAGACTTTGGACGAATACTACATGAACTACGATGCCATCGTCTCAAGCTGCCCGCACCATGGATTTACGAAGAAAGTTCTTCTCAAAAAATTTCTTCGTGGGATGAGGGCCGAAGAGCTGGGAAGAGTTAACGAAGCTATGAAAAGGTCTGCCATAAACTTCACCGTTGCAGACATGTGGTGCCTTATAATCGGCCTGGCCGCTGCCACAAGACGAGTACCCCAAACTGACGAGGAAATGCAGACAGAAGAAGCTGACCCTGAGGCTGATGAAGAAGAAACCACCGAACCGTCGGAAGAGACTCCTGAACCGTCTGAAGAATCAGACATGGAAAGCACCGGAAGCAACAAAGTAGGAGTCCAGAACACCACTGACGAACTGCCCAAGCCATACCCGACTATCATTACCCAGGCAGCTGAAACTATCTACGATCAGTTCTTCACGAACCAACATAACGAGGCAGAACCAAGCCTCATGAGGCCTTCCCAACTTTTCCCCTTAATTAATGAGCAAGTCGCCGCGAACTATGCGATCAATGAAGAAGCTCAAAGGAGAATGGGAAAAGCACCTCTGCAGAATGACCCCTCGATGGAGCATTGCTATGCCGCAACCGGACTAGGCAGTCCCAAATACAAAAACTTCGAAAGGCTGGTAGTGAAAGGTCCATCACCCCCTCCGGGGTATTGGAAGGAAAAAATCCCGAAACAAAGGAGTCCTGACCCGAACACAACATCCGGCAAGAAGTCAGGAAGAAGCAACACTGGAACGGTGGCGAAGTTTGACCTCAGCCACCCATGGGACCCAAACCAGTAATCCACAACGAGGTACTGTCGAGCCAACGACGTTAAACAAGTGCACTGGTCGGGAGGTAACCCGACACTATCTTACTTTTCCGCACTTTAATTTCTGTCATTTAAATTCAGTATTTAGTTTTAAGCTTGCATGACTTTTGAACTAAGGCACGCCTTCGTTCAAAAGTGGGGGGTGAGAACCACCTATGTACATAAATAACATGCTTGCTGTTTTTTCTTTTTTAGTAATAGTATCTTTTTGAAAATATGAACTTAAGAATGTGAAAAAGATAAATCATAATTCATGCATTAACCTTGTGAAAATTCAACTGTTTAAAAACTTAGAATGTAACTTTCCATTTGTCCTTTGTGCTGAGATAACTAGGGATGTGGAGTTGACATAAATTGCCCTAGAGAGGCTTGGCAAGCAATCAAAGGATCAGATCAAACTATATGGTTTTCGAAGTCAGTGGAGGCTGCACTTCGGGTTTCAGTGAAAATTGAAGTCATCTCCGCCATGCAATGCAAAAGGCGAGGACGGGAATCAGACCGTCCTATCTCCGGTCAAAGTAGCCGAGAAAATAGATGAGCGACCCTCATCTTGACCCGCGCAAAAACGATAGTCAAAGTAGCCGAGAAAATAGATGAGCGACCCTCACCTTGACCCGCGCGAAAACGGCAAAAACGAGAAGAGCGGGGAGGTATTTCCATAGGCTTGCGGGCGATGATTGGACCTCTGATGGACCAAAGTTATACGAGTCAGAAACACAGTAAAACCCCCTTAATTAGACTGTTTGTCTATCTAACTTCTGTGTGTTAGTCCCGATATATTTCCACAGGGCATTTTAGAGACTGAAGTGAAAACACGCTAAGGAGAGGATTTTATGCTGAAAAGATAACAAGAGTCAATCCAAGGTCAAGATCATATGCCGACTGAAGAAATATCAAGGATCCTGACGTTGAATTGACCATAACAAATTAATTAGAAGAATCAGGAGTGGAGTCAAGACAGCCCAGAGAAGAAACACATTGACAGTTTTGTGAAAAGACTGCACAAAACTGTACAAATCTCACATTGGACAAGGATGACCGGCCACTTGAAGAAGTGGTGTGGCCAAGGGAGGAGCTCCTCCTCCTTGGCCACCGCCTACCGGTGGCTTGGGGTGGTGGTGACCGGCGGCTTTTGCCCCTCCTCCACATGTCACCACCACCTTCCTCCTCCTCCACCACTCCTCTTCCTCCATGTGTGGCCATCTCCTCCATCCATTTTCTCCTCCAATCAAAATGCAACACTTACCACCCATCTCCACCACCCATCTCCTCCCCTTTGGGCTATAAAAGGAGGAGCTCCTCCTCCTCATTTCACACACCAAATCTCATTTCACTTCTCTCTCTAGAAGTTGTAACATTTGTAATGTTGTAATCTTGGCTTTGAAAATAAAGGATAGCTCCCTTGGCGCTTCAACGGTTGTAAGTATTATTTTTAGTATTTATTTAACTGTTGTCTTTAATTCCTTAGTATAATGTTTAGCGCGATGAATAGTAGCTAAATTAGTAGTTCGGTAGAAGGGGCGCACTTGTATTATAAAATGTTTTAAGACTATTAACTTAGTGTTTAGTCTTAGTATTCAAAACTTGTTCTATGTGCCATATATAGTCAGAGTTTCCAAGGTTGAGTGGATGCTGTAACAAGCAAAGCTCTTCTGTGGGAATTCGTGATCATACTCAGGTAGTGGAAGCTGTAACAAGCAAAGCTATCTGAGGAGTTCGACTCATCCTAAATCCCATCTGGTCGAGCGTAACTGTGAGATCAGGTGGATGCATCCAGGCTAGCATACCTTAGGGTATTGGCGCTAGACTGAAATAGAACAGGAGTTGCTTTAAACCGGTGTTGCAAGTCTTGAGCTGTAACTAGCCTCGATTCACCGTTAGAATACTTAGATGATTCACTAATGGTCAATGATAAACAGGATATAATACAAGTCCCCTGAAACCGAACATTTCTCTTTAATTATAAACTGTAATTTACTTTCCAGTATTAAAATCAACCAACCAACCAATCAATCAATCAAAATAGCTGGTAGCTTTAAAACCAACCGACCGACCTTAAACACGCTCCCACGCTGCGTAATCCCCCCCGAAGAACAATTATTCCCCTAGTTCCCTTGGGTTCGACCCCTACTTACCAAGTACTACCCAGTAGTATAGTTGCGAGTAGCGGACTATTATAAATTTATTTGCACAATCGCTTTGACGACGAGCGGATCTGTCAAATTGGCGCCGTTGCCGGGGAAATAGTCATCGGATAACTGTTCTTTGAATCGTTACGCGCTTCAAAACAACCATGTCTCGCGAAGAAAGTCACCATGACTACCAGGATGACGAAGAAATAAACCTGTACGATCAGAATGATGAGGTACCATTTCCATTCGTCGACGATCCGGAACAACTCATCAGAAACAGAAGAGCTCGTGATAGGGAAGCAGTCAGAAGAAACCAAGAATTACCCGAGGACCGAAATGCAGCTGGTCCAGTACAACCTCCTATCCATCCCCCACGACCACAACCTCAACCTCGATACATGCCAAGAAGAGAACCCGCTTTCGACGACTACTATGGGGATAACTACTACCGTGAACCAACTATGGGCGAGTTAAATGCCCCTAATTTCGAGACACAGCCGTGGTGCATCTATGAGAGCCCTGAATTAGAAAATATAACCATCAACGCATCAGTGGCACACAGCCTGCCAAAATTCTCAGGATCTCAAGGAGAATCTGCCGCAACTCACCTCCAACGCCTACATGGCATTTGCCAGAATCTAAAGCCCAATCGAGTGAATATGGATGACTTCAAGTTAAAAGCGTTCTATTTTTCCCTCATAGACTCGGCAAGCGACTGGTTCCTTTCATTGCCTTCCGGAAGCATCAGAACATGGGCTCAGATGCAGAAGAAGTTCTTAGACAAATACTATCCGGCTGGAAGAGCAATGCAAGTAAGGAAGCAACTACAGGAAATCAAACAAGGTCCCAATGAAACCATGTACGATTACTTGGAAAAGTTCAATCACCTAGAAAGGAGCTGCTGTACCCTTGGACTGCCCGAGAAACTCGTCATCGAGTACCTTATTGATGGATTAAGACCATTAGACAAAATGCTCTTGGATGCCTCAGCGGGAGGGTCCATGATGAATCTATCATTAAGTGGCATCAGAAATCTCATCGCTAACGTTGCTGAAAATGCTCGATTTAGAGAAGAGACCACTCGCTAAGATGAATTCTCTCGATTAAAAAGGGTAGCACAAATTGAGGCATCAGTAAACTCCATAACTGAAGAGATGAAACAGTTAAAGGAGATGATGATTGAGATCATACGTAGACAGCCAGTTACGGTAAAACCTTGCGAGTTCTGTGGTTCTACGGACCACAAAACGGACGCATGCCCAACATTGATAGAAGAAGAACCGGCTGATGTGAATGCAGTGGGAGGATATCAAGGATACAACAACGTCAGAGCTGGACAAAATAGACAGTACGGTCAAACATCCAACCCAGGCTGGCGTAACAACAACAGCTATCTTCAGACGGGGACACAACCAGTTGTCCCTCAACTAGCGCAGTCATTCTACCAACCACCCCACCGACAATATCACCAGAACACTCCATCAGCAGGCCAATATCACCAAAAAGGGCCAAATCAGTACCAAGCCAGACCGAGCAATCAGCAGGAGCCAAGCAAGTCGCTCAACGACACGATGAAGGAGCTCACGGGAAACATTAATCAATTGGGTGCTTCACTACACCAGTACCAGGCAAAAACTGACGGTGCAATTTCAGAATTGACCAAACAAATGTCCCAGCTCGCCACCGCAATGTCAACACTCACTACTGAACCTGGCAGACTTCCTTCACAGACCATCCAAAATCCTAAGGCGAACATAAGCATGATAAGGAGGTCAAACATGAAGGTTACTCTAGGAGAAGTAGCACGGTCCCCAACCTACAGACTTACAAACAATCATTTCGACCGTAGGAGTCGACCTGATTGGAATCAAGAAGAAGACCGACCCAATGATGGCAAAACATGGGTTACACATACCGACAATGGACGATATGCATTCACCGTCTGCATAACACCACCGCCTATTATACACACCGACGTACCAGCATCAGGATGGGACGACGACAACAACTTAAGGCCAAGGAATAGGCAGACTGGTCAAAGAATAGAAAGAGCCCTCGTTTCAGACCATGAGTCACAACCGGAAAGAGATAAAGACCCAGGAGCCTTTACAATCACTTGCGGTATTGGTGAAACCCAGATCCACAAATGCTTAGTCGATCTTGGGGCTGCTGTCAACGCCATGCCTTCCTCCTTGTATTACTTACTAGGACTAGGTCCGTTGAAACCTCCCCGGTCAAATATCGAGCTAGGAGATAAGTCATGCATCCGTCCGGTTGGAGAACTGGAAGATGTAATACTCCATGTGGGAGAGCTCGTCGTTGCTGCAGACTTCTATGTAATACCAACAGAAGAAACCAGCGAAGACGATCCTCCGACAATAATATTGGGACGACCATTCCTCTACGCCACTAAAGCAAGAATCGATGTGGGCAAGGGGTCATTATCACTTAAGTTCGGCGGCAAAATTGCACACTTCTACATTAATAAGAGCCGCCCGGACACGAAGAAACCGCCAGACATAACACCTATCTCAGATCACAGTGCACAGTTTTCTGACCTGTCATTAGGGACCAAAAAAGTATCAAGACCAGCAGCTATGGTCAAAGGTCTCCCGCCTTCTCAGAAACAATGGAAAGAGAAAACCAAAACAATGGAGCTCTTACTCCAGCAAGAAGTCAGGAAGAAGCAACACTGGAACGGTGGCAAAGTTTGACCTGAGCCACCCATGGGACCCAAACCAATGAACCACAAACGAGGTATCGTCGAGCCAACGACATTAAACAAGTGCACTGGTCGGGAGGTAACCCGACACTATCTTACTTTTCCGCACTTTAATTTCTGTCTTTTAAATTCAGTATTTAGTTTTAAGCTTGCATGACTTTTGAACTAAGGCACGCCTTCGTTCAAAAGTGGGGGGTGAGAACCACCTATGTACATAAATAACATGCAACTGTTTTTTCTTTTTTAGTAATAGTATCTTTTTGAAAATATGAACTTAAGAATGTGAAAAAGATAAATCATAATTCATGCATTAACCTTGTGAAAATTCAAACTGTTTAAAAACTTAGAATGTAACTTTCCATTTGTCCTTTGTGCTGAGATAACTAGGGATGTGGAGTTGATATAAACTGCCCTAGAGAGGCTTGGCAAGCAATCGAAGGATCGAATCAAACTATATGGTTTTCGAAGTCAGTGGAGGCTGCACTTCGGGTTTCAGTGAAGATTGAAGTCATCTCCGCCATGCAATGCAAAAGGCGAGGACGGGAATCAGACCGTCCTATCTCCGGTCAAAGTAGCCGAGAAAATAGATGAGCGACCCTCATCTTGACCCGCGCAAAAACGACAGTCAAAGTAGCCGAGAAAATAGATGAGCGACCCTCACCTTGACCCGCGCGAAAACGGCAAAAAAGAGAGGAGCGGGGAGGTATTTCCATAGGCTTGCGGGCGATGATTGGACCTCCCAAAAAGGCTCGAGAAAATGGACTAGCAGTCACAAAAAGGCGAAAAGCTCAATGAAGCAAATCAAGAGGCCAAAGGCCCAAAATTGTGAAGGTTTTAACCGAACAAAAGTGAAGAACTCAAAGCGTCAAATCAAAGGCCAAATGCCGACTCACTACAAAAGCAGTCCCTTGCCAAAAGAAAATCAAAGTACTCAAACCACTGAAACCTGAACCGAATCACGTGCTAGAGAAAGCTACCAGAAAACCATATAGTACGAGACGATCCCAAGATTGCAGTCCAGGAGCCTAAAAAGGGCTATCTCCCGAGACATCCAATATAATTTGCATCTCAGCACGGAGGTACAAGTATTAAGTTTCTTCTATTTATTTACGCAGTTTAATTTGGTAATAAGTAAGCAATGCATGAATTAGGATAGATCGAGTACCACAGTCTAATTTTCATATTCCAAAGCCAAACTTAGAACTTACGCCCTTTAATAGCATTGTTCGGGACGAACAACTAAAAGTGGGGGGTAATCTGATGGACCAAAGTTATACGAGTCAGAAACACAGTAAAACCCCCTTAATTAGACTGTTTGTCTATCTAACTTCTGTGTGTTTGTCCCGATATATTTCCACAGGGCATTTTAGAGACTGAAGTGAAAACACGCTAAGGAGAGGATTTTATGTTGAAAAGATAACAAGAGTCAATCCAAGGTCAAGATCATATGCCGACTGAAGAAATATCAAGGATCCTGACGTTGAATTGACCATAACAAATTAATTAGAAGAATCAGGAGTGGAGTCAAGACAGCCCGGAGAAGAAACACATTGACAGTTTTGTGAAAAGACTGCACAAAACTGTACAAATCTCACATTGGACAAGGATGACCGGCCACTTGAAGAAGTGGTGGCCAAGGGAGGAGCTCCTCCTTCTTGGCCACCGCCTACCGGCGGCTTGGGGTGGTGGTGACCGGCGGCTTTTGCCCCTCCTCCACATGTCACCACCACCTTCCTCCTCCTCCACCACTCCTCTTCCTCCATGTGTGGCCATCTCCTCCATCCATTTTCTCCTCCAATCAAAATGCAACACTTACCACCCATCTCCACCACCCATCTCCTCCCCTTTGGGCTATAAAAGGAGGAGCTCCTCCTCCTCATTTCACACACCAAATCTCATTTCACTTCTCTCTCTAGAAGTTGTAACATTTGTAATGTTGTAATCTTGGCTTTGGAAATAAAGGATAGCTCCCTTGGCGCTTCAACGGTTGTAAGTATTATTTTTAGTATTTATTTAACTGTTGTCTTTAATTCCTTAGTATAATGTTTAGCGCGATGAATAGTAGCTAAATTAGTAGTTCGGTAGAAGGGGCGCACTTGTATTATAAAATGTTTTAAGACTATTAACTTAGTGTTTAGTCTTAGTATTCAAAACTTGTTCTATGTGCCATATATAGTCAGAGTTTCCAAGGTTGAGTGGATGCTGTAACAAGCAAAGCTCTTCTGTGGGAATTCGTGATCATATACTCAGGTAGTGGAAGCTGTAACAAGCAAAGCTATCTGAGGAGTTCGACTCATCCTAAATCCCATCTGGTCGAGCGTAACTGTGAGATCAGGTGGATGCACCCAGGCTAGCATACCTTAGGGTATTGGCGCTAGACTGAAATAGAACAGGAGTTGCTTTAAACCGGTGTTGCAAGTCTTGAGCTGTAACTAGCCTCGATTCACCGTTTGAATACTTAGATGATTCACTAATGGTCAATGATAAACAGGATATAATACAAGTCCCCTGAAACCGAACATTTCTCTTTAATTATAAACTGTAATTTACTTTCCAGTATTAAAATCAACCAACCAACCAATCAATCAAAATAGCTGGTAGCTTTAAAACCAACCAACCGACCTTAAACACGCTCCCACGCTGCGTAATCCCCCCCGAAGAACAATTATTCCCCTAGTTCCCTTGGGTTCGACCCCTACTTACCAAGTACTACCCAGTAGTATAGTTGCGAGTAGCGGACTATTATAAATTTATTTGCACAATCGCTTTGACGACGAGCGGTTCTGTCAACCTCCCAAAAAGGCTTGAGAAAATGGACTAGCAGTCATAAAAAGGCGAAAAGCTCGAAGAAGCAAATCAAGAGGCCAAAGGCCCAAAATTGTGAAGGTTTTAACCGAACAAAAGTGAAGTACTCAAAGCGTCAAATCAAAGGCCAAATGCCAACTCACTACAAAAGCAGTCCCTCGCCAAAAGAAAATCAAAGTACTCAAACCACTGAAACCTGAACCGAATCACGTGCTAGAGAAAGCTACCAGAAAACCATATAGTGCGAGACGATCCCAAGATTGCAGTCCCGGAGCCTAAAAAGGGCTATCTCCCGAGACATCTAATATAATTTGCATCTCAGCACGGAGGTACAAGTATTAAGTTTCTTCTATTTATTTACGCAGTTTAATTTGGTAATAAGTAAGCAATGCATGAATTAGGATAGATCGAGTACCACAGTCTAATTTTCATATTTCAAAGCCAACTTAGAGTACAGCCCTTGAATAGCATTGTTCGGGATGAACAACTAAAAGTGTGGGGTAATCTGATGGACCAAAATTATACGAATCAGAAACACAGTATAACCCCCTTATTTAGACATTTTGTCTATTTAACTTTTGCTTGTTAGTTCAGATATATTTTTACAGGGTAATTCAGAGCTTAGAGAGAACACACTCTAAAGAGGAGCTTTTTAAGCAGAAAAGATGTTATGAGTCAATCCAAGGTCAAGATCATATGCCGACTGAAGAAATATCAAGGATCCTGACGTTGAAGCACTCGTAATAAATTAATCAGAAGAATCAGGAGAGGAATCAAGACAGCCCGGGGAAGAAACACATCGACAGTTTTGTGAAAAGACTGCACAAAACTGTATAAAATCACACATTGGGCAAGGTGACCGGCCACTTGGGCAAGAGGTGGCCAAAGCCACCCCTCCTCCTCCTCCACCACCGGCAACCGGCGGCTCTCCTCCTCCCTTGACCGGCGGCTCTCCTCCTCCTCCACATGTCTCCTCCTCCTTCCTCCTCCTCTCCTTCCTCCATGTGTGGCCATCTCCTCCATCCATTTTTTCCTCCAATCACCATGCAACACTTGCCTCCATCTCCTCCTCCTCCCATGGCTATATAAGGAGGAGCTCCTCCTCATTTGAAAACACACCTCACTTGTAAAATTCACTTCTCTCTCTAAGTTATGTATATGAAAGTTTGGCTTTGGAAATAAAGGATAGCTCCCTTGGCGCTTCAACGGTTGTAAGTAATTCTTAGTATTTATTCAACTGTTTTATTTCCTTAGTTATAATGTTTAGCGCGATGAATAGTAGCTAAACTAGTAGTTCGGTAGAAGGGGCGCACTTGTATTATAAAATGTTTTAAGACTATTAACTTAGTGTCTAGTCTTAGTATTCAAAACTTGTTCTATGTGACGTATATCAAGTCAGAGTTTCCAAGGTTGAGTGGAAGCTGTCACAAGCAAAGCTCTGCCATGGAAATTCATGATCATACTCGGTAAGTGGAAGCTGTCACAAGCAAAACTTATCGAGGAGTTCGACTTATCTAAAACACCACTTGGTCAATAACGTAACTGGGAGATCAAGTGGACGCACTTACAGCTAAGATACTTCGAAAGGAGGAATTAGTTTTGCTTAGAACAAGTGTTGCTTTAAACGATGTTGCAAGTCTTGCGCTACGAAAGGGCCTCGATTCATCTTTGAATACTTAGATAATTCACTAAAGGTCAATGATAAATAGGATATAATACAAGGCCCCTGAAACCGAACATTTCTCTTTAATTATAAACTGTAATTTACTTTCCAGTATTAAAACCAACCAACCAACCAATCAATCAATCAATCACTTAGCTGGTAGCTTTAAAACCAACCGACCTAAAACACGCTCTCTCGCTGGACAACCCCCTCAAAGAACATCTATTCCCCTGATTCCCTTGGGTTCGACCCCTACTTACCAAGTACTACCTAGTAGTATAGTTGCGAGTAGCGGACTATAAATTTATTTGCACATTTACTGTGACGACAAGCATCTGTCACATATCCACGTGATTTCTCTATCCTACCTTGCTTGCTATGTCTCAGTACTTTCGAGACTGTATCATGTTCAGATTATTTCTTATATTCCTACTCTTGAGGTATTTGTTCAATATCCTCCAGTAACTTAGAAGAACTCAATATATCTTCCTTTTCTTATAAGGCAACACATTTTCAAAAAATGACGCATTCTTTGATTCTATTATAGTATTATTGTGTATATCTAAATTTTGCAATTCATACACAAGATATCTATATGCATGACCAGTGAACATAAAATCAGTGGTCTTGGATTCTATTCTCATTTTCTTAGGACCTGGTGTCATAACCTTTGTAAGGTACCCTCACACTCGCAAGTAATTATGGGAAGGCGTTCTTCCCTTAAATAACTCATAAGGAGACTCATCCTCCTTCTTGATAGATATCTTATTCAAAAGATAATTTATTGAAAGGATTCTCTCCCCCACATTCCTTGGGGTAGAACAAAGTTTATCATCATCTAATTCATCATCTCCTTGAAAATGATTTTCTTTCGAGATATTCGTTCGTGCGACTACACCATTGATTGAAGTGAGTTAGTAAAGATACTATGTGAATAATATCGCGTTGTGCGCACACAAGGCATTGAAGATTTAACGTATTCACTTCCATGGCCAGTTCTCAACCTCTTATTCTTCTAGTTGATATGATTCTCAACGTCAGCCTTATACTCGGCAAACTATTCAATTGCCTCATCTTTGCTTTTCATCAAATAAACATAATATTATTTTGTACTCTCATCCATGAAAGTCACAAAATACTTGTTAACACCCCATATTAACATGAATTCCAAATCACATAGCGAACTACGGATTAATTCAAGAGGTTCCTCAACTCTTTCAATATTATGGAAACATTAGATCACATTTGCTTTAGCGCAAATTTCCAATTTGTGCTTTCAAACTGACATTTGGAGATGCAATCTAAGTTCATCAAGCACTATGATAGACACTCGTGCCACTCAAACAGTTGGAACTATACCCTTAGGTATATTCATGGAACTAGACTCGCAGGTCTATCCCTGGAACCAGACTCGCAAGTCTGTTCCTGTCCGTAGCCAACATCAAGGTGGTACACCATCTTATTACAATAGGTGTTGCCCCCACATTCGAGGCCACCATAATCTCACTTTAGATTCCATGTCCAGATTCTTTGTTTTTGATTGAACCAAAATCTAAAATGCAACAAATTGCAAATTGAACCTCATGCATACACACTGAACCAAACAAGTCAAACAAGTTAGATAGAACATGAACTTTACCAAATATATGGTAACTAATCAATGATTCAAATCTAATCAGGCCAAATTTAATCTCAATAAACCAAATGAGATTAAATGACATAATAATATGAACAATAAATAAATTGAACAAAATAATTTAATTATACTTGATTGAACCCAACTTTAATCGAACTGAGCCAATCACGGTCCAACCGACAGTATTCATAATTAATTCAAAATTACAAACATACTTGCTGAATGAATGAATTTCTTATAACTGAAAGGGACAATTACAAATGGAATAAAAAGTATCATCTAGCCAATTCGTAACAAAAATCCATCCGCCAAAGCCTTCTGCGAGACAAAGGATAATTTTTGCCTCAAAATAGAGAGAGCTGTCGGGGGCTCCAGCCCCTTGGCCTCAGCCCATCGCGCCGCCACTGTCCTGATCAGTCGATCCGCTCTCCCTCCAAAACCTCCTAAAGACTCCATAATAAAAGGTTCAAAAATAAGCCCATTAGCCGAACAACCGGTACCATATCTGGAAATCTTCCTTTCCTCTGCTCTCCTAGCCGCCTCACCAGATTCTACCTCAGCTCCATCGCCAACAAAAGGAGAGACAATGGACACATCCACACACAGATCCTTACCGTCGTCCCAAGCGGGCACAAGTATGTCTGCAGGCTTCTCGCCCCCTTCCAGAAGGCCAGCCACCTCTAGCCTAGGCCCCATGTTGGCCTCCCTAAAAAAGGTGAATAACGCATCTCTCACTGCGTTATGTCTCCTAATCCTCCGCCCCCCACATGGACAATGAGAATCGTGATCACCGGCTGCGTCTGAAGTTTGCATCCCCCTACATGACGTGCAAGCACGAGAAACCGCGAACACGTTATGCCCGGTACGGTATTTGAGAGCCAAGCGATACGCCGCCGGGTTCATGCGAAGCCCAAAAAAAGGCGTTGGTATCGCTGTGGTCCAAATACCACTCCCTGGAACAGAAACGGCATTCACAAGTGTGCTTACCCGCGCTCCTCCCCGACCCTTGATCTCTTCTCTAATAACCTCTGCTGCCAAACCGGAGAGCCACTGCTGTGGCTTTGCCTTCGACCTCAGCTCCTCCATACCAATAGGCGAACTAGGACGAAACCTCAAGTTCCACTCCTCAAGCAAGACCCCGCACCTCGAGGAAGAGAAGGAATCCTTTGTAAGCATCTCCCACAAACCCCCTGCTTGCACCAAGGAGGCCACAGCCGCCGAGAGAGCAACCTCGCTCCCAATCGGAACTCCTAACCCACCGAACTTAAGGGGCAACCCCACCAATCTCCTTTGTTCCGTCGTGAACCCAGCATTATAAATATGCACCAAACTCTGATGCACTGCACTGTCAAAAGATCGAACCGACCCCTCAATCCAACAAGGCGGCGCACTCCTCAAATTATACATCATCTTTGGCATGCCAACACAAGCCCGCAAAAGCAATAACTCCAACTGCGGGTCATCCAATTTAGACATCTCTACTAGAATATCCCGAATGACGCGGACCCTCTGCGCCACTATCTCATCAGCCCCCCTCCCATCAACCGAGATAGGGTTACCCAACACAGACAAGGCTGAAGAATCCGAGACTACAACCGCATCAGGTAACCCCTGAGGTCTGTCCCTACCACCACCGGGCCACCACCAAAATGATTTGCTAAGGTTAACAACTAACCCAAGCTGTGGCCCCCTCCGCCGAATGACCTCGAAAGAAGCTAATAAATCATCTTGACGACCCATCAGCACGCCGAAAAGATCAATTGTCTAGTTTCATGAACCAAATCCAAAGCTTAATGCTTTGATCCCCGCGACAGATGGAGTCCATGAATTTTCACATCGAAATCATAAAATGGAGTCTCTTTCAGTTCTCCACCTTTGCCAAACTGTTCAGTAAACAATAAGATGAAAATGTCAGCATCTTATCCACATCTCAATCGGACCAAGTAAAAAATTCAATTAGGTTTTCATCCTCAAAGAAAACAATATGGTCTCCTGAGTGATGCAGATCATTCCACTTCCATAAGCACCGATCATGCTCAACACTGCCAACGGCGATGTTGATACCCTGATTCTCTCGGCGGTAGCCCTAGCGACGTAACTACCTGTGCTAGAGCAAAGTTCAGACAGTAGCTTTGTTAGTGTGTCAATAAACAAAGAAAGCATCACGACATGCAATACTGAACACAGGTCTTCTTCGAAAAGGAATTTATCTCATTTTAGGCGAATTGAATTCCCCAATCGAGATAGGATTCAGCAAAACAATGAGAAGTAGTTTTCTCATATTGCTTCCCGTCAACTTGATTTGAGATGTGTTTTTCCCTGGCAGAAGAGTTTCCATTCGGGCAAATCTCTTCTGATTTGATCATTTTGTTATCTGTGTCATCAGTCAAACAAAATAAATTAAAATAAAAATTGATTCGGATCCAGTGAGCCGATTCATCCCAATCTTCATCATCAACGACTTGTTGGAAGCTTAGTTGACAAAACCATCAGTTCAGCCACATCAGGCACATCACTCCACATCATGTTTTCAACCATGAACTCGTTGTCAGAGGGGATATTTTGAGTTTTAGCAAAATGCAGATGCTTCTTGACAAGATTTAGATAACTCCGCTTGTACACATCTTGGTCGATTTGCGTTTGCCACTGACATTGTTAAATTATTCTGTCAATAAACGTTCAAATCATGATTTAAGATTGTTATACAATATGTACAAAATTGATAGAAATAATGTACAACAATGGGATCGTGCATATGGATAGATTAAACTTAAACAGAACATTAGATTCTTACAAAATAGTAAAGAGAACATGAAATTGATACGATCAAACCAGATTCGTGGTTGAGTCACGTTAAACGCGTTTCTTAAAGCATGATTGCTCTCCCACCGAGTGTTGGAATCACGAGCAACTGCTTCTCAGGATAAAATAACCCTTAGTTGACAACATGCACCATATGTTTCAACTCGCGAACTATTGAGTCTTCAACTATCACCGTGACACACACGCAAAAGAACACTCACACAAACATGCTGGCATAACCTCAAGGGAGGATTATTAGAGAAATGTGTATTCAATTTTTTTCTTCTCTTCTCGCAAATGAACTAGAAAGCTACTCCTTTTATAGGAGGGCTTTGACACCTCGAAGAACTAAAGGTTCTAGCCATTAAGACTAGCCTTTATACTCTCTTCTACCAAGGGCATCCCTTGATATTTCTCATAATCATATGCCTTGGAAATACACATAACAATTATGTTGATTATTTCCAAGAACATATTACGATTTCTAGGCAACTCTTTGGTATTCCCAATGTGCCATATGAAATTGCTACGCCTGAGATGAGCTCAACTGTACCAGCTAGATGTAGCACACCCTGTGGTACAGTTGGTTGCACAGATTAAGATAATCAGAATGAAATGCAGAACAGTAAAGGACACACAACACTTGGTAACCCAGTTCGGCTCAATGTAGCCTACGTCTGGGGGACTTCTCCCAAGTCCAAGGAACAATCCACTATCACGGTATATAGTACAGATTGAGGTTCGAACAGCCTTCCAAACTACTGATCCCCTATACTACTCTCCAAGTGAATTGTGTGATCTAAGCTTCCCTTAGATCCGAAGACTCCCGTCTTTCACGTCCAGACCTCCTCCCGAGGCTGATACAGTCGAACCTACCACAGCAGATTCTCCTGGCAGTGTTTGTCGTCTCTTGTGTGAGTCGAACAGCGAGCACAGACTTGTACAACGCAGCGACGACACCTCTTGAACTCTGAAAGAATTTGTGCGCAGCAGCAATGTATGAGTTCAAGAAAGTAAAGCAAGTTGCTTACCAACTTGCGGCCTCAATCCTTCTACGACAGCACGACGACTCTTAGATTAGAATGATGAATTCCGCTCTTTGATTGACAGCTCCTCCACACGGCGTTTCTCAGGTTTTGTGTGTACTGAATAATGAACCTTGGCCTTCTTTATATAGCAGCCGTGTAAATCTAGAAGATAGAAACCCTAGATTTGATTTCCTAAAAACCCTAGATAAGATAGGGATTAAATCCGTTGAGATCTGCATATCTTTATCTCATAAGATCGGGTTTGATGATATGGCAGACGTATAGATAAGATCGAGATCTATCAGTTCGAAAAACTAGGAGTTGTGCTGATTTTTCAGAATTGACAGATTGATCTAGCACAGCTTTTTGCACAGTTCGAGTTTTGCCTAGATGGCACTTTTTACTCCAACAATCTCCCCCTTCACATTTGAGGCAAAACACTTCTTCTGCATGACCTCTTTTCAACCAGTAGTTGAATCTTGCACAGATAGTCTAGTCAGGGTTAGTTCCAAGCTAGCACAAATAGAAGATAGTAGCTAGCACAGTCTCGTCCGAATACTTCTCAACACAAATCATTTGCAGCACACATCATCACAGCCCAGCGTCCCATCCACAGCCACGCATCTCTACTCATGCAGATTCTCCCCCTTTTTGTCGCAAGTGGCAAGGGACCTTTGCACAGACTACTCCTCTTCATATTCAGTAGGCTTAGTGACAAGCACTGCCTTGTCGCGAGGCAATGTGTACAAAATAAATTTATAAGTCCGCTACTCGTACTCTACTATTGGGTAGTAAAATGGTAAGTAGGGGTCGAACCCAAGGGAATTAGTGGATAGTTGTTCTTTCGAAAATGGAAAGTAAGACAGTTGGGGGTTGGTTGTGATTTTAGTACTGAGAAGTAAGTGGGTTAGTTGTGATTTTAGTACTGAAAAGTAAATGACTGAAAGTAAAGAAAGTAAATACGGGACTGAAAGTAAATACTTGAAAAGTAAAGTGCTTGAAGGACAAGACTTGCGGAAAGTAAATGCTTGAAGGACAAGTCTTGCGGAAAGTAAGTGCGTAAAAGTAAAGTGCTTGAAGGACAAGACTTGCGGAAAGTAAGCAGTTGATATGGTACTGAAAGTAAAGTGACAGGTGATGTTTTAATTGAAGGAAAGGATTCGGTTTTAGGGGCCTTGTATCATAGTCCGTTTATCATCGACCTCTAATGATCATACTAAGTGTTCAAAAGTGTATCAAGGCTATTCCTAGCACATGACTTGCCACACCATCTAGTCTTTTGCAAGACAAAGAACTCTTGTTTTAGTATGTGCATCCATTTGATCATCATTCCTGATAAACCAAATGGTGTTTAAAAGAGGTTGACTTCCACAGATAAGCTGTGCTCTTCCGAGCCTCCACTTATCCACGGAAGATCACGAACCCATGGCAGAGCTTTGCTCTTCCGAGCATCCACTCAACCAATGGAGTTCTGACCTAATATATGGCACGTAGAACAAGTTGAACACAAAGAGGCACTAAGAGAAGGGTCTAAAACATTTTATGATACAAGTACACCCCTTCAACCGAATGAAGGGTTTAACTACGAATATCCATAGGGGTGGATATCATAGCTAAGTACTGAGTAAAGTAAAGGTTTTGAAAGACAGGAAAGTAATGGTTTTTGGAAATCAAGACAAGGAAAGTAAAAGGGAGAATACTCAAGAACCAACAGGAGTAAACTCAAGAACAACGAAAAGTAAAGGAAATGCTTGAGTACTTCAAGAACTGACAAGAGTACTCAAGAACAAACTTGGAGCTTTTGATTCAAAGTAAAGTGTTTACATGGATTGTGCCCAAACTCTAGAGAGATAAGTAACAAGTGACTATGGGATTGAGGATGTTGGGATGATTTTACAAAGGGACTTAGTTGTGGCTTGATCGGAGTATTGTTGGAGTATGGCCAGTTCTGACTTGTAATCCACTTTCAGTGTTAAGAACTCCATTTTAGCTCATTTCATCTTTACTCCTTGAAATGGCCTGTAGAACAAAAGTGAAACTAACAAGTAAAAGTTGTCAAGACAAAGCGTCCAAATTGGTGGGTTTAACTGTCTTAATGAATCATATAAATATGGTCCATCACTTAGCCTTTCTTTCGCTAAGATAGCCATCAATAATACTTGAATTTGCGTCACCAAATCTGCAACAGAAATCAAGCCACCTCCAACCACTACTTGGTCCCCAACTATACTGTCCGCCACTCTCTTCTTCACGATGTGTGATGTGCCGATCTACGCAGTCTCCCCTTCAATGGTAGACTCCTTCTCCAACAAGACTGGATCTTGACCAGTCACCAGTAGCATCTTGGTGGACTCGACAGCCTTGTCAACAGCCTCCTTTTGAATCTCCATCAGAATAACTTTTCAAAGAGCTTGCACAGTTTGATTTAAACACATAGCTCCCCCTTACTACCTGGCACGTCAGCACATATAAGAGTTCTGCTCAGCTGACTGCCCCTTGGCGTCAAAGCCTTCTAGTTTTTCATGACACAAAGGCCAAGTGCAGACCTTAGTGTCTCAAACCTCTCAGCATCCAACGCCTTTGTCAGAATATCCGCTAGTTGTTTCTCTATAGGCATGTGGAACAGACCGATGATTTTATCTTCAACTAGCTCTCTAATGAAGTGGTGTCTGATGTCAATGTGCTTCGTCCACGAATGCTGTACTGGATCCTTAGAGATGCTGATTGCACTCATGTTGTCACAGTATAACGTCACGGTGTTCTGATCCAGTCCCACTTCCTTGAGCATCTGCTTCATCCAAAGCATTTGAGCACAACAGCTCCCTGCAGCCACATACTCCGCTTCAGTAGATGATAGAGAAATACTATTCTGCTTCTTACTAAACCAAGATACAAGGTTATTTCCCATGAAGAAGCATCCACCATAAGTACTCTTTCTGTCATCAACGCTGCCAGCCCAGTCTGCATCAGAGTATCCAACAATACAACCACTTGTATCTCTAGTGTACCTTAATTCATACTCGGCAGTACCTCTTACATATTTGATGATCCTCTTAACCTGTAACAAGTGACTTTCCTTCGGATCAGCTTGATACCTGGCACAGACTCCCACTGCTTGACAAATATCTGGTCTGCTCGCAGTCAGGTATAACAAGCTCACAAACAGGCTTCTGTACAAGGTCTGGTCCACTGAAGCTCCTGCATCATCCTTAGTGATCTTCACATGTGTAGCAGCTAGAGTTCTCTTGTGGGCAGCCTTGTCCAATCCAAATTTCTTCACAATCTTTGGCTCCTCCTTTGATAAATACCAGCTATAGTTAATCATCTCTCTATAATTAACATGAGTTTTATCTCTAGTTCTGATCTTGTCGTGAGGATCGCCAATGACACTAGACAGAGAATGATTCTTTTGGATTCTGCTAGAAGGTTGCATACTAGCTTCACCAACTCCTGATTGAGTTTGATTCACCTCACTTTCTTCAGCATCTCGCATGTGAACATCATTATCCTTCTCGACCGAATCTAACACAGTTTCAGGCACAACTTCAGAATTAGCATCTAGTACTGACCCTTGTACAGACTTAGGACGAGTATCCTGAGTCTCCATATCATCATCTGGTTCCTTCCTCAGAGGTGAATCCTTGGCATCGTCGATCACCACATTGATTGACTCAATCATTGCTCTAGTTCTCTTATTGTAGACACGATATGCTCTACTATTTGGAGAATAACCCAGGAACAGTCCTTCATCACACTTCCTGTCCAGCTTCTGCCTTTGCTCCCTATCGGCCAGAATATAACAAGTACTTCCAAAGACATGAAAGTACTTAACAGTGGACTTTCTTCCTTTCCAAAGCTCATAGCTAGTCTTGTCCATCCCTGGTCGAATCAAGACTCTGTTCAGGACGTAGGTAGTTGATAACATAGCCTCAGCCCACAAATTCAAGGGGACGTTCTTCGCATGCAACAAAACTCTCATCATCTCTTGTACAGTTTGATTTCTCCGCTCTACTACTCCATTCTGTTGCGGTGTGATAGGAGATGAGAATTGATGTACAATGCCTTGCTCATCACAGAACTGTGCAAACTTCTCATTCTCAAACTCTCTTCCATGATCACTTCGAATGGACAAGAGATTTTCACCTCGATTTCTCCTTTCATTAATCAGGCAGGTAGCAAGCTGTACAAAGGCTTGCACCGCTTCAGACTTCTCGCGCAAGAACATGATCCAAGAGTATCTGGTGTAGTCATCTATACATACAAAAGCATACCTCTTCCGCCCAATACTCTCCACCTGCATTGGTCCCATCAGGTCCATATGTAGTAGCTCAAGAGGACGCTTGGTATAGACTTGATGGACCATATTTATATGATTCATTAAGACAGTTAAACCCACCAAATTAGACTCTTTGTCTATTTAACTTTTGCTTGTTAGTTCCGATATTTCTCTACAGGGTATTTTGAAGTCTAGAGAGAATACAAGCTAAGGAGGAGTTTTAAAGCTGAAAATGGATTACAAGTCACTCCAGGCCACGATCAGATTCCGACTGTACAACTTTCATAAACCTGACATGGAATCACTCAAAACAAGTCCAACCGAAGGGCAACCAGAGTCAGTCCGGAGCTGAAAGGACCCGATGACTTTTGTGAAAAGATCACAAAACACCTCACAACCACTCCCCTCTACCTATAGCCGGCGGCTTTTGCCAAGGAGATGACACATGGGGGGGCGGCTCCCCCTCCCCTCCACCTCACCCGGCGGCTCCTTGCTCCTCCATTCCCCTCATGCCACCTGTTACTTTACTTTCAGCCTCATATCAACTGCTTACTTTCAGTCCTTATCGACTGCTTACTTTCCGCAAGTCTTGTCCTTCAAGCAATTTCTTTCCGCAAGACTTGTCCTTCAAGCATTTACTTTCAGCAAGTCTTGTCCTTCAAGCACTTTACTTTTCAGTATTTACTTTCAGTCTCGTATTTACTTTCTTTACTTTCAATCATTTACTTTCCAGTGCTAAAATCACAACCAACCCACGCTACTTTCAGTACTAAAATCACAACCAACCCCCAACTGTCTTAATTTCCATCTTCGAAAGAACAACTATCAACTAATTCCCTTGGGTTCGACCCCTACTTACTGCTTTACTATCCAATAGTAGAGTACGAGTAGCGGACTTATAAATTTATTTTTGCACAGAGACATTGTACCTTAACGACAGTGCAGTGCGCTCCGTCAAAATTGGCGCCGTTGCCGGGGAGTTAGCTTCAGATTAGTTGTTCTTTTCTTTCCCCACCATCCTTATGACATGACACCCGAGAGAAGATCATCTGCCTTCAACATTCCCGGGATGAGACTTTGGACGAATACTACACGTACTATGACACCATCTTCTCACGCTGCCCGCACCATGGATTCACGGAAGTGTTTCTTCTTCAAAAATTTCTTTGTGGGATGAGGGCTGATGAGCAGACAAGGATTAACAACGCAGTGGGAGGATCAGCCAGGAACTTATCCATGACAGATATGTGGAACCTCATAGATGACTTGGCCGTAGCCACAAAACGAAGGCCAACGCCCCGAGCTAATAGAGGAATACATATAGTACAGGCTGGTCCAGAGACGAATAAAGAAGATACTTTCGAGCCATCAGAAGAAACTCCCGAGCCATCAGAAGAATCAGATATAGAAAGCACCGGAAGCAACGAGGAAAAGCCTTCATGGGAACTTGAGACCGTGCCAGCAGAGGAGGAAGTCCAGAACACCACTGGCAAGCTGCCCGAGTCATACCCGACTATCATTACAGAAGCAGCCGAGACCATCCGAGACTGAATCCTCACAGACAGGCAGGACGAGACAAAACCAAGCCTTAAGATGCAAGCTTCCCAACTTTTCCCTTTGATCAATAGATAGATTGCAGAAAACTATGTGATCAATGAAGAGGCTAAAAGGAGGATGGAAGAAGGGCTGAAGCAGAATGACTCCTTGATGGAGCATCTTCTCACAACTAGACAAGGCAGCCCTAAACATAAGAGAGCCCGATTCAAGAGACTAGTAGTGAAGGGTCCCTCGCCTTCTCAGAGACGTTGGAAAGAGAAACCACCAGAACAATGGGAACAGGACCCGAACTCATCTCATCCCACAAGAACTCAAGGAGAGTCAAGGCAAGAATGAAAGTAGGCACTCCACAACACTATGACCCGAGCCACCCATGGGATCCAAACCTGTGATCCCCATGCGTCGAGCCAACGACGTTAAACAAAGGCACGGGTCGGGAGGTAACCCGACACCTATCTTACTTTCAGTCATTTATTTTCTGTCATTTAGTTTTTACCTTAACAGTCGCTCTCACCCATTTTTTGTATAGAAGAAATGACTAACATGTAGGAATCGGATTTTGGAGCAAGATCAGATCAGCCAGACAGCTTCCGAGAAATACCGGGCCTGCGCCGAGAGTTCAAGGCCCCAGCCGAACTCCCTCGAAGGGAGTACAGTTCTTCCCTTTTCCTTAATGTCATTTCCTTCTCTGTAAATATTTGCTTGCATGACTTTTGAACTAATCCGTGCTGTGAGGCACGCCTTCGTTCAAAAGTGTGGGGTGAGAACCGCCTTTGTACATAGTTAATTAACATGCTTTTCCTTTTCCTTTTCCCTTAATATTATCTTTTTGAAAATATGAACTTGAGAATGTGAAAAAGATAGGTCTTAATTCATGCATTTACCTTGTGAAAATTCAACTGTGTAGAGACTTAGGATGTAACTTTTCATTTGTCCCTTTGTGCTGAGATATACAGGGGATGTGGAGTTGATAGAAAATGCCCTAGAGAGGCTTGGCAATCACTCGAAGGATCGAATCTAACTATATGGTTTTCGAAGTCAGTGGAGGCTGCACTTTGGGTTTCTGTGAAGATTGAAGTCATCTCCGCCGTGCAGCGTTTATGCAAGAGGCGGGACAGGAATCAGACCGTCCTATCTCTAGTCCTAGTAGCCGGGAAAATAGATGAGCGACCCTCATCTTGACCCGCGCAAAACGGCGAGGATGAGAAAGAGCGGGGAGGTATTTCCATATGCTCGCGGGCGATGATTGGACCTCCCAAAAGGTTGAGAAAATGGACTAGCAAGTCACAAAGAAGAAAAAGCTCAAAGAAGCTAATCCAAGGCCAAAAGCCAAAATTGTGAAGGTTTTAACCGAACAAAAATGAAGAAACTCCAATTCAACATCAAAGGCCAAAGGCCAATTCACTTCAGAAGCTGTCCCTCACCAAAAAGAAATCTAAGTGCTCAACTCAGTGAAACCCGAACCGAATCATGTGCTAGAGAAAGCGACAAGTTAACCATATAGTGCGAGTCGGTCCAGAGAATGCAGTCCAGGAGCCTAAAAAGAGCTATCTCCCGAAACATCCGAATTAATTTGCATCTCGGCTCGAAGGTACAAGTATCAAGTTAACTATATAGTGCGAGTCGGTCGGGTAGTGTTGAGCTTGACTCGTATTTTTAAGTCCAAAACTAATCTTAAGACCCACTAAAAAGAGGGCTTTCAGAACTCTAGGTCAGCCCAACCCTTAATTTTTAAGGTCGAATTGAGTGTTAGGCTTAGAAGATCAAACTTTTTTATATAATTCATATTTCATAGTTGTATCATGCAGGCGTATATAAAAAATACATATAAATATTTCATATTCTAATATAGCATTAGGGTGAAGTTCATGTAAAAACCTACTTTTAAAATAAAGACTATAAACCCCTTAGTAACGTAACATGTGTCAACTTTCACTCGTCCTTAATTGAACAATTTCTAATATAGTTAAGGGTAAAAAGGTCATAAAAATACTATCAAAAGTTTAGTTAGATCAATGCAAAACAGCCGCCTAAACCTGTGTTGAGGCATTGGCCTCACACGTTTTTGATGTTGACAAACCGATTTAATGGTTTGCTTAAGTTTTTGTCAGTCAGGAACTTACTGGAGCAGTCAAGAACATGATACTGGACTTGAGGACCTGCGGAAGTCTCCGATCATTCGAGAACCTGAATATTGGTCAAGTCAACGAGCAGTTGAGCAGTTGAGGTCAACGGAGCAGTTGAGCAGTTGACAACACGAGTCAAAGAAGTCATGGAGTGATGGCACGTCCTCACTACCCATAGTGGAGATCATGGGCTGGCGGTTGCAGACATGATCTACGGCAGTTACCTCAAGTACCTATAAGAAGACAGCAGATGTCATTCTGGCGGTGGCGCCTTTTTTACTCATATCCAAGAGAGCTTTCCAAGTGGGAATTCCCAGTAAGAATATACAGTGAGCTGAGCGAACGTGATATTCTGAGAGATCGAGTCGGACTTGATCATTGCCGGAAAGCCAAGGAGGTGCCGCGACTACGACGACGTCGACGAGACAGTCAGGGAAGTAGTCAGATTATTGCTTGTGTAAATCTAGGATAGATTTATACTTAATAGGCAAGTTTTGTACCACTTGAGTGTACAGTTTAAATAGTCATAAAAAGGCTATTTAAGTTTATTCTGCTGCGTACTTGAATTCAGTTATTATCTGCATACTAAGTTAGGTTCCTAACAGTCCCGAACTTGGTTAAGTCTTTGACTATTTGAACTTAAGTCTTTGACTAACTAACCACGATCCTATCAATTGGTATCAAAGCCGAAAGGTTCTAGATTTTCTGGTTAGATTTGCAGATATGTCAGGAGATTCATTCTCAAATCCTCCGAAGCTGAAACCGGGTGAGTATGAGACCTGGGCGCCCAGATTTGAAGCTCATGTCATGGCTTATGATGGAGAAGTCTGGCAGATTATTGAGCAAGGACAGCAATATGTTTACATGGAGGGCAGTGAGACAGAACTCAAGCCGAGACTCATGTATACCACGAAAGACTACAAGAAACTTGAGAAGAATGCCAGGGCATTACGAGTTCTCCACAATGCGCTGAAACCTGGGGATCTCAAGAAGATCATTCAGTACAAGGATCCGAGTGACATCTGGGACTCACTCAAGAACATCTATGAAGGATCGAAAGATGTCAAGAGAAACCGAATTCTGGCAGTGCAATCTGAGTTTAACAACCTGAGACAAGTCAAGAACGAGCCCCTTCACGAATACCACTCCAAATTCCAAGGGTGCTTGACAACTCTTGTCAACCTCGGAAAGAAATACAAGAAGTGGGAAATCACCCACAAATTCATGCAGGGACTTAGTCCAGAATGGGATGATTTCTCAAGGACCTTGACAGCTCTTCCGACCACTAAGGAGAAATCTTTGGAGGAACTGGTTACTGCCTTGGACAGTAACAAGATCATTGAAGACGTCAAAATGGAACGTCGAGAACCTCAGAAGGCTGCTCGACAAGTCGCATTGGTTGGTGAAAGTTCCAGATACAAGAAGTTCAAAGGGAAGGATTTCCAAAGAAATAAAGGAAAAGAAACCTCAAGGACTGAGGAACTCAATGTGATGACCAAGGCACTGAGAGTCACAGACGACAGGAACTCGGGTCGGAAACCCAGCGGTCGAAATGACTCAAAGAAAAACGTGGAATGTTTTTACTGCAAGAAGAAGGGTCATTACAGGAAGGACTGCTACAAGCTAAGGAATGATGAGTCTAAAACTGAAGGAAATCAGAAGGAGGACAACAAAGGCAAGAAGGCCATGTTCGCTTGGGGTGATTCAGATGATGAAAACAACATGGGAGACATTAGAAGAAATGTGTGTCTAATGGCAAAGGGAAGTTCCTCAAGCTCAGAGACTTCATCATCAAGTTCTTCATCAAGGAAGACTGCTTCCAAGGAATCATCTACTGAAGTAAGTTCTGATGATTCTCAACATGGTTATTACTCACGTTCGGATTGCCTTGCTATGATCAAGAAGCTAGTTCTCAGAGTTGAGGAACTGAATGCTATAGTTGCGGATCAAGATCAACAAATGGAATCAATGTTCGAGGAAAACCATCAATACTCCATTCAGATCCAGAAACTAGAGAAAGCTGCTGGCAAAAGGAAGATTGATTCAGATGACAGGTTCTTTGATTCTCCGAAAGGAAAGGAGAAGCTGAAGCCTAAGTCCAGACCGGGTCTCGGATATGGGGAAGTAACTATTGCAAAACCTGTGCATAGACAGATTCAACAGAGCTCTACTCCTAGACTGAAGGTTGATCTGGATGACAACAAAACCTATGGAAAGGGTCATCAGATCTGGAAGAAACTCAACCGAAGAAACAGTCCAATTCCTATTGACTTCGAGAAACGAAAGAAGAAAGTTTCTGAGTCCAAAGATATAGACTTCAGAAAGCAAAAAGTGTGCTTTCATTGCGGAAAGGAGGGACATAGTCAGAGTAAATGTAAAGGACGGAAGAGCACTTCCAAGAAATTGTCAGAAACCTCAAGTTCAGAATCAGAGAACTACTCAGCCTCTAAACAAAGTGGAAAACCAGGAGCTGTGAATGATCCGTCAAGTTCCAGAGTGGTTAAGGATGTCTCTCACTCTCTAGTAGTTTCAAAATCCCATGTTCCTAAACCTAAAACTTTATCTACCTTAACTCCTAAACCCAAAAAGGCTCAGCTTGTTTGGGTTCCTAAAACCTGATTGTTTTTGTGTAGGTCGAGAGAGGAACAGGTTCCTGGCTGATTGATAGTGCATGCTCAGGACATATGACCGGGAAAATGGATCTATTCTCCTCTCTTCGACATCACTCTGGTGGCTCTATCACTTTTGGAAATGAAAGTAAGTGTAAAGTCATCGGTTCAGGTAAGGTACATCTATCAAACAAGGTTAGTGTAGATAATGTCAGTTTTGTTAATGGTTTGAAGTTCAATTTACTTAGTGTTTCCCAATTGTGTCGTGGAGGTAAAAACAAGGTAGTTTTTACTGCTGATGGATGTTTTGTTAAGTGTGTGTCGTCAGGTCAAGTACTTCTACGTGGAAATTGTGCAAATAGAGTATATCTTGTGGATCCGTCCTTTGACCCGGAGGAATATCTCTGTTTGTCCTCTAGATCAGATGAATCTGAGATGTGGCATCGTCGGCTAGGACATGTGAATTTCAGGTTGCTGAAGAGGCTACACAATCAGAACTTGGTAATTGGATTGCCTAAGATTATTGAAGTACCTGATCAGGTTTGCAGTGCGTGTGCCAAAGGTAAGCAAACAAGAAGTTCATTTCACTCTAAGAACGTGGTTAGCACTCACAGGGCATTTGAGTTAATTCATATGGATTTATGCGGTCCAATGAGGGTGCAGTCTCGGGCAGGGAACCGATACGTATTTGTGATTGTGGACGACTATTCAAGGTACACATGGGTCATCTTCATTCGCTCAAAAGATGAAGTCTTTGAGTCATTCAAGACGTGGGTCAAACTTGTTGAGCGCAGATTTGGTGAGAAGCTGAAGAGCATAAGAACAGATCATGGAACTGAGTTCGATAATGGTCCATTTGTTAATTTCTGCACGGATCAGGGCATTGATCACAACTTCTCAGCACCAAGGACTCCACAGCAGAATGGAGTAGTTGAAAGGAAGAACCGCACACTCGAGGACATGACAAGGACTATGCTACTTGAAAACAGTATAGCGAGAAACTTCTGGGCCGAGGCAATGAACACTGCATGCCATGTCCTCAACAGATGTTACTTAAGACCCTTTCTCAACAAGACGCCGTATGAGCTGTTGAAAGGTAGGAAACCTAATGTTTCTCACTTACGAGTATTTGGATGTAGGTGCTATGTCCATGTGAATGGGTAAGATCATCTTGGGAAGTTTGATTCGAGAAGTGACGAGGGAATCTTTGTAGGATACTCAATGCACAGTAAGGCATACAAAGTGTTTAACAAAAGAACCAAGCAGGTTGAGGAAAGTGTCCATGTCATATTTGATGAAGAGTCTGTGGGAACTGACTCTGGACAGGTTCCTGATGTCCATGTTGCAGAAGTTGGTGATGACTTTGAACTAATACGTCCGAGGGATGTTGAAGAAGCTGATGGTCCAGAGAATCAGGAAATACCTGATCAAGACAATGGTCAAGTTCCTGAAGCCGAGGAACCCGGACAGCAAGCTGAAATAAATGAACAAGTTCTTGAAGAAGGTGAAGTTCACGATGAACCGCCTGAAGAAATCCAACAAACTGGGAAGGTCACTCAGTTGAGGAGAAGTACTCGACTCAGGCAGCCGAGTGTCACTCTTCGTGACTATATATGCTATGCAGCAGTTCAGGGGAAATCTGTCATGAACGCCTTTGTTTCTTTGATTGAACCAAAGTCGGTTCAAGAGGCACTAAAAGACCCAGATTGGATTCAGGCTATGCAAGACGAGTTGCATCAGTTTGAGAGGAACAAAGTTTGGAGACTTGTTCCAAGGCCAGAGAAACGGAAAGTGATTGGCACCCGCTGGATCCTCAGAAACAAAAAGAACTCCGATGGAGAAGTAGTCAGGAACAAAGCCAGGTTGGTTGTAAAGGGTTACAGCCAACAGGAAGGCATCGACTATGAAGAAACCTTTGCGCCAGTGGCAAGGTTAGAGGCTATCAGGTTGCTGATAGCGTACTCGGTACAGTTTGGAATCAAGCTTCATCAGATGGATGTCAAGACGGCGTTCCTGAATGGATTTCTCAAGGAGGAAATATTTGTGGAACAGACGCCTGGATTTGAAGTTCCTGAGCATCCGGATCATGTGTACGTTCTTGACAAGGCCCTGTATGGATTGAAACAGGCACCTAGGGCGTGGTATGAGCGTCTCTCGGAGTATCTACTAGCTCACGGATATGAGCGAGGTAAGGTAGATAAGACTCTATTTTTGTTGAGAACTAATAAGCACTTACTCATTGTGCAGGTGTATGTCGATGACATCATCTTCGGATCCACAAGTGACGAGCTTGTGAAGTCCTTCACTAAACTCATGGAGAGTGAGTTTGAGATGAGTATGGTCGGGGAACTGACGTTCTTTCTTGGTATTCAAGTTAGACAGCTGGAGAACGGTACTGAGATCTCACAACAGAAGTACCTGAGTGAAGTTGTGAAGAAGTACGGACTTGGTGATTCAAAACATGTGAACACTCCAAGTTCTCCAAATGAGTCCCTGACAAAGGATGATGCCTCTCCAAGAACAGATGCTACAAAATATCGTGGCATGATAGGTTCTTTACTGTACTTGACTGCTTTAGACCTGATATAATGTTTAGTGTATGTCAATGTGCCAGGTTTCAAGCAGATCCAAGAGAATCTCATGTAAAGGCCGTGAAAAGGATACTGAGGTATCTGAAGGGTACCGAGAAGCTGGTCTTATGGTATCCTCGAGTGAAGTCCCTAAGGCTTGAAGGTTTCACATATGCAGACTTCGCAGGAGATAGAACTGACAGAAAGTCCACGTCTGGAATGGCTCAGTTCCTTGGGTCCTACTTAGTATCGTGGGGATCAAAGAAGCAGAACTCTGTGGCACTGTCAACTGCTGAAGCTGAGTACATAGCAGCAGCAGCATGCTGTGCTCAAGTCCTATGGCTTCGGAATCAGCTAAGTGACTTCAACTTACATTTTGATCAAGTTCCTATTTTTTGTGATAATACTAGCGCTATTAGTATTGCAAAAAATCCTGTTCAACACGGCAAATCTAAGCATATAGAAATCAAACATCATTTCCTTAGAGACTGTGTAGAAAAGGAGCTTGTCACTGTTAACTTTTACAGAAGTGAAGATTAGGTTGCTGATATATTCACCAAGTCCCTACACAAGGATGCATTTGAAAAGCTAAGGATGGAACTCGGATTGATGATTCCACAGTAAGGTACTCCTGAACTTCTCTCAATGATTGACTAGAAGATAGAGCACCTATCATACATGTTAGTCATTGGCATGAATTAATTCTTGAAGTTCCTGAGTTTAATGCTATGTGTGTGCTACTACTTCCTTGCTAAATCTGATATAGTACATGCATTGTTGAACACTTCTTTCCTTGATGACCAACATAACTTCCGGATTTTCTTTGCCAAAATTGCCCCATGAAGGAAGTTATGAACCACCCAATCCTGAAAAATTTTATGTATGTCCAATGAGTTCCATTACATACTTTCTGAAAATGCTTGACCATGTTGTGTGACTGAGTGACTTCAATTGTGGTGTTCTTACATTATACATACCCCTACGGTAAGCCGACCCATCACAATGCCCCTTGAGACAAATCCATAGTCAAGGAACTGATCTGGTATTCACTCGGTCAAAGTTGAAAGTCTCTGGGAACTGAAGAACTCGACGAGGTTTCTGATGTATAAAGGAAGCAGTTCAGATGAAATTATGGTAAAAGATTTTTAGCCGTTGTAGCCTTGGAAGTCGGACGGTTGTGTGTGAGACGTGGACGAGAATTAATAGCAGATAATTATGGGATCAGTTTTCTTTTAAAAAGAATTGAAGACCACAACAGTCTCTCACTACTCTTACTTGCGAAACCCTAAATCCCAAAATCCCAAAATCAGCTCCGTTCAAACTGTTCAAACACTCGATGGCGTCCAACTCAAGTGCAACAATCAACACGGAGAAAGCTAATGCAGAGATGCTGACGATAACCGTCGGAGATGTCAGTTATGAAATCCCGAAAGCACTTGCACATCTGCTGTTGTCAAGTAAGTCCTCTTCCGTTTCAAGCCATAAAATTGCTATGACTGTAGAAGAAAGTACAGTAGTAGGAGAGTTGGGTGAATCGGCAAATCTAGATGAACCTGTGTTAAATTGTGAAGCATCTGAAAAACTGAAGGAGGATGTGGGAATGGATAGTGTGGCTGATGAAGTCGTGAACCCAGGAGAGGCTATTAGTTCTGATATTGGTGCAGATCCAGTAGAAAAGGAGTTAGATCCTCTAACCTCTGACATGCTGAAGAACCCAGTAGGGGTTAATGAAGGAGCTTTGTGCTCTGAGAAGACAGATGCCTCTGTGGATGGTGCATTGCATGTAGAACAAGCTGTCCAAGTGATGGAAGATTTTCTAGAGAGTCTAGAAACTTCAAAGAAGGCAGGAGCGGATTCTGTGAAATCTGGTGACAATGATAGAGTGGAGAACCCAGGAAGGGTTGATGGAGCTGAAGAGGAGAACCCAGAAGGGGTTATGGTTGTTGATATGAAGAACATAGAAGTAGTTGTTTCTGCAGTTGAGGCTCCCTCAGCAAAAGAACCAGAACGGGTTGCTGATTCTAAAGATAACACGGAATTCCTATTTGGATGCTCCCAAGAAGTGGAAGAGAATACAAAAGATGCTGGTGAACCCTCAGTCGGAGGAGAGAAGTCTGGATTGAATCAGACACTGAATGAGTTGGCAGAACTGGGAAAGATTGCCAAGTTTCAACAATCTCAAGATCCTGAAACTGATTGTGAGATTGTAGATACTTCCTCCTCTGTTCCAAACAAAAAGGTGAAGAAACCTCTTCCCCTCAGGATCCTACCAGTAAGGGAATCTAATAAACGGAAGTTGGTGGTGAAAGAAGAAGCAGTTCCTGTGAGCTCAGGCAAAAGACCTAAGCGGTCCAAGAATGGAAAGGAGATTTTGAATGAATTGGAATGCTCAGAAGACTTTCTGAACAGTGAAGGGTTAACAGAAGTATTTGATCTTCTAAAGGCTCAAGGATGGGAACACTTAGTGTGAAACACAAGAGTACGTGTGCCCTGAAATAGTTGAAGAGTTCTACAGGAATATGAAGCTCATTGAAGGAATAGTCCCTGCCTTGGAAGTAAGGATCAAGAAGAAAAAGATCACTCTGTCCAACATTGAATTGGCCATGATAATGGGCCTGGAACACAAAGGATTTGATCACTACTGCAAAAACAATGTCTGGCCGAAGGAGATTGCAGAAAAGAAGGATCTGGTGAAGAGAATATGCAAGCTGGAATTAGTTCCGAAGGGTCTGGGGATCAGTACTCAATTAATGGAGCCGAGGGTGAAGATATTGCACAAATTGCTTGTGAGCAACTTTATGCGAAGGGGTGTAAAACCTTCATATGTCCAGCATCAGGACCTGCTCATTCTGGACAAGTTGCTGAAAAGAGAAAAGATCAACCTTCCTAAACTTATTATCCATCAGATGGATCACCTGAAGTCACTGACTCAGATTGGATTTTCAAGGGTCATAAAGAAGGTTCTTCAAACTCATGGACTGTATGAGGTCATGTCTGGTGTTGAGGAGATGGTTGTGAAGGAGTTTGATGCTGAAGCCTTCAGAAAGATGAACTTGGTCCAAGACCCAGTTGAAGGGTGGATCAAATCTCTAGTTCCTGACCATGGAACTAAAGTGAAACCCGCAGTGGTGAGTGAAGAAGAAGAGGATGAAGAAATTGAGGAGGGTAATGCAAAGTTAATGGCTGTGTTTGAAAAAGTAGTCTCTGATGTGAAGAAGGAACTCCAGGAAATAAGGGCAGAATTAAAGGAGTTCAAAGAGGAAATCAAGGAGATGAAGGAATCATTCAATACTCTGGTTGATAAGCTTTGAGTCCTTCATACCGGAATGATCTCTTTTGACTATGAGAATGCCGAGATCAGTTCCTGATATGGATTTCCTTTACATTGCTTTTCCACCTCATATTTCCTTTGTTGTTTCTGAGTGCAAACTATGTGTTCACTTTGCATGTTATGATTATCTAATTTATCCTTGAAGTATCCTGCGTGCCGTGCAACACAACTCTGAATTTCAATTTCTCATTCATGTCTCTGACTGTTGTGCATGATTCTTACTCTTCTTTGATGATGTCAAAAGGGGGAAGAGTAGAAGTATCATCTGAGGGGGAACTTAATCTGAATTCCTGACTTAACCGGATGAATAGACATACCTGTGTAGGGTATTGACTTAATAG
This sequence comes from Rhodiola kirilowii, assembly GCA_033675215.1. NCBI lineage: Eukaryota > Viridiplantae > Streptophyta > Magnoliopsida > Saxifragales > Crassulaceae > Rhodiola > Rhodiola kirilowii. The sequence goes on from CM066199.1 coordinate 25,069,078, forward strand.
AATGTTTAATAAGTTTCTGAAGTGTAGGAACTTAGGGGGAATTTGTTCCCAAGGAGAATATGTTCTCAATTGATGTTGTGTGCATAACTCATCTATTAAGTCATACTTTGATATCTCTCTCTCAATGGTTTGTCATCATCAAAAAAGGGGGAAATTGTTGAGGCATTGGCCTCACACGTTTTTGATGTTGACAAACCGATTTAATGGTTTGCTTAAGTTTTTGTCAGTCAGGAACTTACTGGAGCAGTCAAGAACATGATACTGGACTTGAGGACCTGCGGAAGTCTCCGATCATTCGAGAACCTGAATATTGGTCAAGTCAACGAGCAGTTGAGCAGTTGAGGTCAACGGAGCAGTTGACAACACGAGTCAAAGAAGTCATGGAGTGATGGCACGTCCTCACTACCCATAGTGGAGATCATGGGCTGGCGGTTGCAGACATGATCTACGGCAGTTACCTCAAGTACCTATAAGAAGACAGCAGATGTCATTCTGGCGGTGGCGCCTTTTTTACTCATATCCAAGAGAGCTTTCCAAGTGGGGATTCCCAGTAAGAATATACAGTGAGCTGAGCGAACGTGATATTCTGAGAGATCGAGTCGGACTTGATCATTGCCGGAAAGCCAAGGAGGTGCCGCGACTACGACGACGTCGACGAGACAGTCAGGGAAGTAGTCAGATTATTGCTTGTGTAAATCTAGGATAGATTTATACTTAATAGGCAAGTTTTGTACCACTTGAGTGTACAGTTTAAATAGTAATAAAAAGGCTATTTAAGTTTATTCCGCTGCGTACTTGAATTCAGTTATTATCTGCATACTAAGTTAGGTTCCTAACAGTCCCGAACTTGGTTAAGTCTTTGACTATTTGAACTTAAGTCTTTGACTAACTAACCACGATCCTATCAACCTGCATCGTTATCGCTCGCTGCAGACGTCGGACAAAATGATGAGATCCAGTTTTCGAGCGGGATCAGATTCGACTCGCAATACAGTGTGGTATATATTGTCGACTTGCTAATTTCAACTTTAAAGGTATATATTGTCGACTAGCAGATTTGTGTCGCTGCTTACTTGTGTCTTTTCCTTTATACATGAATTAAGAGCAGCACTTTATTGTTGGGTTGTTGTTGAGAATCGGCTGCAGGAAGGCCAAATTTAAATCCGAATGATTCGTCCGAGACATCGACAACAAAGCTAAATATAAACATGTTCATGGCTTGATGGATGTTAAGAAGAAGCTTTGAAACAGAAAATAATGACTTAAGGCATAATATTTGGACTTAAGCATAATGTTCGGACTTAAGCATAATGCTTAGATTTGAGGCATAATGTTCAGAGTTAAACATAATATTCGGACTTAAGGCATAATGTTCGGACTTAAGTATAGTGTTCGAACTTGAGACATAATGTTCGGACTTAAGACATAATGTTTGGACTTGAGCAAAAATGGCATAATGTTTGAAGTTAAGCATAATGTTTGGACTTAAGCAATGGCGTAATGTTCAGACTTAAGGCATAATGTTCGGAGTTGAGACATAATGTTCGGACTTAAGGCATAATGTTCGAACTTAAGCATAATGTTCGACTTAAGCATAATGTTTGAACTTGAGACACAATGTTCGGACTTAAGCAAAAATGACATAATGTTCGGACTCAAGCAAAAATGGCATAATGTTTGGATTTAAGCATAATGTTCGGACTTAAGCATAATGTTAGGACTTAAGCTTGAATGGCATAATGTTTGGACTTAAGCATAAATGGCATAATGTTCGCACTTAAGCATAATGTTTGGACTTAAGGCATAATGTTCGGACTTAAGCATAAATGGCATAATGTTCGAACTTAAGCATAGATGGCATAATGTTCGGACATCAGCAAAATGTTCGGACTTAAGGCATAATATTCGGGCTTAAGGCTTAATATTCGGGCTTAAGCATAATGTTCGAACTTAAGCATAATGTACGGAGTTAAGACATAAGGCATAATGTGCGGACTTAAGATGTAAAACATAATGTGCAGACTTAAGACTTCAGGCATAATGTGCGGACTTGAGACTTAAGACTTAAGACATAATGTGCGGACTTGAGACTTAAGTCATAGTTTTTTTTTCCTTCCTTTTGGTTGCTTCCATTTCATCTCAATCGGTTTTTTCTTCTTTCTCACATAAAAAAGAACTTTTTCTGTCTCTTATCAATTAGTGCCTTTCAGCATCCAAATCTATTTGTGGTTTCTTGTCACTTATTTTCGCAATATCATCACTCAATCCAAAACTTATCCTCCCAACAGTTGTGATTTCTTCCCAATTCCTTCGTCTCTAGTCTGACCATCACTGACGACATCACCATCAATTGGATCGTGGTTGACAAACCCTAGTCCGAAACCCTTGTCAATCTCATCCCCGATGTCATTGCCTCTACTGATGCCGCTTGCAATCGACTCCATCCACTTCATCGTGCACATCCTCGTCTTCATGCGCAATCTCTGGCATCATCATCCATATTTTGAAGTCGTACATTCAACAAGGATCAAAATACAAATTTTCTTATATTTTCAAATTAACCCTTAAATGGTAAAATGTCTAGATACCCTTTTCGTTAATAAAATTAAATCAGTTACAATTTTAAATTATAAAAAATTCTGATTGGTTCCTTAGTCCACATGTCATCATATAAAGATGTTTAGTTAATAAAATTAAATCAGTTACAATTTTAAATTATAAAAAATTCTGATTGGTTCCTTAGTCCATGTGTCATCATATAAAGAGGTTTAGAGTTTTTAGAAATAGATGAGGTTTTTATTTGATCCAAAACCTATAGCGTTAAACTATAAAATTTAGATTTCAAAAGTTAGAATGCGGTTCAGGTAAAAATCATGATTATATATGAAAACTAAAAATTGGATTTTAAGCTAACACTTGTCCAATTTCGTCAAAATCTCGGATATAACACGGAGGGGCATTATAGTCATTCCACATATCCCGGATTTCAAATCAGACTTAAATTGGAATGATCTGACTTAACTTGGAATGATCTGACTTAAAATGATCAGACATAACTTGTAATGACCAGACGTAACTTGCAATGATCAAACTTAACTTGGAATGATCAGGCATAATAATTAGACTTAACTTGGAATGATCAGACATAATAACCAGACTTAATAATCAGACTTAACTTGGAATTATCAGCCATAATAATCAGACTTAACTTGAAATGATCAGACTTAACTTGGAATGATCAGACATAATAATTAGACTTAACTTGGAATGATCAGACATAATAATTAGACTTAACTTGGAATGATCATACTTAACTTGGAATGATCAGACTTAACTTGCAATGATCAGTCTTTACTTTGAATGATCAAACATAATAATCAGACTTATTTTGGAATGATCAGACTTAACTTGGAATGATCAGACTTAACTTGGAATGATCATGCTTAACTTGGAATGATCAGACTTAACTTGCAATGATCAGACTCAACTTGGAATGATCAAACTTAACTTGCAATGATCAGACTTAACTTGGACTGATCAGACATAATAATCAGACTAAAATTGGAATGATCAGACTTTTTTTTCCGATGGGGAATGATCAGACTTAACTTGGAATGACCAGACTTAACTTGGAATGATCAGGCATAATAATGCTAGACTTAACTTTGGAATGATCTGACTTAACTTGTAATGATCTGACTTAACTTGGTAATGATCAGACTTAACTTGGTAATGATCAGACTTAACTCGGTAATGATCAGACTTAAAAACAGACTCAATACTGTCTTGACTTAAATTGATAATGTCCAGACTGAAATTAGTAATGTCCAGACTTAAAAACACACTTAAATTGATATCCAAACTTAAATTAGTAATGTTCAGACTTAAATTAGTAATGTCCAACTTAAAAACACACTTAATTGATATCCAGCTGATGAGACGTATTTATACGACTCATTAAGTCAACAAAACCCACCATTTACGACATTTGATCATGAGAACGTTTACTTGTTAATATCGTTTTGGATTTCAAGGCCTTTTAGAGCTTAAGGAGGAAACGATCTTAAGAATGGCATTTTAGGCCATAAATGCATCACAAGGTGTTTTGGGGGTGAAATGGGACCTAAGGACTTCAATCGGGTTTTGAGGACCTAGGGCGGGACTAAGGACTCATCCGGGACTTAAAGACCTAAGCCGGGTCCAAGGACTTAAGTCCAAGTCCCATCCGAGGAAGTCGAGTCTTAGTCCGGAACCCATCCGAGAAGGTCACGTCCCAGTCCGAGACTCATCCGAGAAAAAGAAGTCCTGCCCGAGTCCAGGACGTGTCCTAGTCCGAGATTCATCCGAGAAAAAGAAGTCCTGCCCGAGTCCAGGACGCGTACTAGTCCGAGACCTACCCGAGTAAGTGAAGGACCTATCCGGGAATTGAAGGACCCGTCCGAGACCAGTCCTGTCCGAGAAATGAAGGAGCTGTCCGATTCTCATCCAGACCTACTCCAAGACCCAATCAAGGACCTCAGTTCAAAGACCTATCCGAGGCCAGTCTAGCGCCTAAGGACCTCAAGTACCGGACGCCCAAAGACCCAAGGACTCAAGACCACATTTGGTCTTCTCAAGGAATCAACATCAAGGGTCAACATTTCCCTTGACTTTCTCGGCTCGTCCTCCAAGAAATGACGTCACCCTAGCGTGTGCCTTTGCCAAGGCAACCTTCACTCATGCCAAGCCACTCCTTCCCAAAGAGGAAAGTCGGTTGTGGCTATTGCAATTGCCAAATCCCTAAGGCCACTCCTAGCCTAGAACCTTCCCTCCTCTCCTATAAAAGGAGCACCTTGGCCTTGTGTAATTCATCCGAAAATCTAGGGAAAATTCCCCCATTTGTACCTCTTGTGATTTGGCAATAGAAAGACTCAACTTCTCTCTACCCCTTCTTCTTGTGCTACGCATTTTACATTTTAATCTACACATTTTAGTGTGAGCCTAAGAATTCCGATTGTGTTCTTTTAGCTCTTGTATTCACTTCATGAATATGAGTGGCTAAATCCTTCACTATTCGGTTTGGGGTTCCCTAATGTTGTAGCAAGGCTTTGAGACCTTGATCTTAATGCTATCTTGTACCCATTTGCTAGTTGTGCCAATAGTTTGGGAATGAATACCTAGGCTAAACTAATGCTTGAAAAGGCAAGGTTTAGCCGTGTGGTTTCTTCACCTCTATTGTGCTTGTTCTCATTGAAACGTGAAGCAAGCTTTTGCACCTAGTCTAGTACACCTTGAAAGAGGGTATTAGTCTTATTTACACTAGTGATCTATTCTTGAAATGGAATAGATCATGGAGTAAGTATTTGAAACAATCCTTACTTGGGTCATTCTTGAAATGGAAAGGCCACACTTATGGGCGCAAGGATAGATCATTAGAGCTCAATGATGAGTTGAGCCACAACAAAAGGCCCCTAGACCGAATATCATTCTCTTGATCACAATCCTTTGCATTTACTTTTAGTACTTACGTTACAAAACCATTTCCAAAACCCCAAACCTTGTCTTTACTTTACTTACCTTTTACTTGCATAAGAACAACGAGTAGTTGAACTATTTCCCTTGGTTTCGACCCCTACTTGCCGCTCTACTAGTCTATAGTGAGCCTAAGGTAGTGGACACTTTATAAAATCATTAAATTTGATAGGGCTCTTCGACGCCTATCACCAGCTTTAATTTATTAATGTCCTGACTTAAAAACCTACTTAAATTTATATCCAGACTTAAATTGGTAATGATCAGACTTAAATTGATAATGTCCAGACTTAAATTGATAATGATCAAAGTTATATTGGCAATGATCATATTTAAAAATAGACTTACACAATAATATCCAGACTTAACTTATGCATCTGTTAAGTCTGGATAATTTTTAAGACGTTTATACCCTCGCATCTGTTATGTATTTTTAAATAAGTCCAAAATAATTTTTTATTTACAAAAAGTGTCCCAAATTATGATTGGTCGAATGATACACTTGTCAATATTTAATTATATTTTTAGTTTTCATATGTAATCATAGTTTTTATTTGATCCGAAGTCCAAAAGTTAAATGTAACTTGAATCAATTACGTGAAGTATTTATCTGATTAACTATTAGATTAAAGTATCATAAAAAAACTATTGAATTTTTTTATAGGAAAACTATTATATTAAAGTATCGCACATTCCAATTTATTATTGAAAAAAACGTTTGACCCCTAATGGTTGGTCCAATAGCCTGCAAACCAGGACAACCAGGTGCGACCACCCATTACAAGGTGACATGCTCTACCGAGTTACTAATGATTTATTCTTCTTGAAAGTGTTTAGCAGGAATTGGATCTGAAATTTTGCTCATTTCAAGTGCATACCCACCCACTCGGCTATCAACTATGTTGACCATTCCAATTTATTATTATGTTATTGATTTCCGAGGTAATTAATTGAATGTTTTTTTATAAAAGAGAATGAGTTTACAACACCAAACAAGCAAACAAAGAGGCCTAAAGTCCACAACCGATAAAAAGCAACTACTGACTACACAAACTACTAAACCTGTCTGAAAACTAAACACCTCCCGAAACACAAGCACCACCCAACAAACAACACCAAATAACCTGTTTGACACTACACAATTTACAAACCCGGGAACACCTCCCAAATATGATCAACAACACGATTAAAAAGAACAATAAGGCCTCTAAGCTGCTTTCTTCCAGTGCGAAAACTCCAACTCCAACCGCCAAACCACCCTGCCAATGAGCTTCAACTAAGACTCATGTCGATCTTCATTCTCTGCTCTAGCTTTTCTACCCTCATGATCCTCCCGTAAGCCTTAAAGCACCCCCTTGGCATTGCATCGCGCCTATTCCATTCTCTCCTACATAGCCTCACCCAATGCGCCACTTGATCAGCTACCCTGTTGTCCTCTCGATGAATATGCTCGATACTCCATCCTGGGTTTGCCTCCAGCCATTTAAATGCTTGATTTGCCCACTGATTGCTAGTCGCATTCTTCGAGCAACCCTTCCGAACTGTCATACTTGCTCCAATGGAATCAGAAAAAATTATTATTCCTCCTTTGCCATTTTAAGTGCTATCTTGCATCCCATATATATAGCCAGAACTTCAGCTTCCATGGTGCTACGACATGTTTTATTGTACCCTGCACAAATAAACTTAATGCATTCCTTTAACAGTTGAATAATAGCAACACCGGTACTGTTATTTTTACAGTCAAAAGAACTATCACAGTACAATTTATATATTCCCTCTCTCGGATGAGTGAATCCCCACATCCCATTCGTCATTCTATTCTTACCATTCAACCACCTATTACAGTGCAATATTAATGATTTAATCCTGAGAACTATAGCATTACAATCCCCTACATCACCTCCATGTCTAATCTTATTTCTACTCAACCACAAGCACCAAAATCCGCACATCAGAAGCCTAAACTCAGCAGGCTTTAAATACTGGACACAATACCACAACCAATCCACTGGAAGCTCACAATTCACTAACAATATATCATCCTTCACTCCCAAACCCCTCCAAACCACCACAGCCTTCCAACAATCCTTAAAAATATGCAGAAAATGCTCCACTTTATATCCACAGTCAATACAAGACTGGGTCACATTACAATTTCTCCTAATTAAGTTCTTAGCATCAGGAATGGCATTATAATATACTCTCCAAATAAACATGTTTACCTTATTAGGCAAAGGCAGCCTCTAGACCAATCTCCAAAATCTTCGCATCTCCTTGTCATCAGAGCTTTCTCCCCTATCACTGGAAACACCCATAACATTCCTTACCAATTTATTCACCTCCCTAATTAAAAAACCCCCTGATCTCAGCCTATGCACATCAACATATTTCTCCCTGTATACCATGCTTACCCCTACCTTCAATATCTCCTTAGCTGCAAAAATGCTCCTCCAAACATATGAAGACCTACTCCCCAGGACTGCTTCCATCAGATCACCAGTCTGAAAGTATCTTGCTTTCAAGAGCTAGCTTACTAGCAACTCAGGCTCCCTGGAAATTCTCCAAGCTTGCTTCATTAAAAGGGCAAGATTTAACCATTCTAAATTCCTTAAGCCTAGACCCCCAATTTCCTTATCTCTCATTAGAATGTTTTTATTTACCCCCAATGTATTACTTTCTCCTCCCCTTTACTATTTAACACACCTCACTGATGCAGCCGATAATTTATTACACACCCCTTTCAAAATTTTAAAACATTGCATAGAGTAGACATGTATGGCTTGAAGCACACTTTTTATTAAAACCTCCCTACCTGCATATGACAATAATTTATTTTTCCAATCTGAGATCCTATTCTGTAGTCTATCCTCTTAACCTTTAAAGACCTCCCTCCTATTCAGTCTAATGATTACTGGTAAACCAAGGTACCTAGAATGTTTTTTTTGGACTATTTTCACATCCAGAACACTGTAAATACTATCCCTAACAGATTCCTCACTATTATGCTGCATACACATTCAGATTTATCAAAATCAATTTTTTGACCCAATAGCCTCTCATATTCATTTAAAATCTCCACCATTTCCTTAATCTCATTCATATCAGCTCTCAAAAACATCATGCTATCATCATCGAATAGTAAATGAGTTATGGGAGGAGCATTCTCTGCAACCTTAATTCCTGATAGATTTTTATGCTCTAACTTCCTACTTATAGCTCTACACAACCATTATGTGCAAAGTATGAAGAGATATGGGGAAATTGGGTCCCCTTGCCTGAATCCTCTAGAGGGCACAATATCATTAGTAAACCAGTCATTTATCCTAACTTTGTAAACTATTGATTTAACTATTTGCATAACTAGATTAATTGAATGTAGATGGGTGACTAATAAGCATACAATCCATTACATACGTTAATACAGGATTGATCGTTATATATAAAAGTTCATTATATATAACAATTTTTATGTTGAAGGTGAAATTGACGTGATTTGAAAGGGCTTAGTGAAAAGCTTTTCTAGGGCGGGCTGAGCCGAAATAAATTGGTTCGAGTTTTTTGGGCGGGTTGAGCCGAACCTAATTAACTCATAATTAGATCGGGTCCGAGGGTCAAAAAGGACCTTGAAACCAAGGCAAATGTTCAACTTTGAGCCTTTAGTAAACTCTAGGGCCAAAATGTAAGGTCGGGTAGGCCGTAGGGCTCGTGTGAACCCTAGGACTCAATGTTAACCCCTAGCTTAAACGACCCGAACTTTACATCTAATGACATTTCTGCTGTAGCCACGCTCCACTATCGCCTCACAGGGTGCACTTTTGCTGCTCCGAATGCTTAGATTTTTTTATTGGAACTAGATCGTCGGTTTCAGAGTTAATTTGGAATGAGCCATGCGCCTTTCTAGCATCTGTCTACTACGTTCGTTACCTTCTTTTTTACACGACACTATCTTTCTCTCTAAATACATCAAAATCCTTAATCCTTTCTCTCTAAATCTTTGAACATTAATATCTCTCTTGCTCTATATCACCTATATACATACTTCCATCGCTTCATTTTATTTAAACTACCTCTTTTTTCCTCTTTACAATCATGAAAAGCATAATTCATCATAACCTACTCTATTTCTACACTTTCTATAGATCATACATTTTTTTATGTCTCTCTAAACCAAAACGCCCTACTTACACTCTTTAACTTTTGTCGATGTTCATCTCTTTTTGAGTTCTTACACTTTCGAAAGTGTTTAAATATTTACTATAAGACACTTAAAATGTTTAAGCAAAATAAAACACTTAAAATTCATTGATAGTTTCTGCCTCTGTAGAGCCTACGATAATTCGCCCCCTTCCTCCCCAATTGTGGAGGTAAACGGGTACCCCCAAGTCGAACTACTGTGCCTTCACGACCTCGCTGAGCCACCTCCACAACCTCTAGGAGAATCCACAACTACAATAGAAAGAAATACATGAGTCAGAAACCGAAATGAAAAAACAAGCAACTGCTCATGAAACAAACAGAAAAATTACATACTTTCTGGTTATCAAAACATACAGAAAAATTACATACTTTCTGGTTATCAAAACATACAGAAAAATTACATACTTTCTGCTCACCTGTACACTTGAGAGTTGGACCGACACAAACAAGAACTTTAACCACATCTCCCTAATTGAGTTGGCCTCACATCTCTTCCAGCTGCAAATTGTACCTACAACATATTAATTATTGCATCAACACATAAATGAAGAGTTGTAATAAAAAGCCCCTATCAAGACTGAGATGGTCATCTGTCTCTACCTCAAAGCACCTCCGAAACTGATCCAGCTTACCTCTAACAATTCCCTATAAAATAGATAAGGAAATGTTATAAAATGGCCACTATTTCGTACATGCTAAAAAAGGTAATTTGTGATCTAGTAAATATTCTAAATACACAATTAAGAGTGAGATTTACAACTCCAAATGAAAGTTTTCTTACCGCGTACATGCACTCAATGAGAAAATCTTCAAGCTGTCGGACATTGGCAACATCTAACTCTTGCATCAATTGGTCATAAGGAAGCACCTGCAGAGTAAACAGTCATGAAGCAGGACAGACGTTAAGAGACAAATGTAACAGAATCAAGTGACTGGAAACAGTAACATGCAGAAATAATATGTAACTTACATTTGAATAGACGATACAAATAACTTATAAATATATAAACATTTGGTTGAGGTCAAATAAACTCAATAGTCAATACCATACATTTATGGATACCAAATCTAAGGCTGTCAATTTTAATAGGTAAGCAGTGAAAATATGATACACAATGACTACAACAGGATTTTCGATGGTATCAAGTTTTACCCAACAAAAGAAACCAATTAAGTTAAGGCCCTGGGAACCACCTTCAATATGTTTGGAACAGCTTCATAATAGAAAGCTTAATAATACATAATCAAACGACGCAGCTAGTGGATAAGCTGTTGACCCTCACTCTACACCGTGTCAGGGAAAAACAAATGGAAGTAAATATATCTATAATCACAAATTTTAAATTTTAATACAAAAAGGGCCTATAATTCATAAAATGGAAATCTTGAAGGTTTCAATCTACTTGAGCCACCAATTTCTATGTTATGACCTATATACCAAGACGATCTGTAGCCATGAGGAAGAAATTATTGTGAAGTCATAGTTCCTCTTAGTAATCTACTTTTCACAGGATGAAATCCTTGGTGTAAGAACTATTACTTAAATTCCATCACAAAGCTATAAAAAAAATTCAAATCCAACAAAGGGAGGATAGGGATACATATTGATAGTAAAATAATGTGACAAAATGGTAAGTGGAACCACATAGTTTCCACAAGAGGCAGTGTAAGAACTTACTCTTGTATTCACTCCACGTCCCATAGGCAAATAAACGTAGCAAGTTAAGATACACAGACTGTCCAGTTCCTTCAAGCTGCACTCAATCACACAACAACAAAAATCACAACTCTAGAAAGGAGTTAACCAATAATATATATCCAAACAAATAAATCGTAAAGAACTCCTAATTTAAGATCAACTGACCTTCTATAAGCAATATGCTTATGCACTACTGATATGAAACTAAGCACACAAATCTAAACCCTACTTTTCAAGTTCTAATCAACCAAATCGTAACAATTTCCGTAGTCCGAACTGCATTGCAGTAGAAATTGAAATGAAATAAACACAAGTCTAAATCTCAACTACATATCTACAACAGATTCACTCAAAAAGAAAAATAAATTAAAATTCAAAACCTCAGCGATGCTGGGAACAGCTAAAATCTCGGAGAAAGCAAAGAGCGAGGGGTTAAATGTGGCTTCCAAGATGACTATGGAGAGCGATGAGCCTTTGAGGGACGATGCTTGCTTGACATATTGGTCGATCAAGTCCGCTTGCTTGCGCTATACTTCCATCTTTTTGCTTCCTCGAATCAACTATAAAAACTACAAGTATTACAAGCACGAGAAATCAATATAGAGGGGGAGGGAGGACACGCTTCGATTTAGGGTTTCTGTCTCTCCGGAAAAATTACCAGACGTCTGGATTTTCTGGCGGATGCGGCGAGGGAAAAGCAAGAGAAGTCATTGAACGCATCTTCGAAATCCTTGCATTTCATGGTTTCGTAGCTGCAGGCTTCAACAGAGATCGCAGAGCGGAGGAGAAGGACTGATTAAGGAGATGAGGTTTCTATGGTTTGCTCTAAAGCGCGGTTGATGGAAACTTGAGAATCGATCGAAGATCGAAGTTTGTTTGCCTATCTGCTTCTCCCCAAATCGAATTGCAATCCTCCAAAAATATTGGGCCAACTTCTAATCCGTACTACCTCATCAAAAAAAAAACGTCTAATCCGTACTGCAGTCCAAGCAACCCACCTACTATGCAACGCAAATGAGGGTTTTTTTCATCCTAATTTTTTACTACAAAATCCCTGTAAAATTGCCGCTTTATGCAATGCAAATGCGGTGGTTTTTTTCCGCCGCAATTTTTTTACTGCAAAACCGTCTCTAAACATATAAATCATCGCATAATTGTGTCAAAATCACCTCTTACTTGTGCGACAGTAAAAAATGCACTGCATAATGTCACCGCATATCAGAACCAAATTTGTAGTGTTCATTTCTATAAATGTTAAAATCCTAAATCCTTTCTCTCCAGACCTTAGAACTAGGGATGCACATCCGGTCCGGACCGATGGATCGGAATTTTCTAAAATCTTGGACCGTGGACCGGACCGGACCGAATATATATGGATCGGGACCGGACCGGGACCGGAATTCGTGTGAAAAATTGGACCGAAACCCGGACCGGACCGGGACCGACCGTAATTTAGTATTAAAAAATAGAAAATAAAAAAAATATTAGGAAAATAAAAAAAATTCGGTTTATTCCGGTCCAGACCGGACCGGACCGGAACCCGTAATCCTCCAAATATGGACCGTGGACCGGACCGGACCGGAAAATTCGGTCGGTTTCGGTCCGGTTTTCCGGTCCGGGCCAATTTTGTGCATCCCTACTTAGAACATTAATGTCTCTCTCGTCTATATTGTTTGCCTACCTCCAACTCTCAATCTCAAATATAAACTATCTGTTGCTTCCTATCTACAATCATTCAAAGCATAAACCATTGTAATCTACTATTTCTAACCCCTCTATTGCTCTCTCATACTTTTTCATATGTCACTCTAATCCTTAAAGCCTTCGTTATGCCCTCTTAAACATTTGTCTATGTTCTTCTCTCTCCTTCCAACCCATTGGTGACCACTCTTAAACGTTAAAAACATAAATCCTTTTATTTCCCTTAAAAGTTAAAACATAGAACAATGCTATCTCTCTCGCTCTCTACTGTCCGCCTATTTCCATCTCTTTATCTTAATCTTAACTTTCTATTTCTTCCCGATCTCTACATTCATTAAAAACACAAATCATCATACTCTACTCTATTTTCACCCTCGCCGTAGATCTCTCTTCCAAACTTTAAAACTCAACCTACCCTATCTCTGTAACATATGTCGATGTTCGTCACTTTCTTTCAAACCCGACACCTTGTCTCTAAAGACATTAAAAACATTAATTATTTCTCCCCAAACCTTAGAACATTAATAAGTCTCTCGCTCTATATTGTTTGTCTACTTCCATATCTCCATCTTTATTTAATCTATCTCTTTCTTCCTCTCTACAACCATTAAAAGCATAAATCATCATATTTCTATGCTCTCTATCGACCTCTCATACTTTTTCATATGTCACTCTAAACCTTCAAGCCCTAGCTTTTCTCTCTTTAGCATCTATCTAAGTTTGTTTCTCCCTTTTCAATCCTACACTTTGTTTATCTCTATAAGAGAAAGGATCAGGTACAAAATCCAAATTACTGTAAAAAATACAAAATCATCTCAGCCTTCCAAATTAATATACGTGCGGTTGAGATTAGAAAAAAAATTCATTAAATTTAATTTTTCATTAGATTAAGGGCATATTTGATCATTCCTATAACCACAAGTTTCATTCTCTTTCCTCCATTCTTTTTTCTCGGCCATACAGATTCAGATCTGCATCAATGGCTACCAGTATGAGCTCCGATCAACCATCATGGTGGAAGTGGCTCGTAAACGACTCCCTCCACCGCCTCAGACGTCATCATTTTCGCCAAAGGCGTCAATCGCCATGGCCATATCCGCTCCCCTACCTCCCTGTGCTTGCTCTTCAGTTTTGCAATAATGGGGGACTAAAGGTGAGACCTTTTGAACAAAATCAGCAGTGAAAGATGCAGTGATGATTCTGAAACCACACCCAAAGCTCAAAGCTCGAAGCTTTAATGGCGGAATATGAGAAAAATTGAATTTTGAAGTGAATTTGCCATCATCTGCGAAACCGATTCGAGCCCGACGCCGACGACGTTTGTTAATGGGAGAAGGACTGGAAAATCATGGATGAATTCTTAACGAATTATAGTCCAAATTTGACGAATTATGTCATAGTTCGTCAAAAGTGGACTATAATTCGTCAAGAATTATGATGAATTGTAGTACACTTCGACGAATAATGCTATAATTCGTCAACTGTAAACTAAAATTCATCCAAAATTTTGACAGTATCATTGTATAATTAGTCATGACATTTATAATTCATCACAACCATTATATAGTTCGTCACGACCATTTTCGAAAATTGTCGTTTGCATTTTCGGTTGAATTACATTGATGTCGAAGATGATCCAGAGTGTGAACAAATGAGTTCGACTAAGTTTACTCCTTCAATTTGATCGATTAATGCTGAAAAAATCGGAGTTTTTCTGAAGGTTAGGGTTTCACGGGGTAGATGATGATGAACAGTAATGAGAGAGAAAAGAAAGGAAAAAACATGTCTATTTTACCCTCAATGAGCTTATTAATAGAGATTGAAATAAATAAATTATGTTTATCCATAATTAATAAAGACCCTTGGATTTACCTAATCAAGGGTCTCAATTACTTTGTATTTTGTACAGTATTTAGGCTTTGCACCAGATCTGGCTTCATCTCTATAAACGTTAAAACACTGCATCTTTTTTTTCAATCTTACATTATCGTTATCTCTCTCGCTCTCTATCGTCTGCCTACTTCCATCTCTCCACGAATATCTCTTTCTTCCTCTCTACAATCATTAAATGCTTAAATCATAATAATCTACTCTTTTTTTTCCATCTCTATAGATCTGTCTTTTCATATATCACTCTAAACTTTAAAACTCAGACCACTCTCTCTGTAGAATCTGTCTATGTTCGCCGTTTGCTTTTCAATCCGATACTTTCTTTCTCTTAAAGGACATTTTAAACCCCTTAGTGCTTTCTCTTCAAACCATAGAACATTAAACGCTAAATCCGTTCTCTTCAAACTTAGAACACTTTTCATATATATATATATATATATCTCTCTTGATTGTCTGCCAACTTCAACCTATTCATCTCTTAACAAAATTATATTTTCTTCATTTCTACAATCATTAAAAGCATAAATCATTATTGTGTACTCTATTTGGCCCGTGAACAAACACGACATAAGTTGGCCACATATTCATTTATGTCATGTGATAAATTCAACGCACATAAGCGAAACAAGTTTATCATGCAACTAAATACATTTAATATCCAGCTTCACCATATTTTGTACCGAAACGCGAAAAGATACATCAAATAAACAACAACCATGTTTGCGTGCGAGCACAACAAGGTGATCATTAAGTTGTTGAAGATCCATATCCACTACACCAGAAGAAATTCTATGGGACAAAATTTGAGAATCGTCGCATTACTTCTAATGCATACGATATATACGACCTAAAATTATTAGTTTGTTGCAGTAACATCGTTATGTGACAATTGTTTATGTGACACATAAAAGCGTGTCCCTTAAAATTGTCCATGGGATACAAATTTTTTGTCCCTTAAATATGTTCCTGCGACTGTTGTTTAAGTGACTCGTAAATTAATATAAGTTGTCACTACAAATTTTGGGGAAAATAAGCGAGAACAAGAAATGGACGTTTGGTTATTGTATGGTTGCCGCGATAACTTTACGATAACGAACAAAGTTATCATAATTTTCCTTAACGTATAAACTATACGATAACAGTACGTTAACGGCGTTCGAGAAGCATATGATAATTGTGCGAGAACAGGCATTTCGTCCTCATACGTTTCTCGTAGCGTTATCGTACACATTATACGTCAATTACTAGGATAACAATGCGATATTAATTAAACCATACCTTTTGAAATATACAGTAATTAATTTATTATTATTATTTTTGATCAGAGTAATTAATTTATTATTGATAATTACAAATTGTTTTTAATACTTTTTTGATAATTACTAATGACCCTGACTTTTTTATAATTATTAATTACCCTGATTTTTTGGACCAAAAACTGATTGTAATCAGATTTTTTGGACCAAAAACATTTTCCTCTATTTGGCCACACCAGTCCATCATACACTCCAAAAAGTTAACACATTCCAAAAAAGGTATCAGTTTTCACAAATACGTCAAATAAGAAGACTAATAGCTGGACTTCATGTCTTCGTCTACTGCGCGACGGTGGTGCAGCATGTTGAGATGTGGAGACAAATAAGAGAAGGGCATTTTAGAGATTTCACTTTTATAGCCTTAACTTTCTCTTTTATATTTGTATGTCACAACCTCTTTGTTGAGAGGTGAGAGTGAGTGAGGCACATACACATTGTAAACACCATCAAATCATCATTGTGAAAGCTGCAGCGAAGAGTGGACTAGCTCAATTTGAGTGAACAACTATAAATCCGTGTGTCTTCTATTTTATTTTTGTCATCATCGATTATTTCTGTGAAGCGGATTAGGGTTCTAATCCTAACAACTGGTATCAGGAGCTGTTGGTTGCGATTTGAAATCGATGGCGAGCGAAGATGTTTCGACACACGATATTGTGAGATTTGACGGTATAGATTATGCATTTTGGAAAATGCAGATTGAAGATTATTTGTATGGCCGAAAGCTTCACCTGCCGTTATCGCCAAAGCCAGAGAAGATGGATGAGACAAAATGGAAACTTCTCGATAGACAGATCTTGGGAGTTATTCGTTTGACGCTGTCAAAGAACGTCGCTCACAACGTGGCTAAAGAAACAACCACTAAAGGTTTGATAGATGCTTTATCGAACATGTATGAGAAACCTTCAGCAAATAATAAGGTTTTTCTCATGAAAAAACTTTTTCATTTGAAGATGAGTGATGGTGGTTCTGTTGCAGCGCATATGAATGAATTCAACACAATTGTCAATCAATTATCGTATGTGAAGATTGATTTTGATAAAGAAGTTCAAGCGCTTATTTTGTTGGCGTCTCTACCGAACAGCTGGGAGCCTATGAGAGTAGAGGTTAGCAATTCTATTGGTAATGCTAAATTAAAATTCACGGATGTTAGAGATCGTGTTCTTGCCGAGGAGGTGCGGAGAATAGATTCTGGTGAAACATCGACGAATTCCGTAGCTTTAAACATGGAAAATAGAGACAGGCTGAAAGACAGAAAATTCAACAGAAATACAGGCAGGTCAAAATCGAGGAATGGCAGGCATCAGTCCATACCGAGGCGAAATTTCAAGTGTTGGAATTACAGAAAATCAGGTCACATCGAGAGATTTTGTAGAGCACCAAAAAGGGAGGACAAAAAGAATGATGATAACAGAGGTGATGCAACCAATGCTGCAGCTGAAGATATTCATGATGCGTTGTTGTTATCCGTTGATAGTCATGTAGACTCTTGGATACTTGATTCGGGAGCGTCCTTCCACACTAGTGCACATCGCGATATAATGGAAAATTATGTTGCTGGAAATCATGGGAAAGTG
Organism: Rhodiola kirilowii; assembly: GCA_033675215.1. Classification (NCBI taxonomy): domain Eukaryota; kingdom Viridiplantae; phylum Streptophyta; class Magnoliopsida; order Saxifragales; family Crassulaceae; genus Rhodiola; species Rhodiola kirilowii. The sequence goes on from CM066199.1 coordinate 25,086,972, forward strand.
TATTTAGCAGATGGTGAGCCTTTGGAAATTGTCGGCATTGGAGATGTTAATTTAAAGATGTCAAACGAGCATGTGTGGAAGCTCACAAAGGTTAGACATGTACCCAAATTGATGTGTAATCTCATCTCTGTGGGGCAGCTTGATAGCAATGGATACGCAGTGACTTTTGGCAATAATTCATGGAAAGTGACAAAGAGCGCTATGGTAGTTGCGCGAGGTCAGAAAACTGGTACTCTTTATATGACATCAAGTTGTCGCGATACGGTTACCGTTGTAGACAGCTCAGAGAACACAGAACTGTGGCATTGCAGATTGGGGCATATGAGTGAAAAAGGAATGAAGCTGCTTGTTGCAAACGGTATGATTCCTGATTTGAAATGTGTGGATCATCATTTGTGTGAGAGCTGTGTTCTTGGAAAACAGAGGCGAGTTAGTTTTTTAAGTGCAAGAAGAGAGCTGAAATCTGAAAAGCTGGAGTTAGTACATACTGATGTGTGGGGGCCAGCACCAGTCTCTTCTCTTGGAGGATCACATTATTATGTGACTTTTATTGATGATTCGACAAGAAAGTTGTGGGTGTATTTTATGAAAAATAAGTCAGATGTGTTTGCTGTATTCAGAAAGTGGAAAGCTATGGTTGAGAATGAAACGAATCTGAAAGTGAAGTGCCTGAAGTCTGATAACGGCGAAGAGTATGTTGATGGGGAATTCAGAAAATATTGTGTTGATCACGGGATTAAAATGGTGAAGACTATTCCCGGAACGCCTCAACAAAATGGAGTAGCAGAACGTATGAATCGAACATTGAACGAGAGAGCACAGAGTATGAGAATACATGCTGGACTTCCCAAAGTGTTTTGGGCGGATGCGATTAACACTGCAGCTTATTTGATTAATAGAGGACCATCTGTTGCGCTGAATTTCAGAATTCCAGAGGAGGTTTGGAGAGGAAAAAGGTGAATTTATCTTTTTTAAAGGTGTTTGGTTGTTTGGCTTATGTTCATAGTGATGCAGCTGCGAGGAATAAGCTGGATGCGAAATCCCAGAAATGTTATTTCATTGGCTATGGTGACACTGAGTTTGGTTATCGATTTTGGGATGACGAAAATCGAAAGATTATTTGTAGCAGGAATGTCGTGTTCAACGAAAAAATTATGTACAAGGATAAAGTACAGCAAAGTCTCGAAAAATCTGCAACAGTTGATCTGAGAGATATTCCTACATATGAGGTGCAACAAAGTCAGTCAGCAGCTGAAAAAAGTACAGCTCAAAAACAAAGCTGTCAAAATGCTGATGATGAAGCTGATGAAGATGGGACATTTGAGATAAATCCACAAACACCAGTTATGGAAATGCGCAGGTCAACCAGAACCAGCAAACCAGTTCAGAGGTTCTCTCCATCCCTCAATTACATTCTTCTTACTAATAGAGGCGAACCAAAATGTTTTGAGGAAGCTGTAAAATCTGATGAATCGATTAAGTGGGAGTTGGCTATGAAAGATGAGATGGAGTCGTTGTTGTCAAATAAAACATGGGAATTAGTGGAGTTGCCTTCGGAAAAGAAAGCTTTGCATACCAAATGGATTTATCGATTAAAAGAAGAACATGACGGGAGTAAACGATGTAAGACAAGGCTCGTTGCAAAAGGATTTCAGCAAAAAGAAGGTATCAATTACACTGAAATCTTTTCCCCAGTAGTGAAGATGGTGACAATCAGAACTGTTCTTGGATTGGTAGCGAAAGAAAATTTACATCTTCAACAAATGGATGTAAAAACAGCTTTTCTTCACGGTGATTTAGACAAAGAAATTTACATGAAGCAGCCTGAGGGTTTTAAGGTCAAAGGTAAGGAGAAATTAGTGTGCAAGCTGAAAAAGAGTTTGTATGGATTGAAGCAGGCTCCAAGGCAGTGGTATAAGAAGTTTGACAGCTTTATGAAGAAAGCTGAATTCTCAAGATGTGAGGCGGATCATTGTTGTTACATAAAGAGGTATAAAAATTCTTACATAATTTTACTTCTTTATGTTGACGATATATTGATAGCGGGAGCAAACTGGACTGAGATTGATGTGTTGAAAAAGAAATTATCGAAGGAATTTGCAATGAAATATTTGGGAGCTGCGAAGCAAATTCTTGGGATGAGGATCATCAGAAATAAGGAGTGTCTAAAGCTGTCACAAGAAGAATATGTGAAGAAAGTCCTCAAGAGATTCAACATGGATGATGCGAGACCAGTCAGTACTCCTTTGGCCAGTCACTTTCAGCTGTCTAAAGATCAGTCGCCTATTACTGAAGATGAGATGAGGCATATGGATAAAATTCCTTATGCATCTGCTATTGGCAGCTTGATGTAAGCGATGGTTTGCACCAGGCCAGACATCGCACATGCGGTGGGAGTTGTTAGCAAATTTATGAGTAATTCAGGAAGACAGCATTGGGAAGCTGTGAAGTAGATTTTCAGGTATCTGAAAGGCAGCTCAAGTTTATCATTGTGTTTTCGAAAGTCTGAGCTGGGATTGCAGGGATATGTCGATGTAGATAATGGTGGAGACATTGACAGCAGAAAGAGCACATCTGGATATATTTACACATATGGAGGTACTGCAATTAGTTGGATTTCAAAATTTTAGAAAATAATAGCTCTCTCTAGCTGCGAAGCTGAATATGTCGTTGTTACTGAAGCTACGAAAGAGATGATGTGGCTACAATATTTTTTGCAAGAGTTGAATCAAGATCACAAGGGAAGTGTGTTGCATTGTGATAGCCAGAGTGCCATCTATCTTGCGAAGAATCCTGTTTATCATGCTCGGACAAAACACATACAACTTCGATATCACTTCATTAGATCGGCTTTGGAAGATGGAGTTTTAGTACTTGAGAAAATTCCAGGAAGTCAAAATCCAGCAGATATGCTAACGAAGGTTGTTCCGAATGAGAAGCTGAAGCTGTGCGCAGCTTCAGTTGGACTTCTTGGATGATGAAGTCGGTTGACGCTGCAGTTGGAACTGATGGTTGAAATTTGTCTCCAAGTGGGAGATTGTTGAGATGTGGAGACAAATAACAGAAGGGCATTTTAGAGATTTCACTTTTGTAGTGTTGCCCTAGCTTTCTCTTTTATATTTGTATGTCGCAGCCTCTTTGTTGAGAGGTGAGAGTGAGTGAGGCACATACACATTGTAAACATCATCAAATCATCATAGTGAAAGCTGCAGCGAAGAGTGGACTAGCTCAATTTGAGTGAACTACTATAAATCCGTATGTCTTCTATTTTATTTTTGTCATCATCGATTGTTTCTGTGAAGCGGATTAGGGTTCTAATCCTAACACAACAGACCCGATGAATTTCGGAAGCTTTGTTATGTTGTTTGTCCCCAGTATTTGCGATCCAAATTCAAAATCCAAAGCCTGGGGTACACGTCCATCGTAGTCCTGTCTAAGAGCGTCGAGTGCTTCCTGCAGTAGGCGCTGACATGAAACAAAAAGGATCTCTCAGTTTAATGTTTCTCTTATACATTAGTGGGGAAAAACTAACAAGTACTCTTTACTTGCATAAAATACAACATGCATAAATCTACATATACGAAACAGATTCTGTCAAAGCTATCAATCCATAGCTGCTACAAAAATGTTCAGAGACTTGCAGAATTGGATAGAGAATATAAAAGGAAAGATAATCAACCCTTTTAATTCTGTCAAAGCCATGTACTGCTACAAAAAATATTGAAACACTTGGAGAATGAGATAGAGATTATAGAAGGAAACATGATCGGACTGCATAAGAAAATCAGTGCACCAAAAAATCAGCCACAAGGCATGCAGAACAAATCACAAATCTAACTTCTAGACGTGCTAGCGAAAAGAAATAAATAAGAAGGATGGAAATCCAATTGGATTATGTTTCAAAGCTTATCAATTGAAATTACACACTTTTGTCCCTTGACAAATACAGTTGTTCAGCTGCTCTTCATAATTTCCAGGGGATGCATCATTATTATAACATATAGGAAACATATTCATAACAGAGCATATAATTGAATCCCAAATGTGTCGCTGAGAATGAAAGTGACCATACAGCAAACAAACTATATAATCAGCAAAGATTTTTAAGCATATAACCAACTGATGAGAAAAATGCACAGAATTGATTAGTAAAAACTATTTACTTCCCAAGAAAGTGACTACTACCACAGAAACCAAACTATATAATCAGCAAACAAGTTAATGCAATGAAAAGGAAACAGACCACACCGACACAGGAACCCAAAAGTCATGCAAGTAGTCATATAACACATATAACATCAAATTTAATAGTAATGCAACAGTTACCGCTTTCTCTGCTCCATCATCGCGTACACACAATCCATCTGGCGTTTTCTTTAGCTCGTCGTACATGTCACGACAGTACACAACCTACCGTAGCCTAGCTTTATGTAGAAAACATACAATAAAACATTACTAAGTGTCTTAATTATAAAATAACTCGTACAATTAAAACCCATTACTCAGCAGCACTCACCATTTCATCATAAACCTCATCTGTACCTTTAGAACCAACCCGGTGCACTCGAGCTTCTGTACCTTTTGAATTTATTTTGTTCCGCTCCAAAATTTTGTGAATCATCTCTGAATGTTTGATGTTCTGGGCGTTGTCGGTGTCATTGGTGGTGTTTCTCTAGGTGGGAGAGTACATCGCCCGTATGTATGCCTCCGCGCATTAGGTGAAATAGACCGATGACGCTTCTGCAAAGGTTGATGTGAGTGAAGTTCAGTAGCTGCGGGAGGTCTGAATCTTATTGAAATAGATGTACCAGTTGTATGCGTTGCGATTACTCTGATCATCCCAGCATCATACATCTCCCAAACATGTCCAAGAGCCCCTTCTTTGGAGCGGGCTAAACCAGTCTGATGTTCCCTTAAGTGGCATGTATTTGGCAAAACATAGCTTAGACAGTTCGAGCAGGTGTTCAGGGGGAGTTCGAACAATATCCTGGTACTCCTGTACAGCGTGATCAAGACGCAAGGATATTCCCGGAAGATATTGGACTATGAAGATCTCGTCAATATGATGACGGCCAACGACTTATTTGAGTAGTAGATATTCGAATGAATATCTACATCAAGGCGGCAAAGCTTATTTGGGCAAGAAGACTTCGGATTATCTTCCAACCGATTTAAAAGATATTCATCAAATATCTAGGAATATTTTCGAAATATTTGATGGGATTATCTTGTGCGAATTAGGGTTTCGCTCGAGCATAGAAATACAATGCAAGGGCAACCCTAATTCTTATCGCTTTCAAAGATCAAAAATACACGAGCATATCCTGCTGATCGGAGAAGAAGAAGGCGACGGCCGGTTGTGTTTTCTCATTGAGAATACACCGGTGCAAGTGCAGTCTGTTCAAGTGCAACACAGACTGCCTGAAGCGTATCAACTGCCGCACACAACGAAGGTGAACAAGCTTTCGAGAGAGAGCATCCGAGCTTCTGGAGAAGGTCGAGAACGTTCAGACTGCAGGTTCTGAACGAAGGGGATCGAGGGGAATTGCGGTGAACCTCGGTTGCAAATCTGAGAGATGGAGTATTGAGGTTAGGCTATTACAAGGTGTAAGTGTAAGTCCCTGTGGAAACCCTATACTCGTAATAAAGATTTGCTGTCCCTTTTTCGGGTGTGGGAACCCCCCCAGAGTAGGCGGAGCCGAACTGAGTTATCAGTCTGTGTGTCTCTACTACCTCTATCTATTTGCTGAACTGTTGTGATAAGAGTTCAACCTCTGTGTGTTGAACTGTTGTGCAAAGAGTCCCAGGTCTGTCGCAACACTACCTTGGACACAAGCTTGAACAGGGGACTTAATTTCAATTGGTATCAAAGCAGATCACTCGACACACTGAGTGGGATCCTGAACTGTTCAAGATGACTCTGAAAGAAGGACAAAGCATAACCAGACCCCCGCTGCTCGAAGGATCGAACTATGCCACATGGAAGCATGTGATGAGATCCTTTCTAAAATCACTAGACGAAAAGGCATGGAAGGCTATTCTGAAAGGATGGACGGAACCCATAATGAACAATCTCACTGGAGAACCGGTAGCCAAACCAGAAGCTCTGTGGACAGAAGAGGAAGACAAAGCCTCCATGGGCAACTCAAAGGCAATGAACGCAATTTTCTCGGCAGTAGATGAAAACGTCATGAAACTAATCATCAACTATGAAGTGGCCAAGGAAGCATGGGATATCCTTCAAACAGCGTTTGAAGGAACAGACAAAGTTCGCAACTCCCGCATGCAAGCTGTCACAACCAGGTTTGAAGAGATGAAGATGAAGGAGAGTGAAACCATCACTGAGTACAACACCAGAGTCCTAGAACTGTCCAACGAGGCATCTGCACTAGGGAAACCCATCGATGAAGAAAGATTGGCCAGCAAGGTCCTAAGGTCTCTTCCTCCGAGATTTGCCATGAAAGTCACGACCATTGAGGAAATGCATGATATCACCACACTGAAGCTAGACGAGCTAATGGGTTCCCTCAGAACCTACGAGATTAATCATGACTTCCAAACTGGAGAAGAGAAGGGAATCGCCCTCAAAGCAGATATGACAAAAGACAAGCTGGACTCTGGATGCACAACTGAGCAACTGGCCATGATGGCTCAGAACTTTGGAAGAATGGTGCGAAAGATCAACAGACGTGGTTCAGAACAAGGTCAGTCCTCATCAACTGGTTACCGAAACTGGAAATCCAGCAGGCCAAGGTCTATTGATTCGAGGCAAGAACTGTCTGACAAAGGAAAAGAAGAGATTCAGTGTCATGAATGCAAGGGTTTTGGTCACATTGCCTCACAGTGTGCAAACACTCTCATGAAGAAAAAGGCGACGGTGGCGAGCTTCAGCGACAGTGAATCAGACGAAGAAAAAGGTGAAACCACAAACTTTGTGGCCTTCGTCACAACTCTGGATGAATGCAGCAGCACAAGTGAAACTGTTCCACCACAGTTGGAACGCCCAGATGAAGACCCCTCGGACAGTGACAACGAAGAACTCACGCAGGACTCTCTGGCTCAGACTTATAAAGATCTATATGAGAAATGGCTGCTTCTGATCAAGATGAACAAAAAGCTAAATGACACAGTGGCAAGCGTCACTTTGGAAAAGGACAAGGTTTGGCAGGAGGTTGAGATACTATTGACACTGAAGGCAGAACTGGAAGGTACAATTAACTCACTAACTTCTCAACTAGCTGAGGTAAAACAAGAAAGACTGGATCTTCTTGTTAGAAAAACGGAACTCCTCGGTACTGTCTCCTCTCTAAAAACCAAAATGGAGAAGGCTCGGGACACTCATCCTACAGGCATGGAGGGTCTGAGAAAAACCATCATTGATCTACAACGCAAAGAACTGTTCCAACTAAGGAGGGTGGAACAGCTGGAACTTCAGCTAGAATCTGAGAAGATGGAACACTCTGACACTAGAGAGGAACTCAATCACCTCAAACAGTCGGTAAGAATGCTTAACTCCGGCACTAAAGACTTAAATGATATTCTTAGATCCCAGAGAATGGAGTCCGGACACAGAGGATTGGGGTTCACAGGAGAAGGCAGCTCAAAAGGAACGACGCTTGTTAAAACAAGATCGGTGTCGGAACAAAAGACAGAACAGAAGGTGAGACAGCATCCCAGACGGAAAATAGATCTGCCATAAGAACAACCCAACAGTGGTCAAAGAAGGGAAGGTACGATGCACTTCGACTCTCATTCAGCACAAAGGAAAGAATGGCGGACTTGCTTGTATTGCAATCAGGTGGGACACATTAAACTAAAGTGTCGCCTGTTTTTAGCCGAACGACGTGCCTTCCAGCAACGAACCACATTGCAACAGAAACCGGCCTGGGTTCAAAAGGTAGACCGAACCATTTGCATGGTAGCCTGTTACACCTCAAACTACTTACCGCATGATAGTTGGCTCTTCGACAGCGGATGCTCCGCACACATGACAGGTAACTCTCAATATCTTACCCATATTAGACCTGTTGAGCACATGTGGTTTGTCACCTTCGGGGATGGTAAAAAGGGTCAGGTGATCGGCTATGGGACATTGATGGTTCCGGATCTCCCTGCACTCAAGAACACCCTCCTTGTTAAGGGACTGACCAGGAATCTTATCAGCATCAGTCAACTATGCGACGATGGACACTATGTGTCATTCTCCAGCTACTCATGTCTTGTACTAGACCAGAATGGCGATACACTAATGAAAGGAAAAAGGGATGCCAACAACTGCTATACTATTAGGGTGGGTCTGACAAAGTCGATGAACAATGTGCATTCGCACCATGGCCAGCAACCGGTTGCTCTCCCATGTGCATACGCACAACCTAGCTTTCTGCGAGGGGGAGTGGAGAAGACCTTGCACACAAGATCTGATTGTCGATGCGCACAAATCAAGGTTGCCGGGTGTCTGACAGATGCTCGTCGTCAGAGCAAATGTGCAAATAAATTTATAGTCCGCTACTCGCGACTAGACTACTGGGTAGCAAGTGGTAAGTAGGGGTCGAACCCAAAGGAGTCAGTGTGGATTAGTTGTTTTTACGGGATTGTCACGAAAGTAAATACAGTTGGGGGTTGGGTTTGAGTGTGATTTGAGAACTGAAAGTAAATTACAATAATTGATAATGGACTGTGAGGAAAGTATTCGGTTTTAGGGGCCTTGTATTATAATTGTTTATCATCGACCGCTAATGATCATACCAAGTGTTCAAAGATGAATTGAGACTATTTCTAGCGCAAGACATGATCATGCTAAGTATTCAAAGATGAATCTAGGTTATTTCTAACACAAGACTTGCAACATCATTTAACACACCCCTTTCAAGGTATGCTAGTCTATGTGCATCCACCTGATCTCCCAGTGACGTTGCGATCATGTGGTGTTTTAGATAAGTCGAACTCCTCAGATAAGCTTTGCCCTTTCGTAGCATCCACTTACCCGAGTATGTTCACGAACCCCACGGAAGAGTTTTGCCCTTTCGTAGCATCCACTCAACCTTGGAAATTTTGACTATAAATGGCACATAGAACAAGTTTTGAATACAAAGGTATACTAAGAGTAAGATCTAAAACATTTATAATACAAGTACACCCTTTAACCGAATAACAAGTTTAGCTACTAATCATGGCAATGGTTATCATAACTATGAACTTGGAAAAACAAGAGTTTTGAAAGACAGTAAAATAAATACGAAAATACTTACAAAACCGTTGAAGCGCCAAGGATCAAGCTTTGATTCCCAAAGTAATATTACATGATTAGTGCCCAAAATTCTAGAGAGATAAGTGAAATGTTGTGGTGGTGATGATACAAATGAGAGGAGGAGCTCTCATATTTATAGGCTAAGGGAGGAGGAATGGAGGGTGGAGATGGCTCCATGTGGTTGTGCATCCAAGGGAGGAGGAGGAGGAGATAAAGATGTGGTGGAGGAGCCACCACATGGCAAGCTCTCCATGGTGGAGCTTCTAGCCGCCGGCGGCTTTGGGAGGAGAGGAGGAGGAGCCGCCATGTGGAGGTGTGGGAGTGGTGGAGGGAAGGTGTGAGGGAGGAGCCGCCCATGTGAGGAGGAGGGTGGAGTTTTGTGAGTTTTGTACAGTCTTTTCACAAAACTATCAGTCCAATTCCGCTCCGGTCTGTCTTTGATTATTCCTCTATTTGATTTAATTTGAGTAATTCAATGTCAGGATCTTGAGATTTCTTCATTCAGCGTTTGATCTTGACCTTGGATTGACTCTTGATATCTTTTCAGCGTAAAATCCTCTCCTTAGCCTGTATTCTCTCTAAGCGCCAAAATACCCTGTAGAAATATATCGGAACTAACAAGTAGAAGTTAAATAGACAAAATGTCTAATTAAGGGGGTTTTACTGTGTTTATGATTCGTATAATTTTGGTCCATCAGATCACCCCACACTTTTAGTTGTTCGTCCCGAACAATGCTATTAAAGGGCTGTACTATAAGTTTGGTTTGTTAAAATATGAAAATTAGACTGTGGGACTCGATTTATCCTAATTCATGCATTGCTTACTTATTACCAAATTGAACTGCGTAAATAAATAGAAGAAACTTAATACTTGTACCTCCGTGTTGAGATGCAAATTATATTGGATGTCTCGGGAGATAGCCCTTTTTAGGCTCCTGGACTGCAATCTTGGGATCGTCTCGCACTATATGGTTTTCTAGTAGCTTTCTCTAGCACGTGATTCAGTTCGGGTTTCAATGGTTTGAGTACTTCGATTTTCTTTTGGCGAGGGACTGCTTTTGTAGTGAATCGGCATTTGGCCTTTGTTTTGACTTTTTGAGTTCTTCACTTTTTGTTCAGTTAAAACCTTCACAATTTTGGGCCTTTGGCCTCTTGATTTGCTTCATTGAGCTTTTCGCCTTTTTGTGACTGCTAGTCCATTTTCTCAAGCCTTTTTGGGAGGTTCAATCATCGCCCGCAAGCTTATGGAAATACTTCCCCGCTCCTCTCGTTTTTGCCGTTTTCACGCGGGTCAAGGTGAGGGTCGCTCATCTATTTTCTCAGCTACTTTGACTGTCGTTTCGCGCGGGTCAAGATGAGGGTCGCTCATCTATTTTCTCGGCTACTTTGACCGGAGATAGGACGGTCTGATTCCCGTCCTCGCCTTTTGCATTGCATGGCGGAGATGACTTCAATTTTCACTGAAACCCGAAGTGCAGCCTCCACTGACTTCGAAAACCATATAGTGAAATTCGGTCCTTCGAATGCTTGCCAAGTCCTTCTAGGGCATTTCTATCAACTCCACATCCCTGGTTTATCTTAGCACAAAGGGACAAATGAGAAGTTACATTCTAAGTTTTTAAACAGTTGAATTTTCACAAGGTTAATGCATGAATTATGACTTATCTTTTTCACATTCTCAAGTTCATATTTTCAAAAAGATACTACTAATTAACTATATACGCAGGTGGTTCTCACCCCACACTTTTGAACGAAGGCGTGCTTTTCAGCAAGACTTAGTTCAAAAGCCATGCAAGCAGATGTTATACGAGAAGGAAATGATATTAAGGAAAAGGAAAGAACAAACTCCCTTTAAGGTGTCGAGTGAATCGACATGGCACGAGGCTGGATAATCGAGGGAGTTTGGCTGGGGCCTTGAACTCTGAGCGTAGGCCTGGCTGGCTTAATGTGCACCCAAGTCCGATTCCTGAATAGTCATTTCTTCTATGCACCAAGTGGGTGAGAGCGACTTATTGATAGTAAACTAAATAACAGAAAATAAAAAATAGAAAATTAAAGTGCGGAAAGTAAGATAGTGTCGGGTTACCTCCCAACTAGTGCACTTGTTTAACGTCGTTGGCTCGACGATACCTCAATCATGGATCATAAGGTCGGATCCCAAGGGTGAGTGAGGTCAAACTTCTTCTCGGCAGCCCTTTTGCTCCGAGAGGGTGAGGTTTCCTTGACCATAGCTGCTGGTCCAATGCATCGTGCTTGCTTGTTACTCCTTCCGGGTTTCCATTCTTTCGGCCCATGTCTTTGCCGCCTCTTCATGTTGGAATAGTTGGCACCTTTGTGAGTTTGGAAATTTGGTTTTGTGCCATTCAATGTAGCCGACATCAGGCATGCGCCTCTGCCAATCTTCTTTATTGTGGCAGTGATGGATGGTTGTCTTGGAACGAGTGAGTTTTCAGTCGGTTTTCCTTGTTGAGTCGTGGTGAGTGGGATTGGGGCTTTCTCGGATAGTTCGGCAATGAGGTCCGGGACTTTCTCGGGTGCTCCGAGCGCAAGGACCGGGCCTGGCTTGATTTCTTCGGCCTCTTTGGTAGTGATGTTCGGGACTTCTGTTGGCTCGGCAGTTAGGACTGTGATTTCCTCGGATGGATTGGTGATAAGGACCGGGTCTGATTGGGGCAGTTCTTCTTCGGTCATTTGCGGGTCCTCATCCTCAGTCGGCTCCTCGGGTTCAGCCGTCCTTTCTATTGTTCCTGAATCGGTTTCGGCCGTGAATTGGTGCATCGCGGCACTCAATTGCTGCATGTTTGCGGCTAATTGTTGGGTGTTAGCTGCCAGCTCCTTTTCTGCCGCCCATAATTCAGTTTTAGCTCTGATTTGTTGCATTGTGTTTTCCAACTGCTGGATGCTAGATGCCAGCTCCGTTATACCGTCCTCGATAGGCTCGGCCTGATCTTGACCTCGCGGCCAAATCGTTTATTAATTTCCAAAGATCATCCACGGTTAAGTCCCACATTGATCCTCCTGCTGCATTATTTAGCTGGTCCCACTCATGTGGCAACATTCCACAGAAATATTTTATTTGAAGATCGGAGTTGGTAAATCCATGGTGCGGGCAGCTCGTCACAATGGAATCGAAGTACCATAAGTACTCATCCAATGTTTCGTCCCGGGATTGTGTTATTTTGTTGATCTTCTCGCGGATTTCAAGTTTGAAGGGTGGTGGGGAAAACTCCGTATTGTTCCAAGGTTCCATTCCGTAGTAGTATGACTTGGTGAATTGCATGATAAAAGAAAAAAGAAAAAAGAAAATAGAACAACTATTCCGATGCACAACTCCCCGGCAACGGCGCCAATTTGACAGATGCTCGTCGTCAGAGCAAATGTGCAAATAAATTTATAGTCCGCTACTCGCGACTAGACTACTGGGTAGCAAGTGGTAAGTAGGGGTCGAACCCAAAGGAGTCAGTGTGGATTAGTTGTTTTTACGGGATTGTCACGAAAGTAAATACAGTTGGGGGTTGGGTTTGAGTGTGATTTGAGAACTGAAAGTAAATTACAATAATTGATAATGGACTGTGAGGAAAGTATTCGGTTTTAGGGGCCTTGTATTATAATTGTTTATCATCGACCGCTAATGATCATACCAAGTGTTCAAAGATGAATTGAGACTATTTCTAGCGCAAGACATGATCATGCTAAGTATTCAAAGATGAATCTAGGTTATTTCTAACGCAAGACTTGCAACATCATTTAAAACACCCCTTTCAAGGTATGCTAGTCTATGTGCATCCACCTGATCTCCCAGTGACGTTGCGATCAAGTGGTGTTTTAGATAAGTCGAACTCCTCAGATAAGCTTTGCCCTTTCGTAGCATCCACTTACCCGAGTATGTTCACAAACCCCACGGAAGAGTTTTGCCCTTTCGTAGCATCCACTCAACCTTGGAAATTCTGACTATAAATGGCACATAGAACAAGTTTTGAATACAAAGGTATACTAAGAGTAAGATCTAAAACATTTATAATACAAGTACACCCTTTAACCGAATAACAAGTTTAGCTACTAATCATGGCAATGGTTATCATAACTATGAACTTGGAAAAACAAGAGTTTTGAAAGACAGTAAAATAAATACGAAAATACTTACAAAACCGTTGAAGCGCCAAGGATCAAGCTTTGATTCCCAAAATAATATTACATGATTAGTGCCCAAAATTCTAGAGAGATAAGTGAAATGTTATGGTGGTGATGATACAAATGAGAGGAGGAGCTCTCATATTTATAGGCTAAGAGAGGAGGAATGGAGGGTGGAGATGGCTCCATGTGGTTGTGCATCCAAGGGAGGAGGAGGAGGAGATGGAGATGTGGTGGAGGAGCCACCACATGGCAAGCTCTCCATGGTGGAGCTTCTAGCCGCCGGCGGCTTTGGGAGGAGAGGAGGAGGAGCCGCCATGTGGAGGTGTGGGAGTGGTGGAGGGAAGGTGTGAGGGAGGAGCCGCCCATGTGAGGAGGAGGGTGGAGTTTTGTGAGTTTTGTACAGTCTTTTCACAAAACTATCAGTCCAATTCCGCTCCGGTATGTCTTTGATTATTCCCCTGTTTGATTTAATTTGAGTAATTCAATGTCAGGATCTTGAGATTTCTTCATTCAGCGTCTGATCTTGACCTTGGATTGACTCTTGATATCTTTTCAGCGTAAAATCCTCTCCTTAGCCTGTATTCTCTCTAAGCGCCAAAATTCCCTGTAGAAATATATCGGAACTAACAAGTAGAAGTTAAATAGACAAAATGTCTAATTAAGGGGGTTTTACTGTGTTTATGATTCGTATAATTTTGGTCCATCAGTGTCCCAAGAAGCTGTTGAATCAGTCGGTGGTACAGTTGCAAAAGGAGTTCGTACACTGCACACAGGAATGTGCCTGGCCCCGTACAAGAAAATATGAATGCTCACGAAGGATAGTAACTCTGAGGCAGCATACTTGTGTGAAACCATATGGCAGGTAACGGAGTGAAACACCCAGATCCCCAGGGGGTCTATGTGGTGTCAACCACTAAAAGCATCCAACGGTGGTCAGTCATAGTCGAATCTCCAGCTGAAACAGTTGGACTGACCACCTAATATATAGAGCTGGAACAGAAGGCACAGCGCATGAAAATCATTTTTTTAATATTCTCGAAGATTTTTCCTGCCGTTATTTGAATCAAGAGTTGGCTAATTTGGGAAGTTGAAAAGGCCGGAGGATATTTTTGAAACACAAAACAGTTGAGTGTGTTCAATTTCTTCTCTCTCTCGTCCCCAAAACCCTAGAACGACATCTTCTCTCTCTCAACCGCTCATACTCTCAACGGAGATGGTGAACACGAGGAAATCAGCGAAATCTGGCATCAAAACTGCAGAGAAAAGCAAAGAAAGCATGCAGACCTCAAAGGCGATGGCGGCGAAATCAAAGATTCCGAAATCAAAAGCTGCGAAGATGAAAAAGGCGTCGCCTTTACACTCAGCCACCGAATCTTTGGCCAGAGAGAAGTCTGCGGAAGGAGTTACCGCTGGGATCCCTCAGCCGGGCACAGTGGATTCATCTCCAAAGGTTAAGGTAAATCCCAATATTCCTTCTGTCTCTGTGAATATCCCCGTTGTTGAAAAATCGCTATTGAATGAAGAATCAAGTATGGAGGGTGAGAAGGTTGTTGATTCGATTGACGGTGATGAAGCCAGAAGGGCTGCAATTGACGATAATGGTGGTATGTCTGTTAGTGGTGTCAAAACTGAAGGTGTTGAAACCAGTAGGGTGGTTCTTGATGATGATAATGAGAGTGGTAGGGCGGTTGACAAAGCCGGTAGTGCGGTTTCTAAGAAGCAATCTGTCAAGAACGTGGAAGAAAAGGAACCCAGCAGGGGGGCTGGAGGCTCAGGAACGTGGAGAGAAAAGATCTTTGCCACTGGATACATTCCTCCGAAAGCTGGCCGCAGGAAGAAGGTGAAGCGGGCCAGTGACTCTCCCAGTAAATATCTAGCCCCTATGCCACTCGAGGTAGGAAGATTGCAATGTCCGATGAGGAAACAGAGAAGTTTATCGAGTCCTCGGGGAAGAGGAATGTGGTGTTGAGTGTTGCTGATCCGTCTGAGAGTCAAGAAGGAATCACTGAAGAAGATTCCGGTATGCATCATGAGACTATGGCAGAGGAGATTAAGACAGATGTGCTGAAAGAATCAGACCCTGCGGGAAGAGATGAGGAATTGGAGAAGTTATACAAAGACATCGATGATGTCATGGTAGACTTAGAAAAGGAGAAGGATCAGGAAGTGGCTAGTCCGGAAGAAGCTCAGTATGATCAGGCTGTTGGGGCAAAAGAAATGGTTGCAGACAAAGCTACGAGTGTTCCACCTATGGAACCAGGTGTTCAGTCTGGCGTTGAGACTGGAGGAGCTGTAGAGAAAGCTGCAAGCGGTTCATCTGTGGAACCCTCTATTCAGACCAAAGGTCAAACAGCACCAGCTTTAGAGGAAGGTCTGCGTAACCTAGGTGTTGAAGCAGAAGACTCTGGTACTGAAAAGATCTCAAGTGTTCGAACAGCGGAACAGAGTGTTCAAACTGAAGTTAAGACTGGAGTAGTTCCAGAGAAAGTAATGAGTGAAGAAACCACGACAGTTCAAGATGATCGTAGGAATCATTTGGAGGAGGATGAAGCATCCATTCGTAAGGATGCCCCTATATCAGCAGTAGAAGGTGTTACCCTTTCAGAAGATGACCAAGACAGTGTTCCCCTTGTCAACCTCAAAATGACAACGAAGGGGAAGGAAAAGAAAAAGGTTGCCTTTGCTACGTCTACAAAGGAACCATCCCAGAAGGTTGCTGAGGTCAGCAGTGGTGTAGGGGGAGCTGGCTCTTCCAAGAAAAGAAAGCGCGTTGCTGCAGTTCCCATCTCTGAAGATGCTGGGAGATGTGAAGTCCCAGCCGCTGAATCTGAGGCAGTCCCAGTCGGTAAGGTCAAGAAAGGAGTATGGTTCGTAAACAACGAAGCTGCATTGAAATGGGAATGTGTGCTGAAAAGGAAAATCATACCGGAGAGGCTGCTGGATGCATCGAGTTACAAAGGAAAAGAAGTAGTTGAGGTACTCAAAGAATCGGATCTATTCTGGACATTAGACAGATGCAAGCCGTTCAACGAACAGCTGGTGCGTGAGGCCATGGCAAACTTGCCTCCAAAGTTTGGGGTCGTTGGAGATGCAGAATACGGGGTATTCTACGTCAGAGGGAGAAGGATCAACATTGATCCTGAACTTATAAATGTCTACTTCTCCATGGATGACCCCGCTGTTGATGAGGAGGAACCCAGCTTTGAGAAGGTAGTAAGGGCTATCACTGCAGGCTCTGTTCAGTGGCGGCCTGATTCAGTTGTGCATACAGCAGATCTGTCAACGTTCTATTCAATGCTGTTCTTCATTGCTGTGTTCAACTGGAGGCCATCTACTCATCGCTCTACTGTCAACAAGGACACGGCCCAACTGATTTATCAGATAGGGAACAAGCTGAAGGTCAACATGGGCAGAATGATGTTCAAACAGATTGCTGAACACGCTACTTCTACGAGATCCCTGCACCAGATATGTTTTCCTTCACTTATCTATGAGCTGATCATCCACCAAGCTCATGATTTGAAAGCCTCGTCGGACCGTCTTACCAAAGCTCCAAGCAAATTCACAGTGGACCACAAGCTTTTCAAAGGGCGTCATGTGAATGATCTGAAAGGGGGGAGCAGGAGAGGTAAAGAAGTTGGGTGAACAGGCTGTCGTCGTACCTGTGCAAAAACAATTTATAATTTCCTCACTTCAAACTGTGGGTTAGTACAGCGGCAAGCAAGGGTCGAACCCAAGGGAGCTAGATGGTTACTACTTCGTTCTGAAATGGAGAAAAACAAGAAACTAGAGTGAAAGTATTGGTTAGTGAACACTGAGAAGGCACGAAAATTGCTGGGGTTTTATCAATCAGAGAAGATATTCAGGTTAGGGTATTATTCAATTGTGACTTGGTTTTATCATTGATTTCTAAATATCGTGTTTCTAATTCCTAAGTGTGGTTACTTCCATTCCAAGTTATAACCTAAAGTAGTGTCTTTCCGGACGCCTACACCACAATTAAACCTAATAATTCAATATTCCATTCCAAGATATATCGAATTAGTGCACTACTTGTTAATAGCTCTCTAGTATCAACAAATAGCAAATAGGGGAGTTGAATTGATCAGTTAAGCTTTGCCATTCCAAGCCTCCACTTAACTTCACAATTCAATCCAAATAATGAGCACAAACGATTTAATCGAATAACGAAACAAGCATTAAGATTCAAATCTCAAAAACATAAGTCACAATTATTTAACCCTAACCCGAATATGGGTTTTAGCTACACATCGTCATAAAGAAATAATGCAGTAAATAAGAAACGAGAAAATAACAACTTCACTGATGACCGAGTAAACAATGGAGCAAGGCACGGCTGAATGAGCGGATGGACTGGCGAGCAAGGGCGACGCAACAATGGTGGCGGGCAGAGGAGAGGAGTCGAATGAGAACTGTGTGATGAGATTTCTCTGTGATTTTCTGATTGTTTGAAGACTGCAGGATCTCCTGTATTTATAGGGTTTGAGAAACCCTAACTTGGTGAATAAGATACGAAACCCTAGCATCGCATGCACATTGGGCCGGCTGCTGGACTTTGATTGGATGGGATAAGGCTGGAATGCTCGAATGGCCGGACGCATGGAGCTCGGAGGCTCGCTCGGAGGAATGCGCCAAAGAGCTCGGATGGCCGGTCGGGGGTGCGGGCTGGAGGTCGGATGCTCGATCGGCTGGACGGGCTGGAGCTCGCATGCCCGCTCGGAGGCACGCACGCATGCCCGCTCGGATGGAGCTCGGATGGCCGAGTGGATGGCCGGCTGGAGCTCGGATGGCCGAGTGGATGGCCGGCTGGAGCTCGGATGGCCGCTCGGACGTGGCCTGCTTCTTCCCGGACGCGACCTGGTTTTCTTCGGCCATCTTTTGATTTCCTCGGGCCATTCTTCATTTTTCTCGGCCATTCTTCATTTCAAGTGCCTATGGACCGGTCAAAAACTCCTTGTGATGTTTTAGGCTCCAAAAGCCATCTTTTGAATGCGATCCCTCTTAGAGCGTCCAAATTTCCTGAAATGCGAAACAATACTAAGAAGTAACTGTTTGCATATAAAACCACTGGAATTGGTGGGATTTGATGACTCGATGAGTCGTATAAATACGGCTCATCATTGGGGAATCCAGTCGAGGGGGAGCCAGAATGGGCGTGGATGAGAGGAGCAAGCTGCTGAAGGACCTCCAAGCTATCATTGATGCGGACAAGGAACAACGCCGTCGGATCAACAGGCTCGCTCGAGCCCTTAGCTATCCCAGCGATGATGAATCAGAAGCAACAGTCTCTGAAGATGATTCCGTTGAAGAAGCTTCTGATTAAAGGTCCATTGAAAAACTGAACCCTCTGAACTTTTTGTTTAAAACTATCGTTCTTAGTGCTTGTTCTGGCACATTTTGATTGTCTGTTCAAACTCGGATCGCACCCCTTGCCAGTTTGTGGCAAAAAGGGGGAGTATTTTGGAGGAGACAATTCTTGTTTTCCTCAAAGTTGTCTACTGTCTAGATAGTTAGATAGACCTAGTTATCTAGTAGATCTGGTTTTGCCAAAATGCCAAGGGAGAGATTGATGTTCCCTTAAGTGGCATGTATTTGGCAAAACATAGCTTAGACAGTTCGAGCAGGTGTTCAGGGGGAGTTCGAACAATATCCTGGTACTCCTGTACAGCGTGATCAAGATGCAAGGATATTCTCGGAAGATATTGGACTACGAAGATCTCGTCAATATGATGACGGCCAACGACTTATTTGAGTAGTAGATATTCGAATGAATATCTACATTAAGGCGGCAAAGCTTATTTGGGCAAGAAGACTTCGGATTATCTTCCAACCGATTTAAAAGATATTCATCAAATATCTAGGAATATTTCCTAAATATTTGATGGGATTATCTTGTGCGAATTAAGGTTTCGCTCGAGCATATAAATACAATGCAAGGGCAACCCTAATTCTTATCGCTTTCAAAGATAAAAAATACACGAGCATATCCTACTGATCGGAGAAGAAGAAGGCGACGGCCGGTTGTGTTTTCTCATTGAGAATACACCGGTGCAAGTGCAGTCTGTTCAAGTGCAACACAGACTGCCTGAAGCGTATCAACTGCCGCACACAACAAAGGTGAACAAGCTTTCGAGAGAGAGCATCCGAGCTTCTGGAGAAGGTCGAGAACGTTCAGACTGCAGGTTCTGAACGAAAGGGGATCGAGGGGAATTGCGGTGAACCTCGGTTGCAAATCTGAGAGACGGAGTATTGAGGTTAGGCTATTACAAGGTGTAAGTGTAAGTCCCTGTGGAAACCCTATACTCGTAATAAAGATTTGTTGTCCCTTTTTCGGGTGTGGGAAACCCCCCAGAGTAGGCGGAGCCGAACTGGGTTATCAGTCTGTGTGTCTCTACTACCTCTATCTGTTTGCTGAACTGTTGTGATAAGAGTTCAACCTCTGTGTGTTGAACTGTTGGGCAAAGAGTCCCAGGTCTGTCGCAACACTACCTTGGACACAAGCTTGAACAGGGGACTTAATTTCACAGTCCACGCCAGTTGCTGTCCGTCAGCTGAGCCAGGAAGATCCATGTCTTCTGGAGGGTGACATGTTGCAAAAAACGACATTAGTAAACAAAGATAGCAATCACTACTAACTGCAGATGAAGCTGCTGGATTACAAGGCGAAAGGACAGTAGAAAACATTAAAATTGAATCGATCAACATATAACGACGTTGACGATGATGATGAGCTTCCTTTCCCCCAATGTTCCTAGTTCCCCAAACACCGGGATCATTATGATACCGGTTCCCCAAAAATTGGGATTGACGTGTATGCCATTTCATCTCGTTTTGGTCCACGTATGCCCAAAATCGAGTCACATCTTCATTTTGTACATTACCGGTAGTAGAGAAACCGGGACTATAAAAAAATGAATAGTACCGGTTCCTTAGGATTCGGAAATATGAAAAATGGGGTAGATTGGTTATTTGAGTTTCAAATGGTGCATTTAGGTAATTTGAGTTTGGTTTTGGGTTACTTTGGTGAATAACTTAGATCTATCCAAGTAGAGAAATAACCTCTCCAGTATGTCGACGGCTGGTCATGAACGGATTAATCGTGGGTGAAATTACTAGTACGCATCGGCTGCACAAATCTTTAGCGCGGTTGTGCTGTTGACGACTGTGAATGCGAGGGGGAGTTGAGCGGTGAAATGAAAACAACAAATTTGGTTGAGCGGTGAAATGAAAATTTGCTAAGGACTTCCAATTTTTCTTTAGTAAAATGTATACGAACGTCAAGTTTTTTTCCATTGTAATTGACTTAAATTACCAAATGAAAATACTGTATTGGGTTGAGCGGTGGAATCGACGACAGTACGCGATTTGTACGTTAACAACTTGTTATTGTACGTGGATGTTGTCGTAAAACTCTCGCTGCTGTTATCGTAAGGGAGCCGATGTGATGAGCTTATCGTAAAAGTTATCGTTTTGTTCTAGTATGTTCTGTACGATGACTGCTTTCATCGTAAGGTTACGTTGTTATCGTCCGTTTTCCCGAAATTTGTAGTGTGTGAAAGAATTGTTAGATGTATTTCGTACCCAGGACCGTAATACCCATATTCGTGTTAATTAGTAGATTAATCTGACCTGATTCCATGGATGAACTATGAGACTTCACTGGACGTTGACAGCTTCACAGTGGTACTTCCAGTCTTTCACGCACGTCTATGACCAGTAGTATTTTGAGAGAGAAATAAAACTTAGAGCGATGCGTAAGACTGGGGACCACTGCCAATTTATAGAGTTGTACATAACCACTATAATTTCAATATTTACGAATCCTTCCCCTAAAAAGAAGCGTAATTATTGAACTGACATCTACACATATATTTAAATATTCCATGATCACCTTAATTTATATACTCTAAGGTCAAACATATAATATATCACATTATTGACTTATAATCCATGATAGCATACACATCTTAAACTATTTATATTATGATTCAATATATTAGATTATACAAAATAATCTAACAATCTCTCACTAGATCATAAATGTAAATCCTTCTAGATGCGTAACCTTAGCGATATCAAATGTGCTATCATATAGAGTATATACCAAACAATCTCGTTCATCAATTATACTAACATAGGATCAATGATGGACCATATTTATATGATTCATTAAGACAGTTGATGGACCATAATTATACGAATCAAAAACACAGTTAAACCCACCAAATTAGACTGTTTGTCTATTTAACTTTTGCTTGTTAGTTCCGAAATTTATCTACAGGGTATTTTGGACTCTAGGGAGAAAACACGCTAAGGAGAGGATTTTACGCTGAAAAGATATTACGAGTCATTTCAAGGTCAAGATCAGACGCTGACTGAAGAAATCTCAAGATCCTGACATTGAATTACTCAAATCAAATCCAACCGAGGAGCAACCAAAGTCAGTCCGGAGCGAAATTGGATTGATAGTTTTGTGAAAAGACTGCACAAAACTCACAAAACTCACTCTTCTCCCATGGTGACCGGCGGCTTTGGGAGGAATGGATGACTCATGGGTGGCCTTCTTCCTCCCTTCTCCTCCATGACCGGCGGTTTTGTGCAAGAGGTGACCAAAGCCACCTCCCCTCCTCCCTTCTCAACCGGCAACCGGCGGCTCTCCTTCCCCCCTTGGATGCTTGCCACTTGCCCTCCTCTCCTCCATCCTTATCCTCCTCCCATGGCCATAAATAAGAGCCCTCCCCTCTCATTTGTAATCATCCTAAAATCCCAAAATCATAATTCACTTCTCTCTCTAAGTTTGGCAATTTGTAAGTTTGGTTTTCAATATATAATACTCCTGTTGGTTCTTGAGTATTATAGTTCGGTCTTGAGTACTCCTATCGGTTCTTGAGTACTCAAGCTTTTCTTTATTCTCGAGTACTCTTGTCGGTTCTTGAAGTACTCACCCCTTTCCTTTACTTACTGTCTTTCAAAAACCGTAAGTAATTAGCTATGGTATCCACCTCTATAGATATTCGTAGCTAAACCCTTCATTCGGTTGAAGGGGTGTACTTGTATTATAAAATGTTTTAGACTATACTTTAGTGCTTCTTCTTTTTATTCAAAACTTGTTCTATGTGCCATATATTAGGCCAGAACTTCCAAGGTTGAGTGGATGCTTGAAATGGCAAAACTCTTCCGTGGGGGTTCGTGAACATACTCGGGTAAGTGGATGCTTGAAATGGCAAAGCTTATCTGAGGAGTTCGACCTCTTTTAAACACCATTGGTTTTGATCGGAAATGACGGATCAATGGATGCACATAGGCTAGTATACCTTGAAATGGGGTGCTAGTCTAAATAGAACAAGTGCTCTACGACCTTGAAATGGGCTAGACGGTGTGTGCAAATCGAGTGCTTGAAATGGCCTTGATACACTTTTGAATACTTAAAAGAATCACTAATGGTCAACGATAAACAGGCTATGATACAAGGCCCCCGAAACCGAATGCTTTCCTTAAAATCAAAAACCCCTCGTATTTACTTTCTTAGTATAAACTGCTCTATCAACTGCTCACCTTCCGGAGGACTTACCAATCACGCATCACCCGCTGTAAGTCTTCTACTTTTATTTTTCAATATTTTACTTTTCTGTCATTTACTTTTCCGCACCAAAAACCAAAACCAACCAACCAATCACTTACTTTTCCGCACTAAAACCTCAATCGACCTAAAACACGCTCCCTCGCTGTACAAATCCCTCAAAGAACGACTATCCCCCTATATCCCTTGGGTTCGACCCCTACTTACCACTTGCTACCCAGTAGTAGGTCACGAGTAGCGGAATATAAATTTGCTTTTGCACAGAGAACACCGCACCTTAACGACAGTGCGGTGGGCTCCGTCAATAGTTAAACCCACCAAATTAGACTCTTTGTCTATTTAACTTTTGCTTGTTAGTTCCACTTTTGTTCTACAGGCTATTTCGAGGTCTAGAGATGATACGAGCTAAAAAGGAGTTTTAAAGCTGAAAATGGATTACGAGTCAGGACACGACCAGATTCCGACTGTACAACTTTCATGATCTTAACCTGGAATCACTCAAACAAGTCCAACCGAAGGGCAACCAAAGTCAGACCGGAGCTGAAAGGACCCGATGGCTTTTGGGGAAAAGATCACAAAGCTCTCACCCACTCCCCTCCACCTAGCCCGACGGCTTTGGCCATGGAAATGACACATGGGGGGAAGCTCTTGGCCTTGCCACCTCCCCTCCGGCGGCTTTCCTTCCCCCTCTCATCTCTTGCCAAGTGTTGCCTCCTCCTTGCCTCTCCTAGCCTATAAATAGAGACCTTCACCTCCTTGTATCATCATCCCATTCACAACAATCATCTCATACCACAAGCTCTCACTTCTCTCTAGATTTTGGGCACAATCATGTAAACACTTTACTTTGATATTGAAGTTTGATCTTGAGTACTCTTGTCGGTTCTTGAAGTACTCAAGCTTTTCCTTACTGTTCTTGAGTTTACTCCTGTTGGTTCTTGAGTATTCTCCCTCTTACTTTCCTTGTCTTTACTTTCGAAAACTTTACTTTACTGTCTTTCAAAAACCTTTACTTTTCCAAGTACTTAGCTATGATATCCACCTCTATGGATATTCGTAGCTAATCCCTTCATTCGGTTGAAGGGGTGTACTTGTATCATAAAATGTTTTAGACCCTTCTCTTAGTGCCTCTTTGTGTTCAGAACTTGTTCTATGTGCCATATATTCGGTTAGAACACACATGGTTGAGTGGATGCTTGAAATGGCAAAACTCTTCCATGGGGTTCGTGAACATACACGGTTAAGTGGATGCTTGAAACGGCAAAGCTTAATCGTGGAGTTCAACCTTTCTTAAACACCACTTGGTTGATCGGAAATGATTGATCAGGTGGATGCACATAGGCTAGTATACCTTGAAATGGGGTGCTAGTCTAAATAGAACAAGTGCTCTATGCCTTGAAATGGGCTAGACAGTGTGGCAAGTCAAGTGCTTGAAATGGCCTTGATACACTTTTGAACACTTAGTATGATCATTAGAGGTCAATGATAAACAAAAATATGATACAAGGCCCCCGAAACCGAATCTTTCCTTTGATTCAAACATCACCTGTTACTTACTTTCAGTCTTACTATCAACTGCTTACTTTCCAGTCATTTACTTTTAGTAACTTTACTTTCAGTCCATATCAACTGCTTACTTTCCGCAAGTTTTGTCCTTCAAGCAATTTCTTTCCGCAAGACTTGTCCTTCAAGCATTTACTTAATGCAAGACTAGTCCTTCAAGCACTTTACTTTTCAGTATTTACTTTCAGTCTCGTATTTACTTTCTTTACTTTCAGTCATTTACTTTTCAGTACTAAAATCACAACCAACCCACGCTACTTTCAGTACTAAAATCACAACCAACCCCCAACTGTTTTACTTTCCATCTTCGAAAGAACAACTATCAACTAAATCCCTTGGGTTTGACCCCTACTTACCGCTTTACTACCCAATAGTAGTGTACGAGTAGCGGACTTATAAATTTATTTTTGCACAGAGACATTGCACCTTAACGACAGTGCAGTGCGCTCCGTCAAAATTGGCTCCTTTGCCGGGGAGTTAGCTTTCTGACTAGTTGTTCTTTTCTTTTGTACCCGTTTCTGCATAACCATGTCTCATGAAGGAAGCCACCATGACTATCAGGATGACGACGAGATGAATCTGTTCGATCGAAATAATGAGGCGCTGCCTCCATTTCCAATTCTTGAGGATCCGGAGCAACTCATCCGAAACCGAAGAGCTCGTGATAGGGAGGCCATCCGGAGAAACCAAGGCCTGCCCGAGGACCGAAATGAAGCTGGTCCAGTGCAACCCCCTAGACATCCCCCACCCCCGCAATATCCACAAATGCCAAGGCGAGAACCCGTCTTTGATGACTACTATGGGGATAACAACTTCCGCGAACCTACTATGGGAGAACTGTCGGCACCGGATTTCAGAAATCAGCCGTGGTGCATTTACGAGGGCCCTGAGCTAGAAAACATCGCCATCAACACATCAGTGGTCCACAACCTGCCCAAGTTCTCAGGAACTCGTGGAGAATCAGCAACAACTCATCTCCAACGCTTACACGGCATTTGCCAAAACCTAAAACCCAATGGCGTGAATGTAGACGACTTCAAGTTGAAGGCATTCTATTTTTCCCTCATTGACTCGGCGAACGACTGGTTCCTTTCATTGCCTTCCGGTAGCATCAGAACATGGGCTCTGATGCAAAAGAAATTCCTGGACAAATACTACCCGGCGGGAAGAGCAATGCAAGTGAGGAGGCAACTGCAGGACATCAAGCAGGGGCCCAATGAAACCATGTAGGATTACCTGGAGAAATTCAATCGCCTGGAGAGAAACTGCTGCACCCTTGGAATGCCCGAGAAACTCATCATCGAATACCTGATTGATGGATTGAGACCCTTAGACAAAATGCTCCTGGATGCCTCAGCTGCAGGATCCATGATGAATCTATCACTGAGTGGCATAAGGAATCTCATCACCGACATTGCTGAAAATGCCCGATTCAGAGAAGAGACAACTCGGCAGAAAGAATTCTCCCGAACAAAGAATGTGGCAAAGGCTGAAGAAACACCGATGAACTCTATGCCAGAGGAGATGAAACAAATGAAGGAAATGATGGTTCAGATCCTACGAAGGTAGCCAGCTCAAGTGAAACCTTGCGAATTTTGCGGTTCTACAGACCACAAGACTGACGCATGCCCAACATTAATAGTAGAAGAACCGGGAGAAGTGAACGCAGTGGTAGGATACCGAGGATACAACAACAACAACAGCAACGATAGAGCCGGACCAAACCGGCAGTATAATCAAGCAACCAATCCAAGCTGGCGAAATGACAACCATCCTCCGAGGGAGACACAACAAGCCGCACCGCAATTAGCTCAGTCATTCTACCAACCTCCCCACCGGCAGTACAACCAGAACACTCCATCAGCAGGCCAATATCAACAGAAGGGACAAAATCAGTACCAAGCCAACTCGAGCAATCAGCAAGGACCAAACAAGTCACTTGAAGACACAATGAAGGAACTCGCAGGAAGCGTAAATCAATTGGGTAATTCATTTAACCAGTTCCAGGCAAAAACTGACGAGGCAATTTCAGATTTGACCAAACAAATGTCCCAGCTCGCCACTTCAATATCCGCACTTACTAATGAGCCTGGCCGACTACCTTCACAAACCATCCAAACCCAAAGGTGAATGTTAGCATAATAAGGAAGTCAAACATGAAGGTAGCACTAGAAGAAACAGCACGATCCACAACTTACAAACTTACGAACAAACACTTCACCCGTAGGCACCGTCCTGATTGGAATCAAGAAGAAGACCGACCCAATGATGGCAAAACGTGGGTCACGCATGCTGACAATGGACGCTATACATTCACGGTTAGCATGACACCTCCACCGATTACACACTTTGACATACCGGCATCTGGCTGGGATGACAATGACTCTAATGGTCTCAGATGGGATTCCCCAACTAACATCTATGCATCAGAGCAAAACATTTACCTAGAAGATCAGGAGTTAAAAGGGCCCGATCATACAAATCCAGAGCCAAAGGATGAGCAGAATGGACCGATAGTGGAAAGATCCCTCACTTCAGATCAGGAGTCACAACCGGAAAGGGATAAGGACCCAGGGGCCTTCACAGTCACCTGTGGTATTGGTGAAGCCCAAATTCACAAGTGCTTAATCGATCTTGGGGCTGCCGTCAATGCCATGCCTTACTCCTTATATTACTTATTGGGGCTTGGTCCATTGAAACCACCAAGGTCAAATATCGAGTTGGGAGACAAGTCGTGTATCCGTCCGGTTGGAGTGCTTGAAGATCTAATACTCCATGTAGGAGAGCTTGTCGTTGCTGCAGACTTTTATGTAATAGAAATGGGAGAGGCCAGAGAAGACGACCCTCTAACGCTTATATTAGGACGGCCTTTTCTCTTCGCCACCAAGGCATGGATCGACATGGGCAAGGGCTTGTTATCACTTACATTTGGCGGCAAAATTTCAGATTTCTACATTGATGATTATAATGGCCGCTCAAGTACAAGGAAACCGCCACACATTGTGCCTATCTCGGATGTGAGTACACAAATTTCTGACCTGCCAAGAGAGACTGTAAGAGTAGCAAGACCAGCAGCTATGGTCAAAAATCCCTCGCCTTCTCAGAGACAATGGAAAGAGAAACCACCAAAACAATGGAGGTCTAACCCAAGCACATCATCCCACAAGAACTCGGGGAGAGTCAAAGCTCGAATCAACGCAGGAGCCGCGGCAAAATTCAACCTAAGCCACCCATGGGATCCCACCTTATGATCCAGAAATAAGGTACTGTCGAGCTAACGATGTTAAACAAATGCACTGGTTGGGAGGTAACCCGACACCTATCTTACTTTTAGTCATTTTATTTTATGTCATTTAGTTTTTGCCTTAAGTCATTCTCACCTTGCCTGTATATATTTGCTTGCAATCGGCTTTTGAACTAAGTCGTGCTGTGAGGCACGCCTTCGTTCAAAAGTGTGGAGGTGAGAACTGCCTTTGTACATAGTTAATTAACATGCTTTTTCTTTTCCTTTTCCCTTGATATTATCTTTTTGAAAATATGAACTTGAGAATGTGAAAAAGATAGATCTAAATTCATGCAATTACCTTGTGAAAATTCAACTGTTTAAAAACTTAGGATGTAACTTCTCATTTGTCCCTTTGTGCTGAGATATACAGGGGATGTGGAGTTGATATAAATTGCCCTAGAGAGGCTTGGCAACCAATCAAAGGACTGAATTTCACTATATGGTTTACGAAGTCAGTGGAGGCTACACTTTGGGTTTCAGTGAGTCAGAGTCATCTCCGCCGTGCAGCGTTTATGCAAGAGGCGGGACGGGAATCAAACCGTCCTATCTCTAGTCCTAGTAGCCGGGAAAATAGATGAGCGACCCTCATCTTGACCCGCGTGAAACGGCAAGGATGAGAAAGAGCGGGGAGGCATTTCCATATGCTCTCGGGCGACGATTGGACCTCCCAAAGAAAGGTTGAGAAAATGGACTAGCAAGTCACAAAGAAGCAAAAGCTCAAAGAAGCTAATCAAAGGCCAAAAGCCAAAATTGTGAAGGTTTTAACCGAACAAAAGTGAAAAAACTCCAATTCAACATCAAAGGCCAAAGGTCGATTCACTTCAGATGCTGTGCCTCACCAAAAAGAAATCAAAATGCTCAACTCAGTGAAACCCGAATCAAATCATGTGCTAGAGAAAGCGACAAGTTAACCATATAGTGCGAGTCGGTCCCGAGAATGCAGTCCAGGAGCCTGAAAAGGGCTATCTCCCGAAACATCCAAATTAAATTGCATCTCGGCTCGAAGGTACAAGTATCAAGTTTCTTCTAAGTATTTACACGGTTCAGTTTGGTAATAAGTAAGTATTGCATGAATTAGGATAAATCTAGTCCCGCATTCTCATTTTCATATTTAAAAAGTTTACTTGAATTTTGTGTTCCGCCCTTAAATAGCATTGTTCGGGATGAACAACTAAAAGTGTGGGGTGATCTGATGGACCATATTTATATGATTCATTAAGACAGTTAAACCCACCAAATTAGACTCTTTGTCTATTTAACTTTTGCTTGTTAGTTCCACTTTTGTTCTACAGGCTATTTCGAGGTCTAGAGATGATACGAGCTAAAAAGGAGTTTTAAAGCCGAAAATGGATTACGAGTCAGGACACGACCAGATTCCGTTTGTACAACTTTCATGATCTTAACCTGGAATCACTCAAACAAGTCCAACCGAAGGGCAACCAAAGTCAGACCAGAGCTGAAAGGACCCTATGGCTTTTGGGGAAAAGATCACAAAGCTCTCACCCACTCCCCTCCACCTAGCCCGGCGGCTTTGGCCATGGAGATGACACATGGGGGGCGGCTCTTGGCCTTGCCACCTCCCCTCCGGCGACTTTCCTTCCCCCTCTCATCTCTTGCCAAGTGTTGCCTCCTCCTTGCCTCTCCTAGCCTATAAATAGAGACCTTCACCTCCTTGTATCATCATCCCATTCACAACAATCATCTCATACCACAAGATCTCACTTCTCTCTAGATTTTGGGCACAATCATGTAAACACTTTACTTTGATATTGAAGTTTGATCTTGAGTACTCTTGTCGGTTCTTGAAGTACTCAAGCTTTTCCTTACTGTTCTTGAGTTTACTCCTGTTGGTTCTTGAGTATTCTCCCTCTTACTTTCCTTGTCTTTACTTTCAAAAACTTTACTTTACTGTCTTTCAAAAACCTTTACTTTTCCAAGTACTTAGCTATGATATCCACCTCTATGGAT
The DNA here is from genome assembly GCA_033675215.1 of Rhodiola kirilowii. Classification (NCBI taxonomy): domain Eukaryota; kingdom Viridiplantae; phylum Streptophyta; class Magnoliopsida; order Saxifragales; family Crassulaceae; genus Rhodiola; species Rhodiola kirilowii. The sequence goes on from CM066199.1 coordinate 25,116,771, forward strand.
ATTCGTAGCTAATCCCTTCATTCGGTTGAAGGGGTGTACTTGTATCATAAAATGTTTTAGACCCTTCTCTTAGTGCCTCTTTGTGTTCAGAACTTGTTCTATGTGCCATATATTCGGTTAGAACACACATGGTTGAGTGGATGCTTGAAATGGCACAACTCTTCCATGGGGTTTGTGAACATACACGGTTAAGTGGATGCTTGAAATGGAAAAGCTTAATCGTGGAGTTCAACCTTTCTTAAACACCACTTGGTTGATCGGAAATGATTGATCAGGTGGATGCACATAGGCTAGTATACCTTGAAATGGGGTGCTAGTCTAAATAGAACAAGTGCTCTATGCCTTGAAATGGGCTAGACAGTGTGGCAAGTCAAGTGCTTGAAATGGCCTTGATACACTTTTGAACACTTAGTATGATCATTAGAGGTCAATGATAAACGAAAATATGATACAAGGCCCCCGAAACCGAATCTTTCCTTTGATTCAAACATCACATGTTACTTACTTTCAGTCTTACTATCAACTGCTTACTTTCCAGTCATTTACTTTCAGTAACTTTACTTTCAGTCCATATCAACTGCTTACTTTCCGCAAGTCTTGTCCTTCAAGCAATTTCTTTCTGCAAGACTTGTCCTTCAAGCATTTACTTTCCGCAAGACTTGTCCTTCAAGCACTTTACTTTTTAGTATTTACTTTCAGTCTCGTATTTACTTTCTTTACTTTCAGTCATTTACTTTTCAGTACTAAAATCACAACCAACCCACGCTACTTTCAGTACTAAAATCACAACCAACCCCCAACTGTTTTACTTTCCATCTTCGAAAGAACAACTATCAACTAATTCCCTTGGGTTCGACCCCTACTTACCGCTTTACTACCCAATAGTAGAGTACGAGTAGCGGACTTATAAATTTATTTTTGCACAGAGACATTGCACCTTAACGACAGTGCAGTGCGCTCCGTCAATCAACTCAGCATTCATAGCAGTAATCGTTACGGGGCCGAACTTGTCACGTATATTAGTGCAACCAAACGACACAGATCAATCATGGATGTGTAGCATGGAAATTACATGAACAGTGATCTACACATGCCTATTTCCAACTGGTCACCTTTACTTTATGGAGATCAATCCTCAAACCAAAATACAACAGAGTACAATGTACACTTTATTTTTGCAGAACTTAATTGTATAATATTCATATTCAACGTAGAGCAAAACATACTTGTAATATAAACTCCCACTAAATCTAAATGTTCTCAAATCGAACAATACCCATATGAGCATGTGCTAATGAAAGACCTCGGGTGGTAATCCCTTAGTAAGCGGATCCGCAATCATGGAGTTTGTCCTAATGCTCTACGTAAATTTGACCACTCTGTACCTTTTTTTTCACAGCCAGGAACTTTATGTCAATGTGTTTTGACTTCGTACAGCTCCGGTTGTTATTGGAATACATAACTGCCGATTTGTTGTCACAAAATATCCTTAGTGGCCTTTCAACACCTTCAATAACGTGCAGTCCTATGACAAAATTTCGCAGCCATATTCCTTAATTAGATGCCTCAAAACATGCAACGAATTCTGCTGCCATGGTGGACGATGTGATGAGCGACTACTTAGTAGACCTCCAAGAAATTGCCCAGCTAACATATAGATGCATCCTGAAGTGGATCTTCTACTATCTTGGCATCCATCGAAATCGAAATCAGAATACCCAACGATCTCCAATTGATCCGATCTTCTATATGTGAGCATGTAGTCTCTTGTTCTTTTCAAGTACCTCATAACTCGTTTGACTGTTATCGAATGATCCACACCTTACATATCTGCTAAGCATGCCAACAATGTACGCAATATCTGGGCGCGTACATACTTGCGTATACATCAGACTTCCTAGGGAATTTCTGCATTTCCTGAATTTTCAGAGAATTTCTAGGGCACTGACTTAGACTAATTTTGTCTCCTTTAGCGACTGGTGTATCACCTAGTTTGCAATTCTACAGGCCATACCTCTGAAGGATGTTTTCAATAAATGTCCTTTGTGATAATCCCAAAATACCCCTAGAATGATCTCGGTGTATCTGGACTCCTGATACAAAGGATGCTTCACCAAAATCTTTCATCTCAAAAGTATTTGATAGAAATTTCTTGGTGTCATGTAGCAACATGACATCATTTGTGGCAAGTAATATGTCATCGACATATAAGACCAGGAAAATAAATTTACTCCCACAAAATTTGTGGTACACACATTCATCCATCAAGTTTGCCTCAAAGCCATACGAAATTATCACTTGATAGAATTTGAAGTACTACTGACGAGAAGCTTGCTTGAGTCCACAAATGGATTTCCTTAGTTTACAAACCATATTCTTTGAGTCTCCACACTCAAAGTTTTCCCGGCTGTACCATATAGATCACTTCATCAATGTCTCCATTGAGAAATGTCGTCTTTACGTCCATTTGATGTAACTCAAGATCAAAATGTGCCGTTAGCACCATGATTATCCTGAAAGAATCTTTTTTAGAAATCGGAGAAAAAGTTTCTTTGAAATCAATTCATTCCTTTTGATTAAATCCCTTAGCTACAAGACGTGCTTATACCTCTCCACATTACCTTTTGTGTCCCTCTTGGTTATAAATATCCATTTCGAACCAATGGGTTTCACACCTTCTGGTAATGGGACAAGTTCCCAAACTTTATTGTCTTGCATGGATTTAAACTCCTCATTCATGGCTTCAATCCATTTATGAGAGTCAGAAGTTCTCATGGCATGTTGAAAGTTGATTGGATCATCTTCCATCACACCACTTTCTACTTCATGTTCTTGGAGATATACGACAAAATCATCTGGAATTTCGTTTCTCCTCTCTCTAGTGGCCTTAGTGGCACATTTTCTGCAGGTTGTTGAGTTTGTACTTCAGGAGGGGTTATTGGTTTATTTGCCCCTCTTTGAAACTCAAATAACCCGTTTGCCCCTCTTCAAACTCAAATAACCGGATTGCCCCTTTTTGTTAAATTCTCGGCTTACCATATACCGGTAATATTAATTTTGCACATTCTCGGTTTATGATTTACCGGTAATGTTAATTTTGCATATTCTCGGTTTATGATTTACCGGTAATAATATTTTCATTTTTTGAAAAATTTGATTAAACACCCATCTTTGGTCACTATTTTTATCAGCTTAACCTTTGAATTTCATTTTCAAGTAAACATGAAAGTTATAGAACATTCAATTATCTTTCTAACCATATAAAGAACATCTTAAACGGATACCGGATGACGCCTCTATGAGCTTCCGAATGTTAGCTCGGACCCCCTCGGTTTTTTGAAAAATTTGATTAAACACCCATCTTTGGTCACTATTTTTATCAGCTTAACCTTTGAATTTCATTTTCAAGTAAACATGAAAGTTATAGAACATTCAATTATCTTTCTAACCATATAAAGAACATCTTAAACGGATATCGGATGACGCCTCTATGAGCTTCCGAATGTTAGCTCGGACCCCCTTGGTTTCGGCAAATTTCGATCGATCGGTTTTTCAAAAAACCGAGGAGGTCCGAGCTAACATTCGGAAGCTCATAGAGGCGTCATCCGGTATCCGTTTAAGATGTTCTTTATATGGTTAGAAAGATAATTGAATGTTCTATAACTTTCATGTTTACTCAAAAATGAAATTAAAAGGTTAAGCTGATAAAAATAGTGACCAAAGATGGGTGTTTAATCAAAATTTTCAAAAAACTGAAAATATTATTACCGGTAAATCATAAACCGAGAATATGCAAAATTAACATTACCGGTAAATCATAAACCGAGAATTTAACAAAAAGGGGCAATCCGGTTATTTGAGTTTGAAGAGGGGCAAACGGGTTATTTGAGTTTCAAAGAGGGGCAAATAAGCCAATAACCCCTTCAGGAGCAATTTCCTGATTCTCAGTTTGAGGTTGAATAATATTGTTTGTTGAATGAGAATTAAAATGTGCTTCTTGATGAATGATAGGTGTAGGAACCGGTACATAATCAAAAGCAACAGTAGATTCATCATCTTCTTGAAAAACAATATTTCTTACTTGATTTCTCTCCCCAAACTCAACATCCTCAAAAAATGTTGCAGTTCCCGTCTCGAAAATAGATTTGGTAGTGGGATCATAAAACTTAAAACCGCTAGATCGCTCTGAGTAGCCAATAAAGCAGCTGCTTACCATTTTGGAGTCCAATTTTCTTTCATGAGGCCTGTAAGACCTTGCTTCAGCAGGACATCCCCAAACATGTAAATGCCTTAAACTGGGCTTTCGACCAGTCCAAAGCTCAAAAGGTGTTTAGCAGCTGCTTTAGTTGGTACTCTATTAAGGATATAAGCTGCTGTTTTAATGCTTCTCCCCAGAGTCTTTCAGGCAAGTTCGAGTGACTAATCATACTCCTTACCATATCTTTAAGAGTTCAATTTCGTCGTTCAGCTACATGATGGACGCACAGTCGTTATGTGCAAACGTCAAAAATAATATTTATAAAAGTCCACTACTCGCGACTTTACTACTGGATAGCAAGTGGTAAGTAGGGGTCGAACCCAAGAGAATCAGTGGAATAGATGTTCTTTGAGGGGGTTGTCCAGCGAAAGAGCGTGTTTTAAGTCGGTTGGTTGGTTTTAAAGCTACCAGCTAAGTGATTGATTGATTGGATGGTTGGTTGGTTTTAATACTGGAAAGTAAATTGCAGTTTATAATTAAAGAGAAATGTTCGGTTTCAGGGGTCTTGTATTATATCCTGTTTATCATTGACTTTTAGTGAATCGTCTAAGTATTCAAACGGTGTATCAAGGCCATTCCAAGCACTCGATTTGCGTACACTGTCTAGCCTATTCCTAGGACATATAGCACTTATTCTACTTAGACTAATACTCCATTCCCGGTTATATTAGCCTACATGCATCCATTTAATCCCTTTGGCCCAGTTTTCAAATGGTTTTTAAGATAGTCGACCTCTTCAGATAAGTTTATTCATTTAATCCCTTTGGCCCAGTTTTTAAATGGTCCACTTACCCGAGTGTGATCACGAATATCTAAGGAAGAGTTTACGAATTTGGACCCCTATGGTCACATTCCCAAATGGTTTACTTTACCTTAGACATTCTAACTTTTATATATGGCACATAGAATAAGTGTTGAATACTAATTCGAGACACTAAGTTAATAGTCTAAAACATTTTATAATACAAGTGCGCCCCTTCCACCGAACTACTAGTTTAGCTACTATTCATCGCGCTAAACATTATAACTAAGGAAATAAAACAGTTGAATAAATACTAAGAATTACTTACAACCGTTGAAGCGCCAAGGGAGCTATCCTTTATTTCCAAAGCCAAACTTTACAAATACATAACTTTAGAGAGAGAAGTGATTTTTACAAGTGAGGGATGATTTGAATGAGGGGAGGAGCTCCTCCTTTTATAGCCAAAATGGGAGGAGATGGGTGGTGGAGATGGATGCACATGTCTTTTGATCCAAGGGAGGAGAAGAGGAGGAAGGAGGAGGTGCCATGTGGAGGAGGAGCAAAGCCGCCGGTTGTGGTGGAGGAGAGCCGCCGGTTGCCGGTGGTGGAAGGGGAGGAGCTCCTCCTTTGGCCACCACTTCTTCAAGTGGCCGGTCACCTTGCCTTATGTGTGAGTTTTGTACAGTTTTGTGCAGTCTTTTCACAAAACTGTCAATGTGTTTTCTTCCCCGGACTGTCTTAATTCCTCTCCTGATTCTTCAAATTAATTTGTTATGAGTGATTCAACGTCAGGATCCTTGATATTTCTTCAGTCGACATATGATCTTGACCTTGGATTGACTCGTAACATCTTTTCTGCTCTAAAAGCTCCTCTTTAGTATGTGTTCTCTCTAAGCTCTGAATTACCCTGCAAAAATATATCTGAACTAACAAGCAAAAGTTAAATAGACAAAATGTCTAAATAAGGGGGTTATACTGTGTTTATGATTCCTATAACTTTGGTCCATCAGATTACCCCCCACTTTTAGTTGTTCGTCCCGAACAATGCTATTAAAGGGCTGTACTATAAGTTGGCTTTGAAATATGAAAATTAGACTGTGGTACTCGATCTATCCTAATTCATGCATTGCTTACTTATTACCAAATTAAACTGCGTAAATAAATAGAAGAAACTTAATACTTGTACCTCCGTGCTGAGATGCAAATTATATTGGATGTCTCGGGAGATAGCCCTTTTTAGGCTTCTGGACTGCAATCTTGGGATCGTCTTGCACTATATGGTTTTCTTGTAGCTTTCTCTAGCACATGATTCGATTCGGGTTTCAGTGAGTTGAGCCTTTTTGATTTTCTTCTTTGGCGAGGGACTGCTTTTTTGTTGTAGTGAATCGGCCTTTGGCCTTTGATTTGACTTTTTCAGTGCTTCACTTTTGCTCGGTTAAAACCTTCACATTTTTGGGCCTTTGGCCTCTTTTGATTTTCTTCTTTGAGTTTTTTGCCTTTTTGTGACTGCTAGTCCATTTTCTCAAGCCTTTTTGGGAGGTCCAATCATCGCCCGCAAGCCTATGGAAATACCTCCCCGCTCCTCTCGTCTTTGTCATTTTGCGCGGGTCAAGATGAGGGTCGCTCATCTATTTTCTCGGCTATTTTGACTAGAGAGAGGACGGTCTGATTCCCGTCCTCGCCTTTGCATAGATGCTTCTTGGCGGAGTTGACTTCAATTATTCACTGAAAACCCGAAGTGCAGCCTCCACTGACTTCGAAAACCGTATAGTTTGATCTGATCCTTTGATTGCTTGCCAAGCCTCTCTAGGGCAGTTTATATCAACTCCACATCCCTAGTTATCTCAGCACAAAGGACAAATGGAAAGTTACATTCTAAGTTTTTAAACAGTTGAATTTTCACAAGGTTAATGCATGAATTATGATTTATCTTTTTCACATTCTTAAGTTCATATTTTCAAAAAGATACTATTACTAAAAAAGAAAAAAAACAGCAAGCATGTTATTTATGTACATAGGTGGTTCTCACCCCCCCCCCCCCACTTTTGAATGAAGGCGTGCCTTAGTTCAAAAGTCATGCAAGCTTAAAACTAAATACTGAATTTAAATGACAGAAATTAAAGTGCGGAAAAGTAAGATAGTGTCGGGTTACCTCCCGACCAGTGCACTTGTTTAACGTCGTTGGCTCGACAGTACCTCGTTGTGGATTACTGGTTTGGGTCCCATGGGTGGCTGAGGTCGTACTTTGACACCGTTCCAGTGTTGCTTCTTCCTGACTTCTTGCCGGATGTTGTGTTCGGGTCAGGACTCCTTTGTTTCGGGATTTTTTCCTTCCAATACCCCGGAGGGGGCGAGGGACCTTTGACTACTAGCCTTTTGAAGTTTTTGTATTTGGGATTGCCTAGTCCTGTTGCGGCATAGCAATGCTCCATCGAGGGGTCATTCTGCAGAGGTGCTTTTCCCATTCTCCTTTGAGCTTCTTCATTGATCCTATAGTTCGCGGCGACTTGCTCATTAATTAAGGGGAAAAGTCGGGAAGGCCTCATGAGGCTTGGTTCTACCTCGTTATGTTGGTTCATGAAGAACTGATCGTAGATAGTTTTAGCTGCCTGGGTAATGATAGTCGGGTATGGCTTGGGCAGCTCGTCAGTGATGTTCTGGACTCCTACTTCGTTGCTTCCGGTGCTTTCCATGTCTGATTCTTCAGACGGTTCAGGAGTCTCTTCCGACGGTTCGGTGGTTTCTTCTTCATCAGTCTCAGGGTTAGCTTCTTCTGTCTGCATTTCCTCGTCAGTTTGGGGTACTCGTCTTGTGGCAGCGGCCAGGCCGATTATAAGGCACCACATGTCTGCAACGGTGAAGTTTGTTGCAGACCTTTTCATAGCTTCGTTAACTCTTCCCAGCTCTTCGGCCCTCATCCCACGAAGAAATTTTTGGAGAAGAACTTTCTTCGTAAATCCATGGTGCGGGCAGCTTGAGACGATGGCATCGTAGTTCATGTAGTATTCATCCAAAGTCTCATCCCGGCATTGATGAAGGCTTATGATCTTCTCACGGGTTTCTTGGCGTAAAGATGGTGGGGAGAATTCTTTCAGGAACGGAACGCAGAGGTCTACGAAACGTTCTGCACTGCAAGCGGTGGATGTGTAGTACCATATCGTGGCAAAGTCGGTTAGAGAGAATTTGAAGCATTTCAGCTTAAATTCCTCTAATGCTTCGTTCTCAGGTTTGATGTTGTGGCAGACATCGTGGAAGTTTCGGCAGTGCTGTACAGGGTCTTCTCCCTCCGTTCCTCCGAACAGGGGCAGAAATCGCGTTGTCCATGCATGCGTAATGGGTGCTGACATAGGGAAAAGAAAGAAAAAGAAAGGGGACGGAAAGAACAACTATTCGACGACTGATTCCCCGGCAACGACGCCAATTTTTGATGGACGCACAGTCGTTATGTGCAAACGTCAAAAATAATATTTATAAAAGTCCACTACTCGCGACTTTACTACTGGGTAGCAAGTGGTAAGTAGGGGTCGAACCCAAGAGAATCAGTGGAATAGATGTTCTTTGAGGGGGTTGTCCAGCGAAAGAGCGTGTTTTAAGTCGGTTGGTTGGTTTTAAAGCTACCAGCTAAGTGATTGATTGATTGGATGGTTGGTTGGTTTTAATACTGGAAAGTAAATTGCAGTTTATAATTAAAGAGAAATGTTCGGTTTCAGGGGTCTTGTATTATATCCTGTTTATCATTGACTTTTAGTGAATCGTCTAAGTATTCAAACGGTGTATCAAGGCCATTCCAAGCACTCGATTTGCGTACACTGTCTAGCCTATTCCTAGGACATATAGCACTTATTCTACTTAGACTAATACTCCATTCCCGGTTATATTAGCCTACATGCATCCATTTAATCCCTTTGGCCCAGTTTTCAAATGGTTTTTAAGATAGTCGACCTCTTCAGATAAGTTTATTCATTTAATCCCTTTGGCCCAGTTTTTAAATGGTCCACTTACCCGAGTGTGATCACGAATATCTAAGGAAGAGTTTACAAATTTGGACCCCTATGGTCGCATTCCCAAATGGTTTACTTTACCTTAGACATTCTAACTTATATATGGCACATAGAATAAGTGTTGAATACTAATTCGAGACACTAAGTTAATAGTATAAAACATTTTATAATACAAGTGCGCCCCTTCTACCGAACTACTAGTTTAGCTACTATTCATCGCGCTAAACATTATAACTAAGGAAATAAAACAGTTGAATAAATACTAAGAATTACTTACAACCGTTGAAGCGCCAAGGGAGCTATCCTTTATTTCCAAAGCCAAACTTTACAAATACATAACTTTAGAGAGAGAAGTGATTTTTACAAGTGAGGGATGATTTGAATGAGGGGAGGAGCTCCTCCTTTTATAGCCAAAATTGGAGGAGATGGGTGGTGGAGATGGATGCACATGTCTTTTGATCCAAGGGAGGAGAAGAGGAGGAAGGAGGAGGTGCCATGTGGAGGAGGAGCAAAGCCGCCGGTTGTGGTGGAGGAGAGCCGCCGGTTGCCGGTGGTGGAAGGGGAGGAGCTCCTCCTTTGGCCACCACTTCTTCAAGTGGCCGGTCACCTTGCCTTATGTGTGAGTTTTGTACAGTTTTGTGCAGTCTTTTCACAAAACTGTCAATGTGTTTTCTTCCCCGGACTGTCTTAATTCCTCTCCTAATTCTTCTGATTAATATGTTATGAGTGATTCAACGTCAGGATCCTTGATATTTCTTCAGTCGGCATATGATCTTGACCTTGGATTGACTCGTAACATCTTTTCTGCTCTAAAAGCTCCTATTTAGTATGTATTCTCTCTAAGCTCTGAATTACCCTGCAAAAATATATCTGAACTAACAAGCAAAAGTTAAATAGACAAAATGTCTAAATAAGGGGGTTATACTGTGTTTATGATTCGTATATCTTTGGTCCATCACTACACCATTCATGCTAAGAGACCCTGGCATGGTGTATTGAGGGACGATTCCACATTCCTCTAGGTATCTAGCAAATGGTCCTAGACGTTGTTCACCTGACCCGTCATATTTACCGAAGTATTCACCACCACGATTAGATCTAACAACCTTTATTCTTCGATTGAGTTGTAGCTCAACTTCAGTTTTAAATGATTTGAACACTTCCAAAGACTGATATTTCTCATGTATAAGAAATATGTAGCCATATCGAGAATAATCGTATATGAACGCAATGAAATATTGTTGACCATTCTAAGAAGCTACAGGGAATGGTCCACAAATATCTGTGTGAATTAGTTCTAAGACTTTCGTACTTCTTATGGCACATGATTTCTTTGCTTTGGTTTGTTTCCTTTTAATGCACTCGATACAAGCTTCGTAGTCCGAAAAATTGAGTGACTCTAAAATTCCAACTGACACTATACGTTCAATTTTAGGTCTGAATATGTGGCCTAAGCGTTTGTTCCATAATGATGCCGAATTTGTGTTACTTAACTTACGCTTAGTACCACGTGATTCAACATGCAGACATTCACTATACGATGGAATAGTTTCCAACATATATAGATCACCATAAACATTAAGTAAACCGGTCCCAATAACATTCGAATCTGTGGATAGAGTAAATTTCTCATTTTCGAAGGTACACGAATAACCGGATTTGTCCAAAACAGAAATATAAATTAAGTTTCGTCTAAAAGACGATACAATGAAAGTATCCCTCAAATCAAGAAAACGACCAGAAACTAAAAGCAATCTAAAGTGCCCTATTGCTTCCACTTCCACTGACTGACCATCACCGACATAGACGCGTCTTTCAGCATCACTTGGTCTTCGAAAGTTCAGGCAACCTTGCATTGAAACATATATGTGAGTAGTGCACCAGAATCTAACCACCATGTATTTACAGATACTGAAGCTAAATTAACTTCAGAATAGACCAAAGTAAGGAACTTACCCTTCATAGCTCGCCAAGCAACATACTTAGGGCAGTTCTTTACGTGTCCAGTCTTCTCACATAAGTAACAACTGATCGGAGTCTTCTGTTTCTTGGTGACTGGGCCCTTAGGAGCAATAGCTTTGTTATCCTCAACCTTCCTTTTGCCCTTATCTTTAGCAGTGCGGGTCAAGTGAGCACTTTCTGTCCTATTTTGCTTCAGCCTCTATTCTTCTTGGACATCAAATGAAATGAGCTCGTTAAGAGACCATTTCTCCTTCTGATAGTTGTAAGAAATCTGAAACTGGCTGTAATGTCTAGGAAGAGAAAAAATAAATACTAAGTGCACCAATAAATCCTCAGATAAATCAAGCTTCAAGCTCTTAAGCTTCAAAGCAAGATTGGACATCTCCATGATGTACTCCCTGATATTACCCTTTCCATAGTACCTCATAGCAAACAACTTTGACAAAAGCACACTTGTTTCAGCTTTATCATTCTTGACAAAGCGTTGCTCTATTGCAGCAAGATAATCCTTAGCAGTGGTATCCTCATCAGGCACCGCACTCCAAAATGCCTCTGGAATGCCGCGACGAATGATCATCAAACTTAGCCTGTTGGAACGCTCCCACGTTCCCATATAAGCCATATCAGATTCACTGCTAGTGACAATGATAGCATCCAGCTTAGGCACCCTTAATGCCAAGTCAAGATCAATGCAACCTAAGACAATCATAATGTTCTCTTTCCAATCCTTGAAGTTTGTTCCATTTAGCATTGGAACATTGTTGATGTTAGCAGCAACTGAGCTAGCAGACACGTAAGCTGAAAAGAAACCAAGACATAAGTCAGCTTTTCATGCTCACATAAAATTAATAAAGATGACATAACAAGATACCCAGCACAACATTAACAGCAAATCTTAGGATAGTACTATTAACTGTAAGTGATACTCTTGTTGTAGTAATCAAACATTGATGATAAACGGTGTCAAATAAATACCCATCTTCGGATGTACTAATCATTCACACCAAGTTCATTCTGACAATCATCACATGTCATTACCACAGATATATATATATATATGTAATTACATTAGATAATAATTTTCCTTGGGGCCAATTAATTATCCATGTAAATTACATACTTATTCTTATCCAACACCCTTCATGTATTAACTTACACATAAGATGTCACTTTCGTGACAATTATGCTTTAATTAATACACTCTAAGTGTGGCCCAAAAAATGAACCCATATGTCATATATGTATGTACCTTTAATTTTCGATAATACACCCCACCTTTAATTAAATCAAATCTGATTTAATTAATTAAGTGTAACTGAACCAAAAAACTTGATTTGAACCGCATAACTGAACCAGTCCAAATTACTTTAATTGAATCAGATTCAATTGGACCAACTTACAACACTGGACCACATTGAACCAAATTCCTTTATTGTACCAAACCAAATCAATTCCAAATGAACCAGACTGGTTTGATCTCAATTGAACCGCAACCGGTCCAATTCTTATACGCAACATTGATCTTGGGTTTTATGATATATATAAAAGTGAAACCCAAAAAACAAAACATACAGCCCATTAATTAAACCCATGTAGCCCAAAAATTCATTAGGGTTTTATGATGTTTTCTCTCCAGCCACCTGATTCCAAATATTAACCCAATTAAATAAATAAAAAACATCAAACGAGTTTGATGTTCCCTTAAGTGGTATGTATTTGGCAAAACGTAGCTTAGACAGTTCGAGTATGTGTTCAGGGGGAGTTCGAACATATCCTAGTACTCATACATAGCGTGGATCAGACGCAAGGATATTTCCCGGAAGGATATTGGACATCGAAGATTTCGTCAAGTTAAGTCGGCCAGCGACTTAATCGAGCATGAGATATTCGAATGAATATCAAAATTGAAGACGGCAAAACACACTTGGGCAAGAAGACGACTTCGTATATTCTTCCAACCGATTCAAAAGATATACATCAAATATCTAGGAAGATTTCCTAAATATTTGATGGGATTATCTTGTGCGAATTAGGGTTTCGTCCAAGCATATAAATACAATGATAGGGCGCCCTTATTCGGCATCGCTTTCAAGATCAAACATACACGAGTATACACTATCGATTGGGAAGGAAGAAAGCGACGGCCGTTTATATTTTTCTAATTGAAAATACATCGGTGCAAGTGCAGTCTGCTCAAGTGCAACCCAGACTGCCTGAAGCGATTCAACTGCAGCACAAAACAAAAGGTGATCAAGCTTTCGAGAGAAAGCATTCGAGCTTCGAGGAGAAGATCGAGAACGTTCGGACAGAAGGTCTGAACGAAGGGGGTCGAGGGGAATTGCGGTGAACCTCGGTTGCAAATCTGAGAGACGGAGTATTGAGGTTAGGCAATTACAAGGTGTAAGTGTAAGTCCATTGTAAGCCCTATACTCGTAATAAAGATTTTCTGTCCCTTTTTCGGGTGTGGGAAACCCTCCAAAGTAGGCGGAGCCGAACTGGGTTATCAGTCTGTGAGTTCTACTGCTTTTGTCTGTTTGCTGAACTGTTGTGATACGAGTTCAAGATCTGTCGCAACTGTACCTTGAACTGTCAGCTGAACTGTTGTGCAAAGAGTTCAAGGTCTGTCGCAACAGTACCTTGGACACAAGCTTGAACAGGGGATATAATTTCAGAGTTAAATGCAGAAACGCATAACCCATCAATCGCCGCCCGCATTCAATCCCAGAATTAGCGCAACAGTCAAAATTCAATTTGATTTTCCCATCCAACTTCTTCGAACGTCACGATATCTTCTTTTGATATAGATTGCGGCGATTAGTTTGCCGGATCTAGACTGCACATACCAAAAATTGCCACAAAAATCCAGATCCGAACGATACCGACGAGATTGAGCAGTGTAGGAATCAAGATGTCAAGATCAATTATTGGCATATCCGGAGTTTAACAACCAAGTGTGCGGCGGTGACAGGCGACTCCCGGCAGTGACCGATGATTATGAGGCAGTTGCGGACGATTACTATAGAGGTTTCCGACGAGATTTGGAGAAACTCAGTACACGCAGCGAAGAATGAAGAGTTTGAACCAAATTCCGAAGAATACATACCGCAGAAACCCATAAATTGTATATATTCAATTTGAACATAAAGCAGTCAGCCCTTCTACTCTGATTAACAAGAAATTATGGGGCGCGACTGATACCAATTGTTAGATGTATTTCATACCCAGGATCGCAATACCCATATTCGTGTTAATAAGCAGTAGATTAATCGGACCTGATTCCATGGATGAACTCTGAGACTTCACTGGACTTTGACAGCTTCACAGCGGTACTTCCAGTCTTTCACGCACGTCTATCACCAGTAGAATTTTGAGAGAGAAATAAAACGAAGAGCGATGCGTAAGACTGAGGACTACTGCCAATTTATAGAGTTGTACATAACCACTATAATTTCAATATTTACGTATCCTTCCCCTCAAAAGAACCGTAATTATTGAACTGACATCAACACATATATTTAAATATTCCATGATCACTTTAATTTATATACTCTAAGGTCAAACATATAATAGATCACATTATTGACTTATAATCCATGATAGCATACACATCTTAAACAATTTATATTAAGATCCAATATATTAGATTATACAAAATAATCTAACAAGAATAGCTTGATGCATATATGTGTTGGTTTCATGAGAGAGTACAGAGTAGCGTAGCAGGGGATTTAGATGAATAGCGCATCGCAAGGGACTTTTTTCCTGAATTTAGGAGTAAAATGAGTAGCAGTTGGGGTACATGTAAATGGGTAGCAGCAGCTAACGTTTTTGTTGTGTGTTTGGGAGGAAATTTGAGTAGCATCACACTTGAGGTCATAGGGGTGTGAAATGGGGCCATTTTGTTGTTTTGTTTTGAGAGATTGGAGAATGAATTGGTTTTGCCAATTCCATTTGAGAAGCAGATTGGACTATTTTTAGTTGATTTTCATGTTGAGGAGATCAGTTTGTTCCTTAGCAAGCAGTACTTACATTAGTTGATGATTCTTGCTACATATATTTGCTATTTAGTTTTCGTTGGGGTAGTTTTAGTGTAATTTGCTTTGGCTTAATTATTTGTATCATATTCTCTAATATACAAGAAAGTATGGATAAGAGTTGGATGTATTTATCGGGCAAATGTGATCCGTGGTTATTTCAAGGGATTATGGCTTTCATAGACTTTGTTAAACAAAACAAATCTCGGAGTACTACTCATCCATGTCCATGTAGGCGTTCTAGGTTGCACCATGCGAAGTTATCATTGGATGAAATTCATACACATTTGTTTCAAAATGGTATGATGCGAGAGTACACAACTTGGACCTCTCATGAGGAAGAACCTGAGGGTTCATCATCATTATACACACAACGACGCCAATATGTTATGGAAAAGAATCGTGGGATGGTTGAAGAAAGTGATGCTTATTATATGAATCCTACAACAGAGATTCTTAACGACGTTATCCTTTTCGAGATCCACATGAGGACCATGAAAATGATTCTTTCGGCAAGGATGCATATTATAAGATCAAAGATTTCTAGTGGAAGCACAAACTCTCAAATATATGGGGAGTGACAAACTTGTTTTGGACACCATTTTAAGGGCAATGAAAGTATAAGTCGATAATGGATGGTCCGACTAGAACTTTAACGATCATTTAAATATCACTAAAAAATTCCTTCCGAGTTGAAACAATTATCCTGATTCGTATCGTGATGTTAAGAGACTTCTGAAGAATATGGGTATGAGATTTGCGATTATTTACGCATGTGAATATGGTTGTGTGCTATACTATAAAGAGTATAAGAACCAAAAGCATTGTCCAGTGTGTAACATTTCAAGGTACTTACACGGCGATGGCGATTGCAAGATTTCAAGAAAAGTGGTATGATACTTTCCCTAAACTCTTAGATTATCACAACTTTATATGTCACCGCATATAGCTAAGCAGATGCGGTGGCACAGAGAAAGAAAAGTGGAAGAAGGTCTCATTAGACATTTTACAGATAGCGAACCATGACAAGACTTTGACAAATGAAATTCAAATTTTCTCAAGACATTGGAAGTGTGGTCTTGGATTAGCCACGTATGGTTTCAATCCCTTCGAAGCAGCTGCTCTTTCTCATAGCACTTGGCCAATTATCGTGATGTCTTATCATTTGCCACCTTCATTGTGCATGAAGAGAGAATTTAACATTGTTGCTATGTTGATCTCAGGTCCGAAATCTCCGAGCAAGTGCTTGAACGTGTTCACGCAACCTTTGATTGATGAATTAAATGTGTTGTGGGACACCGGAGTACTCACATTTGCTGGACATGATGGATCTTCATTCAACGTGAAAGTTGCAATGATGTGGACAATCAGTGACATTCTGGGTTTGGAAATTTTGGGAGGTCTAACATCTAAAGGATACAAAGCTTGTCCTGTGTTAAAATGAGGTTGATGCTCAACATTTAGCGGGGAGAATGTCCTACAAAGGCCATCATAGATGGCTTGGTAGAGATCATTCATGGAGGCATGCGGCTACTATGTTCAGTGAAGAAGTAGAATTACTAGACTCCCAACCTTTGCTAATAGAAGAAGAGATTTTGTCTTCTAGATTAAGCCATGAGTACCCCCATAGTTACCTTGCATCCAAATTTAAAACCAAGAGGTGTGAAGGAGAAGTTGTGTTGGACTCATGTGACCATTTTCTACGATTTACCTTAATGGAGCACGTTGAAACAGCCGTATTCATTCGATGTGCATAGAGAAAAATATATTTAATAAAACTATTGGGACCACTCTTCGTCTTCACGGAAAGACAAAAAATGATGTTAAGGCTTGAGAAAGTTTAGAAAAATCTGGGATTCGTAAGGAACATTGGTGGAAGAAAAAAGGCTCAATTTCTAGAAAAAATAAAGTTTCACAAGCACCTTATATCGTTTTATCTGATGAGAGGGCAGAGGTTTTGAGTTCCTTAAGGACACTAAATATTCTTGTGCTAATGCGGGTAGTTTGAAGAACAAAATCAACGTGGAAGATAAAAATTTAATTGATTGAAAGCACATGATTGCCATGTCATGTTGCAGCGTCTACTTTCGGTGTTCATTTGACCGTACTTGCTACATTATATTGTGGAGCCCCTTATATCATTATCATGATGGTTTCAGAAGTTATGTTGCAAAGAGTTTATGGTAGAAGTAGTAACTCAAATGAAAGATGATATAGTTACAATTCTATGCAAATTATAGATGGTTTTCCTCCCACTTTCTTCACCATCATGGTGCATCTATTAATTAATCTTTCGGAACAAGTTTTGCTTAAGGAATCCATGCACTATAGCTGGACGTTTCCTATCGAGAGGTTTATATGGATTCTCATACATTTTTGTAAAGAATTGGTGCTGCACAGTTGCCCTTAGTGTCCTAGCATCTTTAGGCTTAGAGTCATGTCCTCTAGGGACTCATTTGGATAGGTTTTAGTCATGTACTCTTAGAACAAATGTAGTAGACTAATTCAATTGTATTTGTTTGATCGTTGATGACCAAGAAGACCAAGTTTGAAGCCTACGAAGGATAGAGGATGATCAGCGTATCTAAAGGCCATTCTGGTTTAAGATTTCTCAAACGGTGATGTTTTGAGAAGGCGCAAGAGACCAAGTTTGAGGCATTAATAGAACGACAGCATTTTGTGCTAGCGGGAGACTTCAGCGATAGTCGTGCGGCATCGTTTCTTAAAGGCGCGTTCATTTTGAAAGCTGAGCCATCCAACGTCGTTTTGTTCTTCTTCTTCCAGAGTTTAAAGTCGAGCTAAACATTGGGAATTAGAGCATTCAATCAATCCAGAGAGCTGAGGTGGTTTTTGGAGCAATCGAGTAGCGCATTCGATATTCAAAGGTTCGCTCTACCAGTTTGAGTCCTCAATTGGAGTGAGTGAGGCATGTGTAGTGCATCTTCACTGCTAGCCTCGTCAAAGCCGTCACCGGACGTGTTCATCATCGCCGGCTACGCCTGAGTCCAAGTTTGGATCAGAATTGACTATTCTCACATCAGGGAACATTTTGCCTTTATTTGTTGTACTTATTATTGGTCAATTTGGTAATAGCTTAGCTTGATTGAGTTTAGGTCAATTTTAAGTCTGGATTAGGGTTCTTGGTGTATGCTTGTACTGAACTGATTATACTAGTGGATTGATCCTCGCCTCCTCCCCTGGAGGCACCCGTGGAGTAGGGGTAGCCCCCCGAACCACGTAAATCTTATGTTTACAACTTTCTGTTTAAGTTCTCAAAGCTTGAAATTGAACTTAAGTTGATTAGAGTTCTTAAGGAAACTTGACTTGATCCTTGATAATAATCGTAAAAATGGTATCAGAGCCCATAGGTTGATTAACCACTATTTCTTGCACTAATCTTGAATTGCTATAGTGACTGAAATTGATTTGGATTAAGTTCTTGTCATTTCTCACTATTTTGGAACCTCACCTGAACTGGGCTTAACTTCTTCTGCTGCGTGTTTCTCAGGGAAAATAGGAGATGTAAGGGTGCAACCCTTTGATGGAAAATGTAACTTCTCCATCTGGAAAGTCAAGATGCAAGTTGTGCTCACCATAGAAAAGTGCTGGAGAGCTGTTACTAAAAACTAGCTTGCAGCCACATTTGATGAAAGGAAAATGGAACTTCAGGAACAAGCTCATGCTTAGATAATGATGAGACTGTCGGTTGATATCATCAGACAAGTTGTAAGAATTACTAACCCTAAAATTCTTTGGGATACACTTGATGGAATCTTTCTTTCTAAGTCTCTGCCTAGTAAAATCTCACTATTGTGCAGATTGTTCAATTTTAAGATGAATCTGTCTTGGTCAATTCAGGAAAATCTAGATGTTTCTTAAAATTAACCCAGGACTTAGATAGGTGTAAAGAGACTATTGTAGAAACCTTTCAAGCTGTAATATACTAAATGCCCTGCCCCCTCAATTTGATAACCTTAAAGATGTAATTCAATATGGTAGAGATGAGATTTCATTAAGTAAAATTCTTGAAGCCATCACTCAGAAAAATGAAATCTTAAGAGTTTCAAAACTAAAACTGCCCCTAAGGCAGAGGTTAAAAGTGAACCTAAGTCTGAACTCATGGTTTTTATAACAAAGGGAAACGGCAGGGGAATTTTAAAAAACCAAATGATAATCCTTCAACTTCTTCTTCTGATAAAAGTACTGTAAAATGCTCTTATTGTAAAAAGACTGGTCATTTTACTAAAGATTGTTATAAATTGAAAAAGAAGAGAAGGAAAAAGGAAAAGGAAACAGAAAAGGGTAAAGGAAAACAACATGCTAATTATGAATTCTCTAACATTTGTGAAAGTGGTAATACCTATAAGCATGAGATCATGATGTGTTCTACTAACACTATTGCTAGTTCTTCGATACTTGATTCTGGATGCACTTATACAATAAATCCTTATTCTGCTCTTTGAAAATTGTTGATGGTGGTGATGTTATGTTAGGAGATAACACTTCTTTGAAAATTAAAGGCATTGGTCAAGTGACCATACACATGTTTGATGGTGTTTTTAGAACTATAACTGGGGTAGCCTGTGTGCCAAATTTAAGAAGAAGTCTCCTATCTGAATCTAAATTTGATAAACAAGGTTCTCACATGTAACTCATAATGGTGTGAGGGTAATTAGCGATGGTAGAGTCCTAATTAGATGTTGTAATAGGGGAGGTCTTTATCATGTTGTCTTTGCTCCTGAAAACATAAACTTCACTAAGAACTTAATGAGTTTTAATGAGTTTTGTAATGAAAATGAATTAAAAGACACTTAACAGTCCCATATACAGCTCAACAAAATGGAACTGCAGAAAAGAACTCTACTTGAGAAAGCTAGATGTATGCTTATTAGTGCCGGCCTTAGGCTTTCTATGTTGGGTGAAGCTGTCATTACAGCTGCATAACTGATTAATAGATCCCCTGGTTCTGCCATTAATTTCAGAACTCCCCAAGAAATGTGGACTGGTAAACCCCCTAACTTAGAACACCTTAGGCCTTTTGGATGTACTGTTTATGGTAAAACCTCTCAAGGAAAATTGAATCTTAGGGCTGATAAGGGTGTTTTACTTGGTTATCCTAATGGTGTAAAATCTTATTGATACAACCTGGTAGTTATAAAGTTGTAGTTGCAAGAGATGTAACTTGTAATGAGCATGAGTTCCACTTTAAGTCTAAACTAAGCCCTGTTAATGAGCCAGCAGGCACACCTGAGGGTGTGACCACCTTCTTTTCCCCATCTTCTCTATTTGGACAGGATGATACTCATCAAGGTGGGGAGGCACTAGGGGATCAGTCACTGGACCAAGAGAAAAATTATGCAACACCTGGGACTGATGAACCAGCAACCATCATTGAAGCACCAGCAACTGACATTGAGGGGCAAGCCCCTGCTCCCATAGGACCAGCAGACTAGCAACCTTACCAATCAAGTAGGGAAGTAAATCATTCTCAAGCTCCTTTTTCTTCCTCCCATCTCTCTACTGCTATAATGCCTTATGAGCCTAATAACTCTTTGAGTAATTATGTGCTAAGTAGAGATAGAGAACCTAGGAGAAAAATTATTAACAAAAGATTTGCTAGCCATGCTGAAACTGATGCTAGTTTGCTTGAGAATTCCTTGAATGTTGTTGAGTTTGCTTTGACTGCTGCTGAGATTGTGAAGCATGAAATCCTTGAAACTTACCAACAAGTTATAACTAGTAAGCAATCAAATGAGTGAAAAATTGATATGCATGAAGAAATACAATCTATGTATGCTAATAAAACCTGGATTTTGGTTAAGAAACCTGAGCATGCTAGAACTATAGATTGTAAATGGATATTCAGAATAAAAGAGGGAAATGGTATAAATGATCCTCCTAGATACAAAGCTAGACTTGTAGCTAAGAGATTTACACAAAAAGAAGGAATTGATTATAATGAGATTTTTGCCATTGTTGTCAAATACAAGACTATGAGATTAATGTTAGCTATGACAACTGTCTATGACTACGAATTAGAGCAAATGGATGTTAAAATAGCCTTCCTTCATGGAGACTTAAAAGAAACAATTTACAAGAAGCAACCTATAGGTTTCATAGATAAAAATCACCCTGAACATGTATGCTTATTGCAGAGATCAATTTATGGCCTAAAACAATCCCCTAGACTTTGGAATAAAAAGTTTGATGCTTGTATGTTATCTTTGGGTTTTCTTATGAGTAAATAAGATACATGTATGTACTTTAAACCTATGAAATCTGACTTGGTGCTCTATGTTTTGCTCTATGTTGATGATATTCTCTTGATATCCACCTCTAAGTTAACAATAGCTAATTTGAAATCTGAACTAAACAACACTTTGACATGAAAGATTTAGGGGCTGCACAAAAGATCTTAGAAGTTAAAATACTGAGAAACAGAAAATTAGGAACCATGTATTTGTCACAAGGTGATTACATTACTAAGGTTCTAAACAAATTCTCAATGATTAACTCTAAATCCTCACCTATCCCTTTAGGAAGGCACCTGGTTCTATCTAAGGCAGACTACCCTTCCTCCGATTCTGAGAAATATAAAATGAAAGACATCCCATATGACATAGCTGTAGGTTCAGTCATGTATGCCATGCTATGTACGAGACCAGATTTGGCATTTGTAGTGAGTGTTCTCAGTAGATTTATGTCAAATCCAGGGAATGCTCATTGGACTGCCATGAAGTATCTTCTCAAGTACATAGCTGGGACAAAGAACCTAGGCTTAGTCTATAAGAAATATGAAGATAAAATAGAAGTAAAGGGGTATATTGATTCATACTATGCTAGTAATAAAGACACAAGGAAATCCACCACAACCTTGTATTTTACATGGGCTAGAAATTGTATGAGTTGGAAATCCCAGCAAAAATACATTGTTGCTTTGTCTTCCACTGAAGCTGAGTACATTGCAGATGTGGAAGCCAAAAAAGAAGTCATTTGGTTTCAAGGGATCTTAGGGGAAATTCAGAACACGACTTACATTCCCATAAGGAACATTGATAGCCAAAGTGTCTTATACTTGTGTAAGGACCCAGTCTATCATGAAAGAACCAAACACATTGATGTTAGGTATCATTTTATAAGGGATAAGATTGAAAAGGGAAATGTTGTGGTTACAAAAATTGCTGGTGAAACTAAAAATGCTGATTTTGGCACTAAGATTGTGCCTTCCCAAAAGTTTGAGTTTTGCTCGAAGTTTCTTCAAATTGGACAAGTTACTTGAGAGGAGTTTGGTGCCTGAGAAAGGGGATAAAGGTAAGGATCAATAATCAACTGGTTAGACACTAACTCTCCATGGTCAGTTTAGGTTTGGTACAAGTATGCATCAGGAGGGCATTTGTAAAGAATTGGTGTTGCACACTTGCCCTCAGTGTCCTAGCGTCTTTAGGCTTAGAGTAAGGTCCTCTAGGGACTCCTTTGGATTGTTTTGAGTCATGTACTCTTAGAACAAATGTAGTAGACTATTTCTATTTTATTTGTTTGATCGTTGATGATCAAGAAGACCAAGTTTGAAGCCTACAAAGCATGGAGGATGATCAGCGTATCTAAAGGCCATTCTGGGTTTAAGACTTCTCAAACGGTGACGTTTTGAGAAGGAGCGAGAGACCAAGTTTGAGGCAGTAATAGAACGACAGCGTTTTGCGCTAGCGGGAGACTTCAGCGTTAGTCGTGCAGCGTCATTTCGTAAAGGTACGTTCGTTATCAAAGCCGAGCCATCCGACTTCGTTTTGTTCTTCTTCTTTCATAGTTTAAAGTCGAGCTGAACATTGGGAATTAGGGCATTCAATCAATCCAAATCAATCCAGAGAGCTGAGGTGATTTTGGAGCAATTGAGTAGCGCATTCGATATTCAAAGGTCCGCTCTACCAGTTCGAGTGCTCAATTGGAGTGAGTGAGGCATGTGCAGTGTATCTTCACTGCTAGCCTCGTCTGAGCTGTCACCGGAGGTGTTCATCGTCGCCGGCTACACCAGAGTCCAAGTTTGGATCGGAATCGACTATTCTCACATCAGGGAACATTTCGCCTTTATTTGCTGTACTTATTATTGGTCAATTCTGTCAGAGCTTAGCTTGATTGAGTTTAGGTCAATTTTAAGTCCAAATTAGGGTTTTTGGTGTATGCATGTACTGAACTGATTATACTAGTGGATTGATCCTCGCCTCCTCTCCTGGAGGCACCCGTGGAGTAGGGGCAGCCCCCTGAACCACGTAAATCTTGTGTTTGTCAATTTCCTTTTAAGTTCTCAAAGCTTGAAATTGAACTTAAATTGATTAGAGTTCTTAAGGAAACTTGACTTGATCCTTGATAAAAAAATTTGATTGAATGATCCTTGATAATAATCTTACAATTTTCTTTTCTGATTGAGAATTACGTTAATTCTCATATTTACCAAAAAACATTAACTCACATATTACTAATTATGACTTTTTCTCTTGCAGCAATTAGGTGATTGTAAGAAATAGGTTCGGAATAGCGGATATTTGGGAGGATGCATCGTTGAGAAATATGTACACATGAGTGTGTAACATATTGCAAATTATACATGACCAAATTATACTTGCTGTTAATGAAATGCTTCAGTCCTTTGTTAGCGCAAAACTCACAAACAGACGGTACTTGCTGTTATATCCATTTTTTGCCATGAATCGGTAAACTCTGAAATTGTAGGAGTTTATAGCACAAATGCAATGTAAAGCTTACACAGTGAGGTTAAGGACAAAATGCTTTCTTTGTTGCCCTTTTTGTACTATGTTCAGACCCTTTGTTGTCTAGTTTATTTTCCTAACATCTGTTCTCCTTTCATAATAATGTAAGGTAGTCGGTTTGTTCTGTTTGTTATTTTATGTTTGGTGTGGTGTGATAAGTTTTATATACAAACAGTGAAGCCCCTCTATAGCAAAAATGTAAGCATCAGCACATTATATTCATGCAATAAACTCTAATTTCCTCAATGCTATCACAAAAGCTAGCTCCAGGAAATAATCCTTTTGGCCGCAACAGAAAAAAAAATTCTAATGGAGATTCAATATCAAAAAGAATTCAAAGATATTAAACAAAACCCCCAGTAAGACTACACTAGCAGATAAATAAGCAACTGCTAAACTAACTAATTGAGTTATGAGTATGATAGCAGAAAGTGTCAAAATTTCTGGAAGCAGAATAGTTGTTGGTATGATATCAACAAACTCAGTTCTGTTCAAAATGTAAGTTGCAGAAAGATACATCAGTTGAAGTAATATGAGAGCATCCTTGAGAACATACATATCTGATCGTAGACGAGCCAACACAAAATGAAAACTAAAGATTTGTGTGCTCCTAACAGTAGTCCTTGATCTGCCTTTTCTTCAGCATTCTTCCTGCAAAATTGTATGTTGTGAAAGAATCTAATTCAAAAAGGAAACTACCGTTGTCTTTGGACAGGGAATGGCCAGCAAGGGTTCACAGTGCGACGCTTCTGGCACTATGGGCAGACGAAGCACCTCACTCTTTCTTGGGCTAAGCACTTGTGGCAACAATGGCTCCCGCCCAAGATTTCGTGCTTCGTCTGGAAGGTCTTCCATCGCATTCTCCTAGTGGATGATGCCATCACCAAGCTCGGCATTCCCCTCAGGCCTCGCCTCTCGCTGTGTGTGCTGCCGCAACCATCATCAAGAATCCTTGGTTCACCTTCTCTTTGAAGGAGACATGGGCAGTGCCCTCTGGCGATGGATGGGGTTGCGGTTCAACAAGCCCAGGGTTCACGGAACTAAAGGATTGGCTCATGGGTGGCTGAGACATAAACCTAGAGGATTCATGGAGTGTTTGGTGTTGG
This sequence comes from Rhodiola kirilowii, assembly GCA_033675215.1. NCBI lineage: Eukaryota > Viridiplantae > Streptophyta > Magnoliopsida > Saxifragales > Crassulaceae > Rhodiola > Rhodiola kirilowii. Next base: position 25,141,636 of record CM066199.1, read on the forward strand.
GTCTTGCTTGTTGTGGCTTGTGGAAGCTTTGGAAGGCTCGTAACTCCTTGATATTTGAAGGCAAACCTAGGGACTGGCAGCGGTGCATGCATGCATGGGCACAGAGACTTGCGTGCCTCATCCCTCAAAGAGGAGCCGTGGATCCAGCATGCCTTCATCCACTGGGCATTCACGGTGTGCGGTCCCATCTTCCCAGCCACTGGAGCCTTGGAAGCCAGGTGTTGGCAGTTTCACCCTTAATGTTGCAATCGTCGTCAAGAGACTGCATCGTGGGGCGGCTTTGTTGCCAGGAACCATGTGGGGGTCTGAATTTTTGGAGGTGCTTTTAGGATCCCAACCAGTGTGGGTTACGACCTCCCTTGGCTCATTGATAAGGCTATGGCAGGCAGCGATGTGCTCCCTCATTCTTGGTCTGTGCAGAGTTCCCATCCGTCCATTCACGACCTTTCTAACTCCAATTGGGAGGAAGCGCCGGTTGAGGTGGTTTACATAGGGAGGAGATTAGTCCAGCGCTTTGGGATCATCGCCTTCCAGAAAGTTTGCGCGTCAGCCAACGACGCAGCCCTTTCCCTTGCTTGCCTAGCTCCCAGGGAAGGGGTGCTCTCTAATGACCTGGTTCCGCTTGCCACTCGTACTGCTCTCAGTGGGGATAAGAACCATCTCTCGCATCTCTGTCACGGTGACTGCAAGTCCTCTTCTCTCGGCTTTCACCCTAGTGTGCAAGACGACAACGTCGTCCCAACTTCAACCAGGCGTCTTTTTCAGGATGATACCTACATTTGACTATGTTTTCCTTTTAGAGCTGCTGCTCTCTGGACCTTCTTTTTGGTTGTATTCCGGCCTTTGGAACCCATTAATAAAATGATACAAGCCTTAAAAAAAATTCAAAAAGGAAACACATCCATGCTGGGAAAGAAACATTTGCTAAAGATAGGGAGGGAGTCAATGCATGCTGTTGGAGATGATAACTGATAAGGATGAGATGTCACATACTACCCTCATTGCTCAGAAAAACAAGAGACATCTCAACATCATAATGCCACGTCTATGAAATCAGAATTATACATGATGAACAAAAGACAATGGATGAACTTGAATGACATATGCGTGTCTAGTGTTAAATGATGATGACGCTTAAACTGTAAGATCGATATCACCATATACTGAGACAACAACATTAGGCAGGATGATATTAAGGTTTAAAGTTTATACACAAACACAGAATGAAGAACATGTTCAAGAATAGCCTGACCGAGATGGCAACAATCACGGAAAGCCAGATTTAGTTTCAGCACCCTTAACTTAGAGGGTACTCTATTATGATAAACAAGTTAGTGAAAAAAAGACATGACTAGGGAATAAAATAATTCTAAATATGTAAGCACTCAAGTATAACAAGGCAAAAATAATTCCAATAGTGCAGCGGATTGACTAGCGGGGAAGGCGCGTAACAACAGATGGGAGTGGAGGGACACACCGTCAATACCAAGAGGCATCCCAAATTCTATGCAGCTTCCTAGCGCTGTAGTCTTGGTCCTTTTTGTTGCTTTGTATTGTAGCAGCTTGTTTCCTCTCCAAAAACAAAAAAAGCAGTGCATTAATAGGTTCTAACAACTTAACCAACATTAAATTGGGATAGAAATAACACACTGAACCATAACAGTTCAGTTCTAGTTTTAGCATCATACCTGATGTCAAATCATTTCATATCCCATCCAACAATGATTGGCTTTTGTTTGAGATGCTGAGTTTGTTTGATATTGCCTCGTGTTCACAGACTAAGAATTAGTGTACTGCAGTGGTGAATGTCGAAGTCGAAGTTATAGGGTGAAGCCAGAGTTTGCTGCCAAAGTATTCTCAACAAGTATGGAGACATATTAACTTATACATTTTGAGAAAATGAATATGAAGCTTCTGATAACATATTGAGATATTCTCTAAGAGATGCGCATCGAGACCTTAAAGAATGTATTAGCTATTATGTCTCCGTACTTGTTGAGAAGTGACAGCGAACTGTAGCTTCACTCTATAACTTCGACTTCGACATTAACAACTGCAGCTGCAGTACACTAATTCAGGTTGTGAAGACGAGTCAATATCAAACAAAATCAGCATGTAAGACTTCTGGTTGCACTGCCAAGTGCCAACAGTCCAGTAGTAGAGTTGGATCCGGAATGGTGAATGGAATTGGCCAAGTTCACTCTATCCCGATACCTGTTGTTGCATTTGCGTAAGGCACTTGAAAGTGCAGAGATAAGAGCAGGAGGCTGGATTGAGGCACGAGTGTCACCCGCTTGACTGGCATAGATTGAGGCAACACGAGGACTACTTGGTGCTGCCTTAGTCCATCTTTAGTCCGGGAATGAAAGGATCGTAACAAATCATAAACCCTACCTGATGATACCGCTTCTAAAAGCTATAAAAGTCGCTTCGTCTTCGCAAGTTGCAACTCACTCTTCATCTTCAAAATTCAAATCGAAGAAAGGCATTTCAACCATCAAACTGGGCCGGCCTTTTTGGCCCAAATATGAAAATCGCGGCTCAATGTTGATTGCGGAATATGCAGAGTGATTTTATTTGTGTAAACATTAGTATCCCTTATCGACTTCATTTACTCGCCGATAACTTTATTTATTTAAAATTATATCGGAGACAATATTTTTCCTAACGTTAGGAACAAATACAATGTTAGTAAGCACAATTGTTTTTCCCGAAAGATCTCTACTTCGACTTGGCCTTGTCTAAGAATATGAGCAGTCAACTCGTCTCACATGTAGAGCACACGCCCATATCTTGTATTGATAACTGTCTTGTACATCCCTTTGTTTCTACAAATGTGCACCATTGAACCCGAGTCAACCAATCATGAAATCTCCTCATCCTGCATAGAGAAAATTTAAAAAAAAAATAGAAACACATTCCATACAAGGAAATGAATCAACCTCAATTTTAAAACTTGAAACTACACTTTTCTGACCATGGTGAGATTCTTTCCCTTAGTCCTTAGCACCAAAAGCATGCTTTTGAGCCTTATCGCTCTTCTCCTTTCCAACGCGATAATCCTCTTGAAATGTCCCACTTTTCTGCAAATCCAACAAACATTACCATTAGAGGGATGTTTCTTGTTTGAACCATTACTAGCTTGATTGTAAGGTCTCTCCTTACCCTTGTTCGTGTTCATCTTTTGAGAACCCTCTTCCATCATATTAACTACAAATAAAGTTGATGCCTCCTATTTCTTGTGACTATCTTGTGAACCAACACCTTCTTCTATGCGTAAATGACTTTCAAGTTCCACAAGTGAGCAATTCTTTTTTGTGCTGCAACATGTGCTTGAAGTGTTTCCAAGCCTGTGGTAATTTTTTCAATTATACTTGACACCGATATGGACTCATCAATATTCAATTTTTGTTGAGCAAATGCCACAAAATACGTTGTATCATTCCTCCATCACTGGCCGTGAATTAACCATCTTGTAATTGTGGAAATTACTTATAAGAACTTTACACTTGAAGCGTCTTCGACCTTGTACTTGGATTTAAGTGAATCCCAGAGTTGCTTACCGGACTCCACATTTTGTTAAACAACAAATAAGGCATCGAACATATCGTTAGGAATACGGCCTCAGGCAATGTAGTCTTCGTTCTCCCACTAGCTTCGATGCCTAAATGCATCCGTAGGACCATCATCGCCCACTACTAAAATAAGATTAGAGAGCACGTACGCCACCTTCAGATTAGCAAGTGCATCTTCTTCTGTCAACGCCAGAAGTCGGTCCCTTCAAACTTGTCCAACTTCTCGAAGTTGGTCATCATCTCACGTACACTTGCCATCTATCAGTAAATATCGATTTCGATTGTTGTTGAATCTTCTATCACTACACAACACTACTAGGTAGCAGTCTCCATAGGAGATGGCCGAGTGGCGTGGGAGGGCATTCGATTGGGCAAGGTCCCGAGTTCGATTCCCTCTAAACACGTTTGGGGTGACATGTACCAGAGTACCACATGTATCGTTTGGGGAGATGCTGAGTTTGTTTGATATTGCCTCGTATTCCCAGACTAAGAATTAGTGTACCGCAGCTGCAGTGCTCAATGTCCGAAGTGAAGCCAGTTTGCTGCCAAAGTATTCTCAACAAGTATGGGGACATAGTAGCTGTTACATCTTTTAAGGGCTCAATGCTTGCACACCCCTTAGAGAATATCTGCCTTATTTATAAGAAAATGAATATGAAACTTCTGATAACTTAGGGAGAAATTCTATAAGAGATGCAAGCATCGAGATCTTAAAGAATGTATCAGCTACTATGTCTCCGGACTTGTTGAGAGGGCGGACTACTTGGTGGCTGGCTTAGTCCGGGAATGAAAGGAGCCTAACAAATAGTAAATCCTACCTGATGATACCGCTTCAAAAGCTGAAAGCTATAAAAGTCGCTTCGTCTTTGCAAGTTGCAACTCTCACTCTTCATCTTCAAAAGTCGAATTGACGAAAGGCATTTCAACCATCAAACTTGGCCGCCCTTTTCGGCCCAAATATGAAAATTGTGGCTCAACGTTGATTGCACAGAGTCACAGACTATGTAGTGTAAATTTATTTGTGTAATCTGTTTTTTATAAGGCCAACAAGTCATTCAGGCTAAGAGAAGCTTATAACAATTGGATAATATTGATAAATAAAAGTAAAGCATCCAATCTGTTCTAGTTCCATTTCTCCGAGCCATCTGCTAGGAAAGAAAAACTATAGCAAGGAAGACTTCTCGCCTGCAAGGTTACTGATGGACCATAATTATACGAATCAAAAATACAGTAAAACCCACCAAATTAGACTGTTTGTCTATTTAACTTCTGCTTGTTAGTCCCGATATATTACTATAGGGTATTTTGGACTCTAGAGAGAAAACACGCTAAGGAGAGGATTTTACGCTGAAAAGATATTACGGGTCATTCCAAGGTCAAGATTAGACGCTGAATGAAGAAATCTCAAGATCCTGACATTGAATTACTCAAAACAAATCAAACCAAGGAGCAACCAAAGTCAGTCCGGAGCGGAATTGGACCGATAGTTTTGTGAAAACTTCACAAAACCACACAAAACTCATTCTTTCCCTTCTAGAACCGGCGGCTTTTGGAGGATAAGGATGAGGATGACTCATCTCCTCCATCCTCATCCATAAGGGGCGGCTAAAGGAGGAAACTTCCTCCCCAAGGTGGCGGCTTTTGGGCAAACTTGCCCTCCACACAAACTTGCCCTCCACACAAACTTGCTCTTCACTCCTCCTTCCTCCTCCCTTGGATCAAATTCATCTCCACCCTCCATCTTCTCCTCCTTAGCCTATAAATAGATGTCTTCACTTCATTTGTAAATCATCCACAACTTCACAAGTTTTAGAGAGATAGAGGGCTTAACCCTCTTCTCTTCACTTTCAATAAATATTTTGTTCTTCATTTTTGGAGCTACTTCTCTTGCTTGGATTCTGCCTAGGAGATCCTCTCCTCCACTTACTGTAAGGTACAAAATTACTTTCAGTATATTTTGTTAAAGTTAGTTTACTTTTCGGTACCCTTGTTCAAGACAATAGTTTGCTTGTATTCCTTGACATGAATACAAGTAGCTAAAAGCTTGTACTCGGTTGCAGGGGTATACTTGTATCATACAATGTTTTAGACTCTACTCTTAGAGTATCTCTGTGTTCAAAACTTGTTCTATGTGCCATATATTAGGTTAGAACTTCCAAGGTTGAGTGGATGCTTTAACGGGCAAAGCTCTTCTGTGGGGTTCGTGATCATACTCGGATAAGTGGATGCTTTAACGAGCAAAGCTTATCCGAGGAGTTCGACCTCTCTTAAAAACCATTTAGAAACCGGACCAAGGAATTCAAATGGATGCACATAAGGCTAAGATACTTCGAAATGAGGAATTAGTCTAAATAGAACAAGTGTTCTAAACGATGTTGCAAGTCTTGTGCTAGGAATAGCCTCGATTCATCTTTGAACATTTAGCATGATCATTTCAAGTGTTCTACGCGATGTTGCAAGTCTTGTGCTAGAAATAGCCTTGATTCATCTTTGAACACTTGGTATGATCATTAGCGGTCGATGATAAACAAATATGATACAAGGCCCCTAAAACCGAATCCTTTCCTTACAGTCTATTATTGTAATTTACTTTCAGCTCTCAAAGCACACTCAAACCCAACCCCAATTGCATTTAATTCCTGCATAAGCTTCATTAAAGAACAACTAATCCACACTGACTCTCTTGGGTTCGACCCCTACTTACCACTTGCTACCCAGTAGTGAAGTCGCGAGTAGCGGACTTATAAATTTATTTGTACATTTGCTCTGACGACAAGCATCTGTCAAATTGGCGCCGTTGCCGGGGAGTTGTGCATCGGAATAGTTGTTCTATTTTGTTTTTTCTTTTTTTTTGTTTTATCATGCAATTCACTAAGTCCTACTACTACGGAATGGAACCTTGGAACAATGAGGAGTTTTCCCCACCACCTTTCGAACTTGAAGTCCGTGAGAAGATCAACAACATAAAACAATCCCGGGATGAAACTTTGGACGAGTACTTAGCGTACTTTGACTCCATGTTGATAAGCTGCCCACACCATGGATTCACCAACCACGATCTTCTTCAAAGGTTTCTCAATGGGATGATACCACAAGAGTGGACTTGGCTAAATGATGCAGCGGGAGGCTCGGTGAACAACTTAGACATAGATGATCTTTGGAACTTAATAGATGATTTGGCCGCAAGGTCAAGACAAAGACAAGATCAAGCCATGAGGAGCGAAGAACTGGACAATATAATGCACCAAATTAGGGCCAAAACCAAAGTATGGGCAGCAGAAAACGAGCTGGCAGCTAGCACCCAGCAATTGGCCGCAGACATACAGCAATTGAGTGCCTCGATGCACCAATTCACGGCCGAAACCGAATCATGGGCAATAGAAAAGACGACTGAACCCGAGGAGCCGACAGAGAATGAAGAATCATGGGTGGCTCAAAAAGAAGCATCAAACCAGCTCTGGGACCTCATTAACAAGCTGCCCAAAACAGGCCTGGTCCTTATCACCAATCCATCCGAGGAAATCACTGTCCTAACTACCGAGCCAATAGAAGTCCCGAACCTCACTGCCAAAGCGGCCGAAAAAATCAAGCCAGGCTCGGTCCTTGCGCTCGGAGCACCCGAGGAAGTCCCGGACCTCATTGCCGAACTATCCGAAAAAGACCTGGTCCTCACTGTCGGAGCACCTGAAATAGAACCAGTCCTCATGGTCGAAGTGCCCCAACTTAACCCTTCGTGTCTTGTACCGATCATAGCCACCGAAGATCATATAATCAATAATGATGAGGTGCACGGGGAGTTAGAGGAGGAGCATGAGCCAAAAAAGCTGACAAAGGAACTCTCACTCGTCACAAGCCAAGGAAAACCGTCTGAAAACTCACTCGTTCCAAGACAACCATCCATCACTGCCACAATGAAGAGGATTGGCAGAGGCGCATGCTTAATGTCACCTACATTTAATGGCACAAAACCAAACTTCCAAACTCGCAAAAGTGCCAACTATTCAAACATGAAGAAGCGGCAAAGACATGGGCCAAAAGAATGGAAACCCGGAAGGAGTAACAAGCAAGCACGACTCATTGGACCAGCAGCTATGGTCAAGAAAGCCTCACCCTCTCAAATCAAAAGAGCTACCGAGAAGAAGTTCGACCCCAAGCACCCATGGGATCCCTACTTATGATCCAGGAATGAGGTATCGTCGAGCAAACGACGTTAAACAAAGGCACTGGTCGGGAGGTAACCCGACACCTATCTTACTTTCAGTCATTTAATTTCAGTCATTTAGTTTTTTCATTCTCACCTTTCCTGTATATATTTGCTTGCATGGCTTTTAAACTAAGTCTTGCTGAAAAGCACGCCTTCGTTCAAAAGTGTGGGGTGAGAACCGCCTTTGTACATAACATGTTTTTTCTTTTTCCTTTTCCCTTAATATTATCTTTTTGAAAATATGAACTTAAGAATGTGAAAAAGATAAGTCATAATTCATGCATTAACCTTGTGAAAATTCAACTGTTTAAAAACTTAGAATGTAACTTCTCATTTGTCCCTTTGTGCTGAGATAAACTAGGGATGTGGAGTTGATAGAAATGCCCTAGAGAGGCTTGGCAAGCAATCGAAGGACTGAATTTCACTATATGGTTTACGAAGTCAGTGGAGGCTGCACTTCGGGTTTTTCAGTTGAGTCAAGAGTCAGCTCTGCCATGCAGTGTTTATGCATAAAAAATGAAGAAGGCAGGACGGGAATCAAACCGTCCTATCTCTAGTCAAAGTAGCTGGGAAAATAAATGAGCGACCCTCATTTTGACTCGCGCAAAATGGCAATGATGAGAGAGAGAGCGGGGAGGTATTTCCATATGCTCGCGGGCGATGATTGGACCTCCCAAAAAGGCTGAGAAAATGGACTAGCAAGTCACAAAGAAGCAAAAAGCTCAAAGAAGCAAATCAAGAGGCCAAATGCCCAAAATTGTGAAGGTTTTAACCGAACAAAAGTGAAGTACTCAAAAAAGTCAAATCAAAGGCCAAAGGCCGATTCACTACAAAAAGCTGTCCCTCGCCAAAAGAAGAAAGAAATCAAAAAGGCTCAACTCAACTGTGAAACCCGAACCGAATCACGTGCTAGAGAAAGCTACAAGGAAGCCATATAGTGCGAGACAGTCCCGAGGTTGCAGTCCAGTAGCCTAAAAAGGGCTATCTCCCGAAACATCCAGAATAATTTGCATCTCGGCACGAAGGTACAAGTATCAAGTTTCTTCTATTTATTTACACAGTTCAATTTGGTAACAAGTAAGTAATGCATGAATTAGGATAAGTCTAGTACCACAGTCTAATTTTCATATTTTAACAAACTTACTTAGAGTGCCGCCCTTTAATAGCATTGTTCGGGACGAACAACTAAAAGTGTGGGGTAATCTGATGGACCATAATTATACGAATCAAAAACACAGTAAAACCCACCAAATTAGACTGTTTGTCTATTTAACTTCAGCTTGTTAGTCCCGATATATTTCTACAGGGTATTTTGGACTCTAGAGAGAAAACACGCTAAGGAGAGAATTTTACGCTGAACAGATGTTACGAGTCATTCCAAGGTCAAGATCAGACGCTGAATGAAGAAATATCAAGATCCTGACATTGAATTACTCAAAACAAATCAAACCGAGGAGCAACCAAAGTCCGTCCGGAGCGGAATTGGACCAATAGTTTTGTGAAAACTTCACAAAACCACACAAAACTCATTCTTTCCCTTCTAGAACCGGCGGCTTTTGGAGGATGAGGATGAGGATGACTCATCTCCTCCATCCTCATCCATAAGGGGCGGCTAAAGGAGGAAACTTCCTCCCCAAGGTGGCGGCTTTTGGGCAAACTTGCCCTCCACACAAACTTGCCCTCCACACAAACTTGTTCTCCACTCCTCCTTCCTCCTCCCTTGGATCAAATTCATCTCCACCCTCCATCTTCTCCTCCTTAGCCTATAAATAGATGTCTTCACTTCATTTGTAAATCATCCACAACTTCACAAGTTTTAGAGAGATAGAGGGCTTAACCCTCTTCTCTTCCCTTTCAATAAATATTTTGTTCTTCATTTTTGGAGCTACTTCTCTTGCTTGGATTCTGCCTAGGAGCTCCTCTCCTCCACTTACTGTAAGGTACAAAATTACTTTCAGTATATTTTGTTAAAGTTAGTTTACTTTTTGGTACCCTTGTTCAAGACAATAGTTTGCTTGTATTCCTTGACTTGAATACAAGTAGCTAAAAGCTTGTACTCGGTTGCAGGGGTATACTTGTATCATACAATGTTTTAGACTCTACTCTTAGAGTATCTCTGTGTTCAAAACTTGTTCTATGTGCCATATATTAGGTTAGAACTTCCAAGGTTGAGTGGATGCTTTAACGGGCAAAGCTCTTCCGTGGGGTTCGTGGTCATACTCGGATAAGTGGATGCTTTAACGGGCAAAGCTTATCCAAGGAGTTCGACCTCTCTTAAAAACCATTTGGAAACCGGACCAAGGAATTCAAATGGATGCACATAAGGCTAAGATACTTCGAAAGGAGGAATTAGTCTAAATAGAACAAGTGTTCTAAACGATGTTGCAAGTCTTGTGCTAGGAATAGCCTCGATTCATCTTTGAACATTTAGCATGATCATTTCAAGTGTTCTACGCGATGTTGCAAGTCTTGTGCTAGAAATGGCCTTGATTCATCTTTGAACACTTGGTATGATCATTAGCGGTCGATAATAAACAAATATGATACAAGGCCCCTAAAACCGAATCCTTTCCTTACAGTCTATTATTGTAATTTACTTTCAGCTCTCAAAGCACACTCAAACCCAACCCCAATTGCATTTAATTCCTGCATAAGCTTCATTAAAGAATAACTAATCCACACTGACTCTCTTGGGTTCGACCCCTACTTACCACTTGCTACCCAGTAGTAAAGTCGCGAGTAGCGGACTTATAAATTTATTTGTACATTTGCTCTGACGGCCTGGAAATGGAAAGAGAATCTGGCATGGAGACGGGAACGGCAGGGTGAGGCGGAGATGGCAGGCAGTGAGAAGAGAGACCGATGGGTGAGGGATATGGTGGAGGAGTGTGCGGTGGAGGACGAGCAGCCCTAGGGCGGCCAAAAAAGAGTCGGTCACCGCCACAAATGAACGATGTTGATTTGGATAGATCAAGATCATTAGTATCTCTTCAAGTGTTCTTCAATCTTCATACTAGTTGGTTGATTTAACTGCACATAGGGGTGTCAAAATTATTCATTATCCGTCCATTAATCTTTCGCGAAAATCCATCCATTATCCATCCATTTATTTAATGGATTGAACTAATCCAAATCCATTAAGAATCCATTAGTAAACGGATTATATGGTTTCATCCATTAATCCTCAAAACATCCAAAACTTGTATGTGCATCTCCTCGGCTACAAGCGATATCGACTCATCTCCTCGGCTCTAGCTAATTGCACCTTTTTGTCACGACCCGATTAAAGAGAGCGGCACAGTCGTCGTGTGCAAAATCAAATCTAAATTTATAAGTCCACCACTATTAACTCACTAGTAAACTAGTAGAGCGGCAAGTAGGGGTCGAACCCAGAGGAGTTGTAATGGTTACTTGTTATTCCTTTATGCAAGAAAAGTAAAGTAAAGTAAATACAAGTTGGGGGTTTTGAAATTGGTTTTGAACGTGTAAGTAAGGAAAGTAAATGCAAGAGGATTGTGATCAATAGAATGGAATTCAGTCTAGGGGCCTTTTGTTGTGGCGCAACTCATCATTGACCTCTAATGATCTATCCTTGTATCCATAAGTGTGGGTTAGTTCCATTTCAAGACAAAAACCCTAAAGTAAGGCCCTTTCGAGCGCATACACCACAATCCATTCCTTTTCAAGACTTGGATTTCTAGTTCTAGCTAGAATAACATTCCATTTCAAGATATGTTAGCCTGGGTGTAGCCGCTTGGTGTCATGATTTATTATCGACCAAGCCACTAATGAGGGAATGAACTATTAGGAGGAGCTTTGCCATTTCAAGCCTCTACTCAACTTCATAGTTCAATCCGAATGGAATACACAAGAACTAATTACTAGACTAGGTGCAAAAGCTTGTTTCACGTTTCAATGAAAACAAGCATAATAATGGAGGTCTTGAACCCACACGGCTAAACCTTGCCATTTCAAGCCTTAGTTTAGCCTAGGTATTCATTCCCAAACCATTGGCACATGACTAGCAAATGGGATACAAGGAAGCATTAAGATCAAGGTCTCAAAGCCTTGGTACAACATTAGGGAACCCCAAACCAAATTATGAAGGTTTTAGCCACTCATATTCATGAAATGAATATGAGAACTAAGGGAATCACAATCGGAATTTAGGCTCAAACTAAAATGTGTAGTGTGGAATGTAAAGTGCGTAACAAAAGAAGAGGGAGTAGAGAGAAGTTGAGAGCTTTGTTACTTTCAAACGCCAAACCAACAAGGGAACAAAGGAGTGATTTTTGTCTACATTTTTCGAATAGATTACACAAGGCCAAGGGGTTCTATTTATAGGAAATGAGCTAGGGTTTCTCTTGTCTTGGGCACCAAGTTGGAGTGGCATAAGTGGTTTGGCCATTGCAAATGTTGAGATGCTTCTAGAATCATCAAGGCACTCTTGCTTTGGATGTAGTCAAAACGGATTGGCATGAGCGAATAATGAGATGCTTCTAGAATCATCAAGATTTTGCAAGTGGGCTAGGTTTGGCTTGGGCTTCACGTGTGGGCCAATAATGTCTTGTGGTGATTTTGGCCTTAAATGCCATCTTTTAAGCCCGGTTCTTCTTTAAGCTCCAAAAGGCCCTGAAATCCAAAACGACATTAACAAGTAAACATTCTCATGATCAAATGTCGTAAATGGTGGGTTTTGTTGACTTAATGAGTCGTATAAATAATCTCATCAAACCACCCCACACTTGAACTTGTTCGTCCCGAACAAGGCCTTAAGTCACAAGAGGAAAAATAAGCACAAAACATCACAAGTCCTTCTCGGCACCCCTAGATAAATGCTAGTCTAGATGTCCCCTTTACATGCATTCTCAATCACTACTCAAGGCATTTGCTAAAACATGGAATTAACTTGATACATGTACCTTTGAGCCGAGATGCAAACCAATTTGGATGAGTGGGAGGTAGTCCTTTTTAGACCCATGATCTACACTCTTGGATTCGGTTCTTGCTACATGGTTATACTTGTTGCTTCTTCTAGCACGTGATAGATTCGAGCATCAAGGGTGGAGTCTTTGGTGCTTGCTTGGACATACTTGTAGTGAACTTGGCCTTCGGCCTTTGTATGACTTTGATGATCTTTTCACTTTGTTTCGGGTAAACCTTCACATGAGTTGATTTTTCTTTGAGCTTTGCTCCTTTTTGCGAGTTTTCTTGTCCATTCCTTCTTGGGAGGTCCAATCATCGCCCTCAAGCATATGGAAATACCTCCCCGCTCTTTCTCATCCTTGTCAATTCGCGCGAGTCAAGATGAGGGTCACTCACCTATTTTCCCGGCTACTAGGACTAGAGATAGGACGGTTTGATTCCTGTCCCACCACTTGCATAAACGCTGCAATGGTGGAGTCACTCTATACCACAAGTCTCGAAATGCAGCCTCCACAAGTTCGTATAACCATGTAACTCGAATCCCGGATCCTTGAGTGCTTTTGTCAAGCCTCACTAGGACATTTCTATCAACTCCACATCCCCATTTATCCCAACTCATAAGGACACATAAGAAGTTAGATCACATGTTAGTCGCACAATTAAAATTTCATAAGAGTAATGCATGTACTAGGATTCATCTATTTCACATCATGAAAGCTCAACACCCCTCTCCTACGCATTTTATTCACAAAACTACTCATTTTATTCAAAAAATTTAAAATTTTCAAAGGGAAACGTGCTGACTCATGCATGTGCAAGAAAATAGACGTGATGACACAACAAACTACTAAACACCCCACCCCACACTTTTGAAACAAGCCGTGTCCTCACGGGACAACTCAATTTCACACAATATGCACAATATCAATGGAAAAGGAATAAGGTACAAGAGTGAAACGGAACTTCCCTAATGATGTCCTTGCATGCCATGAAATGACAAGGCTTGGACTCGCTCCAAACGGTTGAAGCTCATGGGAGACTAAGTCGGGCTCGGTCTCTCTCTCGGACGCGCCCCGGGCTCTCTCGGTACTCGCCGGGCTTGCATAAAATGCGTAGTGGGTGAGGTACCATGCGTAGCAGCAGTCGGGCCTGGATCTCCATGGGCGCGTCCGGTCCTTTAGTCAAGCCTGGTCCTTTAGACAATGATGGGGTGAGAATAAATGCAAGAAAGTAAAAATGCAAAAAAAATACTGTAAAACGCCGGGCTGCCTCCCGGCGAGCGCCTTTGTTTAACGTCGTTGGCTCCACAGTACCTCCTTGGGATCATAAGTTGGGATCCCATGGGTGGGTGAGGTCAAACTTCTTCCCAACTGTTCTCTTGATCTTCCCAAGGTTCTCGTATTGCAGTGGGCTCGGTTCTGCCTTTAACCGGTCAGGTGGCCTTGCCTTCACATCCTTTTGAGGAGGAGGAGATCTCTTGAGCATAGCCACTGATTTATCAAGCCGTGCCCTCTTGTCTCTTCATCCCAGTTTCCATGCAAACATTCCATGCCTCGGTTGCTTTTTTATGTATGAGCGGATGGCATCCCTGCATTTTTTGAAGATCATAATGTTGCCATCACTCACAAGCGACACCAAGCTTGTCCCCATGTTTGATTTCACCTCTAACTCACCTTGAACATCATCTTTGATTACATGAGTTTCGGTGGTTGTGATTTCCATAGACAATGAGGGGTCAAGTTGGGACTCTTCGGCTAGGAGGATAGGGCATGCCTCGGATGGCTCATCAATGAGGATTGGGTCTTCTTCGGACAGCCCGGGAGTGAGGAAGGGGATGGTCTCGGGCTCGGGTGCAGGGACTAGTCCGGGCGCCTTAGGCACAAAAGAGAGTCTGTCCGAGGGAACCGGGCCTGCTGGAGGGACTGATCCGTCTGAGGGACTGAGAACTGAGTCTCGTCCGGGCGCCTGGTGCGCTGCTGGAACTAGGATCGGGTCTGCTCGAAGAGCCTCAAGTCCTTCGGACGTCTGTGCAAGAGTCGGGCCTGCTAGAATGGGCACTGATCTGGGAGCCTGAGACGCGTCCGGTTCTGAGATATCAAGGCCCTTAGGCCCGGTTTGGTCCTCCTCATTTACCCTTGAGCATTCTTCTTCCCGGTCTCTTATCAACTCGGACGCGGTCAAGTCGGATATTGCCTTTGATAACTCGGCTTGATTCTGCTGAATTCTTGCATCCATTCGCGCATTACTTGCGGCCAACTCTTCCATTATATCCTCCAAGGACCGGTTTTGTCCCACCGGGCTTGGACCCGACTGATTGTGGTTTGGTCTTGAGTCCTCGGCCAAAACATTTATCAAGTCCCAAAGCTCACTTATGATTAAATCATTGACCGAGCCTCCTGCCGCCTCATTGAGCCTATCCCACTCATGTGGTATCATTCCACCGAGAAATCTTTGAATAAGATCCAAGTTAGTGAATACATGGTGCGGGCAGCTTGTCACAAGGGAATCAAAGTACCATAAGTACTCATCCAATGTTTCATCCCGGGATTGCTTAATGTAGATGATCTTTTCGCGGATTTCATGTTGGAAGGATGGTGGGGAGAACTCCTCCTCGTCCCAAGGCTCTCTATTGTAATAAGAGGCCATGGCGAACCAAGAGAATCAAAACAAGAACAAAAGGGAAAACAAACAAAAAGAACAACTTCACCAATGCACAACTCCCCGGCAACGGCGCCAAAATTTGATAAGGCACTTGTCGTGAGGTGCAAATCAAATCTAATATTTATAAGTCCACCACTATTAACTCACTAGTAAACTAGTAGAGCGGCAAGTAGGGGTCGAACCCAGAGGAGTTGTAATGGTTACTTGTTGTTCCTTTATGCAAGAAAAGTAAAGTAAAGTAAATACAAGTTGGGGGTTTTGAAATTGGTTTTGAACGTGTAAGTAAGGAAAGTAAATGCAAGAGGATTGTGATCAATAGAATGGAATTCGGTCTAGGGGCCTTTTGTTGTGGCGCAACTCATCATTGACCTCTAATGATCTATCCTTGTATCCATAAGTGTGGGTTAGTTCCATTTCAAGACAAAAACCCTAAAGTAAGGCCCTTTCGAGCGCATACACCACAATCCATTCCTTTTCAAGACTTGGATTTCTAGTTCTAGCTAGACTAACATTCCATTTCAAGATATGTTAGCCTAGGTGTAGCCGCTTGGTGTCATGATTTATTATCGACCAAGCCACTAATGAGGGAATGAACTATTAGGAGGAGCTTTGCCATTTCAAGCCTCTACTCAATTTCATAGTTCAATCCGAATGGAATACACAAGAACTAATTACTAGACTAGGTGCAAAAGCTTGTTTCACGTTTCAATGAAAACAAGCATAATGGAGGTCTTGAACCTACACGGCTAAACCTTGCCATTTCAAGCCTTAGTTTAGCCTAGGTATTCATTCCCAAACCATTGGCACATGACTAGCAAATGGGATACAAGGAAGCATTAAGATCAAGGTCTCAAAGCCTTGCTACAACATTAGGGAACCCCAAACCGAATTATGAAGGTTTTAGCCACTCATATTCATGAAATGAATATGAGAACTAAGGGAATCACAATCGGAATTTAGGCTCAAACTAAAATGTGTAGTGTGGAATGTAAAGTGCGTAACAAAAGAAGAGGGAGTAGATAGAAGTTGAGAGCTTTGTTACTTTCAAACGCCAAACCAACAAGGGAACAAAGGAGTGATTTTTGTCTACATTTTTTGAATAGATTACACAAGGCCAAGGGGTTCTATTTATAGGAAATGAGCTAGGGTTTCTCTTGTCTTGGGCACCAAGTTGGAGTGGCATAAGTGGTTTGGCCATTGCAAATGTTGAGATGCTTCTAGAATCATCAATGCACTCTTGCTTTGGATGTAGTCAAAACAGATTGGCATGAGCGAATAATGAGATGCTTCTAGAATCATCAAGATTTTGCAAGTGGGCTAGGTTTGGCTTGGGCTTCACGTGTGGGCCAATAATGTCTTGTGGTGATTTTGGCCTTAAATGCCATCTTTTAAGCCCGATTCTTCTTTAAGCTCCAAAAGGCCCTGAAATCCAAAACGACATTAACAAGTAAACGTTCTCATGATCTAATGTCGTACATGGTGGGTTTTGTTGACTTAATGAGTCGTATAAATACGTCTCATCATCGATCTAACAAATAATGATAAATTATTCAAAAAGAGATTCATATAACTAAGTAGCAATATAATACATCGGAAATAAAATAACAAATCTAAGATCCTGCCCAAGTACAGCGGAGCGACACTAAATTGAAAATAAAGAGAACAGACTAAAAGACTTCCAAAGGCAATGGATCAGCTGGATGAGAACTAGCTGGATGGCACCATACTGAACGTGAAGACTCTTGCGCGAAGAAGAATTACAACTCTCGCTCAGTAAATCACTTATTTAAAAATTTGGGAAAATAGGGGGTGAGTCGGGGGAGACTCAGTAAGTAAATAATATACTTTATTACGGTGAGTTTGATTCTCTTAACGTGTCGTTTCCTTTTAGCATATCTTATATCAATACATTGTATCATTTACTGCACACATACACATATGATGCATGAATGCGTGAATGCACGATGATGCACATGTCGATCGATCAACTATCGGTGGGCAGTCGTCACTGTCGGTCCAGACAATCATATCGATGGGCGGCCTAAGGCTCGCCAAGTCAAATCTCATTATATTACAGACCGGTCAGGCTTTAGGCCCAGTAGGCTACCTGGACCGCCCATCTGTAACATATCAAACGGTGGGCAGATTATAGATCGGTCAGGCTTTAAGCCCAGTAGGCTACCTGGACCGCCCATCTGTAACATATCAAACGGTGGGTAGATTACAGACCGGTCAGGCTTTAGGCCCAATAGGCTACCTGGACCGCCCATCTGTAACATATCAAACGGTGCCATGCATGTCATGGATGCATCAATGAGTGAATAATGATGTCATGTCGGTAACCATTCATACCATATATAATTCTTGTATATCTTTACATTTCGTATGTCTCCACAAGTCACTACATACATACTTATACACGTTGTATAGTTTAGCGTCTTTGTCAAGACGAAGGGGGTTTCGATCTTATCGTTTTCATTATTATCCGAGCATAGCCTTTAATATATAATTAGTCGATATGATAATAAAATATATTATAAACTTACCAATTTGTAAGGCAATCCCAACACTTGGTTACTTGATCTCATGTACCAAATTGCTCAATACCTATATAATTTATCATTGTGTGACTGACAATAACCAAGTATCATACTTGACATAAAATGCAAGCAACGGTCCATGTTTCTTTTTACACACTTACGAGAATATGTAGTTTTTATTCATATCACCAGAACTTATTACAAGGTTTTGTGTTACCTGCATCTTAAAAACATATATAGCCCATGAATTAGCTTAAAAGCCATGACCTTTTCATTATGACCATCTGTTTCTTCCTATTGCAATCGACCAATTATAAGAAGGCAGACGACAACCCATGAATTCATTTTAGAACCATTTTCAAATTCTGATGCAAAAGAGCTAAATTTCCACATGTTATTTACATGAACAGTCATAACCCGGCATATGCCTAGCATCTTGCAAGACTCTTTTACAGAAACAGCAACTCCAATTATTACCACCACCTTCCGCATTTGCATTCATCTATTTAATTCAACCGGCACACATTCAATTGCTCCTTTGATTTATTTAACAAAATCATTTCACACAATAACAGATCAAAATAAAACTTGGAATTAACTCACCTTATACAGCCGACCCCACCCTTCACTTCTCACAACTTCGTTCTATGCTAACCAAACTGATAACCTCTAAGCTTCACCTCTACGACACAACTGCTCGTTTCTAATCTTGCTGCTTGCCTATCTGCAATTTTGTTGTGTCAAGTCTCCGTTGAAGCCGGCTATCCCAACTGATTCCTTCAATCAAATGGCAAATTCAGCAACTATGAAAAAGCCATCAACACTCGACCACTTAGGGCTGTTTGATTGAGCTTAAATTTATGTTGTGTTAATTTAATTTATGTTAATTTGTGTTAATTTATGTTAATTTATGTTATGTTATGTTAATTTGTGTTAATTTATGTTAATTTATGTTGTGTTAAATTTGTGTTAATTTATGTTATGTTTAATCATGTCATCATCAACATCATCATCATCATCATCATCATCATCATCATCATCATCATCATGGCATCATCTCACCATCATCATCATCATCATCATGTCATCATGTCATCATCAGCATCATCATCATCATCATGTCATCATCATCCCATCATCATACCATCATCATGTCATCACCATCATCATCATCATGTCATCACCATCATCATATTGCTATTCACCATCATATTACTATTCATCATCATCATGTCACCATCATCATCAGCATATTACTATTCATCATCATGATCAGCATATTACTATTCATCATCATGATCAGCATATTACTATTCAGCATCATCATGATCATCATATTACTTTTTCATCATTACTTTTCATCATTACTATTCATCATCATCATGTCATATTACTATTCATCATAATCATGTCATCACCGTCATCATCATCATATTACTATTCATGTCATCATTACTATTCATCATGTCATCATATATATCATATTACTATTCATCATCATCATGTCATATTACTATTTATCACATTACTATTCATCATCATCATCACATTAATGTTCATATTACTATTCATCATCATGTCATCACCATCATCATCATATTACTATTCATGTCATCATTACTATTCACCATCATCATCATCACATTACTGTTCATACTACTATTCATCATCATCATGTCATCACCATCATCATCACCATATTACTATTCATGTCATCATCATTACTATTCACACACCATATTACTATTCATCACCATCATCACATTACTGTTCACCATATTACTATTCATCATCATCATGTCATTATCATCATCATCATATTACTGTTCATGATCATCACATGTCATCATCAGTATATTACTATTCATCACCATGATGATGATGATGATGCATGAAGATGATGATTATGATGATGATGATGACATGATGATGATGATGATGATGATGATGATGATGATGATGGTAATTTATGTTATGTTAATTTAATTTATGTTATGTTATGTTAATTTATGTTAATTTGTGTTAATTTGTGTTAATTTGTGTTAATTTATGTTAATTTATGTTATGTTATGTTAATTTATGTTAATTTGTGTTAATTTATGTTATGTTGGTTTATATAATACAAATTTAAACTGCAGAAAACAGGGCCTTAGACGCTCAATATCTCCTCGATACCAATATTCTCCCCTGACACTCCTCACATCTCCGTGCCTTATTTATTTATTTTATCACCCCATGTCAAAATTAGCTCATTACAAAATCAGCCCAAAAGACAAACCTTTCTTTTTATCCTATTAGTATGATTTATTTAGATTAGTTTGATTTATTTAAATTAATTTTAGCAGGTGTTACACTTTCGCAGCCTAATTGCTCTTACCCGTCCCGAGGCGAATTCCATCGCAGATTCATCACACCTACCCATCAATTTCTAGTTTTGCAATACCAATTCTTGTTGAGTCATGTTCGTAAGAAGTGTTCCTATAAGTTCTGGCCACAGGGACGGAACTGTGTGTTAAGAGGGGTGGCTGATGTCACCCCATGATTTCTCCAAAAAATTTTTTTAATATATATAATATAAATTCTAAATTAAAATATAAATTATTATTAAATTAGATTATTATATTGTAAAACATATCAATTTGTGTTATTGTGAAAAGTGGCGACTTCCTCATTCGGCAATGCGGAAGTGGGCGAGTTCTTCAAGCATCCAGTCCAAGTATTATTTTTTTCGTCTTATGTTCTTTTATTCATAAAATTTCGTGACGAGTATGTGTGTTGGAGTCATCTGTCATGGTTTTGGAATTATGATTTGTATTATTTTGACTTTTGTTTGTGTGGATTGTGATAATTAAGGTTTGTCAATTTGTGTTATTTTGAACTAGAAATAAATCAAGTTACTTCTGATCTCTGAAAGAAATAGCTCAGACGTTCAGTATGGATTCAATAATAGATGATTTCCGCTATATGGAAATAATACGCTCTTTATTTTGATGTAATAGTACTTTTTTAACAATTGTAATTTTAGTGCAATTTTTTTCTCTGTCACCCCTACTAAAATTCCTGGATCCATCCCTGTCTGGCCTGGCCATAACTTTTGTGGAATTTCAATCCCAGCAACTTTGGCAATAACTTGAGCGGATGTGTGTCTTGCATCAGGAGATTGTGACTCGAGTGTTTGCAAAAGTATACTCTTCACTTGTGACTTCGCGTTGATGTCAATGGCCATCCATTGCTGAACAAGCTGTTCCTTTTTTTTGATGAATCTTTGGCATCTAATGAATTCTTCAGCACAATACCAGCTAGTCTACGAGATTCAATAGGCTCCCTATATTTTATTAACTAAAAAAGTAATCTAATTTTATTTTAATTTCTTTTCAGTTCAAGACTCGTCAGTTGTGGACTCACTCGTTGAAGATGTTTTGGATTTGACTATTGAACGAGGAAACGAATATGAATTATGTCCTGGACTTCACCATAACTACAATCAAACATATTTGGGAATCAAGTGGTTCATTTTAAATATCTTACAATTACTTTTTGTGCATGATTTGTATCGAAGAATTATTTACTTTACAATTTTAATTAGTTTTGATGCTACTATTCATTACAACGTGATCTTGTATGTTTAGAAATAACTCAATTTAAATTTCTTAATATCAATTAAGAAATAAACGAGTTAAATGAGAAAATGAACTAAATGGGTTAAATGAATTTATCCGTTAATCCGTCAACCGTTATTGATCCGCCCGTTTAATCCATTTACACTAATGGATTTTAATAGATTAGATCCATTTAATTTGCTAACTGTTTCATTCATCCATTAACCAATCCGTTCATTCATTTTGCCACCTCTAACTGCACAGACATTACTATCTCAGAACTTAAAGTACTATTTTAACAGAGAAATAAAAATGACTTACAAGTCTGCAAGTCTGCAACTGTCTAGTGTGAAATAAAAACAACATTAAAGATGCACTTGGCATTTAACAAAATACAAAAGGACCCATGCACATTTTTAACTTCTTGACATTTAAAGGAAGTCACTAATTTGATGATGAGCCATTTTGTCGCCTATAAGTCTTAATGACCATACTAGAAGGGTGCAATGCTGAACTGGTCATGCACCAAGGTTTGGTCCTCCTCATTGGATTAAGACACTTTAAGACTGGGTAACGGACGATTTGCAAACTGGGCACCAGGATTTTCTGCCCAGCCATTGATCAATGCACTGCCATATAACATAATACAAATAAAGTCAAGATCTGTTATGTAATTTGGAGATACAGAGCAACAGAGAGAGTTATGCACGAAACTACCTCATTATGAAATTTGTGGAAACAAGGGAGGTGGCGTATTGTTTCACCAATTCCAGGTGTTTCAAGACATATTGCACAATTGTCTTCAAAATTATCAGTCTGTGTAATCAGTTCGATGTTAAGCCAAGGCTGATTTTTGTAATCTCATAAGAAAATGAAGTTGTAGCCAACAATTTACCTGCACTGTTGACAGCGGCAAAATATTGATCTGATGTGTAGATGCTCCTTGTTCATGATTGTTTTCATCAAGGGCCAGCAATCTCTCATAGTCGTTTCTGAACAAGAGTAAAACATTGGACATTTTCAGACGATCAAAAATAAGAGATGTGCAAGTGTGTTGTACAGTAAACAATATACAACAACCAAACAATGCAAAGGCTAACTAAAATACTCTCTGAGTAATTATCAGAAAGGAGAAGGAATACTAGTTTAACACGTCGCTGTACTACAATTACAAGCCATTAAGCTAAACAGGAGAGAACAGCATTAAACTGAGATAAAGCACATCGACATATGTATGATACAGCACCCGGACTAGGTGTATTACTCCAAAAGATAATCTCATGATGTTCATTGACTTCGCCAACCCAAAATTGCAGTCGGATGTTGATTACTTATCATGCACAATTGCACACGTTCAACATAAAAATAGAGCAAGCAGCAAGTTCACCAAGAACAATCTTCAACGAAATCAAATGGAGAACCAAAAGGCTTTTGGAAAGGAAGAAGGACAAAACTCACTCATCAAAGTCACGACCAGCTTGAAACAGGGTATCAAGAACTCCAAAGTCATGATCAGATGCAGCCTCCAATGCCTCCAATATATCGAGCCTCTGGCAAACAATACAAGCCAAATAATGATGATTATGATGACGATGAAGGCGTCAATTGGCATAACTTCTGTTTAATAACTCAATAAGGTTCGGATAAGCTAAGCCATGCTTAGAAGACTTGGACTAAATCCTTTTCCTTTCTAATGGATTTCACGACAGATGAACCAGTCTTTAGAATATTAAATCACTCATGGTTTAGTCTCTCCCTACCGCAGTGTAGGTTACGAACCACAATGGTCTAACATGTGGTGAACTTTTCTAAGTTTTCCAAATGAACAAGCATGTCAGGATACCCCCCCTTCATCATAATTACACTTAAGGCAACGGGTTTGCCCTCTGTTTGTTCTTATAATAGGAGAGAAAGATGAAAGTAATCCTGCCAAACAACTTTCAACATGCGGCTATGATTAGGCAACGCGACAGAAGCCATAACCACTCTGATCAAAATTGAAGCAGCCAACAGAAGACATCTAAAAATAACAGGAGTCCTAACACTGATGTAATGGAACTGACACCAAAATATTTGGCCGCTTTTATACATAAACAAGTACAATGCAAATGGCTCTCGGCCAGTGTTCGTTTACAAAATATTCGCTCAAATTTATGATGGTAGATGCTCAGCAAAATATATGGCATATAAAAAAGAATTAGCTCAAAATTCAAGATGAAATATGCTCTGGAAAATAGTTTTCTTTGAGCTGTTTTTAACAATTGATCCTTACCAACTTAATCGTCTCAAGTATTAATCTCTCTTATTTTTGAATGAAATGCACAAAAATCTCCAACAAAAAACAAAAAACAAAGAACAAAGGCAACGTGAAAGTTTGAGTGATTAGAACTATCAACTATGCACATTTAGTGCAAATTTTTTTTCTATATACTTCTATTTTTATTTGTGCAGAAAAATCAATGATGATTCATGGATGAAATAGTAAAGGCAGATGGACGAAAACAAACGCTTACTGTGTCCACTGTCATATCACGAGGAAAATGGCCCGTGAAATTCAAAGAACTTGAGACGCGTACACCAGCCCTAGGTTGTGCTCCCCTAGAAAGGCCAGTAACACGAGATCTAGCTCCTCTCCTACCTGAAGCCGCCAGCGAAGATCTTAAACGAGGTTGTCTTTGCATCCGAGGTGCCACAGAGGCTCTCTGCGTGCGAGGTGTCACAGAAGCTCTCTGCATGTTAGAAAATCAAATTAATGTTTCAAACAATCAGATATTCAGGACAGTAACTCGAAGAGCACTAGAACAAAGTGAAACCAATGGAGAATCTCATCTTTGTGTATAATATAAATTGCAAATGAGTTTTCCTTCTTGTAGAAGGATCTAGAATTTTAGTCTGTGAATGCATCCATTTATTAAGTCAGGTCATAGAACATTTTTGGTTTAGCTCCAAGCTGTTTCTTGATTCTTATTTTTTTTGGTAAGTAAAACTTATAACTAACTTGTAACCTTGTACAATTTGTTAACGTTTAAACATGCTAACTTTGGGCTTTTAAGATCATTCCCTGTGGTGCTAACGTGAGACATTACTCTTGAATCTGACTAGCTCATCTTCACATTACTAAAGACCATACTAAACTAGTTGACTGGCCTTGCATATTCAAAACTTGACACAAGGCAGGTAATCAAAAGCATTCTTTTGCATTCAAAGGCCACATGCAAGCCGTGAGCTTGAGGTAGGACAATGCATAAATCAAAAGCATTCTTTTGCATTCTTTGGCCAGCTCTTTCCTCACTTGAATTGATCATCTTCATTAGTCAGCATTGCATGTCAATTGAAAATTATCAGAAATGAGTAATAAGGGCACAAGACACCAGGAAAGAGAAAAGATAAGCATTAACCACCATCGAACAAAACTCTGGTACATAAATGCTCACTTACAGGGTTCAACACTGGAAAAGTGCCATTGACAGAAGCCTGCTCTGCTTGTTCACCCTGGAGTGCTAAAGCTATATTTGCATCCATCTGTTTACAAATCAACTCTCAGTAGGCATAAAGACCATAGCATGGCGATGAACACAAGTCCCCTTTAAAAACCAGACATTTGATAAGACAATCAGCACAAAAATTGTTACTATAATTCAATACACTACTTATGACTATACTACGTGTATGCGTGTGTCAGAAAAGTGCACCTCGCTGACACTTAATAGGTTATCCACCTGATATAGTTGTTCTTGTAGCTCACGTGCCAACCTTTCATCAGCTTCCAGTTGCCTGTCCCTAACCTCCACGTTATCACTAGTCGAGCTACCTGTCAGACAGATAATCTCTGTAACAATATGATGGTAGTTATAGTTTGAGCAAGGAACTACAAGCTGAAATTGGGAACCACACCGGAGTCATTTAGACAAGATGATGATGGTCCCCCAGTGAGTACTCTAGGTAAGCCCCGGTTCATCCTTTCTTGTGTATTAGAGGAATCTGCATTTCTGTATCTTTTGGCACCTCTGCTTGACTCGGATGCCATATAAGATGTTCTCTGCGGTATAACGCGAGCATGCCCATTCAATGAGACAACTGGGACCTCATTTCGACGATATTCACCACCCAATTCAGATCTTTTGTTTTGACTACTTGAGCCGCATATTGTCTTTTCACCATTTTGAATACTACCAAGACCAACAGTACTATTTCTCGTCGAGTGAGATAAAGGGCAACCTGTACTTCGCTGATAACTACGTGTACTTCTCCAGTTGCCAACTTCTTCATTGGCATCCCTAAGTGCAGTATCTTCTGTAGGGATGACGGTTTCTCTGCATCGGAATAAATCTATCAGGAGAGCACTGGAAAAAAATAATCATAAAAGAGTTGAAACACTTTAGTAGATCACTGGATATCGCAGATATCAAAGTTTCAAGTATTGAGTTACCTATCATACATATTTTGAGCTCCTGTGTCAGCCACATTTAACATTTGCAAATGTGATTTGACACATTTTCCCTTACGTACACCACAGGTCATTCCTTCAACATAAAAATCACTATTATCTGTGGAAGGCCGTGAATTGATGTGTACTTCACTACCTTCATTATTCTGTTCTGAGTCTCTAAGGCTGATACTTTGATCTGCAATCATTTTTCCTTTGGCAATATTACGAGGAGAGATGAGACCATTACGTACAAACCTCTTTGTCCCTCTCTTTGGAGACTCATTCATGTGGAATGAATTATACATGGTATCTTGAGGTTTAGGTGCAACATTGATTTCTGCACGACTGGGAGAAGGTTCACTATTTCTATTCCACCTGTTAACAACATGTGGCACACCTGCCTCAAGAGGAATAACACTATTTTCAAATGCCTTCTCCTTCCCTTTGGATGAATAGCCACATGTTCTAAAAGTACCATTCCTGTAATCCATACTTTCAGTTTTTAGGAAACGATCCTCAACTTTTTCTCGAACAGGCGTTTCTAAAGTAGTCCTTCGAAACTTAAGAGTACGATGTGAGTGAGATGGTGATGGACTGCTGGATAGATCGATGATGGGCTTATCACAATGATCCAAATTATCAGTCCTGCTTTTTCTGGGAATTTTAAACTTCAATACTCTGTTGCCTCCGCCTTGTTTAGTCACATTATTGTGGTTTTCCATTTGATTTAGAGAGCGAAGACGAGAATCTGAATTTCTAGAATGATCTCCAGAAGATTTACTCGACAAAGGCCTATCAGGAGTATCTGGAAAATATATTGTATTGTCCAAGTCCATCTCATCCATTATACTGATCCATGAAAGTTAAAGTAAGCACATTTCGCACAAAAGACTACTACACTAATCTAATCTTTCACCATACACTAAATGAGTTCTGTTTGGCCTTTTCTGAAGCAAGTAACCCTCTATGTGTCTGAACCCTCAATGACCATACACTTCTCTGAATAGTGTCTCAACTTTACTCATTCATTCTAACAGTATAAATAGAACCAATGCACACAACAACAGATTGTTTTTCGAAAAAATAATAAATAAATAAAAGAAAGGATGCAAATTGTAACAAAATTAGGAACTGTGTCTTAAATCAAAAAATGAAAAAAGTAGTATGCAGCCTATTATACAAGTAAATCAGAATCAGTATCGCACTTCAACTCAATTTGAAAATTTCAAATACCGATCATTTACAATCAACCCATAGGAACCCTAATTTACAAATAATCTTAAATTCAATACCTTGATTGGATCCGGCTTTGATCCCAGATGAATAAAAGAGAATCGTAATCCGACTAGAGGCGCCGGAGTACTCAGATTGCTAGCTATCTCCAACGGACGTCGCAATCGCTCGACGTTCCGTTTCCCACAGAAATTTGTGGTGTTGTTGTACCGTGAGCGTGAACGATAAACTTTTGTTGAGCCTGTGCGATCGGCCCATTATTGTTGGGCCCAATGACCCGATATTAACTAGCTAGAAAAAGTTTTGAATTTCTTTACTGCTACTCTACTATTCTTTGGTATGAGTATAATTTTTATTTTCAAGGAAATTAATTAGTTGCTATATATCACTCATGTTGAATTTATTACTGTTACCCCTGCGAGGCCAGATGTGGTGCAAAGCCCAGATCTGATGCAAAATACAAATAAATCAGATCCGTTCATCCTCCTAATCCAATTGTGGTTATTTAATTAAATTAAATGAATTTTAACTAAATTTTAGTAGTGTTTCTCTCTCTCGAAGGGCATAATTGATCCAAAAATTAAAAAAATTCAGATCTGATTTAGAAACGAAAATCTGATTCGTTGATCTCGGCTACAATCCATGGAGATCTAAATAAACTACAATCCATGGAGTTCAACTACAATCCATGGAGATCTAAATAAACTACGATCCATGGAGATCTGATTTAGAAACGAAAATCTGACGCATCATCAAGACCAGTTCAACATCACAAATCTGGGTCGCTGGGTCACCGGGTCAAAGAAGGGTTGTCCTTCTCCGATGAAATCAAAAAACGCAGAAGAAACGCAACCACATGAGGGGTTGTCCTCCTCCGACGAAATCTGGGTCGCCGGGTCGAAGAGGGGTTGTCCTCCTCCGACGAAATCAAAAACGCAGAAGAAACGCAACCAATTGATTGAAGAGAAACGCAGAAACGAACTATAAATTGGCATGACGAATTATAAGAAATTGGGCTTAATTCGATCAAATTGAAGGAGTAAAACTTCGTTGAACTCAATTTTTCACACTCTGGATCATCTTCGACATCAATGGAACTCAACCCAAACTCAAATCAACATTTTTCATAAAGAAAAAATCGAAACTGAACATGACGAACTATAAATTGGTCGTGACGAATTATAAAAAATCGGACTTAATTCGATCAAATTGAAGGAATCAAACTTCGTTGAACTCAATTTTTCACACTCTGGATCATCTTCGACATCAATGGAACTCAACCCAAATTCAAATCAACAGTTTTCATAAAGAAAAAATCGAAACTGAACATGACGAACTATAAAATGGTCGTGACGAATTATAAAAAATCAGACTTAATTCGATCAAATTGAAGGAATCAAACTTCGTTGAACTCAATGTTTCACACTCTGGATCATCTTCGACATCAATGGAAGTCAACCCAAACTCAAATCAACAGTTTTCATAAAGAAAAAATCAAAACCGAACATGACGAACTATAATTTGGCCATGACGAATTATAAAATTCTGGACATATTATACAATGATACTGCCAAAATTTGGATGAATTTTAATTACATTTGACGAATTATAGCATTGTTAGTCGAAGTATAGTACAATATGTCGTAATTCATGACGAATTATAGTCCAATTTTGACGAACTATGACATAATTCGTCAATAGCAAATGCTTCCAATACATTGCTGAGTTCCAACCCTTCCCCATTTCAATCAACCAACTCCTCCCTCTACCAGATTTTGTAGCTGTAAGTGATGCGACTGCTCAGATCAATGCATGCAGCAAAACAGGAAATCTAAATGGCAGTTGGATTTGTCTTTTAGCTTCAGAAACCGAACCGAAGATAAAAGTGACAACTTTGCTGGAAGAGGAAGCGACTGAGTTGAAAACTGAAACCAAACAGCAATATGTTTTTAACTACTTGATGAAATCAAAGACCAAAACTCGAACCGGGTTTCGTCGAGAGAGATCGAAATAGCTCAACCAGATCTGGGTTGGTTTCGGAGTTGGGGAGAAGAGAGGAGAGAGAGAATTTTTTTAATGGAGAAGAAGAGAGAGAAATAAGAAAGTTATGTGTAAATCGATTTTGATTAATATATGTCATATTTGCCCTCCACGCATTAAAAAACGAAATTAAATATATTTATTTTCAATTAATCAGAGCCATCCAAATATTTAAATGAATGGTTGAGATAACTTTGTATTTTTTACCACAATTATCACTTTGCACCTGATCCTCCCCTGCTTGGTTTTGAGAAAAAATAGGTGGAAAGACAATTTTTAGGATGGAAAGTTGGAATAAGAAGTTGAAATGTGGCACGCGAATATGTGTCAATTATGTTGACTAATGGTTTCACCGAATCATTATTGATTTTTTTTATAGATGGATTCATTAGAGCATCCCCATCATGCTTTTTTGAATCATAGAAAATAATCATGAGAGATGATCAAAAAAATCATGCACCTCCATCATGATCTTTTTTATCATAGTTTTGATCATCCCATGATTTTTTGTAAAAAAGATCATCCCATGATTTTTTGTAAAAAAGATCATCTCATGATCTTTTTTTAGTTTTGATCATGAGACGTGAACCAATCGCAACGCGACACGTGTCCTGTGTAAGAAACAGTACATTTTTTATTTTGATCTTGCAACGAATATATCTTCTAAATTACAAAGTAAAAAAAAATCAAAATAAATACCAATATTCGTAATATTTGGAGCTTTATAAAACGAGATACACTTTGATATATTTTTATAAATCTTAACATTAATGAGCTATAATTTATGTAGTGATGAAAGAGATTGATGATAAACTTTTTTTTATCATGAGTGGGATGCATGTGATTGAAAAAACCATGATGTATGATTAGATGAGATAGAAAAAGGATGAGAGAGATAGATGACATGGTTTTTTTATCATGGTGTGGGATGCTCTTACCAGAATTAGTACATATGAATACTATCAGGTACACTTTCTATCAATTTGAATCGCATGTCTCTCAAATCCCATCCAAAGATCAGATCTAGTACACTTTCTATCAATTTGAAACGCATGTCTCTCAATTCCCATCCAAAGATCAAACTTTATCGATGATTATGGTTATGGTGTTTTCTAGTTTCTTAATTTTTGTAGGAACGGAATGGTGGAAGATGTGAGTTAATGGTTATGTCTACAGCTTTCGGTATGGTATGGTACGTATTTGAAGTTTTCAGTTTTAATTTTGAGTTTGCAAAGTAAAAAATTGGACAACTAAGTGTTGTTATCATGGCCTTTTCCATTATACTTTCCAAAGAAAACCAAAAAGAAAAACAAGATTTATTTATATTTCCTCCATTTTTCTTTCCTTGTTATTTTCTCCCGTATAATTTTCTTCCCTCATAGAATCCGAGAATCAAATAGAGCGTTAGTTTCTGAAGAGGTTTTTGTTAGACAATTTGTACAAAATTGGCAGAATAATATACAAGTAAACATTGGAAACGATGTATACGGGTTGAGATCTCATGAGAAGTAACAAATTTGGTGAGAAATGAGAAGTAATCACAACCATTCAATTTTTTTATTATCCAACAACCCTTAATTTTTGGATTTTTTTTAATCTTGATACCTAGATTATATGTTGTAAGGACATTATTATAAATTTGTATCCATGTAATTAACGGTGTTACAAATTTTGTTCTTTAAGTCAACGAATTTTGATCTTTAAGTTTTACTATTTTTACATTACAAATTTTGTTCTTTAAGTTTACGAATTTTGATTATTTAAGTTTGATTTACATTACGAATTTTGTTCTTTAAGCTACGCATTTTGATTACTTCTCATTTCTCACCAAATTAGTTACTTCTCATATGATCTTTTTCCTAGACACATAATATAAATGAGATACAAGTCACACTCATACAAAATAATAGACGAATATGAAACGATACGATCAAACCAGAATTGTGGTTGAGGCTCGTTCGACGCTTTTCTTAAAACATTATTGCTCTCCCACTAGGTGCTTGGAATCTTGAGCAACTGCCTCCTAGGATACAACAATCGTCAAGTGTAAAACTTGGCACCACTTGTTTCCACTTGCAACCTGAATTTGTGCCTTTCACTATCACCTTGACGCACTCTAAAGAATACTCAAAGAAAAAGGAAAAACATACCGGCATAAAACCCTCATGAGAGGAATGCTGGAAGTGTATTGTGTGATTCACATTTCTTCTTCTTCTTTTCACCAAATGAACTAATATATTTCTCTTTATATAAGAGAACATAAGTTCTAGTAACGGTCCAAGCAATAACGTGTCATCATGACCACCTTATAGTCATTGTCATCAAAACCATATTTATGGATTTAATTGTCAAGAAACCTTTGTCATGACCAACTATTTAACACAATATTATTGTGTATCACCAAGGACCGTTATAATAACAAATTAAATAAATTTAATTTGACAACTAAATAGTAGTCACCACTATTTTCTTCACACATTTATACTCATTTTCCTACCATTTTTTCTTTTCAAATATGTGTTTTTAGGTTCCTTTGATGAAAGTATTAACAATTTTATATTGTCTTGTAGCTATTGTCTTGATGAACTTCCAAAGTAAGGAAAGATGCAGTTTGGGAGTATGCTTAATTAGTTACTGGTAAAGTATATTAGATGGTATGCAAGTTATGTTCTCAGATATTCTTAGGAGGAGGAATTACACGATTCAAGCGTCATTTGTCTGAGAAATGCATTGAAGCGCCACCAGAAGTTCAAATACGAATGGGAAAAATGTTGACAAAAAAACACATAATAAGGGCTAAAATGGATGTCGGGGTGCACAAGATCAAAACAGAGATGCGAGGTTAGTAGATCTTACACTTTTATTTAGTTCAAACGATTATCATACCTGAAATACAGAATTCCTTGGCAAATGGCGATTAATATTGTAATATGAAATATTTCTCTGCTGATATAATCTCTTTATACAGATTGTTTAGCTTCATTTTATTCTTTGTATTTGCTACACATACTATTATAAATTACATGCAAGCTATGGCGATTTTAGGGTTTTGAGCTCGGATTGAGTGTGCAAATCAGTGAAACCCTAATATTGCCGAAAAGGTGCTTTTATCTAATTTTAACAGCTTTATTAAATTTCAAAATCAATCGTGACTAATCCATTGAATATAAAGGCTGATGAAAACAGATAGAAAAGGACACTACTAATTTATGAAAAAAATTCGACGTCAGGAAAATGCCAGAATAGTGACGGAAAAATCCGAATTTCCATCACTTTTCCTTCAACAATGACGGTGACGGAAATTTTCCCGACGGTAAAAAGTTTCCGTCATTGTTTCGTCGACGCATTTCCGGTAAATAAAATTCCGTCGTCATTCTGGCATGTATCTGGCGAGATTCTCCGTCAAAATTTTGTCTGAATTTCGTCAATAATATTTTCCGTCTATATTCAAACAGATTTCCGTTTTCAATATTTTCCGTCTACATTCCGTCATCTTAGTTTCCGTCTACATTCCGTCCATGTTTCATCAATAATATATTCCGTCATTAGTCCGTCATAATTTCGTATTAATTTTTCCGTCAATATTATTTTCTATTTTTTCAAATTTTAATTTTCGAAATTAATGTTTATAAAATATGAATTTTAATAATAATTATAAAATATTTAAAACAATTTTTTTAATAATAAATGTACTGATAATAAAATACAGAAGTCCAGTATAATAATAAAATACAAAAGCACAGTCAAATGAACTTAAAATGTCTAATGTCTGCGATTTTCTTCATTTTCGCTCTGGCCTTGGTGACGTCCCCGGTTGTTTTCATTCGATCTCTGACTAGGCGGACCACGGTTGTTTCCATTCGAACTTTGACTAGGAGGTGGAGGGTTTCCAATCGTAAACATTCTAAAAAGAAAACAAAATGCAACATTAATAGACTTCTTCTTCTATATATTCTACTAGTACAACTTCCAGGGATGTGATTAACAAAACTGAAGTGAAGCACATTACATCAAGTGTGAAATTAATGGTTAATAATATATACCTTGAAGGAAGGAAGGAAGCATGTTGACGTGATTGAGCCCATGATAATCTGTGGAAACGAACAAGAGAAAAACAAAACAAGTTAACAACTAGTAAAATGTATTAATAATTTATTTTTTGTTTTCAGGTATTATAATCTTTTTCCTTTCGAAGAGAGGAATTCTGATGATTGGTACAATCTGGAAAATGAAAACATGAGTTGCCAAAATAATCAGTCAGATCACTTTTGGCATATGTAGAAGATCAACAATCATAATTTGACACTTGTTACTGCATTTCCTATACAAATGAATATCAAAAAAATTGACACAAATGAAAAAAAGAACATCAGATCAAGGAGTACAAACTACCTTGCAACGCATCAATGTTCTCCACTTACTCACAACATCCAAAACGGAATCAATCAGCCCCCTCTCTCAGTGTAATGTCCTTTGACCTAATTGTTCCCAGCAACTGAAGCGCGGCACAAACGCTGATCCACGACTGCATTCCTTTACTAGCCAAAATCTTTTCAGTTGCCAAACAACAACAAAAACATCACAAAACAAAGCAGAAGAATACCTGCAATATAATACCAATTTTCTCCTTGAGATCAATAGTTGCCAGAAGAATCGCAAGCCACTGCCAAGCGTTCTTCGTCACACCGTCCGACATCGGAACGAATCGCAACTGCGCAATGCACCACAAACATCCAAACAAATCGAACATTGAAGTTCTAAAACGTTTGACACCAAAACTTCCTCGTTTAGCAGACGGACCTCCACAACATAAAACTTTGTCTAAAACTTTTGACACCGAAATCCCGCGTTAAGTGGAATTTTTGTCCAAACGTCCAAAATCTCGCTCAAAATAAATAACATTTTTCCATTAAAATTCCGTCATTATTCCACCATATCAGCTTTAAAATACCGTCATTAATCCGTCAATATACCGTTAGTGAATTTTTAAAATATTAATTCTTTTCCAAACGTACGTAGTTCCTCTAAAATGGAAATAGGACTGTTTGGCAATAGAACTTTAGACAGCGTTTGGCTACAGGCGCTGTCTAAAGTTAACATTAGACAACGTTTGGTTACAAGCGCTGTCTAATGGTCTGTTCTTAAAAATGATTAAAAATGGTTGCGTCTTCTTTTAAAAATGATTAAAAATGGTGGCAAATGAAAAATGTTTTTTGGAAGATGGAATAGTGACAAAAAAAATGAAAAATATTTCTACCATTTCCAGGTGACGGAATGGTGATGGAATGTGGAGGGAATTGGGCTACAGTATACACCGACTGAAATTCGACGGAATGTAGGCGTTGTTAAAAGATTAAATAAGATAATTTAATTTTTTTTTATCATATAGAATCATCGTCAATTAGTTTTCGTCAATATTCCATCAAATTTCGGCAGAAATGTGATGGAATTTTTTTAAAAATTCAATGAAAGGTAACTAAAAATAAATATTATAAATTTATGTGTCGGGTGACAGAATGAAAGGGGAAAAATAACGGAAATGCTTGGATGACAGAATCGAGGGGGAAATATAACAATAAAAGAAATGACGGAATCTAGGGGGAAATGTCACGAAAATATTTCTGCCAATATTTCTGCTCATTGTCCGTCAACTTTTCGTCAATAAAATTCCGTCGATTTGCCACGTCAAATTTTGAGATGGAATATTGTTGACGGAAATACAATGATATTTTTTTGGTGATGGAATTTTGCCGAAAAAATAACGGATTATTTTCCATCGGCATATTCGGTGACGTTTCAGTGACGGAATTTTGAGACGGAAAAAAACCAAAAATTTGTAGTGGGAGTAGAGAAAATATAGAAATTTTCTCCTCTTCTTCTTGGATCATCTTCTCAGTCATTCCAAGTTGAATTTGCTCGTTTGTCTTATCCCAAATCAGATTCTGGAAACCCGATTAGGGCAGATGTAATTGCGGATTATAGATTAAGTTTAGATTTTATTGATTGAGCATACAAATACAGTGTTCTGGGAATATTACAAGAACCCTAGAATTTGCCCCAATTCCAAACTAGCACAATTCGACAACGAAAATCAAATTACACAAGGACACAACTTCCCTGAGTTCAGGCGAGCTCCCTTGAATCACAACCGATCGCAATCATCAACGGAAATTCCTCCTTCTCGACTTCACCCATGCGACAACTCCGGCGACAATTCGGATGCTCGACCCTCATACTTCAAACTTCAATCGTTCACACCAAGGCTTCGAATCACTCTAAGCCGTCAATCACTGACACAATGCGCTCTCGAATCTCAAATCAAAACTCGTATGAAGAAATTCCTAATTTCCAATCGAATGCCCTGATTTCGGATCCCAGGCTCTTAAGTATCAAACTCGAGCTTGACCAAAACGCAGCGTAGAGGAGTAACGACCATAACGGTCATAGGCGTGGGACTCCATTTAATGGAACGACGTAGTCTCACTTTGAAAAGCGCCCGTTTATCTTGATCTCCGAAACTCGACTAAACGCGCCAAGTGAAACGACACCGTTTGGCCTCTGCTCTTTTGGAATGCTGGAGCTGCTTTGACACTTAGCCAAAAAACCTGCATTTTGTTCTCAAACAAAAAACCACACCAAAACACATTCCCTGAACTTGCATATTCAATCATATTTGCTCAGCCATCATGTTAAGATTAACTCCAAACTTAACAAATGCCCTCCTAATCTTAACAAATGCCCTCCTAATCTTAACAAATGCCCTCCTAATCTTAACATGTCTAAACTTAACCAATGAGGGACTGAAGACCACAAACTGAAAAAGAAAACAACAACAACTGAACTGAACAAATGACAAT
Source organism: Rhodiola kirilowii (assembly GCA_033675215.1). Lineage (NCBI taxonomy): Eukaryota > Viridiplantae > Streptophyta > Magnoliopsida > Saxifragales > Crassulaceae > Rhodiola > Rhodiola kirilowii. Next base: position 25,177,700 of record CM066199.1, read on the forward strand.
ACTTGACCTTACCCATAAAGCCAGCGCCAGCTTCAAGTTCAGGTCACTGAGCCAATATGCAACATGTCCCTGCAAAAACAGAACTTGGCAGCAGTGACAATTTTAGTACCAAAGTCAGCTGGGTTCTTTTCACCTAGGATCTTTCTAATCTCAAATTCCGTTGATTCAACCACGTCCCTTATAAAGTGATATCTAACATCAATATGCTTAGATTTCTCATGAAAAACTGAGTCTTTACACAAATACAAGGCACTTTGGGAGTCCATAAAAATGATAGGCAAGTAGGCATACTTATCAATTTCTTTTAAAATACCTTTCAGCCAAATTGCTTCCATAGATGCCTCAGTGGCAGCTATGTACTCTGCCTCAATTGAGGACAGAGCTACAATGGGCTGCAAATGTGACTTCCAAGAGATGCAATTTCCTACCCAAGTGAAGAAAAAACCAGTGGTGGATTTCCTATTATCCTTGTTACTTGCATAATCACTATCAACTTAGCCATACAACTCAGTTTTAAGAGCATGTGAACCATAAATCAAACCTAGATTCATAGTACCAGATATGTACTTAAGCATATATTTCATGGCAGTCCAATGTTTGTCCACCGGATTAGACATAAAGATGCTAAGCACACTAACACCAAAAGTAAAATCTGGCCTAGTACAAAGCATATCATACATGAGAGAACCAACAGCCACATCATAAGGTACTTTTCTCATTTTCTGTTTTCAATATCAGTTTGCGGACAATCACTCTTAGACAATTCAAAATGCCCTCCTAAGGGAACTAGGGAAGGCCTAGCATTTTTAAGTTGAAACTTATCAAGCATTTTGTCTAAGTAGTCAGTTTGAGATAGAAACATAAGCCTCCTATTTTTATCTCTCATTGTCCTAACACCAAGGATTCTTTCAGCAATACCCATGTCTTTCATTTCAAAACTCTTTTTCAGATCAAACTTAATAGCATTAACAACAGTTCTGGACTTAGAAATGATGAGCATATCATCCACATATAGGAGCACAAAAGCAGGGAACTTGGCATTCACACCTTTCAAATAAAAACAATGATCATATTTGCTTCTATAGAAACCAAGCCTAGTCATGCATGCATCAAACTTCTTATTCCACTATCTAGGGGATTGTTTCAAACCATAGATAGATTTTTTCAGATAGCAAACAAAATCAAGGTGTTTATTATCAATAAATCCCTTAGGCTGCTTCATAAAAATAGTTTCATCAAGACTACCATTCAAGAAAGTAGTTTTGACATCCATTTGATCAATCTCCCAATCATACACAGCAAACATAGCAAGCAATAACCTCATGGTTTTATATTTAACAACTGGAGCAAATATATCATTATAATCTATTCCCTCTTTTTGTGAAAAACCTTTTGCAACAAGCCTTGCTTTGAACTATGGAGGTTCAGCAAGGCTGTTACCATCCTTTATTCTGAAAATTCATTTACAATCTATGGCCCTAGCATTTTTAGGCAAAGGGACTAAATCCCAAGTATCATTATCATGCATAGATTATTGTATTTCCTCTTGCATAGCATTAATCCAATCAGGTGATTGTCTAGAATTAACAGCAGATTCAAATGTTTCAGGCACATCATACTTAACAGTTTCAGACACAAGAGGAGCATTCAGGAACATTAGTAAAACTGTCATTGTACCTCCTATTAGGAATTCTATTTCTAGGTTCCTTATCTCTAGACATCCACTACTACAGACATGACTTTATGCAACGGTTCTAAGGACCATTATGCAACGGTTCCTCATCCGTTGCATAAGCTACCGTTGCATAATGTCATGACATTATGCAACGGTTCAGGAGAAAACCATGGCATAAGATCATACAATTATGCAACGGTTCTAACAACAAATCGTTGCATAAGAGCATACCATTATGCAACGGTTTGTTGTTCGAATCGTTGCATAATTGTATGATCTTATGCAACGGTTATACCAAACCGTTGCGTAAAATAAGAAAAAAATTGGACAAATTTTAGCTGTTTTAGCTCAAATCCGCCTGAAAAATTGAATACAAATTCTAAACAAAATTTAATACCCTGCTGTTACACATTTCCAAACATGAAAATACTTTCATTTCACTCAAAATACAACCATTCATACAAGTCATTAAGTACAACCATTCATACACTGATTTATACAAACTTCGCACATAAACAATTCACATGTAAACACTATTTTCGAATAAGTAATTGTACAAGTAGGCGGCGATCTCATCTCACACGTCTTGTACCTTTCCCAACTCATATGCTCGTGTCCCATTAGGAAAAACCTAGAACAAATAAGAAGACGATAACATGAATATATACAAAAATTAGATTTAGAGTAAACTTAGAGCATGGATTTAGAACAAACATAGCTAGAACATGGATTTAGAACAAACCTAGCTAGAACATGGATTTAGAATCAAAAAAATAAGAGAACACACAACCTAGCTACATTTGTCACCATTCTAATAGAGTAGGACGAGACTAGCATGCTTACTTGGTCAAAGTTCTCCACATATGCTCCGTTATTAGCACAAACAAATTCCATTATGTCCCGAATATTTCTCAAAACATAATAACCGCATAAATTACTATCCTCGGGTTGTTTCAGACACTGCATTATAATTAAGTAATCTCAGTTAACACTTTATTAATGAAAATTACAAGAATATTAAAGGAATGCTTCATCTATGAATACCGACACTATCTTCCATTCGACTCGACGATCAATCCTCGGATTACATCCTTGATAGTATCGTTGCAACCCCCTAAAATAAATAACAATACGTAATTAGTGACTGTCAATACAAGTTACAAAACAATAGTAACTTCGAAACTTACGAGTCCACTAAAGCTTTTGCATCGCTGTGTATAACGGTGACGCCTTCTAAGGAGTTGAATCAATGGACTACACCTTGGTTGGGGAAGATAACGCACAACATCCAATGAAACCTATATCAACGAACTAAATTCATACAATCCATATTTCAAAAAATAGGTAATATAGTACAACTAATTTATGTATTTACGCCGCATCATTTATATAAGGCATAAAGTAGCAATAATTGCGATCTTTGTCTGGCATATTAAGTCTTGATACAAACGCCTCCAGCCTCTCATTTATGTGATTGGAAGGGCTCACGGTCTTGGGATTGAAGAACCCGAATCGAACCTCTGAATCAATCATTTGATTGTATAAAGAACTACAAAATGAAAAACTTGTAAAGTTAGACCTTCTGCAACAAATGATGAACAACTAATGACAAGAGTATTACCATTTATATAAATCACAATGTGAGTTCGACAACGGTGCCAATTCATATATATCACGGACGTCATCTGGGCCCACTGTGGAAGTGTAGTCGTCACCGAACACTTCGTCAGCGATGCGTACTCTAACAACGTCTCTGCCCAAGTTAGAGTACATGTCGTGTAGAAATTGACAGTCGATGGAATAATTGTCTACTGCATCATTTAAAGCCGGTGGCAAGTGGTAGTATAGTTGCATGGTGTATGCCTGAATTTTGAATGTTAGTAAATAATTCAAATAAAATCTGATAAATTAAATTCTGGAAAGATGGTTCAAATATTTGATTTTATTACCCTTATGTTGTTTTCAATCAAGTGCTTTGGCCATGTGACAGATGCTTGTCGTCAGAGCAAATGTACAAATAAATTTATAAGTCCGCTACTCGCGACTTAACTACTGGGTAGCAAGTGGTAAGTAGGGGTCGAACCCAAGAGAGTCAGTGTGGATTAGTTGTTCTTTAATGAAGCTTATGCAAAAATTAATTACTATTGGGGTTGGGTTTGAGTGTGTTTTGAGAACTGAAAGTAAATTACAGCAGTTGATAATGGACTGTAAGGAAATGATTCGGTTTTAGGGGCCTTGTATTATAATTGTTTATTATCGACTGCTAATGATCATACCAAGTGTTCAAAGATGAATTGAGACTATTTCTAGCGCAAGACATGATCATGCTAAGTATTCAAAGATGAATCTAGGTTATTTCTAACGCAAGACTTGCAACATCATTTAAAACACCCCTTTCAAGGTATGCTAGTCTATGTGCATCCACCTGATCTCCCAGTGACGTTGCGATCAAGTGGTGTTTTAGATAAGTCGAACTCCTCAGATAAGCTTTGCCCTTTCGTAACATCCACTTACCCGAGTATGTTCACGAACCCCACGGAAGAGTTTTGCCCTTTCGTAGCATCCACTCAACCTTGGAAATTCTGACTATAAATGGCACATAGAACAAGTTTTGAATACAAAGGTATACTAAGAGTAAGATCTAAAACATTTATAATACAAGTACACCCTTTAACCGAATAACAAGTTTAGCTACTAATCATGGCAATGGTTATCATAACTATGAACTTGGAAAAACAAGAGTTTTGAAAGACAGTAAAATAAATACGAAAATACTTACAAAACCGTTGAAGCGCCAAGGATCAAGCTTTGATTCCCAAAGTAATATTACATGATTAGTGCCCAAAATTCTAGAGAGATAAGTGAAATGTTGTGGTGGTGATGATACAAATGAGAGGAGGAGCTCTTATATTTAAAGGCTAAGGGAGGAGGAATGGAGGGTGGAGATGGCTCCATGTGGTTGTGCATCCAAGGGAGGAGGAGGAGGAGGAGATGGAGATGTGGTGGAGGAGCCACCACATGGCAAGCTCTCCATGGTGGAGCTTCTAGCCGCCGGCGGCTTTGGGAGGAGAGGAAGAGGAGCCGCCATGTGGAGGTGTGGGAGTGGTGGAGGGAAGGTGTGAGGGAGGAGCCGCCCATGTGAGGAGGAGGGTGGAGTTTTGTGAGTTTTGTACAGTCTTTTCACAAAACTATCAGTCCAATTCCGCTCCGGTCTGTCTTTGATTATTCCTCTATTTGATTTAATTTGAGTAATTCAATGTCAGGATCTTGAGATTTCTTCATTCAGCGTCTGATCTTGACCTTGGATTGACTCTTGATATCTTTTCAGCGTAAAATCCTCTCCTTAGCCTGTATTCTCTCTAAGCGCCAAAATACCCTGTAGAAATATATCGGAACTAACAAGTAGAAGTTAAATAGACAAAATGTCTAATTAAGGGGGTTTACTGTGTTTATGATTCGTATAATTTTGGTCCATCAGATCACCCCACACTTTTAGTTGTTCGTCCCGAACAATGCTATTAAAGGGCTGTACTATAAGTTTGGTTTGTTAAAATATGAAAATTAGACTGTGGGACTCGATTTATCCTAATTCATGCATTGCTTACTTATTACCAAATTGAACTGCGTAAATAAATAGAAGAAACTTAATACTTGTACCTCCGTGCTGAGATGCAAATTATATTGGATGTCTCGGGAGATAGCCCTTTTTAGGCTCCTGGACTGCAATCTTGGGATCGTCTCGCACTATATGGTTTTCTGGTAGCTTTCTCTAGCACGTGATTCGGTTCGGGTTTCAATGGTTTGAGTACTTTGATTTTCTTTTGGCGAGGGACTGCTTTTGTAGTGAATCGGCATTTGGCCTTTGTTTTGACTTTTTGAGTTCTTCACTTTTTGTTCGGTTAAAACCTTCACAATTTTGGGCCTTTGGCCTCTTGATTTGCTTCATTGAGCTTTTCGCCTTTTTGTGACTGCTAGTCCATTTTCTCAAGCCTTTTTGGGAGGTCCAATCATCGCCCGCAAGCTTATGGAAATACCTCCCCGCTCCTCTCGTTTTTTCCATTTTCGCACGGGTCAAGGTGAGGGTCGCTCATCTATTTTCTCGGCTACTTTGACTGTCGTTTCGCGTGGGTCAAGATGAGGGTCGCTCATCTATTTTCTCGGCTACTTTGACCGGAGATAGGATGGTCTGATTCCCGTCCTCGCCTTTTGCATTGCATGGCGGAGATGACTTCAATTTTCACTGAAACCCGAAGTGCAGCCTCCACTGACTTTGAAAACCATATAGTGAAATTCGGTCCTTCGAATGCTTGCCAAGTCCTTCCAGGGCATTTCTATCAACTCCACATCCCTGGTTTACCTTAGCACAAAGGGACAAATGAGAAGTTACATTCTAAGTTTTTAAACAGTTGAATTTTCACAAGGTTAATGCATGAATTATGATTTATCTTTTTCACATTCTTAAGTTCATATTTTCAAAAAGATACTATTACTAAAAAAAGAAAAAACAGCTGCATGTTATTTATGTACACAGGTGGTTCTCACCCCCCACTTTTGAACGAAGGCGTGCCTTAGTTCAAAAGTCATGCAATATATACAGGAGAAGGAAATGACATTAAGGAAAAAGAAGAACAGAACTCCCTTTAAGGTGTCGAGTGAATGACATGGCATGAGGCTGGATAATCGAGGGAGTTCAGCTGGGGCCTTGAACTCTGAGCGTAGCCCTATCTGGCCTAATGTTGCACCCAAGTCCGATTCCTGAATAGTCATTTCTTCTATGCACCAAGTGGGTGAGAGCAACTTATTGAAAAAACTAAATGACAGAAAATAAAATGACAGAAAATAAAATGACAGAATGTAAGATAGTGTCGGGTTACCTCCCGACCAGTGCACTTGTTTAACGTCGTTGGCTCGACGATACCTCAATCATGGATCATAAGGTCGGATCCCAAGGGTGAGTGAGGTCGAATTTCTTCTCGGCTATCCTTTTGCTCCGAGAGTGTGAGGCTTCTTTGACCATAGCTGCTGGTCCATTGAGTCGTGCTTTCTTGTTTCTCCTTCCGGGTTTCCATTCTTTCGGCCCATGTCTTTGCCGCCTCTTCATGTTGGAATAGTTGGCACCTTTGTGAGTTTGGAAATTTGGTTTTGTGCCATTCAATGTAGGCGACATCAGGCATGCGCCTCTGCCAATCTTCTTTATTGCGGCAGTGATGGATGGTTGTCTTGGAACGAGTGAGTTTTCAGTCGGTTTTCCTTGTTGAGTCGTGGTGAGTGGGATTGGGGCTTTCTCGGATAGTTCGGCAATGAGATCCGGGACTTTCTCGGGTGCTCCGAGCGCAAGGACCGGGCCTGGCTTGATTTCTTCGGCCACTTTGGTAGTGATGTTCGGGACTTCTGTTGGCTCGGCAGTTAGGACTGTGATTTGCTCGGATGGATTGGTGATAAGGACCGGGTCTGATTGGGGCAGTTCTTCTTCGGTCATTTGCGGGTCCTCATCCTCAGTCGGCTCCTCGGGTTCAGCCGTCCTATCTATTGTTCCTGAATCGGTTTCGGCCGTGAATTGGTGCATCGCGGCACTCAATTGCTGCATGTTTGCGGCCAATTGTTGGGTGTTAGCTGCCAGCTCCTTTTCTGCCGCCCATAATTCAGTTTTAGCTCTGATTTGTTGCATTGTGTTTTCCAACTGCTGGATGCTAGATGCCAGCTCCGTTATACCGTCCTCGATTGGCTCGGCCTGATCTTGGCTTGGTCTTGACCTCGCGGCCAAATCGTTTATTAATTTCCAAAGATCATCCACGGTTAAGTCCCACATTGATCCTCCTGCTGCATTATTTAGCTGGTCCCACTCATGTGGCAACATTCCACAGAGAAATTTTATTTGAAGATCGGAGTTGGTAAATCCATGGTGCGGGCAGCTCGTCACAATGGAATCAAAGTACCATAAGTACTCATCCAATGTTTCGTCCCGGGATTGCGTTATTTTGTTGATCTTCTCGCGGATTTCAAGTTTGAAGGGTGGTGGGGAAAACTCCGTATTGTTCCAAGGTTCCATTCCGTAGTAGTATGACTTAGTGAATTGCATGATAAAAGAAAAAAGAAAAAAGAAAATAGAACAACTATTCCGATGCACAACTCCCCGGCAACGGCGCCAATTTTGATGGACCGCTCGTCGTCAAAGCGATTGTACAAATAAATTTATAAGTCCGCTACTCGCGACTTAACTACTGGGTAGCAAGTGGTAAGTAGGGGTCGAACCCAAGAGAGTCAGTGTGGATTAGTTGTTCTTTAATGAAGCTTATGCAGAAATTAATTACGATTGGGGTTGGGTTTGAGTGTGTTTTGAGAACTGAAAGTAAATTACAGCAGTTGATAATGGACTGTAAGGAAATGATTCGGTTTTAGGGGCCTTGTATTATAATTGTTTATTATCGACCGCTAATGATTATACCAAGTGTTCAACGATGAATTGAGACTATTTCTAGCGCAAGACATGATCATGCTAAGTATTCAAGGATGAATCTAGGTTATTTCTAACGCAAGACTTGCAACATCATTTAAAACACCCCTTTCAAGGTATGCTAGTCTATGTGCATCCACCTGATCTCCCGGTGACGTTGCGATCAAGTGGTGTTTTAGATAAGTCGAACTCCTCAGATAAGCTTTGCCCTTTCGTAGCATCCACTTACTCGAGTATGTTCACGAACCCCACGGAAGAGTTTTGCCCTTTCGTAGCATCCACTCAACCTTGGAAATTCTGACTATAAATGGCACATAGAACAAGTTTTGAATACAAAGGTATACTAAGAGTAAGATCTAAAACATTTATAATACAAGTACACCCTTTAACCGAATAACAAGTTTAGCTACTAATCATGGCAATGGTTATCATAACTATGAACTTTGAAAAACAAGAGTTTTGAAAGACAGTAAAATAAATACGAAAATACTTACAAAACCGTTGAAGCGCCAAGGATCAAGCTTTGATTCCCAAAGTAATATTACATGATTAGTGCCCAAAATTCTAGAGAGATAAGTGAAATGTTGTGGTGGTGATGATACAAATGAGAGGAGGAGCTCTCATATTTATAGGCTAAGGGAGGAGGAATGGAGGGTGGAGATGGCTCCATGTGGTTGTGCATCCAAGGGAGGAGGAGGAGGAGATGGAGATGTGGTGGAGGAGCCACCACATGGCAAGCTCTCCATGGTGGAGCTTCTAGCCGCCGGCGGCTTTGGGAGGAGAGGAGGAGGAGCCGCCATGTGGAGGTGTGGGAGTGGTGGAGGGAAGGTGTGAGGGAGGAGCCGCCCATGTGAGGAGGAGGGTGGAGTTTTGTGAGTTTTGTACAGTCTTTTCACAAAACTATCAGTCCAATTCCGCTCCGGTCTATCTTTGATTATTCCTCTGTTTGATTTAATTTGAGTAATTCAATGTCAGGATCTTGAGATTTCTTCATTCAGCGACTGATCTTGACCTTGGATTGACTCTTGATATCTTTTTAGCGTAAAATCCTCTCCTTAGCCTGTATTCTCTCTAAGCGCCAAAATACCCTGTAGAAATATATCGGAACTAACAAGTAGAAGTTAAATAGACAAAATGTCTAATTAAGGGGGTTTTACTGTGTTTATGATTCGTATAATTTTGGTCCATCACCATGCCACCAAGTCTTATTTCTCCTGTGCATCTCGTGTTGTCTTTAATGTCTCTCCATGGGGAATTGGCAGTCCAACATTCTGACCAAGAGCACTATCGACCTTCACCTTTACCATTTCATCAGGCAGTGGAATAGAACGTAGCAAACGACCATTCATGACTCGACCGACAGCCACTAGTCATCTCTCATTATTAAGTCCCTCTTCGATATATAATAGGCTTCGTAGTCTAATCTGTCAACGTAAATAAATCCATGGCGTTTACATTTGTAAGAAAAATATAAACCAAATAGTAAGGAAATAATGACTTTAAAAATCTCCAAGTACCTTTGGTATATTCTTACAAGGGTCCGTATCTGTGGGAGCATCGGTGAAGCAAAATTGACTCTATCGATCAGACGGCTGAATGCGAATAGCACTAGAACTGGGTGTCACCCTCAAAGAGGTAGAGCTAGGTAATCCAATCCTCCATGGAATGTGTGTCCCATGTCTTCGGGTACGTCCAGGGTGCTCATCCGTGCCAATAGCCTCCGTCAATATGTCACGTCGACCTTGAGAAGAAAATTCTCCTCGAGCGGCCATTTCCACTAAATCATCCTATTATTTCAGAAAATTACCAATAGTTAGTGTATAATTAAAAAAAAACTTAGCTATTAAAACACACATAAGGAACTTACAATCTTTGTAGCCACTCCTTGAGATGCCTCAGAGACGAACTCAACATTTTTTCTGATTCGTCCCCTCTTCCACAAATCATGCCTCTCTATAGAGACATTAGAAGCTTGTTCCTCTTGAATTGCCCCATGAGAAATTAACTCAGCTATTTTTTCTTTTGCCATTGTCTCTTCCAGTTTTCTATATCCTCCTCGACCTAAGATGTGCTTATATACATTCTTCTTGACCAGATCATTGTTTGTGTCCCTTATATTCTTTGCAGCTTCGGAGAGCCTCTGCTCCTTAAAAGTCTTCCAATGATTGGAGTCAATATACGGATACATTTTCAAAGCATCTTCATCTGTTCCGTCACCATAGATGTAATCATTTGCGAGCCATGACTAAAATTGTTTCCACATGTTGCATGCACAGCTAAGCTCTTGATTTTTATGCTCCTCGACTCCATCAAAAATTGCCTGAAAATATATGAAACAAGTTTTAATTAATACAAAAGTTAGTTACCATGTTTAAAACAAATACAATGTTAGATTTAAAGAAGCTCTTACAGTTGCCTCTCTCCACACAATGTCTTTAAAATGTTTAGGGACCTTCCTCCAATCGGTGTGTATGATAGGAACACGACATCGAACCAACATACCCAAGTAGCTCCTCCATTTGTCTGCAACCTTCCCTATTGGATTTTCTCTTCTATTGAATGTGATCGTGGCCTTGGTACCAGCCTCCTTGTGTCTCTTAATGAATTTGCTCATATATACAAGGCCTCTCTTCTTTCTAACTGTACCAGAAGTGACATTATGGTCATCCTCACTGCTGCTGCTGTGTGAAATGGCCATGATCCTGTAAACATGAAATTAAACGTCAGATTAATTAATCAATAAACCAATTCTCAGAAATAAATAAGTAACTACACAAGTCATAAATAAATAACATACACAAATTAAATTTCTTTATCAATCCATATTCCTTCTCCATGATCTTCTCATAGTTGTATTTCATTATCAGCTTCGCTATCATCGTTCTCCACGGGAACTATCGTACAAACGGGCATGCATTCCTCAGCTAGATCTTCAGATGTATCACTGGTTAGTTGTTGTTTTCCGTGGAGGACAACAAAATGGTTGTTATCAGAAGGGTCCCTGACGTAAAATACTTGTCTCGCTTGTTCGGCCATAATGAATGGCTCATACTTGTACCCTTCTCTTCGAAAATCCACAAACGTCATTCCATATTCATCAGTACGAACCGCCGAATTGTTAACCCATTTACATTTAAAAATAGGCACTCAAAACTTTACGTAATCCAACTCCCATATTTCTTCAATGACTCCAAAATAATGAATAGGAGCATATATTGGATTCTGATCTCTAACACTAGAAACAAGAGTGGTTTCAGCAACAAGTGTGACACTACTATTTTGCACAACGGTGTGGTCATCTTGAACTTTTGTGTGGAAACAAAATCCGTTAATGTCATAAGCATTCCACGTGTATACCTTTGGTGTAGGACAAGGCATGAGCCACTTTACCAAGTCATCAGACTCTTCTTCAGAGTTGGCCTGATTATTTAAAATCTCATTACATCTCAGCCAGTTACAAAATGACCGACTATGTTCTTTTTGCAACCACTACTCGGATTTTCTTGAGAATGCACTCCTTAATATGTTTAGGTGCTGCTCTATGAAAGGCGTGATATCAGGCATATGTTGCAATACATAGAAATGAGCTTTCGTCAACTCATCAAATGATGGGTTCTTATATTTCTGACCACTTATGCCCTTTCCATTAAATTGATCAAAATGGCGTGGCCTGGGAAACCCAACTGCGGCTGTATTTCTCAAAAAATTAGTGCAAAACTCGACAGCCTCTTCAGTTATGTATCCTTCCACTATACACCCTTCGGGAAGATGTCTATTTCTCACGTAGCTCTTTAGAATCTTCATGTACCTCTCAAAAGGGTACATCCATCTCATATGAACTGGTCCAAGAATTCGAATCTCGCACACCAAATGAACAGTAAGATGCACTATTACATAAAAAAGCTAGGTGGAAAAACATCTCTAGTTGGCATAGTGTAAAACCAATCTGGTCTTGTAGTTTATCAAGCTCTGATGAATCAAAAACCTTAGCGGACAAAGAGCTAAAAATGGCGCAGAGTCTTTGTACATCGGACCTCACTTTAGGAGACAATACACCTCTAATTGCAATAGGCAACAACTGTTGAATCAATACATGATAATCATGAGATTTTAATCCATTCAACCGCAGATCCTTCATTGAAACCAAGCTGGCAATATTCGAAGAGTACCCATACGGAACTTTAATCCTTTCAGACATCCACACAAATTTTTTTTCTCATTCTTAGAAAGAGTGGTGCATGACGGAGGCAAATATGTACGCTTTCCTTCAGTTTGAGGTGCTAATTTGGTACGAATGTTCATCTCCAACATATCCAGTCTAGCTTTCAATCCATCCTTTGTTTTCCAGGAATGTTTAATAAAGTACCAATAAGACTGTCACATATATTGTTTTCAACATGCATCACATCAATACAGTGTCTGATGTCAAGTGTATGCCAATAAGGGAGATCAAAAAATATTGATCGCTTCTTCCATGGAGTACCTTCAATGCGTGCATTGGGCTTCCCAAATCGATTTGTAATATTCTAAATTTTTTGAAGTATTTCATCTCCAGAAGCCGGTCGAGGTTCTATTCCATGTTCGGTCTCACCATTAAATACAGCTTTTTTCCGCCTATAAGGATGATGCCTCGATAAGAAACGTCGATGTCCCATGTAAAACATTTTTCGACAATTCTTTAGATGGTGTGCATGTGTCTCTTCCCCGCAAATTGGACAAGCTTTGTACCCTTTAATACTGTACCCAGATAAGTTACCATAAGCTGGGAAGTCATTGATGGTACACCTTAGCATGGCACGTATATTAAAATATTCCCGTCTTGATGCATCAAACGTCCGTACTCCTTCGTTCCATAAAATCTTCAAATCATCTATCAAAGGAGCTAAGTATACATCAATATCAATTCCGGGCTGTCGAGGACCCGATATCAACAGAGAAAGCATCATATACTTACGCTTCATGGTTAACCTGGGAGGAAGATTGTAGATAACCAATATCAAAGGCCATGTACTATGCTGAGTACTGAGGTTTCCATGTGGATTCACCCCATCAGTAGAAAGGCCAAGGTGTAAATTTCTACACTCTGCTCCAAATGTCGGGAATGTGTTGTCTACTTTTACCCATTGTAGTGAATCAGCAGGATGACGTATTTTCGTATCAATAACGCGTTTCTCAGCATGCCAACGCATATTATCAAGAATCTTCCGAGCTAGCAAACAATCTCTGAAACCTGGGGATCGGTGGAAGATACCATAGTACTTTAGAAGGAGTGCCTTTGGAACCATTTTTCGGTTCTTTGTTTAACTTATAACGAGGAGACTTGCACACCGGACATTCAACCATATCTTTATAGGAATTCTGATACAATAGACAATCATTAGGACAAGCATGTATCTTCTCATAATCGATACCCATGGGACACATAACTTTTTTAGCCTCGTAACAACGGTTAGGTAGGGTGTTATCCTCTGGAAGCATATCTTTCACCAGAGTTAACAATGAAGTGAAACTTACATCACTCCATTCATTTTTTGCTTTCAAGTTGAATATCTTCAAAGTTGCAGATAGCCTTGTGTATTTGGAGCACCCTTCGTACAATGGTAATTCTGAATCATTCCTCAATGACTCCAAAACTTGAGATCTAGCAACAAACTCATCGGCAACATTATTGACCATGTCAATTATATTGTCCTCCTCCCAATCATCATTATCCATCTGCAAACTTTCTACGGGCTGAGGTTGAACATTTTGTGGTTCAACTTCGCCATGCATATACCAAACCTTGTACTGTGGGTCAATTCCCTTTAACAAAAGGTGTTTCCCAATTTCTTAGGTTTGACCTTTTTGTTATTCCAGCAACCCATACATGGATAATAAACACGTTCAATGTTGTTTCTGGACGCATACGAAGATGCAAACGCACAAAAATCCATAATCCCTTAATCGTACTGTACACTTAACCTACTACCGGACACCCAGTCTCGATTCATTATAACTACATAAAGCATCATATACTCATAGTTAGAAAGAGATCATGTTATGGTTGATATACTTATTAGTAGAAATAGACCATATAAATCCACTCCATAAAGCACACTCCAACAATTAAAAAAGTTGTAAATGAGTTTCGTAGTGTATTTTACCTTAGAGTATAATCTCTCGCACAAAATAGTCAAAGGTTGGATGCAGCATCGACACTAAAGTTAAAAACAACAACAAATAAGTTAGTAAACGAAGAAATATTAAATATCCAACATGAATGGAAACATAAGTAGTAAACTAGTTTAATTGGGCAATTTACCTTAAAATAGAAGCTTGCGAAGAAAATAAAATACTGGGTGTGCAACACCTACGGACTAGATCTATAAATTATGAAAACAACTTAGTAAAGAAAGAAATAAAGTATAATCTCCATGTTAATAGGAAAATATGTAAGAATGATAACCATCGAATACCTTACAACTGGAAGAAGCTGCAAAGAAAAAGATTTGGTAGTTGTATTTCCTAATGTTGGAGAAGTGAAGCTTCCTCTTGCTAATCAGCTAACAAGTACTACAAGTAGTGAACGAATATCGGTAAGATGCCAAATCAACCAACTAGTGCTTATTTTCGCCTCTAAACATTAAAATCCCTAAAACATACAATCACGGGAATGAAAACCGGAGAGCTTTTTACCTGCAAAAATATCTCGCAATGCATCCAAAAAATAGAATTGAATCACCTAATCACTCAAAAATATCACGCAGTGCAATACCTACTGTCCGGAAAAATAGAAAAAATTCAATCGTTCCATAACCTAATCCAATCAATCCATCATTGAATCTCTAAACGACAGAATTGATAGGAGCGGCGTCGATTCAGTGGGAACGAACCGATTTATGAATTGGACAAGGAGCGGAGGCGTGAGACGAGGTAGGAGGGTGACAGACTGAGAGCAATGGACTAGGCGAGGAGGGTCGAACAGCCTAAGAGCAACGGACTGGACACGGACGATTGGCGCGGAGGGTCGAACGGACTGAGTGGTTCGGACTGGGCGAGGAGCGGAGGCGGTGAGAGCGATGGAGTTCGACTGGCGAGAGGAGGAGGGTGACAAACTTGTTCTTACAGGATTGGAAAGAACACAGAAGAATTGTGTTTTTCAATTTTAGGTTGAGTTTATGCATCGGTTCTTAAGAAACCGTTGCATAATGGTAAACTATATGCATCGGTTTTAAGACAAACCGTTGCATAAGGTACAATTTATGCAACGGTTTCTTGTACACCATAGGCAACGGTTTGTATGAACCGTTGCATAAAGTAAACATTATGCAACGGTTCATACAAACCGTTGCCTAAACACAAACCGTTGCGTAATGTAAAATTTGAACCGTTGCATAATCTCCTCTCTGTAGTAGTGATCACATAATCATACAAGGGGTTATCATAACAACTTGTTCAACATCATCAGCAATAATAGTGGTTAAATTCTCTGGCTCAGCATGATCAACATCATTAACAACAGCACTACCAGTTTCATAATTAACATCATCAATAATAGCAACAGAAGTGGTGTTGTTAGGCTGAGAATTTATAACCTCTCTCCCCCACCTAATTGGTGAGGGTGTTGATCTTCATTTGCAGGTTGAGGTGGCTGGGGCACACCTTGATCAAAGTCATCTTCATCAGGCACATCAGCGTGAGAATTCAGCAGGTAATTTTTGGGAACAAAGTCAGCTTCACTGGAACTTTGAATACCAGTCACTTGCTCATTTTTAGAGGTTAGTCTTGACTTAAAATGAAAATCACTTTCATTAAATCTAACAGACCTTGTGACTATGACCTTGTACCCACCAGATTGAATTAACAGTAATTTATAGCCTTTAGTGCCGTCTTGATAACCAATCATAACACACATAAGATCTCTTGGCTTAAGCTTTCCCTCACTTACATGGGCATAAGCTGTACAGTCAAAAGGCCTTAAGTATGATAGGTTTGGCTTCCTACCATGCCACATTTCAAATGGAGTCTTGAAATCAATTGAAGAACAATGGCTTCTATTGATCAAGTAAGAGGCAGTGATCACTGTCTCACCCCACATAGAATGCTTCATGCCAGAACTGAAGAGAAGGCACCTAGCCTTCTCTAGCAAAAATCTATTCATCCTTTCAGCAAATCCATTTTGTTGTGGAGTGTCAGGAACAGTTAACAGTCTCTTAACACCATTCTCTTTACAAAACAAGTCAAAAGCATGGTTACAAAATTCAACACCATTATCTGTTTTAAGGCTAATCAATTTCAATCCAGTTTCACTTTCAACTAAAGTTTTCCAGTACTTAAAGTGTTCAAAAGCTTCACTCTTAGCCTTTAAAAGATATACACAGACTTTCCTACTATAATGATCAATAAGAAATAATACCTTCCTCCAACTGTTGGGACCATAGATGGTCCCCATAGATCTGCATGGACACATTCAAGAGGCTTGACAACCTTGTAATTAGATTTAGGAAATGGGAGAGCAGTTGATTTTGAAATTAAGTCCCCTGTTCAAGCTTGTGTCCAAGGTAGTGTTGCGACAGACCTGGGACTCTTTGCACAACAGTTCAACACACAGAGGTTGAACTCTTATCACAACAGTTCAGCAAACAGATAGAGGTAGTAGAGACACACAGACTGATAACCCAGTTCGGCTCCGCCTACTCTGGGGGGTTTCCCACACCCGAAAAAGGGACAGCAAATCTTTATTACGAGTATAGGGTTTCCACAGGGACTTACACTTACACCTTGTAATAGCCTAACCTCAATACTCCGTCTCTCAGATTTGCAACCGAGGTTCACCGCAATTCCCCTCGATCCCCTTTGTTCAGAACCTGCAGTCTGAACGTTCTCGACCTTCTCCAGAAGCTTGGATGCTCTCTCTCGAAAGCTTGTTCACCTTCGTTGTGTGCGACAGTTGATACGCTTCAGGCAGTCTGTGTTGCACTTAAACAGACTGCACTTGCACCGGTGTATTCTCAATGAGAAAACACAACTGGCCGTCGTCTTCTTCTTCTCCGATCAGCAGGATATGCTCGTGTATTTTTTTATCTTTGAAAGCGATGAGAATTAGGGTTGCCCTTGCATTGTATTTATATGCTCGAGCGAAACCCTAATTCGCACAAGATAATCCCATCAAATATTTAGGAAATATTCCTAGATATTTGATGAATATCTTTTAAATCGGTTGGAAGATAATCCGAAGTCTTCTTGCCCAAATAAGCTTTGCCGCCTTGATGTAGATATTCATTCGAATATCTACTACTCAAATAAGTCGTTGGCCGTCATCATATTGACGAGATCTTCGTAGTCCAATATCTTCCGGGAATATCCTTGCGTCTTGATCACGCTGTACAGGAGTACCAGGATATTGTTCGAACTCCCCCTGAACACCTGCTCGAACTGTCTAAGCTATGTTTTGCCAAATACATGCCACTTAAGGGAACATCAATCTCCCCCTTTGCATTTTGGCAAAACCAGATCTACTAGATAACTAGGTCTATCTAACTATCTAGACAGTAGACAACTTTGAGGGAAACAAGAATTGTCTCCTCCAAAATACTCCCCCTTTTTGCCACAAACTGGCAAGGGGTGCGATCCGAGTTGGAACAGACAATCAAAATGTGCCAGAACAAGCACTAAGAATGATAGTTTTAAACAAAAAGTTCAGAGGGTTCAGTTTTTCAATGGACCTTTTATCAGAAGCTTCTTCAACGGAATCATCTTTAGAGACTGTTGCTTCCGATTCATCATCGCTGGGATAGCTAAGGGCTCGAGCGAGCCTGTTGATCCGACGGCGTTGTTCCTTGTCCGCAGCAATGATAGCCTGGAGGTCCTTCAGCAGCTTGCTCCTCTCATCCACGCCCATTCTGGCTCCCCCTCGACTGGATTCCCCAACTTCTTTACCTCTCCTGCTCCCCCCTTTCAGATCATTCACATGACGCCCTTTGAAAAGCTTGTGGTCCACTGTGAATTTGCTTGGAGCTTTGGTAAGACGGTCCGACGAGGCTTTCAAATCAGGAGCTTGGTGGATGATCAGCTCATAGATAAGTGAAGGAAAACATATCTGGTGCAGGGATCTCATAGAAGTAGCGTGTTCAGCAATCTGTTTGAACATCATTCTGCCCATGTTGACCTTCAGCTTGTTCCCTATCTGATAAATCAGTTGGGCCGTGTCCTTGTTGACAGTAGAGCAATGAGTAGACGGCCTCCAGTTGAACACAGCAATGAAGAACAGCATTGAATAGAACGTTGACAGTCTGCTGTATGCACAATTGACTCAGGCCGCCACTGAACAGAGCCTGCAGTGATAGCCCTTACTACCTTCTCAAAGCTGGGTTCCTCCTCATCAGCAGCGGGGTCATCCATGGAGATGTAGACATTTATAAGTTCAGGATCAATGTTGATCCTTCTCCCTCTGACGTAGAATACCCCGTATTCTGCATCTCCAACGACCCCAAACTTTGGAGGCAAGTTTGCCATGGCCTCACGCACCAGCTGTTCGTTGAACGGCTTGCATCTGTCTAATGTCCAGAATAGATCCGATTCTTTGAGTACCTCAACTACTTCTTTTCCTTTGTAACTCGATGCATCCAGCAGCCTCTCCGGTATGATTTTCCTTTTCAGCACACATTCCCATTTCAATGCAGCTTCTTTGTTTACGAACCATACTCCTTTCTTGACCTTACCGACTGGGACTGCCTTAGATTCAGGGGCTGGGACTTCACATCTCCCAGCATCTTCAGAGATGGGAACTGCAGCAACGCGCTTTGTTTTCTTGGAAGAGCCAGCTCCCCCTGCACCACTGCTGACCTCAGCAACCTTCTGGGCTAGTTCCTTTGTAGATGTAGCAAAGGCAACCTTTTTCTTTTCCTTCCCCTTCGTTGTCCTTTTGAGGTTGACAAGGGGAACACTGTCTTGGTCATCTTCTGAAAGGGTAACACCTTCTGCTGCTGATATAGAGGCATCCTTACGAATGGATGCTTCATCCTCCTCCAAATGATTCCTACGATCATCTTGAACTGTCGTGGTTTCTTCACTCATTACTTTCTCTGGAACTACTCCAGTCTTAACTTCAGTTTGAACACTCTGTTCCGCTGTTCGAACACTTGAGATCTTTTCAGTACCAGAGTCTTCTGCTTCAACACCTAGGTTACGCAGACCTTCCTCTGAAGCTGGTGCTGTTTGAGCTTTGGTCTGAATAGAGGGTTCCATAGATGAACCGCTTGCAGCTTTCTCTACAGCTCCTCCAGTCTCAACGCCAAACTGAACACCTGGTTCCATAGGTGGAACACTCGTAGCTTTGTCTGCAACCATTTCTTTTGCCCCAACAGCCTGATCATACTGAGCTTCTTCCGGACTAGCCACTTCCTGATCCTTCTCCTTTTCTAAGTCTACCATGACATCATCGATGTCTTTGTATAACTTCTCCAATTCCTCATCTCTTCCCGCAGGTTCTGATTCTTTCAGCACATCTGTCTTAATCTCCTCT
The DNA here is from genome assembly GCA_033675215.1 of Rhodiola kirilowii. Taxonomy (NCBI): domain Eukaryota; kingdom Viridiplantae; phylum Streptophyta; class Magnoliopsida; order Saxifragales; family Crassulaceae; genus Rhodiola; species Rhodiola kirilowii. The sequence goes on from CM066199.1 coordinate 25,197,332, forward strand.
GCCATAGTCTCATGATGCATACCGGAATCTTCTTCAGTGATTCCTTCTTGACTCTCAGACGGATCAGCAACACTCAACACCACATTCCTCTTCCCCGAGGACTCGATAAACTTCTCTATTTCCTCATCGGACATTACAATCTTCCTACCTCGAGTGGCATAGATCTGGGCTAGATATTTACTGGGAGAGTCACTGGCCCGCTTCACCTTCTTCCTGCGGCCAGCTTTCGGATGAATGTATCCAGTGGTGAAGATCTTTTCTCTCCACGTTCCTGGGCCTCCAGCCCCCCTGCTGGGTTCCTTTTCTTCCACGTTCTTGACAGATTGCTTCTTAGAAACCGCACTACCGGCTTTGTCAACCGCCCTACCACTCTCATTATCATCATCAAGAACAACCCTACTGGTTTCAACACCATCAGTTTTGACACCACTAACAGACATACCACCATTATCGTCAATTGCAGCCCTTCTGGCTTCATCACCGTCAATCGACTCAACAACCTTCTCACCCTCCATACTTGATTCTTCATTCAATACCGATTTTTCAACAACGGGGATATTCACAGAGACAGAAGGAATATTGGGATTTACCTTAACCTTTGGAGATGAATCCACTGTGCCCGGCTGAGGGATCCCAGCGGTAACTCCTTCTGCAGACTTCTCTCTGGCCAAAGATTCGGTGGCTGAGTGTAAAGGCGACGCCTTTTTCATCTTCGCAGCTTTTGATTTCGGAATCTTTGATTTCGCCGCCATCGCCTTTGAGGTCTGAATGCTTTCTTTGCTTTTCTCTGCAGTTTTGACGCCGGATTTCGCTGATTTCCTCGTGTTCACCATCTCTGTTGAGTGTATGAGCGGTTGAGAGAGAGAAGATGTCGTTCTAGGGTTTTGGGGACGAGAGAGAGAAGAAATTGAACACACTCAACTATTTTGTGTTTCAAAAATATCCTCCGGCCTTTTCAACTTCCCAAATTAGCCAACCCTTGATTCAAATAACAGCAGGAAAAATCTTCGAGAATATTAAAAAAAATGATTTTCATGCGCTGTGCCTTCTGTTCCAGCTCTATATATTAGGTGGTCAGTCCAACTGTTTCAGCTGGAGATTCGACTATGACTGACCACCGTTGGATGCTTTTAGTGGTTGACACCACATAGACCCCCCGGGGATCTAGGTGTTTCACTCCGTGACCTACCATATGGTTTCACACAAGTATGCTGCCTCAGAGTTACCATCTTTCGTGAGCATTCATATTTTCTTGTACGGGGCCAGGCACATTCCTGTGTGCAGTGTACGAACTCCTTTTGCAACTGTACCACCGATTGATTCAACAGCTTCTTGGGACACCCGGCAACCTTGATTTGTGCGCATCGACAATCAGATCTTGTGTGCAAGGTCTTCTCCACTCCCCCTCGCAGAAAGCTAGGTTGTGCGTTGATGGATGCACAGTCGTTATGTGCAAACGTCAAGAATAAATTTATAAGTCCGCTACTCGCGACTTAACTACTGGGTAGCAAGTGGTAAGTAGGGGTCGAACCCAAGGGAATCAGGGGAATAGATGTTCTTTGAGGGGGTTGTCCAGCGAGAGAGCGTGTTTTAGGTCGGTTGGTTGGTTTTAAAGCTACCAGCTAAGTGATTGATTGATTGATTGGTTGGTTGGTTTTAATACTGGAAAGTAAATTACAGTTTATAATTAAAGAGAAATGTTCGGTTTCAGGGGCCTTGTATTATATCCTGTTTATCATTGACCTTTAGTGAATTATCTAAGTATTCAAAGATGAATCGAGGCCCTTTCGTAGCGCAAGACTTGCAACATCGTTTAAAGCAACACTTGTTCTAAGCAAAACTAATTCCTCCTTTTGAAGTATCTTAGCTGTAAGTGCATCCACTTGATCTCCCAGTTACGTTATTGACCAAGTGGTGTTTTAGATAAGTCGAACTCCTCGATAAGTTTTGCTTGTGACAGCTTCCACTTATCGAGTATGATCACGAATTTCCACGGCAGAGCTTTGCTTGTGACAGCTTCCACTCAACCTTGGAAACTCTGACTTGATATATGGCACATAGAACAAGTTTTGAATACTAAGACTAGACGCTAAGTTAATAGTCTTAAAACATTTTATAATACAAGTGCGCCCCTTCTACCGAACTACTAGTTTAGCTACTATTCATCGCGCTAAACATTATAACTAAGGAAATAAACAGTTGAATAAATACTAGAAATAATACTTACAACCGTTGAAGCGCCAAGGGAGCTATCCTTTATTTCCAAAGCCAAACTTTACAAATACACAACTTAGAGAGAGAAGTGTTTTTTTACAAGTGAGGGATGATTTCAAATGAGGAGGAGCTCCTCCTTATATAGCCATGGGAGGAGGAGGAGATGGAGGCAAGTGTTGCATGGTGATTGGAGGAGAAAATGAAGGGAGGAGATGGCCACACATAGAGGAAGGAGAGGAGGAGCAAGGAGGAGCCGCCATGTGGAGGAGGAGGAAAGCCGCCGGTCATGGTGGAGGAGAGCCGCCGGTTGCCGGTGGTGGAAGGGGAGGAGCTCCTCCCTTGGTCACCTCTTGCCCAAGTGGCCGGTCACTTTGCCCATGTGTGAGTTTTGTACAGTTTTGTGCAATCTTTTCACAAAACTGTCAATGTGTTTCTTTCCCGGGCTGTCTTGATTCCTCTCCTGATTCTTCTGATTAATTTGTTATGAGTGATTCAACGTCAGGATCCTTGATATTTCTTCAGTCGGCATATGATCTTGACCTTGGATTGACTCGTAACATCTTTTCTGCTCTAAAAGCTCCTCTTTAATGTGTATTCTCTCTAAGCTCTGAATTACCCTGCAAAAATATATCTGAACTAACAAGCAAAAGTTAAATAGACAAAATGTCTAAATAAGGGGGTTATACTGTGTTTATGATTCGTATAATTTTGGTCCATCAGATCACCCCACACTTTTAGTTGTTCGTCCCGAACAATGCTATTCAAGGGCTGTACTCTAAGTTGGCTTTGAAATATGAAAATTAGACTGTGGTACTCGATCTATCCTAATTCATGCATTGCTTACTTATTACCAAATTAAACTGCGTAAATAAATAGAAGAAACTTAATACTTGTACCTCCGTGCTGAGATGCAAATTATATTGGATGTCTCGGGAGATAGCCCTTTTTAGGCTCCTGGACTGCAATCTTGGGATCGTCTCGCACTATATGGTTTTCTGGTAGCTTTCTCTAGCACGTGATTCGGTTCGGGTTTCAATGGTTTGAGTACTTTGATTTTATTTTGGCGAGGGACTGCTTTTGTAGTGAATCGGCATTTGGCCTTTGTTTTGACTTTTTGAGTTCTTCACTTTTTGTTCGGTTAAAACCTTCACAATTTTGGGCCTTTGGCCTCTTGATTTACTTCATTGAGCTTTTCGCCTTTTTGTGACTGCTAGTCCATTTTCTCAAGCCTTTTTGGGAGGTCCAATCATCGCCCGCAAGCCTATGGAAATACCTCCCCGCTCCTCTCGTTTTTGCCGTTTCGCGCGGGTCAAGGTGAGGGTCGTTCATCTATTTTCTCGGCTACTTTGACTGTCGTTTTACGCGGGTCAAGATGAGGGTCGCTCATCTATTTTCTCGGCTACTTTGACCGAAGATAGGACGGTCTGATTCCCGTCCTCGCCTTTTGCATTGCATGGCGGAGATGACTTCAATTTTCACTAAACCCGAAGTGCAGCCTCCACTGACTTCGAAAACCATATAGTTTGATCTGATCCTTTGATTGCTTGCCAAGCCTCTCTAGGGCAGTTTATGTCAACTCCACATCCCTAGTTATCTCAGCACAAAGGACAAATGGAAAGTTACATTCTAAGTTTTTAAACAGTTGAATTATGATTTATTTTTTTCACATTCTTAAGTTCATATTTTCAAAAAGATACTATTACTAAAAAAAGAAAAAACAGCTGCATGTTATTTATGTACACAGGTGGTTCTCACCCCCCACTTTTGAACGAAGGCGTGCCTTAGTTCAAAAGTCATGCAAGCTTAAAACTAAATACTGAATTTAAATGACAGAAATTAAAGTGCGGAAAAGTAAGATAGTGTCGGGTTACCTCCCGACCAGTGCACTTGTTTAACGTCGTTGGCTCGACAGTACCTCGTTGTGGATTACTGGTTTGGGTCCCATGGGTGGCTCAAGTCGTAGTGTTTTGGGGTTAAGTTGACTTTACCGTGGTAATGTTTGGCTCGCTGCCCGTTTACCGTGAATCTGTTTCCATCGTTCATGCTTTCCAACTCAAGCATTCCATGATTGTATACTTTAGTCACAGTATAAGGGCCGGTCCATCTTGATCTTAGTTTGCCAGGCATCAACTTCAATCGTGAGGAAAAGAGTAGCACTTGTTGTCCTTCCTCAAATGAGCGTCGGAGGATGAATTTGTCATGATATAATTTCGTCCGTGCCTTGTAGTCTGTTTGCTCTTCATAGGCCTCAAGCCGCAATTCTTCAAGTTCACATAGCTTAAGCTTCCTATCTAGTCCGGCAGCTTTTAAATCTGGATTGCACTTCTTGAGCGCCCAATAGGCTTTATGTTCTAATTCCACCGGAAGGTGGCATGCCTTTCCATAAACAAGTCGAAAGGGGGAGGTTCCAATTGGCGTCTTGTATGCCGTCCGATAAGCCCAAAGGGCTTCATCTAGCCTATGACTCCAGTCTTTCCTGCCCGGCTTTACCATTTTTTCTAAAATTCCTTTGATTTCACGGTTGGAAATCTCTGCTTGACCATTGGATTGGGGGTGATATGCCGTGGATGTCCGGTGGTGGACATGGTAGCGTTTTAAGGTGGCAGCCATTATGCGGTTGCAGAAATGAGTTCCTTGGTCGCTTATTATGGCTTTGGGTACTCCGTACCTACAAAACAGGTTAGTGCGCAAAAATTCTATGACAGTCTTTGCATCGTCGCACCTTGTGGCCTTGGCTTCTACCCATTTTGACACATAATCTACAGCAACTAAAATGTAAGTATAACCGCATGACACTGGGAATGGTCCCATAAAATCAAGACCCCAAATGTCAAAAACATCGTTGACTAATATGGGTACTTGAGGCATTTCATTTCTAGCTGACACATTTCCTACCCTTTGACACTTATCGCACTTTTGACACATCTCTTTTGCATCTTTAAATATACTTGGCCAGAAAAAGCCGTTATCTAAGATTTTTCTAGCGGTTTTCCTAGGCCCGAAGTGTCCTCCACATGCAAACTCATGGCAAAAGCTAATAACAGATGATATTTCATTATCGGGGATGCATCTCCTAAGTATTTGATCTGGTCCTATTTTCCATAAATAAGGATCATCCCATAAGTATTGTTTAGCATCATGTCTAAGTTTCATGCATTGTGCTTTAGTAAAAGAGGGAGGAAATGTACCTCCTACAAGGTAGTTGACGATTGAGGCGTACCACGGTACCTTGGTTGAGACTGCATAGAGATGCTCGTCTGGAAATGACTCGGTTATGTGCCCTTATTCTTCCCTTCGGACAATCCTGCTCAGATGGTCTGCCACAGTATTCTCAATTCCCTTTTTGTCCCTTATTTCCACATCAAACTCTTGCAGTAGTAATATCCACCGAATGAGTCTTGGCTTGGCCTCCTTTTTTCATCAGATAACGGATGGCAGCATGATCAGAGTAAACTATTACTTTTGCTCCAAGCAAATAGGGTCTGAATTTTTCTAGGGCGAATACTACTGCCAAGAGTTCTTTCTCAGTGGTGGAGTAGTTCCGTTGGGCAGGGTCTAGGGTTCGTGAGGCGTAGTAGATTACACCCGTTTTCTTGTCAATCTTTTGCCCGAGAACTGCTCCTACAGCAAAGTCGCTTGCGTCGCACATGATCTCAAATGGTTTTTTCCAATCCGGAGTTTGGATGACGGGTGTGCTGGTGAGGGCCTTTTTGAGCTCATCAAAGGCTTCTTTGCATGTATTGGTAAATTCAAAAGGAACTTCTTTTTGGAGAAGAGTGGATAGAGGCAACGCCTTTTTGGAGAAGTCCTTGATGAATCGTCGGTAGAATCCTGCATGCCCAAGGAAGGAATGGATTGACGAACTAATTCTTTTTAACCTCTAGAATAGTATCAATGAAGAGAGGATCGAATATAGTGTCAAAACATTTATATTGACCGGTAAGTACCGGGTCGAACCCAAGGGAGCAAGCCAAGCACATGCGCTATTTAAGATTGTGTTTCTATTCGGCTATTCTAAACAAAAATGTATAAAGAGTGAATATATCTAAATCCTATGTGGTTAGTAATTGGGGAAAAACGTTAAGTAAGAGGTGTTTCGAGGACTTACTCCTCTCCTTGGCAAATTCTCAATGATCATGCATACAAGAGTTCAATTAAGTATGAGTTGATAGGTTTTAAACCTAGCTTAGACTAAGAATTAGGCAATCACGCATATCTAATCCTAGTCAAGCCATCTTAGTTAGGATCTCACTAATTAAAGGGTGTTGATCCACTATATAGCATTTACTCTCATAAATGCTATATGCATAAAGTTCTAGTTCACCTCTCACCATGCATTTACTCTCATAAATGTAGGTTAAGTTCAATTTTACTATATCCAAACCATCACTAAGATCTCTCAATACTTAGATCATAGTTCTAACACAAACATGTCACTTAGGCATTTTATCAAACACTTAGAGACATGTCAATCATGAAGATCATAGTAAAATGAAATCAACTTCCTAAGGTTCATATACATGATTCAAGATATAGATCATTTTCTCCATCCTAGAACTATCCCCAAGGGTTTCCAAGTCCTAGGTTCGAGTTTTAGGTCCAAATTGTCACTTAGGCATTTTGTCGAACACCTAGAGTGCATAACATTCATAACACAAGAGAAAATGAAATCAACAATCATCTATATGAATATCAATGTATATACATGATCAAGAGTACCAAGGAGAGTCATAAGACCCTCTAAACACAAGATCCACTACTCACACATCATGTAAGACAACATGGTGTGAGTAGGGTTTTTACACAACAAGTAGAGTAGAAGAGGGATAGAAATAGGATGATTAATCCTTGAACTCCCTTGATCTTCACTTCTCCTTGGTTGGATGATGTTGAATGACCTTGTATGAGCCTCTTTTCCAATGTTCTTTTCCCCAAAAACCTCCACACTTGGTCCAAAACCCTTACTTTCCCTTTATAGATTCGGCTGAAATTTGGGCATCAAATCTGACTTTTCCCTCCAGTCGATCGACTGGGGATAGGCTTGACTGGCCTTGACTCCCAGTCGATCGACTTAATGAAGTTTCAGAGCCCCCCCACATTCTTCGTTTTTCCAGTCGACCGACTGGAGTTTCAGTCGATCGACTGGGGCCTTTTTGGTTGCCTTCCCGGCTGAATTTGGTCTTAAAGTCTCTTAGGGAGTTGTAGAACTTTGAGTTAGCTTTCCAATAAGCTTTGAATCAACCAATTCGGAGGTCGGACGAGCCCTCTAGGTCCAAAACAAGATGCAATGGTCAATATGCTCGGTATTGCCCCGAAACTCCATATTTCGCGCCGAAACTTCTGTTTTTCAACCAATATTCATATATAGGCCTTGACCATGGGGGGAACTTGTTTTCTACCTAAAATGTAGACATAGAGGTCAAATGACATCAAAATAAAGTCGGAAACGACCCAAAACTATAGTGAAGAATGACCATAAATGAGTTGAAAACTCGACTCATCAATGTCTCGGACAGTGGAGGGGTAGGGTAGAGTCTTGATCAGATCTATTTTGGATTTATCCACCTCTATGCCTTCTTGTGAGACGACGTGCCCTAAGACTACTCCATGAGTTACCATGAAGTGGCATTTCTCATAATTGAGCACGAGGTTCATTGAGACACATCGTGCCAGAACCGTGTTCAGGTTATCAAGGCAAGCGGCGAATGTATTGCCATAGATGGTGAAGTCGTCCATGAAGACTTTAATGAATTCCCCGATCATGTGTTGATTCCTCTTAAATCGGCCAGTGTCCATCCGATAGCCAGCTTGTGTTGTTTCAGCACTTTTATCAAGCTTTGTTCCTGTCCTGCTTCCAAGCCACTCTTGATAATTACTGGGAGAGTATCATTATCTCCTAAGAAGGCGTACTTTAGATGTCCAGGCAGGGGCTTTAATTCTATTTTGGGGGCTTGCATTACCGAGGGTAAGAAAGTATTTGATTTGAACAATTTTACCTCGTTGACTTCATATTCTGGTGTGAGAGGCTCCGAGATTGTTAAGTGGGCCACCATTTCGTGCAAGTCTTCAGTGAATTCGTATGAGCTTTCGGCTCCGTTGAGTATGGCTTCTAAGGGATCTACTCTTGGTTCTGATTGAATTTCTTGGACCAGGTCGTCCAAAGCATCGAGAGCGTGAACTTCCTCGAAATCCATAGGGTGCTTCATTGCTCGGAATATGTCGAAGCTGAAGACTTCTCCTTCTACTTCCATTGAGAGCATTCCACTTCCACAGTCTATCTTCAGTTTTGCTGTTTTTAGAAATGGACGGCCGAGAAGGATAGGTGCATGATTAGTAAATCCGCCATTCTCCATTTTTAAGACGTAGAAGTCTGCTGGAAACACTAATTTGCCTACTTGAACCAGGACGTCTTCAATTTTGCCCTCAGGCTGTTTGCACGATCGATTAGCTAATTGAATAGTGAGACCGGTGGGTTTGAGCGGTCCAATCTTAAGGCATGAGTAGATAGAGAAGGGAAGAACATTGATTGATGCCCCTAGGTCTAGCATGCAGTTATCTATCCTGATGTTGCCAATTTTGCATGGAATGGTGTAAGTTCCAGGATCTCCACATTTAGGGGGGACTTTTCGCTGCATGACTGCCGATACGTTCCTACTCATTAGCTCCTGATCGTTTCCAGCATTCCTTCTCCGGTTGATACAAAGTTCTTTCAAAAACTTGGCATACCGAGGAATTTGCTTGATGGCTTCCAAGAGGGGAATGTTGATTTCAACCTTGCTGAACAATTCCAACACTTCCTTATCCATGACATGTTGTCTTTGCACACGTGTAGGTACTGGAAATGGAAGTGTTGTGCTGATTCTAGGATTTTCGATTCTGGGTATCGGGTCAGGCCCGTGTTCCTGGGACGTATTTTCTTCTTCTTCGGACACGTCCCGTTCTTCCTCAATTATGTCGTCATCTTTATCGGTTGCTTCTTCCTCTAGAGTTTTGAGAGTTTCAGGCCTCGTTCGCTCTTCCCTGGGCAATCTTGGGTCTTTATCATCCTCTTGTTCTAAAGATTTGTTGGCAAGCGTGTTTCCACTCCTAAGAGTCAAGGCATTCACATCTCCCTGTATGCCTTGAATGGTTTGCAAGAGGAGTCTCCCGGACTCATTAGCGTGTGCGGAGTCTGAGGCAGCGAGTTGAGAGATGTGCATTTTCAAGTCCGATAACTCTCCCTTGGTTTCGGCTTGGAATTGATGCATAGTAGTGCCCAAATGCTGCACAGTATCTGACAATTGCGCAACCATGTCTTCAAGTGACTTATTTGGTCCTTGATGATTGTTCGAGCTTGCCTGGTAATGGTCTGTTGGCAGGGCTTCTTGGTAGAATGACTGCGCTAATTGAGGGACAGCTGGTTGTGTCTCCGTCTGAGGATAGCTGTTGTTGTTACGCCAGCCTGGGTTGGATATTTGACCGTACTGTCTGTTTTGTCCAGCTCTGTCGTTGTTGTTGTTGTGTCCTTGATATCCTCCCACTATATTCACTTCCGCCGGTTCTTCTTCAATCAGTGTTGGGCATGCGTCAGTTTTGTGGTCTTGAGAACCACAAAACTCGCAAGGTTTTACCGGAACTGGCTGTCTACGTATGATCTCGATCATCATCTCCTTTAACTGTTTTATCTCTTCAGTCATGGAGTTTACTGATGTCTCGGCTTGTGCTACCTTTTTTGATCGAGATAATTCATCTTGACGAGTAGTCTCTTCTCTAAATCGGGCATTTTCAGTAACGTTGGCGATGAGATTCCTTATGCCACTTAATGATAGATTCATCATGGATCCTCCCGCTGAGGCATCCAAGAGCATTTTGTCTAAGGGTCTTAATCCATCAATGAGGTACTCGATGACGAGTTTCTCGGGCAATCCAAGGGTACAGCAGCTCCTTTCTAGGTGATTGAACTTTTCCAGGTAATCGTACATGGTTTCATTGGGACCTTGTTTGATTTCCTGTAGTTGCTTCCTTACTTGCATTGCTCTTCCAGCCGGATAGTATTTGTCTAAGAATTTCTTCTGCATCTGAGCCCATGTTCTGATGCTTCCGGAAGGCAATGAAAGGAACCAATCGCTTGCCGAGTCTATGAGGGAAAAATAGAACGCCTTTAACTTGAAGTCGTCCATATTCACTCGATTGGGCTTTAGATTCTGGAAAATGCCATGTAGGCGTTGGAGGTGAGTTGTGGCAGATTCTCCTTGAGATCCTGAGAATTTTGGCAGGCTGTGCGCCACTGATGCGTTGATGGTTATGTTTTCTAATTCAGGGCTCTCATAGATGCACCACGGCTGTGTCTCGAAATTAGGGGCATTTAACTCGCCCATAGTTGGTTCACGGTAGTAGTTGTCCCCGTAGTAGTCGTCGAAAGCGGGTTCTCTTCTTGGCATGTATCGAGGTTGAGGTTGTGGTCGTGGGGGATGGATAGGAGGTTGTACTGGACCAGCTGCATTTCGGTCCTCGGGTAATTCTTGGTTTCTTCTGACTGCTTCCCTATCACGAGCTCTTCTGTTTCTGATGAGTTGTTCCGGATCGTCGACGAATGGAAACGGTACCTCATCATTTTGATCGTACAGGTTTATTTCTTCGTCATCCCGGTAGTCATGGTGACTATCTTCGCGAGACATGGTTGTTTTGAAGCGCGTAAAGATTCAAAGAACTTTATCCGATGGCTGATTCCCCGGCAACGGCGCCAATTTTGATGGATGCACAGTCGTTATGTGCAAACGTCAAGAATAAATTTATAAGTCCGCTACTCGCGACTTAACTACTGAGTAGCAAGTGGTAAGTAGGGGTCGAACCCAAGGGAATTAGGGGAATAGATGTTCTTTGAGGGGGTTGTCCAGCGAGAGAGCGTGTTTTAGGTCGGTTGGTTGGTTTTAAAGCTACCAGCTAAGTGATTGATTGATTGATTGATTGGTTGGTTGGTTTTAATACTAGAAAGTAAATTACAGTTTATAATTAAAGAGAAATGTTCGGTTTCAGGGGCCTTGTATTATATCCTGTTTATCATTGACCTTTAGTGAATTATCTAAGTATTCAAAGATGAATCGAGGCCCTTTCATAGCGCAAGACTTGCAACATCGTTTAAAGCAACACTTGTTCTAAGCAAAACTAATTCCTCCTTTCGAAGTATCTTAGCTGTAAGTGCATCCACTTGATCTCCCAGTTACGTTATTGACCAAGTGGTGTTTTAGATAAGTCGAACTCCTCGATAAGTTTTGCTTGTGACAGCTTCCACTTACCGAGTATGATCACGAATTTTCACGGCAGAGCTTTGCTTGTGACAGCTTCCACTCAACCTTGGAAACTCTGACTTGATATATGGCACATAGAACAAGTTTTGAATACTAAGACTAGACGCTAAGTTAATAGTCTTAAAACATTTTATAATACAAGTGCGCCCCTTCTACCGAACTACTAGTTTAGCTACTATTCATCGCGCTAAACATTATAACTAAGGAAATAAACAGTTGAATAAATACTAGAAATAATACTTACAACCGTTGAAGCGCCAAGGGAGCTATCCTTTATTTCCAAAGCCAAACTTTACAAATACATAACTTAGAGAGAGAAGTGTTTTTTTACAAGTGAGGGATGATTTCAAATGAGGAGGAGCTCCTCCTTATATAGCCATGGGAGGAGGAGAAAATGGAGGCAAGTGTTGCATGGTGATTGGAGGAGAAAATGAAGGGAGGAGATGGCCACACATGGAGGAAGGAGAGGAGGAGCAAGGAGGAGCCGCCATGTGGAGGAGGAGGAAAGCCGCCGGTCATGGTGGAGGAGAGCCGCCGGTTGCCGGTGGTGGAAGGGGAGGAGCTCCTCCCTTGGTCACCTCTTGCCCAAGTGGCCGGTCACTTTGCCCATGTGTGAGTTTTGTACAGTTTTGTGCAGTCTTTTCACAAAACTGTCAATGTGTTTCTTTCCCGGGCTGTCTTGATTCCTCTCCTGATTCTTCTGATTAATTTGTTATGAGTGATTCAACGTCAGGATCCTTGATATTTCTTCAGTCGGCATATGATCTTGACCTTGGATTGACTCGTAACATCTTTTCTGCTCTAAAAGCTCCTCTTTAATGTGTATTCTCTCTAAGCTCTGAATTACCCTGCAAAAATATATCTGAACTAACAAGCAAAAGTTAAATAGACAAAATGTCTAAATAAGGGGGTTATACCGTGTTTATGATTTGTATAATTTTGGTCCATCATGCGTATGCACATGGGAGAGCAACCGGTTGCTGGCCATGGTGCGAATGCACATTGTTCATCGACTCTGTCAGACCCACCCTAATAGTATAGCAGTTGTTGGCATCCCTTTTTCCTTTCATCAGTGTATCGCCATTCTGGTCTAGTACAAGACATGAGTAGCTGGAGAAAGACACATAGTGTCCATCGTCGCATAGTTGACTAATGCTGATAAGATTCCTGGTCAGTCCCTTAACAAGGAGGGTGTTCTTGAGTGCAGGGAGATCCGGAACCATCAATGTCCCACAGCCGATCACCTGACCCTTTTTACCATCCCCGAAGGTGACAAACCACATGTGCTCAACAGGTCTAATATGGGTAAGATATTGAGAGTTACCTGTCATGTGTGCGGAGCATCCGCTGTCGAAGAGCCAACTATTATGCGGTAAGTAGTTTGAGGTGTAACAGGCTACCATGCAAATGGTTCGGTCTGCCTTTTGAACCCAGGCCGGTTTCTGTTGCAATGTGGTTCATTGCTGGAAGGCACGTCGTTCGGCTAAAAACAGGCGACACTTTAGTTTAATGTGTCCCACCTGATTGCAATACCAGCAAGTCCGCCATTCTTTCCTTTGTGCTGAATGAGAGCCGAAGTGCATCGTACCTTCCCTTCTTCGACCACTGTTGGGTTGTTCTTGTGGCAGATCTATTTTCCGTCTGGGATGCTGTTTCACCTTCTGTTCTATCTTTTGTTCCAACACCGGTCTTGTTTTAACAAGCGTAGTTCCTTTTGAGCTGCCTTCTCCTGTGAACCCCAATCCTCTGTGTCCGGACTCCATTCTCTGGGATCTAAGAATATCATTTAAGTCTTTAGTGTCGGAGTTAAGCATTCTTACCGACTGTTTGAGGTGATTGAGTTCCTCTCTAGTGTCAGAGTGTTCCATCTTCTCAGATTCTAGCTGAAGTTCTAGCTGTTCCACCCTCCTTAGTTGAAACAGTTCTTTGCGTTGTAGATCAATGATGGTTTTTCTCAGACCCGCCATGCCTGTAGGATGAGTGTCCCGATCCTTCTCCATTTCGGTTTTTAGAGAGGAGACAGTACCTAGGAGTTCCGTTTTCTGAACAAGAAGATCCAGTCTTTCTTGTTTTACCTCAGCTAGTTGAGAAGTTAGTGAGTTAATTGTACCTTCCTGTTCTGCCTTTAGTGTCAATAGTATCTCAACCTCCTGCCAAACCTTGTCCTTTTCCAAAGTGATGCTTGCCACTGTGTCATTCAGCTTTTTGTTCATCTTGATCAGAAGCAGCCACTTCTCATATAGATCTTTATAAGTCTGAGCCAGAGAGTCCTGCGTGAGTTCTTCGTTGTCACTGTCCGAGAGGGGTCTTCATCTGGGCGTTCCAACTGTGGTGGAACAGTTTCACTTGTGCTGCTGCTGATGGACCAAAGTTATACGAATCATAAACACAGTATAACCCCCTTATTTAGACATTTTGTCTATTTAACTTTTGCTTGTTAGTTCAGATATATTTTTGCAGGGTAATTCAGAGCTTAGAGAGAATACATACTAAAGAGGAGCTTTTAGAGCAGAAAAGATGTTACGAGTCAATCCAAGGTCAAGATCATATGCCGACTGAAGAAATATCAAGGATCCTGACGTTGAATCACTCATAACAAATTAATCAGAAGAATCAGGAGAGGAATTAAGACAGTCCGGGGAAGAAAACACATTGACAGTTTTGTGAAAAGACTGCACAAAACTGTACAAAACTCACACATAAGGCAAGGTGACCGGCCACTTGAAGAAGTGGTGGCCAAAGGAGGAGCTCCTCCCCTTCCACCACCGGCAACCGGCGGCTCTCCTCCACCACAACCGGCGGCTTTGCTCCTCCTCCACATGGCACCTCCTCCTTGCTCCTCCTCTCCTTCCTCCATGTGTGGCCATCTCCTCCCTTCATTTTCTCCTCCAATCACAATGCAACACTTGCCTCCATCTCCTCCTCCTCCCATGGCTATATAAGGAGGAGCTCCTCCCCTCATTCAAATCACACCTCACTTGTAAAATTCAATTCTCTCTAAGTTATGTATATGTAAGTTTGGCTTTGGAAATAAAGGATAGCTCCCTTGGCGCTTCAACGGTTGTAAGTAATTCTTAGTATTTATTCAACTATTTTATTTCCTTAGTTATAATGTTTAGCGCGATGAATAGTAGCTAAACTAGTAGTTCGGTAGAAGGGGCGCACTTGTATTATAAAATATTTTAAGACTATTAACTTAGTGTCTAGTCTTAGTATTCAAAACTTGTTCTATGTGCCGTATATCAAGTCAGAGTTTCCAAGGTTGAGTGGAAGCTGTCACAAGCAAAGCTCTGCCGTGGAAATTCGTGATCATACTCGGTAAGTGGAAGCTGTCACAAGCAAAACTTATCGAGGAGTTCGACTTATCTAAAACACCACTTGGTCAATAACGTAACTGGGAGATCAAGTGGACGCACTTACAGCTAAGATACTTCGAAAGGAGGAATTAGTTTTGCTTAGAACAAGTGTTGCTTTAAACGATGTTGCAAGTCTTGCGCTACGAAAGGGCCTCGATTCATCTTTGAATACTTAGATAATTCACTAAAGGTCAATGATAAACAGGATATAATACAAGGCCCCTGAAACCGAACATTTCTCTTTAATTATAAACTGTAATTTACTTTCCAGTATTAAAACCAACCAACCAACCAATCAATCAATCAATCACTTAGCTGGTAGCTTTAAAACCAACCAACCGACCTAAAACACGCTCTCTCGCTGGACAACCCCCTCAAAGAACATCTATTCCCCTGATTCCCTTGGGTTCGACCCCTACTTACCAAGTACTACCCAGTAGTATAGTTGCGAGTAGCGGACTATAAATTTATTTGCACAAATCGCTTTAACGACGAGCGGTCTGTCAAATTGGCGCCGTTGCCGGGGAATCAGTCGTCGAATAGTTGTTCTTTCCCTCCCCTTTCTTTTTCTTTCTTTTACCTATGTCAGCACCCATTACACATGCATGGACAACGCGATTTCTGCCCCTGTTCGGAGGAACGGAGGGAGAAGACCCTGTACAGCACTACCGAAACTTCCACCACGTCTGCCATCACATCAAACCGGAGAACGAAGTATTAGACGAATTTAAGCTGAAATGCTTTAAATTCTCTCTAACCGACTTTGCCACGATATGGTACTACACATCCACCGCTTGCAGTGCAGAACATTTCGTAGACCTATGCGTTCCGTTCCTGAAAGAATTCTGCCCACCATCTTTACGCCAAGAAACCCGTGAGAAGATCATGAGCCTTCATCAATCCCGGGATGAGACTTTGGACGAATACTACATGAACTATGATGCCATCGTCTCAAGCTGCCCGCACCATGGATTTACGAAGAAAGTTCTTCTCAAAAAATTTCTTCGTGGGATGAGGGCCGAAGAGCTGGGAAGAGTTAATGAAGCTATGAAAAGGTCTGCAACAAACTTCACCGTTGCAGACATGTGGTGCCTTATAATCGGCCTGGCCGCTGCCACAAGACGAGTACCCTAAACTGACGAGGAAATGCAGACAGAAGAAGTTGACCCTGAGGCTGATGAAGAAGAAACCATCGAACCGTCGGAAGAAACCACCGAACCGTCGGAAGAGACTCCTGAACCGTCTGAAGAATCAGATATGGAAAGCATCGGAAGCAACGAAGTAGGAGTCCAGAACACCACTGACGAACTGCCCAAGCCATACCCGACTATCATTACCCAGGCAGCTGAAACTATCTACGATCAGTTCTTCACGAACCAACATAACGAGGCAGAACCAAGCCTCATGAGGCCTTCCCGACTTTTCCCCTTAATTAATGAGCAAGTCGCCGCGAACTATGCGATCAATGAAGAAGCTCAAAGGAGAATGGGAAAAGCACCTCTGCAGAATGACCCCTCGATGGAGCATTGCTATGCCGCAACCAGACTAGGCAGTCCCAACTACAAAAACTTCGAAAGGCTGGTAGTGAAAGGTCCATCACCCCCTCCGGGGTATTGGAAGGAAAAAATCCTGAAACAAAGGAGTCCTGACCCGAACACAACATCCGGCAAGGTCAGGAAGAAGCAACACTGGAACGGTGGCGAAGTTTGACCTCAGCCACCCATGGGACCCAAACCAGTAATCCACAACGAGGTACTGTCGAGCCAACGACGTTAAACAAGTGCACTGGTCGGGAGGTAACCCGACACTATCTTACTTTTCCGCACTTTAATTTCTGTCATTTAAATTCAGTATTTAGTTTTAAGCTTGCATGACTTTTGAACTAAGGCACGCCTTCATTCAAAAGTGGGGGGGTGAGAACCACCTATGTACATAAATAACATGCTTGCTGTTTTTTTTCTTTTTTAGTAATAGTATCTTTTTGAAAATATGAACTTAAGAATGTGAAAAAGATAAATCATAATTCATGCATTAACCTTGTGAAAATTCAACTGTTTAAAAACTTAGAATGCAACTTTCCATTTGTCCTTTGTGCTGAGATAACTAGGGATGTGGAGTTGATATAAACTGCCCTAGAGAGGCTTGGCAAGCAATCAAAGGATCAGATCAAACTATACGGTTTTCGAAGTCAGTGGAGGCTGCACTTCAGGTTTTCAGTGAATAATTGAAGTCAACTCCGCCAAGAAGCATCTATGCAAAGGCGAGGACGGGAATCAGACCGTCCTCTCTCTAGTCAAAATAGCCGAGAAAATAGATGAGCGACCCTCATCTTGACCCGCGCAAAACGACAAAGACGAGAGGAGCGGGGAGGTATTTCCATAGGCTTGCGGGCGATGATTGGACCTCCCAAAAAGGCTTGAGAAAATGGACTAGCAGTCACAAAAAGGCAAAAAACTCAAAGAAGAAAATCAAAAGAGGCCAAAGGCCCAAAATTGTGAAGGTTTTAACCGAGCAAAAGTGAAGCACTCAAAAAGTCAAATCAAAGGCCAAAGGCCGATTCACTACAACAAAAAAGCAGTCCCTCGCCAAAGAAGAAAATCAAAAAGGCTCAACTCACTGAAACCCGAATCGAATCATGTGCTAGAGAAAGCTACAAGAAAACCATATAGTGCGAGACGATCCCAAGATTGCAGTCCAGAAGCCTAAAAAGGGCTATCTCCCGAGACATCCAATATAATTTGCATCTCAACACGAAGGTACACGTATCAAGTTACTTCTATTTATTTACGCAGTTTAATTTGGTAATAAGTAAGCAATGCATGAATTAGGATAGGTCGAGTACCACAGTCTAATTTTCATATTTCAAAGCCAACTTAGAGTATAGCCCTTTAATAGCATTGTTCGGGACGAACAACTAAAAGTGTGGGGTAATCTGATGGACCAAAGTTATACGAATCATAAACACAGTATAACCCCCTTATTTAGACATTTTGTCTATTTAACTTTTGCTTGTTAGTTCAGATATATTTTTGCAGGGTAATTCAGAGCTTAGAGAGAATACATACTAAAGAGGAGCTTTTAGAGCAGAAAAGATGTTACGAGTCAATCCAAGGTCAAGATCATATGCCGACTGAAGAAATATCAAGGATCCTGACGTTGAATCACTCATAACAAATTAATCAGAAGAATCAGGAGAGGAATTAAGACAGTCCGGGGAAGAAAACACATTGACAGTTTTGTGAAAAGACTGCACAAAACTGTACAAAACTCACACATAAGGCAAGGTGACCGGCCACTTGAAGAAGTGGTGGCCAAAGGAGGAGCTCCTCCCCTTCCACCACCGGCAACCGGCGGCTCTCCTCCACCACAACCGGCGGCTTTGCTCCTCCTCCACATGGCACCTCCTCCTTGCTCCTCCTCTCCTTCCTCCATGTGTGGCCATCTCCTCCCTTCATTTTCTCCTCCAATCACAATGCAACACTTGCCTCCATCTCCTCCTCCTCCCATGGCTATATAAGGAGGAGCTCCTCCCCTCATTCAAATCACACCTCACTTGTAAAATTCACTTCTCTCTCTAAGTTATGTATATGTAAGTTTGGCTTTGGAAATAAAGGATAGCTCCCTTGGCGCTTCAACGGTTGTAAGTAATTCTTAGTATTTATTCAACTGTTTTATTTCCTTAGTTATAATGTTTAGCGCGATGAATAGTAGCTAAACTAGTAGTTCGGTAGAAGGGGCGCACTTGTATTATAAAATGTTTTAAGACTATTAACTTAGTGTCTAGTCTTAGTATTCAAAACTTGTTCTATGTGTCGTATATCAAGTCAGAGTTTCCAAGGTTGAGTGGAAGCTGTCACAAGCAAAGCTCTGCCGTGGAAATTCGTGATCATACTCGGTAAGTGGAAGCTGTCACAAGCAAAACTTATCGAGGAGTTCGACTTATCTAAAACACCACTTGGTCAATAACGTAACTGGGAGATCAAGTGGACGCACTTACAGCTAAGATACTTCGAAAGGAGGAATTAGTTTTGCTTAGAACAAGTGTTGCTTTAAACGATGTTGCAAGTCTTGCGCTACGAAAGGGCCTCGATTCATCTTTGAATACTTAGATAATTCACTAAAGGTCAATGATAAACAGGATATAATACAAGGCCCCTGAAACCGAACATTTCTCTTTAATTATAAACTGTAATTTACTTTCCAGTATTAAAACCAACCAACCAACCAATCAATCAATCAATCACTTAGCTGGTAGCTTTAAAACCAACCAACCGACCTAAAACACGCTCTCTCGCTGGACAAACCCCTCAAAGAACATCTATTCCCCTGATTCCCTTGGGTTCGACCCCTACTTACCAAGTACTACCCAGTAGTATAGTTGCGAGTAGCGGACTATAAATTTATTTGCACAAATCGCTTTAACGACGAGCGGTCTGTCAAATGCATTCATCCAGAGTTGTGACGAAGGCCACAAAGTTTGTGGTTTCACCTTTTTCTTCGTCTAATTCACTGTCGCTGAAGCTCGCCACCATCGCCTTTTTCTTCATGAGAGTGTTTGCACACTGTGAAGCAATGTGACCAAAACCCTTGCATTCATGACACTGAATCTCTTCTTTTCCTTTGTCAGACAGTTCATGCCTCCAATCAGTAGACCTTGGCCTGCTGGATTTCCAGTTTCGGTAACTAGTTGACGAGGACTGACCTTGTTCTGGACCACGTCTGTTGATCTTTCGCACCATTCTTCCAAAGTTCTGAGCCATCATGGCCAGTTGCTCAGTTGTGCATCCAGAGTCCAGCTTGTCTTCTGTCATATCTGCTTTGAGGGCGATTCCCTTCTCTTCTCCAGTTTGGAAGTCATGATTAATCTCGTAGGTTCTGAGGGAACCCATTAGCTCGTCTAGCTTCAGTGTGGTGATATCATGCATTTCCTCAATGGCCGTGACTTTCATGGCAAATCTCGGAGGAAGAGACCTTAGGACCTTGCTGGCCAATCTTTCTTCATCGATGGGTTTCCCTAGTACAGATGCCTCGTTGGACAGTTCTAGGACTCTGGTGTTGTACTCAGTGATGGTTTCACTCTCCTTCATCTTCATCTCTTCAAACCTGGTTGTGACAGCTTGCATGCGGGAGTTGAGAACTTTGTCTGTTCCTTCAAATGCTGTTTGAAGGATATCCCATGCTTCCTTGGCACAGTTGATGATTAGTTTCATGACGTTTTCATCTACTGCCGAGAAAATTGCGTTCATTGCCTTTGAGTTGCCCATGGAGGCTTTGCCTTCCTCTTCTGTCCACAGAGCTTCTGGTTTGGCTATCGGTTCTCCAGTGAGATTGTTCATTATGGGTTCCGTCCATCCTTTCAGAACAGCCTTCCATGCCTTTTCGTCTAGTGATTTTAGAAAGGATCTCATCACAGGCTTCCATGTGGCATAGTTCGATCCTTCGAGCAGCGGGGGTCTGGTTATGCTTTGTCCTTCTTTCAGAGTCATCTTGAACAGTTCAGGATCCCACTCAGTGTGTCGAGTGATCTGCTCTGATACCAATTGAAATTAAGTCCCTTGTTCAAGCTTGTGTCCAAGGTAGTGTTGCGACAGACTTGGGACTCTTTGCACAACAGTTCAACACACAGAGGTTGAACTCTTATCACAACAGTTCAGCAAACAGATAGAGGTAGTAGAGACACACAGACTGATAACCCAGTTCGGCTCCGCCTACTCTGGGGGGTTTCCCACACCCGAAAAAGGGACAGCAAATCTTTATTACGAGTATAGGGTTTCCACAGGGACTTACACTTACACCTTGTAATAGCCTAACCTCAATACTCCGTCTCTCAGATTTGCAACCGAGGTTCACCGCAATTCCCCTCGATCCCCTTCGTTCAGAACCTGCAGTCTGAACGTTCTCGACCTTCTCCAGAAGCTCGGATGCTCTCTCTCGAAAGCTTGTTCACCTTCGTTGTGTGCGGCAGTTGATACGCTTCAGGCAGTCTGTGTTGCACTTGAACAGACTGCACTTGCACCGGTGTATTCTCAATGAGAAAACACAACCAGCCGTCGCCTTCTTCTTCTCCGATCAGCAGGATATGCTCGTGTATTTTTTATCTTTGAAAGCGATGAGAATTAGGGTTGCCCTTGCATTGTATTTATATGCTCGAGCGAAACCCTAATTCGCACAAGATAATCCCATCAAATATTTAGGAAATATTCCTAGATATTTGATGAATATCTTTTAAATCGGTTGGAATATAATCCGAAGTCTTCTTGCCCAAATAAGCTTTGCCGCCTTGATGTAGATATTCATTCAAATATCTACTACTCAAATAAGTCGTTGGTCGTCATCATATTGACGAGATCTTCGTAGTCCAATATCTTCCGGGAATATCCTTGCGTCTTGATCACGCTGTACAGGAGTATCAGGATATTGTTCGAACTCCCCCTGAACACCTGCTCGAACTGTCTAAGCTATGTTTTGCCAAATACATGCCACTTAAGGGAACATCAGATTTGCCTAAAACACATGTTTCACGAAAGGTCAAATCTGCAGGGGAAATTTTTAGAATTCCAGATTGTGCTAGAGTACTCAATCCCTTATTTCCTATGTGTCCTACCCTAGCATGCCACAATCTTGCTTCATCAATATTTTTATTAGTGTGATGACTAGCAGGGTCCAGTTCATGTGAAGTAATAACATGGTAAAGTCCTCCCTTCTTTTCAGCTTTATCACTACCCTATCATTTTTCAGATCTGCTTTAATTCCATGACAAGTGTTAAATTTTAAAAGCTTAATCATCACAGACTGATTCAGATAGTAGGTTTCTCCTAAGGTGAGGAACCCATCTAACATTTTGAATCACTCTTTAACACCATCATACATGACAAGAGGGACTGAACCAATACCTTTTATCTTCAAAGTAGTATGATCACTTAAAATGACTTCACCACCATCACACAAGGTTAAAGATTCAAATAGATTTTTGCAAGGAGAAGCATACATAGTACAACCAGAGTCTAATATCCAAGAATCACAGTCCTTAGAGGTGGATACAACAAGCAATTAATTTTTATATTGTTTTCCTTGTTCACAAATGTTAGAAAATCCATTTTGCTTGGTGTTTTGTCCATTATTCTTATCCCTATCATGTTGTTTCTTGTTGCATGTGTTGGTCTAATGACCATTTTTTCCACAGTAAAAACACTTTACTTGGGAAAGAGGTCTTAAGTTAGCCTTATCATTCCCATCAGAATGAGGCTTAGCAGGGGGTTTCTTTTTATGTCTCTGTTTAGGTTTACCTTTAAACATCATCACCTAATTCTTATTTTTAGACTTATGATCATTTTTACTAGTGCCCTTAAACTTAAACACATTCAAAGACTCATTTTTCTGCACAATAACCTCGGTGATCTTAGCAAGGGTAATCTCATCTCTACCATATTGGATAACATCTTTCACAATATTAAACTGTGGAGGCAAAGAATTTAACAGAATAATAGCATTATGAGTCTCTTCTATTGTATTCTTGCATCTAGATAAATCTTGAATCATTTTAAGAAATGTATCAAGGTTTTCTTGAATGGATAAAGAAGTGTCCATCATGAAATTAAATAGTTTACTCAACAAAGAGATTCTACTAGGCAAGGATTTAGTAAAATAGATAGTCTCAAGAGTATCCCACGGTTCTTTAGTTTCAGAAATGTTTACCACTTGTCTGAGGACTTCATCACTATATCTGATCATGATTTCAGAATGAGCAATATCAGATAACTCCTTCCTTTTCTCAGAGGATGTAGGATCCAGCCATTCTCCAGTGACAGCTCTATAGCACTCTTCCTTGATTAGGATTGCCTTTATTTTGGCTCTTCAAAGAGAAAAATATGTGGTTCCATTATAGGGCTTCAAGTTGACACTGTCACCCATTGGACAAGGAAGCGCAGATCAGTTCTTATTAAGACAGATAAGAACTCAGTCAATAAGAAAAGAGAGAACACTTCTTAATGCCCAAGGATCACAAACTAATCAAGATTGGATATATTCAATCAAGATTAAACAAGCTACTGATACCAATTTGTAATTGCGGATTATAGATTAAGTTTAGATTTTATTGATTGAGCATAAAAATACAGTGTTCTAAGAATATTACAAGAACCCTAGAATTTGCCCCAAATCCAAACTAGCACAATTCGACAACAAAAATCAAATTACACAAGGACACAACTTCCTTGAGTTCAGGCGAGCACCCTTGACTCGCAACCGGTCGCAATCGTCGACGAAATCCCTCCTTCTTGACTTCACCCCATGCGACAACTCCGGTGACAATTCGGATGCTCGACACTTGGACTTTAAACTTCAATCGTTCACACCAAGGCTTCGAATCACTCTAAGCCATCAATCACTGACACGATGCGCTCTTGAATCTCAAATCGAAACTTGTATGATGAAATTCCCAATTTCCAATCGAATGCCTAATTTCAGATCCCAGGCTCTTAAGTACCAAACTCGAGCTTGACCAAAACGCAGCGTAGAGGAGTAACGACCATAACAGTCATAGGCGTGGGACTCCATTTAATGGAACGACGTAGTCTCGCTTTAAAACGCGCCTGTTTATCTTGATCTCTGAAACTCGACCAAACGCGCCAAGTGAAAACGGCGCCGTTTGGCCTCTACTCTTTTGGACATGCTGGAGCTGCTTTGACACTTGGCCAAAAAAATTGTAGTTTGTTCTCAAACAAAAAACCACACCAAAACACATTCCCAGAACTTGCATATTCAATCATATTTGCTCAACCACCATGTTAAGATTAACTCAAAACTTAACATCAGAAATATATAATTTGGAAAGTGCTACACGATTCATTCGAAATCCAAGTGTTTGCTCATTGATTTGAAGCTGTGCAGAAGACTCGATGATTACAAACAAATTCAATATTTTCTAAATCAATGACGGCTGCACAGTGCTAGAGATGACGTCGAAATTTGGAAAATTGATTGAAGGAGCAAGGAGTCCTAGTAGATTGATTACAACAGTTCTGGCAATTGGTTGATTTCTGATAGTTGAGCACAATTAATGAAGGTGATGTGGATTATCGGAGGATTCAAGCGCCTGCTTCATCCAAGAGATGACATAAGCCCTAAATTGGGCTTTACGGTTCTAAGGTTTGACCAGGTTCAGTTGCAATGGAACTGAAATTTTGTGTACAGCATGCGTGATTCACATTTTTGTCACAATAGAGTTCACAAAATAGTTTTGGCCTATAATTTTGGTTTCCAAGATGCGGTAATCATGGTCTCAGATGACAGATGGGATTGTGGAGCTTCTTTGTCCAAATGCTTTGGTAACTTTAGACGCAGCACAAGGAACTTGCTGCGTTTCTGGTCAAATTGATTGAATTCGAGATGATTGTTGTTTGCAGCTTTTATAATTTTCTTAAAGGAAATTAGATCCTCTTTAGGTGAATTGGACTGATATATTCTTGTTCAATCAGTTTAATTTCAGAAAGAGATCGGATCAGACGGTAGCCACGAGGGTTTTCTTCTTGTGCCGAGGGTTTTCTTCTTGTGTCGTTATTGTTTTCTGGTTTGTTGCTGGAATTCTCACAGCACTGATGAGAGTGAGCGGCGCTGGAATGACAACATTATTGATGGCTGATTTGACAAGACGAAAAAATAGATTTAGTTGTTTCAATCCTTATTTCATGTCTAAGTTTATGGAGCATGCGTTAGAGCTCAGCAATGGGCAGGGTCGGATCAACCCGACCCTTTAAGGAGTGAACCCAATGCTCATATTAAAAGACCCTTACCCAAGTTTTCATTACAATAGGGCCGGGTCCGAGCATAAAAAATTTAGACGACCTTAACCCGACTTTGACCCCTTTATAATTCGGGTCGCTTGGGTCGGGTACTACCCGTCTAAGCCCTTTAAGCCACTGAGCATCTACCAAAAAAAATATTTATCTTTAATCATATGCTCAATGTCTGCACATAATAGGCATGACCAAAGCAATCTGATATGCTTAGCATACCAGTCAGTACATATTGAACATATGAAATGTTGATGATTTAGCAGATGACATTAGTTTTATAACCATCTACCAATACTATTTCATATTATTTGGGCAATGTGGGAGGAATTGTTTGATGAGTCAACTTAAGTCTTCTCCAATCGCTGAGTTGTTTATCAAAGAGTGGTATAAGGCTAAGATGGTAATGTGTACATAAGCTTTCAACGGAGTCCAACTAAGATATTGAATATGTATATGCCCATATTTTATGTTGATTGATTTTCAGCCTGTTGTGTTGCCCAAGTTGTCATAATTTTATGGAGTCTTGAAGACTAGCTGCTTGGTGGTATTGATAACTCACTTGCTACGCTATAGTTGTATTTTTGCCACCTGACACAAATGTCAGGGACAATTGACATAACAGAGGAGGAAACTGGTGACGAGTACCTGGGGATAACTACTTAGAGCTGCTGATACTGATTTTAATTGGACCCTCCACTTCATAAGTGGAGGGTCCAATACAGCTGATACTGTTGCTGATACTGATACTTTTCAGAATATGCAGCTTCCAATACACATACTTCCTTGGTAACATCAGCATAATGAATTGGCATAACTTATTGTGCTTTTTTGTTATAAACTCTCTGCATATTCACTTACATGTTTTATAGCTATGGGAGGAAACACTGAAGAGCATATATGGAGGAATTGTACAAAAGAAAAAGCCTTTGATTTCCAAGGTACCTTTGTTTTCCTCAGTTAACAAATGCTAGCGGATAGTATTCTTCGGCTCTTACTGAGAGTAATTGAGATCTCATAGCTAACTTATATCCGTTATCAGGACCATGAGCGTGCATTTTACGAGATTGCTTATTGGACCCTAGGAAAAGCGATGCCTTATGCACTCAAAGTACAGTCTTTATAATGTATTATAGTTCTATTCAATTTCATCAACAACAAAAATCGTATGATAGCAAGGTAAACAAAAGCCAAAAGGACCACGTGATGCATTGCGTCCAAAACTGCAGGTATGACCTGAGATGAATTAGATGAATGCTTCATTGATATGTGTCTGTCACATTGCTAAATATGTATTAAATATGTCAGCCCACACCCCGCCAGCAAGTAGGCACCAAGCGCCCAACATTTTCTTCTTCCGATGGCAATGATGGTAGTTCGACATCCATGTACCTTAAACTCTACACTTATGTCATTCATTTACTTGTATCCCACACTGCTTAGTGAATGCAAGTGTAATGTATAGCTCCCATATAAGAGAAAGCATATGGCCATGTATAATACCCAAGTCTGCTGACCCCTCCATTGTTGCAGTGCATGCCCTTCACGTTTGTCTCCCAGGTCGGGCTGTGATTTCGGGCTGGGCTTGAAAATCAAATACTTCGCCCGACCCTTCAATGCTCAGGTTCGGGTCTCCTCGGTCGTTGTAGGGCTTAGCTCGGGATTGGGTCGTCTCGGGCCTCGATCGCCCTAAGGCTGTTTTTGACCCTACAGTCGTATGCTGACCCCTAGCATGCGTGATTTAATATGATTAGTGAGTTTCTTCAAAAAAATATGATTAGTAAGTTTATTGTAATCGATCGGATTTTCTAATGATGTGTATGGTCTAGTATGTGTCGATTGATATTGCTAGTAAATTCATAACTAGTAAGTTTTCTGATGAAACCAATATATATGTTTTAGGCTCGGTTGAGAACCCTTAAAAATTCGAGAACTTGAGAACCCAAATCTCACCATTGGATCATGATGCATCTTTGAATCTGCATGTGACACATATCCAAAAAGCAAAGTCAAAAAATGTGGCTTTGACTTTGCATTAAATGCATATTGGGAAATGCACATGGGACACGTGTCACCACCAAAATGCATTTTGCATTTTGGAAGGTGAAGATTGGGGTCTCAAATTCTCGAAAAAATAAGAGGTTCTCATTTTTTTTGATGGGGATTTTTACATATTGTACAAGACCAATGCATTTCTAAGCAAATCATCTAGTACATTTATATCTATTGAAGCACAAGCCATGCGGCGTCCTGACTCATCCACTCTTGAAGGAAATCTTCGAGCACTTGACCAGCTCACGGTCGAAGCCTTCTCTAGCATCGTGACGAAGGTGAAGCCATCTCAAGCACCTCCTGTGAAGGGAGGAAAGCACCCCCTGTGAAGGGAGGAAGAACACCTCCTTGTGAAGAGAGGAAATTCCTCACTAAATATTGGTGGGAATGGTGTATTTGTGGGGGTTGAACTCATGACCACTTGGTTACAAAGCCAAGGGTTGAGCCAACTCAACTAGAACCCCACATGCATAAGGGATTCTCATTTGAGCGCTCCTCTTTAGGCTGATACCATGATGGATATATGTTATATGGAACATATGTTTTGATGGTTTTCAACCAGGATATAATTAGAGGAATATTCTATGTATAACTCCGGTAAATGTGATTATAAGTTTATCGTGTTGATAAACTTGATTAATGAAGTTATTGTTTTGAAATATCAATGGGATTGTCATTATTTCGGTTTTTCTGATTTGAAATGTTCACTAAGTATTCAAGTTAAGAATACTTTGTTGTATGTATTTGTTAAATACTACACTCGAAAGGTGTTGGTCAGTGTTGGTCAGCCTGTTAAATAATTGTTTATGGAAGTCTTATTGTGCAAGGTTAGTTATTTGACTATGGCTTTACATATTTGTGGCATGGATATTAAATCGAGTGCAACACATGTATATGCATAACCTTATTATTCACATGCTGTTAAATTTATGTCAGCATGTCTTGATTTGTGTATGTGAATAAACAAATGTGTGTTTCTAACCAAATCGAAGATCATCGACTAAGCAATATGTCGAGATTATGTGATGTCACATTCACATAATGAATTCTCCTAAGTATGTACTTATGAATGGATATGGACACATGGTTGTAATAGTATCAAGTTGTACTTGGAATAGTGATAAACTTTTGTGTGTTTCATTTTCATATATTCAAATGAATTGAAATGGTTCAATTCATAGAACACTCTGGTTCTCGAATAGTTGAATATGATTACACTACAATGAAATTCAATCGAGTCGATATTTCATTTATGCATAAGCTAGATTAATTGGATACTTAATGTGTTCAAGATAATCACCCTAAAATGGACGAGGATTGTTGGAGATTTTAGGGTTTTGAGCTCGAATTGAGTGTGCAAATCAGTGAAACATAAATATTGCCGAAAAGGTGCTTTTATCTGTTATAACTGCCTTATTTAATTTCAAAATCAATCGTGACTAATCGATTGAATAAAAAGGCTGATGAAAACAGATAGAAAAAGAAAAGAGAAAAATAGAGAAATTTTTCCTCTTCTTCTCGGGTCCTCTTCCCAGTTATTCCAAGTTGAATTTGCTCATTTTTTTAACTAAATCAGCTTTATTAAGGATGGTTCAAAACGCCTGAACCGGGGCTAATACGAAATACATCCAAGGTGCGCCCAACAGAGTAATCATCATAGAAGAAAGGCCTAGAAGAGCCTGATCGGACATGACTATCATCACGATGAAACTCGGCAACTGGACGCCTACTCTCACAATCACCACCACAGAACTGGGGTTGTCTATCACTGGCAATGGACAGACGAGTGATTTTAGGAAGCTGCTAGGGAGGGTAAAGACCTTCCTTCGACGCCTGGTAGGCAAGGGAAAGCGCAGCTTCATTGGCCGAGGCACAAATTTTCTGGAAGTTGATGATGCCAAACCGCTGAATCAAGTTGCGGCCAAGGTAGAGCAACTCAGCCGGGCACTGCTCCCAACCCGAGTAGGCCAATTCCCGGATAGACTGATGAGAACTCTGGATTGACCAGGCTCCTGGCTGCGACGCTCCTACAAGGCCTTTGTCAATGATCCAAGGCAGGGGAAAACTGACGTGACCAGGAATAATGAAGGCACCTCCAAACAGGAAGGACCCATCCCGGTTCCGAGCAATGAAGGAGCCCCAGACCGTTGAGCCTCTCGTAATGGCTGCCACATTCAGCGTAGTCCTACCACACCCCGGAGTACATCTAATCCAATGACCCGACCATCGACGAGGGACCCCGGCAATTCTCAGCTCGTGGAGGCAACTCGTATCTCCTGGACCCGGATCAAAAGGCTTCCGAATAAGATAAGCAAGCTTTTGACCCCAAACGAATAGGCACCGGCGCTAGTCCCTACCTTTCTGATCAAACACCACACTGTTCCGAGCTTTCCAGATTTTCCAAATGCCACAACACGCCATCCCCATTGCCAGACAGCTTATAAAATTTGTAGTCTTTCGCATAAGCCAAACATGTTCGAGTCCTTTGAGGCCATGGACCCTCGGTCTATTAAACAAACGCGAGAGCCATTTTCACATCGCCTGACCCCAAAGAAAAGGTGGTTAACTGATTCTTGGCTAGGGGAAGCGCAACACGAACAACGCGAAGCCAGTGGAATACTCAGACGAGTGACTGCGTCATCTGTAGGGATAGCATAATGATAGAGTTTCCAGATGAAACAAGCAATCTTCGGAGGAAACCATTGCTGCCATAAAAACTGAGCCCAGCGACGGGGAGGATGCTTAGTTTACCCATAATGCTAAAGGACCGGGCAGAGAAGCCTTGGGTGCCATGACCCTGCCACACGCACCGGTCTTGCCCCACACCAACAGAAAACAGGGAAAGATTTTGAGCTTCGCGCGCAGGTAACGCCTCCACCAGCTTTTCTTTCAACTCAGCCTGCGTGATAACATTACTAATGGTAAGCCCCTTACAGTAGTCCAGCACTGAAACTCCCAGCCGCAAGCAGAAGCCATCAGCAAGCGTGTTGCCGCAGCCAAGGCTCCAGGAGCAGTCGCTCTGTAATGAAATGATAAGGTGATTAAAGGCGTTCCAGATCCCCGAGCCTCGTTCACCAACATGAAATCTACCCTTAGCAAACGTCGCCCATAATGTCTTTTGTTCCAAAAAGCCCCAAGCTAATTTAGCATGAAGGGCAAGCATGACAGATTTAGGTTCCCGAATGCCAAGGCCGCCACAGGCTTTTGGCATGCACAGAGTAGGCCAGTTCACCCAGTGCCTTCTTTTGTTTCCACCTCTATCCCACACGAAGTTCGACATCAGGGAGCTGATCCTGTTGATAATGGTGATAGGGACAGGAAGGACCATCATGCAATGAATACCAATAGCATTTAGGACAGAGTTGACGAGAGTAACTCTGCCCCCCATGCTCAAGAACCGTTTCATCCACCCTCCAATACGGCCCTTAACCTTGTCAACCAGGCTGTCATACATATCCAGACGAGCTCTTCCCCTGTATAACGGAGCTCCAAGATACGAGACTGGAAAAGAGCCTTCCACAAAGCCTGTAAGAGCAATGATATCCACTTTCCTCTCAAAGGAGAACCCTGTAGGGAAGATAATGACGCTTTTCTCCGGGTTAAGGCGCTGGCCTGAGATGCAACAGAAATCTTTAATGATGTCGAGGAGGCGCCGAATGGAGTCCTTGGCACCGTTCGTGAAGATAAGAAGGTCATCTGCAAAGAGCAAAGGTCATCTGCAAAGGTCATCTATTGCATTTGCTCGTTTGTCTTATCCTAATTCAGTTTTTGGAAACCCGTTTAGGACAGAAATATTGAATTTGAAAAGTGCTACGCATGATTCATTCGATTAGGTATTTTCTCATTGATTTGAAGCCCTACAGAAGACATATTGATTACACGCAGTACCGGCATTGAGCCGTGTACCTTGGTAGACAGTAATTTTTGAAATATTAAACATTCAGTTCAACAAATTTGCATTTTTCTATTAGCAAATCAATTTGCAGTCAATGTTGTATCCGATCTATGTTATTGTGTAGCTAAATTGGATGTCCTTCTATAAGACACTCTAGTCTAGAATAATGAGGCACCATCGCTTCACTACGAGGAGCGATCAAATGAGGCACCAAAATTAGAATGAGGCAAGTGAGGCACGATCTCAACCATCCATCAATCCCCCGTGCATTGTGGGTGCGCCACGTAGCAAATAGTAATCCCACTACAACAGTAGTGTGAACACAACAAAAACTATTCCTGCCACTATCTCTGCCACGTCATCAGAATGATTGGCCCAGATCGTGACTCACGTGCCTCATTCTACCAACCCTGCCTCAATCGAGTGCTCCCCCTTCACTACATGTCTAAATGCAAATAATCGACAACTTACATCTTTTTTATGTTTCTGAAATATTTATTTGGATAACAAATTGTGAACGTTGATTAGTATTTTCTCCAATGAGAAAATGTCTCTTGTTTTGTACCGTTACTTGTCATGACTGACAGCATGTTAATGTGAATAATCCGTGTTATTGTAGACTGCTGCATTTCTTTGTTTTTTTGTGTTTGTGCAAAGCAGAAAAGCCAGATTGAAGATAATCATCAGCATGGCATTTCCCTGATTTGCGGATTGGGATTCTCTCCTCATAAATCCCCTCCTCATATCTCCTCATGGCCACGTGTCGACCAACGATTGGTCCATAATTAAAAGAAAAACATTAAATCTTCTCAGGACAAATGTCACTCACTGATTGATCCACAAGTAATAAAAAAATCATATAACTTGTAACTATTAAACATCTCATAAATCATATAATATAAAATGAAATTTTTTATAAAATATATCAATATTTTTAATTTTGCGGACTCTATTTATAGAGATCCATATTGCATAAATATAATATTATATAATATGTAGATAGTTTAAACCACAAGTAAAAAAGATTGAAAAAAGATACTACAAATTTCGGGTGAAACTTGAGATGCGATTTTACGATAACAATACATTTTATCGCAAAGTTATCGCATTCATCCACAATACGATAACTCTAAAATAAATATGAGTTATCTCAAGTTTCACCCAAAATTTGTAGTATCTTTTTTCAATCTTTTTTACTTGTGGTTTAATTTATCTACATATTATATAATATTATATTTATGCAATATGGATCTCTATAAATAGAGTCCGCAAAATTAAAAATATTGATATATTTTATAAAAAATTTCATTTTATATTATATGATTTATGCGATGTTTAATAGTTACAAGTTATATGATTTTTTCTATTAATTGTGGACCAATCAGTGAGTGACATTTGTCCTGAGAAGATTTAATGCTTTTCTTTTAATTATGGACCAATCGTTGGTCGACACGTGGCCATGAGGAAGATATGAGGAGGGGATTTATGAGGAGAGAATCCCAATCCCTGATTTGCGATGTGTCCAAATTCACTACATCCGTGTTTATAGGCCAAGAGCTACCAGTAGTGTCTGATCACAAATGTTTATGTTTTAAAGCATCATGGCCTTCACCCAAGGTTGTCAAAATCGAGTTTTTACCTTGACTCGTTTTGCCTAGGTAGAATCGGAACGTAAAATCGAATCGTAAAATCGCCGAGTTTACCTTTTATTAAAATAATATTAAATATTAAATATATTTTTTAAACACTATAAATATATAAATGAATCAAATTTCAACTTTATAATTTAATTATAAGGAACATGTTAAAGATTTTTATTTTATTTTATGGAAAACATGTTAAAGATTCTTAATTAACAATCAATTTTTTTTAAATCACTTAACAAACAATCAATTATCAGCTGCCTTCAATGCAGCCCAAACTTGAGCTGGCCCAAGTGA
Source organism: Rhodiola kirilowii (assembly GCA_033675215.1). Classification (NCBI taxonomy): domain Eukaryota; kingdom Viridiplantae; phylum Streptophyta; class Magnoliopsida; order Saxifragales; family Crassulaceae; genus Rhodiola; species Rhodiola kirilowii. The sequence continues at coordinate 25,229,867 of CM066199.1, forward strand.
CTTAACATTCATATCCAAACGGTGCCATCGTGGAGATATTTAAGCATCTCATTCAGAATTTCAGCAGCTAGGGTTTCTCACATCTCAGCGAAGCTCTGTCCCTCTATCATGGCCATCTTCTTCTCCTTAGCAGTTTAGAGGTTTCTGAACACAGATCCGATTTCTACTCCTTTTGTAGTGTAGAAATAGTACTAGAGCGGCTTGTATACGAACACATATTCGATTTCTACTCCTTCTGTAGTGTAGAAATAGTGCTAGAGCGGCTTGTATACGAACACAGATCCGATTTCTACTCCTTCTGTAGTGTAGAAATAGTGCTAGAGCGGCTTGTATACGCCCGAAAACGGACGTTTATACTTGATTTTAACGAGTTTAGACCGGTCAAAATCGTTTAAAATCGGGTTAACTTCCAATTTTAATGAAAACCGATTATACCTCTGATTTAACACGAAACATGTACTTAGAAACGTAAAATCGTCCGATTTTACGTTTTAAAACGCGATTTTGACAACCTTGCTTCACCAGAGGCTTACTATTTGTGACGATGTTGTTTTACAGAATCTGATTTTAAGCATTAACTGTAATTCAGTAAACATCATGGTTTGCACTAGTGCTGGGTTAGGTTAAAAAACCGAACCGAACCGACATTTACCGAACCGAACCGATTTTTCGGTTTTGCCAAAATCAGAACCGAAAACCAAACCGATTTGTCGGTAAACCGATATAATCGGTTCGGTTTCGGTTTTGTCGGTTTTGGTTCGGTTTTGTCGGTAAACCTGACTTCCGTTGCCTTTTTGGAGGTCTAAACCTTCGAATCTGATCTTGGTGTCAACTATAAAGTTGTAGCCCTTTGAATTAACTTTCCAACAAGCTAAATTTCGACTCATTTGGACATCGTATGGGCTCTAAGCATGCAAACTATGTCGCAAAGGTCCATGGAAAACAATATTCGGTTCGGTTCAGTTTTACCGACATTCTCAAAATGAAAAACCGAAACCGAACCGATATAAATCGGTTCGATATGATAAACCGAAATTCGATTTGGTTTGAGGTCGATTCGGTTTCGGTTAAAAAACCCAGCCCTGGTTTGCAGTTTGCAGTTTCTGTTTTCTGATTTCTGAGACCAAGGTGTACGGTTTTCTTGTTTTTATTTATTAATTTAAATTTTTGGTAAGATGAAAAACAGATTGCATAAAAAAACAGATGAAAAGCGTCCTATAATTGGACAAATATTGAAGACAAAGAATTGTTGAGGCACAGAAATAAGGCATGTCAAAGTATTATTAAAATCGAAGCGGAGATCGATCCGGTCAAGTTATTAGATTAATGGGTTAGTGGTTCAATCCGGTTAACCCGGATTGAACTGTACATTCTAAAAAATATAATATAAATATTTATATATATATGGCATTATGAGTGCGGTTCAGGTAAAAATCACGATTGTATATGAAAACTAAAAACCGGATTTCAAGCTCACACGTGTCTAATTTCATCAAACTCTCAGATATAACACGGAGTGGCATTATAGTCATTCCACATATCCCGAATTTCAAATCAGACTTAACTGGAATGATCAGACTTAACTTGCAATGATCAGATTTAACTTCGAATGATCAGACATAATAATCAGACTTAGATTTGAATGATAAGATTTAACTTGGAATGATCAGACTTAACTTTGAATGATCAGAATTAACTTGGAATGTTCAGACATAATAATCAAACTTAACTTGGAATGATCAGACTTAACTTGCTATGATCAGACTTAGGCTCTGTTCTTTTGCACTTCAATACAGTTTTATTAAGTTCAGTAAAGTTAAATTAAGTTCAATACAGTTTAATAAAGTTCAGTACAGTTAAATTAAGTTCAATACAGTTTAATAAAGTTCAGTACAGTTAAATTAAGTTCAATACAGTTTAATAAAGTTTAGTACAGTTAAATTAAGTTCAGTACAGTTTAATGAAGTTCAGTATAGTTAAATATACTTAAATTAATTTAAGTTAAAAAAAAGTAATATACAGTAATTTTTTTGAAGTCAATCCAGTTTTTTAATAGTTTCCAACCCTATTATTCAAAATTTTAATTTATTTTAATTTTTTAAATAATTTTTAGAAAAGCATAAGACATATATATATGATCTAACGGTTTTTCAAGTTTGTGTCCACACCTCTTCGGAAATTATTGCATCCATTTTAAAATGGAAGTAAACTTTGTTGCACTTGATATGAATTTAAAGAACATGTGGAAATAAACATATGAATACAGTATATTTTTTACATGGAAACGTACAATGACATTCAAGTGTAATTTTACATATCATCATCTTCATCCATGTTCATTTCCACTACATCATCTGGACAATCCTCAATAATTTGAAACGCTAGCATGTCGCGTACTTGATTCATCTGCTCTTTTCGCTGTTAATCAAATAAATTTGAATCTGCTCTTCCCAGCACGGTCTCATTAGCTAAATGGGTATTAAAAAATTATGCATGCGAATGAAGTTATGCATAGTAAATGTAGCTGTAATTATAAAAAAATGATGACAAATACATACATATATAAATATACTATACATATATATAATTTTTCAATTTCAGCAAATTAAGTTCAGTAAAGTTATATTAAATTAAATTCGATACAGTAAATTAAGTTCAGTACAGTTCAGTAAAGTTAAATAAAATTCGATACGGTTAAATTAAGTTCAGTAAAGTTTAATAAAGTTCAATACAGTTTAATTAAGTTCAGTAGAGTTTAGTTAAGTTCAGTACAGTTTAATTAAGTTCAGTACAATAAAATTCCAGTTAAATTAAGTTCAAAAGAACAGACCCTTAACTTGGAATGATCAGACATAATAATCAGACTTAACTAACAATGATGACACTTAACTTGAAATGACCAGACTTAACTTGCAATGATCAGACTTAGGGTGTGTCCACTTTAACACTAACTTATAGTGTCTTATCTTATCTTAACTGAAAGTAATTTATAATGACTGAAAGTAACTTATAGCAACTGATGAATAGTAACCAAAACTTATATTGACTGATGAATAGTAATATAATGATGATGGTGAACAGTAATATTCTGACGATGATGAAGGTTGTGATGATGGTGATGAATAGTAATATTATGATAACGATGAATAATAATAATATGATGATGATGAATAGTAATATGATGATGATGAATAGTAATGTACTGATGATGAATAATACTATTGATGATGGTGATAATTAGTAATATACTGATGATGATGGTGATGAATAGTAATGTTATGATGATGAATAGTACTATTGATGATGAATAGTAATATACTGATGATGATGATGGTTGTGATGATGGTGATGAATAGTAATATTATGATTATAAATAGTAATATACTGATGGTTATGATGATGGTGATGAATAGTAATATACTGATGATGATGGTTGTGATGATGGTGATGAATAGTAATATATTGATGATTGTGATAAATAGTACTATACTGATGATGATTGTGATGATGGTGATGAATAGTACTATGATGATGAATATTATGATGATGATGGTATGATGATGATGATGAATAGTAATATGATGATGATGATGTTATGATGATGGTATGGTATGATGATGATGGTGGTGGTATGATGATGGTATGATGATGATGATATGATGATGGTATGTTGAAAGTAACTTAACTTAACTTATATATTCACTTATAGTGACTGAAAGTAACTTATAGTAACTGAAAGTACCTTATAGTGACTGAAAGTAACTTATCTTATCTTAGACAACACAAAATAGAGTTAAAGTGGACAGGGTTGCAATAATCAGACTTAACTTGGAATGATCAGACATAATAATCACACTTAACTTGGAATGATCAGACTTAACTTGGAATGATCAGACTTAACTTGGAATGATCAGACTTAAATTGGTAATGGTCAGACTTAACTTGGTAATGATCAGACTTAAATGAGTAATGATCAGACTTAACTTGGTATTGATCAAACTTAAATAAGTAATGTCCAGAGTTAAATTGATAATGTCCAAACTTAAATTCGTAATGTCCAAACTTAAAAACACACTTAAATTGATATCCAGACTTAAATTAGTAATGTCTAGACTTAAAAACACACTTAAATTGATATGCAGACTTAAATTAGTAATGTCTAGACTTTAAAACACACTTAAATTGATATTCAGACTTAAATTGGTAATGATCAGACTTAAATTAATAATGTCCAGACTTAAATTGGTAATGATCATACTTAAATTGGTAATGATCAGACTTAAAAACAGACTTACACAAAAATATCCAGACTTAACTTATGCATCTATTAACTCTGGATAATTTTTAGGACGTTTATACCCTCGCATCTGTTATGTATTTTTAAATAAGTCCGTTTTAATTTTTGTTATTTACAAAAAGCGTTCCGAATTATGATTGGTCGAATGATACACGTGACATTATTTAATTGGATTTTTAGTTTTTAGATATAATCCTGATTTTTATTTGATCCGAAGTCCATGACATTAAAATAAACACCACATTAAAATATAAAAATTATAAACCAAATAAGTCTGAATATTTACATTTATTTAAGTATGAACATTAGCAAATAAGTCTAAACATTATGTTAAGTCTGAACTTTTACATTATGTTAAGCCTGAACTTTTTCATTTTGTTAAGTCTGAACATTATCAAATAAATCTGAACATTATGTTAAGTGTGAACTTTTACATGGTTTATAGTTTTTATAAATAAATATGGGTTTTACATGATCTCTACCTTTTTAATTTGATTAAATTTAAATTTTTTTTTTGATCTGATTACAACACCATTACAATAACTACAACAAATTAAGAACTCGAATATGACAAATCAATCATAAAATAACAAGAATATTCAAAAGTTCATTCTTAATTCACAAATCGCAACAATTAGAGGCGGAGTCAGAAAATCGCTTTCTTATAACAATATCTTATAGAAAAAACACAGTGATATCTATTCAAAAGTAATTGGGTATTATACAGGGCCATATGCTTTCTCTTATATGGGAGCTATACATTACACTTGCATTCACTAAGCAGTGTGGGATACAAGTAAATGAATGACATAAGTGTAGAGTTTAAGGTACATGGATGTCGAACTACCATCATTGCCATCGGAAGAAGAAAATGTTGGGCGCTTGGTGACTACTTGCTGGTGGGGTGTGGGCTGACATATTTAATACATATTTAGCAATGTGACAGACACATATCAATGAAGCATTCATCTAATTCATCTCAGGTCATACATGCAGTTTTGGACGCAATGCTTCACATGGTCCTTTTGGCTTTTGTTTACCTTGCTATCATACGATTTTTGTTGTTGATGAAATTGAATAGAACTATAATACATTATAAAGACTGTACTTTGAGTGCATAAGGCATCGCTTTTCCTAGGGTCCAATCAGTAGAATCGTAAAATGCACGCTCATGGTCCTGATGACGGATATAAGTTAGCTATGAGATCTCAATTACTCTCATTAAAAGCCGAAGCATACTATCCGCTAGCATTTGTTAACTGAGGAAAACAAAGGTACCTTGGAAATCAGAGGCTTTTTCTTTTGTACAATTCCTCCATATATGCTCTTCAGTGTTTGCTATAAAACATGTAAGTGAACATGCAGAGAGTTTATAACAAAAAAGCACAATAAGTTATGCCAATTCATTATGCTGATGTTACCAAGGAAGTATGTGTATTGGAAGTTGCATATTCTGAAAAGTATATAACTTATGAAGTGGAGGGTCCAATTAAAATCAGTATCAGCAGCTCTAAGTAGTGATCCCCAGGTACTCGTCACCAGTTTCCTCCTCTGTTATGTCAATTGTCCCTGACATTTGTGTCAGGTGGCAAAAATACAACTATAGCGTAGCAAGTGAGTTATCAATACCACCAAACAGCAAGTCTTCAAGACTCCATAAAATTATGACAACTTGGGCATCACAACAGGCTGAAAATCAGTCAACATAAAATATGGGCATATACATATTCAATATCTTAGTTGGACTCCGTTGAAAGCTTATGTACACATTACCATCTTAGCCTTATACCACTCTTTGATAAACAACTCAGCGATTGGAGAAGACTTAAGTTGACTCATCAAACAATTCCTCCCACATTGCCCAAACAATATGAAATAGTATTGGTAGATTGTTATAAAACTAATGTCATCTGCTACATCATCAACATTTCATATGTTCAATATGTACTGACTGGTATGCTAAGCATATCAGATTGCTTTGGTCATGCCTATTACGTGCAGACATTGAGCATATGATTAAGGATAAATATTTTTTTTGGTAGATGCTCAGTGGCTTAAAGGGCTTAGACGGGTAGTACCTGACCCAAGCGACCCGAATTATAAAGGGGCCAAAGTCGGGTTAAGGTCGTCTAAATTTTTTATGCCCGGACACGGCCCTATTGTAATGAAAACTCGGGTAAGGGTCTCTTAATATGAGCATCGGGTTCACTCCTTAAAGGGTCGGGTTGATCCGACCCTGCCCATTGCTGAGCTCTAACGCATGCTCCATAAACTTAGACATGAAATAAGGATTGAAACAACTAAATCTATTTTTTCGTCCTGTCAAATCAGCCATCAATAATGTTGTCATTCCAGCGCCGCTCACTCTCATCAGTGCTGTGAGAATTCCAGCAACAAACCAGAAAACAATAACGACACAAGAAGAAAACCCTCGGCACAAGAAGCAAACCCTCGTGGCTACCGTCTGATCCGATCTCTTTCAGAAATTAAACTGATTGAACAAGAATATATCAATCCAATTCACCTAAAGCGGATCTAATTTCCTTTAAGAAAATTATAAAAGCTGCAAACAACAATCATCTCGAATTCAATCAATTTGACCAGAAACGCAGCAAGTTCCTTGTGCTGCGTCTAAAGTTACCAAAGCATTTGGACAAAGAAGCTCCACAATCCCCCATCTGTCATCTGAGACCATGATTACCGCATCTTGGAAACCAAAATTATTGGCCAAAACCATTTTGTGAACTCTATTGTGACAAAAATGTGAATCACGCATGCTGCACACAAAATTTCAGTTCCATTGCAATTGAACATGGTCAAACCTTAGAACCGTAAAGCCCAATTTAGGGCTTATGTCATCTCTTGGATGAAGCAGGCGCTTGAATCCTCCGATAATCCACATCACCTTCATTAATTGTGCTCAACTATCAGAAATCAATCGATTGCCAGAACTGTTGTAATCAATCTACTAGGACTCCTTGCTCCTTCAATCAATTTTCCAAATTTCGACGTCATCTCTAGCACTGTGCAGCCGTCATTGATTTAGAAAATATTGAATTTGTTTGTAATCATCGAGTCTTCTGCACAGCTTCAAATCAATGAGCAAACACTTGGATATGGAATGAATCATGTAGCACTTTCCAAATTCAATATTTCTGATGTTAAGTTTTGAGTTAATCTTAACATGGTGGTTGAGCAAATATGATTGAATATGCAAGTTCTGGGAATGTGTTTTGGTGTGGTTTTTTGTTTGAGAACAAACTGCAAGTTTTTTGGCTAAGTGTCAAAGCAGCTCCAGCGTGTCCAAAAGAGTAGAGGCCAAACGGCACCGTTTTCACTTGGCGCGTTTGGTCGAGTTTCAGAGATCGAGATAAACAGGCGCGTTTCAAAGTGAGACTACGTTGTTCCATTAAATGGAGTCCCACGCCTATGACCGTTATGGTCGTTACTCCTCTACGCTGCGTTTTGGTCAAGCTCGAGTTTGGTACTTAAGAGCCTGGGATCTGAAATTAGGGCATTCGATTGGAAATTGGGAATTTCATCATACAAGTTTCGATTTGAGATTCGAGAGCGCATCGTGTCAGTGATTGACGGCTTAGAGTGATTTGAAGCCTTGGTGTGAACGATTGAAGTTTGAAGTCCGAGTGTCGAGCATCCGAATTGTCGCCGGAGTTGTCGCATGGGGTGAAGTCAAGAAGGAGGGATTCCATCGACGATTGCGACCGGTTGCGATTCAAGGGAGCTCGCCTGAACTCAGGGAAGTTGTGTCCTTGTGTAATTTGATTTTTGTTGTCGAATTGTGCTAGTTTGGATTTGGGGAAAATTCTAGGGTTCTTGTAATATTCTTAGAACACTGTATTTTTATGCTCAATCAATAAAATCTAAACTTAATCTATAATCCGCAATTACAAATTGGTATCAGTAGCTTGTTTAATCTTGATTGAATATATCCGATCTTGATTAGTTTGTGATCCTTGGGCATTAAGAAGTGTTCTCTCTTTTCTTATTGACTGAGTTCTTATCTGTCTTAATAAGAACTAATCTGCGCTTCCTTGTCCAATGGCTGACAGTGTCAACTTGAAGCCCCATAATGAAACCACATATTTTTCCCTTTGATGAGCCAAAATGAAGGCAATCCTAATCAAGGAAAAGTGCTATAGAGCTGTCACTGGAGAATGGCTGGATCCTACATCCTCTGTGAAAAGGAAGGAGTTATCAGATATTGCTCATTCTGAAATCATGATCAGACTGAGTGATGAAGTCCTCAGACAAGTGGTAAACATTTCTGAACCTAAAGAACTGTGGGATACTCTTGAGACTATCTATTGACTAAATCCTTGCGTAGTAGAATCTCTTTGTTGAGTAAACTATTTAATTTCATGACGGACACTTCTTTATCCATTCAAGAAAACCTTGATACATTTCTTAAAATGATTCAAGATTTATCTAGATGCAAGAATACAATAGAAGAGACTCATAATGCTATTATTCTGTTAAATTCTTTGCCTCCACAGTTTAATATTGTGAAAGATGTTATCCAATATGGTAGAGATGAGATTACCCTTGCTAAGATCATCGAGGTTATTGTGCAGAAAAATGAGTCTTTGAAAGTGTTTAAGTTTAAGGGCACTAGTAAAAATGATCATAAGTCTAAAAATAATAATGAGGTGATGATGTTTAAAGGTAAAACTAAACAGAGACATAAAAAGAAACCCCCTGCTAAGCCTCATTCTGATGGGAATGATAAGGCTAACTTAAGACCTCTTTCCCAAGTAAAATGTTTTTACTGTGGAAAAAATGGTCATTATACCAACACTTGCAACAAGAAACAGCATGATAGGGATCAGAATAATGGACAAAACACCAAGCAAAATGGTTTTTCTAACATTTGTGAACAAGGAAAACAATATAAAAATTAATTGCTTGTTGTATCCACCTCTAAGGACTGTGATTCTTGGATATTAGACTCTGGTTGTACTATGTATGCTTCTCCTTGCAAAAATCTATTTGAATCTTTAACCTTGTGTGATGGTGGTGAAGTCATTTTAAGTGATCATACTACTTTGAAGATAAAAGGTATTGGTTCAGTCCCTCTTGTCATGTAAAATGGTGTTATTAGAGTGATTCAAAATGTTAGATGGGTTCCTCACCTTAGGAGAAACCTACTATCCGAATCAGTCTTTGATGATCAAGCTTTTACAATTAACACTTGTCATGGAATTAAAGCAGATCTGAAAATGATAGGGTAGTGATAAAGGCTGAAAAGAAGGGAGGACTTTACCATGTTATTACTTCACATGAACTAGACCCTGCTAGTCATCACACTAATAAAAATATTGATGAAGCAAGATTGTGGCATGCTAGGGTAGGACACATAGGAAATAAGGGATTGAGTACTCTAGCACAATCTGGAATTCTAAAAATTTCCCCTGCAGATTTGGCCTTTCGTGAAACATGTGTTTTAGGCAAATCAACTGCTCTCCCATTTCCTAAATCTAATTACAAGGCTGTCAAGCCTCTTGAATGTGTCCATACAGATCTATGGGGACCATCTAAGGTCCCAACAGTTGGAGGAAGGTATTATTTCTTATTCCTTATTGATCATTATAGTAGGAAAGTCTGTGTATATCTTTTAAAGGCTAAGAGTGAAGCTTTTGAACACTTTAAGTACTGGAAAACTTTAGTTGAAAGTGAAACTGGATTGAAATTGATTAGCCTTAAAACAGATAATGGTGTTGAATTTTGTAACCATGCTTTTGACTTGTTTTGTAAAGAGAATGGTGTTAAGAGACTGTTAATTGTTCCTGACACTCCACAACAAAATGGAGTTGTTGAAAGGATGAATAGAACTTTGCTAGAGAAGGCTAGGTGCCTTCTCTTCAGTTCTGGCATGAAGCATTCTATGTGGGGTGAGACAGTGATCACTGCCTCTTACTTGATCAATAGAAGCCATTGTTCTTCAATTGATTTCAAGACTCCATTTGAAATGTGGCATGGTAGGAAGCCAAACCTATCATACTTAAGGCCTTTTGACTGTACAGCTTATGCCCATGTAAGTGAGGGTAAGCTTAAGTCAAGAGCTCTTATGTGTGTTATGATTGGTTATCAAGACGGCACTAAAGGCAGGGGCGAATGCAGTAGGTGGGCTGCTCGGGCTGCAGCCCGGGTAGAATTTGGCCCAAAATAATTTTTTTTAGGTTTCAGTTTGCCGAGGAATGCGATTGCGATTTGGTGAGAAGCATACATGCGACAGCGAGTAGCGATTTGGAGGTGAGTAGAGGATCTGATAATAGGTGACTGTGTGTTGTGTGCTTGTCCTGAGTTTTATTGTGAAGATTTGTGAGCTGACTCTAATTGTTTCTGTCATTTTCAGTACTAATCCATCTACTCCGCAGTATGAATCTGTAAGTTTTGTACTCGTCTATGCTCGTTCCTTTTTATGAAGTTTGTTTGTTTAGTGTTTATTCCTTTTAATTGTACAAGTGTAGGATCTGATAAGAGGTGAATGTGTGTTGTGTGCTTGTCCTGAGTTTTATTGTGAAGATTTGTGAGCTGACTCTAATTGTTTCCAATATTTGGATATTTTTATCTGATTTATAAGCAATTGTTAGAGTGTTGTAGAGGATCATGTTATTCCAGATTCAGTGTTGAATGTCTTACGGTTGTTTTGTAGGTGTCGGTAAAGATATTTGAAATGGTCCTAAGAGCAATGCTCATTTTTCTGTTGTTAGGTAAATGGAAATGCATATGTGCAGCGTACTTACTTGGCTTTAAATTCGGACCCCCCTGAAGACTAGGCTAGATTTGATACACAAGCAAGCCACTGACCACGTGACCCTAGTCAATGCATATGCATCTTATGCAAGGAATCTCAAACTTGAAATAGCTCGATAGCTAACAATTTTTGAGGATATGGCAAAGAACTTTGTGGATCTAACAATGAAAGAGAATTACGAGACGGCTTTGTTTGATCCTGAGGGGCAGTGGATGAGGAAATTCTTAGGCAGTTTGAGAAAGAGGTGAAAGACAAGGTAAAGGCAGCACGTGCAATGGTTGCCGAGGCAAAGGAGTCCTATGATAACCAGCTGAAGATTCAGAAGTTAAAGGATATAATATTTGCAGTCAGTGAACTCTTTATCAAGGCTAAGAAGAACGGTGTGTTTGCTAGCATGGTTGCAGCCAAGTCCATTCCAAAGAGTTTGCATTGTTTGGCTATGTGGCGCCGGCTTGTTGAGGAGAGGGTCGCACATCCTGAGAAGTATAGGGAGGAAGAGCCCAAGCCAGAATTTGAGGATCCGAATTTGTATCATTATGCTATATTTTCAGGTAATGTGATTGCCGTATCGGTGGTGGTCAATTCAACAGTGAAAAATGCTGAGGAACCACAGAAACATGTTTTCCACATTGTCACGGACAGAATGAATGTTGCAGCTATGAAGGTTTGGTTCAGGATGGGGCCTGTGGAAGGAGGTGCCCATGTGGAGGTGAAAGCTGTTGAAGACTTCACATTCATTAATTCATCATATGCTCCGGTTTTGAGGCAACTTGAAAAAGCGAACTTTCAGAAGTATGACTCAAAGAACAGAGGCGGAAATGCAACTAATGACGAACATAATATGGGATTTAGAGACTCCAAATATTTCTCCATGTTGAATCACCTTCGGTTTTACCTCCCAGAAATGTACCCAAAACTGCATCAAATTTTACTCCTGGATGATGATGTTGTGGTTCAAAAGGATTTGACTGAGTGTGGAATATTGACATGGATGGGAAAGTGAATGGAGCTGTTGAGATATGTTTCGGATGTTTCCATCGTTACTCGCAATATTTAAATTTCTCTTACCCTATCATCAGGAGAAACTAAATCCTAAGGCTTCCTAATGGCACCCAGAAGAAGAAGATTTTTTTTTTGCGTCAAGCCCTGGTAAGTTTCAAATCCTGGATTCGCCCCTGACTAAAGGCTATAAATTACTGTTAATTCAATCTGGTGGGTACAAGGTCATAGTCACAAGGTCTGTTAGATTTAATGAAAGTGATTTTCATTTTAAGTCAAGACTAACCTCTGAAAATGAGCAAGTGACAGGTATTCAAAGTTCCAGTGAAGCTGACTTTGTTCCCAAAAATTACCTGCTGAATTCTAACGCTGATGTGCCTGATGAAGATGACTTTGATCAAGGTGTGCCACCTCAACCTGCAAATGAAGATCAGCACCCTCACCAATTAGGTGGGGGAGAGGTTAGAAATTCTCAGCCTAACAACACCACTTCTGTTGCTATTATTGATGATGTTAATTATGAAACTGGTAGTGCTGTTGTTAATGATGTTGATCATGCTGAGCCAGAGAATTTAACCACTATTATTGCTGATGATGTTGAACAAGTTGTTATGATAACCCCTTGTATGATTATGTGATCACTACTACATAGAAGAGATTATGCAACGGTTCAAATTTTACATTACGCAACGGTTTGTGTTTAGGCAACGGTTTGTATGAACCGTTGCATAATGTTTACTTTATGCAACGGTTCATACAAACCGTTGCCTATGGTGTACATGATGCAACGGTTTCTTAAAACCGTTGCATAAATGGTACCTTATGCAACGGTTTGTCTTAAAACCGATGCATATAGTTTACCATTATGCAACGGTTTTTTAAGAACCGATGCATAAACTCAACCTAAAATTGAAAAACACAATTCTTCTGTATTCTTTCCAATCCCACTCGAACAAATTTGTCGCCCTCCTCCGCTCGCCAGTCGAACTCCATCGCTCTCACCGCCTCCGCTCCTCGCCCAGTCTGAACCACTCAGTCCGTTCGACCCTCTGCGCTAGTCATCTGTGTCCAGTCCGTTGCTCTCAAGCTGTTCAACCCTCCTCGCCTAGTCCATTGCTCTCAGTCCGTCACCCTCCTACCTCGTCTCACGCCTCCGCTCCTTGTCCAATTCATAAATCGGTTAGTTTCCACTAAGCCGACGCCGCTCCTGTCAATTCTGTCGTTTAGAGATTCAATGATGGATTGATTGGATTAGGTTATGGAACGATTGAATTTTTTCTATTTTTCCGGACAGTAGGTATTGCACTACGTGATATTTTTGCGTGATTAGGTGATTCAATTCTATTTTTTGGATGCACTGCGTAATATTTTTGCAGGTAAAAAACTCTCTGGTTTTCATTCCCGTGATTATTTGTTTTAGGGATTTTAATGTTTAGAGGCGAAAATAAGCACTAGTTGGTTGATTTGGCATCTTACCGATATTCGTTCACTACTTGTAGTACTTGTTAGCTGATTAGCAAGAGGAAGCTTCACTTCTCCAACATTAGGAAATCCAACTAACAAATCTTTTTCTTTGCCGCTTCTTCCAATTGTAAGGTATTCGATGGTTATCATTCTTACATATTTTCCTATTAACATGGAGATTAAACTTTATTTCTTTGTTTACTAAGTTGTTTTCGTTGTTTATAGATGTAGTCCGTACGTGTTGCACACCCAGTATTTTATTTTCTTCGCAAGCTTCTATTTTAAGGTAAATTGCCCAATTAAACTAGTTTACTACTTATGTTTCCATTCATATTGGATATTTGATATTTCTTCGTTTACTAACTTATTTGTTGTTGTTTATAACTTTAGTGTCGACGCTGCATCCAACCTTTGACTATTTTGTGCGAGAGATTATACTCTAAGGTAAAATACACTATGAAACTCATTTACAACTTTTTTAATTGTTGGAGTGTGCTTTATGGAGTGGATTTATATGGTCTATTTCTACTAGTAAGTATATCAACCATAACATGATCTCTTTCTAACTATGAGTATATGATGCTTTATGTAGTTATAATGAATCGAGACTGGGTGTCCGGTAGTAGGTTAAGTGTACAGTACGATCAAGGGATTATGGATTTTTGTGCGTTTGCATCTTCGTATGCGTCCAGAAACAACATTGAACGTGTTTATTGTCCATGTATGGGTTGCTGGAATAACAAAAAGGTCAAACCTAAGAAATTGGGAAACACCTTTTGTTAAAGGGAATTGACCCACAGTACAAGGTTTGGTATATGCATGGCGAGGTTGAACCACAAAATGTTCAACCTCAGCCCGTAGAAAGTTTGCCGATGGATAATGATGATTGGGAGGAGGACAATATAATTGACATGGTCAACAATGTTGCTGATGAGTTTGTTGCTAGACCTCAAATTTTGGAGTCATTGAGAAATGATTCAGAATTACCATTGTACGAAGGGTGCTCAAAATACACAAGGCTATCACCAACTTTGAAGATATTCAACTTGAAAGCAAAAATTGGATGGAGTGATGTAAGTTTCACTGAATTGTTAACTCTGGTGAAAGATATGCTTCCAGAGGATAACACCCTACCTAACCGTTGTTACGAGGCTAAAAAAGTTAAGTGTCCCATGGGTATCGATTATGAGAAGATACATGCTTGTCCTAATGATTGTATATTGTATCAGAATTCCTAGGATATGGTTGAATGTCCGGTGTGCAAGTCTCCTCGTTATAAGTTAAACAAAGAATCGAAAAATGGTTCTAAAGGCACTCCTTCTAAAGTACTATGGTATCTTCCACCGATCCCCAGGTTTCAGAGATTGTTTGCTAGCTCGGAAGATTCTTGATAATATGCGTTGGCATGCTGAGAAACGCGTTATTGATACGAAAATGCGTCATCCTACTGATTCACTACAATGGGCAAAAGTAGACAACACATTCTCGACATTTGGAGCAGAGTGTAGAAATTTACGCCTTGGCCTTTCTACTGATGGGGTGAATCCACATGGAAACCTCAGTACTCAGCATAGTACATGGCCTGTGATATTGGTTATCTACAATCTTCCTCCCAGGTTAACCATGAAGCGTAAGTATATGATGCTTTCTCTGTTGATATCGGGTCCTCGATAGCCCGGAAATGATATTGATGTATACTTAGCTCCTTTGAAAGATGATTTGAAGATTTTATGGAATGAATGAGTACGGACGTTTGATGCATCAAGACGAGAATATTTTAATATGCGTGCCATGCTAAGGTGTACCATCAATGACTTCCCAGCTTATCGTAACTTATCTGGGTACAGTATTAAAGGGTACAAAGCTTGTCCAATTTGCGGGGAAGAGACACATGCACACCATCTAAAGAATTGTCGAAAAATGGTTTACATGGGACATCGACGTTTCTTATCGAGGCATCATCCTTATAGGCGGGAAAAAGCTGCATTTAATGGTGAGACCGAACATGGAATAGAACCTCGACCGGCTTCTGGAGATGAAATACTTCAAAAAATTTAGAATATTACAAATCGATTTGGGAAGCCCAATGCACGCATTGAAGGTACTCCATAGAAGAAGCGATCAATATTTTTTAATCTCCCTTATTGGCATACACTTGACATCAGACACTGAATTGATGTGATGCATGTTGAAAACAATATATGTGACAGTCTTATTGGTACTTTATTAAACATTCCCGGAAAAACAAAGGATGGATTGAAAGCTAGACTGGATATGTTAGAGATGAACATTCGTACCAAATTAGCACCTCAAACTGAAGGAAAGCGTACATATTTGCCTCCGTCATGCACCACTCTTTCTAAGAATGAGAAAAAAAATTGTGTGGATGTCTGAAAGGAGTTAAAGTTCCGTATGGGCACTCTTCGAATATTGCCAGTTTGGTTTCAATGAAGGACCTGCGGTTGAATGGATTAAAATCTCATGATTATCATGTATTGATTCAACAGTTGTTGCCTATTGCAATTAGAGGTGTATTGTCTCCTAAAGTGAGGTCCGATGTACAAAGACTCTGTGCCATTTTTAGCTCTTTGTCCACTAAGGTTGTTGATTCATCAGAGCTTGATAAACTACAAGACCAGATTGTTGTTACACTATGCCAACTAGAGATGTTTTTTTGATGTAATGGTGCATCTTACTGTTCATTTGGTATGCGAGATTCAAATTCTTGGACCAGTTCATATGAGATGGATGTACCATTTTGAGAGGTACATGAAGATTCTAAAGAGCTACGTGAGAAATAGACATCGTCCCGAAGGGTGTATTGTGGAAGGATACATAACTGAAGAGGCTGTCGAGTTTTGCACTAATTTTTTGGGAAATACAGCCGCAGTTGGGATTCCCAGGCCACGCCATTTTGATCGATTTAATGGAAAGGGCATAAGTGGTCAGAAATATAAGAACCCATCATTTGATGAGTTGACGAAAGCTCATTTCTATGTATTGCAACATAATGCAAGAGCCGCGGCGAAATTTGACTTGAGCCGCCCATGGGACCCAGATCCCTCCTGAGTGAGGTATCATCGAACCAACGACGTTAAACAAAGGCACTGGTCGGGAGGTAACCCGACACTTTTCTTACTTTCAGTCATTTTACTTATGTCATTTAGCTTTTTGAGCCGTTCTCACCTTTCCTGTAAATATTTGCTTGCGATTGGCTTTTGAACTAAGTCATGCCGAGAGGCACGCCTTCGTTCAAAAGTGTGGGGTGAGAACTGCCTTTGCACATAGTTATTTAACATGCTTTCCTTTTCCTTTTCCCTTAATATTATCTTTTTGAAAATATGAACTTGAGAATGTGAAAAAGATAGATCTAAATTCATGCATTTACACTTGAGGATGTAACTTCTTAATTGTCCCTTTCTGCTGAGATATATAGGGGATGTGGAGTTGACATAAAATGCCCTAGAGAGGCTTGGCAAGCACTCGAAGGACCGGATTTCACTATATGGTTTACGAAGTCAATGGAGGCTGCACTTCGGGTTTCATTGGATTCAGAGTCATCTCCACCGTGCAGCGTTTATGCAAGAGGTGGGACGGGAATCAAACCGTCCTAACTCTAGTCCTAGTAGCCGAGAAAATAGATGAGCGATCCTCATCTTGACCCGCGCGAAACGGCGAGGATGAGAAAGAGCGGGGAGGTATTTCCATATGCTCTCGGGCGATGATTGGACCTCCCAAAAAGGTTGAGAAAATGGACAAGCAAATCACAAAGAAGCAAGGCTC
Organism: Rhodiola kirilowii; assembly: GCA_033675215.1. Classification (NCBI taxonomy): domain Eukaryota; kingdom Viridiplantae; phylum Streptophyta; class Magnoliopsida; order Saxifragales; family Crassulaceae; genus Rhodiola; species Rhodiola kirilowii. The sequence goes on from CM066199.1 coordinate 25,247,185, forward strand.
GAAGAAGCAAATCAAAGGCCAAAGGCCAAATTGTGAAGGTTTTAACCGAAACAAAAGTGAAGAAACTCCAATTCAAAATCGAAGGCCAAAGACCAAATCACTTCAAAAGCTGTCCCTCATCAAAAGGAAATCAAAGAGCTCAAATCATTGAAACCCGAACCAAATCATGTGCTAGAGAAAGCTACAAGATAACCATATAGTGCGAGTCGGTCCCAAGAATGCAGTTCAAGAAGCCTAAAAAGGGCTATCTCCCGAATCATCCGAATTAATTTGCATCTTGGCTCGAAGGTACAAGTATCAAGTTTCTTCTAAGTATTTACACGGTTTAGTTTGGTAACAAGTAAGTATTGCATGAATAGGATAAATCTAGTCCCACATTCTCACTTTCTTATTTAGAGCTTTTTACTTGGATTTTGTGTTCCTCTTTCGAATAGCATTGTTCGGGACGAACAAGTATAAGTGTGGGGTGATTTGATGGACCATATTTATATGATTCATCAAGACAGTTAAACCCACCAAATTAGACACTTTGTCTTAACAACTTTTACTTGTTAGTTCCATTTTTGCTTTACAGGCTATTTTGAGGTTTAGAGAAGAAACGAGCTAAAAAGGGGGTTCTTAAGCTAAAAAGGATTGCCAAACATTTCTGGCCGAGAAGTCGCAACCAGGGCCCGAGGAAAATCAACCAGGGCCCGAGCAAAATCAACCAGGGCCCGAGAAAAACCAACCAGGGATCGAGGAACCCAGTCGAGGACCGAGAGAGCTCAGCCGGGTACCCAGGCCCAGGCCCAGTACCGAGAACCTCAGGTCCCTGACCGAGAACCAGAACCGAGAAGACCAGGTCCCCGCCCAGGTCCCTGACCGAGAGCCAGCGCCGAGAAGACCAGGCCCGCGTCCGGGAGTGCCGAGGCCCGCATCCGAGAAACCAGGACCCCGCCCAGGTATCGCCCAGGCCACGCCCCGCGCACCAGCCGAGCCGCCCAGGTCCAAAATCAAGTCGCTCGGGCAAACGAGCTGATCTGACGAATCCACCTCGATCAAAGTGATCAAAATGGAAAATAAGGTGGACAATGTCGGAAAACCAAGGAGAATGCTCGGGCAGATTGGCAGTTGGCCCAGTTCCAAAGCAAAGGCCCCGCGCGCATAGGCACCGAAACCAAGTCGCTCGACCAAACCATGGAATCTGGAAAATCTGGCTCGACCAAAGTGTTTTAAATACCCAATAACTCAGAAAATCTCACTTCCCAGACAAAACGCCCGAGTGGAACCAGCTCAAGCCCGATCAAGGCCAAACTAGGGCAATTTCGGCCGTTTTGGGATTTTGACCATGCTTCGGGCAGAATCTTGCCAAACATCCTTCATGGATCAATCTTAGAATCTCCTCAACATTCCAAATCCATGGTCCAACACCCAATCACCTCCGGCCAAAATTCCGGCAGCTCCGGCCATATTCCGGTGAACCTCTGGCGATGCTCCGATCAAGCCCAGTCCAGCCATAGCCATGCTCCGGTCAGTTCTAGCCTACTCCGGTCAAAATCCAGCGAAGTCCAACCAAACTACTTCTTTCCCGGTTAGGTTATACTATTCACTTCGGTTGACCTTTGGATTGAAACTAAGCCACAACCAAGTCCAAGTGACTTGTCCCAAGCCTCAACCAAGTTCAAGAGCTCAAGTGGATGCCCCTTGGCTCACCCCAAGCCCTAGCCGCCCATGTGCCTTGCCATGTGCACCCTTTGGCTCAAACCAAGTTCCAACCGAAGAGCAACCGGAGACCAACCGGAGTTGAGGGTGAACCGGAGGCAAGTGGGAGGAAAATATCCTACTCCACTCACCTCCTCCCAACCGCCTCCATGCCTATAAAAGAAGGAGCACCCCTCCTTGAAACACATCCATGTAATCTCTCTAGTTTGGATCTTTTGTTACTTCACTCACAAAGCTTGTAAACACTTTACATTTGGGAATCAAAAGCTCCAACTTCTCTCTTGTTCTTGAGTACTCTTGTTTGTTCTTGAGTTACTTTTCCAAAATCTTACTTTCCTTGTCTTGATTTCACTTTGTTCTTAAGTACTCTTGTTTGTTCTTGAGTTACTTTTCCAAAACCTTACTTTCCTTGTCTTTGATTTCAAATCATTTACTTTTCTTGCACTAGCTATGATATCCACTTCCATGGATACTCGTAGCTAAACCCTTCATTCGGTTGAAGGGGTGTGCTTGTATCATGAAAACGTTTTAGACCCTTTTCTTAGTGCTACTAGTGTATTCAAGCTTGTTCTATGTGTTATACATTCGGGTAGAACACACACGGTTGAGTGGATGCTTGAAATGGCAAAGCTCTTCCGTGGGGTTCGTGAACATACACGGTTAAGTGGATGCTTGAAATGGCAAAGCTTTTCCGTGGAGTTCAACCTCTCTTTAAGTCGCTTGGTTTGATCGGAAATGAGAGATCAAGTGACTGCACATAGGCTAATATACCTTGAAATGGGGTATTAGTCTAGCTAGAACAAGTGTTCGATGCCTTGAAATGGGCTAGACGGTGTGGCAAGAGCTTGAAATGGCCTTGTTACACCTTTGAATACTTAGTATGATCATTAGCGGTCAATGATAAACGGACATATGATACAAGGCCCCTAAACCGAATCCTTTCCTTTGATAAAACACCAACTCTTCATTCTACTTTCTGTCTTACTATCAACTGCTTACATTCAGTACCCTTTACTTTCAGTACCCTTTACATTCAGTACTTTACATTCCGCAACTAACTTTTACTTTCAGCACCTAACTTTTACTTTCCGCACATTCACTTTCAGTCTTTATTTTCAGTACCTTTATTTTCATTCTTTACTTTCCGCATTTACTTTCAGTACATTTACTTTCCGCACTTACTTTCAGCACATTTACTTTCCGCACTTTACTTTCATTACAGACGTTTTCAACATCAATCCAACATAATATTTGGCACGTATTGCGCTTGAAATACAGCGTGCGACAAACCAAAAGTATGTTGTATGGTTGATATTGAACTCGATTGTTCCCGCAATTTACTTTTCAGTATTACTTTCAGTACTAAAACCACAACCAACCCCAATCGCACTTAATTTCTGTACAATTTCCTCAAAGAACTACTATCCACCAATTCCCTTGGGTTCGACCCCTACTTACCGCTTTACTACCCATTAGTGAAGTCACAAGTAGTGGACTTATAAATTGTATTTTTGCATTGCCTCGCGACAAGGCTCTGTCACAGAGGCTCTCCGAAGCTGCAAAGAATACAAGGGACACAAACAATGATTTGGTCAAGAAGAATGTATATAAGCACATCTTAGGTCGAGGAGGATATAGAAAACTGGAAGAGGCAATGGCAAAAGAAAAATAGCTGAGTTAATTTCTCATGGGGCAATTCAAGAGGAACAAGCTTCTAATGTCTTTATAGAGAGGCATGATTTGTGGAAGAGGGGACGAATCAGAAAAAATGTTGAGTTCGTCTCTGAGGCATCTCAAGGAGTGGCTACAAAGATTGTAAGTTCCTTATGTGTGTTTTAATAACTAAGTTTTTTTAAATTATACACTAACTATTGGTAATTTTCTGAAATAATAGGATGATTTAGTGGAAATGGCCGCTCGAGGAGAATTTTCTTCTCAAGGCCGACGTGACATATTGACGGAGGCTATTGGCACGGATGAGCACCCTGGACGTACCTGAGGACTCGGGACACACATTTCATGGAGGATTGGATTACCTAGATCTACCTCTTCGAGGGTGACACCCAGTTCTAGTGCTGTTCGCATTCAGCCGTCTGATCGATAGAGTCAATTTTGCTTCACCGATGCTCCCACAGATACGGATCCTTGGAAGAATATACCAACGGTACTTGGAGATTTTTAAAGTCATTATTTCCTTACTATTTGGTTTATATTTTTCTTACAAATGTAAACACCATGGATTTATTTACGTATACAGATTAGGCTACGAAGCCTATTATATATCGAAGAGGGACTTAATAATGAGAGATGACTAGTGGCTGTCGGTCGAGTCATGAATGGTCGTTTGCTACGTTCTATTCCACTGCTTGATGAAATGGTGAAGGTGAAGGTCGATAGTGCTCTTGGTCAGAATGTTGGACTGCCAATTCCCCATGGAGAGACATTAAAGACAACACGAGATGCACAGAAGAAATCAGACTTGGTGGCATGGCCGAAGCACTTGATTGAAAACAACATAAGGGTAATAAAATCAAATATTTGAACCATCTTTCCAGAATTTAATTTATCAGATTTTATTTGAATTATTTACTAACATTCGAAATTCAGGCGTACACCATGCAACTATACTACCACTTGCCACCGGCTTTAAATGATGCAGTAGACAATTATTCCATCGACTATCAATTTCTACACGACATGTACTCTAACTTGGGCAGAGACGTTGTTAGAGTATGCATCGCTGACGAAGTGTTCGGTGACGACTACACTTCCACAGTGGGCCCAGATGACGTCCGTGATATATATGCATTGGCACCGTTGTCGAACTCACATTGTGATTTATATATATGGTAATACTCTTGTCATTAGTTGTTCATCATTTGTTGCAAAAGGTCTAACTTTACAAGTTTTTCATTTTGTAGTTCTTTATACAATCAAATGATTGATTCAGAGGTTTGATTCGGGTTCTTCAATCCCAAGACCGTGAGCCCTTCCAATCACATAAATGAGAGGCTGGAGGCGTTTGTATCAAGACTTAATATGCCAGACAAAGATCGCAATTATTGCTACTTTATGCCTTATATAAATGCTGCGGCGTAAATACATAAATTACTTGTACTATATTACCTATTTTTTGAAATATGGGTTGTATGAATTTAGTTCGTTGATATAGGTTTCATTGGATGTTGTGTGTTATCTTCCCCAACCAAGGTGTAGTCTATTGGTTCAACTCCTTAGAAGGCGTCACCGTTATACACAGCGATGCAAAAGCTTAATTTGGTGGACTCGTAAGTTTCGAAGTTACTATTGTTTTGTAACTTGTATTGACAGTCACTAATTACGTATTGTTATTTATTTTAGGGGGTCGCAACGATACTATCAAGGATGTAATCCGAGGATTGATCGTCGAGTCGAATGGAAGATAGTGTCGGTATTCATAGATGAAGCATTCCTTTAATATTCTTGTAATTTTCATTAATAAAGTGTTAACTGAGATTACTTAATTATAATGCAGTGTCTGAAACAACCCGAGGATAGTAATTTATGCGGTTATTATGTTTTGAGAAATATTCGGGACATAATGGAATTTGTTTGTGCTAATAACGGAGCATATGTGGAGAACTTTGACCAAGTAAGCATGCTAGTCTCGTCCTACTCTATTAGAATGGTGACAAATGTAGCTAGGTTGTGTGTTCTCTTATTTTTTTGATTCTAAATCCATGTTCTAGCTATGTTTGTTCTAAATCCATGCTCTAAGTTCTAAATTCATCTCAATTCTCCTATTAACCTTACCTCAAGCTTACTAACTACCATGCCATGTATTAGACCATTACCTCACTACTCTCTCTAACTACTAGTAACCATATCCTTGACCCAATCATAATTCATAACTCCCTAGATGATGGACGTGTGCATATATGAGGCTGCACGTAACATTTCAACTAGCTAGTAAATGTAATGTGGAACAACTTTGCGTGAAAGTAAGTGTATTTAAAGGAAAAAGAATGGGTCACCTCTATTTTGTGCATGTATAAAAAACAAGTGGAATTTTTGTCTTCAAATGAGGATGAGCTTGGTTTCTTAAACCAAACCGCCATTTGCTTAAAAACATGAGACTCGAAGCCAAAATTAAACATTATAAATACCGACATAATTAAACAGCATACACAGTCAAGTCAATGCCAGCAACACACAAGGCACAACAAGACACCGAAGAAGAATATATATATCAAAGGCAATGGCAACCTGCTGCCGGCCAAAATGTGCTTTCTATGACTTTATATATAAAATTACTAGCATCTACATTGTCTTCTCAACCAGAAGTGCGCAACTCGAACAATGACAACCCTGCGTCGACCCCCGCCGCCACCCATCACCAAGCCACCGCCACCGGACCTCACGGATTTCATGAACGACATGTTCTTTGGGATGGTCCAAAGTGATCCCAAGTCATATGACTTATGCGGTGTGAGCCAGAAAAATATAAAGTTATGGGAGGATCAGGAGGAGGGAGAAGGGTACGACGATAGTACTCCTAGGGGGAAATCAACCATCGGTGCTAGTAAAATGACTCAAGAGTGGCTTGACGAGGCTAGGAGGATTGTTGCGTCCTCCTCTCCTGGTAGACATAGTAGTGCTAGTGTGTGCGACTCACCCACATCAAGATTTGGCAGATCACCCCGGTTTGCAGCTCAAGGGAGGTTGGCTCAGACCGGTGCAGCCTTGTTGAGTGATAGGAGAGACCCTCTCTCCAGATCAGCTAGAAGGTATTCATTCATTCCGCACAAAATAGAAAGTATAATATAATTCATCAATTTGTAATAAACACGTTTGCCCTTCATCTTTTTCCTTCATTATTATTCAAATAGGAAGTGTGATATATTTGGCATTTTGGTGACAACATCCAACTTTTAACGGCTAGTTTTCATTTTTCATTGCCTAACCCTTGAAACTGCAGGCACAAACCAGTAGAAGGCTTTAGCGGTGAGATTCTAATCAAGTCGGCAAAACACAGCAGGAACAAATCAGAAACCTTAGAGCCGTCCGGAGAGCTGTCTCCGACCACCGCAGTCCAGAAATGGTTCTCCACCATCCTCAAACCTGCCGCAGCTCAGTTACCGGCCACCTCTTCGGACTCGATTTCGACTCCTTTATCCACTTCTCCCGACCCGATCTTCACCAACCTCCCGCCGCGCCAATCCACCCACCGCAAGTCAAGGTTCCAGATAGATTCGCCGATTCCGTCTCGGAGGACATTTAGGGCTGAGAAGGCGGAGGCTAGATTGTTGTCGTCTCCGTCGAACAATATGACCGAGTCGCCGCGTAGAAAGTCGTGTTTGTTGAGGGATGATAGAGTTCTATCCAGGGGCGAAGCCAGGAATCCAAAGTTACCAGGGCTGGAAGCTTCGTAAAAAAAAAATTTTTGACGTTTGTAATCCAGTGGGACTCCCGAATAAATTTTTTGAGGTTTGGAAGTCAGATATTTACAACAGACTCACCTTTACGTGCCGGCAACAACTAAACTCCTGCAAACTGCAGGAACCAAACCCTATAAAAACAAAGAATGTGTAAGCTATTTAAATCATACATGAGATACCAAACACATATTTCTAAGAACTTTGTACCTTTGTCAACTTTGATGCCAGTAACAATGTTCTCCTCGAGGCAGCAGTCCACAAGCTTCTTCCCATCAGTGGTTGATTGGTAAAGAGTCTCCTCAAAGAAAATAGCACATGAAATGTACTACCCAAGACCAGTAGTCAGCAACAGCTGCCTGTAAGCTTGTCTATTGACTTCTGTGTTGTCTACGTTAATAGAAGCCAGCCTCTTCCCACAAGTCGCATTGGACTCGTCAATAGCTAGAATTCCACGGTCAGGAGTTAAGAGTTGTAATAGTTTTCTATAACACATACATGGATAACACAAACAAATCACGTCTATTATTCTCATGCATATTCAGACGCACCTTCAAATTCATGTCAATCAAATAATCAATCCATCTTCTTCAAACCATATAAATGGCTCGACTCCAAACACAAAACCAGTATAGAACAAATCATAAACTAGGCTTTGCTAATCAACAATCAAATGAAAATGATTCAGACTACACTACACTGTAACACTACAAGCTTAACTCACTAACAATTGAAAGTTGAAGCACATGAATGATACATCTCAGTTGCATCTTATACACAAAAACACACAAAAAGAAACGAACTTGCATCAAATAATCAACACATGGATCAAAAAACAAACATGAGTAAGCCAAAAAGCCCTAACTAACAACACAACAGTCAACAAAACAATCCAACTCACAATTAAATCTGCCAACCAGATCACACCAGGGAATAGTCAAGCTCCACGTAGAAATATCAGGTTGACACAAGAAGATTAACATTGCTAGAATCAGGGAATAGGTAGTTTAACTGACCTTTCAATACAGTCTTGTAGGGTACTTTGTTAGTTATTTTGAATGCTAGACCACTCCCCTTGCCTGAATCTGGACCATTGGCCTTCTTGTCCTTCTTATTTTTTGAGGGAGCTGCGTCCTCTTCAGAAGCCTCTTCAATAGTACACTCCTGCATTTGATAACAATATTAAAAAATGAGAAACCAACCCTTGTTTGAGGATTCTTAGTATAGCTAATTGTTTGTGGTTTCTTGTACTATCAAGAAAAACACAAACCTCCAATGGAATGACGCCGGAAAAATGTCTCTCCTCTTCATTTTTGGTATAACCAAGCTGTAGAAAATCATTAAAAATGCATTCAGATTTCAGAAGAAAAATCAACAAATAATTTGATGGGGATTTCATGTAATGTTTAAAAGATTAAAAGGTGATTCATACTATCACACTGCATCACCTTGCCAGTTTTTTTATTCAATACAAACCATCTGCGCTTCAATCAATCAATATTAAAATCCAAGTTGCTGATAGGCAAAACAAACAAGCAAGCAATACTCTGAAAACAAAGAATCCACCTACAAAGCAAGCACATTTGATAGGCAAATCAATCAATAATGAATTGAACATAATATGAAAAGTGAAAACAAACAAGCAAAGCTGCAAAACATAGGCTGATAGTGATAGGCATTCAACAATGCTGTTTGAAGGAATGTTTGTTCAACAGACAGCAGCAATAATCAACATCAACAGTACAGCTGAAATCGAAGTCGAGATTTAACTTGACTGAAGTCGAGATTTAACCTGATTGAAATCCCGCACAACTCGAGCCGAAACAAGTATGCTGGATCTGGATTCACTGCTGTTGATTTAACAGGAGCAATGGATGTTTTCGAAGGCAAAACTCTGACGTTCTCGTCTTGGACGGCTCCCGGACGTTCTCGTCTTGGACGGCTCCCGGACGTTCTCGTTTCTCGCCTCTCGGACGTTCTCGTCTCTCGCGGCTCCCCTGTCCCCAAATCGGTATTACATTCAGATCTGGATAAAAAATGGGCCACAAAATCTACCCGGGCTGCAGCCCGAGCAGCCCACCAGCTGCCTTCGCCCCTGGTTCTATCGCCGCCGAGGAATCTTGTAGAGTCTGCTCACCGGAGATCCATTTCCAGCAATACTTGCTCGGTTGAGAGGTACTCATCAAACGTTGAAGAGAAGGAGAGTTCGCGAAATGTAGAGCCAGCGAGGGATCTGAATGGGTTTCTTAAGCAGCAGAGAGTGAGGATCAAAAGGATCTTGGATGGGGAAGGGAGTGAGAAGGCAAAGATTGTGCTTTCTGGAACTTCAAACAGTGAGTGTGTTTTTCTTGATTGTGTTTCTGGTTGAATATTGATCCGTTTTGGAATTGGAAAATGCCATTTGAGATACAATTGATTAGGCGTTGGGGATTTCAGGTACAAGTTCAATGTTGGCTGCCATTTGCTATGCGTGGTTATTGGAGAAAAAGGTTGAGAAGGATGAAAATGAGGTTGTTGTGCCGGTGATTAATGTGAGGAGGAGTAGAATGTGGAAGCTGAGGCAGGCAGCGTGGCTGTTCCATCATGTTGGTATTGATACAGGCGCGCTGCTCTTTGCTGACGAGGTACCTTGTTTTTACCATCCACTCTTTTTGGGCATGCTGCTCTTTAGACTTTGAATCTGATTTGGCTATGCATGATAGTAGACCTTACTAATTGAATGATCATTGAGACCACCTCGGCGATGGTTTAGTAGTGGGATGGTCAAAGACCGCTATTCATCTGCAAGAAATGGAAGTATCAACAGACCAACTGATGTACTGTGCATAATTTTAGGTTGATTTGGAGAACTTGATGATGTCTAGGAAACTGAACATTCTTGTGGTTGGACAAGATGTTCTGAGAAGCAGCTGGGAGGTCAGTAGATGCTCATGCACGTTTTGGTGGATTTTGAATTCTGTAATCTAAATCAACTTCTACCTTTAGATATTCGGTTTGTAATATTATGACAACTCTTGGGCACCTATTTTTAGATTGGATCTCAGTGCACAATCCTGACAGATAATTACTGTGAAGATGCATATGATTTACTTCAGACCCCTGAGCTGAAAAAGCTTTTGGTAAGACTAAAGTATGCTTGCTTGGGAACAAAACTGTGTCGCCTCAATAAGTTTACTTATACACCTCTTTTGCCACAGCTTGCAGGCATTCTGCTAGACACTCAAAATCTGAATGCATCTGCTATTTCATCAATGACTAGAGATGCTGAAGCAGTTCTGCTGCTCTTAGTCGGCTCATCTCCTAATTACAGGAACACGCTATATGATCAGCGTATGCTCTTCTTTCTTCAAACAACTACTTACAAAGTTTCAGTTCTCTCTGTTATGATTTTTTCTTCGTTATCTCGGCGAAACTGCAGTGGTGCAGGACCAGAAAGATGGATCGTTTCTTGAAGTCCTGAGAAATAACTATGGGAAGCATCCCAGTGAGAGTATGTTACTAATCTTCGTAAATTTAGAAGCCGACGTTTGACTTGTATGCATAATGCGTAACTAGCATTTAATGTCTCATGTGCAACTAATCATTTAGTTACCTCAAGGTCAAGCAATTGATTAGCGTCACTACTTTGTTTCGATTTACAATTTTCTTGCATATATTTAAGTTTCTATCCTCCTTTCTGCTTTGAGTAAACAGGAACTCGTGATACTGGGACTACGGACGAATCAAGGGTCTCAGTGAGCAGGAGGTCAACCTCCAGCCTTTACAATGGAACCACTAAACAATATGCAGAGAAAGACATAAATGACACGAGAAGTGATCAGCCTACCAAAGTCTCTCCACAACCAGGTAACAATTCATAGTCAGATATCAAATATTTAAGGAATGGTGGCTCGTATACCCATAGTGGTTTCTTAGTTACACATAATTTAACCTCTGACACCTTGTCAGAGTAATGAGCAGTTGTTTCTGGTGGAGGCTGTAAGTCTGTAACAATGGGTATTTAAGAAATTAACCTTACTGCTCATCTTCCAATTCTATCCCATGAGCAAAAATTACTCTCAAGATGCACATCCTTAAGTAGTTTACACTTTACGATGTCTCCTTCCAGCTAAAATGAGACCCTCAACACAAGCTCGTAACACAGCACCAACAACACTAGCACAAGACTCGGCTGATTCCGGGGGAAGGAACAAGTTCTCTTTAGCAAAGTGGTTTGGGTTCGGTGGAAAATAATTGCTCTAAAGTATATGACACTAACCAGGTAACATACAGTTCTGCAAAAGTGAGATTTTTAAATGAATTGCAGGCAACGGTATACAAGTTTGTTGGTTTATGATTGCTTTGTTGTGTTGGCCCGTCAACTATTTTCATGTCTCAGTAGACAACAGAAGATGGCATGTGAAATTTGTGATTCTGTATCCTATTCAATAATTATTTTTTACTTAAGAATTGTATCCAAGAATTGTCTGAGGACCCATATTATCAATTTATTCATAAGCGGCATTTTTCCCACATAGTTATGCTAGTATCTCTTCTGTTATTTTCTTTCTTTCTTTTTGGAAAATCGCAAACTCTGTTTGCTACTTAGTCCTTTATTTTATCTAGCGACCGAAGTGCAGATGATACCCTCGCATGTACAGCTGAGCTGATGCTAGGTTTGAGAGGGGCATACTCTTGAGCCAATGGGTTAGATCAGCCATGCCCAGACTCTTTTACTTGTTAGGTCATCATATAAGTGTGTATGGACAATTGGTACCAAAGATGATCACGCTCTTCAGTTGTTTCCATTATACTGTGGCATATGCTGTGATTCCCATTAATCAAAAGCATAAGCTTGCTTGTGAAAGCTGCTCGTTGTAGTGCTTTTGAGTTTGTTTTGTTCTATAATTTAAGTTGCCCACTTAACTTGGAGAGCAATAGGAGGACATATTCCATTCTTAAAAAAGTGTATTTTTTTTTTGTTAAAGTTTTAAGCGAAGGCCATTTCCCATATGGTGAAGCTGCGGCTTTCACTATCTTTGATTTTTATTCTTCATGACTAGGATGAACTCTTTGCTTTGCGTTGCCTCATTTGAATATGATACCGCTGGATTATCTTCTTTCTGACGTTTTTTCTATAATAAATTCCATGTTAAACAGGTAAAATTATCCAGCTTATTTTTTCTCGTATCGAATTTTTCACCTCGGTTGGTTGAATATGTAGTAAGGCAATGTATATGGCAGAGAGAGATATATATATTTAACGTTCAAGACCTTTTCAAGTCAAACTTGTGGTTAATATTTTAGCATTGAGCTGGTGCATCATTGCTTGTGGGGAGGACCATCAAAAATGCCAAATGGCATATGCTCATCTGTTATTTCTACCATTCAATAACTAGTTATTCCAAATTCCATAACCGATCAAATGATTGATCAAAGTTAGCTGTGATCGCCATCTTTGCTTTATTTACCGAATGCTTGAAGAAAATCAAACATTTAATACAATCAGGTGCGATCACCCTAGGTGATAGATTAAGGAATATTATTCTTCTTGAAAATATTTAACTATAAATAAATCTGAAACTTTATGCAAACGATCAATTGATCCACCCACTCGACCACCAACTATATTGGCGGCAATTATTGTTTTACTTGCACTACATATGAATATTATTGACGCATCACAAAGTTGGTGATTGTGTTGAACGTCATTGGCTCGTCGTACCCTGAAATTCGTCCGCATTAAATTTGGGTTAGTAAAAGGTCAACATCCATGACTGAATGTAGTTCAAACTTTAATTTTCAATGAATATTTTTCTTATTCAGTGGAAAAGGTAACACTGATGAAATACTAATATTTATAATTTTAGTCGGTCCAAATTTTAAAATATTAAACTAGACATCAAAATGATATTTATTTATGAAAAAAAGATTATGCGCAAAACACCATATCATATTTTGGTAAAAAATACAAATCAATACAGTTCTTGAAGTAAATTCTGTCATATGGATGATTTTCTAACGACGAATTATAAATCAATTTTGACGAACTATATCGTAATTTTAATTTTTCGGCGACGAATTATAACACACTTGACGAATTTCACAGTTTACATCAAAAAAAAAATATGATTTACACCTTATTAATATGAGTTTGGATCAAATACAAACCACTATTATAAATAAAAACTACAAATCCATAAAAAATTTGACACGTGTCAAAATTAATCAATCAAAATTCATCCGAACTTTCATCCCGTCAGGGTTCTTTTTGTAAATAAAAAAAACACACGTGGACTTATTTAAAAATATATAAAAGATAGGAGGGGTATAATCGTCCTAAAATTCGCTACAGTAAAATTCGACCATCGCTACAGTACGTTTTTAAGTCTGATCATTTAGAATAAATTAACTATAGCAATTTTGACTGTCTCTACGGTAATGATCAGACTTAAAAAAACAATGATCAGACTTAAACCAATAATGACCAAACTTAAAAAAACAATGATCAAACTTAAAAAACAATGATCAGACTTAAATCAGTAATGATCAGACTTAAAAACAATGATCAGACTTAAACCAATAATGACTAGACTTAAAAAACAATGATCAGACTTAAAAAAAATAATGATGAGACTTAAACCAGTAATGATCAGACTTAAACCATTAATGACCACACTTAAAAAAACAATGATCAGCTTAAAAAAACAATGAACAGACTAAAAATAATAATGAGCAGACTTAAACCATTAATGATCAGACTTACAAGCAATGATCAGACTTAAAAAAAATAATGATCAGACTTAAAAAAACAATGATCAGACTTAAAAAAATAATAATCATTAAGTCTATTAAGTTTGATCATTACTGCTTTTTAAGTCTGATCATTGCTGCTTTTTAAGTCTGGTCATTGCTGCTTTTTAAGTCTGATCATTTCCAAGTTTAAGTCGGATCATTAAGTCTTTTAAGTCTGATCTTTGCTGCTTCTTAAGTCTGATCATTAAGTTTTTTAAGTCTGATAATTAAGTCTTTTAAGTCTGATCATTAAATCTTTTAAGTCTGATCATTGCTGCTTTTTAAGTCTGATCATTACCATTTTTAAGTCTGATCATTGTCTATTTTTAAGTCTGATAATTAAGTCTTTTAAGTCTGATCATTACGTTTTTTTAAGTCTGATCATTAAGTCTTTTACGAATGATTATTGTCTATTTTTAAGTCTGATCATTAAGTCTTTTAAGTCTGATCATTACTGCTTTTTAAGTCTGATCATTTCCAAGTTTAAGTCTGATCAGTAAGTCTTTTAAGTCTGATCATTTCTAAGTTTAAGTCTGATCATTAAGTCTTTTAAGTCTGATCATTGCTGCTTTTTTTAAGTCTGATCATTAAGTTTGTTAAGGCTGATAATTAAGTCTTTTAAGTCTGGTCATTAAGTCTTTTAAGTCTGATCATTAAGTCTTTTAAGTCTGATTTGTGCATATTTCTAAGTCTGATCATTAAGTCTTTTAAGTCTGATCATTGCTGCTTTTTAAGTCTGATCATTACCATTTTTAAGTCTGATCATTAAGTCTTTTAAGTCTGATTATTGTCTATTTTTAAGTCTGATCATTAAGTTTTTTAAGTCGTATAATTAAGTCTGTTAAGTCTGATCATTGCTGCTTTTTAAGTCTGATCATTAAGTTTTTTAAGTCTGATCATTAAGTCTTTTAAGTCTGATCATTAATTCTTTTAAGTCTGATTATTGTCTATTTTTAAGTCTGATCATTAAGTCTTTTAAGTCTGATCATTGCTGCTTTTTATGTCTGATCATTTCCAAGTTTAAGTCTGATCAGTAAGTCTTTTAAGTCTGATCATTTCTAAGTTCAAGTCTGATCATTAAGTCTTTTAAGTCTGATCATTGCTGCTTTTTAAGTCTGATCATTAAGTTTTTAAGTCTGATCATTAAGTCTTTTAAGTCTGATCATTAATTCTTTTAAGTCTGATTATTGTCTATTTTTAAGTCTGATCATTAAGTCTTTTAAGTCTGATCATTGCTGCTTTTTAAGTCTGATCATTACCATTTTTAACTCTGATCATTAAGTCTTTTAAGTCTGATCATTGTCTATTTTTAAGTCTGATCATTAAGTCTTTTAAGTCTCATCATTGCTGCTTTTTAAGTCTGATCATTACCATTTTTAAGTCTGATCATTAAGTCTTTTAAGTCTGATCATTGTCTATTTTTAAGTATGATCATTAAGTCTTTTAAGTCTGATCATTAACAACTTTTGGACTAAATTGAAAATAACATTATTAGGTTTATACCCCTCCGTGTGGAATGACTATTATACCCCTCGTGTTTTGTTCGGAATTTCGACTAAAATGGGACACGTGTTATTTTAAGAATCGATTTGTAATTTTTATTTATAATTTGATTTGTATCCTAACCGTACCCTATTAATATATAAAATATTCATTTGATAAGAATTAATTAAACAAATTTCCTTTCTGTAGCTGGTCGTCACACAGGTTATGTTTTCTTTTTTTTGGCTGATTCGGTTTCCTCATTTTCTCCATTGCAGGTTCTCGCGCACGTTTCATCTTCTTCAACCTTCTCCATTTCAGTCTCTCGATAATCACCCAGATTCCGCGCTATATAAAATACCACTAGATATCATCATATCACCTCGATTTTGACAGTTATTTCGCGACAGGATTGCGATTTTGCACCTTTTGATCGAGTTGTTGAGATCATTTGTCGATTAAATTTGATCCAGAGATGCTCCAGGCTTCGTCCTCGTCTGACCCTGAGCAGGAGGATTCCGATGCGGAGTTTGTTGAGGTTGATCCGACTGGTCGGTATGGCCGGGTTAGTACAGATCATGTTTTTTTATGTTATTTTAATTTAGTTGAATCCGGGGTGTCATTTTTTTTATGTGCAATGGGCTTAACACCGGAGTTGTGGAATGAACCATTAGTATCACTTACTTATCTTGTGTTGATGTTGTTTGCCTGTTTTTGGCAGTATAAGGAAGTTCTAGGGAAAGGCGCCTTTAAGAAAGTGTATCCTTGTTGCATTCTTCTGTTGTTGTCTTTTCTGATTTTTTTCTAATTTTTTTGTGAGGTTTTGTGATTCCTTGATGGAGCTATTGTATAGATATAGAGCATTTGATGAATGGGAAGGACTAGAAGTTGCGTGGAATCAGATTAAGGTTGCGGATCTTTTGCGAAACTCTGAGGACTTGGAGCGGCTTTATTCGGAAGTGCACTTGCTTAAGACATTGAAGCACAAAAATATAATCAAGTTTTATAGCTCGTGGGTTGATGTGAAAAATGAGCATATAAACTTTATAACGGAGATATTTACTTCAGGCACATTGCGACAGTATGGTTACTTGGAGCCCTTTTGATTTTCGGTTATATATACTTTTGGTGTGAGCGATTGAGTTGACTGGCGTGTTGTTATGATTCAGGTACCGAAAGAAGCATAAGCATGTGGACTTACGAGCATTGAAGAAATGGTCTAGGCAGATCCTGGAAGGCCTTGTCTATCTCCACAGTCATGACCCACCGGTTATCCATCGAGATCTGAAATGTGACAATATTTTTGTTAACGGAAATCAAGGAGAGGTGAAAATTGGGGATTTGGGACTGGCTGCAATACTTCGACAGGCTCGTTCAGCTCATAGTGTGATTGGTTAGCCCCGAAATATCCTAGGCTGAATGACGCAGCTCCTTTGATTTTGTTTAGTCCTCAATTTAAATGTTTTTTATAGGCACACCAGAGTTCATGGCACCTGAGCTTTATGAGGAGGAATACAATGAGCTCGTGGACATATATGCTTTTGGAATGTGCTTGCTAGAATTGGTGACCTTTGAGTACCCGTATACTGAATGTGCCAATGCCGCTCAAATCTACAAAAAAGTGACATCGGTGAGCATTTAAGGCTCTCTTCTTTGATTCTATTAACTACTGTTGTTTGTTCGGATTTTGTTTCACTATATGTGTTAGCTAGTTGGAGCATGTGCCCCATTATTATTTTTATTTTCCTAGAAAGACAACTATTTAGTTTTCATAACATAGGTACTTCAAATCCTGTCAAATTATCAAAGTTGCAATTGATAGGATGAGTTACATTGGCTGACCTTCCTTCAATTTGAGATCTTATTTTATATCTCAACATAACAAATAATGCCTGAATTAAATAACCATCTCACAGTTACTGATAAAATATAAAGCGCTGCTACGATCAATTCAATTTGCTATATTATTTCCTAGCCTGGAGTCACTCATCCGATAAAAAGTTGTTGACATGTCTAGAGATTTGACTTCATCCACTCTGTGGCCCACATTTCTGTGCTGCTTTCCTTATCTTTAACAATTAGATAAAAAAAGGCATAGCAGACTTTGAATCTTTTTTATTCGGAAACCACACAATTCATCTGTCTCTCAAATATGCTTAAGTTAGTTATTGAAACTATCCAGGTCTTTAGTTTGAAACTCGCGTTTTCGTTGGCAATGTCTTTATCCTCTTGATATATTGTTCAGAAATGCATAATTGCAAAAAACTTTTCAATTGTGCTGATTGTAGTTTCCTCCTCATTAGGGCATAAAACCCGCTTCTTTGGCCAAAGTGTCTGACCTTGAAGTGAAAGCTTTCATAGAAAAATGCACTGCTAATGTGTCAGATAGAATGTCAGCCAAAGAACTTTTGATGGATCCATTTCTCCGGCCATCTGAGGAAAGTGAGAGTGTGCGGTCAACAACACGTTCTCGTCATTCTGGTAAGCATTTAAGCAACTGTGAAATGAAGCACTATCGTAGGCATACCTGACATTTGTTTGGTTCATGCAGTTGAAAGAAGTGAGCATACTGGTATCGGTAATCATGTTAGGAATTCTCCATCAGGGGCAAGCCGAGATTTCACGGTGCAAGGTGAAATGAAAGATATCGACACGATATTTCTTAAATTGCGGATTCCGGATTATTCCGGTTAGTGATGTCGTATCTTAGTTCATTCTAATTTCTATGTAGCCCTTAATGACTGGTTTGGGTGAACAATGTCATGCCTTGACAGAAATTAGATGAAATGCTTTTAACATGGACAGGTCATGTCCGTAATATACACTTTCCATTTGACACCAAGGCGGATACATCAGTTGCTGTGGCAAGCGAAATGGTGGAGGAGCTGGACTTGACTGACCAAGATGTTACTGCCATTGCTGAAATGATTGATGCAGAGATTCAGTCGCTGATACCAGATTGGACACCAAGTGACATTTACAGAGATCATTTTAGCTTTGACCCCGAAGTCTCTAGTAACTCAGTTTCTGAGGCGAAGGAAGAAGCTTCGCCATTGGTAAATGCTTCTGGTCTTGGCCCTGCTAACCTTATACTGGAGAGATTGCCTTCTGGTCGCAAATATTGGTGCGACTCCCCCAAGGGAGTTGGTAGCACCTCACCTGTGATACCTGGCCCTTCAAACTTATCATCTGTGGATAATTCCTTAACAGAAGAAAACAGTTCTATCGGAAATGAAGAAGAATATTCGAATAGCCATGTAGAAGAAGAAGGATTTGATAGTCCTCCAGGTTCACTAAGTAAAAAGCTGGAGGTTGACATCACAGTCGATGAAGATGATAAGCCTACTCATTCAGAAGCTGTCGATGAGAACAGCATAGCTTCAGATTTTGAAAATGCAACACATCTATCACATGAAAATCCTTTAGAAGACTCCAATCCAGAAGTTATTATGACAGTGGACAAGCTTAAGCATTTATTAGCAGAGCAACAAAAAGAACTAAATGAGCTGACGATGAAACACAGAACGGCTTTATCAGCTTTCTTCAAGGATGTTTCTCCAGAAGTTAGGCACAAGGTATCTCACATCTTTAACTTAAGTATTCCTGATCATTGTGAGGTTGACTCGGAAGAGAATTCTACAAATCCGGGATCTTTTTCGCTGGAAGGAGCACCGCCATCTCATGCGTCAAATGTTCAGATCAGTGGATCTGAAAAAGCTTCTAGCCTTGCACAGCCAGATAACCATGCTAATCTTATCAACACACGTATCAATGCTCCATCAAATTCCAAGTTTCCTAGTTCTCAGCGTAAACTAGTGAAGCGCGAGATGGGTGAAGGAGGTCGTTTCTTAGGATCGTTCTTTAAAGAAAAATTAAAAGGTTTCAAAGTAAACACCAAACCTGATGCAGGCATTGCTGTAATTTTGGGAGACAGTGGAGCAACCTTGTAGCAGTGAATAAGCTTTCCCTCCTACCATAAAAATATTGATTGCCGCATATAACTCAGAGGCCACACAGTTCAGTCAGTGCATCTCTTCCGCGCTTTCTGTGATGTAATAGAGTAATCAAGTTTTCCTGGTGCGTAGACGAAGTTCATCTTTTTCTATCAAAGGAGCAGGACCTATTTATTGTACACAGGTTAGTATTTGTATTTAATTCCGGTTTGGTAGTCTATTTATAATCATTTCATCATTAGCGTATTCAAACATAGTGTATACTTGTACATGCAATGGTTTCAGTAGAATTGACTTTGTTGATTCCAGATTTGAGTTTCTTGTTTAAACTTCCTTGCTTATATTTGTAGCTGATGTTTGAGCCCCTTCAAGTTTTTTTTCGTAATTGCGTAGTAATAATGGCTAACGTCCTTGCTACTGAAACTGTGATGTTATATCCTTACTGTTCCATTGATAAGCCTCTTATGTCTATGGGCAAGACAAGTTACCAATGGAATCCTGTGCAACAAACTCCAGCAAAACTAGGTTGAACTTTTGTTCACAAGGAGCAGCCATGACAGTTCTCAGACAAGCGCAGTCCCTCTCGAATTGCCACTTGCAGTCAAATTCTTCTTAATCATTACTTGCCACAACGGGTGACCTTGACATTAGAAGATGAGTGTAGGACATTGTAAATAATTACTTGCCACAAGGCTAGTTCTCCTTTGAGTATTTTTAATGTAGTGTTAGGACATTAGAAATGCTGTGAATAATCTTGTAGAGAGGATTATGTTGAGTTCAGAGTTGAGTGAGAACTGGGTGGTTAATAAGAAATCATTGTGTTGTGGGTTTCCGAAGAATTTCAGAAGTGACCGATTTTGTAATACTTTACCTTTCCATTTCGAAACTGTCTGTTTAAGTCATTACTGCAAACAAACATAAAACAATGAATAGCATGGGGACATGCACCACACTAGTCGGGTAACTCAGAGCGCTCTCTCTGTGCTGTGATTATCAATGTACGTAAGAACTTTGAAGGACTGCAAGTCTGCGGTTGAGGGAGAGCTGCATGTGCTAAGAATGGAAGCTTTCTTAGTGAGCGTCCGCTGAGTCCCTGAGGAAAAGAAGACAGGAAGTTTGGCTGGTAATCAAATTTTATTAACAATTTCAGATATCAGGAAGGAGAGTTTGATAATTTAGACTGACCTCACATTCCTCTGCAGCTTCAAGCAATTGTTTGCATAGCTGTATAGTCTCAGTGTGATCCACACCTTGAACAGTTAGCTTTT
Organism: Rhodiola kirilowii; assembly: GCA_033675215.1. Taxonomy (NCBI): domain Eukaryota; kingdom Viridiplantae; phylum Streptophyta; class Magnoliopsida; order Saxifragales; family Crassulaceae; genus Rhodiola; species Rhodiola kirilowii. The sequence continues at coordinate 25,267,777 of CM066199.1, forward strand.
CTTTCAAACTAATGTAACTAGGGAGCATACTCTGATTATTATCCTAAAAATAAAGAGTTGGGGGTTAGCAACTGTATACTGCGAGGATATGGTATCTTGCCAAGCAGATTTCTGTGAATAGAATATTTACTGGAGAATTTGATAGGATTCCTCTTTGGATGAGTTCTTGTATGCTGGATCGTAGAATCTCATAACGTGCTTCAAGAGTAGGAGGGCCAACATATGCTTTTATATCGGCACGATCAACAAAAGCAATGTCTGCAACAGTAAAGATCTTGCTAATAAAAAGATTACAAAAAATGGATACATATACCTTTTACATAGTTTGAACTTTTAAGAAGAAATTAGTATCCTTTGAAAAACAAGAGAGTCCTACCAATGGCAGCAGTTATGTTGGATGTTGTCAATATTATCACATTTGGTGAGTTTTTGAGCTTGTCCATTTGAGTTAATAAAGCATTCACAACCTGAAGAAAAATATGGAAAGTTAATCCACTTGATTAATCAGGACCTGATGGCAAAATTATAATGATTTTAGGTCACTTGGAGTAAACTAGGCTAAGGCAGTACCCTTATTGAATCTGAAGGCTCGGATCCGGATAACGCAGCCTTTCTAGCAGCAGCTAGGCTTTCAACTTCATCTGAAAAATTCAGTGGATATCTTAAGAAGTCCATGGAATGACACTTATCTTCTTCTTCTTTTCTTATCATTAAAAAAAACAAATGCTCATATACGAATCTCACCAATCAAAACAAGTACCAGATTGTTTTCTTCTTCTACCATTTCTTGAATCTTTTGGAAAAGTTTTGCAACCTGAAATCGGAAAAAATATTGAGGTGCGGAAACATGAGCGATGAGCCATGTTTTTGTTGAATCACAACTTATCTTAAACAGTTAAATTTTCATTTGTTAATTGAACCAGTACATTACTCGACATCTACCTTCAGAAAAAAAATCACCCATGTTTACGAATTTCATACCAATTTCCCACTTTCCGAAAACCATTTGCTGAACAATGAATGTGCATTAACTTCGATCAATTGAGACTGTGGATATCTGGAAAAATCAGATGAGAATCCAAAGAAATAAATATGCAATGTTCTATACAGAAAAAAAAAAAGCATTTAGAGAAATACAGCTGATCCAGTTATCCCCCAGAAAACTATCAGGTTAAGTTAAATCCTCAAGTTACCTTGAGTTGAAGCGTATGGATAATTTCTGAGCCAATGCTTTACATAGTGAAGTTTTCCCAGTACCAGGTGGTCCATGGAGAAGTATAATTCTGCAGTCATCATGAAAGTGAGAGTGATAAAGGGAATTCCAGTAGATGTATTGCCAAATCATTAATTTTCAGTTTGAGTAGATAATCAATTAAAACAACTGATTTAGTCTTTATTGTTTTTTTATTTTGAGATGATCAACCATGGCCTCAGACAGTTTATGCTTTTAGCATTAAAGAAATATTTAGCATGAAAGTTCTGCATAGTACCGGTTCCATGAAACAAGGAGCGGATCAACACCCTTCTCAGTAAACAATAGAGCACTGGCTGCGTATCGCAACAGCCGTTGTTTGAGACCAGCATCATAAATTAAGCTGTAGAAGATAAACTATGACCGACTTTATGTGGGTTCTTTAGAACATAGATTGAGAAAGCAACAACCGCGAATTAAAAGTGACCTTTCCCACATGCCGTCAAATTCTTTAGCAGGAAGAATCCATTCGTTGAAGCTAGAGGGCTGGCCATCTGCATTTAATTCCTCGCAAGGCCCTTCCTCACTAAGCTATCAAATCATGATCCAAACATCATCACACTGAACAGATCAGCTTGTGGAGCAGAAACAATATAAATGGGCTTAATAAAAGCAGGAAAAGCCAGAATATACACTACACAAAATGACATAGTTTCACACGAGAGCAAGTTTTTACAAGACAATCGTTACTTACTTGAAACACATGCACAACAGGTTTGACTTGCCAGAACAATAGAACGTCTTGGTTGTCCACCAACTCATCTGAGAAATGACAAATAACATCTTCAATTAAACGACACCTATCTGAAGAACAGTTCTCTAATTCTAGAATATTGGCCTCAAAGAAAAATTGCCAAGCTGAAGTCCGGGCTGAAATTCTTGAACTGAACTGAATTTTATTTACCCGTATCACAAATCCGTATTCTCTGCACATTCTCCACCAACAGTAAATCATCCAGAGGCACTGGAATTGGCCCATTGGCATAGCTCAAACTCCTCTTCTCAAGCATTCTAAACACAAAGCATCCACACATGAAGAAAATTTGCTTTCTCTTTGAAACAATCATTTCTGAAAATACCAACTAAATTCATCCTCCCAGAGATTTTATAAACTAGCAAGCCCAAACCCTCACCTTTCCGCCGCAGTGCGCACATCATCAATCCCAGCTGTGCTAGTCGGCTTCAAGCACACTTCAACTGCACATTTCACATGAAAAACCTTAAAACCACAACGAAACATCATAAATACCAAATATTTGCATACAATCGCCGTTCACCAGATCCTGAAAGCGCTACCTGCTACAACAATTTTGTCTTCTGACAGAGCAGGCGACGGCTGGCGCTCTTCCTCTCCGCCGTTATGCTCAGCCACGATTTGAATTTCTGCTCCATATGCAGTTTCAAGCTTTGGTTCAACTTCGTCCGGAATCCGCTCCACGATCTCCATCGGAGTGCTCATCTTCAGCCGGGATCGGGTTTCTCGACTCCAATTTGAAACCCTAGACTGAAAACAGCAGTGAACAAAAAGGGCTTAATTTGAAAATGAGCGGGATGATTGGTATAATGTGTATCTAATTCTACTTATAGCACCGAATTGTATCTCATCAAACTATAAGGGTATAAACGGTTGCAAAAAAAGAGAGGGTATAAACGGTTAAATTTAATCACGCTTTTACAAATGAAATAATGATATAATCAGTTTAATGATGTGGGTATAAACGGTTAAACATATTTTAATAAAGAAAATCATGAATATATCGCATCCAGATACGTTTCACCATTACGCACGAACCAGGCCCTAGATCTTCTCCAGGATTTGAAGCCGAAAATCTTTCAACGAATCAGACCTTTGAACGAGCTAAGATGTCTACTAAGAGATTCGAAAATGTTTTTGGTAAACGATTAGAGAAAATACGAACATCGTTGTCCGCACATATACCCACCAAAAGTATGAATGTCGAAAACAAAAATACGAACATCATGAACAAACTAACAGTGAAAACAAAACAGTGGTGCTAAAAATCACGAACATCATCACTTTTTCCTCGAGCATTATTCTATCATGAACAAAAACATCAGCATTGTTGTTTGCGCATATATTTAGCAAAAACATGAACATTGAAAACAAAAACACGAACATCATGAACAAACTAACAATGAGATCAAAACAATGTTGCTCAAAATCACGAATATCATGACTTTATCCACGAATTATAAACTCATTAAAGTATGAACAACCAGATGAAAATGACGATTCACAAACCTTTGCATCGGCAAAACCAATTTGTAAAGTATATCTTTTTCTTAGAAACCAATACGGTTGTCCTGAAAGCATGGGATTACATGGGATGAGATCATACATGTATTGTACAAGACTACTGAAATTCTCAAGCTAATCTAGTATATTAATCTCCATTGAAGCGCAAGCCTTGTTGCGTCTTTACTCATCCACTTCGAAGCATATCTCCGAGCAATCAACTGCCTCACGGGCGAAGCCCTCATGACCACTTGGTTATGAAGCCAAGTGGTGAGCCAACTCGACTACAACACCACATGCTGATTTTTTTTATTACAAAGTTTAGAATAAGAAAACAACAGAAGAACCCCTCGGATATGAAAACAACAGCACCCTGAAAAATAGTACCACGAGGACACCTCGGAAAGCTATGGGAAACAACCTGGAAGTCTTGGCAAAACATGAAATGATCTCCAACTCCAATTCTTTTCTTTCGCCATCCTTGCCAGGGCATCCGCATAAGCATTGGCTTCCCTCCGCACCAGTGACAGCCTCCAGTACTGCCTTGATTCGAACAGCATGAGACATTCTTACGCCCACTTCGGGAGAACACTCAGTCTATGGCTTCTCAGTGTAATAAGTGAAAAATGTTCAGCATAGTCAGTCTCGAAAATACAATGTGAAATTCCATGTTCTGATGCCCATTTTAACGATTGTAGAATTGCTAACTGTTGGAGATTTTAGGATTATATGTGGTGAAACATGTATGAATCTTGTGAAAGATGTTTTGTAAATAAACAAAACACTTTGGTACTCTTTGAGATTGTTTTTGGTTTTGGATTTACAAGAATGGGATGCCAACTGGCCGGCTCAAAAAAGTGAATGAATCAACTGGTTTTTCTGAGGTTTTGAGCCACCCGGCTCGGAAGAGATGCAGTGTCTGAATGCCAACTGGCCGGTTCAAAATTGTGCCTGAATGAAGTGTTTTTTCTGAGGCTTTGAGCTGGCCGGCTTGGACAAGTTGCAAGGGCAGTTGTGGACAGTTTTCCAGCAGTTTTCTGGATGAGAACTGCTCCTTTTGATCTGCATTCTCTGGACAGAAAATCAGAAGAAACATAAGCAAGAAATCTGGTGGTGATGATCTCCTTCAATTATCAATTAGTTTGATTGTGATTACTCGGTGATCGATCCCTTATTCCTCAAGTATTTCGGAAAACCCCTACCTGGGTGAAATATTGAATTAGGAAAGCAACAAATCGTTCGCGACTCAAGTAAAATCCAAGTCATCATCATTCGAAGCGAAGACAGGTGACCCGGGCATTAACAATCTAATTCAATAATTTCAAGATGTCTGCTGCTTCTGTGAGGGAGATGACTAAAAATTTTGGGAAATTGGAGAAGTTTGAAGGAGTGAATTTTAGAAGATGGCAACAGAAGATGCATTTCTTACTAACCAACTTGGAGGTGATGTATGTCCTGTCTACTCCTATTCCGGAAGCCAGTGACAATGCTCCAATTGATGTTATCAGGAAGAGGAGTAAATGGGAGAATGATGACTGCATCTACCGTGGTCACATTCTCAATGGTATGTCTGATCCCCTATTTGATCTTTATCAAACTGTGGAATCCACAAAGGAACTGTGGGATGCACTTGAGGATAAGTACATGCGAGAGGATGCTTCTAGCAAGAAGTTTCTCGTGAGTAACTTTAATAGTTACAAGATGGTCGATTCTAGACCAGTGCCGGAGCAATTCAATGAATTGTCTCACATATTGGGGCAAATTGCATAGTACAATATGAAGATCAATGACTCCATTGCAGTGTCTAGCATTATAGACAAGTTGCCACCTTTGTGGAAGGATTTCAAGCACAAGCTTAAACATAAGAAAGAGGAAATGTCTCTTGAGGAACTCGATGGAGAGTTGCAAGTGGAAGAATCAATTAGGATTCAAGAGGAGGCAAAATAGAAAGAGACCATTGAGTCGTCTTCTGTGCATATTGTGGAAGATAAGGAAGGTCTTCGAAAATTCAAGGAGAAGAAACGTTTCAATGAGAAACATGGTAACAAATTCAACAAGAAACCTAAGGGTTGCTGTTGGATTTGTGGAAAACCAGGACACTAAAAAAATGATTGTAGGATGTCTAAGAATGAGAAAGGAAAAGCGAAAGTGAATGTTGTGGATAAGGGCAAAGAAAAATGCCCTTCCAACCTTCAAGGTCAGCTTTCTATTTCTGATTATAATTCTAATGTGAATTATGTGTCACTTATTGCTGAAACATTTTATGTTCAGGATGATGAAGTGGTGTGGAGGATTGACTCGGGTGCTAACAAGAACGTGTGCAAAGATCGTCATAGTTTCAAGACTTATGAAACGGTGAAAGAAGGAGTTGTCCTTCATATGGGAAACAAGTCAACCGCACCAATAATTGGCTAAGGAACTGTAGTGTTAGAGTTCAGTTCATGAAAAGCCCTTGATTTGTGTAATGTTTTATATGTACCTCTTATTCGGAAAAACTTGGTTTCCGGTAGTTTGTTGAACAAATTTGGTTTTAAGCAAGTGTATGAATCCGACAAATATGTATTGTCGAAGTGTGGTGTCTTTGTTGGATTTGGCTACTTTTGTAATGGCATGTTCATGTTGAATGTAAATAAAGTGGTGAATTCTGTTTGCATGTCTTCTACTTGTGATGATTATACTTTGTGGCATGCTAGATTAGGACATGTTCACTATCGGCATATGAACATTATGTCTAAGGAAGGTTTAATTCCTAAAATTGACATGAATGTTGATAGATGTACTACTTGCATGCTCACAAAAATCACTAAGTTGTCATTTAAAAGTATTTCAAGAACATCACATTTGATTGAACTAGTGCATAGTGATTTGGGTGATTTACATTCTACTCCATCATTAGGTAATAAGAAGTACTACATAACTTTTATAGATGACTGTTCTAGATATTGTTATGTGTACTTGTTGCATGCTAAAGATGAAGCTTTAGACAAATTTAAAGTGTATAAAGCTGAAGTAGAATTTATGCATGATTTGATTAAGAGACTTAGAACCGATAGAGGTGGGGAATATTACGATCCTGTATATTTTCAGATGAATGGTATCATTCATGAGACTACAGCACCTTATACACCACAGCAAAATGGTGTAGCTGAAAGGAAGAATAGAGTCTCAAAAGAGATGGTTAATTCCATGTTATCCTACTCTGGTTTGAGTGATGGATTTTGGGGTGAGGCTATGTTGACAGCCTGTTATTTACTTAACAGAGTTCCTAATAAAAGGAACGACATTACCCCATATGAGCTTTGGCACAAAAAGAAACCAAATCTGAATTATCTCCGAGTTTGGGGATGTAGAGCGGTAGTGATATTACCGGCTCCCAAAATAAAATCTTTGGGAGAAAGAGGTGTTGATTGCATTTTCATTGGATATGCTGAAAATTCAAAAGCATATAGGTTCTATGTGACTAGAACAAATGATTCTATTTCGACTCACACCGTAATTGAATCAAGGGATGCAATATTTGATGAGAAACATTTCTCATCAATACCTAGACCTCAAGATTTGATTTCTAGCTCGACATGGACTGAATTGGAAGATGATGTAAGTACATCTTCTAAAAATACATCATTTGAGCCTCGTAGAAGTAAACGAGGAAGGATTGAAAAATCCTTTGGACCAGATTATCAAGTTTACTTGATTGAGGGTTCTAGAGATGATATTGAGCATCAATACTCATATTGTTATCACATTGATGATGATCCTAGAACATATAATGAGGCTATGAGGTCTCAAGACGTGTCCTTCTGGAAAGAGGCAATAAACGATGAAATGGATTCTATTGTTGGGAATAATACATGGGTATTATCGGATCTTCCACCGGGCTGCAAGCCATTAGGCTGAAAATGGATTTTCAAAAGGAAAATGAAGGTTCATAGATCGGTTGATAAGTTTAAAGCGCGATTGGTTATCCAAGGCTTTAGGCAAAAGGAGGGTATTGATTTTTTCGATACTTATGCTCCGGTTGCTAGGATTTCCACTATTAGGTTGTTGATTGCACTTGCTGCAATTAACAATCTGGTTGTACACCAAATGGATGTCAAGACAGCGTTCTTGAATAGTTAGTTGGATGAGGAAATCTATATGAAGCAACCGGAAGGATTCATCATGCCGGGAAATGAAAACAAGGTTTGTAAGTTGATCAAATCATTGTATGGGCTAAAACAAGCACCCAAATAGTGGCATCAAAAGTTTAATGAGGTAATCTTGTCTAGTGGATTCAAGTTGAATCAAGCAGACAAGTGTATTTACAGCAAATTTGACAACTCTGGTAATGGAGTAATCATTTGTCTATATGTGGATGATTTGTTGATTTTTAGTACTGACCAAAATCAAGTAGACCTTGCTAAGGACTTCTTATCATCTAGTTTTGCTATGAAAGATATGGGAGAAGCGGATGTGATTCTTGGAATTAGAATCAAGCGTGAGAACAAGGGTTTAGCACTGTCACAATCTCACTACGTTGAGAAAGTGCTTAAGAAATTCAACTATTTGAATTGTTCTCCAGTTAGCACCCCCATGGACTCAAGTGTGAAGCTCTTGCCTAATATGGGTGAAGCAGTCTCACAATTTGAGTATTCTCAAGTCATTGGTTGTCTTATGTATGCAATGACGAGTACAAGGCCTGATATCGCTTATGCAATGGGAAAATTGAGTAGATATACTAGTAATCCTAGTACTCAACACTGTGAAGCTATTAGACGAGTACTGTAATCCTAGTACTGGATTACCAATTTAGAAGATCATTCTTCTACAAGTGGTTGGATATTCTTGCTTGGGGAGGTGCCATATCTTGGGCATCGAAGAAGCAAACTTGCATCACCAGCTCGACTATGGAATCTGAATTCATAGCCTTAGCGGCTGCCGGTAAAGAGGCAAAATGGCTAAGGAATTTGGTATATGAAACCGATAGCGCTATTTCTATCCATTGTGATAGTAAGGCAACTTTGGCTAAGGCATATAGCCAAATGTATAATGGTAAATCAAGACACCTGGGCGTTAGACATAGCGCGGTTCGTGAACTGATCACTCACGGGGTGATATCGATTGACTATGTTTGGACACAACATAATTTAGCTGATCACTTGACAAAAGGATTAGCTAAGGACTTAATAAAGAAGTCATGTTTAGGGATGGGTGATGGCGCGTATTTATACGATTCATCGAATCAGTTAAACCCACCAAATTAGACATTTGATGATACGAACAAGTGCTTGTTAAGCCATTTTGTGTATATAGGCTATTTTGGAGTCTAAAGAGGAAACACGCCTAAAAAGGGAGATTTGAGCCCAAAAAGCACACCAAGCATTTCTGTCCGAGAAGTCGCAACTAGGGCCCGAGGAAAATTGACCATGGCCCGAGGAAATTCAGCCAGGCCCGAGAGGTCTCGACCAGGGACCGAGAAACCCAGTCGGGAATCGAGAAAACCAGGTCGCGCCCAGGTCGCGCCCAGGCATCGCCAAGGCCCGCGTCCTGGAGTTCCGAGGCCCAGTACCGAGAACCAGAACCGAGAAGACCAGGTCCTCGCCCAGGTCCCTGCCCGAGCTGTCTAGCACTGAATTTAAGTTGCCCGGGCAAACGAGCTGATCTGACGAATCCACCTCGAGCAAAGTGATCAAAATGGAAAATAAGGTGGACAATGTCAGAAAACCAAGGAGAATGCTCGGCAGATTGGCAGTTGGCCCAATTCCAAAGCAAAGGCCCCGCGCGCATAGACACTGAAACCAAGTCGCTCGACCAAACCATGGAATCTGGCAAATCTGGCTCGACCAAAGTGTTTTAAATGCCCAATAACTCGGACAATCTCACTTCTCAGACAAAACGCCTGAGTGGAACCAGCTCAAGCCCGATCAAGGCCAAACTAGGGCAATTTCGGCCGTTTTGTGATTTCGACCATGCTCCGGGCAGAATTTAGCTTAACTTCCTTCTTGAGATCATCTTAGAATGACTTTTTCGTTCAGAATACACTGTCCAAAAGCCAAGAAGCTCCGGCCAGATTCCGGCCATATCCCGGTGAACTCCGGCCAACCTCCGGTGATGCTCCGATCAAGCTCATATCCTCACCACCATGCTCCGGTCATTTCTTGCTCCGGTCACATTCCCGCGAAGTCCAACCAAAACCAAACTACTTCATTTCCGGTTGGATATACTATTCACTTCGGTTGACCTTTGATCTCAAACCAAGCCACTAAACCAAGTCCAAGTGACTTGCCCAAGCCTCAACCAAGTCAAGTGGTTGCCCTTTGGCTTCAACCAAGACCAATTCGTGGCTCATGGAAGTGATAAGACCAAGTGGTGGCTTTGGCTTGAAATATCCCAAGTGATGGCTTTTAGAAGAACCAATCAAATGCCTTTGCTTTTGGGATATTTTCACATCTAAACTTAGCTCCCAAGTTTCCCTAGCCTATAAATAAAGGACTTGCCTCATGTAATCCTTGTCCAAGTTTCGAATTCCAAAGTCCTTAGAGAGAAGGGAGCTTAACTCTCTTCTCTTCATTTTCAATACAAACACTCTTTACTTTGTTCATGTTCTTCACTTGTTCTTGAGCTCCTAAGCTCTTTACTTTCCAGCAAGCACTCGATTTGGAGCTCCTCTCCTTTTACTTTCTTGCACAAAAGCCATGGCTACTTGTATTCCTTGACATGAATACAAGTAGCTAAAGCTTTCTTTTATTTCCTTGTCAAAACTTTCGGTTTCCTTTTCATTTCCTTGTCAAAGCTCACGGCTACTTGTATTCCTTGACATGAATACAAGTAGCTAAGGCTTCTTTTACATGTTGTTACTCTCGGTTACAAAAGCTTTCGGTCACTTGTCTTTACTTTTTTCTTGTTTTTCCTTTCGTTTTGTAAGTATGGTGCTTGTATTCCTTACCATGAATACAAGTAGCTAAGCATATTTGGTCAAAGGGTGTTCATACTTGTGTATGCATCTTGAGACTTGAACTTAATGCTATTTTGTGTCAACTAGTTCGGTGCCATTATTTGGTTGAACACCAAGGCTAAGTGGATGCTTGAAATGGCAAAGCTTAGCCGAGTGGTTCAATCTTGAGTAGACAACAAGGCTAAGTGGATGCTTGAAATGGCAAAGCTTAGCCGAGTAGTTTACTCTTCCTTAAGTCGCTTGGTTGATCGTAACTGAAGATCAAGTGGCTGCACTTAAAACTAGAAGTCTATGTCTTGATTTTGGAGTAGATTGTGGTGTAAGTGCTTGAAAAAGCCTTACTTTAGGGTTATATCTGGACCAAGGAATAACCCACACTTATGAACACAAAGTAAGATCTTTGACGTCCATGATGGTTGTCTCACAAGTAGAGACCCTAGACTGAATATCTTTTGTCCTTACTTACCTGTCATTTACTTTCAGTACTTTACTTTTCTGTCATTTAAATTTCAGCACTTTACTTTTCTGCACTTTACTTTATGCACTTTACATTTCAGTCTTTATTTTACGCACTTTACTTTCAGTATTTACTTTACGCACTTTACTTTCATTACAGACGTTTTCAACATCAATCCAACATAACATTTGGCACGTATTGCGCTTGAAATACAGCGTGCGACAAACCAAAAGTGTGTTGCGGTTGATATTGAACTCGACTGTTCCAGCAATTTACTTTTCAGTATTACTTTCAGTTTAAACCACTCAAACCCAACCTGTCTTTACTTTATTTTTCTTTTCTTTTTAAAGAACAACTACTCCACACTGACTCTCTTGGGTTCGACCCCTACTTACCGCTCTACTAATCCAATAGTGAACCACTAAAGTAGTGGAACTATAAATGTAAATTTGCAGTGTATCAACGACGCACTGTCAATGGGCTTAAAGCACATCCAAATCTATTATCGTAGGACACCTTAATTCCCTCTTAGTATGACGCTAACAGCTGAGTTAAGTACAAGCCTATTCTGAGAGATTTGAAGCACATGGTTATATCCATCCCAAAGTTGTGCTTGTTTTCCTGCAGAGAAAGGGAGGATGAAGTTTATCTTCTTAATGGATCTTTTGGAAAAGTGCATTACAGGTGCATGCAAAAAGAATCCACCTATGTAAGTGTGAAGTGAGCCGCTTCAATTAGCTTGTGCTTGGCTAAGTATACACTTATGAATGGATAAGGACACATGGCTGAAATAGTGTCAAGTTGTACTTGGAATAGTAGTAAACTTGTGTATGTTTTATTTTCCCGTACTCAAATGGGTTAAAGGGTAGAATTCTTGGAACACCTCGATTCTCGAGTATTGGAAGATACTACACTATGTGAAGTTCAAACGTATGGGACACTTCACTTATGCACAATGTTTTGTTCGGTTTGAATACTTTTAGTATTCATGAGTATAACCCTAAAATGGGGGAGGATTGTTGGAGATTTTAGGATTATATGTGGTGAAACATGTATGAATCTTGTAAAAGATGTTTTGTAAATAAACAAAACACTTTGGTACTCTTTGAGATTGTTTTTGGTTTTGGATTTACAAGAATGGGATGCCAACCGGCCGGCTCAAAAAAGTGAATGAATCGACTGGTTTTTCGGAGGTTTTGAGCCACCCGGCTCAGAAGAGATGCAGGGTCCGAATGCCAACCGGCCGGTTCAAAATTGTGCCTGAATGGAGTGTTTTTTCCGAGGCTTTGAGCCGGTCGGCTCGGACAAGTTGCAAGGGCGGTTGTGGACAGTTTTCCAGCAGTTTTCTGGATGAGAACAGCTCCTTTTGATCTGCATTCTCTGGACAAAAAATCAGAAGAAACATAAGCAAGAAATTTGGTGATGATGATCTCCTTCAATTCTGATCAATTAGTTTGATTGTGATTACTCGGTGATTGATTCCTTATTCCGGTGCAAATCACTTGTTTTATCTCAATTCAAGTATTTCGGAAATCCCCTACTTGGGTGAAATATTGAATTAGGAAAGCAACAAATCGTTCGCGACTCAAGTAGAATCCAAGTCATCATCATTCGAAGCGAAGACAGGCGACCTAGGCATTGACACTAACACCTTCAGCCTCACAGGGAGATTTGATATTCGTCAAAGGTTCCGCCATGACACCTAGAAAATGGCCTTCTTCCTTCCTGCACAGGCCACTAATTCCAGCTGACTCCGAGCTATCCCCCATGCCCCATCACAATTGATCTTCAAGAAAGGCTTGACTGGCGCACACCAAGTACTGCTACCCTCCAAGTCTGATGTAGTAAAGTTGTAATTCGGTCTTGCATATATAGTTTTTCACCAAAGCTCTTATGGAGTAGCACATATCATTTATATCAAGGCATTTCTTTTGATGGAACGTACAATTCTTGTTGTGCCATATTACCCGCACCCATAACCTCATGACTTTATCCACGAATTACAAACTCATCATCCCAGGAAAAAAGGCTATGAGATCTAAACTGTGGTACACAAAATCACGAACGTCATGATTTGATCCATGAATTACAAACTCATTATATCAGAAAAAGTGTGAATAACCAGATGAAAATGACGATTCACGAACCTTTGCGTCGGCAAAACCAATTTGTAAAGAATATATTTTTCTTAGAAACCAATACGATTGTCTTGAAAGCATGGGATGAGATCATGTGATTATAGTAACTAAAATGTCTTCAATTATGATCTTTGGTAATTAAATTAATATTTTAATTGCTAAATTTAAAGGCCATACATGATTTAATCGAACGGATAGGGGAAGTTCCAAGTCTCACTCAATCTACTAGTTCTAATATGATCTTTTTGTTAAGGACTTGTACGGTACATCAGTCAAGCGGAGATCACTCCCTAGTCGGTAACCAAAAGAACTTCCTTGATCCAACGGATGATGAACCAGTAAATTATTCGAACCGAATCGGTGATGAACCATTGATTGTTTGAACTGAACTTTATTGAACCAAATCGATGTTAAACCGATACAATTAATGAACCGAACACAAGATGGGTCAACCATGAAAACAACCTCACATTACATACATTGTATCAATGAATAATCAAGAAGTTCATCTCCATCCGCAAAAGGGTTAGTGATTCAACAGTCCATTCTTGATATATTATAACTAAGAGTTCAATAATCAAGCCTCTAGATGCATCCAAATTTGCAAGAAATTTTGATTAATTTTACCTTGCTAAAAACTTATGGTTAGTCCTGCTTTTGCAGCACTTTGTTATTTCTTCTCTTTAATCCACGGCAAGGATCACGAAAAATGTGGTGGAAAGAAAGTAAAATGGAAAATAATGAGTTTACTTATGTGATAAGCACACCATCGGATATGCGATCATATGAAGAAAGTAAAATGGAAAATAATGAGTTTACTTATGTGATAAGCACACCATCGGATATGCAATCATATGAGACATTTTTTTTGAAAATGAGCTCAAGCTCGTGAGAGTGAGTATCTGCTCTTTTTTTTTAAAGCTGAGAGAGGGACTTCGAACCTGGGTCGTTGAAGACCACAGGGGAACGCCTCACCACTGAGGAACGCTCATTCGCCCTCGATCATATGAGACATATGATCGTGCTGTCGCGAGAAAAGCAGCCAAAGCGACACACTACGTGGATGTTAAACATGTAGCCTACGTCTATCTCTACATGCAAATAAATGTTGCATAGTTATTAACATTTTATTAACATTTAGCCACATAAGAAACAACTTACGCGACAGTAAATTCATGTAAGGGACAGTTTGAAATGACTGTTACGTAAGCTATTTAATTAAAAAGAAAAGGAAAAAGTTCATATTGGTGTCTCAAACTATCGGCATTTTCCAATTGAAGGTCCAAACTATTGAATTTTCCAATTAAGGGCAAAATAAAAAATAAATTGACAAATTTTCGAACATCGAGCACCAAAGCTACACCATGATTAAATTGCTAACTCAATCATGTGAACCCCGTTAATAACAACTCAATAAAAAGGTCCATTGGTGCTAAAGAAGAAAGATCGATTTTAATACGTTAAGAGTTCAAGGTGAGATTGTCGGGTTATTTTCAACGGGGTTCACATGGTTATGTTCACAATTCTTTTTTTGATGGGTAAGTAGTACAAGAGTTGGACAATGCCAAGACACTGACTCAATCTAGTACCTAAACACAACTGAAGCCCAGCCGAAGACGGCAACCCATCCCAAAACCAAAACACCACCAAACAGGTGGGAGAAAACACCGCCAGACTAGCGGGAAAACACCGCCAAAATACGGTGGGAGGACACCAACCCAATAAGGGTGGAAAACACCATCAAAACAAGATGGAAGACACCACCAAAGGGTGGAACACACCACCAAACCCGGTGGACCACGCCAAACAACTAAACATACGACTACCACTCGACTACTCCCTAAGCATAAAAGATCTAATGCCGAGCCATCAACGGGGCCAACCACTCCAGCAACGAAGGCGAGTCCGAACCACTCGCGCCTGCCAGAGCCCCCCATCTGACTAGATCTGTCCTATAAGGCCAAACTCGGATCAGGCAGGGCCCAAAACCCCGCAGAAGGAGACTAAAACTAAACTACGAGACTCGTAGCCTACACTATCAATAAAGACACTCCAAAACGCCCCAGGCGACCTCAAACCGCGACCCGCCACCGCCTTCACCCACGCCCGCTTGGAGTTGCTGGAGCACCGAACCTGCTGGCGTCACTACCAACCGTCCATCTCCCAACCGCAAGCCACCCATCCAACAAGCTACTCCCGCCATTCAGCAACCAGTCCACCACCAAAACGCCTCCGACCCAAACTGCTCCTCCCAAACCAGCCGAGAGACGCCTGGCACCGGAGACGCACCAGGCCGACTGTAAAAACCGGAGCCACGCCAATCTGATGCTCCTCCAATCCACCACCCAGGAAATCCACTCGCCACCACCCGAAGATGCCGAGAAATCGCCTAAACCCCAACCGAGCAAGCCAGATCCGAATCGGACCAAACCCCCCACCTTCGACCGACGCCCTTCCTTCCCCAAAAAGTAGCTCCGCCAGCTCCAAGACAGAAAAAACCTATCCAAATACAGAAAAACCTACCTACGAAAAACAGCTAAAATACCCACCCCACCGCCCCCTCCACCCACCATATATGCCCTGCAACACCAAGCCTCTTCAAACCTCCATCTAGCCCCCCAATCGCCGGATGCCGGTGAAACATCTGCGAAAGGAAAAAAGATGAAGGGAAGAAGTAATTGATGGACAGAACTAGAGGTGGACGAAGGGAGTGATGAGGCGGCGAGACTTGAAACGAATTAGGGTTTCAGGAGATGAAAAGAGACTAGAAGCACGGAGAAGAAGAGAGAGAAATAGTTGAGTTCACAATTCAATCACAATATAGTTGCTGTGCTATGTGTTAGAAAATTGTCAATTTATTTTTTATTTTACCTTGATTGGAAAAATTAATAGTTTAGACTTTCAATTTGAAAAGACTGATAGTTCAGAGCACTAATATATACTTTTCCCAAAAGAAAAAGAGCCTTTTTCTTATTTAATTAAAAATATTCATTAACGTAGAAACATAAATATTATCATACTGTGGTTAAGATTTTAATTATCCTTTCCTGATACATTTCCGCACAATATTTTACCGTCTCACAAATCATTGTATTTTAATAAATTGTGACTTTTGCTTAATCAATGTAGTTTCAATTGAAAAAAAAATAGACACATGAAAGTCATTTTTCTCTGTCAAATGTCATTTACTTAACACACTTGTTAAGTGTTTCACTCGGTAAGTAAATAAATACAGAAAATTAAGAGCGTAGTGGTAGTGGCAATGGCTACAAACGATCCTCTCTAGCTTGTTTTGACAAAAGATGATGTAGCTAGTGACCATGCCTAGCCAACATTTTTCTGAACCAGAAAGCAGACATCTTTGGATAACGAGTTAGAGTCTTGTAGTCTATGTAAGTGATGCCGAATCTTGAAGTGTAGCCTGATTTCCATTCAAAGTTGTCCAAAAGCGACCATGCAAAGTAACCAATGACATTTGCTCCATCGTCGATTGCTTTCTTCAGGTTCTGTAGGTAGCCTCTGAAGTAATTGATCCGGTCAATGTCCATCAAACCATTGTGAAATGTGACATTGCCTGGATCGTCCATTCCTGTAACGAACAGGACACATAAGAAAGCACTGTGAGTACAACGCTTGAATTTCGAGCTCTGGAGGGTATTTGTTAATATAGTCATGACTGAGTACCATTCTCGGATAAAATTACAGTTGGGTTTCCATATCGCTCTTTGATGTATGTCATGGCATTGTACATTCCCCATGGCACATTATACAGCCAAAATGAGTTTGCCTGGCACCCCAAAGACCAAAAGCATATTCACAAAGCAAAAACCGACACACCTTGATGAGTTTGTATACCAATTCGGATAGATTAACTTACCCTCTTACCGATGGGCACACCATTCTTTTCAACTACAAGTAATATAAACCAGAGCAGTTTAGCTTCATGGAATTGCAGTGTACCACATAATTAAATGAGAGGTACAGTGGAGACTGGAGAACTTACAAGCAAAGCCAACATGCCAATCATTCATGTAGCTCGCCGGACCAGACTGGTTACCAGGATCATACATGTAGAAGCTGGTGTATAGATTGATACCCAAAAAGTCAAATGCTCCTTTCATCAACTTAGCCTCTTCTTCTGTGAATTTTGGTAATCTGTCTTGAGCAATGTTTTGCATTGTTTTTGGGTATTGACCATAAATAAGAGGATCAAGAAACCTGGGCAGAATCAGTAGTGTTAGGGAAGAGCTGCAGAGATCTATTTAGATCAGAAACTAATTTACCTACATTGGGACACAGCATATTGTACCAGCAGAAAAATTAATTTATCAGTTGGTCAGCTATTATAGAATACTACCATCCCAAATGGAAGTCTCTTGCTCTTTGGGCAGCCTCGTTATCAGCCTTGGAACTAGTAAGAGGATGGTACCAAACAAAATCACTAACCAGCCCAATCCTTCCATGTTGAATCGGCTGACAAAAAAACAGTATTAAACGCCAGAAAGATATCTATATGTACCTATTGTTACATAGAAAATCAAGCAGAAGGTTTCTTCTTACTTGATACTTCTCACGGTATCTTCTGGCTGCAGTAGCATGTGCAAGGATTAGATGGTGAGCGACAATGTAAGGCTCGGTTGCAGAGTCCCCAGCTGTACAATTCCCAACATCCTTAGAGCACCTTCCTGGAGCAAAGGACCCATCACCATATCCCTGTGTAGCCACAACCTTAGGTTCGTTGAAAGTTATCCAATTTTTTACTCTACTCCCAAACACTGAGAAACAGAAGTCCGCATAAGACGCATAATCATTCCTGTAGCATCCAAAGTTGCAACCAGATCATCAAACCATTTCCAATCAATAATCAATGAGAAGAAAAAGCTGGACATTGTTTTGAGAACTCACACAACTTGGGAGCTCAACCATCCCAAATACCGCTCCTCCAGAGCTAAAGGGAGATCATAATGATATAGGTTTGCATACGGAGTTATGTCTACAAAACCAAAAAAGAGTTCAGACAACTTTACTCACTTCTACAGAATCACTGCAGTATAGATACACTCGCTATTGGAAATTTGTTCTTATAAATGCATACCCTTTTCGAGCAAATAGTCTATCAATCTGTTGTAGTAAGAAACCCCCTCCCAGTTCACCTTCCCAGTTCCATCTACGCAAATACAAAAACTTATCAACACCATCGCACCATAATTCTGAAACTACAAGGATTGAAGTATGTAAGCGTGAATAAAATTACTTGGGAAAATTCTCGACCAAGAAATAGAGAATCTGTAAGCGTCAAAGTTCAGTCCAGCCAGAAGATCAACATCCTCCTGCAACACCCAGTGCCACATACTCATCCAAATCAACACAAATAAAAACATCATTTTTCAAACTGCATAGAGAAAAACTGCTCAGCGTCTAAAAACTCACTTTGTACCGATGATACTGATCCACAGCAACTTCGGCAGTTGCATTTCCAGCAATAACCCCTAATCTCAGTTTTCAACACATAAACACTCAATTTCAGCAACATGCAACTAAATACCAAACCATAAATTTGAAATTCAAAAAAAGAGAAAAACAAACTGACCTGGATTGTTTTTAATAAACGCGTCCCAAATCGACGGACCTCGGCCGCCCTTATCTGCCATCCCCTCCACCTGATACGCCGACGTCGCCGTCCCAAACACGAATCCCTCCGGGAACTTATCCCTGCTGAGTCCGCCAAAGTCTAACTTATCAACCTCTTTTTTCATTGTCTGCGACGATGGATACTCGACCGCGTGAGCTATGCATATAATAGAAAACGCCATCGCAGCCGACATCAGCGTCATTGTCGGCATCAGCATCTATCACCTGCGGTAGAAATGTGAAGTGATTGGTGGGAGGAGTGAGCTTTTATTAAGGGATGATGAAATGTGAGCCGTATGATTCCGATGAGGTAATGATTGAGAACATTAATTATGACAAATATTACGCTGAGGTGTTTTTTATTATTGGCCTAATAGGCAATAGCTAGCGGTGCCAAGAACAGTAATTAATTAATTTATGGTTATTAAGTTCAATATATTAGATAATTTATTTGGTCGATAAAATAGTAAACTTTTCGGTAGTTTGGAATAAACTTTTTGATTCGTTAAGAATTAATTTTATTTTTTAACAACATTTAATTAAATGCAGACGGAGTAGTAGTTTAGCGGTCATAGTCGAAATCGACGGTTCAAACCTCTCCAAATGCATATAATGACATGAGTTTAGAGATTGTCCATTCCTTGTCTTAATTTAAAAAAACATTTATTAAAAAAAATACATTACATGACTTATTTTTATTCAATAACTTTTCATCTACACTAAGAACTTTTGTAATAAATTGTGTTTGATCAATCTTTTTTGTTGTTGTTTGTTGGACCCTTGTGTTTTGATGATAACAAACACTTAACTAATAATGCACTTGAGTATGCAGAAATCACTGTCTGACAGGTAAGCTCACTGGACATCTCTGAGAGAGAGCGAAGCCGCGAGAGAGGTGTGTTCCATGTGAGAGACAAACCGACTTATGACCAGATCGGATCTGGGAAAAGATACACGGAGATATGCACTGAAGATACAAGAATATATGCATTAATTCAAATATATACATGAGGAGATTTAAGTATATACGACAGGAATATCGACGCCAACTTTGGCAAGTATATATGTGATATCACAGCTGTGAGATATCAATCAGATCTGCGATGAAGATCTGTGTAGCCGACTTGAAGACATTATAAAAGAAGGAAGAGCATTCAAGTGAAGGCGCGGCTTTTGGAGATAGCATTCGGAGACTGCAGAGTTTTAAACTTCCGTGAGCTGACAAGGTACTGCTGTGTGCAGACGAGTAGATCGTATTAGTTGACCTTTCGAATTGAGTAGTTCTGTTAGTTGTCACTGTGTGAGACAAGTGTAACGAACTACAAGTATATTCCTTTGTCAATAATACGGATCTTGAAGCCCTTCTGGAGCTGTCCAGAAGGCAAGTGGTTTTCAGCCTGCTGCAAAGGTTGCAGTAAGGTTTCCACTATAAATCGTGAGTATTTACTTTTGGTTTCATATTTCCTGTACGAGAGTTAATTTCCGCTGCCATCTGTCTGAGGGATATCACTCTGGGATCTCCCTCATATAGTTGGCTAACCTAACGATCCCTCAATTGGTATCAGAGCCGGGAAGCTCTAGATTGTGTGTTAGCCTTGCAGGAAATCATGTCTAACGGAAGCGATTCGTTCTGGAAGCCGCCGGTGCTCAGTCCGGGAGAGTATGACTGGTGGAAGGACCAGTTTGAAGCCCATGTCTGTTCCCTGGATGGGAAGCTGTGGCGAGTGTTTGAAAAGGGTAACTTCCCTATTCTGGATGTGACAGATCCTAATAAACCAAAAGAGAAAGAGAAAGACGAGTACACTGATGATGACTACAAAGCTCTCCAGCAGAATGCCAGGGCCAAAAAGGTTCTTAACATGGCCCTCTCCCCAGGAGACCAAGTAAAGATGGCTGTGTACAAGACTGCAAAGGAGCAGTGGGATGGACTTGCTCGACTGTACGAGGGAAACGAGGACATCAAAAGGAACAGAATCCTAGCTGCTACAAAGGATTACGAATCTGTCGAACAGCGCAAGGACGAATCTCTGGATGACTTCTACACCAGATTTCAAGTCATCGTCGCGCAGCTGAACTCCCTGGATGAGGTACTCCCTCAGTGGAAAGTAACTCATCAGTTCATGCAAGCTCTCTGCTCCAGATGGGACACAGTGACTACTGCTCTCCAAGCTCAGAAGGGGATCAAAGATGTCACTCTGGAAGAGCTCGTGGCGAATCTGCAAAGCCAAGCTGGAATAGCCGAGAGGAAAATGGCCCGGAGACAAGCTGGAAAATCTCAGGCTATAGCGCTTAAAGTTGAGAAGGCCTTAGACATAGCTCAAGTAAGCCTGCCATCTAAAGGAGAGGACGAGGAGATAGCTCTTCTCTCTAGGGCTTTCAAAATGGCAAACACAGGCAGAACGCAGAACAGAGGCAACTCTGGCGGAGGACGAAACAGTCAAAGGTGGAACAAGGGATCCTCCTCAGAGGAAGGCAAGACAAAGGCTGGAGCAAAGGAAGAAAGAATCTGCTATCACTGCCAGAAAAAGGGACATCTCGCTAAAGACTGCTACAGCAAGAAAAAGGGGGAACCACCTGCCCCAAAGGAAGCCCATGCCATGTTTGCAGCATGGAGTGACTCTGATGAGGAACAAAGTGATAGAAAGCTCGTCAAGGAGCCTTGTCTGATGGCGAATTCCGCAAACGATGAGGTAAATGAATCTGACTCTTTCATAGATCAAGTATTCAGTGAATCTGACTTTGCAGAAACTATCGCCGAATTGTTAAAGAAGATCACTAGCCTCAAGGAACAGATTGAGGTCATGAAAGAGGAACATGACGATGACATGGAGAACAATCGTCTCTGGTCAACCAAAGCTATGAAACTCGAGAGACAAATGGAGGAGCACATCTGCAAATGCCCCACCTGTGACAAAAGGGACACACAGATCAGTAATCTAAGTGACAGACTGAGTAGCTTAAGAATTGACGATACCAGGAAGGTACGGTCAATTGCAGAATCTGACAGATTCCAGTTGGACAACGAGGAGCTCCGTCAGGCGGTTGCAGATCTCAGACAAAAGGAATCGGAGAGAAAGAAGGTCTGGCTTAGAGAACTAGAAGCCAAAAAGGTCGAGGAGGTAAAACAAGATTACAACAGAAGGTTTGCCAGACCCGGACTTGGGTATATGGAAGAAACCAATAAGGAGGGAGAAAACAGAAGGAGTACCAAAGGAAAGGAACCAATGACTGAAGTCGGAGAGGGATCCCATCAGCAGAGAAAGATGGAACCCACAAGACAGTCGGGAAGAGCAGCCTCATCTCCTCAGGACAGTTATCTCCACGACAGAGACTCTGATCCTTTCCAAGCTGGGAAGGCATTTGAAATATGGAAAAAGATGAGCTCCAATCGTCAATCCTTCTCCATTGACCCTCAGGCACAGAGAAGGATACCAGCACACGTAAAGAAACATAAGAAAACTGGTACACTCTACTACCGTGTCTGCTGGCACTGCGGACACTCCGGTCATTACAGAGCCAGCTGTGAGAAATGGAAAGAAGTAAACGAAAAGAATCACAGCCATCAGAGACAGGCCGGCACCGCCCCTACTCCTAGGAGAAAGGCTTCTCTTAAAAAGGGGGACAACAGACCGGAATGGGTTCGTTCTCACCATGACACAGCCATCCACGGACGACCCAGAAGAACCCCCAGGATGAAAATCAACCTCATGGATGACAATGATTCTCGTCCCTCGAAGCTCCCTTCTGCTGCCAAAACTGTCCCAAAGCCCAGTAAGCCCAAGCTTGTCTGGGTTCGTAAAAACTGACCTCTCTTTTTGCAGGGTGGAGTGAGGAGCAAGCCATGGTATCTGGACAGTGGATGCTCCAAACACATGACGGGGGATCCAGGATGGTTCATCTCACTCCAAGCCTACTCCGGAGACAACATTATCTTCGGAAACAAGAGCTCAGGTAAGGTAGTAGCTACTGGAGAGGTAAGAATTTCAGAAACCATTAGAATTCGACAAGTAAGTCTGGTTGAAAATTTGAGATACAACTTATTGAGCATATCACAATTGTGTCAACATGGAAGAAACCAAGTGATATTTAATTCTAACGACTGTGTTGTGAAGTGCATTGAGACAGGAAAAATAATTCTTCGAGGTGTCCGGGAGAATCAGATTTATACAGTGGACCCAGAATTCGTCCCAGACGGGGAGCTGTGTCTGTCAAGCATCACTGATGATACATTGCTGTGGCACAAGAGATTTGGACATGCAAGCACGAGGCTGATTCATAAACTCCATCAAAATGAATTAGTGATTGGTCTACCAAAAGTGGAAAGCTCGTTTGATCAGATATGCAGCGCCTGTGCCACAGGTAAGCAGGTACGTACTTCGTTCAAGACAAAACAATCGGTGAGTACCTCAGCTCCTCTGGACATGATTCACATGGATCTATGCGGTCCAGTCAACGTCGTTAGCCGTGGAGGCAACAGGTACATTTTAGTCATCGTGGATGACTATTCCAGATATACATGGACCATCTTTCTGAACTCTAAAGATGAAACTTTCTCTGAGTTTGTGTCATGGCTGAAGCTAATTGAAAACAAGTTGAGTAAGAAATTAGTATCTATTCGAACTGACAACGGAACCGAGTTTCGAAACTCCCAGTTCATTTCCCTGTGCAGGACAGCTGGGATAGACCACAATTTCTCAGCACCACGGACGCCTCAGCAGAATGGTGTGGTAGAGAGAAAGAACAGGACATTGGAAGACATGTCAAGGACAATGCTGATTGCCAGTGGTGTTCCCAAGGGATTCTGGGCCGAGGCAGTACATGCCGCCAGCTACATACTGAACCGGGCATCATTACGCTTTCTGATAGGAAAAACACCTTACGAGCTGCTGCGAGGAAGAAAGCCTAACATCGCTCATCTGAAAGTGTTTGGTTGCAGGTGCTACGTACACAACAACGGAAAGGAAAGTCTGGGAAAGTTTGATCCAAGGAGCGATGAAGGCGTGTTCGTAGGATACCCAAGCCATAGCAGAGCATACAAGGTCTACAATCTGAGGTTGGAACGGGTGGAAGAAAGCATTCACGTAACCTTTGATGAGCGCGCTATGACTGGACACCTTGTGAAAGATCCCTCCTCACAGGATGATGGAGAACTTCAGCTTACTGACAGGTCTGATCCCGACTGGGTACCTGCCCAAAACGGGACTGAAGAACCAGCTCCAGAGGTCATTCAGACTGTTGCTCAAGAACCTGCTGAACCAGCCGAAGCTCCACCAACAGAAATATTAGCTGAAGAGCAGGGTCCAGAAGCACAAGTGATAGAGGTTAATGCAGAACCCCCCAATGAGGAAGTGATTGCGAATAACCCTCCTCAGGCAGGGACCGCAGAAGAACCCAGAACCACAAGGAGTGGGAGAGTTACTCAGCCCCCAACCTGGACAAGGGACTACCAATGTTACGCATCGCAGAACCAGAATGGGTCAATGCCATGCAAGAGGAACTGCATCAGTTCGAAAGAAACAAAGTGTGGCGACTGGTTCCCAGGCCTGAAGACAAGAATGTGATAGGAACAAAGTGGGTCTTCAGAAACAAGATGGACGACAAGGGAGTGGTTGTAAGAAACAAAGCCCGCCTTGTTGTCAAAGGATACAACCAACAAGAGGGGATAGACTACGATGAGACATTCGCCCCAGTCGCAAGGTTAGAAGCAATCAGACTACTAATTGCTTATTCGACTTAACATGGTTTTACTCTGCAGCAGATGGACGTAAAAACAGCCTTCCTGAACGGAGTTCTGAAGGAAGAAGTATATGTAAGCCAGACACCAGGGTTTGAGGATCTCACTCACCCTGATCATGTCCACATCCTTGACAAGGCACTATATGGGCTGAAGCAGGCACCTCGCGCCTGGTATGAGAGACTGTCACAGTTTCTGCTATCCCACAGTTACGTCAGAGGAGAGGTGGACAAAACCCTTTTCCTTCTGAAGGAAGGGAAAGACACTCTGGTTGTTCAGGTATATGTAGATGACATCATATTTGGTTCGACTAACCCTAAACTTGTCAAGAAGTTTACAGATCTTATGTCGAGTGAGTTCGAAATGAGCATGGTAGGGGAACTCAAGTACTTTCTAGGACTTCAAGTCGCTCAAGGAGAGGAAGGTACCAGAATCCATCAGCAAAAGTATGTCAAGGAGATTCTGAAGAAGTTTGGGATGGAATCTGCCAAGACGTGTGCCACACCAATGTCCCCGAACGATACCCTGGCAAAGGATGAGTCCTCACCTCGAGTGGATCCAACTCTGTACAGGGGAATGATCGGTTCACTGTTATATCTCACTGCTAGCAGACCCGATATCTTATTTAGTGTTTGTCTGTGTGCTAGGTTTCAGGCTGATCCTAGAGAAACCCACGTGAAAGCAGTGAAGAGGATATTCAGATATCTGAAGGGAACAGATGATCTATGCTTGCTCTACCCGAGGGGAGGAGATCTTCGCCTGGAGGCATACACCGATGCTGACTATGCTGGGTGCAAGATAGACAGGAAGTCCACATCAGGGATGGCTCAATATCTAGGACCATGCCTCATCTCTTGGGCTTCAAAGAAGCAGTCCTCGATTGCGCTGTCCACCGCTGAGGCGGAATACATCGCCGCTGCTGCATGCTGCGCGCAGCTGCTGTGGATCAGGCAACAGCTAAGTGACTATGGTGTCATTACAAATTGTGCTAAGATTTTGTGTGATAACACTAGTGCTATTAACATCTCTAAAAATCCAGTGCAGTTCTCTCGTACCAAACATATAGAAATTCGGTATCACTTTCTGCGTGACTGCGTAGAAAAGGGAACAATTGAGATGGAATATTGCAGAACTGAGGAACAGATTGCAGACATATTCACAAAAGCTTTGCACAGAGAACCCTACGAGAAGCTGAGGCTGGAACTAGGTATGGTTTCTCTCCCTTAATACTATGCTAAATTGTTACTCCCTCAGTGATTGGCTAGACTAGATGCATATAAGTCACGTCTGATGGAAAGTCTAACATGGATGTTCTGTGCTAGTGAAAAAGTAGGCTGTGTTCATAATGCACTCATGCATGCTTGCTATGAGATTGATGACTGCATTAGGGACCAAAAAGCATGAAATTATGATTCCTTTCTGCCCAAAAGAGACCTCCATGTTTGATCCCACAATATAAACCAAGGAGGTACTCTAGACCAACCTTAGCCTATCCTCGTGTGGAACGCTCCTATGAGCCCGTTGATGCACTACCTTTTCTGGAGTCACTCCACATGAGGTATGAAACCAATATGATTTGTTTGGATGATATTATTTTCTTCTTGATTGGGTGTGATGTTATTTGTACCATTTGGGTAAATCAGCACATCATACCAAAACCTTGTGTACCCATGAGACAGTAAGACTGAGGTATCACCGTGGATAGATCCCCACAACTGGGAAACAATCTCTGTGACAGGTGTGAAGCTGGGCAGTTAATCATCCTTTCGTAAAGATGTCTTGGCGTCGGGAAGACGTAAAGTTGAATTGAAAGGTGAACAGTTTTCTGCAGCAGGGTATTGTCGCGTCGGTTGCCTTTATGAGGAGACACGTTTATTTTCAGATGACACGTGTCGTTCCCCTGTCTGTTGGAGCATGCCTGTTCAGTCGGATTTGTTTTTGGCAAGGAGTTATTGCTGAACCGTTTTTGGAAGGGAAGAAAAGGTGGAAATTGCAAAATTGAAGGCGGTTTACTTATTGAGAGGAGGCGACGCTTCGAACAAAGGACAGTGTCGTTTGAACGCTAGGGTTTGTTGCGGTATAAGAAGAGTAAGGAGAGCGCACTATTCCCACACCACTCTCAGGCTTTGTCTTCTCTCTCACGAAAGTTCTGAAGTTTCGAAACCCTAAATCCATGGCGTCTTCAAACCCTAAGTCGAATCTCTCTTCCGCTGAAGCTGCCGCCATGGCTGCTAAGTTGATTGCAAGTGGAGTTAACCCTCAAAACCTGGAAACCATTCTCCAGTCGGTCACGCCAACCGACTCTGGTCCGACTAACTCTACTGTGGCCAATGAAGTGGTCCGATTCGAGGAACGCCTGGAAACTCTGCGAGCGGACTCTTCCTCTCAGCGCCAGGGCAAAAAGGAAACCTCAGTGGCTACTAGATCAGCGGGTAAACGTCCGAGAACGCTCACCACTCCATCTGCTCGAAAAAGCCAGAGAACTGCTACGTCCTCCGTCCCACCAGTTGAAGGTGAGGCTGAGTCGGATGGAAGCGCAGAACAGTCGGAGGAAGCCGGGAAGGGGTTCGTTCACGAGTTGGTGTTGAACAATGAATGGTTGCTGGAGAAGAGGTTGGGAGTGGTTGTTGATCTACTGGAGGCTCAAGGATGGGGCGCGTTGTTTAGAAATTCTGTTATTGTGGATGAAAAATTGATAAGGGAGTTCTATTCCAAACTACAAGTTGTGGAGAAAGGAAAAGGAAACTGGGAGTTGTTGGCTGTCATCGGTGGTGAGTCGTACTCAGTCAGCACGAGGGAGCTGGCCACTGTCCTAGGGGTACCGAAAGGCGGGTATGCCACCTACTCCAAAGGAACGTGGCCAGGAACTGTGGCCAAGGCAGAGGTGTTTGAACGACTGGGGCTAGATGTCACGGCAAAGGGCCAGAGGGAAAACACTCACATGGACGTACTCCCTCGGATTCTTCACAGGATCCTTGTATCAAATATCTCCCCGAGACGGGCCAAACATAATCTGGTCACCTTCCAGGATCTGCTGCTGGTCGACAAAATTTTGCAGAAGCAGCCAGTGAATTTGGCCTTTCAGGTGATGAAGCATATGGAAAATAACAGCAACAATCCGTCTAATGGATTACCCTTTCCAGGGTTTGTGAAGGAGATACTGGTGTACTGGGATGTTTATCAACCGGAGTCGGAGAGAGTGCTTTCGTATGCACTGTGTGATGATCACATTACCAAGCTGGGGTTGGAATACTCTGAGGGAGTTGGGTGGACAGTTCCTGCTGTGGAGGAGGAAGTTGTGGCAGAGGAAGATGAGGATGAGGAGGTCAAGGATGTGACTCCTATAAACGCTGCTGCTCCTGTCAGCGGTGCTGAGGCAACCCCCTCTGAGGGTTTAAGTGAGGTGCTGGCTCTGCTGACAGTGCTTCGTGCAGAGCTAAAGGAGGTCAAATCTGAGCTGGTCGAGGTGAAGTCTGAATTGCAGCTCGTAAAGCAGAGGGTGATTGAACTGGAGCTAGCAATAACTGTTGACTCAGGGGCAATGTCCGTGGCCGTCCAGGATTTCTCAGGGCAGATGAAGGACCTTGCCACAGAGATTGTGAACCAGATGAAGGACTCATTCACGATTGTGCCCTAGTCTGCACTGTCTCATGGATCTCCCCTTCCTTGCTATCCCCACCCACATTAGCCCCTTTTTGTTGAAACTTTTTTTTAATTTCATGTTTAAACTCTCTGTGTTTTTTGAATTCCTTGCAGCATGTGTGGTGTCTGTATGACACACTTACCTCTTGCCTGCATGAATGAAATGTTTTTCTTTCCATAACTCTGTGTTCTTATTTGCATATCTTTTTGATGATGCCAAAAGGGGGAAGAACTATATGTGCATACACTAAGGGGGAAAAAATCAGTACTAAAATTTCAGCGGATGTCTATCTGAGGGGGAACTGTACTAGCTAGACTCTCTAGTGAATATAAACTCTGAGGTTGCTAGCTGTCCAAAGGAAATGTAGATGTGGTTCCGGTATCATTGCTGTATGTGATTTCTTATATGTGAAGAAGTGTTTGTCATCATCAAAAAGGGGGAATTTGTTGGACCCTTGTGTTTTGATGATAACAAACACTTAACTAATAATGCACTTGAGTATGCAGAAATCACTGTCTGACAGGTAAGCTCACTGGACATCTCTGAGAGAGAGCGAAGCCGCGAGAGAGGTGTGTTCCATGTGAGAGACAAACCGACTTATGACCAGATCGGATCTGGGAAAAGATACACGGAGATATGCACTGAAGATACAAGAATATATGCATTAATTCAAATATATACATGAGGAGATTTAAGTATATACGACAGGAATATCGACGCCAACTTTGGCAAGTATATATGTGATATCACAGCTGTGAGATATCAATCAGATCTGCGATGAAGATCTGTGTAGCCGACTTGAAGACATTATAAAAGAAGGAAGAGCATTCAAGTGAAGGCGCGGCTTTTGGAGATAGCATTCGGAGACTGCAGAGTTTTAAACTTCCGTGAGCTGACAAGGTACTGCTGTGTGCAGACGAGTAGATCGTATTAGTTGACCTTTCGAATTGAGTAGTTCTGTTAGTTGTCACTGTGTGAGACAAGTGTAACGAACTACAAGTATATTCCTTTGTCAATAATACGGATCTTGAAGCCCTTCTGGAGCTGTCCAGAAGGCAAGTGGTTTTCAGCCTGCTGCAAAGGTTGCAGTAAGGTTTCCACTATAAATCGTGAGTATTTACTTTTGGTTTCATATTTCCTGTACGAGAGTTAATTTCCGCTGCCATCTGTCTGAGGGATATCACTCTGGGATCTCCCTCATATAGTTGGCTAACCTAACGATCCCTCATTGTTGTTGATAGTAACATAGATAACTAAGACTAGGACTTGGAAACTATCTATTCTACCAATTTCAACAAATATGTATCTGATAAATAGATTGGAAGAGAATTAGATGAATTCCAGCTCCATTGCGTGTCCTTAGCCCTTCTTGCCAGCCCATCTGCAACAATGTTTCCTTCCCTCAGTATATGGCTTAAGCTCCAGAATGTGTCTCTCCAATAGATAGCAGCACTGAGCACTTCACACAAAACATGGTTCTCCTTGCTTGGCCTATTAAGCTGACTTGATCAATGATATTTGTGCAATCCACTTCAAAGTTTACCTTGCGCCAGCCTGCCCGCTCTGCAAATCTCATTGCTTGCGAAAGAGCCCACGCCTCAGCCTCTAATGGACAAGAGATATTCTCCTTAAATTTCCCCAGCATGAATCTCTACAAACATATGCTCCTCATGCGCGCTTTGATCACTACTACAGAACAGGTATTATGCATCAGGTTTTTTTGACATTATGCATCGGTTTTGGTTCCGATGCATAATGAAGCGTTGCATAATGTCATACATTATGCATCGGTTCTGGAAAACCGATGCATAATGTCTGACATTATGCAACGCTTTTTTAAAAAAACTGATGCATAATGTCATACATTATGCAACCCTTTTTACAAAAAACTTATGCATAATGTATGACATTATGCAACACTTTTTCAAAAAACTGATGCATAACACTTTTTCAAAAAACTGATGCAAAATGTAAGATTTTTTTTGTATTTTTTGCCTATAAATTACTTAAATAAAGCTGAAAATTCGTAAATAAATTTCATAAATACACTTGCTCATATCTAAATCTTAAAATACTTTTTATTCAACCAAAATATAACATTTCATACATAATGTCACTTTTAATGTACAACATTTATTTATTCAACAAAAGTTTCATTTATTTTTTCTAGTAATGGTGAGTCTTCTTCTTCTTCCTTGAAGCTTTATACATGTTGCTCTCAGCAAACTTGACAAGATTCTCAGGACGTGGGAGACTTGAAGCCAAACCTACAAGATACCGATCGCATTAGCTCAAAATCTTGGCTGCCATGGCACTTACATACATTTTGGGCACTACTCGAAACACATAGCACAATAATACACTTGTGAATACAGAGCACATAAGCTCTTACACTTGTGAATTCTACAAGATTACAGAAATACAGCTGCGCCTGCAACGGAAAATATATACCAAATTGTACCTCAGGAGCAACATAACTTCTGACACCAACCGCAGTTAACAGTTATTAAACACTAATAACAAATGTGACACCAACAGCAGCTACATAAATGACCTTGGTATGAGCAAGTATGATCGATTACAGAAATGTCACCTTGCCATTAGTTTCATCCATCAGAGGCACTTGTCTATCTATTTCCTGAAAAATAGAGGTGATAAAAGTATCCCTCAATATATTTCACTTAACCACTTAATCTTTGAATAAAAAAGAAAAGCATGTTTAAGCAGTACACCTCATTCATGACTCATGTCTGTTGCCATGTCCCTCAGTGTATCCAATCCTTTAGCTAGATAGTCCAGACCTTCCATCCTCTAAGAACACTCAACTTTAACATGTTGCATATGCTATGCAGAAAAAATAACAATTCAGACCTCAGAGCTCAATGCATAAGAAAACCCATTAAATGGAATACATAGCACCTCAGGTATGTCCTCAGTGCGTTCTTTCGATGCATTCACCAAATCACACCTCGAGCCGCAAGCTCCTGTTTTGGCGATCCTTTGTTCTAACATGCATGATAACACCAATGCTTGTAAACATGTTTATAGTTATTCTATCGGATGAGTTCTAACAAACTAAAACAGCTACACCCAACAATGAGCACTATAAAGTATACACCATATGAAAATTGAGGAGCTGCAGAGTATGATAAAATCAGTACTCCTTTCAAATTTCAATGGTCGCCTTCTAATTAAAAGCCATCCTCGGCAATTTCCTCAAGCAAGCTGGCCTTGGTCCTCTGAATCTCCGCTCTCATAGCAACCACAGAAGCCCTACTCTTCTCTATCGATGCAGAATCAATTGCATACTGCAACACTGCCAAATTCCATTTACGCAGACGTTATTCATACACCTCATATACATAAAAGAAGAGCACAATCAGAGAAATGAAACAAATTCCATAAATCCTATCTGCTCCACATCATCATCACAATTAACATCCGAATAAATAAAACATAAACAAGTCGAAATCGAAGTAAAACTACAGCGTGTATTTAAAAATACTCAGCAGCCTTGAGACGAAGCAATGGTGACGCCAGATTTACAGATTACCGGACGAAATCGAAATCGAAATCGAGCCTGAGCGATGTGACAGATCGATTTAGTGTTGTAAGACAACCACGATGACGACAAACAGAGAAATCGCGAACGAACGGAGCGAAAAAAGATTAAACCTGATCCCAAGCATCTCCAATCCCTCCGCTCGTCAACTCCGTCCTCTTGTCTCTATCACGCTCTATTGGACTCCTCGTCTAATCGACCGTCGTCACCAGTCTAGTAGCAGGAGGCGAAGTGTTGCAGTCGCCTGCGGAACTCGCTCTCGTCGGCGTAGATAGGAGAGACGGAGGAGAGAACGAAAGTAGGAAGACCTAAATAAAATTAAGTATTTAATTTCGACAATATGCATCGGTTAATTGAAAACCGATGCATAAAGTGAATCTGCTGCATTGGTTTAATCGAATCTATGCATAAGATTCACTTTATGCATCTATTTTCAATTAACCGACTTTATGCATCGATTTTTCATGCATAAATTATTTTTCGAATCGATGCATAAAGCCTGTTCTGTAGTAGTGGATTCTGAATCCCATGCTCCAATAAGTGTTGATCTTTATTTAGTCTTTGTTTGGCGGCCTCCATTGACTCCAAAGTTGAAAAAACTAAGTTTGATGCAGCAATTTCCTGATGTGTCCTCCTCACTTTAAGCACAGTCCACTTAATATCATGTATACCTTTGTCATGCCATACCGCATTTCTGTTTAACCATACCGCATAAGCACATAAAAAAATCAGATTAGTTCTTCTAGCGGGTAGTTCTTCACAACACACCATACCCAATTTCCAGGATCCGATATATTACTATCCCAGCTGATCGTACCCGAGAAGGTTTCATGTCAAAGTGTTTTAGCCCAGTCACAGTGTAAAAGCACATGACTAACAGACTCGTTCTTGTTGGATCGTTAGGTTAGCCAACTATGTGAGGGAGATCCCAGAGTGGTATCCCTCAGACAGATGACATCGGAAATTAACTCTCGTACAGGAAATATAAAACAGATAGTAAATGCTCACGATTTAGAGTGGAAACCTTACTGCAATCTTTGCAGCAGACTGAAAACCACTTGCCTTCTGGACAGTTCCAGAAGGGCTTCAAAATCCGTGTTATTGATAAAGGAATATGATTGCAGTTTGTTACACTTGTCTCACGCAGTGACAACTAACAAAACTACTCAATTCGAAGGATCAACTAACACGATCGTCTTGTCCGCACACAGCAGCACCTTGTCAGCTCCGGAATTGATCACTCTTCAATCTCCGCTCGCTATCTCCAAAAAGCCGATTTGCTCTCTCCAAAAGCTGCACTCACAACTGAAGACTCCTCCTCCTTTTATAGTAGTCTTCACTCGGCAGATCTGATCTCTGTCAAAGATCTGATTGCAATCCAGCAGATATGATTTGGTTAAGATATTTCCATATCTTAACCACATCAAATATTTCCTTTCCAAATCTGGATGTATCTTCCCATCGTATTTACTGATTCGTATATCCAGTGTATATACCGATATAAATACTTCTCGTCAATTATCCTGCATATATATATACTCGTATATCTCTGATTCGTATCGAGTATATTCTCGTCGATCCGATCTCGTCATAAGTCGGTTTGTCTTTCTCACGGAACGCATCTCTCTCGCAGCCCTGCTCTCTCTCAGAGATTTCCAGTAGATCTAATCTACATCAGAGATTCGATCTCCATCAGATATTTGATCTCCATCTTGCAGATCTGATTCTGTTAAGATATTGCCATATCTTAACTCAATCAACTATTTCCCTTCTATATCCAGCTCGTATATTTCCATACCATATCTTGAGTATATCTGCTCAGATATTTCCATGTCATATCTTGAGAATATCTGCTCAGCTTGATCTCGTCTGTCACGCAGATCTCATCTCTTTCGTAGCGCTGAGCTCTCTCAGAGATGTCCAGTCACGTTTCTCTCAGACAGTCTGGACCCTGTGACTTCTCAGACAGATTTGTGATTTCTGCACACTCAAGTCAAATATTAGCTAAGTGTTTGTTATCATCAAAACACAAAGGGTCTAACAAATTCCCCTTTTTTGATGATGACAAACACTTCTTCACAAATAAGAAATCACATGCAACTATGACAGGGAAATCACATCACAATTCCCTATAGCAGCTAGCTACTTCAGAGTTTGGTCGCTAAGGTTTTATTTAGGTCTAGCAAGCGTAGTTCCCCCTCAGATAAGCATCCGCTTATATTTCAGTAATGATTTCCCCCTTAGTGAATGCACACATATTTCTTCCCCCTTTTGGCATCATCAAAAAGATTTGCAACCAAGGACACAGAGTAATGGAAAGAAAACATTTCAGTCATGCCAGCAAGTCATAAGTGTGTCACACGGACACCACACATCCAAGCGGGGAAATCAAAATGCATAGAGAAATTAAACATGAAATTCAAAAAGAAATTTCAAGGAAGCAGGGATATATGTGGTAGGGTTGGCCAAGAGGGGGGGGGTCCATGAGACAGTCCAGACTAAGCATCATTCTGGGACGGAACCTTCAACTGTTCCACAATCTCTGTAGCAAGGCTCTTGATCTGCATAGGGATCCCTTCAACTGCAGCTGTCAGAGAGCCCGAGTCTACCTCTACTGCCACCTCCGGGGCTGCTAACCTCTCCTTCACATCCTGTAGCTCAGACCTCACCTCCTTCAACTCAGACCAAACTTCCTGCATCTCAGACCGAAGCTCCTACAATAGTGTCATCATCTCACCCAAGCTATCAGTGGGGAGAATAGCTTCTTCATTCACAGGGTCATCAACAGGGGTTACCTCAACAACATCTTCTTCAATAGGTGATGGCGATGGGGAGCGTGGAACTATCTATCCTTCTCCTGCAGAGTACTCCAGACCTCAGCAATCACGCTCATAAGTAGGAGCAAGAAGAACACCAACTGCGCTACAGGACTCAAGATCTTCTTCTCATAATGTGCGTGGCTCAACTGAATACACTAACCATCACTAAGAAAAATCTTGCAGCACTCGTGGACCATTGTCCATACCTCACGTTTCTATCACCGCAGCAGTAGGGCCTTCGTCATACCCTCTCTTGGGTTTACTCCCAAAGTTACTATTCTTGTCATTTTGAACATCTCAAAACTATCATCCGGCATCCTTCACAACTTCTTGAGTTATGAATGCCTATTGCACAGCATCATGTTATTTGCTGACCAGCTCAACGTGCACACCTTACTCTGTTGAATTTTCCATACAAGTCATCAACACAGCAACTTGGCTTGTCATCACTTTCCTTCAACTTCTGAACAGTTCATCAGCTCAAGGATAGCCTTTCCGTCCATTTTGAGGGAAAAACTCAGGTCATCATCATTCTTCACACCATCAACTGCATGAGAGTGACCTGCACATAGCTAGCCACCCATCTAACGTGGTCTTCTCCACCACAAGGCACATCCTTTTAAGCACGCAAGACTTACTCTCTAAAGCGTGGAAATCATCCTCACACGACCATTCATCATGGGCTCGAACTCTTCAACACTGAATTCTAAGGTAGGAGAGCTGACATCATCTTTTCCTCACCATAACTTTTTCATCTCAATAATTATTGCTCCGTTTCAGCAGCCTTAAAAATGGCAGTAATCTCCATTTCCATAACTACCTTCATCTTTATCTTCAATAATAATCCATCCATTTTCTAAATGTCACGGATCTCCTTATCTCCACAACTGTCACAGAGATTGTTTCCCAGCCAAAGTTGAACCTTCCAAAGTGATAACTCAATCTGACTTGTCTCATGGGTACACAAGGTTTTTGGTATGGTGTGCTAACTTTACCCAAATGGTAAAAATAACACCACACACAATCATGAAAAAACAAATAAGATCATCCAAACATATTTTTATCATCTTCATACCTCATGTGGAATAACTCCAGAAAAACAGCACATCAACGGGCTCATAGGAATATCCCACATGAAGACAGGCTAGGGTTGGTCTAGAGTACCTCCTGGGCTCATAACGTGGGATCAACTATGGAGGTCTCTTTTAGGCAGAAAGAATTCAGAATTTCATGTTTTTCAATCTTTAATGCAGTCATCAATCACATAGCTAGCATGCATAGATACAGTGTGAACACAACCTATTTTTTCACTAACACAGAACATCCATGTTAAATTCTCCATCATACGTGACTTGTATGCATCTAGTCTAGCCAATCACCGAGGGAGCAACATATGAGCATAGCTCTAAGGAAAAGAAACCATACCTAGTTCAAGCCTCAGCTTCTCGTAGGGTTCCCTGTGCAATGCCTTTGTGAATATGTCTGCTATCTGTTCCCCAGTTCTGTAGTATTCCATTGCTATTGTTCCCTTTTCTACACAGTCTCGTCGAAAGTGATATCAAATCTCTCTATGCTTAGTGCGTGAAAACTGCACAAGATTTTTAGACACGTTATAGCACTAGTGTTATCACACAGAATTTTAGCACAATCGGTAATAACATCATAGTCACTTAGCTATTGCCTGAGCCATAGCAGCTGCGCGCAGCAAGCAGCAGCGACAGTGTATTCCGCCTCAGCGGTGGAAAGTGCAATTGAGGACTGCTCCTTTGAAGCCCAAGAGATGAGACACGGTCCAAGATACCGAGTCATCCCTGACATGGACTTCCTGTCTGTCTTGCAACACGCATAATCTGCATCAGTGTAGGCTACCAGGCGTAGGTCTCTTCCCCTCGGATAGAACAAGTAGAAATTATCTGTTCCCTTCAGATATCTCAGTATCCTCTTCACAGCTTTCACGGGGGTTTCTCTGAAACCTGAACCACTAGAGTGTCCTTCCCTTCCTTCAAAAGGAAGAAAGTCTTGTCCACCTCTCCTCTGGCATATCCGTGGGACAGTGGAAACTGTGACAGTCTCTTATACCATGCGCGGGTTGCTTGCTTCAACCCATACAGCGCCTTGTCCACGATATGGACATGATCAGGGTGAGTGCGATCCTCAAACCATGGTGTCTGGCTCACATATACCTCCTCTTTCAGAACTTCGTTCAAGAAGGCCGTTTTCTCATCCATCTGCTGTAGAGTGAAGCCATGGTAAGTAGAATAAGCAATTAATAATCTAATTGCTTATAACCTTGCAACTGGGGCGAATGTCTCATCATAGACTATCCCTTCTTGTTGGTTGTACCCTTTGACCACCAAGCGGGCTTGTTCCGCACTACGACTCCCTTGTCGTCCATCTTGTTTCTAAAGACCCATTCCGTCCCTATTACATTCTTGTCCTTTGGCCTAGGAGCCAACTGACATACCTTGTTCCTCTCGAACTGATGTAGCTCTTCTTGCATGGCATTGACCCATTCTGGATCCTTGATCTCTCATGCTACTATCTTTGGTTCTGCAAGAGAGACAAAGGACGCAAATCCACAAAATGATACAAGTTATCTAGATTTACCTGATCCTGCGATACGTAACACTGGTAGTCCCTCAACCTTGCCGGTGGCTGTATAACTCTCCCATTCCTTGTAGTCCTGGATTCCCCCTCAGTGCCCGGAACATCCCCTGTCCAGATACCAGGGTCGGGGCCTCACTTCTGCGAGAGAGATTAGTTTTTACGAACCCAGACAAGCTTGGGCTTACTGGGTTTTGGGACAGTTTTAACAGCAGAAGGAAACTTTAAAGGACGGGAATCATTATCATCAGCGAGAT
This sequence comes from Rhodiola kirilowii, assembly GCA_033675215.1. NCBI lineage: Eukaryota > Viridiplantae > Streptophyta > Magnoliopsida > Saxifragales > Crassulaceae > Rhodiola > Rhodiola kirilowii. The sequence goes on from CM066199.1 coordinate 25,305,065, forward strand.
TGATTCTCCTCCTGGGAGTTCTCCTGGGTCGTCCGTAGATGGCTGTGTCATGGTGAGACCGAACCCATTCAGCTCTGTCTTCCCTTCTATGAGGAGAAACCTTTCTCCTAGGGACATAAGCAGTACTGGCCTTTCTCTGATAACTGTGACTCTTCTCGTTGGCTTCTTTCTATTTCTCACAGTCTGATCTGTAATGACCAGAGTGACCACAGTGCCAGCAGACACGGTAATATAGACTACCAGTTTTCTTGTGTCTCTCTAAGGGCACATGTCTCCTGTTTCTCCGTGCCTGAAAGTCGATCGAGAAAGGTTGACGGTTGGAGCTTATCTTCTTCCAAATTTCAAAGGCCTTCCCAGCCTTGAAAGGTCCAGAGTCACTGTCATGGAGATGACTCTCCTTCGGAGATGTGGCTGCTCTTCCCGACTGTCTTGTGGGTTCTGGCTTTCTCTGCTGATGGGAGCCCTCTCCGACTTCAGTCATTGGTCCCTTTCCTTTGGCAATCCTTCTGTTTGCCGCCTCTTCATCAGTCTCTTCCATATACCCAAGTCCAGGTCTGGCAAACTTTCTTTTGTAGTCCTGTTTTACCTCCTCGACCTTTTTGGCTTCTAGTTCTCGAAGCTAGACTTTCTTTCTCTCTGTCTCCTTTTGTCTGAGATCTGCAACAGTCTGACGGAGTTCCTCGTTATCCAACAGGATCCTGACAGATTCTGCAATTGATCCTACCATCCTGGTATCGTCAATTCTCATGCCCCTCAGTTCGTCACTTAGATCACTGATTTGTGCGTCCCTTCTGTCACAGGTGGGACATTTGCAGATGTGCTCCTCCATTTCTCTCTCGAGTCGCATAGCTTTGGTTGACCAGAGACGATTGTTCTCCATGTCGTCTTCATGTTCATCTTTCATAATCTCAATCTGTTCCTTAAGACTTGTGATCTTCTTCAGCAGTTCGGCAATAGTTTCTGCAAAGTCAGATTCACTGAACACTTTATCTATAAAAGGGTCAGATTCATTTACCTCATAGGTTGTGCCTCGCGCCATCAGACATGGCTCCTTAGCTCGCTTCCCATCACTGCGTTCTTCATCTGAGTCACCCAGGCAGCGAACATGGCTTGAGCTTTCTTTGGAGCAGGTGGTTCACCCTTCTTTTTGCTGTAGCAATCTCTAGCAAAATGCCCCTTTTTCTGGCAATGATAGCATGTTCTTTCTTCCTTTGCTCCCGCCTCCTCTGAGGTAGATTCATTGTTCCCCCTTTGGTTATTTCATCCTTTGCCAGAGAAACCTCTGTTATGCGCTCTCCCTGTGTTCGCAATCATGAAGGCCCTCGAGAGAAGAGCAATCTCCTCATCCTCACCTTTAGATGGCATACTAACCTGGGCTATATCCAAAGCCTTCTCGACTTTCAATCCTATAGCTTGGGATTCGCTTGCTTGCCTCCTAGCCATTTTTCTCTCTGCTATCCCAGCCTGGCTATGTAGATTCACCACAAGTTCTTCCAAAGTGACATCTTTGATCCCCTTCTGAGCTTGGAGAGCTGTAGTCACCGTATCCCATCTGGAGCTGAGAGCTTGCATGAACTGATGGGTTATTTTCCACTGTGGAAGTACCTCATCCAGGGAGTTCAGCTGTGCGATAATGACTTGAAATCTGGTGTAGAAGTCTTCCAGAGATTCGTCCTTTCGATGTTCGACAGATTCGTAATCCTTTGTGGCGGTGATGGATGCACAGTCGTCGTGTACAAACGTCAAGAATAAATTTATAAGTCCGCTACTCGCGACTTCACTACTGGGTAGAAAGTGGTAAGTAGGGGTCGAACCCAAGGGAATTAGGGGGATACGTTGTTCTTTGAGGGATCGTACAGGGAGGGAGCGTGTTTTAGGTTGATTGAGGTTTTAGTGCGGAAAAGTAAGTGTTTTTTTGGTTGGTTTTGGTTTTTAATGCGGAAAGGTAAATGACAGAAAAGTAAATACTGAAACTAAAGGGAAGAAGACTTACAGCGGTTGTTGCGTGATTGGCAAGTCTTCCGGGAGGTGAGCAGTTGATAAGGCAGTTTATACTAAGAAAGTAAATGCAGGTGGTGTTTGAATTTAAGGAAAGCATTCGGTTTCGGGGGCCTTGTATCATAGCCTGTTTATCATTGACCCTTAGTGATCCTACTAAGTATTCAAACGTGTATCAAGGCCATTTCAAGCGCTCGATTTGCACACACTGTCTAGCCCATTTCAAGGTCGTAGAGCACTTGTTCTATTTAGACTAGCACCCCATTTCAAGGTATACTAGCCTATGTGCATCCATTTGATCAATCATTTCCGATCAAACCAAATGGTGTTTAAAAGAGGTCGAACTCCTCAGATAAGCTTTGCCATTTCAAGCATCCACTTACCCGAGTATATTCATGAACCCTGATGGACCATAATTATACAAATCAAAAATACAGTAAAACCCACCAAATTAGACTGTTTGTCTATTTAACTTCTGCTTGTTAGTCCCGATATATTTCTACAGGGTATTTTGGACTCTAGAGAGAAAACACGCTAAGGAGAGGATTTTACGCTGAAAAGATGTTACGAGTCATTCCAAGGTCAAGATCAGACGCTGAATGAAGAAATCTCAAGATCTTGACATTGAATTACTCAATTCAAATCCAACCGAGGAACAACCAAAGTCAGACCGGAGCGAAATTGGACTGATAGTTTTGTAAAAACTACACAAAACTCACACAAACTTCATCCTTATCCAACCAAGACCGGCGGCTTTTGGAGGAGGTGACCAAAGTCACCTCCCCTCCTCCTCTTCCCACCTCCAACCGGCGGCTATGACCTCCATTTCCTCCTCCATTGGATGCTTTCCATGTTGCTTCATCTTAGCCCTCCATTCCATCCTCATTTGGCTATAAAAGGAAGCCTTCTCCTCTCATTTGTATCATCCACAATCCACATTTCACTTCTCTCTCTAAGTTTGTGTTACTTTGTAAGTTTGGTTTTTGAAATAATACTCCTGTTGGTTCTTGAGTATTATAACGGTTTGAAATAATACTCCTGTTGGTTCTTGAGTATTATAACAGTTTTAGAGAATACTCCTGTTGGTTCTTGAGTATTCAGTAGGATTGGGAATACTCCTGTTGGTTCTTGAGTATTCCACCCCCTCTCCTCTTACTGTTTTCAAAAACCCCCGAGTATTTAGCTATGGTATCCACCTCTATGGATATTCGTAGCTAAACTCTTTATTCGGTTAAAGGGGTGTACTTGTATTGTAAAATGTTTTAGACCCTGCACTTAATGCCGCTTTGTGTTCAAAACTTGTTATATGTGCCATATATAGTCAGAATTTCCAAGGTTGAGTGGAAGCTGTAACAAGCAAAGCTCTTCCGTGGGGATTCGTGAACATACTCGGGTAAGTGGAAGCTGTAACAAGCAAAACTTATCTGAGGAGTTCGACTTATCTAAAACACCACTCGGTCGATCGTAACTGAAAGATCAGGTGGATGCACACAAGGCTAAGATACTTCGAAAGGAGGAATTAGTCTAAAGTAGAACAAGTGTTTTAAATGATGTTGCAAGTCTCGCGCTTAGAAATGGCATCGATTCATCTTTGAACACTTAGTATGATCATTAGCGGTCGATGATAAACAACTATGATACAAGGCCCCTGAAACCGAATGTTTTCTTTAGATTACAAAACCCCCTGTATTTACTTTTAATATTAGTATAACTGCAATCATCAACCGCTCATCTTCCGGAGGACTCGCAAATCACGCATCACCCACTGTAAGTCTTTCTTTTTACTTTTCAGTATTTATTTTTCTGTAATTTACTTTTCCGCACTCAAAACCAAGAACAACCAAAAAAGTCACTTAATCATAACCGCTAAAATCTCAATCAACCTTAAAACACGCTCCATCGCTGTACAAATCCCTTAAAGAACAACGTATCCCCCTAATTCCCTTGGGTTCGACCCCTAATTACCACTTACTACCCAGTAGTGAAGTCGCGAGTAGCGGAGAATATAAATTTATTTGCACAGAGAACATTGCACCTTAATGACAGTGCAGTGGGGTCCGTCAAATTGGCGCCGTTGCCGGGGAATTAGCCATCGGATAAGTTCTTTAAATCAATACGCGCTTCAAAACAACCATGTCTCGCGAAGGAAGCCACCATGACTACCAAGATGACGACGAGATGAACCTGTAGATCGAAACAATGAGGTGCCACTTCCATTTGTGGACGATCCGGAACGACTCATCAGAAACAGAAAAGCTCGTGATAGGGAGGCAATCAGAAGAAATCAAGAACCACCCGAGGACCGAAATGCAGCTGGTCCAGTGCAACCTCCTAGATATCCACCACCCCCGCAACCTCGACAAGTGCCGAGACGAGAACCCGCTTTCGATGACTACTATGGAGATAACAACAACTACCGCGAACCTACATTGGGAGAGCTCTCGACACCAGATTTCAGAATTCAGCTGTGGTACATTCACGAAGGCCCTGAACTGGAAAATATCGCCATCAACACTTCAGTGGCCCACAACTAACCAAAATTCTCAGGAACGCGTGAAGAATCAGCAATGACTCATCTCCAACGCTTACATGGTATTTGCCAAAACTTAAAACCGAATGGCGTGAACATAGACGACTTCAAGTTAAAGGCGTTCTACTTTTCCCTCATTGACGCGGCAAACGACTGGTTCCTTTCATTGCCTTCCAAGAGCATCAGAACATGGGCTCAGATGCAGAAGAAGTTCTTAGACAAATATTACCCAGCAGGAAGAGCAATGCAAGTAAGGAGGCAACTACATGACATAAGGCAGGAACCTAATGAAACCATTTACGACTATCTGGAGAAATTCAACCACCTGGCGAGAAGCTGCTGCACTCTAGGATTACCCGAGAAACTCATCATCGAGTACCTAATTAATGGACTAACTAAGATAGACAAGATGTTCTTGGATGCCTCAGTTGGAGGATCCATGATGAATCTATCATTAAATGGCATAAGGGATCTCATCACCAACGTTGCTGAATATGCTCGATTTAGAGAGGAGACTACTCGTCAAGATGAATTCTTCCAAACAAAAAACGTCTCACAAGCCGATGCATCAGTAAACTCCATGCCAGAAGATATGAGACAAATGAAGGAAATGGTGATGCAGCTCTTACAAAAGCAAACAGTTCAAGTAAGACCTTGCGAGTTCTGTGGTTCTACGGACCACAAAACTGACACATGCCCGAGCCATCATCCAGGACCAAACAAGTCTCTTGAGGACATGATGACGCAATTGTCAAGTACTGTGCAGCTGTTAAGCACTACTATGCATCAAAACCAAGCCGAGACAAAGGGATAATTATCGGACTTGAAGAATCACGTCTCCCAACTCACTGCCTCAGTGTCCGCATTTGCTAATGAATCAGGCAGACTCCTTTCACAAACCATTCAAATACAGGAAGATGTGAATGCCTTGACTCTTAGGAGTGGGAAAACGCTTGTCGGCAAACCTTTGGAGCAAGAGGACAAGGACCCAAGGTCACCCGAAGAAAAGCAAATGAGGCCCGAGACTCTCGAAACTCTAGAGGAAGAAGTGGCCGATAAAAACGATGACACATATGAGGAAGAGCAGGACGTAACCGAAGAAGAAGAGAATACATCCAAGGAACACAGGACCGACCCGATGCCTAGAACCGAAACCCCTAAAATCAACGCAACACTCCCATTTCCAGTACCTGCTCGCATGCAAAAACAGCATGTCATGGATGAGGACGTGTTCGAGTTGTTCAGCAGAGTCGAAATCAACATCCCCTCCTGGAAGCCATCAAGCAAATTCCTCGATATGCCAAGTTTTTAAAAGAACTTTGTACCAACCGGAGGAAGAGTACTAGAAACGATCAAGAGCTGATGAGTAGAAACGTGCCGGCCGTCATACAACGGAAAGTGCCCCCCAAATGCGGAGATCCGGGAACTTATACCATTCCTTGCACAATTTGCAACATCCGGATCGAGAACTGCATGCTAGACCTTGGAGCATCAATCAACGTCTTGCCCTTCTCTATCTACTCATGCCTTAGGATTGGGCCGCTCGAACCCACCGGTCTCACTATTCAGCTTGCGGACCGATCTTGTAAACAACCCGAGGGCAAAATAGAAGACGTCCTGGTTCAAGTGGGCGAATTAGTATTTCCAGTAGATTTCTACGTCCTAAAGATGGAGACTGGTGGGCCAACTGATCATGCACCTATCCTTCTCGGTCGACCATTTCTCAAAACATCGAAAATGAAGATAGACTGCGGAAGTGGGATGCTATCAATGGAAGTAGAAGGAGAAGTTTTTAGCTTCGACATATTCCGAGCAATGAAGCACCCTATGGAATTCGAGGAAGTACACGCTCTCGATGCTTTGGACGACCTGGTCCAAGATATTCAACCAGAACTAAGAGCAGATCTCTTAGAAGCCATACTCAACGGAGCCGAAGGCTCATACGAATTAACCGAAGACTTACATGAAACGGTGGCCCACTTAACAGTCTCAGAGCCTCTCACACCAGAATATGAAGTTAACGAGGTAAAATTATTCAAATCAAATACTTTTATACCCTCGGTGATGCAAGCCCCCAAAATAGAATTAAAGCCCCTGCCTGGACATCTGAAGTACGCCTTTCTAGGAGATAATGACACACTCCCAATAATCATCAAGAGTGGCTTGGAAGCAGGCCAGGAACAAAGGTTGATAAAAGTATTAAAACAACACAAGTTAGCTATTGGATGGACACTGGTCGACTTAAGAGGAGTCAGCCCGGCTGTATGCATGCACCATATTTCACTCGAGGACGGAGCAAAGCCATCAAGAGAACCTCAATGACGACTCAACCCAATCATGATGGAAATCGTCCAAAAGGAAATACAAAAGCTTCTAGATGCGGACGTTATCTATCCCATATCAGATAGCCAATGGGTGAGTCCTATCCACGTGGTCCCAAAGAAAAGTGGGATCACAGTCGAGGAAGATGCCGAAGGAAATATGGTAACAACAAGGATCAAGAACGGCTGGAGAATGTGCATCGACTACAGGAAATTAAACGCCGTCACAAGAAAAGACCATTTTCCCCTACCATTCATCGATCAAATGCTAGACCGACTAGCAGGCAAGCCATATTTTTGCTTCTTGGACGGGTTCTCAGGTTTCAACCAGATCCCCATAGCACTTGAGGACCAAGAGAAGACTACATTCACCTGCCCGTTCGGTACATTCGCCTTCAGAAGAATGTTGTTCGGCCTATGCAATGCCCCGAGAACTTTCCAACGGGTAGTAACCAGCATCTTTTCAGACATGATCGGAGAATTCATTGAAGTCTTCATGGATGACTTCACCATCTATGGCAATACATTCGACGCTTGCCTAGATAATTTGAGCACGTTTCTGGCACGATGTGTCTCAATGAACCTCGTGCTCAATTATGAGAAATGTCACTTCATGGCAACTCATGGAGTAGTCTTAGGGCACGTCGTCTCACAAGAAGGCATAGAGGTGGATAAATCTAAAATAGACCTGATCATGACTCTACCATACCCCTCCACTGTCCGAGATATCCAATCCTTCCTTGGGCATGCGGGATTCTACCGACGCTTCATCAAGGACTTCTCCAAAAAGGCGTTGCCTCTATCCACCCTTCTCCAAAAAGAAGTTCCTTTTGAATTCACTAATGCATGCAAGGAAGCTTTTAATGATCTCAAGAAGGCCCTCACTAGCACACCCATCATCCAAACTCCGGATTGGAAAAAACCATTTGAGATCATGTGCGACGCAAGCGACTTTGCTGTGGGAGCAGTTCTTGGCCAAAAGATTGATAAAAAGGTGGGTGTGATCTATTACGCCTCACGAACCCTAGGTCCTGCCCAACGGAACTACTCCACCACCGAGAAGGAGCTCATGGCAGTGGTATTCGCTCTGGAAAAATTCTGACCCTATTTGCTTGGAGCAAAAGTGATAGTTTATTCTGATCATGCTGCCATCCGTTACCTAATGAAGAAGAAAGAGGCCAAGCCAAGGCTCATACGGTGGATCTTTGATGGACCAAAGTTATACGAGTCAGAAACACAGTAAAACCCCCTTAATTAGACTGTTTGTCTATCTAACTTCTACGTGTTAGTCCCGATATATTTCCACAGGGCATTTTAGAGACTGAAGTGAAAACACGCTAAGGAGAGGATTTTAAGCTGAAAAGATAACAAGAGTCAATCCAAGGTCAAGATCATATGCCGACTGAAGAAATATCAAGGATCCTGACGTTGAATTGACCATAACAAATTAATCAGAGGAATCAGGAGTGGAGTCAAGACAGCCCGGAGAAGAAACACATTGACAGTTTTGTGAAATGACTGCACAAAATTGTACAAATCTCACATTGGACAAGGATGACCGGCCACTTGAAGAAGTGGAGGCCAATGGAGGAGCTCCTCCTCCTTGGCCACCACCTACCGGCGGCTTGGGGTGGTGGTGACCGGCGGCTTTTGCCCCTCCTCCACATGTCACCACCACCTTCCTCCTCCTCTCCTTCCTCCACATGTGGCCATCTCCTCCCTTGATTTCTTCCTCCAATCAAAATGCAACACTTGTAGCCATCTCCTCCTCCTCCCATGGCTATATAAGGAGAGCTCCTCCTCCTCCTCATTTCACACACCAAAATCTCAAATTCACTTCTCTCTCTAGAAGTTGTAATATTTGTAACGTTGTAATTTTGCTTTGGAAATAAAGGAAAGCTCCCTTGGCGCTTCAACGGTTGTAAGTATTATTTTTAGTATTTATTTAACTGTTGTCTTTAATTCCTTAGTATAATGTTTAGCGCGATGAATAGTAGCTAAACTTGTAGTTCGGTCTAAGGGGCGCTCTTGTATTATAAAATGTTTTAAGACTATTAACTTAGTGTCTAGTCTAAGTATTCAAAACTTATTCTATGTGCCATATATTAAGTCAGAACGTCCAAGGTAGAGTGGATGCTTGGAATGGCAAAACTCTACAGCGGGGTTCGTAAACTTGTACGGATAAGTGGATGCTTGGAATGGCAAAGCTTATCTGAGAAGTTTGACTCATCTTAAACACCATTTGGTTGATCGGGAATGATTGATCAAATGGATGCACATAGGCTAATATAACCGGGAACGGAGTATTAGTCTAAATAGAATAAGTGTTCTACGTCCTTGGAATAGGCTAGACAGTGTACGCAAATCGAGTGCTTGGAATGGCCTTGATACACCGTTTGAATACTTAGGAGAGTCACTAAAGGTCAATGATAAACAGGATATAATACAAGTCCCCTGAAACCGAACATTTCTCTTTAATTATAATCTGTAATTTACTTTCCAGTATTAAAATCAACCAACCAATCAATCAATCAATCAAAATAGCTGGTAGCTTTAAAACCAACCGACCGACTTTAAACACGCTCCCACGCTGCGTAATCCCCCCGAAGAACAATTATTCCCCTAGTTCCCTTGGGTTCGACCCCTACTTACCAAGTACTACCCAGTAGTATAGTTGCGAGTAGCGGACTATTATAAATTTATTTGCACAATCGCTTTGACGACGAGCGGTTCTGTCAATCTTGCTACTGCAAGAATTCGATGTGGAGATAAGGGACAAAAAGGGGATTGAAAATACTGTGGCAGACCATCTAAGCAGGATTGTCTGAGAAGAAGAAGAAGGGCACATAACCGAGTCATTTCCAGACGAGCATCTCTATGCAGTCTCAACCAAGGTGCCATGGTACGCCTCAATCGTCAACTACCTTATAGGAGGTACATGTCCTCCCTCTTTTACTAAAGCACAATGCATGAAACTTAGGCATGATGCTAAACATTACTTATGGGATGATCCTTATTTGTGGAATATAGGAGCAGATCAAATACTTAGGAGATGCATCCCCGATAATGAAATAGCTTCTGTTATTAGCTTTTGCCATGAATTTGCATGTGGAGGACACTTCGGGCCTAGGAGAACCGCTATAAAAATCCTAGATAGCGGCTTCTTTTGGCCAAGTATATTTAAAGAAGCATATGAGAAGTGTCAAAAGTGTGATAGGTGTCAAAGAGTAGGAAATGTGTCATCTAGAAATGAGATGCCTCAAGTACCTATAATGGTCAACGATGTTTTTGACATTTGGGGCATTGATTTTATTGGACCATTCCCAGTTTCATGCGGGTATACTTACATTTTAGTTGCTGTAGATTATGTGTCAAAATGGGTAGAGGCTAAAGCCACAAGGTGCGACGATGCAAAGACTGTCATAGATTTTTTGCGCACTAACCTGTTTTGTAGATACGGGGTACCCAAGGCCATAATCAGCGACCAAGGAACGCATTTCTGCAACCGCATAATGGCTGCCACCTTGAAGCGCTACCATGTCCACCACCGAACATCCACGGCATATCATCCCCAAACCAATGGCCAAGCAGAGATCTCCAACCGCGAAATCAAAGGTATTCTAGAAAAGATGGTGAAACCGGGGAGGAAAGATTGGAGTCAGAGGCTAGACGAAGCTCTTTGGGCTTATTGAACGGCATACAAGACGCCAATTGGAACCTCCCCCTTTCGGCTTGTTTACGGAAAAGCATGCCATCTTCCGGTAGAATTAGAACATAAAGCCTATTGGGCGCTCAAGAAGTGCAATCCAGATTTAAAAGCTGCCGGACTAGATAGGAAGCTTAAGCTATGCGAACTTGAAGAATTGCGGCTTGAGGCCTATGAAGAGCAATTAGACTACAAGGCACGGACGAAATCATATCATGACAAATTCATCCTCCGACGCTCATTTGAGGAAGGACAACAAGTGCTACTCTTCTCCTCACGGTTGAAGTTGATGCCTGGCAAACTAAGATCAAGATGGACTGGTCCTTATACTGTGACTAAAGTATACAACCATGGAATGCTTGAGTTGGAAAGTATGAACAATGGAAGCAGATTCACGGTAAATCGGCAGCGAGTCAAACATTACCACGACAAAGTCAACTTAGCCCCAAAACACTACGACCTGAGCCACCCATGGGATCCCAACCAGTGATCCAGGAATAAGGTATTGTCGAGCCAACGACGTTAAACAAGTGCACTGGTCGGGAGGTAACCCGACACTATCTTACTTTCTGTCTTTTTATTTTCTGTCTTTTAGTTTTTATCAATAAGTCGCTCTCACCCACTTGGTGCATAGAATGATTTGACTATTTAGGAATTGGTTTTTGGAGCACGATCGGATCAGCCAGGCAGCTTCCGTGAACTACCGGGCTTGCGCTGAGAGTTCAAGGCCCCAGCCGAACTCCCTCGATTATCCAGCCTCAAGCCATGTCACTCGACACAATAAAGGGAGTTCCGTTCTTCCCTTTTCCTTAATGTCATTTCCTTCTCATATAATATCTGCTTGCATGGCTTTTGAACTAAGTTGTGCTGAAAGGCACGCCTTCGTTCAAAAGTGTGGGGTGAGAACCACCTTTGTAAATAAATAACATGTTTTCTTTTTTCCTTAGTATTATCTTTTTGAAAATATGAACTTAAGAATGTGAAAAAGATAGATCATATTTCATGCATTAACCTTGTGAAAATTCAACTGTTTAAAAACTTAGAATGTAACTTCTCATTTGTCCCTTTGTGATGAGATAAACTAGGGATGTGGAGTTGATAGAAATGCCCTAGAGAGGCTAGGCAAGCAATCGAAGGACTGAATTTCACTATATGGTTTACGAAGTCAGTGAGGCTGCACTTCGGGGTTTTCAGTTGAGTCAAGAGTTAGCTCTGTGACAGGTCGTCGTTGGTACCTGCAAATTTAAATTTAAATTTTCCTTGCGAGAAACCTAGTAAAGTGGCAAGCAAGGGTCGAACCCTAGGGAGATAGATAGTTACTACTTGTTCTGTAAGAAAAGAAGAGACAATTGATTGTGAGAAAACAGTTTAGGAAACAAGAGAGAACAGGAAATAACGAGAGTGTATCAATGATGAGAGATATTCAGGTCAGGGTTTCTAAATTGTGACTAGTTTATCATTGACTTCTAAACATCATGTTTCTAAATTCCTAAGTGTGGTTACTCCCATTCCAAGTTATAACCTAAAATAGGGTCTTTCCGGACGCCTATACCACAATCTACTTCCTTTCCGGGTTGTAGAATTCTAAACCTAGCAATTTAACATTCCATTCCAAGATATATTAAATTTATGCCCTATTTGTTTGTAGCTCTCTAGTATCAAACAAACAGTAAATATAGAGTTTATATTCCTCGGCTAAGTCTAACCTTTCCGGGTATCAACTTAGCTTCGTAATATAAACCAGGATAAAATAGCACAAGGTTTAGTAGAATAATGAAACAAGCATTAAAAACCAAGTCTTAAAACATCGTCACAATGTTAAAACCCTAACCCGAATAAGCGGATTAGTTACACATAGCCATGGACTGAAAACAAAGTAATAAAAGAGTAATGCACTTCACTATGCCGAGAGAAATAAACTGAGAACTGGCCAGAAGGACTGATGGATGATGAAGATCGAGGAACGCCGAGATGAAGGCTTGGATGATTCTAGGACTCTTGAAAGGCTCGACTTTGGCTTATATTTATAGAGTAGAATGACGCCCTAGAAGTCGGTTTCTCCTTAGGAATCCTAGTATCTTTCGGTTTAGGTCCAAATCTAGATTAGGAAATATTCCCAAATCTTCTTCTTGAATTATCTTTAGGCAATATCTTTGCTTGGAGATCACGTCATCTAGGGGCTTCTAGAATGTTTCAAAACCGCCTCAAACAACCGCCATGGAAGGAGAGGGAAAAGACGAGCTGGACTCGACTTGGGCTTTGGTCTCTCGCACAGCCAGTCGGACATGCGCTCGGATGGCCGGGCGGATGCACGGGTGGGCACTCGGGTGCGCGATCGCATGGGAAGTCGGATGGCCGGGCGGATGCACGGGCGCTGGCTGGGATGCTCGATCGGGCGCACGGGCGCTGGAGGTCGGATGGCCCGGCATGGCCGTTTGGACACGCGGTCGGATGCACGGGCGTGGAGCTCGGATGCCGCCTAGGACGCTCGGTCGTCCGCTTGGACGCACGCTCGGACACGCACTCGGATGCCCGGGCTGGAAGGTCGGACGTCCGCTCGGCTGGAGGAACGGACGCTTGCGTCCTCGGGCGCTGCTTGTCTTTTCTCGGACGCGGCCTGGCTCCTTCTCGGTCCTCCCTTAATTTCTTCGGGCAATCTTCATTTTTCCTCGGGCAATCTTCATTTTTCCTCGGGCAATCTTCATCTCAAATGCATATAAACCGGTCATAAACTCCTTGTGATGTTTTTGGCTCCAAAAGCCGCCTTTTGAGTATGATTCCTCTTAGAGCCTCCAAACTACTTGAAATGCGAAACAACACTAAGAAGTAACTGTTTGCATATAAAAGTATTAGAATTGGTGGGATTTGATGACTCGATGAGTCGTATAAATACGGCTCATCAAACCACCCCACACTTAAACTTGTGCGTCCCGAACAAGAACTATGTCATAAGAGGAACGAATAATGAAAACACCGCAATGCTTCGGTCATCCTAGACGTGCTACATGGACATGAATTGATTACTCTAGATCTCGCCTGTTATGCATGCTTGCTACTAATATCTTTGTGTGAAAACATGGGTTAAAGATACGTGTTACCTTTGGGTCGAGATGCAAATTAATTCGGATGTCTCGGGAGATAGCCCTTTTTAGACCCATGAACCCTCATTCTCGGACACGAACTCGCTGCTATATGGTTATGCTTTGCCACTTTTTCTTGCACGTGATTGATTCGAGCTTCAAAGTGTGAGTGCTTTTCGGCCAGCTATAGTGTCATCTGATTTGGGATTTCAATGATGCTTTCACATGATAAACGTGTGGACTATCACAATGGTGGTGGATTTGTTGCCTTGAAGTGTGGATTGTGACTTGCTCGAACCGTGGTTCCTTCTCCTTTTGACGCGAGTCAAGCCGAGGGTTGCTCGTCTATTTTCCCGGTTACTCGGATTAGAAACCTTCCTGCTCTCACTCATCCTCGTCCTTTTGACACGGGTCAAGTCAAGGGCCGCTTGCCTATTTTCTCGGCTACTTGGACTAGAACTTGGACGGTGTGAAGTTTTCCCGTCCCAACCAACCGCAAGGGTACCGCAGTGGCAGAGCAGACTCGTACCATGTCGCCTCGAAGTGCTAGCCTCCACAAGCTCCACATAACCATACATCCTGAGTTCGGTCTTTGAATGATCTGTCGGGTCTCTCTAGGGCATTTCTATCAACTCCACATCCCTGTTTATCTCAACTAACAAAGGCACGCAAAAATTTTAAGATCACATGTTAGACGCACAAGTCAATTTTCACCAAAGACATGCATGTAATCGGCTCTATCTATTTCACCTAATCATTATCCAATACTGCAAGTCTAGGAAATAGTGAAGAATCATGTACAAAAATTTTAAAAATGACCCGAAATGTGCTGACTCTGTGCAGGGTGCATGAAATAAACGTGCTGACTCGATAACTGACTCTCCCACCCCACACTTTTGAAATAAGCCGTGTCCTCACGGTACGACTTAAATCAAGACTCACAATGCATGCAATAAATAGATAAGGAAAGGAAAAGGGTAGAACGAGACTCCCCTGGGATGTAGACGGTGGTCGGCTGAACTCGGATCAAATCCGGAGGCTAAAATGCATAACACGGCCGGTATCATGTGAAGCTCGCTAGGCTCGGACGAGGTCCGGATCTGATGGTGCGCTGCCCGGCTAAAATACGTAGCTCCAAGGGTAAAATGCGTAGCTCGCAAGTAAAATGCCGGCCGACTAGGTCTAATCCCTACAAAATAAAACCAATTTCCTTCCAAGGTACAATGTGATAATAAAGACTCAGAAATAAACATAGTAAAATAAATAAACTAAAATGCAAACCGTGCAGGGCTGCCTCCCTGCGAGCGCCTTTGTTTAACGTCGTTGGCTCGACAGTACCTCCTCTATGTGTCGGGAGGCTCATCAAGGTCAATCTCCTGTGCTGGTGCCTCGATCTCTCCGTGGTAGTGCTTCACTCGTTGCCCATTGACTTTGAAGCGTCGGCCATCTGTTGAGCACTCTCGCTCGAGCGATCCATAGTTGAAAACTCTCGTCACTGTATATGGCCCTGTCCATCTCGACCGCAACTTGCCGGGCATCAATCGTAGGTGTGATGAAAAGACCAAAACCTGTTGGCCAACCTCAAAAGTGCACCTAAGGATGAATTTGTCATGATAGAGCTTGGTCCGCGCCTTGTAGTCTGTTTGGCTCTCGTAAGCCTCTAGGCGCAGCTCCTCAAGCTCACATAGCTGCAATCTCCTGTCTAGCCCGGCTGCCTGTAAATCTGGGTTGCACTTCTTCAGTGCCCAATACGCCTTGTGCTCGAGCTCAACCGGCAAGTGGCATGCCTTCCCATAGACCAACCGAAAAGGCGAGGTGCCTATCGGTGTCTTGTAGGCTGTCCTGTACGCCCAAAGTGCCTCATCTAACCGCTGGCTCCAATCCTTCCTGTTCGGTCCTACCATCTTCTCCAGAATTCCCTTAATTTCGCGGTTGGAGATCTCCGCTTGCCCATTCGTCTGGGGATGATATGCAGTGGAAGTCCGGTGGTGAACATGGTAGTGCTTCAGTGTGGAAGCCATCATTCGGTTGCAGAAGTGTGTCCCCTGATCGCTGATAATGGCCTTAGGTACTCCGTACCTGCAAAAGATGTTAGTGCGCAAAAAGTCTATGACAGTTTTAGCATCATCACACCTAGTGGCCTTGGCCTCTACCCACTTGGACACATAATCAACTGCAACTAAGATATAAGAATACCCACCCGAAACAGGAAAAGGGCCCATAAAGTCTATCCTTCAAATGTCAAACACATCATTCACTAATATGGGGACCTGTGGCATCTCCTGTCTGGCCGAAATATTACCTACACGCTGGCATCTATCGCATCTCTTACAATGGTCGTAGGCATCTCTAAAAACATGTGGCCAAAAGAATCCACTATCTAAAATCTTCCTAGCCGTTCTCCTAGGGCCAAAGTGGCCACCACATGCATGCTCATGGCAAAAACTGATAACTGAAGCAATCTCATCATCGGGGATGCACCGTCTAAGAATCTGATCTACACCTATTTTCCACAAGTACGGATCATCCCACACATAGTATTTCGAATCATGCTTCAATTTCAAACACTGTGCCCTAGAATATGAGGGTGGGAACTTACCTCCTACCAGGTAGTTCACTAGGGGAGTGAACCATGGCATCTTACCCGAAATAGCATACAAGTGCTCATCTGGAAATGTCTCGGTAATCTGCCCGGCATCCTCCTCTTGGACAAGGCGGCTCAAGTGATCTGCCACTGTGTTTTCTATGCCCTTCTTGTCCCTTATCTCCACGTCAAACTCCTGTAGGAGCAGGATCCACCTAATGAGCCTCGGCTTTGCCTCCTTCTTCATCATTAAGTACCTAATAGCTGCATGGTCAGAATAGACAACAACTTTAGTACATAGCAAATAAGACCTGAATTTCTCCAAGGCAAAGACCACGGCTAGCAGCTCCTTCTCTGTGGTCGAATAGTTCTTCTGGGCCACGTACAGTGTCCTCGAAGCGTAGTAGATCACCACGGGCTTCTTGTCCACCTTCTGACCGAGAACTGCTCCTACAGCATAATCGCTCGCGTCACACATAATCTCAAAGGGCTGTGTCCAGTCCGAAGCTCTAATGATGGGCGTGCTGGTTAGGGCCTCCTTCAGCTCGTCAAACGCTACCCTGCACTGATCTGTAAACTCAAAAGGAATGTCTTTCTGCAAGAGGTTAGATAAAGGCAGCGCCTTTTTCGAAAAATCCTTAATGAATCTACGATAGAAACCAGCATGCCCCAAAAACGACTTAATATCACGGACTGTGGAGGGATATGGCAGAGTAACAATCAAATCTATCTTAGCTTTGTCCACCTCTATACCCTCATGCGAAACTATGTGACCGAGCACGACTCCATGAGTAACCATAAAGTGACACTTTTCATAATTTAGTACCAAATTCATCGAAACACATCGTGCTAAAACTGTAATCAAATGATCTAAACATGCATCAAAAGTGTCACCGTGCACAGTAAAGTCATCCATAAACACCTCAATAAATGAACCTATCATGTCAGAAAAAATACTAGTAACGACCCGCTGAAAAGTGCCGGGTGCGTTACACAAGCCAAAAGACATCCGGCGAAAAGCAAATGTGCCGAATGGACATGTGAAGGTCGTCTTTTCCTGATCCTCGGGTGCTATGGGAATCTGATTATAGCCTGAAAATCCATCTAGAAAACAAAAATAAGGCTTACCTGCCAAGCGATCGAGCATTTGATCAATGAATGGAAGAGGAAAGTGATCCTTGCGCGTAACGGCGTTCAGCTTCCTGTAGCCTATGCACATGCGCCATCCATTCTTGACTCGAGTCGTGACCATCTCGCCCTCGGCGTTCTTCTCCACTGTGATCCCTGTCTTCTTCGGCACAACATGTACCGGACTTACCCACTGACTATCCGAGATAGGGTAGATCACATCTGCATCCAACAGCTTCTGAATCTCCTTCTGGACAACCTCCATCATAATCGGGTTCAGTCTGCGCTGAGGCTCCCTCGAAGGCCTAGCTCCATCCTCCAACAATATCCGATGCATACAAACTGCCGGGCTGATTCCCTTGATGTCGGCTAGTGTCCATCCAATGGCCAGTTTGTGCTCGGTCAGCACTCCAATCAACCTCTGCTCCTGATCTTCCTCTAGACCGCTTCTGATGATGACCGGCAGCGTGCTATTCTCCCCTAAGAATGCATACTTCAAGTGACTAGGTAGAGGCTTCAACTCAACTGTAGGTGCCTGCACAACAGAAGGCAAACACACTTGTGATTTAAATAACCGAATTGCATTAACCTCATACCTCGGTGTGAGTGACTGGGTGATCTCCAGCTGATCTAGGGCATCCATGATTGCCTCTGTATGCTCATATGAATCCTCGGTCGAGTATACTGCCTCCTCGATCACCTGCTCTAGTGGGTCGGTCCCTCTCTCTGGATGTACCTCCTGGACAAGATCGTCCAAGGTGTCTAAGGCATGGACCGCCTCGTACTCTGTGGGATGCTTCATGGCCCTGAAGATGTCGAAACTGAACACCTCCCCCTCAACTTCCATGGAGAGTGTCCCACTGTCGCAATCTATCTTCATTTTTGACGTCTTGAGGAACGGTCGGCCGAGTAGGATGGGTGCATGATCGGTTGGGCCACTGTTCTCCATCTTAAGCACATAGAAGTCAGCCGGGAATACTAGCTCTCCCACCTGTACGAGCACATCCTCGATCTTGCCCTCGGGCTGCTTGCATGACCTGTCCGCCAACTGTATAGTAAGACCTGCAGGCTCAAGAGGTCCAATGCGCAAACATGAGTATATGGAATAAGGTAAAACATTGATAGATGCACCGAGATCAAGCATGCAATTCTCTATCCTAATGTTACCGATCGTGCAGGGAATGGTGTAGGTGCCTGGATCACCTCATTTTGGTGGCACCTTGCGCTGAATCACCACTGAAACATTCCTGCTCATGAGCTCCTGGTCGGGCTGGGTTCCTCTTCGTCTGTTTGTGCACAACTCCTTTAGAAACTTGGAGTACCTCGGGATCTGCTTGATGGCCTCGAGAAGTGGAATGTTGATTTCTACCTTGCTGAATAGCTCCCACACTTCCCTGTCCATCACATACTTCTTCGGAGCTCGAACCTGCACAGGAAAAGGCAAAGGTACCTGGACGTTAGAATGCTCGGTCACTGGGATCGGGTCTGGTCGAGAGACTGGAGTCTCGTCCTCTGGATCCTGTCCGGCCAAGTCCTGGCTGTAGGTGTCGGGCTCGGTCACTGCTTCTTTGGGCTCTGGAGGGCTGTCTTCCTCAGATGGCCTAGATGCCCCTTGACAGAACCGCTCGTCGTCAAAGCGATTGTGCAAATAAATTTATAATAGTCCGCTACTCGCAACTATACTACTGGGTAGTACTTGGTAAGTAGGGGTCGAACCCAAGGGAACTAGGGGAATAATTGTTCTTCGGGGGGGGATTACGCAACGTGGGAGCGTGTTTAAGGTTGGTTGGTTGGTTTTAAAGCTACCAGCTATTTTGATTGATTGATTGGTTGGTTGGTTGATTTTAATACTGGAAAGTAAATTACAGTTTATAATTAAAGAGAAATGTTCGGTTTCAGGGGACTTGTATTATATATTGTTTATCATTGACCATTAGTGAATCATCTAAGTATTCAAACGGTGAATCGAGGCTAGTTACAGCTCAAGACTTGCAACACCGGTTTAAAGCAACTCCTGTTCTATTTCAGTCTAGCGCCAATACCCTAAGGTATGCTAGCCTGGGTGCATCCACCTGATCTCACAGTTACGCTCGACCAGATGGGATTTAGGATGAGTTGAACTCCTCAGATAGCTTTGCTTGTTACAGCTTCCACTACCTGAGTATGATCACGAATTCCCACAGAAGAGCTTTGCTTGTTACAGCATCCACTCAACCTTGGAAACTCTGACTATATATGGCACATAGAACAAGTTTTGAATACTAAGACTAAACACTAAGTTAATAGTCTTAAAACATTTTATAATACAAGTGCGCCCCTTCTACCGAACTACTAATTTAGCTACTATTCATCGCGCTAAACATTATACTAAGGAATTAAAGACAACAGTTAAATAAATACTAAAAATAATACTTACAACCGTTGAAGCGCCAAGGGAGCTATCCTTTATTTCCAAAGCCAAGATTACAACATTACAAATGTTACAACTTCTAGAGAGAGATGTGAAATTGAGATTTGGTGTGTGAAATGAGGAGGAGGAGGCCTCCTTTTATAGCCAAAAGGGGAGGAGATGGGTGGTGGAGATGGTGGACATGTGCATTTGATCCAAGGGAGGAGAAGGGAGGAGGAGGAGGAGGTGACATGTGGCGGAATAGTGAAGCCGCCGGTCACCCCCACCCAAAGCCGCCGGTAGGCGGTGGTGGAAGGGGAGGAGCTCCTCCTTTGGCCACCACTTCTTCAAGTGGTCGGTCATCTTGCCCAAATGTGTGAGTTTGTACAGTTTTGTGCAGTCTTTTCACAAAACTGTCAATGTGTTTCTTCCCCGGGCTGTCTTGACTCCACTCCTGATTCCTCTGATTAATTTGTTATGGTCAATTCAACGTCAGGATCCTTGATATTTCTTCAGTCGGCATATGATCTTGACCTTGGATTGACTCTTGTTATCTTTTCAGCTTAAAATCCTCTCCTTAGCGTGTTTTCACTCCAGTCTCTAAAATGCCCTGTGGAAATATATCGGGACTAACACGTAGAAGTTAGATAGACAAACAGTCTAATTAAGGGGGTTTTACTGTGTTTCTGACTCGTATAACTTTGGTCCATCAGATTACCCCCCACTTTTAGTTGTTCGTCCCGAATAATGCTATTAAAGGGCGTAAGTTCTAAGTTTGGCTTTGGAATATGAAAATTAGACTGTGGTACTCGATCTATCCTAATTCATGCATTGCTTACTTATTACCAAATTAAACTGCGTAAATAAATAGAAGAAACTTAATACTTGTACCTCCGTGCTGAGATGCAAATTATATTGGATGTCTCGGTAGATAGCCCTTTTTAGGCTCCTGGACTGCAATCTTGGGATCGTCTCGTACTATATGGTTTTCTGGTAGCTTTCTCTAGCACGTGATTCGGTTCAGGTTTCAGTGGTTTGAGTACTTTGATTTTCTTTTGGCGAGGGACTGCTTTTGTAGTGAGTCGGCATTTGGCCTTCGATTTGACGCTTTGAGTTCTTCACTTTTGTTCGGTTAAAACCTTCACAATTTTGGGCCTTTGGCCTCTTGATTTGCTTCATTGAGCTTTTCGCCTTTTTGTGACTGCTAGTCCATTTTCTCGAGCCTTTTTGGGAGGTCCAATCATCGCTCGCAAGCCTATGGAAATACCTCCCCGCTCCTCTCTTTTTTTGCCGTTTTCGCGCGGGTCAAGGTGAGGGTCGCTCATCTATTTTCTCGGCTACTTTGACCGGAGATAGGACGGTCTGATTCCCGTCCTCGCCTTTTGCATTGCATGGCGGAGATGACTTTAATCTTCACTGAAACCCGAAGTGCAGCCTCCACTGACTTCGAAAACCATATAGTTTGATTCGATCCTTCGATTGCTTGCCAAGCCTCTCTAGGGCAGTTTATATCAACTCCACATCCCTAGTTATCTCAGCACAAAGGACAAATGGAAAGTTACATTCTAAGTTTTTAAACAGTTGAATTTTCACAAGGTTAATGCATGAATTATGATTTATCTTTTTCACATTCTTAAGTTCATATTTTCAAAAAGATACTATTACTAAAAAAGAAAAAACAGCTGCATGTTATTTATGTACATAGGTGGTTCTCACCCCCCACTTTTGAACGAAGGCGTGCCTTAGTTCAAAAGTCATGCAAGCTTAAAACTAAATACTGAATTTAAAAGACAAAAATTAAAGTGCGGAAAAGTAAGATAGTGTCGGGTTACCTCCCGACCAGTGCACTTGGTTAACGTCGTTGGCTCGACGATACCTCGTTGTGGATTACTGGTTTGGGTCCCATGGGTGGCTCAGGTCAAACTTTGCCACCGTTCCAGTGTTGCTTCTTCCTGACTTCTTGCTGGAGTAAGAGCTCCATTGTTTTGGTGTTTTCTCTTTCCATTGTTTCTGAGAAGGCGGGAGACCTTTGACCTTAGCTGCTGGTCTTGATACTTTTTTGGTCCCTAATGACAGGTCAGAAAACTGTGCACTGTGATCTGAGATAGGTGTTATGTCTGGCGGTTTCTTCGTGCCCGGGCGGCTCTTATTAATGTAGAAGTGTGCAATTTTGCCGCCGAACTTAAGTGATAATGACCCCTTGCCCACATCGATTCTTGCTTTAGTGGCGTAGAGGAATGGTCGTCCCAATATTATTGTCGGAGGATCGTCTTTGCTGGTTTCTTCTGTTGGTATTACATAGAAGTCTGCAGCAACGACGAGCTCTCCCACATGGAGTATTACATCTTCCAGTTCTCCAACCGGACAGATGCATGACTTATCTCCTAGCTCGATATTTGACCGGGGAGGTTTCAACGGACCTAGTCCTAGTAAGTAATACAAGGAGGAAGGCATGGCGTTGACAGCAGCCCCAAGATCGACTAAGCATTTGTGGATCTGGGTTTCACCAATACCGCAAGTGATTGTAAAGGCTCCTGGGTCTTTATCTCTTTCCGGTTGTGACTCATGGTCTGAAACGAGGGCTCTTTCTATTCTTTGACCAGTCTGCCTATTCCTTGGCCTTAAGTTATTGTTGTCGTCCCATCCTGATGCTGGTACGTCGGTGTGTATAATACGCGGTGGTGTTATGCAGACGGTGAATGCATATCGTCCATTGTCGGCATGTGTAACCCATGTTTTGCCATCATTGGGTCGGTCTTCTTCTTGATTCCAATCAGGTCGACTCCTACGGTCAAAATGATTGTTTGTAAGTCTGTAGATTGGGGACCGTGCTACTTCTCCTAGAGTAACCTTCATGTTTGACCTCCTTATCATGCTTATGTTCGCCTTAGGATTTTGGATGGTCTGTGAAGGAAGTCTTCCAGGTTCAGTAGTGAGTGTTGACATTGCGGTGGCGAGCTGGGACATTTGTTTGGTCAATTCTGAAATTGCACCGTTAGTTTTTGCCTGGTACTGGTGTAGTGAAGCACCCAATTGATTAATGTTTCCCGTGAGCTCCTTCATCGTGTCGTTGAGCGACTTGCTTGGCTCCTGCTGATTGCTCGGTCTGGCTTGGTACTGATTTGGCCCTTTTTGGTGATATTGGCCTGCTGATGGAGTGTTCTGGTGATATTGTCGGTGGGGTGGTTGGTAGAATGACTGCGCTAGTTGAGGGACAACTGGTTGTGTCTCCGTCTGAAGATAGCTGTTGTTGTTACGCCAGCCTGGGTTGGATGTTTGACCGTACTGTCTATTTTGTCCAGCTCTGACGTTGTTGTATCCTTGATATCCTCCCACTGCTTTCACATCAGCCGGTTCTTCTTCTATCAATGTTGGGCATGCGTCCGTTTTGTGGTCCGTAGAACCACAGAACTCGCAAGGTTTTACCGTAACTGGCTGTCTACGTATGATCTCAATCATCATCTCCTTTAACTGTTTCATCTCTTCAGTTATGGAGTTTACTGATGCCTCTGTTTGTGCTACCCTTTTTGACGAGAGAATTCATCTTGGCGAGTGGTCTCTTCTCTAAATCGAGCATTTTCAGCAACGTTGGCGATGAGATTTCTGATGCCACTTAATGATAGATTCATCATGGACCCTCCCGCTGAGGCATCCAAGAGCATTTTGTCTAATGGTCTTAATCCATCAATAAGGTACTCGATGACGAGTTTCTCGGGCAGTCCAAGGGTACAGCAGCTCCTTTCTAGGTGATTGAACTTTTCCAGGTAATCGTACATGGTTTCATTGGGACCTTGTTTGATTTCCTGTAGTTGCTTCCTTACTTGCATTGCTCTTCCAGCCGGATAGTATTTGTCTAAGAACTTCTTCTGCATCTGATCCCATGTTCTGATGCTTCCGGAAGGCAATGAAAGGAACCAGTCGCTTGCCGAGTCTATGAGGGAAAAATAGAACGCTTTTAACTTGAAGTCGTCCATATTCACTCGATTGGGCTTTAGATTCTGGCAAATGTCATGTAGGCGTTGGAGGTGAGTTGCGGCAGATTCTCCTTGAGATCCTGAGAATTTTTGTAGGCTGTGTGCCACTGATGCGTTGATGGTTATATTTTCTAATTCAGGGCTCTCATAGATACACCACGGCTGTGTCTCGAAATTAGGGGCATTTAACTCGCCCATAGTTGGTTCACGGTAGTAGTTATCCCCATAGTAGTCGTCGAAAGCGGGTTCTCTTCTTGGCATGTATCGAGGTTGAGGTTGTGGTCGTGGGGGATGGATAGGAGGTTGTACTGGACCAGCTGCATTTCGGTCCTCGGGTAATTCTTGGTTTCTTCTAACTGCTTCCCTATCACGAGCTCTTCTGTTTCTGATGAGTTGTTCCGGATCGTCGACGAATGGAAACGGTACCTCATCATTCTGATCGTACAGGTTTATTTCTTCGTCATCCTGGTAGTCATGGTGACTTTCTTCGCGAGACAAGGTTGTTTTGAAGCGCGTAACGATTCAAAGAACAGTTATCCGATGACTAGTTCCCCGGCAACGGTGCCAATTTGACAGAACCGCTCGTCGTCAAAGCGATTGTGCAAATAAATTTATAATAGTCCGCTACTCGCAACTATACTACTGGGTAGTACTTGGTAAGTAGGGGTCGAACCCAAGGGAACTAGGGGAATAATTGTTCTTCGGGGGGGGGGGGGATTACGCAGCGTGGGAGCGTGTTTAAGGTCGGTTGGTTGGTTTTAAAGCTACCAGCTATTTTGATTGATTGATTGGTTGGTTGGTTGATTTTAATACTGGAAAGTAAATTACAGTTTATAATTAAAGAGAAATGTTCGGTTTCAGGGGACTTGTATTATATCCTGTTTATCATTGACCATTAGTGAATCATCTAAGTATTCAAACGGTGAATCGAGGCTAGTTACAGCTCAAGACTTGCAACACCGGTTTAAAGCAACTCCTGTTCTATTTCAGTCTAGCGCCAATACCCTAAGGTATGCTAGCCTGGGTGCATCCACCTGATCTCACAGTTACGCTCGACCAGATGGGATTTAGGATGAGTCGAACTCCTCAGATAGCTTTGCTTGTTACAGCTTCCACTACCTGAGTATGATCACGAATTCCCACAGAAGAGCTTTGCTTGTTACAGCATCCACTCAACCTTAGAAACTCTGACTATATATGGCACATAGAACAAGTTTTGAATACTAAGACTAAACACTAAGTTAATAGTCTTAAAACATTTCATAATACAAGTGCGCCCCTTCTACCGAGCTACTAATTTAGCTACTATTCATCGCGCTAAACATTATACTAAGGAATTAAAGACAACAGTTAAATAAATACTAAAAATAATACTTACAACCGTTGAAGCGCCAAGGGAGCTATCCTTTATTTCCAAAGCCAAGATTACAACATTACAAATGTTACAACTTCTAGAGAGAGAAGTGAAATTGAGATTTGGTGTGTGAAATGAGGAGGAGGAGGCCTCCTTTTATAGCCAAAAGGGGAGGAGATGGGTGGTGGAGATGGTGGACATGTGCATTTGATCCAAGGGAGGAGAAGGGAGGAGGAGGAGGAGGTGACATGTGGCGGAATAGTGAAGCCGCCGGTCACCACTACCCAAAGCCGCCGGTAGGCGGTGGTGGAAGGGGAGGAGCTCCTCCTTTGGCCACCACTTCTTCAAGTGGTCGGTCATCTTGCCCAAATGTGTGAGTTTGTACAGTTTTGTGCAATCTTTTCACAAAACTGTCAATGTGTTTCTTCCCCGGGCTGTCTTGACTCCACTCCTGATTCCTCTGATTAATTTGTTATGGTCAATTCAACGTCAGGATCCTTGATATTTCTTCAGTCGGCATATGATCTTGACCTTGGATTGACTCTTGTTATCTTTTCAGCTTAAAATCCTCTCCTTAGCGTGTTTTCACTTCAGTCTCTAAAATGCCCTGTGGAAATATATCGGGACTAACACGTAGAAGTTAGATAGACAAACAGTCTAATTAAGGGGGTTTTACAGTGTTTCTGACTCGTATAACTTTGGTCCATCACCCCTCGTCCACTCCTCAACGTGACTGCACTGACATTCCCCTTTGGATTCGGAATGGTCTGCGAGGGTAGTCGTCCAGCGTTTAGATTGCTTGCGAGGTCTGAGACTGTCGCATTGAGCTGGGACATCTGTTTCTTCAATTCGGCAATGTCTCCTTTGGTCGTGGCCCGATCCTGGATCACGGCTGAGGCCAGATCCTTTATCATGTCCTCGAGAGCTTTATTGGGTCTGTGATTGTTCGGGCCTTGCTGATTGTTGAGAGGTCCTCGGTGCTGGTACTGACTAGGCCCATTTTGCTGATACTGACGATGAGGAGGCTGGTAGGGCTGCTGATTCTGCTCAGGTGCTCCCTGCTGTGCTGGCTGCGCCTGATTCTGCTGGTTGTTGCTCCTCCAGGGCTGTCCATTGGTTCCTTGATTGGGCACTGCTACGCCATACTGTCTGACTGGCCCTAGCTGATTGCCATAACTCTGATAATTGCCCATTGCATTCACATCAGCCTGGTTGTCTGCTGCTAAGGTAGGGCACTCGTCCGTCTTGTGATCTGTAGCTGCACAGAACTCACATGGCTTAACCTGGACTGGTTGCCTTCGGATGACATGTTGCATCAGCTCCCTCATTTCCTTCATTTCTGCGGCCATAGCACTGATTGAGGGTTCAACTTTCGACACGTTCTTTGTTCGGGCATACTCGTCCTCCTTGGTTGACTCATCCTGGAACCGCTCACTTTCTGCCACTGATATGATCTTCTGCTTTACTTTAGCTGGTGTCAGGTTCATGAGATTACCTCCTGCTGAGGCTTCCAACAGCTTCCTTTCTAGCCTGCGTAGTCCATCTAGCATATACTCGATGATGACTTTCTCTGGGAGCTCGAGGTTGCAGCAACTCTTTTCCAAGGCCAGGAACTTCTCCACATACTCGTACATAGTCTCATTTGGGCCTTGCTTGAGCTCTTGCAACTGCTTCCGGACTTGCGCTACACGCCCAGCTGGATAGTATTTACTGACGAATTGCTTTTGCATCTGGTCCCATGTGTAGATACTATCAGAGGGCAAGGATAGAAACC
Source organism: Rhodiola kirilowii (assembly GCA_033675215.1). NCBI lineage: Eukaryota > Viridiplantae > Streptophyta > Magnoliopsida > Saxifragales > Crassulaceae > Rhodiola > Rhodiola kirilowii. Next base: position 25,331,903 of record CM066199.1, read on the forward strand.
AATCTGCAGTAGCGTCTGTAAGTGAGAAGTAAAACGCCTTCAGCTTGAAGTTTTCGACGTCGGCTCCGTGTGGCTTTAGGTTTAAGCATAACCCGTGATAGCGTGTCAGGTGAGATGTAGCCGATTCCCCCTTGGTTCCAGAGAACTTGGGTAGATGATGGACGACTGAGGTGCTGACTGTTATGGCTGCGAGGTCCGGTCCTTCATAGATAGGCCACGTTTGGTCTCTGAAATTGGGAACCGAGAGCTCGCCCATGGTGGGTCCTTCATCTTCGTCCTCTTCATCGTCTCTGACTACTGGCTGGCATGGGGGTCTCTGAGGTGGTGGGTATGGATGTTGTGGATGGTATGGCAATGGTGGGTACTGTGGTGGGTACTGAGGGTATGGTGGTTGTGGGTACTGTGGATATGGTGGTGGTGGATACTGCTGATATGGTGGTGGATACTGGGGGTACTGTGGATATTGCGGTTGGGGTTGGTTTTGTTGTTGGTTTTGAGGTTGGTTTTGTTGTTGTTGAAATTGTCCCGGGATAGCCGCCCGGATCTCTCCATTCTGTACCTATTCGACTTCATTATTCTGACTGTTGTCACCGACTATACTTCCTGCGTGAGACATGTTACTAGAATAACAAGCACCGAAATAGAAATACACCGAAATAACAAGCACAGACTAGCAACAAAGGATCCCCAGGAGAGTGGAGGAGTCACAACGGTCTCACTTAAAACCCACACTCCTTAGACTCGTAAGTCTTGGTGACAGGATCCTCTAAAAGCTAGAAATTGGAAATTGAGAGAATCGGAAAATGAAATCGAGGCAGTTGGATAGGGAATCACCGAATAGCAGAGTTTGAAATAAGAAACAAGCAAATAATCGAAAAATTTAAAAGAGAACAAAATTCACCGTGCGTAGCTCCCCGGTAACGGCGCCAAAATTTGACAGGTCGTCATTGGTACCTGCAAATTTAAATTTATATTTTCCTTGCGAGAAACCTAGTAAAGTGGCAAGCAAGGGTCGAACCCTAGGGAGCTAGATAGTTACTACTTGTTCTGTAAGAAAAGAAGAGACAATTGATTGTGAGAAAACAGTTTTGGAAACAAAGAGAGAACAGGAAATAACGAGAGTGTATCAATGATGAGAGATATTCAGGTCAGGGTTTCTAAATTGTGACTAGTTTATCATTGACTTCTAAACATCATGTTTCTAAATTCCTAAGTGTGGTTACTCCCATTCCAAGTTATAACCTAAAATAGGGTCTTTCCGGACGCCTATACCACAATCTACTTCCTTTCCGGGTTGTAGAATTCTAAACCTAGCAATTTAACATTCCATTCCAAGATATATTAAATTCATACCCTATTTGTTTGTAGCTCTCTAGTATCAAACAAACAGTAAATATAGAGTTTATATTCCTCGGCTAAGTCTAACCTTTCCGGGTATCAACTTAGCTTCGTAATATAAACCGGGATAAAATAGCACAAGGTTTAGTAGAATAATGAAACAAGCATTAAAAACCAAGTCTTAAAACATCGTCACAATGTTAAAACCCTAACCCGAATAAGCGGATTAGTTACACATAGCCATGGACTGAAAACAAAGTAATAAAAGAGTAATGCACTTCACTATGCCGAGAGAAATAAACTGAGAACTGGCCAGAAGGACTGATGGATGATGAAGATCGAGGAATGCCGAGATGAAGGCTTGGATGATTCTGGGACTCTTGAAAGGCTCGACTTTGGCTTGTATTTATAGAGTAGAATGACGCCCTAGAAGTCGGTTTCTCCTTAGGAATCCTAGTATCTTTCGGTTTAGGTCCAAATCTAGATTAGGAAATATTCCCAAATCTTCTTCTTGAATTATCTTTAGGCAATATCTTTGCTTGGAGATCACGTCATCTAAGGGCTTCTAGAATGTTTCAAAACCGCCTCAAACAACCGCCATGGAAGGAGAGGGAAAAGACGAGCTGGACTCGACTTGGGCTTTGGTCTCTCGCACAGCCGGTCGGACATGCGCTCGGATGGCCGGGCGGATGCACGGGTGGGCTCTCGGGTGCGCGATCGCATGGGAGGTCGGATGGCCGGGCAGATGCACGGGCGCTGGCTGGGATGCTCGATCGGGCGCACTGGCGCTGGAGGTCGGATGGCCCGGCATGGCCGTTTGGACACGCGGTCGGATGCACGGGCGTGGAGCTCGGATGCCGCCTAGGACGCTCGGTCGTCCGCTCGGATGCACGCTCGGACGCGCGCTCGGATGCCCGGGCTGGAAGGTCGGACGTCCGCTCGGCTGGAGGAATGGACGCTTGCGTCCTCGGGCGCTGCTTGTCTTTTCTCGGACGCGGCCTGGCTCCTTCTCGGTCCTCCCTCAATTTCTTCGGGCAATCTTCATTTTTCCTCGGGCAATCTTCATTTTTCCTCGGGCAATCTTCATCTCAAATGCATATAAACCGGTCATAAACTCCTTGTGATGTTTTTGGCTCCAAAAGCCGCCATTTGAGTATGATTCCTCTTAGAGCCTCAAAATTACCTGAAATGCGAAACAACACTAAGAAGTAACTGTTTGCATATAAAAGTACTAGAATTTGTGGATTTGATGACTCGATGAGTCGTATAAATACGGCTCATCACTCCGCCATGCATTGTTTATGCATAAAAAATGAAGAAGGCGGGACGGGAATCAAACCGTCCTTTCTCTAGTCAAAGTAGCCGGGAAAATAAATGAGCGACCCTCATTTGACTCGCGCGAAACGGAAATGATGAGAGAGAGCGGGGAGGTATTTCCATATGCTCGCGGGTGATGATTGGACCTCCCAAGAAGGCTTGAGAAAATGGACTAGCAAGTCACAAAGAAGTGAAAGCTCGAAGAAGCAAATCAAGAGGCCAAAGGGCAAAAATTGTGAAGGTTTTAACCGAACAAAAGTGAAGTACTCAAAAAAGTCAAATCAAAGGCCAAAGGCCGATTCACTACAAAAAGCTGTCTCTCGCCAAAAGAAGAAAGAAATCAAAAAGGCTCAACTCAACTGTGAAACCCGAACCAAATCACGTGCTAGAGAAAGCTACAAGGAAACCATATAGTGCGAGACAGTCCCGAGGTTGCAGTCCAGGAGCCTAAAAAGGGCTATCTCCCGAAACATCCAGAATAATTTGCATCTCAGCACGGAGGTACAAGTATCAAGTTTCTTCAATTTATTTACACAGTTCAATTTGGTAATAAGTAAGTAATGCATGAATTAGGATAAGTCTAGTACCATAGTCTAATTTTCATATTTTAACAAACTTACTTAGAGTGCCGCCCTTTAATAGCATTGTTCGGGACGAACAACTAAAAGTGTGGGGTGATCTGATGGACCATAATTATACGAATCAAAAACACAGTAAAACTCACCAAATTAGACTGTTTGTCTATTTAACTTTTGCTTGTTAGTCCCGATATATTTCTACAGGGTATTTTGGACTCTAGAGAGAAAACACGCTAAGGAGAGGATTTTACACTGAAAAGATGTTACGAGTCATTCCAAGGTCAAGATCAAACGCTGAATGAAGAAATCTCAAGATCCTGACATTGAATTACTCAATTCAAATCCAACCGAGGAACAACCAAAGTCAGACCGGAGCGAAATTGGACTGATAGTTTTGTAAAAACTACACAAAACTCACACAAACTTCATCCTTATCCAACTAAGACCGGCGGCTTTTGGAGGAGGTGACCAAAGTCACCTACCCTCCTCCTCTTCCCACCTCCAACCGACGGCTATGACCTCCATTTCCTCCTCCATTGGATGCTTTCCATGTTTCTTCATCTTAGCCCTCCATTCCATCCTCATTTGGCTATAAAAGGAAGCCTTCTCCTCTCATTTGTATCATCCACAATCCACATTTCACTTCTCTCTCTAAGTTTGTGTTACTTTGTAAGTTTGGTTTTTGAAATAATACTCCTGTTGGTTCTTGAGTATTATAACGGTTTGAAATAATACTCCTGTTGGTTCTTGAGTATTATAACAGTTTTAGAGAATACTCCTGTTGGTTCTTGAGTATTCAGTAGGATTGGGTATACTCCTGTTGGTTCTTGAGTATTCCACCCCCTCTCCTCTTACTGTTTTCAAAAACCCCCGAGTATTTAGCTATGGTATCCACCTCTATGGATATTCGTAGCTAAACTCTTTATTCGGTTAAAGGGGTGTACTTGTATTGTAAAATGTTTTAGACCCTGCACTTAATGCCGCTTTGTGTTCAAAACTTGTTCTATGTGCCATATATAGTCAGAATTTCCAAGGTTGAGTGGAAGCTGTAACAAGCAAAGCTCTTCCGTGGGGATTCTTGAACATACTCGGGTAAGTGGAAGCTGTAACAAGCAAAACTTATCTGAGGAGTTCGACTTATCTAAAACACCACTCGGTCGCTCGTAACTGAAAGATCAGGTGGATGCACACAAGGCTAAGATACTTCGAAAGGAGGAATTAGTCTAAAGTAGAACAAGTGTTTTAAATGATGTTGCAAGTCTTGCGCTTAGAAATGGCCTCGATTCATCTTTGAACACTTAGTATGATCATTAGCGGTCGATGATAAACAACTATGATACAAGGCCCCTGAAACCGAATGTTTTCTTTAGATTACAAAACCCCCTGTATTTACTTTTAATATTAGTATAACTGCAATCATCAACCGCTCATCTTCCAGAGGACTCGCAAATCATGCATCACCCACTGTAAGTCTTTCTTTTTACTTTTCAGTATTTATTTTTCTGTAATTTACTTTTCCGCACTCAAAACCAAGAACAACCAAAAAGTCACTTAATCATAACCGCTAAAATCTCAATCAACCTTAAAACACGCTCCATCGCTGTACAAATCCTTTAAAGAACAACGTATCCCCCTAATTCCCTTGTGTTCGACCCCTAATTACCACTTACTACCCAGTAGTGAAGTCGCGAGTAGCGGAAAATATAAATTTATTTGCACAGAGAACATTGCACCTTAATGACAGTGCAGTGGGCTCCGTCAAACCCCCACGGAAAAGTTTTGCCATTTCAAGCATCCACTCAACCTTGGAAGTGCTGACCTAATATATGGCACATAGAACAAGTTTTGAATACAAAGAAGAGGCACTAAGAGTATAGCCTAAAACATTTTATGATACAAGTACACCCCTTCAACCGAATGAAGAGTTTAGCTACGAATATCCATAGAGTTGGATACCATAGCTAAGTACTTGAGGGTTTTTGAAAGACAGTAAGTAAAGGAGAATACTCAAGAACCAACAGGAGTATTCTCTAAAACTACTATAATACTCAAGAACCAACAGGAGTATTATAGATTTCAAACAAAGCTTACAAAAGTACCAAAACCTTTAGAGAGATAAGTGATTTTGTATTGTGTTGTGGATGATATTACAAGGGGTGAGAGGGCTCTATTTATAGCCATGGGAGGAGGGAAGATGTGGTTTAGATCAAACCACATGGCATCATCCAAGGGGAGCTCCATTAGCCACCGGTTGGAGGTGAAGGAGGAGGAGAGCCACCCCCTAGGTGGCACAAGGTGGATGGATGATGCCCAAAGCCGCCGGTCATTTGGTTGCTCTTTGGTTGGATTTGTTTTGAGTGATTCCTTGTCAGGATCTTGAGATTTCTTCAGTCGGCATCTGGTCGTGACCTTGGAATGACTCGTAATATATTTTCAGCGTAAAAACTCCTCCTTAGCGTGTATTCTCTCTAGGCTCCAAAATACCCTGTAGATAAATATCGGAACTAACAAGCAAAAGTTAAATAGACAAACAGTCTAATTTAGTGGGTTTAACTGTGTTTATGATTCATATAATTATGGTCCATCAGATCCACCCACACTTTTAGTTGTTCGTCCCGAACAATGCTATTAAAGGGCGGCACACTAAGTAAGCTTTTAAAATATGAAAGTAAGACTGTGGGACTAGATTTATCCTAATTCATGCATTACTACTTATTACCAAATTAAACCGTGTAAATAAATAGAAGAAACTTGATACTTGTACCTCCGTGCCGAGATGCAAATTAATTCGGATGTTTCGGGAGATAGCCCTTTTTAGGCTCCTGGACTGCTTTCTCGGGATCGTCTCGCACTATATGGTTTCCTTGTAGCTTTCTCTAGCACGTGATTCGGTTCGGGTTTCAATGATTTGGTCTTTGATTTCTTTTTGGCGAGGGACAGCTTTTTTTGTAGTGAATCGGCCTTTGGCCTTTGATTTGACTCTTCGAGTACTTCACTTTTGTTCGGTTAAAACCTTCACAATTTTGGCCTTTGGCCTTTGATTAGCTCTTTGAGCTTTTGCCTTTTTGTGGCTTGCTAGTCCATTTTCTCAAGCCTTTTTTGGGAGGTCCAATCATCGCCCGCGAGCATATGGAAATACCTCCCCGTTCTCTCTCATCCTTGCCGTTTCGCGCGAGTCAAAATGAGGGTCACTCATTTATTTTCCCGGCTACTCTGACTAGAGATAGGACGGTTTGATTCCCGTCCCGCCTTTCTTTTTTCTGCATAAACGCTGCATGGCGGAGATGACTTCAATCTTCACTGAAACCCGAAGTGCAGCCTCCACTGACTTCGAAAACCATATAGTTAGATTCGATCCTTCGATTGCTTGCCAAGCCCCTCTAGGGCAGTTTATGTCAACTCCACATCCCTAGTTTATCTCAGCACAAAGGGACAAATGAGAAGTTACATTCTAAGTTTTTAAACAGTTGAATTTTCACAAGGTTAATGCATGAATTATGATCTATCTTTTTCACATTCTCAAGTTCATATTTTCAAAAAGATAATATTAAGGAAAAAGGAAAAAGAAAAAGCATGTTATGTACAAAGGCGGTTCTCACCCCACACTTTTGAACGAAGGCGTGCCTTTCAGCAAGACTTAGTTCAAAAGCCATGCAAGCAAACAATTATGAGAAGGAAATGACATTAAGGAAAAGGGAAGAACAGAACTCCCTTTATTATGTCGAATGACATGGCTCGAGGCTGGATAATCGAGGGAGTTCGGCTGGGGCCTTGAACTCTTGGCATAGGCCTGGCTGGCTTGATGTTGCACCAATAACCGATTCCTGAATAGTCATTTCATTCTATGCACCAAGTGGGTGAGAGCGACTTATTGGTAAAAACTAAATGACAAAAAATAAAAGTATTGATAGTAAGATAGGTGTCGGGTTACCTCTCGACCAGTGCCTTTGTTTAACGTCGTTGGCTCGACAGTACCTCATTCCTGGATCACTGGTTTGGATCCCATGGGTGGCTCAGGTCATATTTTGCCACTGTTCCTGTGTTGATTTTGGCCTTGACTCTTCCTGATTTCTTGCTTGGGTTAGAACCCCATGGTTTTGGTGTTTTTTCTTTCCATTGTTTCTGAGAAGGCGGGGGACCTTTGACCATAGCTGCTGGTCTTGTTACTCTTTCGGTCTCCTTTGGCAGGTCAGAAATTTGTGTACCACAATCTGAGATAGGTATAATGTCTGGCGAATTCTTTGTATCCGTGCGGCTATTATTAATGTAGAAATTTGCAATTTTTCTGCCGAACTTAAGCGATAATGAGCCCTTGCCCACATCGATCCTTGCTTTAGTAGCGTAGAGGAATGGTCGTCCCAATATTATTGTTGGAGGGTCGTCTTCGCTGGTCTCTCCCGTTTGTATTACATAAAAGTCTGCAGCAACGACGCGCTTTCCCACATGGAGTATTACATCTTCCAGCACTCCAACCGGACGGATGCACGATTTATCTCCTAGCTCGATATTTGACCCGGGTGGTTTTAATGGACCAAGTCCTAATAAGTAATATAAGGAGGAGGGCATGGCGTTGACAGCAGCTCCAAGATCGACTAAGCACTTATGAATATGTGCTTCACCAATACCGCAGGTGACTGTGAAGGCCCCAGGGTCTTTATCCCTTTCCGGTTGTGACTCATGATCTGAAGTGAGGGCTCTTTCTATTGTCGGGCCATTCTGCCCATTCCTTGGTTTAGGATTTGTATAATCGGGCCCCTTAATATTTTGCTTCGGAGCATAAATATTAGTTGGAGAGTCCCACTTTAAATCGTTATTGTCATCCCATCCAGGTGCTGGTATGTCAGAGTGTATGATCGGTGGTGGTGTTATGCAAACGGTGAATGCGTACCGTCCATTGTCAGCATGCGTAACCCATATTTTGCCATCATTGGGTCGGTCTTCCTCTTGATTCCAATCAGGACGACGCCTCCGGTTGAAGTGCTTGTTTGTAAGTTTGTAAGTTGGGGATCGTGCTACTTCTCCCAGTGTCGCCTTTACGTTTGACCTTTTTATCATGCTAATATTTGCCTTTGGGTTTTGGATGGTTTGTGAAGGAAGTCTGCCAGGTTCATTAGTGAGTGTTGACATTGCGGTGGTGAGCTGGGACATTTGTTTGGTCAATTCTGAAATTGCCCCGTCAGTTTTCGCCTAGTATTGGTGTAGCGAAGCATCCAATTGATTTATGCTTCCTGCGAGCTCCTTCATTGTGTCATCGAGTGACTTGGTTGGTTCTTGCTGATTGTTCGGGCCGGCTTGGTACTGATTTGGTCCTCTTTGCTGATATTGGCCTGTTGATGGAGCGTTCTGGTTATACTGTCGGTGGGGGGTTGGTAGAATGACTGAGCTAGTTGAGGGATAACTGGTTGTGCTTCCTTATGAGGATAGTTGTTGTTACGCCAGTTCGGGTTGGTTGCTTGACCATACTGTCGGTTTTGTCCGGCTCTGTCATTGTAGTTGTTGTTGTATCCTTGGTATCCTCCCACTGCATTTACTTCTGCTGGTTCCTCTTCTATTAATGTCGGGCATGCGTCAGTTTTGTGGTCCGTAGAACCACAAAATTCGCAAGGCTTAACTGGAACTGGTTGTCTTCGTAGGAACTGAATCATCATCTCCTTTAATTGTTTCATCTCTTCTGGCATGGAGTTCATCGGTGTTTCAGCTTTTGCCACATTCCTTGTTCGGGAAAATTCTTCCTGATGAGTTGTCTCTTCTCTAAATCGGGCATTTTCAGCAACGTTGGTGATGAGATCCCTTATGCCACTTAATGATAGATTCATCATGGATCCTCCAGCTGAGGCATCCAGGAGCATTTTGTCTAAGGGTCTTAATCCATCAATGAGATACTCGGAGGTGAGTTTCTCGGGCAGTCCAAGGGTACAACAGCTTCTCTCCAGGCGGTTGAACTTTTCCAGGTAATCGTACATGGTTTCATTGGGTCCTTGCTTGATGTCTTGTAGTTGCCTCCGTACTTGCATCGCCCATCCTGCCGGGTAATATTTGTCCAGGAATTTCTTTTGCATCTGAGCCCATGTTCTGATGCTATCGGAAGGCAATGAAAGGAACCAGTCGTTTGCCGCGTCGATGAGGGAAAAATAGAACGCCTTCAACTTGAAGTCATCTACGTTTACGCCATTTGGTTTTAAGTTCTGGCAAATACCATGTAAGCGCTGGAGATGAGTCATTGCTGATTCTCCACGTGTTCTTGAGAATTTCGGTAACTTGTGGGCCACCGAAGTGTTGATGATGATATTTTCCAGTTCAGGGCCTTCGTGAATGCACCATGGCTGGTTTCTGAAATATGGTGCCGAGAGTTCTCCCATAGTAGGTTCGCGGAAATTGTTATTATCCCCGTAGTAGTTATCGAAAAAAGGTTCTCGTCTCGGCACTTGTCGAGGTTGAGGGGGTGGTGGATATCTAGGGGGTTGTCCTAGATCAGCTGCATTTCGGTCCTCGGGTGGTTCTTGATTTCTTTTGATGGCCTCCCTATCACGAGCTCTTCTGTTTCCGATGAGTTGTTCCGGATCGTCCACAAATGGAAGTGGCATCTCATCATTTCGATCGTATAGGTTTATCTCTTCGTCATCCTGGTAGTCATGGTGGCTTCCTTCATGAGACATGGTTGTTTCGAAGCGAGTATCGATTCAAAGAACTTATCCGATTAATTAACTAACTCCCCGGCAACGGCACCAATTTTGATGGATGCACAGTCGTTGTGTGCAAACGTCAAGAATAAATTTATAAGTCCGCTACTCGCGACTTCACTACTGGGTAGCAAGTGGTAAGTAGGGGTCGAACCCAAGGGAATTAGGGGGATAAGTTGTTCTTTGAGGGATCGTACAGGGAGGGAGCGTGTTTTAGGTTGATTGAGGTTTTAGTGCGGAAAAGTAAGTGTTTTTTTTGTTGGTTTTGGTTTTTAATGCGGAAAGGTAAATGAGAAAAGTAAATACTGAAAATAAAGGGAAGAAGACTTACAACGGTTGTTGCGTGATTGGCAAGTCTTCCGGGAGGTGAGCAGTTGATAAGGCAGTTTATACTAAGAAAGTAACTGCAGGTGGTGTTTGAATTTAAGGAAAGCATTCGGTTTCGGGGGCCTTGTATCATAGCCTGTTTATCATTGACCCTTAGTGATCCTACTAAGTATTCAAACGTGTATCAAGGCCATTTCAAGCCCTCGATTTGCACACACTGTCTAGCCCATTTCAAGGTATACTAGCCTATGTACATCCATTTGATCAATCATTTCCGATCAAACCAAATGGTGTTTAAAAGACGTCGAACTCCTCAGATAAGCTTTGCCATTTCAAGCATCCACTTACCCGAGTATGTTCACGAACCCCCACGGAAGAGTTTTGCCATTTCTAGCATCCACTCAACCTTGGAAGTTCTGACCTAATATATGGCACATAGAACAAGTTTTGAATACAAAGAAGAGGCACTAAGAGTATATGAAATCTACTTGTCTTAGTCAAGACGAGTTCCAGATGGTGTTCGAACTGCGTCTCGAACACACTTGTTGGACAGTTTCAGGTTGTGTTCAAACAGAGGCTGGAACACCTTAGCAGACAGAACATAAACAGCGCAAAATAGGAGCACACACGATATGATAACCCAGTTCGGCTGCGCCTACTCTGGGGGGTTTCCCACACCCGAAAAAGGGACACAAATCTTATTATGAGTTTAGGGTTACAAGAGGTCTTACTCTTACACAACTCCTCGTTTGTAATGGCCTCACCACTAACACTCCGTCTCTCGGATTTGCAATCTCGGTTCGTCGCAACTCCCCACGATCCCCTATGGGTAGGACGAGACTTCCCTCTCGGCCTAGTCTTGGACTTCTCGGAAGTCCAGTCGCCTTCTCTCAAAGACGTGTCTTTATCACCGTGTGTGTGTGCGCTTGATAGTTCTCCAAGAGCAGTCTGAACAGCACACTGAACAGACTCTTTCTTCGCCGGTTGTATATTGATAAGGAATGTTCCTCCAGCCGGAATGAGGACGCCCTAGCATTGTATTTAAATGCTTGGATGAAACCCTAATCTGCACAAGATAATCCCATCAAATATTTAGGAGATATTCCTAGTTATTTGATGTATATCTTTTCCAATCGGTTGGAAGAATATTCGAAGGCTTCTTGCCCAAGTCAGCCACGCCGCCTTCAATGTAGATATTCATTCGAATATCTGATGTTCAAATCATTCGCTGGCCGACTTCAAATCGAATCTTCGATCGTCCAAATCCAATCTGAATATCTTGTCAAATATTTCGGAGATGCTCCTAAATATTTGATAGATATTCAATCTCCTCCATATCCAATCTTTGGAGATTACTTCCACGCCAAGCCATCCGATATTCTCTCATCCAATCTGCATATATTTGATCGCCTATCAGATCTTCGGTGATGACTTATCGATTGGCTCCAATCAAATAATCTCGTCGATATCTTCTGGATATTCGAATCTTCATTCCAATCTTCGTGAGATATCTTCCACGGTAAGTTAGTAAGCCAATCTTCAATTCTGGTGAGGAGATATTTGAATGACATCTCGAATATATGTTTCTTCGCTGACCGACTTCAACCGAAAAGATCCTCTATCTTCAGAACCTTTTGGGTTCAGATCATGCGTCTGCTGTACGCTGTCCTTCTGTTCCAGTCTGTAATCTTCCCCTGGTAGATGAGATGTTGTTTTGGTCGAGATCCAGAACAATTCCTAACACAACTTATGCGCTAAAACAAATAGTGCGGAAATAAAAACGACACGCAAAGTTGTTACCCAGTTCGGCGTTAACGAGCCTACGTCTGGGGGGCGTTCTCTAGCCCGGTGGACAGCAATTCACTATTATTGAATATTGCGAGTACAGGATTTACCGTTTACAGAATCCCTCTTAAACAACCTGAGCCTCGGACACTCTAGTAATTGCAATCTAGGTCTCCCCCTAGATCTTCGCTCCCGCTCAGTATCCACCAGAATGATTCTCCGTGAGAATCAGCGCCTTCTCCCGAATGCGCAGTAACAGAACTTCAGTGCGAGCTTTCAGCTTCGTCCTTCGAACAATCTGTTGAGCACCACCACAGATTGATTCCTAGCGCCTTTGAGTAACCAGTGACGGTTAGTTCTCCAGCCGTATACGTGCGTCGTGAATAACCAGTTACGATTAATTCACCGCCGTTTGCCACCTTCTCCCTTCTATGAGTATGAGCGTGAATAATATCTCCTTAAGTGCTAACTAATACCTAAGCATTAGTCTTCCTTATATAGAGCGGTAGAAACCCTAGGACGAATAGGATTTCTAAGCTAAACCGCCTATAACCTATTAGGAAACCTTTCCTAATCTTTTGCGCAAATCTCTTGTAGATAATCCTCCGTTTGAATCTTTAATGTAGATTAGGCAACCTTCGATTATCTTCTAGACTAAGATAACTTTACGCGCAAGCAAACTCCTAACCGACTTTGATATCTTCGATAAGCATATGCACCGACTTGCCAAAACTGATCTTCAGGAATATCTTCAGGCAAACTTGTGGTACGTCGGCTGAGACAAGTTTCCAAATCTGAATTTGGAAACTTCCAACTTCTGTCCACTGATGTGCAACCGCCTTGATCTTCCAACGGTCGACTAGGTTTCCTAATCTGATTTAGGAAACACTTCTTCTGCTTCAACTTGTTCCAGGACAGTTGTCTCTTCCGGTCTAGAACAACAGCTAGAACAACTATACAAAGTTTTGCCAAACAACATGCCATAAAACTAACAATCTCCCCCTTGGCATTTTTGGCAAAACTACCTACTTGAAGCTACCTGTACTACTAATACAGATGAATCTTTGTGGAGATTTCAAACTCCCTAGCTGAGCTACTAACTAAGCTACCAACTGAATCTTTGAGGAGATTTCAAACTCCGTACAAAATAAGAGCGCAAACGAATCTTTTAAGGAGCTTTCAAACTCCGAAACATGTGACTAACAAGCTAGCGCAAATGAATCTTTGAAGGAGCTTTCAAACTCCGTAACTACTCCCCCTTTTTGCCACAAAGTGACAAGGGAGTGCACCAAAACAGCACAGAACAGAACGACATACCTCGCTTTTAAGTCAACCATTCACACAACTGGGTTGACCGCCTTGAACCGGAACAACTTAGTTGTCAATGACACACAGACCCAGTGAGGATCTAAGTGTCTCAAACTGAAGATTGTCCAAAGCTTTTGTGAAGATGTCTGCAAGCTGATTTGCAGTAGAAACGTGAGTCAAGGTAAGAATCTTCTTTTCAACAAGCTCCCGAATGAAATGATGCCTGATGTCAATATGCTTTGTTCTAGAGTGTTGAACCGGATTTTTTGATATGTTGATGGCACTCATGTTGTCACAGTAGAGAGTCATCAAGCCTTGTTTTACTCCGTATTCTTCTAACATCTGCTTCATCCACAACATCTGGGCACAGCTACTTCCGGCTGCAATATATTCTGCTTCAGCAGTAGATAACGAGATGCTGTTCTGCTTCTTACTAAACCAAGAGACCAGATTGTTTCCAAGAAAGAAACATCCGCCTGAGGTGCTTTTGCGATCCTCTGCATTCCCAGCCCAGTCTGCATCACAATATCCAACCAGACATGCGTTCGTATCCTTGGTGTACCACAGACCATAGTCGATTATTCCACACACATACCTGATAATTCTCTTGACCAGCATCAGATGACTTTCCTTGGGATTGGCTTGAAATCTGGCACAGACACCAACCGCATGAGCAATATCAGGTCTACTGGCTGTTAAGTATAAAAGGCTTCCAATCATGCTTCTGTATAAGGTTTGATCCACCTTAGTACCAGCGTCATCCTTTGTGACCTTCACATGAGTTGCAGCAGGGGTTCTTTTATGAGTGACTTTCTCCAGATCAAACTTCTTGATAAGGTTCCTTGCATACTTGCTTTGGGAGATAAAGATTCCGTCTGTCTTTTGCTTAACTTGTAACCCTAGGAAGTAACTCATCTCTCCTACCATGCTCATCTGGAACTCGCTTTTCATTTGTTCAACAAATTTGTCTACCAGCGTCTGTCTACTAGAGCCGAACACAATATCATCCACGTAAATCTGAGCAATGATGAAGTCTGACCATGTGTGTTTTACAAACAGCGTCTTATCTACTCCCCCTCGCACATATCCATGAGTGACAAGAAACACTGTGAGTCGCTCATACCAGGCCCTGGGCGCCTGTTTAAGACCATATAGAGCCTTCTTCAAGTGATACACATATTCTGGGTGATGAGGATCTTCGAAACCCTTTGGTTGAGCTACATAAACTTCTTCATTTAGTACCCCGTTCAGAAAAGCACTCTTTACGTCCATCTGAAACAACTTGAACTTCAGGTGGCATGCAAGAGCTAAGAGAAGTCGAATGGCTTCCAACCGGGCAACAGGGGCAAATGTCTCATCAAAATCTACTCCTTCAATCTGAGTATAGCCTTGAGCTACAAGTCTTGCCTTGTTTCTGGTGATGTTTCCTTGCTCATCAGTCTTGTTCTTAAAAATCCACTTCGTGCCAATAACGTTCACATTTTCAGGACGTGGAACAAGGTCCCAAACATCATTGCGCTGAAATTCACCAAGTTCTTCTTGCATGGCAACCACCCAGTATTCATCATTGATGGCTTCCTTGACGTTCTTGGGTTCGATAGACGATATGAAGCATGCAAAGCCAGCTAAATCATGAAAATTTACTTGTTTACCTCTAGTAATGATCCCATCATTTGGATCACCAATTACCCCGCTGATGGGATGATTCTTCTCGATGGCCCTTGAAGGATGAAGGGCACGTGGGGAATCAGGAGGTGTTGTATCCGGATCATCATCTTCTGCTGGCTGATTGTCATTCGAAGTCGAAAGTGTGGGATTTGCGTTAGAGGAAGCATTTGTGTTGGGACAATTGGTTCCTAAATGGTCTGGAAGAGATGGAGCATCATCATCATCTGCAGCATACGTTTCAGGAGCTCCTGGCACAACATCTTGAACAACCACATTAATAGATTCCATGACGACTCCAGTGCGCTTGTTGTAGACACGATATGCCCTGCTGTTAGAAGAATAACCCAGAAAGATCCCTTCATCACTTTTAGGGTCCAGCTTCTGCAGATACTCACGATCTCTGAGAATATAGCACTGGCTTCCGAAGACATGAAAATACTTAACTGTAGGTCTTTTACCCTTCCATAACTCGTAGCAAGTCTTCTCTGTTCCGGATCGAATCGTCACCCTGTTAATGACATAGCAGGCCGTATTCATTGCTTCCGCCCAAAATTTTAAAGGCACCTTCTTTGAGTGAAGCATAACTCGAGTCATTTCTTGAATAGTCCGATTCTTTCTCTCCACAACTCCATTCTGTTGAGGGATGATAGGAGAAGAGAATTGTTGAGTGATTCCTCTTTTTGAGCAAAAATCAGCAAGAGCAGCATTCTCAAACTCTTTCCCATGATCACTTCGAACTTTTACTATATGCTCGTCTTTATCCTCTCTTTCACGTTCCAATAGAGTGCACAGCTGAACAAATGCCTGAACCGCATCTGACTTTTCTCTCAAGAAACACGGCCAGGTGAACCTTGTAAAATCGTCAACACAAACAAGAACATACCTTTTGCCAGAGTAGCTTTCTACTTGCATTGGCCCCATTAGGTCAATATGAAGCAGTTCCGGGGGTCTGCTCGTATTAATCTGAGTGGTGCTTTTGTGAGGGACTTTGATTTGTTTTCCAATTTGACAATCTCCGCAAACAATGCTAAGTTCTCCTTGAATTCTGGGAATGCCTCGAACAATCCCTTCTGAAGAAATCTTCTGTAACGTTCTTAGGTTCACATGACCCATTCGCTGATGCCATAAGTTCATCTCTTCAGTACGGCTCAGTAAGCATGTTGTTTCAGCATTGGGTTTACCTAGGTTGAGAAGATAGCAGTTGTTTGACGACCTTCTTCCTGTGAGCACTGGTTCATTCTTCTGATTTAGCACCACACATTCATCCTAGGAGAATTGAACATGGTGCTCTCCATCACACAACTGGCTTATGCTAATGAGGTTAGCCTGCAAACCTTTGACAAGAAGAACTTCTTTTAATCTGGGCAGACCTTGAACATTAAGAATTCCTTTTCCAATAACCTTGCTTTCAACTCCATCTCCAAAAGTCACGTTAGAACTTCCATTGCACTCCTCTATATTGGTCAGAAACTCAGAATTTCCAGTCATATGTCTTGAACATCCACTGTCAAAGTACCACTTTTCCCTTTTTAGATGACTAGAGGAACTGAATGCAACATAGCATACTTCACCTTTTTGCTTAATTCTCCATACTTGCTTCGTTCGTGGTTTCTGAACTTGTTTTACCTTCCTGTAAGACAAGTGAAATTCATGACATCTTGCTCTAATGTGACCGACTTGATTACAGAAGAAACATCTTCGTTTGTCTCGCTGTTTAGGGAGATGCTGTGTGCTAAACCAGGACGACTTTCTTCGAGGGTAATCATTGGCTGTAACAAATTGCGGTCGTGGTTCAGCAAAGGTATTTCTCAGAGGATGATGTTGAGTTGGAACAAGATGTGGTTGTGATTTCGGCACAGCCTTAACAAAAGTCGTCTTTCCGGAGCCTGACCTTCCTGAAAATCCAAGACCTTTATGACCACCGCCTATCCGTTGAGCTCCCAGAATGGAGTCTAGATTTTTTGTTCCTGAATTCAGCATCACGACGGTTTTTTTTAAGTGATTCAGCTCTTCTATAGTCGCCTCATGCGCAAGTTTCTCTGTTTCTGTTTCACACTTGAGAGCATCCATAATATTAACAAGATTTTCCTCTCGCCTCTTTAGAGCCTCATTCTCCTGTTTTAGATCATATGTGACTGCTGGACAGTCTTCTTGAGTTCCTCCATTCTGGTGCTTGAGGAATGAAACAACTTCCAAAAGCTCCGCCTTTTGAGAAATTAGCTCAGTCCTTTCGTTGTTTGCATCAACCAGCTGTGTTTTAAGATCAGTGATTGTCTGTTGATGTTTTAGTTTTAAGGAAGTGACATCCTCCTTGAGCTTCTCTTTTTCTGCAGTTAGGTCTCCCAGAAGGTCTTGTAATTTTGTTCTTTGCTTGACCTCTAACAACCACTGTTGATACAGTTCTTTGTAGTTGTTAGCAATTTCTTCATCAGTGATTTCTTCATTGTCACTGCAGCTGGAATATAGGAGTTTATCTTCAAACGATGTGTTCTTCCCTTCTTCTTTGTTTTGATCTTCTTCCGGCTTGAGACGGCTGGAAAGAGCAACAAAATTATTGATCTCTCCTTCAGACTCACTATCACTCCAGCTGACTGCATAGGCATTCTTTTTCTTTTGTGTGTTAATACACTCTGCCTGAATATGACCAAAGCCTTCACACTCTCTGCATTGTATCCCTTTACCTCTGTTGTTGGTCATGGAGTCTTCAGTTCTATTTTTCTTGTAGTCTTTTTCGTCTTTCTGGAACCTGGTTCTGGATGACTGACCTGCATCAGCACCTTTATTGTATTGCTCTTTTATGAATTTTCCGAAGTTCCTTGAGAGTAAGGCAAATTGTTGTTCTGACATCCCTCCGAATTTATCTGAAACAGCTGAGACTTCAGATATTAGACCAATACGTCTATCTTTCCCGAGTTGATCTTCTTCATTCATGTCCATCTCATGAGTCTGAAGAGAACCCATTAGTTCATCCAACCTCATGGTCTTAACATCGTTTGCTTCCTTGACTGCAAGTGCCTTCATAGCGTACCGCTTTGTTAGAGACCTCAGAACTTTTCTTACCAGTGTTTCTTCTGACAGTGGTTCTCCAAGTGCGAAAGCTTCGTTGGAGATGTCGAGAACCCGAGTATTGAAGTCAGCAATTGTCTCGTCTTCCTGCATTTTGAGATTTTCGAATTTTGACGTGACCATCTCCATTCTAGATATTTTAACTTTTGTTGTACCTTCATGAGCAGTTCGTAAAATATCCCAAGCAGTCTTGGCAATCTCACAGGTAGAGATCATCTTGAAATTCTTTCAATCAACTCCAGAGAATATGGCATTCATTGCTTTGGAGTTTGCCGCTTCAGCACTCTTATGATCTTCAGTCCACTTATCTTTAGTCAGAGGGCTTACTTTTCCTTCTTTGTCAGTAGCCACTGGGTGTGTCCATCCTTGTTTAACAGCCTCCCAGATGGCTTCATCTTGAGATTTCAGAAACGCCTTCATACGGACTCTCCAATAACCATATTTGTTTCCTTCAAGTAGAGGAGGTCGTGTGATGTTCTGTCCTTCTCTTAAATCCATCTTACCAGCCTTCGGATCTTACTCTGTGTGTTGAGTATTTGCTCTGATACCAATTGTAATCTTCCCCTTGTAGATGAGATGTTGTTTTGGTCGAGATCCAGAACAATTCCTAACACAACTTATGCGCTAAAACAAATAGTGCGGAAATAAAAACGACACGCAAAGTTGTTACCCAGTTCGGCGTTAACGAGCCTACGTCTGGGGGGCGTTCTCTAGCCCGGTGGACAGCAATTCACTATTATTGAATATTGCGAGTACAGGATTTACCGTTTACAGAATCCCTCTTAAACAACCTGAGCCTCGGACACTCTAGTAATTGCAATCTAGGTCTCCCCCTAGATCTTCGCTCCCGCTCAGTATCCACCAGAATGATTCTCCGTGAGAATCAGCGCCTTCTCCCGAATGCGCAGTAACAGAACTTCAGTGCGAGCTTTCAGCTTCGTCCTTCGAACAATCTGTTGAGCACCACCACAGATTGATTCCTAGCGCCTTTGAGTAACCAGTGACGGTTAGTTCTCCAGCCGTATACGTGCGTCGTGAATAACCAGTTACGATTAATTCACCGCCGTTTGCCACCTCCTCCCTTCTATGAGTATGAGCGTGAATAATATCTCCTTAAGTGCTAACTAATACCTAAGCATTAGTCTTCCTTATATAGAGCGGTAGAAACCCTAGGACGAATAGGATTTCTAAGCTAAACCGCCTATAACCTATTAGGAAACCTTTCCTAATCTTTTGCGCAAATCTCTTGTAGATAATCCTCCGTTTGAATCTTTAATGTAGATTAGGCAACCTTCGATTATCTTCTAGACTAAGATAACTTTACGCGCAAGCAAACTCCTAACCGACTTTGATATCTTCGATAAGCATATGCACCGACTTGCCAAAACTGATCTTCAGGAATATCTTCAGGCAAACTTGTGGTACGTCGGCTGAGACAAGTTTCCAAATCTGAATTTGGAAACTTCCAACTTCTGTCCACTGATGTGCAACCGCCTTGATCTTCCAACGGTCGACTAGGTTTCCTAATCTGATTTAGGAAACACTTCTTCTGCTTCAACTTGTTCCAGGACAGTTGTCTCTTCCGGTCTAGAACAACAGCTAGAACAACTATACAAAGTTTTGCCAAACAACATGCCATAAAACTAACACAGTCCGTGGTTGAACTCTAGCTCGAACTGTCTAAAGCCGTTTTGCCAAATCCATGCCATCCATGGGAACATCAATCTCCCCCTTGGCATTTTGGCAAAACCAAATCTACGCTTTAGACACAACTTGAGGAACCAGAACTGTTACCTCAACAATACTCCCCCTTTTTGCCACAAACTGACAAGGGGTCCAATCGAGCAACCTGGTCTCCTCGGCATCTGAAATCTTGGTAACTCCCCCTCAAACATAGCCTAGGATAGTGACACATACTGTGAGTCTGTCGAACCATGGTGTCTCAGCAGCTGTTCGACCACATGTCAGCAACTGATAGGTTTTTTTTATGATCTGGTTTCCTCCATCAGAGATTCTCGGCCCACGTTCTCGCTCTCCATTCTCATGTCAGAACTCATCATGTTGGTCAGAGGGTACCTGTTCATCTCTCTGTACACCGACTGTTCAGCTTTGACGAACTTAGTCTTTCCTGAACTACTCCCATCAATGTAGCTGATGGACCAAAGTTATACGAGTCAGAAACACAGTAAAACCCCCTTAATTAGACTGTTTGTCTATCTAACGTCTACGTGTTAGTCCCGATATATTTTCACAGGGCATTTTAGAGACTGAAGTGAAAACACGCTAAGGAGAGGATTTTAAGCTGAAAAGATAACAAGAGTCAATCCAAGGTCAAGATCATATGCCGACTGAAGAAATATCAAGGATCCTGACGTTGAATTGACCAGAACAAATTAATCAGAGGAATCAGGAGTGGAGTCAAGACAGCCCGGGGAAGAAATACATTGACAGTTTTGTGAAAAGACTGCACAAAACTATACAAAACTCACATTTGGGCAAGATGACCGGCCACCACTCAAGGAGGTGGCCAAGGGAGGAGCTCCTCCCCCTTGGGCCACCGGCAACCGGCGGCTATGGGAGGAGGGACCGGCGGCTTTACTATTCCGCCACTTGTCACCTCCTCCTCCTCCTCCCTTCTCCTCCCTTGGATCAAATGCACATGTCCACCATCTCCACCACCCATCTCCTCCCATTTTGGCTATAAATACAAGCCTCCTCCTCCTCATTTCAACACACCTCAATCCAAATTCACTTCTCTCTCTAGAAGTTGTAACATTTGTAATGTTGTAATTTTGCTTTGGAAATAAAGGAAAGCTCCCTTGGCGCTTCAACGGTTGTAAGTATTATTTTTAGTATTTATTTAACTGTTGTCTTTAATTCCTTAGTATTATGTTTAGCGCGATGAATAGTAGCTAAACTTGTAGTTCGGTCTAAGGGGCGCGCTTGTATTATAAAATGTTTTAGACTATTAACTTAGTGTCTAGTCTAAGTATTCAAAACTTATTCTATGTGCCATATATTAAGTCAGAACGTCCAAGGTAGAGTGGATGCTTGGAATGGCAAAACTCTACAGCGGGGTTCGTAAACTTGTACGGATAAGTGGATGCTTGGAATGGCAAAGCTTATCTGAGAAGTTTGACTCATCTTAAACACCATTTGGTTGATCGGGAATGATTGATCAAATGGATGCACATAGGCTAATATAACCGGGAATGGAGTATTAGTCTAAATAGAATAAGTGTTCTACGTCCTTGGAATAGGCTAGACAGTGTACGCAAATCGAGTGCTTGGAATGGCCTTGATACACCGTTTGAATACTTAGGAGAGTCACTAAAGGTCAATGATAAACAGGATATAATACAAGTCCCCTGAAACCGAACATTTCTCTTTAATTATAATCTGTAATTTACTTTCCAGTATTAAAATCAACCAACCAATCAATCAATCAATCAAAATAGCTGGTAGCTTTAAAACCAACCGACCGATTTTAAACACGCTCCCACGCTGCGTAATCCCCCCGAAGAACAATTATTCCCCTAGTTCCCTTGGGTTCGACCCCTACTTACCAAGTACTACCCAGTAGTATAGTTGCGAGTAGCGGACTATTATAAATTTATTTGCACAATCACTTTGACGACGAGCGGTTCTGTCAAATTGGCGCCGTTGCCGGGGAACTAGTCATCGGATAACTGTTCTTCCCTCCCCTTTCTTTTTCTTTCTTTTTTCTATGTCATTACCCGTTACGCATGCATGGACAACGCGATTTCTGCCCCTGTTCGGAGGAACGAAGGGAGAAGACCCTGTACAGCACTGCCGAAACTTCCACCAAGTCTGCCACAACATCAAACCTGAAAACGAAGTGTTAGAGGAATTTAAGCTGAAATGCTTTAAATTCTCTCTAACCGACTTCGCCACGATATGGTACTACACATCCACCGTTTGCAGTGCAGAACGTTTCGTAGACCTCTGCGTTCCGTTCCTGAAAGAATTCTCCCCACCATCTTTACGCCAAGAAACCCGCGAGAAGATCCTGAACCTTCAACAATCCCGGGATGAGACTTTGGACGAATACTACATAAAATTCGATGCCATCGTCTCAAGCTGCCCGCACAATGGATTTACGAAGAAAATTCTTCTCCAAAAATTTCTTCGTGGGATGAGGTCCGAAGACCTGGGAAGAGTCAACGAAGCTATGCGAAGGTCTGCCGCAAACCTCACCATTGCAGACATGTGGTACCTGATAACTGGCCTAGCCGCTGCCACAAGACGAGTTCCCCACACTGACGAGGAAATGCAGACAGAAGAAGCTGACCCTGAGGCTGACAAAGAAGAAACCACCGAGCCGTCAGAAGAGACTCCCGAACCATCCGAGGAATCAGACATGGAAAGCACCGCAAGCAACGAAGTAGAAGTCCAGAATATCACCGACGAACTGCCTATTCCATACCCGACTATCATTACCCAGGCAGCTGAGACTATCTACAATCAGTTCTTCACAAACCAACATTACGAGGCAGAACCAAGCCTCATGAGGCCTTCCCGACTTTTCCCCTTGATCAATGAGCAAGTCGCAGCGAACTATGCGATCCAAGAAGAAGCTCAAAGGAGAATGGGAAAAGGGCCTGAGCAGAATGACTCCTACATGGAGCACGCTTTCGCCATGACTGGACAAGGCAGCCCTAAACAGGAGAACACCCAGTTCAAGAAGCTGATAGTGAAAGGTCCCTCGCCTTCTCAGAGACGTTGGAAGGAGATACCATCAGAACTGGACCCAAACCCGTCATCTGCTAAAAAATCAGGAAGACTCACCGCAAGAATCAAAGTTGGTGGAATCAAGAAGTTCGACCTCAGCCACCCATGGGACCCAAACCAATGAACCACAAACGAGGTATCGTCGAGCCAACGACGTTAAACAAGTGCACTGGTCGGGAGGTAACCCGACACTATCTTACTTTTCCGCACTTTAATTTCTATCATTTAAATTCAGTATTTAGTTTTAAGCTTGCATGACTTTTGAACTAAGGCACGCCTTCGTTCAAAAGTGGGGGGTGAGAACCACCTGTGTACATAAATAACATGCAACTGTTTTTTCTTTTTTTTAGTAATAAGTACCTTTTTGAAAATATGAACTTAAGAATGTGAAAAAGATAAATCATAATTCATGCATTAACCTTGTGAAAATTCAACTGTTTAAAAACTTAGAATGTAACTTTCCATTTGTCCTTTGTGCTGAGATAACTAGGGATGTGGAGTTGATATAAACTGCCCTAGAGAGGCTTGGAAAGCAATCAAAGGATCAGATCAAACTATATGGTTTTCGAAGTCAGTGGAGGCTGCACTTCGGGTTTTCAGTGAATAATTGAAGTCAACTCCGCCAAGAAGCAACTATGCAAAGGCGAGGACGGGAATCAGACCGTCCTCTCTCTAGTCAAAATAGCCGAGAAAATAGATGGGCGGCCCTCATCTTGACCCGCGCAAAACGACAAAGACGAGAGGAGCGGGGAGGTATTTCCATAGGCTTGCGGGCGATGATTGGACCTCCCAAAAAGGCTCGAGAAAATGGACTAGCAATCACAAAATAGCGAAAAGCTCAATGAAGCAAATCAAAAGAGGCCAAAGGCCCAAAATTGTGAAGGTTTTAACCGAGCAAAAGTGAAGCACTCAAAAAAGTCAAATCAAAGGCCAAAGGCCGATTCACTACAACAAAAAGCAGTCCCTCGCCAAAGAAGAAAATCAAAAAGGCTCAACTCACTGAAACCTGAACCGAATCACGTGCTAGAGAAAGGTGCAAGAAAACCATATAGTAAGAGACGATCCCAAGATTGCAGTCCAAGAGCCTAAAAAGGGCTATCTCCCGAGACATCCAATATAATTTGCATCTCAGCACGGAGGTACAAGTATTAAGTTTCTTCTATTTATTTACGCAGTTTAATTTGGTAATAAGTAAGCAATGCATGAATTAGGATAGATCGAGTACCACAGTCTAATTTTCATATTCCAAAGCCAAACTTAGAACTTACGCCCTTTAATAGCATTGTTCAGGACGAACAACTAAAAGTGGGGGGTAATCTGATGGACCAAAGTTATATGAGTCAGAAACACAGTAAAACCCCCTTAATTAGACTGTTTGTCTATCTAACGTCTACGTGTTAGTCCCGATATATTTTCACAGGGCATTTTAGAGACTGAAGTGAAAACACGCTAAGGAGAGGATTTTAAGCTGAAAAGATAACAAGAGTCAATCCAAGGTCAAGATCATATGCCGACTGAAGAAATATCAAGGATCCTGACGTTGAATTGACCAGAACAAATTAATCAGAGGAATCAGGAGTGGAGTCAAGACAGCCCGGGGAAGAAATACATTGACAGTTTTGTGAAAAGACTGCACAAAACTGTACAAAACTCACATTTGGGCAAGATGACCGGCCACCACTCAAGGAGGTGGCCAAGGGAGGAGCTCCTCCCCCTTGGGCCACCGGCAACCGGCGGCTATGGGAGGAGGGACCGGTGGCTTTACTATTCCGCCACTTGTCACCTCCTCCTCCTCCTCCCTTCTCCTCCCTTGGATCAAATGCACATGTCCACCATCTCCACCACCCATCTCCTCCCATTTTGGCTATAAATACAAGCCTCCTCCTCCTCATTTCAACACACCTCAATCCAAATTCACTTCTCTCTCTAGAAGTTGTAACATTTGTAATGTTGTAATTTTGCTTTGGAAATAAAGGAAAGCTCCCTTGGCGCTTCAACGGTTGTAAGTATTATTTTTAGTATTTATTTAACTGTTGTCTTTAATTCCTTAGTATTATGTTTAGCGCGATGAATAGTAGCTAAACTTGTAGTTCGGTCTAAGGGGCGCGCTTGTATTATAAAATGTTTTAGACTATTAACTTAGTGTCTAGTCTAAGTATTCAAAACTTATTCTATGTGCCATATATTAAGTCAGAACGTCCAAGGTAGAGTGGATGCTTGGAATGGCAAAACTCTACAGCGGGGTTCGTAAACTTGTACGGATAAGTGGATGCTTGGAATGGCAAAGCTTATCTGAGAAGTTTGACTCATCTTAAACACCATTTGGTTGATCGGGAATGATTGATCAAATGGATGCACATAGGCTAATATAACCGGGAATGGAGTATTAGTCTAAATAGAATAAGTGTTCTACGTCCTTGGAATAGGCTAGACAGTGTACGCAAATCGAGTGCTTGGAATGGCCTTGATACACCGTTTGAATACTTAGGAGAGTCACTAAAGGTCAATGATAAACAGGATATAATACAAGTCCCCTGAAACCGAACATTTCTCTTTAATTATAATCTGTAATTTACTTTCCACTATTAAAATCAACCAACCAATCAATCAATCAATCAAAATAGCTGGTAGCTTTAAAACCAACCGACCGATTTTAAACACGCTCCCACGCTGCGTAATCCCCCCGAAGAACAATTATTCCCCTAGTTCCCTTGGGTTCGACCCCTACTTACCAAGTACTACCCAGTAGTATAGTTGCGAGTAGCGGACTATTATAAATTTATTTGCACAATCGCTTTGACAACGAGCGGTTCTGTCAGTAGCCAATGCCTCTACATCCTCCAATCATTCTCTGGGACTTCAAAATTGTATCTAGGTCTTTTGAACCAGAGATTATCATCTTCACTGATTTCTTGAACTGATTCAGCTCATCCAGTACTGCTGCGTGGTAGTCCTTCTCCAGACATACCTCTCTTTGGCTCATGGTAGCATGTCTTTTCTTCAAGCAGGACATCAACTCTCTCCGTCTTCTTTATCATCACTGGGATATCGCAGAGCGCACGCCAATTCATTGATTCTTGTCCTCTACGATTATTCGACCTTCAGTATAGTCTTCACCTCCTCTAGTAGCTGTCCGCGTTCAGCTCATAGATAAGTGATGGGAAGATTATCTGGTGCAGAGACTTTGTAGATATGGCGTGTTCTGCAATCTGGTCAAACATAATTCTTCCCATGTCAATGCACATCCTGTTTCCAATCTGGTAGAGCAGCTGTCACATCTCCTTGCTGACCGTGGTTCTATGAGATGTAGGCTTCTAGTTGACTATGGTGATGAAGAACAACATCGAGTAGAATATAGTCAGATCTGCTACTAGGATGGAACTGTCTTCTCATTAAGCAGCCTTTCAGGGATGATCTTCCTTTTCTGCACTCCCTTCCATCACATTGCTAGATTGCTTAGCTTGCTGTTCTCCATTTGCATTCTTCTGCTTATGAGAACCACAATCTTAGCCCTGCCGGCTTCACCTTCTTCTGTAGCATCAGCCACAGAATCTACAGCAGGTTTCAATCCCTTCGGCTTCTCATTAACCACTTTGTCACCCTTATAACTCACCGCATCTTTACCAATCGTCCGGACTTCCTCATCAACAGAATTGAGTGCAGTATCTTAGGAGTGAGAATAAGGGATTACCTTATTGAGGGGTGGTTGACAGACCGCTCGTCGTTAAAGCGATTTGTGCAAATAAATTTATAGTCCGCTACTCGCAACTATACTACTGGGTAGTACTTGGTAAGTAGGGGTCGAACCCAAGGGAATCAGGGGAATAGATGTTCTTTGAGGGGGTTGTCCAGCGAGAGAGCGTGTTTTAGGTCGGTTGGTTGGTTTTAAAGCTACCAGCTAAGTGATTGATTGATTGATTGGTTGGTTGGTTTTAATACTGGAAAGTAAATTACAGTTTATAATTAAAGAGAAATGTTCGGTTTCAGGGGCCTTGTATTATATCCTGTTTATCATTGACCTTTAGTGAATTATCTAAGTATTCAAAGATGAATCGAGGCCCTTTCGTAGCGCAAGACTTGCAACATCGTTTAAAGCAACACTTGTTCTAAGCAAAACTAATTCCTCCTTTCGAAGTATCTTAGCTGTAAATGCGTCCACTTGATCTCCCAGTTACGTTATTGACCAAGTGGTGTTTTAGATAAGTTGAACTCCTCGATAAGTTTTGCTTGTGACAGCTTCCACTTACCGAGTATGATCACAAATTTCCACGGCAGAGCTTTGCTTGTGACAGCTTCCACTCAACCTTGGAAACTCTGACTTGATATACGGCACATAGAACAAGTTTTGAATACTAAGACTAGACACTAAGTTAATAGTCTTAAAACATTTTATAATACAAGTGCGCCCCTTCTACCGAACTACTAGTTTAGCTACTATTCATCGCGCTAAACATTATAACTAAGGAAATAAAACAGTTGAATAAATACTAAGAATTACTTACAATCGTTGAAGCGCCAAGGGAGCTATCCTTTATTTCCAAAGCCAAACTTACATATACATAACTTAGAGAGAGAAGTGAATTTTACAAGTGAGGTGTGTTTTAAATGAGGGGAGGAGCTCCTCCTTATATAGCCATGGGAGGAGGAGGAGATGGAGGCAAGTGTTGCATGGTGATTGGAGGAAAAAATGGATGGAGGAGATGGCCACACATGGAGGAAGGAGAGGAGGAGGAAGGAGGAGGAGACATGTGGAGGAGGAGGAGGAGAGCCGCCGGTCAAGGGAGGAGGAGAGCCGCCGGTTGCCGGTGGTGGAGGAGGAGGAGGGGTGGCTTTGGCCACCTCTTGCCCAAGTGGCCGGTCACCTTGCCCAATGTGTGATTTTATACAGTTTTGTGCAGTCTTTTTACAAAACTGTCAATGTGTTTCTTCCCCGGGCTGTCTTGATTCCTCTCCTGATTCTTCTGATTAATTTGTTATGAGTGATTCAACGTCAGGATCCTTGATATTTCTTCAATCGGCATATGATCTTGACCTTGGATCTACTCGTAACATCTTTTCTGCTTAAAAAGCTCCTCTTTAGAGTGTGTTCTCTCTAAGCTCTGAATTACCCTGTAAAAATATATCTGAACTAACAAGCAAAAGTTAAATAGACAAAATGTCTAAATAAGGGGGTTATACTGTGTTTCTGATTCGTATAATTTTGGTCCATCAGATTACCCCACACTTTTAGTTGTTCGTCCCGAACAATGCTATTCAAGGGCTGTACTCTAAGTTGGCTTTGAAATATGAAAATTAGATTGTGGTACTCGATCTATCCTAATTCATGCATTGCTTACTTATTACCAAATTAAACTGCGTAAATAAATAGAAGAAACTTAATACTTGTACCTCCGTGCTAAGATGCAAATTATATTGGATGTCTCGGGAGATAGCCCTTTTTAGGCTTCTGGACTGCAATCTTGGGATCGTCTCGCACTATATGATTTTCTGGTAGCTTTCTCTAGCACGTGATTCGGTTCAGGTTTCAGTGGTTTGAGTACTTTGATTTTCTTTTGGCGAGGGACTGCTTTTGTAGTGAGTTGGCATTTGGCCTTTGATTTGACGCTTTGAGTACTTCACTTTTGTTCGGTTAAAACCTTCACAATTTTGGGCCTTTGGCCTCTTGATTTGCTTCTTCAAGCTTTTCGCCTTTTTGTGACTGCTAGTCCATTTTCTCAAGCCTTTTTGGGAGGTCCAATCATCGCCCGCAAGCCTATGGAAATACCTCCCCGCTCTTCTCGTTTTTGCCGTTTTCGCGCGGGTCAAGGTGAGGGTCGCTCATCTATTTTCTCGGCTACTTTGACTGTCGTTTTCGCGCGGGGCAAGATGAGGATCGCTCATCTATTTTCTCGGCTACTTTGACCGGAGATAGGACGGTCTGATTCCCGTCCTCGCCTTTTGCATTGCATGGCGGAGATGACTTCAATTTTCACTGAAACCCGAAGTGCAGCCTCCACTAACTTCGAAAACCATATAGTTTGATCTGATCCTTTGATTGCTTGCCAAGCCTCTCTAGGGCAATTTATGTCAACTCCACATCCCTAGTTATCTCAGCACAAAGGACAAATGGAAAGTTACATTCTAAGTTTTTAAACAGTTGAATTTTCACAAGGTTAATGCATGAATTATGATTTACCTTTTTCACATTCTAAAGTTCATATTTTCAAAAAGATACTATTACTAAAAAAGAAAAAACAGCAAGCATGTTATTTATGTACATAGGTGGTTCTCACCCCCCACTTTTGAACGAAGGCGTGCCTTAGTTCAAAAGTCATGCAAGCTTAAAACTAAATACTGAATTTAAATGACAGAAATTAAAGTGCGGAAAAGTAAGATAGTGTCGGGTTACCTCCCGACCAGTGCACTTGTTTAACGTCGTTGGCTCGACAGTACCTCGTTGTGGATTACTGGTTTGGGTCCCATGGGTGGCTGAGGTCGAATTTCGCCACTGTTCCTGTGTTGATTCCTGTTTTGACTTTTCCTGATTTCTTGCTTTGGTTAGAACTCCATGGTTTCGGTAGGTTCTTCTTTTCATAACTCTGAGAAGGTGAGGTTCCCTTGACCATAGCTGTTGGTCCGTCGAGCCGTGCTCTCTTGCTTTTCCTTCCGGGTTTCCATTCTCTTGGCCCATGTCTTTGCCGCTTCTTCATGTATGGCCGGTTGGCATCTTTGCAAGTTTGGAAGTTCAGCATTGTGCCATCAAACATTGGCGACCACACGCATGTCCCCATGTTAAGCCTCTTCTTTGTGGCAGCGACGAATGGTCGTCCTAGAACGAGCGAGTTTTCAGGGCTGCTTTGTTGAGTTGTGGTGAGTGAGAGCTCCGATGATGGCGTGTCTTGCCCTTGATTTACCTCCAACTCGCCTTGCACCTCAGCGTTAATTACTTCATTTTCAGGGGCTGTGATCCGCATACAAACCGAAGGGAAAAGTTGGGGAACTTCCACCATAAGGGCCAAGTCTTTCTTGGATAGTTTGATAATGAGGACCAAGCCTGCCTTAGGTGCTTCGATAGTGAGGATTGGGCATGTTTCGGGTGCTTCGAGCGCCAGGACCGGGCCTGCCGTGCTTTCCTCGGATGGATTGGTGATAAGGACTGGTTCAAGTAGCTCGGCTGGTTTGGTAATGAGGACTGGGTCTGATTTGGCTGGTTCCTCTTCGGTTATTTGCGAGTCCTCATCCTCAGTTGGTTCTGTGGGCTCCAATATTGGCTCCTTTAGAGCCGCCTCCACGTCCATTACTGCCCTTGTACTAATGTCTTCTCTCGGCTTTGTTGCGGGCAAGCTCGTAATGGGTGTGGTGTCGGGCTCGTTTTGCACTGAGTCCACTTCCATGTTGGTGCCTTATCTTCAGTTTGGTGCATTGGCCCTTGTTTTGTGCTCTCTGCCAAATTGTCTATGAGTCGCCAGGTTTGAGACATGGTTAACTTCATGATCGAGCCTCCCGCTGCATCGTCAAGTCTTTTCCGCTCAAGTGGCATCATTCCACCGAGAAACCTTTGGATAAGATTGATTCTGGAGAATCCATGGTGCGGGCAGCTCGCCACAATGGAGTCAAAGTACGCCAAGTACTCGTCTAATGTTTCGTCCCGGAATTGCTCAAGATTGAGAATCTTCTTGCGGGTTTCAAGTCGGAGAGATGGAGGGCAAAACTTCTCAAGGAATTTGGCTTGTAGACCCCCATAATCACTTTCATACTCAGCACATGAGTAATACCATTTTAATGCCGAGTCAGTTAAAGAAAATTTTAAACATGTGAGTTTAAATTCCTCTAGCGATTCATTTTTAGGCCTCATGTGGTTGCATATGGAGTGGAACGTTTGTGTATGCCTTACGGGATCTTCTCCAAGAGCACCTCCGAATTGGGGGAGATGTCTAATCATTTCAAACATAAGGTTGCTACCCCCATTTTTCCAAGGTTCTATGTCGTAGTATGAAGACATGGTGAATTATGTATAATGGAAAAAAGAACAACTATCCATTTGCTAATTCCCCGGCAACGGCGCCAATTTGACAGACCGCTCGTCGTTAAAGCGATTTGTGCAAATAAATTTATAGTCCGCTACTCGCAACTATACTACTGGGTAGTACTTGGTCAGTAGGGGTCGAACCCAAGGGAATCAGGGGAATAGATGTTCTTTGAGGGGGTTGTCCAGCGAGAGAGCGTGTTTTAGGTCGGTTGGTTGGTTTTAAAGCGACCAGCTAAGTGATTGATTGATTGATTGGTTGGTTGGTTTTAATACTGGAAAGTAAATTACAGTTTATAATTAAAGAGAAATGTTCGGTTTCAGGGGCCTTGTATTATATCCTGTTTATCATTGACCTTTAGTGAATTATCTAAGTATTCAAAGATGAATCGAGGCCCTTTCGTAGCGCAAGACTTGCAACATCGTTTAAAGCAACACTTGTTCTAAGCAAAACTAATTCCTCCTTTCGAAGTATCTTAGCTGTAAATGCGTCCACTTGATCTCCCAGTTACGTTATTGACCAAGTGGTGTTTTAGATAAGTTGAACTCCTCGATAAGTTTTGCTTGTGACAGCTTCCACTTACCGAGTATGATCACAAATTTCCACGGCAGAGCTTTGCTTGTGACAGCTTCCACTCAACCTTGGAAACTCTGACTTGATATACGGCACATAGAACAAGTTTTGAATACTAAGACTAGACACTAAGTTAATAGTCTTAAAACATTTTATAATACAAGTGCGCCCCTTCTACCGAACTACTAGTTTAGCTACTATTCATCGCGCTAAACATTATAACTAAGGAAATAAAACAGTTGAATAAATACTAAGAATTACTTACAACCGTTGAAGCGCCAAGGGAGCTATCCTTTATTTCCAAAGCCAAACTTACATATACATAACTTAGAGAGAGAAGTGAATTTTACAAGTGAGGTGTGTTTTAAATGAGGGGAGGAGCTCCTCCTTATATAGCCATGGGAGGAGGAGGAGATGGAGGCAAGTGTTGCATGGTGATTGGAGGAAAAAATGGATGGAGGAGATGGCCACACATGGAGGAAGGAGAGGAGGAGGAAGGAGGAGGAGACATGTGGAGGAGGAGGAGGAGAGCCGCCGGTCAAGGGAGGAGGAGAGCCGCCGGTTGCCGGTGGTGGAGGAGGAGGAGGGGTGGCTTTGGCCACCTCTTGCCCAAGTGGCCGGTCACCTTGCCCAATGTGTGATTTTATACAGTTTTGTGCAGTCTTTTTACAAAACTGTCAATGTGTTTCTTCCCCGGGCTATCTTGATTCCTCTCCTGATTCTTCTGATTAATTTGTTATGAGTGATTCAACGTCAGGATCCTTGATATTTCTTCAGTCGGCATATGATCCTGACCTTGGATTGACTCGTAACATCTTTTCTGCTTAAAAAGCTCCTCTTTAGAGTGTGTTCTCTCTAAGCTCTGAATTACCCTGTAAAAATATATCTGAACTAACAAGCAAAAGTTAAATAGACAAAATGTCTAAATAAGGGGGTTATACTGTGTTTCTGATTCGTATAATTTTGGTCCATCAGTGGTTCAGCCATCGCCTGATTTTCCTTCGCAGTCTGCACACTCCCTTTAGTTGGATTAGGATCAGCCTTTGACGCCTTTGAAGAAGCTTCTTTCAGTTCTGTCACAGCCGCTTCTTCTCCCTTCTTTTTCCCTTCTCTGATTTTAGGGTTTGCTGATATTGTATCCTCATCCGACTTCGATTCAACAACCTTTTTGATTTCTCAACTATTTGGACTCCTCCACTTGCCAAAAACGGTTAAGTGTATATCTCTTGAGATATTTGTCCAATCACCTCTCTCCTCCTTGATATGCTCTAACGCCTCATAAAGCTGTAAATATGTTGAACTTAGTAATCAGTTCCAACCACGTACCATCTGTTCCAGCCCTCTTCTTTGGTAGGTCAGCCCATCTGATTTGCTGGGGCTCTGCTCTTGGCTGACCTCCGTCAGGAATAGCTAGTTGGTGATAACACGCAGACCCAGAGAGGATCTAAGTGTTTCGAACTGAGCGGCGTCTAGTGGCATGATAGTTACAGTTGTCATGTGTTTCGATGTGATGACCTTCTTCTCCACTAACTCTCTGATGAAGTGATATCTGCTCATGGAGTGTTGTACTGTGTTCTTGGGCAGAACCTTCTTCACCCATTCCATTCCGTGTTCAGACAGATTCTGCTTCATACATAGGGACTGAGTGCAGCAGCTCCCTACAGCGATGCTCTCTCGCTCTCCCAGCACCTGGTCAACATGTGTTCCAGGAAGGTGTTTCATCTCTCCCATCATGGTCAGCTAAAGCTCCTTTTGCATCAGTCTCACAAACTGGCCAACCAGCTTCTGTGTACTCGTGACGAACATATGCTTCTCTACTCCCCCTCGCTCATAGCCATGGTCAATGAGAAACGTCTCGTACCATGCTCTGGGCGCCTGTGTAAGTCCGTACATAGTCTTCTTCAGTTCGTGACTACGCGCAAGATGATATAACTTCCATGCTTCAGACCTGGTGAACTCTCCCAGTTCCACGTGAGTGGCCACCACCCAAATCTCATCAATAAATGCTTTGTTGACATTCTTCGGACTGGATGGACATGCAGTCAGTTCTCGATAATTGATCTCAGTCGCTCGACTCTTCATTACATCAGATGGATCTTCAACAGTTTCCATTATTTGGCATTCTCCACATAGAACCGCTATATCACCTATCACATTGGTCATTCCTCGGATGAGTCCAGTTGAGGAGAGCTTCTTTGAGGTCTGGAGAGTTAGATGACCCACGCGTCTGTGAGACAGTGCCATCTTATTCCCTTGTCTTGATAAACAGCTTGATGCAGCAACTGTTCCAGGAGAATCTATGAGGTAACAATTGTTGGCTGCCCTGCTCCCTCTCATCAGTGTGTCTCCTTCCTTATCCCACACGTGACAGGAGTCGTGAGTGAAGCTGACATGAAGTCCATCATCACATAGTTGACTAATGCTGATAAGATTCACCTTCAATCCTTCAACTAGGAGAATGTCCTTGAGTACAGGGAGATCCGGAACCTTCAATGTCCCACAGCCGATCACCTGACCCCTTCCTCCATCTCCAAAGGTGACAAACTGCCCTTTTGCAACAGGTCTAATATGCGTAAGAAATTTAGGATTACCTGTCATATGGGCGGAGCATCCACTATCGAAGAACCAATGATCTTTCTCTATGTGACATGATGAGTTGAACGCAGCCATACATACGGTCTTGCTTGCCTTTGGTATCCAGACCTGTCGCATTCGAGGTTTATTCTTGTGTCCCATGGCTCTTCGTTCTGCAAGAAACAGGCGACACCTCGGTTTGATGTGCCCAATCTGATAGCAGTACCAGCATGTGCGGGAATCTTTCCTCTGTTGTGAAAAGGAAATGATGTGATCATTGCGAGTCCTTCTTTGACTAGCTATGGTTTTTCCTTGGGGCAGATCCACTTTCTGTCTCGGGTGCTGTCTCACCTTCTCTCCCAGGTTCTGTTTCACCTTCTGTTCTGGGTTCTGTTCAGCCACTGGTTTCGCTTTAACAAACGTTGTACCTTTTGAGCTTCCTTCTTCAGTGAAACCCCAGGGGCGAAGCCAGGAATCAAAACTTACCAGGGCTGGAAAAAAATTTATAGTGACGTAAAAATTTTTTTTTAGGTTTAGAACCCAGTGGGAGGCTCATCCTCACGCCTTTTTTATTATGTCTGTCAAAGCACATTACAAATACAACTAGCTAAATTTGACCCTTCGAGGTCCACTCATTTCAAACTCTGCAATTACATCATCATTACTAATACAATCAATAAAAGTCCTCTCAATATAAACAACCATGAGATCATCAAGAAATTCATCGCTCATCGTATTCCGAAGATTGTTTTTGATGATCTTCATCGATGAAAATGCTCTCTCCGTTGTGGTTGTAGAAATCGGAAGAGTTAATATAAGACAAATTAGTCGGTATATCATAGGAAAATATATTGATTTTCTTGACTCAACCAGCAGTCGACATAAATCAGATATAGAAGTCATATTTGTAAACCTCGAATCCTGCTCAATATCACTCGGAAAGAATCCACACTCCATCTGCAAAATGTCCATGTCACATGATGTAAAATCAGAAGGATAAAACTTGGAAGCAAGTTTACACACATCTTCAGGTTTGAATGCTTGAAAACCATTGTGTGGATCAAATGAAGCACTAAGACCGAGAAGCTCCATAGAAGTCTCTGGAAATCTTTTCTCAAGCTCCATCAACTGAAGGTCGATCACAGCATAAAGTATATTGACCTGAAAATAATGTTCATTCGTAATATTTCTTTCATTATCTCTCGCGCCTTTCTTGTAAGGAGCGGACATATCCAGCATACTAATACCATGCTCTAAACAAAATGTTTCAATCTTCATAATCAAACTATCCCAACCACCATCTCTCATAGTTTGAAGTTTTCCTTTTGTCATCGAGAGGTAATGGATGGCATTCAAAATATCTATTTCTTTCCTTTGAAAAGCTTGAGAAAGAAACTCGGTAATCATCATGACTTCATGCATCAAGAGTAAACAATAGACAAAATTGAACTTCTTTAAAGCCTTACCAATGCCTTTCGCTTCTGCTGCGATCTATTTATCTACCCCATTATTATACAAATCATCAATTGTCGCCATGGTAGCTCCAAATAACTTAATCAAACTTGAAATTGAACGAAGATGTGAGCCCCAGCGTGTGGCACCGGGTCTTTGTAAAGTAGAAGTTTGATTCATACCTAAACCTGTTTCAAGTGTACCAACAGCCAATAAGTCTTGAATTTCCTCTTTCCTATGGCTTTTTAACATTGAATGTCTTTTTCCAGAAGAATCTACAAAGTTGACAATCATCGTCAAAGTAGAAAAAAATTGCCACACATCGGGAACTTCTTTTGCTACATAATTCAAGGTCAGCTGTAACCGGTGAGCAAAACAATGCACATAATATGCATATGGACAGTCTTTTAGAAATAAGGCTTGCAACCCATTAAATTGACCACTCATATTACTTGCACCATCATAGCCTTGACCACGCATATTTTCTTCGTTGAGGTCATATTGAGCAAGAATCCTTGATATCTCGTCTTTTAAAGTTTGAGAACGTGTGTCAACAACACTCACCAATTTGAAAAATCGTTCTCTAACAAACCCCTTACAATCCACAAACCGAAGAATGATTGCCATCTTCTCTGTATTTGCCACATCAAGAGCTTCATCGACTAGGATACAAAATTTGGACTCTCCAACCTCCTCTCGAATCTTTGCTCTAACCTTATTGCCAATAATATTTACTATTTGCTTTTGAATAGTTGATGATGTATACTTGGCATTTTTTGGAGCATTGTTTAGGACTTGATGGTGGTCCAAACTAATTCGTTTCGTATATTTCAATACAGCATCAAAGTTGCCACGATTAAGAGAATCCACTGATTCATCATGACCTCTAAAAGGACACCCTTGTTCTGCCAACAACTTCACAGCCTCTATAGTTGTAATAAGACGTAGTCGGTTGTCTGTTACTTCTTTTGAAGACAAAGTATTTATCACTCTATCGATATGCCGTGACGGATTCCTCAAATTTTCCCACTTCTGCATTGAGGAATTATGAATAGAATTAATCCCACCAATATGAGCTAGAATACCCGACCTCTTATCCTTCACATTTCTCCAATTAGAAAACCCATCTCTAGTAAAGGATGAGGCTTTAGATGAGTCGGTCTCAAATAAATAACAACCAAAACAATAGGCTTTATCCTTCTGAATAGAATACTCAAGCCATTGCCACTGTTCAAACCAAGAGCTATTAAATTTTCGATACTGACCTCCATCCCAAATACTTGGATAAGTGTTTAAATGAGGTTGATTTGCCCCTAACACCACATAAGCTCTCCGAACATTATCTTGTTCATTAGAAGGATAGTTCCATATTGCTTTTCGTTTTCCCGGACCTCTTTCAAGTGAATTAATATCGAAGGCCGCTTCATCCATAATTTTTTCATTTGGTCGGTCTTCAAGTGAAATCGATGTAGGAGAGATCAATTTTTCATTTAGGAACTCTTCAGAAATATCCTGAGTTTTCACGCCACTTCCACTTCCACTTTCAACGTCATGATACGTGCTTTCACTAGCACTTGAAGAAACATTACTATGAAAATACGAAAATATATTCTTCAAACGTTTAGGCATTCTATTATCCATAAATACACCTGCAATAATACAATACAAGGGTAAATAATGTTAGATCATACAATTTAAACAAACAGTGATTGAACAACCTTAAACAGTTAAATGTGTGCTTCATTTTTGATCTTGCATTCTTAAATGATAAGTCAATGCCTCAGAAGGAAAAGGCCAACCCAACTAAGTCAATGCAGTGGCACAAACCAAACAAAAACCCACATACACATAATTCACATTTAATTGTAAAACTCTGCAATTTTCATTGATGATAAAAGCTGGTAAAATTGACAGGGTAATAGAAAGGAGGAAGGAAGGAATTAAATTCGGATGGCAGAAGAGAGGTGAAAGGCAAAGGAGCCAGCAGCAAGCCTCTACTGGTACTGTATTTATTAATATTGAATCAAAAGCCAAACATGTGAAAGAACGGCAATTAAGAAGAAAAATCATGAAGCATGAGGATTTCTTTACCCTATTCCACCAAAAGCGATGCAGATCGTGCGACTGAGCGAAGAACAGACACTTCTCAATTTTGATTTCGAGTTCCCGATCGACTTCCGAACGACTTCAGAGTTCCGAACGACTTCAGAGTTCCGAACGACTTCAGAGTTCCGAACGACTTCAGAGTTCAGATCTGACTGCAAAATAAATTTAGGAATTAGGGGACTTAGTTTAGGATTAAAAAAAAAGCCCCAAAGTTACTCGGGCTGCAGCCCGACAATATCAATACATGCCTTCGCCCCTGTGAAACCCAGTCCTCGATGTCCAGACTCCATCCTTTGAGACCTGAGAATCTCGTTTAGATTCTTAGACCCAGAGTTCAACATCTTCACCGACTGTTTGAGCTGGTTGAGCTCCTTCATGCTGGCTGAATGATCCATTTGCTCAGATTCTACCTGGAGTTCCAGAGACTCAACTTGCCTCAAGAGGTACACCTCCTTGCGCTTCAGATCTGTAATCGGTTTCCTCAGACCTGCCATTCCAGCTGGATGAGTTTCACGATCTTTCTCCATATCAACTTTCAGTGAAGAGATGGTACCCAGGAGCTCCGTTTTCTATGCAAGCAGACAAGACTTTTCCTGTTTCATTTCTGTCAGTTGAGTATTCAGCAAACCAACCTTACCTTGGAGTTCCACCTTCTGTGTAACCAGAATCTCAACCTCCTGCCACATCTTGTCTTTTTCAGCGGTCATACTGGCTACAGAATCGGTAAGTTTCTTGTTGAGGTTGATCACTAGTAGCCATTTCTCATACAGTTCCTTGTACGTCTCGGCCGAGGTCTCATGAGCAAGTCCTTCATCATCACTGCTTGATGCATCGTCAACAGGCTGTTCAGACAGTGCACTAGAGTATGGATTTTCACTTGTCTAACCGCAGTCTTCAAAAGTGACTACAAGTCCCATCATATTCTCATGCTCTTCTTCCTCATTGTTGGATTCACTGTCTGGACCCTCATAGGCTATTCTGAGAATATCCCATGCTTCTTTGGCCACCTCACATTCCGCAATCAGTTTGAACACGTTCTCGTCTACTCCATAGAATATTGCATTCAGGGCCTTTGAATTCCCAATAGCCGCAACATCATCTGCTTCCGACCACAGGGCTTCGGGTTTTGGCATAACAGCTCCATCAGGGTTGGCCATCATGGGTTCTGTCCATCCTATCATTACAGCTCTCCAAGCCCTTTCATCGAGGGATTTCAGAAAGGCTTTCATCTTGGATTTCCAATAGGCATAATTCGGCCCTTCAAGCAACGGTGGTCGGTTAGTGCTCTGTCCTTCCTTCAAACTCATCTTGAACAGTCGCCGGATCACACTCTGTATGTCGAGTGCCTGCTCTGATATCAATTGAAATCTACTTGTCTTAGTCAAGACGAGTTCCAGATGGTGTTCGAACTGCGTCTCGAACACACTTGTTGGACAGTTTCAGGTTGTGTTCAAACAGAGGCTGGAACACCTTAGCAGACAGAACATAAACAGCGCAAAATAGGAGCACACACGATATGATAACCCAGTTCGGCTCCGCCTACTCTGGGGGGTTTCCCACACCCGAAAAAGGGACACAAATCTTATTACGAGTTTAGGGTTACAAGAGGTCTTACTCTTACACAACTCCTCGTTTGTAATGGCCTCACCACTAACACTCCGTCTCTCGGATTTGCAATCTCGGTTCGTCGCAACTCCCCTCGATCCCCTATGGGTAGGACGAGACTTCCCTCTCCGCCTAGTCTTGGACTTCTCGGAAGTCCAGTCGCCTTCTCTCAAAGACGTGTCTTTATCACCGTGTGTGTGTGCGCTTGATAGTTCTCCAAGAGCAGTCTGAACAGCACACTGAACAGACTCTTTCTTCGCCGGTTGTATATTAATAAGGAATGTTCCTCCGGCCGTCGCTACCCCCAATCTCACGAACTCTCGTGTTTTTCTTTTTCACTCGGGAAGCGACACGGAATGAGGACGCCCTAGTATTGTATTTATATGCTTGGATGAAACCCTAATCTGCACAAGATAATCCCATCAAATATTTAAGAGATATTCCTAGTTATTTGATGTATATCTTTTCCAATCAGTTGGAAGAATATTCGAAGGCTTCTTGCCCAAGTCAGCCACGTCGCCTTCAATGTAGATATTCATTCGAATATCAGATGTTCAAATCATTCACTGGCCGACTTCAAATCGAATCTTTGATCGTCCAAATCCAATCTGAATATCTTGTCAAATATTTCGGAGATGCTCCTAAATATTTGATAGATATTCAATCTCCTCCATATCCAATCTTTGGAGATTACTTCCACGCCAAGCCATCCGATATTCTCTCATCCAATCTGCATATATTTGATCGCCTATCAGATCTTCGGTGATGACTTATCGATTGGCTCCAATCAAATAATCTCGTCGATATCTTCTGGATATTCGAATCTTCATTCCAATCTTCGTGAGATATCTTCCATGGTAAGTTAGTCAGCCAATCTTCAATTCTGGTGAGGAGATATTCGAATGACATCTCGAATATATGTTTCTTCGCTGACCGACTTCAACCGAAAAGATCCTCCATCTTCGTAACCTTCTGGATTCAGATCATGCGTCTGCTGTACGCTGTCCTTCTGTTCCAGTCCGTGGTTGAACTCTAGCTCGAACTGTCTAAAGCCGTTTTGCCAAATCCATGCCATCCATGGGAACATCAGTATAGCCTAAAACATTTTATGATACAAGTACACCCCTTCAACCGAATGAAGAGTTTAGCTACGAATATCCATAGAGGTAGATACCATAGCTAAGTACTCGAGGGTTTTTGAAAGACAGTAAGTAAAGGAGAATACTCAAGAACCAACAGGAGTATTCTCTAAAACTGCTATAATACTCAAGAACCAACAGGAGTATTATAGATTTCAAACAAAGCTTACAAAAGTACCAAAACCTTTAGAGAGATAAGTGATTTTGTATTGTGTTGTGGATGATATTACAAGGGATGAGAGGGCTCTATTTATAGCCATGGGAGGAGGGAAGATGTGGTTTAGATCAAACCACATGGCATCATCCAAGAGGAGCTCCATCAGCCGCCGGTTGGATGTGAAGGAGGAGGAGAGCCGCCCCCCTAGGTGGCACAAGGTGGATGGATGATGCCCAAAGCCGCCGGTCATTTGGTTGCTCTTTGGTTGGATTTGTTTTGAGTGATTCCTTGTCAGGATCTTGAGATTTCTTCAGTCGGCATCTGGTCGTGACCTTGGAATGACTCGTAATATATTTTCAGCGTAAAAACTCCTCCTTAGCGTGTATTCTCTCTAGGCTCCAAAATACCCTGTAGATAAATATCGGAACTAACAAGCAAAAGTTAAATAGACAAACAGTCTAATTTAGTGGGTTTAACTGTGTTTATGATTCGTATAATTATGGTCCATCAGATCACCCCACACTTTTAGTTGTTCGTCCCGAATAATGCTATTAAAGGGCGGCACACTAAGTAAGCTTTTAAAATATGAAAGTAAGACTGTGGGACTAGATTTATCATAATTCATGCATTACTACTTATTACCAAATTAAACCGTGTAAATAAATAGAAGAAACTTGATACTTGTACCTCCGTGCCGAGATGCAAATTAATTCGGATGTTTCGGGAGATAGCCCTTTTTAGGCTCCTGGACTGCTTTCTCGGGATCGTCTCGCACTATATGGTTTCCTTGTAGCTTTCTCTAGCACGTGATTTGGTTCGGGTTTCAATGGTTTGGTCTTTGATTTCTTTTTGGCGAGGGACAGCTTTTTTGTAGTGAATCGGCATTTGGCCTTTGATTTGACTCTTTGAGTACTTCACTTTTGTTCGGTTAAAACCTTCACAATTTTGGCCTTTGGCCTTTGATTAGCTCTTTGAGCTTTTGCCTTTTTGTGGCTTGCTAGTCCATTTTCTCAAGCCTTTTTTGGGCGGTCCAATCATCGCCCGCGATCATATGGAAATACCTCCCCGCTCTCTCTCATCCTTGTCGTTTCGCGCGAGTCAAAATAAGGGTCGCTCGTTTATTTTCCCGGCTACTCTGTTTAGAGATAGGACGGTTTGATTCCCATCCCGCCTTTCTTTTTTTCTGCATAAACGCTGCATGGCGGAGATGACTTCAATCTTCACTGAAACCCGAAGTGCAGCCTCCACTGACTTCGAAAACCATATAGTTAGATTCGATCCTTCGATTGCTTGACAAGCCCCTCTAGGGCAGTTTATGTCAACTCCACATCCCTAGTTTATCTCAGCACAAAGGGACAAATGAGAAGTTACATTCTAAGTTTTTAAACAGTTGAATTTTCACAAGGTTAATGCATGAATTATAATCTATCTTTTTCACATTCTCAAGTTCATATTTTCAAAAAGATAATATTAAGGAAAAAGGAAAAATAAAAAGCATGTTATGTACAAAGGCGGTTCTCACCCCACACTTTTGAACGAAGGCGTGCCTTTCAGCAAGACTTAGTTCAAAAGCCATGCAAGCAGACAATTATGAGAAGGAAATGACATTAAGGAAAAGGGAAGAATAGAACTCCCTTTATTGTGTCGAATGACATGGCTCGAGGCTGGATAATCGAGGGAGTTCGGCTGGGGCCTTGAACTCTTGGCATAGGCCTGGCTGGCTTGATGTTGCACCCATAATCGATTCCTGAATAGTCATTTCATTCTATGCACCAAGTGGGTGAGAGCGACTTATTGGTAAAAACTAAATGACAGAAAATAAAAGTACTGAAAGTAAGATAGGTGTCGGGTTACCTCCCGACCAGTGCCTTTGTTTAACGTCGTTGGCTCAATAGTACCTCATTCCTGGATCACTGGTTTGGATCTCATGGGTGGCTCAGGTCATATTTTGCCACTGTTCCTGTGTTCATTTTGGCCTTGACTCTTCCTGATTTCTTGCTTGGGTTGGAACCCCATGGTTTTGGTGTTTTTTCTTTCCATTGTTTCTGAGAAGGCGGGGGACCTTTGACCATAGCTGCTGGTCTTGTTACTCTTTCGGTCTCCTTTGGCAGGTCAGAAATCTGTGTACCGCAATCTGAGATAGGTATAATGTCTGGCGGTTTCTTTGTATCCGTGCGTCTATTATTAATGTAGAAATTTGCAATTTTTCTGCCAAACTTAAACGATAATGAGCCCTTGCCCACATCGATCCTTGCTTTAGTAGCGTAGAGGAATGGTTGTCCCAATATTATTGTTGGAGGGTCATCTTCGCTGGTCTTTCCCGTTTGTATTACATAAAAGTCAGCAGCAACGACGAGCTTTCCCACATGGAGTATTAAATCTTCCAGCACTCCAACCGGACGGATGCACGATTTATCTCCTAGCTCGATATTTGACCTGGGTGGTTTTAATGGACCAAGTCCTAATAAGTAATATAAGGAGGAGGGCATGGTGTTGACAGCAGCTCCAAGATCGACTAAGCACTTATGAATCTGTGCTTCACCAATACCGCAGGTGACTATGAAGGCCCCAGGGTCTTTATCTCTTTTCGGTTGTGACTCATGATCTGAAGTGAGGGCTCTTTCTATTGTCGGACCATTCTGCCCATTCCTTGGTTTAGGATTTGTATAATCGGGCCCCTTAATATTTTGCTTCGGAGCA
The DNA here is from genome assembly GCA_033675215.1 of Rhodiola kirilowii. Taxonomy (NCBI): domain Eukaryota; kingdom Viridiplantae; phylum Streptophyta; class Magnoliopsida; order Saxifragales; family Crassulaceae; genus Rhodiola; species Rhodiola kirilowii. The sequence continues at coordinate 25,375,034 of CM066199.1, forward strand.
TAAATATTAGTTGGAGAGTCCCACTTTAAATCGTTATTGTCATCCCATCCAGGTGCTGGTATGTCAGAGTGTATGATCGGTGGTGGTGTTATGCAAATGGTGAATGCGTACCGTCCATTGTCAGCATGCGTAACCCATGTTTTGCCATCATTGGGTCGGTCTTTGACAGACCGCTCGTCGTTAAAGCGATTTGTGCAAATAAATTTATAGTCCGCTACTCGCAACTATACTACTGGGTAGTACTTGGTAAGTAGGGGTCGAACCCAAGGGAATCAGGGGAATAGATGTTCTTTGAGGGGGTTGTCCAGCGAGAGAGCGTGTTTTAGGTCGGATGGTTGGTTTTAAAGCTACCAGCTAAGTGATTGATTGATTGATTGGTTGGTTGGTTGGTTTTAATACTGGAAAGTAAATTACAGTTTATAATTAAAGAGAAATGTTCGGTTTCAGGGGCCTTGTATTATATCCTGTTTATCATTGACCTTTAGTGAATTATCTAAGTATTCAAAGATGAATCGAGGCCCTTTCGTAGCGCAAGACTTGCAACATCGTTTAAAGCAACACTTGTTCTAAGCAAAACTAATTCCTCCTTTCGAAGTATCTTAGCTGTAAGTGCGTCCACTTGATCTCCCAGTTACGTTATTGACCAAGTGGTGTTTTAGATAAGTCGAACTCCTCGATAAGTTTTGCTTTTGACAGCTTCCACTTACCGAGTATGATCATGAATTTCCACGGCAGAGCTTTGCTTGTGACAGCTTCCACTCAACCTTGGAAACTCTGACTTGATATACGGCACATAGAACAAGTTTTAAATACTAAGACTAGACACTAAGTTAATAGTCTTAAAACATTTTATAATACAAGTGCGCCCCTTCTACCGAACTACTAGTTTAGCTACTATTCATCGCGCTAAACATTATAACTAAGGAAATAAAACAGTTGAATAAATACTAAGAATTACTTACAACCGTTGAAGCGCCAAGGGAGCTATCCTTTATTTCCAAAGCCAAACTTACATATACATAACTTAGAGAGAGAAGTGAATTTTACAAGTGAGGTGTGTTTTCAAATGAGGAGGAGCTCCTCCTTATATAGCCATGGGAGGAGGAGGAGATGGAGGCAAGTGTTGCATGGTGATTGGAGGAAAAAATGGATGGAGGAGATGGCCACACATGGAGGAAGGAGAGGAGGAGGAAGGAGGAGGAGACATGTGGAGGAGGAGGAGAGCCGCCGGTCAAGGGAGGAGGAGAGCCGCCGGTTGCCGGTGGTGGAAGGAGGAGGAGGGGTGGCTTTGGCCACCTCTTGCCCAAGTGGTCGGTCATCTTGCCCAAATGTGAGTTTTGTACAGTTTTGTGCAGTCTTTTCACAAAATTGTCAATGTGTTTTCTTCCCCGGACTGTCTTAATTCCTCTCCTGATTCTTCTGATTAATTTGTTATGAGTGATTCAACGTCAGGATCCTTGATATCTCTTCAGTCGGCATATGATCTTGACCTTGGATTGACTCGTAACATCTTTTCTGCTCTAAAAGCTCCTCTTTAGTATGTACTCTCTAAGCTCTGAATTACCCTGCAAAAATAAATCTGAACTAACAAGCAAAAGTTAAATAGACAAAATGTCTAAATAAGGGGGTTATACTGTGTTTATGATTCGTATAACTTTCGTCCATCAGTCTTCCTCTTGATTCCAATCAGGACGACGCCTCCGGGTGAAGTGCTTGTTTGTAAGTTTGTAAGTTGGGGATCGTGCTACTTCTCCCAGTGTCGCCTTTACGTTTGACCTTTTTATCATGCTAATATTTGCCTTTGGGTTTTGGATGATTTGTGAAGGAAGTCTGCCAGGTTCATTAGTGAATGTTGACATTGCGGTGGCGAGCTGGGACATTTGTTTGGTCAATTCTGAAATTGCCCTGTCAGTTTTCGCCTGGTATTGGTGTAGCGAAGCATCCAATTGATTTATGCTTCCTGCGAGCTCCTTCATTGTGTCATCAAGTGACTTGGTTGGTTCTTGCTGATTGTTCGGGCCGGCTTGGTACTGATTTGGTCCTCTTTGCTGATATTGGCCTGTTGATGGAGCGTTCTGATTATACTGTCGGTGGGGGGGTTGGTAGAATGACTGAGCTAGTTGAGGGATAACTGGTTGTGCTTCCTTCTGAGGATAGTTGTTGTTACGCCAGTTCGGGTTGGTTGCTTGACCATACTGTCAGTTTAGTCCGGCTCTGTCGTTACAGTTGTTGTTGTATCCTTGATATCCTTCCACTGCATTTACTTCTGCTGGTTCCTCTTCTATTAATGTCGAGCATGAGTCAGTTTTGTGGTCCGTAGAACCACAAAATTCGCAAGGCTTAACTGGAACTGGTTGTCTTCGTAGGAACTGAATCATCATCTCCTTTAATTGTTTCATCTCTTCTGGCATGGAGTTCATCGGTGTTTCAGCTTTTGCCACATTCCTTGTTCGGGAACATTCTTCCTGACGAGTTGTCTCTTCTCTAAATCGGGCATTTTCAGCAACGTTGATGATGAGATCCCTTATGCCACTTAATGATAGATTCATCATGGATCCTCCAGCTGAGGCATCCAGGAGCATTTTGTCTAAGGGTCTTAATCCATCAATGAGATACTCGACGGTGAGTTTCTCGGGCAGTCCAAGGGTACAGCAGCTTCTCTCCAGGCGGTTGAACTTTTCCAGGTAATCGTACATGGTTTCATTGGGTCCTTGCTTGATGTCTTGTAGTTGCCTCCGTACTTGCATCGCCCATCCTGTCGGGTAATATTTGTCCAGGAATTTCTTTTGCATATGAGCCCATGTTCTGATGCTATCGGAAGGCAATGAAAGGAACCAGTCGTTTGCCGCGTCGATGAGGGAAAAATAGAACGCCTTCAACTTGAAGTCATTTACGTTTACGCCATTTGGTTTTAAGTTCTGGCAAATACCATGTAAGCGCTGGAGATGAGTCATTTCTGATTCTCCACGTGTTCCTGAGAATTTCGGTAAGTTGTGGGCCACCGAAGTGTTGATGATGATATTTTCCAGTTCAGGGCCTTCGTGAATGCACCATGGCTGGTTTCTGAAATATGGTGCCGAGAGTTCTCCCATAGTAGGTTCGCGGAAATTGTTATTATCCCCGTAGTAGTTATCAAAAACAGGTTCTCGTCTCGGCACTTGTCGAGGTTGAGGGGGTGGTGGATATCTAGGGGTGGTGGATATCTAGGGGGTTGTACTGGATCAGCTGCATTTCGGTCCTCGGGTGGTTCTTGATTTCTTTTGATGGCCTCCCTATCACGAGCTCTTCTGTTTCTGATGAGTTGTTCCGGATCGTCCACAAATGGAAGTGGCATCTCATCATTTCGATCGTATAGGTTTATCTCTTCGTCATCCTGGTAGTCATGGTGGCTTCCTTCGTGAGACATGGTTGTTTCAAACCGAGTATCGATTCAAAGAACTTATCCGATTAATTAACTAACTCCCCGGCAACGGCGCCAATTTTGATGGATGCACAGTCGTTGTGTGCAAACGTTAAGAATAATTTTATAAGTCCGCTACTCGCGACTTCACTACTGGGTAGCAAGTGGTAAGTAGGGGTCGAACCCAAGGGAATTAGGGGGATAAGTTGTTCTTTGAGGGATCGTACAGGGAGGGAGCTTGTTTTAGGTTGATTGAGGTTTTAGTGCGGAAAAGTAAGTGTTTTTTTTTGTTGGTTTCGGTTTTTAATGCGGAAAGGTAAATGACAGAAAAGTAAATACTGAAAATAAAGGGAAGGAGACTTACAGCGGTTGTTGCGTGATTGGCAAGTCTTCCGGGAGGTGAGCAGTTGATAAGGCAGTTTATACTAAGAAAGTAAATGCAGGTGGTGTTTGAATTTAAGGAAATCATTCGGTTTCGGGGGCCTTGTATCATAGCCTGTTTATCATTGACCCTTAGTGATCCTACTAAGTATTCAAACGTGTATCAAGGCCATTTCAAGCGCTCGATTTGCACACACTGTCTAGCCCATTTCAAGGTCGTAGAGCACTTGTTCTATTTAGACTATCACCCCATTTCAAGGTATACTAGCCTATGTGCATCCATTTGATCAATCATTTCCGATCAAACCAAATGGTGTTTAAAAGACGTCGAACTCCTCAGATAAGCTTTGCCATTTCAAGCATCTACTTACCCGAGTATGTTCACGAACCCCCACGGAAGAGTTTTGCCATTTCAAGCATCCACTCAACCTTGGAAGTTCTGACCTAATATATGGCACATAGAACAAGTTTTGAATACAAAGAAGAGGCACTAAGAGTATAGCCTAAAACATTTTATGATACAAGTACACCCCTTCAACCGAATGAAGAGTTTAGCTACGAATATCCATAGAGGTGGATACCATAGCTAAGTACTCGAGGGTTTTTGAAAGACAGTAAGTAAAGGAGAATACTCAAGAACCAACAGGAGTATTCTCTAAAACTACTATAATACTCAAGAACCAACAGGAGTATTATAGATTTCAAACAAAGCTTACAAAAGTACCAAAACCTTTAGAGAGATAAGTGATTTTGTATTGTGTTGTGGATGATATTACAAGGGATGAGAGGGCTCTATTTATAGCCATGGGAGGAGGGAAGATGTGGTTTAGATCAAACCACATGGCATCATCCAAGGGGAGCTCCATTAGCCGCCGGTTGGAGGTGAAGGAGGAGGAGAGCCGCCCCCCTAGGTGGCACAAGGTGGATGGATGATGCCCAAAGCCGCCGGTCATTTGGTTGCTCTTTGGTTGGATTTGTTTTGAGTGATTCCTCGTCAGGATCTTGAGATTTCTTCAGTCGGCATCTGGTCGTGACCTTGGAATGACTCGTAATATATTTTCAGCATAAAAACTCCTCCTTAGCGTGTATTCTCTCTAGGCTCCAAAATACCCTGTAGATAAATATCGGAACTAACAAGCAAAAGTTAAATAGACAAATAGTCTAATTTAGTGGGTTTAACTGTGTTTATGATTCGTATAATTATGGTCCATTAGATCACCCCACACTTTTAGTTGTTCATCCCGAACAATGCTATTAAAGGGCGGCAAACTAAGTAAGCTTTTAAAATATGAAAGTAAGACTGTGGGATTAGATTTATCCTAATTCATGCATTACTACTTATTACCAAATTAAACCGTGTAAATAAATAGAAGAAACTTGATACTTGTACCTCCGTGCCGAGATGCAAATTAATTCGGATGTTTCGGGAGATAGCCCTTTTAGGCTCCTGGACTACTTTCTCGGGATCGTCTCGCACTATATGGTTTCCTTGTAGCTTTCTCTAGCACGTGATTCGGTTTGGGTTTCAATGGTTTGCTCTTTGATTTCTTTTTGGCGAGGGACAGCTTTTTTTGTAGTGAATCGGCCTTTGGCCTTTGATTTGACTCTTTGAGTACTTCACTTTTGTTCGGTTAAAACCTTCACAATTTTGGCCTTTGGCCTTTGATTAGCTCTTTGAGCTTTTGCCTTTTTGTGGCTTGCTAGTCCATTTTCTCAAGCCTTTTTTGGGCGGTCCAATCATCGCCCGCGAGCATATGGAAATACCTCCCCGCTCTCTCTCATCCTTGTCGTTTCGCGCGAGTCAAAATGAGGGTCGTTCATTTATTTTCCCGGCTACTCTGACTAGAGATAGGACGGTTTGATTCCCGTCCCACCTTTCTTTTTTCTGTATAAACGCGGCATGGCGGAGATGACTTCAATCTTCACTGAAACCCAAAGTGCAGCCTCCACTGACTTCGAAAACCATATAGTTAGATTCGATCCTTCGATTGCTTGCCAAGCCCCTCTAGGGCAGTTTATGTCAACTCCATATCCCTAGTTTATCTCAGCACAAAGGGACAAATGAGAAGTTACATTCTAAGTTTTTAAACAGTTGAATTTTCACAAGGTTAATGCATGAATTATGATCTATCTTTTTCACATTCTCAAGTTCATATTTTCAAAAAGATAATATTAAGGAAAAAGAAAAAGCATGTTATGTACAAAGGCGGTTCTCACCCCACACTTTTGAACGAAGGCGTGCCTTTCAGCAAGACTTAGTTCAAAAGCCATGCAAGCAGACAATTATAAGAAGGAAATGACATTAAGGAAAAGGGAAGAACAGAACTCCCTTTATTGTGTCGAATGACATGGCTCGAGGCTGGATAATCGAGGGAGTTCGGCTGGGGCCTTGAACTCTTAGCATAGGCCTGGCTGGCTTGATGTTGCACCCATAACCGATTCCTGAATAGTCATTTCATTCTATGCACCAAGTGGGTGAGAGCGACTTATTGGTAAAAACTAAATGACAGAAAATAAAAGTACTGAAAGTAAGATAGGTGTCGGGTTACCTCCCGACCAGTGCCTTTGTTTAACGTCGTTGGCTCGACAGTACCTCATTCCTGGATCACTGGTTTGGATCCCATGGGTGGCTCAGGTCATATTTTGCCACTGTTCCTGTGTTGATTTTGGCCTTGGCTCTTCCTGATTTCTTGCTTGGGTTAGAACCCCATGGTTTTGGTGTTTTTTCTTTCCATTGTTTCTGAGAAGGCGGGGGACCTTTGACCATAGCTGCTGGTCTTGTTACTCTTTCGGTCTCCTTTGGCAGGTCAGAAATCTGTGTACCGCAATCTGAGATAGGTATAATGTCTGGCGGTTTCTTTGTATCCGTGCGGCTATTATTAATGTAGAAATTTGCAATTTTGCCGCTGAACTTAAGCGATAATGAGCCCTTGCCCACATCGATCCTTGCTTTAGTAGCGTAGAGGAATGGTTGTCCCAATATTATTGTTGGAGGGTCGTCTTCGCTGGTCTCTCCCGTTTATATTACATAAAAGTCTGCAGCAACGACGAGCTTTCCCACTTGGAGTATTACATCTTCCAGCACTCTAACCGGACGGATGCACGATTTATCTCCTAGCTCGATATTTGACCTGAGTGGTTTTAATGGACCAAGTCCTAATAAGTAATATAAGGAGGAGGGCATGGCGTTGACAGCAGCTCCAAGATCGACTAAGCACTTATGAATATGTGCTTCACCAATACCGCAGGTGACTGTGAAGGCCCCAGGGTCTTTATCTCTTTCCGGTTGTGACTCATGATCTGAAGTGAGGGCTCTTTCTATTGTCGGGCCATTCTGCCCATTCCTTGGTTTAGGATTGGTATAATCGGGCCCCTTAATATTTTGCTTCGGAGCATAAATATTAGTTGGAGAGTCCCACTTTAAATCGTTATTGTCATCCCATCCAGGTGCTGGTATGTCAGAGTGTATGATCGGTGGTGGTGTTATGCAAACGGTGAATGCGTACCGTTTATTGTCAGCATGTGTAACCCATGTTTTGCCATCATTGGGTCGGTCTTCCTCTTGATTCCAATCAGGACGACGCCTCCGGGTGAAGTGCTTGTTTGTAAGTTTGTAAGTTGGGGATCGTGCTACTTCTCCCAGTGTCACCTTTACGTTTGACCTTTTTATCATGCTAATATTTGCCTTTGGGTTTTGGATGGTTTGTGAAGGAAGTCTGCCAGGTTCATTAGTGAGTGTTGACATTGCGGTGGCGAGCTGGGACATTTGTTTGGTCAATTCTGAAATTGCCCCGTCAGTTTTCTCCTGGTATTGGTGTAGCGAAGCATCCAATTGATTTATGCTTCCTGCGAGCTCCTTCATTGTGTCATCGAGTGACTTGGTTGGTTCTTGCTGATTGTTCGGGCCGGCTTGGTACTGATTTAGTCCTCTTTGCTGATATTGGCCTGTTGATGGAGCGTTCTGGTTATACTGTCGGTGGGGGTTGGTAGAATGACTGAGCTAGTTGAGGGATAACTGGTTGTGCTTCCTTCTGAGGATAGTTGTTGTTACGCCAGTTCGGGTTGGTTGCTTGACCATACTGTCGGTTTTGTCTGGCTCTGTCGTTGCAGTTGTTGTTGTATCCATGGTATCCTCCCACTGCATTTACTTCTGCTGGTTCCTCTTCTATTAATGTCGGGCATGCGTCAGTTTTGTGGTCCGTAGAACCACAAAATTCGCAAGGCTTAACTGGAACTGGTTGTCTTTGTAGGAACTGAATCATCGTCTCCTTTAATTGTTTCATCTCTTCTGGCATGGAGTTCATCGCTGTTTCAGCTTTTGCCACATTCCTTGTTCGGGAAAAATTTTCCTGACGAGTTCTCTTCTCTAAATCGGGCATTTTCAGCAACGTTGGTGATGAGATCCCTTATGCCACTTAATGATAGATTCATCATGGATACTCCAGCTGAGGCATCCAGGAGCATTTTGTCTAAGGGTCTTAATCCATCAATGAGATACTCGACGGTGAGTTTCTCGGGCAGTCCAAGGGTATAACAGCTTCTCTCCAGGCGATTGAACTTTTCCAGGTAATCGTACATGGTTTCATTGGGTCCTTGCTTGATGTCTTGTAGTTGCCTCCGTACTTGCATCGCCCATCCTGTCGGGTAATATTTGTCGAGGAATTTCTTTTGCATCTGAGCCCATGTTCTGATGCTATCGGAAGGCAATGAAAAGAACCAGTCGTTTGCCGCTTCGATGAAAGAAAAATAGAATGCCTTCAACTTGAAGTCATCTACGTTTACGCCATTTAGTTTTAAGTTCTGGCAAATACCATGTAAGCGCTGGAGATGAGTCATTGCTGATTCTCCACGTGTTCCTGAGAATTTCGGTAAGTTGTGGGCCACCGAAGTGTTGATGATGATATTTTCCAGTTCAGGGCCTTCGTGAATGCACCATGGCTGGTTTCTGAAATATGGTGTCGAGAGTTCTCCCATAGTAGGTTCGCGGAAATTGTTATTATCCCGGTAGTAGTTATCGAAAACGGATTCTCGTCTCGGCACTTGTCGAGGTTGAGGGGGTGGTGGATATCTAGGGGGTTGTACTGGACCAGCTGCATTTCGGTCCTCGGGTGGTTCTTGATTTCTTCTGATGGCCTCCCTATCACGAGCTCTTCTGTTTCTGATGAGTTGTTCCGAATCGTCCACAAATGGAAGTGGCATCTCATCATTTCGATCGTATAGGTTTATCTCTTCGTCATCCTGGTTGTCATGGTGGCTTCCTTCGCGAGACGTGGTTGTTTCGAAGCGAGTATCGATTCAAAGAATAAATTAACTATCTCCCCGGCAACGGCGCCAATTTTGATGGATGCACAGTCGTCGTGTGCAAACGTTAAGAATAAATTTATAAGTCCGCTACTCGCGACTTCACTACAGGGCAGCAAGTGGTAAGTAGGGGTCGAACCCAAGGGAATTAGGGGGATAAGTTGTTCTTTGAGGGATCGTACAGGGAGGGAGCGTGTTTTAGGTTGATTGAGGTTTTAGTGCGGAAAAGTAAGTGTTTTTTTGGTTGGTTTTGGTTTTTAATGCGGAAAGGTAAATGACAGAAAAGTAAATACTGAAAATAAAGGGAAGAAGACTTACAGCGGTTGTTGTGTGATTGGCAAGTCTTCCGGGAGGTGAGCAGTTGATAAGGCAGTTTATACTAAGAAAGTAAATGCAGGTGGTGTTTGAATTTAAGGAAATCATTCGGTTTCGGGGGCCTTGTATCATAGCCTGTTTATCATTGACCCTTAGTGATCCTACTAAGTATTCAAACGTGTATCAAGGCCATTTCAAGCGCTCGATTTCCACACAATGTCTAACCCATTTCAAGGTCGTAGAGCACTTGTTCTATTTAGACTAGCACCCCATTTCAAGGTATACTAGCCTATGTGCATCCATTTGATCAATCATTTCCGATCAAACCAAATGGTGTTTAAAAGACGTCGAACTCCTCAGATAAGCTTTGCCATTTCAAGCATCCACTTACCCGAGTATGTTCACGAACCCCCACGAAAGAGTTTTGCCATTTCAAGCATCCACTCAACCTTGGAAGTTCTGACCTAATATATGGCACATAGAACAAGTTTTGAATACAAAGAAGAGGCACTAAGAGTATAGCCTAAAACATTTTATGATACAAGTACACCCCTTCAACCGAATGAAGAGTTTAGCTACGAATATCCATAGAGGTGGATACCATAGCTAAGTACTCGAGGGTTTTTGAAAGACAGTAAGTAAAGGAGAATACTCAAGAACCAACAGGAGTATTCTCTAAAACTACTATAATACTCAAGAACCAACAGGAGTATTATAGATTTCAAACAAAGCTTACAAAAGTACCAAAACCTTTAGAGAGATAAGTGATTTTGTATTGTGTTGTGGATGATATTACAAGGGATGAGAGGGCTCTATTTATAGCCATGGGAGGAGGGAAGATGTGGTTTAGATCAAACCACATGGCATCATCCAAGGGGAGCTCCATTAGTCGCCGGTTGGAGGTGAAGGAGGAGGAGAGCCGCCCCCTAGGTGGCACAAGGTGGATGGATGATGCCCAAAGCCGTCGGTCATTTGGTTGCTCTTTGGTTGGATTTGTTTTGAGTGATTCCTCGTCAGGATCTTGAGATTTCTTCAGTCGGCATCTGGTCGTGACCTTGGAATGACTCGTAATATATTTTCAGCATAAAAACTCCTCCTTAGCGTGTATTCTCTCTAGGCTCCAAAATACCCTGTAGATAAATATCGGAACTAACAAGCAAAAGTTAAATAGACAAACAGTCTAATTTAGTGGGTTTAACTGTGTTTATGATTCATATAATTATGGTCCATCAGGCGGCTAGGATTCTGTTCCTTTTTATATCCTCGTTTCCCTCTTACAGTCTAGCAAGGCCATCCCACTGCTCCTTCGTAGTTTTGTACACTGCCATCTTCACCTGATCTCCGTGTGGGAGGGCCATGTACAGAACCTTCTTAGCCCTGGCATTCTGCTGGAGAGCTTTGTAGTCAGCATCTGTGTACTTGTCTTTCTCCTTCTCTTTCGGCTTGTTAGGATCTGTCACATCCAGAATAGGGAAGTTGCCCTTTTCAAATACTTGCCACAGCTTCCCGTCCAGGGAACATACATGAGCTTCGAACTGATCCTTCCACCAGTCATACTCTCCCGGACTGAGCACCGGCGGCTTCCAGAACGATTCGCTTCCGTTAGACATGATTTCCTGCAAAGGCTAACACAAAATCTAGAGCTTCCCGGCTCTGATACCAATTGTTGGATCGTTAGGTTAGCCGACTATGTGAGGGAGATCCCAGAGTGGTATCTGATGGACCATAATTGTATGAATCATAAACACAGTTAAACCCACCAAATTAGACTCTTTGTGTATTTAACTTTTGCTTGTTAGTTCCGATATTTATCTACAGGGTATTTTGAAGTCTAGAGAGAATACAGGCTAAGGAGGCATTTTAAAGCTGAAAATGAATTACGAGTCACTCCAGGCCACAATCAGATTCCGACTGTACAACTTTCATGATCCTAACCTGGAACACTCAAAACAAGTCCAACCGAAGGGCAACCAGAGTCAGACTGGAGCTGAAAAGACCGATGGCTTTTGTGAAAGATCACAAAAACACACACTCAACCACTCCATCCACATAAGGACCGGCGGCTTTGAGTGAGGAATTGAAACCTAAGGGGGGGCGGCTCCCCTCTCTTCTCCTCTCCTCCTCCTCACAAGGCCGACGGCTCCAAGGTTGAGAAGACAAGTGTCCCGGCGATTTTTTAGTCCTCCATCCATCTTGTGCCATATGGTGGCTTCTCCTCCACATCCATCTCCTCCCTTAGCCTATAAATAGAGCTCCCCTCCTCCTTGTATCATCATCCATCCTCATTCCAACATCACACAACACACAAGTTACTTATCTCTCTAGATTGAGAGCACAATCATGTAATCGCTTTACTTCGGAATCGAAGCTTGATCTTTAGCACTTTCAACGGTTTTTGTAAGTACTCTCGTCTTTACTTTACTGTCTTTTCAATTCAGCAACTTTACTTTCCTGTCTTTACTTTCCAAAACCTTTACTTTCTGTCTTTCAAAACCTTTACTTTTTCAAGTACTAAGCTATGATGTCCTGTTCCATGGATATTCGTAGCTAAACTCTTCATTCGATTGAAGGGGTGTACTTGTATCATACTATGTTTTAGACCCTTCTCTTAGTGCCTCTTTGTGTTCAACTTGTTCTAGATGCCATATATTAGGTCAGAATTCCATTGGTTGAGTGGATGCTCGGAAGAGCAAACCTCTGCCATGGGTTCGTGATCTTCCGTGGATAAGTGGATGCTCGGAAGAGCATAGCTTATCTGTGGAAGTCAACCTCTTTAAAACACCATTTGGTTTATCAGGAATGATGATCAAATGGATGCACATACTAGAACAAGAGTTCTTTGTCTTGCAAAAGACTAGACGGTGTGGCAAGTCATGTGCTAGGAATAGCCTTGATTCACTTTTGAACACTTAGTATGATCATTAGAGGTCAATGATAAACGAAAATATGATACAAGGCCCCTGAAACCGAATCTTTCCTTTAATTGCAATATCAACTGTACTTTACTTTTCAGTACTAAAACCAAAAATAACCCCCCAACTGCTTAATTTAATCGCCCCTTTTAGAAAGAACAACTATTCACCTGACTCCCTTGGGTTCGACCCGTACTTACCACTGACTACCCAAAATAGTTAAGTCGCGAGTATCGGAGATATAAATTTGTTTTTGCACAGAGAACATCGCACCTTAACGACAGTGCGGTGGGCTCCGTTAGTATCCCTCAGACAGATGGCAGTGGAAATTAACTCTCGTACAGAAAATATAAAATAGATAGTAAATGCTCATGATTTAGAGTGGAAACCTTACTGCAACCTTTGCAGTAGGCTGAAAACCACTTGCCTTCTGGACAGTTCCAGAAGGGCTTCAAGATCCGTGTTATTGATAAAGGAATATGCTTGCAGTTTGTTACACTTGTCTCACGCAGTGACAACTAACAAAACTACTCAATTCGAAGGATCAACTAACACGATCGTCTTGTCCGCACACAGCAGCACCTTGTCAGCTCCGGAATTGATCACTCTCAATCTCTGCTCGCTATCTCCAAAAAGCCGATTTGCTCTCTCCAAAAGCTGCACTCACAACTGAAGACTCCTCCTCCTTTTATAGTAGTCTTCACTCGGCAGATCTGATCTCTGTCAATGATCTGATTGCAATCCAGCAGATATGATTTGGTTAAGATATTTCTATATCTTAACCACATCAAATATTTCCTTTCCAAATCTGGCTGTATCTTCCCATCGTATACACTGATTCGTATATCCAGTGTATATACCGATATAAATACTTCTCGTCAATTATCCTACATATATATACTCGTATATCTCTGATTCGTATTGAGTATATTCTCGCCGATCCGATCTCGTCATAAGTCGGTTTGTCTTTCTCACGGAACGCATCTCTCTCGCAGCTCTGCTCTCTCTCAGAGATGTCCAGTAGATCTGATCTACATCAGAGATTCGATCTCCATCAGATATTTGATCTCCATCTTGCAGATCTGATTCTGTTAAGATATTGCCATATCTTAACTCAATCAACTATTTCCCTTTTATATCCAGCTCGTATATTTTCATACCATATCTTGAGTATATCTGCTCAGATATTTCCATATCATATCTTGAGTATATCTGCCCAGCTTGATCTCGTCTGTCACGCAGATCTCATCTCTTTCGTAGCGCTGAGCTCTCTCAGAGATGTCCAGTCACGTTTCTCTCAGACAGTCTGGACCCTGTGACTTCTCAGACAAATTTGTGATTTCTGCACACTCAAGTCAAATATTAGCTAAGTGTTTGTTATCATCAAAACACAAAGGGTCCAACAGTTCTCCCAGGAACATAGCCTGCAGTTTGCTTCTAGCTGGCATCCTCTTCTCCTTAATTTAGTTGCTGATGGTAGGGCATTGTGAAAGATACACCACATGAATATCATGACCTTTTTCTGCACCTTGACTCTCCAAAATTATGCCCAAAATAATTTCTGCTCATCTCTATTTGAACTTTCCCCTATCACATTTGCTTCCTCCATAGATTCAGCTTCTTGCAACATCCCATAAATTTGTTTCACTGTCCATGTTTCTCCCAACCCTTCACTAGATACTATCTGTTGTAGCAAGTCCATATTTCTTAACTTTTATTTTACACCCCAAATGCCTCGCCACGCCAAAGAGGGATTGTATCCCACTGAGGAGTTCAAGAAATCTAAATTCTTAAAATATTTTGACTTTCACCCTGGTTTATCAAGGTCCCCTGGTTCTGTTGTAATCTCCATCCTTGCTTAAATAAAAGCGCATCATTGAACAAGGATAATTTCCTGAAGCTCATCCCTCCATTTTCCTTCCGCTATGTAAGGATAGTTCTAGGTGTTGGAAATCAGAATACGAAAAGCAATACAAGAAAATGAAATTGCAGAGTCGTAGAAAGTTCTACTGCACTTGAGCGAAAAACTGCCTAATCATGGGTGCAAGATAACCAAGACGGCTCACTCCAGAGTTTACTCTGCTCTCTTCTTCAGTTGTGCACTCAACTAAGAAGAGATGGAACACTCAAAATCAGTCTGTAAAAGAAGATGAAAACTGAGAAGAACACTTGCTTTTACTTCTGCCCACGTCTAACATTTTTGGAGAGAATTCAGCCCCAAGAAACAGAACCCCTAATATTCTATATCATCTCCACGTTCATCTTAAAGACTCATTCCACTAATTTAATAAAAGAAAATTAAAAGGCAATAATCAATATCTGCCGTTTAATGCAATTAAAATATAATCAATACAAAATAAATGTAGGGGATATATTATAATTGTGAAACAAATCCAACAATCCCCACATGTTTCAAAATTAAAACAATACGGGTAAACACGCATGTTGATGTCTTTTGGACTTGAATCAACATAAAAAAAATGATTGAGAGTTCCGCAAACACAATAGTGTATTTCAAGGCCTTACACAAAACCCTGCATAATAAGTGCCCTAGTGAGTTTGCCTACAACTCATCTATTTAGGCAACCTTATACCATGACACTTATTTAGGTGACTCATCAAGTGTATGTTGTTGCACACCCCATACAGGAATGAGTTCATTAAGAGATCAAATATCTCAACCTTCCATCCAACAACATAATGAGACTTTTCTTTGACATCTGATTACAACTATTTATTCGTTTGACCTCATTGAACCAGAATTCAATTTTGTTAGAATTCTTGGTTGGGTATCCAGAATAATTATAATTTGATCGAGGCTTGAGTCTCATTTTCTTTGTCGTGTCCAGGACCATACATCCACACTAGCATCCTTATACTGTGTCCAGAACCATACGTCCATACAATCCCTTTTGCTGTGTCCAGGACCATATGTCCACACAAGCCATTTTGCTGTGTCCAGGACCATATGTCCACACAAGCCATTTTCCTGTGTTCAGGACCATATGTCCACACAAGCCCTTTGCTGTGTCCAAGATCATTCTGTCCACACTAGCAGCTGTGTCCAGAACCATTCGTCCACACAATCGGCTGTGTCCAGGACCATTCGTCCACACAATCAACTGTATCCAGAACCGTTCATCCACACAGTCCAAGTGTCCAGGATCATTCGTCCACACAGTCCAATGTGTCCAGAAACATTCGTCCACACAGTTCGCTGTGTGATGAGTCGTAGTTGTACGACTATTTTATATGTTAAAACCCCGTTTCTTAGTGTTACATGTATATTATTTCACTACCTGTGTGTAGTTTTCGTTCTCAGGTACACTCGGAGACCATGGAAGGAATACTGGCTAAAAGGAGCTTATTTGAAGATGTTTGGCGCGGAAAGAAATGAAGTCCGAGGCGCTTGGAATTTTCGTCAGTGCAAACCGCGGAGGGCTTAAGCATTAGAGGCGCGGACGTCTTATGAAATTCCATAATTGTGAATACGTCCGCGGGTCGTAAATCAGGAGACGTCCGCGGATGACAGCTGGCAGTCGAATTTCGTTATTTCCAAATTGCATTATTGGAAAGCCCAAAAAGAGAAATAAATAAGCACGAAACCCTAGAGACCAGGGGGTGAATTTCAGAAGAGAAAAAGAGACACGGATTCAAGCGTTAGAGTTGAGCTGCAGCTTGGTGAAGAGTTCACCATTAGTAATTTTGTTCTATTTTATTCACATAAAACTTCATGATGTATTCCATTGCGATGAGTAGCTAAACTCATACGTGTAGGCTAGGACTCGACATTGTGATGTTTTGACTTGAAACCTATATTTATCTTTATGTTTTGCGTTATATTACTATGCATTGTTTATGGATTTCATATGCTAGCATAAGTGGAACCATAGCGGGGGAGCTTCTGTTAGTTTGTTAATTCCGATTATCACAGTTTACTAGCAACCTAGCGGGGATAGCAAACTAGGATACGAGTAATATACCACTAGGATTGACACCCTAGGACAACTTGTAGTGCAACTTAGCGGGGAGCTATAAGTTGTAAAACATTAGAAATCAAAACGGTTAGGTTAATGATTTAGTCTTGCATCACAGTCGAGAGTTCTAGCTTGCACTTCTCTCTGATATTTGACACCCGAATTGTGTGACGATTGCTCTAGCAATCATTCTTGCTTACTTGCGTTATTTACTTGTTCAAACCCCCCCTGTTACGTTTTTACTTAGTGAAACAGATTCTCAATCGATCTCTGTGGACACGACCCGACTTACCACTTGCTAGTCGGAGATAAAGAAATAATTATTTTTGACGGGTACAACGACGCCCGTCAAATTTTGGCGCCGTTGCCGGGGATTGGTAACGAAGAATCTCACTAAGTTTTTATTTCTTTTAGTTTTATTTTATTGTCTTTTTATTTTTGTCACTTGATTATTTTTCTGTTTAAGTAACAATGTCACAGAGAAGTGTTGAACGTGATAATGAAGAGCAAAGTAGTGTACAAGGAGATAACATGCAGGAACAGAGGCAAGGACTGCCCGCTGTTAATCAGAGATTACCACCCCCCAGGAATCAACAATTTGTGAATGAGTTTGCTAGACATCGTGCAGCTAGACACGATGATTACGAGGAAGAGCTGGATCGACAATACCTCGGTGGAGGAAATCAATATGGACAGTTAGCTAGGCGTCGGGATTTAGGACGCACGATGAGAGGAGTTTGCGCGCCATTTATTGATGAGGAGCCTTGGTGCATTAGGCTGGATGAGGACGCAGATGACATCGAGATAAAGAGTGGGGTGATACACCACTTGCCCAAGTTTGGAGGAATGCCCGATGAGAACCCCCTGAGGCACTTGAAGGAATTTCATGGAGTTTGCATGTCCATGAAATCAGCATCGGTTCCGGAAAATATTTTTAAACTAAAGACATTTCCTTTTTCTTTAGAAAGTCAAGCTAAATCTTGGTTAATGTCTTTACCTGCAGGTTCGATTACTTCATGGGATCAATTGCAAAGAAAGTTCATGGACAAGTACTACTCTCATTCGAAGGCGGCTCAGACGAGAAAGGAGCTCTCTATGCTTAGACAAGGACGTGCAGAAACGTTGTACGATTATTTGGTGAGGTTTAAGCTATTGGAAGAGAGTTGTCCGAATCATGGAATCCCACAAAGAATGTTGCTTGAATACTTCATGGATGGGATGGTTCTAATGGAAAGAAGAATGCTAGATGCCTCAGCTCAAGGGTCTATCCTTGACATGTACCCCGAGGAGATATGGGAGTTGATTGAGAAAGTTGCCGAGAGCACAAGGTACTTAGAAGAAACTTATAAACCTGCACCTGTTGCTAACGTAAATGTACATTCTGAATTGCAGGAACTGAAGAATATGATGGCTCAAATGATGACGCAACAACCACAAGGCAATCAACAAGTGGAGTGTAAGGTAAACAAGTCCACTTTTAATCCAATAAATAATGATAAAGCTGTTTTTCAGGAAAGAACAGAAGACGTGAATATAGCGGGCTACATAAACAAGGGAGATTTGCCACCAAGGAGATATGATGGATATCAAGGCAACAACAAATGGCAGCCAAGGCAAAACGATGGTGGTTGGCAAAGGAACAACAATTACGAGGTGGGGCAATCCTCGTACCCACAAAAGCAGCCATACAAACCACCTCAGATCAGACAAGGAGATGAGGACCCGATCAAGGAATTCAGGGATGAAGTGAGAGGGATGTTCAAGGAACTCACTCAAAAGATGGGCCACCATGCTGGAGACATTAACGAGCTAAAGAGGCAAGTGTCTCAAATTGCTAGTGCAGTATACGAACAGCGAGAGGACAAAGGGAAGCTGCCTTCACAAACGATCCCCAATCCAAGGCAAAATGTCAGTGTGATCGTGATAAAGGATGAAGAGGAGATGAAGGCGGAAGAAAAAGAAGAAAAAGAGCAAGATTTGGACGCTACCTCAGTGCAGAACGCGGACATCACCACAATTAAGGCGCGGACGCCTAATGATTTACTGCAAAATCAAGAGACGTCCGCGGGAATAAATCTTGAGACGTGCGCGGAATTCCCAGTGAGCAGTTTCCAGATTTTGAATTCTAACCCTCTCGCGCAATTGCCATTTCCCATGCAGGTTATTGAGAGCCACGAAGCTATAAATAATGACATTCAACCGAAGAGGAATGAGGACGTGAGAACCAAAGTCCAGATGCAAGAATTGGAGCAAGGGAAACAAGGAGCGTTGACCACTCGAACTAGAGACCCAGGTGCCTTCATGGTAACTTGTGGCATCGGTAACACGCTTATTCCCCACTGTTTGATTGATTTGGGAGCGTCTATTAATGTGATGCCTTATGATTTATATTGTTCATTAAAACTTGGACCGGTGAAACCGATCAAGTTAACTATAGAGTTAGGAAACAAGTCATGTGTTCATCCTTATGGTTTGCTTGAGAATTTAACCGTGAATGTTGGTGAAGTTGTTGTGCCTGCAGACTTTTATGTCTTGCAGATGGAGGACACCCAAACTAAGGAGTCACCAACACTCATTCTAGGACGACCTATCTTGTTTGCGATGAAGGCAAAGATTGATGTCGCTGAGGGTACCATAGTGCTTAAATATAGTGGCAAGATGGCTGAGTTTCGTGTATTTGAGGATGACCACCAGCCTTGTGCGGGAAAACCACCTGATATAGCTGATAAAACTTGTTTTAATATTACAACTGATGAATCATTGCGTGTGATTCAGGGTCTCAGTGAGCAGCTGAAGGTAACAAAGAAAACGCACCCACCGGATAAGAAGCGAGTAAAGAAACAAAAGTGTGGGGTGGTTGCGCAAAAGTGGTGGACACCGAAGGAAAAGAATTGGAGATCGAAGCCACCTGATGGCAGGCGGAGCACTGAGGAACGATTAACTTGTGGACGTGCTGAGGAGAGGAGCACGCTGATCAGTCAGTATGACTTGGAGCAGCCATGGGATCCTAACTTGTGATCCCTAAAGAGGTAATGTCCGGCCAAGGACGTTAAACAAAGGCGCTTACCGGGAGGCAACCCGGTGTGTGTTTTATTTTAATTTTATTTTACACATGTTATAGTGGAATTGGGAAGCTGATAATGCGCCTCGAGTGCATGTTTTATTTCTGGTGGTTTCAGGTAAAAGATTGAAGAAAGGGATTTTCCTCAGTGTGATTCGCGCACGTCTCAACATTATAGTGCGCGGACGTCTAAAGAATTAATGCACAAAACAAGAGACGTCCGCGGGAATCAATTGAGAAGGCGTCCGCGGAATAGTGCATCAGGCTCATTTTCAAGATCTGAAACTACCGCTACCAGACTATTAGGGGAGTACCAGTAACTTTCGTTTTTTATTTATTTTTATTTTTATTTGAGTCTATTTAGTGTGAGTCTGTTTGTTGCACATCTCATCTCTTGAATTATTCCGTGAGGACACGTGTCCATTTAAGTGTGGGGTGGGATGTTGTTGAGTCAGTTGCGCGTTGTGTCTGTTTTTTTTTTAAAGTTTATGTCGCATGTATGTGTCGTGATGAACTCGTAATGAACTGATGATGCACTGCTATGCTTTTCTGATATGTCAAAATCCTATTTCCAGCTTTTTATGACTATTGTGCTCATTTGACTAAAAATGCAAAATTTCAAAAAAATTCGATGCTTTGTTCTTTCGAGTTGTGATATGCAGGGATGTGGAGTTGACAGAAATGTCCTAGAAAGGTACGGCAAATTGCAGGAAGTTCTGAGTTTTTGGTTCTGATGATTGAGAAAAGCGGTGGAGGTTGACGCTTCACTAGCCTAGTCCTGAGAGTAGCTCCGTCACCAAGTATACAAGTTTATTCATGCGTTCGAAGTGGTGGCGGGACAGAGAAAACAAACTGTCCATCTCTAGTCGAAGTAGCTGGGAATGGGTGGGTGACCCCTACCTTGCCTCATGCAGAAAAGACGAGGATGAGAAAAGAGCAGGACGCACTCCTATGCTGTTATTCAGAGGCTATGATTGGAGTGGTTCAAGGGCGCAAATGATTATGTGGACAAGAAACAAATTCAAAAGCCGAAGGCAAATCATCAAGTAAAAAAAAAGAGAAAAAAAATCAGAAATCTGATTGATTCAAGCAAAGATGTGTCGTTTATCAAAGTTCATACAAGTTGAAGAATTTAAGACTCAACGGTATGAAAGCAGTGAATAAATCATGTGTCAGAGAAAGCCGCTAACTCAATTCTAAAGACCAGAACTCAGAACAGAATGCAATGTACGTGGTACCTATAGGGGACTATCTCCCAAATATCCAAGGTCGTTTGAATTGCAACTCGCGAGGTAACAAGTATCGAAAAATCTATCTATACTCGCATTGTTAGAATCTTAAGCATGATAAGATTAATTGCTGTATTTGAGATTGAGATGTAAGGATTAGCATGGCTAGTACATTGTAATTCATTCCGTAACTTTGTTCTTGTTCGGGACGAACAAGTTCAAGTGTGGGGTAGTTTGATGAGTCGTAGTTGTACGACTATTTTATATGTTAAAACCCCGTTTCTTAGTGTTACTTGTATATTATTTCACTACCTGTGTGTAGTTTTCGTTCTCAGGTACACTCGGAGACCATGGAAAGAATACTGGCTAAAAGGAGCTTATTTGAAGATGTTTGGCGCGGAAAGAAATGAAGTCCGAGGCGCTTGGAATTTTCGTCAGTGCAAACCGCGGAGGGCTTAAGCATTAGAGGCGCGGACGTCTTATGAAATTCCATAATTGTGAAGACGTCCGCGGGTCGTAAATCAGGAGACGTCCGCGGATGACAGCTGGCAGTCGAATTTCATTATTTCCAAATTGCATTATTGGAAAGCCCAAAAAGAGAAATAAATAAGCACGAAACCCTAGCGACCAGGGGGCGAATTTCAGAAGAGAAAAAGAGACACGGATTCAAGCGTTAGAGTTGAGCTGTAGCTTGGTGAAGAGTTCACCATTAGTAATTTTGTTCTATTTTATTCACATAAAACTT
Organism: Rhodiola kirilowii; assembly: GCA_033675215.1. Taxonomy (NCBI): domain Eukaryota; kingdom Viridiplantae; phylum Streptophyta; class Magnoliopsida; order Saxifragales; family Crassulaceae; genus Rhodiola; species Rhodiola kirilowii. Next base: position 25,396,355 of record CM066199.1, read on the forward strand.
CATGATGTATTCCATTGCGATGAGTAGCTAAACTCATACGTGTAGGCTAGGACTCGACATTGTGATGTTTTGACTTGAAACCTATATTTATCTTTATGTTTTGCGTTATATTACTATGCATTGTTTATGGATTTCATATGCTAGCATAAGTGGAACCCTAGCGGGGGAGCTTCTGTTAGTTTGTTAATTCCGATTATCACAGTTTACTAGCAACCTAGCGGGGATAGCAAACTAGGATACAAGTAATATACCACTAGGATTGACACCCTAGGACAACTTGTAGTGCAACCTAGCGGGGAGCTATAAGTTGTAAAACATTAGAAATCAAAACGGTTAGGTTAATGATTTAGTCTTGCATCACAGTCGAGAGTTCTAGCTTGCACTTCTCTCTGATATTTGACACCCGAATTGTGTGACGATTGCTCTAGCAATCATTCTTGCTTACTTGCGTTATTTACTTGTTCAAAACCCCCCCTGTTACGTTTTTACTTAGTGAAACAGATTCTCAACCGATCTCTGTGGACACGACCCGACTTACCACTTGCTAGTCGGAGATAAAGAAATAATTATTTTTGACGGATACAACGACACCCGTCACTGTGTCCACACACTGAGGTAGCTTAAATTAGGAGGATGACCTTTCCACAATTCATACGGATGACATGAATTTCTTTATGATGTAGTATATTCAAAATGTAACCAGTCATAAGATAGCTTCCCCACATTTGGTCAGGAAAACCATAACTATCCAACATGACACCACATCAAGTCAACCCGATTAAACTGAATTAGAATTAATCCAAATTAATAATAACCATAATCACTCGATATTCAAACCATATCGTGCTGAATCAAGCTTAATTTTATCAAGTAAAACTGATAGCGATTTCGACCAAACCTGATTGAATCAAGCCAAATTGATTCATTTCATCACTGTGAACGAGCCAACAAGTTCCACAACAAATTCCATTTGTTGCAAAGGTCAAGACCAATCTGCATCAGCCATAATCCATTTAAATAATTTAATTAATCCAAATCAAAATCAATCATACCTGAATGAACTAATTCACCAAGTTGCCCTCATCAAACAAATGATTTGGACGGAAATGGGTTTTGCAGAGGTCACTGTGAAAACTCCACATCTACACAGCCTCAAAGTATGGGAATGCGGCCTCCATTGGTGACTGATCAAAGAGACACGGGAATCCATTAACTATTGTTCGTCTCAGCAAGTGTCACCACCGAGTGCGTGGCTGATGTGAACTCAATTTTTGAAAAAAATGTGAATCACACGTTCTGGCCCAAAGATACAGTTTATTTCCAACTGAACCGAGTCAATCCTTTGAACATTAAAACTCAATTTAGGGCTTCTTCTCTTGAATTCATCAGCCGCTTGAATCCTCCATTGCTGCCGCCCGACTACTCGTCTTAAATCTCAACCGCGCGGAGTATGTGCCCATCGCTCTCAGATCCGCCGCACTGAAACAGAATCAAATGCAGACAACAACTGCTTCATTACCGCGCCAATCTACATCTTTGGCTTTCTATTAGGCTCCTGAATCGATCCAGTAGGACGATAATCCTCCAGGCTCGGACGATCCTAAATCCAAATCCGACCCAGACATACGCATCAGCCGATCACTCATCTCTTCTTAGCATATCAAAATCCAACGCTGTTCTTCGATCTCCAACCGATGACTTCAACGTCATCGCCATCGCCATCGCCCTCGCCCTCGAATTGTGCCCTAAGCGAGACGTAACTGCGTGCCACTCAGATACTGATTCTGGGGGCTTCCTCGTTCTCATCTACCAAACGATTATCAACCCCTTTTGGTTGCTTTTCGTATAGGCCACCTTGGACGGCGTATCCGCTAACCCTCACAGCTTTGTCGGACAAATCAGGCTCTTCAAATACTTCCATATTCATACTCAACAAGAATTAATTTTTTGCTCAAGATTGTTGGAAATCATAATATGAAAAGCAATACAAGAAAATAAAATTGCAGAGCTGTAGAAAGTTCTATTGTACTTGAGCGAAAAACCGCCTAATCCTGGGTGCAAGATAACCAAGACGGTTCACTCCAGGATTTACTCTGCTCTCTTCTTCAGTTGTGCACTCAAATAAGAAGAGATGGAACTCTCAAAATCAATCTGTAAAAGAAGATGAAAACAGAGAAGAACACTTCCTTTTACTTCTGCCCACGTCTAACGTTTTTGGAGAGAATTCAGTCCCAAGAAACAGAACCTTTAATATTCTATATCATCTCCACGTTCATCTTAAAGACCTATTCCACTAATTTAATAAAAGAAAATTAAAAGGCAATAATCAATATCTGCCGTTTAATGCAATTAAAATATAATCAATACAAAATAAATGTAGGGGAAACATATCCAACACTGGGTCCCAACTTATACACCTCCTTCCATCCCTTTTTTCCCCACCAGTAGTTAAAGATAATACTAGATAGTTTTTTACATACCGCTGCAGGGATCTTAAAGCATGACATTATATAAACTGGGTAGGACTGTAAGATTGATTTAATTAACGGCTCCTTACCTGCCGAGGAGAGGCACTTTTCTTTCCACCCATTGGCATTTTTCAAAGTATTTCCTCCAGCTCCCTGAAACAAGAGGATTTATTATTACTAAATATGATGGGCATTCCCAAATATTTAGAGAAAGTTGACATTCGTTTAACCCCCATCGGTTGCATAGAAGATCAGCATAGGTGTCACTAACATTCTTCCCGAAGTACATCATCGATTTCTCCAAATTCAATTTATGTCCCGACGCAATCTCAAATCTTTCAAGAACACTTTTTGCCATTGTCAAGTTTTGCACTTTTGCCTTGAGAAATAAAACACAGCCGTCTACGAAGAAAAGGTATGAAACGCTCGGTGCATCTCTGCAAATACTAACACCTGCCAGCCTTCTCTGAGTTTGAAGTTTATAAAGAACTTGTGCTAACCACTCCATACAAATAACGAAGAGGTAAGGTGAAAGAGGGTTTTCTTGCCGAAGACCTCTTTCTGGGGCAAACTCTTCTGAAACTGTGTTGTTAACTTTAATATTGTATGATACTGAGGTGACACACTGCATAACCTTCATTACCCATTTTTCTAGGTGTCCCAACTGAAGTTGCATCTTCTCCAGAAATAACCAATCCACTCGATCGAAAGATATACTCAGGTCAAGCTTCAACGCACAATAGCCATTATATATCCCTGCTCTTGATTTGATATAATGGAGGATTTCATGCGCCAATAAAATATTGTCTGTGATTAACATCCCCGGAACAAATGCACTTTGAGACTCCGATATTACCTTGTGAAGTGTCTCTTTGAGTCTATTTGTGAGGCATTTCATGACTATCTTCATTGTTACATTGCACAGACTTATCGGTCTAAGATGCTCTACTCTTGCTGGCTTGCTGACTTTTGGTATTAATGTTATCATGGTTTTTACATAGTACCTTTCAGGCCTTCTTTGTTCAACCACTTAAGGCACTGAGCTGTAATTTCCTCCCCCACTAGATCCCACTTCCTTTGAAAAAATATTGCACCAAAACCGTCCGGGCCCAGGGCCTTTGAAGGGTGCATTTGGAACAATGCTCGCTTGACTTCTGCTGCAGTAAAGGGAGCTAAGAGAAAATTTACAACCTCATCTATCAAATTTCCATGGATATCGGCCAATTCTTCTTCCCAATTCACTACCTCGGAAACTGTACTCTTCCTGTACATGTCCTTAAAATGATTATAAATGAAGTTACATACAGTTGCCTCCTCTGTCAACTCAGCCCCATTGGTTGCGACCAACTTTGTAATTTGATTGTTTTTCCAGCTCTGGGATGCCCTCCGGTGGAAGTAATTGTTGAAGATAGTCTTTATTATGTTTGAATAAGTAAATTAGTGATGTTAATTAGTGGCATTAGTATTTTGTAACTGTTACTTTTGTAAAGGTTTTATAAGCTTGCAGTTCCTAATCGGATAAATCAACCAGTTACAATTTTATCGCTTCTAAACCTAACAAGTGGAGGGCGAAGGGAGTTTGGCCGAGTGGTGGCGCTCCCACCCAGCATGTTGGAGATTTTAGGTTTATATGTTGTAAAACATGTATGAATCTTGTAAAGATGTTATGTAAATAAACAAAACACTTTTGGAATTCTTTTGAGATTGTTTTGGTTTCGGATTTGCAAGACTTGACTGCCAACCGGCCGGCTCAAAATTGTGCATGAATAGAGTGTTCTCTCTGCCATTTTGAACCGGCCGGCTCGGACAAGTTGTAAGGGCCACTTGAGGACAATTTTTCAGTAATTTTCTGAATGATAACTGCTCCCTTTCTCTGTATCCTTTGGACAGGAAAAAGAAAAGACAGAGGAAAGAAATCTGGCGGGATGATCTCCTTCAATTTTGATCGATTAGTTTGATTGTGATTACTCCGTGATCGATTCCTTATTCCAGTACAAATCACTTGTTTTATCTCAATTCAAGTATTTCGGAAAACCCCTACCTGGTGAAATATTGAATTAGGAAAGCAACAAATCGTTCGCGACTCAAGTAGATTCCAAGTTATCATCTTTTGAAGCTTTTACAGATGACCCACGCGATAACAATCTAATTCAATATTTTCTATGTCTGATGCTTCAATGAGGAAGATAACGACTAGTTTTCATTTTGGATTTTGAAGTTGGTTGCGAGTGACGGTTTGGCGTTTTGGAGAAGTGCCGAAGAGATGAGGAATTGAAGATTTTAATCGATGGTTTTATTTGGTTATTGATGGACCATAATTGTATGAAACATAAATGAAGTTAAACCCACCAAATTAGACTGTTTGTCTATCTAACTTCTACGTGTTAGTCCCGATATATTTCCATAGGGCATTTTAGAGACTGAAGTGAAAACTCGCTAAGGAGAGGATTTTATGCTGAAAAGATAACAAGAGTCAATCCAAGGTCAAGATCATATGCCGACTGAAGAAATATCAAGGATCCTGACGTTGAATTGACCATAACAAATTAATCAGAGGAATCAGGAGTGGAATCAAGACAGCCCGGGGAAGAAACACATTGACAGTTTTGTGAAAAGACTGCACAAAACTGTACAAAACTCACATTTGGGCAAGATGACCGACCACTTGAAGAAGTGGTGGCCAAAGGAGGAGCTCCTCCTCCTTCCACCACCGGCAACCGGCGGCTCCTCCACCCATGGTGACCGGCGGCTTTGCTCCTCCTCCACATGGCACCTCCTCCTTCCTCCTCTTCTCCTCCCTTGGATCAAAAGACATGTGCATCCATCTCCACCACCCATCTCCTCCCATTTTGGCTATAAAAGGAGGAGCTCCTCCCCTCATTTCAAACACACATCAATCTCATTTCACTTCTCTCTCAAGAAGTTGTAATATTTGTAACATTGTAATCTTGGCTTTGGAAATAAAGGATAGCTCCCTTGGCGCTTCAACGGTTGTAAGTAATTCTTAGTATTTATTCAACTGTTTAATTTCCTTAGTTATAATGTTTAGCGCGATGAATAGTAGCTAAACTTGTAGTTCGGTCTAAGGGGCGCACTTGTATTATAAAATGTCTTAGACTATTAACTTAGTGTCTAGTCTAAGTATTCAAAACTTATTCTATGTGCCATAAATTAAGTCAGAACGTCCAAGGTAGAGTGGATGCTTGGAATGGCAAAACTCTACAGCGGGGTTCGTAAACTTGTACGGATAAGTGGATGCTTGGAATGGCAAAGCTTATCTGAGAAGTTTGACTCATCTTAAACACCATTTGGTTGATCGGGAATGATTGATCAAATGGATGCACATAGGCTAATATAACCGGGAATGGAGTATTAGTCTAAATAGAATAAGTGTTCTACGTCCTTGGAATAGGCTAGACAGTGTACGCAAATCGAGTGCTTGGAATGGCCTTGATACACCGTTTGAATACTTAGGAGAGTCACTAAAGGTCAATGATAAACAGGATATAATACAAGTCCCCTGAAACCGAACATTTCTCTTTAATTATAAACTGTAATTTACTTTCCAGTATTAAAATCAACCAACCAACCAATCAATCAATCAAAATAGCTGGTAGCTTTAAAACCAACCAACCGACCTTAAACACGCTCCCACGCTGCGTAATCCCCCCGAAGAACAATTATTCCCCTGGTTCCCTTGGGGTCGACCCCTACTTACCAAGTACTACCCAGTAGTATAGTTGCGAGTAGCGGACTATTATAAATTTATTTGCACAATCGCTTTGACGACGAGCGGTTCTGTCAAATTGGCGTCGTTGCCGGGGAATCAGTCATCGGATAGTTGTTCTTTCCCTCCCTTTTCTTTTTCTTTCTTTTTTCTATGACAGCACCCATTACGCATGCATGGACAACGCGATTTCTGCCCCTGTTCGGAGGAACGGAGGGAGAAGACCCTGTACAGCACTGCCAAAACTTCCACCACGTCTGCCATCACATCAAACCGGAGAACGAAGTATTAGAGGAATTTAAGCTGAAATGCTTTAAATTCTCTCTAACCGACTTCGCCACGATATGGTACTACACATCCACCGCTTGCAGTGCAGAACGTTTCGTAGACCTCTGCGTTCCGTTCCTGAAAGAATTCTCCCCACCATCTTTACGCCAAGAAACCCGTGAGAAGATCATGAGCCTTCATCAATCCCGGGATGAGACTTTGGACGAATACTACATGAACTACGATGCCATCGTCTCAAGCTGCCCGCACCATGGATTTACGAAGAAAGTTCTTCTCCAAAAATTTATTCGTGGGATGAGAGCCGAAGAGCTGGGAAGAGTTAACGAAGCTATGAGAAGGTCTGCAACAAACTTCACCGTTGCAGACATGTGGTGCCTTATAATTGGCATGGCCGCTACCACAAGACGAGTACCCCAAACTGATTAGGAAATGCAGACAGAAGAAGCTGATCCTGAGGCTGATGAAGAAGAAACCACCGAACCGTCAGAAGAGACTCCTGAACCGTCTGAGGAATCAGACATGGAAAGCACCGGAAGCAATGAAGTAGGAGTCCAGAACACCACTGACGAACTGCCCAAGCCATACCCGACTATCATTACCCAGGCAGCTGAAACTATCTACGATCAGTTCTTCACGAACCAACATAACGAGGTAGAACCAAGCCTCATGAGGCCTTCCCGACTTTTCCCCTTAATTAATGAGCAAGTCGCCGCGAACTATGCGATCCAAGAAGAAGCTCAAAGGAGAATGGGAAAAGCACCTCTGCAGAATGACCCCTCGATGGAGCATTGCTATGCCGCAACTGGACTAGGCAGTCCCAAATACAAAAACTTCGAAAGGCTGGTAGTGAAAGGTCCATCACCCCCTCCGGGGTATTGGAAGAAAAAAATCCCGAAACAAAGGAGTCCTGACCAGAACACAACATCCGGCAAGAAGTCAGGAAGAAGCAACACTGGAACGGTGGCAAAGTTTGACCTCAGCCACCCATGGGACCCAAACCAGTAATCCACAACGAGGTATCGTCGAGCCAACGACGTAAAACAAGTGCACTGGTCGGGAGGTAACCCGACACTATCTTACTTTTCCGCACTTTAATTTCTGTCATTTAAATTCAGTATTTAGTTTTAAGCTTGCATGACTTTTGAACTAAGGCACGCCTTCGTTCAAAAGTGGGGGGTGAGAACCACCTATGTACATAAATAACATGCAGCTGTTTTTCTTTTTAGTAATAGTATCTTTTTGAAAATATGAACTTAAGAATGTGAAAAAGATAAATCATAATTCATGCATTAACCTTGTGAAAATTCAACTGTTTAAAAACTTAGAATGTAACTTTCCATCTGTCCTTTGTGCTGAGATAACTAGGGATGTGGAGTTGATATAAACTGCCCTAGAGAGGCTTGGCAAGCAATCAAAGGATCAGATCAAACTATATGGTTTTCGAAGTCAGTGGAGGCTGCACTTCGGGTTTTCAGTGAATAATTGAAGTCAACTCCGCCAAGAAGCATCTATGCAAAGGCGAGGACGGGAATCAGACAGTCCTCTCTCTAGTCAAAATAGCCGAGAAAATAGATGAGCGACCCTCATCTTGACCCGCGCAAAACGACAAAGACGAGAGGAGCGGGGAGGTATTTCCATAGGCTTGCGGGCGATGATTGGACCTCCCAAAAAGGCTTGAGAAAATGGACTAGCAGTCACAAAAAGGTGAAAAGCTCAATGAAGCAAATCAAGAGGCCAAAGGCCCAAAATTGTGAAGGTTTTAACCGAGCAAAAGTGAAGCACTCAAAAAGTCAAATCAAATGCCAAAGGCCGATTCACTACAACAACAAAAGCAGTCCCTCGCCAAAGAAAAAAATCAAAAAGGCTCAACTCACTGAAACCCGAACCGAATCACGTGCATGAGAAAGCTACAAGGAAACCATTTAGTAAGAGACGATCCCAAGATTGCAGTCCAGGAGCCTAAAAAGGGCTATCTCCCGAGACATCCAATATAATTTGCATCTCAGCACGGAGGTACAAGTATTAAGTTTCTTCTATTTATTTACGCAGTTTAATTTGGTAATAAGTAAGCAATGCATGAATTAGGATAGATCGAGTACCACAGTCTAATTTTCATATTCCAAAGCCAAACTTAGAACTTACGCCCTTTAATAGCATTGTTCGGGACGAACAACTAAAAGTGTGGGGTAATCTGATGGACCATAATTGTATGAAACATAAATGCAGTTAAACCCACCAAATTAGACTGTTTATCTATCTAACTTCTACGTGTTAGTCCCGATATATTTCCACAGGGCATTTTAGAGACTGAAGTGAAAACTCGCTAAGGAGAGGATTTTATGCTGAAAAGATAACAAGAGTCAATCCAAGGTCAAGATCATATGCCGACTGAAGAAATATCAAGGATCCTGACGTTGAATTGACCATAACAAATTAATCAGAGGAATCAGGAGTGGAATCAAGACAGCCCGGGGAAGAAACACATTGACAATTTTGTGAAAAGACTGCACAAAACTGTACAAAACTCACATTTGGGCAAGATGACCGACCACTTGAAGAAGTGGTGGCCAAAGGAGGAGCTCCTCCTCCTTCCACCACCGGCAACCGGCGGCTCCTCCACCCATGGTGACCGGCGGCTTTGCTCCTCCTCCACATGGCACCTCCTCCTTCCTCCTCTTCTCCTCCCTTGGATCAAAAGACATGTGCATCCATCTCCACCACCCATCTCCTCCCATTTTGGCTATAAAAGGAGGAGCTCCTCCCCTCATTTCAAACACACCTCAATCTCATTTCACTTCTCTCTCTAGAAGTTGTAATATTTGTAACGTTGTAATCTTGGCTTTGGAAATAAAGGATAGCTCCCTTGGCGCTTCAACGGTTGTAAGTAATTCTTAGTATTTATTCAACTGTTTAATTTCCTTAGTTATAATGTTTAGCGCGATGAATAGTAGCTAAACTTGTAGTTCGGTCTAAGGGGCGCACTTGTATTATAAAATGTCTTAGACTATTAACTTAGTGTCTAGTCTAAGTATTCAAAACTTATTCTATGTGCCATATATTAAGTCAGAACGTCCAAGGTAGAGTGGATGCTTGGAATGGCAAAACTCTACAGCGGGGTTCGTAAACTTGTACGGATAAGTGGATGCTTGGAATGGCAAAGCTTATCTGAGAAGTTTGACTCATCTTAAACACCATTTGGTTGATCAGGAATGATTGATCAAATGGATGCACATAGGCTAATATAACCGGGAATGGAGTATTAGTCTAAATAGAATAAGTGTTCTACGTCCTTGGAATAGGCTAGACAGTGTACGCAAATCGAGTGCTTGGAATGGCCTTGATACACCGTTTGAATACTTAGGAGAGTCACTAAAGGTCAATGATAAACAGGATATAATACAAGTCCCCTGAAACCGAACATTTCTCTTTAATTATAAACTGTAATTTACTTTCCAGTATTAAAATCAACCAACCAATCAATCAATCAAAATAGCTGATAGCTTTAAAACCAACCGACCTTAAACACGCTCCCACGCTGCGTAATCCCCCGAAGAACAATTATTCCCCTGGTTCCCTTGGGTTCGACCCCTACTTACCAAGTACTACCCAGTAGTATAGTTGCGAGTAACGGACTATTATAAATTTATTTGCACAATCGCTTTGACGACGAGCGGTTCTGTCAGTTATCTATTTTGAAATCACATAGGTCTGATCGATTTGAATAAGATGATGTGAGGTTCACCGACGATGACGAAGAGTTCCGAAACGGATGTCAATCAGATTGATTATAAGGATATCGTGGAGTTTTTTTGATTAGCTGCCTAAGGATTGTTCGTTGTTGGATTGGCGAGAGATTGATCCGTCCGTGGGATCAAGAATTAGATGCAGTTTTAAATGTTGTAGTTGGACATAAACTGCTACAACTCTTCAGTAGTTTGGCTATTTGGCTTGAAGAAAGCAGCACAACTTTGATGGCTGTCGCGTTTTCAAGGAATGCGGAAAGTAGGACACGACATGCAGTGACTTGGTGGCTTCAGGCAGGATGGATGAACCGATCATCATTATTCCATTAGGAATGAAGTCATATGCTGGGTTTTGGTTGATTAAAAGAAATCAGTCCGGCTGTTTGGGTTGGTTCAATGAACAGATTTTCATGTTCTGGATCAAGCAGTATGTGGTGTTGGGCTGTTGAAGATGTTGAGAGGGTTCAACATGGAATGCTCAATATTGTAATGGCAGCAATGAGGATTTTGCTGTTAAAGGAATCTTTACAGTAAATGGCTGATTTGGCACGTCAAACTCAGGTTTGATTGTTTCAATTCTTACGAGTTTGTGATACATGCTTATGTTTAGTAAGTTTATTATTATCAGTTGGATTTTCTGATAATGTATATGGCTTCTGAAACATGCATGATTAAATATGATGTGTGAATTCATATTAATCGGTCAGATTTATGATAATATGCATGACTTGTGGAGCATGATTTGCTAATAAATTCATAATCTGTGAGCTTGTAATGAAATCTGTGTATGAGAACTTTTGGGCTGATACCATGATAAATGTTTCATAGAACATGTATTGTAAGGTTTTCAACCAGAATAAAATCAGATGGTTTTTCTGATGTATAAACTCCGATCAATGTGTTTGTAAGTTTACCGGGTTGGCAAAACTTGATTGATGGAGATTATATTTTGAAATAATCAAGGATTGTGTGATTATTTCGGTTATGTCTGTTTTGAAAATTTGAAGTGTTCATGTTGATTCTGAACAATTATGTTCTGATGGTAGCCTGTAAAAGGTTGTTAATAAAGCATGTGTAAGTTTACTATGCAAGTTCTGATTTGACTATGATTTTACGTATTGTGACTTGCATGTTAGTAGAGTATATGTATTTGCATATTTCTGTATTTGGCATGTCACATGATGTATGTTTGCATGGATTGTTGCATATATAATGTGGGTTATTCACCAAATTGAAGCTTATTGACAAAGCAATTTGTCAAGATTGTGTGATGAATTATTCACATAATGAGTTCTCCTAAATGGAGATGAATATTGATATCTTCTAAGTGAAGAAGAGAATTCAATATGAATAATGCTTCAAGGCAAAATTGGTGGTTAAAGGCAAGTTAATAAGCCTATACAAGTAAAGCGTGTTGTTGACTAATGTTAAGAACCGATAAAGGTGGGGAATAATACGATTCTGTATATTTTCGGTTGAATGGTATCATTCATGTGACTACAACTATTTATACACCACAGCAAAATGGTGTAGCTGAAAGGAAGAATAGAATCCTAAAATAGATGGTTAATTACATGTTATCCTACTCTAGTTTGAGTGATGGATTTAGGGTAAAGCCATGTTGGTGGCTTGTTATTTAATTACCAGAGTTCGTTTGAGCCTCGTAGAAGCAACCGGGCAAGGATTGTAAAATCCTTTGGACTACATTATCAAGTTTACTTGATTGAGGGTTTTAGAGATGATATTGAGTACCAATACTCATATTATTATCATATTGATAATGATCCTAGAACTTGTGATGAGGCTATAAAGTCTCAAGAAGTGTCTTTCTTGAAAGAGGCAATAAACGATGAAATGGATTTTATTATGGGAAATAATACGTGAGTATTATTGAATCTCCCACCTGGTTGCAAGTCATTGGGCTGCAAGTGAATTTTCAAAAGAAACTGAAGGTTGATGAATCGGTGTATAAGTTTAAAGCTAGATTGGTTATCCAAGGTTTTAGACAATAGGAGGGTGTTGAGTTTTCGATACATATGCTCCTGTTGCTATGATTTCTACTATTAGATTATTAATTGCTCTTGGTGCAATTAAAATCTAGTTGTACACCAAATGTATGTCAAGACAGCGTTCATGTAAAGTGATTTGGAAGAGGAAATCTATATGAAGCAACCGGAATGATTCATTATACCTGGAATTGTAAACAAGGGTTATAAGTTAGTCAAATCACTGTTTGGGCTGAAACTAGCACCGAAGTAGTGGCATCAAAAGGTTGATGAGGAAATCTTGTCTAGGGGATTCAAATTGAATCAAGGAGACAAGTGTATTTACAACAAGTTTGATAACTCTGGTAATTGAGTAATCATATGCATGTATGTTGATGATATGCTGATTTTGGTTCTAACCAAAATGAAACTTTTATCATCAAGTTTTGCTATGAAAGATATGGGAGAAGCAGATGTGATTCTTGGTATTAGAATCAAGTGTGAGAACAAAGGCTTAGCACTGTAACAGTCTCACTACGTTGAGAAAGTGCTCAAGGAATTCAATTGTTTGAATTGTTCTCCGGTAAGTACTCCCATGGAATCAAGTGTGAAGCTTATGCTTAGTGCGGATGAAGCTGTTTCACAACTTGAGTACTATCAAGTCATTGGTCGTTTAATGTATACAATGAAAAGTACAAGGCCTGATATAGCTTATGTAGTGGACAAATTGAGTTGATATACTAGTATTCTAGTACTCATCACTGAGAAGCTATTAGGCGGATACTTGAACACATTAAAGAAACTATGAATTATGACTTGGTGTATGCTGGTTTTCCCTCGGGCTTGGAGAGATGTACCGATGCAAGTTGAATTACTGATTTAGAAGATGATGCTTCTAAAAGTAATTGAATATTCTTGCTTGCGGGAGGTACCATCTGTTGGGCCTCGAAGAAGCAAATTTGCATCACCAGCTCTACTATGAAATATGGGTTCATGGTCCTAGCTGTTGCCGGTAAAGAGGCAAAAGGGCTAAGAAACTTGAACATGAGATTTCTTTGTGGCTGAAACCGATAGATGTCTATCCATTGGGATAGTAAGGAAATTTGGTTAAGGTTTATACCCAAATGTACCATGATAAATCGAGACACCTAGGCGTTAGACATAGCGCGGTTCATGAACTAATCACTCACGGGGTAATTTCGATTGATTATGTCCGGACACAGTGAAATCTAGCTAATCATTTGACAAAATGGATTAGCTAGGGACTTCGTACAGAGTCGGGTAAAGGGATGGGCTTAAAGCACATCTAAATCTCTTATCGTATGACACCTTAATTCCCTCTTACTATGACGCTATGAGCTGAGTTAAGTACAAGCCTATTCTGAGAGATTTGAAGCACATGGTTATATCCATCCCAAAGTTGTGCTTGTTTCCTACAGAGAAAGGGAGGTTGATGATGGAGCCCACCGCACTGTCGTTAAGGTGCGATGTTCTCTGTGTAAAAACAAATTTATATCTCCGATACTCGCGACTTAACTATTTTTGGGTAGTTGATGAGCCGTATTTATACGACTCATCGAGTCGTTAATTCCCACCATTTCATTCACTTTATTATGCGAACAGTTACTTTTTAGTGTTGTTTCGTATTTTAGGTGATTTGGAAGCTCTAGGAGGAAACACGCTTAAAAGACGGCATTTTCATGCCAGAAACATCGCAGTGGAAGAACGGAGCCAAAGGAGGGTCGTGAACAGTACTCCGGCATGAATAGTAATTCCGTGTGTGAATAGTAATTTCGGGGCCGTGAACAGTAACTTCGGAAAAAGGAAGTCCAAGCCCTAAATCCAGCAGCCGGCCCATTCTACATTGTGATATTAGGGCAACATTCAAATGCTAGGGTTTCGGAAGGTTCCAAGAAGATCAAAGGGTTTCCAAGAAGATCAAAGGGTTTCTCAAACCCTATATAAGGAGGAGTCCACAAGCATCTCATCATCCCTCATTCTACAATTCAGCCGTGTGCTACTCTCCTCACAATCCAGCCGTGCCTCCTTGCTCAGCCACAATTCCGCCGCTTCTCAGCCTTGCACGGCCGCTCATCAGCCCTACACGGCCAGCCCTTGCTTGCCTCGGTTTTGTGAAGTATTTCATCCCCTTTTATTATTTGCATTGTTTCATTATGATCATGTGTAACTAAACCTTCTATTCGGGTTAGGGTTAATATATTGTGACTATTTTGAGACTTGGATCTTTAATGCTATATTCTATGTTTTACTAATTCTCGTACATGAATTCCATGAAATATTGTTAGACTGGACGTATACTTTGTCGTGAAATCTAGTTGCGCATATTTCTACATTAATCATCTATCTAATACTTTGTCGTTTAGATAGATAGTACAACTAGGGCAATTAACACCTTTGTCGGGTTAATTAAACCTAGGGGAATTAGGTCGTGGCGTAACACCTTTGTCGGGTTACTTGGGAAATCACCTTTGTCGGGACAACCACACGTAAAACACGAATTGAATATTTAGAAGTCTATGATAAAACAAGTCACAATCAAACCCTAATCCGAATACTTCTCTCTGATATTTACAACCTTGCAATTTTCGATTATTTCACTAACCGTTACTCTCATTCTAGTTTCTTGTTTTTCTCCATTACAGAACAAAGTAGTAGCTATCTAGCTCCCTTGGGTTCGACCCTTGCTTGCCATTGTGCTAACCCACAGTTCAGGACAAGGAAATTATAAATTGTTTTTGCACAGGTACGACGACAGCCTGTTCAAAATGGCGCCGTTGCCGGGGAGCTAAGCACGGTGAAACTTTTGTTCTTCTTTTATTTTTCGTTTATTTTTCTTCTTGCTATTTCGAAATTTGTTACTCGGTGAATTCATATTCAACTGTTCGAGATTTTGTTTTCCATTCTATTCGATTTCCGTTTTCTATCTCTCAGAGGGTTCTATCACCAAGACTTACGAGTCTAAGGATTTTGGGTTTTAAGTGGGACCGATGTGACCCCTCCAATCTCCTGGGGACCCTTTGTTGCTAGTCTGTCTTTGTTATTTCGGTGTTTGCTATCTCGGTGTCTGTTACTCTCGTAACATGTCTCACGCAGGTAGTAGTGTTGGTCACAACAGTCACAGCAGTCACAACAGTCACGTAAACGAAGAAGTTAACCAGAATGTTCAAGTACAACATGGCGAAATCAGGGGGGCTATCCCTGATCAGTTTCAACAGTTCCAACAACAACAACAACCTCAAAACCAACAACAACCCCAACCACAGTACCCACAATACCCTCAGTACCCACCATATCAACAATATCCTCCACCACCATATCCACAGTACCCACAACCGCTCTACCCTCAGTATCCACAACCATATCCACCACTACAATACCTTCCACAACCACCACTACAACACCCACCACAAGCTCCACGTAGACAAGCAGTTGTGGATGATGAGGACGAATATGAAGGACCCACTATGGGCGAGCTCTCGGTTCCTAGCTTCAGAGACCAGTCATGGCCAATTTATGAAGGACCAGACATGGCAGCCATCACGGTCAGTACAGCGGTCATTCACAATCTGCCCAAGTTCTCAGGATCCAAAGGAGAGTCGGCCCAGTCTCACTTGACGCGTTTCCACGGGATATGCTTGAACCTCAGGCCACACGGAGTAGAGGTGGATGACTTCAAACTGAAGGCATTCTACTTCTCACTGTAAGAAGTAGCTACAGACTGGTTCCTAGCTTTACCCTCAGGCAGTGTTCACACATGGGAACAGATGCAGAAGCACTTCATCAGCAAGTACTATCCAGCAGGGCGTGCAGCGCAAGTCCGGAGACAGTTGCAAGAGCTAAAGCAAGCCCCTCACGAGACCATGTACGAGTACGTGGAGAAATTTCTAGCCTTGGAGAAGAGTTGCTGCAATCTGGAGCTCCCAGAGAAATTAGTCGTAGAATATATGCTGGATGGACTTCGCAAGATGGACAGGAAGTTACTAGAGGCCTCAGCTGGAGGCCAACTCATGAACATGACGCCAGCCAGAGTGAAGCAAAAGATCATATCACTGGCAGAGGGTGAGCGATTCCAGGATGAGACCATGAAGGAGGACGAGTATGCCCGAACAAAGAATGTGTTAACAGTTGAGCCTTCTATCAGTGCTGTATTCGCTGAACTCAAGGAGATGAGAGAGCTGATGAAGCATGTAGTCCGAAGGACACCAGTCCAGGCCAAGCCATGTGAGTTCTGTACATCCACAGAACACAAGACGGACGAGTGCCCTACCTTACAGACAGACGTCCAAGCTGATGTGAACGCAGTGGGCAATTATCAGAGTTATGGCAACCAACCAGGCCCAGTCAAGCAGTATGGCGCAGCAGCACCTAATCAAAGTGCCTGGAGGAACAACTATCAGCAAAATCAGACTCAGCAATCACGACCGAATGTGCCTCAGCAGAATCAGCAGACTCAGCAGCCGTACAGACATCCTAACAGTCAGTACCAGCAGAATGCACCAGGGCAGTACCAGCAGAAAGGACCGAACACTTATCAGGCAGGTCCGAGCAACCAAGGCCCCAGCAAGTCGCTAGAGGACATAGTGAGAGATCTGGCAGCTAGCACCCAGCGGACAGATACTACCCTGAACCAGTACATGGCCAAAACCGACGGAGCGCTAGCTGACATTCAGAGGCAATTAGGGCAGATGTCCACAACTCTCTCCGGGCTTGACGACAGCACAAGACGACTCCCCTCACAGACAGTTCAGAATCCGAAGGGGAACGTCAGCCAAGTAGAAGTAGTAGCTGTGGATGCAGCATTCGAGGAGACCACCGAACCAACAAAGGAAGAACCGGCCCTTACAGCCAAGGACGCCGACATTCACGGTTTCTCTTATGCTATGCAGGTAGTTGCTCCAGAAAGCCAGATGACTGAGAAAGCTGAACCAGAGCTGAGAATGGTGGTCAAGCCTACACAGAACGACCAAATAACGATGCACTCACCCACTGCGAGCCAGGAGACACCTTCAGGAAAGAGTAAGGACCCAGGGGCCTTCACGGTTACCTGTGGTATCGGTAAGACCCAAATACCTCACTGTTTAATAGATTTGGGTGCCGCTATCAATGTTATGCCTTACTCGTTATATTGCTCGCTTGATCTTGGACCATTGAAGCCGCCCAGGCTGTCTATTGAATTAGGGGATAGGTCCTGTGTTCACCCCACTGGTTTACTTGAAGATCTAACCCTCCGTGTAGGAGATCTTGCTGTGCCTGCAGATTTCTATGTCTTGCAGATGGAGAAATCCAGGAAAGGCGAACCACCAGGGCTCATTTTGGGACGTCCATTCCTCCACACCACCCAGACCCAGATTGACATGGGCATAGGCTTATTGTCACTATCATTCGGTGGAAAGGAAGCTGACTTCTACGTCTATGAGGATGCGAACCGCCCATAGACAAGAAAACCGCCAGACATTGTGCACACATCAGAGTATGACACCCTAGTTCCAGACCCACCAGAGCAGGCTATACAGACTACCAGGCCAGCAGCTATGGCCAAGACATCCTCACCTTCTCAGGGATATGTGAAGAAGAAACCGCCTGATCATTGGAGAGCAGGACCGAGTAAAAATCAATTTGAGCATGTTGGGCGAACTGAAGGAGAAGCTGAGAAGAAATATGACCTCACACGCCCATGGGATCCTAACTTATGATCCATACAAGAGGTACTGTCGAGCCAACGACGTTAAACAAAGGCGCTCGCAAGGAGGCACCCCTGCACGGTTTGCACTGCATTTTATTTATTTACCATGTTTATTTATGAGTCTTATTTGTCACATTGTACCTTGGAAAGGATTTGGTTTCATTTTGTAGGGATTGGACTTAGTCGGCCGGAAAATTCACTTTCGAGCTACGCATTTTGCACTCTACGCTACGCATTTTAGCACCAGACGAGTCCGGGTCGCGTCCCATTGAGACCGGACTTGGCCCGAGTTCAGCCGACCACGTCTACACCCCAGGGGAGTCTTGCTCTACCCTTCTCCTTTCCTTATCTATTTATTGCATGCATTTGTGTCTAGATTTGAGTCGTGCCGTGAGGACACGGCTCATTTCAAAAGTGTGGGGTGGGAAAGTCAGTTATGAGTCAGTTATCGAGTCAGCATGCCCACCACACAGAGTCAGCACGTTTCGAGTCATTTTTAAATTTTTTTGTACATGATTACTTCACTATTTCCTAGACTTGCAGTATTGGATCATGATTAGGTGAAATAGATAGAGCCGATTACATGCATGTCTTTGGTGAAACTTGATTTGTGCGACTAACATGTGATCTTTAAATCATTGCGTGCCTCTGTTAGTTGAGATAAACAGGGATGTGGAGTTCATAGCAATGCCCTAGAGAGACTTGACAGATCATTCAGAGACCGGACTCAGGATATATGGTTATGTGGAGCTCGTGGAGGCTAGCACTTCGAGGCAACATAGTACGAGTCTGCTCCGCCACTGCGGTACCTTTGCGGTTGGTCGGGACGGGAATACTTCACACCGTCCAAGCTCTAGTCCAAGTAGCCGAGAAAATAGGCAAGCGACCCTTGACTTGACCCGTGTCGAAAGGACGAGGATGAGTAAGAGCAGGAAGGTTTCCAATCCGAGTAACCGGGAAAATAGACGAGCGACCCTCGGCTTGACTCGCGTCAAAAGGAGAAGGAACCACGGTTCGAGCAAATCACAATCCGCACTACAAAGCAACAAATCCACAAACCATCGTGATAGTCCACACGTCTCATGTGACAGCATCATTGAAATCCCAAATCAGATGACACTATAGCTGGCCGAATAACACTCAACACTTTGAAGCTCGAATCAATCACGTGCAAGAAAAAGCGACAAAGCATAACCATATAGCAGCGAGTTCGAGTCCGAGAATGAGGGTTCATGGGTCTAAACAGGGCTATCTCCAGATACATCCGAATTGATTTGCATCTCGACTTCAAAGGTAATACGTATCTTTAGCCCTTGTTTTCGCACAATGATATTAGTAGAAAGCATGCATAACAGGTAGGATCTATAGTAGCCAAGTCATGTCCATGTAGCTCGTCAAGGATGACCGAAGCATTGTGATGTTTACATTAGTCGTTCCTCTTATGACCTTGTTCTTGTTCGGGACGACCAAGTTTAAGTGTGGGGTGGTTTGATGAGCCGTATTTATACGACTCATCGAGTCGTTAATTCCCACCATTTCATTCACTTTATTATGCGAACAGTTACTTTTTAGTGTTATTTCGTATTTCAGGTGATTTGGAAGCTCTATGAGGAAACACGCTTAAAAGACGGCATTTTCATGCCAGAAACATCGCAGTGGAAGAACGAAGCCAAAGGAGGGTCGTGAACAGTACTCCGGCATGAATAGTAATTCTGGCATGAATAGTAATTCCGGCGTGAAAAGTGATTTCGGGGCCGTGAACAGTACTTCGGAAAAAGGAAGTCCAAGCCCTAAATCCAGCAGCCGGCCCATTCTACATTGTGATAATAGGGCAACATTCAAATGCTAGGGTTTCGGAAGGTTCCAAGAAAATCAAAGGCTTTCCAAGAAGATCAAAGGGTTTCTCAAACCCTATATAAGGAGGAGTCCACAAGCATCTCATCATCCCTCATTCTACAATTCAGCCGTGTGCTACTCTCCTCACAATCCAGCCGTGCCTCCTTGCTCAGCCACAATTCCGCCGCTTCTCAGCCTTGCACGGCCGCTCATCAGCCCTACACGGCCAGCCCTTGCTTGCCTCGGTTTTGTGAAGTATTTCATCCCCTTTTATTATTTGCATTGTTTCATTATGATCATGTGTAACTAAACCTTCTATTCGGGTTAGGGTTAATATATTGTGACTATGTTTTTGAGACTTGGATCTTTAATGCTATATTCTATGTTTTACTAATTCTCGTACATGAATTCCATGAAATATTGTTAGACTGGACGTATACTTTGTCGTGAAATCTAGTTGCGCATATTTCTACATTAATCATCTATCTAATACTTTGTCGTTTAGATAGATAGTACAACTAGGGCAATTAACACCTTTGTCGGGTTAATTAAACCTAGGGGAATTAGGTCGTGGCGTAACACCTTTGTCGGGTTACTTGGAAAATCACCTTTGTCGGGACAACCACACGTAAAACATGAATTGAATATTTAGAAGTCTATGATAAAACAAGTCACAATCAAACCCTAATCCGAATACTTCTCTCTGATATTTACAACCTTGCAATTTTCGATTATTTCACTAACCGTTACTCTCATTCTAGTTTCTTGTTTTTCTCCATTACAGAACAAAGTAGTAGCTATCTAGCTCCCTTGGGTTCGACCCTTGCTTGCCATTATGCTAACCCACAGTTCAGGACAAGGAAATTATAAATTGTTTTTGCACAGGTACGACGACAGCCTGTTCAGTAGTCAGTGGTAAGTACAGGTCGAACCCAAGGGAGTCAGGTGAATAGTTGTTCTTTCGAAAAGGGGGGATTAAATAAAGCAGTTGGGGGGTTGTTTTTAGTTTTTAGTACTGAAAGGTAAAGTAACAGTTGATATTACAATTAAAGGAAAGATTCGGTTTCAGGGGCCTTGTATCATATTTTCGTTTATCATTGACCTCTAATGATCATACTAAGTGTTCAAAAGTGAATTAAGGCTATTCCTAGCACATGACTTGCCACACCGTCTAGTCTTTTGCAAGACAAAGAACTCTTGTTCTAGTATGTGCATCCATTTGATCATCATTCCTGATAAACCAAATAGTGTTTTAAAGAGGTTGACTTCCACAGATAAGCTGTGCTCTTCCAAGCCTCCACTTATCCACGGAAGATCACGAACCCATGGCAGAGCTTTGCTCTTCCGAGCATCCACTAAACCAATGGAATTCTGACCTAATCTATGGCACCTAGAACAAGTTGAACACAAAGAGGCACTAAGAGAAGGGTCTAAAACATAGTATGATACAAGTACACCCCTTCAACCGAATGAAGAGTTTAGCTACGAATATCCATGGAACAGGACATCATAGCTAAGTACTTGAAAAAGTAAAGGTTTTTGAAAGACAGTAAAATAAAGTTTTTGAAAGTAAAGACAGGAAAGTAAAGTACTTTGAAAGACAGTAAAGTAAAGAAGAGAGTACTTACAAAAACCGTTGAGAGTGCTAAAGATCAAGCTTCGATTCCAAAGTAAAGTGATTACATGATTGTGCTCTTAATCTAGAGAGATAAGTAACTTGTGGATGTTGGAATGAATTTACAAGTGAGAATGGCTTGGTATTTATAGGCTAAGGGGAGGAATGGAGGCCATACACTTGTCATATGGAGGGAGGAAAGCTCACACATGGCATGAGATGGTAGGGGGAGAGCTTTAGCCACCGGGGTGAGGTGGCAAGGGGGAAAAGCCGCCGGCTAGGTGGCGTGAGAGGAGAGGAGGAGGGGAGTGTGAGTGAGGGGAGCCGCCGGCTAGGTGGAGGGGAGTGGGTGAGAGATGCGTGTTTGTGATCTTTCACAAAAGTCATCGGTCCTTTCAGCTCCGGTCTGACTCTGGTTGCTCTTCGGTTGGACTTGTTTTAAGTGATTCCATGTCAGGTTCTTGAAAGTCGGAATTTGGTCGTGACCTGGAATGACTCGTAATTCATTTTCAGCTTTAAAACTCCTCCTTAGCCTGTATTCTCTCTAGACTTCAAAATACCCTGTAGATAAATATCGGAACTAACAAGCAAAAGTTAAATAGACAAAGAGTCTAATTTGGTGGGTTTAACTGTGTTTATGATTCATACAATTATGGTCCATCAGTTGAAGTTTATCTTCTTAATGAATCTTTTGGAAAAGTGCATTGCAGGTGCATGCGAAAAGAATCCACCTATGTAAGTGTGAAGTGAGCCGCTTCAATTAGCTTGTGCTTGGCTAAGTATACACTTATGAATGGATAAGGACACATGGCTGAAATAGTGTCAAGTTGTACTTAGAATAGTAGTAAACTTGTGTGTGTCTTATTTTCCTGTACTCAAATAGGTTGAAGGGTACAATTTTTGGAACACCCCGATTCTCGAGTATTGGAAGATACTACACTATGTGAAGTTCAAACGTATGGGACACTTCAATTACGCACAATGTTTTGTTCGGTTTGAATACTTTTAGTATTCATGAGTATAACCCTAAAATGGGGGAGGATTGTTGGAGATTTTAGGTTTATATGTTGTAAAACATGTATGAATCGTGTAAAGATGTTTTGTAAATAAACAAAACACTTTTGGAACTCTTTTGAGATTGTTTTGGTTTCGAATTTGCAAGAGTCGGCTGCCAACCGGCCGGCTCAAAATTATGCATGAATAGAGTGTTCTCTCTGCCATTTTGAACCGGTCGGATCGGACAAGTTGCAAGGGCCAGTTGAGGACAGTTTTCCAGCAGTTTTCTGAATGATAACTGATCCCTTTCTCTGTATCCTTTGGACAGGAAAAATAAAAGACAGAGGAAACAAAATCTGGCAGGATGATCTCCTTCAATTTTGATCGATTAGTTTGATTGATACTCGGTGATCGATTCCTTATTCCGGTACAAATCACTTGTTTCATCTCAATTCAAGTATTTTGGAAAACCCTTATCTGGGTGAAATATTGAATTATGAAAGCAACAAATCGTTCACGACTCAAGTAGAATCCAAGTTATCATCTTTTGAAGCTTTTACAGACGACCCAGGCGATAACACATCACCCAAGTGTGCTTGGATTTGAAGTCCCCCTACGCCCAAAGTGGCAAGGGTTCAAGTCCTCATTTCTAACAAATACTAACCTCTAACTGTAGCACCAATAAATAAAAATAAAAATAAAAACCTAACAAGTGGTATCAAGAGCAAATTCCTGGATTTGGCGTCTCGACGGCAGTAGCCACGATGCTGCTGTCCGCCAGGTAAAAGTAAGCGACCGAGAGCGGAGGTCGATGATTCCAGGCGATTTCTTGATGGTTCCAGACGGTTGCCCGATGGTTGATATGTGGTTATCGAAAAGAAGAGATGATGGAGCGAGATTCTGAGAGACGAAGCAACGCTGATGTCGATGGCGTTGGCACTGCCGAACAAGAAGATGTTGGTCCACTGCTGAAATTGATCAAGGAAGGTTCAGAAGATACATCTAGTGCTCTTCAGGCGGTTGTGTTAGTGGCGGTTGCCTTGGAGAAACAGTTGACAACCCTACCAAATTAAGCCGAATGCAATTCTGTTTTTCGTTGATTAGAATCAACTTCTGGGTGCATCCGCTGGTGTACGAAACATCATGTACGAAGTAAGAGAAGGCTTGCCATGAAGTCGGATATACATAAAGGTACAGCTGTTCTAGTTTTTTTTTGGTTTTGGAAATTTTCACAGGAGACCAACTTAGTAGAGCGTGTGAGTGAGAAAGGTAAGGGTAGGTTTGTTGGTGATCCATGAAATTGATAAATTGGAGGGAGAAGAAAGGTGAGACGGGCTCAATGATGAAGATAGTTTGATGTTCCAACTTCCGAGTATGATGACATGTGCACACGGCAACCCTGCAACAATTATACCTATTGTTCTGTCTTGGACTCTTGGGAGTTGTATCTCAATGACTTGGACTTGCAGAGAATGGCACATAGACTTTAACATGGGCATTAGTTGCTGGTCTCGTAAGGAGAAACAATTTTAAAATCGAGGTGAGATTTTTGGAACTATATATGACAGTAGATGGGTGGATAGTTACAATTGCTTATGTTGGAGATTGTAGTTGCATTCAAGATTCGCCAAGTTGTGTTGTGTCTACTTTGATTGTTGTTCACAGTCTGGATGAAAACA
Source organism: Rhodiola kirilowii (assembly GCA_033675215.1). Taxonomy (NCBI): domain Eukaryota; kingdom Viridiplantae; phylum Streptophyta; class Magnoliopsida; order Saxifragales; family Crassulaceae; genus Rhodiola; species Rhodiola kirilowii. Next base: position 25,420,396 of record CM066199.1, read on the forward strand.
GAAGTCAATAGATAGTCTTGGTTGAAGATGGGAACGCAAGTAGATGATGTTGGAGCATGGAGCTATGGATCAAGCAACTGGAAAGTTGGTGAAGCTTAGTGAGCAGCAGCTTATTGATTTTGATCTCAAGTGTGATGTGAAGGAGAATGGTGGCAGTGGTTGGAGGCGGTCGTCAATACCAACATAGATAAGAGGAGTTGTTTGGAGGAAGCTGCTTGCGATGACCCGGAAAAGTGTTCAATGGAACTATGCCATCTTCTAGTCCGTGTCCCATATACTCAGCGAGGTGTCTTGAATGGTTAGATGGATACTACATGATGTAGGAGCGTTTAGGGCTTCGAAATAGTATTTTAGCATTATTTTTTTGTTTTTAGATTTTAGCAGCATTATCTTTTAGCAGCTGATGATTATCTTTTAGCAGCTGATAATTACCTTGGCTGCGGAAAATGGCTGAAACTTTCTTCAAAACGAACTTTGGGAAAAGAAGAACTCTCATCCAATAAAAACTGATAGTACTGAGCACATGCTTAACTAGCACTAATCTCCCAGCATAAGAAAGGCACCGATTAGTCCAGGATTTGATCTTTCTCGTCATTTTGTCGACTAGCCCATCATACGCTGATCTGTGAAGGCTTCTCCCATCTAACAGCACTCCCAAGTACGAAAACGGCAGCTGCCCAACATTAAAACCCACTGTCAGCGCATAAGCTGATTGATCCTCTTTCCCCACACCCACCAAAATAAATGGCAGACTTGCTCCCATTGACCTCTAAGCCAGACCAACTATGGAACACAGAAAGGGCTTCTTTAATCTTCATCAATGATCCCAAATCAGCTTTTGAGAAAATAATAATATCGTCCGCAAACATCAGGTGACTCAGAGATATCCCAGCACACTTAGGATGGAAAACAAACTCATTAGATTGCCTAACCTGCCCAAGAAGTCTGCTAAGAACATCCATAACAAGGGTGAAGAGGTAAGGAGAGATGGGGTCTCCTTGCCGAAGACCTCTGTTGTTGCTGAAATAGCCTTCTAAGCTCCCATTAATCAGCACAGAAAACTTTGCAGAAGACACACACGACATTATCCAGTGCACAAACTTAATCGGGAAGCCAAATAAATCAAGAATACTCTTTAGGAAATTCCAGTCCACTATATCGTAGGCTTTAGTGATGTCAATCTTCAGCATACATCTCTTACTTAAATGCTTTTGATTATACTTGCAGAGTAACTCTTGAACTAGACTGATGTTGTACGCTATGTTCCTCCCTTTCACAAACGCCGCTTGAGACTGATCCACAAGATAATCCAGCACCGGTCTAAGCCTATTAGCTAGCAGCGAGGACACAATCTTGTACATAACATTGCAGCAGCTAATAGGCCTAAAGTCTGATGGCAAACTCGCATTCTTGACTTTCAGAATTAGGGCTAAGTATGCTGAGTTAATACCTTCAGGCATAATGCCAGTCTTGAAGAAAGAATTAATGCTCCTCACAATATCCTCGCCACACACATTCCAAGCGGCTTTGAAGAATTCCGCATTATACCCGTCTCGACCCGCTGCTTTACAAGAAGGAAGCTGCTTAACAACTTCAGCCACTTCATTAAACGAAATATCGTTAACCAGATTCACGCAATCTGCAGCAGCCACTTTAGACCCTGAATGGATAATAAGAGGGTCTGCTGGAGTAGAATTAAAGCTTCCATTGAAAAGATCCTTGAAGAAATGGACAAAGTGCTCTTTAATCGCTATGTTGTCAAACAAGAACTCCCCTTCCGCAGTTTGAACACATCTTATAGTGTTGTTAGCCCTCCTCCCCTTAATAATAGCATGGAAATACTTCGTATTGAGATCTCCTTCTTTAGACCAATTCAATCTAGCTTTTTGACAGTTGAAAATATGTTGATACCGAAGCAGCTTTCTGAAATTAAGCAATTCTTGAACTTCCCTGCTGATCCACTGCAAAACTCTTTGAGTTTCAAGAAGGGATATATTTTTGCAGCTTCTTTATTTTCCATTTGCTCAAAGAATCAAACTCTTAATTCAAATCTGGATTAACTTACCTCCACATGCGCAACCAAGTACGAAAACTACTCTTCCATTTCCTCAAACAGCATCCATCTCTTGCTCAGCTCCAACAAATCCATGCCCAAGTGATCACCCAATCACTAGCACGCCACCCATCACTATCATCATGCCTCATTCGTTATTACTTGACCTCCAGTCATCGCGTCTACGCAAGGATCTTGTTTGATCAGTACCCATCTCCTCCGCCACCGATCTTATTATGGAATTTGATTATCAAAGCTTATTCCAAGGTCACGCATTGCAATGAGACTTTTGGGCTTTTCTGCAAACTGCTGAGATTGGCTAGGTTTGAAATGGTTGTGCCGGATGAATACACTTTCACTTCTGTTTTCGCTACCTGTGCGCGTCAGATGTCTTCTGTGTATGGCGAGATGGTTCATGCGCTTGTGGTCAAAACTGGGTTTGAGTTGAATTTATCCGTCGGCAACTCAGTGTTGTATTTCTACTCTGTGTTTAGTAAGTTGGTGGATGCTCATAAAGTGCTTGAGGAAATGCCTGAAAGAGATGAGTTTACTTGGAATAGTCTGCTATGTGGTTATGCCAAGAATGGTTACATGAGTAAAGCTGTAGAGATTTTTGAACGAATTCCATTGAAGAACGATGTTTCGTGGACTGTTATGGTTTCTGGTTTTGTGGGCGATGGCAGGTTTATGGATGCAGTAAAGTGTTTTGAAGACCTGATTGGTGAAGGTAAAGTGAAGCCTAATGAGGCTGTTATCGTTTGTGTGTTATCAGCTTGTGCTCATCTTGGGGCATTGGATCGTGGAAGGAGTACACATTTGTACATACAGAATAGTGGAATTGGGGAGACACCAAATATATCCTCCGTGCTTGTTGACATGTATGCAAAATGTGGCAGGATAGATTTTGCCGTGAATGTATTCAGCAAAATCCGTAAGCCGGATGTTAACAACTTTACTAGCATTATCATGGCATATTCACTTCACGGATTTGGGAAGGAGGCTCTTAATTGTTTTTCTAAAATGCTGAAAGAAAACGTCAAACCCGACGAGGTCACACTACTGGCTGTTTTGAGCGGATGCAGTCACTCGGGATTAGTACAACAGGGTTCTTCTGTTTTTCATGACATGGAAAGGTTGTATGGATTGAGGCCTTGGATTGAGCATTATGGGTGTTATATCGATCTACTAGGACGGGCGGGATATTCAGAGAAAGCATTTGAGGTCCTCATGAACATGCCTATGGATCCGGACATTGTTATATGGAGATCATTGCTTAATTCATGCAAGATTCATCGTAATGTCAAACTTGGAGAAAAGATCTTGAACCATGTAAGTCGGTTGAGTTTTCGAGGTCAAGATGGTGGTGAGGTGCTTCTTTCGAACCTGTACGCTTCACTTGGTAAATGGGAAGGGGTCATCAAGATAAGGGAATTAATGGTTGAAAAGAAAAGCAAATCGAATCCTGGGCGCAGTTGGATTGAGGTGAATGGTGTCACTCACGAGTTCCGAGTGGCAGATCATTTGCATCCCCAAATATTCATAATTCGAGAAAAGTTAACTGAGGTCTTGAAGATGGCCAGCCTAGCAGGATATGTTTCAGCTACTTCGCAAGTTTTGTTCGATTTAAGTGAAGAAGATAAGATCGAGGCAGTGAGTGTACATAGCGAGAAGTTAGCTGTTTCATTTGGACTGATAAGCACTGATGCAGGGACATCAATTCGGATTGTGAAAAACCTACGAACATGTGAAGATTGCCATTCAGCCCTGAAGTACATATCTCACGTATACAACAGAGAAATAATTGTCCGAGACCGCTCCCGTTTTCACACCTTTAAAGACGGTATTTGTTCATGTAATGATTTTTGGTGAGGTATATCCACACTCTATCCTCTCTTGTAGTCTTACAGCAACATCCTGGGTATTAGATGCTGCCTGTGCCCATCATTGTGTATGACATGTTGTTGTCTTGAGATTTTGCATGGCGTCAATAATTCAAATCGTTTTTTGACATTGAGACAAAAACGGAGTTAATGGCATAGATTTAGTAAGCTTTCAATTATGCCGAGGGGCACTGTTAGAATGCATAAGAGAGGGAGGGGATGAGAAACAGAATAGGAGCAGAAGATGAAAAGAGATTAGATAAATTCTTGTTTGTTTCTTTCATTCTCATGGTTCCTTTATATGTGGGCATGTTTATAAAAATTTGTTGGCGGCTTTTATCTAGTCAGCAACATCTTCTGACACATTTCATGCTGGGAATATACACGCATATATATAGAGGAGCGTTTAAATGAGAATATTTTTTCGAGAATTTGAGAACTCATTCGTTTATTAGAGATTGCTCTCAAATGTTTCTTAGGTTGGAACCACCACCAAATACTCACTCCACAAAGGAGACTTGAAATAATGAAGCTTGCGCTCAACGGTGGACTGCTAGAGAGGAGACGAGTGATCATTCTTCAAATCGATGATTTGCAAATGAGTTGTACAACTATATTCGGTATTTGAGCTAGAAGTCATCACCCCTATCATAAACTAGGCGGTTGACGTGTTGTAGTTTACTCAGTCAAAAACAATTTATAATAGCCTAGGTAAGTTGAGGGTCGTCCTAGGAGCTACTATCATGCAACACTAAGATAGTGTTAGTTTCTACTAATAAACTCTAATCGTACTTTTGCTTTCGTTAAAATTTTTGATTGAACAATATAAAAGCGAGCAAAGTATATTCATAGAAGAATATGCACGGAGCTAGGAGTAGTTTGTACTAGCCTAATAAGAACAGAGCGCAGTTTGTTCTAACATGTATTACGTAAGTTAGGGAATTGAAAGGTTCATACAAATAGTAAACTACAACGCTAACGTACTGCAAGAGGGTACTAATCTTATTTTGTCATAATTAGCTCAAACAACCCGAACCTCACAGCTGATGACACTACCATTATCGCAATGCTCCACTTCCCTTATTGTGCTCTTCTGTCCTCAGAATACTTAGCTTCTTATACTGGTACTGGATCATTAATTTCCGATTCGTTAAGTTAGCTGCAGAAATAACAAAAGGCAACGCCTTCACTTAAGGACAAGTGACGCCTCTATAAAGGACAGGCGGGGCCTAGTTCTTTGGCTTTCCCGTCGATCCATTTCCAGGCCAAACGATGCTTATACAGAGAACACTTGGCCTTAAGCTCAGACGGTGTGATGTTGCTGTAATTTAGTGGGTCAAAAATAATTTGTTATATCCTAGGTAATTCTATGGTCGTCCAAGGATTTACTAGCATGCAATACTTAGTTAGTATTAGCTTCTATTAATCTATTATAACCTTACTTTTGGTTTGATTGGATTTTGAGCTAAACTGCATTGAAACTAACATACAATAGCACAAGATTAATCGCTGGGCAAGGGTAGATGTCACTGAGGTTACTTACACTGGCCTAATTTAAGGTATGAAACAATGCGCTACAAAGTAATGCAGTATGAGACTACTGATCCTGTCACGATTAGCTAATACAAGTCAACCTTACTAATAAAATAAGTACTACATTAATTCATATGATTTGGATTCCAACATGAGAGTTAGTCAACAAAAACATGCGAGTAAAGGACAACTAGTTGTTTCATTACTAGCTATTGAGAACAACATTACTTCTTGCAACTTGTTGTAGTTGGGAATACTCTCCACTCCTTGCCCAGACGCCTCTCGGTGGTCTCGAGTTTATTGCTTCTTCTACTGGAACTTGTTCGCCATACTTCATATAGAGTGTTTATTGATCAAATTATAGTTGCTTTAGCATGACCATGACCTTTCCTCGAAATCAGGGGAAGTCGATGCCTCTTTAACCAAGCGGTGCCTCCTCTAAGCGACATAGTTTGAAACGTTATTGACATTTAAACTTTTGCATGCATTTAATAGTTTGTAAAATCTGTTGATAACGAGTCTGGCATATTCTTTTTGCTTTCTTTTGAAAAACTAAAAATACTCACATTCTTATATCTTTTTGAGCATTGCATAACATGCATCATGCATATTAGTTAAACCATTGAATTTGTGGGTATTTGATTTCCTGAAATCTCTTAGGAGACAACACTCCTCCACTAGTGCACTGATGGACCATATTTATATGATTCATTAAGATAGTTAAACCCACCAAATTAGACACTTTGTCTTAACAACGTTTACTTGTTAGTTCCATTTTTGTTGAACAGGCTATTTTGAGGTTTAGAGATGAAACGAGCTAAAAAGGGGGTTCTTAAACAAAAAAATGGATTACAAGTCAAGTCAGGGACCAAGAAAAATCAACTAGGGACCGAGGCCCAGTCGAGGACCGAGAAAGCTCAGCCGGGTACCCAGGCCCAGTACCGAGAACCTCAGGTCCCTACCGAGAGGTGCCGGGCCCAAGTGCCGGGAGTGCCGGGAACCAAGTCCCGAGTGCCGAGAGCCCGAGTGCCGAGTGCCAAGAAAACCAGGTCCCCGCCCAGGGCCCGTGCCGAGAGAGCCGAGCACCCGTGCCGAGAGAGCCGAGCACCCGTGTCGAGAGAGCCGAGCGCCCGTGCCGAGACCCACATTCGGGAGCGCCGAGAGCCGAGTCCGAGAAAACCAGGACCGCGCCGAGAGCAGCGCCCGGGCCCGGTCGACCAAGGGCCGGAGGAAAACTTCAACCCCGGGCCATGACCATGCTCCAGGCAGAATCTGGCCAAACATCCTTCATGGATCAGTCTTAGAATCTTCTCAACATTCCAAATCCATGGTCCAACACCCAATCATCTCCGGCCAAAATTCCGGCAGCTCCGGCCATATTCCGACCAAGCTCCGGCCATGGTCCAATCAACCTCCGGCGATACTCTGATCATGCCTCATCCAACCACCACCTTGCTCCGGTCATTCTAGCCCTACTCCGGTCAAAATCCGGCGAAGACCAACTAAACTACTTATTTCCCGGTTAGGGCATACTATTCACATCGGTTGATCTTTTGGTTTGAAACCAAACCTCAACCAAGTTCAAGGGACTTGCCCAAAGCTCAACCAAGCTCATGTAGTTGCCCTTTGGCACATCTCAAGCTCAGCCGCCCATGTGCACTCCATGTGCCACCCTTTGGCTCAAAACAAGTCCAACCAACGAGTAAACCAAGTCTAACCGGAGTTGAGGGAGAACCGAAGGCTCTTTTGAGGAAATATCCCACTCCACTACCACCTCTAAACCGCCACATTTGGCTATAAAAGGAGGCCCTCTCCTCCTTGAAAATTATCACTTGTAACTTAGGTAGAGAATCTCTCTAGAATCCATCCCACAATCCTTGTAAAACACTTGCATTCTCAATATCAAAAGCTCTACCTTCTCTCTTGATCATGAATACTCTTGTTGGTTCTTGAGTATTCTTGAGTGTTCTTGAGTTTACTCTTGTTTGTTCTTGAGTATTCTTGTTGTTCTTGAATTTTACTTTCCAAAACCTTTACTTTTCTTGTCTTTGCTTTCAAAACCAATTACTTTTCTTGTCTTTGCTTTCAAAATCATTTACTTTTCTAGCACTAGCTATGGTATCCACTTCTATGGATATTTGTAGCTAAACCCTTCATTCGGTTGAAGGGGTGTGCTTGTATCATGCAAACGTTTTAGACCCTTTTCTTAGTGCTTCTATTATGTTCAAACTTGTTCTACGTGCCATATATTAGGTTAGAACATACATGGTTGAGTGGAGGCTCGAAAGAGCAAAGCTCTTCCATGGGGTTCGTGAACATACATGGTTGAGTGGAGGCTCGAAAGAGCAAAGCTTTTCCATGCAGTTCAACCTCTTTTAAACACCACTTGGTTGATCGGAAATGATTGATCAAGTGGATGCACATAGGCTAAGATACTTCGAAAGGAGGAATTAGCCTATCTAGAACAAGAGCTCTTTGTCTTGAAAAGGACTAGGCGGTGTGGCAAGTTGACGGGCGTCGTCGTACTCGTCAAAAATAATTGTTTCTTTTATCTCCGACTAGCTTGTGGTAAGTCGGGTCGTATCCACAGAGATCGGTGTGAGAATCTGTTTACTAAGTACAAGAGTAACAATGGGGGGGGTAAATTTTGAACAAGTCAATTAAAAACGCAAGTATCAAAACACGATCAATAATCAATAGAGAAATAGTCACACGAATTCAAGTATCAAATAAAGAGAAGTGCAAGCTAGAACTTTTGATTGTGATGTAAGACTAAATCATTAACTCAACCGTTTTGAATTCTAATGTTCTACAACTTATAGCTCCCCGCTAGGTTGCACTACAAGTTGTCCTAGGGTGTCAATCCTAGTGGTATATTACTCGTATCCTAGTTTACTATCCCCGCTAGGTTGCTAGTATACTGTGATAATTGAAATCGACACACAAACAAAAGCTCCCCGCTAGATTGCACTAATGCTAGCGTATCAAATCCATAAACAATGCATAGTAATATAGCTCAAAACATAGAAATTCAATATGAGTCTCAAATCAAAGCATCACAATATCAAGTTCTAGCCTACACAAATGAGTTTAGCTACTCATCATAATGCAATACATAATCAAGTATTTGAATGGAATGAAATGATGTTACTGATGGTGAACTCTTCACCAAGCTTTCTTCAATTCTTCTCCAAATTGTCTTCCCAAAATTCACACTACCGAGAGAGACCACAGCAATCCACCAATGGTGTCTTCCCCAAAAGAACCAAATCACACGACTTCACACAAGCAAGCCACGGCAAAAAAGAAGACACTTGTTTCTTTCCTTCTTTCCTCTTCTTCTATTTTCCAGCGCGTCTCCTCAAATTCTGATTTCTCTTTTTCCAGCTCTGGCCCTTTGATTTCGTCTGTCTTTTGTCCCGAGAAAACACAAATCGATTTTAGGAATTTCGCCAGCTAGCATTCCGCGCGGACTTCTCCTTCCATTAGCTTCCGCGGACGTCTCTTGCATTACGATAAATCTTCAGACGTCCGCGCTTTTAACCCTCAAGCCGTCCGCGTACTGCACTGTTGAAAACTCCAAAGTGCTTTGGTCTTCATTTCTTTCTGCGCAAAACATCTTCTAATAGGCTCTCTTTAGCCGGTATTCCTTCTATGGTCTCCGAATGTACCTGAGAATGAAAACTACACACAGGTAGTGAAATAATATACAGATAACACTAAGAGATGGGGTTTTAACATATAAAATAGTCGTACAATTATGACTTATCACAAGTCGAGTGCTAGAAATGGCCTTGATACATCTTTGAACACTTAGAACGATCATTAGAGGTCAATGATGAACGGACTATGATACAAGGCCCCTAAAACCAAACCCTTCTGTCAATCAAAACATCACTTGTCATTTTACTTTCAGTCTCAATAACAACTGTTTACTTTCAGTACTTTTTACTTTTAGTATTTTACATTCTGCAACTAACTTTTACATTCCGCAACTAACTTTACATTCAGTACTTTTACATTCCGCAACTAACTTTACATTCAGCACTTTACTTTTACGCACTTTACTTTTACGCACTTTACTTTTCGCACTTTACTTTACGCACTTTACTTTTCAGTACTTTACTTTCCGCACTTACTTTCAGTCTTTATATTTCCGCACTTTACTTTCAGTCTGTACTTTCCGCTTACTACAGACGTTTTCAACATCAATCCAACATAACTTTGGCACGTATTGCGCTTGAAATATAGTGTGCGACAAACCAAAAGTATGTTGTTTGGTTGATATTGAACTCGACTGTTCCAGCACTTTACTTTTCAGTATTTACTTTCAGTTCTGTATTTACTTTCCTTACTTTCAGTCATTTACTTTTCAGTACTAAAACCACAACCAACCCCAATTGCACTTAAATTTCTGTACAAATTTCCTCAAAGAACAACTATCCACTAATTCCCTTGGGTTCGACCCCTACTTACCGCTTTACTACCCAATAGTGAAGTCACGAGTCGCGGACTTATAAATTTATTTTGCACATTGCCTCACGACAAGGCTCTGTCAAATTGGCGCCGTTTCTGGGGAATTAGAGTTAACAATCGGATAACTGTTCTTTCTTTTTCTTTCTTCTTTTTATTTTCGAACGCGCGTCTGCATAACCATGTCTCGTGCGGGAAGCCACCATAATGATGAGGTCAACGACGAGGTAATCCAGTTCGGTTGAAATGATGAGGAACAACCATATTATGACGATCCAGAGAAACTCATCAGAGACCAAAGAGCTCGTGAAAGGGAGGCCATCCGAAGAAACCAAGGGCAGCCCGAGGTCCGGAATGGAGCTGGCCCAGGGCAGCCCCCTAGACGACCACTTCCTCCAAATCAGCAAATGCCGAGGCAACGACCCGTCTATGAGGAGTACTATGAGGACGAAATCCTTCGTGAACCAACCATGGGAGAACTTTCGGCCCCAGATTTCAGAAATCAACCGTGGTGCATATACGAGGACCCTGAACTAGAGAACATTTCTATCAACACATCCGTGGTCCATAATTTGCCCAAGTTCTCAGGAGCTCACGGAGAATCTGCAACAACTCATCTCCAACGCTTACATGGCATTTGCCAAAATCTAAAACCCAATGGAGTGAATGTAGAGGACTTCAAACTGAAGGCCTTCTACTTTTCCCTCGTTGACTCAGCGAATGATTGGTTCCGTTCATTACCTTCGGGAAGCATCAGAACATGGGCTCAGATGCAAAAGAAATTTCTAGACAAATACTACCCGGCGGGAAGAGCGATGCAAGTAAGGAGGCAACTGCAGGACATAAGGCAGGGGCCTAATGAAACCATGTATGACACCTGGAAAAATTCAACCGCCTGGAGAGAAGCTGCTGCACTCTTGGACTGCCCGAGAAGCTCACCATCGAGTACCTAATTGATGGACTGACTCCCTTAGAGAAAAAGCTCCTTGATGCTTCAGCTGGAGGGTCCATGATGAGACTATCATTGAGCGGCATAAGGCGTCTCATCACTGATGTTGCTGAAAATGCTCGGTTTAGAGAGGAAACCACTCGGCAAGATGAGTTCTTGATGGACCATAATTGTATGAATCATAAACACAGTTAAACCCACAAAATTAGACTCTTTGTCTATTTAACTTTTGCTTGTTAGTCCCCTTATTTATCTACAGGGTATTTTGAAGTCTAGAGAGAAAACAAGCTAAGAAGGAGTTCTTAAGGGCAAAAATGGATTACAAGACACTCCAGGCCACAATCAGATTCCGACTGTACAACTTTCAAGAACCTGACATGGAATCACTCAAAACAAGTCCAACCGAAGGGCAACCAGAGTCAGACCGGAGCTGAAAGGGAGCCGATGGCTTTTGGAAAGATCACATTTCACTCCACCACTCCCCCTCTTCCACCTAGGCCGGCGGCTATCCATGGGAAATGGACATGTGGCCGGCGGCTTTGCCTTGTGCCACCTCACTCCGATGGCTTTTGGGTGTCTACTCTCCCTTTGTGACAAGTGTCTTGCTTCTCATCCACATCTCCTTCTCATCCTAGCCTATAAATAGAGCTCCCTTCCCTTTGTAAAATCACAACAAATCACAACACAAACACATCTCATATCAAAACATCATCCATCACAAAGCTCTAGCTTCTCTCTAGATTTTGGGCACAATCATGTAAGCACTTTACTTTGGAATCGAAGCTTGATCTTTAGCACTCTTAACGGTTCTTGTAAGTACTCTCTTCTTTACTTTACTGTCTTTTCAATTCAGCAAGTTTACTTTCCTGTCTTTACTTTCGAAAACTTTACTTTACTGTCTTTCAAAAACCTTTACTTTTCAACGCACTTAGCTATGATGTCCTATTCCATGAATATTCGTAGCTTAACCCTTCATTCGGTTGAAGGGGTGTGCTTGTATCATACAATGTTTTAGGCCCTACTCTTAGTGCCTCTATGTGTTCAAAACTTGTTCTATGTGCCACATATTAGGTTAGAACTTCCAAGGTTGAGTGGATGCTTTAACGGGCAAAGCTCTTCCGTGGGGTTCGTGAACATACTCGGGTAAGTGGATGCTTTAACGGGCAAAGCTTATCTGAGGAGTTCGACCTCTTTCAAAAACCATTTGGTTGATCGTAACTGAAGATCAAATGGATGCACATAAGGCTAAGATACTTCGAAAGGAGGAATTAGTCTAAATAGAACAAGTGTTCTAAATGATGTGGCAAGTCATGTGCTAGAAATAGCCTTGATTCATCTTTGAACACATAGTATGATCATTAGAGGTCGATGATAAACAGACTATGATACAAGGTCCCCTAAAACCAAATAGTTTCCTTTAATTGTAATATCAACTGTTACTTTACTTTCAGTACCATATCAACTGTTTATTTTTTGTCAAGACTCGTCCATCAAGCACTTTACTTTTCAGTACTAAAACCAAAACCAACCCCCCAACTGCTTAATTTAACTCCCCCTTTTAGAAAGAACAACTATCACCTAATTCCCTTGGGTTCGACCCGTACTTACCACTGACTACCAAAAATAGTTAAGTCGCGAGTATCAGAGATATAAGATTATTTTTGCACAGAGAACATCGCACCTTAACGACAGTGCGGTGGGCTCCATCAGTTCTCCCGAACAAAGAACGTAGCACGAGCCGAGACGTCAGTAAACTCCATGCCCGAGGAGATGAAACAAATAAAGGAGATGATGATTTAGATCCTACGAAGGCAGCCAGCTCAAATGAGACCTTGCGAGTTTTGTGGATCTACGGACCACAAGACTGACGCATGCCCGACAGTAATAGTAGAGGATCCGGCAGAGGTAAATGCAGTGGGAGGATACCAAGGGTACAATAACAACAGCAACGACAGAGCCGGGCCAAACCGACAGTATAGTCAAGCAACCAATCCGAACTGGCAGAACGAGAACCACGCTCAAAGAGAAATACAACAATCCGCCCCTCAACCAGCTCAATCGTTCTACCAACCTCCTAACCGGCAGTACAACCAGAATGCTTCACCAGCAGGCCAATACCAACAAAGGGGACCAAACCAGTACTCGATGGGCCAATATCAACAGAAGGGACAGAACCAATACCAAGCCAGCCCGAGCAATCAGCAAGGTCCTAGCAAGTCACTTGAGGACGTAGTAAAGGAGCTCGCTAGTTCTATACATCAACTCAAGGTCGAAACAAAGGGAGATATTTCAGACTTGAAGAAGCAAATGTCCCAGCTCGCTACCTCAATGTCCGCCCTTACTAATGAGCCTGGCAGACTTCCTTCACAAACCATTCAAAACCCGAAGGGAAATGTTAATACCGTGACCCTTAGGAGTGGTAGAAAGCTTGTCGGCAAACCCATGGAGCAAGAGGAGGACAAAAGCCCGAGGTTGCCCGGAGAAGAACAAATGAGGCCCGAGGCTCTCGGAACTCTTGAAAAGGACGCAGCCGAGAAAAATGAGGATGCATACGAGGAAGAAGGGAACGCGCCAGAGGAACGCAGGCCTGGCCCAGTACCAGCGGCCAGCCCGGTTCAAGCGTCCGAGGAGCACAAGGAATGCTCGGTGCCCAGAACTGAGACCTCCAAGATCAGCGCCACGCTTCCATTTCCAGTGCCAGCCCGAGTCCCAAAACAACATGTCATGGATGAGGACGTATTTGAGTTGTTCAGCAAAGTCGAAATCAACATCCCCCTCTTGGAAGCCATCAAGCAAATCCCTCGATATGCTAAGTTTTTAAAGGAGCTTTGCACCAACCGGAGGAGGAGTACTAGAAATGATCAAGAGCTGATAAGTAGAGACGTGTCGGTCGTCATGCAACGTAAGGTGCCCCCCAAATGCGGTGATCCGGGAACTTACACCATTCCATGCACAATTGGCAACATCCGGATCGAGAACTGCATGCTAGACCTTGGAGCATCAATCAACGTCTTGCCCTTCTCTATCTACTCATGCCTTAGGATTGGGACGCTCGAACCTACCGGTCTCACTATTCAACTGGCAGATCGGTCGTGCAAACAGCCCGAGGGCAAAATTGAAGACGTTTTGGTCCAAGTAGGAGAATTAGTGTTTCCAGCAGACTTCTACATCCTTAAAATGGAGAATAGCGGGCCAACAGACCGTGCACCTATCCTTCTCGGTCGACCATTTCTTAAAACCTCCAAAATGAAGATAGACTGCAGGAATGGGATGCTCTCAATGGAAGTAGAAGGAGAGGTCTTCAGCTTCGACATATTCCGAGCAATGAAGCATCCCATGGAGTTCGAGGAAGTGCACACTCTCGACACTTTGGATGACCTGGTCCAGAAAATTCAATCAGAACCAAGAGCAGATCCCTTAGAAGTTATACTCAATGGAGCCGGGAGTTCATACGAATTAGCCGAAGGCTTGCATGAAACACTAGCCCATTTAACAATCTCGGAGCCTCTCACACCAGGATATGAAGTCAACGAGGTAAAATTATTCAAATCCAATACCTTTTTGCCCTCGGTGATGCAAGCTCCCAAAATAGAATTGAAGCCCCTGCCCGGGCATCTGAAGTACGCATTCCTAGGGGAAAATAACACACTCCCGGTGATCATTAAGAGTGGCTTGGAAGCAAATCAGGAGCATCATTTGGTAAAAGTGCTAAGACAACACAAGTTGGCTATTGGATGGACTCTAGCCGACTTAAGAGGAGTTAGCCCGGCGGTATGCATGCATCGCATCTTACTCGAGGATCGAGCTAAGCCATCAAGAGAACCTCAGCGATGACTCAACCCAATCATGATGGAGATCGTCCAGAAGGAAATACAGAAGCTACTAGATGCGGACGTTATCTATCCCATCTCGGATAGCCAATGGGTGAGCCCTGTCCATGTGGTCCCAAAGAAAACTGGGATCACGGTTGAGGAAAATGCCGAAGGGAGGATAGTGACAACAAGGGTCAAGAACGGCTGGAGAATGTGCATCGACTACAGAAAATGGAACGCCGTCACAAGGAAGGACCATTTCCCCCTGCCATTCATCGATCAAATGTTAGACCGACTGGCAGGCAAGCCATACTTTTGCTTCCTGGACAGGTTCTCGGGATACAACCAGATCCCTATAGCACCTGAGGACCAAGAGAAGACTACATTCACCTGCCCATTCAGCACATTCGCCTTCAGAAGGATGTCGTTCGGTCTATGCAATGCTCCGGGGACTTTCCCAAGAGTGGTGACCAGCATCTTCTCGGACATGATCGAGATATTCATCGAAGTCTTTATGGACGACTTCACCATCTATGGCAATACATTCGACGCTTGCTTAGATAACTTGAGCACAGTTATGGCACGATGTGTCTCGATGAACCTTGTGCTCAATTATGAGAAGTGCCACTTCATGGTAACACACGGAGTAGTCTTAGGACATGTCGTCTCTCAAGAAGGCATGGAAGTGGACAAAGCAAAGATCGACCTGATCATGACTCTGCCATACCCATCCACGGTACGAGACATCAAATCATTCCTTGGACATGCGGGATTCTACCGACGATTCATCAAGGACTTCTCCAAAAAGGCATTGCCTCTATCCACTCTTCTCCAAAAAGAAGTTCCTTTTGAATTCACCAAGTCATGCAAGGAAGCCTTTGATGAGCTCAAAAAGGCCCTCACTAGCACACCCATCATCCAAACTCCGGATTGGAAAAAACCATTTGAAATCATGTGCGACGCAAGCGACTTTGCTGTGGGGGCAGTTCTCGGCCAAAAGGTTGATAAGAAGGCGGTTGTGATCTACTACGCCTCAAGAACCCTAGATTCAGCCCAACGAAACTACTCCACCACCGAGAAGGAGCTCCTGGCGGTAGTGTTTGCTCTGGAAAAGTTCAGATCCTATTTGCTTGGTGCAAAAGTAATTGTCTTCTTGGACCATGCTTCCATCCGGTACCTAATGAAGAAGAAGGAGGCCAAGCCAAGGCTCATACGGTGGATCTTGCTACTGCAAGAATTCGATGTGGAGATAAGGGACAAAAAGGGGATTGAGAATACAGTGGCCGACCATCTAAGCAGGATTGTCCGAGAGGAAGAAGAGGGGCACATAACCGAGTCATTTCCAGACGAGCACCTCTATGCAGTCTCAAGAAAAGTGCCATGGTATGCTCAAATCGTCAACTATCTAGTAGGAGGTACATTTCCTCCCTCTTTTACTAAAGCACAATGCATGAAACTTAGGCATGACGCTTGACATTACTTATGGGATGATCCTTATTTGTGGAAAATAGGAGCGGATCAAATACTTAGGAGATGCATCCCCGATAATGAAATAGCTTCTGTTATTAGCTTCTGCCATGAGTTTGCATGTGGAGGACACTTCGGGCCTAGGAGAACCGCTAGGAAAATCCTAGATAGCGACTTCTTTTGGCCGAGTATATTTAGAGATGCATATGAGAAGTGTAAAAAGTGCGATAGGTGTCAAAGAGTAGGAAATGTGTCAGCCAGGAATGAGATGCCTCAAGTACCCATATTGGTCAACAATGTTTTCGACATTTGGGGCATTGATTTCATGGGGCCATTCCCAGTTTCATGCGGTTATACTTACATTCTAGTTGCTGTAGATTATGTGTCAAAATGGGTAGAGGCTAAGGCCACAAGGTGCGGCGATGCAAAGACTGTCATAGATTTTTTGCGCACTAACCTGTTTTATAGGTACGGAGTACCCAAGGCCATAATCAGCGACCAAGGAACTCATTTCTGCAACCGCATGATGGCTGCCACCTTAAAACACTACCATGTTCACCACCGGACGTCCACGACATATCACCCCCAAAGCAATGGTCAAGCGGAGATCTCCAACCGCGAAATCAAGGGTATTTTAGAAAAGATGGTGAAGCCAGCAAGGAAAGATTGGAGTCAAAGGCTGGATGAAGCGCTTTGGGCTTATCGGACGGCATACAAGACGCCAATTGGCACCTCCCCATTTAGGCTTGTTTATGGGAAGGCATGCCACCTTCCGGTGGAACTAGAACATAAAGCCTATTGGGCGCTCAAGCATTGCAATCCAGATTTAAAGGCTGCCGGACTGGATAGGATGCTTAATCTTTGTGAACTTGAGGAGTTGTGGCTTGAGGCCTATGATGGGCAAACTGACTACAAAGCGCGGACAAAATTGTATCATGACAAATTCATCCTCCGGCGCTCATTTGAGGAAGGACAACAAGTACTACTATTCTCCTCACGGTTGAAGTTGATGCCCGACAAACTAAAATCAAGATGGACCGGCCCTTATACCGTGACTAAGGTATTCAACCATGGGATGCTTGAGTTGGAAAGCATGGAGAATGGAAGCCGATTCAATGTGAATGGGCAGCGAGTCAAACACTACCATGGCGAGGTCAACTTGACAATGCAAAAATTTGACTTGAGCCGCCCATGGGATCCAGATCCCTCCTGAGTGAGGTACTGTCGAGCCAACGACGTTAAACAAAGGCACTGGTCGAGAGGTAACCCGGCACCCTTTTATTTTCATGCATCTTTTATCTTTTTCAGTCATTTTATTTTTATGTCATTTAGTTTTTTCCTTAAGTCGTACTCACCCATTTCCTTTCTTGTAAATATTTGCTTGCAATCGGCTTTTGAACTAAGTCATACCGAGAGGCACGCCTTCGTTCAAAAGTGTGGGGTGAGAACTGCCTTTGCACATAGTTAATTTACATGCTTTCTTTTTCCTTTTCCCTTAATATTATCCTTTTGAAAATATGAACTTGAGAATGTGAAAAAGATAGATCTAAATTCAAGCATTTACCTTGTGAAATCTCAACTGTGTAAAAACTTGAGGATGTAACTTCTCATTTGTCCCTTTGTGCTGAGATATATAGGGGATGTGGAGTTGACATAAAATGCCCTAGAGAGGCTTGGCAAGCACTCGAAGGATCAGATTTCTCTATATGGTTTACGAAGTCAGTGGAGGCTGCACTTCAGGTTTCAGTGGATTCAGAGTCATCTCCGTCGTGCAGCGTTTATGCAAGAGGCGGGACGGGAATCAAACCATCCAAACTCTAGTCCAAGTAGCCGAGAAAATAGATGAGCGACCCTCATCTTGACCCGCGTGAAATGGCAAGGATGAGAAAGAGCGGGGAGGCATTTCCATATGCTCTCGGGCGATGATTGGACCTCTCAAAAGGTTGAGAAAATGGACAAGCAAATCACAAAGATGCAAAGCTCGAAGAAGCAAATCAAAGGCCAAAGGCCAAATTCTGTGAAGGTTTTAACCGGAAAAAAGTGAAGAAACTCAAACTCAAAATCGAAGGCCAAAGACCAAATCACTTCAAAAGTTGTCCCTCATCAAAGGAAGTCAAAGTGCTCAACTCATTGAAACTCGAACCAAGTCATGTGCTAGGGAAAGCTACAAGTTAACCATATAGTGCAAGTCGGTCCCGAGAATGCAGTCCAGGAGACTGAAAAGAGCTATCTCCCGAATCATCCGAATTAATTTGCATCTCGGCTCGAAGGTACAAGTATCAAGTTTCTTCTAAGTATTTACACGGTTTAGTTTGGAAACAAGTAAGTATTGCATGGATAGGATAAGCCTAGTCACACATTCTCACTTTCTTATTTAAAGTTTACTTGGATTTTGTGCCACCTCTTTCAAGTAGCATTGTTCGGGACGAACAAGTATAAGTGTGGGGTGATCTGATGGACCATATTTATATGATTCATTAAGATAGTTAAACCCACCAAATTAGACACTTTGTCTTAACAACGTTTACTTGTTAGTTCCATTTTTGTTGAACAGGCTATTTTGAGGTTTAGAGAAGAAACGAGCTAAAAAGGGGGTTCTTAAACAAAAAAATGGATTACAAGTCAAGTCAGGCCAGTCGGGGACCGAGAAAAATCAACCAGGGACCGAGGACCCTAGTCGAGGACTGAGAAAGCTCAGCCGGGTACCCAGGCCTAGTACCGAGAACCTCAGGTCCCTGCCGAGAGGTGCCGGGCCCAAGTGCCGGGAGTGCCGGGAACCAAGTCCCGAGTGCCGAGAGCCTGAGTGCCGAGTGCCAAGAAGACCAGGTCCCCGCCCAGGGCCCGTGCCGAGAGAGCCGAGCGCCCGTGCCGAGAGAGCCGAGCGCCCGTGCCGAGAGAGCCGAGCACCCGTGCTGAGAGAGCCGAGCGCTCATGCCGAGACCAGTGCCGAGACCTACATCTGAGAGCACCGAGAGCCGAGTCCGATAAAACCAGGACCGCACCGAGAGCAGCGCCCGGGCCCGATCGACCAATGGCCCGAGGAAAACTTCAACCCCAGGCCATGACCATGCTCCGGGCAGAATCTGGCCAAACATCCTTCATGGATCAGTCTTAGAATCTTCTCAACATTCCAAATCCATGGTCCAACACCCAATCACCTCCGGCCAAAATTCCAGCAGCTCCGGCCATTTTTCCAGGTAGTCGTACATGGTTTCATTAGGTCCCTGCCATATGTCATGCAGTTGCCTCCTTACTTGCATTGCTCTTCCCGCTGGGTAGTATTTGTCCAGGAATTTCTTTTGCATCTGAGCTCATGTTCTGATGCTTCCCGAAGGCAATGAAAGGAACCAGTCGTTTGCCGAGTCAATGAGGGAAAAATAGAACGCCTTTAACTTGAAGTCGTCTATAGTCACTCGATTGGGCTTTAGATTTTGGCAAATGCCATGTAAGCGTTGGAGATGAGTTGTCGCAGATTCTCCATGAGCTCTTGAGAACTTGGGCAAGCTGTGGGCCACCGATGCGTTGATGGTAATGTTTTCCAGTTCAGGGCCCTCGTAAATGCATCACGGCTGATTTTCGAAATCTGGGGCATTAAGTTCTCCCATAGTAGGTTCGCGGTAGTTGTTATCCCCATAGTAGTCATCAAATACGGGTTCTTGTCTTGGCATTTGTCGATGTTGAGGGGGTGGGGGATGTCTAGGGGGTTGCACTGGACCAGCTTCATTTCGGTCCTCGGGTGGTCCTTGGTTTCTTCAAACGGCCTCCCTATTACGAGCTCTTTGGTTTCGGATGAGTTATTCCGGATCGTCAATAAATGAAGGCGGCGCCTTATTATTTCGATCGTACAGGTTCATCTCGTCGTCATCCTGATAGTCATGGTGGCTTCCTTCACGAGACATGGTTATGCAGAAGTGAGTACAAAATCAAAGAACACTATCCGATTAATTCTAAATTCCCCGGCAACGGCGCCAATTTGACAGCACTGCCTTGTCGCGAGGCAATGTTTACAAAATTAATTTATAAGTCCGCTACTCGTGACTTTACTATTGGGTAGTAAAGCGGTAAGTAGGGGTCGAACCCAAGGGAATTAGTGGATAGTTGTTCTTTCGAAAATGGAAAATTAAATAAGACAGTTGGGGCTTGGTTGTGATTTTAGTACTGAAAGTAATGTGGGTTGGTTGTGATTTTAGTACTGAAAAGTAAATGACTGAAAGTAAAGAAAGTAAATACATGACTGAAAGTAAATACTGAAAAGTAAAGTGCTGGAACAGTCGAGTTCAATGTCAACCGCAAACACACTTTTGGTTTGTCGCACGCTGTGTCTCAAGCGTGATGCGCGCCAAAGTTGTGTTGGATTGATGTTGAACAAGTCTGTAGTGAAAGTAAAGTGCGGAAAGTAAATACTGAAAAGTAAATTGCTGGAACAGTCGAATTCAATATCGACTAATCAACATACTCTTGGTATGGACTGATATTGAAAGGGTCTGTAATAAGCGACAGAAAGTAAATTACTGAAAGTAAATTGCTGGAAAGTAAATGTGCGGAAATTAAAGTACTGAAAGTAAATGACTGAAAATAAGCAGTTGATAATGAGACTGAAAGTAAAGTGACAGGTGATGTTTTAATTAAAGGAAAGGAATCGGTTTTAGGGGCCTTGTATCATAAATCTGTTCATCATCGACCTCTAATGATCATACTACGTGTTTAAAATGTATCAAGGCTATTTCTAGCTCTCGACTTGCCACACCGTCTAGTCCTTTTCAAGACATAGAACACTTGTTCTATTTAGGCTAATTCCTCCTTTCGAAGTATCTTAGCCTTATGTGCATCCACCTGATCAATCATTTCCGATCAACCAAGTGGTGTTTTAAAGAGGTTGAACTCTACAGAAAAGCTTTGCTCTTTCGAGCCTCCACTTAACCACGTATGTTCACGAACCCCATGGAAGAGCTTTGCTCTTTCGAACCTCCACTCAACCAATAGTGTTCTAACCTAATATATGGCACATAAAACAAGTTTAAACACAATAGAGGCACTAAGAGAATGGTTTAAAACATGTTTTGATACAAGCACACCCCTTCAACCGAATGAAGGGTTTAGCTACGATTATCCATGGAAGAGGATATCATAGCTAAGTGCTTGAAAAGTAAAGGTTTTCGAAAGACAAAAAGTAAAGTTTTTTTAAAGTAAAAGACAAGGAAAAGCTTGAGCACTTCAAGAACCAACAAGAGTACTCAAGAACAAACTTGGAGCTTCCAATATCAAAGTAAAGTGTTTACAAGGATTGTGCCTAAAATCTAGAGAGATTTTCTATAAAACCTAGAGAGTATGGAACATGGGACTCAAACTAGGACTATAAGATTCGAGACTACAACTTGGGACATTGAACAAAGGAGAGGGGATGTTGTATTTATAGGCAAGGGGAGAAGAGGAGGGCCAAACACATGGCAAAGGGAGAAGAGGAGGGCCAAAGCCGCCGGCCATAGGTGGCATCATCTCATGGAAAGCCGCCGGCCTTAGGTGGCTTTCCCCAAAGCCGCCGCCCATGTGTCACTCCCCTAAGCAAAGCCGCCGGACATGAGGTGGAGGAGGAAGTGAGTGGGTTGTGATATTTGTCTCCAAAAAGCCATCGGTTCCCCCTCAACTCCGGTTAGACCTTGGTTGCATCATAGTTGCTTCTTGGTTGCAATCAAAAGACAAGGCACAAGCCTTGCACATGGGTGGCAAGACTTGGAATTCACTTGAGTTCTTGATCTTTGTTGAGGTTTGGAACAAGTCATTGGGACATGTTTGAGTGATTCTACGTTGGGTTCATGAAGGTTGTAAAGCCGGAATTTGGTCGTGGCCTGGAATGACTTGTAATCCATTTTTAGCTTTAAGAACTCCTTTTTAGCTCATTTCATCTCTAATCCTTGAAATAGCCTGTAGAACAAAAGTGAAACTAACAAGTAAAAGTTGTTAAGACAAAGCGTCTAATTTGGTGGGTTTAACTGTCTTGATGAATCATATAAATATGGTCCATCAAATCACCCGACACTCATACTTGTTCGTCCCGAACAATGCTATTTAAAAGAGGCACACACAATCCAAGTAAAAACTTTAAATAAGAAAGTGAGAATGTGGGACTAGATTTATCCTATTCATGCAATACTTACTTGTTACCAAACTAAACCGTGTAAATACTTAGAAGAAACTTGATACTTGTACCTTCGAGCTGAGATGCAAATTAATTCGGATGATTCGGGAGATAGCCCTTTTCAGGCTCCTGGACTGCATTCTCGGGACCGACTCGCACTATATGGTTTTCTTGTAGCTTTCTCTAGCACATGATTTGGTTCGGGTTTCAATGATCTGAGCTCTTTGATTTCCTTTTGATGAGGGACAGCTTTTGAAGTGATTTGGCCTTCGGCCTTTGATTTTGAATTGGAGTTTCTTCACTTTTGTTCGGTTAAAACCTTCACAATTTTGGGCCTTCGGCCTTTGATTTGCTTCTTTGTGACTTGCTTGTCCACTTTCTCAACCTTTTGGGAGGTCCAATCATCGCCCGAGAGCATATGGAAATACCTCCCCGCTCTTTCTCATCCTCGCCGTTTCGCGCGGGTCAAGATGAGGGTCGCTTATCTATTATCCCGGCTACTAGGACTAGAGATAGGACGGTTTGATTCTCGTCCCGCCTCTTGCATAAACGCTGCATGGCGGAGATGACTCTAATCTCCATTGAAACCCGAAGTGCAGCCTCCACTGACTTCGTAAACCATATAGTGAAATCCGATCCTTCGAGTGCTTGCCAAGCCTCTCTAGGGCATTTTATATCAACTCCACATCCCCTGTATATCTCAGCACAAAGGGACAAATGAGAAGTTACATCCTAAGTTTTTATACAGTTGAGATTTCACAAGGTAAATGCATGAATTTAGATCTATCTTTTTCACATTCTCAAGTTCATATTTTCAAAAAGATAATATTAAGGGAAAAGGAAAAAAGAAAGCATGTTAATTAACTATGTACAAAGGCGGTTCTCACCCCACACTTTTGAACGAAGGCGTGCCTCACAGCACTACTTAGTTCAAAAGTCAATTGCAAGCAAATATATACAAGAAATGTGAGAATGACTTAAGGCAAAAACTAAATGACATAAAATAAAATGACTGAAAGTAAGATAAATGTCGGGTTACCTCCCGGCGAGTGCCTTTGTTTAACGTCGTTAGCTCAACGATACCTTCGTCCTGGATCATAAGTTTGGGTCCCATGGGCAGCTCAGGTCAAAGCTCTGTGTTGTCAAGTTGACCTCGCCATGGTAGTGTTTGACTCGCTGCCCATTCACATTGAATCGGCTTCCATTCTCCATGCTTTCCAACTCAAGCATCCCATGGTTGAATACCTTAGTCACGGTATAAGGACCGGTCCATCTTGATTTTAGTTTGCCGGGCATCAACTTCAACCGTGAGGAGAAGAGTAGTACTTGTTGTCCTTCCTCAAATGAGCGTCGGAGGATGAATTTGTCATGATACAATTTTGTCCGCGCTTTGTAGTCCGTTTGCCCTTCATAGGCCTCAAGCTGCAACTCCTCAAGTTCGCACATATTAAGCTTCCTATCCAGTCCGGTAGCCTTTAAATCTGGATTGCAATGCTTGAGCGCCCAATAGGCTTTATGTTCTAATTCCACCGGAAGGTGGCATGCCTTCCCATAAACAAGCCTCAATGGGGAGGCCCCAATTAGCGTCTTGTATGTCGTCCGATAAGCCAAAAGAGCTTCATCCAGCCTTTGACTCCAATCTTTCCTCGCCGGCTTCACCATCTTTTCTAGAATTCCTTTGATTTCGCGGTTGGAGATCTCCGCTTGACCATTGCTTTGGGGATGATATGTCGTGGACGTCCGATGGTGGACATGGTAGTGTTTTAAGGTGGCAGCCATTATGCGGTTGCAGAAATGAGTTCCTTGGTCGCTGATTATGGCCTTGGGTACTCCGTACCTACAAAACAGGTTAGTGCGCAAAAAATCTATGACAGTCTTTGCATCGTCGCACCTTGTGGCCTTAGCCTCTACCCATTTGGACACATAATCTACAACAACTAGAATGTAAGTATAACCGCATGAAACTGGGAATGGCCCCATGAAATCAATGCCCCAAATGTCGAAAACATCGTTGACCAATATGGGTACTTGAGGCATCTCATTTCTAGCTGACATATTTCCTACTCTTTGACACCTATCGCACTTTTTACACTTCTCATATGCATCTCTAAATATACTCGGCCAAAAGAAGCCGCTATCTAGGATTTTCCTAGCGGTTCTCCTAGGCCCGAAGTGTCCTCCACATGCAAACTCATGGCAGAAGCTAATGACAGAAGCTATTTCATTATCGGGGATGCATCTCCTAAGTATTTGATCTGCTCCTATTTTCCATAAATAAGGATCATCCCATAAGTAATGCCTAGCATCATGCCTAAGTTTCATGCATTGTGCTTTAGTAAAAGAGGGAGGAAATGTACCTCCTACTAGATAGTTGACGATTTGAGCATACCATGGCACTTTTGTTGAGACTGCATAGAGGTGCTCGTCTGGAAATGATTCGGTTATGTGCCCCTCTTCTTCCTCTCGGATAATCCTGCTTAGATGGTCGGCCACTGTATTTTCAATCCCCTTTTTGTCCCTTATCTCCACATCGAATTCTTGCAGTAGCAAGATCCACCGTATGAGCCTTGGCTTGGCCTCCTTCTTTTTCATCAGGTATCGGATGGCAGCATGGTCAGAGAAGACTATCACTTTTGCTCCAAGCAAATAGGATCTGAACTTTTCCAGAGCGAATACCACTACTAGGAGCTCCTTCTCGGTGGTGGAGTAGTTTCGTTGGGCTGAATCTAGAGTTCGTGAGGCGTAGTAGATCACAACCGCCTTCTTATCAATCTTTTGGCCGAGAACTGCCCCCACAGCAAAGTCGCTTGCGTCGCACATGATTTCAAATGGTTTTTTCCAATCCGGAGTTTGGATGATGGGTGTGCTAGTGAGGGCCTTCTTGAGCTCATCAAAGGCTTCCTTGCATGCATTGGTGAATTCAAAAGGGACTTCTTTTTGGAGAAGAGTGGATAGAGGCAATGCCTTTTTGGAGAAGTCCTTGATGAACCGTCGGTAGAATCCTGCATGCCCAAGGAAGGATTGGATGTCTCGGACAGTGGAGGGGTATGGTAAAGTTATGATCAGGTCTATTTTAGCCTTGTCCACCTCTATGCCTTCTTGTGAGACGATGTGTCCTAAGACCACTCCATGAGTTACCATGAAATGGCACTTCTCATAATTGAGTACTAAGTTTATCGAGACACATCGTGCCAGAACCGTGCTTAAGTTGTCTAGGCAAGTGTCGAATGTATCGCCATAGATGGTGAAGTCGTCCATGAAGACTTCGATGAATATTCAGATCATGTCCGAGAAGATGCTGGTCACCATTCTTTGAAAAGTCCCCGGAGCATTGCATAGACCGAACGACATTCTTCTGAAAGTGAATGTGCCAAATGGGCAGGTGAATGTAGTCTTCTCTTGGTCCTCAGGTGCTATGGGGATCTGGTTGTAGCTCGAGAACCCGTCCAGGAAGCAAAAGTATGGTTTGCCTGCCAGTCGGTCTAGCATTTGATCGATGAAGGGCAGAGGGAAATGGTCCTTCCTTGTGACGGCGTTCAATTTTCTGTAGTCGATGCACATTCTCCAGCCGTTCTTGACCCTTGTTGTCACCATTTTTCCTTCGGTATCTTCCTCGACCATGATTCCAATTTTCTTCGGGACTACGTGGACTGGACTCACCCACTGGCTATCCGAGATTGGATAGATGACATCCGCATCCAAGAGCTTCTGTATTTCCTTCTGGACGATCTCCATCATGATTGGGTTGAGTCGTCGATGAGGTTCTCTTGACAGCTTAACTCCATCCTCGAGTAAGATGCGATGCATGCAAACCGCCGGGCTAACTCCTCTCAAGTCGGCTAGAGTCCATCCAATGGCCAACTTGTGTTGTCTCAGCACTTTTATCAAACGACGCTCCTGGTCTGTTTTCAAGCCACTTTTTATGATTACCGGGAGTGTGTTATTTTCCTCTAGGAATGCGTACTTCAGATGCACGGGTAGGGGCTTCAATTCTATTTCGGGAGCTTGCATTACTGAGGGCAAAAAGGTATTGGATTTGAATAATTTTACCTCATTGGCTTCATATCCTGGTGTGAGAGGCTCCGAGATTGTTAAGTGGGCTAGTGTTTCATGCAAGCCTTCGGCCAATTCATATGAGCTCTCGGCTCCATTGAGTATGAGTTCAAAGGGATCTGCTCTTGGTTCTGGTTGAACTTCTTGAACAAGGTCATCTAAGGTGTCAAGAGCATGGACAGCTTCAAACTCCATGGGATGTTTCATTGCTTGGAATATGTCGAAGCTGAAGATCTGTCCTTCTACTTCCATTGATAGCATTCCACTCCCGCAGTCTATCTTCATTTTTGAGGTTTTAAGAAATGGTCAGCCGAGAAGGATAGGAGCATGGTCTATTGGCCCGCTATTCTCCATTTTAAGGACGTAGAAGTCTGCTGGAAACACTAATTCTCCTACTTGGACCAAAACGTCTTCAATTTTGCCCTCGGGCTATTTGCACGACCGAACTGCCAGTTGAATAGTGAGACCGGTGGGTTCGAGCGGCCCAATCCTAAGGCATGAGTAGATAGAGAAGGGTAAGACGTTGATTGATGCTCCAAGGTCTAGCATGCAGTTCTCGATCCGGATGTTGCCAATTGTGCATGGAATGGTATAAGTTCCCGGATCTCCGCATTTGGGGGGCACCTTTCGTTGCATGACGGCCGACACGTCTCTACTCATCAGCTCTTGATCATTTCTATTGCTCCTCCTCCGGTTGGTGCAAAGCTCCTTTAGAAACTTAGCATATCGAGGGATTTGCTTCATGGCTTCCAAGAGGGGGATGTTGATTTCGACTTTGTAGAACAATTCAAACACGTCCTCATCCATGACATGTTGTTTTAGTACTCGGGCTGGCACTGGAAATGGAAGTGCGGCGCTGATCTTGGAGGTCTCGGTTCTGGGCACCGGGCTAGGCCTTTGTTCCTCGGGTGCGTCCCTATTTTTCTTGGCCGCGTCCTGCTCAAGAGCCTCGGGCCTCATTTGTTCTTCTATGGGAAACCTCGGGCCTTTGTCCTCCTCTTGCTCCATGGGTTTGTCGACAAGCTTTCTGCCACTCCTAAGGGTCACGACATTAACATTTTCCTTCGAGTTTTGAATGGTTTGTGAAGGAAGTCGGCCAGGTTCGTTATTACGCTCGAACTGAGACATTTGATTTCTTCAGGTCGGCTATTGCTCCATCATTTTTCGCCTGGTTTTGATGGACATTAGCACTTAATTGATTCACGGTGCCCGACATTTGATTAATATTGCCCTGGAGCTCCTTCATCATGTCCTCAAGCCACTTGTTTGGTCCTTGCTGATTACTCGGGCCCGCCTGATATTGATTTGGTCCCTTCTGTTGATATTGGCCTGTCGGGTACTGGTTTGGTCCCATTTGTTGATACTGGCCCATTGGTGGGGCGTTCTGGTTGTACTGCCTGTGGGGAGGTTGATAGAACGACTGAGCTGGTTAAGGTGCGGCTTGTGCTGTCTCCCTCGGAGGATGGTTCTCATTCCGCCAATTAGTGCCGCTAACTCCTCTCAAGTCACCAAGGAGAAAACAAAAGGCCTAAGTTTTTCATGAAAGTTTTAAAAGTGCTTGCTAAAACTTAATCCAAGGTATTTCAATGAAAATACTTACAAAATTAGATAGAAAGGGGATAGCAATGATATTGATTCACAAGAATGCACATTCATAGGACTAGGTCGGTTCTAAGTTCAAGATCCAATAAAAATGAAAAGTAGGCTAGATGTGATTTATAGGGATTTAGAATCGATAGTCACAAGCCTATATGGTTAAAAACACTCACATGTTAGGGATAGAATACATGAATGCAAGTGTCCATTCTAAAATGATAAGAATGGCATGAAATGAGTGAACTATGCGACTAAACCACTCCACACTTAAAGCATAGCTTAGTCCCTAAGCGCAAACAATGAAGAAAATGAGATAAAGGCGCATAGGAACTCCCCTCGTTTGTAGATGTGCCCCATCAATAGAAAAGATGACATTGTGAAGCTTGATAATATATGATGCAAATAACTTTCCTTGATGACAAGAACACATGAGAGGTTAAAAGCAACATGTGGCATACAAGATTATGCAAAACATAAGTATGAGCAAGATAGCATCACAAGTCGCATAATAACATCATGGCATAAGTTTGATAAAGTTCAAACAAGGAAAGTAATCTACATCCTCCATCATGTGCAAAGGTGTCTAAAGTGCCGATAAAATGTGAAACTAGAGCCATAGTATGATATAACAAATTAGTTCCACTCTAGTAAACACCAATAAAGCATATGAGCACTATGGGCAACATCATTAAGCATAGATAAATCAAAGGGAAAGTTGGAAGAGTGTGGAGTTGTGAAGTGGGATTGGAGTGAGTAGAACTCACTCCACACTTAAAATTTTACCCACTAATAACACATTCCACACTCCACACTTTAGAGCCTTAGCTACTCAAAATCGTGCCAAACATTTAAACATATAAAAGAGCAAGAATGAAACACTTACAAACCGGGTTACCTCCCGCGAGGGCCTAGTTTTTCCCGTCTTGGCAAAGACGTAGCAAAGCGCCCCATAGAATCACTCGATGAGAAGTCCTTTGCTAGGATCCCTTCTCACGGGGCCTTGGATTTGGTCGTGTCAATCCACCTTCAAATCCCATTTGAATTTCTTCCCATCAAGTCTACAATGGACTTTCCTTTAAGATTTTGACCCCTTCAAGTATGAAGATCCCTTAAAAATTAAGGGGTCATTGGAGCTTTTTCCGATTAGCCTTTGAAAATAGGGCAAGAAGCTCCAAAACTTGTCTCGAGACGAAGTAGTGAAGAAAGGGTCTTCATAACTTGTCTCGAGATTGATGGGTATCCCTTCTTTGAGTTTTTCAATTGTTTCCTTGGGTGCCCATACCTCAATATCCCTTTTTAACCCTTTGTCTTCTTGAATGCGAGGTTGTTCCTTAATTCTTTCCATGTACACCTCAACGAAGTCTCTATACCCTTGAAGACTTTCAATCTCTATACGCTCTTCCTCTATCTTATCCTCATCAAGGAATTGGGATTCACATTCAAGCTCGTTTGTAGCGGGAGGAGGGAGTTCTTCTTCATCAACAAAAGGTGTTTCCTCAATGTGAGAGGCATCATCATTGAAGAATTCCTCATCGGAGAGCGTCAATGGGATGGCGTGATCCCATTCGTTGTAATGACCTTTGGGTGCGGCTCTCCAAAATTCATCCTCCAATTCTTGATCCCGTTCTTCCCTTGAGGCATTAGATTCAAGGACTTCTTCTTCGAATACCTCCTCTTCCTCACCCAAGTTTTCATTTTCCATTGCTTGTAACGCCAATTTTCTTTCAAAAACTTGGTGTTGAGCCTCCAATCTATCAAATTGAGCATCCATCTTCATAAATTGAGCTTGCATGTCTCTATCCATCTTCTCTTGATTTTCAAGGAATGTGGCAAGCATGGAATCTAGATTGGAGGACTCATTCGAGGGTTGAGGTTGAGGGTAGGAGTCTTCGGAAACCTCTTCTTCCTTATTCAAGTTCCCAATTTCTATTGCTTGCCTTTGAGCTTTCCATTCCAAATGATCTCTCTCTTGCTTCTCTTGGTTTGCTAGAAGTCTAGCAAGCATGGATTCTATATTGGAGGGCTCACTTGAAGGTTGAGGAGGTTGAGGGTAAGGAGGGTAGGAGTCTTCAACTTCAAAGCATTGGTTATCATCCCAATTCGGAGTATAGTAACTTGTCGGATAGACATGCTCTTGATAATAAGAATTGATGTGCTCCTCCTCTTGGTAATATCCCTCATTAGAAAAGACTTGTTGGTTGTGGTTGTACATCCAATAGTCTTCACAATGGGCATTTGGTTGATCATCTTCATAATAATCTCCATTGTGCAAGACTTGTTGGTAGTAGGGGTTCATCCTCGCAAAACAAGGTAAACAAAAGCTAGTAAGTGATATGAGTGAAAAAGAAGAATATACAAGTATAAGAAAAAGGGAAAATATTCACAAGAATAGACGGAACTTTCACACAATCTAATCTAGGGATGTGCTAACTAGTTGCTCCCCGGCAACGGCGCCATTTGACGAACTATTCTTTTTCACCTCTAAATAGTATCAATGAAGAGAGGATCGAATATAGTGTCAAAACATTTATATTGACCGGTAAAGTACCAAGTCGAACCCAAGGGAGCAAGCCAAGCACATGCACTATATAAGATTGTGTTTCCGTTCGGCTATTCTAACCAAAGATGTATAAAGAGTGAATATATCTAAATCCTATGTGGTTAGTAATTGGGAAAAATGTTAAGTAAGAGGTGTTTCGAGGGATTAATCCCCTCCTTGGCAATTTCCCAATGATCATGCATACAAGAGTTTAATTAATTATGAGTTGATAGGTTTTAAACCTAGCTTAGCCTAAAATTAGACAAACCATGCATGTTTAATCCTAGTCAAGCCATCTTAGCTAGGATCTCACTAATTAAAGAGTATTGATCCACTATATAGCATTTACTCCCATAAATGCTACATGCATAAGGCTCTAGTTTACCTCTCACCATGCATTTACTCTCATAAATGTTGGTTAAGTTTAATTTTACTACATCCAAACCATCACTAAGCTCTTTCAATACTTAGATCATGGTTCTAACACAAACATGTCACTTAGGCATTTTATCAAACACTTAGAGACATGTCTAACATGAATATCATAGTAAAATGAAATCAACTTCATAAAATCCATGTAGATGTGCATACAATGATCATTGAGTACCAAGGAGGTTCATAGAACCCTCAAAACACAAGGGGGACTACTCACACATCATGTAAGACAACATGATGTGTGTAGAGTTAAGCATACAACAAGTAGAATGGAAAGGATGTAAAAGAGAGGAGGGTTGTCAATCCTAGAACTCCCTTTGATCTTCTCTTCTTCCACTTGGTTGTATCTTTTGATGGTTGATGACCTTGATTGACCTCCTTCCTTGCTCTTCTTTTCCCCAAAAACCTCCACACTTGGTCCAAAACCCTTCCTTTTCATTTATAGATTCGGCTGTAAAAACTGTCAAAATATGAGATTTTTCATCCAGTCGATCGACTGGCTGAAGCTTGATGCCCAGTCGATCGACTGGGAAGTGCAAGTTTTGATGAGCTCCTGAAGTTCAATCGAGTCGGTCGACTGGACTTCTCAGTCGATCGACTGGGGCCTTTTTGGTTGTCTTCCCTTCCGAATTTGGCTTTGGCGTAAACTACAAAGTTGTATCCCTTTGAAATACCTTTCCAACAAGCTAAAGATCAGCCAAATCGGACACCGGATGAGCCCTATAGGTCCAAAATAAGACGCAAAGGTCAATATGCTCGGTATTGGCCCCGAAACTCCATATTTTGCGCCGAAACTTCTGTTTTTCAACCAATCTTCATATATAGGCCTTGACCATGGAAGAAACTTGTTTTCTACCTAAAATGTAGAGATAGAGGTCAAATGACATCAAAATAATATCGGAAACGACCCAAAACTATAGTGAAGAATGATAATAAATGAGTCGAAAACTCGACTCATCAGTGGGGGATGTCTAGGGGGTTGCACTGGACCAGCTTCATTTCGATCCTCGGGTGGTCCTTGGTTTCTTCGAACGGCCTCCCTATTACGAGCTCTTTGGTTTCGGATGAGTTGTTCCGGATCGTCAATAAATGGAGGCGGTGCCTCATTATTTCGATCGTACAGGTTCATCTCGTCGTCATCCTGATAGTCATGGTGGCTTCCTTCACGAGACATGGTTATGCAGAAGTGAGTACAAAATCAAAGAACACTATCCGATTAATTCTAAATTCCCCGGCAACGGCGCCAATTTGACAGCACTGCCTTGTCGCGAGGCAATGTGTACAAAATTAATTTATAAGTCCGCTACTCGTGACTTTACTATTGGGTAGTAAAGCGGTAAGTAGGGGTCGAACCCAAGGGAATTAGTGGATAGTTGTTCTTTCGAAAATGGAAAATTAAATAAGACAGTTGGAGCTTGGTTGTGATTTTAGTAATGAAAGTAATGTGGGTTGGTTGTGATTTTAGTACTGAAAAGTAAATGACTGAAAGTAAAGAAAGTAAATATAGGACTGAAAGTAAATACTGAAAAGTAAAGTGCTGGAACAGTCGAGTTCAATGTCAACCGCAAACACACTTTTGGTTTGTCGCACGCTGTGTCTCAAGCGTGATGCGCGCCAAAGTTGTGTTGGATTGATGTTGAACAAGTCTGTAGTGAAAGTAAAGTGCATAAAGTAAATACTGAAAAGTAAATTGCTGGAACAGTCGAATTCAATATCGACTAATCAACATACTCTTGGTATGGACTGATATTGAAAGGGTCTATAATAAGCGACAGAAAGTAAATTACTGAAAGTAAATTGCTGGAAAGTAAATGTACGGAAATTAAAGTACTGAAAGTAAATGACTGAAAATAAGCAGTTGATAATGAGACTGAAAGTAAAGTGACAGGTGATGTTTTAATTAAAGGAAAGGATTCGGTTTTAGGGGCCTTGTATCATAAATCTGTTCATCATCGACCTCTAATGATCATACTACGTGTTTAAAATGTATCAAGGCTATTTCTAGCACTCGACTTGCCACACCGTCTAGTCCTTTTCAAGACATAGAACACTTGTTCTATTTAGGCTAATTCCTCCTTTCGAAGTATCTTAGCCTTATGTGCATCCACCTGATCAATCATTTCTGATCAACCAAGTGGTGTTTCAAAGAGGTTGAACTCTACAGAAAAGCTTTGCTCTTTCGAGCCTCCACTTAACCACGTATGTTCACGAACCCCATGGAAGAGCTTTGCTCTTTCGAGCCTCCACTCAACCAATAGTGTTCTAACCTAATATATGGCACATAGAACAAGTTTAAACACAATAGAGGCACTAAGAGAAGGGTCTAAAACATGTTTTGATACAAGCACACCCCTTCAACCGAATGAAGGGTTTAGCTACGATTATCCATGGAAGAGGATATCATAGCTAAGTGCTTGAAAAGTAAAGGTTTTCGAAAGACAAAAAGTAAAGTTTTTTGAAAGTAAAAGACAAGGAAAAGCTTGAGCACTTCAAGAACCAACAAGAATACTCAAGAACAAACTTGGAGCTTCCAATATCAAAGTAAAGTGTTTACAAGGATTGTGCCTAAAATCTAGAGAGATTTTCTACAAGGACTAGAGAGTATGGAACATGGGACTCAAACTAGGACTATGGGATTTGAGACTACAACTTGGGACATTGAACAAAGGAGAGGGGATGTTGTATTTATAGGCAAGGGGAGAGGAGGGCCAAACACATGGCAAAGGGAGAAGAGGAGGGCCAAAGCCGCCGGCCATAGGTGGCATCATCTCATGGAAAGCCGCCGGCCTTAGGTGGCTTTCCCCAAAGCCGCCGCCCATGTGTCACTCCCCTAAGCAAAGCCGCCGGCCATGAGGTGGAGGAGGAAGTGAGTGGGTTGTGATATTTTTCTCCAAAAGCCATCGGTTCCCCCTCAACTCCGGTTAGACCTTGGTTGCATCATGGTTGCTTCTTGGTTGCAATCAAAAGACAAGGCACAAGCCTTGCACATGGGTGGCAAGACTTGGCATTCACTTGAGTTCTTGATCTTTGTTGAGGTTTGGAACAAGTCATTGGGACATGTTTGAGTGATTCTACGTTGGGTTCATGAAGGTTGTAAAGCCGGAATCTGGTCGTGGCCTGGAATGACTTGTAATCCATTTTTAGCTTTAAGAACTCCTTTTTAGCTCGTTTCATCTCTAATCCTTGAAATAGCCTGTAGAACAAAAGTGAAACTAACAAGTAAAAGTTGTTAAGATAAAGCGTCTAATTTGGTGGGTTTAACTGTCTTGATGAATCATATAAATATGGTCCATCAATCATGAATACTCTTGTTGGTTCTTGAGTATTCTTGAGTGTTCTTGAGTTTACTCTTGTTTGTTCTTGAGTATTCTTGTTGTTCTTGAATTTTACTTTCCAAAACCTTTACTTTTCTTGTCTTTGCTTTCAAAACCATTTACTTTTCTTGTCTTTGCTTTCAAAACCATTTACTTTTCTAGCACTAGCTATGGTATCCACTTCTATGGATATTCGTAGCTAAACCCTTCATTCGGTTGAAGGGGTGTGCTTGTATCATACAAACATTTTAGACCCTTTTCTTAGTGTTTCTATTATGTTCAAACTTGTTCTACGTGTCATTTATTAGGTTAGAACATACATGGTTGAGTGGAGGCTCGAAAGAGCAAAGCTCTTCCATGGGGTTCGTGAACATACATGGTTGAGTGGAGGCTCGAAAGAGCAAAGCTTTTCCATGGAGTTCAACCTCTTTTAAACACCACTTGGTTGATCGAAAATGATTGATCAAGTGGATGCACATAGGCTAAGATACTTCGAAAGGAGGAATTAGCCTATCTAGAATAAGTGCTCTATGTCTTGAAAAGGACTAGGCGGTGTGGCAAGTCGAGTGCTAGAAATGGCCTTGATACATCTTTGAACACTTAGAACGATCATTAGAGGTCAATGATGAATGGACTATGATACAAGGCCCCTAAAACCGAACCCTTCTCTCAATCAAAACATCACTTGTCATTTTACTTTCAGTCTCAATATCAACTATTTACTTTCAGTACCAATTACTTTCAGTACTTTACATTCTGCAACTAACTTTTACATTCCGCAACTAACTTTACATTCAGTACTTTTACATTCCGCAACTAACTTTACATTCAGCACTTTACTTTTACGCACTTTACTTTTACGCACTTTACTTTACGCACTTTACTTTACGCACTTTACTTTTCAGTACTTTACTTTCCGCACTTACTTTCAGTCTTTACATTTCCGCACTTTACTTTCAGTCTTTACTTTCCGCTTACTACAGACGTTTTCAACATCAATCCAACATAACTTTGGCACGTATTGCGCTTGAAATATAGCGTGCGACAAACCAAAAATATGTTGTTTGGTTGATATTGAACTCGACTGTTCCAGCACTTTACTTTTTAGTATTTACTTTCAGTTCTGTATTTACTTTCCTTACTTTCAGTCATTTACTTTTCAGTACTAAAACCACAACCAACCCCAATTGCACTTAAATTTCTGTACAAATTTCCTCAAAGAACAACTGTCCACTAATTCCCTTGGGTTCAACCCCTACTTACCGCTTTACTACCCAATAGTGAAGTCACGAGTAGCGGACTTATAAATTTATTTTGCACATTGCCTCACGACAAGGCCCTGTCATGCACCCTAGGGGTTTAACTGCTTGATGCATATGCTAAATGCATACATGATTCCTGCTAAAGTTATTTCAGTTATTTTTGAATTTCAAAAATTGCACTTCCTGAAAACCCTCAGAAGACAACATTCATCCCTTTTTAGTTAATTTTGAATTTTAATAAACTACAGAAATCAGGCTCCTTACATTGTCTTTATTTCATTCGTAGGACGAATGAGTCTTAAGTGTGGAGTATTCTGATCAGTAAATTTTATATCACTTTTTAAGGTCCATTAGTTATCAATTCCGGTACGACTCTGAACAAATTTTTCTACCCTAATGTTATTTTTGAGTGTTTAGCTCATACGGGCCGGAAGAGGATAAAACACGAAAGTAGACAAAATAGACCAATACTGATCAAACTAGACCAAAAGCGCCGCTTATGGACCATATTTATATGAATCATTAAGACAGTTAAACCCACCAAATTAGACGCTTTGTCTTGACAACTTTTACTTGTTAGTTTCACTTTTGTTCTACAGGCTATTTCAAGGAGTAGAGATGAAACGAGCTAAAAAGGAGTTCTTAACGCTAAAAGTGGATTACAAGTCAAAACTGGCCATGCTCCGGCAGTACTCCGATCAAGCCACAACTAAATCCCAATGACTTGTTCCAACAAAGATCAAGAACTCAAGTGAATGCCCTTTGGAACAAACCACAACCTAGCCACCCTTTGATGTCAACCAAGAAGCAACCAAGGGCAACCAAAGTCTAACCGGAGTTGGGAGGCAACCGATGGCTTTTGGAGAACAAAATATCACAACCCACTCACACCCACTCCCTCCACCTATGGCCGGCGGCTTCTCATGGGAGAGTGCCACATGGCCGGCGGCTTTGGGGTGTTGCCACCTCATGGCCGGCGGATTTTGAGCCCTCCTCTCCCCCTTTGACATGTGTTGGCTCCTCCTCTCCCCTTGCCTATAAATACAAGTCCTCCTCCTCCTTGAAGAAGTGTCCCAAAAAATCCTAGTCTTTGGTCCCAAAAAATCCCATGTCTTTGGTCCTTGGTTCTAGTCCCATTTTGGTCCTTTGATCACTTGTCATTTAGATAGAAATCTCTCTACAATCCATCCCACAATCCTTGTAAACACTTCACTTTGATATTGAAAGCTCCAAGTTTGTTCATGAGTTTGAGTGTACTTTTGAGTTTAACTTTCGAAAACCTTTACTTTCCTTGTCTTACTTTCCAAAACCTTTACTTTCTTGTCTTTCAAAAACCTTTACTTTTCTAAGCACTTAGCTATGATATCCACCCCTATGGATATTCATAGCTAAACCCTTCATTCGATTGAAGGGGTGTGCTTGTATCATAAAATGTTTTAGACCCTTCTCTTAGTGCCTCTTCGTGTTTAACTTGTTCTATGTGCCATATATTAGGTCAGAACACCATTGGTTGAGTGGAGGCTTGGAAGAGCAAAGCTCTTCCATGGGGTTCGTGAACATACGTGGATAAGTGGAGGCTCGGAAGAGCACAGCTTATTTATGGAGTTCAACCTCTTTTAAACACCATTTGGTTGATCAGGAATGATTGATCAAATGGATGCACATACTAGAACAAGAGTTCTATGTCTTGAAAAAGACTAGACGGTGTGGCAAGTCAAGTGCTAGGAATAGCCTTGATACATCTTTAAACACGTAGTATGATCATTAGAGGTCGATGATAAACGGACTATGATACAAGGCCCCTAAAACCGAATCTTTCCTTTGATTAAAACATCACATGCCACTTTACTTTCAGTCTCACTATCAACTGCTTACTTTTCAGTACTTTACTTTTCAGCACTTTAATTTCCGCACATTTACTTTCCAGTAATTTACTTTTCAGCAATTTACTTTCTGTCGCTTATTACAGACCCTTTCAATATCAGTCCATACCAAAAGTATGTTGATTAAGTAGATATTGAATTCGACTGTTCCAGTAATTTACTTTCAGTAATTTACTTTCTGTCGCTTATTACAGACCCTTTCAATATCAGTCCATACCAAAAGTATGTTGATTAGTCGATATTGAATTGGACTGTTCCAGCACTTTACTTTTCAGTATTTACTTTCAGTCCTGTATTTACTTTCTTTACTTTCAGTCATTTACTTTTCAGTACTAAAATCACAATCAACCCACGTTACTTTCAGTACTAAAATCACAACCAACCCCCAACTGTCTTACTTTCCATTTTCGAGAGAACAACTATCCACTAATTCTCTTGGGTTCGACCCCTACTTACCGCTTTACTACCCAATAGTAAAGTCACGAGTAGCGGACTTATAAATTAATTTTGTACACATTGCCTCGCGACAAGGCAGTGTTGTCACACCGCCTCCCCTCAATATGAAACGAAAGGTCAAGAAAACCAAAGGATAAGAAGCGTTGCCTTGGGGAGGCACTGCCTTCCTCTTATTTTATGACTATGAAAAGAATACCATAGGTCATTCCAAAACAACTAGAACTTGATCGATAAAAACTTCATCAAATACTTATTTCGTTAGTAATGTCAACTCAAATTGGCTAATCGGAATAGTATTCACAGTCCTTTGCTCTCATCTTGTAGTGTATTATTTCAAACCTTAGATCAGGCCGGTGTCAGTAACCTAAGCGATACCTACCCTTTCTTAGTTATTAGTTTTGTGATGTTGTGCGTTAATTTCCATATTATTTAGCCAAAAATCTAACCAAACCAAAAGTACAGTATGAATAGATTAGTAGAAGCTAATTCTATCTAAGTGTTGCATTCTAGTAGCTCCTTGGACGACCCTACAATTACCTAGGCTATTATCAATTATTTTTAATAGGAAATAGAAGAACGTCAATTAAAGGCCAGGCACCGCCTGGCTAAGAGATGAAACTAACCAACGAGAAAGCCAAAAGACCAGGCGATGCGTGTTCATAAGTCGAGGCACCACTGGAGAGGCGCCGACTATCCTCAAGTGGAGGCGTCACCTTGTGTCATTTTTACAACTATAGAAGGAAAGCTCATGACACATATTTCAATGATTCAAAAATCGATAATCCAGCTCCAGTAAAAGAAGCTAAGCATTTGGAGGAGCAGAAGAGCACCATGAGGGCGTGGAGCGTTGCGACAACGGTAGTGTTAGTAGTATGTTGCCTTACACAAATTCCTTTAGTTGTGCCTTTTTATACTGAGTCTATTTCTAACCGTGGTTGTACATATTTACTGTTATACATTCCTTTGTTTTGTTAACTCCTCCAGTTGTCAGTTATTGTAAGGAGAAATGGCAATTGCTAGGTCGGGACTAAAAATGAAAGATTGCATAGAAATGTTCTATGCAATGCTTCATGGGACTGAAACCAAGCTAGAGGAAATTGATTTTGAGCAGGAGAGGTTGAATGTTCGAAATAGAATGGTTGGTCTAATTTATTGGGGAAGCTCTAGAAAAAGAACATTATGCCAAGAGGCGCACTAAGGAAGTTGAGCGAAGAGTGACTGAGGAAAATCTCGAGCGAGAAAGAAGAGCTGACAGCTAAGGCAAAAACCTCAGGACTAGGAATCACAAGAATTAGAATAGTGCGGCTCCTAGTTGCAGAATCTTCTCACGAGTGTTTTTTTTGGGATAAATTCTCACTAGTGTTTTGGACTCAACTAAACTTATGCATGACATGAAATTGTATTCCTAAATAAAGGTTTACACCTAACATCTGCACATGCCTGGATCAGAAACAAACAGAAGCTGGATTACCAAGTCAAGCGTGGGAAAGAAAGTCTTGTGGCAAACATAATGGAATGGAGATAGGATTTTTTTGATTCATAAGTGGACTTGAGCCACCGAAACGACCTCTAACAAGCCAAACTAGGCCAACAGCAACACTGAGATAGCAAACACTCACTACTGATGACGAAAGAACACTAAAAAAACACTGAGAAAAGAACACTAAAAAACAACACCTAGCTCTCGCACTTAGCTAGAGGATCCCCAAAACAGGCCACCACAGACTCTCTGATTAAGAACGACAGGGGCTTGCACCTCTAACCACTCCTCGCCTTGAAAACTAGCCAAACACCCCCACCTCTTCGAAGCAAAACTGAGAAGACGAGCCTAAGAAAGGGCACTAATAGCCTCAGACTTTCGCCCACCAAGCCGCTCTGACTGCCTCTAACTCTTCGGCCTCCTCCGCTGAACTCTAAATTACCTTCTTTCATTATGAAGATTCTCGAAAATCTGAATCATCCCTTCCTCAGGTAAATTACCTTTGATCCCCACTCTTGAAGAAATACGAAAAGTAAACTCGGCTTCCTTTCTAACTAGCCTTCTTCTATCTTCTTCCTCATCTTCTTGCACCTCCCCACTAGGCAAAAGGCCAAGGCCTGGACCTTCTACCGAAGGTTGATCAGCTCCAACAACACTAAGATTTTTCCTCCTTTGATATCTAACGTCCTCTTTCTCTTTAGCCTTTACTTCCTTCCTTTGAAATAAAGCCCTCGCTTCTTCATCCGAACCTGCACTATCCACTTCAAATTGACTTACTGCTTCCGACAGCTTACTGGTCTTATTTGATCTTTCCAACTCCTCAAAGTAGGATTTCTTGAGACGATCTAACTCTGCCCTCTTCTTCCTTCTTTGGACCTTGAAAGCGGCCTTCCCCTTAGATTCTTTTCTTCTTAAAACTTTAGAGGAATTCTGAGCTTTAACAACGAAATCCCCATCCGAACTCGCCTTCTGACTAGCCACCCTCTTCGACGCACCCTCCAATCTAGCGGTGCGCCTAGAAGAGACCCCATCGAAGCCCCGACCCTCTTCCCCAACACAAGGAGAGCTCGGGCCTATCCCCAACTGCCTGATTGTCTCCTTCCCCACGATCCTTTTTCCTTTACACTGCAGAAAGGAAGACAACGTGTTGTCCCAACTACTCTCTGACACTTCACTGATTGCGATCAACTTCCCCAATTCCTTTTCTTTTCCTGCTGACCGGACCAAGGAAGACTCGCAAGTCTCCTCCACCCCCAAAGGAGAATCTGGCACAAATTGGAAAGCATCCAAAGGGCCCAGAATCTCCTGCCTAGGAGAGACAGACTTAGCGACACTGGAATCCATGCGGCTCGATTCCCCCTCCGACCTCCAAACTCAAACGCCGCCTTGCACCGCCACGCTCTGCTGCTGACCATTGCTAATCTGATAATCGAAGAAAGGACTGGCTACCACGGCCTCCTCCCCTTCATCTGTCGAATCCTCCACCTTCCACTCCGTTTCCCTTCCATTAAAAAAGCATTCTTCACAGATCACAGATTCAGCAACCTTTCCTCCTACCACTGCTTCAAAGGCCTCAAAGATCCTATCCATCCTTTCCGTCTCCACCAGCACTCTCACCCTCTCTAAGCAAGACTCCTGAAAATCCCTCAATTCCATCTTCAAAAAAGGACCCAAGGGCTCTACAATCTTCTGGAAGTTAGCGTCACACCATGCTTTGAAGGGAAGCCCAAAGATGCTCAACCAAACTGATCTACGCCTAGAAGGGACCTCTTCTTTCCATTTATGAAGACTAGAGAACCTTCTACTTAAAGAAGAGAAGCTCCCTGAGAGGCAAGACTCTAGATCAGTCATTGAGAAGAAATGTATTAGCACCTTTTTTCCCCCAAAAGGAAAAATCCTATGAAGCTTTATTCCATTAAGCTTCAACTCTTCCTCGAGCTGGCTGGGAGGGATGAAAGCCTTCAGCTCTGCCACAACACTACAAAGAAGCCACTCCTCGTTCTCAGGGATCACCTCCAGAGGGACCTTTCTTTTCTTTGTAGAGAACTGGAAACCAGCATCAGAAGGATCTACAACGCCAACATCCTTAAACTGAATTAGCCTCGAAAGAGGCTCCAGAGCTTTCCTATGCTGACTTTCCCCCACCACATTCAAAGAATTTTTGGGTTTTCCTCCAAAGTCCGCAAGCTTGACTATCAATCTACATCTCCCGAACAAAGAGCCATTCCACCTGCTGATAGCCTCTTGAGCCTCCTCCAAATCTTTGTATCTCACGAACCCAAATCTAGAATTTGTTTCTTTTCTTTCCTTGACTGGAATGAATACGTCCATTGTTTTCCCAGCCATATCGAACAACTTCCGGAGCCAGGAAGCATCTTTGTCACTAGGGATGTTATCAATGAAGACACTGAAAAGGGTCTCCCTCAACAATTGGAAATACCCATACCTTCTCTCACCCTCCTTCCTACCGACTGAATGCTTCCCCTCTCTCTGCTCCATCAACATCACAGCAAGAAAACCAACAGAAATCAGAACGAAAGCCAGTCGATCTGAGCAGACGCGCCAAAGCAAACCAACTGGGACTGAGCAAAACCCGAAGCAAATCGACCAGAACTGGACACAAGCACCGAAAACACGACAACCGGATCTAAGCTCCGAAGCTCGCC
The DNA here is from genome assembly GCA_033675215.1 of Rhodiola kirilowii. Lineage (NCBI taxonomy): Eukaryota > Viridiplantae > Streptophyta > Magnoliopsida > Saxifragales > Crassulaceae > Rhodiola > Rhodiola kirilowii. The sequence goes on from CM066199.1 coordinate 25,462,383, forward strand.
GACCGGAACCGAGCGAAGCCGCCGATGAAAACCGAACAAAAACCGCCGGATCTGAGAGAAAGCGCCGACGCAGACCTACTGGAACTGAGCAGAAGACCTTCAGCGAGATCCCTGATGGACGAAGCAACTGGACCGAAGAAAATCACGAGAGAAGGAGAGAAAATTCAGATCCACGCGCAAGCGCGTGTCCTTCTCTCTTAGCACGCTTTCCTGCATCTAAAATGAGAAGGGCACATTATTGAGTAGCAACCTATCTCCATTTTTGTGTTTCAACATATGCTTGAAATCTTTCCAAGTAGGTGGTAGCTTGTCAATAACACTTCACACCGAGATGGATTCATCTATCTTCAAGTTATGTTAAGCAAATTGCTCCAAGATACGTAGTACCTCATGAAATTGTTTCATTACCGACCGAGAGTCAACCATTTATAATCATTGAAGTTGCTCACAATAAACTTCACACTGAAAGCATCTTCGGCCATATACTTGGATTCTAATGAATCTCAAAGTTCTTTAGCGGACTCTACATTTTGGTAAACATCCAATAGAGAATCAAACATACCGTTTAAAATGTGATATTGACAGATGTTGTCATCATTCGCACACTTGCTCATGCGCCTCAAAGCATCCAATGGTGTATCATCGCTCATGTCAGGAATTAGAGTAGAGAGAACATATACCACATTCAGATTTGTCAGTAGGAAATTCGTCTTCTTTTGCCAACGATGGAAATATGTTCTTTTAAACTTGTCAAGCATCTAAAAATTGTTTGTCATCTCACGAACCGTTGCCATTGACCATCGAAATATCGATTTCGAATGTTTTAAAATTTTTGGTGTTGGAGTGGCGTGCTTTTCTTCTTCAACGACTTCAATGGAGGATCTTCTTAAATGTTCTTCAGGGATTGATCAATGTAACAACTTGGACATGCTTTAAATGGCTTGAAATCATTTTCCAAAATCAACATTGCGCCCCTAACAAGGCTAGGATAGCTGTGAAATTTAAAGTGAGATAAGATAAATCTTGTCAATTCTAGCTCTGATGTAGAATTGAGCTTTAGATCGAGTTTGTATGAATTTTGGAGTTTCTTGGTGTCCTTTCTCACTGAAACGAGTTTTCTCCATCTTTATATAGGATGTCAAAAGATATCATAAAAAAGTGACCTATCATAAAAAATGCATCTTTTCATATTAAAAAAATTCTCACCTGCCCGCGTCGCCCGTGTAAAAATCTACGACTAGGGCATTTCTAGAGGACTGCTTAGTGTCAGCTCGAGTCTAATTATTAATTATATGCCACGAGCATTTTCAGAGGATCCCTTCATGTCAGCCCGTGTCAACTTTTTGACACGACTGACGAGCATGAACCCTAAAATTTCCACCAATGAAATAAAACTCGTGTCAAAATTTTGACACGATTTACGGACATGAACCCCTAAAATTTCCAACAACTTGAAGAAATTAACCGAGTTAATACGACCAAATTATTGGAGACATAGTAGCAGAACCGCCGAGGAAGAACATAAGGTAATGTGATATTAGGGAGTAGGTGTAATTGATTCTTCTTATTCAGTCTACACTCTCACGCTTGATTGAATCTGCTACACGATTCTTTCTGTCAGTTCTTTGTAAAAAACTTGTCATCCATATTCAATGAGCTGACCAAGGTTGTTAAAATCGAGTATTAATTCGTAAAATCGTACGATTTTACGAGTCTAGATGTCCATTTCGTGTTAACTCGTTGGTGAAAATATTTTTTGATAAAATCGAAGGTCAAAACGATTTTACATGGCTTAAATCGGTAAACTCGTTTAGAATCGTGCGAGTTTACGTTTTGGGCTTATTTTTAATTACTGGTCCAATAACAAATAAACAATAGAAACGATGCAGCAACACTTCGATCTTCGAAATGCCGAGGCTCGATTCCTCTGCTTCGGCCGCAACTGCTTTGCTCGCTTTCTGTTTGTTGCGCTGCTACGTAAACGCATCGGTTCACGAGTACATTGGCGAGGCTTTCGCGAACAAGGGGAACGCTTTCGTCGTCCATGGCAGCAGCGAGGGAGTGTACGCTTCTGCAGCTGAAGATAACGAGACTTCACTTTCCAATTCTAGGGATTCTCATCTTTTATAAGGTGAATTTTTTTAACTTTTTTTTGTTTTGTTTTGTCATGGCCGACTTTGCTGAGTCGGTGCGGTGAGCTGAGATATGGTTCGTTTTGATTGGATCTGTAGCCTTTTTTGATGTTTTGGGTTTCAATTGGCTTCTGTGGAGAGTAGAGACTTCTCAATTTAACTTGATTATGATACGAGAAATTGTGTTTAATTTGTGATAACTCACTGGAAACTCGGGCTTATTTTGTGTTTATTTTTTGATTGTAATGCTTTGGTATCATGGTTTGTGTGAAATTCCATTTACTTATAAGTTTAAACCTTTTAAACTTGTGAAAATCTATTTTTCAATATGCCCTCTTTGTTTTTGGAAGATGAGATGAAGACATGTGTTTTATTATTCAGAAATCAGAACATAGCATATTTACATTTTGTGTATATAAAATTTAATATTATTTTAATATTAGATAAACTCGGTGAGTTTACAAGTCGAGTTTACCTATACACAACGAGTCGAGATAAAAACTCGATTCTGACAACCTTGATGCTGGCAGAGTATACCTGGGAGTGTATCTTGTGCCTAATGCCCATCATTCCTGCAAATCCAAGTTCTCATTGACCATAACAAAGGATCATTTCAGTAGAATAGAAAACATATTTATAGACTATATGCAAGTTCGATCAGAGTGATAACAAAACATATTGTTCAAGGTTCAGGGATGTAAGATACTTGTGGAAACATAGAGGTCCGAAAGTAGACATCTTTAAAAAGCATTAACGAAAATTTGAACTGCAAATATATTATAGAAGAACAGAATGAGCTTCTATAAGTAACAGATCTCAGGATCCACTAGATGAGAATTACGAGGTCCAAACACAAAGCGCTACTGGAAGAAAAATTCAAGATCATATCACCACACAGTTACTGCAACAAATTATCAAGCTCACAGATCCTTGATGCTCAAACCTGCAGTAGAGAAACAAAGTTTCTTTGTATTAGCAGCATATACAAGGGAGAATGAAATGATGAGAATACATTTTTAACAATAATCCTGAATGATTTTTGTTTGGAAATGGATGCAAAGAAAGTACCTGGGGGAAGAGACTGCTTCAACTTATCGGCCTTGGCAGCATCTTGCACGCAGAGAGTGTAAAGATATTTGGAGCAGCGCACCTTGAACTTGACCACATCTTTAGTCTTCTTGATGTTCACAGACCGTGCATCTGGCCTCCTGGCTGTTAGGAGGAAGTCCTTGATCTCGTGAATCTGCTTAGGCTGCACATTGTAGAGAGAGATCATTAGTGTACTTGCTACCACAATAACTAGTGCTTGAAAGTTGAAACTGAATTAATCTATTAAGTCCTACAGAGATCAAACCGTTTCTCTGAATTGATGTAACTCACATTTCAATTAGGCTATAAATATAATCGCTAATAGGACAACACATAAGATTCTTGTGTGCCACTTTTTTGGTTTAGAAATGAACCTAATTAGACGAAAACTAAGAAGAGAAAATGCAAATAAGGGCTAAATAAACAATATTATGAGAAAGGTAACACAACCATAACAATATGACTAAATGATGAGATGGAAAATATGAAGAAACAAGAAAAGCCAATGTTTGATGCTTTAGAAGTTGCGGTGCATCAACTAAACAAATTGAAATTCACACAATACATCTAACTGGGCCAAATTTAAAATGATAATTAGTTTCTTGATTATATGAATTCAAATGAAGAATGAAAGAACCTAATTACTTGAAACGCACATCACTAGTAATAAAAACACAAAAAGCAGCAGATTGACAAAATCAATTGTTGTTCATGGTCGACATTTGGACACAACAATCCAACTTAAATATTTGCTCAAGGAAAATTCAGACAGATAGACTGGCCGAGGGCGCTCATTAGACCTAATGTGTTGCGAAACATGGATGAAAGGAGGAACGGTTACCATGCTGCTGCGGACGGCCTGCTCCAGCTGATTTCCGAAACCCTAGGTCGACAGGGCCGCGAGTGACGTTTTTATATAACCAGCAATGGATTTGATATTTTAATTTTATTGGATCTGGTCTAGCATCCGAACAAATATGAACTTATGGGCCGAACTACCTGGTTTCAAAATACACTTCTTTTTGTGATTGGGGAGCTTGGGTGGAGGCATTAGGGAATCAGTACCCATTCAACATCTCTTCAAATGGAGAAGGTGTTTAATCCGCACCTCCTAAATAAGCAGTATTTTCTTAATTTGTAATTTATGTACCACTTCAAAAGTTAAGTACCTCTTTGCATTATTCATCAAATAAAATATTATTATTTTTTATTTTAAAAAATTAATTATAACTTGATGAATTAATTGAGATTTCCGATCACATTTTTACTAGTCGGTGAGTGACACGTGTATATATTTGGATTGTGAAAATCTCAAATTCAGTATTACTATCCTTCGAATTATTGGATTAGATTTCCAATAATATTTTTGACCAATCGCTATGTGACACGTGTATTTGATAAGATTTGCTGAAATCTGAAAATTTCTATATATAATAGACCTATAGCTATTCTAGACTCACACCATCTCCCACCATATTCCACATTATTTCATCATCTTCTCTTTCACTCATCAACAACAATATGGATCCATTTGATTTCGATGGAAACAGAAGGTGGTACCAACAACAAAGAGGAGAAAGTGAAACGAAATACTAATTCTTTCATCATCGATGCTGCCGTGCTAACAACAATCGGTGATGAAGAAGATTCTCCCTCTCGTCGTCAACCGAATCGAGAAAGATAAAAACACTATAGGGGACAGAATTTATTGGAGGACTATTTTGTTGAAAGTCCTATTTTTCAACAACAAGACTTTCGTCGGAGGTACCAAATTAGTAGTAACTTGTTTAACCGAATCAAAATCGCGCTTTGCAATCATGATACATTCTGGCATCAACGGCGTGATGCCACCAGATTGGTTGGTCTCCCTCCCGAGCAAAAGATGATCGGTGCTATACGAATATTGGCATACGGATCGTGTGCAGATCAATGTGCCGAGCTTACAAGGATGGGTGAGTCAACAACACTCAAATGTATGAAGAAGTGGTGTGAACAAATAATCGAGCTTTAAAAAAATGATTACCTACAATCTCTAAATGCAGTTGATCTATCTAGACTTCTATGCAAGGTAGAGCAGAGAGGATTTCCTGGTATGGTAGACAGTATTGATTGCATGCACTGGGAATGGAAAAATTGTCCAACTGCTTGGCATGGTTCATATTCAGATCGTAAAGGTCATCCTACTATCATTCTAGAGGCAGTAGCCTCGTACGATACCTGGATATGGCACAGCTTCATTAGTGTGTCTGGAGCACAAAATGATATCAATGTCTTGTACAAATCAGACATATATTCGACCCTCTCCTTGCTGGAATCTCACCACGAGTCACGTATAAAGTCATTGGGAGCACATACGACAAGTTTTATTATTTAGTCGATGGTATTTATCCAAGGTACTCCTTCGTCAAAACAATTCCCATTCCACAAACTGATGCAGAGAAGTTATTTGCAAAGAAACAAGAATCTTATCGTAAAGATGTAAAAAGTTGTTTTAGGATTTTACAATCTCGTTGGGCAATACTTCATCATGCATGTATGACCCATCAACTCAGTGTTCTGATAAAAGTTATGTTAGCTTGCATTATCATGCATAACATGATTATTGAGGAGGAATTTGTGGAGGAAGAATTGTGGAGGACGAAGAAGAAGATATGTACAACCCATTCCACGGTGTATGATGGGCCAGTTGATCCAAATGGTAGTCGGATTCATCATGATCCAGTTGAAAGAGCCGAACGATCGGAAGCATTTCATAATCGTCTTAGTACTCTTCAATACGCATATGTACGTACACAACTTCAAAGTGACTTAGTGAAGCATAATTGGGTCATGGCAACCGGTGAAGAACTTTGAATTTTCTTTATGTCTTTCAAATTTGTAATCATTTCAATTTCGGTTGTATGCTTAAATTTGTTTATGGATTTCAATTTCGTATGTATTTGAGTTTCTGTTGTGTTTTATTTCCACTTCAACATTTTATTTCTTATTCAATTAAACATCAAATTGCTCTATTCTATTCTAATCGTCAAAGTTAAGATTACGATTTGGACGATAACAATCATCAAATTCTCCCGAAGTACCTTGCCCGTCAGTGTCATCATATTGTTGCATGATCTTGGCTTTTCTTTTGGAGAAATACCTTTTTGATAGAGGAGTCATAAATTCCGCGTTAGTTTCCATGATTTTTTTCTCGTCGTCCATCCTATTCAAACGCATAGCATCTTTTTGTAGTTCTACTTCTTTATCTCCCTTTTTCATTTTCCATTCTATGTAATTTGCTTGATTAGTCGCCATGTTTCCAAAGAATCATCCCGACGTTTACTCGTGGATTATGTCCCCTTCTTTCTTGTTTGTTTGGCAGCCTTTACTCTAGGCGGTCTAACCTGACTTGATGAATTTCTAGGATGACTTTTGGGTGTAGAAAAATTGAGATCTTCAATGTTAACATTTGTGGACTCTTCATTGGCGGCAGGACTAGCTTCATATGTGTAAGTCGGTGGAGTACTACTTTCGATATGAGCAAAAGTTTGATGATTCTTCACTACTTCCCAACATAGAAAATGTATGAATTCCTTCTTCTTCTTCTTTGAGACATACATAATTGCGCTTTTCGTATCTACCATTCAAATAAATAAACGATTGATTTATATAATGTAATTCAAAATATAAAATTCAATATATGTAAATATATATGTATATATACCTCATCTTGCAAATTGCATCCGGATTCCCTACTTCTTAGTGCGTAGGAAATACAAGAACCCCAGTAAATCAAGTTTGCTTTCAATTTTCAAAATCGAGAAGCAAGTGACACTTGCGACCTCGAATCCATCCTAGGTTGGTTGCCATTCGAAATCCAGTTTTGATGGAAAAAACGACATGAATTTTTTCCCACAACTTATCAATCTTTTGCGTGTTGCCAGAAATTGGATCTACGGATTGCCGACAATATGAGATGCACAATTGTACATCTTCGGTCATAGACAAGGAATGAGACATTTTAGGAATATGATATGAAAATATTAGAAGTAGAGAGATGGATGAGAGAAACGTAGATGATTTTGTATGAGTTACAAGTCAAAACAAGTGTGTATTTATGGATTTGATTTAGAATATTTTGAAGAAAAAAAATTTAAGATTTTTTTAATTTTTTTTGGATTTTAAAAAAATACTTCTGTTAAATTAATTTAAACCATCGGATCAGATCTTGGTTCAAATGAATGGACCCGATTAACGGACCGTTATATTATTCCCGTTGGACCACATCCACAATTAAACAAAAGTCAACTTTGGTCAAATATGCACAACAATAAAAAAGAAAAAAACTTGGCATTTGGGCCAAAAATCAGCCCAACAATCATTAGCCCACAAATAAATCATATTATTTTCTTAATGTTCTCAGCACCTTCTAGCGCAGCAGCTGCTGCTGCATGCTCTTCCATTCGAGCACGTTCGTCTCTCCTCTGCACAATTCCTCCATGCAGCACCTACTTCACGTCAGCTCGCACGTCCTCAGATTGTTGTCCGGTGCAGATGCCCTTAGGAGTCTGATAGGAATCAACGGTGAAAAACGTCACGCAAGCTCACTTCATTAAAAGAAAATGATAAAAGTTCAAAAGAGCTTGATATAATAGGGAAGTAAAGTTCCCAACAATCCTTGTGTCGAAGGTTAAACTTGGTCTCAAAATTTAGTCTGTCTACTATTCTACTATGACCAAGAAGAGACTCATTGCATATAATTTCATGATGCTGACTTCTATAGTTTCATGCTTGCCGAGAGTAACCGACGCGTTTAATGCACCCCTTAAAGGAGACGATTTAAAGCATTGAACCCTTGACTCTCTAAGTGTAACAGCCTACTTGATGATGCACATTTACCTCATCTTGACTCTCATAGGTATGGTGGATCCAAGAGAGGATCCAAGGAGGATGAAGATCCCTCTCTATGTTGATGTGGACCATGGAATCGCCGAATTCGCTCCCAATTGACCCAAGCGACTCGACTCGAGCCAACCCAATCGAATGGCCAATCAGAACTATTTTTACGCTTACTTTGAGCTAATCTTCAATGAGAAAAATACCATCATAGAAGGAAGGATTGAGCCACTCGGCTGATAGGTCCACTTTGACGCGATATTTCCGTTATCCACTGCAAGCTTGCCCAATTTGTCATGTTCTTACCTCATAGTTTTCGTTGAACCTGAGTTAGACTTTGATTGCCAATGTTTGATCACTTTTCACCCCTTCAAGATCAACCTTGACCTCAAGCTCAATGGATGTCTCTCCTTTATTTCTTGCTGTTGCTAAAGTTGCTTGGTTCACGGCTTTGAGTTGGCTGGCCATGAACTCTTCTTTTGTTTGCCCTTCTCGAGACTTGTTGGTACTAGTTTCTATGATATCATGGACTTTTTAGGGTTGTCTTGGTGCCCTTTAGAATAGTCTCTCGGATTGCCTTTGTGTGCTTGATAATATCATCAATATTGAGCTCGAGTGGTAGCGCCTTGAATGGGACTTGGGGACTAATAGAAAGTAAAAACATAGAGACTTGGAAGATCGGGTACCCACATTCTTCCTACTTAATATTTGTGTCATGTCCCCCGTCTTGTTGCGACGGTTCTATCAAACCTTACTCGTGTCGGCGCCTAGGTTCTTTCCGCACATGTGTTTGTCATTGACACTAATGATATAAACTATTTGTTTTAAGCAATCCGGTCCAAGCATGAATTTCTACTTTTTTTTTTATAGGTTATCAAATCCTGTCAGGGTAGTAATTCAATATAAGTGTTACTATCTATCTCTCCTCATTAGGTTACAAATTAGATGTCAATATTATAAATAGAGTGCGGTTCAGGTAAAAACCACTATTATATATGAAACTAAAAACCGGATCTCAAGTTGAAACGTGTCCAATTTTGTCGAAATCTCGGATATAACTCGGAAGGGCATTATGGTCATTTCACATATCTTGGAATGATCAAACTTAAACAGCAATGATCAGACTTAAATTAAAACAGCAATGATCAGACTTAAATAGCAATGATCAGACTTAAACAGCAATGATCAGACTTAAACAGCAATGATCAGACATAAACAGCAATGATCAGACATAAACAACAATGATCATACTTAATAATCAGACTTAAAACAGCAATGATTAGACTTAAACAACAATGATCAGACTTAACTTGGAATGATCAGGCTTAATAATCAGACTTAAAACAACAATGATCAGACTTAAAACAGCAATGATCAGACTTAACTTGGAATGATCAGACTTAATAATCAGACTTAAAACAATAATGATCAGACTTAAACATCAATGATCAGACTTAAAGCATCAATGATCAGACTTAAAACAGCAATGATCAGACTTAAACAACAACTTTTAGGACGATTATACCCTCACATCTATTATGTATTTTTAAATAAGTCCGTTTTAATTTTTTTATTTACAAAAAGCGTCCCAAATTACGATTGATCGAAATATACACGTGACAATATTTTATGAAATTTTTAATTTTTATTTATAACTGTAATTTGTATTTGATCCGTTTCCTTATAAATATATATCTAACAAATTAAACTTATACAGAGAGCCAATCATCTAGCTCATCACAATTACAAGTTGAAAAAAGAAATAGAACTACCATTAAACAACTACAAGCTTTATTTAATACACAAAATAGAATAGCGACAGGGTTTGTAATTAAAACTCTCTGGATTAGCTAAATATATAGACTTAGGCCCTGTTTTGTTGGCTTTAAATTTGTATTATATAAACCATTTTAACACCACATAACATAAATTAACATAAATTAACATAACATAACATAAATTAACATAAATTAACATAACATAACATAAATTAACATAAATTAACATAAATTAACATAAATTAACATAACATAACATAACATAAATTAACATAACATAAATTACCACCATCAGCATATCATCATCATATTACCACCACCATCATCATCATGTCATCATCATCATCATCATCATGTGATGATGATGGTGAATAGTAATATGATGATGATGGTGAATAGTAATATGATGATGAATAGTAATATGATGATGATGGTGAATAGTAATGTGATGATGATGGTGAATAGTAATATGATGATGATGAATAGTAATATGATGATGATGGTAAATAGTAATATGATGATGATGGTGAATAGTAATATGATGATGATGAATAGTAATATGATGATGATGGTGAATAGTAATATGATAATGATGGTGAATAGTAATGTGATGATGATCGTGTCACCATCATCATCAGCATATTACTATTTATCATATTACTATTCATCACCATCATGATCACCATATTACTATTCACCATATTCATGATCATCATATTACTATTCATCATATTACTATTCATCATATTACTATTCATCACCATCATGATCACCATATTACTATTCACCATATTCATGATCATCATATTACTATTCATCATATTACTATTCATCACCATCATGATCACCATATTACTATTCACCATATTCATGATCACCATATTACTATTCATCATATTACTATTCATCACCATCATGATCACCATATTACTATTCACCATATTCATGATCATCATATTACTATTCATCATATTACTATTCATCATATTACTATTCATCACCATCATGATCACCATATTACTATTCACCATATTCATGATCATCATATTACTATTCATCATATTACTATTCACCATATTACTATTCATTACTATTCATCATCATGATGATCACCATATTGACATGATGATGATGATGATGATGATGATGATGATGTTGATGGTGATGATGTTGATGGTGATGATGTTGATGGTGATGACATGATGATGATGGTGATGACATGATGATCATGATGATGGTGATGACATGATGATGGTATGATGATAATGTAATGTTAGGTTGGTATAAACTAAAATAAAATAAAATAAATTAACATAACATAAATTAACATAAATTAACATAAATTAACATAACATAACATAAATTAACATAAATTAACATAACATAACATAAATTAACATAAATTAACATAACATAACATAAATTAAATTAACATAACATAAATTTAAGCTCAATCAAACAGCCCCTTAGTCAGGGCCGGTCCTGAGATTTTGGGGGCCCATGGACAAAAAAATTTTTGGGCCCTAATAAAATAAAAATTATTTGTATTTATTTTTTTGATGAAACTCGTTTGAGTTTGTTAGTATCTATTATTGTATTTTGATAAAATAAAAATTATTTGTATTTTGATAAAATAAAAATTATTTGTATTTTGATAAAATAAAAATTATTTGTATTTTGATGAAACTCGTTTGAGTTTATTTTGATAAAATAAAAATTATTTGTATTTATTACTTATCAAAAAGAAGAGTCTTGTATTCTTGGTAGAGGATAATTGAGAGTAGCGGGCGACTGTGGCTCTGTCAGACGAAGATAAGAAGAGTTTGGGTTTTTTTTGTTTGTGTAAAACCCTTAAAGAAGTTATTATTTTTCATGTAGGCCACAGCCCACAAGAGCAAGTTTGTATTTCGGGCTAGGCCCACTTATAAAAAAAATAGGTCTGTCTTTCTATATATGTAACATTAGTCTAGTTTTTCAAACAAAAAAAAACATTACGTAAAATATAATTTTGGTTGGAAAAATTTTTTGGGCCCCCTTTGATATTGGGCCCTTGGCTTTGTCCAAGGCTCTTTAGCTATGCGGGCCGGGCCTGGACTTAGTCATAATTAATAGAAAGAGTATGCCTCGATCGACGCAGTGTATGGCGCCACTAAACGAGCTGCTGGCCTTCTTTGTTGCTCATCCTGATGATGATGTACGATGGAGTCCTAGCCTGGACGGGTACTCCCTAATCTCTATTTGAAGGCACGATAAATATAAAGTTAGACACTTCATTTATAGTGTTTGGATTTTCCTAACCCTAAAATTAGGATTAGGAAATTCAAATATTCGAGAATAAGCCTTTTTAAAGTGAGTGATGACGTCATGCAGACATATCTATGTATGGGCAGGGGCAAATGTAGTAGATGGACTGTCCGGGTTGCAGCCCAGATAGAATTTGACCCAATAAATTTTTTTTTTAGTTTTCACTGCGAAGGAATGCAATTGCGATTTTGGGTTTTGGGGGAGAAGCAGATAAGGGAGCGTTTCGGCCTGAGTCTGAGTTTCAAGTGTTTCTGCATGGATTCGAAGCCGTTGATGACTCCTAACCGTTGGATTTTGGGATCCGGCGGCTGGACCATTGCGTTGGCAACGTGCTCGAGCTGGCTCCAGTCGTGTCATATCTCAAGGGATTCACTGGATTCCATGAGTTTGCTGAGTTCACTGCTGTGGATATTGGCACTGGCGAGAGTGGGTTGAATACGGTTGTATTGGCAAGCAATGATGAGATGGTATTGCTGCCGTTGAACGAGCCCATTTATTGGACCAAGAGGAAGAGTCAGATAAAAAATTTTCAAAAGCTGGCAAGATTCGACTTTATGCCCTCGCCACCGCCTACTTATTACAAGAATTTAAAGAACCGTGCTGGGGATGTGCTTACGGATGAGCAGATTAAGGAGTGTGAGGAGCTCGGGATTCTTGTGGATATGGATGATCAGGGTAAGATCTTTACCAAGCCAATTGGAGACAGGTATCTATCTAATTCTAACTATGTATATATCCATCTTCTCAAATTCAGCTGCCTTTTGTGTTAGTCTTTCCTGCGAAACTTGTATGCTTTGTAGTTGTGTTTTCTCTTGTCTGCTGTTGAATTTTTTTTAATCATCAAATCACTATAATTCAGAGCTTTGTGAACATGAAAGGGTGATTTGAAATTTTGAATATAACAGGCCAGTACTGTTACCATTTCTTTGCCCTGGTTTCATACTGTAAGAGTAAGGTGGTAAATGTCACAAATTGATAACACATTCATGGTTGCCAATACCCCTGCCACTTGATGACTGTTGCAAACTTCCATCCCCGACATTGGAATGTATAAACTATATAAGTAGTGCTCTGTTGGGACAAAAATGTTGTAGGTACGTAGACTTTATTTCATCACTTGCTCAAGTATTGGACAACTGCTAGAAACTATCATGTGAAAGGAAATTGCTAGATTGCACAAATGCTGAAAAGCGATGAAAGATTCTGGTTTTATTTCTCATTTGATAAGCAGCAGGTATTCATATTTTATAGAGCTGCCCAATTTATGTTGATGATGCATACTAAATTTATAATTGTCGCTGTAAACTTGGCAGGCCAACCATATTCATAGAGATAATTCAAAGAGTTGGCTGCATGCTGAAGGACGAAGGTGGCAAGACCTATGGTAGTGGCCAACTTACATATTCGTAGAGATAATTCAAAGAGTTGGCTGCTATCTTGCATTTTCTATACTAGAAACTTCATTTGGCCTTTGTTTCAGGTGAGGTCTACTCGCAACTTCATCATCAATATCATTCTACCGTGCGTTCTACTGGGAATAGTGGTCAACTTACAATTTTTTTTTTTTGCGTTAAGCCCTGGTAACTTTCAAATCCTGGATTCGCCCCTGTGCATGGGTCAGGGCTATTTTGCTCGGTGGCAAATTTGATAGTCCTAATTTATTATTTGCACGTAGTGGACCACCTGATCAACGCTTCTTTTCTAACTTCAACGTTTGATTTAACCTCAAATTTGTTTCGCTATATAGAATTTTACTGAATTTAATTTAACTGTAATGAACTTAATTTAACAAATTTTAACTTAGTGAACTGAAGTTGAGAAAAAAAATTTAATATGTGAAAGCTGAATGTAACAAAAAAATTATAATATAAAAAATTTATGTTCTTAATTTCTCAAATTGTAAATATCAAATAAAATTTAGTCGAAAAATAATTATAAATAAAGTTTCCAAAACTAAATGTACCTGCACATAAATATCATTTATACATGTCTGTGTAAAATATGTGTTGTATTTAAATGTTTATTTACCCATATTCTTTTAATTTATATCAAGTGCAACAAAACTAAATATTTCCATTTCAAAATAGATCCAATAGTATGAAGAGTTATGAATACGCACTAGATAGACGGTACACTACAAATTTTGGGAAAAATTGACGATAACCATTTTTTATAGTAGTGTTATCGTATAAAGCATTTATACGATAACTTTGCGATAAAAAACGATGTTATCGTAATATCGATTGACGTAAGAAACGTACGATAACCGTACGATAACGTTTTACGATAACCATACGATAACTGCACGATAACTTATCGTATTGTTATCGTAAAACGTATACGATAACCATACGTTAACTTTGCGATAACATTATAAATAATTTATTGTGCTAATAATCATTTAATAAATAAAATTTATTTATTAAATAAACGAAAATTAAATATTTCTACTGTAAATAAAAATATTTTTCATTTCACAAAATAAACCACTACAATTTTATATAACCATACAATTTCATATAACCAAACCAAAACGACTGTGAAATGTTGACAAAAATTACAATTTCATGTCGAAAACAGATTCATCGACATGTTTCTAATCGCTCAACCTTAGCTCGACAATGACTTGTTGGCTTGTTGCTGCTTCTCGAGAAACTGGAGCATCTGAACTTGCTGGTTTTTGAGCTCCATCACTTGTTCGACAACTGCTTCAAGCTTCGTCGATGACCCAATATTGGATGCTGGAGCACGCTCGGAAGCCAGCCTTTCGAACTAAATGAACATTCAAAACATTACAAACATTACACCGGATAAACAAACATTGGAATAAATGAGAAAGTGGAAACAAGTAAATGCGTAAGTGACATACAGTGCATATGAAACAGGGCATTTATATTATAAGCGTTTACAAGACATCACTACCCAAAAATGCGAAACACTGCATATCGAATGTGGCATATCAAATGGGGAATAAAAATGAGAAACACTGAAAACTGCTAGCAATGAGATGATGACATTCCAAGAACATTGTTTGCTGAACAAACAAGAAGAAATGGAGACATACTTACCTCAAGTGCAGCAGTAACATTCTGTATGGTAGCATTAGGCTTCTTAAGTTTGATGTAGACGTTGGTTGTTCTGATATCGCATTGAAGGTTCGATTACTTTCCACGAAGCCAAAGTAAGTAGATTGACTAAGCGCTAAAAGCCTAAAACAACTTTAATAACAGAAGCTTGTTAAGCAAAATTGCCTCTGTCAACATTGCTTCCTCTAAATTACTTAATAAAATAAAGACCATTACTTCTTGAACCAAATAGCCAGTCTAATCCCAATGGACATAATCATACATAAGGTAGTTGAGAAAAATGTCCTGAAACATACCCAACACTTCATTATCCAGAACAAGGCAATTACAGACATGAGCTTAGAAAAATAACAGAGGATACTTGACATGAAACACGAATAAGTTATATAATCACTTGTAGGAGAGCCCAGACAGTAAAACACTAACTTGGCAGACAACAACTTGTACAGTCAGATACGAAGAAGCATTCACTATCAAACAACCATTAATAAAACCAAAACAAAAAATTAGAAAGATATGAACTTGCAATATTTTCAGAATAATAAAAAAGAAATCGAATAAAAATTAATCTGAAGAATTTTTTATAACCTCATTTTCAAGCTTTGCAACCTTCTCCATCAACGCCTGTCTATCCTTCCTCTCCATCAAATCCTCATCCAACATCCCAGCCTCCCTAAACCGTCTCCAATCCTCCATATCCCCACCCTCTTCAAACCCCATCTGCCCATTCTCACTCAAACTCCCCAGCGGAGGCGGCGGAGAGTCAGCAAACGCCACCGCTTTCCCCTTACTCGAATTCCTAGCATTCGATCTAGACAGCAATCCACCACCATTCCTCGGAGTCTGTCATCCCTTCCGCTGTGACGCGAACATCACCCATTGCCGCAAACGAAAACCTAGATCTAGTTCGTTTGCCCCAAATTGTAAAATACAATTGAATACACGCCATTGGAAACTCTACATGTACCTTTATAGTTAATGGATGTGTTCGAATTACCTTGAGAGCGGACGGGAAATCACCACACGGTATACAATCGGCGGGTATGGTTTTTTGCTTGAGAGAAGTGAAAGTGATTTCGATTTAGGAATTAGAAAGTGAGAACGGTGAAACGAAAAGTTGGATTCCTCGAGCGGTGGAATTGAAAATTGTTATTAATTTACTATATTTCTCTCCTTATACGATTCATTATAAAAATAAAAGAAAAGGGATTTGCGTTGTTTATACGATTACTTTCAGTTCTCGTATAGTTATGTTATCGTACATGTCACGCAAAAGTTATTGTAATGATTGTTGTTCTCGTATAACGCATCGTCTGGTTCACGTATTGTTCATACGATAATGGTCTTTATCGTAACCAAGTTATCGTCCGTTTGGACCGAAATTTGTAGTGGTAGATATGATCACATGATCAAGATCATATATATACACGTTTAATAAAGGTTTTCAGAAAAAGAAAAGGTTTTGAAGTTTAAGCTTAACAGAATAGATCAAGTATAAATAAGGGAGTTGTAGATGTTTGACGTCAGTTTCCAATGACATGTTGCTCGTTCCATTCGGATGATTTATTTGCTCTCGGTGACTAGATCCGGAAAATAGACCCTAAATCTTCCAATCCGTCCGTTACCCGCCCTTTAAAACCCGTCCATTAGCACGCCCTTTTAATAAAAGGGTTAAACGAACTCATGTCCATTAAGAACCATTTTATAAACGGGTTTAAATATTTTTGCCAGAGTAACTTTCCAACCCTTTAAGGACCCTTTTAACTAACATTAATAATAAACATATAAAAAAACATTCTAGTTTTCCCACGTCATCCCATCAAATACTATTTTTAATTCTCTTAAATCTTATCTGTAGTTATTGATTTTTTGTTTTTTTTGTAGTATAACAAGTTCATTGTTTACATACCAATTAATAAAAATATTAGATTTAGACAACATCAGAAGATATAGATTATAAGTGTGTTATTTTTTATATAAAAGTTCATCTATCTCGATAACAAAATTCAATATACGCTAAATCATATGCTCTATACAATTTACTAAAAAGCTCATGTTGTGTATGATGAGTTTAATTATTAATAAAAATGGACTTCGGTAATTTTCATTTTTATTTTCATTAATTCGATTTTCATTTGAACTACAGTAGATAAAAATGATTATTACATATATTTTTGTCAAAAATACTTTTCGTATGAAAAATGAAAGTATTTTCGAGAAGGTTATAAATGTTAAACGAATTAAAAGGGTTGAAAGGGGTTACAAGGCAGGCCCGGCCCGCATAGCTAAAGAGCCTTGGACAAAGCCAAGGGCCCAATATCAAAGGGGGCCCAAAAATTTTTTCCAACCAAAATTATATTTTACGTAATGTTTTTTTTTGTTTGAAAAACTAGACTAATGTTACATATATAGAAAGACAGACCTATTTTTTTTATAAGTGGGCCTAGCCCGAAATACAAACTTGCTCTTGTGGGCTGTGGCCTACATGAAAAATAATAACTTCTTTAAGGGTTTTACACAAACAAAAAAAACCCAAACTCTTCTTATCTTCGTCTGACAGAGCCACAGTCGCCCGCTACTCTCAATTATCCTCTACCAAGAATACAAGACTCTTCTTTTTGATAAGTAATAAATACAAATAATTTTTATTTTATCAAAATAAACTCAAACGAGTTTCATCAAAATACAAATAATTTTTATTTTATCAAAATACAAATAATTTTTATTTTATCAAAATACAAATAATAGATACTAACAAACTCAAACGAGTTTCATCAAAAAAATAAATACAAATAATTTTTATTTTATTAGGGCCCAAAATTTTTTTTGTCCATGGGCCCCCAAAATCTCAGGACCGGCCCTGTTACAAGGGTTCAACCCTTTAACCCTCTACCCATTAAAAATCCGTCCATTTAACCCTTTAAGCTAAAAGGATTTAAAGGGTTCAACCCTATTAACCCTTGTCCATTAAGAACCCGTCCGCCCGCCCAATTTGCCAACTCTATCGGTGAGGCCTTAAAGCTTAAAAGGTATTTTCCCCGGCGACAAAATGCTCCTCAAATGCTCATTCTATGCTTGCTTTGGACATTCGCCTTCTTTTGCACATGGAATGTCAAATCATACCAAAATAGCATTAATCTGTATGAAAAGATAATAAAACAAATAAAATCTGAAGATAAAATGATCTTACAAATACGCTCCATGGTCCGGCCTGCATCCATCTTGCTCAATGAAATGTGATTTTCGGTTACTTTTTTTTCTTATGAGGTTCTACTCATACACCATGTTAATGTTATGGACATTCTGTTTCAGTTGTTGTGTGTCAATTATGGAAATTTCCTCTAAATTTTCAATGAATGATCCAATAATATTTATAATTTAAGTCATTCTTAATTCGAAAAGTACTATGATGATATAGTTTTAAATGATCCTAAAAAGTATGAGATCAATATATATTACTTGTTGTAAAAAGTGTGGAGAGAACAGTGTTGTACAAAACGGTCGTTTCAGCCGCCTAGACGTTCATTTTCGTGATTCCGTTCCGATTTCTTATGAACGACCAAATTAAATGGTGATTAAGCAAATTTGTGGAAGGTTTGTGTGCGTTTAAGCTAAATCGTCACTTGAATTGAGTGTTTGAAGATGAAAAGGTGGATGGCTTCTAAGGTGGTTGCTATGCTGTCGGCGGCGGGGTGTTAGACTGTTAGGGTTATTTGAGAAGACGATGAACAGTTTAATTTGTTCATATTTACTTTATTTATTTAACGTAAAATAGTTTATGCAAGTATTACATACCGGCCCAATTCTTCACTTGGCCCATTAAGTAGGTCATTTAACAGTAAAGACAATGGATGGATTTTTTATTAAAAAATTATACTTCTAATTACCCCCTAAAGTTCAAAATATTACAAGTAGACCACATAATTTAAAATAATATCATAAATTGATGCTCTTAAAAGTAATATATTCAAATCAAAATCATACAACCACAATACTATATAATATGTTAATACAATTAGGAAGAGGATCCGGTGCAAAGTTAATTTTTTGGTACAAAATACAAACTAATCATAGCCTTTGATCTTGTGATTTGAATGGATGAGATTAAATCATGATTTTTTGGAGTTTTTCTTGGTGACGAATTATAAAATGAAACTGACGAACTATGTCGTCTTTTCATTTTTTGGCTCGAAAAATGACGAACTATAAAATAATTTTGACGAACTATAAAATAAACAGACGAATTATAAAATGATTTTGACGAATTTTGTATTTTGTACCAAAATTTGACTTTGTACCTGATCTTGACCCAATACAATTATATTAAAAATATATCTAATTCAAACGGATAAATCTTCGATTAATCCCTGATTTATTTCCGATTAATCCTTTGGAGGTCCTGTCCGTCCAATTCCCGTCTAACATTTTTTACAACCTTGGGAGAGAATGATAAGAGTTGTAAGGAGAGGAGGAGATTTGTATTAAGTGTTGTGAAATGTAAGGATGAATTGTGGTTGTGGAACTAAAATGATGAACAACAACATATGAAGAGACGAGAAATATTGAGAGGAAGAGATTTCTTATTCATATTGATATTCATACACATGATCTCTATTTATACTATTACATAAGGATCATGAGAAGTCATAAACTTAATACAAAAAAATATCTATTGAAAGAGGGTAATAATACGGGCATTCGAATTGGCATACCAAATGCCAAGAGTCATCCAACTTTATCATCATATTCATAACACTTCCCATTTGGATGAAGGGGCGGACCCATGAATTAATTTTTAGTGCGGCTGAATTTTTTTTTTGCACCCAATAACAACATTCAACTCAAGCCTTTGGACTGGGTCCGCCCCTGCCCATCCCCTTACAAGCCTTCAACACACTAGACACACTATAAGCATTAGGCTTTACAACCTCACAGCCCTCTTTTAGCATCGCAGTAAACATCAACAACGCATTTGCATACTGATTTCTGGACGTGTAACCGGAAATCATTGTGGTCCAAGCAATCACATCTCGTTCAGGCATTTCATCACACAGGAGGCGGGCTTGGTGGGTCTGGCCAGAATCGAAACAGCGTTTGATCTGATTGGTGGCGCTAATGGAAGGGCGCTTGGCTAGGAATTGAGGAGATTACTGATGGGTTGTTGGGGTTTAGGAATGAGGAGATGATGGCGGGTGGAAATGGGTGGAAACGAGGTGGAGAGAGTAGTTTTCTGGAACTCATTGGAGCATACAAAATTCTAAAAGTAAGCAACTTTGGTAGCTAGTGTCGGGTATCATACGAAGCAACCTACACTGGCCTTGTCCAGTCCTACTGTGAACTGGGTCGCTCTCTCTTGTCACTCTGCGCCAACACTTTTGAACTCTGCAATTGGAAACCGAGTGATTAAGAAAATGATCGTACACATTGAATTTTTTGGTGGGGCTATAGCAACACTAAGCCCAATGCTAGGTCCGCCCATGGTCGTACAAATATTATGCTTCATTAAAACTTTACTATGAAAACCATGTGGGAAAAACCTACTGTAGGAAAAAGAGTACATAATTTGTGCAGTACTGACGGACGCATAGTCGTCGTGTGCAAACGTCAAGAATAAATTTATAAGTCCGCTACTCGCGACTTCACTACTGGGTAGCAAGTGGTAAGTAGGGGTCAAACCCAAGGGAATTAGGGGGATAAGCTATTCTTTGAGGGAATTGTACAGCGAGGGAGCGTGTTTTAGGTTGATTGAGGTTTTAGTGCGGAAAAGTAAGTGATTGGTTGGTTGGTTTTGGTTTTTCTAGTGCGGAAAAGTAAATGACAGAAAATGTAAATACTGAAAATAAAAGAGAAGACTTACAGCGGTTGTTGCGTGATTGGCAAGTCCTCCGGAAGGTGAGCAGTTGATAATCAGTTTATACTAAAATTGAAAGTAAATGCAGGTGGTGTTTAAATTTAAGGAAAGCATTCGGTTTCGGGGGCCTTGTATCATAGCCTGTTTATCATTGACCGCTAATGATCATACTAAGTGTTCAAAGATGAATCGAGGCTATTTCTAGCACAAGACTTGCAACATCGTTTAGAACACTTGTTATACTTAGACTAATTCCTCCTTTCGAAGTATCTTAGCCTTATGTGCATCCATTTGATCTTTCAGTTACGATCGAACAAATGGTGTTTTAGATAAGTCGAACTCCTCAGATAAGCTTTGCCCGCTAAAGCATCCACTTACCTGAGTATGTTCACGAACCCCACGGAAGAGCTTTGCCCGTTAAAGCATCCACTCAACCTTGGAAGTTCTGACCTGATATATGGCACATAGAACAAGTTTCGAACACAAAGATGCACTAGGTGCAGGGTCTAAAACATTTTATGATACAAGTACACCCCTTCAACCGAATGAAGAGTTTAGCTACGAATATCCATAGAGGTGGATACCATAGCTAAGTACTCGAGGGTTTTTGAAAGACAGTAAGTAAAGGAGAATACTCAAGAACCAACAGGAGTATTCTCAAAAACTACTAGAATACTCAAGAACCAACATGAGTATTCTCTAAAACTACTATAATACTCAAGAACCAATAGGAGTATTATATATTTCAAACCAAAAACTTACAAAAGTGCAACCTTTCTAGAGAGATAAGTGAAGTATGGATTTGAGGATATGAATTACAAGTGAAGAGGGGCTCTATTTATAGCCAAAATGAAGAGGAGATGTGTGGCTTGGATGGAAGCACATGGCTTCATCCAAGGAGGAGGTAGAAGCCGCCGGTTGTGGGTGGTAAATGGAGGAAGCTTGGTGGCTTTGGTCACTCTCTCCCAAAAGCCGCCGGTCATCAATGGATAAGAGTGAGTTTTGTGAAGTTTTCACAAAACTATCGGTGTATTTCAGCTCCGGACTGACTTTGGTTGCTTCCTCGGTTGGATTTGTTTTGAGTGATTCAATGTCAGGATCTTGAGATTTCTTCAATCGGCATTTGATCGTGACCTTGGAATGATTCGTAATATATTTTCAGCGTAAAATCCTCTCCTTAGCGTGTATTCTCTCTAGGCTCCAAAATACCCTGTAGATAAATATCGGAACTAACAAGCAAAAGTTAAATAGACAAATAGTCTAATTTGGTGGGTTTTACTGTGTTTATGATTCGTTTAATTATGGTCCATCAAGTACGCATGAATGTTGCCTCATGTAAAATCTTATTTAGGAAAACTCATAGGGATAAAACCTAGAATAAGGAAAAGAGTGTAACGCGTAGTCTCCCCCTCAATGTGGCCTTTAACATAAATCTATAAGCTTTCGCATGTAGATTTTATAGACCAATTTCTCAAAGGGAGTTGAGGGAAGTGCCATTGTAAACAAATCAGCTAATTAAGTTGTCACAAGAATGAATATGACAATATTAATCTCTACATTCTTATGAAGTTCACGTGTAAAGAAGAACTTTGGAGAAATGTATTTCGTTCTGTCTCCCTTTATATAACTATTTTTAATTTGAGCTATCAAGCTCCTTTATCCTCAAATAAGATAGTAGAGATTTCTTTATCGCCTGAAAGATCACATGATCCTTCAATATAGTGGATTAAAGATCTCAGCCACACACATACACGACTTGCTTCATGAAGTGCTAATATTTCAGCATGATTAGAAGAAGTGGTTGTAAGGGTCTGTTTGGTAGAGCGTCAAGATATAGCAGTATCACCATATTTAATCACAGAACCCTATTGTGATCGCGCTTTATGAGGGTCAAATAAATATCCGGCATCACTATATCCAACTAGTATTGATTTTGAGTTCTTTCAATGAAATAAGCCCATATCAGTTGAAATAAGCTCATATCAATTTGTTCATAAATATTCCGCATCATTATATCTTAAAATTTGTTTAATTCCAGTCCAATGTCTTTGAGTTTGAGAAGAACTATATCTTGCTAATAAGTTCACCGAAAAGGCAATATCTGGTCGTGTACAATTAGCAAGATAACACTAAGATATGGTACTTCAGGACCAAGTAGTTCTTCATCCCTTTCTCGAGAAGAAAATGGATCTTTTGTCACATTAAGTGATCAAACAACTATATGCAAACTCGCAGGATATGAATTATTGATGTCAAATTGTTTGAGGATCCTTTCTTTATATAAAGACTGATGAACTGCCCTTTGATAAATGCTCAATTTGTAGGCCAAGGCATAATTTTGTTTTTCCCAAATCTTTCATTCTAATCACTTTTTAAATATGCAATCGTCTTAGTAAGTTTATCAGGGGTCCCAATAATATTTAAAACATAAACATAAACCGCGATAATAGAAAATCTGGTTTTTGTCTTGTTAATAAAAACACATGGACAATTTGCATTGTTGATGTACCCCTCTTTCAAAAAATATTCACTTAGACGATTGTACCATATTCAACCATGTTGTTTTATTGAATATATTTCCCATGGTTTTGAGCTACATGCTTCAGGTAATTTTAATCATTCGGGAATTTTCATTGTAAATGTCGTTATCAAGTGACCCAGCTATCATGACATCCATTAAATTCATATGGAGTCCTTATAAGACTGAAAAACTCAATAAAAATCTGAATTTTATTACATCCATGACCCGCGAATATGCCTCTTCATAATCAATGCTTGGTGTTTCCGAGAAGTCTTGTGTTACAAGTCGTGCTTTATATCTTACGAGTTCATTTTTCTCATTTTGTTTGCGCACAAATATCCATTTGTAACCAACAGGTTTAATTGACGAAGTTGAGTTGGCCTGGTGGAGAGGCGCTCACTACATGGTCCTGTTGATCACGGGTTCGAGTCACCCCAGGGGGTAGGAGTGAAACCCAATAATCCCCTTTTAAAAAGAGAAGGAAAAAAACCAACAGGTTTAACATTCCTGAGTGTTAGGGAGATTTTTTCCAAAAACTTGACATGTTTCAATTGAATTGAATTCTGCCTCGATGACACTTTTCCATTTTGGCCAATCATTTCTTTGTCGGCCTTTATTAACTGATCTTGGCTCATGATCCTCATTTTCCTCTTTATTATCTAGAGCCATAGCATAGGCAAATATATTATCCACAATAATTTCTTTTCTATTCTATCTCTTTCTTGAAAGAACATGACTGATCAAAATTTCTTCATTGTCGTCATTTTCAGGTAATTCATTATTTTCTGAAGATGTTGGAAAAGTGATCGATGCATTAATTTGGTTATCTTGAACATTTCTTTTTCTTGTATTTTTACCCTTGGATTCAATTGGTCTACCACGCTTATGTCATGTTTTAGACTCACTTACTAGTTTATTTCTAGTATCTTCATCAGGAAGACTGATTTGTAAGGAGCATTGACAATTGGTATATGTGATTTTGTCATTGTCTTAACATTCATAAATGCATCTGGCGATGTGTTTGCAACCTTTTGCAAGTGGATAATCTTTTGAACTTCTAGTTCACATTGATTTGTACGAGGATCATAATGTGAAAATAACTCTGCATTCCAAGATATTTCTTATCTATTTTTTCATATACTTGATTTTATCTCTCCCTAATCCAGGAAAAATTGTCTCATCAAACTGGCAGTCGGCAAATCGTTCCTTAAATTTGTCATCTGTCATAGGTTCCAATTTTTTTAAATAATTGATGGAGATTCAAATCCCGCGTAAATCCCCAATCTTCATTGGGTTCCCATTTTAGTACGAACGTGAGCAACCAGATGTTCAATTATAATTCTACTTGACATACAATAGTCATTAAAAGACTGGGAAGTAAATTCTCTCGCATTATCCTCACATATTTTCTTAATTGTATGATCTGAAAATTGTGCTCGTAATCGAATAATTTTAGCAATCATCAACCTTGCAAATGCCATATTACGAGTGGAAAGTGAACAAACATGCGACCAACGTGCCGATGCATCAATAAGTACCATAAAGTACTAAAATGTCTACTCGGTGGCGAAATAGGTCCACATATATCTACTTGAATACGTTCTAAAAATGTTGGACGTTCAATCTCAACTTTCACTGGAGATGGGTCTTGTAATCAGTTTTCCTTGAAAACAAGCAACACATGAGAGATCTTTGGACAAGAAAATATATTTTACTCTTAAATGAATGTCCATGTGAATTTTCAATGATTCTTCACATCATTATTGATCCCTGATGGCCTAAACGATCATGGCATATAAGAAATTTTTTCAGATCTATTGAACTTTGGTTTATCACCATATATGATTCAACTGGATTTATGAAAGTATATTATAATCCTGAATTCTATGATGGAAGTCTTTCCGTCATTTTTACTTTCCCGAGACCATAGACGTGATATATAAATATTCAATGTTATTTTCATTTGTTGTCTCAACATGATAGCCATTCTGGCGTATATCTTTGAAACTTAATAGGTTTCTTTTTTATCTGGTTGAGAACATACATAGCATCATCTATGATAAATTGTGTACCATTACGTAACACTATATGAGCTTTTCTATAGCCTTCAATAAGATTTGATGCACCAGATACTGTGTTAACATTAGCTGTAGCTAAATTTGAGATGCGAAAAATATATTCTATCTCTTATAATTGTATGTGTTGTTGCACTATCCGCCAAACATAACGTTTTGCCATCATATTTTATCGTAACTGAGAGATGATTATCTATGTCTCTTCAAAAGACAAATGAATAAATAAAAGTAGAAATAATTTAACGAGAAGTGAAAACAAAGCATAAAACATAAAATATAAAAATACATAAAAATTAACGCTTAAATTTAATATGTAAGACATCATCTTTTATGTCGTCTTCCCATCACTGATTAATTTGTCTAACTCTCCTTTGGCCTCGTAAGCCAAATGGGTGACATCCTTATGATCATCACTTTGTTCAGTGAAATTTATTTTGACACTTTTTACTTTCAAAGAGGCTTGATAAAAGGCAAGGTATTCGGAAGTAAGACAAGTACGACCCCATTGATATATATTTTTTTCATCATTTTGTTAATGATATTTTGATAAGTCGAGAATGGACTTATTTCTCTCCGCAGCTTCCTTAGGTTTTTTACTCGCTCCCGTGTATTCTTGATGCCATTTGAAACTCATTTTCCCTGTCAGGTACAATATTCATGAAACACTGTCCAACCCCTCTGGACCAACAGAACGAGTCAAAACAAAGCAAAAATAAGCAAAAAGGAGCCAAAAGATGGTCAATCGCAAAAAGGTTGTCCCGACTGCTGGAGCCAATTAACCACAAGCTCAAGGGAAAAATGCTTTGAACTGCCAGCCAATATCGACCGAATGACCTTGAAGTGCACCTCCTTGATCCCCCGACCTGAATGATGCCATTTCGACAAAAGCTCAGATTTTTATAGTCTCCGCTTAGACCCAACCAGTCGAGGCAATTAAGTTTCACACGGGACAATGGCACAAAGTTGGAACCTTTAGGCCTGCGCCTATAAATACAGACACCCAGTTTTCACAGAGAGTGCACTACACACGCCAGATTCCTGCAAGAGGGTTTCTGTACGGAAGAGGGTTTACCAAAAATTGATTATCTAGCTCAGTTATCTGTCGGAAGGGACGATCGTCTAGTAATCCTTCCCGTAAAACCAAGTGTTTTACCTTAGCTTGACGGTGTACAATAGGGTGACCCATCGTGCTTCGCGATAGTCTAGTTTTTACCTGTCCTAAAGGAGTGGCTGCGCGACGAGGGTTGGTAGTCACGAGCTCCGAATTGGACGTTGGCCAAATATACTAAGGGGTTGAGGTTCACGTACGAGATACGTCCTCCTCTACTGATGAGAAGTAGCCGAGGGGTGGAATCCACTTAGATAGACGTATTAGCCGTAGTCGACCTATGTGACATCTACCCTAGAATTAACAATCACCCAAACCTCTCCTACAAGACCCAAGAGCCTACCAAATTCAATGACAACGAAGGACCTCCTGGATTTTCCCTAAGCCTTAATGTTAACAAGGTCAGTCGAGCCAACCGAGAACGCAATCCCAAGGGCAATCCAGCCATTCACAACAAAGGAACAACTACCAACCGAGGTCCAACTGCCAGGCCTACCAGAAGAATCACGACCAACTGCCACAAAAACCAGACGATCAATCGTTGGCGGGTATGAAGGCCACCCTTCTGGGGGAACAAGCAAAAATTATAAGAAAGAATCAGCTTAGAGGCCGTGACAGAAAAGATACCTAGAAATGACTAGAAGATTGACCAGCTAGCCACTCACCACAAGATGCTCGAAACTTAGATAGCTCAACAAGCCAGCTCGTCGTCTCGGTCATAAGGAAAAGTCCCTTCACAACCCGACTATTGCCTCTATGAGCATGTGAATGCAATCATGCTGAAGAGTGGAAAAGTCTATGAACCTTCTATTCCTAAACCTAAGACCACTATACCCAAGGTAACTACTCCTAGAACCACTCCTCCCTCGAGCACCACCATCGAAGAAGGAGAAGAAGCAGACGAGGAATCAGAAAACCCTCCACTTGAGCAAGGAACCCCGACCGCTCATAACCAGGAAGCGACTCGAGACCGCCAAAGACCCAACACCTTACAAACCCCAATGCCTTTCCCGCAAAGACTGAGGAAGAAAAATGATGAGAAACATTTCAGCAAGTTTACAGAGATGATTAGGAAGGTCAACGTGACACTGCCAATTTCTGAGGTAATCTGTCAAATGCCTCTCTATGCTAAATTTTTTAAAAGATTTAATATCACATAGGAGAGAGATTTTAAAGGTAAGCTCCATTTGCTTAAATGCTAAATGCAGTGCCATAATTCAGAGTCTTGTCCCTAAGAAATAGAAGGACCCATGAGCGTTTTCTATTTCTATTAGTATTGGTAACATTACTATTAGCGATGTATTGTGTGACTTAAGAGCTAGCATATCGTTGATGCCTTATTCTTTATCCTAAAAACTAGACATATGGACTCTTAAATCCACCCCCACCTGCCTTCACCTTGCGGATCGTTCCTCCAGGACTCTTAGGGGAATCTTGGAGATTGTTCCAGTCAAGGTCGGTAAGTTTTATATTCCTAATGATATCTTTGTTTTGGAGATGGATGAGGAACAAGAAATCCCTATCATTCTGGGCAGGCCTGTTCTTAAAAACAACTAGTGCATTAATGAGTTGTAAGAATGATTCCATTGAGTTTGAAATAGTAGGCGAGATGATAGTGTTTCATATGCAATAGGTCTAGAGATACAATGGACTGTAATATGATTGATGGGCTTGATGATTATCCCTATGAAAGACTAACCCCTCGGGAGCAAGATGTTTTGACTGACGAACTTGCAAGGGACTCATCAATGGACTTGCTAATGATGGATGAAGTTGAAATTGAGAAAGATGAGGAGTTGAAGCTTGAAGAAGAAGAAGGCAAGGAGGAAGACCAATGTAAGGAACCTTGCGCGGCAGACTTTAAGGTTCTACCTGCAAGTCTAAGGTATGAATTTCTAGGTCCAGACTCTACTTCATCATTTATTGTGAACGCTGCCTTAGATGAATGACATACATTGAAATTGCTGAACGTGATCATAAAATATAAAGGTGTCATAGAATACACGATTGATGATTTGAAAGGCATAAGCCAGACATTTGTATGCATAGAATTAGGCTAGAGGATGATGCTAGACCAACACAATAGAGGTTGAGACATTTGAATCCCAAATTAGGCGATGTGGTTTTCAAGGAAATCGCCAAGCTAAGGGAATCGAGAATCATTTATGTCGTTCTCGACTCTGATTGGGTCAATCTCATCCATGTGGTTCCAAAGAAAGGACGCCTCACGGTAGTCAAGAATGATAAAAATGAACTCATCCCCACACGCACGTCACAGATTGGCGGATGTGTGTGGACTACCGGAAGCTGAACAAGACCACAAGGAAGGAGCACTTTCCCCTACCCTTCATCAATCAGATGTTGGAGAGACTGGCTAACCATGATTACTTTTGCTACTTGGACGGGTATAATGGGTTCTTTTAGATCCCCATACACTCTCTCAACCAAGAGAAGACTACGTTCACATGCCCTTATGGAACCTACGCGTATAGAAGAATGCCTTTCGGGCTAAGCAATGCCCCATGAATCTTCCAAAGGTGCATGTTGACTATCTTCTCAGACTTCATTGAGAACTATATAGAAGTATTCATGGATGACTTCTCGGTCTATGTGGATCATCGTCCGACGATTGCTTGGAAAACTTGGCCAAGGTTCTAGAAAGATGCATTGAGACGGACTTGGTTTTGAACTAGGAAAAATGCCACTACATGGTACATGAAGGCATCGTCTTAGGATATCTTGTTTCCCATAGAGGAATACAGGTCAACAAGGCTAAGATCGAGGTTATAGAACAAATCTCACCACTGAGGGATGTGAGGTGGATCCGTAGCTTCCAAGGCCACACCAACTTCTACCGATGTTTCATTAAGGATTTCTCTAAAATTGCGCAGCCACTGACTGACCTCCTCCACAATGATGTCGCCTTTGTCTTCAATGATGCATGCCTCCAGGCATTCGAGACGCTAAAATAGTTCTCATTTCGGCCCGCATTATTCAGCCGCCAAACTAGGAACTTCCCTTCAAAAGTATGTGTGATGCCAGTGACTATGCCATATGAGCAGTTCTAGGGCAAATGGTTGACAAGAATCTTCATGTCATATACTAGAAATCAAGTGTTGAGTGAGTAAGTCAACCAAAACAGGCGCGTTCCGATCCAGTTCAAACTTCAACAAAGATACCTTACCATCGAGATAATTAAGTTTTGGGTGGGCTAGGAGTGATGTCGTACAAGATAAAAGCTCGATGTGAAATGTTAGGATCACCACGCGCATGACATCCGACATCGAGGTAAGGTATCAACTCAGTGCGGCTAATAAATGATGAAATACCAAGCAGCTCGCAGAGTGGAATCTTCTCGCGGGGATTAGGAGAGAGAAATATCCGTGCATAGCTGCTGCTGCAACCGTCTGTAAGAATGTCGCGCCTTATGCCACATCACTAGACCTTTCCTATTTTAGAATAAAGTCGTGCAACAATTTATCATGAAAATACCGAACAACCAACCTTTCCACTCTCCCACGACTGAAGCATGTTGCCCATTTCACCCCACTCTTATAAAACCACTCCGCCATTCTACCACTCTAAACATGAAAACCCTACTCGGTCTCTGGAGAAAAGTTTTGTCCCCAACCATGAATCCCCTACCAAACACTCCTCCGGGCTTCACTGTCCCATTGAGCATCAACCAGGAGAGAAGGAGGAGGTACATCCTAATTCTTCCACTCATCGCTCCTCATGGTTTCCATCCCCGAAGATCCTTTAAGCCATACCAGTTCGACTGCAACTTCACGAGTGAACTCGACTCTCACCAGCGCCAAATCTTCAACCACCTCACACATTGCAACGTGAACACCAAGGAAACAGTCTACCCCGACTGCCTGTCCTTAGAATGCATCGGATTTGATAACAAGGTGAAGGACCGAGTCCTCAACTCAGAGTTGCACCTACTGCTAGATGAAGACCCTGGAACCTACTCAGAGGCCACAATGGAGTTTTTACCATCGCTACGAATATAATGGAATAACGACAGAGCAGCTGCCTGGAAGTTTTGAATGGGAGGAGTGAAGCATGAGCTGGAGAGGGTGGACCTCTGTAGAATGATGGGAATAACAAGCTACAATGGAGGATACAGATGGATTCCACAAGGGACCGAGGGTTAAGGAACTTGATATGAGAAAGGATTACAAGTGGAATGTCGTTCCTGCCAGGTGCTTCATTCGGTGAAATATCCAAGCCATCCTGGAGGATCATGCACTTCATCCTAGCGAATTCGCTGGATGCACACGACGATTCGGAAGGTACTGTGACGACCGTGGACTGCGAAACTGTAGTCAAGGTGTAATGCAATGAGCTCGTGGACAACTTCAGCATCCTTTCAAAGAGATTCGAGAGCTATTAGGACTAGACAAAAAACCATAACGAGATATGCGGTGGGTCCTTCCTTACAAGGCTTGTGCAATGGCTCGGGTACACATTTAATCAACGAGATCGCTCGGTAGCAATGAAAGCGGTAGTGCATTTTATGGTAACCTAGGGAGCAGCCCAGTATAGTTAGCCGTGATGGCCAGTCCAGTCCAGTCCAATCCAGTCGAGTCTAAGTTCCCTTTTCGTTGTTTTTCTTTCCTCCTGCACTAGTATCAATTGCAACTTGCTCGGGCTTTTGCTAAATTTGTTATCGCTAATGCACTCGATTTCAATTCATGGAAAGATTTAGCAGGTACACTTTGCAGTCAAAAGCAACTAGCAGGACCGGCCGGACCTCATCCAAAGATATGGCAGCGCACTTCCACGAACTAGGGGAGTTCCATATCGGGTACAATATTCATGCAACACTATCCAAACCCTATAGAGTAGTAGAACCTGTCAAAACGAAGCAAAAAGAAGTGAAAAGGAGCCAAAAGATTGTCAATCGCAACAAGGTTGTCCCGACTGCCCTGAGCCAATTAACAACAAGCTCAAGGGCAATACTCTCCAAACTACCAGCCAATTTTGACCAGACGACCTTAAAGTGCACCTTCTTGACGCTTGGATAAGAACGATGCCATTTCTACTAAAGCTCATATTTTTGCAGTATTCGTACAGACCCAACCAGTCGAGGTAATTGAGTTTCGCCCGAGACAATGGCATAAAGGTGGAACCTTTAGGCCTGTGCCTATAAATATAGATACCTGATTTTTGCAGAGAGTGCACTGCACACGCTAGATTTCTGCAAGAGGATTTCCGTACGGAAGAAGGTTTTAACAAAAACAGATTATCCAGCTCAGGGAGCTGCTGGAGTGGACGATCATCCAGTACATCTTTCCCTATGGTATTCCTTTCTTGTTTGATCAATTTTCCTATACTGAATCTATGGATATGAGTCGTGAGTTGTCGTTTTTGTTTTCTTGGGTCCTATGGGGCCCTCTGATGTATATACTTGATGTAATCTTAATACACCTTTGTTAGTGTTGAGTTTCTATTTTGTGTTGCATTTTGCTTTTTGTTATTGTTGTACTATGCTCATTAGCGTCCGAGGGGATCTCTATGAGTATTGGGTAAGGACCATCGGCTATGAATTCAAGAGGGTAATACCGATAATCTCACAAAACCAAGTGTTTTACCTTAGCTCGACAATGTACACGATGGTGACCCGTCGTGCTTTACGATAGGCTAGTTTTCACCCATTCAAAAGGAGTGGCTGCGCGATGAGGGTTGGTAGTCA
Organism: Rhodiola kirilowii; assembly: GCA_033675215.1. Lineage (NCBI taxonomy): Eukaryota > Viridiplantae > Streptophyta > Magnoliopsida > Saxifragales > Crassulaceae > Rhodiola > Rhodiola kirilowii. The sequence continues at coordinate 25,494,903 of CM066199.1, forward strand.
CGAGCTCTAAACTGGAAGTGGGCCAACAATACCGAGGGGTTGAGGTTCACGTGCGAGATACGTCTTTCTTTAGTCGTGATCGAGAAGTAGCCAAGTAGTGGAATCCGTTTGGATAGACGTATTAGCCGTAGTCGATCTGTATAGACTCTCACACTATAATGGGTTGCGAGTGACTAGATGTGTATGCATCGGAGGGGGAAGTAGATGCCCTGGAAAACGCTTTCTTAGATTGATTAAAACCCCTTTTATTACTGTTGCTTAGTTCATTTAATGATGTCAAACCAATCATAATTTGAAAATTAGACAGTTTAGAGAAAGATTGAAAAGTGGAATCAGGTTTTGGTTACTCCTTGGACGACCTGGTATTTATCGGTTTATAAACGTCTTTGCTTGAGTAGCAATCTCAACACCCGAACTGCAACATTTCATATTTTCATCTCATAACTTCACTTGTGAAGTGACTCATAACATTGCAAAATTATACTACTGTACCTTTTTTATAATCTTACAATCGCAAGTGTATATAATCAAAACCAGTTTTATATCATTTGGCTTTGGTGATCGTACATCTCTTCAAATCCTTTCAAAGGAGAGAGGGATATTTGATTCTCAAATTTTCATTACAATCTCTCATTGCCATGTTCAAGAGTATTGAACTCGAACGTCATAAGATTGACATTATATTGCATAATAATATTTGATAAATATAATATGAATTGATTTCAAGTATTGAAATAAAATAGTGAACTAAAACATTTTCCACATTTAAAATTAAACATGACATATAACATGAAAATAAACATGTTATAATCATAAGATAAAATCATTTTTAATTTGAACACATAAAATTAGGCATGGGAATATTTTAAAGAAAAATATGTTTGGATGTAATATATGGATTGAGATCATATGAGAAGTGTGTATTCTCATGACAAATGAGAATTTAAATCAGCCATTAGATCCAAGATCAAACGGTTGTAATTAAACAGAAAATTTGGCATAAAATTAAATGTAAATTGTGGTTTGAAGGGTAATTTAGGTAGAAATAATACAGTCGTTCAGATTCGATCGTATTTTTTCGTGAGATTTGATCTCATCCTAGCAATCAAAGTAGAGACAAACCCTAAATCACAATCAAAATCGGCGACTCAATTTCCGATCATCGCCCAGCCGAGATGGAAAGCAACGACGATTTCGAGCTCTTCGCACCTCCTGAGCATCCGTCGCCGCCACTTGCTGCTCTGAAGATAAAACGGTTGAAGAAACTGACTCATGTTAGTGTAATGGATGAAGTGGTGGCAGTGTCTAGCGATGAGCCTACTCATGTGACTCATGTGAGTGAAATGGATGAAGTGGTGGAAGTGTTTACTTGTTTTAAATTCATGTACTTCACTTGTAGATTGTTGTTCAATTTAAACATTATCTTCAAATTTTAATGAGGCAATTTCATGTTTTTTACCTTTCAAGAAATTTTGATAAGAAATATGTTACGAATTTTGATTTTGGACTTGACGTCGTATTTGGAAGCATTGATTAGCATTATGTATCATGCTACGTAACATCATCTATGAAGCCGTCTAGTTTTGTTTTAAGTGAAGTGCTAAAATACGTAGCATTATGTATAATGTTACGTAACATCATCAATGAAGCCGCCTAGTTTCGTTTTAAGTGAAGTGCTAAAATATGTAGCGTTATATATCATGTTACGTAACATCATCTATGAAGCTGCCTAGTTTCATTTTAAGTGAATTGCTAAAATATTAGGGATGCACATCAGGTCCGACCCAGACCGGAATTTTTTGAAAATATGGACCGGGGACTGGCGCGCGTCGTCTGATGCGTCAAATTTAATATTTATGTTTCTCTTGCTATGAGCTAGTAAAGCGGCAAGCAGGGTCGAACCTAAGGGAGCTGGTGTTGTTGAAGCTGTATCTAAAAACAATAAAGAAAGGGGGTTTGTGAGCGAGTGTAGTAAAAAACACAGGTGGAAATAATGACGAAGATTCAATCAGAGAGAAGGCATTCAGCTTAGGGTTTCTATTGTGACATATTTATCATCGACTGCTAAATAACTAATTTCATGTTTCTAAGTGTGAATTCCGACAAAGGTAATATCCTAAAGTATCCCGACAAAGGTGATACACCACAATCTAACCCGACAAAGGTGTTAGACTTCTAGTTCTGTCCTAAACTTAATAATCCGACAAAGGTATTATTCAGCCTAGGTGTTACGATCTACCTTTACGACAAAGTTTCCAGTAGATATTAACGATAAGAATTAATTGTTTGATTAAGCTTTGCGACAAAGCTTCCACTTAACCTCACAAATTAATTCATGGAATAAGCACAAGAACTAGAGAAACATAAAAATTGCATTAAGAACGAAATCTCAAAACACTGTCACAATATGCGAAACCCTAAACTGAATTAAGGATTTAGCTACACATAATCATGAAAAGACGCATAATTAAAAGTAGGAAAATCTCTTCTCTTCGTCGAAAACTTCGTCTCCTCCAGAGCCGTCTTGGTCTTCGTAGAATGATGGATGTCCAAATCCTAACCCACGCTTCTTGTTTATAATAAACTGGGATTTCCAAATCTGTTTTGGGCTAGAATTATCTAAATTCAGACTTGGTGATGTCATCAAACGGCCTGCTGACGTCAGCCCTCGCCGACTTGGCACGTTCGGAAGAAACATTAGTACCGCGTTCGGCTTTGACATTAGCGGTATTGCTAATGTCTCTACCGGACGCGATCCACATTGAGTTCGGGTCCCCCTTCTGCGCGCCAGTTCCGACTTCAACTCGGGATTTTACTTCCTTGACGACCTTGGTTGCTCTCGGTGTGAACTAGAGAGTTGTAGAGAATTGAGTCACCTACGCGATGTCGCATAGCTCGTATTTTCTGATCAACGGTCCATTCCCAGCACTCCATCAAGCGTCCAAGGGTCTGATCTGGCATTGTGATGTTTTCGGTCTAAAATGCTGTCTTTATGCACGTTTCCTCTTGGAGCTTCCGAAACACCTGAAATGCAAAACAACACTAAAAAGTAAATGTTCGCATAATAATGTGTCGAAATAAATTGGATTAGTTGACTCGACGAGTCGTATAAATATGACTCATCAAACCACCCCAAACTTAAACTTGGTCGTCTCGAACAAGAACTAAGTCATAGAAGGAAAATAAATGCAACACCACAATTTCTTCGACGTCTGATGGACCATATTTATATGATTCATTAATATATTTAAACCCACCGAATTAGACACTTTGTCTATACAACTTTTACTTGTTAGTTTCACTTTTGTTCTACAGGCTATTTCGAGGATTAGAGATGAAACGAGCTAAAAAGGAGTTCTTAAAGCTAAAAATGGATTACAAGTCATTCCAGGCCACGACCAGATTCTGGCTTTACAACCTTCATGAACCCAACGTGGAATCACTCAAACATGTCCCAATGACTTGTTCCAAACCTCAACAAAGATCAAGAACTCAAGTCAATGCAAAGTCTAGCCACCCATGTGCAAGGCTTGTGCCTTGTGTTTTGATTGCAACCATGATGCAACCAAGCTCTAACCGGAGTTGAGAGGGAACCGATGGCTTTTGGGAGACAAATATCACAACCCACTCACTTCCTCCTCCACCTCATGGCCGGCGGCTTTGGCTTGGGGAGTGACACATGGCCGGAGGCTTTGGGGAAAAGCCACCTATGGCCGGCGGCTTTGGCTCTTCTCCTCTCCCCCTTCGCCATGTGTTTGGCCCTCCTCCTCTCCCCTTGCCTATAAATACCACATTCCCTCTCCTTTGTTCAATGTCCCAAATTGTAGTCTCAAGTCTCATAGTCCTTGTAGAAAATCTCTCTAGATTTTAGGCACAATCCTTGTAAACACTTTACTTTGATATTGGAAGCTCCAAGTTTGTTCTTGAGTACTCTAGTTGGTTCTTGAAGTGCTCAAGCTTTTCCTTGTCTTTTACTTTCAAAAAACTTTACTTTTTGTCTTTCGAAAACCTTTACTTTTCAAGCACTTAGCTATGATGTCCTCTTCCATGGATAATCGTAGCTAAACCCTTCATTCGGTTGAACGGGTGTGCTTGTATCAAAACATGTTTTAGACCCTTCTCTTAGTGCCTCTATTGTGTTTAAACTTGTTCTATGTGCCTTATATTAGGTTAGAACACTATTGGTTGAGTGGAGGCTCAAAAGAGCAAAGCTCTTCCATGGGGTTCGTGAACATACGTGGTTAAGTGGAGGCTCGAAAGAGCAAAGCTTTTCTGTAGAGTTCAACCTCTTTAAAACACCACTTGGTTGATCGGAAATGATTGATCAGGTGGATGCACATAAGGCTAAGATACTTCGAAAGGAGGAATTAGCCTAAATAGAACAAGTGTTCTATGTCTTGAAAAGGACTAGACGGTGTGGCAAGTCGAGTGCTAGAAATAGCCTTGATACATCTTAAACACGTAGTATGATCATTAGAGGTCGATGATGAACATATTTATGATACAAGGCCCCTAAAATCGAATCCTTTCTTTTAATTAAAACATCACCTGTCACTTTACTTTCAGTCTCATTATCAACTGCTTATTTTCAGTCATTTACTTTCAGTACTTTAATTTCCGCACATTTACTTTCAGTAATTTACTTTCTGTCGCTTATTACAGACCCTTTCAATATCAGTCCATACCAAAAGTATGTTGATTAGTCGATATTGAATTCGACTGTTCCAGCAATTTACTTTCAGTAATTTACTTTCTGTCGCTTATTACAGACCCTTTCAATATCAGTCCATACCAAAAGTATGTTGATTAGTCGATATTGAACTCGACTGTTCCAGCACTTTACTTTTCAGTATTTACTTTCAGTCCTGTATTTACTTTCTTTACTTTCAGTCATTTACTTTTCAGTACTAAAATTACAACCAACCCACATTACTTTCAGTACTAAAATCACAACCAACCCCCAACTGTCTTATTTAATTTTCCATTTTCGAAAGAACAACTATCCACTAATTCCCTTGGGTTAGACCCCTACTTACCGCTTTACTACCCAATAGTAAAGTCACGAGTAGCGGACTTATAAATTAATTTTGTACACATTGCCTCGTGACAAGGCAGTGTTGTCAAATTGGCGCCGTTGCCGGGGAATTAGAAATTATCAATCGGATAATTGTTCTTTGTTTTTCTTTTTTCTCTAAAATTTCGAACTCGCTTCTGCATAACCATGTCTCGTGCAGGAAGCCACCATGACTATCAGGATGACGACGAGATAAACCTGTTCAATCAAAATAATGAGGCACCGCCTCCATTTCCAATTCTTGACGATCCAGAGCAACTCATCCGAAACCAAAGAGCTCGTGAAAGGGAGGCCATCCGGAGAAACCAAGGCCTGCTCGAGGACCGAAATGAAGCTGGTCCAGTGCAACAACCCCCTAGACATCCACCACCCCCACAATATCGACAAGAGCCAAGACGAGAACCCGTATTCGATGAGTACTATGGGGATAACAACTTCCGCAAACTTACTATGGGAGAACTGTCGGCACCAGATTTTAGAAATCAGCCGTGGTGCATTTACGAGGGCTCTGAGCTAGAAAACATCGCCATCAACACATCAGTGGTCCACAATTTACCCAAGTTCTCAGGAACTCATGGAGAATCGGCGACAACTCATCTCCAACGCTTACATGGCATTTGCCAAAACCTAAAACCCAATGGCGTGAATGTAGACGACTTCAAGTTGAAGGCGTTCTAGTTTTCCCTCATTGACTCGGCGAACGACTGGTTCCTTTCATTGCCTTCGGGAAGCATCAGAACATAGGCTCAGATGCAAAAGCAATTCCTGGACAAATACTACCCAGCGGGAAGAGCAATGCAAGTAAGGAGGCAACTGCAGGACATCAAGCAGGGGACCAATGAAACCATGTACGATTACCTGGAGAAGTTCAATCGCCTGGAGAGAAGCTGCTGGACCCTTGGACTGCCCGAGTAACTCATCATCGAATACCTCATTGATGGATTGAGACCTTTAGACAAAATGCTCCTGGATGCCTCAGCTGGAGGATCCATGATGAATCTATCATTAAGTGGCATAAGGAATCTCATCACCGACGTTGCTGAAAATGCCCGATTTAGAGAGGAGACAACTCGGCAGGAAGAATTTTCCCGAACAAAGAATGTGGCAAAGGCTGAAACACCGATGAACTCTATGCCAGAGGAGATGAAACAAATGAAGGAGATGATGGTTCAGATCCTACGAAGGCAGCCAGTTCAAATAAAGCCTTGCGAGTTTTGTAGTTCTACGGACCACAAGACTGACGCATGCCCAACGTTAATAGTAGAGGAACCGGCAGAAGTGAATGCAGCGGTAGGATACAAAGGATACAACAACAACAACAGCAACGACAGAGCCGGACTAAACCAGCAGTATAATCAAGCGACCAATCCGAACTGGCGGAACGAAAACCATCCTCCGAGGGAGACACAACAAGCCGCCCCTCAACTAGCTCAGTCGTTCTACCAACCGCCCCACCGGCAGTACAACCAGAATGCTCCACCAGCAGGCCAATACCAGCAAAGAGGACCAAACCAGTACCCGACGGGTCAATATTAACAGAAGGGACCGAATCAGTACCAAGCCGGTCCTAGCAATCAGCAAGGACCGAAAAAGTCGCTTGAAGACACAATGAAGGAACTCGCAGGGAGCGTGCATCAATTGGGTACTTCGTTAAACCAATTTCAGGCAAAAACTGACGGGACAATTTCAGATTTGACCAAACAAATATCCCAGCTCGCCACCTCAATGTCCGCGCTCACTAATGAACCTGGCAGACTTCCTTCACAAACCATCAAAAACCCAAAGGCGAATATTAGCATGATAAGGAGGTCAAATATGAAGGCGGCACGGGAAGAAGCAGCACGATCCACAACTTACAAACCTGAGAACAAACACTTCACCCGTAGACACCGTCCTGATTGGAATCAAGAGGAAGACCGACCCAATGATGGCAGAACATGGGTCACACATGCTGACAATGGACGCTATGCGTTCACCGTTAGCATGACACCGCCACCAATCACACACTTTGACATACCAGCATCTGGCTGGGATGACAATGACGATTTAGACTCTGATGGTCCCAGATGGGATTCCCCAACTAACATCTATGCGTCGGAGCAAAGTATTTACCTAGAGGATCAAGAGTTAAAAGGGCCCGATCATACAAATCCAGAGCCAAAGGATGGGTGGAATGGCCCGATAATGGAAAGATCCCTCACTTCAGATCATGAGTCACAACCGGAAAGGGATAAGGACCCGAGGGCCTTCACGGTCACCTGTGGTATTGGTAAAGCCCAAATTCATAAGTGCTTAATCGATCTTGGGGCTGCCGTCAATGCCATGCCTTACTCCCTATATTACTTATTGGGGCTTGGTCCATTGAAACCACCAAGGTCAAATATCGAGTTGGGAGACAAATCGTGTATCAGCCCGGTTGGAGTACTTGAAGATCTAATACTCCATGTGGGAGAGCTCGTCGTTGCTGCGGACTTTTATGTAATACAAACGGGAGAGACCAGCGAAGACGACCCTCCAACGCTTATATTGGGATGGCCTTTTCTCTACGCCACCAAGGCAAGGATCGACATGGGTAAGGGCTTGTTATCACTTGCATTTGGCGGCAAAATTTCAGATTTCTACATCGATGATTATGATGGCCACCCAAGGACAAGGAAACCGCCAGACATTGTGCATACCTCGGATCTCAGAACTCTGGTTTTTGACCTACCAAGAGAAACCGTAAGAGTAGCTAGACCAGCAACTATGGTTAAGGGTCCCTCACCTTCTCAGAGGTATTGGAAAGAGAAACCACCGGAACAATGGGAACAGGACCCGAGCACATCATCCCACAAGAACTCGGGGAGAGTCAAGGCAAGAATCAACGCAGGAGCCGTGGCAAAATTTGACCTGAGCCACCCATGGGACCCAAACTTATGATCCAGGAGTGAGGTATCATCGAGCTAATGACGTTAAACAAAGGCACTAGTCGGGAGGTAACCCGACATTTATCTTACTTTCAGTCATTTTATTTTATGTCACTTAGTTTTTGTCTTAAGTCATTCTCACCTTTCCTGTATATATTTGCTTGCAATTGACTTTTGAACTAAGTCGTGCTGTGAGGCACGCCTTCGTTCAAAAGTGTGGGGTGAGAACCGCCTTTGTACATAGTTAACATGCTTTCTTTTTTCCTTTTCCCTTAATATTATCTTTATGAAAATATGAACTTGAGAATGTGAAAAAGATAGATCTAAATTCAAGCATTTACCTTGTGAAAACTCAACTGTGTAGAGACTTAGGATGTAACTTCTCATTTGTCCCTTTGTGCTGAGATATACAGGGGATGTGGAGTTGATATAAAATGCCCTAGAGAGGCTTGGCAAGCACTCAAAGGATCGAATTTCACTATATGGTTTACGAAGTCAGTGGAGGCTGCACTTCGGGTTTCAGTTGAGTCAGGAGTCATCTCCGCCATGCAGCGTTTATGCAAGAGGCAGAACGGGAATCAAACCGTCCTATCTCTAGTCCTAGTAGCCGGGAAAATAGATGAGCGACCCTCATCTTGACCCGCGCGAAATGGCGAGGATGAGAAAGAGCGGGGAGGTATTTCCATATGCTCTCGGGCGATGATTGGACCTCCCAAAAAGGTTGAGAAAATGGACAAGCAAGTCACAAAGAAGCAAAGCTCGAAGAAGCAAATCAAAGGCCGAAGGCCAAAATTGTGAAGGTTTTAACCAAAACAAAAGTGAAGAAACTCCAATTCAACATCAAAGGTCAAAGACCAAGTCACTTCAAAAAGCTGTCCCTCACCAAAAGGAAATCAAAGAGCTCAAATCATTGAAACCCGAACCAAATCACGTGCTAGAGAAAGCTACAAGAAAACCATATAGTGCAAGTCGGTCCCGAGAATGCAGTCCAGGAGCCTGAAAAGGCCTATCTCCCGAATCATCCGAATTAATTTGCATCTCAGCTCGAAGGTACAAGTATCAAGTTTCTTCTAAGTATTTACACAGTTTAGTTTGGTAACAAGTAAGTATTGCATGAATAGGATAAATCTAGTCCCATATTCTCACTTTCTTATTTAAAGTTTTTACTTGGATTGTGTGTGCCTCTTTTATATAGCATTGTTCGGGACGAACAACTAAAAGTGTGGGGTGATCTGATGGACCATGTTTATATGATTCACTAAGAGAGTTAAACCCACCAAATTAGACACTTTGTCTATACAACTTTTACTTGTTAGTTTCACTTTTGTTCTACAGGCTATTTCGAGGATTAGAGATGAAACGAGCTAAAAAGGAGTTCTTAAAGCTAAAAATGGATTACAAGTCATTCCAGGCCACGACCAGATTCCGGCTTTACAACCTTCATGAACCCAACGTGGAATCACTCAAATATGTCCCAATGACTTGTTCCAAACCTCAAAAAAGATCAAGAACTCAAGTCAATGCAAAGTCTAGCCACCCATGTGCAAGGCTTGTGCCTTGTGTTTTGATTGCAACCAAGGAGCAACCATGATGCAACCAAGCTCTAACCGGAGTTGAGAGGGAACCGATGGCTTTTGGGAGACAAATATCACAACCCACTCACTTCCTCCTCCACCTCATGGCCGGCGGCTTTGGCTTGGGGAGTGACACATGGCCGGCGGCTTTAGGGAAAAGTCACCTATGGCCGGCGGCTTTGGATCTCCTCTTCTCCCCCTTTGCCATGTGTTTGGCCCTCCTCCTCTCCCCTTGCCTATAAATACCACATTCCCTCTCCTTTGTTCAATGTCCCAAATTGTAGTCTCAAGTCTCATAGTCCTTGTAGAAAATCTCTCTAGATCTTAGGCACAATCCTTGTAAACACTTTACTTTGATATTGGAAGCTCCAAGTTTGTTCTAGAGTACTCTTGTTGGTTCTTGAAGTGCTCACCCTTGTCTTTTACTTTCAAAAAACTTTACTTTTTGTCTTTCAAAAACCTCTACTTTTCAAGCACTTAGCTATGATGTCCTCTTCCATGGATAATCGTAGCTAAACCCTTCATTCGGTTGAAGGGGTGTGCTTGTATCAAAACATGTTTTAGACCCTTCTCTTAGTGCCTCTATTGTGTTTAAACTTGTTCTATGTGCCTTATATTAGGTTAGAACACTATTGGTTGAGTGGAGGCTCGAAAGAGCAAAGCTCTTCCATGGGGTTCGTGAACATACGTGGTAAAGTGGAGGCTCGAAAGAGAAAAGCTTTTCTGTAGAGTTCAACCTCTTTAAAACACCACTTGGTTGATCGAAAATGACTGATCAGGTGGATGCACATAAGTCTAAGATACTTCGAAAGGAGGAATTAGCCTAAATAGAACAAGTGTTCTATGTCTTGAAAAGGACTAGACGGTGTGGCAAGTCGAGGGCTAGAAATAGCCTTGATACATCTTAAACACGTAGTATGATCATTAGAGGTCGATGATGAACAGATTTATGATACAAGGCCCCTAAAACCGAATCCTTTCCTTTAATTAAAACATCACCTGTCACTTTACTTTAAGTCTCATTATCAACTGCTTATTTTCAGTCATTTACTTTCAGTACTTTAATTTCCGCACATTTACTTTCAGTAATTTACTTTCTGTCGCTTATTACAGACCCTTTCAATATCAGTCCATACCAAAAGTATGTTGATTAGTCGATAATGAATTCGACTGTTCCAGCAATTTACTTTCAGTAATTTACTTTCTGTCGCTTATTACAGACCCTTTCAATATCAGTCCATACCAAAAGTATGTTGATTAGTCGATATTGAACTCGACTGTTCCAGCACTTTACTTTTTAGTATTTACTTTCGGTCCTGTATTTACTTTCTTTACTTTCAGTCATTTACTTTTCAGTACTAAAATCACAACCAACCCACATTATTTTCAGTACTAAAATCACAACCAACCCTCAACTGTCTTATTTAATTTTCCATTTTCGAAAGAACAACTATCCACTAATTCCCCTGGGTTCGACCCCTACTTACCGCTTTACTACCCAATAATAAAGTCACGAGTAGCGGACTTATAAATTAATTTTGTACACATTGCCTCGCGACAAGGTGGTGTTGTCAACGTCCTGGATAGTACTACATGAAAACAAGCTGCTAGTCTAAATTCCTCCTTTCTGTGCATCGCTCAATCAGTACTTAAATCATTATGCTTAACACAGAATCATCTTTGATACATGTTACCTTTTGAGCTAAAATTCTAATCAATTCGGATGAATGGGAAATAGTCCTCTTTAGACCCATGATCTACATTCGCTGTTCCGAACTCTCGCTATATGGTTATACTTCATCGCTTTTTCTTGCACGTGATTCATTGGAGCTTCAAGGTTTTCTAAGCTTTTTTTTGTTGGACAGCTTGTGTAGTGATTTTCTTTGGCCTTTGGCTCTTGATGTAACACTGATGTACTTCACTTTTGTTGAGTGTAGAACTTTCATAGTTTGGCTGATTTTTTCTTGAGCTTTGCTCCTTCATTGTGAACTGCTTGTCCTTCTTTTCTTTTTCTTTTTAGGAAGGTCCAATCATCGCCCGCAAGCATATGTAAATACCTTCCCGCTCTTTCTCATCCTCGTCCTTTTTGACTCAAGTCAAGCTGAGGGTCACTCGCCTATTTTCTCGGTTACTTCGGACTAGAGATAGGACGGTCTATTTTCCCATCCCGCCTACCTACATAAATGCTGCAGCGGCGGAGCTAACTCTGAACCAATAAGTCTCGAAGTGCTAGCCTCCATGAAATCCACATAACCATATAACGCGAAATTCAGTTCTTTGAACGCTTCGTCAAGTCTCTCTAGGACATTTCTTTCAACTCCACACCCCTGTTTATCTCAACTCAATAGAACACGTAGTAGGTTAAATTCACACGTAATCGCACAAATCAGATTTCACGAGAGAAATACATGTAATCGGTATCATAAATTTCACGTACTCATAATTCAATACTGGATATCCAAGAAATTGAGAAATTTCATACTTCATAAGAATTTTTTTTAAACGAAACGTGCAGACATAGTACAATATGTAGAAAAAATAAACGTGCAGACGCAACAAACTGACTCCCCCATCCCACACTTTTGAATCAAGCCGTGTCCTCGCGGCACGACTTTAATTCAAAGACAACAGACAATGCAAACATAACAGACTAACTCTAACAAAGAGAAAAAAGAAACAAGGAAGGAAAGGAAAATAAGTACTCCCCTAGTCGGAATCCGACGATGAAGCTGGACGAAGAATAGCAAACTCCGGAGGAATTGGGTCTCCGAACTCCCATCCAGGCGGGGCAGGTACTGGCTGTGTCCCTGGAGGCAGAATAAACTGTAAAGCTCTAGCTAAATTAAAGGCCATGTCTAGCTGCTGCCTAGAAGGAGCAGCTGCTGGTGGCACTGGTGCTGCTGGTGGCTCTAGTGATCTGGCACGTCTCTGTCGAGCTGTGGAGGACTCTCCTATCTCTCGAGTCCGTCTTCAGTGAGCAGTGGCTGATGAAGATTCAGGTCTATCTCTGAGTGCAGAAAAGTTGCGCCAATCAGTAGGCATAGTTGTGTGATATCTCGGGTCATCATGGTATGTCCAGGCATACTGCTCCCTCCTACGAGGATGCCTACAAATAGCGTGTCCACTGCTGAAGTACCCAATGTTAAACTCAGCTGGAGGAAGGATCTGATGATTCTCTAAGCGAGGCTGCCAGTGCAGCCGACGCAGCAAATAAGTAATCATCCCTCCACATGCTATCGGACCTGTTGATGACAAGCGGCGCTCCCAGAAATGGCATGCTAAATGGAAGAAATCGAGCGGCCGTCCTCGGTCAAAAGCATCCAGGATGATCATATCAGGGAAAGTAACTTTGTCGCCCCCGTTGTCTCTGGAAAATATCGTGCCTCCTAGCACCCTCTGTAAATAGTACAATACAGGGTCCCGAATGCATTTTGCCCTCGAATCAGATGGCTTAAATGTACCTTCCTCCTCCACCCTAATTCTAGTCCAAGCATCTACCAAACGGACTTCATCACGAACAAACTCCCCACGTGCCGGCCAACCAAATACATCCTTCACCTGTGCAGGGAGAATATGGTGAAACTCACCTCGGTGCCTATAATGAATGCCCTCATGGTCCTATCTCCCCAAGTAGTTAAAGGAAGCTAAGAATTCGCACGTGTCCTCGACATCTGTCTCATGGCTGAGGGTGAGGAGGCCTTGCCATCCACTCACCCGAAGTATCTCTCAGACCCGCTCTTCAAACCCACTGTTACTCAGAAATTCGGCTTCCACAAATGTGCTGGGCACGTGCTGTTTGGCCATAATTTTAGCATATAACTCTTCGAACGGTAGCTCTCGTGGTGGCATATTGGATCACGGCTCAAACCGAATAAAAATCTGCATTTGGTCAACACTTGGTCAAACTGAACCAGAGAGGATTGCGTTCGCCCGGCACGTTATGCTTCCGCGTTCTATGAAGACATTAGCTAATGTCAAAGACAAAAGCAGAGAGCTAATGTAGTTGTCGAACGTGCGGCACCTGCACTTCGTCTTCTCCGGTCGATTTCCGACACCGACTATCACAAATCTTCACTTTTAAAACCAAATAATCATAGAAATCCACCGAAAACCCTTCTATCACCCCTTTCAACAATCCAAATCTTGAATATCATGACTAGCCAACCAAATCTTGTAAAGAAAATCGAACGGAGGATTACCTTGAATTTGGTCTCGTGACGTTCCGAATTGAGAGAACAACCCCTGGGAATGATTGGTTGAGAAGTACCACTGCGAAATCCTTGTCGATTTACCAATTTTTCTGGGCTATTCGAGGGCAATTTGGGCAAGAGCGTGCTAAGTTTTGCTTGAATGGTTGAGAGAAGCTTGGAATTAGGTTTTTACTCTGGTCAACCATGAGCCGCGTTCAAAAGAGACGTTAAGGTCCGGTCAATGTGCTAATGTTCACTACGAACGCGGCTTTAATGTGCCCTCCGGACGCGGTACTAATGTAACTATCGAACGCGATCTGCACTATTTGGTACCTGTATTTCATCTACAAAATAGCTTCCTTCCACAAAAAACCCAAGTCAAAGTAGATCGGTTAGACAACGAAAAACAAATAAGACTCAAACATGACACAAAAACACAATAAAACATAAAAAAACAAAAATTTGTCGGGTTGCCTCCCTGCGAGCGCCTTTGTTTTATGTCGTTGGCTCGACGATACCTCATTTATGCTTCAGTGGGAGGCTCGGCGAGTTCAAAATCCTGGGCAGGTGTTTCGATTTCGCCTTGGTAGTGCTTCACCTGTTGTCCATTGACCTTGAAACAGTCTCCATTCCTCGGGTTTTCCAGCTCAAGTGCTCCGTGGTTAAAAACCTTCGTGACCGTATAAGGACCTGTCCATTTGGAACGCAATTTGCCAGGCATCAGTCGTAAACGTGATGAAAACAAAAGTACCTACTAGCCAATCTCGAATGTGCGTCGTAGAATGAATTTGTCATGATACTGCTTGGTCCGCGCCTTGTAGTGTGATTGGCTCTCATAAGCCTCTAGGCGCAGCTCTTCAAGCTCACAGAGCTGCAACTTCCTCTCTAATCATGCTTTCTTTAAATCGAAGTTGCACGTCTTCAGCGCCCAAAATGCCTTGTGCTCTAGCTTGACTGGGAGGTGACATGCCTTTCCATACACTAGCCGAAAAGGCGAGGTGCCTATCAGTGTCTTGTAGGTTGTCCTGTACGCCCAAAGTGCATCATCTAGTCTCTGACTCCAGTCCTTCCTAGTCGGCTTCACCATCTTTTCCAGGATCCCCTTAATTTATCGGTTAGAGATCTCTGCTTGTCCTTCCTTGGATCATCAATCAAGCCTTATCAAGTAATGCCGAGCTTCCTCGCTCATGGACGGTTCAGAGCTCCCATCCGACCATCTGCAATTTGTCTAACTCCAATTGGGAGGAAGCGCCAGTTGAATTGGTTTACCTAGGAAGAAGGTTGATCCAGTGATACGGTATAATCACCTTTCAAAAGGTTTGCGCCGAGGCCAATGACACAGCCCTTTCTCTTGCCTACCTTGCCTCTACGGATGGCCAGCTTCAATTAAATCAAGCTCCGGCTGCCACTCGCATAGCTATCAGTGGGGATAAGCTCAATCTACCGCACCTTTGTCATGGTAATTATGACTGGCCCTTCACTGGCTTCAGACAGAAGGTGCTTGACGACGGCTTCATCAGCCTCATTGACTTTAGTCGTTTCTTTCAGGATGATACTCGTCTTTGATTTTTGTCCTTGCAGTGTCCTTGCCTCTTTTTGTAAGCCTTTTGGCCCTCTCTTTTTAATAAAATCTGACCTGACATCTTAAAAAAAAGATCTCTGCTTGTCCATTCGTCTGAGGATGATAGGCTGTGGAAGTACGGTGGTGAACGTGGTACTGTTTCATAGTTGTTGCCATCATTCTGTTGCATAAATGGATCCCTTGATCACTGATTATAGCTTTAGGCACTCCGTATCTGCAAAATATGTTAGTGCGAAGAAAATCCACAACAGGGGTAGCATCATCGCATCTAGTAACCTTAGCCTCTACCCATTTAGACACATAATCCACTGCAACAAGAATATACAGGTAAACAAACGATGTAGGAAACGGACCCATAAAATCAATCCCCCATATGTCAAAAACCTCATCAACTATAATAGGCATTTGGGGCATCTCATTTCTAGCAGAAATATTACCTACTCTCTGGCATCTATCACACTTCTTACAATGATCATAGGCATCTTTAAACACATGTGGCCAGAAAAAACCACTATCCAAAATTTTCCTGCTAGTCC
Source organism: Rhodiola kirilowii (assembly GCA_033675215.1). NCBI lineage: Eukaryota > Viridiplantae > Streptophyta > Magnoliopsida > Saxifragales > Crassulaceae > Rhodiola > Rhodiola kirilowii. Next base: position 25,510,765 of record CM066199.1, read on the forward strand.
TCTTGGGGCCAAAGTGACCACCACATGCATGCTCATGACAGAAACTAAGCACAGAAGCAATTTCATCATCCGGAATACACCGCCTAAGTATTTGGTCTACACCAATTTTCCACAGATACGGGTCATCCCACACATAGTACTTCGAATCATGCTTAAGTTTCAGGCATTGAGCTTTTGAGTAAGAGGGTGGAAATTTACCTCCAACCAGGTAGTTCACAATGGAAGCATATCATGGTACTTTACCTGTGAGAGCATACAAGTGCTCGTTTGGGAAGGTCTCTGTGATCTGTCCGGCGTCCTCTTCTCGTACTAATCGACTCAGGTGGTCAGCTACGGTGTTCTCTACCCCCTTCTTGTCCTTGATTTCCATATCAAACTCCTATAGTAGTAAAATCCACCTGATCAACCGCGGCTTGGCCTCCTTCTTCGTCATCAAGTACCTGATAGTTGCATGATCAGAGAAAACAACTACTTTAGTACCGAGCAAATAAGACCGAAATTTCTCCCAGGTGAAAACTACTGCTAATAATTCTTTCTCAATGGTCGAGTAGTTTTGCTGAGCTGCATCCAGAGTTCTCGAAGTGTAGTAAATCACTACTGGCTTTCTGTCCACTCTCTGGCCTAGTACAGCTCCCACAGCATAGTCGCTGGCATCACACATAATCTCAAATGGCTGGTCCCAATCTGGTGCTCAAATAATGGGCACACTAGTGAGGGCCTGTTTTAGTTCGTCAAGGCCTCCCTACATGAATCTGTAAACTCAAAAGGAACATCCTTCTGTAAAAGGTTAGATAGAGGCAGAGCCTTCTTTGAGAAATCCTTAATGAATATACGATAAAAACCAGCATGTCCAAGAAAAGATTTAATATCACACACCGTAGAAGGATAAGGAAGAGTAAGAATTAAATCAATTTTTGTCTTGTCAACCTTGATACCCTCATGTGAAACAATATGACCAAGCACCACACCATGAGTAACCATAAAGTGACACTTTTCGTAGTTGAGCACAAAATTCATAGAAACACATCGTGCTAATACTGTACTTAAGTTATCCAAGCATGCATCAAAAGTGTCACCATAAACAGTAAAGTCGTTCATAAACACCTCAATAAAAGTACCTATCATGTCAGAAAATATGCTAGTAACCACCCGTTGAAAAGTGCCGGGTGCGTTACACAATCCAAAAGACATACGTCTAAAGGCAAACGTACCGAAGGGACATGTGAAGGTCGTCTTTTCCTGGTCCTCAGGTGCAATGGGAATTTGATTATAACAAGAAAATCCATCAAGAAAACAAAAATAAGGCTTACCTGCTAGCCTGTCAAGCATCTGGTCAATAAACGGAAGAGGAAAGTGATCCTTACGCGTGACGGCATTTAGTTTTCTGTAATCGATGCACATGCGCCATCCGTTCTTGACTCTAGTAGCACCATCTCACCCGCATCATTCTTCTCAACTGTGATCCCTGTCTTCTTCGGGACTACGTGCACTGGACTCACCCACTGACAATCTGAAATCGGGTAAATCACTTCAGCATCCAGCAACTTCTGAATTTCCTTCTGCACTACCTCCATTATGATCGGGTTTAGCCTCTCTCTTGAGAGCTTAGCTCCATCCTCTAATAAGATACGATGCATGCACACAGCTGGGCTAATTCCTCCGATGTCTGCGAGTGTCCACCCAATAGCGAGCTTGTGGTTACTTAGCACCTCGATTAATCATCTCTCCTGGTCTGTTTCTAGCCCGTTTTTGATGATGACCGGCAGCGTGTTATTCTACCCCAGAAATGCATATTTCAGGTGCTCATGTAGAGGTTTCAGTTCTAGTTTGGGTGCCTGCACAGTAGAAGGCAGAGACACGTTTGATTTAAATAGATGAACCTCATTAACTTCATACCTGGGTGTGAGAGGTCTCGCGATCTCCAGCTGAGATAGCACATCAAGAATTGTCTAAGCAAACTCGTGTGAGTCCTCATGTGAGTAAACCGCTCTCTCTAGTGCGAGCTCGAGTGGATCTGCTCCCCTCTCCAGTTTCACGTCCTGGAAAAGATCGTCCAGTGCATCTAGAGCGTGTACCGATGCAAAATCTGGTGGGTGATTCATGGCTTGAAAAATGTCGAAGCGAATCATTTCACCCTCCACCTCCATAGATAGTGTGCCACTATCGCAGTCGATCTTCATCTTTGAAGTCTTTAAGAATGGACGACCTAGTAAAATAAGAGCGTGATCTGTTGGGTTGTTGCTGTCCATCTTAAGCACGTAGAAATCAGCGGGGAACACCAGTTCCCCCACCTACACTAAGACATCCTCAATTTTGCCTCCCGGCTGCTTGCATGATCTGTCAGCTAGCTGTATGGTAAGACCTACAGGTTCTAACGGGCCAATATGAAGACAAGAATAGATAGAATATGGCAATACATTAATCAAAGCACCAAGGTCAAGCATGCAATTCTCAATACGAATGTTACTGATAGTGCAAGGAATAGTGTAGGTACCAGGATCACCCCATGACAGCACTGCCTTGTCGCGAGGCAATGTGTACAAAATTAATTTATAAGTCCGCTACTCGTGACTTTACTATTGGGTAGTAAAGCGGTAAGTAGGGGTCGAACCCAAGGGAGTCAGTGTGGAATGGTTGTTCTTTTAAAAAGAAAGAAAAAGAAAGTAAATACAGATTGGGTTTTATGGTTTTTTTAGACAGAAAGTAAATTGCGTAAAGTAAATACTGAAAGTAAAGTGCTGAAAGTAAGTGCTTGAAGGACAAGGCTTGCTGAAAGTAAGTATGTAAAAGTAAAGTGCTTGAAGGACAAGGCTTGCTGAAAGTAAGTGCGTAAAAGTAAAGTGCTTAAAGGACAGGGCTTGCTGAAAGTAAATGCGTAAAAGTAAAGTGCTTGAAGGACAAGGCTTGCTGAAAGTAAGTGCTTGAAGGACAAGACTTGCGGAAAGTAAGCATTTGATATGGGTACTGAAAGTAAACAGTTGATATTGGTACTGAAAGTAAATTACAAGTGATGTTTTAATTAAAGGAAAGGATTCGGTTTTAGGGGCCTTGTATCATAGTCCGTTTATCATCGACCTCTAATGATCATACTAAGTGTTCAAAAGTGTATCAAGGCTATTCCTAGCACATGACTTGCCACACCGTCTAGTCTTTTGCAAGACAAAGAACTCTTGTTCTAGTATGTGCATCCATTTGATCATCATTCCTGATAAACCAAATGGTGTTTAAAAGAGGTTGACTTCCACAGATAAGCTGTGCTCTTCCGAACCTCCACTTATCCACGGAAGATCACGAACCCATGGCAGAGCTTTGCTCTTCCGAGCATCCACTCAACCAATGGAGTTCTGACTTAATATATGGCACCTAGAACAAGTTGAACACAAAGACGCACTAAGAGAAGGGTCTAAAAATGGTTTTATGATTCAAGCACACCCCAAACCAAATCTAAGCCTTAGCTACTTGTATTCATGTCAAGGAATACAAGCAACCGTGACTTGAACAAGGAAAACAACAAGAAAAAAACAAGGGAAACAACAAAAGTAAGGAGATGAAACCGTGAGCTTTTGTGACCAAGAACAATAGCTTTAACTACTTGTATTCATGGTAAGGAATACAAGTAGTTTCGGCTAGAAAATACAAGTAAAGTAAGATGTGCTTGCTGGAAAATAAGAGCTTGGAGCTCAAGAACATGTGAACAAACTCAAGAACAAGTGAAGAAACTCAAGAACAAAAGTAAGAACAAGTGTGTTGTATTGAAAGTGAAGAGAAAGAGAGTTAAACTCTCTTCTCTCTAAAGTAACATGGGATTTCGAAGGACACATTTACATGAGGCATAAGCCTCCTATTTATAGGATAATGAAGACTTGGAGGCTAAGTTTGAGTTTGGAAATATCCCAAAAGACTTCATTGTGATTGGTTGTTCTAAAAGCCATCACTTGGGATATTTTGAGCTCAAGCCACCTCTTCTTCTTATATCTTCCATGAGCCACGAATTTGGCACATGGGTTGGCTTATCCAAAGCCAACTAACTTGTAACCAAAGCCAACCGACTTGCTTCTTGGTTTGAGGCTTGGTTTGTTCCCAAAGGGCAACCGAAGTGAATAGTATGGCCAACCGGACAAGAAGTAGTTTGAAATATGTTGGACTTCGCCGGAGTGTGGCCGGAGCAACAAATGACCGGAGCATGGTGGTGGTTGGATGAGCTTGATCGGAGCATCACCGGAGCTTGGCCGGAGTTTGCCGTAATATGGCCGGAATCTGACCGGAGCTTTGGCCGGAGCTTCTTGGATTTTGGAGAGTGTATTCTGAATGAAAAAGTCATTCTAAGATGATCTCAAGAAGGATGCTAAGCCAAATTCTGCCCGAAACATGGTCGAAATCCCAAAACGACCGATTATTGCTCTTGTTTGGCCTTGACCGGGCTCGGTGTCTTTGCCTTGCATTCTTGTCCATTTGTCGATAATTCTAGCATATTTGAGTGATTCCAAGTCGGTTCCAAGAAGGATTTTAAGGCTGATTTTGAGTGTAGCATGGTCGTTCCCAGGGACGGAGCCAGGATTTAGAACTAGATAGGGCTAAATTTTTTTTTGAGGTTTGAAACCCAATGGGAGGCTCATTCTCACGCCTTTTTTATAGACATCAAAAGAGCATAACATATTATAGGGGGGACATAAATCGAAACCCTATAATTTATACAAAATGTGCAACTAGCTGAATTTTACCCTGCGAGGTCCACTCATTTCAAATGCACTAATTACATCATCATCGCTAATACAATCCGCAAATGTCCTCTCAACATAGAGGATCATAAGATCATCGAGAAATTCATCATTAATCTTATTTCTTAGGTTGCTCTTGATGATGTTCATTGATGAAAAGGCTCTTTCTGTAGTTGCTGTAGATACCAGTCCTAACACAACATAAGCTCTCCGAACATAGTCACGATCACTCGAAGGATACTTGCATATCGGCTGGCGTTTTCCAGGATCTCTTTCAAGTGAAGTAATATCATAAATCTCATCCTCCTCCATTCTTTCATTTTGATCCTCTTCTGATGGAATCAATAAAGAGGGGCTTAAGCTTCGTTTATCAGATTCCACTGAAACATTCACAATATCCTTCACTTGCTGCTCACTTTCAACGACATTTGAAGGAGTATCACTTTTTAACCAATGTAAAACACTTTTATAACGCTTGGCACTTTTGTCTGTCATTGTACTTGATAAACCTATAATATACCAGTATAAGAAGCAGTTCAAGCAAATATTAATCCAATATAAAATATTCTATCATTGTTAAAGACTTAAAGTAGACACTTTTCATTGAATTATCATTCATCAATCAAATATTAATCTAATAAACTTAATTGAAACACCAAGAGAAGCAGTAGCAGTTCAAAGTTTGAACTTGATTGAAACACTAAGAGAAGCAGCAGCCAGCAGCAATTCAAAGTTTGAACTTGAAATTCAAACAAAACTTAAAAGAATGATGTTGATGTCAAACTAGGAAGCAGCAATTCAAAGCAGCAGATGTTGAAATTCTAGGAAGCAGCAGCATCAAAACAGCGCCCAGCAGTGATTCACTGTTACTTAGTCACTTATCATTCTATGAATCCTCATATTCATATCAATCTATAAATTATAATCTATGAATCATAGGAAATTAGGAATCACATTCATATAGGATTTAGGAATCAAACTTGTGAATTGTGATGCCTGAGTGAGGCGTTTGAGACTTGAGAGTGCGGATTGCGGAATGCTGATGGCTGCTGCCTGCTGCTATTCTCTTCTGTTCTGCGATGCGAGTTGACGACGACGAGGTAGGCTGTTCTCGTCAATTTTGCGATCTGCCGTCTGCGGTGACAAGGTCTTCTAGGGCCCAGTGCATCGAACCTTCCTGAATCCCGACAATTTAACTTTTTCGCTTTTCGCTGCGCTGCGTAACTGCGTATGTTTTCGCAGATTAGAAAATTTTTTTTAATTTGGGCCGAAAGTAAGTAGGGCTTAAGCCCAAACTGCGTCAGTCTAACTAAGACCCTGGTCGTTCCCTAGGATGGTCTAGAACTCGGTCCCTTGGCCTAGGATGGCTTGGATTTTGGACTTTGCGTTCTTGGTCTTTTGAGTGTGGATTTGGAACGACATCCTTCATAGAAATTGAGTGCTCGAAGTAGTTTGGTCGGAACGCTGCTGGAAATAGGTCGTGGCCTAAGTTCTTCATTTCGGGCCTAGGAGCTCGGACGGATGGACGCACGCGTCCTGCGTTTCTCTCGGACGCGGCCTGGGATCCTCGGTATAGCCCGGCACAGGCGCTAGGCACTCTCGGCTCATGCGCTCGCATGGCACAAAGCATGCGCTCGCACAAACCCGAACAGCAGTATGAAATGTTTGTGCGCTTGCATGAATGGCATTGGTGAGCTCGCATGAAGATCATGCGAACGCATGATGAAACTTGGTCTCGGTTTGAGCTCTCTCTTGGTCCTTGACTGGCCTGATTTGACTTGTAATCCATTTTTGGCTTTAAAACTTCTTTTTTAGCTCGTTTCCTCTTTAGATTCCAAAATAGCCTGTATACACAAAATGACATTAACAAGCACTTGTTCGTATGACCAAATGTCTTAATTGGTGGGTTTAGTAGTACTTAATGAATCATATAAATATGCTCCATCAAATACCCCCACACTTAATCTTGTTCATCCCGAACAAGTGTAGTCAATAAGAGGAACAAAAATACCCCAAGTCCTAGATGTGGATGATAGATGCAAAACTAGACTTCACCTTAGCATGCATAACTTACTTGTTTCCAAACGAAATTATGCTCACATATGAAAGTAACTAGATACTTGTTACCTTTGAGCCGAGATGCAAATCAAATTGGATGATTGGGAGATAGCCACTTTTTAGGCCCATGATCTGCACTCTCGGATCCGATCTTACTATATGGTTATGTTTCTTGCTTCTTCTAGCACGTGATTGATTCGGGCCATTGGGTTGAGCTCTTTTGATTTTCTTTGTGTGGTTGGACAGCTTTTGTAGTGACTTTGGCCTTTGGCCCTTGATTTGACTCTTTGAGTACTTCACTTTTTCTTCGGTTTGGTTTCACCATTTTGGCTGATTTTTTCTTTTCTTCTTTGAGCTTTGCTCCTTTGATGAGATTTTGCATGTCCATTTCTTCACTTTTGGGAGGTCCAATCATCGCCCGAGAGCATATGGAAATACCTCCCCGCTCTTTCTCATCGTAGTCGTTTCGGCGCGGGTCAAGTTGAGGGTCGCTCACCTCTTTTCCCGGCTACTCGGACTAGAGATAGGACGGTTTGATTCCCGTCCCGCCTTTTGCATAGACGCTGCATGGCGGGGTCCACTCTTTACCAATAAGCCCGAAGCGCAGCCTCCACAATCTTCACATAACCGTATAGTAAGGATCCGGTCCCTTGAGTGCTTGTCAAGCCTCTCTAGGGCATTTCTTTCAACTCCATATCCTACGTTTATCTCAGCACACAAGGACAAGTAGGAAGTTAAATTCGCATGCTTTTACACAATTAAGTTTTCACAAGGAAATGCATGAATCGGGTGTATCTATTTTCACATCATGGAAGTGTATATTCTCAAAACATGATGTCTACTATGTACAACTACTAATACTCTAATACCCCCACACTTTTGAACGATGCCATGCCTCACAGCATGACTTAGTTCAAAAGCTCAAAAAAGTAAGCAAGCAAAGGAAATGACATAAAGAAATAAAAACTGAAAAGACTAAATATGCCGGGTTACCTCTCGGCAAGTGCCTTTGTTTAACGTCGTTGGCTCGACGGTACCTCAATCATGGTTCATAAGTTTGGATCCCATGGGTGTGTGAGGTCGAACTTTGCCCCAACTGCCCTTTTGATTTGCCCAAAGAACACATATGGCAGCGGGCTCAGTTCTGCTCTCCCTTGATTCGGAGGCTTCTTTTTCACATATCCCCGAGAAGGCGAGGATTCCTTGACCATAGCTACTGGTCCATGGAGCCGTGCCCTTGCGTTTCTCCTTCCGGGCTTCCATTCCTTCGGCCCATGTCTTGGTCGCTTTTTCATGTCTGAATGGTCGGCACCTTTGCAAGTTCGGAAGTTCGGTATTGTGCCATGAAATATAGGCGACTTCAAGCTTGTGCCCATGTTCACCCTCTTCCTTGGGGCAGAGATGATTGGTCGTCTTGGAACAAGTGAGTTTTCCGGGCTCGTGGTGAGTAAGTGCTCCATCTTTGGCTCTTCTAGCTCATGTTTTGCCTCCAACTCCCCTTGCACCTCATCATCATTGACTACATGATCTTCGGTGGCTATGATCTGCATAAAACATGAAGGGTCAAGTTGGGGCTTTTCTGCTATAAGGTCTGGGTCTGTCTCAACCAGCCCGTCCGTGAGGACCGGGTCTGTCTCGGGCAGCTCGGGCGCTTCGGCCATGCGGACTGGGCTCATCTCGGGTAGCTCAGGCATGTCCTGATCTGTCTCGGCCAGCCCGTCAGTGAGGTCCGGGACTTCCTCGGGTAGATTGGTGATGAGGACCGGGCCTGATTTGGCTGGTTCTTCTTCGGGTGCATGCGGCTCCTCGTCCTCTGCCGGCTCCGTGGGCTCTATTGTAGGCTCTTCCACGCTGACCCTTGGCTTGAGCATCTCATTGATCACATATTCAGTTTCTTTCATAGACGCCTTTATTTTTGCCCATGCTTCCTCGGATCTGGCTTGATTTTGGTCCATCATGTTGGCCAGCTGCTGGTTGCTAGATGCCACCTCTGTTGTAATGTCCTCGAGTGGCTCGGCCTGATCTTGTCTTGGTCTTGACCTCGCGGCCAAATCATCTATTAAGTTCCAAAGATCATCTATGTCTAAGTTGTTCACCGAGCCTCCTGCTGCATCATTTAGCCAATTCCACTCTTGTGGCATCATCCCATTGAGAAACCTTTGAAGAAGATCGTGGTTGGTGAATCCATGGTGCGGGCAGCTCCTCACAATGGAGTCAAAGTACGCCAAGTACTCATCCAAAGTTTCGTCCCGGGATTGCTCTATGTTGTTGATCTTCTCGCGGACTTCAAGTTCGAAAGGTGGTGGGGAAAATTCCTCATTGTTCCAAGGCTCGCATACATAGTAGAAAGACTTTGTGAACTGCATAACAGAACTAAAACAAAAGAAAAACAAATAGAACAACTATTCAGAAACACAACTCCCCGGCAACGGCGCCAATTTGACAGCACTGCCTTGTCGCGAGGCGATGTGTACAAAATTAATTTATAAGTCCGCTACTCGTGACTTTACTAATGGGTAGTAAAGCGGTAAGTAAGGGTCGAACTCAAGGGAGTCAGTGTGGAATGGTTGTTCTTTTAAAAAGAAAGAAAAAGAAAGTAAATACAGATTGGGTTTTATGGTTTTTTTAGACAGAAAGTAAATTGCGTAAAGTAAATACTGAAAGTAAAGTGCTGAAAGTAAGTGCTTGAAGGACAAGGCTTGCTGAAAGTAAGTACGTAAAAGTAATGTGCTTGAAGGACAAGGCTTGCTGAAAGTAAGTGCGTAAAAGTAAAGTGCTTGAACGACAAGGCTTGCTGAAAGTAAATGCGTAAAAGTAAAGTGCTTGAAGGACAAGGCTTGCTGAAAGTAAGTGCTTGAAGGACAAGACTTGCGGAAAGTAAGCAGTTGATATGGGTACTGAAAGTAAACAGTTGATATTGGTACTGAAAGTAAATTACAAGTGATGTTTTAATTAAAAGAAAGGATTTGGTTTTAGGGGCCTTGTATCATAGTCCGTTTATCATCGACCTCTAATGAGCATACTAAGTGTTCAAACGTGTATCAAGGCTATTCCTAGCACATGACTTGCCACGCCGTCTAGTCTTTTGCAAGACAAAGAACTCTTGTTCTAGTATGTGCATCCATTTGATCATCATTCCTGATAAACCAAATGGTGTTTAAAAGAGGTTGACTTCCACAGATAAGCTGTGCTCTTCGAGCCTCCACTTATCCACGGAAGATCACGAACCCATGGCAGAGCTTTGCTCTTCCGAGCATCCACTCAACCAATGGAGTTCTGACCTAATATATGGCACCTAGAACAAGTTGAACACAAAGACGTACTAAGAGAAGGGTCTAAAAATGGTTTTATGATTCAAGCACACCCCAAACCAAATCTAAGCCTTAGCTACTTGTATTCATGTCAAGGAATACAAGCAACCGTGACTTGAACAAGGAAAACAACAAGAAAAAAAACAAGGGAAACAACAAAAGTAAGGAGATGAAACCGTGAGCTTTTGTGACCAAGAACAATAGCTTTAACTACTTGTATTCATGGTAAGGAATACAAGTGGTTTCGGCTAGAACAAGAAAAGTAAAGGAAAACCGAAAGCTTTTACAAGGAAAGTGAGGGAGAGGAGCTCCAAAACAAGAACAATACAAGGAAAGTAAGATGTGCTTGCTGGAAAATAAGAGCTTGGAGCTCAAGAACATGTGAACAAACTCAAGAACAAGTGAAGAAACTCAAGAACAAAAGTAAGAACAAGTGTGTTGTATTGAAAGTGAAGAGAAAGAGAGTTAAGCTCTCTTCTCTCTAAAGTAACATGGGATTTCGAAGGACACATTTACATTAGGCATAAGCCTCCTATTTATAGGATAATGAAGACTTGGAGGCTAAGTTTGAGTTTGGAAATATCCCAAAAGACTTCATAGTGATTGGTTGTTCTAAAAGCCATCACTTGGGATATTTTGAGCTCAAGCCACCTCTTCTTCTTATATCTTCCATGAGCCACGAATTTGGCACATGGGTTGGCTTATCCAAAGCCAACTAACTTGTAACCAAAGCCAACCGACTTGCTTCTTGGTTTGAGGCTTGGTTTGTTCCCAAAGGGCAACCGAAGTGAATAGTATGGCCAACCGGACAAGAAGTAGTTTGAAATATGTTGGACTTCGCCGGAGTGTGGCCGGAGCAACAAATGACCGGAGCATGGTGGTGGTTGGATGAGCTTGATCGGAGCATCACCGGAGCTTGGCCGGAGTTCACCGGAATATGGCCAGAATCTGACCGGAGCTTTGCCCGGAGCTTCTTGGATTTATGAGAGTGTATTCTGAATGAAAAAGTCATTCTAAGATGATCTCAAGAAGGATGCTAAGCCAAATTCTGCCCGGAACATGGTCGAAATCCCAAAACGGCCGATTATTGCTTTTGTTTGGCCGTAACCGGGCTCGGTGTCTTTGCCTTGCGTTCTTGTCCATTTGTCAATAATTCTAGCATATTTGAGTGATTCCAAGTCGGTTCCATGAAGGATGTTAAGGCTGATTTTGAGTGTAGCATGGTCGTTCCCTAGGATGGCCTAGAACTCGGTCCCTTGGCCTAGGATGGCTTGGATTTTGGACTTTGCGTTCTTGGTCTTTTGAGTGTGGATTTGGAACGACATCCTTCATAGAAATTGAGTGCTCGAAGTAGTTTGGTCAGAACGCTGCTGGAAATAGGTCGTGGCCTAAGTTCTTCATTTCGGGCCTAGGCGCTCGGACGGACGGACGCACGCGTCCTGCGTTTCTCTCGGACGCGGCCTGGGATCCTCGGTATAGCCCGGCACAGGCGCTAGGCACTCTCAGCTCATGCGCTCGCATGGCACAAAGCATGCGCTCGCACAAACCCGAACAGCAGTATGAAATGTTTGTGCGCTCGCATGAATGGCATTAGTGAGCTCGCATGAAGATCATGCGAACGCATGATGAAACTTGGTCTCGGTTTGAGCTCTCTCTTGGTCCTTGACTGGCTTGATTTGACTTGTAATCCATTTTTGGCTTTAAAACTCCCTTTTTAGCTCATTTCCTCTTTAGATTCCAAAATAGCCTGTATACACAAAATGACATTAACAAGCACTTGTTCGTATGACCAAATGTCTTAATTGGTGGGTTTAGTAGTACTTAATGAATCATATAAATATGCTCCATCAAATACCCCCACACTTAATCTTGTTCGTCCCGAACAAGTGTAGTCAATAAGAGGAACAAAAATACCCCAAGTCCTAGATGTGGATGATAGATGCAAAACTAGACTTCACCTTAGCATGCATAACTTACATGTTTCCAAACGAAATTATGCTCACGTATGAAAGTAACTAGATACTTGTTACCTTTGAGCCGAGATGCAAATCAAATTGGATGATTGGGAGATAGCCACTTTTTAGGCCCATGATCTGCACTCTCGGATCCGATCTTACTATATGGTTATGTTTCTTGCTTCTTCTAGCACGTGATTGATTCGGGCCATTGGGTTGAGCTCTTTTGATTTTCTTTGTGTGGTTGGACAGCTTTTGTAGTGACTTTGGCCTTTGGCCCTTGATTTGACTCTTTGAGTACTTCACTTTTTCTTCGGTTTGGTTTCACCATTTTGGCTGATTTTTTCTTTTCTTCTTTGAGCTTTGCTCCTTTGATGAGATTTTGCATGTCCATTTCTTCACTTTTGGGAGGTCCAATCATCGCCCGAGAGCATATGGAAATACCTCCCCGCTCTTTCTCATCGTAGTCGTTTCGGCGCGGGTCAAGTTGAGGGTCGCTCACCTCTTTTCCCGGCTACTCGGACTAGAGATAGGACGGTTTGATTCCCGTCCCGCCTTTTGCATAGACGCTGCATGGCGGGGTCCACTCTTTACCAATAAGCCCGAAGCGCAGCCTCCACAATCTTCACATAACCGTATAGTAAGGATCCGGTCCCTTGAGTGCTTGTCAAGCCTCTCTAGGGCATTTCTTTCAACTCCACATCCTACGTTTATCTCAGCACACAAGGACAAGTAGGAAGTTAAATTCGCATGCTTTTACACAATTAAGTTTTCACAAGGAAATGCATGAATCGGGTGTATCTATTTTCACATCATGGAAGTGTATATTCTCAAAACATGATGTCTACTATGTACAACTACTAATACTCTAATACCCCCACACTTTTGAACGAAGCCGTGTGATGGACCATAATTATAAGAATCAAAAACACAGTTAAACCCACAAAATTAGACTGTTTGTCTATTTAACTTCTGCTTGTTAGTCCCGATATATTTCTACAGGGTATTTTTGCACTTAGAGAGAAAACACGCTAAGGAGGAGTTTTTAAGCGGAAAATGAAGAACGAGTCATTCCAGGTCACGACCATGCTACACTCAAAATCAGCCTTAACATCCTTCATGGAACCGACTTGGAATCACTCAAATATTCTAGAACCGTCGGCAAATGGACAAGAACGCAAGGCAAAAGCACCGAGCCCGGTAAAGGCCAAACAAGGGTAATTTCATCGGATTTGAGATTTCGACCATGTTCCAAGCGGAATTTGGCTTAGGTTTATTCTTGAGATCATCTTAGAATGACATTTTCATTCAAAATACACTCTCCAAAATCCAAGAAGCTCCGGCCAAAGCTCCGGTCAGATCCGGTCAAACCGATGACTTTTGTGAAGATCACAAGCTTCTAGAAGGGATGCTCCTCCTCACATGGGCGGCTCCTCCCTCACATGGTGGCTCCTCCACTCTCCTCCCTCCAAGTGGCGGCTCCTCCTCCTCTCCTCCCAAAGCCGCCGGCGGCTTTTGCTCCTCCATGGAGAAGTTGCCATGTGGTGGCTCCTCCACCACATCTTCATCTCCTCCTCCTCCACCCTTGGATGCTCCTCCACTTGCCACCATCTTGGCCCTCCATCCTCCTCCCCTTTAGCTATAAATAGAGGCCATCTCCTCCTCATTTGAATCATCCCACACCATCCATACTTGTATACACTTTAGAGAGAGAGAGGGCTTAACCCTCCTCTCTTCATTTTCAATAAAATTGTTCTTTGCTTTGGAAATAAAGGATAGCTCCCTTGGCGCTTCAACGGTTGTAAGTATTATTTTTAGTATTTATTCAACTGTTTTATTTCCTTAGTTATAATGTTTAGCGTGATGAATAGTAGCTAAACTAGTTATTCGGTTGAAGGGGCGCACTTGTATTATAAATGTTTTAGACTTTACTCTTAGTATACCTTTGTATTCAATACTTGTTCTATGTGCCATATATCAAGTCAGAGTTTCCAAGGTTGAGTGCCTGACAAGCAAAAAGCTCTTCCGTGGAAATTCGTGATCATACTCGGTAAGTGGAAGCTGTCACAAGCAAAACTTATCGAGGAGTTCGACTTATCTAAAACACCACTTAGTCAATAACGTAACTGGGAGATCAAGTGGATGCACTTACAGCTAAGATACTTCGAAAGGAGGAATTAGTTTTGCTTAGAACAAGTGTTTTAAATGGTGTTGCAAGTCTTGCGCTAGGAATAGCCTCGATTCATCTTTGAATACTTAGCATGATCATGTCTTGCGCTAGAAATAGCCTCAATTCATCTTTGAACACTTGGCATGATCATTAGCGGTCAATGATAAACAACTATAATACAAGGCCCCTAAAACCGAATGCTTTCCTTTAATCGTAATATCAACTGTCGTAATTTACTTTCAGTTCCCAAAACACTCAAACCCAACCCCCAACTGTATTTACTTTCATGACAATCCCGTAAAAACAACTAATCCACACTGACTCCTTTGGGTTCGACCCCTACTTACCACTTGCTACCCAGTAGTGTAGTCGCGAGTAGCGGACTATAAATTTATTTGCACAAATCGCTTTAACGACGAGCGGAGTGTCACCATGCCTCACAGCATGACTTAGTTCAAAAGCTCAAAAAAGTAAGCTAGCAAAGGAAATGACATAAAGAAATAAAAACTGAAAAGACTAAATATGCCGGGTTACCTCCCGGTAAGTGCCTTTGTTTAACGTCGTTGGCTCGACGATACCTCAATCATGGTTCATAAGTTTGGATCCCATGGGTGTGTGAGGTCGAACTTTGCCCCAACTGCCCTTTTGATTTGCCCAAAGAACACATATGGCAGCGGGCTCAGTTCTGCTCTCCCTTGATCCGAAGGCTTCTTTTTCACATATCCCCGAGAAGGCGAGGATTCCTTGACCATAGCTGCTGGTCCATGGAGCCGTGCCCTTGTGTTTCTCCTTCCAGGCTTCCATTCCTTCGGCCCATGTCTTGGTCGCTTTTTCATGTCTGAATGGTCGGCACCTTTGCAAGTTCGGAAGTTCGGTATTGTGCCATGAAATATAGGCGACTTCAAGCTTGTGCCCATGTTCACCCTCTTCCTTGGGGCAGAGATGATTGGTCGTCTTGGAACGAGTGAGTTTTCCGGGCTCGTGGTGAGTGAGTGCTCCATCTTCGGCTCTTCTGGCTCATGTTTTGCCTCCAACTCCCCTTGCACCTCATCATCATTGACTACATGATCTTCGGTGGCTATGATCTGCATAAAACATGAAGGGTCAAGTTGGGGCTTTTCTGCTATGAGGTCTGGGTCTGTCTCAACCAGCCCGTCCGTGAGGACCGGGTCTGTCTCGGGCAGCTCGGGCGCTTCGGCCATGCAGACTGGGCTCGTCTCGGGTAGCTCGGGCGTGTCCTTATCTATCTCGGCCAGCCCGTCAGTGAGGTCCGGGACTTCCTCGGGTAGATTGGTGATGAGGACCGGGCCTGATTTGGCTGGTTCTTCTTCGGGTGCATGCGGCTCCTCGTCCTCTGCCGGCTCCGTGGGCTCTATTGTAGGCTCTTCCACGCTGACCCTTGGCTTGAGCATCTCATTGATCAGATATTCAGTTTCTTTCATAGACGCCTCTATTTTTGCCCATGCTTTCTCGGATCTGGCTTGATTTTGGTCCATCATGTTGGCCAGCTGCTGGTTGCTAGATGCCAGCTCCGTTGTAATGTCCTCGAGTGGCTCGGCCTGATCTTGTCTTGGTCTTGACCTCGCGGCCAAATCATCTATTAAGTTCCAAAGATCATCTATGTCTAAGTTGTTCACCGAGCCTCCTGCTGCATCATTTAGCCAATTCCACTCTTGTGGCATCATCCCATTGAGAAACCTTTGAAGAAGATCGTGGTTGGTGAATCCATGGTGCGGGCAGCTCCTCACAATGGAGTCAAAGTACGCCAAGTACTCATCCAAAGTTTCGTCCCGGGATTGCTCTATGTTGTTGATCTTCTCGCGGACTTCAAGTTCGAAAGGTGGTGGGGAAAATTCCTCATTGTTCCAAGGCTCGCATACATAGTAGAAAGACTTTGTGAACTGCATAACAGAACTAAAACAAAAGAAAAACAAATAGAACAACTATTCAGAAACACAACTCCCCGGCAACGGCGCCAATTTGACAGCACTGCCTTGTCGCGAGGCGATGTGTACAAAATTAATTTATAAGTCCGCTACTCGTGACTTTACTAATGGGTAGTAAAGCGGTAAGTAAGGGTCGAACTCAAGGGAGTCAGTGTGGAATGGTTGTTCTTTTAAAAAGAAAGAAAAAGAAAGTAAATACAGATTGGGTTTTATGGTTTTTTTAGACAGAAAGTAAATTGCGTAAAGTAAATACTGAAAGTAAAGTGCTGAAAGTAAGTGCTTGAAGGACAAGGCTTGCTGAAAGTAAGTACGTAAAAGTAATGTGCTTGAAGGACAAGGCTTGCTGAAAGTAAGTGCGTAAAAGTAAAGTGCTTGAACGACAAGGCTTGCTGAAAGTAAATGCGTAAAAGTAAAGTGCTTGAAGGACAAGGCTTGCTGAAAGTAAGTGCTTGAAGGACAAGACTTGCGGAAAGTAAGCAGTTGATATGGGTACTGAAAGTAAACAGTTGATATTGGTACTGAAAGTAAATTACAAGTGATGTTTTAATTAAAAGAAAGGATTTGGTTTTAGGGGCCTTGTATCATAGTCCGTTTATCATCGACCTCTAATGAGCATACTAAGTGTTCAAACGTGTATCAAGGCTATTCCTAGCACATGACTTGCCACGCCGTCTAGTCTTTTGCAAGACAAAGAACTCTTGTTCTAGTATGTGCATCCATTTGATCATCATTCCTGATAAACCAAATGGTGTTTAAAAGAGGTTGACTTCCACAGATAAGCTGTGCTCTTCCGAGCCTCCACTTATCCACGGAAGATCACGAACCCATGGCAGAGCTTTGCTCTTCCGAGCATCCACTCAACCAATGGAGTTCTGACCTAATATATGGCACCTAGAACAAGTTGAACACAAAGACGCACTAAGAGAAGGGTCTAAAAATGGTTTTATGATTCAAGCACACCCCAAACCAAATCTAAGCCTTAGCTACTTGTATTCATGTCAAGGAATACAAGCAACCGTGACTTGAACAAGGAAAACAACAAGAAAAAAAACAAGGGAAACAACAAAAGTAAGGAGATGAAACCGTGAGCTTTTGTGACCAAGAACAATAGCTTTAACTACTTGTATTCATGGTAAGGAATACAAGTAGTTTCGGCTAGAACAAGAAAAGTAAAGGAAAACCGAAAGCTTTTACAAGGAAAGTGAGGGAGAGGAGCTCCAAAACAAGAACAATACAAGGAAAGTAAGATGTGCTTGCTGGAAAATAAGAGCTTGGAGCTCAAGAACATGTGAACAAACTCAAGAACAAGTGAAGAAACTCAAGAACAAAAGTAAGAACAAGTGTGTTGTATTGAAAGTGAAGAGAAAGAGAGTTAAGCTCTCTTCTCTCTAAAGTAACATGGGATTTCGAAGGACACATTTACATGAGGCATAACCCTCCTCTTTATAGGCTAATGAAGACTTGGAGGCTAAGTTTGAGTTTGGAAATATCCCAAAAGACTTCATTGTGATTGGTTGTTCTAAAAGCCATCACTTGGGATATTTTGAGCTCAAGCCACTTCTTCTTCTTATATCTTCCATGAGCCACGAATTTGGCACATGGGTTGGCTTATCCAAAGCCAACTAACTTGTAACCAAAGCCAACCGACTTGCTTCTTGGTTTGAGGCTTGGTTTGTTCCCAAAGGGCAACCGAAGTGAATAGTATGGCCAAGTAAAGCAGAAGGATGATGGCATCTTTATTTTCCAGAGTAAATATTCAAAGAATCTAATCAAGAAGTTTGATCTAGAGATGGCCAGTCGCAAAAGGACTCCTGATGCAACGCATATAAAGATCACTATGGATGAAGCTGGGACGAGTGTGGATCAGACTCTGTACAGGAGTATGATAGGCAGTCTACTGTATTTGACACCCAATAGACAAGATATTGCTTATGCAGTAGGAGTATGCACGATATCAAGCAAATCCAAAGGAGAGCCATCTGTTTCAAGTGAAGCGAATCATAAAATAAGTCTGTGGAAAAGCTGATTACGGCATTTGGTACACCAAAGACATACACTCATTCTTGGTAGGATATTGTGACGCTGACTGGGTAGGAAACGCTGAAGATGGGAAGCGTACATTTGGAGGATGCTTTTTCTTAGGCAACAACTTGGTTTCCTGGTTTAGTAAGAAGCAGAACAGTATATCATTGTCTATAGCTGAAGCAGAGCGTATATTGTTACTGGGAGTAGTGATGAATCATATTTATACGAATCGTCAAACTATTTAATCCCATTTATTTCGACACTTTTATATGCAAACATTTACTTTTTAGTATAGTTTCACATTTCAGGTGTTTCGGGAGCTCTAGGAGAAAATACGCAATAAAAAATGACATTTCCGCGTTAAAACACCATAAGGTAGATTAGAGCTCTGGAGCTTCAACGGAGTGCTGCGAGAAAATGAGAGATCTGAAAAATACAAACTAGGTATCGTTACGAAGATGATTTAAAGTTCTACAATTCTCTAGTTCACATTGAGAGAAGACGAGGTTGTTTCAATGGTCGAAACAGAAGTCAAAGTGAAGGCTGATAATCTGGCCAAGATTCCCACTTGGAGCTCACACTTTAGCTGCGCGCTAAAACTCATCCTGATGACATTAGCAACGATCTTGATTTCTAAAAAGCCAAAAATATCTTATTTCCTTGTTGAATAAGCAAAGAATATTGGGAGAAGCAAAGTTCTTAATTTTTGGGAATTCTTGGGGAGTAAGTGACGTTCCAAAATGTTTGCATGCAAATGAATGCAATAGAAGCTCTAGCCAAAAACATTTTATAAGATCGGGTCGAACCCAAAGGAGCAAGCCAAGCACATGCACTATATGAGATTGTATTTCCGTTCGGCTATTCTAATAAAAAATGTATAAGAGTGTGTGTATCTAAATCCTAAATGGCAAGTAATTGGAGATAGAAGATAGATAAAAGGAGTTTCGAGGGGTTACTCCCCTCCTTGGCATTTTTCAATGATCAAATACAAAATATTCAAGCATTTCAAGATGTCAAATAGTTTTGAACCTAGTTTAGACTAAGGTAGACAAACTTTCGTGTGAATCTATTTTTAGCCAAACTGTCATAACTAGAATCCTCACTCCATCGAGATTGTTGGTTCACTCTATGTCCTTTACTATCCTTGAAACATCTCCCAAGGTAATAAATGCAATACGCATAATGTACTAGTTCACTTCAATCCCGTAGAAATGATCATATTCATTACATCCAAACCTTCCCTAAGGTCCATCGATACTTAGGTCAAGTTTTTGGATCAACATGCTACTTAGGCATTTCATCAAACACTTAGCTACATGTCATATATGAAGAGCTTAGTGAACATGAATTTAACACCACTCGATGGGATTAATTGATGATTTGCTTAATGACCTAGGCTAAGACTTATGGAAATCAACTTTCGTTGACATTTCCTCACGACTTAGGCCATCAAAGGTGGAGTCTCACTCGTTCAAAATATTAACTCACTTTAACTCACCACTTAGTTCATAACTTTCATTACAAAGCAAATTCAATGAATTAAACATTTAATCTTAGTCAAGCATCCATGTCCTAGGGTTCACCATCTTGATTAAGATATGGATCATTTTCTCCATATTAGAACTATTCCCTAGCTCTTTCAAGTAATAGTTTCAAGTTTTAGTCTAAGTTGTCACTTAGGCATTTTGTCAAACACCTTGCAACATAGCATTTCAAAGCACAGGAGAAAATGAAATTAACAATGATCCACATGAATATCATTGTATATTTGTGATCATAGAGTACCAAGGAGGGTTGTAAGACCCTCAAAACACAAGAACTACTCACACATCATCATGATACAAGTTTTCAATGCAAAACAACAATAGGGAGAAAAGATGAGTAGAGAAAACCCAAGTTGGAGATGTTGAGCAAGCTCTAGATTCCTTCCTTGATCTTCTCCCTTCTCTTCCAAGCAATCCTTTGATGATGGTGACCCTTCCTTATCCTTTTACTCGCACTTTTTCTCTCTAAAAACCACCCCCTGCTATATTCTAGGTCAAACCCCTCTTCTTCTATTTATAGCCTCGGATGAAAAGCCCTAAAGTAGCAGGTCCAGCCAGTCGACTGGCTTTGGTGTCCGAATTCTAGCCAGTCGGCTGGTGGCTAAAAATCTAGACAGCTTCAGTTGTGATCGTCTAATCGACTGGTTAGATTGGCCAACTGACCGACTCAAAGTGGGCGGTTGCATTGCTTATAATTCCCTGTCTTCATCCTTGGATAGCTCTCTACTAGCCTTGGATAGCTCTCTTCCATAGGACCGGTTGGATGCTCAGTCGACCGACTCAAAGTGAGCGGTTGTGAGCATCCTTGAGTCCTTCAGCCAGCTGGTCGGCTGGTGAGTCCAACCGACTGACTCAAAGTGGTGATTGCCCTTAAGTCCAGCTCTGTCATCCAACCGACCGGCTGGTTCAGGGTGATTTCTGAATCGGTCAGCTGGCAATCATTTTGCCCACTTTTTGCTCTAAAACTTCAGTTTTTCAAGCAATTTTGATATTTATGTCTTGAATTCCATAAGGTATCATTTTGTACCTAAAATGTAAAAGGCAAGGGTCAAATGACATTAAATAAAGTCGAAAACGACTCAAAGCTATAGTGAAAAATGGCTATTAATGAGTCGTGACTCATCAGTAAGAAATCAAAGACTTGGAAGGAGATTCTCATCAAGATTCTACCAATCAATATTTGGAAACCATAGACACTATATAAGAAACTCTCCCTACAGTATCAAGATTCATTCGACATTGGACGACGGCTCTGGAGAAGACGAAGAAGGTGAAGCTTGCGACAAGACTAAGAGATTTCTAATTCTTCATCATCCAAAAATATTTGTGATTTGTTTTCATGGATATGAGTAGCTAGATTTATGTTTCATTTTAGTGTTTTGATCTTGTGACAATATGTATTGAGACTCTTTTTCTTAATGCTTAGTTCTTGTTGTCCTAGTTCTTGTTCTTCATCGCATGAATTGAATTGTTAAATTAAGTGGAAACTTTGTCGTAAAGTTTAGTTTAACAATCAATTCTTACCGTTAATATCTACTTGAAACTTTGTCGTAAAGGTTGATCGTAACACCTAGGTTTAATATTACATTTGTCGGAATATTATGCTTAGGAGAACTAGAAGCCTATTACCTTTGCCGGAATAGGTTGTGGTGTATCACCTTTGCCATGATACTTTGGGTCATTACCTTTGCCAGAATAACCACGCTTATAAACAAGAATTATGATTATTAGTTATCAATGATAAAAATGTCACAAGTAAAAACCCTAGGCCGAACTCTCTCTCTAATTGGAAAAATCTTTCTTTCTTATTTTTCCTTGTGCACTCTCAAAATCACTCACAACCTCCTTTTTTAATTGTTTACATATACAACTTCAACAACCAGCTCTCTTGGGTTTGACCCTGCTTGCCACTAATTAGTTTCTAGCTGAAAATAAATAAATTTAAGTTTGACGCGTGTCAAGTAGATGTACTCAGATGATGTGGATGAAATATATGATGTTTGAATACGGAGCAAAACAAGAAGAGCTGACACTGTACTACAAAAATATGAGCGCCATCAACATATCAAAGAATCCAGTACAACACTCTAGGACGAAGCATAACGACATCTGACATAACTTCATCAAAGAACTTGTGGAGGAGAAGGTCATCACATTAAAGTATGTGACGACAGACAAGCAGCAAGATGTTATCTTCACAAAACCATTGAACAGTGTTCAATTCGAGACACTTAGATCCTCTCTGGGTCTATGTGTTATTGACAACTAATTGTTCCAAGCTACGGTCAGCCAGAAGCAGAACTCCAACAAATCAGTTGGGCTAACCTGAGGAAGGAAAGAGCTGGAATAGAAGATATGTGTTCAAGATCAAATTTAAATTCAAATTATCTGTAATATTGTGAGCCATTGGAAGGAAGGGGTTGATTGGACCGCATGTGACCAGTGACGTGTTGTTAGGAGAAAGCGAGGCAGGTTTGGGAAGTTTGAAAGTCGGAATATTTGAAAATTAAATCTTCGACATTTGTTCACTCTCTCTAAATCTCCAAAACCTTAGCTCAACGAATTCTCAAAGCTTCGATTCAAGAACATTGGTGAATACTCGTACAACGAAGAAATCAGCTACTGCAACTGCTCCAGCCCTCGACGTGATGACTTCAAAGAAAGCTATGTCAAAATCAAGAGCTGCAATCCCTAAGATGATCAAGAAAGTTTTTGTCGTTGAATCGGCAAAACTGAAGGAAGGGCCAGTAAAGATTTCTCGTCCAAACCCTAAATTAGCAACAATTAAAGTGAGTAAGGAAATCTCAAAGGGGAATCAGTCATTGGCTGAACAATTACTCAAAGAGGTAAACCCTAGTATTTAACCTCAGATTTCTACTCATAGTTATGTGAATAAGAAATTAAGTGAGGGTGCGAAGGAGATGGGTGAAGTCCTAATGGTTGATATTAAGGGTATGGAAGTAGTTGTTGAAGTTTCAAAGGAAGCAGAGATTGTAGTAGAGCCAAAAGGTGTTGATGAGGACAAGGCAGTAGTCGATGATGTAGTGAAAAAGGCTGAAGTTGAGAAAGAAATTGTCTGGTGAGGAAGTGGTGAAAGGTGGTCCGAGATTGAAGGAGAAGCTTCAAGCTACTGGGTTTGTGCTGAAGAAAAGAGGTTTGCGCAGAAAAGTTGTAGCTTATAGAGGTGGCTCGTCAAGGCAATATGCCGCTAAGTATTGTTTAATTAGAGGAATGATGGTTGCTATGTCAGACTCCGAAAGTGATAAGACTTGTTCCAAGTACTGGTGAACAGAGAGTACAGTTAGCGGAAGAATCTGAGAAGTCTGGTAATGAGTTAGAATAAGTGTTACACACTGCTGCTGGAGACAGACCAAGTAAAGTAGGATCGGATCCTGCTCATACGGATGTTGAGGCTAAAAATCAAGCTCAAGCAAGGATGGTGATTCTGATGAATCAAAACCCACTGAAGAAGATGAAGAACTCAAAGAGATGTATGAGGACATTGATGAAATTGCCCAAGATCTACAGAAATAAGCATCTGAGGAGTCAAAGAAGAGCCCTGAGGTGGGTAAAACATCCTAACAAATACTGGTGAAGCCAGTGTTTAGAAGGTGATTGAACAACCGGCATGTGAAGATGTGGAGATGACTAGTCCCAGTGAAGATGAAACTTAAGTGTTTGAACAGGAGTCGATATCCTTGGCTGAACTGAAGAAGTCTGCAAAGAGGAAACATAAAAAGAAGGTGACTGTATGAGTAGTTAAACCAAAGGCAGCCGAGGCAAAGTTACAGGTTGACTAAGGTCTGAATAGCATAGAGACAGGGAGAACAAGTGAGTCAAGAAAGAGAAGAAGGATGACTCCAGGCACCGTGCCAGCAGATGTTCCTCTAAGTATTGTCAAAAATGGAGTGTGGTTCGCTGCTTAGGAAGCGGCAAAAAAGTGGAAGGATGTTCAGAAATGTAGGATCATCCCTGAACGGATCTTAGATGAGAAAAGGTACAAGGGAAGGAGGTGGTCCAACTATTGAAGGAGACTGATCTGTTCAGACAGTGAGGAGTTGCAAGTCGTACAACGAGCATTTGGTGAGAAAACCAATAGTCAACCTACCGAGTCAGTTTTGAATAGTTGGTGACAAACAGTATGGGGAACTGTATGTGAGACGGAGGAAGATCACGATTAATCCAGAAATCATCAATGTATTCTTTGTGATGGACGATCCGATAGAAGAGTAGGAGGAAGAAACATGGATAAGATAGCTGAATGTTTGACCGATGGGGCTTGTCCGTGTTGGGAAGACTCTACAATTCATGTTGCTGATCTAACGACAACATACTCCATGCTGTTCTACATAGCACTAAGGAACTAGAAGCCCAGCTCTTACAGGACCATCGTCAGCAAGTAGATGGGGCAGCTGATCTATTCAATTGGAATACAATGACTATCAATATGAGACGAATAATGTTCGAAGAGATTACAGCTCACACCACATCCATTAAGTCTCTCCTTTAGATAGTCTTTCCGGCGCTCATCTACGAGCTGATTATCTCTCAGCATCAAAACCTGAAGACCAACCAAGACAGACTCACTGGTGCCCTACTACATTTTGGAGTAGACCACAAGTTGTTTAAAGGGAGACATGTGAATGATCTCAACGCTCCGAGAATGAAGAGGAAGGATGTTCTAGAGTCATCTGTTTGAAGAACTGGAACAGCCTCAACAATGTCTGCTGGTGAAAGGGAGAGGATTCTGAGTGAACTGGAGGATATGCTTGAGACCATCCAAGAGCAGAAGAAGAGGATCAACAGCTTGGTTCGTGCATTGCGTTATCCCAATGGCGATGAGGCGGATGACCCTGAAGATGATGCTGACGAGGACTCCTTCACATGAAGGTGTAAAACTCCAGTTTCTATATTTTGACATTTAACTGCTACATCCGTACTATTCTTAATTTTGTTTCGTACTTTTGCTACATTGAACTATTATTTTGAACCATCCTTGCCGATTTTGTGGCAAAAAAGAGTAATTTTAAGGGTCAATGTGTTCCTCTCAATTTTACTGAGAACCATCTCTGAAGTCTACATAGTTGCGATGAGAAGCTTTTGCCAAAAATGCCAAGTGGGAGATTGTTGTTCCCTGGGTGGCATGGAGTTTGGCAAAACATTTTCAGAATGGTCAAGACAGAGTTAGGGAGCTGGTCAATGAGAGTTTGAACTCAAGCATTGCACAAAACTGATTGCTAGAAGTTTCTTAATCTCAGAGTTTCCAACTATCAAGTTTCCAAGATATGGAAGTCGGTCAACGAGGAGATCGGAAATATTCAGGAGAATATTATCAAGAAATATCATCAAAAGGATGTGCTTATCAAGAAAATATTCTTAGAGGATTATCAAGATTTAAAGAAGCTAACTTGGGAGAAAAGCTAGGAAAGATATATAAATATATTCACAATATATTCAAATATATCTTGGTTGTTAAGATTTCCTTAATAGAATAGGAAATCAGCCGAGTACTTTAAATACAAGGCTAGGGCTTCTTATTCAGCGTTCGTTTTTAGGAGAAATTTTTTACACCATACACTAACGTCGAGGAGGAAGACGACCGGCCGGCTAGTTTTTACACCGAAAAACTAACGACGCTGAGACAGACTATTCATTGTCCTCATCAGTATTGTTCGTGGAAAGCATACCACTGCACACGCCACTAGTGTTACACTGCATTCGGGAGATTGCTTCAGTCTTCAGGAGAAGACTCACTGACCTTCGGGAGAAAGATCACCGTCTGGGAAACTAGGGGGAGCCTAGATTGCAAATCAAGGAGAAGAGGTGTTAGAGGCTAGGCTATTACAAACGGGAGTTGTGTAAGAGCAAGTCTACTTGTAGCTCTAAACTCTTAATAAAGATTTGCTACCCTTTAGGGCCTGAGAAGCCCCCCAGAGTAGGCTGGTTGCCGAACTGGGCTTTACATCGCGGGTGCCAGTAATTTATCTTTCAGATAAGGTTGCTGAGAGATGTTCTAGTCAAGTTAGAACACCTGCTGAATACATTCTTGAACAGACAATATAATTTCACTATTGATATTCATACATAAGACCTCTATTTATACTATTACATGAGGAACAATACAAATAAATATTTAATGACAGAGGGTAATAATATGAGCATTTGAATTGACACACTAAATGTCAAGAGTCATCAAACTTTATCATCATACTCATAAGATTACTCTCTTATTTAGTTTTTAGATAAAGTTATCTCTAAAAGTTATTCAACCATTTGGAGAAGGATCAAACCCTATCTTTTTATATAACCTACAAACCATGAAGTAATATAGTTTTTTTTCAATTTCCAGGTTTATTGTTCAGAGATTTAGCTAAATGTTCAATGATATGACTAAATCGTTACTTTTCGCTTCAATTCATCAAAAAAAAACTTTTGACAATACATTTTGCTTTTTCAAGGTTTCCACTTATTTTGTTGTACACGTATTTTGTGAATTTTCAGTGATTTTAACTAAATGTTTGGCAAAAAACTAAATGTTTGGCAAAAAACTAAATGTTTGGCAAAAAAAACTAAATGTTTGGCGAAAAACTAAATGTTCAGTGATAATGTTTAATGTCCGGTGAATTGTACACGTATTTGTGAATATTCAGTGATTTGAATTAAAATGTCCAACGATAAGGCAAAATGTTCAACAAATAAAAATTTATTTTTCGATGAATTGAAGCGAAAAGTAATAATTTTTTATATTTTGATCGATTTATCCCTTAAAGTTATTTTTATATATGAATTTCGTCAAAATTTACTAGGAACCAAAACTACATTTTTTTTATAAAGAAAACTACTTATTTTTATTATGTGCTATTCCTACCCTAACCATTTTTATTCAAAAAGTTATGTATTTTTATGTATCCACTCTGCAGTCCAAGTGAACACTCTCATCAGTCGAGACAACTCTGATAAGCGGTCG
The DNA here is from genome assembly GCA_033675215.1 of Rhodiola kirilowii. Lineage (NCBI taxonomy): Eukaryota > Viridiplantae > Streptophyta > Magnoliopsida > Saxifragales > Crassulaceae > Rhodiola > Rhodiola kirilowii. The sequence continues at coordinate 25,537,459 of CM066199.1, forward strand.
ACAATGTCGATCGAGCGGACCACCGCGCGCGTGAGCAACATCTCCCAAACGGCCACCGCGGGCGACCTCCTGAGCTTCCTCGAATCCAAAATCGGACCCAACACAGTCCTCGCCGTCGAGATTCTCACGGAGCGGAAGAACTGGAAGTCACGCGGGCACGGCCGGGTCCAATTCCAAACCCTAGAAGCGAAGTTGACCGCTCGTTGCCTTTCAGAAATAGGTGATCTTCTTTTTCGAAGCTTGAATCTTTCTGTGTCCGAGACCTATGACGACATTGTGGCGAGGCCGGTAGAGGAGAAGCATAGGCTGGATGATGGGGTTTTGCATTTAGGGTTTATGGCGAAGGAAGATGTGATGTGTGGCTTGGAGTGCTGGGAGGGGGTTAGGGCTTGGGTTATGCCGGAGAGGAAGAGGATAGAGTTCTGGGTTGTGGTTGAGGCGGAGTGTTATAAGGTTGAGATTCCATTTCAGCATGTTATGGAGGCTGTGATGTGTAGTCTTGGGGATGGAGCAAGGTTGCAGAATGGCATACTTTTGAAGGTAGTTTTTTCTTCTGTTTATTGATTAATTTTGATTCTCCAGAAATTGCTTGGCTTAAGTTCGGTACATGTTTCTGAATTGTGATTTGTTTCTTAACTAACTTACATTTGGAATTTTTCTTTGTGGTACAAACCTTGATTCTTGATGCTTTAAGTTGTGTTTTTGAGGATTTGATTGGGCATTTTCTCTCAAGAGTTTATATGCGCTCTTTCCGAATAGGGTGCTGCTATTAAATTTTAGTGGTCCGTAATCCTCAACTGTGAAAACTAGATAATTTAGGTTGCTTTGAACAATTTGAGGTTCAGACAAATAATACTTTAAGAACTGTGGATGCAATTAAGTTTATCGACCAACCAATTACCTTGTTTGCTATATGGACTTTTATTTGAGTAAGGGAAACAGTGGGTTCAGTTTGAGTAAAAAAATTGCAATTATGTATACCTGTATTTCTTTTCAGATTAATTTTGCGCCAAAGCTTTACCAGAGATTCGGTGCTCCAAACATAGCTTCTAAATCCGCTTCCAATCGATACTTTGTAACCAAAGAAGATTCTCAAGTTAATTGGGTTCGCACGACAGATTTTTCAGCCATAAAGTCAGTTGGACAATCAACTTCATTTTGCTGGTTATTGAAAGAAGGGTCAGTGGATTCTGGTATATTTAGCTGCCTCCCATGTTTCAAAAAGCAGTCGGAATGTCTAAACCTTGAGGACTGGACGGACTTTCGTCCATCATCTGAGATGGTTCCTCTGGTTAGTTGTGGATCAGAATATAAACTGCCATATGAAGTCCTCTTCCAGTTAAATTCTCTTGTCCATGCTAAAAAAACTAGTCATGCTGCTGCTGTGGACTTGGATCTTATTGAAACGCTAAATGGCTTGGGTATGAATGAAGCTCTTAGAATCCTCCACAAGATGCACAAACTAAAGAGCATATGTTATGACCCTTTGGGATTTATTAAGGTGCAGTCACAAGTCATGATCATTGACGTCAAAAACTCACGTTCATCAGACAGAAAACTTGAGCAGAACAATCTTATGAGTTGTCATCGGGCTCTAATAACGCCAACAAAGATTTACTGTATGGGTCCCGAACGAGTAACATCCAACTATGTGGTTAAGCACTACAACAGATACGCTGCTGACTTTCTTAGAATATCTTTTGTTGAAGAAGATTGGAGCAAGCTTCCTCCGACTGCCATATCAGCTCGTGTTGAACAAGGGGCTTTTTGTGAACCATTTAGAACCCGAATACACAAACGTATATTGTCCGTTTTGAAAGATGGGGTTATAATTGGGGACAAAAGGTTCCACTTTCTGGCTTTCTCAGCCAGCCAGTTGCGCTCAAACTCAATCTGGATGTTTGCTTCTAATGATGAGGTAACAGCAGAAGATATAAGAGAATGGATGGGTTGCTTCAATTCAATTCGTAGTGTCTCCAAATGTGCAGCGCGAATGGGCCAGTTATTCAGTTCTTCATTGCAAACAGTTGTGGTGCCGGCACAAGATGTTGAGATTATTCCTGATGTTGAAACAATTACTGATGGTGTCAAGTACTGCTTCTCGGACGGTATTGGGAAAATTTCAGCCTCCTTCGCCAGACAAGTTGCTCAAAAGTGTGGACTGCATGATACCCCTTCTGCTTTCCAAATCCGTTATGGTGGCTATAAGGGGGTAATTGCTGTTGACCGCAACTCTTTCCGCAAGCTATCCCTCAGAAGTAGTATGCTCAAATTTGAGTCTAAAAGCCGGATGCTTAATGTGACTAGATGGAGTGAGTCCATGCCCTGTTATCTGAATAGAGAGATTGTCTCCTTGTTGTCTACTCTGGGCGTGGATGATGCAGTTTTTGAAGAGCTACAGGAACAGCATCTGGAGAGCGTAAACAGAATGCTTATTGATAAGAATGCTGCCTTAACGATGTTAGCGCACATGAGTGGCGTCAGCATGCTAGTCCAGATGTTATCTCAAGGTTACGAGCCAAATGTTGAACCTTACCTCACTATGATGATTCAATCTCATCGCGAGAACCATCTTTCTGAACTCAGAGGTAGATGCCGCATATTTGTACCGAAGGGCAGGATTCTGGTGGGATGCTTAGATGAGACAGGGGTTTTGAACTATGGCCAGGTTTACGTTCGAATATCTATGAGCAAGGAAAATCTGCAATCGGAAAAGCAAGATCGATTTTGCTTTGTAGATGATAAAACAGCTGTGCTAACTGGTAAAGTGGTTGTCACAAAGAATCCCTGCCTTCACCCCGGCGATGTTAGAGTACTCGACGCGGTCTATGAAGCAGTTTTAGAAGAGAATGGTTTGGTCGACTGCCTTGTGTTCCCTCGGAATGGTAAAAGGTAAAACTGTTTTCTAGTGATGGTTTTATTTCACAACAGCAAAATGATCACAATTTTGGTGGCTCTGGTGAATGCAGTCTTTTGATAAAAGTTTTTTAAGTAAAATAATCTGGCAAAAGGTTTAGGGTGAGATATTGTGAGTGAGATGTTTATGTATTAGTTTCTGTGGTTGTATAACAATGCTAATGTAAGTTATCTGCAGGCCTCATCCAAGTGAATGCTCTGGCGGTGATCTTGATGGAGATCAATTTTTTATAAGCTGGGAAGATGGTCTGATTCCTAAACATACGGAAGAACCGATGGACTACACAGCAAGGAGACCACGCATCATGGACCATGACGTTACTTTAGAGGTTATTTTGTTTCTGAAAAATCTCAGCAAGGACTTGTAGTGTGTCCCCTCATCATAAATCTGAGTATTAGTGTTCATGAAATTTGCAGGAAATTCAAAAATTCTTCGTGGATTACATGATCAATGACACTCTTGGGGCCATATCAACTGCACATTTAGTTCATGCGGATAGAGAGCCAGATAAAGCCAAAAGCAGTAAGTGTCTCGAGTTAGCAGACCTTCACTCGATGGCGGTTGACTTTGCCAAGACTGGAGCACCAGCAGCGATGCCTAAGGCTTTGAAACCAAAGGAATTCCCAGATTTCTTGGAGAGGATAGACAAGCCCACATACCCATCCGAAGGAGTACTTGGAAAGCTCTACCGTGCAACCTTCGCCTCAGCCTCACAAGAATGTCCTAACATTGTCTGGGGAAAGGATCTTGCCGCAGAAGCTTATGACCATGATCTTCAAGTTGAAGGCTTCGAGTCTTTCGTCGAAGTGGCAGAGAGACACAAGGACATGTACACTGAAAAACTCAGCAGCCTGATGACCTTCTATGGGGCACACACAGAGGTAGAAATTCTGACAGGTAATCTCCGTAAAAGAGTAGCTTACCTACAAAGAGATAACCGGAAGTTCTTTGAAATGAAAGACCGGGTACTAGCCGCAGTCAAAAACCTCCAGAAGGAAGCGAAAGATTGGTTTGAGAGTAGCTGCGATCCACATGAGCAGCGAAAACTAGCATCGGCGTGGTATCATGTAGCATACTACCCTGACTTCTTGCACAAAGAGGAGATCAACTTGTTGAGCTTTCCATGGATTGTTGGGGACATCTTGCTGAATATTAAGTCTGCTAAAAAGCTGAAAGAAGTTGATGTGTGTAATGTAGCATGCTCAAACAATTGAACCATGTTGGCAATATGACTTTTGATTTGAGGGAAGGGAAATAGTGGGTAGTGTGAGCTGAAAAATTCGCAATTATGTATTTCTTTCCAGGTTGATTTTGGGCCAAACAACAACATTATGGCTTGGCGCGCGTTTCTCGTTTCTCGTTTAAAGAAACATCAACATAACGACCAACCACCAATATTGCTCGAAACAGCAAAAGAATGGCACCACAACGCCCATCTCCCCAACATCAACAATGAAAGCAAGCATCCACCATCACCTCACCACCTCGCAATTCCGCAGTCGCTTCCACAAGCCACCATGGTGGGACCAGATTCTCGATCCAGGCTCCGAATTCGTCACCAAATGGAACCGGATCTTCTTGTGCACCTCGTTGATGGCGCTCTTCTTGGATCCCCTCTACCTCTTTCTTCCCATCATAGTCAACGATACTTGTATGGAGATCAATTACGGATTGGGTGTCACCGTCACCATTTTCAGATCCTTCGCTGATTGGTTCCATCTGATGCATATCTTGATGAAGTTTCGAATTGCGTTCGTTGCCCCGAGTTCTAGGGTTTTTGGGAGAGGGGATTTAGTGATGGATAAGAGGGCGATTGCTATGAGGTATTTGAAGAAGGATTTTTTAATCGATGTGGCTGCAGCCATGCCCATTCCCCAAGTTGTTATTTGGTTTGTTATACCCAAAGTTCGTGGCTCAAAGGCGAATGAAGCGAAACATACCCTTGCATTGATGGTTTTGCTTCAATACATCCCTCGATTCTTGGTTATATTTCCTCTCAACCGACAGCTGATCAAATCCACTGGCGCTGTCGCGAAGACGGCCTGGTCAGGAGCAGCTTACAATCTCCTTCTATACATCCTTGCAAGCCATGTATGTGTACCAATTTACATTTAGGCTTAGTGTTAGTACTGGAATATTTAAATTGTTTATGGAAAAAGATTCGGTGCAGCGTGCGTAACTAGTGTTGTAACTGATGGTGCAGGTTTTAGGAGCATCTTGGTACCTATTGTCGATTGAGAAGCAACTTGCTTGCTGGGGCTATGAATGCTGGAAGGAGAGGAATGGCACCAATAAGTCTGGCATAGCTTGCAATATGCGGTATCTTGATTGTATGAGCTCCGAGGCTGATGAACCGCAGCGTGATAAGTGGCTCAAAGTTACTAAAGTCCTCACCAACTGCGATCCTAGAAACGAGCATATCAAGTTCAACTACGGGATGTTTGCTGATGCATTCAAGAATGATGTTGCCACCGCTCCGTTTCGAGACAAGTATTTCTACTGCCTTTGGTTCGGTCTCAAGAATTTAACGTAAGGATTTATTTTTTCAGTTTTTACTTTTTATCCTGGAAAATGTTGCAAATTCCATTGCGCGTGCAGATCCTATGGGCAGAATTTCATCACAAGCACAGACAAGGCAGAGACGCTGTTTTCGAGCTGCATTTGTATAGCTGGCCTTGTCCTCTTCTCCCATCTTATTGGCCAAATGCAGGTACGTACATAAAGAGCCAAGCATACCCATTATTCTTTTCCTCTTATAATAACATAAATTGAATTTGTTTTGTTCTCGAAGAACTATCTGCAATCTTCAACGATCAGGCTCGAGGAATGGAGGGTTAAGCGTCGAGACACGGAGGAGTGGATGAGGCACCGTCAGTTGCCTCCAGACTTACAAGACCGTGTTAGACGATTTGTGCAGTATAAATGGCTTGCCACTAGAGGAGTCGATGAAGAGTCCATTTTACGGGCGTTGCCTTTGGACTTACGTCGTGAAATCCAACGCCATCTTTGCCTTGGACTTGTTCGACGAGTAAGTCAACAGTTCTTTTTAGAGCTGAACTGAACTGAAAATTGATTGATTGACTGACAATGAATAATTTTGAAGGTACCATTTTTTTCGCAAATGGACAACCAGCTACTAGACGCCATATGCGAACATCTAGTATCAGCCCTGGTGACAAAAGACACGTATATTGTCCGAGAAGGTGACCCGGTGAATGAAATGCTATTCGTGATCAGAGGCCAGCTAGAGAGCTCCACCACAGACGGTGGCAGATCAGGCTTCTACAACTCAATAATCCTAAGAGCAGGCGACTTCTGCGGCGAGGAGCTTCTGACATGGGCATTAATGCCCACCTCATCCTTAAACCTCCCAGTCTCTACTCGAACAGTCAAGTCCTTAACCGAAGTAGAAGCGTTTGCTTTAAGGGCAGAGGATTTGAAGTTCGTTGCCAGCCAATTTAAGCGGCTTCATAGCAAGAAACTCCAACACGCCTTCAGGTACAACTCACACCTTTGGTTTCTTTTTATATGGCATGTCAGTAACTTGTAACCATCTCCCTGTATTGTGTGACAGATACTATTCTCACCAGTGGAGGACTTGGGGAGCTTGTTTGATCCAGGCTGCATGGAAGAGGTTCAAGAAACGAAAGCAGGCGGAGGAGTTAGCGAGACAAGAGAGTTATTATTACCAAGATGATGCAGAAATGGAACATGTCAGTTTGATAGAGTACCGGGAGGGGGGAAACTCACAGGCGAAGAATGCTCCAGCTCCTCAGCATTTGGGAGCTACAATTTTGGCTTCCAAATTTGCTGCCAATACTCGAAAGGTGGGAGGAGGGACTGGTGAGAGTAGTCAGAAGCCTTCGGATAAGGACTTGGAAATGCCCAAGCTGTTCAAGCCTTCAGATTTCTTTCCGGATTAAAACTTGAAGACACTTCCTCCTTAGGAATACCAACAATGCCGTGCAGCTCGTATTGTGCTGTTATGATTATGAATTGTGTATTGAAACAGATTTAGAGAATCATTTTTCATTACATAGGATCCATATAGAAGGTGTTTCATACAGGAAAGTTGAATCAAGAGAAGAGCTTTACAGCATCTGATATTGAAAACCTCCTAATGTTGCCCCCTTGTCCCATTCCATTTCATATATTGTTTATGCATACATGTTTAGAATTAGATCCTGGACTGGAATATGTATTACGCCGGTGACACTTTCTTTGATGTTCTGACTCATATTTGGAGTCAATGGGAGAAGAGGAGGAGGACCTCAAGCATTTCAAGGTCCTCTTGTCTTGCGGAAGCAAAGACATCCTTGTTGCTGGTCAACAGGAATCATGCCCCCACCTTTAGACGTGTCAATTGCCTCCAACATGGTCACCACCTCATCCATCTCGGGTCGCTTGTCAGGGTTCGCATCCCAGCATCGTTTCATTACATTTGCAAGAGCATTTGGACAACATCTCGGTATCTCAGGCCTTAGGTTCTGCATTTTTGTAGCAAATCAAAATTATTAATTGTGATTTTTTTTTAAACAAACAGAAGTATGTTGTAGATGAGCATAAGATATGTACGCATTTACCTGGCGAACAACAGCTGAAGTCACTTCTGAGAAACTAAGGTCTGGATATGGCATGTCGCAGCAGTATATTTCCCACAAGCAAATGCCAAAACTGTATACATCGCACTTCCTGTTGTATGGGTTTCCATTGAGGACCTGCAACATGAGCTAGTGGTTTCAGAAGAGAGAAAAAACTCGATATCAGACTGCATCCATTTCTGTGTCAAAAGTATTAGTTACTGCACCTCTGGAGCCATGTAACCCAGGGTGCCTGTTTCTCCAGTCATGTCATTTGGATTTGAAGCCTCCACCCGAGCAACCCCGAAATCAGCAATCTTTATGGTGCGTGACTTATCCAAAAGCATGTTTTCCGTCTTCACGTCTCTATGAACAATTTTCTGAGAATGAAGATAGCTCAGCCTACAGAACACGTCAATATTGCCCTTTCAGAAATTGGCACAATGTAGGAGGGAAACACAAAGAAAGGGGAAAAGGAAGAGCTATCTAGAAATGAAGTAGAGATGTGTAAGTCAACATACCCTCTGGCAAGATCAAGTGCTAACTGGACAACAACTTTGAATGCTAACTTCTTCCTCCTGTTCTTTATCAGGTAAGATTTCAGCGCTCCACCTGGAAGATACTCCACAACAACGCAGCATACACTACTAGGCATTCCGATCTGACCGCTTTCTGTTTGTATGTTTAAGCCTTTGGAGCCCATTGTTGCCCCAATAAACTGTAACTCAAAATAAGATACATGTTATTTTGTGTATATTCGAAACATAAGCTCAGGTTGCCATCCAACTAACGTACTAGTCCCCTTAAATCCATTTTAGAATTTTGAGAGCACTCGTCTATATCTATGTATACTATAAAGACGGTCAGAAAAGAAACAAATATGAAGGAAGGTGCTTTGTTCTTGGAATCTAACCTTTGTTACATTTGGGTGATCAAGCTTATGCCAAACGACGACTTCCTGTGTAAATGCCGCGCGCAATGAGGATATTTCTGCATCAGACCTGTGGCCTTCTTCACCCCAATCAAGAAGCTTAACTGCAAACCAGAACATGCCACACAAAAACAACCACTGAGAACATACAATTTATTCAACCACAGACATTCCTAATCAAGGAAACCTGCTAAGAACAAGCGTTCCTAATCCTAATCAGGTTTAACACTTGAGATTAAGGCACAATGACACCGATAATTAGAAGCACTGTAGACAAAAGACCAGTAACATGACTCAACCAAAACCTTATCTGTCAGCATTAATAAACATGTATTTATGGCAACCGATAGCTTGATGACAAATATCACATGAAATCTCAGGTACTCCCATGGCACTACATTATCCAATTGCAACTTGGTCGTCTGACATCGACCCTATTTAACACAAAACCCGTGTAGGGTCACGGACACTTTTACAATACTAAGCCGCAACTTGCACACAACAATAGCAAACCACTGAAGATGGGGAAAATAAACAAAGGGCAAGATCCCTTGGCATTTCAGTTTTTCATTATACATGTTCAGCAAGACCTAAGCTAATAATCATATTCTGAAGTTAGACTCATGAAGTAGCTTGATCAGATTATTATCAACATAATTTAACTAGGAAACTGCTACGACATATGAAGATCCAGTGATCAATTAATTATGATGATTCACAAAAGGTTTCAAAATTTGGTCAACAAAAAAAAACCACAGATGAACAGGTCAAAGATACCCATTTGTCAAATAATTTTCAAACATAAAACATTGAAAAAGAAAAAGAAAAAAAAAGAGTATGAAATTTAGGGTTTAGGAGAGGAAGCGCAGACCAGCAACATCAAGGCCATCATAGACGCCGCGATGGACGGTTCCGAAGGTGCCTCTAGCGATAACAGACTTGATAACGAGTTTAGCTGGATCAATTTCCCAGTCAGGTCGAGAAGAAGCGGCAGCAAGGGAGGAGGATGTAGAAATGGGGAAGACGGCTGCAGGAGTGAGGTCGTCAGAGGATTTGGGGGATTTGTCCATAGTCCGGACTTTGTTGAGATGGCGCTCGAGTTGTTCGTCGAGGCTCTTGAGATCGATCTGATCGGCTCTGACGAAGCCATCGCTGCTGTCCTTCATGTCAACAAAAAGGGGATTTACAAGTGGATGGGAGGTTTCAGGAAATGGGGGGAGATGGAAGATTTTGGCGATGAGAGGGGAGGAAGCAGCAGGAGCAGCATGTGGGCACATGGGATGGGAGATTGGTTGACGTTGCGTTGCTGGGCTTATTTTGTTGCTTTCATTGCATATCATCGCCAGGGGTCCCACCCACACTTCAGTCCACTTTTACTATACAAAGCTTTGACCCTCACGAGTCCTAAGACCGGTTTTAGTTTTACTTAGGACTTAGGAGTCGAGTTTCGTACGCCTTTATTCAAAAAAAAAAAAATCTTTTACCCTCACGAGTCCTAAGACCGGTTTGGCCTACGTTCAAGTCTTAGAGTTTTAAGTTCTAAAGACTCAAGGTCAAATAAGAAAGTATGATTTTTAAAGTTATGTTCGGCCTCAAGCTCGATCTAATGACGATCTAATTAATTGTGATTTGTTCGGTCATAAAAAGTTCAACCTAATTTCATTCTGGCTCGGCCTGCCTTAAAAAATCTGTTCGTTGAGTCGAAAAAAATGTTAAGTGTTAACTTTACCTCTAACTCAATAAATTTAATTGATTTTTGTATATAACTTTTACTATAATAATGGATCATCTACCAATATATAATGTAAAAAGATCAAGTCAGAACCTTGTGATGTCGTCAGAACTTGGAATTTTAATATTCGTTCGATTAAATAATTTACGATCCCTAATTTTAACAAATCAGATATTTTTTAACTACAACATCTAAGATTTGAGAGCATATTAGTCATATCGAGTAAATTCTATTCAGCTATCTTTTTCAGTTGAATTCGTTCAGATTGATGTTGTGTTTTTCGTAGAGGCCTAATACTAAATTAAACTATGTACTATTTTTATCTAGCAATTAATCAGATATTGTTTCATATAGCTTATTCTATGTATTTCATTTATGGGGTTGAGATCACATGAAAAGTCCAAATCTCATGAGAAATGAGATTTATTTCGGCCGTAGATCTAATTTAATTAACGGTTCAGATTTGTACCTAATTAATAATAATTCATTTTTAAATTTATAATAAGGGTATTGTAGTCTAATACAAAACAATTAACCATAATCCCAATCTTGAAAACAGTATGAGACTCGTTAAACATCGCAAAAAATCTGTCAATCTCGAGCTCGTCATCTTCGTCACCGTAGCCATGTTCAGGATCTGAAGAAAGATACGTCTCAACTTCAACATCAAATCACTACACTTCCTCAAAATATTTCTATCTAAGCGAGAAGCCTTTGCACCTTATGTTCTGTAATACATAATAGTCGGCTCTTCACCAGATGTAGAACTGATTCCAGCAACCTTGAATCACTAATCTCACCCCAGGATCCATGGCCCAGTGATCAGGGATCCCCTCCTGCCATATGTTTGTTTAATAAGGTTACTCATTAGTTTATTATTAAGTTTTATTATTATTACTATTAAACTTATATATAAAGCAAAATTCGTAGTTAAAATTCGTAATGACTAAGTAGGATGTATTGCGTAGCTTATATAATTCATAGTCTAATAAGTAAAATTCGTAAATGTTAATTACTTCCTGATGACCAAATAAAATTCGTAGTCTAAGAGCATCTGCACCGATCTCCAATTTGAGGAGGTGCGAGCTGATGTGGTAGAGGTGTTGGGGAGTGGAGTTGTGCAGCGGAGGGGAGGACGTGCTTGGAGGGGAGGACGTGCGCGGGCAGCTGCTCGGCGAGCAGCTGCTGAATCTTGTACGACGGATTGGAAGATGATGTTCCCTTGAGTGGCATGTATTTGGCAAAACGCCTTTAGACAGTTCGAGCAGGAGTTCAGGGGGAGTTCGAACACATCCTGGTACACATGTACAGCGTGGAGCAGACGCAAGGATGTTTTCCAGAAGGTTCTAAAGATCAAAGATCTTTTCGAACTGAAGTCGGCCAGCGAAGATTTCGAGCTTCAAATATTCGAATGAATATCTACATATCAGATTGAAGGCGGCATGGCTGACTTGGCAAGGAAGTCTTCGAATATTCTTCCTAATGATTGGATAAAGATACACGTCGAATATTTAGGAATATTTCCTAAATATTTGATGAGATATCTGGAGCAGATTTGGAGAGCGCCCGTGCATATAAATATAATGCTAGGGCGTCCATAATCTGCATCGCTTTCAGAATTACAGATACACACGAGTGCACTCTACCGATTGGAGAAGAAGAAAGTGACGGCCGTTTGTTTTCCCCACTGGAAATTCATCGGTGCAAGTTCAGTCTGATCCGTGTGCTATTCAGACTGACTGGAGTTGATCCTACTGCAGCACACAACAAAGACCAACCGGCTTTCGAGAGAAAGCGACCTAGCTTCAAGAGAAGGCCGAGCACGTTCGGACAGAAGGTTCGGACAAAGGGGATCGTGGTAAGCTGAGGCGAACCAAGATTGCAAATCTGAGAGACGGAGGATTAGAGGCTAGGCAATTACGAAGAGTAAGCATAAGTCCACGTGTAAGCTCTAATCTCGTAATAAAGATTTGTGTCCCTTTAGGGTGTGTGAAACCCCCCAGAGTAGGCGAAGTCGAACTGGGTATCAATATGTGTGTGCCTCTATTCTGTTTGTGTGCGGAACTGTTTCAACGGTGTTCCAGGTCTGTCTCGTCTACACCTTGAACAGTAGCTTGAACAGGTTACAGAATTTCAATTGGTATCAGAGCAGAACACTCGACACACTGAGTGGGATCCTGAACTGTTTAAGATGACTCTGAAAGAAGGACAAAGCACCACCAGACCCCCACTACTTGAAGGATCAAACTATGCCTCCTGGAAGCCCAAAATGAAATCTTTTCTCAAATCTCTTGATGAAAGGGCTTGGAAGGCAGTCCCGACTGGATGGACTGAACCTACGATGGAAAAGCTCACTGGAGAAGTTGTTCCGAAACCAGAAGCTCTATGGACTGAGGCGGATGACAGAGCATCTGTGGGAAACTCTAAGGCCGTGAATGCAATCTTCTCTGGAGTAGATGAAAACGTGATGAAGCTGATCATCAACTGTGAAGTGGCAAAGGAGGCCTGGGATATCCTTCAAATGGCTTATGAAGGCACGGATAAAGTTCGCAACTCAAGGATGCAGATTGTGACAACCAAGTTCGAGGAGATGAAGATGAAGGATAGTGAAACCATCCCTGAGTTCAACGCTAGAGTTCTGGATTTGTCAAATGAGGTTGCTACTTTAGGAAAACCTATTGATGAAGAGAGAATGGCGAGTAAAGTTCTGAGAGCGCTCCCTCCGAGATTTGACATGAAGGTCACTGCCATTGAGGAGATGCATGATATCACCAAGCTGAAACTGGACGAGTTGATGGGCTCTCTCAGAACGTATGAGATGAATCGCGATGCCCAACCCAAAGATGTGAAGGGAATTGCCCTAAAAGTAGAGGTGTCCGAAGACATCGGAATCTGCCTACAGCACTGAGCAACTTGCTATGATGGCCCAGAACTTCGGCCGGATGGTGCGGAAAATCAACAGACGTGGTTCTGAACAAGGTCAGTCATCTTCCAATAATTTTTGAAACTGGAAAAGCGAGAAGTCAAGGACCAGTGATATGAGGCAAGACCCTTCTGAAAAAGGGAAAGAGATCCAGTGTCATGAATGCAGGGGGTTCGGTCACGTCCAAGCTCAATGTGCAAACACCCTCATGAAGAAGAAGGCAATGGTCGTCAGCTTCAGCGACAGTGAGTCAGACAAAGAGAAAGAAGGGAGTGAAACCACCAACTTTGTGGCCTTCGTCACAACTCTTGAAGAATGCAGCAACACCAGTGAAAGTGTGCCACCTCAGTTGGAACACCCAACCAACGACTGCTCAGACAGTGATGATGAAGAACTCACACAGGAGACTCTGGCTGAAACTTACAAAGATCTGTATGAGAAGTGGTTGCTGCTGGTCAAGGTCAACAAGAAGCTGAATGACACTATTGCAAGCGTGACCATGGAGAAGGACAAAATATGGGAGGAGGCCGAGATTCTGATCACACAGAAAGTAGAACTCCAATGCAAGATTGATTCACTGGAAACTCATCTGACTGAAATGAAACAGGAAAGAACGTGTTTGCTTGCTCAGAAAATGGAACTCATGGGCACTGTCTCTTCTCTGAAAGTCGACATGGAGAAAGGTCGTGAAACTCATCCTGTAGGCATGGCTGGTCTAAGGAAAATGATCACTGATCTGAAACGCAAGGAGGTGTTCCTGCTAAAGAAGGTGGAGTCACTAGAGCTTCAGCTGGAATCTGAAAAGATGGACCGCTCAACAGCTGAGAAGGAGCTCACTCGGCTCAAACAGTCGGTAAGAATGTTAAATTCTGGCTCAAAAAATTTGAATGAGATTCTCAAAGCTCAGAAGATGGAGTCCGGACATAGAGGATTGGGGTTCCGAGGAGAAGGCAGCTCAAAAGGTACAACGTTTGTTAAAGCAAAACCAGTGTGTGAACAGTTGCCAGCACAGACGGTGAGACAGCACCCTAGACAGAAAGTGGATCTGTCCCAAGAAAAATCCAAAGGTGGTCAAAGAAGAACTCGCAAAGTTCACTTCAGTTCGGCTTCTAATCAGAGGAAAGATTCCCGCACATGCTGGTACTGCTACCAGATTGGACATATCAGACCGAGGTGCAGCCTGTTTTTTACAGAGCAAAGAGCTATGGGACACAAGAGTAAACCTCGAATGCAACAAGTCTGGGTTCCAAAGGCAAGCAAGACAGTAAGCATGGATGCGTTTAGTTTATCAAGCCACATAGAGAGAGATCACTGGTACTTCGATAGTGGGTGCTCTGCTCACATGACAGGTAATCCTAAACTCCTTACGCACATTCGACCTATTTCAAACAAACAGGTTGTCACTTTCGGAGATGGAGGAAAGGGCCAGGTGATCGGCCGTGGGACATTGAAGGTTCTGGATCTCCCTGACCTCAAGGACGTCCTCATTATTGAAGGGTTAAAAATGAATCTTATCAGCGTATGTCAGCTATGTGGAGATGGACACCATGCTAGTTTCACTCACGACTCATGTGACGTGTGGAATAAGGAAGGAGGCACCCTGATGAGAGGCTACCGGACAACCAATAATGGCTATCTCCTTGATTCTGCTGGAATAGTTGCTACACCAGACGACTTCACAAGTCAAGGTCGTGAAATGACACTGTTGCATGGGGACCTGGGTCAGTTGCATCCCATCACATCACAGATCAGTACTAGCAGACCATTGGAACTGTTCCACATGTGTCCAATGTGTCCGACGCAGGTTGGAAACTACGGCTTCAAGCACGCATGACCCACTTGGGTTAAGCGTCCCACCGGGTTTCTCGTCGACCATGGATGTGTGCGAGGGGGAGTGAAGAAGACAAATCCTTGCACAAGGTCAGATTTTTGCATCACACAAATCCAAGTTGACAATTTTATGGTACAGATGCAGAAGGAGTTCGTACAGTGCTTGGTTGATAAGATGAACTACCTGACACTGTCTGACATCTTCACACTGGATGATGCACAGGTTGAGACACTCAGACCCTCCTCGGGTCTATGTGTTGTCAAACACTAAGTGTGCTCAACGGTGGTCAGTCAGAGTCGGAACTCCAGCAAATCAGTTGGACTGACCACCTAAGGAAGATAGCTGGAACTGAACACGCAGTTTGGAGGATAAATATTTTTTAAAGAATATTTTCGGAGATTTTTTCGTTTTCATGCCGTTATGAGAAGACTGATTTGGGAAGTTGAAAAAGCCGACTTAGTTTTCAAACTCAAATTGGTTCAGTCGCTCTTCTCACTCTCGTCCAAACCCTAGAACGGCAGCTGTGCAATCTCTCTCAATCTTTCGACTGTGCAACGACGATGGTGAACACCAAAAAATCCTCAAAATCCGGAATCAAGTCCGCTGAGAAGAAGAAGGAGAGCATGCAGTCTTCCAAGGCACTGGGGGCAAAGCCCAGAATTCCGAAATCAAAGGCTTCGAAGGTGAAAAAGGCGTCACCTTTACTCGCCGATTCTGCAACCCTTCCTGAAGCAAAGATCGTTGTTGAAAGAGCAGCATCTGAAAACCCTCCTTCCGGAGCGGTGGAGAAGAATGGACCAGAACCTGCTACAAAGCATAAGACGGTGCCCTCGCCTACCGTGGAGGTTTCGTCTAATCCAACCGATGCTAGTTTGACATCGCCAAGTTTAATTCCTCCACCGGCTGTTCCCCATTCTGAGGTAATCCCAAACCCTAAAACTCAGACTATTTCTTCCGTTTATGCCAAAGTCGCTGGTGTTGTTGAAAATATTATCGTGGGAGAAGATGTGAATGTGTTGTCTGAGAAGGGTGGAGAAGCCAGTAGGGCTGTGACTGGTGAAGTTGCCGTCAAAAGTTATAAAGAAGGGAAACTCGGCAAGGATGTGTTCAAGGTTGCTGGTGGTTCAAGGGCATGGAGGGAGAAGATCCATGCTTCTGGATATGTGCGTCCATCCGGCACTCGCAGAAAGCATGGTAGACGTGCATGTGGTTCTCCAAGGAAATATCTTGCTCAGATTTGTGCTGTTAGAGGTCGTCTCACTGCAATGTCGAATGAGGAGACAGAACAGTTTCTTGTGTCCCTGGGGAAGAGGAAATTGATGATTAATGAAGCATATGATGGGTCTGGTGAAGACCGTGGTGGGTCTGTTGATGAACATCACGGAAAGCGAGTTGAGACTGTGACAAAGGTGGCTATTTCGTTTGAGAAGGATGTCGAGTTGAATGGTGCATTGGCTGAAGAATCTGAGCGTGCTGAAAAAGATAAAGATCTGGAAAGCATCTACAGGGATATTGATGAAGTAGTCAAAGATTTACATAAGGAGAAGACTTGTGTGCCTGTTGTGTCAAGTCCAGAATAGTTTTTTCAAGCCCAGTGTGTAGGGGTTGAAGGCTCTGCACCTGCCCTTAATCCCGATTCAGTGAAGGAAGCAAGCGTTCCTGCAGTTGAACCCGGTGTACAGCAGAGTGTTGAGACAGTTGTTGCCTCAGTGGTAGCAGAGGAGACAGTTGTTGCCTCAGTGGTAGCAGAGGAGACAGCTGACGTCCCAGTTATTGTACAAGATAGTGAAAAGGTGAAGGCAGATCTCTCAAACTTCCGTGATACAATGATGAAGAATGCTGCTCAGTCAAAAGAAGGAACTCTGTCTGATGATGATCAGGACTTCATCCCTATTGCTGTCCTCAAGAAGGCAAAGAAGGATAAAGAAAAGAAGAAGGTTATTATTGAAAAACCTGCTGAGGGCTCAGCACGGGAGGATGTAGACGTGAGCATCAGTGCAGGGGGAGCTGATTCATCCAAAAAGAGGAAGCGTGACATTTCGATTCCTGTGTTAGAAGATGCCAGAAGATGTGAAGTCCCATCTCCTGATTCTGATACTGTCCCAGTTGGCGTGGTCAAGAAGGGAATTTGGTTTATAAATCGAGATGCTGCGAGAAAATGGGCGTGCGTTCTGAGAAGGAAGATTATCCCAGAAAGGGTCCTGGAAAAGTCTCGTTACAATGGGAAGGAAGTCATTGATGTGCTGAAGCAATCTGACTTATTCTTGACGCTGGACAGGAGTAAACCCTTCAACGAACAACTAGTTCGAGAGGCCATTGCAAACCTTCCCCCTAAGTTTGGAGTTCTTGGAGACTCAGAATGTGGTGTATTCTTCGTTATAGGGAGGAAGATCAAGATTGATCCCGAGCTCATCAATGTGTATTTTTCCATGGATGACCCGCTCGTTGATGAAGAGGAATTTGACTTTGAAAAGATTGTGGACACCATCACTGCTGGTTCGGTCCGTTGGCGGCCTGACATCGTTGTTCAAACAGTTGACCTTTCAACATTCTACTCAATGTTGTACTTCATCGTAGTGTTCAACTGGAGACCCTCATCTCACCGGTCCACAGTCAACCGAGGTATGGCCAAATTGATATATCAGATTGGGAACAAGTGGAAGTTCAATCTAGGAAGAGTCATGTTCAAACAGATTGCCGAACACGCTACCCCAAAGAGATCTATCCACCAGATTTTCTTCCCTTCCTTGATATATGAATTGATCATTCATCAGGCTCCTGATTTGAAGACCTCGAGTGATCATCTCACCAAGATTCCACAGAAGTTCACGGTTGATCACAAGCTATTCAAAGGCCATCATGTGAACGATCTTAAGAAGTCAAGTCAGAAAGGGAAGGATGTCCCAGAATCTTCGAAGCAAGGGGGAGCCAGGATGGGCCGTGAAGAGAGAAGCAAGCTGCTTAAGGATCTGAATGCCATTATTGAAGCTGACAAGGAACAGCGCAGGCGCATCAACAAGCTAGCTCGTGCCCTCAGCTACCCAAGTGAAGATGACACTGATGATGTGGAGTCTGAAGGTGATTTGGATGATGAGTCGTCTGCATAAAGGTCCATACCCCCTGTCTTCTTGAACTATGTTTTTTCTGTTTTGAAACATTCGTTCTGTGTGTGCTTGTTCTGGCACAGTTTGATTTGCTGTTCGAACTAGTTGGACCCCTTGCTAGTTTGTGGCAAAAGGGGGAGTATTTTGAGGGTGACCAATTTTTGTTCCCTCAAGTTTGTCTAAAGTCTAGATAGTTAGTTAGTTCTAGTCATCTAGTTGATTTGGTTTTGCCAAAATGCCAAGGGGGAGATTGATGTTCCCTTGAGTGGCATGTATTTGGCAAAACGCCTTTAGACA
The DNA here is from genome assembly GCA_033675215.1 of Rhodiola kirilowii. NCBI lineage: Eukaryota > Viridiplantae > Streptophyta > Magnoliopsida > Saxifragales > Crassulaceae > Rhodiola > Rhodiola kirilowii. Next base: position 25,555,774 of record CM066199.1, read on the forward strand.
GTTCGAGCAGGAGTTCAGGGGGAGTTCGAACACATCCTGGTACACATGTACAGCGTGGAGCAGACGCAAGGATGTTTTCCAGAAGGTTCTAAAGATCAAAGATCTTTTCAAACTGAAGTCGGCCAGCGAAGATTTCGAGCTTCAAATATTCGAATGAATATCTACATATCAGATTGAAGGCGGCGTGGCTGACTTGGCAAGGAAGTCTTCGAATATTCTTCCTAATGATTGGATAAAGATACACATCGAATATTTAGGAATATTTCCTAAATATTTGATGAGATATCTGGAGCAGATTTGGAGAGCGCCCGTGCATATAAATATAATGCTAGGGCGTCCATAATCTGCATCGCTTTCAGAATTACAGATACACACGAGTGCACTCTACCGATTGGAGAAGAAGAAAGCGACGACCGTTTGTTTTTCGCCACTGGAAATTCATCGGTGCAAGTTCAGTCTGATTCGTGTGCTATTCAGACTGACTGGAGTTGATCCTACTGCAGCACACAACAAAGACCAGCCGGCTTTCGAGAGAAAGCGACCGAGCTTCAAGAGAAGGTCGAGCACGTTCGAACAGAAGGTTCAGACAAAGGGGATCGTGGTAAGCTGAGGCGAACCAAGTATGCAAATCTGAGAGACGGAGGATTAGAGGCTTGGCAATTACGAAGAGTAAGCATAAGTCCACGTGTAAGCTCTAATCTCGTAATAAAGATTTGTGTCCCTTTAGGGTGTGCGAAACCCCCCAAAGTAGGCGAAGCCGAACTGGGTGTCAATCTGTGTGTGCCTCTATTCTGTTTGTGTGCGGAACTATTTCAACGGTGTTCTAGGTCTGTGTCGTCTACACCTTGAACAGTAGCTTGAACATGTTACAGAATTTCAGAAGAGATGGGAGAGATGAGGGGTTTGAGTGTGGGTTGAGCTGTTTTTGGCCCAATAGCTTAATTATATTAATTTTTTCAATTAAGTATGTGCCGTTGACCAGTTTAAAATATTTTTAAATTGGAATGCATACAAATTGAAATAAAAACAAAAACACAAAGGAACTGAAATACATATGAAATTGAAATACATTAAGAAATTGAAATACATAAATAAATTGAAATGCATAAAAGTTTTAAAGACATAACAAAAATTCAAAGTTCTTCACCGGTTTCCATGATCCAATTATGCTTCACTAGGTCACTTTGAAGTTGGGTATGTAAATATGCAGACTGAAGAGTAACAAGACGATTATGAAACACTTCCGATCGTTCGGCTCTTTCAATTGGGTCATGATGAATCCGATTACCATTTGGATCGACTGGCCCATCATACACTATGAAAGCAATAGATGGATTGTACAGATCTTCTTCTTCATGCTTGATAAATTCTTCCTCCACAAATTCTTCCTCAATAATCATGTTATGCATGATAATGCAAGCTAACATAATTTTTTTCAAAACACTAAGTCGATGGGCCATACTTGCGTGATGAAGTATTGCCCAACGCGATTGTAAAATCCCAAAATACCTTTCAACATCTTTACGATAAGATTCTTGTTTCTTGGAAAATAACTTATCTGCATCATTTTGTGGATTAGGAATTGTTTTGACAAAGGAGTACCTTGGATAAATACCATCGGCTAAATAGTAACTATTGTCGTATGTGCTCCCATTGACTTTATACGTGACTCGTGGTGAGATTCCAGCAAGGAGAGGGTCAAATATGTCCGATTTGTACAACACATTGAGATCATTTTGTGCTCCAGACACACCAATGAAACTGGGCCAAATCCAGGTATCGTACAAGGCTATTGCTTCTAAAATGATAGTGGGATGACCTTTACGACCTGAATATGAACCTTGCCAAGCAGTTGGACAATTTTTCCATTCCTAATGCATACAATCAATACTGCCTACCATACCTGGAAATCCTCGCTGCTCTACCTTGCGTAGAAGTCTAGACAGATCAGCCGCATTAGGAGATCGTAGGTAATCATTTTTGTAAAGCTCGATTATTTGTTCACACCACTTCTTCATATATTTAAGTGTTGTTGACTCACCCATCCTTGTAAGTTCAGCACATTGATCTGCACATGATCCGTATGCCAACATTCGTATAGCATCGGTCATCTTTTGCTCGGGAAGGAGACCTAGCAATCCGGTGGCATCACGTCGTTGATGCCAGAATGTATCATGATTTCAAATCGTGGTTTTGATACGGTTAAACAAGTTACTACTCATCCGGCACCTCCGAAGAAAGTCATGTTGTTGAAAAATAGGGCATTCAACAAAGTAATCTTCCAATAAATGTTGTCCCCTAGATTGTCTTTGTCTTTCTCGATTTGGTTGACGACGAGGAGGAGAATTGTCTTCATCATCGATTGTTGCTAACACGGCCGCATCCATGATGAAAGAATTAGTAATTATATCACTTTCTCTTCTTTGCTGTTCGTACCTCCTTCTATTTTCATCGAAATCGAATGGATCCATGTGTGAACGGGAAGAAGAGGAAATAATGTGGACTATGTTGAGAGATGGTGTGAGTATAGAATAGTTGTAGGTCTATTATATATAGGAATTGTCAGGTTTCAAAAAATCTAATCTAATACACGTGTCACATAACGATTGGTTCAACATATTATCAAAAATCTTATACAATAATTCAAGAGATAGTAAATAGATTTTGAGATATTCACAATCTAAGTGTACACATATCACATAACGATTGGGTCAATATTATCAAAAATCTAATCGAATAATCCAAACGATAGTATACGGATTTTGAGATTTTCACAATCTAAATGTATACACGTGTCACACGCTTATTAGGTAAAAATGTGATCAAAAATCTCGATTAATTTATCAAGTTATAATTTATTTTTAAAATAAATAATAATAATATTTTTTTGATGAATAGTGCAAGGAGGTGCTGAACTTTTGAACCGGTGCATAAATTACAGATTAAGGAGGTGCTGATTGAGCACCTTCTCTATTTGAGGAGGTGCTGAATGGGTGCGGATGCTCTAATGAGTAAAATTTGTAACTGTTAACAACTTCGTGATGAGAAAATAAAATTCGTAGTTTAATGAGTAAAATTTGTAACAGTTAATGACTTCCCAATGACCAAATAAAATTTGTACTGTTACTTAGTAAAATTCGTAATTGTTAATAATTTCGCGATAACCAAATAAAATTTGTACTGTTAATTAGTAAAGTTCATAACTGTTAATAACTTTGTGATGACCAAATAAAATTCATACACTTAATTACCAAATAAAATTCGTACGGTTACTTAGTACAGTTCATATCTTTTAACAACTTTTTAATGGCAAAATAAGATTTATGTTCTTTGGTTTGTCGTTGTTCGTGAATCTTACTCCCTTGATGAGAACTACAGACTGAGTCCCCATTAGAGCTCGAGTATTGTTTGAAACACAGTTTCCCATCTTGATTAGCAAGACCAAAATAACATCAGAGTAAAATGAAAAGCAAAATTCTTCCTCTTTAAACAGGACGACCACCTTCTTTTGTGATGAGTAAATCAAAATTCAAACCCCGAAAGATTCTCACATATCAAACTAATTGGTAACTGTTGAGGAAGGACAAAATGAACCGGATAGAGTGTAGTTGATGTCAGAGGTTGCGACGGCGTTGGCGAAGAATGAGGGATGAGAGTCCTAATACAAATTAAATGACCAATGTGCCCTTAATACCTTGTAAAACATATTTTTAGGTTTAAATAAATAGGAATTATTAGGGCCGATGATATTGATATTGTACGGTTAAGATTAATTCTCATTTCTCATGAAATCTGCCACTTCTCATATGATCTTAACTCTTCATTTATGAGAAAGGATCAAATAAAAAATGTTAACTAAACCCTCTAAGAATTTGACACGTGGCACTCACAATCAATTATAATTTGGGACACTTTTAAGAGTAAAAAAATAAAAACGAACGTATTTAAGAATACATAACAGATGTGAAGGTATAAAGGGCAAAAAATAACGTTGTTAACGGCAGATTAGTACTTTGATGCTTCAAATGAGTGATGGGAACAAACGAAATATCCGATCGCGACGAGGTATACATCGTTGCGTACCTAACTCAAAGCTATACAACTCTACTAGTTCACACCAAGAGCATAAAAGGTCATTTAAAAGGTCGAAACACGAGCAAAGTCGGTGCAGTTGCAGAATTCGTAGCGGGTTACACTGATGTCTGACTTCCACTTATGCTTCGACCTTCTAAAAGGACTCGTCTGTTTTCGATGTGAACTAGAGAGTTGTAGAAATTTCAGTTCGCTACGTAACAATATATAGCTCGCATCCATCAAATTTTTTTATTTGCTCTCAGTACTTATTTGAAACGGTGAAGGTCTAATATGTCATTTGTGGTATAACTTCATTTCATTCATGACCAATATGAGCTAAGGGCTTTTTATTTTGCTTCAGTATCATTTCACAACACATTGTATAAGCTTTATAAATACTTTTTAGCCTTAAGTTTGAACATTTTTGCTTAAGTTTGAACATTTAGCCTTAAGTCTAGACATTTAGCCTTACGTCTGAACATTGATTCGTACACAGTGATGTCTGACTTCCACTCGTGTTTCGACCTTGCAACCAACCTCGTCTGCTCTTGGTGTGAACTAACGATTTGTAGGGTTTTGAGTTAGCTATCCAACAATATATAGCTTGCCGCCATTGGATTTTTTATTTTCTCCCTGCACGCATTTGAAACAGCAAATGTCTAATATACCATTTTGGTGTAAATTCATTTCATTCATGATCAATATGAGCTACAAACTCTTTATTTTCCTTTAATATCATTTCACAACACATTTTATAAACTTTATGAATACTTTTCATGGTTGAACATTTAGTCTTAAGTTTGAACATTTTGGCTTAGGTCTGAACATTTAGCCTTAAGTTTGGACATTTAGCCTTACGTCTGAACATTGAGCGGTACGCACTGATGTCCAACTTCAACTCATGTTCCGACCTTCGAAACGACGTTGGCTGCTCTCTGTGTGAATTAGAGAGGTGTAAGTTTCAGTTAACTACGCAATGATATATAGCTCGTCTCCATCGGATTTTTCATTTCCTCCCAGTACTCATTTGAAATAGCAAATTTCTAATATGTCATTGTGGTGTAAATTTATTTCATTCATGGCCAATATGAGCTAAGGACTCTTTATTTCGCATCAATATCATTTCACAACACATTGTATAAGCTTTAAGAATACTTTTTAAGTATGAACATTTAGTCTTAAGTTTCAACATTTAGCCTTAAGTTTAAACATTTAGCCTTAAGCCTTAAGATGAACATTGAGCGGTTTATACTGATATTTGACTTCCACTCGTTCTTCAACCTTCTAAATGACAGTGTCTGCTCTCGATGTGAACTAGAGAGTTGTAAGCCTTGTCGCGAGGCAATGTGTACAAAATTAATTTATAAGTCCGCTACTCGTGACTTTACTATTGGGTAGTAAAGCGGTAAGTAGGGGTCGAACCCAAGGGAATTAGTGGATAGTTGTTCTTTCAAAAATGGAAAATTAAATAAGACAGTTGGGGGTTGGTTGTGATTTTAGTACTGAAAGTAATGTGGGTTGGTTGTGATTTTAGTACTGAAAAGTAAATGACTGAAAGTAAAGAAAGTAAATACAGGACTGAAAGTAAATACTGAAAAGTAAAGTGCTGGAACAGTCGAGTTCAATATCGACTAATCAACATACTTTTGGTATGGACTGATATTGAAAGGGTCTGTAATAAGCAACAGAAAGTAAATTACTGAAAGTAAATTGCTGGAACAGTCGAATTCAATATCGACTAATCAACATACTTTTGGTATGGACTGATATTGAAAGGGTCTGTAATAAGCAACATAAAGTAAATTACTGAAAGTAAATGTGCGGAAATTAAAGTACTGAAAGTAAATGACTGAAAATAAGCAGTTGATAATGAGACTGAAAGTAAAGTGACAGGTGATGTTTTAATTAAAGGAAAAGATTCGATTTTAGGGGCCTTGTGTCATAAATCTGTTCATCATCGACCTCTAATGATCATACTACGTGTTTAAAATGTATCAAGGCTATTTCTAGCACTTGACTTGCCACACCGTCTAGTCCTTTTCAAGACATAGAACACTTGTTCTATTTAGGCTAATTCCTCCTTTCGAAGTATCTTAGCCTTATGTGCATCCACCTGATCAATCATTTCCGATCAACCAAGTGGTGTTTTAAAGAGGTTGAACTCTACAGAAAAGCTTTGCTCTTTCGAGCCTCCACTTAACCACGTATGTTCACGAACCCCATGGAAGAGCTTTGCTCTTTCGAGCCTCCACTCAACCAATAGTGTTCTAACCTAATATAAGGCACATAGAACAAGTTTAAACACAATAGAGGCACTAAGAGAAGGGTCTAAAACATGTTTTGATACAAGCACACCCCTTCAACCGAATGAAGGGTTTAGCTACGATTATCCATGGAAGAGGACATCATAGCTAAGTGCTTGAAAAGTAAAGGTTTTCGAAAGACAAAAAGTAAAGTTTTTTGAAAGTAAAAGACAAGGAAAAGCTTGAGCACTTCAAGAACCAACAAGAGTACTCAAGAACAAACTTGGAGCTTCCAATATCAAAGTAAAGTGTTTACAAGGATTGTGTCTAAAATCTAGAGAGATTTTCTACAAGAACTACGAGACTTGAGACTACAATTTGGGACATTGAACAAAGGAGAGGGAATGTGGTATTTATAGGCAAGGGGAGAGGAGGAGGGCCAAACACATGGCAAAGGGGGAGAGGAGGAGAGCCAAAGCCGCCGGCCATAGGTGGCTTTTCCCCAAAGCCGCCGGCCATGTGTCACTCCCCAAGCCAAAGCCGCCGGCCATGAGGTGGAGGAGGAAGTGAGTGGGTTGTGATATTTGTCAAAAGCCATCGGTTCCCTCTCAACTCCGGTTAGAGCTTGGTTGCATCATGGTTGCTCCTTGGTTTCAATCAAAAGACAAGGCACAAGCCTTGCACATGGGTGGCTAGACTTTGCATTGACTTGAGTTCTTGATCTTTGTTGAGGTTTGGAACAAGTCATTGGGACATGTTTGAGTGATTCCACGTTGGGTTCATGAAGGTTGTAAAGCCAGAATCTGGTCGTGGCCTGGAATGACTTGTAATCCATTTTTAGCTTTAAGAACTCCTTTTTAGCTCGTTTCATCTCTAATCCTCGAAATAGCCTGTAGAACAAAAGTGAAACTAACAAGTAAAAGTTGTATAGACAAAGTGTCTAATTTGGTGGGTTTAAATATATTAATGAATCATATAAATATGGTCCATCAATAGCATAGGTGAATGGCGAGCATGTTTTGTGTAACTAGCTTCTTGTTCTTGATACGTTGCTATTGAACTATCTAGAACTTGTGATTAGACACTTGCTAGGTGTGTGTACTGTCTGTTTTAATGCATATATCATTTGAACTATGATTGTCTGACCACTTTGATGAAGATGTTTGATTTGAAGTCGAGGTAACACGATGAATCCGAGGCATGACATGACTTTACTATGACTCGTTGAGCATCATTTCATGCATTCACATTAGTTAGTTGTACAGGGGATTTGTAGGTAGTCCCATTCCTGAAAACCTTCACGAGATTATACTCGTCCTACTAGGGCAGCCTAGAGGTTTAAAGGCTTGATGCATACGCTAAATGCATTCGTGACCTCTACGAAAGTGAGTTAGGACTTGCATGTTAGTTTAGTTAGGATCAGGAATTTTGAGTGGGAAACAATTCTGCCATGAGCTCAATGTTTGTTCGGGACGAACGAATCCTAAGTGTGGAGTATTTTGATAGGTCGAATTATCGACCCGAAATTCATCTCCTTCGATAAAGGATTTAGTTTGATTTCCAGAACTTTAATAATCATTTGATCCTTTCTCCTAGTGTTTCAGGTCAATCGACGCGATGAGCACTTTAGATTCCATCCGAAGCAAATCAATGCAAAATAAGCAAAAATCAGGCAAATAGACCTATTCGACTTGTTTAGAGCACCAAGAACAGACACAGTGTCGAAATCACACATGCCAAAGCTTGTTGGAAAGATAACTCAAGTGGATACAACTTTGTAGCTCGCACAGAGCAGATTTGAAGCTTAAAACGGTCAAAAATTCAATTGACGTCCAACAAGCCGTGATGGCCGTGATGACGTGACCGTCACGGTCTGTCACGTGCCACCATTCTTTGCCGAGAGCAAGAAGAGGCCATAATGGCCGTGAAAATTTTACCATCACGGTTGCTCATGGGCCACTATTCTTTGCCGAGAGCAACAAGAGGCCATGATGGCCATGATGACTTGGCCATCACGGGCAGAACAAAATTTTAGGAAATTAAAAGATATTTAAAGAGGATTTTGACCCACAATCAAAATACACTTAATTTTGGAGAGTTTCTGACCTAACTTAGAGGAGAAGACAGCAGAACATTGCCAGAGATCGAAGACTCAATGAGCTACATCGTGAATACGGTTTTCTCGTCCTTGATTTCTACTTCCACACTATTTTTGGTTAACTTACCATGAGTAGTGAGTAGTCCTCCTACGGATCCCGTGCCTTGTATCCAACTCTTCATGTGATCAATTAAACATTTTTCATTAATGCAATTCAAGTATTCAGTTTCATTGTGCTTAATTTTATCGTTCTTGTAAGTTTTACATTGAATGGGATGCTTGCATGCTATAACGTATTTAGGTTAATTACCAAAAGATGAATGGGTCCTAGATGTTAACCAGATTGCATGAAATTGACATTAAGTCATTGTAGCTACATTGGTAGTACATGAATTAATAGGAAAGTTGACTTTATTATGTGAAAAACCCTAAGCTTAATAATCGAAATCGTTGATAATCCGTGGATGAGCGGCGTTCAACGATTGAGATTAATCTAGACAATGATCCGTGGATTGGCGGCTTGGCTAGTGTTATCTCGGTTTATTTCCATACTCAATAGCATGATGAATTTATGTAATATTGTTGCATGATTTATGGGTTGGCACGGGTGAAGTTTGATCCTGGGATTCTATGATTTATGGGTTGGCACGGGTGAAGTTTGATCCAGAGATTCTTTCTCTGATCAAGCCAAACCTTCTTTATTTTTTGCATTTAATTTCTGCTATTTGTTTCACATTCAAAACACCTCATTATTTTGAATAGCTAAATAGGTCGCTTGTTAGCTAGTAATCATACACGTTGTTCCTTGGATTGACCCTCGACTTACCAATGTTAATAAATTATTTTTGATTGCAACTTGACCCCTAAAACACATAACTTGACATATATAAAGGGTTAAAAATACGTGTGTCACTTATCCTTATCAACAATCTTTGGTGCCTCAATCGTCTCCTTCACACCCTTATTAGGATTTCACACTCACAGTAATAGGAGCCGATCTCAAAGAATTGAAACTAGGGTTTACCTCCTTGAGTGATTGTTCAGCCGACGACTAGTTCTCCTTTGACATCTCCTTTCTCGCGTCGGACATTGCCTGCTTGGGTCTATGATGAGGGATCTTTATAGAAGCCTCGTTTGATTTTTCTGAATCAACAGTCGCTGCTTTCGGCTCAAGTGGTTTCTCAATTGGAGCTTTCTTGGTCGTCTTAGGGATCACCGTCTCTGCTTTGGTCATTGTTTTTCTTTGTAGTCGTCATAACAGAGGCTGGAGTAGACGCAGTTGTGGATTTCTTGGACATGCAGGTGTTCAAAATTGTCTGTGCTTGAGAGAATGAGAGCTAGGGTTTTGAACTACAAAAAACAAACAACGATCAGTTTTTTAATTTTAAAACTTCTGTCTACTGAACTTCCCAAGTTTAACTCGCAATTTCCCCGACCCACACCACTCTGTAAATTTGGTCCAATCAATCCTTCCTTCTTGGTTTCTCAAACGGCTCTCGACTTTACGTCCTTACATGCTTAAGTTGAATAAATTTGAATTTAAATTCAACTTGAAAATGTACCAGCTGTCTTTTCTTCTATGTTTCAGCTCTCTTCTTTACTAGGTCTGCCCAACCGTATATCTCTGTTCGGCTTCTGGCTGACCTCATCATGGAACACTTAGTTGTCAATGACACACAGACCAAGAGAGGATCTAAGTGTCTTGAATTGAGCATTGTCCAACAGTTTGGTGAAGATATCAGCTAGCTGCTTATCAGTTATCACGTGCTGTGGAGTAATCACCTTCTTCTCCACGAGCTCTCGAATGAAGTGGTGTCTGATGTCGATGTGCTTATTTCTAGAGTGCTGAACTGGATTCTCCAATATGTTGATAGCATTAATGTTGTCATAGTACAATGTAATCTCATCCTGTTCCACTCCGTATTCAGACAGCATCTGCTTCATCCATAACATCCGTGTACTACAACTCCAGTAGCTATATACTCAGCTTCAGCTGTAGATAGGGATATGTTATTCTGCTTCTTACTGAACCAGGACACAAGGTTACAGCCTAATTAAGAAGAAGCAACCTCCAGATGTACTCTTCTGATCTTCAGCGTTGATGAGTCGTATTTATACGACTCGTCGAATCAACTAATCCCGTTTATTTCGACACTTTTATATGCGAACATTTACTTTTTAGTATGGTTTTGCATTTCAGGTGTTTCGGAAGCTCTAGGAGGAAACGCGCATAAAAGATGGCTTTTCATGCCAAAAATATCACAGTTTCAGATTAGAACTTTGAACCTTCGATAGAGCGCTGGGAATGAACCACTGATTAGAAAAATACGAGTCATACGCCGTTGCGAAGCTAACTCAATTCCCTACAACTCTCTAGTTCACACCGAAAGCATCTGAGGTCTTTTAGATGGTCAAATCAAGAGCCGAAGTTGGGATACAGTAAGGATCACGTTTTCGATAAGCATTAGCAGCAACGCTAATGCTTAAGGAAAAAGCGCCCCTAATGCTAGAGGAAAACGCGGCTGATGATGTCAGCAACGCGTTTGATGATGTCAGCAAGTCCGAAACTTAGAAATTGAGCCCAAAACAGACTTGGACACCCTATGTTTTGTTATAAATAAAAAGTTTGGGCTAGGGTTTTCATAATCCATCATTCTACGAAGACCAAGACGGCTCTAGAGGAGACGAAGCTTTCGACGAAGAGAAGAGATTTTCCTACTTTTAATTATGCGTCTTTTAATGATTATGTGTAGCTAAATCCTTAATTCAGTTTAGGGTTTCGCATATTGTGGCAGTGTTTTGAGATTTCGTTCTTAATGCAATTTTATGTTTCTCTAGGTCTTGTGCTTATTCCATGAATTAATTTGTGAGGTTAAGTGGAAGCTTTGTCGCAAAGCTTAATCAAACAATTAATTCTTATCGTTATTATCTACTGGAAACTTTGTCGTAAAGGTAGATCGTAATACCTAGGCTAAATAATACCTTTGTCGGATTATTAAGTTTAGGACAGAACTAGAATTCTAACACCTTTGTCGGGTTAGATTGTGGTGTATCACATTTGTCGGGATACTTTAGGATATTACCTTTGTCGGAATTCCACGCTTAGAAACATGAAATTAGTTATTTAGCAGTCGATGATAAACATGTCACAATAGAAACTCTAAGCTGAATGCCTTCTCTCTGATTGAATTTTTGTTATTATTTCTTCATGTGCTTTTTACTACACTCGCTCACAAACCCCATTTCTTTATTGTTTTTAGATACAGCTTCAACAACACCAGCTCCCTTGGATTCGACCCTGCTTGCCGCTACACTAGCTTATTGCAGGAGAATTATAAATTTAATTTTGACGCGTCAGACGACGCGCGTCAAATTTTGGCGCCGTTGCCGGGGTGCTGCGCTTCGGTGAAGCTGTTTCTTTTTTTATTTTCATTTTCTATTTTCTATTTTTCTATTTTTATTTAGCTATTTTTAGTATTTCGCTACTTGTGCGCCATGTCTCGTACAGGTAGTCAGATTGGTGATGACCAGAACAACAACAACAATGCGATTGCCCCAGTTAATAATAACGAGGTGATCCCTCCGTTCTACGATGAACCAGAACGAGATATGCACGCTCGCAACAGGGCAAATAATGCAGCAAGGCTGGCTCAACAGCTGAATCAGAGAGCGCCTGTAGCACAGAATGGTGCTGGTGCGAGACAGCCGCCTCCACCGCCTCCACTACAACCTCCACAGCCGCCTATCCACATGGAGCTAGAATATGAAGAGGAGTATTACCACGAGCCCACAATGAAGGAGCTGTCTGCCCCAAATTTTCAGAACATTCCTTGGTGCATCTATGAGGGGCCAGATATGTAGGAAATCGTGGTCAGTTCTGCAAGGGTGCATCATCTGCTCAAGTTTTCGGGTCGGCAAGGAGAGTCAGCCACCAAGCATCTTCAGAGCCTTCATGGCGTCTGCCAGACTCTCCGACCCTACGGAGCCACAGTGGAGAATTTCAAACTCAAGGCTTTTCATCTTTCCTTAACTGATGCACCTCACGCTTGGTTTTTATCTCTTCCTTTAGGTAGCATAAGGACTTGGGACCAGATGTAGAAGAAATTCCTCGACAAATACTACCCAGCAGCCAAGGCAGGACAGGTCCGTAGACAGCTGCAATAGCTCAGGCAGGGTCCGAACGAGTCCATGTATGACTACTTGGAGAAGTTCAACCAGCTGGAACAGAGCTGCTGCAACCTTAGGATGCCTGAGAAGCTAGTAATCGAGTACTTGCTGGATGGGTTGAGGCCACTCGATAGGATGTTGCTGGATGCCTCAGTTGGAGGGACTATCATGAGTCTATCCCCAGCGGGAGTGAGAAGGATGATTGCAGAGGTGGCTGAAAACGCAAGGTTCAGAGAGGAAAATAGTCGGCAGGATGAATTCAGCCGGACTAGGAACATCTCAAGGGCTGACACTGCACCAGCTTCTGACGAGTTGAAGGAATTAAGGGAGATGGTGAAATTGCTGGTGACTAATCAGGTAGCTCAGGTGAAGGCATGTGAATTCTGCTCTGCGACTAATCACAAAACGGATGCGTGCCCTAGTCTACAGGAGGACGAGCATGGAGACGTCAACAATGTGGGCAGTTATCAGCACTACGACAACCGCCCGCAACAGCAAAAATTCGGGCTAGCAGCTAACGAGTTCAGTTGGAGAGACAACAATAATAATACTACGAAGGAACCAGCCCAGCAGTCCCAACAGCAGGAGCAGTACTATCGGCCTCCGTATCGTCAACAACAGGGCAGCTACAATAATCAGAGCCAGTATCAGCAGAGAGGGCAGAATTACAATCAAGCAGGCCCCAGTAATCAGAACAGCAGCAAATCTCTGGAGGACATTGTGAAAGAGCTGGCAGCTAGCACCCAGCAATTGGCCACCACAGTACTTCAAAATCAGGCCAAGAACGATGAGACTTTAGTAGAACCGGGTAAGCAGATGTCCAACCTAGCCCAGACACTATCGGCGCTGAAGAGAGATCTAGGAAGGCTACCATCGTAGCCAGTGCCTAATCCGAGAGGGAATGTCAGCACAATGGCAGTAGTGGATGTGGACGCAGCACTTAAGGAGTCTGCTTATTAGGTGAATCAGATGCTCGCGATCGACAGGCACATTGAGGGGAAATTAGCAAAAATGAGCCGGAATCCGTGCAGACCGCGTCCGAAGGAGACTTTAGCCCGACGCTAATGTCTGAAGCAGACGCGGCCTTAACATGTGAACGAGACGCGGCCCCTACTGGTACTTGTGGTAAAACTGACCCTTCTCCTTCGTTATCTATGCAGGTAATAGCTCATGAGGACCAGATTGTCGACAAGGATGAGCTAGGAGGCAGATTGGAGGCGAGGCAGGAGCAAAACAGCCCAACGATGGAGCACCCACTCGATACGAGTCGTGAGTCACCAGGAAAGAGTAAGGACCCAGGTGCCTTCACATTCACTTGTGGTATCGGTGAGACTCAAATACATCACTGTTTAATTGATTTGGGTGCTGCCATTAATGCTATGCCATATTCGTTGTATTGTTCGTTGAAATTGGGACCATTGAAGCCCCCTAAACTGTTGGTAGAGTTAGGGGATAAATCATGTATTCGTCCTGTTGGTTTGCTAGAGGATCTAACCCTCCGAGTAGGAGACCTTGTTGTTCCTGCAGATTTCTATATCTTGCAGATGGGAGATGCTAGAGACGATGATCCTCCAGCGCTTATCTTGGGACGGCCATTCCTCTTCGCCACCGAGGCCAAGATTGACATAGGCTCCAGCTTACTGTCACTTTCGTTTGGTGGCAAAACATCAAACTTTCAGATCTATGAGGATGCCGATCGTCCATGCATGAAGAAACCACCGGATATCGTGAATACATCATACCTTGGTGCCCTATTTCCAGACCCATCGGACGAGACTGATTGTGCAGCTAGACCAGTAGCTCTGAGCAGAGTATCCTCGCAGACTCAGGAGGACGTGAAGGCGAACCCGCCTGATCGATGGAGAGCAAATCTGAGCACACCAGTACATGAGAATGTCGGGCAGGCTGAAGGAGTAGCTGAGGTGAAGTTTGACCTCACTCATCCATGTGATCCTAACTTGTGATCCCTAAATGAGGTATCGTCGAGCCAACGACGTAAAACAAAGGCGCTCGCAGGGAGGCAGCCCGACAAATTTTTCGCTTTTTCGTTTTTGTATTTCTTTTCTATTTAATTTGAGTCTTGAGTTATATTTTACTTTGTCTTTTGGGAAAGGAGATGTTTTTCATGCAGGAAACAGTGCAACTCAGTGCGGATTGCGTCAGCCCTCAACATTAGCTGACCGCGTTCTCCCTCAACATTAAGTTAATGTCTACACCAGACGCGACACGTAACGTCTGCACAAGGCGCGGTCAACCGTTGACTAGCGTTGACCGACTCAGTTGACCAGAATTCTTCCCATCACACGACGGAACGAGGGGAGTGCCTGTTCATTTTTTTATTATTCTCCATTTTTTTCTCTACGTTTTTGTGTGTCTTGCATAGTCTGTGTCTCTGAATTTAAGTCGTGCCGTGAGGACACGGCTTAGTTCAAAAGTGTGGGGTGGGAGAGTCAGTCAGTTGTGTCAGCACGTTTATTTTTTTTTGCACCTGCATAGTGTCAGCACGTTTCCCTTTCAAAAAAAATTTGAAAGTATGAAATTTCTCTCTTTTTCCTGGACATGCAGTATTGAATTTTGATGATGTGAAATAGACGAGCTGATTAGATGCACTTCTCTCGTGAAATTCGAATTATGCTTTTACTTGTGAATTTAACCCATTACGTGTCTTCTGAGCTGAGATAAACAGGGATGTGGAGTTGATAGAAATGTCCTACAGGGACTTGACAAAGCACTCGAGGGATCGGATTTCTATTTATATGGTTATATAAATTTTGTGGAGGCTAGCACTTCGAGACAACATGGTCAAGAGTCTGCTCCGCCACTGCATTGCTTATGCGGTCAGGTGGGACGGGAAAACAACACACCGTCCAATCTCTAGTCCGAGTAGCCGGGAAAACAGACGGGCGACCCTCGGCTTGACTCGCGTCAAAAGGACAAGGATGAGTGAGAGCAGGGAGATATTTCCATATGCTTGTGGGCGATGATTGGACCTCCGTCAAAGAAGAGGAATCACGGACGAGCAGTTCACAATCAGTAGCAAAAAGAAAGAAAAAAAATCAGTCAATTGTGAAGTTTTACACGCAACAAAAGTGAAGTACACCACTGTTACATCAAAAGCCAAGTCACTACAAAAGCTGTCCCAAAAGAACTCAAGCACCTTGAAGCTCAAACAAATCAGCTCTGAGGTAACCTGTATCAAGTTAATTCCATGATTGAGCATGATGATTTGAGTAATGATTGAGCTATGCGTGGAAAAGCAAGTCTAGACTAGCGACTCATATTCATGTGCATTATCTAGGACGTCGAAGAAATTGTGGTGTTATATTTATTTTCCTTTTATGACTTAGTTCTTGTTCGGGACGAACAAGTTTAAGTGTGGGGTGGTTTGATGAGTCGTATTTATACGACTCGTCGAATCAACTAATCCCGTTTATTTCGACACTTTTATATGCGAACATTTACTTTTTAGTATGGTTTTGCATTTCAGGTGTTTCGGAAGCTCTAGGAGGAAATGCGCATAAAAGATGGCTTTTCATGCCAAAAACATCACAGTTTCAGATTAGACCTTTGGACCTTCGACAGAGCTCTGGGAATGAACCTCTGATCAGAAAAATACGAGTCATACGCCGTTGTGAAGCTAACTCAATTCCCTACAACTCTCTAGTTCACACCGAGAGCAGCAACGCTAATGCTTAAGGAAAAAGCGCACCTAATGCTAGAGGAAAACGCGGCCAATGATGTCAGCAACGCGTTTGATGACATCAGCAAGTCCGAAACTTAGAAATTGAGCCAAAAACAGACTTGGAAACCCTATGTTTTGTTATAAATAAGAAGTTTGGGCTAGGGTTTTCATAATCCATCATTCTACGAAGACCAAGACGGCTCTGGAGGAGACGAAGCTTTCGACGAAGAGAAGAGATTTTCCTACTTTTAATTATGCATCTTTTCATGATTATGTGTAGTTAAATCCTTAATTCAGTTTAGGGTTTCGCATATTGTGACAGTGTTTTGAGATTTCGTTCTTAATGCAATTTTGTGTTTCTCTAGTTCTTGTGCTTATTCCATGAATTAATTTGTGAGGTTAAGTGGAAGCTTTGTCGCAAAGCTTAATCAAACAATTAATTCTTATCGTTAATATCTACTGGAAACTTTGTCGTAAAGGTAGATCGTAACACCTAGGCTAAATAATACCTTTGTCGGATTATTAAGTTTAGGACATAACTAGAAGTCTAACACCTTTGTCGGGTTAGATTGTGGTGTATCACCTTTGTCGGGATACTTTAGGATATTACATTTGTCGAAATTCCACGCTTAGAAACATGAAATTAGTTATTTAGTAGTCGATGATAAACATGTCACAATAGAAACCCTAAGCTGAATGCCTTCTCTCTGATTGAATCTTCATTATTATTTCCTCCTGTGCTTTTTACTACACTCGCTCACAAACCCCCTTTTTTTTATTATTTTTAGATACAGCTTCAACAACACCAGCTCCCTTGGGTTCGACCCTGCTTGCCGCTACACTAGCTTATTGCAGGAGAATTATAAATTTAAATTTGACGCGTCAGACGACGCGCGTCAAGCGTTTCCAGCCCAGTGAGCATTACAGTAACCAGCCAAGCATGAACTCGTATCTTTAGTGTACCCAATTCCATAGTCATCTATTCCAGACATACTTGATGATTCTCTTCACTTGTAGCAGATGACTTTCCTTCGGATTCGCATGGTATCTTGTGCATACTTCTACTGCATAAGCTATATATGGTCTGTTGGCAGTCAGATAGAGCAAGCAGTCTATCATACTTATGTACAGTGTTTGATCAACACTCGTCCCAGCTTTTTCATTAGTGATTTTCACATGTGGAGCAGCAGGAGTCCTCTTATGACTAGCCTTCTGTGGGTCAAACTTCTTGATTAGATTTCTCGCATACTTACTCTGAGAAATAAAGATGACATCAACTTTCTGCTTCACTTGGAGTCCAAGGAATTATGTCATCTCTCCTACTATGCTCATTTGAATTCCTTTTTCATTTGTTCCACAAACTGGTCGACCATCTTTTAAGCAATAATGAAATCCGACTGGTGTGTTTGATGAAAAAGGTCTTGTCTACTCCCCCTCGAGCATAGCCATGATCAATGAGGGACATCGTGAGTCGTTCATACCATGCTATGGGCGCCTTCTTTAAGCCATACAAGACCTTCAAATGGTAAACATAGCCTGGATGATGAGAATCTTTGAATCCAAAAGGTTGAGCCACGTACACTTCTTCATTCACTAATCAGTTAAAAACGCAATATTCACATCCATTTGGAATAGCTTGAACTTCAGGTGGTAAGCCAAAGCAAGTAGCAGCCGGATAGCTTCCAAACGCGCCATAAGTGCAAAGTTTTCATCAAAATCTACTCCTTCAATCTGTGCGTATCCTTGTGCAACCAATCTGGCTTTGTTCCAGGTGATATTGCCCTTCTCATCCAACTTGTTCTTGGAGATCCACTTTGTTCCAATGACATTGACTCTGTCTGGTCGTGGAGCAAGATCCCACACATCATTCCTTGTGAATTCAGCAAGCTCTTCCTGCATGGCCATCACCCAATATTCGTCAAGTATTGCCTCCTTGATGTTCTTCGATTCAACAGTTGATAAGAAGCATGATCCAGCAGCCAGGTCTCGAAAGTTAATGTCCTTTCCACGAGTTTGTATTCCTCCAGTAGATTCTTCTTTGTCCTGGTTTGAGTGTGAACTGCCCTCATCTCCAGCTTGTACTTCTTCCGGCACAGCTGCTTGCTCAACCTATGGAGGTGAGGTAGTGTTGTCAGCCTGTGTTCCACCACTTGCTTCATCATCGCCTGAGGCAGAATGCGTCTCGACCTCATCCTTCACAGTTACATTGATCGACTCCATCACAACACCAATACGTTTTTTGTATACTCGATAAGCACGGCTGGTTGTGGAGTATCCAACAAAAATACCTTCATCGCTCTTCGGATCAAGTTTCTGCCAAGACTCGCGATCATTCGGAATGTAGCACACATTGCCGAATATGTGAAAGTATTTCACAGTCGATTTCTTGTCGTTCCACAACTCATAGCATGTCTTATCGGTTCCTTTTTGAATAGTCACCCTGTTAAAGATGTAACAGGCAGTGTTCATAGCTTCTGACCAAAACTTCAGTGCCACCTTCTTCGCATGTAGCATCACTCAAGCCATATCCTGAGTTGTGCGATTCTTCCACTCTACCACGCTGTTATGCTACGGGGTAATGGGTGATGCATAGTGATAAGAGATTCTTTTGATGAGCACGGAAGTCAGAGAAGGCACTATTCTCAAATTCTCGACCATGATCACATCGTAGTGCCACTTTTTTCTCTCCTCCGTCTTCTTGTTCTCTTTGAAGCTGGGTGCACTGCTGAACAAAGGCTTGAACATCATCTGATTTTTCTTGCAGGAAGCTCGTCCAGGTAAATAGTGAGAAATCATTAACGCATACCCGAACGTACCTCTTACCACTGATGAGTCATATTTATACGACTCGTCGGGTCAATTCATCCCATTTATTTCGACACTTTTATATGCAAACAATTACTTTTTAGTATGGTTTTGCATCTCAGGTGTTTTGGAAGCTCTCGGAGGAAACGTGCATTAAAGACGGCATTTTACGCCAAAAACATCGCAATGGGAGATCAGACCTTTGGACAGTCGACGGTGTGCTGGGAATGGACCACTGATCAGAAAAAATACGAGCCACATGTCATTGCAAAGTTGAGTCAATTTCCTACAACGCTCTAGTTCACACAGAGAGTATCCAAAGTCATATAGAAGGTCAAATCCAGAGTCGAAGTTGAAACAGGCGTGCAGAAAGAGAATCAGACTCAGTGTGGATCGCGTTCGAAGGAGACGTTAGCTATAACGTTAACTTAAGGGCCAAACGCGACCGATAATGTCTCTACCGAAAGTGACAATGATGTCATCAATGCGTTTTAATAAAGTTAGCAAGGCTGAAACTTGGAAATTGAGCCCAAAAACAGACTTGGAAACCTTACTTTTTGCTATAAATAAGATGTTTGGGTTAGGGTTTCCATCATCCATCATTCTACGAAGACCTAGACGGCTCTAGAGGAGAACGCGAAGCTTTCGATGAGAGAAGAGAATTTTATTACTATTCATCATGTGTTTTATTTCCATTATGTGTAGCTAAATTCCTAATTCAATTTAGGGTTTCGCATATTGTGACTTATGTTTTGAGATTCTGTTCTTAATGCAATTTTATGTTTCTCTAGTTCTTGTGCTTATTTCATGAATTAATTTGTGAGGTTAAGTGGAAGCTTTGTCGCAAAGCTTAATTAAACAATTAACTCTTATCGTTAATATCTACTGGAAACTTTGCCGTAAAGGTAGATCGTAACACCTAGGCTAAATATCACCTTTGTCGGGATACTTTAGGATATTACCTTTGTCGGAATTCTACACTTAGAAACATGAAATTAGATATTTAGCAGTCGATGATAAACATGTCACAATAGAAACCCTAAGCTGATTACTCTCTCTTATCGGATTCTTCTTGTTATTTTCTCTTTTGCACTCTTTTGCTTACAACCCCCCTTTTTAATTGTTTACAGCGACATCTTCAACAACACCAGCTCCCTTGGGTTCGATCCTGCTTGCCACTAGCTAGTTGTTTGCAGGAAAATATAAATTTAAGTTTGACGCGTCAGACGACGCGCATCAAATTTTGGCGCCGTTGAAGGGGAGCTGCGCTTCGGTGAAGTTGTTCTTTTTGTTTTCTATTTTTCTATTTTTTTTGTTTTTGTTTTGTTTTGTGGTTCGCTATGTCTTCTTATTATAGTAGAGAACCTTGTGGCGATGAAGACGATAAGGAAAATAAATACGAGGGCAGCAAGGTAAAGTTTTGGAAGATTCAGCGTCTCCCCAAATTTGGAGGTGCCATCGGAGAAGACCACGTGACGCATGTGAGGACGTTTCACTCCATCTGCAGCCGCATGAAGCTTAAAGACGAGTCATTAGAGAGGTTTAAGCTAAAATATTTTAATCTTTCATTAAATGACTCCGTAGTATCTTGGTATTACTCATCATGTGCAGATTTTGAAAGCAATTATTTGGATCTACGAGCCCAATTTCTAGAGAACTTTTCTCCGCCATCCCTTTGATTTGAAGTCTGCGAGAAAATTATTACCCTTGAGCAATTCCAGGGCGAAACATTCTATGAGTACTATGTGCGCTTCGATGCCCTTCAGGGAAGCTGTCCACACCATGGATTCACAGATTTATATCTTCTTAAGAAATTTCTGGGTTGGATGATGCCACTAGAGAGTTCTATGCTTGATGCTGCAGTGAGAGGGTCAGTAATGAAGTTACACATGTATGATATCTAGGACCTGATAGATGATATGGAACAGAAATCGAGAAGAGGTCCGATGCACAAAATGGATGATAAGGCACAGACAGTAGAAGCTGATTCAGTGCGGATCGTGCCCGACATCACATGCAACACCTCCGTCACAATCTTACCCGCAACAATGCCTAACCCAGGAGGAGACATCAGTCCATTGGCAGTGACAGATGAATCGGGTGCAGAACAAGAAGAAAACGACTCAGAATCTGTGTAGATCGCGTCCGAAGGAGACATTAGCTCGACGCTAATGTCTGAAGCGAACACGCCCATAACGTTAAGGCTGGACGCGCCTTTAACGTCTATAGAGAACGCAATCCACACTGATGCACAGTCCCAAACTGACCCTTTTCCTTCATTTTCTATACTGGTAAAAGCTCCGGATGAGCATATGATCGACCAGAATGAGCTAGGTGGCGAGTTGGAGGTGAAGCATGAGCCAGAAAAGCCAACGATGGAGCACTCACTCGCCACGAGTCAACAAGCACCGTCTGAAAGGTGCAAGGACCCAGGTGTCGTCGCAGTCACCCGTGATGTTGACTCTTATGTTTTGTAGATGGGAGATGCTAGAGATAACGGTCCTCCAACACCTATTTTGGGACGACCACTCCTCCTTGCCACAAAGACCAAGGTTGACATGGGAACACGCTTGTTGTCACTTGTGTTTGCTGGCAAGACATCAAACTTCCATATTCACGAGGATTCCGACCGTCCATACATGAGGAAGCGACCGAGACATGGCACGTTTGGATGGAAACCCGGATGGCGAGGCACAAGAGCACCACTAGATGAGGGCCATGAACAGCACAAAGGAGTAAGGAAATTTGACCTCACACGTCCATGGGATCCTAACTTGTGATCCCTAAAGAGGGATCGTCGAGCCAACGACGTAAAACAAAGGCGCTCGCAGGGAGGCAGCCCGGCAAATTTTTGTGATTTTACATTTTTTATTTCATTTTCTATTTATTTGAGTCTTGTGTTGTGTTTTTCACATTGTCTATTGGGAAAAGAGATGTTTTTCATGCAGGAAACAGGTGCAACTCAGTGCGGATCGCGTCCGCCCTTAACATTATCTTACCGTTTTTGGTGTCAACAATTAGGTTAACGTCTCTATGGAACGCGGCACGTAAAGTCTGAAGAGGATGCGGTTGACCATTGACCAACATTGACTGGCTCATTTGACCAGAATTTACACCATCACGCGACAATACGAGGAGAGTGCCTGTTCATTTTTATTCTCTAATTGTTTTTCCCTATGTTTGTGTGTCTTGCATTGTTTGTGTCTTTGAATTGAAGTCGTACCATGAGGACACGGCTTGGTTCAAAAGTGTGGGGTGGGAGAGTCAGTCAGTCTGTTGTGTCATCACGTTTATTTTTCTTGCACTTGCACTGTGTCAGCACGTTTCCCTTTAAAAAAATTGAAAGTATGAATTTCTCTCTATTTTCTGGATATGCAGTATTAGATTTTGATGATGTGAAATAGTTGATGCTGATTAGATGTGTTTCTCTCGTGAAATTTGAATTGTGTGACTGCATGTGAATTTAACCTACTACGTGTCCTTTTGAGATGAGATAAACAGGGATGTGGAGTTGATAGAAATGTCCTAGAGAGACTTGACGAAGCATTCAAAGGACCGAATTTGGAGTTACATGGTTATGTGGATTTCGTGGAGGCTAGCACTTCGAGACTTATTGGTTCAGAGTTTGCTCCGCCACTGCAGCGTTTATGTAGGTAGGCGGGACAGGAAAACAGACCGTCCTATCTCTAGTCCAAAGTAACCGTGAAGAAGATGAGTGACCCTCTTCTTGACTCGCGTCAAAAAGGTCGAGGATGAGAAAGAGCGGGGAGGTATTTCCATATGCTTGCGGGCAATGATTGGACCTCCTTCAAAAGAAAAAAAAAAGAAAGGACAAACTATTCACAACAAAGAAGCAAAGCTCAAGAAAAATCAGCCAAATTGTGAAAGTTCTACACGCAATCAAGTGAAGTACATCATTCATACATCAAGAGCAAACGGCCAAAGAAAGTCACTACAAAAGCTGTCCAACAAAAAAAGAAGAAAAGCTCAGAAAACCTTGAAGCTCGAATGAATCACGTGCAAGAAAAAGCAATTAAGTATAACCATATAGCCAGAGTTCGGGACAACGAGTGCAGATCATGGGTCTAAAAAGGACTATCTCCCATTCATCCGAATTGGTTTGGATTTCAGCTCTAAGGTAACACGTATCAAGTTAATTCTGTGTTGAGCATGATGATTTAGTAACGATTGAGTTATACATAGGAAAGCGAGTCTAGACTAGCAACTCATATTCATGTAGCATTATCTAGGACGTCGAAGAAATTGTGGTGTTGCATTTATTTTCCTTCTATGACTTAGTTCTTGTTCGGGACGAACAAGTTTAAGTGTGGGGGTGGTTTGATGAGTCATATTTATATGACTCGTCGGATCAATTAATCCCATTTATTTCGACACTTTTTTATGCAAACAATTACTTTTTAGTATGGTTTTGCATCTCAGGTGTTTTGGAAACTCTAGGAGGAAACGCGCATTAAAGACGGCATTTTATGCCAAAAACATCGCAATGGCAGATCAGACCTTTGGACAGTCCACGGAGTGCTGGGAATGGACCGCTGATCAGAATAATACGAGCCACATGCCATTGCAAAGTTCACTCAATTTACTACAACTCTCTAGTTCACACAGAAAGCATCCAAGGTCATATAGAAGGTCAAATCCAGAGTCAAAGTCGGAATAGGCGTGCAGAAAGAGAATCAGACTCAGTGTGGATCGCGTTCGAAGGAGACGTTAGCAATAACGTTAACTTAAGGGCTGAACGCGACCGATAACGTCTCTACCGAAAGCAACGATGATGTCATCAACGCGTTTTGATGACGTCAGCAAGGCTGAAACTTGGAAATTGAGCCTAAAAATAGACTTGGAAACCCTACTTTTTGCTATAAATAAGATGTTTGGGTTAGGGTTTCCATCATCCATCATTCTACGAAGCCTAGACGGCCCTGGAGGAGAACGCGAAGCTTTTGACAAGAGAAGAGAATTTTATTACTATTCATCATGTGTTTTATTTTCATTATGTGTAGCTAAATTCCTAATTCAGTTTAGGGTTTCGCATATTGTGACTTATGTTTTGAGATTCTGTTCTTAATGCAATTTTATGTTTCTCTAGTTCTTGTGCTTATTCCATGAATTAATTTGTGAGGTTAAGTGGAAGCTTTGTCGCAAAGCTTAATCAAACAATTAATTCTTATCGTTAATATCGACTGGAAACTTTGTCGTAAAGGTAGATCGTAACACCTAGGCTAAATATTACCTTTGTCGGATTATGAAGTTTATGAAAGAACTAGAAGTCTAACACCTTTGTCGGGTTAGATTGTGGTGTATCACCTTTGTCGGGATACTTTTGGATATTACCTTTGTCGGAATTCCACACTTAGAAACATGAAATTAGATATTTAGTAGTCGATGATAAACATGTCACAATAGAAACCTTAAGCTGAATACTCTCTCTGATTGGATTCTTCGTGTTATTTTCTCTTTTGGACTCTTTTGCTTACAACCCCCCTTTTTAATTGTTTACAGAGACAGCTTCAACAACACTAGCTCCCTTGGGTTCGACCCTGCTTGCCACTAGCTAGGTTTTTGTGGGAAAATATAAATTTAAGTTTGACGGGTCAGACGACGCACGTCAAATTTTGGCGCCGTTGCCGGGGAGCTGCGCTTCGGTGAAGTTGTTCTTTTTGTTTTCTACTTTTCTATTTTTTGTTTTTGTTTTGTTTTGTGGTTCGCTATGTCTTCTTATTATAGTAGAGAACCTTGTGACGATGAAGACGATAAGGAAGATTAATACGAGGGCAGCGAGGTAAAGTTTTGGATGATTCGGCGTCTCCCCAAATTTGGAGGTGCCATCGAAGAAGACCCCGTGACGCATGTGAGGACGTTTCACTCCATCTGCAGCCGCATGAAGCCTAAAGACGAGTCATTAAAGAGGTTTAAGCTAAAATATTTTAAGTTTTCATTAACTGGCTCCGCAATATCTTGGTATTACTCATCAGGTGCAGATTATGAAAGCAGTTATTTGGATCTACGAGCCCGATTTCTAGAGAACTTTTCTCCGCCATCCCTTCGATTTGAAGTCCACGAGAAAATTATTACCCTTGAGCAATTCTAGGGCAAAACATTCTATGAGTACTATGTGCGCTTCGATGCCCTTCAGGGAAGCTGTCCACACCATGGATTCACAGATTTATATCTTCTTAAGAAAATTCTGGGTGGGATGATGCCACTAGAGAGTTCTATGCTTGATGCTGCAGCGGGAGGGTCAGTAATGAATTTACACATGTATGATATCTGGGACCTGATAGATGATATGGCACAGAAATTGAGATGAGGTCCGATGCATAATACGGATGATAAGGCGCAGACAGTAGAAGCTGATTCAGTGCGGATCGTGCCCGACATCACATGCAACACCTCCGTCACAATCTTACCCGCAACAATGCCTAACCCGGGAGGAGACATCAAACCATTGGTAGTGACAGATGAATCGGGTGCAGAACAAGAAGAAAACGACTCAGAATCAGTGCAGATCGCGTCCGAAGGAGACATTAGCTCAACGCTAATGTCGGAAGCGAACGCGCCCATAACGTTAATGCCGGACGTGCCTCTAACGTCTATAGAGAACGCGATCCACACTGATGCAGAGTCCCAAACTGACCCTTTTCCTTCGTTTTCTATACAGGTAAAAGCTCCGGATGAGCATATGATCGACCATAATGAGTTAGGTCGCGAGTTGGAGGTGAAGCATGAGCCAGAAAAGTCAACGATGGAGCACTCACTCGCCACCAGTCAACAAGCACCTCCTGAAAGGTGCAAGGACCCAGGTGCCGTCGCAGTCACTCGTGATGTTGACTCTTATGTTTTGCAGATGGGAGATGCTAGAGATAACGGTCCTCCAAGTCTACTGAACTTCCCAAGTTTAACTCACGATTTCCCAGACCCACGCCACTCTGTAAATTTGGTCCAATCAATCCTTCCTTCTTGGTTTCTCAAACGGCTCTCGACTTTACATCCTTACATGCTTAAGTTGAATAAATTTGGATTTAAATTCAACTTGAAAATGTACCAGCTGTCCTTTCTTCTATGTTTTAGCTCTCTTCTTTACTAGGTCTGCCCAACCGTATATCTCAGTTTGGCTTCTGGTTGACCTCATCATAGGACACTTAGTTGTCAATGACACACAGACCGAGAGAGGATCTAAGTGTCTTGAATTGAGCATTGTCCAACAGTTTGGTGAAGATATCAGCTAGCTGCTTATCAGTTATCACGTGCTTTGGAGTAATCACCTTCTTCTCCACGAGCTCTCGAATGAAGTGGTGTCTGATGTCGATGTGCTTAGTTCTGGAGTGCTGAACTGGATTCTTCAATATGTTGATAGCATTAATGTTGTCACAGTACAATGTAATCTCATCATGTTCCTCTCCGTATTCAGACAGTATCTGCTTCATCCATAACATCCGTGTAATACAACTCCCAGTAGCTATATACTCAGCTTCAGCTGTAGATAGGGATATGTTATTCTACTTCTTACTGAACCAGGACACCAAGTTACTGCCTAAGAAGAAGCAACCTCCAGATGTACTCTTCTGATCTTCAGCGTTTCCAGCCCAGTGAGCATCACAGTATCCAGCCAAGCATGAACTCGTATCTTTAGTGTACCAAATTCCATAGTCAGCTATTCCATACATACTTGATGATTCTCTTCACTTGTAGCAGATGACTTTCCTTCGGATTCGCATGGTATCTTGTGCATACTTCTACTGCATAAGCTATATCTGGTCTGTTGGCAGTCAGATAGAGCAAGCAGTCTATCATACTTCTATACTGTGTTTGATCAACACTCGTCCCATCTTTGTCTTTAGTGATCTTCACATGTGGAGCAGCAAGAGTCCTATTATGACTGGCCTTCTACGTGTCAAACTTCTTGATCAGATTTCTCACATACTTACTCTGAGAAATAAAGATGACATCGGCTTTCTGCTTTACTTGGAGTCCAAGGAATTACGTCATCTCTTCTACTATGCTCATTTGAATTCCTTTTTCATTTGTTCCACAAACTGGTCGACCATCTTTTAAGCAATAATGAAATCCGACTGGTGTGTTTGACGAATAAGGTATTGTCTACTCCCCCTCGAACATAGCCATGATCAATGAGGGACATCGTGAGTCGTTCGTACCATGCTATGGGCGCCTGCTTTAAGCCATACAAGACCTTCAAATGGTAAACATAGTCTGGATGATGAGAATCTTTGAATCCTTTAGGTTGAGCCACGTACACTTCTTCATTCACTAATCAGTTAAAAATGCACTATTCACATCCATTTGGAACAGCTTGCACTTCAGGTGGTAAGCCAGAGCAAGTAGCAGCCGAATAGCTTCCAAGCGTGCCACTAGTGCAATGTTTTCATCAAAATCTACTCCTTCAATCTGTGCGTATCCTTGTGCAACCAATCTGGCTTTGTTCCAGGTGATATTGCCCTTCTCATCCAACTTGTTCTTGGAGATCAACTTTGTTCCAATGACATTGACTCTGTCTGGTCGTGGAGCAAGATCCCACACATCATTCCTTGTGAATTCAGCAAGCTCTTTCTGCATGGCCATCACCCAGTATTTGTAAAGTATTGCCTCCTTGATGTTCTTCGGTTCCACAGTTGATAAGAAGCATGATCCAGTAGCCAGGTCTCGAAAGTAATGTCCTTTCCACGAGTTTGTATTCCTCCAGTAGATTCTTCTTTGTCCTGGTCTGAGTGTGAACTGCGCTCATCTCCAGCTTGTACTTCTTCCGGCATAGCTGCTTGCTCAACCTATGGAGGTGAGGTAGTGTTGTCAGCCTGTGTTCCACCACTTGCTTCATCATTGCCTGAGGCAGAATGCGTCTCGACCTCATCCTTCACAGTTACATTGATCGACTCCATCACAACACCGATACATTTTTTGTATACTCGATAAACACGGCTGGTTGTGGAGTATCCAACAAAAATACCTTCATCGCTCTTCAAATCAAGTTTCTGCCAAGACTCGCGATCATTCAGAATGTAGCACACATTGCCGAATATGTGAAAGTATTTCACAGTCGATTTCTTGTTGTTCCACAACTCATAGCATGTCTTCTCGGTTCCTTTTTGAATAGTCACCCTATTTAGGATGTAACAGGCAGTGTTCATAGCTTCTGACCAAAACTTCAGTGGCACCTTCTTCGCATGTAGCATCACTCGAGCCATCTCTTGAGTTGTGCGATTCTTCCACTCTACCACTCTGTTATGCTACGAGGTAATGGGTGATGCATACTGATAAGAGATTCTTTTGATGAGCACGGAAGTCAGAGAAGGCACTATTCTCAAATACTTGACCATGATCACTTCGTATTGCCACTATTCGCTCTCCTCTGTCTTCTTGTTCTCTTTGAAGCTGGGTGCACTGCTGAACAAAGGCTTGTACATCATCTAATTTTTCATGCAGGAAGCTCGTCCAGGTAAATCGTGACAATTCATTAACGCATACCCGAACGTACCTCTTACCACCTTAGCTCTCTACTTGCATTGGCCCCATTGATCGAGTGTAATTCAGTGTAAATATTCAATAAGAATTATCAAATACTTATGCCAAACACGGTTAATCAAAACAATTTATATTTTGACTCGGGGAATCCGAGGTCGTACCCAGAGGATATGTGATTAAACTAATTAGTGCTAACGATTAAATCTAAGATGTCTATGGTTTTGGGGGGGGGGGTTTGATCCTCAAAAAGGGTCGGTAGCAAAATGATTTACTATCCTAGAAAGAGATTTAGTCGATGAAATAGGTAAACAATCAATTAAAGATGACTAGGGTTCTAATCCCTCCTAGACAATTATTGTGACTGCAAATTAGAACACCATTAATGAATTCGAACATACTCATGTAGAATTTAGCCATGTAACATTAATACTGGGTTCCACTCGCGCTACAACCTAGCATTAAGAGGTTACACCTCGCATAGCACCTCACACTCGCGCTCTATTGGTGCTATAGTGCATTATTTATCTAGCCTCACACTCGCGCTTTATTGGCTAAATAAATCATGCACTTGTTAAATTCAAGCCATCCTCATTAAGATTAAAGCATCGCCATGTAACACTAAAATCCTAATGTTCCTTCATTTCTATCATTTGATAACATACTTTTCAGGGGTTAGCTACATCAAGTATGGAATCAACTAGAATTCCTATTTCGGACTTGTCAAAAACATGTCATAGGTAATTCAAATAGCGTTAAGTTCAAATGAAGAAAAGTCATGTGTAAAATCATTCATCAATGGCATTCATGGTATTCATATGGTCACAAACATGTCTAGGGGTTCATAGAACCCCAACCAATATCACTACTCACTCATGGTGAGGTTACAACCCATATCAATAGTAGATGAGTAGATAAACATAAACAAAGTTGGGTTTAGGATTCTAGAACCAATATGGAGAAATAATGATGAAGGACGATCCACGATCCAAGTAGTTGATGATGATGTAAAATTCCGGCTTCTTCTCCAAGCTTTCTTCTCTTCCAATGCTCAGAAAAATCCCAGAAAATCAACACCCCCGGCCAAAAAACCCTAATTTCCTTTTATAGTAAGTCAGAAAAACTGCTGCTTTACGACGTCATGCGTTTGCATGGTGTAAATTCATGCGATCGCATGATGTCTAAAGGTTGAAACTTTATGCGATCTTGGCCTAAAACGTGCGCTCGCATGATAATGTCATGCGACTGGTCTGAAGTGTGCGAACGCATGGTTCGGGCTTGTGCGGTCGCATGGCCTTGGGAAGTTGATCTTCAGTTGAGCTCGCATGAAATGTCATGCGATCGCACCATAATGTCATGCGTCTATTCTGATGCATGCGACCGCATGGTTCATTTCATGCGTTCGCATGGTTATGAGGTTGTGCGGTCGCATGCCATTCTGATGCGTCTGGTCGGGGTCATGCGAGCGCATGACCTGATATCATGCGGTCGCATGATTTTGAGTGGAATTCGTTCCGACCTCTGTTTTGCTCACTTATCGGTCGAGAAAGCTCGTTTTGCTCCGAAATCACTCTTCACTTGTGTTCTCAGCTAAATCTTTGAAATAGACCTGAAATTAACCACAAAGCATCAAATAGCAAGTGAAATCGTAAAGGAATGATTGAAACAATAAGTGTAAAGGTTGCCTAAAATGCATGTATTCTAGTGCTATCAAATCACCCCACACTTAACGTTTGATCGTCCCGAGCAAACTAATAATGTAGATCATCAACAACCTTGCATTTCAACTATTAAGGATTCGTCCAAAGAGAACTCCATATGGTCACGAAAACTAACGAAAAACACTAAGAAACAAATACTACTTTTGATAAACCACTTTCGTAGGTGACACGAGTGCATTTAGCGAATGCACCAAGCCTTTAAACCCCTAGGCTACCCTAGTGGAGGAGTTGTAGTCTCCTGAGAGTTTTCAGACACGGGAATACTCACAAATCCCACAAAGAGAACAATCATCCAAATAGACATTTTTAGCTCACAATTTTCAAAGTACTAGGCAAGGTATTTTTCATGAAGTTCAAAATGTATTCAACTAGATGCGTGCATTTCAATCACTACATGAAGCCTTTTCAAATCCTTATAGAAATTCATGAATTAAGACATTCAAGCAAATCAAAGCAAGGACTAATAAATCTTTAATCAAGGATTCTAGTCATTTTCTATGTTAGTGACTTCAAGAAAACAATCTAATAGTCGCAAAGAATCTTGTTGGATCATTCACCAATGCTAGCAAGGAGGCTAGTCCATTGGCTTGTGAGCCTTGAACTCATTCTCAAGCCTAGGACGCAAAGGTCACTTAGTCTTAAGAGAAGAGGAGTCCCAACATTACAGTTTTTGTATACCCTTGCAAATCATTTCATGCCTAAGTATAAAAGAATACGAGACTCGTCCCTTAGTGAATTCTTGCTAGTAAGTATTAATTGCCTCATTGGTTTTCATGCTAGAGAATGGCGGGATAGCCGATTGTCAAATCTAAGTGCTTCGTATTTTCTTTTCCCTTTTTTTTTTCAAATGGCCTTAGGCCTACAAATGCTTTCGAGGGAGGACTTACCTCCCTAACCCCCGGCATTTGTATATTTTGATTAAAACTTCTCGTGTACATCGAGAGAGTTTTTAGTCGGGGCTTTGCCCTCTTTTGACCATAAGAATGAAGTATACACATGTTTTTTGTTGGGGCCTATTTATCGCCCTCTTTTGACTCCACACTTAGAAATTGACAAAGGGCTAAGTGTTAAAAATGGAGCACGACAAACCAACAAGACAAAATCCACTAGATAAACAAGGTCACTAAGGTGTTTTTTGTTGGGGCCTATTTATCGCCCTCTTTTGACTCCACACTTAGAACTTGACAAAGGGCTAAGTGTTAAAAATGGAGCACGACAAACCAACAAGACAAAATCCACTAGATAAACAAGGTCACTAAGGTCACCTAAAGGCAATCGTGGCATACAAGGGTTTTGAAATTATAATTTTTTCAATTTAATGCTTTCAAAGATCAACTCTTTAGCCTCAATTGAGAAAAAGCTTAGAATAAGAGATAAAGAAATGCTAGTAGATGCTTTGATCCTCAAGAATGAAGGTCAACAATCCAATCCATTAGTCATTTAGAGGATCAATCGCGTGAAATCATGCACGACTAGTTGAATTTAGAGATGAAGTTTTTCAAAAATGTAGCCTTGCCTAGACTTTTTGTTTTCATTGATATTTCAAAATTTCTGGATTAATTGTGCGTAGTGCAAGTGTTTCCCTTATCATGAGTTACTTTGGCTTAAAAAAAGTGACAGCACATCAAGCAAACAAAAACATCTCATATTGATCATGCAATGTCAAATATAGACCACCCCACACTTAGCGATTGCTTAGTCCCTAAGCAATTTATAGAATTAAAATCGAAGAGGAAGTTAAGAAGAACTTCTCTCGTGTGGAGGTAGCCTTTTCAAGAATAGAGAGTTGCTTGCTTGTCGATTTGGTCTTGCTCAAAAGGTTCGATTTATGAGATCCCTGTTTACTCTTATGAGAACATGAAAGAATGAGAATGTTAGGCACACAAGGTAGGGAAATCATCATCGAAAAATGGAAATACTAAGCAAGTCGACCCAAAATCGCGTAAAAATTTCTATAAAAGGGAGTGTCCGAACGCACATCGGGATCTGTGCGAACGCACAGATGTGAACAGACGCACAACATTAGTGTGCGTTCGCACATATGTTGTGCGTTCTTGATAGAGGGGTGAAAAGCTGTTGTGCGAACGCACAACTTGAAACAGACGCACAACATTGTTGTGCGAACGTACAAATGTTGTGCGTTCTTGATGGAAGCTGATTTGCTCTGTTGTGCGAACGCACAACATTTTTGTGCGAGCGCACAAAATCTCGAAGTAAAAAGCTCAATCGGTTTCGCAATGTATAACAACGTTTCTGCACAAAATTTCGAAACCCCACACTTATGCTCTATCAACACCTCGATTTTACCAAGCACAACCTCATGGTAGGGATCTAATCCCTTATCAGCAGTCAAGAGTAGGCATTTGCACACATACGTATCAACTTGCAATTTCACTTATGCAAAACACCTTTCACTGGAATAAGCAATACCTCAATCAACTGAAACACTTTAAAGATCATGGAGGGAATACTTACTAGCCTAGTTTAACTTCTTGGCTAAGACGGAGCCGAATCTTTTCATGACTAGAAGCACACTAAGAGAAGTCCGGAGCGGGATCCCTTCTCTAGCGGTATTGCGTGAGGTGGAGGATTTAATCCGGGTTCTTCGAAGAGTTGCAAGCAACTTGCTTAACAGCTCTTTTCCAAAGCGATGCTTGCTTCCTCCCTTTTACCGTTTTAGCTTTTGCTTTTCTGTTCAACTCATCATGGCATGAGAACACCCTTTTGTGATCAATAGGAGGGTCTTCGTCGGGGTCAATCGACTTGTACAAATCTTTCCTTGTTACTTTCTTGACCTCAACATTCTCGGCCCAAGTACCCTTTTGCTCTTCTGAATCAGACGGCTTTGTATAGCCTCTTGTTCATCCATAGGCTTTTCTATCCTAATCTTTTCTCCTCCAATTTTCAACGTCAATTTTCCTTTCCCTAGATCAACTTTAAAATTTGCGGTGGCCAGGAAAGGGCGCCCGAAAATAAGAGACGTGTTGAGATTACTCCCCGTATCCATCACTACGAAATCACAAGGTATGTGGAACTTGTCTATCTTTATAGGAACATTCTCGATTAATCCCTTGGGATTCCTTGTGGTTCCATCAGCTAATTGCATCACCATCTTGGTATCCTTCATCCCTTCTAGCCCCAGTTTATAACAAGTCGCTAGCGGCATGACACTCACACTAGCACCAAGGTCGGCTAGTGGGTGTTCAAAACTTACGGCGCCAATAGAGCATGGGATAGTGAATCGGCCGGGGTCTTTCATCTTGAGAGGAATTTGTTCTGAGAAAAGGGCACTACACTCATGGTTCAAAGCTACCATGCTAGATTCTTCAATGACTCTACGCCCCGATGCAATATCTTTTAAGAACTTTGCGTAGATAGGATTTTGAGCTATTACTTCATGGAATGGAAGAGTAACATATAACTTCTTCATCATTTCCACAAACCGCTTGAAATGAACATCTAACTTGCTTTTGTTGAGTCTTTGAGGGAAAGGAACCATCGGCACATATTTCCTCATCAAAATTGGTTCTTCTTCCTTTTTCTCCTCCTCGGTAGGAGCTTGAGGTTCATCCTCCAAACTTTCCTTACCCACTCCTCCTTCCACTTCCTTGCCCTTGAGACTAGATTTCCCTTGAGGGGTAGGTAGAACCTTCCCGCTCTTCAATGTGATGGCTTCAACATGCGTGATGTATGGTTCTTCATCTTTAAGAAAGATGGCATTGCAATGCCCTATAGAGTTTACATCCGGTTGGGAGGGAAGTTTCCCCATTTGCCTCAATTGGGTAATCTCTTTGGATAGTCTTTTGTTCTCGCCCGCTAATTCATTCAATTTGGCCTCCATTCTTCTAGTGCTCTCTTTGCTTTCTTTGTTATCCTCCATCATTTGTGCCATCATAGACATCATGGAGCTTTCTTGAGAGCTAGAGGAAGAATTTCCTTGCTCATTCATATGAGCTTTACCTTGATATGGCTTTTGACTTTGGTGATTCCCTTGAAAATTCTGAGAATTTTGATTTGAACCTTGGCCTTGATTGGAATATGAATTCTGCCCTTGGTTTGAGAATGAGCCTTGCCCTTGATTTTGATTAGAGCTAGAATTATATCCTTGCCTTTGATTGCTCCCTTGGTAGTTTCCTTGATAGTTTCCTTGATAGTTTCCTTGCCCTTGAGGTCTTGAGGCGAAATTAGAGTCATTATACATCCTCTTTTGTGGAGGCTCATAGTTCCTCGAGGTGGGATTCACATTTTGATTATAGCTTCTTTGTTGGTTTACAAAATGCGCCTCCTCATAGCCATCATCATCTTCTTCATATTTACCTTCGGGACAATTTTTGGTAGAGTGTCTTGTGCTAGAACACAAAAAACAAGATTGTTGCGCCGAGACTCTTTCTTTTTCAGCTTTAGCCTTTGTCGCTTCAACAGAGTTCACCATACTGAACATACTCTCCATTCTCTTAGACAAGTCGGCCACTTCTCTCTTTAATTCAGAATTTGAGGTGTCGTCTCTAGACTTGGCCATTTTTTTGTGGTCCACCCCTTGATATTTATCGGAGTTTGAGGAGATTTTGTCCACGATTCCGAAACCTCTGGATGCCGTTAAACCCATAATAGCCCCTCCGCTAGCCGTGTCCATTTGGTTTTTGGCCTCTTTACTCATGCCCAAGTAGAAATACCGCATCAAGTCTTCCGGTTTGAAATTGTGATGAGGGCACTCCCTCAAATAATGCTTGAACCGGTCATACGCTTGGTGGAAAAGCTCGCTATCCCTCTGAGAAAATGTAAGAACAAAGTCTTGGTATTTCTTGGTTCTGGACGGAGGGAAGAACTTGTTGAGAAAAGCGTTTGCCAAATGCTCCCAAGTACGGAAAGTGCCCGGGTCATGGTTTTGCAACCATTCCTTAGCATCCCCATATAAAGACGACGGGAATAGCTTGAGATATACATTCTCCAACGGCACGTTCCTCGGTTTATACATCCGACACTTCTCTTGGAAGTTGGCTAGGTGAGTGGAGGGGTTCCCTTGACCTTGAAATTGGTCATTCGTGATCATGTGTATTAGGGACGACTTAACGTCGAAGTCAAAGGCATCTTCCTCTAGGGGTTGAATAACCGAGCCGTTTCCTCTAAGTGTGGGAATCATATAGTCCCCTACGGGTCTTTCATCCTCCTCTTCATCCTCCTCTTCCTCGTATCTATTGTTTCGATTGTGATTTCGAGGGGGAGGAGGGTCCCGACGGTTTCGTCTATCATTATTATCATCCCCTCTAGCTGGAGGATTCTCTATTCCGGCCCCGTCGATCCCACGATTGTTATTTTCTTCTTCCATTCTGAACCCCGGTGGCAAATAAGGGAGCGGGTCCAAAAGAGGAGGTGGGCGAGGTCTAGGCCCTTGAAAGGCCGGTGGAATAATAATAGGAGCGGTAGGAATCAATGGAGGTAGAGGGTTCTTTCTAGGTCTACCTCTCCCTCTCTTTCCGGTTGGTAGAGAAGTATCTGAAGAAGAACCAATTGCTACGTGTTTCCTTCCTTGAAATCTTGTGATCATTCAAGTGCCTGCAAGAATAAAGAGAACTCTTAGCAATGAGCGGCAAAAGAAATAGACAAGGTCAAGTTCCACACAAGCAATGGCTACACACAAAAAAAAGAAGTAAACAAACTAGATAATCTAATAGCACGATAGTTAATTAACCTATCCCCGGCAACGGCGCCATTTGATCGAGTGTAATTCAGTGTAAATATTCAATAAGAATTATCAAATACTTATGCCAAACACGGTTAATCAAAACAATTTATATTTTGACTCGGGGAATCCGAGGTCGTACCCAGAGGATAGGTGATTAAACTAATTAGTGCTAACGATTAAATCTAAGATGTCTATGGTTTGGGGGGGGTTTGATCCTCAAAAAGGGTCGGTAGCAAAATGATTTATTATCCTAGAAAGAGATTTAGTCGATGAAATAGGTAAACAATCAATTAAAGATGACTAGGGTTCTAATCCCTCCTAGACAATTATTGTGACTGCAAATTAGAACACCATTAATGAATTCGAACATACTCATGTAGAATTTAGCCATGTAACATTAATACTGGGTTCCACTCGCGCTACAACCTAGCATTAAGAGGTTACACCTCGCATAGCACCTCACACTCGCGCTCTATTGGTGCTATAGTGCATTATTTATCTAGCCTCACACTCGCGCTTTATTGGCTAAATAAATCATGCACTTGTTAAATTCAAGCCATCCTCATTAAGATTAAAGCATCGCCATGTAACACTAAAATCCTAATGTTCCTTCATTTCTATCATTTGATAACATACTTTTCAGGGGTTAGCTACATCAAGTATGGAATCAACTAGAATTCCTATTTCGGACTTGTCAAAAACATGTCATAGGTAATTCAAATAGCGTTAAGTTCAAATGAAGAAAAGTCATGTGTAAAATCATTCATCAATGGCATTCATGGTATTCATATGGTCACAAACATGTCTAGGGGTTCATAGAACCCCAACCAATATCACTACTCACTCATGGTGAGGTTACAACCCATGTCAATAGTAGATGAGTAGATAAACATAAACAAAGTTGGGTTTAGGATTCTAGAACCAATATGGAGAAATAATGATGAAGGACGATCCACGATCCAAGTAGTTGATGATGATGTAAAATCCCGGCTTCTTCTCCAAGCTTTCTTCTCTTCCAATGCTCAGAAAAATCCCAGAAAATCAACACCCCCGGCCAAAAAACCCTAATTTCCTTTTATAGTAAGTCAGAAAAACTGCTGCTTTACGACGTCATGCGTTCACATGGTGTAAATTCATGCGATCGCATGATGTCTAAAGGTTGAAACTTTATGCGATCTTGGCCTAAAACGTGCGCTCGCATGATAATGTCATGCGACTGGTCTGAAGTGTGCGAACGCATGGTTCGGGCTTGTGCGGTCGCATGGCCTTGGGAAGTTGATCTTCAGTTGAGCTCGCATGAAATGTCATGCGATCGCACCATAATGTCATGCGTCTGTTCTGATGCATGCGACCGCATGGTTAATTTCATGCGTTCGCATGGTTATGAGGTTGTGCGGTCGCATGCCATTCTGATGCGTCTGGTCGGGGTCATGCGAGCGCATGACCTGATATCATGCGTTCGCATGATTTTGAGTGGAATTCGTTCCGACCTCTGTTTTGCTCACTTATCGCTCGAGAAAGCTCGTTTTGCTCCGAAATCACTCTTCACTTGTGTTCTCAGCTAAATCTCTGAAATAGACCTGAAATGAACCACAAAGCATCAAATAGCAAGTGAAATCGTAAAGGAATGATTGAAACAATAAGTGTAAAGGTTGCCTAAAATGCATGTATTCTAGTGCTATCACCCATCAAATCCATATGAATGTGTTCCAGAGCTCTCTTGGTGTTGATTTGATTTGTTCATTTGTGAGAAGCCTTCGTTTGCTTCCCAATCTGACATTCTTCACGCACAACATCCAGATCTCCTTGCATTTTAGGAAGGCCTCGTACAATACCTCCTGTAGAGACTTTCTTTAGTGCCTTCAAGTGTAGATGTCCCATGCGTTTATGCTACAGTTCCATCTCCTCGCTACGGCTGATCATGCACGAAGTCTCAGACAATGTTCCACCAGAACCCACCAAATAGCAGTTATTGGATGATTTTGTTCCTTCCAATAGTCAACTTCCCTTCTTATTTAGTACTTGGCATGAGTCCTGATTGAACTGTACATGGTGACCTCCATCACATAGTTGACTGATGCTTATAAGATTCGCCTTTAGTCCATCAACTAGGAGAAGATTCTTGAGCTCAGGTAGACCCGAAACCTTCAATGTCCCACAGCCGATCACCAGGCCCTTTTCACGTCCTCCAAAAGTAATAAAGCGAGCATTATCCAATGGCTTAATGTGAGTGAGATGTTTTAAGTTACCTGTCATGTGAGGAGAGCATCTACTATCGAAGTACCATCGACCTTTCTTCATAGAGCTTGATGAGCTGAATGCAACGAAGCACACTTTCTCCTTTTACTCTACTCTACATACTTAACACGTCCATGGGACAGCTTGCTTTCGTGGTCTTTCATTCTCAGATAGGAATAATTGACACCTCAGCTTGATATGCCCCTTCTTGTTGCAGTACCAATATGTTCTTGTGTTTCTACTCTAATCTTTGTTGAGTCTTCTCTGACTGGTCATAGTACGCTTGTTCAACTCCATGTTCGTCTGCACAAATCAATTATTAGGGGATTTTCAATTTAAAGACTAACAATGCAATAGTTTCAAGGGTTTAAACTTCAATTAAAAGAGAGTTCCAAGGGGTTACTCCCCTCCTTGGCATTTCTCATTGATCATGTATAAAAGAACTATGCATATCAAGGTGTCAAATAGTCTAGACCTAGCTTAGACTAAGGTAGACCAATTTTCATGTGAATTTATTCTTAGCCAACCCGTCTTAACTAGAACCTTACTCCATCGAGATTGTTGATTCACTCTATAGCCTTTATTATCCATGGAACAACTACCAAGGTAATAAATGATATAGGCAATAACTAGTTCACTTCATATCCGTGCATCTACCATCGTAAACACTAGATATGATCATATTCACTACATCTAAACCTTCCCTAAGGTCCATCGATACTTAGGTCAAGTTTTAAGATCAACATGTTACATATGCACTTCATCAAACACTTGGTTACATGTCATATATAAAGAGCTTAGTGAAAATGAATTTGACACCATAGATTATAGAATCCAATGTGTATACATGATCATAGAATACCAATGAGGGTTATAAGACCCTCAAAACACAAGGTGACTACTCACACATCATGTAAGGCAACATGGTATAAGTAGGGTTCCTAGAAAACAACGAGGGAAATGGAGAAAGTGTAGAGGAAGTAGGATGATTAGTCCTAAAGTCTTCCTTTGATCTTCTCTTCTTCTCCTAGGTTGGATCCTTGATGATGACCTTGATTGAGCCCCTTTTTCTGGAAATTTTCCCCCAAGAACTCAGCACCCTTGGTCAAAAACCCTTTCTTCTATTTATAGCCTCGGGTAAAAATCCTGAAGTAGCAAGTCCAGCCGGTTGGCTGGCATATTGCCTGAAATCTAGTCGATCGGCTGGTGGTTGAAATCCAGAATGCTTCTATGTAAACGTCCATCCGACCGGTTGAATTGGCCAACCGATCGACTCAAAGTGAGTGGTTGCATTGCTTGTACAAAGCAAGGAGCAGCTGACCGGTTGGATTTGCCAACTGACTGACTTAATATGAGTGGTTGTAGCTTAGAATTCCCTTGTCTGCAGCCGACCGGTTGGCCAGGTGAGCCGACCGGTTCATTGTGTGCGAAGGCAAGCATTTGGTCTCTTTTACAACCGACCAATTGAATGCTCAGCCTACCGACTCAAAGTGAGCGGTTGTAATCATTCTGAAGGCCGTCAGCCAGTCGGTCGGCTGGTGAGTCCAACCGACAGACTCAAAGTTGGCGGTAACTCTCAAGTCTGGCTCTTTCATCCAGCCGATCGGCTGGTTCAGAGTAATTTCCAAACCGGTCATCTGGGAGTCCTCTTTGCCCACTTTTTGCTCTAAATTTTCTATTTTTCCCGTAGTGTTTGTTTCTAGGCTTCGACTTTGAGGGGAAGTTGTTTTCTACCAGAAATGTAGAGATAGAGGTCAAATGACATCAAAATAATATCAAAAACGACCAAAAGCTATAGTGAAAATTGACTATTAATAAGTCAAAAACTTGACTTATCAACACTCCACACTTAAGTTTTGTTCGTCCCAAATAAAGTATGCAAATATTTCAAGGTCATGCAAATAGCGAAATGCTAGTGGTGCTATGTTTTTTGTCTATTTGCCTCACTAGCTTTCACAAGGTCTCGATCATTATTTCCAAACATGTGAATGAAAGAAAAATGAAAGTATGTACATCCTAACTAGCTCTTTTTCGTAGGCGTTACGAATACATTTACCGTATGCATTAAGCCTTTAAACCCCTAGGCTACCCTAGTGGACGAGTTCTAGTCTCGTGAGAGTTTTCAGAAAATGGAATACTCACAAATCCCAAATGCACCTATCCCATGAGAATGAATGCAAGAGTGCTCAACCAAGGCGAGGATTTCTCAAAACAAATTCCTCACCCCAAACTAGGACTATCATTACGTTATAATCAAAAGAACTTTTGAACCATTTAAGGACCAATGAGGTTGTGCATTCAAGATCATCAATACTAGGGCTATCAAATGTCTAATCTAAAAATCTCCTCATTTTCAAGGCAATACAATAGAAGCAAAGTTGTTAGTTTGCACAAAAGAGTGTTAATCGTTCATCTATGCTAGCTAGGGCTAGTCCATGGGTTCGCTACATGAAACTCAATCCCAAGTCTTAGGCGCTTAGGCCGTAATCCATAAGGGAAGAGGAGTTCAACTCTAAATGAAGAAAGATCGTTCAAGTACAAAGATTGTTCAAGTACAAAGATTGTTCAAGAGTTAGTAGAACTAGCACATTATGCGAATGATAGATCCCGCACAAATGAAGAATGAAGGAAAACATGGAGTCAAGTTTTAAGTGCTTTTTATTCATTTTTTCTTTCAAATGGCCTTTGGCCTACAAATGCTTTCGAGGGGGAACTTTTCTTCCTAACCCCCGGCATTTGTATAATTTTGAAGCAAAACTTCTCTAGCGCTTTGAGAAAGTTTTTAGTCGGGGCTTTGCCCTCTTTGACCACAAATATTTTTTTAGGGGCCTTTTTATGCTTGCTAAAACTTAATCCAAGGTATTTCAATGAAATACTTAGAAAATTAGATAGACAAGAGATAGCAATGATATTGATTCAAAAGAATGCACATTCAAAGGACTAGGTCGGTTCTAAGTTCAAGATACAATAATTGGCACAAATAGGCAAGATTTGATTTATAGGGATTTAGAATTGATAATCACAAGCCTATGTGGTTAAAAATACTCTCATGTTAGGTGCAAAAGATGCAAGTGTCCATCTAAGAATGAGATGCATGGCATGAAAGCATGTGAACTATGCGCATTAACCCACTCCACACTTAATTCAAGCTTAGTCCCTAAGCGCAAAGAATGATAAATAAAGGCAAGACGCATAGGAACTCCCCTCGTTTGAAGAACGGTTTTAAATCCAATGATTTAACTCTTGGGATTGAGAAATAGTCTTTTGGTTGCATATGTAGATAAGAAAGGTGAATTTGGCATGATAAGAACATGTATATATATATAGAGAGAGAGATAGAGGAGCGCTCAATGAGAACCCCTTATTTTTTCGAGAACTTGAGACCCCAATCTTCACCTTCCAAAATGAAAGATGCATTTTCCAAGAAGCATTTTGGTGGTGACACGTGTTCCTTGTGTAGTTTTCAAGATGCATTTAATGCAAAGTCAAAGTCACCTTTTTTTACTTAGGTTTTTGGACATGTGTCACATGCAGATTCAAAGATGCATCATGATCTAATGGTGAGATTTGGGGTCTCAAGTTCTCAAATTTTTAAGGGTTCTCATTTGAGCACTCTTATATATATATATTTATATATTTATATAGGGATAGAGGAGCGTTCAAATGAGGCATTAAAATTAGAATGAGGTAGTGAGGCACAATCTGAGCCACACATCTACCCCCCCTCCCCCCGTGCTTTGTGAGCGCGTCACGTGTCCCACTACTAAAATCCATCAAAAGCAAAAAGCAAAAACTATTCCTACACTATTCCCTGCCACATCATCAAAATGAGTGGCTCATAACGTGTCTCACTGCCTCACTCTACCAACCCTGCCTCAACCGAGTGCTCCCCTATAGAGATATTTATATATATATATATATTTATATAGGGGAGCACTCGGTTGAGGTAGGTTGGTAGAATGAGGCAGTGAGGCACGAGTAGTTGCTTGACACGTGGCACAAATAGTATCCAAATAGTGTCCAAATAGTAAAAGCAGTGTGAACACAAATTTACTATTACGGCGGCTGTGACACGTGGCGCGCCCACAATGCACGGGGGGGTTTGATGGACGCACGAGATCGTGCCTCACAGTCTCATTCTAATTTTGCTGCCTCATTTGAACGCTCCTCTATTTATATATATATATATATAGGGGCGCGCTCAAATATTATGGGTTGTTAAAGTGTTATGTGTTACTCTATTGTGCAC
The DNA here is from genome assembly GCA_033675215.1 of Rhodiola kirilowii. NCBI lineage: Eukaryota > Viridiplantae > Streptophyta > Magnoliopsida > Saxifragales > Crassulaceae > Rhodiola > Rhodiola kirilowii. Next base: position 25,598,226 of record CM066199.1, read on the forward strand.
CTTTAGATCATTTGAATCTAATGGTCCAGATTACATCTTGCACTTTCGTCTTTTAGGTAAAAGACAAAAGTGCAAAATGACAAACAACTTTGTCTCTTTTTGACTTTTATTTTGCACTTTGACTTTATTTTGCACCTTTAGATCATTTGATCTAAAGGTTGAGATTGAAGTAACACATAACACATTAAGAAGGCCATAACATTTGAGCGCTCCTCTATATATATATATATATATATAGGGGCGCGCTCAAATGTTATGGCTTACTAATGTGTTATGTGTTACGGTGTTCTGATTGGTTGATGAAAAACAAGGAACCAATCAGAGGCGAGGAACACGGTTCTTATGGTGCACCTCACAAGCACGGGGGGGTTTATGGGTGAGGGTGCACCGTAGTTACGGTGTTCCTCGCTTCTGATTGGTTCCTTGATTTTCAATAACCAATCAGAAGCTCCGTAACACATAACACATTAATTTGGTCATAACATTTGAGCGCTCGTCTATATATATATATATATATATATATCATGTAGAGTTCATAAGCATAAATGGTAAATCACCGTCAATATCATAAGAGTGTAGCATACAACCAAAGACAAGTCAAGAGTACATCATCGAAATAGCATAAATCTTCTGAAATTGCACCAAAAGGCGACTTAACATCCAAATACATAGTCCAAGCAACAAAACACAAAATAACAATACGTGTGTAATCAAAATGTAGCGTGGACTCATGATGTAGCATCATCGCCTCCCGGAGTGGCCTCTCTAGTAGTGGCTCCATCAACCTCCTCCATGGCATCGGTGAATGGTGTGCCCGCCTCCTTGGGTCTCATGGAAGGTGTGGAAGGCAAGGGGGAGGCGGCACGAGGGATAGAAGGCCCTGGATCAACCAGAGGAGCATCAACGGGAGCACTCGAGTCTCCAATCATATACAACAGTGTGGTACGGAGCCACTCCGACTCTTGCCGAGCATGCAAAGCCTCCTCTTGAGCAAACATCTTAAGGCTAGCAAGACCGCTCCTCAAATCAGTAATGTCGGAGGAGACCCTCTCACGCCTCTTGGCCCAATCCCCTCTAGCATGGGGAGCACTCTCAACGATGGGCTCATCGGTGGGTAACTCCTCAGTAATGGGAGTCTCGTGCTCGGTAGCCGTGGGAGGGGAAGCTATAGGAGAGGAAGAAGGATATGGAGTGAGGTTGGCTAGGAAATAGAGGTGGTTCTTTGCTTTGTTGGCCTCCCTTTTACTCTACGCCGAATCCTGGAGTTCCTTCTTGTGAGGCTTTTTGTCCTCCTCCCAAGTAACTCCATCCCACTTGAGAAGGTGCATATGTTTCGTGGTGGGTATATCAAGGACCCTCTTGGATCGCTTGGGACATCCCTTATGGCCAAAGGTGAAGTTACACCTCATGGCAATCAACGTAACCAAGGAACCACCTCCCAATGTAGTATTCCTAGAAGTCCCCTTTACATAGCTCTCGAATCGGGAGGCGAGCATGGCCAAAGGTGAAGTTACACCTCATGGCGATCAACGTAACCAAGGAACCACCTCCCAATGCGGTATTCCTAGAAGTCCCCTTTACATAGCTCTCGAATCGGGAGGCGAGCATGGCAAGCCAATCGGGACGATACTTATGATAAATGGCCAACATAATCTCGATGTCGGGAATGGTCACCGCGCGAGCTTGCTCATTCCGAGTATGGACCCCGATAGAGATAATGTGGTGGATGACCTTCCAAATCGGAAGGGTGATGGCCGAGGAGTTGTAGGAGGATACAAACAACTCGTGCCTCCCCGAAATCCCCTTTCAAAATCTACTCCTCAAATGCTCATTACGGGTGATCACATCTCCACCTGATAAAGGGAAACCAAGCCCTCCCTAATCACACTCTGCTCTATCAGGAACTCTCCTTTGGCAATAATCCCCGACAATGGTGCCATTTTGATGTTGTAAGTTTTTAACAACCTTTTTTAGTCAAAAGAATTTATAGATTTATGGTAAGACCGGGTTAAACCCATAGGAGCAAACACGATTACGCGCTAAGACAATGTTGCATATATTACTTGGCTACTTCTACAATTCAAGTATGAGATGAATTTGCAATTAAAGACTAACAATGCAAGAGTTTCAAGGGTTAAAACTTCAATTAAAAGAGAGTTCTGAGGGGTTACTCCCCTCCTTGGCATTTCTCATTGATCACGTATACAAGAATTATGCATATCTATGTGTCAAATAGTCTAAAATCTAGCTTAGACTAAGGTACACCAATTTTCATGTGAATCTATTCTTAGCCAAACCGTCTTAACTAGAACATCACTCCATCGATATTGTTGGTTCAATTTATAGCCTTTATTATCCTTGGAACATGTCCCAAGGTAATAAATGCTATAGACAATAAGCACTAATCCACTTCATATCCATGCATCTACCGTCGTAAACACTAGATATGATTATATTCACTACATCCAAACCTTCCATAAGGTCCATCGATACTTAGGTCAAGTTTTAAGATCAACATGTTACATAGGCACTTCATCATACACTTAGTTACATGTCATTTATGAGAAGCTTAGTGAAAATGAATTTAACACTATAGATTATAGAATCTAATGTGTATACATGATCATAGAGTACCAAGGAGGGTTATAAGACCCTCAAAACACAAGGTGACTACTCACACATCATGTAAGACAACATGGTATAAGTAGCGTTCATAGAAAACAACAAGGGGAATGGAGAAAGTGTAGAGGAAATAGGATGATTAGTCCTAGAGTCTCCCTTGGATCTTCTCGTCTTCTCCTTGGTTGGATCCTTGATGATGACCTTGATTGAGCCTCTTTTTCTGAAAATTTTTGCCCAAGAACTCAGCACCCTTGGTCAAAAACCCATTCTTCTATTTATAGCCTCGGGTAAAAATCCTAAAGTAGCAGGTCCAGCCGGTCGGCTGGCATATTGCCTGAAATCCAATCGGTCGGCTGGTGGTTGTAATCCGTAATGCTTCTGTGTAAACGTTCAGCCGACCGGCTGGATTGGCCAATCAACCGACTCAAACTGAGCGGTTGCATTGCTTGTACAGGGCAAGGACCAGCCGACCGGTTGGACTGGCCAACTGATCGACTTAAAGTCAGCGGTTGTAGCTTGGAATTCCCCTTTCTTCAGCCGATCAGTTGGCCACTTGAGCCGACCGATTCACTGTGTGCGAAGGCAAGCATTTGGATATCTCTTTTCGAACCGACCGGTTGAATGCTCAGCCGATCGACTCAAAGTGAGCGGTTGTAATCATCCTGAAGGCCTTCAGCCAGCCGGTCAGCTAGTGAGTCCAACCGACCGACTCAAATTGGGCAGTTGCTCTAAAGTCTAGCTCTTTCTTCCAGCCGACAGACTAGTTCAGGATAATTTCCGAACCGGTCGGCTAGGAGTCCTCTTTGCCCACTTTTTGCTATAAATCTTCAGTTTTTCCCCGAGTGTTTGTTTGTAAGCTTCGACTTTGAGGGGGGTTGTTTTCTACCTGAAACGTAGAGACATAGGTCAAATGACATCAAATTAACGTCGGAAATGACCAAAAACTATAGTGAAAATTGACTATTAATAAGTCGAAAATTCGACTTATCATCAAGCTTCTTCTTAGTGATGTCTTATGCTTCCTCAATGGCAGTTACCTTCATAGCAGTGTTATTAAAACCGACCCGTGGATCGAACCGATCAAGTCACTAGGTCAGTGATTCAATCGGGTTGAACCAGTTTGACCCGCACATATTAAAAAATAAAAATAAAATACTTATATATGATATTATAATTTAACATATTTATGACTTGAATAAATATTACATGTTTATGATCTGATTACAACAACATACCATAACAAGTTTAGAATTTAATAAAGTACAAATCAATAATACAACAATAATATAACAACAATAACAATTTTAATCTTAATTTGCAAGTCACAACAATAAGGGATTTCTAAGTCTAATTGAATTTCTAGCTAAATTGATAATAAGTAATAAATTTTATAGATTTTATAAATGAATATACATTATTGAAACAAATAATAAAACAAGAATCATGTTTAACTTGGTGGAAGGAGAGAGGATAATTATAGAGGAATACTAGGTTCGAGCCTTGTCCAAGTCAAAATAAATAAATATTTTTTCCAGACCAAATCGAACCGATCAAATCACCGTTTTAATGAAAAATTGGGTTAACCGACCGGGTCAATCGGTTCAACCGACCGAGTCAACCGGGTCTTGACCAGGTCAACCAGATTTTGACCAGGTCAATTGTAAATCGATCCCAACATCAAAATTGAACCGATCCGGTGACCGGTTCTTGGTCCAACCGGTCGAACTGGCTGGTCCGATCTGGTTTTAATAACTATGCTTCATAGTGAAGCGTTGAGGGAGCGACCTCAGAACTTTCCTCACAAGCTTCTCTTCTTTCATGGAAATTCCCAGTGCAGCTGACTCATTAGAAACATCCAGAACTCTAGTGTTGAACTCGGTAATTGTTTCCTCCTCCTTCATCTTTAGGTCTTCGAACTTTGAGGTGATCATCTGCATGCGAGAGTTCCTTACTTTGTCAGTGCCTTCATGAGCGGTTCTGAGTATCTCCCATGCATTCTTGGCGATCTCACAATTTGCAATCAACTTAAAGATATTTTTGTCCACGACTGAGAATAATGCGTTCATAGCTTTTGAGTTCCCAACAGTAGCTTTCGCATCAGCCTCAGTCCACAGTTCTCCCGCCTTAGGCACATCTTTTCATTCAGGGTCCTTCGTTTGAGTAGTCCAGCCAACTAGTACAGCTTTCTAAGCCTTCTCATTAAGAGATTTCAAGAAAGCTTTCATCTTAGACTTCCAATAGCCGTAGCTCGGCCCTTTTAGCAACGGAGGTATGCTAATGTTCTGCCCTTCCTTCATACTCATCTTGAACCGAAGCCCGATCACACTCTGTATACTGAGTGTCCTACTCTGATACCAATTGAAATTCTTCCGTCTATAGCAAGATGGTAATTACTAGAACACCTCATAGAAAATAACCAGCAGGTGTTTCGATAATTACTAGAACACCTCATAGAAAATAACTGGTGGAATAAAAACTGGAACACACGATGTAATTCCCAGTTCGGTAAACAACCTACTCTGGGGGGCTTTCCCAAGCTCGGTGAAAAGCATATCTTATAATCAGAGTTTAGAGTACAACGTACTTACGTTTACAAGACTCCCTCTTTAAACTGCCTAACCTCTAACACTCTTGAAGACTTTGCAATCTAGGCTCCCCTAGATACGAGACTCCCTCCCGTTGATCACCAGTGGATCTTCTTTCGAAGATCAGAGTCTTCTCCCAAACAGCCGCTATCTCCCGATAGCGTAATAGCAACAGTGTGTGTGTGTGCGTCGGAATGTCTCCTTAGTCAGTCTGGAACAGCACACCGAATAGACTGACTCATCGCCTTTACTTTTCGGTGTGAAAATCTCAGGTCGATCGTCTAACCTCCTCCTCTACGTGATGATATGCCTTTGATTTTACTTCTCCGAAAACGATACTTAATGGGAAACTCTAGCCTTGTATTTATAGGTACTCGGCTGAGTTTTCTATTTTGTTAAAAGTATCTTAACCACCAAGATACTCTCTATCTTTAGAATATTTCGTAAAAGATAATCTTCCCTCTTTTGATAATGTTGTGCCGAGATTATCTCCTTCGCAAAATCTTCTTCCATCTTGATAATCATGCGAATATCTTCTTTCAGTATCTTTTAAATATCTTCGTCATTCTGCAATATACTTCAGCCGCCTTAGATCTTCATCACCGCGTTTCTCAAATTTGGAAACTCTCGAATTAGGAAACTTCCTAGCGTCAATTCTATGCAGCGTCTGATTTTCATCTTCTCTTTAACATCTCCTTGTCTTCTTTCTTGAACACTCTGAAGTCGTTTTGCCGAACTTTATGCCACATAGGAATTGACACTATTAAATAAAGACATATGTACTCGCGAATTAGCTTATCAGAGTAATCATTTTAATTAGACCACCGAGCCAGCAAACATAAATAATAGAAAACCAAGCATAAAAACCCGAGTATTCAATTTATGCACGTTTCAGATTTTATTTCTCAAGTTAAAGTTCATTTTCCTGACAGTCCAAAATGACTAAAATTATCGTTATATATATGGTTAGAAAGGTCTTTTGGTGTAGAACGTCATACTATTTTAAATTATGCAATTTGGAAACCAGGCAAATTCCGTACTACAGGCAAATTCTGACTCTCGACATCAAAATTATTTTAAAAATAGTATGGAGGGAACCACACTGAGTAATACACATCTTTGAAAAGATCTTTTCGACTACAACACTTCGAAACAAAGAATAACCCAATTTGGACGTCAGAAACATATCATAAATTTGTTTGCAAATATGATGTCAAATCTGTCTGCACTATAGACAGATTCTGACTTTCAACTTCAAAATTGTGTCAAAAATAGTACTAGACGAGTCACGGTGAGTTCTACAAACCGTTGTAAAGATCTTTTGGACTACATCATCTTAGACTAAAGAATCACACATTTTGAAAACTCGAAACATAAGTTATTTCTATTTGAAAATTTGCTGACAGATCTGTATTCATCAACGAATAAATAAGAGGATTGGAGTACCTGTGTTTATGCAACCTCTGTTGGAGATTTTAGGTTTATACAATGTATGACATGTGTAAAACCTTGTAAGATGTTGTTTGAATGAATTGAAACATTGAACAACTCTTGAAAAACTGTGTTTTGTGCCATTCGAAAGTCCGCACGAGAGTCGTGCGATCGCATGAGAGTTCTTGCGAACGCATGAACTTGTGTTTTGTGCTTCGATCGAGATCGCATGAATTTCATGCGAACGCATGATAATTTCATGCGACTGGACTGCAGCATGCGAACGCATGATATTTTCATGCGAACGCATGTGTTTTGTGCTTCGATCGAGATCGCATGATAATTTCATGCGACTGGACTGCAGTATGCGAACGCATGATATTTTCATGCGAACGCATGAAGTGACAGTTCAGAGCAGTTGCGTCAGTTTTTGACGGTTTTAATGGCAGTTTCTGGCGGTTTGCTGGAGGTTTTTTGGCTAGATTTCTCTGCATCATTTAGGCAAGAAAGCAGCAGAAAAACATGGCGAGAAAAAGGTGACGAAGTGCTGGTGCATTCGTGTGTGCCTTTGAGCACAGATATCTTCTTCTTCAACTTTGATCGAAGTCTCGATTGTTATGCTCACCGACCTCTTATTCCTTTACAAATTCACTTGTTTTATCTCAATTCAAGCATTTCGGTAAACCCCTACCTGGGTGAAATGTTGAATTAGGAAAGCAACAGAAAGTTCGTGACTCAAGTAGAATCCAAGTTATCATCTTATGAAGCATCTATCGACGACCCAGGAACTACAATCTAATTCAACATTTTCTGTTTTGTCTGATGCTTCAATGAGGAAGATGATGGCGATTCTGGGAAGTTTGGAACTTGAAGATGGCTGCGAGTGACGGTTTGGTACTTTGGAGAAGTGTCGAAGAGATATCGAAATCTGGGATCTGTTTTTGACGATGGCTGTGAGCGTGCAATTTGCGTATTCAGATTTGGTCACGATCTGATCTTGGATGTTGATTTTCGACTTGCAAGGATGGTTCAGATGGTTTGAGATTAGTCAGGATGAGCGGACGAGGTTTCGCTCCGATGTTGGGTCAGAAAAGAGGTCCACGAGTTACAAAGTTTTCCTGCAGTTGTGGGACACCAATAGGGAATTCAATTGTGTGTCTCAGGGACTCGGTAACCGGCATGGATCTTGTCATGTAGTGGCGACATTGAAGCCAATTACTGGATGAGAAGTTTTGACGTGCGGTTGTTGCCTTCCACAATGAAACTCAGGATGAGTAGTTTATGGGATCGAGCCGCCAGTGTCAAGCAAAATTGAAATTGTTGCCATCATGTCTGCTTCTCTGATGTTGAAGAATCAGTCATGTACTGTGAGTGCCATGTCTTGTCACTTGATGATGTGGAGAAGCTGGTGATTTTCATGGCATAACACAAGTCCAGGGAGATGGATATCTTGGTGGCAATTGTTTGGATTTAATCTAAGTCTAGCGAGGCGCAAATTCAGGTTTGGTTGATTCAATTCGTTTGATAAATCTGAGTTTGTGGAGCATGTATGACTTAACATGATATGTTAGTTTATAATTATTAGTGGGATTTTCTGATAATGTATGTGGCGTTTTAAGCATGCGTGTTTCGATAAAATTGGTGAATTTTATGATCTATCGTATTGATGATGATGTGTATGGTTTCTAAAGCATGTATAGATTGACATTGCTAGTAAGTTCATGACAAGTGTTTTGATGAAATCAACTTATATATGTTTGAGTCTGACACATTAATATGTATGACTTGTGGAACATGTTGTGTTGATAAATTCATAATCGGTGTATGAGTACTTTAGGCTGATACCATGATGGAACTGATTGTGGCATATGTGTTGCAATGGTTTTCAACCAGAATATATTCAGATGGATTTTCTGATGTATAAACTCCAATCAATGTGTTTGTAAGTTTACCATGTTGGTAATACTTGATTGATGGAGATTATGGTTTGAAATAATCAAAGTTTATGTGATTATTTCGGGCTTTCTGGTTTGAAATAATTTTAGTGTTCATGGTGATGTTGAGTACTGATGTTCTAATGGTAGCCTGTAAAAGTTGTTAGAAAAGCATGTGTAAGCTTACTGTGCAAGTTCTGGTGTGATTATGATTTTATGTATTGTGACTTGCATGTTAGTTGAGTATATGTATTTACATAACTATGTGTTTGGCATGTTACATGATTTATTTTGCATGAATAGTTGCATAAATAATGTGGTTTACTCACCAAATTGAAGCTCATTGACAATGCAATTTGTCAAGATTGTGTGATGAATTATTCACATAATGGTTTCTCCTAAATGGAGATGGATGTTGATATCTTCTAAGTGAAGAGGATAATTCAATATGAATAATGCTTCAAGGTAAATTTGGTGGTTAAAGGCAAGTTAATATGCCTGAACAAGTAAAGCTTGTTGTTGACTAAAGTTAAGAACCGGTAGAGGTGGGGAATAATACAAGTCTGTATTTTCGGATTGAATGGTATCATTCATGTGACTACAGCAGTTTATACACCACAGTAAAATGGTGTAGCTGAAAGGAAGAATAGAATCCTAAAACCATATTATCCTACTCTAGTTTGAGTGATGGATTTGGGGATAAAGTCATGATGATGACTTGTTATTTATTTAACGGAGTTCGTTTGAGCCTTGTAGGAGCAAATGGGTAAGGATTGTAAAATCCTTTGGACCACATTATCAAGTTTACTTGATTGAGAGTTCTAGTGATGATATTGAGTGTCAATACTCATATTGCTATCATATTGATGATGATCCTAGAACATATGATGAGGCTATGAGGTCTCAAGATGTGGATTTCTTGAAAGAGGCAATAAACGATGAAATGGATTCTATTATGAGAAATAATATTTGAGTATTATTGGATCTCCCACCAGATTGCAAGCCATTGGGCTGCAAGTTATTTTCTAACAGAAAATGAAGGTTGATGAATCGGTATATATGTTTAAAGCTCGATAGGTTATAGAAGGTTTTAGACAAAGGGAGGGTATTGATATTTTCGATACAGATGCTCCTGTTGCTATGATTTCCATTATTAGATTGTTAATTGCTCTTGGTGCAATTAAAATCTGGGTGTATACCAAATGGATGTCAAGACATCGTTCTTGAATGGTGAGTTGGAAGAGGAAATCTGTGTGTAGCAACCGAAAGGATTCATTATGCCTAGAAATGAAAACAAGGTTTATAAGTTAGTCAAATAACTGTATGGGCTGAACTAGCACCTAAGCAGTGGCATCAAAAGGTTGATGAGGAAATCTTGTCTAAGGGATTCAAATTGAATCAAGGTGATAAGTGTATATACAGCAAGTTTGATAACTCTAGTAATTGAGTAATCATATGCATGTATGTTGATGATATGCTGATTTTGGTATTAACCAAAATAGGAACCTCTTATCATCAAATTTTATGGGGGAAGCAAATGTGATTCTTGGTATTAGAATCAAGTGTGAGAACTAGCACAATCATAGTCTCACTACGTTGAGAAAGTGCTTAAGGAATTCAAGTGTTTGAATTGTTCTCCGGTAACTACTTCCATAAAATCAAGTGTGAAGCTTGTGCCTGGTACGGATGAAGCTGTTTTCACAACTTGAGTACTATTAAGTCATTGGTCGCTTAATGTATGCAATGATAAGTACAAGGCTTAATATAGTTTATGCAGTGGGAAAATTGAGTTGATATACTAGTATTCTAGTACTCATCACTGAGAAGCTATTAGGCAGATACTTGAATACATTAAGGAAAACATGGAAAATGACTTGGTATATGCTGGTTTTCCCTTGGCCTTGGAGGGATGTACGGATGCAAGTTGAATTACTAGTTTGGAAGATTATGCTTCTAAAAGTAATTGAATATTCTTGCTTGGGGGAGGTGCCATCTTTTGGGCCTCCAAGAAGCAAATTTGCATCACCAGCTTACTATAGAATCTGGGTTCATGGTTCTAGCTGTTGCCGGTAAAGGGCAAAAGAGCTAAGAAACTTGAACATGAGATTTCTTTGTGGCCGAAACCGATTGATGTCTATCCATTGAGATAGTAAGGAAATTTGGTTAAGGCTTAAACCCAAATGTACCGTGATAAATCGAGACACCTGAGCGTTAGACATAGCGCGGTTCGTGAACTGATCACTCATGGGGTATTTCGATTGATTATGTCCGGACACAGTGAAATCTAGCTGATCATTTGACAAATGGATTAGCTAGTCACTTGGTACAGAATCGGGTAAAGGGATGGGCTTAAAGCACATCTAAATCTCTTATCGTAGGACACCTTAATTCCCTCTTAGTATGACGCTATGAGCTGAGTTAAGTACAAGCCTATTCTAAGAGATTTGTAGCACATGGTTATATCCATCCCAAGTTTGTGCTTATTTCCTGCAGAGAAAGGGAGGTTGAAGTATATCTTCTTAATGGATCTTTTGGGAAAGTGCATTGCAGGTGCATGCGAAAAGAATCCACCTATGTAAGTGTGAAGTGAGCCGCTTCAAGTAGCTTGTGCTTGGCTATGTATACACTTATGAATGGATAAGGACACATGGCTGAAATAGTGTCAAGTTGTACTGGAATAGTAGTAAACTTGTGTGTGTATTAATTTTCCCGTACTCATATGAGGAGATGGGTTCAATCCGTGGGACACCCTGATTCTCGAGTATTGGAAAATTCTACACTATGTGAAGTTCAATCCGTGGGACACTTCACTTATGCACAATGTTTTGATCGGAATGAATACTGGTGGTATTCAAGAGTATAACCCTAAAATGGGGGAGGATTGTTGGAGATTTTAGGTTTATACAATGTATGACATGTGTAAAACCTTGTAAGATGTTGTTTGAATGAATTGAAACATTGAACAACTCTTGAAAAACTGTGTTTTGTGCCATTCGAAAGTCCGCACGAGAGTCGTGCGATCGCATGAGAGTTCTTGCGAACGCATGAACTTGTGTTTTGTGCTTCGATCGAGATCGCATGAATTTCATGCGAACGCATGATAATTTCATGCGACTGGACTGCAGCATGCGAACGCATGATATTTTCATGCGAACGCATGTGTTTTGTGCTTCGATCGAGATCGCATGAATTTCATGCGAACGCATGATAATTTCATGCGACTGGACTGCAGTATGCGAACGCATGATATTTTCATGCGAACGCATGAAGTGACAGTTCAGAGTAGTTGCGTCAGTTTTTGACGGTTTTAATGGCAGTTTCTGGCGGTTTGCTGGAGGTTTTTTGGCTAGATTTCTCTGCATCATTTAGGCAAGAAAGCAGCAGAAAAACATGGCGAGAAAAAGGTGACGAAGTGCTGGTGCATTCGTGTGTGCCTTTGAGCACAGATATCTTCTTCTTCAACTTTGATCGAAGTCTCGATTGTTATGCTCACCGACCTCTTATTCCTTTACAAATTCACTTGTTTTATCTCAATTCAAGCATTTCGGTAAACCCCTACCTGGGTGAAATGTTGAATTAGGAAAGCAACAGAAAGTTCGTGACTCAAGTAGAATCCAAGTTATCATCTTATGAAGCATCTATCGACGACCCAGGAACTACAACCTCCAATGACCGTTTTCTGCGCCTCCCTTTTACGGGTTGTCTCTGAAAAATTAGAGTTCCAAAACTAAAGCACTAAGGGGTAGGACCTTACCTTCTAACTTTCCAGCAGTTGAGATGTTTCTTCCGTGAGGTTCTGCAGTTGTGTTTCTGCAGAATTTTTTTGCGTTAGATTTATAGGAATAAAATCAAATATGAGATTCTTCCTTCTTTTGCTTTTTCTTAATTTTTCCATAAATATCTTCAAATAATTAGGTTATTTATCTTTCTTTTAAAACCAATTATTTCCATCAATCTATGTGATGACCGACCGGTGGATCCGATCCGAGCCGTTATAAGTTTAGTCTGTCCTAGCTGTCTCAAGACACCGCCCTTCACTAGGTTACCACAACCTAGAGTCTATCACAAAAGGCCATGGTAGATTGGTGACATGATAGCTACTAGGCTAGCTTATCAAGCTAGCACAAGCACTACTCTTACTCGATGTGGGACAATACACATTCAAAATTCGGGGCGTTAAAATTTGAACCTTCGACCTCTTGATCAGTTGACCAAGACTATGATCGCTAGACAATTACTCTTTTGCCATTATAGACCCTAAGTTTACATACTTCTCAATAATCTGAAGATATTCTTTTTTAAAAAATAATTATACACGTTGATAGGGGTATAAACGGTCGAGCCGAGTATTAGGTTGTTCATATTCGGCTCGTTTAAAATTTGACGAGTTCGAGTATTTTTTAGCATTAAAAATATGTGTTCAAGCTCAGCTTAATTTTCACGAGTTCGACCCGAGCTCGAGCTTTATATGAGTATTATATGAGTATTTTAATTAAATTAATTTAATATAATAATTTATAGTTAACGAGCTTTAACCGAGTTTTTCACGAGTTCGAACGAGTATTTAAATCGAGCTTTCACTAAAAATATTTAAAAGTATATAAAAATACCTTAATCGGGATCGTTAACGAGCTTCAAATAATATAAGTAAGTTTTCATCGAGTATATAAACGAACACATATACGAGATGTTCACAAACATAAATGAGACGAGCACTAGTTGGCTGGTACTAGGCTCGTTTATTAAATGAGCCTGAAAGTTATGCTCATACTCAGCTCGTTTAAGATCGAGCCGAGATTTGACCGAGCATGTTCACGAGCAGCTCACGAGTGTATATCGGCTCATTTACACCCCTATCTGTTTATTAGATAAATGATTTTGTCTTAGAAGATACTACTATTACATTTCTTAAATTGATTAAAGCTAGTATTTCATTTATTTTTTGTTGTGAAACATTTTGACTTCGATTCTGTTGCATTGAATTCGCAGGGTTTCTTTAGAACTTCATTGAAAATAGGGAAAATTACAAAAAGACTACCTGGACTACCATGTCATTTCAAATCAGAGTCTGGATTATTTCGATTTTCAATTTTGTGTTTTTGGACTAAAGGCAAACAATAAATTAATATCGTTAATTAACGTCATTTATAATTATTAATGTTTAATCTAACTACGAACACACTACCCTAATGTAAAATAAACTTGTCCATTCACGATTGAATCAAATTACAATCACGGAGTGACTCGCTTGTTCTCAATACTTCTCATAAAAGCTCGCTCTCTGATCTTCTCTATCACTCCACTTCTAATTTCGAATCATTTCGATTCTAGCGATGACATATTCAGGAGAGTTCTTTAGGTATCTAATGGATGAATGCCTCTCTAGCTACGACAATATGATCGACCAGAGGCTGTACCATCGCAACTGAAAGTGCGAGCTTCACAAATGATCCCCCAAGCTTAGCTGCCCTACGGGAAGTAACGCTAAGGAAGGGTCCATCGTTTCGTATCCGATCAGGTGATCCTGGAGCGAGGGATGTCTAGCTCTTTCTGAGTTTCCTCTCCTGCGCCGCCGTCTGGATACGTCTCTCCTACCGCTGCTGATGCCCCTCCTCTTCCTGAGAAGATGAGAAATCAGTTACAGGGATGAGTGATGATGACCTGTACACAAATCGATTCGAAGACTTAGGGTTTCAGAGGAAGCTAGATAGGCAAAATGTTGGTTAAAACTTTTTAAAACGGGAGTGGGAGGAGATTCGTATTGTAATTTGATTGAATCGTGAATGGACAAGTTTATTTTATATTAGGGCAGTGTGTTCACAGTTTGATTAAACATTTTTGATTAAATAATAATAATTATAAATGATGTTAGATGTTAATTTATTTGGAATTTAGTCCAAAACACGAAATTAAAAATCGAATTAGTCTAGGCCCTGATTTAAAATGACAAGGTAGTCCAGGTAGTCTTTTTATAATTTTCCCTTGAAGATGAGCATGAAAATTTGAAATTAATATGTTCAATCTCTCTCTTCTCCACCGATGTTTTTCGGTGTGTCTTTGATCGATGCTTTCTGATATCTTTTGACTGCTATTTTTTGTCTCTTCCCGAACAATCAGTCGGTTTCTCAACATCAACACTTGCACGTGAGGTTTCTTTGATCCAGCTCGTTCATATTCGCCATCGCTTTTTGACAATTTCTTCACTGGGGCAGCCTTAGATACAACACAACTTTTTTCATTCCAAACTCATCGTGGTTTATCCACCATGAGTTTGAGTACGGGTGTTAGAAAAAAACTTCGATGGAGTTGATGAGTCAAATAATCCATTATTAACGTAGTTATTTGTTTATTATGAGTAACAAAATCCAAAATACCCCCATCCATCCATCCATCTTGATATAATAATATAACATATTCAATGATACACATATTCACATGAAAGGAAAAGATCAGGTGCAAGTCATATATTTGGTACAAATTATAAAATTTGTCAAAGTAGGTTATAATGCGTCGAGAAACAAAAGTATAACATACTTCGTCAAAAATAATTTATAATTCGTCGCCGAAATTATTTCTCATGACCGAATCAAAAACTGTTGTTGGTTTATATTTTTTTACAAAAAGATGTTGTTTGCCGGATCCATTCTCCAGAGATACAAAAATGTTGACGTATATTATTAGTCATTAATATAAATATACAATCTCATACAATTAATCCCTAGTTGATATTATAAAACAGTGTTATTAAAACTGGACCGGTGATCGAACCGATCAAGTCACTGGGTCAGTGGTTCAACCGGATCGAATCGATTTGACCCGCACAAATTAAATAATAAAAATAAAATACTTATATATGATATTATAATTTAACATATTTATGACTCGAATAAATATTACATGTTTATGATCGGATTACAATAACATATCATAACAAATTGTAAAATTTAGAATTTGATAAAGTACAAATCAATAATACGACAATAATAGAACAACAATAACAATTTTAGTCTTAATTTGCAAGTCACAACAATAAGAGATTTCTAAGACTAATTGAATTTATAGTTAATTGATAATAAGTAAAAATATTTATAGATTTGATAAATGAATATACATTAATGAAACAAATAATAAAACAAGAATCATGTTTAGCTTGGTGGAATAAGAGGGGATAATTATAGAGGAAGACTAGGTTTGAGTCTTGTCCAAGTCAAAATAAATAAATATTTTTTCAGACCAAATCGAACCGATCGAACCGATCAAATCACAATTTTAATGCAAAATTGAGTCAATCAACGGGTCAACCGGTTCAACCGAATCTTGATCGGTTCAATTGCAGAACGATCTAATTACAGAACCGGACCGATCCGGTGACCAATTTCTGATCCAACCGATCAAACCGATCAGTCCAGTCCGGTTTTAATAACACTGTTATAAAATATCAACTGCAGAATAGTACAAATATGAATTACTTTGGTGTTGAATTGCACGTGACTACACCTAATTGAATTATGAATGTGGGATAGGAAAGTATGGGACGAAATTGTTTCAGTGATGAAGTCAACTTACAACTTACTCTCCTCTAGTTTCTTTAGTGGGTACTAAATTAAGGCACAAACCGTACAACTATATGCGACTGTCCTTCGAAAGCCCTGATAGAACCCATTTGGTGAAGGAGCATTTGAGGGTTGGCATATACCAAAGAACTATGAGTGCCCTTAGAGAGGTTAGGAATGTAATATATGGTGGCATGAGTCAGGTGAGGCTTGAGTAACTTGATTTGGCACAGAAACCGTCAATACAAAATAGTTTACATCGGTATGATTACAGAGTAAAAGGAAGTATGGATAGCAGTGGATGGTGGAGTCGTGACAATAGCCAAAATTTTTGAGCACACTCCTTGCACATATTACATGACCTACTAGATAAAAGTGTTAAGAGATACCACTGTTATGAATCAGGGTTCAGAGTGACCTTATTCGGGAATAATTTGCTCATTGTCTGCGTCATCAGCTTGTTCGATTTGAGACTTGCTGGGTTGAGAACCCGGAGCCTGTTTCTTCTTTATTCCACTGACAATGTCATCAATCCTAAGGAGCATGCATGACGCTTCAATGGCTGTTTTGTAGGTTTGAGCCTTCACATTGTATGCATCCCATATCTGTAAATATTGGCAAGGGACATGAATTAATCTACTGAAATTATATAAACCATTGACATGCTAAGTAAGGTGAATGACCACAGAAGTTACCTTGTTCTCCTTCATGTCGGCAATTTCTCCAGTATTGCCATCTATTCCAGTCCAAGCATTTTCCCCATTGGCATGCTATCAAATAACATCATGAATGTACATCATGATCATTTTTAATAGCATTAAAGTCATAGCGTAACTTGCATTAACATAATCAGTTAGTTCTGTCATATATATACACATATATATAGAGAGGAGCGCTCAAATAAGAACACCCTCTTAGGCTAAGAACATACGAATCAATCTCAGCAACACATCTATACCCCCCGTGCTTTGTGGGTGCGCCACGTGTCCCACTACCAGAATCCATCAACAGTAAAAAGTAAATAGTAAAATCCACTACCCAAACAGTAAAAAGCAAAATACTATTTATGTATTATTCCCTACCACATCATCAAAATGAGTGACTGAGATTGGTTCACACGTTCTTAGCCTAATAAGAGTTTTCATTTGAGCGCGCCCCTATATATATAGGGGGCATTCAAGTGTTATGTGTTCTTAGAGTGTTACTTGAATATGATTGATTGGATGAGGACGCGCCACCTCAAAAACACAAGCCCATTTGGACATGTGAGTTGCTTTTGCTTGGGAAAGTGGATTATGTAGCGCCATTTGATTGGTTGGAGGTGTAACATTTAAACGCCCGTCTATGTATATATATAGGGGCACGCTCAAATGAGAACCATTTTTAGAGTGTTATCGTATTACTCAAATTTGGCAGGGGGTTTGATGGATGATTGAGATCGTGTCTCACGTTGCCTCACATTACTGTAGCGTGCTTCATTTGAACGCTCCTCTATATATATATATATATAGGGGGCGTTCAAGTGTTACACCTTCTTATTGTGTTACATGTTACATGATTTTGAGTCTTTAGATCATTTGATCTAATGGTGGAGATTTCATTTTGCACTTTCGTCTTTTAGGTAAAAGACAAAAGTGCAAGGTAGAAGACAAAAGTGCAAAATGACAAACAACTTTATCTATTTTTGACTTTTTGACTTTCATTTTGCACCTTTAGATCATTTGATCTAAAGGTGCAAAATGATGTAACATGTAACACAATAAAATGGGTGTAACATTTGAACACTCCTCTCTATATATATATATATATATATATAGAGAGAGGAGTATATATATATATATATATATATATATATATATGAGCGCTCAAATGAGAACACCCTCTTAAGCTAAGAACATAAAAACACATTGTGATTGGTCCACGTGTCCCACTACCAAACCTCCCTGTGCTTTGTCGGTGTGCCACGTGTCCCACTATCAAAATCCATCAACAGTAAAAAGCAAACAGTAAAATCCACTACCTAAATAGTAAAAAGCAAAACACTATTTCTACACTATTCCTTGCCACATCATCAAAATGAATGACTGAAATATGTTCTTATGTTCTTAGCCTAAGAGTGATTCTCATTTGAGTGCGCCCCTATATATATATACATAGGCGCGCTCGAATGTTACCACTTTTTAGAGTATTATCGTGTTACACGAATCTGATTGGTTGATAGTGAAAGAATAGTACCAAAATAGTGGATTTTGGGAAGTGAGTTTTACTGTTTACTTTTTGAATAGTGCAGAATTTTAGTAGTGAGACACGTGGCGCACCCACAAAGCACGGGAGAGTTTGAATGTGTGGCTTAGATTAAAGTAAGAGGTAACATGCTAAGATGGGGTAATATTTGAACGCTCCTATATATATATATAGGTGTTGATGAATTTTGGTAGTGGAACACGTGACGCACCCACAAAGCACGGGTGTTAGGTAATGGAACACGTGGACCAATCACAATGTGTTCTTATGTTCTTCGCCTAAGAAGGTTTTCTCATTTGAGCGCTCATTCATATATATATATATTCAGCTCATTAGGGAGAGGCTGGGCGGAAAAAAGAGGCATAAGAAACCACTCAGACACTCGGTTTGATTACTGATGAGCCTGAGACAAGCTCAAGTTGGGGATAAGCAAGAAAAAAATTATGCATACAAATACATTCATAGAAAGACAATTGGTGTATTTACCTTTCCTTGCAATGCAGTCATGGTGCGAATTACATTGACTCCGCAATTCTGAGCCAAAGTTCGTGGAATGGCCTCAAATGCAACTGCTGCAGCTTCATAGGGCCACTACGAAAAAACAAATACTATTCATTGCACATAGACGAACAAGTCTCATGAAAGGAATGTATTCTTCTGGATAAGATGTTGTCCTACCGAACACGTTAATATAAAATAAAATCATATTGAAACATAATAAATGAGGTACCTTTTCTATCCCTTCAACTGATGAACTCTTCTGCTTTAAAGTAGCTGAAACAGTCAACTCAGTTGCACCACCACCGGGAACCAGTTTTGGGTTTTTGAGAATGTTTCTGGCAACACCCATGGCATCCTACATAATTCTCAAATTTCAGAGATTCTGTTCTGAATAAGAGAATAAAACTAAACATTAATGAATATAAATTATTAATTACCTGCAAGTTTCTTTCAACTTCATTCAGGATATCCTTGCTAGCACCTCGAAGAAGAACGGTGCACGCTTTAGGATCTTTGCATTCAACAATGAAAGAGAAGAACTCGTCCCCAATCTTCTTAACCTCAAATAGACCAGCTCCAGTTCCTACATCTGATTCTTGTAGTTCATCTGGACGATTAACGATTACGGCTCCACAAGCTTTGGCTATCCTGTTGTTGTCTGTCTTTCTCAATCGCCTGATAGCAGTCACTCCAGCTTTACAAAAATAATGACATGCCAAATCACTAAGGCCTTTTTCTGTAATGACCACGTCTGGTTTGAATTTGAGAATTTGAACACAGAGGTTCTCAATGTATTCTTCCTCCATTTTTAAGAGGACTCCCCAGTCTTCTTCTCTGACCAACTCTGCATTTGTCTGATTCTCACCTTTTTTGTACTCAAGTGGGGAGTCAAGAAGAATGATCCTGGGGTTCACAATCCTTCTTCTCATTTTCCCAGGAGCAATAACATCTTTGTTAAACATGACACCTCTCAGAACTTGTGAATCTTCTAACTGGCCACCAGGTATCTTCTCTACTTTGACATATTTCTTGATGTCAACTTCTCGAAGTCCTTGACCAAGGTCAACACCAACAATAGATGTAGCATCAAGTGCTAAGTTCTGATATTCACGGACAAAACATTAGCCATAGACGATAACATATAAATATTCCGGTACAAGAATAAAAAGGGGACAGATATATACATAGCAAACAGTTAATGCAAGACATTGTCAAATCAGGGGGATAAAGGTTCTCACTAGCCAGAATGTGGACACACAGCGCACCAGTAATGCTAATAAACAATACACAGTACCCAGCATCAATGACACCAAAACAATAAGTCCACAAAAATAAAGCAAATTTACTTACAGCAATTAAATTTCCAAATTGTCCTGTAAACTTTGTGCCAATACAGTTATTCACCATGCCCAGCATAGTGGCACCTGTAATAAAACAAAGATTTTGTATCATTCCATGAGTGATATATAACCACAACAGCATTATAGTAGGGAAATGTAGAATCTTACGATCATTCACGTCAATAGGCATGGCAATCTTCTCAAGCGCAGCTAAAGCATCCTCTAAAGCTTTATTATAAGCTATATGCATCAAGTTATTAATCAAGGACTTGAAGAAGCCATGGACTATTGGTAAAGGAGTTGATTACAGGGCATATGGATAAAACCTCGACAAATGACTGTAGGATGATAGCTCTTATCGAGGAAAGCTTCAGCAACATGAAGCATCTCGCCAGCTAAAATCAAGAAGGCTAAAATATCAGAGAATTAATCAAGAGCGATGCATTAATTATCTCCAGTTTGTTCTACTTCCAGACTAAGCTATCAATGTTCAATACACAGGAACATTCTATTCGTGCAACAATAGATTTTTCTCTCACAAAAGCAAAGAGTGTCAAATACTTCAACAAGTAAAGAAGTATGATTGTATATATGTAACATACCAAGGATTATAACTGAAGTTGTTCCATCACCAACTTCTTCATCCTGTGTCCGACTCAACTCTATCATGGACTGCACATCAGATACAAAGAGAAAATAATAAAACACAACATCTAAACATAAGCTCAAAAGGAACTTTGTACAAGGAAATGTACAAAAGAGTGATATGAACTGCAATCACTTGCAAATGCTTGTCCAAACTATCATAAATTTTATATTCAAGGTCAATTTGAAAGTTTGGGACTAAATTGAGAAGTTTATTTATACTAAATGAACACTAGAAGACGTTCAGAAAATAAAAACATATGAATAACAAATTGATTGCAGTCAATTTTGTTTTTCATAATATCAATTGGCTAAGGAAATTTAAATTTACTGGTAAATTTAATTTATTATAAAAACATTTAAATTAGTTATCAAGTTACATTTACATATTCTTGCAATTTGAGCATGACAAAATATAAAATAATCATAGACTATTTCTTCAAGGTAATTACCTGATTATGAAGTGTACAATGGCAAAATTATCGACGTTTAGTGAAAGATAGATTCATTTTTGCATAATGCACCAGTTGAGAATTTTTTGTTGTTGAATTATACAGTAACGAAGTACAAGGGGCGTGTTTTCAACTCTGAATCTATCCATATCATGTACCATTTCCATATTGAAAACAGACAATTTAATCTTGAAACATTTCTTGGTACATATTTCTTACAGTTTGAATGGATTTAAATAACAATCAATACATGGACATATTTTAGTAAATCTGCAAAACAAAATTGAAAAGTAGAAAAAACCATATAAGATGACAGATTCCGGATTGTTTTGAATATGTGATAATAATAAAAAAGAGATTCATCAATAATGTGAATTTTAAATTATTTAATTTTGCAATTTTTAATCTAGATACAACAACAAAGAATAAAAGTTCATTATACAAAGATAATGATAAAAGACAAGTGACTGCAATCAAATCATGTAGCACATTTAAAACACAAGCAAATACCATGCGACCACAGTTACTTTCAAATTGATATAAATCACAAAAATAATATTAATCATATAGCAGTTTCATGCAAACAAAAACTTTTTAATTGGAAACTTAAAAATAATTAAAATTTATTTTGTGATTATTATGACAAATGTGAATGGTTCTTGTAATTAAGGAGATTTGTAGAACTTTTTAAAAAATGACATTATTGGAACAAAAGAAATCCTAAATTTCCAAATTGACTTTCATTCGAAACTTATGATAGTTTGGGCAACCATTTGCAAAAGAATTGTCGACAGTACCACCCTTTCTTACTTTTCTTTACAACCAAAGATACCAAAAAAACCAGTAAATGAATTGAAATAAAATTATCATGAAGTTGAATAGAAGGGAATACTAAATAAAGGATGTTCTTACCTTTGCTGCGGGGTGTGCAACATCTAATTCCCGTAAAATGGCATTTCCATCGTTAGTAATAACCATTCCTATCAATGAACCAACACAAGTCAGACCAGAAGCGCTAGAGGCAAACCATAAACAACCTTCAAAAGTCATCTACGCCAATTGAAGAAAATCACATATCAAACATGTATTATGTAAGCCACAGAATGAAAATTAAACAACTTGTGCTTACAAAATAAAGGTATAATTAAAAGCAATGACTTGGTCAGTTCACAGGGCATAGAACTTTCTAATGAATATCACTATACCTCCTTGAGCATCGAGTAACATTTTTAGCATGGACCTCGGACCTAAGGTAGTCCGAATAATGTCAGCGACAGCCTACACAAACAGACAGAATATGTTAAGATAGTTTAAATTTAGCTCAACTAAGCAGCTAGAACTACATGCCTTAGGTTCTGTATGGTCTATGAAAATTTCGACATCGAAGAAAGTTTACATAAAAATGAAGTTGTGTGTACTTACTATGAAAACTGAATACTAAACAAAAGAACACAATTCAAACATTCCACACAATTTTCCATCAGAAACTGAATGTCTCATGTATTATACATGTCATTATCTTCTTATCAAAATTTTCACAATTCAGCCGGAGAGTGTATTCTGAACAAGCCCATTCCTAACAAACTCAAATGAAAGGAACGTGTATGATACATTGGCACTACAAGAACATTATATACTAATGAGCCTTTTAGTAATACACGGTGCCTAACCTTGGATGCTTGTATATTAGCACGGTGCACTTTACTTCCAGATTCCCGAGTCAGCGAGTCCTCTGCATCAGTAAAACATCAGAACTCAGAAAAACAGTAAGCAAACAGGTGTACCAGTATACCATGATTCACACTCTACACTAAACACATCACTCTGACTTAAATCACCAACAACTCCACCAAACAGAGAAACGGCAGCAGCTATCCAGCTACATAAATCCGCCACAAACACCCCCAACAAACCAATAGCTTCAAATACAGCCCCACAAACTTCTCTTCTTCACCAACTTAACAGATCTAGGTCGAACTATATACCCGATCTCGAGTCACGAAAAACCACATTTTAATCAATCACAGATACACTATGACTCCAAGTCGGATATCAAGCCAAATTAAATTAGTAAAAATTCACTGATTCAAATCTCAGTTCCAACCCACAATATAAATAAATAAAAATTAATCACAAAGAGAAAAAATCGCAGATCGAAAACTCACTGAGGACGAGTACTGGAGCTTGCATGGTTGCAGATCGGGCGGTCGGAAATGCAAAGCAACAAGAAAACGCACAGTCGCAGTTAAGGTTGTCTTTTGGGAGGGAAATGAGAGAGAAAGTAAAAGTCGAGGAACGTATAAACCCTAGAATGATGCAGAACAAGGCAGAGAAGATCACGTGTTCCTCACGTGACTGCGTCTGTTAAGATATTTCACAACTTCGTTTGGTTGCGAGAATAATATCATCCCATCGAGGACTAAAATATTCCTGGTTTCATCTTCTCTTTTTTTTTCGATGAAGTTTCATGCCGAACAGGTTACAACCACAGGACTGTTAGCTGTGAAGGGCATAACAGAAGCTGATCGTCAACGGACAATCAACAGCTGAAAGACCAATACGCCCGGTGAAAGAGCATAAAGCTCACTGAAACTAACTCCATCAGACCACGGGAAAATACCGCCAAAGTGACGGAAAACACCACCAAACAGGTGGGAAGACACCACCAAAAAGGTAGGAAGACACCACCAAACAGGTGGGATACACAAGACCAGACCGAAACCGGCCGGCCGAGAACTAAGACTATACAAACAACAAAAAGTGAGCCTAGACACACACTCCACCTCCTCCTCGCCGCCAAACCCAACAGCCGCCACCACCCATCTAACCCCCTCATCGGGACTCCAAACCCCGACCGCCACAACCTGAGTTCAGCAAACCCTCGATTCCTCCAAGGTACGGATCATGGCCAGATCTGCAAAGCCGTAGTCTTCCGACGAAAGGACCTCCTAAGACTCCTATGTTGCCGGAGAAGACCCAATTAACACCCGATGAACGATCCGCTTCGAGGTAAGGAGGACCTCTTAGCCGTCGGGAGGACGACAAAGGCCGGAGAGGACGAGGAGGAAGAAGCGCAGGAAGATGATGCTGACAAATTTGGGGATGAAAGGAAGAGGAGGTGGAATTATTTGTCAGATTTAATTGTTTTGATGGGAGACGATTTAAAATTAAACAGTTATATTTTGAAGAAAAAAATATTCTTCCAATTAGGGCTCGAATCGAAGATGAAAGAGAGTTTTCTACGCCGACGGTGCGATGATTTCAAATCAGGCGACTACAGCTTCGGAAGGAGTTTTGTTTTTGTTTGAAGAGTTGCAGGTACGAGACGACTATTAGTTGGCTTTAATTCGGATTCAAGAGAAACTAGGGTTCGATGTGAGTTACTGCTTTCGCCTATGGCTGAGCACCGCCTCTCCCACATCAGAGGTGAGTCTGAAATTTGTTTGGAACAAATTAGGTTGTCACTCAAGGCGGAGATGCTTGTATGTGTGTGGATCTCTTTTGCGTTGCGAATTTTTTCAGTTCATGACGTGTGCCATGTTGAGTTTTGAGAGCATTTGGATTTTGTAATTGGAAGCAAGAGATGCGTATTGGGATTTCTCCATGGAGTCGACATTTCAGTTGGTGGCGTTGGTAGAGCTTTCTAAGCAGTCAAATCTACCATTTTTTCTTAGGATTTACAAAACCAAACGTAAGTGGATTTTTTGTGCTATAGTTAGATGTGGTGGGTCGTGGCGTTGGTATCTTGGTTGCATTTCTTCACTAGTTTTTTACTTCTGAAAAGTGAAAACAAGAGATATGTTTAATACAACATCATGTCTGGCACATCCATGTTAGCTCTAATGTTGCTGGTGCTTTGGCTTTTGTTAAATCATTGCGTCCAAATTGGTCTCCAGCAGCTCTAAAATCAGCCTTGATGACAAGAGGTATGAATAATAATAATCACTTCGTTATACCTAATCGAAATCGTGCAATTGATAATAGTCCTATTCTTTAAAAACACTAAACCATAAATCTCAAATTACTTCAGCTTGGCCACTGAATGCATCTCTGCACAAAGATCAATAATTTTCTTACGGATCTAGCAACATTAATCCAGTGAAAGCAGCTGATCCAGGACTCATTTACGACATCTCGAAACACGACTACATCAACTTACTTCGCGGATCTTACGCAGGAAAACATCTTACATTATTTCAGCTGCGGCTTTGAGGTTTTTGTTAGTTGATTTACAGATTTTGGTGTTGTTACATGAAGCTTGGAAATTGACAGGCTGTTTGATTAATTAAGTTGATTTAGCTACCGGAATACAATCCAGAAAGAGTGGGATGAGGTTCCGCATCATAGGTTGCTGTAAAAAGGTTTTCTATATGAATATTGACTTGAATCCTCCTTTCGTAAACTACTTTTATTGACTAGTTCTAGAATAGTTGTTCTTGTTTGATCTTATTTTATCTGTGGACTTTGGTGGTGCATATACTATTTTACCAGCCATTGATATGGCCTTCTATGCGGTCAAGGGAGAAGCTACAATTCTTATTTGTACATTTTTCGTCTCTTATTATAATTACTTTTTAGTAGTTGTTTGTGTATGAACAGTTAGTTTCATTTGTAACTCAGGATTTCAAATTCTGATTTATGTCCATTAAGGTTGACTAAAGCCACATCGTATTGTTGTTTTTTCAGGTTGCTTGTTCTGGATATCGACTGGATCCACATTACAGCAGTAGATGTAGTTATGAAAGTACGATCGGCGAATGGTTATGCAATTGTTATTGTTCAGAAGCCTTTTAGCTTTGAAGGGCCAAGACATCGAAATGATTGGAGATTTTTTAGGTGAACCACTGTATGGTTAATTACTTCATTTATTTGGCCCATTTTTGAATTTTAACTAGTAGTGAATCCTAGTGTATCTTAGAACTGTTTGTGTTTTGCAGGACAAACTTTCTATGGACATAAGACAGGGCAAGTGTGGTTTGCCGTTTAAACTAGCCTTGAAGTGGATCAAAAATTGGTTGTCAGACTTCACAAACAAGGGATGCCCAAGGAGGATTCACTGAAAAATATGAGAGGATACAAATGTTAGTGATCCCAAAAGCTTGGACAACCCAGAAGAGGATCGAGCATAAGGTTAATATGACGAAACAATATAGGATTTTGTTGTGTACGTTGCATTTAAGTTTCTGTCTTATGTTTATGTTTTCACGCATTTTATTCAATATTTGTATGACCTAATACATAAAGTCTCAATTTTTAGGATGTTACTAAATTTAAAATGATTAATATTGTGATCTTCAAATTTTAACGTGCCATCTTTAATGATTGCAAAAATAATATTTTTGATGACGCATGTGGTTGTTAAAAGTTTTATTGCGACGTTCTTGATGGTTGCAGAATTTTTTATTTTGCAATGACTTAACTAATCACTAAATAGTTTTTGCGATATCTTAAGTGGTCGCAAAAATTTGTTTATGTGAGGGTTTAAGTGGTCACAAAATTATTATGTGATAACTTCATGTCATCGCAATATATACTAATTGTGATGACCATATAAAGTCATCGTTAAAACTTTCTGCGAGGGAACCTACTGCAACGACATGCGACAACTATAAAAGTCATCACATAAATTGATATGCGATGACTTTATGACTTTCTGCGATGACTTGGGGTTGTCACCGATCATGGATTTTTTTGTAGTGACAATTCCACATTGCTAGATAGACAACCATCTAGTGGTATTTGAGCACAAATGGTTCGCCTACCCATCAGACTTGCAGATCTAAGGAACTCCGAACGAATCGGTATTACAAACATTATTGTGTGTGCAGCTCTCAAAATTAAATTTCATATGAGTGGGGAAGTCCTATATCAATTTCATTGAAAGTATACCATGCATCAGTTGAAAATTTGAGACATGTTCACACACCTTAATTAGTCATTTGGGACATCATCATATCAAAATGCCAAAGCGACCTTGGAAAAAGCTTTAACGATCGATCACGGTGGTTGCTTATGTCATTGATTTCCTTTGGATAAAAACCCAAAAAATCACCGTTAAGAACCTGCTGAATAGATTCCTCATTATAGTGTGAGATAAGATCCATAAGGATCCAATAGTCCAACAATCGGCCACTATGGAAGTCGTAAATGGGAGTAGTCGAGCAAATAATTTACTATTTATCTTAGCCAAATAATATACTATTTACCTTAGCTTGTCCGGCAAAATACGGTAAAAATCTCATTCAAACGAACAACAGTTGGGACATATTTAAGGGGCTGTCCGATTGAGCTGAAATTTAGCTTAGCTGAATTTAATTTAACTTATATTAGCTGAATTTAGTTTAATTTAATTTATTTTAGTTTAACTTAGCTTAGTTTAACTGAATTTAGTTTAATTTATTTTAATTTAGTTTAATTTAGGTTAGCTTAGCTGAATTTAGTTTATTTTAATTTCTTTCAGTTTAACTTATAGTTTATACCAACTTAACATTACATCATCATCATCATTTTAATCATCATCATCATCATCATCATCATCATCATCATCATCATCATCATCATCATCATCATTATATTACATAGTTCAATAATGTTAGACATGACAACGATGTTATATTACATTAATTAAGTTTCATCAAAATCATAATATGAATAGGCTCAGCTCTCGTCCATGTTATCTTCGACTTCATTTTCATTGTTCCCTTCCATAATGGTTGACGCTATCATATCTCGCACTTGATTCATTTGTGCTTTTCGATGTACATGTAATATGTCAGAATCAGCTAAACCCTGAACCTCTTCATGTGATTGAACATGAATTCTCAGTTTATGCATGCGAATAAAGTTGTGTAACGTGAATGTGGCCAAAATGATATTAGTTTGACACTCTTCTGAAACTTGCGGCATAGCCCAAAGTATCTTCCACGTGCTTTTCAAAATACCGAAAGCTCTCTCAATAGTTATCCGTAAAGATGAATGTCGATAATTAAAATTTTCATAAATCCCACTTGGCGGCTGAGTTCTAAAGTCTGGCATATGATACCGAGCAAATTTATCTTTATACGGAGCCGAATACCTTAGTGCATGTGAATAACCAGAATCCATCAAATAATATTTTCCTACAAATAATTATGAACATTAGTATTTCTGAAATTAACCATTACATTATATGTTAAATGATTTTTTTAAAGAAGGGTTTTCATTTGAATATCGATCACCAAATATATTTAAACCGACTTCTAAATATTTCAGTCACAACTAGCTAGGAATATAGATCAATGACCTGCAAGGTGCAAGAAGCCGCCTAAAATAAAGTCACACGGTACCTACTACAACCAGACATCGTTGCATCTATATAGTTTGAGTCTTGCAATCAAGCATATCACACACACGATACAATGTTGCTAGGTTGTTCCACGTCCAAATGATATTGTATTGATAGAACATATTTGTACCTGGTGGCGGGTGTGGAAAACAATATTTCGATTGAGTTATTAAGTCCTTTAATACCGTTGTATCATGAACACTTCCTTCCCAGCCAGAGTTAACGTACGTAAAAAGCATATCAAAAGAACAACATGCTAAAACATTACAACTTTTTACTCCTTTACGACCTCAGTACTGATCATGATTCTCTCCCAGTACAGCTTCAATGTGCGTTCCGTCAAGAGCACCAACACAATTCTGCACATGAAAAATATTATATGAACATAGCATGATTGGTATACTCCCCGACATATAAAAATTAACAGGTTAAATACCTGAAAATATGGAAAATACAAGCTACTATTAGCAATTTTTGCTGGTACGTCATCCAATGAGGTATGTGGTCTGACGATATCATCTGAAATCATCAGCAAAGCATGTAATACAATTTTAAAATATGTTCCAACTGGTGATGGAGAGTGTTTAAATGTATCTGCGACATCATGATATGAAGCTCTTATGGCAAGTATGAACAAGGTCATCCCCACTTGTTCAAGGACGCTTATATGTGTGCCATCACTCAATAATTGTCTTGACACCAGTAGGTTTACCAAATTCTTCACCATGTTAGCTGTCAACCTTAATTGTTCGTGACACAAACGAGGATGTGTGTGCACCAATCGGTGCATATATTCAGCACTGGTTTCCCCTCCAGATCGCAACTTATCTCTTTTTGGAATATTCACTAAGCTCTTCAATTTTTTGATAGCTAGGCTTCTGTACCACCGCTTGAATGTGTCACTCATTCTGCATAGAAATAATCAAAATATCATACTTGATTTTTAACAATTTCACAAGAACATAGAAATATCACCCACAAATAGACAATTGTACAACATAAGAAACTTTATGAAGACATTCTTGAAAGGTAGTGAATCGTGATATGAGTGCTCTGCGGCACAAATGACCTACTGTGATTCTACCCTGCAGACATAAATAACGCATAAGAGATCAAATTACAATAATGAACAAAACAACTAAAGGAGAAAATTAACATCACTAACCAAAATATAGCACCAGTGCATACATAAACTTTACGAAGACATTCTTGAAAAACTAACATTAGCAAAATAAGATGATTTTTTAAAGAATGCAAGAGGTTTAGCTATAAGTCTTGGGATTCGTGGTTTGTGAGTTGTAAATCCTTTCAATCCTTGTCTAGTCATAAGTTCTATTGGGTACGCCATTTCTATACTCATTTAAAATTGTGAAAAACCTATAACCTTCTTGGGTAGTCCAATATGCCATATTCTTACCCCCCCCCCCCCCCCCCCCAAAAAAACATGCTATCAATTCAACACTCTGAATTGAAAAACATAACATAGAAAACTCCCAAAATTCAAAGCATCATCATGTTAAACGGAAACTGGAACTAGCTAGCAAAAACTAAAGTCAGTATCATATTACCTGAGGAAGTAGATGAAGTCGACCGGTTATGTTTCTCAAAATGTTTATGTTTCATTCTCCTCTCTGCCTCTATTTAACAAGATCGCCACTGCCACTTTCCATAATGGCGGACACCAACTTTCGCCATATTCTTCCACAACCATTTTTCACCCACTTTGGCCACTTTCCTATACATTTCCTACAACTTTGGCCATATTCTTACAATGGCCGACACCAACTTTGGCCATATTTTGCCACTACCATTTTTCACCCACTTTGGTCATATTCTTCCACTACCATTCTTCCACTACCATGTGATAAGACATGACAATGATGGTGATGATGATGGTTATATAATATGATACGATGATGATGATGATGATGATGATAATGATAATGATAATGATATGATGCTGATAATTATATGATGATGACGATGGTGATATTATGATGATGATGGTAATATGATGATGATGATGGTTGTGATGATGAAAATGATGGTGATAATGATGATGATATGATGATGATGGTGATATGATGATGATGGTAATATGATGATGATGGTGATGTGATGATGATGCTAATATGATGATGTGATGTGATGATGATGATGCTGGTGATAATGATAGTGATATGATGATGATGGTAATATGATGATGATGATGCTAATATGATGATGCTAATATGATGATGTGATGTGATGCATGATGATGAGGATGATGCATGGTGATGATGCATGATGATGATGCATGATGATGGTGGTACTATGATGATGATGGTAATATGATGATGTTATGATGAGGGTAATACGATGATGATGATATGATGATGGTGGTAATATGATGATGATGATGGTGATGGTGATGATGATGATGTGATTATGATGATAATGATAATGATGATGATGATGATGATGTGATGATGATGATGATAATGATGATGATGATATGATGATGATGACGAGGATGATGACGATGATGATGATGATGACAATGATGATGATAATGATGATGATGATGATGATGATGATGATGATGATGACGATGACGATGATGATGATGATGACGATGATGATGATGAACTTAAAATCAAATGCAATTTATTTTAATTTAATTTAGTTTAATTTAATTTAATTTAATTTAGTTTAGCTTAATTGAATTTAATTTAATTTAGTTTAGCTTAGCTGAATTTAGTTTAATTTAATTTAACTTAGCTAAATTTAATTTATAAAGCATAAATTTAGAGTCAATCGGACATGCCCCAAGTGTAGTGCAATGATATGCACATGTTGTATTTTGTGTAATACCAAATAAAAATTTATAAGTTAAGCCTCAATGTCGTTCAAAAAACTATGTTTATGCACACAAGTTGATATAATAGGGAAACTAATCTACTCTAATCATATAAATGATTTGGGGTTGGTTGTTTTCATACGAGAGTATATAAGAGATTACTCTCATGCAGATAAGAAGGCAAAAAGTGTATGAACCTTACTAGATTCAATATCACTTAGGGATGAGCATGAATAAGCATGAAGAACTGGAAAATTCAACCACCGTTTAGAAAATATTCAATGGGGTATTAATGACAAGCGTGAAATCAAGGAACTAGAAAATACAACCTATTGTTTTTTTTTGTTACTAGAGTGTATTAAGTTGTCCTTACTATACTCGACCATCTCTGCAGGAGCTTCTCACACCCTGCAATTCTTCAAGAAATGACATGTATTTCACTTAACTACTCGGTTGTTGAGGATTTGATAAATCGAGATGCTTTGTGAATCAGAAATGAAGCTTTATGTATAATTTGTGACTTGGGGTTACGCTTTGTTTAAAGATGTTAGGTTGCGTTTCTAGAGGCTACACTTATCATTATGGAAGCTAAGCCCATCAACCTAATAGCGCCACTCCTAGTAATGCATGTAGAGCTTCTCATCCGAGGCGTTTCGTGTCACTCGGAAATGGAGCAAAGATTGGGAGAGTTGTAGCCAAAATGAAGAAAATAGAGCTTATAAGAGACAAAAGTGCCAGAATAGCCCAAATTGCTTACTGTCCAGAGTGTCTCGAGCCAGCTCGAGATACCCGAAACACTTTCTGTCTGGGGTGTTTCGAGACACTAAAAATTGGACTTTTCTCCATGGGCTACAAATAGAGAGCTAAAGAATAACCCCAAAGGAGAGGACCTATGATAGCAGATTTTAGAGAGGGTTTTGAGACCCCATTTCTAGAGAAAAAAGACCAAGGCTTCAAAGAGAGGATCATCCATTGAAGATTGATGATACCAAGGGTTGAAGAAGATCATCTACACTAGATTAGTTTATTCCTTCATTGCATTATTTTCATCTTTTGGTACTCATACATTTATGTTTGTCTATGAACATGATTTGTGAGTAGTCCTCTGTATTTTAGGGTTCTATGGACCTCACATGTGTAATGACTCTTCATCTGTTATGGATAAATGCTAGATAACATGTTTTGGATGGTTGTCATTTACTTTGATTGAATACTCAAACTATGCACTCTAGGTGTTTGAGGAAATACCTAAGTGTGTAGTTTTGGCATATGGCTTGAGTTAAGCACCTAGGTGTTTGAGGAAATGCCTAGGTGATTAATTTCTATGATTCTTTGGTCAAGTAATCGATGGGTGGACGCCAAAGCATCTAGATAGCGAGTCAATAAGGAATCCTAGGCTAAGTAACCAAGGGGTGAAAGCCAAAGGTTCTTAAAAGCAAGTAAATCACCCTTACTAGGTGGTGTTCACGAGGATGACCCATCCTAGCATTGAGATAGGCTAGAGCTTCAGCTCCTCATAAGGATGGAATATGCGACGAGGGTTGATACTCGAAAGATATGAGTAGGATGTGATTCAACACATCGAGGGGTTGAGACTCGCATGTATAAGGTATATCTCCCTCATGTCATAGAAGGAACCGAGGGGTGGAATTCGACTTGATAGATATACAGGCCTTAGTGTAATCATCAAGGATATGTATCTTGCATGAAATTGAATTCTTGAAGACTAAAAACACATTTGAGTGAAGTAGTTCCATCGAGTACACCTTTAGCCTTGGTAGTGACATTTTCTCTAGATTCCTTAGGTAGTTTAGATCCGTTAGATTGTTTAGCGTTAGTAACTCCACCACCCCAACCTCTCGGAACTAGAATAGACAAATTAGAACAAAACTTAATAGTGGCCTAAAGTTTCCACTTGCTCCTTGGACGACACAACACTTACCGATCTTATAAATTATTTTGGACCTACAAACTCAAAATGCTACTCGTCAAAATGGCACCGTTGTCGAGGAGCAATGCATTAACTTGAGTCATTAGACTGTTCTTGTAGATATTATTCCTTCCCTTTTGTACATTCTTTACACTCATATCCCTTGCTAACTTTTGTTCTTTATGCTTTGCAAGATGGACTAATACAACCAACAAGTCTCATACAATGAGTAATATGACCGGGAGGAGGAACAAAATGCTTATTGAGAAGATCATGGCTATCCGACACATTCATACTCTCCTTATTGGGATGGTAGCCAATGCTCATTCGTAGAAGAGTCCTACCCTCAATATCCCTTGGAACCTCAACCCATCAATGGACCCTCGGACATGAAAATAATGTTAGCCATGATTCAAGCTTACCAAGCCCAAGCCGTCCAAGACATCATGGGGATGCTCCAATCAATTCAAGCCCTTAACCAAAGATCAGGTGACTTGGCCACTCCCAACCAAATGCTGGTGACCCAAATGGCGTTACAAGCAATGGAGAATGGGAATTTGGATGATGAAGATCAGGTCTCTGAAGAAGAAGTCCTCGAATCTATATCTTAAAGCAAGGATGGGATCAAGAAATGTAGGATGAGTTCATGAGAGCCGCTCGCCAAGCTTTTAATGAGGTGTGGGATGGTAAATCTTGCACCCTTCACTACTAGCACATTTCAAGATCATTCAGTTGAGAACATACACGAGTTCACCACTCCATCAACGCCTAGGCTCTCCAACGAGGAATTCTTCAACGATGAAGGCTAATGCATAGAAGAAATATATCTTTTGGATGAGGAAGACCTCCTCCCTCCCGCTATATGTGAGCTTAAATGTGAGCCCGAATCTCTTGTTGAGAATGACATAGAGGAAGAGCATAATGAGTCACGAGGATTCCATGAGTATGAAGACTTTGTTGAGGTATATATGGCATTGACTAGAGAGCAACCTCGCGCGCAAGAAGACACAAGTCTAAAAAAGGAGTTTGAGGATTGGGCACACAAGAACATTGTCAAAAAACACAAAGAGTGTGTGCCCATCAAGCTAGAGGCTAGTGTTGACGCCTCGGGACAAGTTTTGGAGTTTTCGACCATACTTGACAAGATCACTCAAAGGGAGCTCCAATGACCCCTTAATTTCTGAAGGGTTCAACATTTATGAAGGGGTCAATAATGCAATTGAAAGTCCATCGTAGGCTTGATGGAAAAAAATTTAAATGGGATTTGAAGGTGAACTGACACCTCGAATGTCCAAGGCCCTGAGAAGGGATCCTAGTAAAGGACTTCTCATGAGTGATTTTATGGGGCGCTTTGCTCGTATTGCCAAGACATTAAACGACGCCCTCACGGGATGTAAGTTGTCCATTCTTGTTCTTCATGACTAATTGGTTGGCATGATAGCGTGACTTTGTTTGGGTTTGATTCTGAATGTGGAGTGTGTGTTTTACCTTTAGATAGTAAAGTTTTAAGTGTGGAGTGTGTGGGCTATCTAATTGGTGTCGTGCAAACTTGTGAGTGAGTTTCTAAACTACTCGAGGCACCCCATCCACACTTGTCTCAGGTGAGACACTCCTTTCTGAACCAGCTCTTCATTGCCTTAAAATAGCCCCAGACAATCGAGACATATTTGTCTCGAGTGAAACACTCACCCCGCATTCCAATCCAAATTCACATAGCCAAAACCCTTGCACCTCCCCTGATTTCTCTATGAATGACGACGTCCCATTTAGTGTTCATGTGCCTTATTTGACATTGTTGTATTGGAAGTACTTTGTAGTACCATGCCATGACTCTTGTTTCATATTTTAGGTACATAAGACACTTTGTGCACATTTTGGAGGATGTTGTATACTTTCATTGCTTGAACTCTCTTAAACTTATGCCATGATGTTATTTTGCAACTTGTGACACTATATTGCTCATGCTTGAGTTTGTTATTACCTCGTTTATCAATGATGTCTTTAACCTCTCTTGTTCTCTTGTCATCAAGGAAAGTATATGCATCATGTATGATCAAGCTTAGCACATTGGCGTCTTTTCTATTGGTGAGGCACATCTATAACGAGGGGAGTTCATATGCGCCTTTATCTCATTTCTTTCATTGTTTGCACTTAAGGACTAAGCTAGCTCTTAAGCGTGGAGTGGTAGTCGCATAGTTCACTCATATCATGCCATGATGCCTATCATTTTTGAATGGACACTTGCATTATGTGCTTTATCCCTATTTCATGAGTGGTTTTACAATTGAAGGCTTGTGACTATCACTCTCAACTTCTATAAGTCACATCTAGCTAACATTTCACTTTTACTTGATTTAGAGTCTAGAACCGAAATAGTCCTAATGAATTCACATTCTTGTGAATCAATATTTATTGCTATCTTTTGCCTATCTAGCAATCTAAGCATTTTTAGCGCATGCTTTGAACCTAGTTTTTATCAAGCACACATGAAAAACTTAAACATCTTGATTGCTTTTATGTGACTCTAGTTTCCTTACTTAGTGCCTTGCTTATGGTTGTTTCACGCGCATTCCATATTCACATTGGGCATATTGTCAAGTTTTAAGTGTGGAGTCAAAAGAGGGTGAACAATAGGCCCCACCAAAAATACTTTATATGGTCAAAGAGGGTTAAAAAATAAGCCCCGACTAAAAACATTCTCGAAAAGAGAAGTTTTGTGCTTGAAAATACAAATGTCATGGGTTAGGAAGACTTGACCTTATGCCTTTCTATAATTTCATAGAAAGTTAGCAAGGGTGACGCGCGTCGTCTGACGCGTCAAATTTAAATTTATAATTTCCTTGCGAGAACCCTAATAAAGTGGCAAGCAAGGGTCGAACCCTAGAGAGCTGGTGTTGGTCAAGTCGTTCTGTAAACAAAATTGATTGGGATTTGTGTAAGCAATTTTTGAAAAGTGCACAAGAAAATAAAACGAGAGAGTAATTCAATCAGAGGAAGCATTCGGTCTAGGGTTCCCTATTGTGACTCGTTTATCATTGACTTCTAATTATCTGATTTTATGTTCCTAAGTGTGGTTACTCCGTTTCAGGTTATAACCTAAGGTAAGGCCGTTTCAAGCACTTACACCACAATCTACTCCGTTTCGGGTTATAGACTTCTAGTTCTAGCAAACCTAATACTCCGTTTCAGGTTATATCAGGTTAAGTGCAACTACTTGTTCTAACGGTTTAGTATCAAACAAGCAGCAAATATGAGGGCTGAATTGCTCGGCTAAGTTTTACCATTGCAAGTCTCCACTTAGCTTCACAATTCAGTCCGAGATAAATATGCACAAGAACTAGTAGAACATAAAATAGCATTAAGCAAAGAATCTCAAAACTTCGTCATAATATATTGAACCCTAAACCGAATAACGAAATTAGCTACTCATAGTCATGACAAAAAACAGAAGTATTTTTGAATGAAAGTAGTAGAAATTCTCTTCTCTCTTGTTGAAAGCTTGATCTCCTCTCGAGCCGTCTCTTCAATTCTGGGAATTTTGATATGATCCTGAGATTAGAAACCCTAATTTATAAGAAGTTTTGTTTCTAATTTCGTTTTGGGCCAGGCTTCTAAATCTCAATTTGCTGACGTCAGCTGCGGACGTTGTACATTTTAGCGCCGTGGACAATGAACATATTACCATCCGCGGACGACCCTCTTAAACTTGCCTGCGTCCGCGACCTGGTCTGAGGTGCATTTCCTCTTCTGCTCGTCAGTCTTGACTTTGGCTCTCGATTCGACTCCATGAACTCCATGTGATGATTTTAGCATCGAAATGCCGTCTTTAAGCGCGTATTCCTTCCAGATCTTTCGAAACACCTGAGATGCAAAACAATACTGAAAAGTAACTGTTCGCATAAAAAAGTGTCGAAATGGATGGGATTAGTTGATTCGATCGCAAGCATATGGAAATACCTTCCTGCTCTCACTCATCCTCGTCCTTTCGATGTGAGTTAAGCCGAGGGTCGCTCGTCTATTTTCCCGGCTACTCGGACTAGAGATTGGACGGTGTGTTGTTTTCCCGTCCCACCTAACCGCATAAGGAATGCAGTGGCGGAGCAGACTCTTAACCATGTCGTCTCGAAGTGCTAGCCTCCACAAAATCCATATAACCATATAAATAGAAATCCGATCCTTCGAGTGCTTTGTCAAGTCCCTCTAGGACATTTCTATCAACTCCACATCCCTGCTTATCTCAGCTCAGAAGACACGTAATGGGTTAAATTCACAAGTAAAAGCATAATTTGAATTTCACGAGAGAAGTGCATTTAATCAGCTCATCTATTTCACATCAACATTCAATACTGCATATTCAAGAACAGAAGAGAGATTTCATGCTTTCAATTTTTTTTAATGAAACGTGCTGACACGGTGCATATGCAAGGAAAATAAACGTGCTGACACAACTGACTGACTCTCCCACCCCACACTTTTGAACAAAGCCGTGTCCTCACGGCACGACTTAAATTCAAAGACACAACTATGCAAGACACAAACCATATAGGAAAAGGAAGAGATTAAAGTGAATAGGTACTCCCCTCGTTTCGTCGTGTGAAGATGAGAATTCTGGTCAAACGAGTCAGTCAGCGCTGGTCAACCATGGTCAACGGACAACCGCGGATCACGTTCATTTTAACTCCGCGGTCAATGGTTAATCTGAACTGCACCCGCGGTGAACAATTTGCATGTTGTCAGCGATCCTTTCTGAGTTGCACCTGTTTTCTGCATAAAAAACGTTCTCCTTTCCCAAAAGACAATGTGATACACAAATAAAGACTCAAACAAACATAAAATGAAAAATAAAAACTCAAAACTCAAAAATTTGCCGGGCTGCCTCTCTGTGAGCGCCTTTGTTTTATGTCGTTGGCTCGACGTTACCTCTTTAGAGATCACAAGTTAGGATCCCATGGACGTGTGAGGTCAAATTTTGCCTTAGCTACTCCTTCAATCTGCCCGAAATCCTCATGTAATAGTGTGCTCGAATCTGCTCTCAATCGATCAGGCGGGTTCGCCTTCACATCCTCCTCAGTCTGCGAGGACACCTTGATCATAGCTACTGGCCCAGCTGCACAGCCTGTCTCGTCTGATGGGTCTGGAATTAGGGCACTAAGGCATGATGTATTCACGATATCCGGTGGTTTCTTCATGCATGGACGGTCGGCATCCTCATAGATATGGAAATTTGATGCCTTGCCACCATACGCGAGTGACAATAAGCCTGAGCCCATGTCAATCTTGGCCTTGGTGGCGAAGAGGAATGGCCGTCCAAAAATAAGTGTTGGAGGATCATCGTCTCTAGCATCTCCCATCTGCAAGACATAGAAATCTGCAGGAACAAAAAGGTCTCCTACTCGGAGTGTGAGATCCTCTAGCAAACCAATAGGACGAATAATTGACTTATCTCCTAATTCTACCATCAATTTAGGGGGCTTCAGTGGTCCCAACTTCAGTGAACAATATAAAGAATATGGCATGGCATTAATAGCAACACCTAGATCGATCAAACAGTGATGTATAAGTGTCTCACCAACACGACAGGTGACTGTGAAGGCACCTGGGTCCTTACTCTTTCCAGGCGGTGCCTCATAACTTGCTGCAATCGGGCGCTCCATCATTGGGTCGTTTCGCTCATGCCTCGCTTCCAACATGCTTCCTAGCCCATCCTTGTCGATCATATGGTCATCCGGAGCTATCACCTGCATAGAAAACGAAGGAAAAATGTCAGCTTGAGTACTTTCGACAGACCATGTCGCGGGTGATTAATACTTTAAGTGTTCCCGCGGACCGTTAACTTGTTCTTGATCCGCGGCTCTAACATGCTCTTCATCCGCGGTTAACTACTTTACCGCGGTCTCTTCATATTTTACGGGCGCGGGTGTTATGTTTTTTAGCAGACCGCGGATGGCGCTAAAGTGCACGTCATCCGCGATCTGGTCTGAGTCGGCCTCTATTTCGCTATTTTCTGCCTTGATGTGCCTACCAACCGCGAGCATCTTATTCACCCAATATGCAAACTCCTTTAGATCTGCGTCCACATCCACTACTGCCATTGTGGCGACATTCCCTCTCGGGTTCGATATGGACTACGATGGTAGCCTTCCTGAATCTCCCTTCAGCTCGGAAACGTTCTGGGCCAAGTTAGACATCTGTTTGGACAGCTCTGTTAAAGTCCCATCGGTCTTGGCCTGATATTGATGCACCGAGGCAGCTAGTTCCCTCACGATGTCCTCCAGGGGTTTGCCTTGCTGACTCGGGTCTGTCTAGTTCTGGTGATGTGCTCGCTGCTGATATTGATTCTGATTATTATAACTTCCCTGCTGCTGATGATATGGCGGCCGGTAGTACTGCTGCTGCTGAGCCGGCTGGGGTGCACGATTATTGTAGCTTTGGAATTCACCCACTGCGTTGACATTGGCATGTGTATCCTCCTGTAGACTGGGGCAAGCATCTGTCTTATGGTCTGTTGCACCACAAAACTCGCACAGTTTGACTTGAACCGGCTGCCTCCGTATGACCTGCTGCATCATCTCTTTGAGTTGCTTGATTTCTTCGGCCATAGAACTGGATGGGGGCTCGACCTGCGAGACGTTCTTAGTCCGACTGAACTCTTCCTCATTGTTGGACTCGTCCTAGAACCTTGCATTCTCAACCACTTCCACTATCTTTCTTCGCACACCGGCTGGAGTAAGTCTCATGAGGGTTCCTCCGGCCGAGGCGTCCAGCAACTTCCTGTCCAGCTTCCTCAGTCCATTGAGCATATACTCTACAATCAGCTTCTCGGGAAGTTTGAGATTGCAGCAGCTCTGCTCTAAAGTGTTGAACTTCTCCACGTATTCATACATCGTCTCATTCGGCCCTTGTCTAAGGTCCTGCAATTGCCTGCGAACCTGCATCGCCCTTCCCACTGGGTAGTATTTATTCAGAAACTTCCTCTGCATCTGGTCCCATGTCTGGATGCTACCTGAAGGCAGAGACAAAACCAATCATTAGCGGCGTCAATCAAAGAGAAGTAAAATGCCTTTAATTTAAAGTCTTCCAGTTTGACTCCGTATGGTTTGAGGTTATGGCAGACGCCATGGAGGCGCTAAAGATGTGCGGTAGCCGACTCTCCCTGGCGTCCCGAGAACTTGGGCAGGTTATGGATGACTGCCGAATTGATGGCTATTTCCTCAAGTTCTGGTCCCTCATAAATGTACCAAGGCTGATTCCGGAAGTTTGGAGCAGACAGTTCCCCCATGGTGGGCTCTTGGTAGTAGTATTCTTCGTCATACTCTTCCCTTATGTGAGGCTGCTGAGGTGGAGGTGGTTGCTGTTGTCTTGCTGGGGCTGGCGGCTGTAGTGGTTTGGGGGAGGTGGTCGCGGTAGCCTCGGGCCAGCACCGTTCAGTGCTGCTAGTGCCCTTTGATTCATTCTGGCAGCCTCCCTGTCTGCACGGTTCCGGTCTCGAACGAGTTGCTCTGGGTCATCATAGAATGGAGGTATAAATGCGTTTTCATTGATTGGAGCGAGTTCGTTATTGTTGTTCTGGTCGTCACCAACTTGACTACCTGCGCGAGACATGGTGAAACAAGTAGCAAGCACAAAAAATAACTAAATATAAATAAAAACAAACAGAAAATAAAAACAAAAAAGAAATAGCTTCACCGAAGCGCAGCTCCCTGGCAACGGCGCCAAAATTTGACGCGCGTCGTCTGATGCGTCACATTTAAATTTATAATTTCCTTGCGAGAACCCTAGTAAAGTGGCAAGCAAGGGTCGAACCCTAGAGAGCTGGTGTTGGTCAAGTCGTTCTGTAAACAAAATTGATTGGGATTTGTGTAAGCAATTTTTGAAAAGTGCACAAGAAAATAAAACGAGAGAGTAATTCAATCAGAGGAAGCATTCGGTCTAGGGTTCCCTATTGTGACTCGTTTATCATTGACTTCTAATTATCTGATTTTATGTTCCTAAGTGTGGTTACTCCGTTTCAGGTTATAACCTAAGGTAAGGCCGTTTCAAGCACTTACACCACAATCTACTCCGTTTCGGGTTATAGACTTCTAGTTCTAGCAAACCTAATACTCCGTTTCAGGTTATATCAGGTTAAGTGCAACTACTTGTTCTAACGGTTTAGTATCAAACAAGCAGCAAATATGAGGGCTGAATTGCTCGGCTAAGTTTTACCATTGCAAGTCTCCACTTAGCTTCACAATTCAGTCTGAGATAAATATGCACAAGAACTAGTAGAACATAAAATAGCATTAAGCAAAGAATCTCAAAACTTCGTCACAATATAGTGAACCCTAAACCGAATAACGAAATTAGCTACTCATAGTCATGACAAAAAAACAGAAGTATTTTTGAATGAAAGTAGTAGAAATTCTCTTCTCTCTTGTTGAAAGCTTGATCTCCTCTCGAGCCGTCTCTTCAATTCTGGGAATTTTGATATGATCCTGAGATTAGAAACCCTAATTTATAAGAAGTTTTGTTTCTAATTTCGTTTTGGGCCAGGCTTCTAAATCTCGATTTGCTGACGTCAGCCGCGGACGCAGTACATTTTAGCGCCGCGGACAATGAACATATTACCATCCACGGACGACCCTCTTAAACTTGCATGCGTCCGCGACCTGGTCTGAGGTGCATTTCCTCTTCTGCTCGTCAGTCTTGACTTTGGCTCTCGATTCGACTCCATGAACTCCATGTGATGATTTTAGCATCGAAATGCCGTCTTTAAGCGCGTATTCCTTCCAGAGCTTCCGAAACACCTGAGATGCAAAACAACACTGAAAAGTAACTGTTCGCATAAAAAAGTGTCGAAATGGATGGGATTAGTGGATTCGACGAGTCGTATAAATACG
Organism: Rhodiola kirilowii; assembly: GCA_033675215.1. Classification (NCBI taxonomy): domain Eukaryota; kingdom Viridiplantae; phylum Streptophyta; class Magnoliopsida; order Saxifragales; family Crassulaceae; genus Rhodiola; species Rhodiola kirilowii. Next base: position 25,640,505 of record CM066199.1, read on the forward strand.
ACTCATCAAAGGGATATGAGTGTAAAGAATGTACAAACGGAAAAAAAATATTTACAAGAACAGTCCAAATCTCACAAAATCTACTCTAATGACTAAAGTTAATGCATTGCTCCTCGGCAACGGTGCCATTTTTACGTGTAGCATTTTGAGTTCGTTGGTGAAATACAATTTATAAGATCGATAAGTGCTGGGTCGTCCAAGGAGAAAGTGTAAACTTAAGGCCACTATTAAATTTTGTTTCGATTTGTCTATTCTAGTTCCGAGAGGTTGGAGTGGTAGAGTTACTAACGCTAAACAAACTAAAGGATCTAAACTACCTAAGGAATCTAGAGAAAATGTCACTACCAAGGCTAAAGGTGTACTCGATGGAACTACTTCACTCAAATGTGTCTTTAGTCTCAAATAATTCAATCATTTGTATTGTGTGCTAGCTAGCAAGTGAAACTTTAGAACGATCATTGTGCTTGCACGTAAGCTATCAATTGGTTTATGCTTGTCTTTTAGAACTGTTGATGTCGAACTCCTCTTTCCTTATGGATTATGCCTTTAGAGTCTAACACTTGGAGATGAGTTCTATATCGTTAGCCCATGGACTAGCCCTAGCTAGCATAGGTGAGTGATTGACACTTTTTTGTGACTATTAACCATATTTCAAATGCCTTGCCTTTAAAATGAATGGATTCATAGGTTAGTGACGCGCGTTGTTTGACACGCCAAACTTAAATTCAAATTCTCTGTGAACAACTAATCATTGACAAGCAGGGTCGAACCCTAGAGAGCTGGTTTGTAGAAATTGAATCTGTAGTTAAACAAAGAAAGGGGGTTAGCAATTGCGAGTGCAAAAGCGAGAAACGTGCGAGTAAAGATTTCAATCAGAGAAGATATTCAGCTTAGGGTTTCTATTTGTGACACGTTTATCATTGACTGCTAATAATCAAATCTCAAGTTTCTAAGTGTGGTTATTCCGGCAAAAGTAATAACCTAAAGTATCCCGTCAAAAGTGATACACCATAATTTAACCCGACAAAGGTATTAAACTTCTATTTCTCCTAACATAATAATCTGGCAAAGATATTATAAGGCCTAGGTGTTACTACTTATTTTTACGGCAAAGTATCAAACAAGTATTAACGGTAGGGATTGGTTATTATGCTAAGCTTTACGACAAAGTATCCATCAGCTTAACAATTCAATCCTTGAAATGCAACGCAAGAACTCGAGAAATAAGAAATTGCATTAAGTAATAAGTCTCATAACGTTTGTCACAATGAACGAAACCTTAAACTGAAAAAGAGGTTTAGCTACACATAGCCATAAAAGAAAAACATAAGTATTTTTTAGCATGGAAGTAGTAGAAAATTCTTCTCTTCATCGAAAGCTACGCGTTCTTCTCCAGGGTCGTCGTGTTGATTCTTGGAAGCCGAGATGTAGAATTAAATAGAAATCTTTTTCCAAACCCTAATTTATAAGTTGGTTGGGTTTCTAAGTCTATTTTCGGCCCAGATTTCCAATTTTTGGACTTGCTGATGTCAGCAATTAAGGTGCTGATGTCGTCACCGTCGCGCCCAAAGAGAAGGTTAGAGTCGCACCCAATGAGCATTTTATTTGACACTCTCTAACTTGCAGCTCCTTCTTTAGTTGTGATTTCGACCCTGGTTTGCCATTTGATCCTCTATGAACGTTATGTGATGTATTTGGCATCAAAACGCCGTCTTTAAGAGAGTATTCCTCCTAGAGCTTCCAAAACACCTGAAATGCAAAACCATACTAAAAAGTGTTCGCATAATGAAGTGTCAAAATAAATGAGATTAGTTAGTTCGACAAGTCGTATAAATACAACTCATTAGTTAGGCGTTTGATAGCTCTAGTATTGACTTCCTTGAATGTGCACCTTCATATGTTTTTAAATGGTTTGAAATCTCTTTTGATGGTATAGTGATTGTGGTGTTAGTTTGGGATGTAAAGTTGGTTTTGACAATTCTTTGCCTTATTAGTTAAACACTCTTGCTTAATGGGATAAGGGCATATGAGATTTGTGAGTATTCCCTTTTGTGAAAACTCTCACGAGACTATAACTCGTCCATTAGGGTAGCTTAGGGGTTTAAAGGCATGGTGCATATGGTAAACGCACTCGTACCACCTACGAAAAGGAATTAGGTTGTAAATATGTGTTAGACTAGTTAGGAATAAAAGCTTGACACTTTAAATGGATGTGGAAAGCAAATGTGCAAAAAAACATAATGACTTAGCTTTCCGTCATTTGTTTCTCTTTGGCCTGATCTAACTATTTTTTTGGGACGATCAAACTCTAAGTGTGAAGTATTTTGATAAGTCGAATTCTCGACTATTATTTATCTACTTTTGCTAGAGGTTTTGATTCGTTTTCCTATGCTTTTGATGCCATTTAACCTCTCCTTGGTCTTGTAGGTCCTAAATGCGTTTCGTGTCACTTGGAGCTTTGAAGATCAAAATGGAGCAAAGATTGGGAGAATTGGAGCCAGCTTATAGGAGACAAAAGTTCCAGAATAGCCCAAATTGCTTATTGTCCAGAGTGTCTCGAGCCAGCTCGAGATGCCCAAAACACTTCCTGTCTGGGGGTGTTTCAAGACATTAAAAATTGGACTTTTCTCCATGGGCTACAAATAGAGAGCTAAAGAAAAACCCCAAAGGAGAGGACCTCCGAGAGCAGATTTTAGAGAGGGTTTTGAGACCCCATTTCTAGAGAGAAAAAGACCAAGGCTTCAAAGGGAGGATCACCCATTGAAGATTGAAGATACCAAAGGATGAAGCAGATCATCTACACTAGATTGATTTATTCCTTCCTTATATTTTCATCTTTTGGTACTCATACATTTGTGTTTGTCTATGAACATGATTTGTTAGTAGTCCTCGGTATTCCAGGGTCCTATGGACCTCACATGTGTAATGACTCTTCATCTTTTATGAATAAATGCTAGATAACATGTTTTGGATGATTGTGATTTACTTTGACTGAATATTCAAACTATGCGTTCTAGGTGTTTGAGGAAATGCCTAAGTGTGTAGTTTTGGCATATGGCTCAAGTTAAGTACCTAGATGTTTGAGGAAATGCCTAGGTGATTAATTTCTATGATTCTTTGATTAAGTAACCGAGGGGTGGATGCCAAAGCATCTTGATAGCGAGTCAATAAGGAATACTGGGCTAAGTAACCGAGGGGTGGACACCAAAGGTTCTTGAAAGAAAGTAAATCACCCTTACTAGGTAATGTTCACGAAGGTGATCCATCCTAGCATTGAGATAGGTTATAGCTACACCTCGTCATAAGGATCGAATATGCGACGAGAATGATACTCGAGGGATATGAGTAGGACGCAAGTCAACACATCGAGAGGTTGAGACTCGCGTGTATAAGGTATATCTTCCTCAACTCAGAGAAGGAACCCACGGGTGGAATTCGACTTGATAGATATATGGGCCTTAGTCTATCATCTAGGACATGTATCTTGCATGAAATTGAATTTTTAGAGTCTAAAAATAGTGGTGTAGTTCCCTAGGGTACATCTTTAGTCTTGGTAGTGACATTTTCTCTAGATTCCTTAGGTAGTTTAGATCCTTTAGATTAATTAGCGTTAGTAACTGCACCACCCAACTTCTCATAACTAGAATAGACAAATCGGAACAAAATTTAATAGTGGCCTTTAGTTTACACTTGCTCATTTGTCGACCCGGTACTTACCGGTCTTATAAATTATTTTTGGCATACGCACTCAAAATGCTACACGTCAATGAGCCATGATCACGCAAGGTGCTGATTTACTGATTGATGAGGCGGAGCTTGGGCACGCTAAGCTTGTGTTTTTGGATGTTGGGCGTAGCTTTTAAAGGCATGCCTCAGATTTATATTTTGGACGTGGCTTCGAAGAACGTTGGCTTCTTTTAGAAACTCCATCTCAATTATTGTCCTTTAAGTATTTTATAATTAAAACATGATAAAATACTTTAAAGCAACAAGTATCGCTCAAAATTGATAAAAAAACCTAAAAATGGAGTTTTAAAACCGAACTAAAATTTACCGATCAAAATATTCCAGACTTAGGATCTTGTTCATCCTGGACGAATAAAACAATAAAGAGCAAATGTGTGATGAATAATAGTCATTTATTGAAAGCAGGGAAATCCTAACTCATTGTCACAGGAATCGCTGATGCCTTAAGTATATGCATTAAGTCGTTAATTCCCTAGGCCACCCTAGTGAAAGTGTGGTGGCTCGTGATAATTTTCAGAAAATAGAATACTCGTAAATCAGTTTATGCAATCCTCATCTATATGATAATGCTTAATTTCAAAAGGATATTATGAGTAAGTTCTCAAGCCTTGGTGTGATGCAAAAACCTACTTTATTTCAAACAGAGACTCGATCGCATATTCTACCTGCCAATTAATATAAAGTTAGCAGTGTCTAATTATAAACTATGCTATTTTAATGTTCAATGTATGCATTCAAACAAAAATTTAATTTACAGTTAGATCGTTACTTGCCAATGATATCTAGGAATAGTCCAAAGGCATTTTTAGTTCGCAGTTCTATTTCAACCTAGGCTCTAGGTCATAGTCCGTAAACGAATAGGAACTTGGAATTCAAATTTGAAAACATATTGAGACATAAGTTATTAAGTGCAACGGTCATTTCTTAAATAATTTTCAAAAAATTTAAATCATACAAGCATACTCTCTTTATTCATAGTGAAGATTATAGAAAATACAAGTTGTTCTTTGTGTGAAGTATTTGGAAGGGGACTTACCTCCGTCTTGAAACTTTATTCAAAAGCATTTAATTAATTAATTTGGGACTTAATTACCTCCCTAGTCCTTTTTAAAAAAATTCTTTTGTTGGGGCAAATTTAGGGATGCATAAACAGTCTAGGTCGAACATGGGGACCAGAAATTTTCAAAAAAATGGACCGTAGGCTGGACTGGATCCGAATTTATACAGCCTTGGTCAAACCGTAATTTTTAAAAAAGATAGACCGTGGACCTTATCGGTCAATAATTTTAGGTTATGAACTATATTTTTACGATTCAGACCGAATATGTGGACCAGAAATTTCTAAAAAATGGACCGTGAACCCGACTGGAATCGGGTTTACATGATCCGGTCCTGGACCGGACCATAAACCTTGATCGGATCCGATCAGACTTTTACGGTCCGGTTCAATTTTGTGCATCCCTGGGCCAATTTCATACCCTCTTTTGACATGAAAACTTCACACTTAGAAATTGACTATACATGGTAGAAACGGGTATGAATAAAGAGTTTTAAGATATGATATTTGTTTGAAAAAAGACTTTTAGATCATGTAGAATAGTCTAAGTTTCCAAACTTGGTCAAAGAATACCGATGTTTGCTAAATTCAAAGTTTTAAGCATGATTCTAGTTTAAAAATGGCTTGTCGTAGAATATGCTAGCAAGATTCTCACGCGTGGAATTACCAACAATGTCCAAATTCTCAAGCTATTAGTTTGAAATTGGAATAGACAAAGTAAACTCAAGCTTATTGCACAAACGAAAAGGTCATGCAATGTTTAATTATGAAACATGTAAGCATGTATGAATACAATTTCTAACTAGTATACAATTTGTAACTAACTATTTTACGTTTCTTATATGACATGAATGCAACCAGAGAGTATCACGCACTACTAAGTTATACGTTATGCAATCTCACACCACGCTTAAATCATGGTTTGTCCATAAGCATTAAAGTAATAAAAATATTGGAGAGAGAGCAATAATTGTTATGAGATTCTTCTATGCATCCTTGGCTATGTATGTTCTTTGTGTATAACTCTCATTTAAATCTTTTCTCCAGAGTGTATAAAGGTTAAAATAGTAGGGGCGAAATTGAAATGCGTTAAGTGGAACTTTTTATTTTGAGTACAATTTTAGTGAAACATTAAAAAACCACATGAACTCATGAGGAAACTTTATAAAAAAAGTTGCTTGGGTTGTCTTTAAACATTCTTCAAACAGATAGAATTCAATGAGTTTGGCTTTACTAGTTTGATTTCTTCGTGATCGGATGACTTTTCTTCTTCTAGCTTGTCCTCCGCTACAATGCGGGCAACTTCCTCAGTGCATTTTCTCACATAATGCTTCATGTCTATGATCTCGCCCACACATCCGATCAACCAGCTCATTTGGTTTTGAAGCTTCCCCCGCTGGAAGCCCAGTTCGTCTAACTTGTATTTAATCCTATCGAGCTTTGTGTCGATCCTCTCCATTCGGTCTTTAGTTTATAGCCTTCAAGCTATCCCCATTTTGTTTGTGTAAGTAGAGATGTTGTATTTCAAGAAGCAATATTCCCCTTTGAGAAAATACGAGTATATAAATATTTACCGACATGCACAGAATATGCTTAGTTCAAACTAATACAGGGTTAATCACATGTAAATTTTTTATTCTCATCAACCATGTTATTTTGACGTACAATATTTTGGGCAATATCTAACAAAAGTTTATAGCTTAAAGTAGGCACTTATAAGGTCGTCCACGAAATTACGTCTCATGCAGATAAGTTATGTACTAGGTGAAACTAATATGTTCTTAGGGGTTGATAAATTAAGAAACAATCAGTTACAAGAAAGTTAATAAAATCATTCTTTAAAGACCGTCAGCAGTGCTATCAGATTCGTGCTTGCAGATTCAGATTCTGAACTTTAAAATTTGTATCTTATTACTCATAATGAACCAAATTCTCCTGTTTATTTCAAAAGAATTATTTAAAATCAAGAAAAAACCTAATATGACCACGAAAACCTAAGTTACATTCATCCAACGTTTAGTCGATGTTGCTGATTTCAAATAGTTATTTACTTGAAAGCTTGTCTAACCTCTAAATTAGACGCCGGGTTCTAAATTATCCTTGGTGATCCTTCAATGCTGATTTGCACTAATTCAAACGTCCTAAAAGGCAGTAAATTAATTCATCCATCTTCCATATGAGAAGTAAATTCACAAGTAGTGCGATACCTTACCTTTGAAAATAATAATTCTCTTGATTGGAGTTTTCTCCTGCTTCTCGTTCTCTTGTTTCTACGATGGGTAGAGGCTAAGTAAGGATCTCATGGAGAAGGCGCGATATAAATATATAGCATATTCCTTAATTTGTGCCAAAACCTTACTTGTAATTATGGTTTATCGGCTAACCCAAAACTAATTTCCTTTTTAATACGACTATTACTTTATTCCCACTTCAAAAAAGTTTAGTCCTCATCTTGTTCTTAAAAAAGGTAGGGATAAGTCCTTTTGACTTCCCCTTCAAGCTCCTACGTTACTTCTCTTTAAGTCTTTCAGAGTTGTTATTCCATTGAACTTTGACACAAGGTATCGCTCAACGTCTTAAGTCTTGAACCTTTCGATCCATAATCTGCACCTTAAGTCGTATATGTGATAAGCCTTCCATGTCAAGTCTTAATGATTCTAACTCTACCACTTGCTCAGCATTAGAGATACACTTCAAGAGCATTCACACATGATCTTCTCCAAATATTCAAAGGGTCAAATAGAACGACTCAACTTCCCACTCATCCCAAATCTCGAAATTCCTTTGTCAGACTTATTCTCAAAAGACATGCCCCCCACTTGAAACTCAAGATCTCATCTTCGCACATCTGCAACCCTTCTGTCTACTTTGGGCGATATGTAGTCTCTAACGTATCAATTAAATATTTTCAAATGTATCTTTGATGATCTCCGGAACCAACATCTATCTCACACCCACGTCATCCCAACGTATATGTGATCTACATTTCCTCTCATACAACGCTTCATAAGGTACCATCTGAATGCTTGACTGATAACTATTATTATAAGAAAATTCAATCAACAGAAGTCGTGAGTCCCATGCACCTCTCCTATCCAATACACATGCTCTCAACATGTCCTTCAAAGTCTGAACTGCTCTTTCTGATTGGCCATCTGTCTGGGGATGAAAAGTTGTACTAAAATTCAAGCGAGTTCCAAAGCCTTATGCCGACTCTTCTAAAAATTAGAAATAAACATCGAGCCTGGATATGAAATAGTTGACACATGTACATCATGAAGTCTGACAATCTTGTAACATATAATATTGCAACCTGTTAAGTGTAGTTCCCACTTCAAAGGGTAAAAAGTGTATATATTTTGATAAGCGGTCAACTATTACCCATGTTGCAATATTACCTTTTTGAGTTTAAGAAATGTTATCACAAAATTTATAGTCTTATGTTCCCACTTCCACGAAGGATGGTCCAAGTTCATCAGTTTACATGTAGGCCTTTGATGTTCAGTCTTATCCATTTGGCTGACAATGCATTCCTCTACAAACTTTTGCTATATCTTTTTGTTCATTTTTCCACATTAACTTCTTGCGCAAATCATGATATATATTAGTGCTATTGGGATGCATAGAGTAAGTACTGCTATGACATTCTATAAGAATTTCCTTCTTTTTAAATCTGGTTCTGAGTTCATCCTGATTCATCTTCGTAAGTGATGTAGTGTAATGCATCACTTCTTGTTGTAAGTGATAAAGAAGAATTCGCCAATACAAATATTTTGAAATATTATGGTGGATCACTATAGTTGAGGGATAGTGCAACAACACATACGATTCTGGGAGACAAATTATATTTTTTCCATTTTAAATTAGCTAAAGCTAATGGTAATGCAATATTTGGTGTATCAAATCTTATTGAAGATTGTACTTAATGATACATAATTTATTATAGAAGATGCAATGTTCTCAACCAGATCAATAATTTCAAAGATATACGCAAAAATGACTATCATGTTGAGACAACAAATGAAAATAACGTAGAATATTTGTATATCACGTCTATGGTCTGAAGAAAGAAAAGGGTATTGGAAACACTTCTATCATACAATTCTGGATTATAATATACTTTCATAAATCAAGTTGAATCATATATGGTGGTAAACAAAAAATTCACTCAAAAAATTTATTGTATATTATTGTTAGGTCATCCGGGTTCAACAATGATGTAAAGAATCAATGAAACTTCACATAGACATTCTTTATAGATTAAAAATATTTTCTTGTCCAAAGATCTCCTAATGTTGCTTGTTTTCACGAAAAATTGGTCATAATACAATCTCCAGTGAAAGTTGTAACTGAATATCCAACACTTTTAGAACTAATTTTTTGTTGTTGTCCTTTTAGAACTAATTGAAGGGCATATATGCGACATATTTCCTCATCGAGTGGATCTTTCAGTACTTTATGGTACTTATTTATGCATCTAGACGTTGGTCACAAATTTGTTTATTGTCCACTCATAATATGGCATTTGCAAGGTTGCTTGCTCAAATTGTTCGTTTACGAGCACAAATTCGGTATCATTTAAGAAAATTTGTATGGATAATGTAGAAGAATTTACATCCCAACCCTTTCGATGGATATTGTATGCCAACTAGAATTACAATTGAACATCTGCATATTCATGTTCACACTTAAAATGGTCTAGTGGAATCTTTTATTAAGAGGCTAAAATTGATATGAGATCAAAATTGCCAAATTCTGCTTGGGGATATGCAATATTACATACTGCATTTCTAATCCGTATAAGGTCAGCTATAAATTATAAATATTCCCCTTTGCAACTTATAAATGACCAAGAACCAAATATATCTCATTTACAAATTTTGAGTGTGTAATTTATGTTACAATATCTTCGCCTCAACGTACTAAAATGGGACCCCCAACGAAGGTTGAGGATTTAGTGTAATTTCAATCTCCATCAATTATCAAACTTTTGAATCCCATGTCATGTGACATATTATGCATGATTTGCCGACTGTCAATTTGATGAGACAAATTTCTCCACATTAGGGAAATATAAATTAAAATCTGAAAAAAGAGAAGATAAGAGATAGCTTGGAATGCAGAATCATTGTCTCATTTTGACTCGTACAAATTAATATGAATAAGAAGTTCAAAAGATTATCTAGTTGCAAAAGATAACATGTTGCCAAATGCATTTACGAATATAAGTCAATGACAAAGTCACATATACCAGTTGTCAATGCTTACTACAAAATCAATCTTATTGATGAAGATATTGGAAGTAAACAAGCAAGTGAGTCTAAAACAAGACATTAGCGTGGTTGACCAATTTGATCCAGGGATAGAAATCCAAGAAAGAGAAAGGTTCAAGATAACCAAATTAATGCATTAACCACTATTCCAAAAGAAATAGATTTGATTCATGTACAAATATACTCAAAACAAAACGGAATACCTGAAAATGATGACAATGAAGAGATTTTGATCAATTATCTCATTTTGCGAAAGAGACGGATTGGAAAAGAAATTATTGTGGACAATATGTTTGCCTATGTTATTACTTAAGACATTACAGAGGAAAATAAGTATCATTATCTAAGATCGGTTAATGAATGCCGGCGAAGAAATGATTGGCCAAAATGAAAAAATATCGTCGAGGCAGACAAGAATTCACTTGAAAAATGTCAAGCCTTTGGAAAATTACCCTAACACCTAAAAATGTCAAACATATTGATTATAAACGAGTATTTGTGTGCAAACAACATGAAAAGCAAGAATTCTTAAGATAAAAAACACGACTAGTAGCCCAAGACTTCTCACGAAGACAAAGCATATTTAGAAGAACTCCAAATAAATATAATGTATATTGTGACGTCTTATTTATATGGATCACTTGATAATGATGACATTTACATTAATATCTCTGAAGGATTAAAAGTAGCTGAAGCATGTATCTCATAATCACATAAAATGTGTTCAATAAAGCTAAAAAGAGTTTTGCATGGATTAAAACAATCTGGTCGAATGTGGTATAATTTTAAGTGAATGTTATTCGGCCTACAACTTGAGCATTTACCAAAGGGCATCTTTATTCGTCGATCCTTATGTACCGAAAGGATTCTTAAACAATTTGACATGGATACATTATATCATGTGAATTCGCCTATAAGTGATCGATCACTTGTAGTGATATAGACTCATTTATAAAGGATCAGATATAATAATATTGTTCAAAAAAAAGATATAATAATATTGTTAACAACAAGCAATATAATTTTCTATAAGTCTCTCTTCATGTGTTCTTTTCTAGTCGAATTTCCTCATATACATGCTTATTTTCAATTAGTAAAAATAAAAAAAATACTTCAACAAACGAGCCGATAAGAATAACGGATCGGGTCGGGCTGGGTCAAGTAATGCGTTGTGGGATTAGATTACACCCGGCGGCCATTCTGTCCATAAAACAACAACGGGAAAAATAAAAATCTCATTTTCTGTCATCCAAACCGACCACCTCACACCAATCGAAGATTAACCAACGACGGCGTGCAGCCTCATCACCCTCCGCAGATGGCCGCGACGAGTGGATTGGCGGTCACTATGCCGCCGCAATCGGCGAGCACTACCAGCTCATCCCGATTGTTAACTAATTCTCGAGGTACCAAGAATTTGGTGTTCAGATTTGATACTGGAAGGTCGTGTGTAGGGAAGGGTATGGTAAAGATGGCGGCGAGAAGAAGTTGTTGCAGGAGTAGTAGTGTTGATCATGAGGAGTGGGATTGGGGGAGGTGGAGTAGGCATTTTGCGGTCGTGGAACAGTTTGAGAGCTACGCTTCTGTGCTCCGGGTAAGGACTGTGGATTGATTGTCTGTTGTTGATTTTTCTGCTCGCTCCACTGATTTGTCTGTTTCATCTTAGGTTCTCTAGTTGCTTTGTTTGGTTTCTTCATTGAACATTTGCTTCCAATTTTTGTTAATTTAAATGTTTTTAATTTGGGGATCGTTTTACCGTAAATCGAACTTAAGATTTTTACGCCAAGTTAGTACCTTTTTATGGTAAAATGTATAAGGTCTGCTATTTCCATGGGAGGAGCAACTCTGTCTTATGGCCTACGGGGAAGTTTATCTTTCAGTTTGTATATCTATCTTAGTGTTGACTCCTATATGATCCACTTGTAGTTTCAACTGGAAGAGGCAATAGAAAATGAAGACTTTGCGGAAGCTGCCAAGTTGAAAAATGCCATTGCGGAAATTACATCTAAGGATAGTGTTGCTGAAATCATGTCACAGTTTGAGGTTGGTTCATTTCTGTGATCCGCTAGTGTCAGCAACTCTCCATCTGGATTTTCGTGTACTTGACTTGTTTTATGATGCAGAACGCAATAAATGAAGAGAGGTACCATGATGCTTCAAGCTTGTCGAGACATAGTGGGAGTGGGCTGGTACATGTTTTACATCTCTAAGCAGTTAGTTAGGATACCATAATACGCGTGTGACATAGTATGGACTACTTTTGTTCACTCCTATGTGGACACTGGATAGTGCAGTGTCTTTTGTATGTATTGAACTATTTGTTTCTATGTCCTTCATAAGTTATGGACCTTACGGTTCTGACAATATCATATTGCTTAAGAAGGCAATAACATTTTTAGAGTCTGTCTTTGGCGCTATTGAAATACTTGACCAGTGGCTTTTTTTAGCAGCATTAGTTTTAATGTGTCTTCTAATTTTCTAGTTTTAGAGTATTACTGATTATATGCCAACTATATTCAGATTGGTTGGTGGGTGGGCTTCTCAACAGATTCTGATGACCCCTTTGGCAAGCTAGTACGTATAACACCAGGCGTCGGAAGATTTGTTGGCAAAAGCTATACACCAAGGTAGAAGGAACCTTCTCTAATCAATCACTTGTATACTTGTTTTGTACTATTCATGATCTATCGGAACAATGATTCACATTTTAACAGACAACTGGTCAATGCAACTCCTGGAACTCCATTATTTGAAATTTTTGTGGTAAAAGATTCAGAAGAGGGTTACACTATGCAGGTATAATCATTTTGTTGTTGCCTGTTTTCAGATAGTTATATAATTTTATGCTGCTCAATATTTCAAGGATGCGGTTATTTTCAGTGGTCTAGGAGTATGCCAAACTTGCTTCTGATCTGACAGTTCATAAAGATGCTTTTCTGATGATTATATTTCTAATTTTGCAACTTATTAGTAAGGTCTTTGTTATGAGAAGATTAGCTGGACATAATTCTGAAATAGTTAGGTTTCTGGTTATAGGTAGTATACATGCATCCAACAAAAGGAAGAGCCGGGAGCACTATGAATTCTCTATCTAAATCATTAAAAGGTCTATCGGTACAAAGCTCGGGAAAATCGCCTGGTGTGGACATTGACGTGAATCAGAAGGCTACAAAAAATGAGGAAAAGGGCATCAATATCGAGGAAGCAACTGAAGAAGGGATAAGAAGTGTAATAAACTTTCTCAAAGAGAAAATTCCAGGACTGAATGTAAATGTGATGAACATTCAAGTTGAGAATGCCAATACCGTGGATCAATTGATGCAGGAAGATGATGATAAGACTGAAGTTGATGGGATTTCTGAAGGTGAAATTGTCAACTTGAATGACATTGAAAATGAGGAAATTACTATTGACGCAGAAGGTGATGTCACTGAAAAAGAAATTGATTTGGAGACGAAGATATTCATTGGTGGGGTGGTACATAACAAGGAAGATGTTCAACCCAATGAAGAATATCTGCGTGTTCCTGCTGAGATTAAAGATGTGGGGAGAAATTCTTTTTCCCTACACATTCCCGGCATAAATCAATATCAAAATAGCAGTGAAAATGACTCAAAGGTCAGAGTCGCTGCCATCGCAGCTCAAAGTGTTGCAGAACTAATGCCTCCTGAGGTTGCGAAGGCTTTTTTCAGTGCTCATAAAGTATCTCCCAAGGTGAGACTGGATCAACTTGTCATGCTTTTATATTACTTTTTTAAACGAAAGGTTTCCGATAGCTCCAAAATGGTATTGCTCTTGAAAATCTAAGGTTTCAGATTGAATCTACCTTTGGTACACCTATTTATTATTATGTTACTCAAAATGGTCTTGACCCCTCAAATCAATATTATAAAGGGAGTGTCAAGTGATATCTTTATTCAATGCCGATGTCATGGATCTAATATTAGCATTAATAGTCTGTAGAATACTGGTTATAGATGACATACTCACTCTGCGCCATATTTTAGTATCATGTTGCAGGTTTAATTTTACGTTGCAATCGTCAGGTCTCGAGAGATGTACGTGAAATTGTCAAGCTTGCAGTCAGCCAGGCGCAAAAGAGGAATAGAATGTCGGAGTCCACCACTTTCAGTCGACTTACTACTTCCAACAATATCCTGGATCCATTTGAAGGTCTGGTTTGCACTCTTGTTTGATGCACTATATGCATTGTAATTATTCTTATGAATATATTCACTCACACAGGCTTGTACATTGGCGCATTTGGCCCTTATGGAACTGAGGTGGTCCAACTTAAGCGGAAGTTTGGTCACTGGAATGGTGCTGAGGACAAAGAAATGCTCTCGGATCTTGATTTTTTTGAATATGTCGAGGCTGTAAAACTTACAGGGGACTTGAATGTACCTGCTGGCCAGGTTGAGCATTTAGTTAATTCGGACATATTCAAGAGACAGTCAAGTTGCTTAAATCTGCAGCACATACATCACTTCATTCAAAATATATAGATTTTTTTCTCTTTTAATTATCTGATTCTCCAGGTATCATTTCGAGCTAAGATCGGCAAAGGGAAGCGCAATCCAAACCGTGGTCTATATCCTGATGAGTTGGGAGTGGTACTTTTTCCTTTAAATTTCCTCTAATAGCTGATTAGTCACCTCACTGATCAGATTTTCGAATCAGAGGCTGTTATTCTAAATTTGGCCAGCTTGCTAGTTACAAAGGTGAGGGAAGAATAGCGGAATTCGGGTTCAAGAATTCCCATTGGGTTGAAGGCGAACTACTCCAGCTAAGTGGCAAGGTAGCAAAAAGTTCTCCATTTCTTCAACTTGGATTATTCCTCTATTGTTTTTCTCGCCCCCTTATTTTTATGACACTGGACTCTGCTGATGCAGGGAGTGGGGCCATTTGTGAAAAATGGTGCCGATCTTGGCTTCCTGTTTGTTGTCCCTGAACAAAGCTTCCTTGTTTTGTTCAACCGCTTGAAGCTACCAGAATAAGCAACACAGCCCCTAAGCATCATCAAGCTCTTACTTTTAAATATTGATAAAAAGTAAAAAGCTGTAGAATGATTATTCTTCTGAGTCTCAAAGCCAACGCAAGGCATCTGGAGTGGTATACAGTTTACTGTTCAGTGCATAGTTGCAGCTGAAAAAAGTACTCTACTGTGTATGACATACTACATCGTCTCATCTCTTTGGTCAGTTTCCATGTTCCTCCTCAGCAGTTGTGTTTTTTATACATTCCTTTTGCCTGTTACAAATATACTGCTAGGCTTGTTTACATGGTTGAAGGATCCGCAAATTTGTCCTTGTCGTTGAAGTCCTTACTTTATCGACAACAACTTTTTTTTTATCGTTGTATTGATTTCATGTGTATGTGCCATGTATACCTTACTGTTCTACTTTGTAAGTATTTTTTGTTGTTGATCGAGTTCTATGGTAAAAGTTTTTTTTTAGAATGAATGATGATATATCATTGATCTAAAACAAGTACGGTAAAAGTTGAAGCACGAATGATATCGGATGATATCGGTTTAGCCGGTACGAATTAAAAATAATAAAATAACTTATATATATATAGAGGAGCGTTCAAATGAGGCACGCTACAGTAATGTGAGGCAACGTGAGGCACAATCTCAATCATCCATCAACCCCTCCGTGCATTGTGGGTGCGTCACGTGTCCAAATAGTAAAATTCACTACCAACAGTAAAACCCACTACCAACAGTAAAAAGTAAAAAGTAAAACACTATTCTCTGCCACATCAACACAATGAGTGGTTCATATTGTGTCTCACTTGCCTCATTCTTATACCCTTGCCTCAACCGAACGCCCCCTATATATATATATATATAGATGTGCGTTCAAATGTTACACCTCCAGTCAATCAAATAGCGCCACATAACCCACTTTCCCAAGCACATGCAAGTCACATGTCCAAACCCCCTATATATATGCATATTTATTTACCTGTTTTGTAACTTAATAAAATTTAACCTGTATACAATACTATGATCATAACAAATTTAGAATTCGAATATCACACATTAATAAGAAAATAAAAAACAACAATTGCAATTTTAGTCTTAATTCACAAATCGCAATAACATTGAAAAGTTATGCCAAAAAATGAAAGTTTAATAAGGAAACTATATATGGTGGTGAACTTCATCTAAGTTGCTTGGATTTTGATTCGTCTCTCCAATGGTATTATGACAGGCGTCGTTGTACCTGTGCAAAAATAATATTTCTTTTTCCGACTAGCAAGTGGTAAGTCGGGTCGTATCCACAGAGATCGGTTGAGAATCTGTTTTACTAAGTAAAAACGTAACAATGGGGGGGGGGGTTTGAATGCAAACAATTAAATAACGCAAGTAAGCAAGAATGATCGCTAGAGCAATCGTCACACGAATTCAAGTATCAAATATTAAAGAACAGTGCAAGCTAGAACTCTCGACTGTGATGCAAGACTAAATCATTAACCTAACCGTTTTGATTTCTAATGTTTTACAACTTATAGCTCCCCGCTAGGTTGCACTACAAGTTGTCCTAGGGTGTCAATCCTAGTGGTATATTACTCGTATCCTAGTTTGCTATCCCCGCTAGGTTGCTAGTAAACCGTGATAATCGAAATTAACAAGCTAACAGAAGCTCCCCCGCTAGGGTTCCACTTATGCTAGCATATCAAATCCATAAACAATGCATAGTAATATAACGCAAAACATAAAGATAAATATAGGTTTCAAGTCAAAACATCACAATGTCGAGTTCTAGCCTACACGTATGAGTTTAGCTACTCATCGCAATGGAATACATCATCATAGTTGTTTGAATGTAATGAAACGAAAATACTTATGATGAATTCTCCACCAAGCTGCAGCTCAACTCGAACACTTGAATCTGTGTCTCTTTCTCCTCTGAAATTCGCTGTCTGGTCGCTAAGGTTTCGTTCTTATTTATTTCTCTTTTTGGGCTTTCCAATAACGCAATTTGGAAATAACGAAATTCGACTGCCAGCTGTCATCCGCGGACGTCTCCTGATTTACGACCCGCGGACGTCTTCACAATTATGGGAATTCATAAGACGTCCGCGCCTCTAATGCTTAAGCCCTCCGCGGTTTGCACTGACGAAAATTCCAAGCGCCTCGGACTTCATTTCTTTCCGCGCCAAACATCTTCAAATGGCTCCTTTTAGCCGGTATTCCTTCCATGGTCTCCGAGTGTACCTAAGAACGAAAACTACACACAGGTAGTGAAATAATATACAGGTAACACTAAGAAACGGGGTTTTAACATATAAAATAGTCGTACAACTACGACTCATCAAACTACCCCACACTTGAACTTGTTCGTCCCGAACAAGAACAAAGCCATAGAATGAATTACAATGTACTAGTCATGCTAATCTTTACATCTCAATCTCAAATACATCAATTAATCTTATCATGCTTAAGATTCTAACAATGCGAGTAAAGATAGATTTTTCGATACTTGTTACCTCGCGAGTTGCAATTCAAACGACCTTGGATGTTTGGGAGATAGTCCTTTATAGGTACCACGGACATTGCATTCTTTTCTGAGTTTTGTTCTTTAGAATTGAGTCAAAGGCTTTCTCTGACACATGATTTATTTGCTGCTTTCATACTTGTTGAGTCTTGAATTCTTTAGCTTGTATGGACTTTGATAAACGACACATCTTTGCTTGAATCAATCAGATTTCTGATTTTTCTCTCTTTTTTTACTTGATGGTTTGCCTTCAGCTTTTGAATTTGTTTCTTGTCCACATAATCATTTGCGCCCTTGAACCACTCTAGTCATAGCCTTCGGATAACAGCATAGGAGTGCGTCCCGCTCTTTTCTCATCCTCGTCTTTTCTGCATGAGGCAAGGTAGGGGTCACCCACCCATTCCCAGCTACTTCGACTAGAGATGGATAGTTCGTTTTCTCTGTCCCGCCACCACTTCGAACGCATGAATAAACTTGTATACTTGGTGACGGAGCTACTCTCAGGACTAGGCTAGTGAAGCATCAACCTCCATCGCTTTTCTCACTCATCAGAACCAAAAACTCAGAACTTCCTGCAATTTGCCGTACCTTTCTAGGACATTTCTGTCAACTCCACATCCCTGCATATCACAACTCGAAAGAACAAAGCATCGATTTTTTTTAATTTCGCATTTTTAGTCAAATGAGCACAATAGTCATAAAAACTGGAAATGAGATTTTGACATATAAGAAAAGCATAGCAGTGCATCGTCATTTCATCACGACACATAACTGACTCTATAACATCCCACCCCACACTTAAATGGACACGTGTCCTCACGGAATAATTCAAGAGGTAAGACGGATAAATAGAACAGAGTCAAAATAAAAAATAAAAATAAAAGACAAGAAAATAAAAAAATAAAAATGAAGGAACTGGTACTCCCCTAATAGTCTGGTGGTGGTGATTGAGCTCTGCGATTTTAACCTTTTAAAATGCACCGCGGACGTCTTCTCCATTTAACCCCGCGGACGTCTGAAGAATATGCAATAAATGCTAAGGCGTCCACGCTCTAGTAGTTGAGACGTGCGCGAGCTACACTGATGTAGAATTTTTTCCTTCGCTTAATCACCTGAAACCACCATAAATAAAAAGAAATGCACTCGAGGCGCATTATCAGCTTCTCAATTCCACTATAACATGTGTAAAGTAAAAACACACCGGGTTGCCTCCCGGTAAGCGCCTTTGTTTAACGTCCTTGGCCGGACATTACCTCTTTAGCTAGGTAGAATATACTGGCTCCACCAGTTCAACGTCCTCCGTGGTTGCCTCAAATCCATCGTAGTATGGCTTGACTCTTTGCCCATTCACCTTGAAACTCTCTCCTCCTTCGGTTCCTCGCAATTCCAACGCCCCATGATTGTACACCTTTACAACGACGTATGGACCTGTCCAACGAGAACGCAATTTCCCAGGCATAAGTCTTAATCTTGAGGAAAATAAAAGTACCTTTTGCCCCACTTCATAGCTGCGCCTCAATATGTACTTGTCATGGTACATTTTCGCTCTCGCTTTGTAGTCTGACTGGCTCTCATAAACCTCTAAGCGGAGCTCCTCCAACTCATTCAACTGTAGCTTTCTTTCGATCCCTGCATTGGTTAGATCAAAGTTGCATGTTTTAATTGCCCAAAAAGCTTTATGTTGTACCTCAACCGGGAGATGACAAGCCTTCCCATAAACCAGTCTAAATGGGGACATTCCAATTGGCGTCTTATAGGCGGTCCTGTAAGCCCACAATGCCTCCTCAAGTCTTATTGGCCAATCCTTTCTCGACGGCTTCACCATCTTCTCAAGTATAGACTTGATCTCTCGGTTCGACACCTCAGCTTGTCCATTAGTTTGAGGGTGGTAGGCGGTGGATACGCGATGAATAACACCAAAGTGTTTGAACACCGATGCGACGGAACGATTGGAAAAGTGTGACCCTTGGTCACTGATCACCGCCTTTGGTACTCCATACCTACAAAAGATATTAGTACGCAAGAAATCCACCACCGTCTTACCATCATCATGTTTGGTGGCCTTAGCTTCGACCCACTTAGATACATAATCAACAGCAACCAATATATATTGTAAGCCATACGCAGAGGGAAACGGTCCCATGAAATCAATACCCCATATATCAAATATCTCATCAACCACAATGGGCATTTGAGGCATTTCATTTCTAGCAGAAATATTCCCTACGCGTTGACATCTATCACATGCTTTACAATGGTTATATGCATCTCTAAACAAATGTGGCCAATAGAAACCACTATCAAGAATTTTCCTAGATGTCCTCTTCGGTCCAAAATGACCACCACACGCATGTTCATGACAAAAAACAAGCACAGAAGAAATTTCAGAATCAGGCACATACTTTCTAACAACTTGATCCGAGCCAATTTTCCACAAGTAAGGGTCATCCCAAATATAATATCTCGAATCATGCTTGAGCCTTAAACGTTGAGCAGTAGTAAATGACGAAGGAAACTTACACCCCACCAGGTAATTAACTATGTTAGCATACCATGGTGCTTTTTCCTGGACAGCAAATAAATACTCGTCCGGGAATGTTTCGGTTATAGCTCCGGTTTCCTCCTCTCTCACTATTCTGCTCAAGTGATCGGCCACTGTATTCTCGATGCCCTTCTTATCCTTTATTTCCACATCGAACTCTTGTAGCAAGAGGATCCATCTAATTAGTCGCGGCTTTGACTCCTTCTTCGTCATCAAATAGCGAATAGCTGCATGATCAGAAAAGACAACAATTTTAGAACCAAGCAAATAAGGGCGAAATTTTTCCAAAGCAAATATAACAGCTAAAAGCTCTTTTTCGGTCGTGGAATAATTTCGCTGGGCCGCGTCAAGCGTCCTAGATGCATAATGGATCACCACAGGCTTCTTTTCCTTCCTTTTCCCTATCACTGCTCCAACTGCGTAGTCGCTCGCAACACACATTATCTCAAAGGGCTGTGTCCAGTCCGGTGCTTGAATGATAGGTGCACTAGTCAGTGCCGCTTTAAGATCATCGAATGCTGCCTGGCATTCTACTGTAAACTCAAATGATACGTCCTTCTGCAGCAATCTAGAGAGAGGTAGCGCCCTTTTTGAGAAATCCTGTAAAAACCTGCGATAAAATCCTGCATGTCCTAAAAAAGACTTCACCCCACACTGATCAGAGGGGTAGGGCAAGCTCATAATCAAGTCAATTTTAGCCTTGTCTACCTGTAGTCCTTCCCTAGACACAACATGTCCCAATACTATACCGTGAGTGACCATAAAATGACATTTTTCATAATTCAAAACCAAGTTAGTCTCCTCACAACGTGCAAGCACTCTATCGACATTAAGCAAGCATTCATCAAAAGTATTGCCATACACAGTGAAATCATCCATGAACACTTCAACACATTCACTAATCAATTCTGAAAATATACTCATTACCACACGCTGGAAGGTGCCAGGTGCGTTGCACAAACCAAAAGACATGCGTCGAAACGCGAATGTACCGAATGGGCACGTGAAAGTAGTCTTCTCCTGGTCTTCGGCTGCAATTGGAATTTGATTATACCCTGAAAATCCATCTAAAAAGCAAAAATAAGGCTTACCTGCGAGCCTATCCAACATTTGGTCAATGAACGGCAAAAAAAAGTGATCCTTGCGTGTCACGGCATTTAGCTTTCTGTAGTCGATGCACACGCGCCATCCGTTCTGGATTCTCTTTGTGACCAACTCACCTTGAGCGTTAAGCTCTACTGTAATTCCTATCTTCTTTGGTACTACATGTACGGGGCTTACCCATTGACTATCTGAAATAGGATAAATCACGTCAGCATCTAAAAGTTTTTGCACCTCTTTTTGAACCACCTCCATCATCAATGGGTTCAATCTACGCTGCGGCTGTCTCACAGGTTTGGCTCCATCCTCGAGTAAAATCCGGTGCATGCACACGGTAGGGCTCATTCCCTTGATGTCCGCAAGTGTCCATCCAATCGCGGTCTTATGTTTCCGCAGTACCGCTGCCAATCTCTCCTCTTGATTAGGCTCCAAGCCTTTATTGATTATGACCGGCAACGTCTCACCCTCTCCCAAATAGATATACTTTAAATGCTCGGGTAAGGGCTTAAGCTGCAACTCAGGTGCCTGTACAACAGATGGTACAGGTGTAGATTTATTAGTTAAAGCAACTTGATTAGCCTCATACCTTGGGGTTAATGGTGGCGAAACTCTAAGCTCCTGTAGCATGTCACTAGTGTCACGAAGCATCCCTATTGATGCGCCACGTGACTCAATAGCCTCCCTCAAAATTACTTCAAGCACATCATCCCCATAGGGAATATCTGAAGACTCCACTAGCTCATCGATCGCATCCAAAGCGTGTACTCCTACATCATCAGGTGGATATTGCATAGCTTGATATATATTAAAGTTTATTACCTCATCTTCCACCTCCATGGAAAGCGTGCCACTATCCACATCGATCTTAGTTCTAGCCGTCTTCAAGAATGGCCTACCAAATAGAATTGGTGGTTGATCTTGTGCTCCCTCATCACCCATTTTCAGCACATAGAAATCTGCAGGAAAAATAAGATTTTCTACCTGCACCAAAACATCCTCGATCACACCCAAAGGTTGGGTGCATGATCGGTCAGCCAATTGAATGGTCAAACCCGCTGGTTTAAGTGGACCAATACGCAAAGATAAGTACAAAGAGTAAGGAAGAACATTTATGGAAGCACCAAGATCTAGCATGCAATTTTCGATCCTCACGTTACCAATAACACATGGAATAGTAAAAGTTCCTGGATCCTTACACTTTTTGGGTACCTTCCTTGGTATCGCTGCCGACACACTTTCTCCAAGCATTACCTGCTCATTCTGAACTGTACGCCTACGGTTAGTACATAATTCCTTGAGAAATTTCGCGTACCTTGGAATTTGCCGAATAGCCTCAATGAGTGGAATGTTAATTTCCACTTTGCTGAACAACTCCCAAACCTCCTTGTCTGTGATAGACTTCTTTTTGGTCTTAGAAACCTGCATTGGGAATGGTATAGGAGTGTTCGAAACAGGAATTTCCTTACCTGAATTAGTGCACCCCGCGGACGTCTTGTGTTCATTGTCCGTGGACGTCTCTTGATTTGTGTGTAATTCTTCAGGCGTCCGCGCATTAATTGGTGAGGCGTCCGCGCATTGCACTGAGGTAGAATCTTCGTTCAGCTCTTCTGTTCCATACTTCAATTGTTTTCCATTTCTAAGCATTACAGCGCTGATATTGGACTTTGGATTGGGAATCGTTTGCGATGGCAACTTCCCTTTGTCTTCACGTCTTTCATATACATCTTTGGCAATTTGAGACACTTGCTTCTTCAGCTCATTAACGTCTCCAGCTTGTTGCACCATCTTTTCAGTGAGTTCTTTGAACATGCCTCTCACTTCATCCCTAAATTCCTTGATCGGGCTGTCTTCTCCTTGTTTGATGTGCGGTGGTTTGTACGGCTGCTTTTGTGGGTACGAAGATTGCCCCACATCATAATTGTTGTTCCTTTGCCAACCACCCTCATTCTGCCTTGGCTGCCATTTGTTATTGCCTTGATATCCATCATACTTCCTGGGTGGCAAATCTCCCTTGTTCATGTAGCCCACGACATTCACATCTTCCGTTCTTTCCTGAAAAACAGTGTTATCATTATTTATTGGATTAAAAGTGGACTTGTTTACCTTACATTCCACTTGTTGATTGCCTTGTGGTTGTTGCGTCATCATTTGAGCCATCATATTCTTCAGTTCCTGCAATTCAAAATGTACATTTACGTTAGCAACTGGTGCGGTTCTGTGTGTTTCCTCTAAATACCTTGTGCCCTCAGCAACTCTCTCAATCAACTCCCATATCTCCTCGGGGTACATGTCAAGGATAGACCCCTGAGCAGAGGCATCTAGCATTCTCCTTTCCATTAGAACCATCCCATCCATGAAGTATTCAAGCAACATTCTTTGTGGGATTCCATGATTCGGGCAACTCTCTTCCAATAGCTTAAACCTCGCCAAATAATCGAACAACATTTCTGCACGTCCTTGTCTAAGCATAGAGAGCTCCTTCCTTGTTTGAGCCGCCTTCGAATGGGAGTAGTACTTGTCCATGAATTTCCTTTGCATCTGATCCCATGAAGTAATCGAACCTGAAGGCAAAGACATTAACCAAGATTTAGCTTGACTTTCTAAAGAAAAAGGAAATGTCTTTAATTTAAAAATATTTTCCGGAACCGATGCAGCTTTCATGGACATGCAAATTCCATGAAATTCCTTCAAGTGCCTTAGGGGGTTCTCATCGGGCATTCCTCCAAACTTGGGCAAGTGGTGTATCACCCCACTCTTTATCTCGATGTCTTCTGCGTCCTCATCCAACCTAATGCACCAAGGTGCCTCATCAATATACGGCGCACATACTCCTCTCATAGTGCGTCCCAAATCCCGACGCCTAGCTAACTGTCCATATTGGTTTCCTCCACCGAGGTAGTGTCGATCCAACTAATCCTCGTAATCATCATAATTCTCGTGTCTAGCTGCACGATGTCTAGCAAACTCATTCACAAATTGCTGATTTCTGGGGGGTGGTAATCTTTGATTAACAGGGGGCAGTCCTTGCCTCTGTTCCTGCATGTTATCTCCTAGTACACTTCCTCGCTCTTCACCATCACGTTCAACACTTCTCTGTGACATGGTTACTTAAACAGAAAAATAATCAAGTGACAGAAAATAAAAAAAAAGACAATAAAGTAAAACTAAAAGAAAGAAATACTTAGTGAGATTCTTCGTTACCAATCCCCGGCAACGGCGCCAAAATTTGACGGGCGTCGTTGTACCCGTCAAAAATAATTGTTTCTTTATCTCCGACTAGCAAGTGGTAAGTCGGGTCGTATCCACAGAGATCGGTTGAGAATCTGTTTCACTAAGTAAAAACGTAACAATGGGGGGGGGGGTTTGAATTCCAAACAGTAAATAAAAACGCAATTAAGCAACAATGATCACTTGTCAAGATGAGCAATTGTCACACAAATTCAAGTATCAAATATTAAAGAACAGTGCAGACTAGAACTCTCGACTGTGATGCAAGACTAAATCATTAACCTAACCGTTTTGATTTCTAATGTTTTACAACTTATAGCTCCCCGGCAACGGCGCCATTTTGACAGGCGTCGTTGTACCTGTGCAAAAATAATATTTCTTTTTCCGACTAGCAAGTGGTAAGTCGGGTCGTATCCACAGAGATCGGTTGAAAATCTGTTTCACTAAGTAAAAACGTAACAATGGGGGGGGGGGGGGTTTGAATGGTAACAATTAAATAACTCAAGTAAGCAAGAATGATCGCTAGAGCAATCGTCACACGAATTCAAGTATCAAATATTAAAGAACAGTGCAAGCTAGAACTCTCGACTGTGATGCAAGACTAAATCATTAACCTAACCGTTTTGATTTCTAATGTTTTACAACTTATAGCTCCCCGCTAGGTTGCACTACAAGTTGTCCTAGGGTGTCAATCCTAGTGGTATATTACTCGTATCCTAGTTTGCTATCTGACAGACCGCTCGTCGTTAAAGCGATTTGTGCAAATAAATTTATAGTCCGCTACTCGCAACTATACTACTGGGTAGTACTTGGTAAGTAGGGGTCGAACCCAAGGAAATCAGGGGAATAGATGTTCTTTGAGGGGGTTGTCCAGCGAGAGAGCGTGTTTTAGGTCGGTTGGTTGGTTTTAAAGCTACCAGCTAAGTGATTGATTGATTGATTGGTTGGTTGGTTGGTTTTAATACTGGAAAGTAAATTACAGTTTATAATCAAAGAGAAATGTTCGGTTTCAGGGGCCTTGTATTATATCCTGTTTATCATTGACCTTTAGTGAATTATCTAAGTATTCAAAGATGAATCGAGACCCTTTCGTAGCGCAAGACTTGCAACATCGTTTAAAGCAACACTTGTTCTAAGCAAAACTAATTCCTCCTTTCGAAGTATCTTAGCTGTAAGTGCGTCCACTTGATCTCCCAGTTACGTTATTGACCAAGTGGTGTTTTAGATAAGTCGAACTCCTCGATAAGTTTTGCTTGTGACAGCTTCCTCTTACCGAGTATGATCACGAATTTCCACGGCAGAGCTTTGCTTGTGACAGCTTCCACTCAACCTTGGAAACTCTGACTTGATATACGGCACATAGAACAAGTTTTGAATACTAAGACTAGACACTAAGTTAATAGTCTTAAAACATTTTATAATACAAGTGCGCCCCTTCTACCGAACTACTAGTTTAGCTACTATTCATCGCGCTAAACATTATAACTAAGGAAATAAAACAGTTGAATAAATACTAAGAATTACTTACAACCGTTGAAGCGCCAAGGGAGCTATCCTTTATTTCCAAAGCCAAACTTTACAAATACATAACTTTAGAGAGAGAAGTGATTTTTACAAGTGAGGGATGATTGAAATGAGGGGAGGAGCTCCTCCTTATATAGCCATGGGAGGAGGAGGAGGAGATGGAGGCAAGTGTTGCATTGTGATTGGAGGAGAAAATGAAGGGAGGAGATGGCCACACATGGAGGAAGGAGAGGAGGAGCAAGGAGGAGGAGACATGTGGAGGAGCAAAAAGCCGCCGGTCACCATGGGTGGAGGAGCCGCCGGTTGCCGGTGGTGGAAGGAGGAGGAGGGGTGGCTTTGGCCACCTCTTGCCCAAGTGGTCGGTCATCTTGCCCAAATGTGAGTTTTGTACAGTTTTGTGCAGTCTTTTCACAAAACTGTCAATGTGTTTTCTTCCCCGGACTGTCTTAATTCCTCTCCTGATTCTTCTGATTAATTTGTTATGAGTGATTCAACGTCAGGATCCTTGATATCTCTTCAGTCGGCATATGATCTTGACCTTGGATTGACTCGTAACATCTTTTCTGCTCTAAAAGCTCCTCTTTAGTATGTATTCTCTCTAAGCTCTGAATTACCCTGCAAAAATATATCTGAACTAACAAGCAAAAGTTAAATAGACAAAATGTCTAAATAAGGGGGTTATACTGTGTTTCTGATTCGTATAATTTTGGTCCATCAGATTACCCCCCATTTTTAGTTGTTCGTCCCGAACAATGCTATTAAAGGGCTGTACTATAAGTTGGCTTTGAAATATGAAAATTAGACTGTGGTACTCGATCTATCCTAATTCATGCATTGCTTACTTATTACCAAATTAAACTGCGTAAATAAATAGAAGAAACTTAATACTTGTACCTCCGTGCTGAGATGCAAATTATATTGGATGTCTCGGGAGATTGCCCTTTTTAGGCTCCTGGACTGCAATCTTGGGATCGTCTCGCACTATATGGTTTTCTTGTAGCTTTCTCTAGCACATGATTCGATTCGGGTTTCAGTGAGTTGAACCTTTTTGATTTTCTTCTTTGGCGAGGGACTGCTTTTGTTGTTGTAGTGAATCGGCCTTTGGCCTTTGATTTGACTTTTTGAGTGCTTCACTTTTGCTCGGTTAAAACCTTCTCCATTTTGGGCCTTTGGCCTCTTTTGATTTTCTTCTTATGTTTTTTGCCTTTTTGTGACTGCTAGTCCATTTTCTCAAGCCTTTTTGGGAGGTCCAATCATCGCCCGCAAGCCTATGGAAATACCTCCCCGCTCCTCTCGTCTTTGTCGTTTTGCGCGGGTCAAGATGAGGGTCGCTCATCTATTTTCTCGGCTATTTTGACTAGAGAGAGGACGGTCTGATTCCCGTCCTCGCCTTTGCATAGATGCTTCTTGGCGGAGTTGACTTCAATTATTCACTGAAAACCCGAAGTGCAGCCTCCATTGACTTCGAAAACCGTATAGTTTGATCTGATCCTTTGATTGCTTGCCAAGCCTCTCTAGGGCAGTTTATATCAACTCCACATCCCTAGTTATCTCAGCACAAAGGACAAATGGAAAGTTACATTCTAAGTTTTTAAACAGTTGAATTTTCACAAGGTTAATGCATGAATTATGATTTATCTTTTTCACATTCTTAAGTTCATATTTTCAAAAAGATACTATTACTAAAAAAGAAAAAAAAACAGCAAGCATGTTATTTATGTACATAGGCGGTTCTCACCCCCCACTTTTGAACGAAGGCGTGCCTTAGTTCAAAAGTCATGCAAGCTTAAAACTAAATACTGAATTTAAATGACAGAAATTAAAGTGCGGAAAAGTAAGATAGTGTCGGGTTACCTCCCGACCAGTGCACTTGTTTAACGTCGTTGGCTCGACAGTACCTCGTTGTGGATTACTGGTTTGGGTCCCATGGGTGGCTGAGGTCGTACTTTGCCACCGTTCCAGTGTTGCTTCTTCCTGACTTCTTGCCGGATGTTGTGTTCGGGTCAGGACTCCTTTGTTTCGGGATTTTTTTCTTCCAATACCCCGGAGGGGGCGAGGGACCTTTGACTACTAGCCTTTTGAAGTTTTTGTATTTGGGACTGCCTAGTCCTGTTGCGGCATAGCAATGCTCCATCGAGGGGTCATTCTGCAGAGGTGCTTTTCCCATTCTCCTTTGAGCTTCTTCATTGATCGCATAGTTCGCGGCGACTTGCTCATTAATTAAGGGGAAAAGTCGGGAAGGCCTCATGAGGCTTGGTTCTGCCTCGTTATGTTGGTTCATGAAGAACTGATCGTAGATAGTTTCAGCTGCCTGGGTAATGATAGTCGGGTATGGCTTGGGCAGCTCGTCAGTGATGTTCTGGACTCCTACTTCGTTGCTTCCGGTGCTTTCCATGTCTGATTCTTCAGACGGTTCAGGAGTCTCTTCCGATGGTTCGGTGGTTTCTTCTTCATCAGCCTCAGGGTTAGCTTCTTCTATCTGCATTTCCTCGTCAGTTTGGGGTACTCGTCTTGTGGCAGCGGCCAGGCCGATTATAAGGCACTACATGTCTGCAACGGTGAAGTTTGTTGCAGACCTTTTCATAGCTTCGTTAACTCTTCCCAGCTCTTCGGCCCTCATCCCACGAAGAAATTTTTGGAGAAGAACTTTCTTCGTAAATCCATGGTGCGGGCAGCTTGAGACGATGGCATCGTAGTTCATGTAGTATTCGTCCAAAGTCTCATCCCGGGATTGATGAAGGCTCATGATCTTCTCACGGGTTTCTTGGCGTAAAGATGGTGGGGAGAATTCTTTCAGGAACGAAACGCAGAGGTCTACGAAACGTTCTGCAAGCGGTGGATGTGTAGTACCATATCGTGGCGAAGTCGGTTAGAGAGAATTTAAAGCATTTCAGCTTAGATTCCTCTAATACTTCGTTCTCCGGTTTGATGTGATGGCAGACGTGGTGGAAGTTTCGGCAGTGCTGTACAGGGTCTTCTCCCTCCGTTCCTCCGAACAGGGGCAGAAATCGCGTTGTGCATGCATGCGTAATGGGTAATGACATAGGGAAAAGAAAGAAAAAGAAAGGGGAGGGAAAGAACAACTATCTGATAACTGATTCCCCGGCAACGGCGCCAATTTGACAGACCGCTCGTCGTTAAAGCGATTTGTGCAAATAAATTTATAGTCCGCTACTCGCAACTATACTACTGGGTAGTACTTGGTAAGTAGGGGTCGAACCCAAGGGAATCAGGGGAATAGATGTTCTTTGAGGGGGTTGTCCAGCGAGAGAGCGTGTTTTAGGTCGGTTGGTTGGTTTTAAAGCTACCAGCTAAGTGATTGATTGATTGATTGGTTGGTTGGTTGGTTTTAATACTGGAAAGTAAATTATAGTTTATAATTAAAGAGAAATGTTCGGTTTCAGGGGCCTTGTATTATATCCTGTTTATCATTGACCTTTAGTGAATTATCTAAGTATTCAAAGATGAATCGAGGCCCTTTCATAGCGCAAGACTTGCAACATCGTTTAAAGCAACACTTGTTCTAAGCAAAACTAATTCCTCCTTTCGAAGTATCTTAGCTGTAAGTGCGTCCACTTGATCTCCCAGTTACGTTATTGACCAAGTGGTGTTTTAGATAAGTCGAACTCCTCGATAAGTTTTGCTTGTGACAGCTTCCACTTACCAAGTATGATCACGAATTTCCACGGCAGAGCTTTGCTTGTGACAGCTTCCACTCAACCTTGGAAACTCTGACTTGATATACGGCACATAGAACAAGTTTTGAATACTAAGACTAGACACTAAGTTAATAGTCTTAAAAACATTTTATAATACAAGTGCGCCCCTTCTACCGAACTACTAGTTTAGCTACTATTCATCGCGCTAAACATTATAACTAAGGAAATAAAACAGTTGAATAAATACTAAGAATTACTTACAACCGTTGAAGCGCCAAGGGAGCTATCCTTTATTTCCAAAGCCAAACTTTACAAATACATAACTTTAGAGAGAGAAGTGATTTTTACAAGTGAGGGATGATTGAAATGAGGGGAGGAGCTCCTCCTTATATAGCCATGGGAGGAGGAGGAGATGGAGGCAAGTGTTGCATTGTGATTGGAGGAGAAAATGAAGGGAGGAGATGGCCACACATGGAGGAAGGAGAGGAGGAGCAAGGAGGAGGAGACATGTGGAGGAGCAAAAAGCCGCCGGTCACCATGGGTGGAGGAGCCGCCGGTTGCCTGTGGTGGAAGGAGGAGGAGGGGTGGCTTTGGCCACCTCTTGCCCAAGTGGTCGGTCATCTTGCCCAAATGTGAGTTTTGTACAGTTTTGTGCAGTCTTTTCACAAAACTGTCAATGTGTTTTCTTCCCCGGACTGTCTTAATTCCTCTCCTGATTCTTCTGATTAATTTGTTATGAGTGATTCAACGTCAGGATCCTTGATATCTCTTCAGTCGGCATATGATCTTGACCTTGGATTGACTCGTAACATCTTTTCTGCTCTAAAAGCTCCTCTTTAGTATGTATTCTCTCTAAGCTCTGAATTACCCTGCAAAAATATATCTGAACTAACAAGCAAAAGTTAAATAGACAAAATGTCTAAATAAGGGGGTTATACTGTGTTTCTGATTCGTATAATTTTGGTCCATCACTATCCCCGCTAGGTTGCTAGTAAACTGTGATAATCGGAATTAACAAGCTAACAGAAGCTCCCCCGCTAGGGTTCCACTTATGCTAGCATAGCAAATCCATAAACAATGCATAGTAATATAATGCAAAACATAAAGATAAATATAGGTTTCAAGTCAAAACATCACAATGTCGAGTTCTAGCCTACACGTATGAGTTTAGCTACTCATCGCAATGGAATACATCATCATAGTTGTTTGAATGTAATGAAACGAAAATACTTATGATGAATTCTCCACCAAGCTGCAGCTCAACTCGAACACTTGAATCCGTGTGTCTTTCTCCTCTGAAATTCGCTGTCTGGTCGCTAGGGTTTCGTGCTTATTTATTTCTCTTTTTGGGCTTTCCAATAACGCAATTTGGAAATAACAAAATTCGACTGCCAGCTGTCATCCACGGACGTCTCCTGATTTACGACCCGCGGACGTCTTCACAATTATGGGAATTCATAAGACGTCCGCGCCTCTAATGCTTAAGCCCTCCGCGGTTTGCACTGACGAAAATTCCAAGCGCCTCGGACTTCATTTCTTTCCGCGCCAAACATCTTCAAATGGCTCCTTTTAGCCGGTATTCCTTCCATGGTCTCCGAGTGTACCTGAGAACGAAAACTACACACAGGTAGTGAAATAATATACAGGTAACACTAAGAAACGGGGTTTTAACATATAAAATAGTCGTACAACTACGACTCATCATATTATCATATGCTTCTTCATCCTCATTTTCATCCTCTTTGTCATCCAAATTTATTTGCCCAATAACAATATTATTATAACCTGTCAGCTAAAGTCACAATAATAATATCAATCAATATGATTATAGATTAAACAAAGAAGCATACCGATATCATTCGAAACAGGTTGTATAGTCATACTTGCAAGATCATTGCGTAAAGCATCCACCTCTTCATTAGTTAGGTGTGGTGGTGACTCCTCCATCACCAAATCCGAATGGTCATCAAGTGTTTCAATATTGATTGGGTCATAATTTTGATGCCTTAGTTGTTTCCTGCAATTTATAGTTTACAAGCAATTACACTAATATAATATGTATACATAAACTCCGAAGTAAACATCCAGTTAACATGAATTATATTGTTACCTTTGCTGCAGCCTTAAGTTATAACGAACGTACACAAGATCATCAAGTTTTTGATGCTCTAGTCGATTGCGCTTTTTTGAATGAATGTGCTAAAAAACACTCCAATTCCGTTCATAGCCCGATGAACTACATGTTTGGCTCAAAATGTGAATGGCCAACTCTTGCAAATTTGGAGCATCACATCCATAAGATTCCCACCATTGATCTTGAATATTTCATACATCCAAAAACAATATAAACACCAATATGAAATATCATCAAACTAAATAGAAGTATTAAGGGAGATCCTCAAACTAAGGAACAGCATTCACAGTAAATACAAAAGCAAGTTGAAAATAAGAAAAGCTTAATATGAGGCTACTGACTCATGTAAATCCTAAAGTTGTAAATGAAAACCAAGAGAAATAAAATGAGTTTTGGGTACAAGTACAATATATAAGGCCCACGAAGAAATTCAGGATATGAAAAGATGCCCCATAATCTAAGGCTCACCAGAATAATGTCATGTTGATGTATTAAAAAAAACACAGAACTATTAAGTTTTGATAAGCAGAAAGGAGTTTTCTGTTGTGAGCTAATTTGAAATATCCAAAAACAATATAAATACCAATATGAAATATCATCAAACTAAATAGAATAAAGAATGATTGTGAAATGAAAGGTAAACTGATTTACCTTGCATCACCGTATTTCGATCATGAATTGCAGTTTGCCTTCCAAAATCACCTTCCGCATTTTTGAATAATCTCAGCTCACTTGTCAACTTAGACTTCAAATCAAGATCTCCATGAGAATACCTTTCAATGACATCCAAAAGGCCAGATATGGTGTTTTGGTGCTTATCTAACTCATCATTGTTGAACTGGATAGCTGATTTAGCCAGTACCCCGCGGCGTGGAGATTTTTTCGAAGTTGTAAATCCCAACGTCTATCTAAGATTTCCAAGTAAGGCTCTATTTTCTTCTTGTTCATTCTAAACCTCCACATCATCTTGTCTCTAGCTTTGTATATAGCTCTATAGAGAAAACTCATTGCGGGTTTATATTCACTATCAACAATGCGCATCACACGTACAAGTGGCTCAGTAAGTCTCACAATATCACCACAATGTTTCCAGAAAGAAGAGTCCAAGACTTGATCCACAAACTTTTTTGCTTTGCTATCTTTTGAATAAGCTGAGCTTGTCCATTCTCTTGATGTTACTATTGCTCTCAATGCGTCCTTTTGACCCAATATACTTTGCAATGCAATAAAATTAGTGGCAAAACGGGTAGGGGCTGGACGGAGTATTTCTCTTCCACCTGTATGTTGCCTCATTAAATGCAATGCATACCAATGATTGTATATGTATTTGGTGTGTCAGAGCCTCACTTACTTCTGCCAACTTTCCAATGTCTTGGAACATCAAATTAATACAGTGTGCTGCACAAGGAGACCAAAATAGTTTCGGAAACTCAGCTTCTAGTAATCTGTCGGCAGCAACATAATTTGCAGCATTATCTGTTACAATATGGACAATATTTTCAGCACCAACATATAATATCACCTCCTTAAAAAGCTTGTATATCATTTCTGCAGTTTTTGAGACATCTGAAGCATCAACAAATTTCAGAAAAATAGTCCCTTTAGGACAATGAACCAGAAAGTTGATAAGAGTTCACCTAGAACGATCTGTCCATCCATCTGCCATGAGAGTGCATCCAGTTTTCTTCCAAATATTACGGTAACTGTCAACAAGCTTGCTGACCTTACCGATCTAGTGATTCAATAAATGTCCATGAACTCTATAAAAATTTGGAGCTTTGTAACCAGCTCCCATGCTACAAATAGCATCAATCATAGGTTGAAAATATGTGGAATTGACCGCATTAAAAGGCACCGAAGCATCAATCATCCATTTTGAGATGGCAATATCACACTTTTCCATCACTTCTTTACTCTGCATAACACTTTTAATTGTTGGCTGAGCTCCTGAAATTGTTCTAGGCATGAAGTAGTTACTAATATGAGTATCACCCTTCTTTCCCTTTTGACCTGTTGTAGGTGTGGCCAATGCTTGCTCATGAATTGGATAACTATCGTCATACTCTTCTTGTACCCTCCTCTTTTTACACTTTACTGCATCAATACTTTGTCTCATTTGGTGTCGAATATCCGAAGAGACTGTCTTACATATTTCTTTTTTTGATGGGTAAGTAGTACAAGAGTTGGACAATGCCAAGACACTGACTCAATCTAGTACCTAAACACAACTGAAGCCCAGCCGAAGACGGCAACCCATCCCAATACCAAAATACCACCAACCAGTTGGGAGAAAACACCACCAGACTAGCGAGAAAACACCACCAAAATATGGTGGGAGGACACCAACCCAATAAGGGTGGAAAACACCATCAAACAAGATGGAAGACATCACCAAAAGGTGGAAAACACCACCAATCCCAGTGGAACACGCCGAACAACTAAACATAAGCATACCGCTAAACTACTCCCTAAGGATAAATGATCTGATGCCGAGCCATCAACGAGGCCAACCACTCCAGCAGCGAAGGCTAGTCCGAACCACTCGCGCCCGCCAGAGCCCCCCACCTAACCAGATCCAACCTATAAGGCCAAACCCGGATCCGGCAGGGCCCAAAAACCCCGCAGAAGGAGAACCTAATGCTAAACTAAACTAACCTAACGCTAAACTAACCTACCACCTGATCCATTCCACCATGCCCAACCTCGTCCGCCAATAGCAACTACACAGAGCAAAGAACCGAACACAGCCACTGCCATCAGCACACCAACCAGGGAACCAGCAGCCCTTGGAGCAAAAAACAAGCGGAAATCGCAACTCCGGCAACCACCCGCAATAGCGCCCCCGCCGCCAGCAGCAAGCAGATCCACCCGCTCTCACCCGCCGCTCCAAAATTGCTGGACAAGCTTCCGCCTGAGTCGTTCAGGCCTCCACCAGCCACGCACGACGACAATCAGCCAACCGCCGAGCTGATCCGCTGTTGGCATCTTCCTACCACCGCGCTCCACCGCACCAAAAAGAAAAGAAAAACGAAAAAGAAAACTGCAGCAGCTACCCACACGATCTCCACCACACCCGCACCCATCCGCCGGCCGATCTAGCGAAGACAGACAACGGCAAGCCGATGCGTGGAGATCTGCAGCCGGCCGCTGCTACCTTCAGCAAAACACCTCCTTCCGATTAGCACACTCAAATCGACTGTCTTACATATTTCAACCTGCCCTTTTTCTCCAGCCAAGTGATACTTTAACCTATTAATGTCACCTCCTCTTATCATCTTGTTGCAATATATACATAATAGAGCTATTTTCCCACCATCTTTAACAATCTCCTTGCAATGTCCCCAAGTAGGATCTATTTTCGATCTAAACGCTTTCTGATTAGATGATGCTTCTTGTGATGAGGGTTGTGATTCGTGTTCCGTAGACATTTATAACTGAAAAAATAAATAAAGACAGTGAACATTATTATATGATTCGCAAAGGTGCACACAAACGCAAAGCAGAAAATAAAGAAAAAGATAACACATTAACATCTCTTATAACATCAATCACCATGCTTACATAGTCACTAATCCACCTTCATCTTATAAAATCACAAAGTATACAAACACTCAGATTAATTGAATACTCAGATTCAACAAACACTCCGCCCAAAGCATACAGCATCAACCAATCTGATAGTTAAACTATCAAATTCCATCTCAGGCTGTGACAGCCAACAGCAGCTTGGTAAGCAACAAATCAAAATAAGAAGAGAAATATTCTCAGTGATGTACCTGATAAGTTCAACTTGAGCAGAATATCGGACACAAAAAACTGTACGGCAGCCTGCAGAGGCAATAGATCAAACCGTGCGGCAGTCTGCAGAGGCAAGAGATCGAGAAAATTAGGGCTCGCCCTCGCCGCATCACATTCTCTAATCTATTTGTGTTTTTTTTAATTTAATTGTTTTCTTCTTAAACATCAAAATGCAAAACGGCTGTGTTTTGTAAAATAAACATCAACCTGGTACAACCGGCCGGGTCACGGTTCAACCGGAAACCGGGTGGTTCAATCGACTATTTGCCGGGTCAATAACATTTCCGGTCCGATTAGTGAACCAAACCGGTCGAATTGGCCGGGTCGGTTCGAGTTTAATAACACTGATAGGATCCATTAAAAGTTTCTGACATGGTTTTATATTTATTTCTTCAACCTATTATGTTTGAGTTTTAGATTTCTCCATCATATAAGTGTTAATAGCTAGCAACTTTACAATTGTTTCATTTGATTTCATATTACAAAAGAAATATAAAGGTTGTTTGCTCAGGATTTGAAGTATACCAGACGGAATCAGATCCGGTACTGCACAGCTAAATGCTGCCAGCACCGAAACAACACCGTTTTGATTTTTCTAATATTTTATTAATTTTGGTCACGTGACCCTCTCCCTCCTCTCTCACATCCACCCAAATCTCTTTTCAAATCTCCGGCTTATACATGACCGGGACTCGTCGACAACAATCACACATCCAAAAAACAAAACATGGTCGCCTTTCGGGATTTTTGATAGGTATGTGGTGGTTTGCTGGTTGAGGACGGCGTGTCTGCAATAAGTGAGAGTAATCAAAATGACACTTGTTGGACTCGAGACTCTTCGGGCTGCTCGAAGACGGCATGTAAGTGAGCGTCTACAGTGAACAATGGTTTTGTTGCTGTGAGAATGGGTGTTGCGGTAGTAAAGCAGGAGGTGTGTTGGTGGGGTGATGAATGAGTGCAGCTGCTCCAGATTGGTTGCCTAAAACCAGGTTTGTGAGGTAAAATGAAATCCTTTGAAGTTTGCATTCCGAAATTGGCAAATGCTGCCATTGAGTGGATAGGTCTCCTGATTTCGTTGACCAGCTGTGGTAGTATCAAGATTGGAAAGATGAAGGCCGGAGCAAGATCATTGCTTTCTGTAATTTTTTGTGTGTGGGTGGATGTGAGCCAAAAAGAGGATGGGGACATGAAACAGTACAGAGAGAGGGTCACGTGACCAAAATTGGTAAAATATTAGAAAAATCAAAATGGCGTCGTTTCGATGCTGGCAGCATTTAGCTGTGCAGCACCGGATTTGATTCCATACCAGACTCCCTGAAAGACTCCCTGAAAGCCTCGCCTCCACCCTTGCCTCTACACTGGCTCAACATCTTGCTGCAATTATTGTTGCATTGTGGACAATGCTGCGGAGTTAGCTTTATTAATTTTGTTAGCCATTGCAATTTTTGTAACTATAGTTTGTAGTTTTTGTTAGTCTAAGTCACCAAAAATTGCTATTTCATCTTGAAGCACATCAAAACAACAATTTTTTTTGTTTTATATGGTCATGGCCCTCAAAATCCCAAAACGGTCCGAATTTTCGGGGCTTTTTTCAGCCCCAAGGCTTATGTTATTTTGCCGAATTCAGCCCGGCCCGACCCTACTCGATAAATAGTAACGGATCATCTCATTTGTAGTTAGACCTGACCCGGACCTGAATAGTGTAGGGTCAGATTGACCCGACCTGGCCCATTGATAAGGTCCAAACAACACTACAATAACTAATGACTTCATCAAGCATATAATTATTTGGGAAACAACATGTTTCACTCTTATGACAATCATCACATTTACTCTTCATGCATAAGACAAAATCAAATGATAGAATTTCGTGATGTGATCAATCATTTAATTTAAAATTTTCAAATGCGTAAGAACTCATAGATCTATTGTTTGACACTTACTCAAAACCTTGTACCCATCATTGAACAATCCCAGCAACAAATTCACCTGACAATGGTTCGCAAAGCTGACTCAAACCGCCTTACACCCGCTTGAATTGAGCCACTCTCACGATGAATGTGATCCATTTGACACTTTCTTGACAAGCGCTCTCACCCGCCCTTGCCTCAAGAGAATCGTATAACACCGAGTAATGGTGCAATGTGTCCTTGAACTATGCAACAAATCCCCCATCCCCTGTTTGGTTTACTTCCTCCTAAATCAAAAAAAAAAACTTAGGATTCAAAGTCTTTGCGCTTGATAAAAATGACGCGATCGAGCTCGGTGATCAGTGACTGAAATGCAGAAGATGTAGCATACAGTTCACCACAAGTGCTTCTTCTCTCTGCATTTGAACTGACAAGGGTTTAAAAGTTTCATCT
Organism: Rhodiola kirilowii; assembly: GCA_033675215.1. NCBI lineage: Eukaryota > Viridiplantae > Streptophyta > Magnoliopsida > Saxifragales > Crassulaceae > Rhodiola > Rhodiola kirilowii. The sequence goes on from CM066199.1 coordinate 25,678,436, forward strand.
GAATCCAATTTACATTGGTGAAAAGAAAAGGGAAGCTCAATCGAAGCCGCAAATTTAATTAATCGTCGCCCAATCTCGTGGACCGTTCCAAGGCACCGGTGTCTCATACCACTCCTCGATAGGGCTGTGATACAGAATTGTGGCGTTAAGCCTTCTTTTTTAGTCACCAATGATTGCATCAACGACGCCCATTGAATTTTGAAATACTCCCGTGTATGTTGAGATGTTGTTCTAGCTGTTTGCAGAACAACTAGCTAAACAACTTAATGCAGAACTTAAAAACAACTACGTGCAGAACAAACTTAAAGACACGTAACTTGATACCCAGTTCGGCAACCACCTACTTTGGGATGAAAAGTAGTTCACTCTATTGAGTTTAGAGTACAGATGGACTTACGATTACATATTCCCTCTTAATAAGCTTACTCTAACACTCCTAGCGAACTTGCGATCTACGCTCCCTCTAGACCGGAGATCCCTCTCTGTTTTCACCTTGATCGTCTCCCGAAGATCTGCCCCTTCTCCCGAAGATGAACGCCTTCTCCCGAAAGCGTAGCAGCAACCAAGTCGCAGTGCGTGCAGCTTCAGTACGTTCCACGGTTAGTTTGAACTTCACTCAGATTAGACTAACACCCATCGCCTAATACTTACCAGAATGACGAGCTTAGACCGATCATCGCCTCTACCCTCGATGCGTATATGCGTGAATTATTTCTCCAAGAGTGCTTGCAAGATCGAATGACCTAGCACTCTTTATATAGTGGTGGACGTTTCCTAAATCTCCTAGGACATCAAATCCCAACCGCCCTATATATTAGGAAATATCTTCTCTAGCTTTTAGGAAGGTTTCCTAAAAGCTTGCGTCGCCTCCTCTTGATAATCTTCCAACAAATATCTTCAATATCTTCTTTCTAAATTATCTTCAAGCGCGTATCTTCCCTAAAAGCTCTCAACCGCCTCCAAGCTCTTCACCGACCTTCCAAATATGAATAGAAATTCTTCTCCGCGTCAGTCTTGTTCTAGGTCTTTTCTAACTTGTTGGCTCTCTGATCTTGAACACTTCATTGTAAAACAGCTTGAACTACTTCACTGTATTTTGCCAAAACACATGCCACTAAATCTAATAATCTCCCCTTGGCATTTTTGGCAAATTATCTACGTGTACTACTTTTACATATGAATCTTTAAGAAGATTTCAAACTCCCATGCTGTACTACGGAACGTGTATTACCGAATGAATATTCGAGGAGATTTCGAACTCCTAAAATTATGGTACAAATGAATCTTTATAGGAGATTTCAAACTCCCAAAATACTTCCCCTTTTTGCCACAAAGTGACAAGGAGGGTAAAAATAGTAGCACAAAATGTTCAACGACAGGAGTTCAACAATCATAGCATCAAAATAAAATGTGTTCAATATAGAGAGTAGTTAGAATGGTCACCAACTCATCAGTTCTTGGACACAACATCCTCTTCTTCCTTGTCCTCCGGATATCTCAGGTTCACTAGCATCCTCGTAATTTTCTTTCTCTGTACAGCCAGATGAAATGCCATTAGGTTAGAGCCGGCAAGCTCCTCCTCCTGATAGGCTAGATATCGCAGAGTACGCACCAGTTGTTTGAATCTTTTCTTTTGCTCCTGCAATGTCTCCAGCATTGCCTCCAACTCGCTCACAACCCTTCCTCTCTCCACAGCTGACATTCTCGACCCAGCATCGGTCCTCCGCATGGATGACTCTGGAACATCCTTTTTCTTCAATCCAGGAGCCTTCAAATCATTCACATGTTGTCCTTTCAAAAGCTTGTGATCTACCCCAATTTTGTTGGAGCTTTTGTGAGTCTGTCCTGGTTTGTTTTCAAATTTGGATGCTGGTTGATGATCAGTTCATGTATGAGTGATGTGAAGACTATTTGGTGAAGAGACTTTGTGGACGTGGCGTGGTCAGCAATCTGATTGAACATTATCCAACCCATGTTAATCGTCATTCTATTTTCGATGTGGTATATCAGCTGACCCATGTCTTTCCTCACAGTAGTCCTATGCGAGGTTGGCTTCCAGTTCACGATGGCAACGAAGAATAACATGGAATAGTATGTGGTCAGATCAGCCACCAGGATGGAAGTGTCCTCCCAGCATGGATACGCTCCAACAGTCAGGAAACTAGCAATCTTGTCATAGTCTTCTTCCTCCTTAACTTTAGTTGGATCATCCATAGCAAAGCACACGTTGATGATTTTTGGATCAATTACGAGCTTTCTCTGTCTCACATATACCATTCCATATTCCTTATCACCTGCTATCCCAACCTGACTTGGAAGATTTGCAATTGCTTCTCTAACCAGCTATTCATTAAACGGTTTGCATATTCAGACTGTCCAAAATAAATCTGTTTCTTTCAACAGCTGAACTACCTCCTTTCCTTTGTACTTCTTTTCTTCTAGGATTCTTTTAGGAATGATTTTCCTTTTCTGAGCTGCCTTCCACCTGCTTACAACTTATTTACTCACAAACCATACTCCCTTCACAACCCCTGATGGAACACCCTCTAGAACAGTACACGATGCTCCTCTTTCTAGCTTCTTGGAGCTACATGCTCCCCTGCCTTTGTGCTCATGTCTGTTTGCATCTCTGAATCAGTTGTTTGTGCAGTGACCTTCCACTTTGGATTCTTCTTCCCAGCATGCTTCAGGCCAGACAATGGATCAGAGTCCTGATCAGTCTCCTGAACTCCATCATTACAAACATTGGGTTTCTCCTGATAGGCTTCCTTTTCAGGAACTTTCTCTTGTTTTGAATCCATCCCCTGCTTATCAGTGCCTTCTTTCAATAGATCTTGGACACCTTCATCAATTTGCTTGTACATCTCATCAAGTTCGTCATCCCCTCAGAAGAGTCTGCTTCCTCGGTATCCCCAACTGTGGCTTGATCTGTGACTTGTTCACCAACCTTCTCAGGGACATGTTCACCTTCAGCTTCTTTTTCCTTAGTCATCGCCCTATTCGATCTTTCTACGGAGACACCATCCTCATCAAATTCTTCATTTATCTTCAAGCTCCTCTTGCTAGAACTCAAAACCAATCGGTCAATCTCAGAATCTGATAAAGCTATCGTTCTCCCCATGATTGATCAAAAATGGTCGGCATACAGTTGAGAGGAACTTCTTTTGTGAACCACTACCTTCCCGCGCAATCCTCTTTTCTACAATACAAACCCAGTAGAACATAACTTCTCTTTTAACAACTTGAGTTCATCTGCAGCACCAATCTCAGCCTTATCCATCCCCTTCGAGACTTACCCTTATCCATCCCCTTCGAGACAACCACAAGTTTAGCTACTATAGACTTACCCTTATCCATCCCCTTCGAGACAACCACATCTTCCACTTTCTTATGTTTGCAACACCAGTCTCCTTCTTCTTAAGAGGTTCAGAACTATCAACAATAGGAATTGAACTTGTAGTCTGAGAAATAGGGTTTACCTCAATAGTCAATTGTTCAGCCGTTGGTTGATTCTTTTTCAAAATCTCCTCGCTGACTCCAGAAGTTATTGGTTTAGGGTTTGGTTGTGAACTCTTCGAAGTCCCTTTTGCCGATTTTGCCGCAGCAGCATCATCTCCCTTTAGTTTCTCCACTCCGATCTTAGGGTTTGTTGTGTCTGAAGTGCCATACGTCTTGGATTTGGCCATCTCCTTCGTTATTTAGCTCACTGGTGCAATCTTTCGAGATGTCTTCTTTTCCTTCGTCGTCTTGGGTTTTACAGCCTCGGTGAGTGGCAGATTAGCCATCGGAACTTCTGAGATAGCACCATCTGAAGATTTCTTCTTCCCTGCTTTTGATTTCAGTGAGGTGTTGACATCTCTCTTGGTGTTCTTACGTGTGTTCACCATTGTCTTCGTTTGGTTGTAGTTTGAAGCATTATTTGATTTAGGGTTTCGTGTGCTTTGGAGCTTTTGGAAGGAATGAACCAACTGAATATTTAATTTTTAAAATGAACTGGCTTCTGAACTTCCCAAAACTGCCTCGCACTTTCCGAAAAGCACGTCACCCTTGTAATTCGGTCCAATCAGCAACCTGCATCTGTTTAACAAAACTTTTCCAACTCTCTTCTTTGATAGGTTAGCCCAACTGATTTGCTAGGGTTCTGCTTCTGGCTGACCTCTGCCTTGGACACTTAGTTGTTGACTATGCATAGACCCAAAGAGGATCTAATGGTCTTGAACAGATTAGCATCCAATGACTTGGTGAATATATCAGCTAGCTTCTTGTCTGTCGTCACAGGCTTCAGAGTGATGACCTTCTTCTCCACTAGCTCTCTAATGAAATGATGTCTGATGTCAATGTGCTTCATCCTGGAGTGTTGTACTGGATTCTTGGATTTGTTGATGACGCTCATATTATCATAGTACAAAGTCATCTCCTCCTGTGCCACTCCGTATTCAAACATCATCTGCTTCATCCATAGCATCTGAGTGCAGTAACTTCCGGTAGCAATATACTCCGCTTCAGCTGCAGATAGTAAAATGCTATTCTGCTTCTTACTGAACCAGGAAGCCAAGTTGTTGCCTAAGAAAAAGCAACCTCCAGATGTACTCTTTCGATCTTCAGCGTTTCTTACCCAGTCAGCGTCACAGTACCCCACTAGGTATGAACTGATGTCTTTGGTGTACCAGATACCATAATCAGTAGTTCAACATATGTACTTGATGATCCTCTTGACTTGCAGCAGATGACTCTCCATCGAATTTACCTGATATCTTACGCATACTCCTACTGCATAAGCAATATCTGGTCTACTGACTGTCAAGTAGAGTAGACTTCCTATCATGCTTCTATACAGTATCTGGTCAACACTAGTTATAACATCATCCTTGGTGACCTTTATGTGAGTTGCTGCCGAAGTCCATTTGTGGCTCGCCTTATCAAGATTAAACTTCTTGATCAGGTTCCTGGCATACTTGCTCTGGGAAATAAAGATGTCATCATCTATTTGTTTCAGTTGGAGTTCAAGGAAGTAGTTCATCTCTCCCACCATGCTCATCTTAAACTCCTTTTGCATCTGTTCCACAAGCTGATCCACCAGCTTCTTTGTACTGGACCCAAACACTATATCATCAACATAGATTTCTGCAATGATAAAATCTAACCTTGTATGCTTGACGAATAGAGTCTTATCTACTCCCCCCTTGCACATAGCCATGGTCGACGAGCGACACCGTGAGACGCCCGTTCCATGCTATGGGTGCTTGTTTGAGTCCATACAATGCCTTCTTCAATTGGTACACATGAGTAGGGTGATGTGGGTCTTCAAATCCCTTTGGTTGAGCCACGTACACCTCCTCGTTCAGAAATCCGTTCAGAAATGCACTCTTGACGTCCATCTAGTACAATTTCACCTTCAAGTGACACGCAAGAGAAAGTAGTAATCTGATGGCCTCCAGTCTTGCAATAGGGGCAAAGGTCTCATCAAAATCAATGCCTTCAATCTGAGTGTATCCCTGTGTGCCACCAATCGGGCTTTGTTTCTGGTGATGTTTCCCTTCTCATCAAACTTGTTCTTGAAAATCCACTTCTATCCGATGATGTTGACTCCTTCGGGTTGTGGAACGAGATCCCAAACATCATTCCTTGTGAACTCAACCAACTCTTCCTGCATGGTTATCACCCAGTATGCATAAACGATAGCTTCTTTGATGTTGTTCAACTCTACAGTAGATAGAAAATAGGAATAGGCCACCAATTCTTGATAATTAATCTCCTTCCCTCGAGTTTTCATTCCTTCAGACGGTTCTCCAATGACTTTGGTAATGGGATGATTCTTTGCAATCCTCCGAGATGGTTATTATACCGATGCGGTATCATTGTGTCACAGCTGGAGTGTTCGTCTCATCATCTGAGGAAGACTCTGAAGTACTCTCGTTCTCAGCTTGCACTCCCCCTAGACCTTCATCTTCCTAAGTCTAATGGGACTAGGTTGACGTGTCCGACGGAGTACCACTGCTTTCCTCATAATCTCCTGATACTTGTTTATCAACGACTTTGTCTTTCACCTTCACATTGATTGACTCCATCAAAGTTCCAGTTCGTTTGTTGAACACTCGGTATGTACAACTATTAGTGGAGTACCCAAGGAAGATTCCTTAATCACTCTTTGGGTCAAGTTTCTGCATGTACTCTCTATTATTTAAGATGTAACACTTGCTCCCAAAGATGTGAAAGTATTTCACAGTTGATTTCTTCCCTTTCCACAGCTCGTAGCAGGTCTTATCCGAGCATGGTCGGATAGTAACTCTGTTGATGATGTGGCAAGCAATATTCATTGCTTCAGGCCAGAACTTGAGAGGAAACTTCTTTCCATGCAGCATTACTTTGGCCATCTCCTGAATTATGTGATTCTTGCGCTCCACCACACTATTTTACTGTAGAGTTATAGGTGAAGCGAACTGATGAGCCACTCCGTGTTTAACACAATAGGTAGCAAATGTCTTGTTATCAAATTCTTTGTCGTGATCGCTTCTTATGGCCACCAGACGTTCTTGTTTGTCCTCTCTTTCCCTCCGAAGAAGAGTAGCCAGCTCAATGAACCTTTGAGCAACTTCAGACTTGTCACCCAGAAATCTGGTCCAAGGGAATCTTGTGAAGTCATCCACGCACACTAGGACATACTTCTTGCCTCCGTAACTCTCAACTTGCATTGGTCCCATCAAGTCTATGTGCACCAGATCCAGTGGTCGACTGGTATTGATCTTAGTAGTCTTCGGATGAAGGCCTTCGTCTGCTCTCTAATCTGGCACTCTCCACATACTATGTCCAGATTTCCTTTTACTGTGGGCATCCCTCGGATAAGACCCTCTGTAGAAACTTTCTTCAGAGTCTTTAGGTTTAGATGCCCCAAGCGTATATGCTACAGCTCCATCTCATCAGTTTCCCTTGCCAGACATGCAGTCTCAGCTGTTGTTCCACCAGTGCGTAGTAGGTAGCAATTGATTGATAACCTGATTCCTTCCATCAATGAGTCTTCATGCTTGTCCAGTACCCAACATAAACCATGAGTGAAATTTACATGATTCCCTTCGTCACACAACTGACTGATACTTATCAGATTCACCTTCAACCCACCCACCAGAAGAACATCCTCGAGCTCAGGTAGATCTGAAACCTTCAATGTCCCACAGTCGATCACCTGTGCCTTTCCTCCATCTCAAAAAGTAACAAACTGATGTTGGTTTATAGGGTTTTTATGTGTGAGATGATTATGTTTACCTGTCATGTGAGCAGAGCATCCACTGTCAAAGTTCAAGCGACCCTTCTTCATGTGGCTGGACGAGCTGAAAGCAACAAAGTACACCTCCTCTTTGGTTTTAGGTCTCCATACCTATCTCATTCAAGGATTGGCTTTGGATTCCATCGCCCTTCGCTCAGCTAGAAACACTCGACACTTTGGCGTGATGTGTCCCATCTGAAAACAATATCAGCAGATTCGAGTGTCTCTCCTCCATTCTGTATTTGGTCTCCCGCGGTTAGTCATGGGCATCTTCCTCCTTTGATAACTAGAAGGCTTATCATGAGCTTGTCTCATCCTCTGTTTAGGCCTCTGAGCAGGCTTCAGTTCAGCCTTTACAAACATTGTTCTGCCTGAGTTGCTTCTACCAGTGAAGCCGAGGCCTCTGTGTCCCTCTTTGACTCTTTGAGATTTCACTATAGCATTCAGATTCTTCAAACCAGAGTTAAACATCCTCACTGATCTTTTGAACTGGTTCAATTCTTCCATGGTTGCTGCGTGGTTGTCTCATTCCGACTCCATCTGTAACTCCAGAGCTTCCACTTTGTTCAGGAGGTAAATCTCTTTACGACTTAAGTCCACATTTTCCTTCCTCAATTCTTCTCTGCCTCTTGGATGCATCTCTTTGTCCTTCTCCATCTGTACTTTCAGTGATGAAACAGTATCTAGGAGTTCTACCTTTTGTGCAAGCAAGGACAAGCGTTCCTCCTTCATTTCGGTCATTTGGAGCTTTAAGGTAGTGACTTCTTCCTGGTGTTCCACCTTCTAAGCAACTAGCACTTTGATCAGTCAATATTCTGACTGATTATTCACTACATTCGATGAAGGATAACGTTCATTCTCCCGGCAAATTATCTATATTTGATGTCTTTCTCTAGTGTTTCAGGTAAAACCGACATATCATCGCTCCTTGGAGCTAAAGTGTTGAAAGAACGGAAAAAATCGATCGAAAAAGGATAAAAACCAAAGTTGCGCCAGGACAGCCCGTTACAGCCGTTACACCTTGGGTTATAACGGGTGTAACGACCTCCTTTTTCCCAGAGATTTCAAGCATGCCCGTTACAGGCCTCAGCAACCGTTACACCTTGGATTGTAACGGGTGTAACAGCCTCAATTTTATCAGAGATTTCGGGGAGTCCCATTACAGCCGTTACAGGCTCGGTTGTAACGGGACCGTCGGCTGGGCTATTTTACAAGTCGTTTCTAAAATCCAATTTTGGGCTTTTCAGCCTTTTTAGACGGTCTATATAAGGAAACACGACCAGAATAGACTGAGTGCTATTATTTTGGAGAAAAACCCTAACTTGGGAGAGAAGACAGAGCTTTCAGCCTGAGGATCATCGAGCTACACCGCGTCTTTACGGTTTACTCGTTTCTTTCCTTCTTTACACTGTTTTTGGTTAACTACCATGAATAATGAGTAGTCTTCTTAATTCCGGGATCCTACGGATCCCATGCTATGTAACCCTAACTCTCATGTGATCAATTGAAGTTTATTATTTATGCGATTCGATTATTCAATTTCAATGTGTGCTTAATATTATCGTTCTATGCATGTATTTACATCAAAGGGTATGTTTGCATTGATAAAACGTATTTAGGTTATATGCCGAAAGGTGGATAGGCCCTAGGGATTAACCGGATTGCATGAAATTGATGTTAGGTCATGTTTACATGAAGTAATAGGAAAACCTTTAGTTTAATAAATCGAGATCGTTGATAATCCATGGATGGGCGGCGTTCAACGATTGAGATTAATCTAGACAATGATCCGTGGATGGGCGGCTTGTCTAGTGTTATTTCGGTTATATTCCATATTCGATAGCATGAGTAATTAACATAACATGATTACATGATTAGTGGGGTTAGCACGAGTGAAGTATGGATTCTGAGATTCTTTCTCTGATAAATACACAACATTTAATTTTCTGCAATTAATTTTCTGTTATTTAATTTCCGCAATTTACGTGACAACAAAAACCATTTTTACAAAGTTCAATCGGAATAGCTAAATAGGTCACACCGTTTGCTAGTATTCACACACACACTGCTCCTAGGATCGACCCTTGGCTTACCAAGGTTTATAAATATTGTTTGACTGCAAGACCCCTAAAACTAATACTTTGACAACTATAAAGGGTTAAAAATACGCTTGTCAAAATGGCGCCGTTGCCGGAGAGCAGCGTTTAGTGTGATATTAGAGTAACGTGTGTAGTTTAGACTATTCCACCTCGTTTGATATCTTATTTTTTCTGCTGTGATTTCTTCACTCACGGTGTTTCTTGGCCATTGCAGGCACTAGGTAGTTCATGCCAAAGAAAGCACCCAGATGGAAGAAGCAAATTCAGATTTCAGACGACGACACACCTGACCAACGAAAGAACAATCGTCAGGCCAAGAACAAAGCTCGACAGCTACGAGCACTGAACCAAAACTACGCAGCAATAGCTATGAATCAGAACTTGCTGAATGGAAGGGTCGAGGACAACCAGCCACCACGGGTGCAACCACTAGTGCGCATGACCCTTGGAGATTACACTACTCCTCGTGTTACTGGGTTCCAGTCAGCTATTGCACCACCCGACATTGAAAACAACACTGGGGAGCTGAAAACCGGGGTGTCCCTCACCAGCACCTCAAGCGCTTTGTTCAAATGTGCAATACAGTTAAGACAAATGGTGTCCCTCCAGAGTCTTACTACCTCAGACTGTTTCCGTTCTCACTGTCCGAAAAAGCCAGCAGGTGGCTAGACAGCCACGCTAAGGGTACCTTCACCACCTGGAACAAGATGGCCGAAGCCTTTCTCTAGCAGTACTTCCCGCCTTTAATGACAGCTCATTTCCAGAACAAAATCATATCGTTCCGCTCAATTGATGGTGAGACTCTGTATGACTCATGGGAAAGGTACAAGGAGCTGACGCGGATGTGCCCGCACCACAACCTAGAGCAGTGGCAGATTATCGACACCTTCTATCAAGGGATCGATCAGGGGATGCGTACCTTGATAAATCAAGTTGCAGGTGGGGGACTGATAAGTCGAGTTTGTGACTTAATAATACCTGTATCTCACTAAAGCTTTAGTTCGTTTCCGGCGATTATTTGATGTCATTTGATCCCTTTTCGTACTTCTCAGGTACAAAGATGGATATCTCAGTGTCAAAGCTTATTTACGAGAACTCGGGAAAAATCGAAGACTTGAGCAAAGTTTGGACTAGAAGGGGCTCCAATCGGTCGACTGGGAATATTCCCTTGCACCAGTCGACCGACTGGCTGAACACTTAGGGAGGCCCTCCAAACTCGCCCATCGAGTCGGTCGACTGGCACCTCCAATCGATCGACTGAGAAGAAACTCAGGGAGGCCCTCCAAACTCGTCATCGAATCGGTCGACTGGACCGCCAGTCGACCGACTGGGCGTTCACTTCACAAGGCAGCTTCTTCACCACCAGTCGATCGACTGGGCAACAGCCTACCGCCAGTCGACCGACTGGCCTGCTACAGTTCCGGATTTTTAGCGAGGCTATAAATAGAAAGTGATAAGTTTGACCTAGCATCTTGGCTTCAAGGGATCCATCATCATCTAATCAAGGAGGATTGAAGATCAAGGGAGTTCATTAGGACTAATCATCCTACTCTATTCCCCTTCTTTTCTGTTAGATTTTGTTAGAAACCCTACACACATCATGTTGTCTTACATGATGTGTGAGTAGTCCCCCTTGTGTTTTGAGGGTTTTATGATCCTCCTTGGTACTCAATGATCATTGTATACACATTAACATGGATTTTATGAAGTTGATTTCATTTTCCTAATGCTCTTCATTTGAGACATGTTGCTAAGTGTTTGATAAAATGCCTAAGTGACATGTTTGTGCTAGAATCATGATCTAAGTATTGAGAGAGCTTAGTGATGGTTTGGATATAGTAAAAATGAACTTATCCAACATTTATGAGAGTAAATGCATGGTGAGAGGCTAACTAGAACTTCATGCATATAGCATTTATGACAATAAATGCTATATAGTGGATCAATACCTTTATTTAGTGAGATTCTACATATGATGGCTTGACTAGGATTAGACTTGCATGATAGTTTGTCTAATTTTAGCCTAAGCTAGGTTTTAAACCTATCAACTCTTAAATAATCAAAACTCTTGTATGCATGATCATTGGAAAATTTCCAAGGAGGGGATTAATCCCTCGAAACTCGCTTTAATTGAATTAATTCCCCTAAAACCATTTCATTACTTGTTTTCATCATTGATAATCATAATCATACTTGAATTGAAGGAATAGCCGAGTTAGAAATTGATAGACTTAGCGTATAATCTGTTTGCTCCTTGGGTACGACACCGGTCAAAATATAAATTGTTTTTGACTACATGCTAAAATCTACACGTCAAAATGGCGCCGTTGCCGGGGAGCAGTAGCTAGATTATCCCTAGGAAAATCATTTAGTACTCCGACTATTCCATGTTTTCCTTTATTTGCTTTGTTACTCTTGATTCTTGAGCTTATTCACTATTCTCACTTGTCTTAATTGTTTTCCCCTTGTAGGTGCATCTCGTTTATGCCACCAACGACAAAAAAGCTTACCAAAATTGTGGATAGAGATTTGAATCAACCCATAAAAGAATTTGAAATCTACTTGTCTTAGTCAAGACGAGTTCTAGATGGTGTTCGAACTGCGTCTCAAACACTTGTTGAACAGTTTCAGGTTGTGTTTAAATAGAGACTGGAACACCTTAGCAGACAATACCGAAAATATAACAAACAGGAGCACACACGATATGATAACCCAGTTCGGCCTCGCCTACTCTGGGGGGTTTCCCACACCCTAAAAGGGACACAAATCGTATTACGAGATTAGAGCTACAAGTGGTCTTACTCTTACACAACACTTTGTTTGTAATCGCCTAGCCTCTAACTCTCCGTCTCTCGGATTTGCAATCTCGGTTCACCGCAGCTCCCCTCGATCCCCTGTGGGTAGGATGAGACTTCCCTCTCGGCCTAGTCTTGGACCTCTCGGAAGTCCAGTCGCCTTCTCTCGAAGACGTGTCTTGATCACCGTGTGTGTGGGCTTTGTTGTCCTTCAAGAACAGTCTGAACAGCACACTGAACAGACTGTTACTTCCCCATTGATATTCCGGTGTGGAATAATCAACCGGCGGTCGCTTCTCCTCCAATCTCACGAACTCTCGTGTTTTTCTTTTCTCTCAGGAAGCGACGCAGATCTGGTTGCCCTAGCCATGTATTTGTATGTAAAGGCAAATGTCCAAATCTGTTGCAGATCACATCATCAAATATTTTAGGAAATATTCCTAAATATTTGATGTGTATCTTTGATCCAATCTTAGGGAAGATTCGGATTTCTTCCACACCAAGTCAGCCACTCCAATCTTCAATCCAATTAGGAGATATTAGTTTGAATATCTGTATCTACGAATTCCTCGCTGGCTGACTTCAGATCGAAATGTTCTTGTCAAATATTTCGGAGATACTCCTAAATATTTGACAGATATTCAATATCTTCCATATCCAATCTTTGGAGATTACTTCCGTGCCAAGCCATCCAATATTCTCGAATCCAAGCTGAAGATATTCATTTGAATATCTGATCTTTAATGATGACTCGTCAATTGATCCCAATCAAATAATCTCGTAGATCTTCTGGATACGGAAATATTCCTGCGTCTGCTGTACGCTATACTGCAGTTTAAGACAGCGATTGAACTCTTCTTGAACACCTACTTGAACTGTCTAAAGCCATTTTGCCAACAGCATGCCATTCATGGGAACATCAATCTCCCCCTTGGCATTTTTGGCAAAACCCAATCTAGGCTTTAGACACACTTGAGGGAACTAACCAGTCACCCCCAAAACACTCCCCCTTTTTGCCACAAATTGGCAAGGGGTCAAATCAACTAACCTGGTCTCCTCGGCATCTGGAATCTTATCAACTCCCCCTCAAACGTAGCCTGGGATAGTGACACATACTGTGAGTCTGTCAGACCATGGTGTCTCAGCAGCTGTTCGACCACGGCTCAGCAAATGACGGATTTTTGATGATCTGGTTTCTTGAACAGATTCAGCTTGTCCAGTACTGCCGCGTGGTAGTCCTTCTCCAGACATACCTCTCTTTGGCTCATGGCAGCATGTCTTTTCTTCAAGCAGGACATCAACTCTCTCCGTCTTCTTTATCATCACTGGGATATCGCAGAGCGCACGCCAATTTATTGATTCTTGTCCTCTGCGCTTATTCGACCTTCAGTATAGTCTTCACCTCCTCTAGTAGATGTTCGCGTTCAGCTCGGGACAACTTCTCACCAACATCTCTCGTTATGGAAGACTCAGGTGCGTCCTTCCTCTTCAACCCAGGGTCCTTCAGATCATTCTTATGTCGACCCTTGAACAGCTTGTGGTCAATTACCAACTTCAATGGAGCACTTGATAGTCTGTCCTGGTCAAACATAGTTCTTCCCATGTCAATGAGCATCCTGTTTCCAATCTGGTACAACAACTGTCCCATCTCCTTACTGAGAGTACAGTATAGTCAGATCTGCAACTAGGATGGAACTGTCTTCTCATTAAGCACCCTTTCAGGCACAATCTTTCTTTTCTGCACTGCCTTCCACTTGGCTGCTGCTTCTGTACTGGCACACCATACTCCATTTTTCACAATTCCAGTTGGAACATGGGCAGGAACCGAATCTGGACAGTACCTTTTCCACTTCTTAGATGCACTTGCTCCCCCTGCGTCTGTGTTCCCATTCATCTTGATAGTTGCCTTAGATGAGCATTCTTGGAAGGTCACTATCTTCTTGGGTTTCTTCTTTTCAGCTTTCTTGAGCTTAGACAGTGAAACTGTGTCCTGGTCCTCCTTCTAAGTGTTCTCATTCTCAGCCTCTTCTTGATTAGATAATTGCATCTCTACATCTGTATTAGCTGGATGTTCCAACTCAGTCGGCACAGTTGGTGCGTCAGATGCTTTTTCTTCAACATGTTTATTTTCTGATTGTGCGGCAGACCCAATATGCACATCTCTTTCCTTCTGTTTTTCTTTGCCTTCCTTAGTTCAGAAGGAGGGACGAAGTCCTAAGCATCCTCTGGATGAGTTTCTGACAAGGTGGCAGCCTGAGTAGCATCCTCTATCTCAAAATAGGGAATAGCTGGGGGATCCACCACCACATGTGCATCTTCCACAAAATCATCATGTAACCCTCCTTGCACAACGTCCGGTGCTTCAATTGACTCACCCTCTGGGACTACATCAAAACTGGAGGACTTTTGGGGTAAAACTGTCTCACCATCTTGCTGCATATCTGAGACAACATCATCTGGCACACTTGCCTCCTTCTCGACCCCTACGACCTGGGCTCTTGAGGACTGATCAGCTCTCGTCTCAACAGGTATTGTAACCTCCTCTTTTTGCAACTCATCAACAACATCATCAATGTCCTTGAACAACACATCTAGTTCATCATCATTGCCGGATGCATGAGACTCTTCCATCATATTGCCAGATTGCTTAGCTTGCTATTCTCCACTTGCATCCTCATTCTTCTGCTTATCAGGACCACAATCTTGGCCCTACTGGCTTCACCCTCTTTTGCAGCATCGACCAAAGAATATACAGCAGGTTTCAAACCCTTCGACTTCCCATTAACCACTTTGTCACCCGTATGACTCACTGAATCTTTACCAATCGTCCGTACTTCCTCATCAACAGATTTGAGTGCAGTAGCTTAGGAGTGAGAACACGAGATTACCTTATTGAGGGGTGGTTCATCCATCGCCTGATTGTCCTTCGCAGTCTAAACACTCTCTTTAGTTGGATTAGGATCAGCCTTTGACGTCTTTGAAGTAGCTTCTTTAAGTTCTGTCACAGCCGCCTCTTGTCCCTTCTTTTTCCCTTCTCTGATCTTAGGGGTTGCTGATATTGTATCCTCATCCGACTTCGATTCAACTGCCTTTTGGATTTCTCAAATATTTGGACTCCTCCACTTGCCAAAAATGGTTTTGTGTTTATCTCTTGAGATATTTGTCTAATCACCTCTCTCCTCCTTGATATGCTCTAACGCCTCATAAAGCTGCAAATATGTTGAACTTAGTAATCAGTTCCAACCACGTACCATCTGTTCCAGCCCTCTTCTTTGGTAGGTCAGCCCATCTGATTTGCTGGGGCTCTGCTCTTGGCTGACCTCCGTCTGGAACAGTTAGTTGGTGATAACACGCATACCCAGAGAGGATCTAAGTGTTTCGAACTGAGCGGCGTCTAGTGGCATGACAGTTACAGTTGTCATGTGTTTTGATGTGATGACCTTCTTCTGCACTAGCTCTCTGATGAAGTGATATCTGCTCATGGAGTATTGTACAGGGTTCTTGGGCAGAACCTTCATCACCCGTTCCATTCCGTGTTCAGACAGATTCTGCTTCATACATAGGAACTGAGTGCAGCAGCTCCCTGCAGCAATGCTCTCCCGTTCTCCCAGCACCTGGTCAATATGTGTTCCAGGAAGGTGTTTCATCTCTCCCATCATGGTCAGCTGGAGCTCCTTTTGCATCTGTCTCACGAACTGGCCAACCAGCTGCTGTGTACTCATGACGAACATATGCTTCTCTTCTCCCCCTCGCTCATAGCCATGGTCGATGAGGAACTTCTCGTACCACGCTCTGGGCGCTTGTGTGAGTCCGTACATAGTCTTCTTCATTTCGTGACTATGCGCAAGATGATATGACATCCATGCTTCAGATCTGGTGAACTCTCCCAGTTCCACGTGAATGGCCACCACCCAAATCTCATCAATAATTGCTTTGATGACATTCTTCGGACTAGAAGAACAGGCAGCCAGCTCTCGACACTTGATCTCATTCACTCGACTCTTAATTCTCCATGAGGGTTGCAGCGCAAGAGCATCGTTAAGTGTCCCAGCTGGAGTAGGTGTGGCTTCATCAGCTGGACCTCCCTCTGCAACTGTAGACTTGGTCTGAATGGGTGTTTCAGATGATGTCCCACCTCTAACTTTATCACCTTCTGGAATTGAGTTTAGGGAAACTTCATCTTTCACCTTTCCAGAGGAGGACACCATACATGTCCCTTGCAATTCCATCTCATGTATCGTGTTTGTCGGACAGACAGTGGTAGCTCCTGTTACAACTGTGCCTAGAAGGTAGCTTTTGTTTGATGACCTACTTCCTTCCATCAGTGTGTCTCCATTCCTCTCCAGTAATTGACAGGAATCACGAGTGAATGTAACAGACTGTCCTTCATCACACAATCTACTGATACTGATCAGGATCACCTTTAACCCACCCACTAGGAGGATATCCTCGAGCTCAGGTAGATCCGGAACCTTCAATGTCCCACAGCCGATCACCTGGCCCTTCCCTCCATCTCTAAAAGTGACAAATTGACGCTTGCGAATAGGTTTAACATTAATGAGATATTGAGGATTACCTGTCATGTGAGTCGAGCATCCACTGTCGAGGTACCAGCATGTACGATTATTTCTCCTCCATTCAGTACCATGTCTTCCACGGTTGGGCATGAGCTGCTTTCTTCCTCAATTCCCAAGCTGCTTCTCAGGGTAGTGGTTCACACTCTGTTCTGCTCTCTGTGCAGGTTTCAGCTTTGCCTTAACAGACGAAGTCTTATCTGAGCCACTGTTAACATTGAAGCCGAGACCTCTATGTCCATCTTCAATTCTTTGGGATCTGAGTATGGATTCTAAGTTCTTTGAGCCTGAGTTCAGCATCTTCGCCGATCCTTTGAACTTGCTCAATTCTTTCATAGTAGCAGCATGATTATCTCTCTCCATCTCGATTTGTAACTCCAGGGATTCTACCTTGTTGAGAAGATGGACTTCTTTGCGGCTCAAGTCAGCATTCTTTCTCCTTAGCTCCACCCAGCCTGCAGGATGTATTTCTCTATTTTCTCCATCCTAGCTTTCAGAACCGATACAGTGTCTAGCAGTTTCACCTTCTGTGCAAGAAGTGACGAGTGTTCTTGATTCATTCCGATCATCTCGTGCTTCAAAGCAGATATTTCCTCCTGATGTTCCACCTTCTGGGCAACGAGAAGTTCAACCTCCTGCCACTATTTATCTTTTTCTTCTGTCAGGCTTGCCACTGTTTCTGTGAGCTTCTTGTTCAGGCCAATCACCAATAGCCACTTCTCATAGAGTTCCTTGTACGTCTTGGCTGAGGTCTCATGAGCAAGTCCTTCATCATCACTGCTTGATGCGTCATCAACAGGCTGTTCAGACAGTGCACTGGAGTATGGGCTTTTACTTGTCTCACTGCAGTCTTCAATAGTGACTACAAGTCCCATGATATTGACATTCTCATGCTCTTCTTCCTCATTGTTAGATTCACTGTCTGGACCCTCATAGGCTATTCTGAGAGTATCCCAAGCTTCCTTGGCCACCTCACATTCTGCAATCAGTTTGAACACGTTCTCGTCCACTCTATAGAAGATTGCATTTAGGGCCTTTGAATTCCCAAAAGCCGCTACATCATCTGCTTCAGACCACAGGGCTTCGGATTTTGGCATAACAGCTCCTTCAGGGTTGGCCATCATGGGTTCTGTCCATCTTATCATTACAGCTCTCCAAGCTCTTTCATCGAGGGATTTCAGAAAGGCTTTCATCTTGGATTTCCAATAGGCATAATTCGGCCCTTCAAGCAACAGTGGTCGGTTAACTCTCTGTCCTTCCTTCAAACTCATCTTGAACAGTCGCCAGATCACACTCTGTATGTCGAGTGTCTGCTCTGATACCAATTGAAATCTACTTGTCTTAGTCAAGACGAGTTCTAGATGGTGTTCGAACTGCGTCTCGAACACTTGTTGAACAGAGACTGGAACACCTTAGCAGACAGTACCGAAAATAGAACAAACAGGAGCACACACGATATGATAACCCAGTTCGGCCTCGCCTACTCTGGGGGGTTTCCCACACCCTAAAAGGGACACAAATCGTATTACGAGATTAGAGCTACAAGTGGTCTTACTCTTACACAACACCTTGTTTGTAATCGCCTAGCCTCTAACTCTCCGTCTCTCGGATTTGCAATCTCGGTTCACCACAGCTCCCCTCGATCCCCTGTGGGTAGGACGAGACTTCCCTCTCGGCCTAGTCTTGGACCTCTTGGAAGTCCAGTCGCCTTCTCTCGAAGACGTGTCTTGATCACCGTGTGTGTGTGCGCTTTGTTGTCCTTCAAGAACAGTCTGAACAGCACACTGAACAGACTGTTACTTCCCCGTTGATATTCCGGTGTGGAAAAATCAATCGGCGGCCGCTTCTCCTCCAATCTCACGAACTCTCGTGTTTTTCTTTTCTCTCAGGAAGCGACGCAGATCTGGTTGCCCTAGCCATGTATTTATATGTAAAGGCAAATGTCCAAATCTGTTGCAAATCACATCATCAAATTTTTTAGAAAATATTCCTACATATTTGATGTGTATCTTTGATCCAATCTTAGAGAAGATTCGGATTTCTTCCACGCCAAGTCAGCCAGTCCAATCTTCAATCCAATTAGGAGATATTTGTTTGAACATCTGTATCTACGAATTCCTCGCTGGCCGACTTCAGATCGAAATGTTCTTGTCAAATATTTCGGAGATACTCCTAATTATTTGATAGATATTCAATATCTTCCATATCCAATCTTTGGAGATTACTTCCGTGCCAAGCCATCCAATATTCTTGAATCCAAGCCGAAGAGATTCATTTGAATATCCGATCTTTTATGATGACTCGTCAATTGATCCCAATCAAATAATCTCGTCGATCTTCTGGATACGGAAATCTTCCTGCGTCTGCTGTACGCTGTACTGCAATTCAAGACAGCGATTGAGCTCTTCTTGAACACCTGCTTGAACTGTCTAAAGCCATTTTGCCAACAGCATGCCATTCATGGGAACATCAGAATTCGTGAATCCTCACCTTACAAGGAGTAAAACAACTAAGGAAAAAGGATCAACCTCGAACGTTCAAGAAATCGATCATCAAGTCATGGGAGATAGAGATAATAGACTTCCTCCTCCGCCCCCTCCTCATCAAAGAAACCAAGATAACCTTCCACCCTTGCCCCAATCTAGAAGGGTTCTCAAAGATTATGCCATTCCTACGGCTTATGGATACCGTTCTCCCATCCTTATACCGACGGTTGACAACCGGGACTTTGATTTGAAGACCTCGACAATCCAAATGGTCAAATCCAACCAATTCTCGGGAAGGGACAATGAGGACCCTAATTCCCACTTGACTACGTTTCTCGAAGTGTGTGCCACCTTCAAGATCAATGGGTTCTCGGAAGATGCTAAGCTTCTAAGGCTTTTCCTTTCTCCCTCACGGGAAGAGCAAAGGATTGGTTGAAGAGTCAAACTCCTTATAGTTTCGCGACTTGGGAGGAGCTCGCCGTGGCATTTCTAAACAAATACTTCCCTCCTTCCAAGACGGCGTACTATAGAAGTCAAATCACAAATTTCGTGCAAATGGATGGGGAAACACTCTATGAAGCTTGGGAAAGGTATAAAGAGTATCAAAGGCTTTGCCCACACCACAACTTGGATGACCTCCTTCTATTCTACAATTTCTATCAAGGCGTGGACGGTAACTCTCGACTTGCACTTGACACCGCCTCGGGTGGAGCTATAATGGATCTAGAACCACATGAGGGGTTTGCGGTGATAGAGAAAATCACGAAGAACTACTTCATGTGGGGAAGTGAGAGGGGGAACCCAAGAAGAAGACATGAGAGGCATGAAGTGAAGGCGGTGAGCACGAGCGACTATGATGCCTTGAGGAAGGACTTTGATAACCTCTCGGATGAAGTCTTCAAGTTGAAGCACCCGAAAAAAGAACCTTCGAATAAGCAAGGGTGCGATATTTGTGAGGTCTATGAGCATGAGACCGTTTCTTGCCCCTTGGTTCAAAGAGATGTGCATGGGCAAGGGTATGAAGACGTGAATTTTGTGGGAGGAAATCAAGGACGAGACTATGGAGGTAATGCCAACCAAAAGCAAAGCTCTCAAGCAAACTACACTACACCAAAGTTCTCCTCGGGATGGAGAAATCACCCGAATTTCTCCTACAAAACCATGAATCCTACTCGTCCCGACTTTGGATCCACACCTCCAGGATTTGGTCCCAAACCT
Organism: Rhodiola kirilowii; assembly: GCA_033675215.1. Classification (NCBI taxonomy): domain Eukaryota; kingdom Viridiplantae; phylum Streptophyta; class Magnoliopsida; order Saxifragales; family Crassulaceae; genus Rhodiola; species Rhodiola kirilowii. The sequence continues at coordinate 25,698,869 of CM066199.1, forward strand.
ACTCAATCCAATCAAACGTTCCAACCTAGGAACCAATATCAAAGTCAAGGACCGACTTTGCTCCAAAAGAACCAAGGGCAACAATACCAAGGTCAAGCTTAAAAATCCTACCAACAAGTTGACCCTCCTCCACAACCGTCTAATGAACTTTCCGGGGTTGAGGCAATGTTTGCAAAGCTCCTAGCAAACCAAAATGAGATGAGGCAAGAGTTGAATGAGGTCAAGCAATCAAATCAAAGGTTGGAAATCCACAACAAGATGCTTGAGACCCAAATAGCTCAACAAGCCGAGGCATCTACAAGGGCACCGGGAAAGTTACCGACTAGACCCGATCAAGTGAATAGAGAGCATTGCAATGCGGTGACTTTGAGAAGTGGAAAAGAGCTAGAGAGTGAACTACCAAAGAGGAAGAGAGTTTCTTTTGATCTTGGAGGCCAAGCTAGTGCCGAAATTGAAGAGTTGGATGAAGAGATTCCCAACCCTCAAGTTGAAAAAGAAAGAGAGGTGGAAAAGGAGAAAGACGAACCAAGAGTGTACACTCCTCCTATTCCTTTTCCCCAAAGGTTAAAGAAAAAGAGCAATGACAAGCAATTCTCCAAGTTTGCCGAAATGACGAGGAAGCTTTATGTCACAATGCCCTTCACCGAGGTAATCACTCAAGCTCCCTCTTATGCAAGATTTCTAAAGGATGTTATTACTTGTAGGAGAACAATCGAGGATGTTGACACGGTGTCCCTCAATGGAGAATGTAGTGCCATATTCCAACCGCGCATGCCACCAAAACTTGAGGATCCCGGTAGCTTCTCCATTTCATGCTATATAAATGACATTAAAATTGAACGTGCTATGTGTGATTTGGGTGCTAACATATCGTTGATGCCTTATTCTTGGTGCAAAAAGTTAAATATGGGTGAGTCTAAACCAACTCAAATGGTTTTAAGACTCGCGGACCGCTCCTCAAGATTCCCTAGGGGAATTCTTAAGGATGTCCCGGTTAGAGTAGGGAATTTCTATATTCCGGGGGATTTTGTGGTGTTAGAGATGGAAGAGGACAATGAAATTCCCATTCTATTTGGAAGGCCCTTCCTCTACACCGCGGGGGCTATATTTGATACTACTAAGGGGTCAATTACCATGAGGGTAGGTGATGAGGAAGTTGAATTTAATCTAGAGAAGGCACAAAAAGGTCCTAGTTCTACCATGACTTGTAATTATCTAGACCTTGTTGATACTTATGAAATGTATGATGTGCCTAACTTGCTCATGAGTGCGATTGACCTTGATAATGAGTTGCCCGAGCTTGCCGATTGTTGGGCTATCTTGGAGGGAGAATGTGAAAAGGGGACTCAAAGCGACAAAGGTAAGGAGTCTTGTTCGGTAGAGTTAAAAGCTCTACCAACAAGCCTAAGGTACGAGTTCTTAGGCCCTAATTCTACCTTGCCTATCATTGTGAATGCTTCGTTGAATGCCAATGAAACCTTGAAATTGCTTGATGTGGTTAGAGAAGCTATTGGCTACTCTATTGATGATTTGAAGGGGATAAGTCCCAATTTGTGCATGCATGAAATCAATCTAGAGAGTGATAGTTTGCCATCTAGGGAGAGAGCTAGGAGATTAAACCCTATTGGCGGTGAGGTAGTGAAAAAGGAAGTTCTAAAATTGCTAGACGCGGGAATCATTTTCCCCGTTGCGGACTCTAAATGGGTGAGCCCCATTCATGTAGTGCCCAAAAAGGGGGGAATGACGGTGATTAAAAATGCTAAAAATGAATTGATTCCCACAAGAACCGTAACCGGTTGGCGTATGTGTGTGGATTATAGGAAACTTAACCAAGCCACTAAAAAATATCACTTTCCACTTCCTTTTATTGATCAAATGTTGGAAAGACTAGCTAAGCATGACTACTTTTGCTATCTTGATGGATATAGTGGATTTTTCCAAATCCCTATTCATCCACAAGATCAAGAGAAAACCATCTTTACATGTCCCTATGGAACATTTGCCTATCGGCGAATGCCCTTTGGACTTTGTAATGCGCCGGGTACCTTTCAAAGATGCATGATGGCTATATTTTCCGAATTTATTGAGGAAATTATGGAAGTATTCATGGATGACTTTTCTGTTTATGGTTCCTCTTTTGATGATTGTTTGGCCAATTTGGCGAAAGTGTTGAAAAGATGCATTGAAATGAACCTTGTGCTTAATTGGGAAAAATGTCATTTCATGGTGCAGGAAGGGATAGTGCTTGGTCACTTGATCTCAAAGAGGGGAATTGAGGTGGACAAAGCCAAAATTGAGGTTATGGAGAAATTGCCACCTCCGAGGGATGTCTGACAGAACCGCTCATCGTTAAAGCGATTTGTACAAATAAATTTATAAGTCCTCTACTCGCGACTTAATTACTGGGTAGCAAGTGGTAAGTAGGGGTCAAACCCAAGGGAGTCAGTGTGGATTAGTTGTTTTTACGGGATTGTCACGAAAGTAAATACAGTTGGGGGTTGGGTTTGAGTGTTTTTTGAGAACTGAAAGTAAATTAGAGCAGTTGATAATGGACTGTAAGGAAAGTATTCGGTTTTAGGGGCTTTGTATTATAATTGTTTATCATCGACCGCTAATGATCATACCAAGTGTTCAAAGATGAATTGAAACTATTTCTAGCGCAAGACATGATCATGCTAAATGTTCAAAGATGAATCGAGGCTATTCCTAGCACAAGACTTGCAACATCATTTAAAACACTTGTTCTAAGCAAAACTAATTCCTCCTTTCGAAGTATCTTAGCCGTAAGTGCGTCCATTTAATCCCTTTGGTCCAGTTTTCAAATGGTTTTTAGAATAGTCGACCTCTTCAGATAAGTTTATCCATTTAATCCCTTTGGCCCAGTTTTCAAATGGTCCACTTACCCGAGTGTGATCACGAATATCTAAGGAAGAGCTTACGAATTTGGACCCCTATGGTCACATTTCCAAATGGTTTACTTGACCTTAGACATTCTAACTTTTATATATGGCACATAGAACAAGTATCGAACATAAAGGTATACTAAGAGTAAAGTCTTAAACATTTATAATACAAGTACACACCCTTAAACCGAATAATTAATTTAGCTACTAATCATGGCAATGGTTATCATAACTATGAACTTGGAAATAAACAACAGTTTAGCAAAACAATTAAATAAATAAAAGAAGACTTACAAAACCGTTGAAGCGCCAAGGATCAAGCTTTGATTCCCAAAGTAATATTACATGATTAATATTACATGATTAGTGCCCAAAATTCTAGAGAGATAAGTGAATTGTTGTGGTGGTGATGATACAAATGAGGAGGAGAAGCCTCATATTTATAGCCAAGGAGGAGGAGGATGGGTGGTGGAGATGGTGGCATGTGGAGGAGCATCCAAGGGTGGAGGAGGAAGAGTGCAAGGCAAGTTTGGGAGGAGGAGTGGAGGAGAAGCCTCCACTTGTCATCTTCTCCATGGAGGAGGAGGAGGAGCCGCCGGTCATGGTGGCCAAAAGCCGCCGGTGGTGGGTGGTGGAAAGGGGAGGAGCTCCTCCCTTGGCAACCTTCTCATCAAGTGGCCGGTCACTTTGCCCCTACGTGAGATTTGTACAGTTTTGTGCAGTCTTTTCACAAAATTGTAAATGTGTTTCTTCCCCGGGCTGTCTTGACTCCACTCCTGATTCCTCTGATTAATTTGTTCTGGTCAATTCAACGTCAGGATCCTTGATATCTCTTCAGTCGGCATATGATCTTGACCTTGGATTGACTCTTGTTATCTTTTCAGCTTAAAATCCTCTCCTTAGCATGTTTTCACTTCAGTCTCTAAAATGCCCTGTGGAAATACTAACACGTAGAAGTTAGATAGACAAACAGTCTAAATAAGGGGGTTTTACTGTGTTTCTGACTCGTATAACTTTGGTCCATCAGATTACCCCCCCACTTTTAGTTGTTCGTCCCGAACAATGCTATTAAAGGGCGGCACACAATCAAGTAAAAACTTTGTAAAATATGAAAGTAAGACTGTGGGACTCGATTTTTCCTAATTCATGCATTACTACTTATTACTAAATTAAACTGTGTAAATAAGTAGAAGAGACTTAATACTTGTACCTCTGTGCTGAGATGCAAATTATATTGGATGTTTCGGGAGATAGCCCTTTTTAGGCTCCTGGACTGCAACCTCGGGATCGTCTCTTACTATATGGTTTCCTTGTAGCTTTCTCATGCACGTGATTCGGTTCGGGTTTCAATTGTTTGAGTACTTTGATTTTCTTTTGGCGAGGGACTGCTTTTGTAGTGAGTCGGCATTTGGCCTTTGTTTTGACTTTTTGAGTTCTTCACTTTTGTTCGGTTAAAACCTTCACATTTTTGGGCCTTAGGCCTTATGATTTGCTTCTTCGAGCTTTTCGCCTTTTTGTGACTGCTAGTCCATTTTCTCGAGCCTTTTTGGGAGGTCCAATCATCGCCCGCAAGCCTATGGAAATACCTCCCCGCTCCTCTCTTTTTTGCCGTTTTCGCGCGGGTCAAGGTGAGGGTCGCTCATCTATTTTCTCGGCTACTTTGACTGTCGTTTTCACGCGGGTCAAGATGAGGGTCGCTCATCTATTTTCTCGGCTACTTTGACCGGAGATAGGACGGTCTGATTCCCGTCCTCGCCTTTTGCATTGCATGGCGGAGATGACTTCAATTTTCACTGAAACCCGAAGTGCAGCCTCCACTGACTTCGAAAACCATATAGTTTGATCTGATCCTTCGATTGCTTGCCAAGCCTCTCTAGGGAATTTCTATCAACTCCACATCCCTAGTTTATCTCAGCACAAAGGACAATTGAAAAGTTACATTCTAAGTTTTTAAACAGTTGAATTTTCACAAGGTAAATGCATGAACTTCGGTCTATCTTTTTCACATTCTTAAGTTCATACTTTCAAAAAGGTATTATTTATTAACTAATATATACAGGTGGTTCTCACCCCACACTTTTGAACGAAGTCGTGCCTTTCAGCAAGACTGAGTTCAAAAGCCATGCAAGCAGATGTTATACGAGAAGGAAATGTTATTAAGGAAAAGGAAAGACAGAACTCCCTTTAAGGTGTCGAGTGAACAACATGGCTCGAGGCTGGATAATCGAGGGAGTTCGGCTGGGGCCTTGAACTCTGAGCGTAGCCCTATCTGGCCTAATGTTGCACCCAAGTCCGATTCCTGAATAGTCAAATCTTCTATGCACCAAGTGGGTGAGAGCGACTTATTGATAAAAACTAAAAGACAGAAAATAAAAAGACAAAAAATAAAGTGCAGAAAGTAAGATAGTGTCGGGTTACCTCCCGACCAGTGCACTTGTTTAACGTCGTTGGCTCGACAGTACCTCAATCATGGATCATAAGGTCGGATCCCAAGGGTGAGTGAGGTCAAACTTTTTCTCGGCAGCCCTTTTGCTCCGAGGGGGTGAGGCTTCTTTGACCATAGCTGCTGGTCCATTGAGTCGTGCTTTCTTGTTTCTCCTTCCGGGTTTCCATTCTTTCGGCCCATGTTTTTGCCGCCTCTTCATGTTTGAATAGTTGGCACTTTCGCGAGTTTGGAAGTTGGGTTTTGTGCCTTCAAACATCGGCGACCACAGGCATGTTCCCATGTGAGGCCTCTTCTTGGTGGTAGCTACGAATGGTTGTCTTGGAATGATTGAGTTCCCGGGTGGTTTTTCTTGGCTTGTGACGAGAGAGATTTCCTTTGTCGGTTTTTTTGGCTCATGCTCGGCCTCCAACTCCCCTTGTACCGCATCATCATTGATTATATGATCTTCGGTGGCTATGATCGGCATAAAATATGAAGGTTTGAGTTGAGGCACTTCGACCATGAGGACTAGGTCTGTTTCAAGTGCTCCGACAGTGAGGATTAGGTCTTTCTCGGACAGTTCGGCAATGAGGTCCGGGACTTCCTCGGGTGCTTCGAGCGCAAGTACCGGGCCTGGCTTGATTTCTTCGGCCGTTTCAGCAGTGAGGTTCGGGACTTCTGTAGGCTCGGCAGTTAGGACAGTGATTTCCTCGGATGGATTGGTGATAAGGACCGGGTCTGATTGGGGCAGTTCTTCTTCGGTCATTTGCGGGTCCTCATCCTCAGTTGGCTCCTCGGGTTCAGCCGTGAATTGGTGCATCAATGCACTCAATTGCTGCATGTCTGTGGCCAATTGCTGGGTGCTAGCTGCCAGCTCCTTTTCTGCCGCCCATAGTTCAGTTTTGGCCCTGATTTGTTGCATTGTGTTTTCCAACTGCTGGATGCTAGATGCCAGCTCCGTTATACCGTCCTTGAGTGGCTTGGCCTGATCTTGGCTCGGTCTTGACCTTGCGGCCAAATCATTGATTAATATCCAAAGATCATCCACGGTTAAGTCCCACATTGATCCTCCTGCTGCATTATTTAGCTGGTCCCACTCATGTGGCAACATTCCACAGAGAAATTTTATTTGAAGATCGGAGTCGGTGAATCCATGGTGCGGGCAGCTCGTCACAATGGAATCGAAGTACCATAAGTACTCGTCCAATGTTTCGTCCCGGGATTGCTTTATGTTATTGATCTTCTCGCGGACTTCAAGTTCGAAGGGTGGTGGGGAAATTTCCTCAATGTTCCAAGGTTCCATTCCGTAGTAGTAGGACTTAGTGAATTGCATGATAAAATAAAAAAGAAAAAAAAACAAAATAGAACAACTATTCCGATGCACAACTCCCCGGCAACGGCGCCAATTTGACAGAACCGCTCGTCGTTAAAGCGATTTGTACAAATAAATTTATAAGTCCGCTACTCGCGACTTAACTACTGGGTAGCAAGTGGTAAGTAGGGGTCAAACCCAAGGGAGTCAGTGTGGATTAGTTGTTTTTACGGGATTGTCACGAAAGTAAATACAGTTGGGGGTTGGGTTTGAGTGTTTTTTGAGAACTGAAAGTAAATTAGAGCAGTTGATAATGGACTGTAAGGAAAGTATTCGGTTTTAGGGGCTTTGTATTATAATTGTTTATCATCGACCGCTAATGATCATACCAAGTGTTCAAAGATGAATTGAAACTATTTCTAGCGCAAGACATGATCATGCTAAATGTTCAAAGATGAATCGAGGCTATTCCTAGCACAAGACTTGCAACATCATTTAAAACACTTGTTCTAAGCAAAACTAATTCCTCCTTTCGAAGTATCTTAGCCGTAAGTGCGTCCATTTAATCCCTTTGGTCCAGTTTTCAAATGGTTTTTAGAATAGTCGACCTCTTCAGATAAGTTTATCCATTTAATCCCTTTGGCCCAGTTTTCAAATGGTCCACTTACCCGAGTGTGATCACGAATATCTAAGGAAGAGCTTACGAATTTGGACCCCTATGGTCACATTTCCAAATGGTTTACTTGACCTTAGACATTCTAACTTTTATATATGGCACATAGAACAAGTATCGAACATAAAGGTATACTAAGAGTAAAGTCTAAAACATTTATAATACAAGTACACACCCTTAAACCGAATAATTAATTTAGCTACTAATCATGGCAATGGTTATCATAACTATGAACTTGGAAATAAACAACAGTTTAGCAAGACAATTAAATAAATAAAAGAAGACTTACAAAACCGTTGAAGCGCCAAGGATCAAGCTTTGATTCCCAAAGTAATATTACATGATTAATATTACATGATTAGTGCCCAAAATTCTAGAGAGATAAGTGAATTGTTGTGGTGGTGATGATACAAATGAGGAGGAGAAGCCTCATATTTATAGCCAAGGAGGAGGAGGATGGGTGGTGGAGATGGTGGCATGTGGAGGAGCATCCAAGGGTGGAGGAGGAAGAGTGCAAGGCAAGTTTGGGAGGAGGAGTGGAGGAGAAGCCTCCACTTGTCATCTTCTCCATGGAGGAGGAGGAGGAGCCGCCGGTCATGGTGGCCAAAAGCCGCCGGTGGTGGGTGGTGGAAAGGGGAGGAGCTCCTCCCTTGGCAACCTTCTCATCAAGTGGCCGGTCACTTTGCCCCTACGTGAGATTTGTACAGTTTTGTGCAGTCTTTTCACAAAATTGTAAATGTGTTTCTTCCCCGGGCTGTCTTGACTCCACTCCTGATTCCTCTGATTAATTTGTTCTGGTCAATTCAACGTCAGGATCCTTGATATCTCTTCAGTCGGCATATGATCTTGACCTTGGATTGACTCTTGTTATCTTTTCAGCTTAAAATCCTCTCCTTAGCATGTTTTCACTTCAGTCTCTAAAATGCCCTGTGGAAATACTAACACGTAGAAGTTAGATAGACAAACAGTCTAAATAAGGGGGTTTTACTGTGTTTCTGACTCGTATAACTTTGGTCCATCAATGTCAAAGGGATAAGGAGTTTTCTAGGCCATGCCGGCTTCTATAGGAGATTTATTAAGGATTTCTCGAAGATTGCAAAGCCTTTAACAAACCTATTATGCAATGACACAAAGTTCCGGTTTGATGAGGAATGCTTGGTGGCCTTCGAGAAGTTGAAAAAGGCATTGATGTCGGCTCCGATTATCCAACCTCCAAATTGGGATTTGCCCTTTGAGCTCATGTGTGACGCAAGTGATTATGTTGTTGGGGCGGTTCTTGGACAAAGGGTGGACAAGAAACTTCATGCCATTCACTACACAAGCAAGGTTCTTAATGGGGCTCAATTGAACTACACTACAACCGAAAAAGAGCTCCTTGCTATCGTGTATGCCTTTGACAAGTTTCGTTCATCTAGTGCGATCAAGGACTATTGTGTTCACCGATCACGCGGCGATCAAGTACCTATTGGCAAAGAAAGACTCCAAGCCGAGATTGATGAGGTGGATTTTATTGCTCCAAGAATTTGATATCGAGATCAAAGATAAAAAGGTTGTAGAAATGTGGTAGCCGATCACCTATCGAGGCTTGAAGGAAATGAAGAGCTTAAAAAAGATACTAGGCCCGTGGATGACTCATTCATTGGAGAGCAACTTATGAGAGTTGAGGCGGAGGCCCTCCCATGGTATGCAGACTTAGTGAACTTCGTGGTTTGTGGGATTATTCCTCACGACATGAACCACCATCAAAAAAGGAAGTTCCTATCCGAAACAAAGAGATATTATTGGGATGAGCCTTACTTATATAGGCTATGCGCGGATGGACTATATAGAACTTGTGTCGCCGAAGAAGAAATGAGAGATATTCTATACCATTGTCATTCATCACAATATGGAGGACATGGTAGTGGAGCAAAAACGGCGTCGAAAGTTCTACAAAGCGGTTTCTATTGGCCTACTCTCTTTAGTGATGCATATGAATTCGTCAAGGCTTGCGATCAATGCCAAAGGACGGGAAATATATCCAAGAGGCATGAAATTCCCCAACAAAGCATCCTCCCGGTTGAGATATTTGATGTTTGGGGTATTGACTATATGGGCCCTTTCCCGTCTTCATATGGAAATCAATATATATTGGTCGCGGTTGACTACGTCTCCAAATGAGTTGAGGCCGTCGCTTCCCCTACTTGTGACGCCAAGGTGGTCACCAAGCTATTCAAGAAGATCATTTTCCCGAGGTTTGGAGTCCCAAGGACCGTCATTAGTGATGGCGGTTCACATTTCAAGGAAAAACATTTTGAGGCCTTGCTTCGCAAATATGGAGTAAGTCACAAGGTTACCACGCCTTACCACCCATAAACTAGTGGGCAAGTAGAGATTTCAAACCGAGAAATTAAGGAAATCTTGGAGAAAACCGTGGGGAGCTCAAGGAAAGATTGGTCATCGAAGCTAGATGACGCTCTATGGGCCTATCGTACGGCGTTCAAAACCCCTATTGGGATGTCTCCCTATCGTCTTATATATAAGAAACCGTGCCATTTGCCGGTAGAATTGGAATACAAGGCGATGTGGGCAATTAAACTCTTGAATATGGACATACAAATGGCGGGAGACAATAGGGTCCTACAACTCCATGAGTTGGAGGAAATAAGGAATGAAGCCTACGAGAGTGCTAGGATCTAAAAGGAGAAGACTAAGAAATGGCACGACAAGAGAATATTTTGTCATGAATTCAAAAAGGGAGAAAAGGTCTTGCTCTTCAACTCTAGGCTCAAATTATTCCCGGGGAAATTAAGAAGCCGATGGAGTAGTCCTTTCATTGTCCACAAGCCTCACGAAGATGGCCATGTAGAGTTGCTCAACAATGACGAAACCATCTTCGCGAAAAATGTACAAAGGCTCAAGCACTATAGAGAGGAAGTTCGGGATGAGCAAAATATGACCTACACTTTGACCGACCCATAGAGGAGCTATAATCCACTTGAGGAGGGATCCTAGCAAAGGACTCCTCAAGTGTGTTTCTTAAGAAAAGATTCGGCTCGGTCTTTGCCAAGACGTTAAACTAGGCCCTCACGGGAGGTACCCCGGTTTGTGAGTTGTCCATCTATGCACAAGTAACTTTCATATATGTGTAGCATGCATTTTGTGAACTTGTCGCAAGGCTTGGTGATTGGGATAGTCTAAATCGCGTGATTAGGTGTGCTTGGTGTGGAATTGTGCTTGCGTGAATTATCTAGGTGATAGTTGTGTCTTAAGTGTGGAGTCTTTGATCCTAGCTTGCATTTGGTTGAAAAGCATGTTCATTGTATGATTTTTGTACTGCTTATTCGTGATACGAAGTGAAATTTTAAGTGTGGAGTGGGAATACAACAAGGGAAAAATTGAATTTGAAGTCCCAGTCGACTGACTGGGAGGGAGCAGATTTACCAGTCGACCGACTGGCGAGGAGCTCAGGAGGGCTGAAAATTCAACCAATCGAGTCGACCGACTGAGGTCCCAGTCGACCGACTGGCTAATCCCTATCCAAAATCACGTTTCTTCTTCGTTCTTCTTCATTTTCTCTCATTCGAAACCCTAAACCTCCAAATCCAAACCTCCTCCGATCCTCACCAAACAACCGTCGTCCAAACCGCCGTGACCTCGCCCACGTCCGCCGGCTTAATCCAACCTCTCCGCCACCCAGCCAAGCCTCAGCCAAGCGCCGCCGTTTGAAACCCGTTTTTCTGATCGGAACCACAAAATCCGTCCATTCTCCTCCGTCCGCCGGTCAAATCCTCCAATCAACCACTCATACAGCTCGAAATTCCCCCGCCAACAAAACCCGACCGCCGATTTAACTCGCCGAACCCGATTTGAAGAAACCCCATTTGTGCCCTAAATCGCATCCCAGTTGACCGACTGGAATTGTTCTTCACCGCCAGTCGACCAACTCGATTGAAGTTCAGAGGGTAATTGCTTGTTTCAAACTTCAGTTTTTCATTCCCAATTCAATTATGCCTCGTGTCGGTGCCTCGTCCAGTTCCAAATCCAAGGGCAAAGATGTTGCTCATGAACCCTCTATACTTGATCAAATCGATGAGTTCAATGAATCCGATAGTGATGACATGCCTCTCATCTCTCGGAAAAGGAAGCAGTTGAGGGCCTCGTTCAGAGATGATAGCGACGAGGAATTGGGCGCTCCTCCGGTTTCCCCCACACCTCCCCCGAAGAAGAAAAGGCCCCAACCGAGTAAACCGAAGAAGAAGGCCCCTGCCCCTCCCATTGCTAGAGCACCATCACCTCCTCCCGAGCCTCCTTTGCCTAGAGTTCCCTTGCCCATTGCTGAGGTGTCTCCATCCACTGCCATTGTCCCGGTTGTGCCTCACGATGGACCGTTTGAGGGACCTTTACCCTTACCGACCCCATACCCCTTCTCGGTCCCTCTAGAGTTTAGAGAGGAGACTCACCGGACTCATTATTCCACGATCACGAGGAAGAGGAAGAAAACCCTTCCCACACTTTATCCAGACATGGGGCTCCTTTGAGGTATCGATAGTGCGGTCGCCGATGAGGTACACTCTCGCCTTACCCATTGTGGCTTAAACTTCTTGTTTACGGATGATCCGGGGTGCTACCAAAGGGTAGTGACAGAGTTTATTTGCTCGTTTGAGTGGGTGAAGGAGGAGGAGGGGGATGCATATGTATTTTATTGGAAATTTGTTTTGGGAGGGTGGGATTTCAAGATTAGGGAGAGTGTGATTCGTGAATGGCTTGGATTCCCTCCCCATGATGCTACCGCCTGGAAGTTCACAGAACATTATCAATGTCGGTTTTGGAAGAGGATTTCTTGACAAAATGAGTGGTTTATCTATTCTTATAACTCCTCGGCGATCACTGACCCTATTTGGAAGATTATCCATCAGCTTATTGGTATTGGGATTAACACTCGTACGGCAAAGGCTAGGTCGTTCACTCTTCCCGATATGGAGCTTATTCTTGTTATTGATTGCGGGGAGGTCACAGAATGGCTTGCTATCCTTGCCACCCGCTTTGAGGCCATTGTTAAGAGGGGTGCGAGGAATCGTGCCTTGGGAGGTGGCTCTTTGATCACGCAGACTGCCTTAAGGTGTAACTTCACCTTTGGCCATGAGGGATGCCCCGAGCCATCCAAGAGCACTCTTAATTTGGACACCATGAAGAGCAGGCACATCGTCAAGAAGGACGGGAAGACTTGGAAGGTAGACAGGAAGCCTCATCAGGAGGGTCTCGCGACCAATGCCGCATATAGGAAGGCGGTGTTCAAGAGGGAGCACCATCTCTACTGCCTAGCCAACCTCACCCCATCCCCTGTTGCCTCTCCTGTACACTCCCCTCCTCCGGTCGACGATCTCGCAGCCCCCATCCCTGAGGAGCCTCCCATCTTTGAGCCGCACATTGAGGAGCCGGTCGTTCACGGTGCTGCTCATGTTACAGATGATTCAGCTGAGTGGAGAGAGAGAGTCTCCTCCGACATTGCCAGCTTGACTAGCGGAGTGGCTGATTTGAGGAGTGGTTTGACTCGCCTAGAGGACTTCGTTAGAGAGTCGGACGCGAGAGCTCACCAGGAGTGGGATTGGCTCCGGTCTGCAGTCCTATCATTTGCCGGAGGTCCCAGCACCCCCATCGTTCCTCCACTTGCTCCAGAGTTCTCTGCTCCCCGTGGTGCCTCCCCATTGCCTTCCACGCCAGCTTCCAGAGTCGGGGAGGCGGGGTCACGTCTCACAGGAGAGACCGCGGAGCCAGTTCACTCTTTCAGGGAGGATAGCCCACTTATGGCGAGTCCCACGATGCCGCCGGAGGATGAGGGTGTCGTTGATTCAGTTAGGCCCGGAGACGACGAGGCTACATCATGATTCCTTGCTTCATCTACATATGTGTATCTTTTATTTTGCTTGTTGCATTGGATGATTGTCTTGGATGTTAAGTCGCCTTTTGGCGCAATTTTGATGATGTATGCCTTTTTGATGCTTATACTCTTGACTTTCCTTTGGTTGGCTGATTATTACTCTTATGATATCGGAGGTGTTTACCATTTATGTTGTTCACTCTACAGGATATTCATTTACATATTCTTTTCATGTCAAAAAACACCTACTTTATCTACAATTGCAACCAAATGGTTATTTCTCGCTCCCAAGAGTTATATGCCGGGTCTACAAACGAGGGGAGTTCCTATGCGCCTTTGCCTCTATTTTATCATTCTTTGCGCTTAGGGACTAAGCTTGAATTAAGTGTGGAGTGGTTTGATGCGCATAGTTCACACGTTTGCATGCCATGCATATCATTTTTAGATGGGCACTTGCATCTTTTGCACCTTATCCCTACATGAGAGTGTTTTTAACCATATAGGCTTGTGACTATCGATTCTTAATTCCTATAAATCACATCTAGCCTATTTGTCACATTTATTGGATCTTGAACTTAGAACTGACCTAGTCCATTGAATGTGTATTCTTGAAAGCCAATATCATTGCTATCTTTCGTCTATCCAATTCTCTAAATATTTTCGTTGAAATACCTTAGATCAAGTTATAGCAAGCACCTTTTAAAAATCTTCGTGAAAAACTTAGACCATTTGATAGCTCCTTGGTGACTTGAGTTCTCTAACACGGTGCCTTGTTCATGATTGATTCCCGCACATTCCATACACTTTTTGAACATATTGTCAAGTTTTAAGTGTGGAGTCAAAAGAGGGCGAAAAATAGGCCCCATTCAAAAAAAAAGAAAAAAAGAAAAATGTTTGCGGTCAAAGAGGGCAAAGCCCCGACTAAAAACTTTCTCAATGATCACGAGAAGTTTTGTTCCAAAATATACAAATGCCGGGGGTTAGGGAGGTAAGTCCCCCCTTGAAAGCATTTGTAGGCCAAAGGCCGTTTCAAAAAGAAAATAAGAAGCACTTAAAACTTGACCCTATGTTTTCCTCCATTCATCATTTGTGCGGGATTTATCATTTGCATTGTGTGCTTATTAGAATGACTTTTGGACGACCCATGTGCTTGCACGGGAGTTATCATTTGGTCTATGCATGTTTATTGAAAACTCTAGTGTCGAACTCCTCTTCCCTTATGGATTACGGCTTAAGCGCCTAAAACTTGGGAATGAGTTCCATGTCGCAAACCCATGGACTAGCCCTAGCTAGCATAGGTGAGCGAGTGAGAATTTTTGTGCAAACTAAAAAATTCACCTCTATTGTATAGCCTTGAAAATGAATAGACTTTTGGATGAGACGATTGATAGTTCTAGCATTGATGACCTTGAATCCACAACCTCAAGGGTACTAAAAGTGGTTCAAAAGTTCTTTTGATGATATTTTGATAATGGATCTAGTGTGGGGTGAGGAATTTGTTTTGAGAAATCATAGCCTCGGTTGAGCACTCTTGAATTCATTCTCATGGGATAGGTGCATTTGGGATTTGTGAGTATTCCCTTTTCTGAAAACTCTCACGAGACTATACTCGTCCACTAGGGTAGCCTAGGGGTTTAAAGGCTTAATGCATACGCTAAATGCATTCGTGACGCCTACGAAAAGGAGCTAGTTAGATTGTACATACTTGTCATCTTTCCTTCAATAACATGTTTAGAAATAACGATCGAGACCTTGTGAAATCTAGTAAGGCAAATAGACGAAAAGCATAGCGCCACTAGCATTTCGCTATTTGCATGACCTTGACATATTTGCATACTTTGTTCGGGACGAATAAAGCTTAAGTGTGGAGTGTTGATAAGTCAAGTTTTCGACTTAATAATACCCGTATCTCACTATAGCTTTAGTTCGTTTCCGGCGATTATTTGATGTCATTTGATCCCTTTTCGTACGTCTCAGGTACAAAGATGGATATCTCAGTGTCAAAGCTTATTTACGAGAACTCGGGAAAAATCGGAGACTTGAGCAAAGTTTGGACTGGAAGGGGCTCCAATCGGTCGACTGGGAATATTCCCCTGCACCAGTCGACCGACTGGCTGAACACTCAGGGAGGCCCTCCAAACTCGCCCATCGAGTCGGTCGATTGGCACCTCCAATCGATCGACTGAGAAGAAACTCAGGGAGGCCCTCCAAACTCGTCAATCGAATCGGTCGACTGGGCGTTCACTTCACAAGGCAGCTTCTTCACCACCAGTCGATCGACTGGGCAACAGCCTACCGCCAGTCGATCGACTGGCCTGCTACAGTTCCGGATTTTCAGCGAGGCTATAAATAGAAAGTGATAAGCTTGACCTAGCATCTTGGCTTCTTTGGGGAAAAAGACAAGGAAAAGTGAGCTCAATCAAGGGATCCATCATCATCTAATCAAGGTGGATTGAAGATCAAGGGAGTTCATTAGGACTAATCATCCTACTCTATTCCCCTTCTTTTCTCTTAGATTTTGTTAGAAACCCTACTCACATCATGTTGTCTTACATGATGTGTGAGTAGTCCCCCTTGTGTTTTGAGGGTTTTATGATCCTCCTTGGTACTCAATGATCATTGTATACACATTAACATGGATTTTATGAAGTTGATTTCATTTTACTATGCTCTTCATTTGAGACATGTTGCTAAGTGTTTGATAAAATGCCTAAGTGACATGTTTGTGCTAGAATCATGATATAAGTATTGAGAGAGCTTAGTGATGGTTTGGATATAGTAAAAATGAACTTATCCAACATTTATGAGAGTAAATGCATGGTGAGAGGCTAACTAGAACTTCATGCATATAGCATTTATGACAATAAATGCTATATAGTGGATCAATACCTTTAATTAGTGAGATTCTACATATGATGGCTTGACTAGGATTCGACTTGTATGATAGTTTGTCTAATTTTAGAAAATAATTAAACATATCAACTCTTAAATAATTAAAACTCTTGTATGCATGATCATTAGAAAATTGCCAATGAGGGGATTAATCCCTCGAAACTCGCTTTAATTGAATTAATTCCCCTAAAACCATTTCATTACTTGTTTTCATCATTGATAATCATAATCATACTTGAATTGATAGACTTAGCTTATAATCCATTTGCTCCCTTGGGTACGACACCGGTCTTACCGGTCAAAATATAAATTGTTTTTTACTACATGCTAAAATCTACACGTCAGGGACTGAACCAAGTCCCGGTAGAGGACACCTATGAGATTATAGAGAGGGCAGCCCAGGACTACCATCTCTGGACGAGTGACCGTGGTAATCCTAAAGACAGGAAAGGTGTGCAGGATCTCTGCCAAGCCGAGAGCACTAATGACATAGCTCGGTTGGCTGATACAATGAAGATACTTGCCACCGAGATTCAAAGTTTGAAGCTAGCAAACACCATGAAGTCCTCAGATGTCGCTCACATTGGCGTGTACTGTCAGATTTGCGGCTCCCCTTCTCACTACGCAGATGGTTGTCCAGTGATCAGATCAGATGATAACAGCGGAAACCAAGAGGATGCAAACTACGTCGGGCAGAATAACTAGGGGGCTGGTCCCAGCTATGGACCACCCGCGAACAGATGGGACAATCCAAACAGAAACAATCCTAACCTATCTTACAAGCCTCAGAATCCGGCACCCCCGAGTTTCCCATACAAACACCAACAAGGCAATGCACCGTATCAGCAACGAGGGCAATACAACAACCAGGCTCAGCAAGCGCAGAACAGCAACTCCTACTAGCTAAGGACTCAGTACAATAATCAGTACAATAATCAGTCGCAAGGGCAGCAAAATCAGAATTCAGGAAACTATTCATACCAGCCGCAACAGCCCAAGCAACAGGAGTCCGACAGCCCATCTAGCATGGAAGCCATGATGGCTAAGTTTATGGCATAGCAGGACAAGAAAGTGCAAGGACTCCAGAAGACAATTGACCAGCTGGTCATTCAGAACAGAATGCTGGAAACTCAGGTGGCTCAGCAGGCAAATTTAGCAACCAGAGAACACGGGAAACTCCCTTTAAAACCAGAGCACAACACTAGAGAATCAGTCAATGCTATCACACTCCGAGGTGGGAAACAACTTGAGATGATACCAGCTCAGGCCGCTCGAACAGGAGCAAAAAAATCAGTGCTCAGTTCTGCGTCTGCTGAAGAAGAAACATCAAAAGAAGCTGAGGACCAAAATGAAAATTCTGCCCAGACAGTGGAGCCAGCTCCTTATAAGCCTCCGATTCCATTCCCTCAGCGACTCAAGGGTGCTCGAAGAGACAAAGAATTCATGAAATTCGTCGACAAGATTTGCACTCTTTATATTACGATGCCTTTCACCGATGCCATCACCCAGATCCCCACCTATGCAAAATTCATGAAGGAGATCATGACTGGGAAACGGAAGATGGACGGAACCGAGACAGTGGCCCTAAGTGAAGAGTGTGGCGCTGCCATGCACCTACCCATGCCGCCTAAGCTTAAGGACTCAAGGAGTTTTTCTATTCCTTGTGATATTGGCGGTCTTACTATTCGTCGTGCTTTGTGTGATCTAGGTGCTAGTGTGTCTATCATGCCCTATTCTCTCTATGCGAAACTGAATTTGGGTGATCTTTGTCCTACTAACATCTCTATTCGCCTTGCGGATCGTTCTTGCAGACTTCCGAAAGGGATTCTGAAGGATGTACCCGTCAGGGTGAAGAATATTTACATCCCTGCTGACTTTATTATGCTAGAGATTTCAGAGGACACTGACATTCCCATTATACTAGGTAGACCATTCCTTTACACAGCTAGGGTTGTTACTGACATGGATAGGGGATCTATAGCTTTGCGTGTAGGCAACAAACGTGTTGTCTTTTATTTACCTGACATGTGCAGAACTCCTAGTCTTCTTGCTGATTGTGATGTGTTAGACTCTGCTGATGTTGATCAGCCCATTTCACTAACATCTATTGAGTCTTACAAGGTTGTACCAGGCTACCCGATACCGATGGATGTCTACGCTATGAGCATAGAGGGCGCGGACACAGCTGATGCCGCAGGAGACGCGGGTAAGGAATCTTGCACGGTAGAGCTGAAACCTCTACCTGCAAGTCTCAGGTATGAATTTCTGGGCACTAACTCAACATACCCGGTGATTGTTAATGCATCCTTGACTAATGTAGAGACCCGGAAATTGCTAGATGTCCTGCGCAAACATAGACCAGCCCTAGGTTATTCTATAGACGACCTCAAGGGGATTAGCCCAAATTTGTGCATGCATAGAATTAACCTTGAGGACGATGCTAGACCTAGTAGGGATGCCTTGAGACGTTTGAACCCCAAATTGAATGATGTGGTTAAGAAAGAAATTCTGAAATTATTAGATGTCGGCATCATTTATTCTGTTGCTGATAGTAAGTGGGTTAGTCCTGTGCACGTTGTCCCTAAGAAGGGAGGCTTAACTGTTGTACGAAATGAACAAAATGAATTAATTCCTACTCGTACTGTGACTGGTTGGCATATGTGCATTGATTATAGTAAATTGAATAAGGCTACTCTTAAGGATCACTTTCCTTTGCCTTTTATTGATCAAATGTTAGAACGTCTAGCAAAGCATAAATTTTTCTGCTACCTTGACGGTTATAGTGGATTTTTTCCAGATCCCCATACACCCCGAGGACCAAGAGAAAACTACTTTTACTTGCCCTTTTGGCACATTTGCTTATAGACGTATGCCCTTTGGTCATTGCAATGCACCAGCCACATTTCAACGTTGCATGATGGCGATATTTTCTGATTTTTTGGAACATATCATGGAAGTATTTATGGATGATTTTTCGGTGTATGGTTCCTCATTTGATTCGTGTCTCTTTAACCTTACTGATGTTCTTCATCGTTGTGTTGACACTAACCTGGTTTTGAACTGGGAGAAGTGTCACTTTATGGTGCAGGAAGGTATAATGCTTGGACACATGGTCTCTCACAGAGGCATCGAGGTTGATCGCGCAAAGGTAGAGGTAATTGAAAAGCTGCCCCCACCAAAAGATGTGAAAGGGATCAGGAGCTTTCTCGGGCACGCTGGATTTTACAGACGATTTATCAAGGATTTCTCGAAGACAGCAAAGCCGCTCACTGATCTACTTTGCCAGGAAGTTGAGTTTAATTTTTCCGATTCATGTTTAATTGCTTTCAATAATCTGAAAACTGCTCTTACTTTCGCTCCGATAGTGCAGCCTCCCGATTGGGAGCTGCCATTTGAACTAATGTGTGATGCAAGTGATTTTGCAGTAGGAGCAGTCTTGGGCAGCGCATCGACAAGAAGCTGCACGTAGTTTACTACGCCAGCAAGGTCCTCGCCGGAGCAGCAGTCAATTACACTACAACTGAGAAAGAAATGCTGGCCATCGTCTATGCTTTCGAGAAGTTCAGGTAGTATTTAATTGGTTCGAAGACCATAGTGTACACCGATCACGCTGCAATCAAATACTTGCTGTCAAAGAAGGACTCCAAGCCTCGTCTCATCCGTTGGGTCCTCCTTCTCCAAGAATTTGACATTGAAATTAGGGACAAGAAGGGAGCAGAAAATCTGGTTGCAGATCACCTGTCACGCCCCGAACTTAGAGAGCTCGACCGCGAAGAGGACACACTCCCGATGACTGATTCTTTAGCAGGCAAACAGCTGATGCACATTGATGTGGACAACGTCCCGTTATACGCAGATTTCATTAATTTCTTAGCCTGTGGAATCCTACCTCCCGACCTCTCACACAACCAGAAGAGGAAATTCCTTTCCGACATTAAAAGGTACTTCTGGGATGACCCTTTTCTTTATAGATTATGTGCTGACGGCCTCTACAGGACCTGCGTCGATGAGGACCAGATCACATACATTCTGGAATGCTGCCACTCATCCCAGTACGGTGGGCATGGGGTTGGTTCGAAAATAGCCACAAAGGTCTTACAGTCCGGTTTCTTTTGGCCCTCGCTATTCAAGGACGCACACGAATTTATCAAAGCGTGTGATCAGTGCCAGCAGACTGGTAATATTTCAAAGCAGCAGGAGATGCCCCAGCAGAGCATTCTCACAGTGGATCTCTTCGATGTATGGGGGATCGACTTCATGGGACCATTCCCACCTTCCCACGGAAATCAGTATATCTTGGTAGTAGTCGACTATGTTTCCAAGTTGGTTGAAGCAGTGGCTACTCCTAGTTGCGACGCCAAGGTAGTCATCAAAATGTTTCAGAAGGTGATTTTCCCTCGGTTCGGAGTGCCCAGAACAGTCATCAGTGATGGCGGATCTCATTTCAAGGAACAAAACTTTGAGACGTTGCCGAAAAAGTATGGAGTTTATCATAAAATTGGCACTCCTTATCTTCCTCAGACCAGTGGACAGGTAGAGATCTCTAACAGAGCGATCAAGAGCATACTGAGGAAGTGATAAGTAGTAGTTGTCCGACTATTTTCTGTGTTAAAACCCCGTCTCTTAGTGGTTGCCGGTATATTATTTCACTACATGTGTGTAGTTTTCGTTCGCAGGTACATTCGGAGACTATGGAAGGAATATCGGCTAAAGGGAGCCTATTAGATGATGTTTGGCGCGGAAAGAAACGATGAACGAAGTAATTGAAGTGTGAAGTCAGTGCAGACCGCGGAGGGCTGAAGGATTAATGGCGCGGACATCTGAACAATTACCGTAATTCAGAAGACCTCCGCGGAAGCTAAATTAGGAAGACGTCCGCGCGTGATAGCTGGCAGTCGAATTTCGTTATTTCTAATTGGCATCTCGGGAAGAATATAAAGGAGGATAAGAACAGAAACCCTAGGCGGCCAGACCTGGATTTTTCAGTGTGGAAAAGAGACACGGTTTGGGAAGAAACAAGAGACACGTTCGAGCTGGTTCTGGATGAAATAGAGAGGAGAAGAAGCTTGAGCGTGGATTCGTTGCTGGATTCAAGTATTAGAGTTGAGCAGCAGCTTGGTGGAGAATTCATCATTAGTAATTTCGTTTCATTCTATTCAAACAACTCGATGATGTATTCCTTTGCGATGAGTTGCTAAACTCATATGTGTAGGCTAGAACTCGACATTGTGATGTTTTGACTTGAGACCTCTATTGATTTCTATGTTTTGCGTTATATTATTATGCAATGTTTATGGAATTGATGTGCTAGCATAAGTGGAACCCTAGCGGGGGAGCTTCTGTTTGTTCGTTGATTCCAATTGTCAAAGTTTACTAGCAATCTAGCGGGGATAGTAAACTAGGACACGAGTAATATACCACTAGGATTAAAAACCCTAGGACAACTTGTTTAATTCTTCATGCAACTCTAGCGAGTTAGGGTCTTGATTATCGCTAGCGCGCGATTAAGTACTATAATAAGAACGGGGAGTACAACCTAGCGGGGAGCTCTAAGTTGTAGAACATTAGAATTCAAAACGGTTAGGTCCATGATTTAGTCTTGCATCACAGTCGAAAGTTCTAGCCTGCACTGCTCTTTAATATTTTATACACGAATTTGTGCGACGATTGCTCTTTAGATAATTGATCATTGTTACTTGTTTGCGTTTTCATATACTTGCTGGAAATTTACAACCCCCATTGTCACGCTTTTACTTAGTGAACAGATTCTTATACCGATCTCTGTGGATACGACCCGACTTACCACTTGCTAGTCGGAGATAAAGAAATATTATTTTTTGACGGGTACAACGACGCCCATCAAATTTTGGCGCCGTTGCCGGGGATTGTTAACGAAGAATCTCACAAAGTATTTCTTTCTTTTAGTTTTATTTTATTGCCTTTTTATTTTTGTCACTTGATTCTTTTCTGTTTAAGTAACAATGTCAAATAGAAGTGTTTAACGTGATGATGAAGAGCGAGGAAGTGTACTAGGAGATAACATGCAAGAACAGAGGCAAGGACTGCCCGCTGTTAATCAAAAATTACCACCCTCCAGAAATCAGCAATTTGTGAATGCGTTTGCTAGACATCGTGCAGCTAGACACGATGATTACGAGGATAAGTTGGATCGACAATACCTCGGTGGAGGAAATCAATATGGACAGTTAGCTAGTCGTCGGGATTTGGGACGCACTATGAGAGGAGTTTGTGCGCCATATATTGATGAAGCACCTTGGTGCATTAGGTTGGATGAGGACGCAGAAGACATCGAGATAAAGAGTGGGGTGATACACCACTTGCCCAAGTTTGGAGGAATGCCCTATGAGAACCCCCTAAGGCACTTGAAGGAATTTCATGGAGTTTGCATGTCCATGAAAACAGCATCGGTTACAGAAAATATTATTAAATTTAAGACATTTCCTTTTTCTTTAGAAAGTCAAGCTAAATCTTGGTTAATGTCTTTGCCTTCAGGTACGATTACTTCATGGGATCAAATGCAAAGGAAATTCATGGACAAGTACTACTCCCATTCGAAGGCGGCTCAAACAAAGAAGGAGCTCTCTATGCTTAGACAAGGATGTGGAGAAACATTGTTCGATTATTTGGAGAGGTTTAGGCAATTGGAAGAGAATTATCCGAATCATGGAATCCCACAGAGGATGCTGCTGGAATACTTCATGGATGGGATGGTTCTAATGGAAAGGAGAATGTTAGATGCCTCTTCTCAAGGGTCTATCCTTGACATGTACCCCGAGGAGATATGGGAGTTGATAGGGAAAGTTGCCGAGAGCACAAGGTATTTAGAAGAAACATATAAACCTGCACCTGTTGCTAACGTAAATGTACATTCTGAATTGCAGGAACTGAAGAATATGGTCGCTCAAATGATGACGTAACGACCACAAAGCAATCAACAAGTGGAGTATAAGGTAAACAAGTCCACTTGTAATTCAATGAATAACGATAACGCTGTTTTTCAGGAAAGAACAGAAGGCGTGAATATAGTGGGCTACATGAATAAGGGAGATTTGTCACCAAGGAGATATGATGGATATCAAGGCAACAACAAATGGCAGCCTAGGCAAAATGAGGGTGGTTGGCAAAGGAACAACAACTACGATGTGGGGCAATCTTCGTACCCACAAAAGCAGCCGTACAAACCACCGCATATCAAACAAGGAGAAGACAGCCCGATCAAGGAATTTAGGGATGAAGTGAGAGGCATGTTCAAAGAACTCGCTGAAAAGAAGGTGCAACAAGCTGGAGACGTTAATGAGCTGAAGAAGCAAGTGTCTCGAATTGCCAAAGATGTATACGAAAGGCGTGAAGACAAAGGGAAGCTGCCTTCACAAACGATCTCCAATCCAAGGCAAAATGTGAGTGTGATCGTGATAAAGGCTGAAGGAAAAGAAAAAGAGCAACATTTGGATTCTACCTCAGTGGAGAACGCGGACGTCTCAGCAATTAAGGCACGGACGCATGCTGAATTTCAACAAAATGAAGAGACCTCAGCGGAGAATAATCAAGAGACGTGCGTGGAATTCCAAGTAAGTGATTTCCAGATTTTGAATTCTCACCCTCTAGTGCCATCGCCATGTCCCATGCGGGTTATTGAGCATCACGAAGCTATAAACGATGAAATTCAACGGAAGGGGTATGAGGACACAAAAACCAACGCACAAATGCAAGAATTGGAGCGAGGGCAACAAGGAGCGTTGACCAATTGAACTAGAGACCCAGGTGCCTTCACGGTGACCTGTGGCATTGGTAACACGCTTATTCCCCACTATTTGATTGATTTGGGAGCGTCTATTAATGCGATGCCTTAAGATCTATATTGTTTATTGAAACTTGGACCGGTGAAACCGATCAAGTTAACTATTGAGTTAGGCAACAAGTCATGCGTTCATCCATATGGTTTACTTGAGAATTTAACCTTGAATGTTGGTGAAGTTGTTGTGCCTACAGATTTTTATGTCTTGCAGATGGAGGACACCCAGACTAAAGAGTCACCAACGCTCATTCTAGGATGACCTATCTTGTTTGCGACGAAGGCGAAGATTGATGTCGCTAAGGGTACTGTAATCCTCAAATATGAAGGCAAGATGGCTGAGTTTCGTGTCTTTGAGGATGACCACCAGCCTTGTGCGGGAAAACCACCTGAGATAACTGATAAGACTCGTTTTAATATTATAACTGCTGAATCGCTGCGTGTGATTCAAGGTGTCCGTGAGCAGCTCAAGGTAACAAGGAAAACACACCCACCATATGAAAAGCGAGTTAAGAAACAAAAGTGTGGGGTGGCTGCGCAGAAGCGGTGGACACCTAAAGAAAAGAACTTGAGATCGAATCCACCTGATGACGAGATGAGCATTGAGAAACGGTTAACTCGTGGAAGTGCTGAGGACAGGAGCACGCTGAGCAGTAAGTTTGATTTGGAGCAGCCTTGGGATCCTAACTTGTGATCACTACAGAGGTAATGTCCAGCCAAGGACGTAAAATAAAGGCGCTTACCGGGAGGCAATCCGGTGTGTGTTTTTATTTTAATCATGTTAGGAGTAGGTTAATAAGTGGAATTGAGAATCTGATAATGCGCCCCGAGTGCATTTCTTTTTATTTCTGGTGGTTTCAGGTGATTGAGTGAAGAAAGGATATCAACATCAGTGCATTTTGCACACGTCTTAGCAATCACATGCGCGGACGCCTGAACAACTAGGCTAAATCAAGAGACGTCCGCGGCAAAAACGAAGAAGACGTCCGCGATTTGTAGAGCTCAACCACCACCACCAGACTATTAGGGGAGTACCAGTTCCTTCGTTTTTTATTTATTGTCTTTTATTTATTTATTTGAGTCTGTTTTTTTGTCCATCTTATCTCTTGAGTTGTACCGTGAGGACACGGGTCAATTTAAGTGTGGGGTGGGAGGTTATAGAGTCAGTCGTGTGTCGTGTCTATTTTTTTAATTTTTATGTCACATGTTATGTGTCTTGATGAGCTCGTAATGAACTGATGATGCACTGCTATGCTTTTCTCATATGTCGAACTCTCATTTCCAGCTTTTTATGACTATTGTGCTCATTTGACTAAAAATGTGAAATTTCAAAAAATTTTGATGCTTTGTTCTTTCGAGTTGTGATATGCAGGGATGTGGAGTTGATAGAAATGTCCCAAAAAGGTACGGCAAATTGCAGGAAGTTTTGAGTTTTTGGTTCTGATGATTGAGAAAAGCGGTGGAGGTTGACGCTTCACTAGCCTAGTCCTGAGAGTAGCTCCGTCACCAAGTATACAAGTTTATTCATGCGTTTGAAGTGGTGGCGGGATAGAGAAAATGAACTGTCCATCTCTAGTCGAAGTAGCTGGGAATTGGTGGGTAACCCCTACCTTGCCTCATGCAAAAAAGACGAGGATGAGAAAAGAGCGGGATGCACTCCTATGCTGTTATCCGGAGGCTATGATTGGAGTGGTTCAAGGGCGCAAATGATTATGTGGACAAGAAACAAATTCAAAAGCCGAAGGCAAACCATCAAGTAGAAAAAAAAAGAAAAAAAATCAGAAATCTGATTGATTCAAGCAAAGATGTGTCGTTTATGAAAGTCCATACAAGTTAAAGAATTCGAGACTCAGCGGTATGAAAGCAGTGAATTAATCATGTGTCAGAGAAAGCCGCTGATTCAATCTAAAGACCAAAACTCAGAAAAGAATGCAATGTCCGTGGTACCTATAGGGGACTATCTCCCAATCATCCAAGGTCGTTTGGATTGCAACTCGCGAGGTAACACGTATCGAAAAATCAATCTATACTCGCATTGTTAGAATCTTAAGCATGATAAGATTAATTGCTGGATTTGAGATTGAGATGTAAGGATTAGCATGACTAGTACATTGTAATTCGTTCTATGGCTTTGTTCTTGTTCGGGACGAACAAGATCAAGTGTGGGGTAGTTTGATAAGTCATAGTTGTACGACTATTTTCTATGTTAAAACCCCGTCTCTTAGTGGTTGCATGTATATTATTTCACTACTTGTGTGTAGTTTTCGTTCGCAGGTACATTCGGAGACCATGGAAGGAATATCGGATAAAGGGAGCCTATTAGATGATGTTTGGCGTGGAAAGAAATGAAGACCGAAGTAATTGAAGTGTGAAGTCAGTGCAGACCGCGGGGGCCGAAGTATTAATGGCGCGGACATCTGAACAATTACCGTAATTCAGAAGACCTTCACGGAAGCTAAATTAAGAAGACGTCCGCGCGTGACAGCTGGCAGTCGAATTTCGTTATTTCTAATTGGCATCTCGGGAAGAATATAAAGGAGGATAAGAACAGAAACCCTAGGCGGCCAACCTGGATTTTTCAGTGTGGAAAAGAGACACGGTTTGGGAAGAAACAAGAGACACGTTCGAGCTGGTTCTGGATGAAATAGAGAGGAGAAGAAGCTTGAGCGTGGATTCGTTGCTGGATTCAAGTATTAGAGTTGAGCTGCAGCTTGGTGGAGAATTCATCATTAGTAATTTCGTTTCATCTATTCAAACAACTCGATGATGTATTCCTTTGCGATGAGTAGCTAAACTCATATGTGTAGGCTAGAACTCGACATTGTGATGTTTTGACTTGAGACCTCTATTGATTTCTATGTTTTGCATTATATTATTATGCAATGTTTATGGAATTGATGTGCTAGCATAAGTGGAACCCTAGCGGGGGAGTTTCTGTTTGTTCGTTGATTCCAATTGTCAAAGTTTACTAGCAACCTAGCGGGGATAGTAAACTAGGACACGAGTAATATACCACTAGGATTAAAAACCCTAGGACAACTTGTTTAATTCTTCATGCAACTCTAGCGAGTTAGGGTCTTGATTATCGCTAGTGCGAGATTAAGTACTATAATAAGAACGGGGAGTACAACCTAGCGGGGAGCTCTAAGTTGTAGAACATTAGAATTCAAAACGGTTTGTTCCATGATTTAGTCTTGCATCACAATCAAAAGTTCTAGCCTGCACTGCTCTTTAATATTTTATACTCGAATTTGTGCGACGATTGCTCTTTAGATAATTGATCATTGTTACTTGTTTGCGTTTTCATTTACTTGCTGGAAATTTACAGCCCCCATTGTCACGCTTTTACTTAGTGACCAGATTCTTATACCGATCTCTGTGGATACGACCCGACTTACCACTTGCTAGTCGGAGATAAAGAAATATTATTTTTTGACGGGTACAACGACGCCCGTCAAATTTTGGCGCCGTTGCCGGGGATTGGTAACGAAGAATCTCACTAAGTATTTCTTTCTTTTAGTTTTATTTTATTGTCTTTTTATTTTTGTTACTTGATTATTTTCTGTTTAAGTAACAATGTCACAGAGAAGTGTTGAACGTGATGATGAAGAGCGAGGAAGTGTACTAGGAGATAACATGCAAGAACAGAGGCAAGGACTGCACGCTGTTAATCAAAGATTACCACCCCCCAGAAATCAGCAATTTGTGAATGAGTTTGCTAGACATCGTGCAGCTAGACACGATGATTACGAGGATGAGTTGGATCGACAATACCTCGGTGGAGGAAATCAATATGGACAGTTAGCTAGGCGTTGGGATTTGAAATCAATATGGGAGTTTGTGCGCCATATATTGATGAAGCACCTTGGTGCATTAGGTTGGATGAGGACGCAGAAGACATCGAGATAAAGAGTGGGGTGATACACCACTTGCCCAAGTTTGGAGGAATGCCCGATGAGAACCCCTAAGGCACTTGAAGGAATTTCATGGAGTTCGCATTTCCATGAAAACAACATCGATTCCGGAAAATATTTTTAAATTAAAGACATTTCCTTTTTCTTTAGAAAGTCAAGCTAGATCTTGGTTAATGTCTTTGCCTTCAGGTTCGATTACTTCATGGGATCAAATGCAAAGGAAATTCATGGACAAGTACTACTCCCATTCGAAGGCGGCTCAAACAAGGAAGAAGCTCTCTATGCGTAGACAAGGACGTGGAGAAACATTGTTCGATTATTTGGAGAGGTTTAGGCAATTGGAAGAGAATTGTCCAAATCATGGAATCCCACAGAGGATGCTGCTGGAATACTTCATGGATGGGATGGTTCTAATGGAAAGGAGAATGTTAGATGCCTCTGCTCAAGGGTCTATCCTTGACATGTACCCCGAGGAGATATGGGATTTGATAGGGAAAGTTGCCGAGAGCACAAGGTATTTAGAAGAAACAAATAAACCTGCACCTGTTGCTAACGTAAATGTACATTCTGAATTGCAAGAACTGAAGAATATGGTCGCTCAAATGATGACGCAACGACCACAAAGCAATCAACATGTGGAGTATAAGGTAAACAAGTCCACTTGTAATTCAATGAATAACGATAACGCTGTTTTTCAGGAAAGAACAGAAGGCGTGAATATAGTGGGCTACATGAACAAGGGAGATTTGTCACCAAGGAGATATGATGGATATCAAGGCAACAACAAATGGCCGCCTAGGCAAAATGAGGGTGGTTGGCAAAGGAACAACAACTACGATGTGGGGCAATCTTCGTACCCACAAAAGCAGCCGTACAAACCACCGCACATCAAAGTAGGAGAAGATAGCCCGATCAAGGAATTTAGGGATGAAGTGAGAGGCATGTTCAAAGAACTCGCTGAAAAGGTGGTGCAACAAGCTGGAGACGTTAATGAGCTGAAGAAGCAAGTGTCTCAAATTGCCAAGATGTATACGAATGGCCTGAAGACAAAGGGAAGCTGCCTTCACAAACGATCCCCAATCCAAGGCAAAATGTGAATGTGATCGTGATAAAGGCTGAAGGAAAAGAAAAAGAGCAACATTTGGATTCTACCTCAGTGGAGAACGCGGACGTCTCAGCAATTAAGGCGCGGACGCCTGCTGAATTTCAACAAAATGAAGAGACCTCCGCGGAGAATAATCAAGAGACGTGCGTGGAATTCCAAGTAAGTGATTTCTAGATTTTGAATTCTAACCCTCTTGTGCCATCGCCATGTCCCATGCAGGTTATTAAGCGTCACGAAGCTATAAACGATGAAATTCAACAGAAGGGGTATGAGGACACGAAAACCAACGCACAAATGCAAGAATTAGAGCGAGGGCAACAAGGAGCGTTGACCAATCGAACTAGAGACCCAGGTGCCTTCATGGTGACCTATGGCATTGGTAACACGCTTATTCCCCACTGTTTGATTGATTTGGGAGCGTCTATTAATGTGATGCCTTATGATCTATATTGTTTATTGAAACTTGGACCGGTGAAACCGATCAAGTTAACTATTGAGTTAGGCAACAAGTCATGTGTTCATCCCTATGGTTTACTTGAGAATTTAACCTTGAATGTTGGTGAAGTTGTTGTGCCTGCAGATTTTTATGTCTTGTAGATGGAGGACACCCAGACTAAGGAGTCACCAACGCTCATTCTAGGACGACCTATCTTGTTTGCGACGAAGGCGAAGATTGATGTCGCTGAGGGTACTGTAATCCTCAAATATGGTGGCAAGATGGCTGAGTTTCGTGTCTTTGAGGATGACCACCAGCCTTGTGCGGGAAAACTGATGTTCCCTTGTGTGGCATGTGTTTGGCAAAACATTGTTAGACAATTCGAGCAGGAGTTCAGGGGGAGTTCGAACATATCCTAGTACTCCTGTACAGCGTGATCAAGACGCAAAGGATATTTTCCGGAAGATATTGGGAACGAAGATTTTGTCAAGTTAAAGATGGCGTGCGACTTATTCGAACAAGATATTCGAATGAATATTCACAAGTGAAGATGGCGTGACTTGCTTGGGAAAGAAGACGACTTCGTATATTCTTCCATGGATTTGTTAAAGATATGCATCAAATATTCAGGAGTATCTCCCGAAATATTTGATGGGATTATCTTATGCGGATTAGGGTTTCGTCCGAGCATATAAATACAATGCAAAGGCAACCCTAATTCCTATCGCTTTCAAGATCAAAAATACACGAAGAAATCCTATCGATTGGAAAAGAAGAAAGCGACGGCCATTGTGTTTTCCCCACTGGAAAAACATCGGTGTGAGCTCAGTCTGATACGTGCCATTCAGATTGACCAGAGGTGATCAAGTTCAGAGCACAAACAGAACGACCAGCTTTCAAGTGAAAGCGACCGAGCTTCAGGAAAGCTTCGAGTACGTTCGGACAGAAGGTCTGAACGAAGGGGATCAAGGGGAGTTGCGACAAACCTTGGTTGCAAATCTGAGAGACGGAGTAGTAGAGGCTAGGCAATTACAAGGTGTAAGTGTAAGTCCACTGAAAAGCTCTATATTCGTAATAAAGATTTGTTGTCCCTTTTCCGGGTGTGGGAAACCCCCCAGAGTAGGTGTAGCCGAACTGGGTTATCAATCTGTGCGTACTCGTGTTTTATTGTTCTGTTCGTACTTGTTGTGGAACTGTGGTAGAAAGAGTTCAAGGTCTGTCCAAACACAACCTAGAACACTTGCTTGAACAGGGGATATAATTTCAGTTGGTATCAGAGCAAACACTCGACACACTGAGTGGGATCCTGAACTGTTCAAGATGACCCTGAAAGAAGGACAAAGCATCACCAGACCTCCGCTGCTCGAAGGCTCGAACTATGCCACCTGGAAGCCCGTGATGAGATCATTTCTGAAATCTCTAGACGAAAAGGCTTGGAGAGCAGTGATGAGAGGTTGGACTGAACCCATGATGAACAATCTCACTGGAGAACCGGTTCCGAAACCAGAAGCTCTGTGGACAGAAGAGGAGGACAAAGCATCTATGGGAAATTCAAAGGCTATGAATGCGATCTTTTCTGCAGTAGATGAGAATGTCATGAAACTGATTATCAACTGTGAAGTAGCCAAGGAAGCTTGGGATATCCTCCAAACTGCCTTTGAAGGAACAGACAAGGTTCGTAATTCTCGGATGCAGGCTGTCACCACCAAGTTCGAAGAGATGAAAATGAAGGAAAGTGAAACTATCGCTGAGTACAACACCCGAGTTCTGGAACTGTCCAACGAGGCGTCTGCTCTAGGGAAACCTATCGATGAAGAAAGGTTGGCCAGTAAAGTCCTGAGATCACTACCTCCAAGATTTGCAATGAAGGTCACAGCCATTGAGGAAATGCACGACATCTCAAAGCTAAAGTTGGACGAATTGATAGGTTCTCTAAGAACTTACGAGATCAATCATGACTTCCAACCCGGAGATGTGAAGGGAATCGCCCTCAAAGCAGACATGACAGAAGACAAACTGGACGGTGGGTGCACCACTGAGCAACTGGCCATGATGGCTCAGAATTTTGGCGTGGTCCAGAACAAGGTCAGTCTTCATCAGCTGGTTTCAGAAACTGGAAATCCGGGAGATCAAGGTTAAGTGATATAAGGCAAGACTCCTCTGATAAAGAAAGGGAAGAGATTCAGTGCCATGAATGCAAAGGCTTCGGCCATATTGCCTCACAATGTGCCAATACCCTCATGAAGAAGAAGACAATGGTCGCCAGCTTCAGCGATAGTGAGTCAGATGAAGAAAAAGGTGAAACCACCAACTTTGTGGCCTTTACCACTACTCTGGGAGAATGTAGCAGCACCGATGCAACAGTTCCATCACAGGCGGAACTCCCCGCTGAAGACCTCTCAGACAGTGATGATGAAGAACTCACATAGGAGTCTCTCGCTCAGACATACACAGATCTGTATGAGAAGTGGCTGCAACTGATCAAAATCAACAAGAAGCTGAATGACACAATTGCAAGCGTCACTATTAAAAAGGACAAGGTCTGGCAGGAGGCTGAGATTCTGCTCACACAGAAGGTTGAGCTCGAAGGCACAGTAGATTCACTAAATACGCGACTAGCTGAGATGAAACAGGAAAGGATGTGTCTCCTTGCTCAGAAAACAGAGCTCTTAGGAATTGTCTCCGCACTGAAAGTTGAAATAGAGAAGGACCACGACACTCATCCTGTAGGCATGGCGGGTCTACGAAAAACTATCACAGATCTGAAGCGCAAAGAGGTGTTCCAACTGAGGAGGGTAGAACAGCTGGAACTTCAGCTAGAGTCTGAAAGGATGGATCGGTCAGACACTGAGAAGGAACTCAACCACCTCAAGCAGTCGGTAAAAATGCTGAACTCTGGCACTAAAGACTTGAATGATATTCTCAGGTCTCAAAGAACGGAGTCTGGACATCGTGGACTTGGTCTCACTAAAGAAGGATGCTCAAGTGGTACAGTGTTTGTTAAAACCAACCCAGTGGCTGAACAGAACCCAGAACAGCAGCTGAAACAATACCAGAGACAGAAAGTGGATCAGCATCTGGGAGAAAAAAAGCCATAGTACCCAAGACCTCACTTGAGACAGCACTCTAGACAGAAAATTGATCTATCCCAAGACAAGTCCAAGGGCAGTCAAAAAGGGACCGGGAATGCGTACCTCAGTTCAACTCCCAATCAGAGGAAAGATTTACACGCATGCTGGTACTGCTATCAGATTGGACACATCAGATGGCAGTGTCGACTGTTTCTTGCTGAACGTCGAGGACACCAACAACAGACCAACCCTCGACAGAAACAAGTTTGGGTTCCAAAGGAACAACCGACAATATGCATGATGGCATGCTGCTCATCACGAGACACAGTGCAAGACAGTTGGTTCTTCGACAGCGGTTGCTCTGCCCACATGACAGGTAACTCTGCATTTCTTTCTCATATTAGACCTGTTGAGAAGATGCGGTTTATTACCTTCGCGGATGGTAGGAAAGGTCAGGTGATCGGCTGTGGAACATTGAAGGTTCCGGATCTTCCTGCACTCGAGGATACACTTCTGGTTGAAGGTCTGACAATGAATCTTATTAGCATCAGTCAACTGTGCGACAATGGTCACTATGTGTCATTCTCTCGTGACTCATGCCTCGTTCTTAACGAGAATGGTGATTCCGTAATGAAAGGGAGAAGAAGGGCAAATAACTTTTACACCATCAGAATGGGAGACGAAGACTTTATCAAGTCACGGTCTACTCTAGACTATTCTCAAACCAAACATAGAGTTGTGCGAGGGGGAGTGAATAGGAGTTTGCACACAAGGTCAGATAGGAGAATCGCACAAATCCAGTTTGGTAAGTGTACCAGGAGACTGTTGGATCACAGGGTGTCACAGTTACAGAACGAGTTTGAACAGAAGATAACAAAGTTGCAGAAGGAGTTCAAACAGCATCATCAGATTCATGCCAACTCATCAGACGAGAGATCGAACCAGATTGCGCAGTTGGGAACACCCAGATCCTCTTTGGGTCTGTGTGGGTTCAAGCACTAAGTGTTCCAGGCAGTGGTCAGTCAAAGGCAAATCTCCAGCTACAACAGTTGGACTTACCACCTAAGCAAGAGAGCTGGAACAGAAGGTACAGCACGTATCGTCAATTTTTTTTGAATATTCTCGAAGATCTTTCCTGCCGTTATTTGAAACGAGAGTTGACCAAATTGGGAAGTTGAAACGACTGGAGTATTATTTCGTTTGAAACACAAAGCAGTTCGTAGTCTACTCTCCCTCTCTCGCTCAAACCCTAGAACAGCTTCCCGTGTCTTCTCTTCCAATCTCTCACACACTCAACGGCGATGGTGAACACAAGGAAGTCAGCAAAGTCCGGCGTCAAATCCGCTGAAAAGAAGAGGGAAGACATGCAGTCCTCAAAAGCTCTGGCGGCGAAATCCAAAATCCCAACATCGAGAGCTCTGACGGTGAAAAAGGCGTCGTCTTTACAATCCAACACTGAATCGTTGGTCGAAGCAAAGAAGTTTGGCGAACGTACAACCACTGAAATCCCTCAGTCGACCGCGGTGGACCCTGTCGTCGCTGGTTCAACTCAAGCCCGTCTCCAATCAGAGGTAATTTCATCTCTTCCTTCAACTTCTGCAAGTATTCCGTCAGTTGAGAATATCGTGTTGAAAGAAGTTGTGAATGTGAGTATTGAGGAGGCTGTGAAGTCTGCTGACTATGATGGAGCCAGTAGGGCTGTTGATTGGGAAGTCAATAGGGGTGTGACTGGTGATGTAGCGAGTAAGACAGTTATCGGGGATGAATCTATCAAGATTATGGAAGATAAGGTTCCCAGCAAGGTGGCTGGAGGACCAGCAGCATGGAGAGAGAAAATACATGCGTCTGGGTATGTTCGACCAGATGGTTTACGGAGAAAGAAGGGGACTCGCCGAGCTGTGTCTCCAAGACAGTGCCTCACCAAGATCAGCTCTGTCAGAGGGAGGCTCTCAGCAAAGTCTAATAATGGCCCAGATAAGAGCATTGGAGGCTGACAGAACCGCTCGTCGTTAAAGCGATTTGTGCAAATAAATTTATAATAGTCCGCTACTCGCAACTATACTACTAGGTAGTACTTGGTAAGTAGGGGTCGAACCCAAGGGAATTAGGGGAATAGGTTATTCTTTTAAGGGATTTGTCTAGCGAGAGAGCGTGTTTTAAGTTGGTTGAGGTTTTAGTGCTAACAACTACGTGACTTTTTGATTGGTTGCGGATTTGATTGCTGAAACGTAAATTACAGAAAAGTAAATACTGAAAATACAAAGGAGACTTACAGTGGGTGATGCGTGATTGGTAAGTCCTCCGGATTGTGAGCAGTTGATGGTTGTAGTTGATCGAACAGTAAAAGTACAGACAGGGGGGTTTTGTAATTGCGAGAGAAGTATTCGGTCTTGGGGGGCCTTGTATTATATCCTGTTCATTCTTTTAGTAACCCTTCTAAGTATTCAAACGTATATTGAGGCCCTTTCGTAGCGCTCAATAAACTCTTGTTCTAAGCGATACTAATTCCTTCTTTCGAAGTATCTTAGCAGTAAGTGCATCCATTTGGTCCCTTTGGTCCAGTTTCCAAATGGTTTTTAAGATAGATCGAACTCCTCAGATAAGCTTTGCCCTTTCGTAGCTTCCACTTATCCGAGTATGTTCACGAATTCCCACAGTAGAGTTTTGCCCTTTCGTAGCTTCCACTCTACCTTGGAAATTCTGACCTTATAAATGGCACATAGAACAAGTTTTGAATACAGAGAAATGAAACTAAACGAAGTAAAACATTTTATAAAACAAGAACTCCCCTTCAACCGAATGAAGAGTTTAGTTACGAATATCCATGGAGTTGGACATCATAACTAGGATATTGAAGAGAATACTCAAGAACAAACAGGAGTAAAGAGAGAAGAGAAAGAGATTACTCAAGAACAAACAGGAGTAACTCTTGAACTGTAACTGAAAACTTGAGTACTCAAGAACCGACAGGAGTACTCAAGATCGAACTAAAGTATTTGAGAACAAACTGAACTTTTATTAATATCAAAACCAAACTTTACATAGTAACAAACTTAGAGAGATAAGTGGAATGGATTGTGGATGGTGGGATTTGTGTGGATGATTTGAAATGGGAAGGATGGCTTGGTATTTATAGCCATGGAGGAGAGAAATGGATGGCTTGGATTGAGGCATGTGTTTGTGCATCCAAGGGTGGAGATGAGGGGAGAAGGAGAGGAGGGCAAGTGTCACAAGGGGAGAGGAGGAGGGCAAAGCCGCCG
The DNA here is from genome assembly GCA_033675215.1 of Rhodiola kirilowii. Classification (NCBI taxonomy): domain Eukaryota; kingdom Viridiplantae; phylum Streptophyta; class Magnoliopsida; order Saxifragales; family Crassulaceae; genus Rhodiola; species Rhodiola kirilowii. Next base: position 25,734,533 of record CM066199.1, read on the forward strand.
GCGGCTTTTGGTGTGGATGGAGGAGGATGTGACATGTGGTGGTGTGGGAGAGGAGGAGGGGTGGATGTGAGGAGAAAGCCGCCGGTCCATGTGGCATGAGGAGAGTGGTTGTGAGTTTTGTGCAGTTTGCACAAAATTATCAAAGTATTTCAGCTCCGGATTGCCTTCGGTTTCCCTTCGGTTTGATTTGTTTTGAATGATTCCAAGTCAGGATCTTTAGATTTCTTCATTCAGCGTCTGATCTTGACCTTGGATTGTCTCCTGATATCTTTTCTGTGCTAAAAGCTCTTCCTTAGCGTGTATTCTCTCTAAGCTCTGAAATACCCTGTAGAAATGTATCGGGACTAAAACATCGAAGTTAGATAGACAAACAGTCTAATTTGGTGGGTTTAACTGTGTTTATGATTCATACAATTGTGGTCCATCAGATAACCCCACACTTTTAGTTGTTCGTCCCGAACAATGCTTTATAAGGGCGTTACTAAGTAAGTTGGTTAAAATATGAAAGTAAGATAATGGTACTCGATTTCTCCTAATTCATGCATTACTACTTGTTACTAAATTAAACTGCGTAAATAAGTAGAAGAAACTTGATACTTGTACCTTTGTGCTGGGATGCAAATTAATTCGGATGTTTCGGAAGATAGCCCTTTTCAGGCTCCTGGACTACACCTTCGGGATCGTCTCGCACTATATGGTTTTCTTGTAGCTTTCTCTAGCACGTGATTCGATTCAGGTTTCAGTGAGTTGAGTACTTTGATTACTTTTGGCGAGGGACTGCTTTTTGTAGTGAATTGGCCTTTGGCCTTTGATTTGACACTTTGAGTTCTTCACTTTTGTTCGGTTAAAACCTTCACAATTTTGGGCCTGAGGCCTCTTGATTTGCTTCTTCGAGCTTTTTGCGTCTTTGTGACTTGCTAGTCCATTTTCTCAAGCCTTCTTGGGAGGTCCAATCATCGCCCGCGAGCATATGGAAATACCTCCCCGCTCCTCTCGTCTTCGTCGTTTTGCGCGGGTCAAGATGAGGGTCGCTCATCTATTTTCTCGGCTATTTTGACTAGAGAGAGGACGGTCTGATTCCCGTCCTCGCCTTTGCATAGATGCTTCCTGGCGGAGTTGACTTCAATTATTCACTGAAACCTGAAGTGCAGCCTCCACTGACTTCGAAAACCATATAGTTTGATCTGATCCTTCAAGTGCTTGCCAAGCCCCTCTAGGGCAATTTCTATCAACTCCACATCCCTAGTTTATCTCGGCACAAAAGACAAATGAGAAGTTACATTCTAAGTTTTTAAACAGTTTGCATTTTCACGAGGTTGATGCATGAATTATGATCTATCTTTTTCACATTCTTAAGTTCATATTTTCAAAAAGATACTATTTAAAAAGAAAAGAAAAACATGCAGATGGTTCTCACCCCACACTTTTGAACGAAGGCGTGCCTTAGTTCAAAAGTCATGCAAATATATACAAAAGAAGGAAATGACATTAAGAAAAAAGAAGAACAGAACTCCCTTTTACTGTGTCGTGGAAATGACATGGCATGAGGCTGGATAATCGAGGGAGTCTGGCTGGGGCCTCGAACTCTCAGCGCAGGCCCGGTAAATTCACGGAAGCTGCCTGGCTGATCCGGTCTTGCTCCAAACTTAATTCCTACATGAAAGATATTCCTTCTATACAAAAAGTGGGTGAGAGCGCTTATTGGAAATTTAAATGACAGAAATTAAAAGTGCAGAAAAGTAAGATAGTGTCGGGTTACCTCCCGACCAGTGCACTTGTTTAACGTCATTGGCTCGACACAAAGGGGATCACCAGTTGGGATCCCATGGGCGGCTCAGGTCGAATTTTGCCGCGGTTCCTGCATTGGTTTCAGCCTTCTCTTTTCCTGAGTTCTTGGGGGATGTTGTGCTTGGGTTTTGCTCCCATTGTTTTAGTGATTTCATTTTCCATTGCTTTTGAGAAGGTGAGGGGACTTTGACCATAGCTGCTGGTCTTCTTGCTTTTTTGATCTCCTTTGGAAGGTCGGAAATTTGTTTATCCTGTTCTGAGATAGGTATAATGTCTGGCGGTTTCTTTGTATCCATGCGACTCTTATCAATGTAGAAGTATGCAATTTTGCCGCCGAACTTAAGCGATAGTGAGCCCTTGCCCACATCGATTCTTGCTTTAGTAGCGTAGAGGAATGGTCGTCCCAATATTATTGTTGGAGGGTCGTCTTCGTTGGTCTCTCCTGTTGGTATTATATAAAAATCTGAAGCGACGGCGAGCTCTCCCACATGGAGTATTACATCCTCCAACTCTCCAATTGGACGGATGCACGACTTATCTCCTAGCTCGATATTCGATCGGGGTGGTTTCAATGGACCTAGTCCTAGTAAGTAGTACAAGGAGGAAGGCATGGCGTTGACAGCAGCCCCAAGATCGATTAAGCATTTATGAATCTGTGTTTCATTGATAACACAAGTGACTGTAAAGGCTCCTGGGTCTTTGTTTCTTTCCGGTTGTGACTCAAGATTTGTAGTGAGGGCTTTTTCTATTGTCTGGTCATTCTGCCCATTCCACGGCTTAGAGTTTGTACAATCGGTCCCCTTAATATTTTGCCCCGAAGCATAAATATTAGTTGGTGCGTCATCCCATCCAGATGCTGGTATGTCAGAGTGTATGATTGGCGGAGGTGTTATGCAAACAGTGAATGCGTACCGTCCATTGTCAGCATGCGTGACCCATGTTTTGCCATTATTGGGTCGATCTTCTTCTTGATTCCAATCAGGACGACGCCTACGGAAAAAGTGATTGTTCATAAGTCTGTAGGTTGGGGACCGTGCTACTTTTCCCAGAGGATCCTTCATGTTTGACCTTCTTATCATGCTGATATTTGCTTTCGGGTTTTGGATAGTCTGTGAAGGAAGTCTGCCTGGTTCAGGAGTAAGTGTTGACATTGCGGTGGCGAGCTGGGACATTTGTTTAGTTAATTCAGAAATTGCCCCGTCAGTTTTTGCTTGGTACTGGTGTAGTGAAGTTCCCAACTGATTAACATTTCCTGCGAGCTCCTTCATCGTATCATTGAGCGACTTGCTTGGTTCTTGCTGAATGCTCGTGCCGGCTTGGTACTGATTTGGTCTTTTTTGCTGATATTGGCCTGCTGGTTGAGCATTCTGGTTATACTGCCGGTGGGGGGGTTGGTAGAATGACTGGGCTAGTTGAGGGATAGCTGGTTGTGTTTCTTTCTGAGGATAGTTGTTGTTACGCCAGTTTGGGTTGGTTGCTTGACCGTTCTGTCTGTTTTGTCCGGCTCTGTCATTGTTGTTGCTGTTGTTGTATCTTTGGTATCCTCCCACTACATTTACTTCTGCAGGTTCCTCTTCTATTAATGTCGGGCATGTGTCAGTCTGGTGCTCCGTAGAACCGCAAAATTCACAAGGTTTTACAGGAACTGGTTGTCTTCGTATGATCTGAATCATCATCTCCTTTAATTGTTTCATCTCTTCAGTTATGAAGTTTACTGATGTTTCGGCTTGTGCTACCTTTTTTGATCTAGAGAATTCATCTTGACGAGCAGTCTCTTCTCTAAATCGGGCATTTTCAGCAACATTGGCGATGAGATTCCTTATGCCACTCAATGATAGATTCATCATGGATCCTCCCGCTGAGGCATCCAAGAGCATTTTGTCTAAGGGTCTTAATCCATCAATGAGGTATTTGATGACGAGTTTCTCGGGCAGTCCAAGGGTACAGCAGCTCCTTTCTAGGTAATTGAATTTTTCCAGGTAATCGTACATGGTTTCATTGGGACCCTGTTTGATTTCCTGTAGTTGCCTCCTTACTTGCATTGCTCTTCCCGCCGGATAGTATTTGTCTAAGAATTTCTTCTGCATTTGAGCCCATGTTCTGATGCTTCCGGAAGGCAATGAAAGGAACCAGTCGTTTGCCGAGTCTATGAGGGAAAAATAGAACGCCTTTAACTTAAAGTCGTCCATTTTCACTCGATTGGGTTTTAGGTTTTGGCAAATTCCATGCAGGCGTTGGAGGTAAGTTGTGGCGGATTCTCCTTGAGCTCCTGAGAATTTTGGCAAGCTGTGGGCCACTGTCGCGTTGATGGTTATGTTTTCTAATTCAGGGTTCTCGTAGATGCACCACGGCTGTGTTTCGAAATTAGGGGCATTTAATTCTCCCATAGTAGGTTCACGGTAGTTGTTGTCCCCATAGTAGTTGTCGAAGACAGGTTCTTGCTTAGGCATTTGTCGGGGTTGAGGGTATGGTGGGTATCTAGGGGGCTGTACTGGACCAGCTGGGTTTCGGTCCTCGGGTGGTTCTTGGTTTCTTCGGGCAGCCTCTCTATCACGAGCTCTTCTGTTTCTGATGAGTTGTTCCGGATCATCGACGAATGGAACCTCATCATTTCGATCGTACAGGTTTATTTCTTCGTCATCCTGGTAGTCATGGTGGCTTTCTTCGCGAGACATGGTTGTTTTGAAGTGCGTATTGATTTGAACAACTTATCCGATGGCTAATTCCCCGGCAACGGCGCCAATTTGACAGAACCGCTCATCGTTAAAGCGATTTGTGCAAATAAATTTATAATAGTCCGCTACTCGCAACTATACTACTAGGTAGTACTTGGTAAGTAGGGGTCGAACCCAAGGGAATTAGGGGAATAGGTTATTCTTTTAAGGGATTTGTCTAGCGAGAGAGCGTGTTTTAAGTTGGTTGAGGTTTTAGTGCTAACAACTACGTGACTTTTTGATTGGTTGCGGATTTGATTGCTGAAACGTAAATTACAGAAAAGTAAATACTGAAAATACAAAGGAGACTTACAGTGGGTGATGCGTGATTGGTAAGTCCTCCGGATTGTGAGCAGTTGATGGTTGTAGTTGATCGAACAGTAAAAGTACAGACAGGGGGGTTTTGTAATTGCGAGAGAAGTATTCGGTCTTGGGGGGCCTTGTATTATATCCTGTTCATTCTTTTAGTAACCCTTCTAAGTATTCAAACGTATATTGAGGCCCTTTCGTAGCGCTCAATAAACTCTTGTTCTAAGCGATACTAATTCCTTCTTTCGAAGTATCTTAGCAGTAAGTGCATCCATTTGGTCCCTTTGGTCCAGTTTCCAAATGGTTTTTAAGATAGATCGAACTCCTCAGATAAGCTTTGCCCTTTCGTAGCTTCCACTTATCCGAGTATGTTCACGAATTCCCACAGTAGAGTTTTGCCCTTTCGTAGCTTCCACTCTACCTTGGAAATTCTGACCTTATAAATGGCACATAGAACAAGTTTTGAATACAGAGAAATGAAACTAAACGAAGTAAAACATTTTATAAAACAAGAACTCCCCTTCAACCGAATGAAGAGTTTAGTTACGAATATCCATGGAGTTGGACATCATAACTAGGATATTGAAGAGAATACTCAAGAACAAACAGGAGTAAAGAGAGAAGAGAAAGAGATTACTCAAGAACAAACAGGAGTAACTCTTGAACTGTAACTGAAAACTTGAGTACTCAAGAACCGACAGGAGTACTCAAGATCGAACTAAAGTATTTGAGAACAAATTGAACTTTTATTAATATCAAAACCAAACTTTACATAGTAACAAACTTAGAGAGATAAGTGGAATGGATTGTGGATGGTGGGATTTGTGTGGATGATTTGAAATGGGAAGGATGGCTTGGTATTTATAGCCATGGAGGAGAGAAATGGATGGCTTGGATTGAGGCATGTGTTTGTGCATCCAAGGGTGGAGATGAGGGGAGAAGGAGAGGAGGGCAAGTGTCACAAGGGGAGAGGAGGAGGGCAAAGCCGCCGGCGGCTTTTGGTGTGGATGGAGGAGGATGTGACATGTGGTGGTGTGGGAGAGGAGGAGGGGTGGATGTGAGGAGAAAGCCGCCGGTCCATGTGGCATGAGGAGAGTGGTTGTGAGTTTTGTGCAGTTTGCACAAAATTATCAGTGTATTTCAGCTCCGGATTGCCTTCGGTTTCCCTTCGGTTTGATTTGTTTTGAATGATTCCAAGTCCGGATCTTTAAATTTCTTCATTCAGCGTCTGATCTTGACCTTGGATTGTCTCCTGATATCTTTTCTGTGCTAAAAGCTCTTCCTTAGCGTGTATTCTCTGTAAGCTCTGAAATACCCTATAGAAATGTATCGGGACTAAAACATCGAAGTTAGATAGACAAACAGTCTAATTTGGTGGGTTTAACTGTGTTTATGATTCATACAATTGTGGTCCATTAGAGGCTCAGAAGGTGAACAATTCAGTAAGCAAAAGGAGGATGTATCCAAGATGATTCTTCCACCAGAAATTTCTGATTTGTTGAAGGAAGCCACAGCTAAAGGAGACTCTCCTACAGAAGAGGATGAAGAATTAGAGAAGCTATACAAAGACATTGACAATGTCATGGAGGACCTAGAAAAAGAGAAGGATCTGGAAGTGGCAAGATCAGAGGAACCTCCTCGTGTTCAGAGTATTGGTGCAGAAGAGTCTGATGCTGTGGAAGTTGATAGTGGTCCAACTGGGGAACCATGTGTTCAGACTGAGAGTAAGTCAGCAGAAGTTCCTGAGGATGTTTCTAAGAATTCAGTGGATGCTCCAGTTGTTGGTCAAGATGATCAGCATTGTGATCGTATGGAGGATGATGGTGCACAAGTTCGTTAGGATGCTGCAAAGACTGTTTCAAAGGAGGGTACTCTTTCAGATAATGACCAAGATCTTGCTCCACTTATCTTTCTCAAAAATCCAAAGAAGGACAAGGGAAAGAAAAAGGTGACGTTTGAAAGAACTGCTAAGGGGACAGTCCAAGAGATTGCGAAGGAGGGCAACTTGGCAGGGGGAGCTGATTCATCTAAGAAAAGGAAACGTGGAGCCCCTGTTCCTGTTTCAATGGATGCTGGAAGTTGTGAAGTCCCATCTCCTGAGTACAAAAAATGGAGCTGTGTGCAGAAAAGAAAGATCATTCCTGAAAAGTTGCTAGAGGAATCCCGGTACAAGGGAAAGGAAGTGGTTAAGGTGCTTAAGGAGTCTGACCTGTTCTGGACATTGGACAGGTGCAAGCCCTTCAATGAACAGCTGGTGCGTGAGGCTATGGCAAACTTGCCCTCTGGATTTGGGGTTGTTAGAGAATCTGAGTATGGGGTCTTCTTCGTCAGAGGGAGACGGATCAAGATTGATCCTGAGCAGATCAATGTATACTTTGCCATGGACGACCCAGCTGCTGATGAAGAAGAACCAAACTTTGAGAAGGTTGTGAGCACCATCACTGCAGGCTCTGTTCAGTGGAGGCCTGAGTCGGTTGTGAATACAGCAGAGCTATCTACGTTCTATTCCATGCTGTTCTTCATTGCTGTGTTCAACTGGAGGCCGTCTACTCATCGCTCTACTGTCAACAAGGACATGGCCCAACTGCTTTATCAGATAGGGAACAAGCTGAAATTCAACCTGGGCAGAGTAATGTTCAAACAGATTGCTGAACATGCTACTTCGATGAGAACTCTGCACCAGATCTGTTTCCCATCTCTGATATATGAGCTCATTATCCATCAAGCTCTAGATTTGAAGGCCTCGCCTGACCAACTTTCAAAGGTACCCAGCAGGTTCATCGTTGACCACAAGTTGTTTAAGGGGCGTCACGTGAACGATCTCAAGGAGAAAGAAAAAGATGTGGCGGAGTCCAGTCGAGTGGGAGCCAGAATGGGGCAAGATGAGCGAAGCAAGTTGCTCAGGGATCTTAATGCTATCATTGCTGCGGACAAGGAACAGCGTCGTCGGATCAATAGGCTTGCTCGCGCCCTCAGCTATCCCAGTGATAATGATGAATCTGAAGCTACAGCCTCTGAAGATGATTCCATTGAAGAAGCTTCTGATTAAAGGTCCTTTGAAACACTGAACTCTCTGAACTCGTTTTTTTTTCGTTTAGAAACGTTCAGTATTATGTGCTTGTTCTGGCACAGTTTGATTTGCTGTTCGAACTCGATCGGCCCCTTGCCAGTTTGTGGCAAAAAGGGGGAGTATTTTGAGGTGGTGACAATTTTTGTTCCCTCAAGGTTTCCTACTATCTAGATAGTTAGATAGATCTAGTGATTTGGTTTTGCCAAAATGCCAAGGGGGAGATTGATGTTCCCTTGTGTGGCATGTGTTTGGCAAAACGTTGTTAGACAGTTCGAGCAGGAGTTCAGGGGGAGTTCGAACATATCCTAGTACTCCTGTACAGCGTGATCAAAGCGCAAAGGATATTTTCCGAAAGATATTGGGAACGAAGATTTCGTCAAGTTAAAGATGGCGTGCGACTTATTCGAACAAGATATTCGAATGAATATTCACAAGTGAAGATGGCGTGACTTTCTTGGGAAAGAAGACGACTTCGTATATTCTTCCAAGGATTTGTTAAAGATATGCATCAAATATTCAGGAGTATCTCCCGAAATATTTGATGGGATTATCTTATGCGAATTAGGGTTTCGTCCGAGCATATAAATACAATGCAAAGGCAACCCTAATTCCTATCGCTTTCAAGATCAAAAATACACGAAGAAATCCTATCGATTGGAAAAGAAGAAAGCGACGGCCGTTGTGTTTTCCCCACTGGAAAAACATCGGTGTGAGCTCAGTCTGATACGTGCCATTCAGATTGACCAGAGGTGATCAAGTTCAGAGCACAAACAGAACGACCAACTTTCAAGTGAAAGCGACCGAGCTTCAGGAAAGGTTCGAGTATGTTCGGACAGAAGGTCTGAACGAAGGGGATCAAGGGGAGTTGCGACAAACCTTGGTTACAAATCTGAGAGACGGAGTAGTAGAGGCTAGGCAATTACAAGGTGTAAGTGTAAGTCCACTGAAAAGCTCTATACTCGTAATAAAGATTTGTTGTCCCTTTTTCGGGTGTGGGAAACCCCCCAGAGTAGGCGTAGCCGAACTGGGTTATCAATCTGTGCGTACTCGTGTTTTATTGTTCTGTTCGTACTTGTTATGGAACTGTGGTAGAAAGAGTTCAAGGTCTGTCCAAACACAACCTAGAACACTTGCTTGAACAGGGGATATAATTTCAAAAACCACGTGAAATAACTGATAAGACTCGTTTTAATATTATAACAGCTGAATCGCTGCGTGTGATTCAGGGTGTCAGTGAGCAGCTGAGGGTAACAAGGAAAACACGCCCACCATATGAAAAGTGAGTTAAGAAACAAAAGTGTGGGGTGGCTGCGCAGAAGCGGTGGACACCTAAAGAAAAGAACTGGAGATCGAAGCCACCTGATGGCGGGATGCGCATTGAGAAACGATTAACACGTGGAAGTGCTGAGGAGAGGAGCACGCTGAGCTGTAAGTTTGATTTGGAGCAGCCTTGGGATCCTAACTTGTGATCCCTAAAGAGGTAATGTCCAGCGAAGGACGTAAAACAAAGGCGCTTATCGGGAGGCAATCCGGTGTGTGTTTTTATTTTAATCATGTTAGGAGTAGGTTAATTAGTGGAATTGGGAATCTGATAATGCGCCCCGAGTGCATTTTTTTTATTTCTGGTGGGTTCAGGTGATTGAATGAAGAAAGGAATTCAACATCAGTGCATTTCGCGCACGTCTTAGCAATCACATGCACGGATGCCTGAACAATTAGGCTAAATCAAGAGACGTCCGCGGCAAAAACGAAGAAGACGTCCGTGGTTTGCAGAGCTCGACCACCACCACCAGACTATTAGGGGAGTACCAGTTCCTTCGTTTTTTATTTATTGTCTTTTATTTATTTATTTGAGTCTGTTTTGTTTGTCCGTCTTATCTCTTCAGTTGTACCGTGAGGACACGAGTCAATTTAAGTGTGGGGTGGGAGGTTATAGAGTCAGTCGTGTGTCGTGTCTATTTTTTTAATTTTTATGTCACATGTTATGTGTCTTGATGAGCTCGTAATGAACTGATGATGCACTGCTATGCTTTTCCCATATGTCGAAATCTCTTCTCCAGCTTTTTATGACTATTGTGCTCATTTGACTTAAAATGCGAAATTTCAAAAAAATTCGATGCTTTGTTCTTTCAAGTTGTGATATGCAGGGATGTGGAGTTGATAGAAATGTCCCAGAAAGGTACGGCCAATTGCAGGAAGTTCTGAGTTTTTGGTTCTGATGATTGAGAAAAGCGGTGGAGGTTGACGCTTCACTAGCCTAGTCCTGAGAGTAGCTCCGTCACCAAGTATACAACTTTATTCATGCGTTCAAAGTGGTGGCGGGACAGAGAAAATGAACTGTCCATCTCTAGTCGAAGTAGCTGGGAATGGGTGGGTAACCCCTACCTTGCCTCATGCAGAAAAGACGAGGATTAGAAAAGAGCGGGATGCACTCCTATGCTGTTATCCGGAGGCTATGATTGGAGTGGTTCAAAGGCACAAATGATTATGTGGACAAGAAACAAATTCAAAAGCCGAAGGCAAACCATCAAGTAGAAAAAAAAAGAAATCAGAAATATGATTGATTCAAGCAAATATGTGTCGTTTATCAAAGTCCATACAAGTTAAAGAATTCGAGACTCAGCGGTATGAAAGCAGTGAGTTAATCATGTGTCAGAGAAAGCCGCTGACTCGATCAAAAGACCAAAACTCAGAAAAGAATGCAATGTCCGTGGTACCTATAGGGGACTATCTCCCAATCATCCAAGGTCGTTTGGATTGCAACTCGCGAGGTAACAAGTATCGAAAAATCTATCTATACTCGCATTGTTAGAATCTTAAGCATGGTAAGATTAATTGCTGGATTTGAGATTGAGATGTAAGGATTAGCATGACTAGTACATTGTAATTCGTTCTATGGCTTTGTTCTTGTTCGGGACGAACAAGTTCAAGTGTGGGGTAGTTTGATAAGTCGTAGTTGTACGACTATTTTCTGTGTTAATACCCCGTCTCTTAGTGGTTGCCTGTATATTATTTCACTACCTGTGTGTAGTTTTCGTTCGCAGGTACATTTGAAACCATGGAAGGAATATCGGCTAAAGGGAGCCTATTAGATGATGTTTGGCGTGGAAAGATAAGAAGACCGAAGTAATTGAAGTGTGAAGTCAGTGCAGACCGCGGAGGGCTGAGGGATTAATGGCGCGGACGTCTGAACAATTACCGTAATTCAGAAGACCTCCGCGGAAGCTAAATTAAGAAGGCGTCCGCGCGTGACAGCTGGCAGTCGAATTTTGTTATTTCTAATTGGCATCTCGGGAAGAATATAAAGGAGGATAAGAACAGAAACCCTAGGCGGCCAGACCTAGATTTTTCAGTGTGGAAAAGAGACACGGTTTGGGAAGAAACAAGAGACACGTTCGAGCTGGTTCTGGACGAAATAGAGAGGAGAAGAAGCTTGGGCGTGGATTCGTTGCTGGATTCAAGTATTAGAGTTGAGCTGCAGCTTGGTGGAGAATTCATCATTTGTAATTTCGTTTCATTCTTTTCAAACAACTCGATGATGTATTCCTTTGCGATGAGTAGCTAAACTCATATGTGTAGGCTAGAACTCGACATTGTGATGTTTTGACTTGAGACCTCTATTGATTTCTATGTTTTGCGTGATATTATTATACAATGTTTATGGAATTGATGTGCTAGCATAAGTGGAACCCTAGCGGGGGAGCTTCTGTTTGTTCGTTGATTCCAATTGTCAAAATTTACTAGCAACCTAGCAGGGATAGTAAACTAGGACACGAGTAATATACTACTAGGATTAAAAACCCTAGGATAACTTGTTTAATTCTTCATGCAACTCTAGCGAGTTAGGGTCTTGATTATCGCTAGCGCGAGATTAAGTACAATAATAAGAACGGGGAGTACAACCTAGCGGGGAGCTCTAAGTTGTAGAACATTAGAATTCAAAATGGGTTGGTCCATGATTTAGTCTTGCATCACAGTCGAAAGTTCTAGCCTGCACTGCTCTTTAATATTTTATACTCGAATTTGTGCGACGATTGCTCTTTAGATAATTGATCATTGTTACTTGTTTACGTTTTCATTTACTTGCTGGAAATTTACAACCCCCATTGTCACGCTTTTACTTAGTGAACAGATTCTTATACCGATCTCTGTGGATACGACCCGACTTACCACTTGCTAGTCGGAGATAAAGAAATATTATTTTTTGACGGGTACAACGACGCCCGTCAGGAAGACAATCTCAAGCCACAGGAAAGACTAGGCGTCCAAGCTAGATGACGCACTGTGGCATACAGGACTGCATACAAAACACCTATCGGTATGAGTCCGTTCAGACTTGTCTACGGCAAAACCTGCCACTTACCGGTCGAACTTGAGTACAAGGCATTATGGGCTATCAGAGAGCTGAACATGGATATGAAGGCAGCCGGAGAAAAGCGAATATTGCAGCTCCACGAGCTTGACGAAATCAGACTAGATTCATATGAGAACGCTCGGATTTATAAGGAGAGAACAAAGAAGTGGCATGACAAGAGGATAGTGCACCGAGAGTTCAACGAAGGCGAGCGAGTTCTTCTTTACAACTCCCGCCTCAGATTATTTCACGGGAAGCTGCGCACTAAATGGAGTGGCCCTTATACAGTGGAACGAGTACATCCAGACGGGCATGTGGAGCTTAGTGTCGAAGGAGGTAAATCAATGGTAGTCAACGGGCAATGCCTCAAGCACTATCACGTTCTGAAGCATCTTGCACCTCCTGACGGGATTGACGACAACCTACTTCTCAGGAAGGGATCTCAGCAAGGGACTCCCCGAGAATGCTCCTAGTTCTATCACCTTAGCTATGTCTCGCCAAGACGTTAAACTAGGTCTCTCCGGGGAGTAACCCGCGCTGTAAGTTTTATTTATTTGCATTTTGCATTGTACGATTTGGGTGTGAACTGTGTAGGAATCAAAGTGTGGAGTGAACGGCCTTCAGTTTTTCTGGACAGAGCAAATTTAGCAGAAATTTTGGAGGGAGCTGTTACAGGCGTTACACACTGGACTGTAACGGCTGTAACGGGGCGCTATTTGGCAGAGGTTTTGGGATGTCCCGTTACACCCGTTACACATTGGACTGTAACGGCTATAACGGGCAGCACATTTGACAGAGGTTTTGGGACGTCCCGTTACAGCCGTTATAGGCTCGGTTGTAACGGGCATATGGTCTTCTTCTCCGAATTGAAATCCCAGATTTTCAAAACCCTAATTTTCCCAAATTTCATACTCTCCATTCCCTCACCCCCTCCGCCGGCTCCAACCCTCATGTCCAATTTCGAACTCCTCCCGGCCACAATCCGTCCGTCGGCACCCTCCTCAAACCCCCACAACTCTCCTCTCAAATTCCGGCCACCATCCGTCCGTCCCAACCCCTTCTCCACAAACCAAACCCCCGCCGCCCTCCTCTCAAATACGGACCGTCCGTGACTCCCCTCTCCACCAAACCCTAATCCACCATGGCTCGAAAATCCGGCCGGAGCGGTGCTTCCTCCTCCCGTGCTCCTCCTCAATCCACAGCCCTCATCCCCGCCCCACCTGTTATCGGCAACCAGTCCTGCTATTACCCACTGACCAATGCAGGACGATTCGCCACCACTGAGCATCAGGATCGATTCGACAAAGTTCTGTCAACAAAGACGGTAAAACCTACTCTCATCCCCTGCATTAAAACTCTTCAGGATTTGAAAAGGGATATATATTCACAATGCCGTCGTATGTTTATCGCCTCTGGGCTTGATATCTTGTTTGCTCGCCGCGTCAAGTCCACCTATCCTATGTTAGTCAAGGAATTTTTGGCTACTTTTGAGATTGTTGAAGCATGTTTAAGACTTGATATTAGTAGGCACCGGTTCAACAATTCAAAAACTTAAAATTGCATATCTTTTTCCAGGTGACCTTAGTACTAGTATGTGTTTCTCTAACACTCGTTGTGATTTGCATGCACCCACCTTTATTCATACACTATGTCAAGCTTTAAGTGTGGAGTTAGATAATTGACCTTCAAGTTTTCCCTTCAAAAACAAAGTTCTTAATTTTGGAAGATGGGTCAAACATTGGCCCCAAGTATAGTTGTTTTTGAAAGAAAACCAGTAAAAAAAATGCTTTTGTTGATTCTGCAAGAGCAGAAAATACCAAGGACCTGGTGAGAAAAGTCACCCCTGGTATATGAAAAACACTCTTGAGACAATTTCTGCCCCCTTCTGCTTGATATAGTGCATCTCCATCTTGTCATTACGTGCAAATCATAACTTGTCTTGAGAATTCATGTACTATAAACTAAGGGATGATCCTCGTGCTTGCACTGAATTTTTTGATGCAAATTTTTGTACTATTTTTAGAAAATTCTTAAGCCAGGCTCCTCTTCTCTTACGGGTCATTGCCTAGTCCTTGGCACTTGAGAACTAGCTTTGCTCCAAGAGCCCGTGGACTATCCCTAGATAGCATAGGTGAATGGCGAGCATGTTTTGTGCAACTTTTCACGTTCTTATCTCGTTGCTATAGAACTATTTAGAACTTATGATGAGGCGTTTGCTAGTCGTGTGTACTGACCGTTTGAATGCATAACACGTTTAATCTATGATTGTCTGAAACTTTGATGAAGATGTTTGACTTGAAGTTGGGGTAACACGATGAATCCGAGGTATGACATGACTTTACTGTGACTCGTTGAGCATCATTTCATGCATGCACGTTAGTTAGTTGTATAGGGGATTTGTAGGTAGTCCCATTTCTGAAAACCTTCACAAGACTATACTCGTCCTACTAGGGCAGCCTATAGGTTTAAAGGCTTGATGCATACGCTAAATGCATTCGTGTCCTCTACGACAGTGAGTTATCTTTTTATTTATGCTTTAGTTAGAATTGATCACATGTCACTTGAGTGGGTAGCTTTATGGTCGTTGCACATTACATCCTCTCATGTATTTATTCTACCATATTGTTCGACATTTGTTCGGGACGAACAAATCCTAAGTGTGGAGTATTTTGACCAGTCAATATTCTGACTGATTATTCACTACATTCGATGAAGGATAACGTTCATTCTCCCGGCAAATTGTCTATATTTGATGTCTTTCTCTAGTGTTTCAGGGAAAATCGACATATCATCGCTCCTTGGAGCTAAAGTGTTGAAAGAACGGAAAGATCGATCGAAAAAGGACAAAATCCAAAGTTGCGCCAGGACAGCTCGTTACAGCCGTTACACCTTGGGTTGTAACGGGTGTAACGACCTCCTTTTTCCCAGAGATTTCAAGCATGCCCGTTACAGGCCTCAACAACCGTTACACCTTGGATTGTAACGGGTGTAACGGCCTCAATTTTATCAGAGATTTCGGGGAGTCCCGTTACAGCCGTTACAGCTGTTTCAGGCTCGGCTGTAACGGGACCGTCGGCTGGGCTGTTTTACAAGTCGTTTCTAAAATCCAATTTTGGGCTTTTTAGCCTTTTTAGACGGTCTATATAAGGAACCACGACCAGAATAGACTGAGTGCTGTTATTTTGGAGAAAACCCCTAACTTGGGAGAGAAGATAGAGCTTTCCGCGTGAGGATCATCAAGCGACACCGCGTCTTTACGATTTACTCGTTTCTTTCCTTCTTTACACTATTTTTGGTTAACTACCATGAATAGTGAGTAGTCTTCTTAATTCTGGGATCCTACGGATCCCGTGCTATGTAACCCTAACTCTCATGTGATCAATTGAAGTTTATTATTTATGCGATTCGATTATTTAATTTCAATGTGTGCTTAATATTATCGTTCTATGCATGTATTTAGATCAAAGGGTATGTTTGCATTGATAGAACGTATTTAGGTTATATGCCGAAAGGTGATGGGCCCTAGGGATTAACCGGATTGCATGAAATTGATGTTAGGTCATGTTTACATGAACTAATAGGAAAACCTTTAGTTTAATAAATCAGGATCGTTGATAATCCGTCGATGGGCGGCGTTCAACGATTGAGATTAATCTAGACAATGATTCGTGGATGGGCGGCTTGTCTAGTGTAATTTCGGTTATATTCCATATTCGATAGCACGAGTAATTAACGTAACATGATTGCATGATTAGTGAGGTTAGCACGGGTGAAGTATGGATTCTCGGATTCTTTCTCTGATAAATACACAACATTTAATTTTCTGCAATTAATTTTTTGTTATTTAATTTCCACAATTTATGTGACAACAAAAACAGTTTTTACAAAGTTCAATCGGAATAGCTAAATAGGTCACACCGTTTGCTAGTATTCACACACACTGCTCCTAGGATCGACCCTTGGCTTACCAACGTTTATAAATATTGTTTGACTTCAATTTGACCCCTAAAACTAATACTTTGACAACTATAAAGGGTTAAAAATACGCTTGTCACACTTCAACTTCCTGCCAAAGTTTTTTTTTCTCTTCCGTCAGGCTAGTTACTATTTCATTAAGATTTTTATTTAGATCGATCACCATTAGCCACTTTTCATAGAGTTCTTTGTAGGTTCTAGCTAAGCACTCATCCGCGATCTCTTCGTCATCACTACTGGACGGGTCGTCAACATGGTGTTCTGACTGAGCGTTGGAATACTGAGTGTCATTCTTATCACTGCTGTCTTCAAGAATACTCATGAGTGCAACAAAGTTAGTTGTTTCATCCTCCTCTTCCTCGTCGTCAGACTTGCTGTCACTCAGGTTAGCAGCAAGAGCTTTCTTCTTCTTGAGAGTGTTGGCAAAATCATCTTGGATCTGACCATAACCTTTGTATTCTCGGCATTGTATTCCTTTGCCTTTGTCACAAGAGGACTCTTGCTTGTTTTCTCTAGATTTGCCTTCCCCTTCTTCCCGTTCTGATAATTTTCGCAGATGACTAACCCTGGTCTAATCCTCGTCTATTGATCTTTCTCACCATTCTTCCAAAATGGCCTTTTCATCAAGTGACTTCAAAAAGGCCTTCATCTTAGACTTCCAGTAGCCATAGTTTGGCCCTTCAAGCAGTGGTGGTCTGTTAGTGCTCTGCTCTTCCTTGTCGCCGGATCACACTCTATACATCGAGTGTCTGCTCTGATACTAATTAAAATACGGTTGTATGTTCAAGACTAGGTCCATGATGTGTTATAACAGAGACTAGAACAACTTAGCAGATAATATCCAATAGTAAAAAACGCAAGCACACACGATATACTTAATAGTTCGGCAACCAACCTACTATGAGGGGCATCCCACGCCTTGAAGGGTAGGAAATCTTTATTAAGAGTTTAGAGCTACAATCGGACTTACTCTTACACAACTCCCGTTTGTAATAGCCTAGCCTCTAAGACTATTCTCCTTGATTTGCGATCTCGGCTCCCCCTCGATCTCCTGCGGTTAGGTCCGAGACTCCGTCCCGACCTGTACTGGAACCTCTCCCGAAGTTCCAACGCCTTCTCCTGAATGCGTGATGTCAGTGGTGGTGTGTGTGCAGCGGTAGTTCCACAGACAGGCCTGATAATCACACTGAACAGACTGCCACAACGGCGTAGTTCCACAACTTGAACATCATGTATTGAATTGATATTGCAGTTTAGTAAGCACCGCAGACAGGCTTTTGCAACTACTCAGCTCTGGCATTACTTGAAACAGATGCATCGTGTTTGCGCAGGCTGACTTTTGCAAAATTTTACAATGTTTTCGTAGAAACCAATACGATTGTTTTGAAATCATGAGATTTCATGCGATAAGAGCGTTTGATACCTTTTTTTAATTGACTAATATGCCTCTCAAATAAGGTATATTATAATTCTAATATTACTTTATTTGTTAAATTTAAGTATCGTACATAATTTAATTGAGCAATTAGGAAAAATTATATGTTCTGACCAAATCGATAGATTCTAACTTAGTTTTTTTTTGCATTATTCAATTGTCGACTAATCATTATAAGTTGTCAAATTTTACGGTCTAATTCTTAATTTTAACATTGAAAATGAAAATCAATTCGTTGTAAATCATGTTTTTCAGGTTGTCGTTGGTTTACTCGGTTCGTCTATATTCAATTTTCCGGTCGCCTTCGACCACTTAAATACTATGTGTAAAACCCTAAAAATCTAGAATTTGCGTAAACGCAGAAAAATCGCAGTTGGGAGACTCCCGCGAAGTTGTTCAGCTCCGGGATGGATAAAAAGGCGTCGAATTTGCCATCGAAGTTGTTGGACCAGTTAGTGGTTAGTTCCAGCTTCGATTTTTTTTTTCCGGTTGAGAATTGGGACCATCCATTGATTGACATTGTGATTGTGATTGATATGCTTTTTTTTCTGGATGTGTACGGAAAAAGGTTCCTGGAGATATTGTTCTGGATTTGACGAACATGGCTAATGCGACAATCAAGCTTGGCGGAGGTCTGAGGCAGGTGAGTATTCTGGGGGTTTTGGAAATTAAAGTTGAAGTGTGTACTTTTAGTTGCTGGAATGTGATTTTAGATGTTTTCAGGAGTGTGATACTATTACAGCAATGAAAGCTGGAATATTGAGATTTGCAAAGCCTAATAAATACTGGGTTGACAGCTCTCAGAAAAATGTAGGCCTTTTGTCATCTAACAACTCTCTCAGATGTTGCACTTTTTTGTGGATGTCTGGATAATCTGCGAGTGACCGTATAAATTGGCGATCGAAGTGGCTTTATTTCCTTGTGGAATCAATCAGCTAAATTGCCGTAGGGTGTGTATCAACTTGTCAGAGAATATATGCAAATTTGGTGTAATAAAGATCTCTTTTTGATTTCAGTATGTACCCTGCGTGGAAGATCATGTTCTTGGGATAGTCGTGGACAAAAAAGCTGATGTAAGAACTCCTCATCAGTTGCATCTTTTTTGTATTTCACATCTAACTTTAGCATGCTCTTGTTATGTTCATTTTGTTTCATACCGTTTCATGGATATTCAAAAATAAGCAAATCTTACAGAACACTAGTGTCGGTACTTGGTACCTATCTTTATCTACATGTCATTTACGCATCATAAAAGTACCTACAGAGTAATGTTGCTCAAAGTGAACTAGACAAGTTAACAACTTACAACATTATGCATTATGCATCATGTAGCATGTTTCAGAAACTTAACAAAGGTCGTCATATTGTAGAATTTCCTTGTGGACATCAAAGGGCCAGCGATAGCTTTTCTTCCAGTACTTGCATTTGAAGGAGGAACTAGGAGGAACATACCTAAGTTTGAGGTATTTCCAAATGTTGTGAACAACTGAATTACCTATTCATCTCCACAGTTTTATGTTTTCAATTTTTCTTGACATACCATTAAGATTATACTTGTCTGTTTATGTAGTGCCCTCTTAGTTACCTTTAACATTCTTGGCATGTCATGACTTTTGCAGTACATATATCACAGCCTAAAAGAGCATTTAAATTATCACATGAGTAAATTTGGCTAGTCAAGGTTGCTGATTTATAAATGATGGCAGACCAGCGGATCTTTTTCTTTTTCTAGTCTTTTTTCTGACTCATATTTTGCATTGTAGATAGGTGCCTTGCTTTATGTTCGTGTAGTCAAGGCGAACACAGGCATGAATCCTGAGCTGTCGTGCATGGATGGTTGGTATATCTAGTTCTGAACTTAATTTCTCATTTATGTATAACCTGCGAGTCCTGAATAGTGTATGGTATGTTTCATAGCTAATGGGAAAGTATCTGGTTTTGGAATTCTTAAAGATGGGTACATGTTCGAGTCATCAACAGGCCTTTCACGAATGTGAGATACAGGCTTCTCGTCTAATTTGATACTAATTGACTATTCATTCCTGCTCTTGTTATGTACATTATCAAGCAATGACAGGATTGTGTTGTACACTATAATTGATTTTGAGTGCTGTTGTAGGTTGCTGAGCTCCCCTACATGTCCAGTCCTTGATATACTCGGAAAAAAGTTGTCCTTTGAAATAGCAGTTGGATTGAACGGCAGAGTATGGGTACAGAATCCTCATTTATGTTACATGATTTTATGTATGGATTCTCATGAAGCAGCTCCAGCTCTCACAATTTTTTTGCCTGATGAAAATACCCTTTTGGCAAATGGCAGGTAAATGCTACATCACCTTCCACTGTTATACTAGTCGCCAATGCTATCATGAACTCTGAGGCTTTGAGTGGAGCACAACAGCGAATCATGGTGGAGAAGCTACTACAAAGAGCTCAGTGACCATCTCGCGTCGACTGCCAGACATGATACTGTATGCCCCTCACGGTTTTATGCATGTATCAAGTTGATAGCATACTGTTGTACTCGGTGTCTTAAATCTTTCAGTAGAAAGACCTCTCAGTACTATTTCAATCGCGCGCTTAACTTGCTTGAAGATTTCCTGTTTAATTGTTCTTACACTGGTTCTTTTCCAGTTTCTGTCTTCTAAGATTTTGCTGGACTGTTGGTGATGGTGAACTGGGATGAAAACTCATTGAAGACTGATTTTATCCTGAACCATCCCTCTATGCTCATCTTCAGACCTGTCCTTCTATTACAGTTAAAGCTTCACCAGCCAGATTGTTACAGCCAGATAATTGAATCTTTAAAAACAGTTTTACCCTTATGGTTGACCCAATAGCTTGCAAACTAAGGCAATCGGGTGTGACCACCCCTGATCATTGAATCTTGCTTGTGCCAAAACTACATAAATTGCGGCATAAAGACAGGACTATAACCAGAACCCACTTGATTCCCTATGGTGAAATAGACGACAAGGTAGTGTAGCTCCCTCCCAGCAAGGCTCCTCCTCTCCTAGCTATTTTTTGATTCAGTGAACATTAACTGCATGTAAATGTTGATCTGGTGTTGGGTAGTTGCTTTCTTCAGGATAACAATAACAATAACAATGTCGTGCTTCCATTCTCACCACAACTTTAGTTTATGCAAAAATGGGATGAGGCATACATCATTGATGAATCTCATCTTAAGTTGACAGCATAGCTATTAGCTAACCCTTAGCAAACTAATGTGCTGGAGAATAGGATTTTAATCTCTGATAGAAAATGTCATCTTCTGCCACCTGATAGCACTTGTCCGTCTCTGTGTGACCATGTTTGTTATACACAAATATAGCTTTATATGGACACTGTTTAATGAGGCAAGTAACAAGATAGGTGTTTTATTGAAGTGGATGCTATAAGACAGGTGTCCAACGACTAAACAACTTATACCTTATTGATGGATCATGATTAATCGAGTTGGGTTAATAGTTTGGAATTTGAAATGTGAAGAAAATCAATTACGACCTCCAAAGATTTCAACTAAACCCCAATCATGAGGTGCTACTATTCTTGGTCATTTGGCTCATATGGGGGACGATCCAAGAATTAAGTTATGGGGTGACAAACGAAAACTAATTACTAAAGTAATTAACATATATCTTCTATCCTCACAAAACCGCTCATAACTCATCATCACTCAACAATGCGGAAGTGTCCTTAGCCTCGTAAAGGGTTGGTTCGGAGTTATGGTTTGTGGATGGCCACTTTCTTAATTACAAGAATTAGGGATGCAATTGAAAACCTTATCTCACATGTCTCAAGAAACGACATACACACTACAATTGCTATAATTCGGCACCCTCTTTAATTGTGTAAAGACAAGTAGGCCTTCATACAAAAGCTGCAATGCACCATGCTGCTAAATACCATCCTGCAGGACCACTTTAAGAGGCTTCCTAGTTTACGATACGTGATGGCGCATGAAACGAGAGGCGACGAACAACTGAAGAAAAAAGGGTTGTGGAGTGAGGAGGAAGACATGATACTAATGGAACACATCAAGGTGCATGGCAAGGGAAGGTGGAACCGGGTTGCGAAGATGACAGGTACTTTTCCAAACATGTATAATGATTTTATTTGTTGTGTTTTGCCTTTCCTTGTTAATTCATTCATGTGTGTTGGTTGGTTTACTTTCAGGGCTGATGAGATGTGGAAAAAGCTGTAGATTGAGGTGGTTGAACTATCTAAGGCCGGATATCAAACGGGGAGCTTTCTCCGATGAAGAAGATGAACTCATTGTTCGTCTTCATACCTTACTTGGGAACAGGTTACCCTCTTTATAGCTCTTTCATACTGAGCCTGCTGACTCTATCGAGTTACCTTGTTGTGACATTTTTCGTACATGTAGATGGTCTTTGATAGCGGGTAGAGTACCGGGAAGAACTGATAACCAAGTGAAGAATCATTGGAATACCCATTTGAAAAAAAAGGTCAGCTGTGTCAAGGACTCTACTGCAGGGTGTTAGGATCTAAAGCGGTAATGAAAGAAAACAACAATAAAGAACACAAGGATTTGATACCCAGTTCGCCACCGAATGTGACTACGTCTGGGGGCACTACCAAGCCAGGAGATTTTCACTATGATGATGAGATACAATTACAATACTCAGACCAGGTTTATATAGGGCAAGAATGAAACCCTAACGAAACCCTAGCCGTGATGCACAGCTGAACCCTAGCCGCCACTAAAGACATATGGGTTTTTGGTTATCAGGCTTCATAGCCCAACAATCTCCCACCTGGAGCCTGATTCCAATCATAATCGCCGCCATCTCCACATTCATCAACCTATGAACGTTTGGTAGTGTCAGGCCCTCACCTTAAGTACCAAGGTCAGTTGAAGCCATGCATAGCTTCAACTTCTCTAAGGTCACAGCCTTAGTAAACATGTCAGCCGGATTTTTACTTCCATCAATCTTCATTAGTTGCAAGATCTTCCTCTTCAGAAGATGGCGTATATAGTGATACTTCAGCTCTATGTGCTTGGTCCTCGAATGAAATGCAGGGTTCTTGGCCAAGTGGATGGCACTCTGACTATCACTGTAAAGAGTACTAGCCCCTTGCTCCTTTCCCAATTCACGCAAGAAATTCTGCAGCCACACCATCTCCTTACTAGCCTCAGTCACTGCAACATATTCAGCTTCAGCAGTAGACAAGACAACAATTTTCTGCAACTTTGAAGCCCAAGAAATAGCAGTACCACCCAATATGAAGACATATCCGGTTGTACTTCTCCTCTTGTCAATATCACTTGATGCCAAATCTGCATCAACATACTCTGCTAACTCAACTTTCTTGCCTTTAAAACACAAGGCATACTCAGTGGTCCCCTTCAAGTACCTCACGATCCATTTTACTGCTTCCCGGTGCCTTTTCCCTGGATTACCCATGAATCGACTCACTACTCCCACCGCATGTGCAATGTCTGGCCTAGTACACACCATCGCATACATCAAGCTGCCAATTGCTGATGCATATGGAGTCTTCTGCATGTAGTCACGCTCTTCTTGGTCTTTCGGTGAGTCTCTAATTGAAAGTGTAATCTGATTACCCAATGGAATCTTAGCCGGCTTTGCATCTTGCATGCTGAACCTCTCCAGAATCTTCTTGATGTACTCAGTTTGCGAGAGATGCAGCTTTCCTGCCTTTCTGTCACGTTCAATTCGCATTCCCAAAATCTGCTTCGCCTCACCCAGATCTTTCATGGCAAACCGTTTGGATAACTGCTTCTTCAGCTTACTCACCTCTTGAGCACTGGAACCTGCTATCAGCATGTCGTCAACATATAATAGCAATATGATATAGCCGTCATCCAACTTCTTGAAATAACAGCAATGGTCAGCCTCACTCCTCACGAACTTAACTTCGTGCATAAACCCATCAAACTTCTTGTACCACTGTCTGGGAGCTTGTTTCAAACCGTATAAACTCTTCTTCAGTTTACACACCAGTAACTCGTTACCCTCTGACAAGTAGCCTTCTGGTTGGTTCATATAGATTTCTTCTTCCAGGTCAGCATGAAGAAAAGCTGTTTTCACATCTAGCTGCTGTAACTCAAGATCTTCAGCTGCAACCATACTCAACACAAGCCGTATAGTAGTCATCTTGACAACAGGAGTGAAAACATCAGTGTAATCTATACCGTATTTCTGCTGAAATCCTTTCACAACCAATCTTGCCTTGTAACACTTACTTCCATTCGCCTCCTCCTTAATTCTGTAAACCCACTTGTTATGCAGCGCCTTCTTGCCTCTTGGAAGCTCAACTAGCTCCCATGTCTCGTTTGTAAGCAATGACTTCATCTCATCGTCCATTGCTAGCTTCCACTGATCTGCATGTTTTCCTGAGACGCTTCTGCAAAACATTCTGGTTCACCACCACTATCAGTTAATAACAGATAGAAATTAGAAGGCGAATATATATCTGGTGATCTGTGCTCTCTACTGGATCTTCACAACTGAACTTATGGTGTATTCGGTTCATCCTCCTCATGGTCATCTGGAACCGTCATACTCCCACCCGAGTTGGAAATATCTAACTCAACCATCTCAGTTTCTGAGCTGCCAGTTTCTGATGCACCTACCAAGTCTTTGTACAGTACCTGCTCATTGAATATGACATCTTGACTACGAATAATTTTCTTATTCTGCTCATCCCAAGGTCGGTATCTGAAGTTATCACCACCATATCCAATAAATGTACACTTAACAGACTTTGCATCCAGCTTACTTCTTTCAACAGCAGGTATGTGAACATATGCAACACATCCGAAAATATGAAGAAATGACAGATTTACCTCCTTGCCACTCCAAGCCTCTTCTGGATCTCCATTCTCTAACAGAGCTGATGGTCCTCTGTTAATCAGGTAAGCTGCAGTGTTAACTGCTTCTGCCCAAAACATCTTTGGAAGTCCACACTTCAATCTCATGCTCCTAGCACGTTCATTCAGAGTTCTGTTCATACGTTCTACGACGCCGTTCTGCTGTGGAGTTCCCTTCAAAGTTTTTTCCATACGAACTCCATTCGCTGCACAATACTCCTTGAACTCTCGCAGCTCATACTCTCCACCATTGTCAGATCTCAGACACTTCACTTTAACACCTGTCTCAGTCTCTACCAGGGCTTTCCACTTTCTGAAAACATCAAACGCATCAGATTTATTTTTTAGAAAATAAACCCATACCTTCCTTGTGCAATCGTCAATGAAGGACATATAATATGGTACTCCACCAAGGGATGTAACAGGTGCTGGCCCCCATAGGTCGCTATGGACCAACTTCAGCTTCTGCTTTCTCAACGTCCTGCCACCTCTTGAGAAACTGACTCTCTTCTACTTCCCGAAGACGCAGTCCTCACATAATCTGACTTTAACAGACTTGAGACCAGGTAGCAGACCCCTCGAGCATAAGACCTTCATCCCTTTCTCACTCATATGACCGAGACGACAATGCCACAAATCTGCATCATTTTTCACACTTGCAACAGCGATGCTTTTTTGGAGGTTGCTTGTCATATACAACGTCCCCTCTTTCTTGCCTCGAGCTATCACCATGGAACCCTTGGTTATCTTCCAAGTACTACAACCGAAAGTTACTACATAGCCTTCGTCATCCAACTGGCCAACTGACAACAAGTTTCTCTTCAAGTCTGGAATATGTCTGACATCATGCAGCTGCAACACTGACCCGTTTGGAGCTTTTATCTGGACATCTCCTTTCCCCACGACTTCCAATGGTTCATCATCAGCGAGATAAACCTCCCCGAAATCTCCAGATCTGTAATGCTTCATTATGTCAGCATTACTACAGGAATGAAACGATGCTCCAGAGTCTAACACCCAAGAGTCCAATGGGCTGCTTACACTCAGAATTAGTGCCTCTGCAATTTCTTCAGTGGCAGCGTTTGCTGACTGTGCCTTACACTCACTCTTGTAGTGACCCACTCCGTCACACTTCCAGCACTTCACCTTGCTTTTATCTATGGCCTGTTTGTCCTTCCCTCTGGACTTTGATCTGCCACGCTGCACCTTCGACCTGAACTCAGATCTGCCTCTGTTTCCAACATTCAAAGCTAGACCTGAACTAGAGCCTGACTCTCTCCGGTGAATCTCTTCACTAACGATCAGGTTTCTGACTTCATCCAGCTCAAGCTTTGCCTTCCCAGCTGAGGCACTAACGGCTGTAACCGTCCCGCTCCAACTTTCTGGTAATGAGGATAGTAAAATCAAGGCTTTTATTTCATCATCGAACTCAATTTTAACGGAGCTCAGCTGTGCGATCGTCATGTTGAACTCGCTCAGGTGCTTTGCCGCCGTCGTGCTCTCTGCCATTCTCAGGTTGAACAACCGTCGCATCAGATGTACTTTATTTGATGATGATGGTTTCTCGTACAACGCCGATAAAGTCTCCATCATCTCCTTCGTCGTCTTTGACTTCACTGTATGGTGTGCAACTTCTATGGATAGCGACAGCCGGACCGCACTCATTGCTTTTCTGTCCAACAGCTTCCATTCTTCATCTTTCATGTCCTTCGGCTTTTCATCTAGAGGCTGATGTAAATCTTTACCGTATAGGTAGTCTTCGATTTGCATCTTCCAGAATCCGAAATCCGATCCGTCAAATTTCTCCACTGGTTGTCTTACATCTCCCATCGCGATGCTAGAACCTCGGCTCTTGATACCAGTTGTTAGGATCTAAAGCGGTAATGAAAGTAAACAACAATAAAGAAAACAAGGATTTGATACCCAGTTCGCCACCGAATGTGACTACGTCTGGGGGCACTACCAAGCCAGGAGATTTTCACTATGATGATGAGATACAATTACAATACTCAGACCAGGTTTATATAGGGCAGGAATGAAACCCTAACGAAACCCTAACGAAACCCTAGCCGCCACTAAAGACATATGGGCTTTTGGTTATCAGGCTTCATAGCCCAACACAGGGTTCATCAAAGTCCAAGTAAGCAGCTGCAATGCTAAGTCATTTGAAACTGTAACACCTTACAAAGAGGAAAATAAGAGTCTCCTCCTATCTACACAAAATTTGAACTGTCAGGAGGCGACAATGTGCACCCAAGAGGCCATGGATGGTGAGGAGGAGGTTAGGATCTTCTCCTGGATGTGGACCAACGACCCTGCTAGTCCAATGGAACTGACCTTAAATGGGAGCCGTGACTCCAGGGATTGGTTTGGGCATGATTCAACCATTTATGATGATCTTTAAAAAAAAATGATCAACAACAAATATTTGTGTCTCTCCTAAAATGTTAAAATCTTTTCATAAAACGTCTCTTAATAATGAATAAGAAGAAAAGATCATCACTTTCCTTTTACTTTTAAATTTGTTTGGGTATGTTAATTATGGAAAAAGATTAGGTGCAATTATGTAAACAACGAACCGATGAATTATGGTACACTTCATACGAATTATGCTATAGTTCAGGAAAGTGACGTAAAATTCTATTAAGAGATATTATGTGCATATACGTTACCTATTAGAGGCTCTTCATCTCAGTATTTATTTCCCCTTAATTAGAGACTTTTCACATGTATAGTCTGTATATATAAGTGTAAGTATGCAATGGATTAAACACAGAAAAATATTGCATCAGTATGTTCTCTGATTTGTTTCATGGTATCACAGCCAAATCCCTATTTTTTAAAACCTGTCCTGCATATCTTTGTGCCATTATTTTCCTGATTCCCTTGAGTCATTTTAAATGGCTACTACCAGCATCACGCCCACTGCGGATGCCTCGAAGCAGGATAGTCTCGATACGACTTCTCACTACTACTTACATCCTTCAGATCATACAGGTTTGAAGCTTATTCCGGTAGTTTTGAAAGATGACAATTACCAGGAATGGGTACAAGCTTTACGTAATGCTTTCATTGCGCATCGTAAACTTCCATTTATTGATGGCCGGATTACTAAACCACCTGATACGGATCCCCGATATGATGATTGGTGCAGCGTCAACGCCATGATGGCCGGATAGGTCTTGCAGTCAGTTGATTCTTCGATTCGATCTTCTTTAACCTATCGTGACTCTGTCAAAGATCTGTGGGATGAAATCCAATAGAGGTTTTCAATTGGAAACGCTCCTAGGGTTCATCAACTCCGAAGTGAAATTGCTCGGTGTCGTCTTTTATTTTCAAAACAGGATTTTATTCATGAAACGGAAACGAAAAAGGAAACCGAAACAGAAACATAGCACAAGGGATCAAGGCCAAACGAAGTCGTCGTCCTTCTTTTTTGGGCATGATCTCGTTGAGGCGCGAGACCCTTTTTTCTTCCGATGACGGGTTCTTTGCTGAGAAGATATGATTGGCACCTGGGAATCGACCTGATCAACCTGGTCACATGACTCATTATCACTATTGCGAATCGCTTCACGATCTTCACCACCTTTTCCAGAATCCTCTATTGTGGTAATCGGCACATCCTTTATACAAAACCATTTTCCTTGGCAAATTTGGCGAGATCTTCATTGTCTTGGAATCTCTTGCAACCAAAGACATTACAGTAAATCGACCCATCCTCCCTAGTATGGATCACGTAATCCTCTGAACTATCAATGGAAGGAATGGCATTCGTGGCAATAACCACCTCAACAACTGAGCCCCTATCATGCTCCCTCATCCCCTCGTGAGCTGATCCACCAGCTACATTTCCTACTACAGGCAAATCACCATTCTTTTCCATAGGAGAAGTCTCTTCTTCAACGACCTTGTCTACCACTGCATTAATATCCTCTGTGCGATTCCTCTCCAAGTTCTTAATAGCATTTTCCTGGAAAATCACCAAGGCCATCTTGTCTCCATTATCATTATTCTCCTCAACACCAATAGCAGTGTGATTATCAACACCAATACCAGTGTGATTATCCTTATTCTCATTGTTCCCACTCTGTGCGATATCCACTGCCTCATTTTACTTGTTCCCACTGAGAGGGAGGACGGCAGCCTGAGAGGGAGGAATGCTATCCTCGGGAGAGGCAATTTCAAGCGCGAGATTATTTGGTCCAGAATCCCTTGGAGCAACATCTACTACCAGAAGGTCTTCCTCGGGACTCACTGTTTTTGGCACGTTGTGGTTTAAAATTTGGCCATCTGCCTGAGCATCATTGTGGTTGGTGATGTCAGCATCCACATGGATTTGAGATGAGTCAAAACACTGGCCTCCTGTTGCGACCTTATTCATTAAAGTATGATTTTCCACAACTTTCGGCTGCTTCGAGCTTCGAGATCTTCTTTTGGAGACCTGGGTCCACCCTTCTTTATCTGTGGTATCCTTGTTACTGTCGCCAGTTGTTTGATTTGGATTGTCAACTAATCGGCTAATCGGTTGATCAGATCCCTGATTTTTGTTATTTCTTCCTGATTGGTCGTATCTCGATCCAGAATTTGTGGATCTGATCCCTGATTTTTTGCAGTGAAACCGACATGCTGCTTCTCACCGCCCGACCGTGCAACACCTTCAGGTCCGGCCGACTTCTTTGCCTTCCTGCAGCTGCTCAGTTGGTGGCCGTGCAACTTACAGTGACTACAATAAAATAACTTATTTTCAAATAGCACCTGTTGCCAGAAATCACCTGTGGTGCCGAGAGCCACCCAAATCTCCCCAGGAATAGGTTGTTGCAAGTCTATTTCCACACAAGCTCGGCCATAACTCGGGTTTCGGCATGACCGTGTACCTTCATCAATGGCCAAAAAACGGCCAATAGGACTGAGAATGGCCTCAATATAACCCGCATTCAACAATTCCACCGGCAAACCTGGAAGTTTAATCCATGAGGGTGTCATCGTTGGTTCCTTGTTCCTTTTGAAATCCTGCGACCTTCTAAATAATCTGAATAAGTAATTTCCAGTCTTTTGGAGAGGGTGGGCTAGCACCCTATTCGCACCGCTCGCTGTTGATAATATGATGAGGACGTGTCAAGCGTCCATGGCTCCAATGGTGGCCGGCTCCTCTAGAGCCCAAGCCTGGTACATAAGACGCCGGACTTCCTCGATCTGAGGTCTGCCAGCCGAGAATTTGGCAATAATTATCTTCTTTAACCCCTCAACTTATCCAGAAACCAAGCACACTTGCAACCTTTACATGAGCAGTAGCGGGGTTTAAGGTAAGTATGGAGTTCTTCTAAAAGATGCTTCAGCCGACCAAAGTAAACAGCCACAGATTGGCCATTTTGACGACACCGATGATAAGTTGATGGGTAAGCCATCTGGTACATGGATTCTGGATACCGGCGCCTCGTATCATATGACAGGAAACTCGTCTTTACTTCAAAACTTGCATTCTATCTCTCCATCTATTATTACTTTGCCTGATGGTTTGACGTCTGTTGCCTCTGAAGCTGGAACGGTTATTCTTGGACATGGCTTGCATATTAGCAATGTGTTGCTAGTTCCAAATTTTACTTGCAATTTGATCTCATTAGTTCACTTAATCCGTGAGTTACAACTTCTTGTCACACTCACCGACCGTCTTTGTGTCATTTAGGACCGCACTACGAGGATGGTGATTGGAGTCGGTGAAGCGAGGGATGGGGTTTTCTGGTTTTGAACTGGTATAGGTGACTTAGAATAGTTGCTGCTGCCTCTACTTCATCCTTAGAGTTATGGCATCAACGCTTGGGTCATCCCTCTTATTCATTAGTTTTACACTTACCGGGAGTTCATGGTTATAACAAACATGTATCAGATCCATGTTCTATTTGTCTTCAATCCAAGCAAACACGTGATTGTTTCCCTCTGAGCACTAATAAAGCCGTCGACTTGTTTGAGCTTATTCATGCCGATGTTTGGGGCCCTTATCGCATTCCTTCTTCTTGCGGTGCTCGTTATTTTCTGACTTTAGTTGATGACTATTCTCGTTGTGTGTGGGTTCATTTGATGGCTACGAAGACAGAGGTGGTTCAACTTGTTCAAAATTTCTGCGCCTTCACTCAAAAACAATTCAACAAATTAGTTAGACGTTTTCGAGCTGACAATGGTTCAGAATTTTACCCATTGCGACCATATTTTGACACAACAGGAGTCATGTTTGAGACGGCATGTGTTGCTACGCCACACCTAAATGGTCGAGCACAGCGCAAGCATCGTCATCTCCTCAATGTTGCCCGTGCTTTGCAATTTCAGCCTTCTTACCCATAAAGTTTTAGGGTCAGTGTGTCTTGACGTCAGCTTATTTAATAAATCGAACACCATCCACTGTTCTTTTTGGCAAGACACCTTATGAGCTCATCTTCGGAAAAGCACCTAGTTATGGTCATTTGCGCATTTTTGGTTCCCTTTGCTATGCATCTACTATTCCTCGCAACAACGACAAGTTTACTTCTCGTAGCCTCCGTTGTATTTTTCTTGGTTATCCTTATGCCAAGAAAGCTTGGCGACTGTTTGACCTTGATTCGGAAGTTTTCTTTGACTCACGTGATGTAGTGTTTCACGAGGGTGTGTTTCCATTTGCCAAACCTACATCTTCTGAAGCATCTGATTTAGAAATGTCGGTCACCCATCCAACGATTTTTGATACTCATGATATATCTAAGGTTGAGATCATTGATCATGCGCCATCATCGGATATCAACACTTCTACTGAACCTCCTCAACCTGTACTTCGTCGCAGCGATCGGCCTTGCCAGCTACCTGCTCATTTACGAGACTACATCTGTCATACTACACTGTGCAAACCCCCTCCCTTCGCTCAATTACCAATCTCGTCATCTTCCTCAGGTACTCGCTATCCCATTGTTAATTTTGTTAGTTGTGACAACTTTTCAGCTTCACATGTAAAGTTTTTAGCCGCCGTTTCCACTTCGGTTGAGCCAACTACTTATGATGAGGCCGTGCGTTAACCAGAATGGCGTGCTGCAATGTCTGCTGAGCTTAACGCTTTGGAAAAAATGGCACTTGGTCTCTTAAAACTTTGCCGCCTAATAAGACATCCATTGGTTGTAAATGGATTTTCTGCTTCAAGTATAAATCTGACGGTAGTATTGAGCGTCATAAAGCTCACCTCGTTGCTCTTGGTAATCGACAGGTTGAAGGAATTCATTTTCATGAAACCTTTGCACCAGTTGCAAAGATGTCATCAGTTTGTTTATTTTTATCTGTGGCAGCTATAAAAGAGTGGGAACTCCATCAAATGGATGTCCACAATGCCTTCCTCCACGGTGATCTTATGGAAGAAGTGTACATGCGTCCCCCTCCGGGTTTCACAGCTCCGGTTTGTAAAGTTTATCGTCTACGAAAGTCTCTTTATGGACTTCGTCAAGCACCTCGTAATTGGTTCGCTAAGCTTGCCTCTGCTCTTGTCGAATATGGATTCAAACGATCATATGCCGACTATTCTTTGTTCTCCTATATTCATCATAACGTCAGTATGCATGTGCTCGTGTACGTCGAGGATTTGATTATTGCCGAAAATAATTCTCTTTCTATTACATAATTCAAAGATTATCTACATTCATGTTTTCAAATGAAAGATTTGGGGCCTTTGAAGTATTTTTTGGGCATTGAAATTGCTCATGGCAAGGAGGGCTTATTTCTTTTTCAACGAAAGTATGCGCTTGACATTTTATCAGAGGCCGGACTACTTGGCGCCAAGCCTGCTGAATTTCCATTGCCACAAAATCATGGTCTTGCTACTGTAACCGGATCGGACTACGCTCATCCTGATCGGTATCGTCGTCTTGTTGGTCGTTTGATCTACTTGACAATAACTCGACCTGAACTTAGCTACTCCGTACATATTTTTTCTCAGTTCATGCAGACTCCTAAAGAGGCTCATTGACATGCTGCTATTAGGGGTTTGCACTACATCAAGAACCATCCAGGACAAGGGATCATCTTGTCTCGTCGTGGTTCCTTACAATTGACCGCTTATTGTGACAGTGATTGTGCCGCTTGTCCGTTGACCAGAAGATCTCTTACAGGCTACTT
This sequence comes from Rhodiola kirilowii, assembly GCA_033675215.1. Classification (NCBI taxonomy): domain Eukaryota; kingdom Viridiplantae; phylum Streptophyta; class Magnoliopsida; order Saxifragales; family Crassulaceae; genus Rhodiola; species Rhodiola kirilowii. The sequence goes on from CM066199.1 coordinate 25,767,167, forward strand.
CATCCTTTTGGGCAACTCGCCAATTTCTTGGAAGACAAAGAAACAACCAACCGTCTCTCGTTTGCTGAAGCAGAATACCGCTCTATGGCTGCTGCTTGTTGTGAGCTTCTTTGGTTAAAAGCATTTCTTTTGTATCTTGGTATATGTCACACATCACCCATGCGCCAGGCTGCCCTACACATATCTGCTAATCCAATATTCCACGAGCATACCAATCACATTGAAATTGACTGTCATTTCGTACGAGATCTAATTCAATCTAGTTGGGTTACTACCTCTCATGTCCGCTCTCAGGACCAGCTTGCTGATATGTTTACGAAAGCTTTGGGAAAGCAACCATTCACTTATCTTCTTGGCAAGTTGGGCATTCGTGATTTGCATGCTCCAACTTGAGGGGGCGTATTAAGAGATATTATGTGCATATACGTTACCTATTAGAGGCTCTTCACCTCAGTATTTATTTCCCCTTAATTTGAGATGTTTCACATGTATAGTCATGTATATATAAGTGTAAGTATGCAATGGAATAAACACAGAAAAATATTGCATCAGTTTGTTTCAAATTCGTTTGGATGAAACCATGCATAAGTCGTAGGAAGAGTACCATAAGATAAAATCATGGCATAATTCATAGGAAGTATATCATAATTTATCGATTTGTATTTTTCACCTGATTTTGATTTTGTCAATTATCAATTAATATATGTATCAAACAATAGCAAACTTGGTCCTAAAAAACAAACCTATTGATATCATTACAAATAATTTTTACTTATTAATTTTTCATGTATCATTTTATGGAAAAAGAAAAAAAAACCCTCTCTAACAAGAAGGGTGCCACGTACCAATTTGTTAAGAATTGATGCAAAAGTTTCTTCACCTACAAATAAATGAGATATCTAAGTTTTGAGCAACGATGGGCCATCTTTTGTGTCTTCTGGCGTGGACGATCCATAGCATGTTTGTTTGAAGTTTCATTTCAATCTTAAAATTGAAACCTATTAAGAAGAGCCATAAATATACTGGGTCTAAAATCATATAATTCATAAGCTACTGAGGATGCTTAAGAGCGTATGCAGCAATGCATAAAATCAGCTGTTGCTGCTCTAGCAGTTGTTGCTGTCTCAAATAAATTAAGGCTATTTTTAGCAACAGCTGTGCTCAAAATAATCTTCAAAAATCTGAAATAACAGCAGCTGCTGGAACAACATCAAGTGCTGAATTTATGCATCGCTGCATATGCTCTAATGGCATTGTATTGTATGACACCTCCATCAGCATGAACAAATATATGGTTTGAAATTCTGTTGTCTGTTCAAGACTATAACCAGTAGGTGTTCTAAATGTGACTCTAACACCTCAGCAAAAACTAAACGAAAGTAAAAACTGGCACACACGATGTAATACACAGTTCGGCAATCAACCTACTCTGGGGGGCTTCCCAAGCCCTAATGGAATTGCAAATCTTTAATATGAGTTTAGAGTTAAAGCGGACTTATGTTTACAAGACTCCCTCTTTAAACTGCCTAACCTCTAAAACTCCTCAAGACTTGCGATCTAGGCTCCCCCTAGACCCCGAGATTCCCTCTCGCATCTTCCTGTAGAACTTCTCCCAAAGATCAGAGACTTCTACCGAAGCTCAGTGTCTTCTCACAAAGACAGACGCTTTCTCTCGAATGCGTAAAAGCAGCAACAATGCGTGTGCTGCGGTATGTGTCCCACTGCTTGTTCTAATCAACACACTAACAGACAGACTCCACGCCGTCGACTTTCCGATGAGAAAAGTTTTCTGGCCGATCGTTCCTCCTCCTCCTCTATAGAATATGGACGTGTATAACTTTTCCAACAATGATGCTGAATGAGAAACCCTAGCCTCATATTTATAGGATACTTGGCTGGTTTCTAATTTGGTTAAGAATATATTAACTACCAAGATATTCTATCTCTAAATATTTAGGAATATTTCCTAAATATTCTCTAACTTCTAAATCTGCTTTCTTGATAATCATTCAAGTATTTTCTTCATGTCTTCGAGTATCTTCAATATTCTTCAATATACTCGAACTGCCTTAGATCTTTTAGGCCGACATACCCGAATCTTGGAAACTCTCATATTAGGAAAGTTTCGCCCGCCAATTCTTTACAGCGTCTGAGTTCCAACTTCTCTTGAACAGCTCCTTATCTCCTTTCTTGAACACTCTGAAGTCGTTTTGGGAAAACACATGCCACACAAGAAGTAACAATCTCCCCATTGACATTTTTTTGGCAAAACCATCCCATCTAGCTCAGCAGACTTCCGAGATTATAATCATTAAGATTGAGATGCTCAAAATTAATCCCTCCTTTTGTCACAAAACAGGCAAGGAGTTTTCAAACAGACTAAATTGTTCTGGAACGATCTCCACTGGTTCTGGAGTCTTCTCCTCCTAACCATCTGGAACATCAGCTTGTTCATTCATTCCAACCTTTGCACTCTTCCACACGCCAGCTTGTAAGTGTATATCTATTCAATCCTGGCTGACGAGGCTCCATTGGGACAGTCCATTGTCAATGACACACAGACCCGGGAGGGATCTAAACGTCTCGAACAGAGTAGTGTTCAGTGACTTGGTGAAGACATCATCCAATTGTTTCTCTTGCAGTCCAGGAGGGTAGCTCTTCTCCCATTAAGCACTCACCTTTCATCTGTTTGAGAAACTGATCGACCTGCTTCTGGGTACTTGATCTAATCATTATATCATCAACATCACCTCGTGTGATTATAGCAACTAACCTGGTGCGTTTGCCAAACAACAAGGTCAACAAGGTCTTGACTACTCCCCCTCAACATATCCATGGTCAATGACACACACTGTGAGTCTTTCATACCATGGTGTCCCAACAACTGTTTGACCAAGGGCTAGCAAATAATTGTTGTTTGATGATCTGGTTCCCTCCATCAGAGATTCTCCATTCATGTTGAGCACTTGACAAAAGTCATGTGTGATCTTTACGTGAGGACCTCCATCACACAATTGACTTAAGTTTATAACCTTCGCCTTCATTCCGTCAGCAAGAGTCACCCTCTTGAGCTCAGGTAGACCCGAAACCTTCAATGTCCCACATCCGATCACCTTGCTCTCTTTTATCATGTGAGCAGAGCATCATCTATCGACGTGCCAATGAACTTTCTTCATGTTACTGGTTGAGCTGGATGCGACGAGGCACACTTCCTCCTTTTGTTTCATTCTCCATACTCGTCTCATCCTTGGAGTGTGACGCGCGTCAAATTTAATATTTATATTTTCTGCTAGTGAGCTAGTGTAGCGGCAAGCAGGGTCGAACCAAAGGGAGCTGGTGTTGCTGAAGCTGTAACTAAAAATAAGAAAAGAGGGGGGTTGTGAGTGATTTTGAGTGCAAAAGAGAAAATAGCAAGAAGAATTCAATCAGAGAGAACATTCAGTTTAAGGCTTCTATTGTGACATGTTTATCATCGAGTGCTAAATATCAAATATCAAGTTTCAAAGTGTGGTTGTTCCGTCAAAGGTAACTACCCTAGTATCCCGACAAAGGTGATACGCCACAATCTAACCCGACAAAGGTGTTAGACTTCTAGTTCTTTCCTAAACTAAATAATTCGACAAAGGTATTACTAAGGATAAGTGTTACGATCTACCTTTGCGACAAAGTATCCAGTAGATGTTAACGGTAAGAATTAATTGTTTGATTAAGCTTTGCTACAAAGCTTCCACTTAACCTCACAAAATAATTCATGTGATGAAGCACAAGAACTAGAGAAACAAGAAATTGCATTAAGAAAAGAGTCTCAAAACATAAGTCACAATATACGAAACCCTAAACTGAACTGGGAGTTTAGCTACACATCAAGGAAAAACACATAATGAAAAGTAGTAAGAAATTCTCTTCTCTCGTCGAAAGTTTTGCCTTCTCCTCCAGAGCCGTCTTGATCTTCATAGAATGATGGATGATAGAAACCTTTCTCCCAAACCTTAATTTATTAGTTTTTTGGTTTTTTATATCTATTTTTGGGCCAAATTGCCAATTTTCGGACTTGCTAACATCATCAAAACGTGTTGCTGGCATCATTGCCGCGCCCAAGGAAGACTTTATTGGCACTCCCAGCGTTGATGTTATTGGTACTGGCCGCGCCCAGAGTTGACGTTAGCAAAGTGGCTAACGTCTACCTTCGGCGGAATCCACACTGTTCGGCCTACCCTTTCTACGCGCCAGCTCCGACTTCGACTCTTGATTTGACTAGCCTAATGACCTCGACTGCTTTCGGTGTGAACTAGAGAGTTGTAGGAAATCGAGTCAGCTATGCAATGACGCATGTCTCATATTTTTCTGCTCAGCGGTCGATTCCCAGCACTCCGCGAACGTTCAAAGGTCTGATCTGCCATTGTGGTGTTTTTTGGCATGAAATGCCATCTTTTATTGTGCATTTTTTCCTAGAGCTTCCGAAACACCTAAAATTCAAAACCATACTAAAAAGTAACTGTTCACATAATAAAGTGTCAAAATAAATAGGATTAGTTGATTTGACGAGTTGTATAAATACGACTCATCAAACCACCCCACACTTAAACTTGTTCGTCCCGAACAAGAACTAAGTCACAGAAGGAAAATAAATATAACACCACAATTTCTTCGACGTCCTGGATAATGCTACATGAACATGAGTTGCTAGTCTAAATTCAACTTTTCTATGCATAACTCAATCGTTACTCAAATTATCATGCTCAACATAGAATTAACTTGATACATGTTACCTTTGAGCTGAAATTCAAATCAATTCGGATGAATGGAAGATAGTCCTCTTTAGACCCATGATATGCATTCGCTGTCCCGGACTCTAGCTATATGGTTATATTTCATTATTTTTTATGGCACGTGATTCATTCGAGTTTCAAGGTTTTTGAGTTCTTCTTTCTTTGTTGGACATCTTTTGATGTAGTGACTTTCTTTGGCCTTTGGCTCTTGTGTATGAATGATGTACTTCACTTTTTTTCTTATAAATCTTCACAACTTGACTGATTTTTCTTGAGCTTTGCTCCTTTATTTGTGCATAGCTTGTCCTTTTCCTCTTTTTCTTCCTAAGGAGGTTCAATCATCGCCCGCAACCATATATGGAAATACCTCCCCGCTCTTTCTCATCCTCGACCTTTTTGACGCGAGTCAAGATGAGGGCCCTCCACCTTTTCCCAGTTACTTCGGACTAGAGATAGAACGACCTGTTTTCCCATCCCGCCTACTTACATAAACGCTGCAGCGGCAGAGCAAACTCTGAACCATAAAGTCTCAAAGTGCTAGCCTCCACTAAATCCATATAACCATATAATTAGAAATTCGGTCCTTTGAATGCTTTGTCAAGTCTCTCTAGGATGTTTCTATCAACTCCACATCCCTGTTTATCTCAACTCAAAAGAACACATAGTGGGTTAAATTCACATGTAAAAGTACAATTCAAATTTCAGAGAGAAATGCATCTAATCAGCATCGTCTGTTTCACATCAACAATATCCAATACTTGCGTATCCAGGAAATAGAGAGAAATTCATACTTCCATTCAAATTTTTTAAAAAGGGAAAGGTGCTGAGACAATAAAATATGCAAGAAAAATAAACGTGCAGACACAACTGACTGACTGACTGACTCTCCTACCCCACACTTTAGACCCAAGCCGTGTCCTCATGGTATGACTTAAGCTCAAAGACACAACAATGCAAGACACACGAACATAGGGAAAAAGTAAATAGAGAATAAAGGTGAACATGCACTCCCCTCGTTTTGTCGCGTGATGGTGAGAATTCTGGTCAAACTAGTCGGTCAATGTTGGTCAATGTCAACCACGCCCAGTGTAGACATTAGCGACGCAGTCAACGCCTTAATGTTCACACTCGACGCGCCACTTATGTGTGCTGTGGGCGCGGTGCTAATGTTTGCACTCGGCGCAATCCGTACTGAGTTGGAACTGTTTCCTGCATGAAGAACATCTCTTTTGCCAAAAGATAGTGTAAAAACATGACTTAAGACTCAAACAAACATAAACGACATAAAAAACTAAAATTTGTCGGGCTGCCTCCCTGCGAGCGCCTTTGTTTTATGTCGTTGGCTTGACGATACCTCATTAGGGATCACATGTTGGGATCCCATGGACGTGTGAGGTCAAACTTGATCTCAACAACTCCTTCATTCTACTCATAGCCGTAATGGTTTTCTCATGTCTCTCCTCCATCGATCAGGCGGATTAGCTGTCACATCCTCCTTAGTTTTTTTAGGACATTCCTCTCATAGCCACCTCTCGACCTGCACAACTGATCTCATCCGGTAGGTCAAAAGATGGGGCACCAAGATATGGTGTGTGCACAATGTCTGGTGGTTTCTTTGTGCATGGACGGTCAACATCCTTATAAATATAAAATTTTGATGTTTTGCCAGCAAACGCAAGTGACAACAAGCCTGTTCCCATGTCAATCTTTGTCTTAGAGTAAAAGAGGAATGGACGTCCCAAAATAAGTGCTAGAGGATCATCATCTCTAGCATCTCCTATCTGCAAAACATAAAAGTCTGTAGAAACAACAAGGTCTCCTAAACGGAGTGTTAGATCCTCGAGCGAGCCAACTAGACAAATACGTGATTTATCTCCTAACTCTACCAACAGTTTAGAGGCATCAATGGTCCCAATTTCACTAAACAATATAACGAATATGGCATAGCGTTAATGGCATCACCCCAATCAATTAAATAATGGTGTATAAGTGTCTCACCAACACCACAGGTGGCTGTGAAGGCACCTGGATCCTTACACTTTACAAGTGGTGCTTCTTGACACGCAGCAAGTGGGTGTTCTATCGCTGGCTTTGCTGGACCACGCCTTGCCTCCAACTCGTTTTCCATCTCATCCTTGTTGATCACATGCTCTTCAGGAGCCCTTACCTTCACAGAAAACAGAATCAAAGAGTTAGTTTTGGGATGTACATCAGTGTGGGTCGCGTCCGCTTTAGACGTTATAGGCGCGTCCGACATTGACATTAGTGGCGCATCTGCTTCAGACATTAGCGTCGAGCTAATGTCTACTGTGGGTGCGATCGGCACTCACTCCGACTCGTTTTCTTCATTTTATACACCTAATTTGTTGACCACTGCCAATGTACTGATGTTCCGCTTTGGGTTAGGCACTGTCTGTGACGATAGCCTTCCGGATCTCTCTTCTGCTCAAAAACGGTCCAGCCTATCAGGGACATTTGCTTTGATAGTTCTGCTATAGCTCCATCGGTCTTCGAAACTGCCTAGGCTAATTGCTGGGTGCTAGCTGCCAGCTCTTTCAGTACATCTTCCATACACTTGCTGGAACTCTGATTGGTAGGGCCTGCTTGGTTGTAGTTTCGCCCTTGCTGCTGGTACTACTTCTGATTGTTGTAGCCATTCTGCTATTGACGTAATGGTGGGCGATAGTATTGTTGCTGCTGAGGTTACTCGGGCGCGTGGTTGTTGTAATTTTTGAATCAACCCAGTGCATTGATATTGGCCTGTGTATCTTCTTACAGAGTCGGGCAAGCTTTTGTCTTATGATTAGTCGCACCACAAAACTCACACGGCCTTACCTGAGCTACCTAGTTATTAAAACCTTCATAATCTCTTTCAGTTCTTTCAGCTCATCAGATGCTGGGGTCTTAGCCTTTGCAACATGTCTGGTTTTTTTAAATTCCTCTTGGTGGCTGACCTCTTCTCTGAACCTAGCATTGTCGGCCACTTCAGCGATCAAATTCGGCACTCCAGCTGGGCACATATTCATGATGGTCCCTCCAACTGAGACGTCTAGCAACATCCTGTCTAGAGGCCTCAAACCATCAAGCATGTACTCAATTATCATCTTCTCTGGCACTCCCAAGTTACAGCAGCTCTGCTCTAGTTGGTTGAATTTTTCCTGGTAGTCGCACATCGACTCGTTCGGCCTCTGCTTGATGTCCTGTAGCTGCCTACGAACCTGCACCGCCTTTGCAGCTGGGTAGTATTTGGTAAAGAAATTCTTCTGCATCTATTCCCATGTCCTGATGCTACCTGGAGGAAGAGATAAAAACCATGTATGAGCCAATTCAGTTAAAGAGAAGTGAAAAGCTTTTAATTTAAAGTTCTCCACTGAGACTCCGTAAGGTCGGAGAGTCTGGCAGATGCATGAAGGCTCTGTAGATGCTTGGTGGCTGACTCTCCCTGTTGCCCTGAGAATTCGGTAGATAGTATACTACTGTGGTCTTAATTTCGATTTCAGCTAATTCTGGCCCTTCGTAGATACACCATGGATGAGTCTGAAAATTGGGCGCATACAGCTCCTTCATCTTGGATTGATACAGCTCCATCTGTTAATGACCACCTCCGTCGACCTCGTTCACGATGTCACCAACCACATTGCCTACACGAGACATTGCAAGACAAGTAGCAAACACAAAAAACAAAAATAAAAATAAAACAAAAACAGCTTCACCGAAGCGCAGCTCCTGGGTAACGGTGCCAAAATTTGACGCGCGTCGCCTTATGCGTCAAATTTAATAGTTATATTTCCTACTAGTGAGCTAGTGTAGCGACAAGCAGGGTCGAACCCAAGGGAGCTGGTGTTGCTGAAGCTGTAACTGAAAATAAGAAAAGAGGGGGGTTGTGAGTGATTTTGAGTGTAAAAGAGAAAATAGCAAAAAGAATTCAGTCAGAGAGAATATTCAGCTTAGGATTTCTATTGTGTCATGTTTATCATCGACTGCTAAATATCAAATCTCAAGTTTCTAAGTGTGGTTGTTCCGAAAAAGGTAACTACCCTAGTATCTCGACAAAGGTGATACGCCACAATTTAACCCGACAAAGGTGTTAGACTTTTAGTTCTTTCCTAAACTCAATAATCCGACAAAGGTATTACTAAGGATAGGTGTTACAATCTACCTTTACGAAAAAGTATACAGTAGATGTTAACGGTAAGAATTAATTGTTTGATTAAGCTTTGCGACAAAGCTTCCACTTAACCTCACCAAATAATTCATGTGATGAAGAACAAGAACTAGAGAAACAAGAAATTGCATTAAGAAAAGAGTCTCAAAACGTAAGTCACAATATACGAAACCCTAAACTGAACTGAGAGTTTAGCTACACATCATGAAAAAACACATAAAGAAAAGTAGTAAGAAATTCTCTTCTCTCGTCGAAAGCTTCGCATTCTCCTTCAGAGCCGTTTCGATCTTCTTAGAATGATGGATGACAGAAACCCTTCTCCCAAACCTTAATTTATAAGTTTTTGGGTTTCTATATCTGTTTTTGGGCCAAATTGCCAATTTTCAGACTTGCTGATGTCATCAAAATGCGCTGCTGATGTCATCACCACGCCCAAGGAAGACGTCACGGGCACTCCCACCATTGACGTTATCGGTACTGGCCGCTCCTAGAGTTGACGTTAGCATAGTGGCTAATGTCTACCTTCGGCGCAATCAACACTTTTCAGCCTGCCCTTTCTGCACGCCAGCTCTGACTTTGACCTTTGATTTGGCTGCCCTAATGACCTTGGCATGAACTAGAGAGTTGTAGGGAATCGAGTCAGATACGCAATGACTTGTGGCTCATATTTTTTGCTTAGCGGTCCATTCTCGGCACTCCGTCGAACGTCTAAAGGTCTGATCGGCCATTGTGGTGTTTTTGGCATAAAATGCCGTCTTTTATTGCCCGTTTCCTCCTAGAGCTTCCGAAACATCTGAAATGCAAAACCATAGTAAAAAGTAACTGTTCCCATAATAAAGTGTCGAAATAAATGGGATTAGTTGATTCGACGAGTCATATAAATACGACTCCTCCGAGTGGGTCTTTGTTTCATCTTTCTATGCTCAGCTAAGAACTCGTGACACCTCGGCTTGATGTGCCCTTTCTTATGACAATACCAGCAGGTTCTTGAGTCTCTACTCCATTCTTTGTTGGAAGTCATGCTGTTGGTCAGAGGGTACCTGTTCACCTCCTTGTTCACCGATTATTCAGGTTTGACAAACTTAGTCTTTCTTAACTGCTCCCACCAGTATAGCCAAGACCTCTATGTCCTCCACTCATTCTCTGGGACTTCAGAATTGTATCCAAGTCTTTTGATTCAGAGTTTAGCATCTTATTGATCTCTTGAACTGATTTAGCTCATTCAGTAGTGCCGCGTGGTCGTCCTTATCCATCTGAATTTGTAATTTTAAGGACATAACTTCTTTTAGAAGACGTATCTCTCTTCGGCTCATGTCAACATATATTTTCTTCAGTTCTTCCATGCCTCTAGCGTGCATGCTCTGTCTTCATCCATCTGTATCTTTAAAGACGAAATAGCTCCAAGGTGTTCTACCTTCTCTTCGATCAAGACATGAACTCTCTTCCTTAGCTTTTCCTTTTCATCCTTTAGGTTTTCATTTTCAAGCTAAGTCTGCTGTTCAGATTTATCACTTTCTCACACTTCTCATATTGGACCTTGTAATTTTCGATGATGCATTCATCTGTGATTTCTTCATCATCACTGCTACTGGAGTGGTCAGCAGAATATTATGGAATCATCTTGGAACAACTGCTGTCAGGCTCTTCACCTCTACGATCAGCTGCGCTAGTGAATGCAACGAAGTTATTCGAGTCATCCTCCTCTGAGTCACCGTTGCTCCAGCTAACATTTTAAGCCTTCTTTTTCTCGAGAGTATCAACACTCTCAGCTTAAATGTGTCCAAAGCCTTTATGACCCTTGAACTCATTGTTCTCTCCAAGCCCGTTTCTCCTCTGAGAGTTATCTCCTCTTTGACTCTGCGAGTTAAAAGCAGATTGTTGTTCTGGAGTAGGTCCTCGTCTATTCACCTTTTTCACAATCCTTTCAAGGTTTTTGGCCATCATGGCGAGGTGTTCAGACACGTCCTCGACGTCATTCCACTCTTCAGTTACATCAGCCTTTAGTGCAACACATTTTACTCTCTTTCCTTGAAAATCATGGAAAATTCATCTCATATGTCCTTAGTGACCCCATGAGCTCGTTAAGCTTCATATTTGTTATGTCTTGCATTTCTTCAATGGCAGTTACCTTCATAGCAAATCGTGGAGGTAGTGACCTCAGAACTTTCCTTGCAAGCTTCTCTTCTTTTATGGGATCTCCCGAGGCAGCTGATTCATTGGCAAGGTCTAGAACTCTAGTATCGAACTCAGTAATCATCTCTTCCACTTTCATCTTTTGACCCTCAAACTTTGTAATGAGCATATGTATCTGAGAGTTTCTTACTTTGTCTGTTCCTTCATGAGTTGTTCCGAGTATCTCCCATGCATCCATGGCGATCTCACATTTAGAAATCAATTTGAATATATTGTCGTCTACGGCTGAAAATATAGCGTTCAAAACTATTAAGTTCTCGACAACAACCTTGTCCTCAGCCTTAGTTGATCGCTCTTCAGGTTTCAGCACATCATTTCCTTCGAGATCCTTCATTGTAGGAGTCCATCCAATCAAAACAGCTTTTGAAGCCTTCTCATCAAGAGTTTTCAGGAATGCCTTCATCCTAGATTTCCAGTAGCCATAGTTCGATCCTTATAGCAGTGGTGGCATGCTGATGTTCTACCCTTCCTTCATACTCATCTTGAACGGAAGCTGGATCATACTCCGTATGTCGAGTGCCTGCCTTGATAGCAATTGAAATTCTTACTGTCTATTACAGACTATAACCAACAGGTGTTCTAACTGTTACTCAAACAATTCGGTAGAAACTAACCAAAAGTAAAAATTAGCACACATGATTTAATACTCAATTTGGAAACCAGCCTACTCTGGGGGGCTTCCAAAGCCCTAATGGAATTGCAAATCTTTAATACGAGTTTAGAATTACTGCAGACTTACATTTACAAGACTCCCTCTTTGAATTGCCTAGCCTCTAACACTCCTTTAGAATTGCAATCTCGACTCCTCTAGACCCGAGACTACCTCTCATATTCCTATACAACTTCTCCCGAAGATCAAAGACTTCTCCTGAAGTTCAGTGTCTTCTCCCAAAGGCAGACGCTTTTTCTTGAATGCGTAGAAGCAGCAACAGTACGTGTGCAATGGTGTGTGTCACATGGTCTAATCTATTCAGCACACTTAACAGACAGACTCAGCGCCGTCGACTTTCCGATAAGAAAAGTTTTCTGGCCGATCGTTCCTCCGCCTCTGCAGATTATGGGCGTGTATAACTTCTCTAACAACGGCGCTGAAGGTGAAACCCTAGCCTCGTATTTATAGGATACTTGGCTGGTTATAATTTGGTTAAGAATATCTTAACCACCAAGATATTGTATATCCAAATATTTAGGAATATTTCCTAAATATTCTATAACTTTGAAATCTTCTTTTTTGATAATCATCCGAGTATCTTCTTCATGAAATCTTCGAGTATCTTCAATGTTCTTCAATATTCTTCAATATACTTCTATATACTTGAACCGCCTTGGATCTTTTAGGCAGACATATCCAAATCTCAGAAACTCTCATATTACAAAACTTTCTCTCGTCAGCTCTGTGCAGCGTCTGAGTTCCAACTTCTCTTGAACAACTCTTTCTCTTTTCTTGAACACTCTGAAGTCATTTTGCCAAAACACATGACACACAAGAAGTAACACGGTTCCTTAACTATAAACAAAAATTGAGGATCACCACATTATCTCTGTTTATTTTAAATCTCACATTTTCATATATGACTTATTTTCATGTGTTTGTAAACAATATTAAAATGGACCTCTATTTGTAGGCTTGAAAAAAGAAATTTATTACTATTTTTATTACTATTTTTTTTGATAACCTGCAAGAAGCAGATACAACGACGATACAGAGAACTTAAAGCTAGGAAAAAACATCCAGCTAGGACCACAACAGACAAAAGAAGATCAACATGAATAGAAAGTAATCTGCTGCTCCACTTGGCCTTACGCCTAATGTGAACCCACCACCTTTGCAATCACCGCATAAGAAAAGCAAAAAAAAACACTTGACAGCAACCACGCAACACCCGGAATATACTGTAGAAAATATCCACAAACACATGGAAGGCCGGTCTGACCTGGCGAAGAAAATACTGTTAAAATGTCACAAACCCAGTCTGAATAAATTAGCTGGAAGAAAGCCCTATTAAGGAAAAGCACAAAAATTAAGCACAAAGAACTCCCCTCTCCCCGTCTATCCCACAAAAACCCTCCTACACACTCCACCCACCGTCAATCACTGCCAAATCCAACCACCAGTTCCTCCTTCGCACCTTGTGTACCCAACACCTTCAGATCCAACCATCCGTACCTTCCCCAACAACATGAAAGACTCTACCCCAGCAAGGATGGCCTTGGAGCGGACAACCACAAACCCCACTCTTACTCTCATCATCATATCTGACATCGACGTCACTCAAATAAGAGGAACAACAAGAATGACATCGGGGTGATGAAGAACGGCGAAGAGAAGAAAGATAAGATGGGGGTGGATTAGAGAGAAGGGGGAGAAAACCCTCGGGAGAGGGGAGAATGGTGGTCGGAGAGTGGTGATTGTTGTGCATCTAAGGACTACGGTGGTGGACAGTTATACTACGGTGATTGAGCGGCGGAGGAGAAATGTCGAGAGTAGTAAGGTTTGATAGAGAGAGGAGTTTTTTTATATTTTTAAATAGATTTTGACTCATCATTTTTTCATTTATAAATGTATGTTTTTTTCCCAGTATACAAGTCGACGAAGTAAATAAATTGACATGTGACAGATAATGCGCAAGCCTTTTGTTAGCTACCAAGAAAGTAACGTTCCTTGCGAGGTAATTATTAAGCAGTGGAATAAAACTAAATACAGATGAAATGTAAAGTGCACAATGACTTATAGTGGAAACTCCAGCACTCAAATAGGTACTGAAAAAAACCACTACCTTCCAGTTTCCTGGAAGGATTTCAGAATAGCTCCTTGTATTATTAGATGTTGGTTACAACGAGGTAATACAACCCTACCACTATCCAGGGTGTAACGTCATCCTTTAGATGAACCTTAGTTGTAATTGTCATCCGCATTGCAAATCCAAGTCACCATCTTTCACTGGTCCCGATTGCTACGTCTGTTCCCTCACAGGTGTGCCTCGGCTTAGTCAACCTTCCTTCAGCAATCAGCAGCTTCAGTTTGGTAAGAAACTTTAGCTCCAGTAATTCCTCTAAACGAACGCACCAGAATGGATGCCGTAGCTTCCAATTTATAGATGTCTTCTCCACGAGGAAACCCTAGATATTCAAGGAGAATATCTTCTGAAAATCTCTGAATATATTTCCTAATTTGTTGAGAATATCCCATACTATTGTCAACAAATCTTCAACAAGAATATCCCATAATATTCTTGTTGGATATGTCAAATATTTATTTCTTAAATATTGACCAAATCTCTTATCCAAATATACTCCAAGATATTCCATATCATTTTGTGATATTATCTTAATGGTGGTTGTCTAACTTGTAGGAGTGCCAAATCCGAGATTCCAACTTCATCCACGCCATAACCAGCTGGATCACGAGATCTTTGGGAACTGCAATATCTCCCAGAATATCTAGGCCGATATTCTCTTCCTCTAGTTACACATTGAGGGAACGTTACTTCCAGAGTACCTGTGCATCAACCTGCACGCTCAAGTAACACATCAGCAGAATATTTGTCATTATCAAAACAGGTGGAGCTCATACTCCAACAAATTCTCCCTTTTGATGATGACAAACATCTTCTTCACAAGAGATAATATAAGGAACTAGCACATGCAAATATTAAATTCTAACTAATTAACAGCTAACGAATCTTTGATGATGGAGATTTCAACTCACAAAACCAATCCAATTCAGAGCAGTATCACATTTTAATTCTAAGCTAACAAATCTTTGATGACGAAGATTTCAAACTCCCAGACAGTAACAGAGTAACAGTTTACTTTATATTATCTTTAGCATACAAAGTTCCCCCTCAGATCAGTAATGCATATTGCTGAGGTAATGTTTCCCGTCAGAGCGAGCATATCCTCATCTTCCCCCTTTTAGCATCATCAAAAATCTTGACAAGTGTAGTCAGTGCACAAGTATGCATAGCAGTAAATCGGCAAATTCATTAAATCATCAGAGCATACCGAAACAAAACACTGTATTCACTAAATTAAGAGCATGACAGACTAACACGAAACACTAGGTATGAAGAAGCCCCAAAACTAGTATGAAGAAATGGGATTGATGAGCTAGGGAGCAAAAAAAGGAGATCACCATGGAAACGTTACTCAGTGCGTCTGCAGCAGAGGTAGTGGACTTGGGAGTGACGACGTGCACACTTGACTCGGGTTAGAGTAGTCTGCCGTAGCATGTATATGAGTTGGAGTATCTCCTTCTCCTTCTGAATATCAGTCAACTTATTTACCCTATTGAGGTGCATCCTTCTATTGAGCAACATTATACTCTGTATTGATTCCCTCCTACAGGTTCCTCCATTAATGATCTAATCCATCCTTCCTTAGTAATATTCAAACCACTGCATCCTTGTTGTCTTTGAGTGTACACTTCGTCCTTCTCTCTGCACCCCTTTTTTGGGTACGGGAGAGGGTATACCTGAATAGGTTCATCATGATCCACATGTTGTATTACTGTTGTGTGCAGGTTGAGCTGCCGACTTTTGCTGAGCTTGTTTAGCAAGATGCAGTGCATTTGTGTCCTTTGTGTAACATTCCTTACCAGGTAGTAATAGAGCAACGAACTCTGATATTGTGATCTCCCTCATTGATTCTCCTCACTAGATGGGGATCCATAATATTAATGCTATCTTTCCCATCCTTCAAGTAATGCACCTGTCTCATTACATAGTGCCAATGTTTCATGTAGTACTTTGTCGAATCTGTTTATCATCAATGATCTCATCTGTACAATTATCCAAGCACGTAATCCCGCGTCCCTTTCCCACGATACATATTTCCTTCACAAATTCCTATGGTCTTGCAAGGGGCGGTGTGATGCGGTAGGGTTACCCGATTGGTATGAGATAATGCATCACACACAAAAGCAGATAACAGAATATGTGGTAGTAAAAGTGATGGTACCTCGTGGGGATCTCCTCCAGTATGTGGAAAATATCAAAGGGCTCATAGGAGTGTTCCCCCACGGGTGGGCTAGGGACGACCGTAAATACCTTCCATCATATGGGCTTGTAATGTTACATCAAAACATCCGGAAGGTTCTTTTCGGAAGGAAAACAAAAGCTTTTTCATCCGTATATTAGTGTATCATAAGTCACACAATAAATTAACTTTTACAGTGGATGTTCACAAGTATATTCCTAGGTAAGAATGAATAAGACCAAGCCAACAACTTCACATAATCATGCACTTAAACACAGGTCAAATATTTCACACCAATCATCGGGATCCTAACGAGGGACACTTACTCAGTTGAGGGAAGTCATACCTAGCTCCATGCGAAGCCTTTCAGAGGGTTCCCTGTTGAGTGCCACTTGTTCCTCTGTTCTGCAAAAATCTACACTCACCAACCCCTTTTCAACACAATCACGTAGGAAGTGATGCTTTATCTCGATATGTTTCGTCCTAGAGTGCTGCACAGGATTCTTAGAGATGTTTATTGCACTTGTGTTATTACACAGAATCAGAATTGAATCAAATGAAATACCGTAGTCACTTAGCTGTTATTTTAGCCACAGTAGCTGAGAACAACATGCGGCTGCAGCGATGTATTCTACTTCTGTTATCGAGAGGGCAACCGATTTCTATTTCTTTGATCCCCACGACACTAGGCAAGTGCCGAAGAACTGGGCCATACCAGAAGTGGACTTACGATCCACCTTGCTACCTACAAAGTTTGCATCCGTATACCCTACCAGTTTGAGATCCCCATTCCTCAGATACCAAAGGCATAGGGTATCCTTACGCTTCAAGTACCTGAGGATTCTTTTTACTACTTTCAGGCACATTTTCCTCGGATCTACCTGAAATTGAGCACACAGGCAGACACTATACATGATATCAGGCCTACTAGCAGTAATATACAAAAGTGAGCCTATCATTCCACGATAGAGCATTTGTTCAATCTATGATGAGCTTTCATCCTTCACTAGTGTGTCATTCGGAGAGATTGGTGTAGTCATGGGACTTGAGTTCTTCATCCTCAACTTACTAATCATCACCCTAAGATACTTTTGCTTGTGGATTCTGGTCTCGTCGCTCTCTTGTACTACTTGGAGTCCGAGAAAGATTTTGAGCTCACCAACCATGCTCATCTTGAACTCGCTTTCCATGAGCTTTGTAAATTTCCTGACCAATGTATCGTTAGTGGAACAAAAAATGATATCATCAACATTTACCTGTACCACGAGGGTGTGGTTCCCCTCTCAAAGAAGGAATAGCATTTTGTCAATCTCTCCACGCACGTATCCGTGTCCCAGAAGGAACTGGGATAACCGCTCATACTAGGCTCAGGGTGCCTGTTTCAGCCCGTAAAGGGCTTTGTCGAGAATGTACACGTGGTAAGGATGTGTAGTATCCTCGAACCCTGGTGTCTGTGCCACGTACACTTCCTCCTTAAGTACTCCATTGAGGAAGGTAGTATTGACGACCATTTTCTACAATTTAAACCCATGGTAAGCAGAATAGGCGATTAAGGCATATGCAGCGGTGACATTCTCAACGAGAATTGGGGACGTTCTCGGATTGTTTTTTGTGCAGCGGTGAAGTTCTCGGGGAGATCGCATGCTAGGCAAGGATTTCTGGATGAGAACGCCCGCTCAGAAATACTGGATGAGAACGCCTGAGCGGACGTCCTCTGCGAGTGAAGCCTGTGCGTGAGTCGCGTGCATATGACAAATCGAACGAAATCAATCAAATTGAACCTTGAAAACATTGTCACTCAGTTGCTAGATGATTTTCGACATCAATTGAAGATTAAAAAACCGGCCGAACAAAGAATCAATCGAAGAAGATGATGAACAACACTTCCTTAATTCACCGCGTCCGGTTTTCACATTAGCATCGCGTTCCACTTAGACATTAAGCCATAATGTCTAAACCAAACGCGATGAATTTTAATGTGCACGCCGGACGCGGAGATGCCGCGCGTCCGGCTTCAACATTAGAAACACCGCGTTCCACATTGACATTATGAACTAATGTCTGAAGTAGACACGGTGATAATGTTGAAGCTGGACGTGGCAACATTTCAACAACGGCTACATTTCAACGACGACATATCACCAATGACAACATTTCAAAAAAACTTCATCAACAATTCCCTATAAATATATCATTCATTTCAAGAACAATTCACATCAAAATTGCTCACAACAATATTTCTATTTCATTTCTCTCATAACATGTCTAGCAATTGGTCTATGTCCGAAGATGCAACTTTGCATATCTTATTGTCGTCAATCGGTAGATCCAATTACCGGTGCCAAACAAAAAGTTGATTAGTTGTGGGAAAAAGTTCACACCGATTTTCAAGCAAATTGGGTCATGGGAGAGGATGAAATAATTACGACCGATCCTAGGTCTCATTCTGCTCTTCAATCACATTTCGCTAAGCTGAAGCCAGATTTGGTTCTTTGGGGCTCTTGTATTTCGTACGCTAGAAGAAATCCGGAATCGGGATGCAATTTGCAAGACGAGGTAAATGCAATTTGTATATGTAAATTGTTTAATGCAATTTTTATATTATAATATATTGATTATGATTTTGAATTTTGAATTTTTAAAATGATAGATAAGGAAACCACAAGTACTCTATGTGGCCAAAAGGAAGAAAACATTCATACATTTTGATTGTTGGGGGAGCAAGTAAAAAATCATTCAACATTTGCAATTATTGAAGCAACTACCCCCCCTTCTTACACATATCAAGCAAGTTCGGTAGTCGAAAAAGAGCATACACTTGACGTACCTCCAAATCCGTCAACTGAAGTTCTGGGATTTTCTACACCCGAAAGCAATCTTGGAAGTTCCACGAGTCCGATTAGGCCGCCTGGAGTGAAGGCGGCCAAGGAAGCTAGAAGAAAAGGTAAGAAAGTAGCGAATCCTTTCACAAATGAGGCTTTGATGACCATTGCAGAAACTCAAAAGAAATTTTTTGATTTGAACCAAAAGCAAATGGAGAATGACTTCAAATTGCAAGAAAAAGTTTTTAACCTTGCAAAAATGGAGGAAGATACGAAGATCATGCAAATGAATACAGATGTGATGACTCCAAAGTCCAAAAAATATTTTTTGAAGAGGAAAGTTGCCATCCTTCAAGAGTACGAGGAAGACGAACCTAACAATGACCAAGATGCTTCCGGAGAGTATTCAGACTATTACCGTCCGAGCTTTTAGTTTGTGTATTTCAATTCCTTAAAATGTTATTTCCATTCAGTTATGTATTTTGCATTAATGTAATTTCAATTCCTTTTAAATTGTTGTCATGAAAAACCAATTCAAATATTGATTACCAAATTCTGGCTGCATTATTGATCAATAATTCAGATAAGAACAAATCGGAGGGAAAAAACATTTTCAAAAATTAATAATTTTTTATTCATGAATAGTAATAGGAAGTTCTCCGCAGGATGGCATTGATGTACAGAATATGCAGAAATGCTGTTACTATTTACTGAATAGTAATAAAAATTGCTCCGTGAGGAAGTTCTCGAGGAGATAATATGCTCGAACGGATGCGGATGCCCTAATAAATGAATTGCTTCTAACCTGGGTACAGGATCGAATGTCTCATCGTAATCAATTCCTTCCTGCTAGTTATCTCCCTTGACCACCAGACAAGCTTTATTTTTGACAACTTGTCCCTTGTCGTCCAGCTTATTTTTAAATACCCATTTGGTACCGATGATGGTTTGTCCTTCTGGTCGAGGTACCAGCCGCCACAATTTGTTTCTCTTAAACTGGTGTAACTCCTCCTGCATGGCAGTTACACAATCAGGATCTTTCAGTGATTCTTTGATGTTCTTGGGTTCTGAGAGGCACACAAAGGCGGTGAAGGCATGACTTCTAAAAGTCTCCTATTCCCCCATGACTTCTCCTACAGAGGTGTGGCACACATAGTCTCTCATCCATCCAAGGGGAGCATGATTTCGTCCACTTTGTCGTGTGGGTTTGTTGGTCACTTGTGTAGGATTTGGGTCTTCGTCTTCCCTTAGTTCAGTGTCACCTTCAGTTTGAGCCTCTAGTGGTTGAACGTCCTGTTCAGTATTTGGTGTTGTGGCGGGTAACGTTCTCTCGGAGGAATCTGTGTGTGGCTCCTGACCTTCAGGAGTCTCGAGTCTGTCCCTCTCAATCATGTTAAACTTATCTTCTTGCGTGAGAGGAGGAGAATCTTCTTCTCAAGTCACATGCCATGACCTCCTTGTCGAAGATCACATGTATGCTCTCCTCTATCTTCCTTTGTCGCTGGTTGTACACCTTGTATGCTTTGCTATGGTTTGAGTAGCCGACGAATACTCTATCATCAATCCTTGGATCTAGCTTGCCGAGGTTTTTTCCCGTTGTTGTGGATATAGCACTTACACCTCAACACTCTGAAGTGAGCAACGCTTGGTTTTCTCCCTCGAATCAGCTCGTAGGGTGTCTTGTTCAGAATGGGTTTCAGATATGCTCTGTTGAGAACATGACATTCATCATTGAGTGCCTCACCCCAAAAGTGTCTCGGCAATCCTCTGCTGATCAGAAGTGTACGAGTCATGTTCTCAAGTGTTCTGTTCTTGCGTTCCACAACTCCGTTTTACTGAGGTGTCCTTGGAGCAGAGAAGTTGTGTCTGATGCCTCTGTTCCTGCATAGATCAAGAAATAATGAGTTTTCAAATTATGTTCCATGATTAGTGTGTATACCTACCTGTGAGAGTGACAACTGTCTTTCAGCTTGTTTCAGTCAGACCTCAAATTCTGCAAACACCTAATCTTTAGTACTCAAGAAAATAGTCCATGTACATCTGGAGTATTCATCAACAATCACAAATATATAATGGTTACCTCCACAACTCCTCGTGCGCATAGGACCACATATATCCATGTGAATGAGTTCCAGAGGACGAGTGGTACTTAACTCATTTTTAGCTTTAAACGATGACCTAACCTGTTTCCCCTAGGTGCATGCATTACAGAGGTTGGTCAGACTATCTTCCATACTTGGTAATCCATTTACTAGCTCAAGTCGAGGCAACTTTGATAGAAGTCCGAGACTTACATGACCGAAGCGTCTGTGCCATAGTTCGGACTCATTGGAGTGAGAGGTCCGACAGAGTTCTTTATCAGGGACAAAGGATGGGTCTACTTTGTATACTCTGCCTACTCCCTTCCCTTTCAGGAGAACTTTACCTGTACTTATATTTTCCACAATGCACTCGTCAGAGGTAAAAGTAACCATGTTCTTACCATTTTGGCATGTTGAGAGACGCTGAGTAGATCAAAGCTTAATCCGTGTACCAAGCTCACATTGCTGATGTGGAGATTTTCAGAGAGCTTCACCTTTCCGAAACCAAAAGTCTCACCTTGGCTTTTGTTTTTTAATGTGACTGATCCTCCAGAGTGATGTCAGAGAGACTCAAACCATTTTCTATTTCTCGTCATGTGCCTTGAGCATGCGCTATCTATATACCAGGAGCTACTCCTCCCTCCGACCTGCAAGAAAGAAAAAGATTAGTTTTTACGGACCCAAACAAGTTTGGGCTCACTTGGCTTTCTGGCAGAATTCATAGAATGAACTTCTTACATAGTTCCCTGGCGGGACACAGTTCCTGTCGGGTCTTCAATTCTCAGGCGGTCTCTTCCTTCCTTCCTAGTATAGGGACATGCTTTTTGTAGTGCCCATATTGCCTGCATGCCCGACACAACTTCTCTCCTTTGTTAGGGGATCCATACTGTGTTTTGACCTTCAAATCTAGGCTGTGTTTCTTGGTGCATTTAGCTTGTAGATGACCAGCTTCTCCACAATGCCAGCAGACTTTGTGATGTTTCAGGTCCACATACTTGCTCAGCCCGGGGGGAATGGATTTGTTTGAGATTCTTGCAGCGAAGTCGATTCCTACAGATCTCGTCCTTTCTTTGTGCTTTGTCCGTAGTGCATGAGCCTTTGCTCCATTGAAGGGAACTGTTTCTTCCTTAAGTAGAATAGGTTCCTTACCCCCACAGAGTATTCTGCACAGATAAGGCGGGGCCTGTGTTCTCTCTAGGTCTGGTTTCTTCCCAGTCACAGAACCTTTACCATCTGTTTTTCCGTCGTAACCCAGACCTGATTTTGCTTTGAATGTCTTACTAAATCCCTCTTTGATTTCTGCGGCCTTTGCATCAGTGTACTCCTTCAGCCATCTTTTCTTCTTCTCATCTTTCTCAGCTTTGTAGAGCTCTAGCTCCTTGAGAACCTTAGTGTTCTCTTCTATCAGCCTTGCATTCTCTTCTGCCAGTAAGGTAACATTACCCTCCAGGGAGCTAGCTTCAGCAAGTTGTATCCTCAGGCTCTCCTCCCGTGAGTTCAGCCTTTTAGTCTCACTTTCCAAGTGTTTGAGTTTTTCGACTTCCTTCTTCAATCGTTGTACCCTTTTATCTAGTCTAGCATTGCTCCTGGGTCCTGGCGAGCTCTTCCTCAAGTTTCATGGCCTTCTCTACCCAGAGATTTCCATTATCATCTATACCTATGCATCTTTCATCTAGGTCTACCAGCTCCTTATCGAGATCACTATTCTTCTTTACCAGTATTTTGATAGATGCTATCAACTGATCGTTAATTTTACCTGAAAGAGAATCAAATGGGTCAGTTTCAGATTATCTCGGAGGTGGCCATAATGCATACAGCTCCAGTATTCTTCTCGTCTTCATTGTCTTCATCTGATTCTCCCCATGCCGCATCATAGCCTTTACGCTCTTCTGTGCTGGTGGTTCTCCTGCATTCTTATTGAAGCAATTATTGGCCATATGTCCTTCTTTTGACAGTGCTAGCACACTGTCTCATTGTTCAACGACATCCCTTAAAAGGAATGTTTTCCAGCAGTGCCAGCCATTCTGATAGCTCTAGTTAGAATTGCTGTCATCTCATCCTCCGGTTCTCCTTCTTCATCATTTAGCACCAGATCGAATGCACGTTCAACTTTAAGAGCAATGGACTTCATATTTTCTGGTTCTTTGTTCTCGGCTCTACTTAGTTGAATGATCTCATTACTTTGTAGTTTGGCAACCAGCTCTTCCAGGGTTATCGTCTTGATCTTGCTCTGAGCTTGTAGTGCCACTGAGAACATGTCAAAATTACGACTGAGACCTTGGAGAAAGCGATGAGTGACTTTCCACTCAGGGATCTATTCCCCCAAAAATTGCATTTGACCTTTATAGCTCTGGAATCTGGAGTGATACTGTTCGAGTGATTCATCCTTTCTTTGTTTGGCATTGTCATAGTCCTTCATGGCAGTAAGGATGCGATTCTTCTTCTGATCATCGTTTCCGGAGTAGAGTCTCTTGAGAGCATCCCATATCTCTTTGGCTGTCTTACTATACAGCAGCTTCTTTAGGTCACTCGGTCCTAGTGCCTGGTGCAAAACTTTCTTTGCTCTGCAGTTCTTCTCCAGTACTTTGTAATCTGCATTAGTGTAGTCATGTTTATCCTTTTCCTTTGTAGGATATGTTGTGTTGACAATCTTGAGGGGAACTTTCTCAATGATTTGCCACAAATGTCCGCCCAGGGAGCACGTGTGTGCTTCAAACTGTTCTGCCCACCATTTATAGTCTCCAGCCTTCAGAACTAGAGGCTTCCAAAAAGAGTCATTCATTGAAGTCATTCACCTGCAATGCTAAAACAAATCTAGAGCCGGGCTCTGATACCAATTGATAGGATTGTGGGTTAGCTACCAAGCAAGTAATGTTCCTTGCGAGGTAATTATTAAGCAGCGGAATAAAACAAAACACATATGAAATGTAAAGTGCACATTGACTTATAGTGGAATAACGCCTTGTATTATTAGATGTTGGTTAGAACGAGGTAATACAACCCTACCACTATCCAGGGTGTAACGCCTTCCTTTCAAATGAACCTTTGTTGTAATTACCTCAATTGTCGTCTGCATTGCAAATCTAAGTCGCAATCTTTCACTGGTCCCAATTGCTACGTCTGTTCCCTCACAGGTGCGCCTCGGTTGAATCCACCTTCCTTCGCAATCAGCAGCTTCAGTTTGGAAAGAAACTTTAGCTCCAGTAATTCCCCCGAACGAACGCACCAGAATGGAGGTCGTAGCTTCCAATTTATAGATGTCTTCTCCACGAGGAAACCCTAGATATTCAAGGAGAATATCTTCTGAAAATCTCTGAATATCTTTCCTAATTTGTTGAGAATATCTCATAATATTGTCAACAAATCTTCAACAAGAATATAATATAATAATCTTGTTGGAGATGTCAAATATTTATTCCTTAAATACTGACCAAATCTCTTATCCAAATATAGTTCAAGATATTCTATATCTTTTTGTGATATTATCTTAATGGCGGTTGCCTAACTTGTAGGAGTGCCAAATCCAAGATTCCAACTTCATCCACGCCATATCCAGCTGGATCACGAGATCTTTGGGAACTGCAAAATCTCCCAGATTATCTAGGCCGATATTCTCTTCCTCCAGTTACACGCTGAGGGAACGTGATGGACCATAATTGTATGAATCATAAACATAGTTAAACCCACCAAATTAGACTCTTTGTCTATTTAACTTTTGCTTGTTAGTTTCGATATTTATCTACAGGGTATTTTGAAGTCTAGAGAGAATACAGGCTAAGGAGGCGTTTTAAAGCTGAAAATGAATTACGAGTCACTCCAGGCCACAATCAGATTCCGACTGTACAACTTTCATGATCCTAACCTGGAATCACTCAAAACAAGTCCAACCGAAGGGCAACCAGAGTCAGACCGGAGCTGAAAGGACCGATGGCTTTTGTGAAAGATCACAAAAACACACACTCAACCACTCCTTCCACATAAGGACCGGCGGCTTTGAGTGAGGAATTGACACCTAAGGGGGGGCGGCTCCCCTCTCTTCTCCTCTCCTCCTCCTCACAAGGCCGGCGGCTCCAAGGTTGAGAAGACAAGTGTCCCGGCGGCTTTTGAGTCCTCCATCCATCTTGTGCCATGTGGTGGCTTCTCCTCCACATCCATCTCCTCCCTTAGCCTATAAATAGAGCTCCCCTCCTCCTTGTATCATCATCCATCCTCATTCCAACATCACACAACACACAAGTTACTTATCTTTCTAGATTGAGAGCACAATCATGTAATTGCTTTACTTTGGAATCGAAGCTTGATCTTTAGCACTTTCAACGGTTTTTGTAAGTACTCTCATCTTTACTTTACTGTCTTTTCAATTCAGCAACTTTACTTTCCTGTCTTTACTTTCCAAAACCTTTACTTTCTGTCTTTCAAAACCTTTACTTTTTCAAGTACTTAGCTATGATGTCCTGTTCCATGGATATTCGTAGCTAAACTCTTCATTCGGTTGATGGGGTGTACTTGTATCATACTATGTTTTAGACCCTTCTCTTAGTGCCTCTTTGTGTTCAACTTGTTCTAGGTGCCATATATTAGGTCAGAATTCCATTGGTTGAGTGGATGCTCGGAAAAGCAAAGCTCTGCCATGGGTTCGTGATCTTCCGTGGATAAGTGGAGGCTTGGAAGAGCACAGCTTATATGTGGAAGTCAACCTCTTTTAAACACCATTTGGTTTATCAGGAATGATGATCAAATGGATGCACATACTAGAACAAGAGTTCTTTGTCTTGCAAAAGACTAGACGGTGTGGAAAGTCATGTGCTAGGAATAGCCTTGATTCACTTTTGAACACTTAGTACGATCATTAGAGGTCAATGATAAACGAAAATATGATACAAGGCCCCTGAAACCGAATCTTTCCTTTAATTGCAATATCAACTGTACTTTACTTTTCAGTACTAAAACCAAAAACAACCCCCCAACTGCTTAATTTAATCCCCCCTTTTAGAAAGAACAACTATTCACCTGACTCCCTTGGGTTCGACCCGTACTTACCACTGACTACCCAAAATAGTTAAGTCGCGAGTATCGGAGATATAAATTTGTTTTTGCACAGAGAACATCGCACCTTAACGACAGTGCGGTGGGCTCCGTCAAAACTGGCGCCGTTGCCGGGGAGTTAGCCTTCGATTAGTTGTTCTTTTCTTTCCCTCTTCACTTCTTCATCACACTGCCCACTATGTATGCATGGATGACTCGACATCTTCCTCAGTTTGGTGGTACCACCGGAGAAGACCCAGTAATACACTGCCAACATTTCCACCATATAAGTCGCCACATGAAACCCAAAAATGTAACGTTAGAAGAGTTTCAATTAAAATGTTTTGAACACTCTTTAACCGACTTTGCGACAGTATGGTATTACACATCAACTGCTAGTTGTGCAAAATATTACGTGGACCTTCGCGCTACATTTTTGAAAGAATTCTCCCCCCCCCATCCTTACGACATGACACCCGCAAGAAGATCATCTGCCTTCAGCAATCCCGGGATGAGACTTTAGATGAATACTACACGTACTATGACACCATCGTCTCACGCTGCCCGCACCGTGGATTCACGGAGGTGTTTCTTCTTCAAAAATTTCTTTGTGGGATGAGGGCTGATGAGTTCTCAAGGATCAATGACGTAGTGGGAGGATCAGCCATGCACTTATCCCTGACTCAAATGTGGGATGTTATAGACGACTTGGCGGAAGCCACAAAACGAAGGCCAATGCCCCGACCTAATAGAGGAATACAGATAGTGGAGGCTGGTCCAGAGACGAAAAAAGAAGATACTCCTGAGCCATCAGAAGAAACTCCTGAGCCATCAGAAGAAACTCCTGAGCCATCAGAAGAAACTCCCGAACAATCAGAAGAATCAGATATAGAAAGCACCGGAAGCAACGAGGAAAAGCCTTCATGGGAACTTGAGACCGTGCCAACAGAGGAGGAAGTCCAGAACACCACTGGCAAGCTGCTCGAGTCATACCCGACTATCATTACCCAAGCAGCCGAGACCATCCGAGACCGGATCCTCACAGACGGACATGATGAGACCGAACCAAGCCTTAATATGCAAGCTTCCAAACTTTTCCCCTTGATCAATAGGCAAATTGCTGAAAACTATGTGATCAATGAAGAGACTAGAAGGAAGATGGGAAAAGGGCCTATGCAGAACGACTCCTCGATGGGGCATTTTTTCACAACTAGACAAGGCAGCCCTAAACATAATAGAACCCAATTCAAGAGGCTAGTAGTGAAAGGTCCCTCGCCTTCTCAGAGACATTGGAAGGAGAAACCACCAGAACCATGGGAATAGGACCCGAGCACATCATCTCACAAGAAATCGAGGAAAGGCAAGGCAAAAATGAAAGTAGGCACTCCACAACACTACGACCGGAGCCGCCCATGGGATCCAAACCTGTGATCCCCATGCGTCGAGCCAACGACGTTAAACAAAGGCACTGGTCGGGAGGTAACCCGACACCTATCTTACTTTCAGTAATTTTCTTTTCTGTCATTTAGTTTTTATCGTAAGTTGCTCTCACCCACTTTTTGTATAGAAGGAATGTCTAACATGTATGAATCAGTTTTTGGAGCAAGATCAGATCAGCCAGGCAGCTTCCGAGAATTACCGGGCCTGCGCTGAGAGTTCAAGGCCCCAGCCGAACTCCCTTGATTATCCAGCTCCGAGGCATGTCGTTCCACGACACGACACAGTAAAAGGGAGTTCAGTTCTTCTCTTTTCGTTAATATCATTTCCTTCTCTTGTATATATTTGCATGACTTTTGAACTAAGTCTTGCTGAAAGGCACGCCTTCGTTCAAAAGTGTGGGGTGAGAACTGCCGTTGCACATATGTTTTTCTTTTTCCTTTTCCCTTAATATTATCTTTTTGAAAATATGAACTTGAGAATGTGAAAAAGATAGATCTAAATTCATGCATTTACCTTGTGAAAATTCAACTGTTTAAAAACTTAGAATGTAACTTCTCATTTGTCCCTTTGTGCTGAGATATACAGGGGATGTGGAGTGGATAGAAAATGCCCTAGAGAGGCTTGGCAAGCACTCGAAGGATCGAATCTAACTATATGGTTTTCGAAGTCAGTGGAGGCTGCACTTCGGGTTTCAGTGAAGATTGAAGTCATCTCCGCCGTGCAGCGTTTATGCAAGAGGCGGGACGGGAATCAAACCGTCCTATATCTAGTCCTAGTAGCCGGGAAAATAGATGAGCTACCCTCATCTTGACCCGCGCGAAACGGCGAGGATGAGAAAGAGCAGGGAGGTATTTCCATATGCTTGCGGGCGACGATTGGACCTCCCAAAAGGCTGAGAAAATGGACTAGCAAGTCACAAAGAAGCAAAAGCTCAAAGAAGCTAATCAAAGGCCAAAGGCCAAAATTGTGAAGGTTTTAACCGAACAAAAGTGAAGAAACTCCAACTCAATATCAAAGGCCAAAGGCCGATTCACTACAGAAGCTGTCCCTCGCCAAAAAGAAATCAAAATGCTCAACTCAGTGAAACCCGAACCGAATCACGTGCTAGAGAAAGCTATAAGAAAACCATATAGTGCGAGTCGATCCCGAGAATGCAGTCCAGGCGCCTGAAAAGGGCTATCTCCTGAAACATCCAAATTAATTTGCATCTCGGCGCGAAGGTACAAATATCAAGTTTCTTCTAAGTATTTACACGGTTTAGTTTGGTAATAAGTAAGTAATGCATGAATTAAGATCAATCTAGTCCCACAGTCTAACTTTCATATTTAAAAAGTTTACTTAGATTGTGTTCCGCCCTTAAAAAGCATTGTTCGGGACGAACAACTAAAAGTGTGGGGTGATCTGATGGACCATAATTGTATGAATCATAAACACAGTTAAACCCACCAAATTAGACTCTTTGTCTATTTAACTTTTGCTTGTTAGTTCCAATATTTATCTACAAAGTATTTTGAAGTCTAGAGAGAATACAGGCTAAGGAGGCGTTTTAAAGCTGAAAATGAATTACGAGTCACTCCAGGCCACAATCAGATTCCGACTGTACAACTTTCATGATCCTAACCTGGAATCACTCAAAACAAGTCCAACCGAAGGGCAACCAGAGTCAGACCGGAGCTGAAAGGACCAATGGCTTTTGTGAAAGATCACAAAAACACACACTCAACCACTCCTTCCACATAAGGACCGGCGGCTTTGAGTGAGGAATTGACACCTAAGGGGGGCGGCTCCCCTCTCTTCTCCTCTCCTCCTCCTCACAAGGCCGGCGGCTCCAAGGTTGAGAAGACAAGTGTCCCGGCGGCTTTTGAGTCCTCCATCCATCTTGTGCCATGTGGTGGCTTCTCCTCCACATCCATCTCCTCCCTTAGCCTATAAATAGAGCTCCCCTCCTCCTTGTATCATCATCCATCCTCATTCCAACATCACACAACACACAAGTTACTTATCTTTCTAGATTGAGAGCACAATCATGTAATTGCTTTACTTTGGAATCGAAGCTTGATCTTTAGCACTTTCAACGCTTTTTGTAAGTACTCTCATCTTTACTTTACTGTCTTTTCAATTCAGCAACTTTACTTTCCTGTCTTTACTTTCCAAAACCTTTACTTTCTGTCTTTCAAAACCTTTACTTTTTCAAGTACTTAGCTATGATGTCCTGTTCCATGGATATTCGTAGCTAAACTCTTCATTCGGTTGATGGGGTGTACTTGTATCATACTATGTTTTAGACCCTTCTCTTAGTGCCTCTTTGTGTTCAACTTGTTCTAGGTGCCATATATTAGGTCAGAATTCCATTGGTTGAGTGGATGCTCGGAAAAGAAAAGCTCTGCCATGGGTTCGTGATCTTCCGTGGATAAGTGGAGGCTCGGAAGAGCACAGCTTATCTGTGGAAGTCAACCTCTTTTAAACACCATTTGGTTTATCAGGAATGATGATCAAATGGATGCACATACTAGAACAAGAGTTCTTTGTCTTGCAAAAGACTAGACGGTGTGGAAAGTCATGTGCTAGGAATAGCCTTGATTCACTTTTGAACACTTAGTATGATCATTATAGGTCAATGATAAACGAAAATATGATACAAGGCCCCTGAAACCGAATCTTTCCTTTAATTGCAATATCAACTGTACTTTACTTTTCAGTACTAAAACCAAAAACAACCCCCCAACTGCTTAATTTAATCCCCCCTTTTAGAAAGAATAACTATTTACCTGACTCTCTTGGGTTCGACCCGTACTTACCACTGACTACCCAAAATAGTTAAGTCGCGAGTATCGGAGATATAAATTTGTTTTTGCACAGAGAACATCGCACCTTAACGACAGTGCGGTGGGCTCTGTCAAAACTGGCGCCATTACCGGGGAGTTAGCCTTCGATTAGTTGTTCTTTTCTTTCCCTCTTCACTTCTTCATCACACTGCCCACTATGTATGCATGGATGACTCGACATCTTCCTCAGTTTGGTGGTACCACCGGAGAAGACCCAGTAATACACTGCCAACATTTCCACCATATAAGTCGCCACATGAAACCCGAAAATGTAACGTTAGAAGAGTTTCAATTAAAATGTTTTGAACACTCTTTAACCGACTTTGCGACAGTATGGTATTACACATCAACTGCTAGTTGTGCAAAATATTACGTGGACCTTCGCGCTACATTTTTGAAAGAATTCTCCCCCCCATCCTTACTACATGACACCCGCGAGAAGATCATCTGCCTTCAGCAATCCCGGGATGAGACTTTAGATGAATACTACACGTACTATGACACCATCGTCTCACGCTGCCCGCACCATGGATTCACGGAGGTGTTTCTTCTTCAAAAATTTCTTTGTGGGATGAGGGCTGATGAGTTCTCAAGGATCAATGACGCAGTGGGAGGATCAGCCATGCACTTATCCCTGACTCAAATGTGGGATGTTATAGACGACTTGGCGGAAGCCACAAAATGAAGGCCAATGCCCCGACCTAATAGAGGAATACAGATAGTGGAGGCTGGTCCAGAGACGAAAAAAGAAGATACTCCTAAGCCATCAGAAGAAACTCCTGAGCCATCAGAAGAAACTCCTGAGCCATCAGAAGAAACTCCCGAACAATCAGAAGAATCAGATATAGAAAGCACCGGAAGCAACGAGGAAAAGCCTTCATGGGAACTTGAGACCGTGCCAGCAGAGGAGGAAGTCCAGAACACCACTGGCAAGCTGCTCGAGTCATACCCGACTATCATTACCCAAGCAGCCGAGACCATCCGAGAGCGGATCCTCACAGACGGACATGATGAGACAAAACCAAGCCTTAATATGCAAGCTTCCAAACTTTCCCCCTTGATCAATAGGCAAATTGCAAAAAACTATGTGATCAATGAAGAGACTAGAAGGAAGATGGGAAAAGGGCCTATGCAGAACGACTCCTCGATGGAGCATTTTTTCACAACTAGACAAGGCAGCCCTAAACATAATAGAACCCAATTCAAGAGGCTAGTAGTGAAAGGTCCCTCGCCTTCTCAGAGACATTGGAAGGAGAAACCACCGGAACCATGGGAACAGGACCCGAGCACATCATCTCACAAGAAATCGAGGAAAGGCAAGGCAAAAATGAAAGTAGGCACTCCACAACACTACGACCGGAGCCACCCATGGGATCCAAACCAGTGATCCCCATGCGTCGAGCCAACGACGTTAAACAAAGGCACTGGTCGGGAGGTAACCCGACACCTATCTTACTTTCAGTAATTTTCTTTTCTGTCATTTAGTTTTTATCGTAAGTCGCTCTCACCCACTTTTTGTATAGAAGGAATGTCTAACATGTATGAATCAGTTTTTGGAGCAAGATCAGATCAGCCAGGCAGCTTCCGAGAATTACAGGGCCTGCGCTGAGAGTTCAAGGCCCCAGCCGAACTCCCTCGATTATCCAGCTCCGAGGCATGTCGTTCCACGACACGACACAGTAAAAGGGAGTTCAGTTCTTCTCTTTTCGTTAATATCATTTCCTTCTCTTGTATATATTTGCATGACTTTTGAACTAAGTCTTGCTGAAAGGCACGCCTTCGTTCAAAAGTGTGGGGTGAGAACTGCCGTTGCACATATGTTTTTCTTTTTCCTTTTCCCTTAATATTATCTTTTTGAAAATATGAACTTGAGAATGTGAAAAAGATAGATCTAAATTCATGCATTTACCTTGTGAAAATTCAACTGTTTAAAAACTTAGAATGTAACTTCTCATTTGTCCCTTTGTGCTGAGATATACAGAGGATGTGGAGTGGATAGAAAATGCCCTAGAGAGGCTTGGCAAGCACTCGAAGGATCGAATCTAACTATATGGTTTTCGAAGTCAGTGGAGGCTGCACTTCGGGTTTCAGTGAAGATTGAAGTCATCTCCGCCGTGCAGCGTTTATGCAAGAGGCGGGACGGGAATCAAACCATCCTATAACTAGTCCTAGTAGCCGGGAAAATAGATGAGCGACCCTCATCTTGACCTGCGCGAAACGGAGAGGATGAGAAAGAGCAGGGAGGTATTTCCATATGCTTGCGGGCGACGATTGGACCTCCCAAAAAGGCTGAGAAAATGGACTAGCAAGTCACAAAGAAGCAAAAGCTCAAAGAAGCTAATCAAAGGCCAAAGGCCAAAATTGTGAAGGTTTTAACCGAACAAAAGTGAAGAAACTCCAACTCAATATCAAAGGCCAAAGGCCGATTCACTACAGAAGCTGTCCCTCGCCAAAAAGAAATCAAAATGCTCAACTCAGTGAAACCCGAACCGAATCACGTGCTAGAGAAAGCTACAAGAAAACCATATAGTGCGAGTCGATTCCGAGAATGCAGTCCAGGCGCCTGAAAAGGGCTATCTCCCGAAACATCCAAATTAATTTGCATCTCGGCGCGAAGGTACAAATATCAAGTTTCTTCTAAGTATTTACACGGTTTAGTTTGGTAATAAGTAAGTAATGCATGAATTAAGATCAATCTAGTCCCACAGTCTAACTTTCATATTTAAAAAGTTTACTTAGATTGTGTTCCGCCCTTAAAAAGCATTGTTCGGGACGAACAACTAAAAGTGTGGGGTGATCTGATGGACCATAATTGTATGAATCATAAACACAGTTAAACCCACCAAATTAGACTCTTTGTCTATTTAACTTTTGCTTGTTAGTTCCAATATTTATCTACAAAGTAATTTGAAGTCTAGAGAGAATACAGGCTAAGGAGGCGTTTTAAAGCTGAAAATGAATTACGAGTCACTCCAGGACACAATCAGATTCCGACTGTACAACTTTCATGATCCTAACCTGGAATCACTCAAAACAAGTCCAACCGAAGGGCAACCAGAGTCAGACCGGAGCTGAAAGGACCGATGGCTTTTGTGAAAGATCACAAAAACACACACTCAACCACTCCTTCAACATAAGGACCGGCGGCTTTGAGTGAGGAATTGACACCTAAGGGGGGCGGCTCCCCTCTCTTCTCCTCTCCTCCTCCTCACAAGGCCGGCGGCTCCAAGGTTGAGAAGACAAGTGTCCCGGCGGCTTTTGAGTCCTCCATCCATCTTGTGCCATGTGGTGGCTTCTCCTCCACATCCATCTCCTCCCTTAGCCTATAAATAGAGCTCCCCTCCTCCTTGTATCATCATCCATCCTCATTCCAACATCACACAACACACAAGTTACTTATCTCTCTAGATTGAGAGCACAATCATGTAATCGCTTTACTTTGGAATCGAAGCTTGATCTTTAGCACTTTCAACGGTTTTTGTAAGTACTCTCGTCTTTACTTTACTGTCTTTTCAATTCAGCAACTTTACTTTCCTGTCTTTACTTTCCAAAACCTTTACTTTCTGTCTTTCAAAACCTTTACTTTTTCAAGTACTTAGCTATGATGTCCTATTCCATGGATATTCGTAGCTAAACTCTTAATTCGGTTGAAGGGGTGTACTTGTATCATACTATGTTTTAGACCCTTCTCTTAGTGCCTCTTTGTGTTCAACTTGTTCTAGGTGCCATATATTAGGTCAGAATTCCATTGGTTGAGTGGATGCTCGGAAGAGCAAAGCTCTGCCATGGGTTCGTGATCTTCCGTGGATAAGTGGAGGCTCGGAAGAGCAGAGCTTATCTGTGGAAGTCAACCTCTTTTAAACACCATTTGGTTTATCAGGAATGATGATCAAATGGATGCACATACTAGAACAAGAGTTCTTTGTCTTGCAAAAGACTAGACGGCGTGGCAAGTCATGTGCTAGGAATAGCCTTGATTCACTTTTGAACACTTAGTATGATCATTAGAGGTCAATGATAAACGAAAATATGATACAAGGCCCCTGAAACCGAATCTTTCCTTTAATTGCAATATCAACTGTACTTTACTTTTCAGTACTAAAACCAAAAACAACCCCCCAACTGCTTAATTTAATCCCCCCTTTTAGAAAGAACAACTATTCACCTGACTCCCTTGGGTTCGACCCGTACTTACCACTGACTACCCAAAATAGTTAAGTCGCGAGTATCGGAGATATAAATTTGTTTTTGCACAGAGAACATCGCACCTTAACGATAGTGCGGTGGGCTCCGTCAAAACTGGCGCCGTTGCCGGGGAGTTAGCCTTCGATTAGTTGTTCTTTTCTTTCCTTCTTCACTTCTTCATCACACTGCCCACTATGTATGCATGGATGACTCGACATCTTCCTCAGTTTGGAGGTACCACCGGAGAAGACCCAGTAATACACTGCCAACATTTCCACCATATAAGTCGCCACATGAAACCCGAAAATGTAACGTTAGAAGAGTTTCAATTAAAATGTTTTGAACACTCTTTAACCGACTTTGCGACAATATGGTATTACACATCAACTGCTAGTTGTGCAAAATATTACGTGGACCTTCGCGCTACATTTCTGAAAGAATTCTTCCCCCCATCCTTACGACATGACACCCGCGAGAAGATCATCTGCCTTCAGCAATCCCGGGATGAGACTTTAGATGAATACTACACGTACTATGACACCATCGTCTCACGTTGCCCGCACCATGGATTCACGGAGGTGTTTCTTCTTCAAAAATTTCTTGCGATAAAGTTTTTTTCACCAACGTTTGTTTCAGGAACCTTCTATTAAGAAGCAAAAAAGTAAAAGTTTTGAGTATATGATGTTTCATTTTGGGCCTATTAAGGATACTCTTTCAAATACAACTTTTATAAAATGCCATATTCATCTAAAAAATTACACTTACAGATTTAAATGCATTTACGTGCCTTTGCTTAAGAGCATATAGTTTTTTTTCTAGCGTATTTACGCTCTTCTTTTTCCTCCATTTTCTTTTTAGAAAAGCTTTTTCTTTTATGATAAGGTGTATAATCCTTTTTTGGTTTTCTAGGTTTACTAGAAAAAGGTTTGTCTATTGCAAACTGATAACAAAAATTACCTAATTGTGATTTCTCCATAAAACTTTGTCGTTTAAGTTGCTGATTCAACATAATCTCATTAAATAAGGTTATTCCTTCCTGTGTGCAAACTCCAATAAGTTTACCATAAGTATAGTTTTCATAATAGGATGATTTTGTCTAAGGACATTTCTAATACTCTCATCAAATAAACTGGGTAAACCATCAATAAATTTTGACTTCCAATGAGTGCTATTACACTCTGGTAATTCCATTACTCTACTTGAAAAAGTATCTTTATACCACCGAAAATCCGTAAGTGTTTTAGACCTAAGATTTTGTAATAAGGTTCTAATACTCTCGCCATTTCCAGAGTATTTTCCACTAAACTGTTCTATAATACTTACGACCAGTGTATAAACTGCATCTTCCACGAGGTTATTACCTTCATGTTTAATTCTATTTAGAATATCATCTTTGTCTATTTGAGTGAGATAATTATCCCACCAACCTTTTAATTGGCCTGTAAAGCTTGCTATAATCATGTTAGCATCATCTTTATCACTATTACCATTATTTTTACACACCGTGCAGTACATTAACATCCTATGCATTGTATTGTGTATTTGTTGGTTGGCATAACCATCTATGTTCCATTCATAGATATGTCCACCACTATAACAATTTGTTATATTCTCATTAGATTCTTCTATTACAACATCTGCTGGTGTAGGTCTAGGGTAATAATATTTTCCCGTAGTTGGCCTATCTGCCCATTTCTGGTCTTGATAAACCTATGCTTATAATTTGGTTCCTTTATAATCTTATCTCTTAAATTCTTATCAAGAGTGGTTAATTTCAAATGCTTAAATTTTTCTTCTAGAAAATCCTCTAGTTCCTTCATAGGTTTTAATTTAAATCTGTAACAATCAGAGGTGGCTGTAAGCTAGGTGTAGCCATTCCTATTGTTTTAGACGTAGTTATTTCTACAGGTTTTGCAGTTATGACCGACTGAGTTTTCATAACATCAATTAATTGTTCTACTCTATTTTATAAAGAACATATTTGTTCTCCAAGAACACTCAAATACAGATTAGAATAATTATTTTGTTTAAATATCATATTAATTTGTTGACATGTTGCTGGTAAAGTGTCATCTTATAATAACTTAGCAAAAGCAACAAAATAATGATTTTTACCATTCTTTTCAATTTGAAAAGGTTGATAAGGTGGATAAACTTGCGTAATGTTTTTACCTGTATTCAACTTATAATTGCTTTCTAGTGTTGAAATATATTGTTCAACATAAGTAGAAATAAACCAGGGAACAAAGAACAATATTCTATTCTTATGTTCGCATAACTTATAAAATTCATCACTTTGAGTTTTTAACTCTGCTGAATTATAAGACTCAAAGAACAATTTTTTAAACAGTTTCCATCTATCTGAATCAAACTCAATTTTAATTATTTTCCTTGCCTGTGAACCAGGACTAAAATCTATAGTTTCACTAATCATAATAAAATATTGAAATCCATTTCAGAATAGGTTATTTTCGGATCTTTAGTGTTAAGGCATTTAACTATATTATTATGATCCATTATTAGCCTTTCAATTCTTTCCGTATCTCTAGTTTGAGATGTCGATGCTCTTGATGATTCAAGAGGTTGTTCAATCTTATAGTTGATTGGTGAAATAAAAGAGTACATTGAATTCGATCGACTAAGTCGAGATGATGTTGTTGATCTAGCTATGTCTTCAAATTGAAGCTTAACAGATCCTTCTTGTGTTTGTATAACATCTATCAAGTTATTCTGACTTATTGGTTGAGGAGGTACCACCTGATTTAGAATCCAGTTTGTAGGAAATTCTATTTCTTCCCACTTAATTTTCCGTCTTGTCGAAATACTCGACTTACTACAGTTGGATTCGATTATTATTGTCTCATTATTTTTTTGTCCATAAGTCCACACTGGGGATTAAGTGTAAATAATGGTTTATAATAAATCCTATAACAGATAGCTATAATTTCTGTTCCAGATTTATAATTGTAACCATTGGTTTTAACGCTTAACGTTAATGAATCCAATATGTTAATATCGGATAAGGAAAGTTGTATGTTTGGGTACACATCAAAATAAACCGGACCATGGGCCGAGCTAGTTTGAATGATTCCCATTAAGGATTGTTTCCAATTAAGGTTTCTACCATCTCGTAGAGCTGCTATGAAGCTCTCTGGTAAACCTTCAAGGGTTAATGGTGTAAAAGAAATTTGCACTAAACCAATATGTATGAATTTATGAGAATTTCTATATAAAAGTAGATCGCTTTCTTCAAGCAACCTAATAGTCAATTCTTCTGAGTTCAGCGGAATTGTTTCTTCAGTTGTTTTTACAACCTGTTTGAGACTTATTTTCTCAAATGTTCCTAGTTTATATATTAAACTAGGTTCAATTTTAGGGATTATCCACTTATTAAGTGCTTTTAGATTTGTAGGAAGATCATATTCTTCTTTCAATTTATTCTTAACCATCTTTTGGTTCCTGAAAAGGTTCATGAAAAAGAAGATATGTGATAAATCTCAATCAAGAGTCCATAACTACGCCCACCACGCCTCGGATACCAAAGAGAGAGAACCAGATACACCGTTCCGAAGATGAGGACCGGCGACATGAAACACCGTGTTTGCAAGGGACACAGAACTTGCAGCTCAATTGTTTACAGTCAAGATCCAACGGGCACCACTTACTACATAGTTATGTCTCTCACTGACTTACCAACGGCACAAAAAAGGATGCCCTGAATGCCAAACATCGGCTTAAAGCGGGACTTACACATAATGTCGGGAACTTCAGAGAGCGGCCACAATTGTACCAGAAGGCCAATTGAGGAACTTAACCAACCTCACAGTATTGGTGAATCAGTCATTGTACTAATCCCAGACTAGTACCATTGTTCTCAAACCCAAATATTTACAACAACATGGGCAGTTATGAACTTTGACATCGATTTATCACATATCAAGGGTTTAGCCTATAAGGCTTCCCATCAGAAAAACAAAGAAAATTAAAAACTATATGCATAAATATAAAAAGAACTTACAAGCGTTGATGATCTTCGTATACTTTAAACTTCAAACTTTTATAACTTCAAAATATTTTACAAGTCTTAATTCTTCTCTACTACATAACATGCTAATTTATAGCAACCCGAAAAGGGAGAGTCCAAAACATAAGGGACCCATAACACACTAATTGAAACTATTTATGAACAGAGGAGATTCTCCTAGTTGGAAGCTTTTGCCTCCAAAATCAATGATGTGTGAAAGCCACTAGAGAGATGGGACCTTTCACCTTTTGTCTTTTATCTTTAGTTGATTTTTCTTTGGCTATGTATGAAAGCCTCTAGAGA
This sequence comes from Rhodiola kirilowii, assembly GCA_033675215.1. Classification (NCBI taxonomy): domain Eukaryota; kingdom Viridiplantae; phylum Streptophyta; class Magnoliopsida; order Saxifragales; family Crassulaceae; genus Rhodiola; species Rhodiola kirilowii. The sequence goes on from CM066199.1 coordinate 25,805,976, forward strand.
TATGGGACCTTTCATTATGTGAAAGCCACTAAAGAAATGGGACTTCTCACATTTTCCTTTAAGCCTGGGAAGATTCTTCCAATTCAATAATTGTATTGCTTTTGCAACTTCCTTTATCTTTGGTGCCGACTATTATTGGGCTTACCTGACAAATCATGATAGGGTCATAGAGCTTTCCTATTGCTGGATCAAGCTTAATTTTCTCACAGAATTTTGAGTAGGCTCTTCTTTTGAGTGAGGGTAAAAAAGCATTGAACATATAGGAATAGCCGAATGCTGGTTCCCATCGCCAAATGTAGGGGATTGAAAATTCTGAAAAATAGAGGAGGGAATATGATTCTATAGGTTTGAAATCCTTGTCTTGATATCTCAAGAAAGATGGTGAAGACGTTTTTATCCAGTCGGAAAATGTTTCCTTAACAGCTTCTGGAAGGATTCTTTTCACAGGACCAAAATGTTTCCACCATTTGATAAACCACGAAGGTATCTCCAATTTACTGACTTCGGAGGAAAGGGTTATGAACCCAAAATGCTTGTTTTAGGAGTTCTCATATAAAGGAACTGTGCAAATAGCATCCGCATAATCCAAGTAGTTATATTCGGCTATACATCTGTCTGAGAAAGCTTCGCTAGTGTAATGAAACTTTTGTGTGGGTTTATTTCCCCATTCATGGAGGGACGTTACCCCTTTGATAACCAGTTCACTAAAGGTATAACCTTCATGTTGTTTATGAGTAACATGAGAGATGTGGCACCCATTTTTAATGAGTATATTCTCGTAAAAATTCTGGTCGCGATCTCTTCTGTATGGGTATAACCCATTGTAGTAGATTTTGTTGTAATCTTTTAACAAAGTCCAGGGTGGAGTATTACTTCCCTTAGAGTCTTTAAGGAGAAATATTATTTCTTCCTTTCTGTTCAAGTGGTAGGTATTCCGATTCATACCATCCTATTCCATTGTTGTTCCTTTCAGCATAAGATGTACGCTCAGGAGTGTTACCTGTAGGTTCGGAGATCTCCTTGATAGTTACAAAATTGGCAAAGGACGGCATATCCTTCATCCTTCTTGATGAAATGATGTCTCCAAAATGAAGAGTTAGAGAAAAAAGCTTTGGAAAACTATTCTCCTCTTCTTGCTTGTAAGCAATTTTGCAATGGAAAGGGACCGGATAAACCTCCCATTTGGTAAATACATAATGTATGATTTCCTGATTATATAACTTAGTTTGTAATTTTAAAACGTATTTCAATTTCAAAACATATTTCATAATTGCAAAGATACTTTTATGAGTATGATCTTTTTGAATATTGTTCTTACCCAAATAAAATCTTACAAGATATTCTTGTTTAGTTTCTGGGTTTATTTGTTTCAGAATTCCTTTATTAGGAACTGGATATTTTATCCGTTTTAAGGGAAATCTAATCCAATTTAGAATTTCGATAAAAGGTTCGAAATGAATTACTAACCTGAAAATTCCTCTACCCTGCTTACTACTTTTCTGTACCTGACCAGGGAGACTTCCATGGATCAATTAATCCTTGTTATAGTAAAGTGTCAATTTCTTCTCTGCACATTTCAATAAATGCAGAATTTATTTGACAAGGCTCAGTCTTTTGATAATTATCAAAAGTCCTTTTTGATATTTGGTTTTTATCCCAAAAAGCATTAGGATTATTTCTACAAATTTTAAGAGAAAATTGATTTTGAAATTTCACATCGATAGTAAGAACATTTAATTCTTGTTTTAGAAAACATAATTGATTTTCTTTAACATTCATGCTGCCATAAACATCATGTAAGACCTTTGTCAGAGGTTCAGTTATAACCTGTAAATTTATATCTCTTTCATCAAAAGTACCTATTATTCCCTCACTATCAACTTTCTTCAGAGGATAGATCTTAGTAAGGAAAGGTATTCCAAGTATAACTTGATTTGTAATGTCTTTAGTAAGAAAGAAACTAGTCTGTATGCATTTTTTTTATTAATACATACCTTAGCTTTAGGTAATTTATAATTGACTTGAAGGTTATTACCTCCTGCACGAGACAATGTATGAGTTGTCTTATGAAAATACCTTGTAGGTATTAATCCTTCTTGAATGACATTCAAGTCTGCTCCACTGTCAACAAGAGCAGTAAACTCTTTTGAGTAGTAATTGTCAATTAACAACATGATTTTAATATGCCATTTTTGTGTTATAAATATTTCTAGAGTACTACAACAGAGAAGAGATTATGCAACAGCTCAAATTTATTACGCCACGGTTGTGGTTTGGGCATTGGTTTTAACGAACCGTTGCATAATGGTTTTCTTTAAACTGATGCCTATATCATACCATTATGCAATGGTTTCTTAAGAACCGATGCATAAACTCAAACCTAAAATTGAAAAACACAAGTCTTCGGTGTTCTTTCCAATCCCGCTCGAACTAATTTGTCACCCTCCTCCGCTCGCCAGTCGACCTCCGTCGCTCTCACCGCCTCCGCTCCTTGCCCAGTCTGACCCACTCAGCCCGTTCGACCCTCCGTCGCTCTCACCACCTCCGCTCCTCTCCCAGCCCGTTTAACCCTCCTCTCCCAGCCCGTTCGACCCTCCTCATCCAGTCCGTCGCCCTTCTCATCCAGTCCGTCGCCCTCCTCGCCCAATTCCTAAATCGGTTAGTTCCCAATATGCGCAATCATTCATGTTTTTCAATCACTGTACTAGTTTGTTTCAATTGCTTGTTTGTTGATAAGTTCTCTTAGGGTTTTAATTGACCCATTGGAAGAGATTTGGTTGATTTAACAGCGTATTTGAATTTTAACAGCGTACTAGTTGGTTGATTTGGCATTGTGATTGATTGGATATATGAAGGTGTATTTATAGCAACATGTTATTGCATCGATTTGTTCTCAATTTCTTACCGATATTCGTTCACTACTTGTAGTACTTGTTAGCCGATTAGCAAGAGGAAGCTTCACTACTCTAACATTATTTTGAGCAGTCGCATCTTTTCGTCCGGGAATTTAGGAAATACAACTACCAAATCTTTTTCTTTGCCGCTTCTTCCAATTTTAAGGTATTCAGTGGTTATCATTCTTACATATTTTCCTATTAACATGGAGATTAAACTTTATTTCTTTGTTTACTAAATTTTTGCTGTTGTTTACAGATCTAGTCCGTACGTGTTGCACACACCCAGTATTTTATTTTCTTCGCAAGCTTCTATTTCAAGGTAACTTGCCCGATTAAACTAGTTTACTACTTATGTTTCCATTCATATTGGATATTTGATATTTATTCGTTTACTAACTTATTTGTTGTTGTTTATAACTTTAGAGTTGCCCCTGCATCAAACCTACTATTTTCTACGACAGATTCTACTCTAAGGTAAAATACACTATGAAACTCATTTAAACCTTTTTTAATTGTTGGAGTGTGCTTTATGTAGTGGATTTATATGGTCTCTTTCAAACTATGAGTATTTGATTCTTTATGTAGTTATAATGAATCGAGATTGGGTGTCCGGTAGTAGGTTAAGTGTACAGTACAAAAAAGGGATTATGGATTTTTGTGCGTTGGCATCGTCGTATGCGTCCAGAAACAATGTTGAACGTGTCTATTGTCCCTGTATGGATTGCTCGAATAACAAAAAGGTCAAACACAAGAAATTGCGGAAACACCTTTTGTTAAGGAGAATTGACCCACATTATAAGGTTTGGTATATGCATGGCGAGGTTGAACCACAAAATGGTGAACCTCAGCCCGTAGAAAGTTTGCCAGTGGGTAATGATAATTGGGAGGAGGACAATATAATTGACATGGTCAACAATGTTGCCGAAGCCTCAAGTTTTGGAGTCATTGAGGAATGATTCAGAATTACCATTGAACGAAGGGTGCTCCAAATACACAAGGTTATCAGCAACTTTGAAGATATTCAACTTGAAAGCAAAAAATGGATGGAGTGATGTCAGTTTCACTGAATTTTTAAGTCTAGTAAAAGATATGCTTCCAGAGGAAAACACCCTACCTAACCGTTGTTACGAGGCTAAAAAAGTTATGTGTCCTATGGGTATCGAGTATGAGAAGATAAATGCTTGTCCTAATGATTGTATACTGTATCGGAATTCCTATAAAGATATGGTTGAATGTCCAGTGTGCAAGTCTCCTCGTTATAAGTTAAACAAAGAATCGAAAATGGTTCCAAAGGCACTCCTTCTAAAGTACTATGGTATCTTCCACCGATCCCCAGGTTTCAAGGATTGTTTGCTAGCTCGGAAGATTATGATAATATGCGTTGGCATGCTGAGAAACGTGTTATTGATACGAAAAATGCGTCATCCTGCTGATTCACTACAATGGGAAAAAGTAGACAACACGTTCCCGACATTTGGAGCAAAGTGTAGAAATTTACGACTTGGCCTTTCTACTGATGGGGTGAATCTACATGGAAACCTCAGTACTCAACATAGTACATGGCCTGTGATATTGGTTATCTACAATCCTTCCTCCCAGGTTAACCATGAAGCGTAAGTAAATGATGCTGTCTTTGTTGATATCGGGTCCTCGACAGCCCGTAAATGATATTGATGTATACTTAGCTCCATTGATAGATGATTTGAAGATTTATGGAACGAAGGAGTACAGACGTTTGATGCATCAAGACAAGAATATTTTAATATGTGTGCCACGCTAATGTGTACCATCAATGACTTTCCAGCTTATGGTAACTTATCCGGGTACAGTATTAAAGGGTACAAAGCTTGTCCAATTTGCGGGGAAGAGACACATTGATGAGTCGTAGTTGTACGACTATTTTATATGTTAAAACCCCGTTTCTTAGTGTTACCTGTATATTATTTCACTAACTGTGTGTAGTTTTCGTTCTCAGGTACACTCGGAGACCATGGAAGTAATACCGGTTAAAAGGAGCCATTTGAAGATGTTTGGCGCAGAAAGAAATCAAGTTCGAAGCACGTTGGAATTTTTGTCAGTGCAAACCGCGGAGGGCTTAAGCATTATAGGTGCGGACGTCTTATGAATTCCCATAATTTCTGAGACGTCCGCGGTTCGTAAATCAGGAGACGTCTGCGGATGACAGCTGGCAGTCGAATTTCGTTATTTCCAAATTGCATTATTGGAAAGCCCAAAAAGAGAAATAAATAAGCACGAAACCCTAGCGACCAGACATCGAATTTTAGAAGAGAAAAGAGACACGGATTCAAGTGTTCGAGTTGAGCTGCAGCTTGGTGAAGAATTCATCATTTGTACTTTCGTTTCATTACATTCAAACAACTTGATGATGTATTCCATTACGATGAGTAGCTAAACTCATACATGTAGGCTAGAACTCGACATTGTGATGTTTTGACTTGAAACCTATATTTATCTTCATGTTTTGCGTTATATTATTATGCAATGTTTATGGAATTGATGTGCTAGCATAAGTGGAACCCTAGCGGGGGAGCCTCTGTTAGTTTGTTGATCCCGATTATCATAGTTTACTAGCAACCTAGCGGGGATAGGAAACTAGGATACGAGTAATATACCACTAGGATTGACACCCTAGGACAACTTGTAGTGCAACCTAGCGGGGAGCTATAACTTGTAGAACATTAGAAATCAAAACGGTTAGGTTAATGATTTAGTCTTGCATCACAGTCGAGAGTTCTAGTCTGCACTGTTCTTTAATATTTGATACTTGGATTTGTGTGACGATTGCTCTAGCGATCATTCTTGCTTACTCGCGTTATGTAACTGCTTGCATTCAAAACCCCCCATTGTTACGTTTTTACTTAGTGAAACAGATTCTCAACCGATCTCTGTGGATACGACCCGACTTACCACTTGCTAGTCGGAAAAAGAAATATTATTTTTGCACAGGTACAACGACACCTGTCACACATGCACGCCATCTAAAGAATTGTCAAAAAATGGTTTACATGGGACATCGAATTTTATTATCGACGCATCATCCTTACAGGCGAAAAAAGCTGCATTTAATGGTGAGACCGAACATGGAATAGAACCTCGACCGGCATCTGGAGATGAAATACTTCAAAAAATTCATAATATTATAAATCGATTTGGGAAGCCCAATGCACACATTGAAGGTACTCCATGGAAGAAGCGATCAATATTTTTTGATCTCCTTTATTGGCATACACTTGACATCGGACACTGTTTTGATGTGATGCATGTTGAAAAGAATATATGTGACAGTCTTATTAGTACTTTATTAAACATTCCCGGAAAAACAAAGGATGGATTGAAAGCTAGACTAGATATGTTGGAGATAAACATTCGTACCAAATTAGCACCTCAAACTGAAGGAAAGCGTACATATTTGCCTCCGTCATGCACCACTCTTTCTAAGAGTGAGAAAACAATTTTGTGTGGATGTCTGAAAGGAGTTAAAGTTCCGTATGGGTACTCTTCGAATATTGCCAGCTTGGTTTCAATGAAGGATCTGCGGTTGAATGGATTAACATCTCATGACTATCATGTATTGATTCAACAATTGTTGCCTATTGCAATTAGAGGTGTACTGTCTCCTAAAGCGAGGTCCGCTGTACAAAGACTCTGCGTCATTTTTAGCTCTTTGTCTGCTAAGGTTGTTGATTTATTGGAGCTTGATAAACTACAAGACCAGATTGTTGTGACACTATGCCATCTAGAGATGTTTTTTCCACCTAGCTTTTTTGATATAATAGTGCATCTTACTGTTCATTTCGTGCATGAGATTTGAATTCTTGGACCAGTGATCAGTCGAGTTTTTGACTGATTAATGGCCATATTTCACTTTAGTTATGGGTGGTTTCTGACATTATTTTGATGTCATTTGACCTCTAACTCTACATTTCAGGTAGAAAATAAGTTTCCCCCAAGGTTGAAACCAAAATACGAAAACTCGGGGAAAAAAACTGAAGATTTAGAGCAAAACAGGACAGAATGACCTTTCCATATTATTTTGGACACCCAGGGCGCATACGGTGTCCGAATTGGTTCAATCAAAGCTTGTTGGAAAGCTAACGCAAAGGGCTACAACTTTCTAGTTGACGCCAATACCAAATTCGGACGAGAAGATCACAAAAAAGGCCCAGGAAGTGCCAGCCGGTCGGCTGAAATCAGCCAACCGACCGGCCGAATAAAGATTCAGGGAGGCTTGCACATGTCCATTCTCAACCGACCGGCTAGGAATTGAGCCCACCGACTGGATGGACCATCCAGAGCACCCTGCACCAAAGCCATTCCCAACCGACCGGTTTGATTTTCCCAATCTCAATCGACCGGTTGAACTGCTACCGTGCTATTTTTTCACCCGAGACTATAAATAGAAAGAGGGGTTTTTGACCTATGTGTGGAGGTTTTTGGGGAGAAGAAGATTGGAAAAGAGGTCCATCCAAGGTCATCAATCAACAATCCGACTAAGGAGAAGAAGAAGGCACAAAAGGGAGTTCAAGGATTCCAAATCCTCCTTCCTTTACTCTTTTCCTATTCTCTTTGTGTTGCCATTAAACCCTACTCACACCATGTTGTCTTACATGATGTGTGAGTAGTCTCCTTGTGTTTTGAGGGTCTTATTACTCTCCTTGGTACTCTTTGATCACAAATATACATTGATATTCATATGGATGATTGTTGATTTTATTTTCTCTTGTGTTACGAATGTTATGCACTCTAGGTGTTTGATAAAATGCCTAAGTGACAACTTGGACTTAAACTTGAACCTAGGACTTGGAAACCCTAGGGAATGGTTCTCGGATGGAGAAAATTATCTATATCTTAAATCATGCAAATGAACCTTAGGATATGGATGCTTGACTAAGGATTGAATGTTTGATTTATTGGAGTTAGTCATTGAGCGAATCATCAATTAATCCCATCTAATGGTATCAATTTCATGTTCTCTATGCACTTCATATATGACATGCTACTAAGTGTTTGAGGAAATGCCTAAGTAACATGTTGAATCTAGTTCGGATAATAGAGAATGTGATCCTATCTATTGTATGCATTTGTTGTTAACTAGTCCTCGAGTTCATAGTATTTATTACCTTAGGAAGACATTCCAAGAATAATAGTGCTATGGAATGAACCAATTATATCAAGAGAGTGAGGTTCGAGCTATAAGAGAGCTTGGCTAGGATTAGATTCACATGAGAATTGGTCTATTTTAGTCTAAGCTAGGTTTTCCACAATGCATGGATAGGAAGTGAACTAGTGCGTATGTTAATTGTATTTATCTCCCAACCATAGGATGATAATGCAATGGAATGAACCGATATCCTCTAGTTGAGTGAGGTTCGAGCTAAGAAGGTTCTATACTATTTGACTACCATGAAATATTTGAATATCGTGCATGTGATCATTGGGAAATTGCCAAGAAGGGGAGTAACCCCTCGAAACACCTCTTACTTATCTTTCATCCCTAATTACTTGCCACATAGGATTTAGATATATACACTCCCTTATACATTTTGGGTTTAGAATAGCCGAACGGAAACACAATCTTGATTAGTGCATGTGCTTGGCTTGCTCCTCTTGGTTCGACCGGGACTTTACCGATATTATAAATGTTTTGACTACATTGGATCCTCTCTTCATTGATACTATTTAGAGGTGAAAAAGAATAGTTCGTCAAATGGTGCCGTTGCCGGAGAGCAACTAGTTAGCACATCCCTAGATTAGATTGTGTGGAAGTTCCGACTATTCTTGTGAATATTTTTCCTTTTTCTTATACTTGTATAATCTTCTTTTTCTCTCATATCCCTTGCTAACCTTTTTTTATCTTGTTTTGCAAGGATGGACCCCTACAAGCAACAAGTCTTTTCTAATGGAGGATAGTACCAAGAGGAGGAGCAACCATATTCCTATTTCCGAGAACTTGGCAATCAAACTAGTTACTACACTCAAAATCGGGATGATGGCCAACGTTTTAAAGTTGAAGACTCATACCCACCATACCCTCAACCTCCTCAACCCTCAAGTGAGCCCTCCAATATAGAATCAATGCTTGCCATATTCCTTGAAAAGCAAGAGAAGATGCATAGAGACTTTCAAGCTCAAATGATGGAATTCAATCAAAATATGCAAGCTCAATTTATGGAGATTGAACTATCCACTCAAGATATGCATGCTCACATCAATACACTTCAAGCTAGGGTGTCACAACAAGCAATGGACAATGAGAACTTGGATGGGAAAGAGGAGGTCTCCGAAGAAGAAGAAGTCCTTGAATCTAGTGCCTCAAAGGAAGAATGGGATCAAGAAGCGGAGGATGAATTTTGGAGAGCCTCCACCGAAGCTCATTACAACAATAGGGATGGTGAATCTTGTAACGAAGATGAGATGGAATGCAAAAGTGAAGAATCCTTCACTACTAGCACATCTCATGATCATTTGGATGAGAACACACAAGAGCTCACCATCCCATTAATGCTCTCCGATGAGGAATTCTTCAATGATGATGCCTCTTACATAGAGGAAATACCTTTTGTTGATGAAGAAGAACTCCCTCCTCCCGGTACAAGCGAGCTTGAAGGTGAATCCCAATTTCTTGATGAGGATAAGATAGAGGAAGAGGATATAGAGACAAAAGGACTTCGAGGGTATAAAGACTTTGTTGAAGTTTACATGGACCAAGCTAAAGGGCATTCTCGCACGCAAGAAAACACAAGCTTAGAAAGGGATATTGAGGATTGGGCACCCATGGATGCAACTGAGAAACTCAAGGAGGTGATGCCCATCATTCTCGAGACAAGTTATGAAGACCCTTTCTTCACTACTTCGTCTCGAGACAAGTTTTGGAGCTTCTTGCCATATTTTCTAAGATTATTTGGAAAAAGCTCCCATGGCCCCTTAATTTTTAAGGGATCTTCATACTTGAAGGGGTCAAAATCCCAAAGGAAAGTCCATTGTAGACTTGATGGGAAGAAATTCAAATGGGACTTGAAGGTGGATTGACATGACCAAATCCAAAGGCCCCGTGAGAAGGTATCCTAGCAAAGGACTTTTCAACGAGTGATTCTATGGGGTGCTTTGCTACGTCTTTGCCAAGACGGGAAAAACTAGGCCCTCGCGGGAGGTAACCGGATTTGTAAGTGTTTCATTCTTGTTCTTTATGTTTAAATGTTTGGCATGATTTTGAGTGGCCTAGGCTCTAAAAATGGAATGTGAAATGTATGATTAGTTGGTAAAATTTGAAGTGTGGAGTGAGGTCTACTCACTCCAATTCCACTTCACATTGCCAAGCCCTCCACTTTTCCCTTGATTTCTCAATGTATGATGATGTCGCCCCTTAGTGTTCACGTGCCTTCTTGGAGTTGACTAGAGTGGAATTATTTTGTTATATCATGCTATGACTCTAGTTTTACAATTGGGGCACTTAGTAAACCTTGTGCATATTTTAGAGGGTGTGGATCAACTTCCTTGTTTGAATTCTATGAAAGTTATGCCATGATGTTATTATGTGACTTGTGATGCTATCTTGCTCATACTTGAGTTTTGCATAAGCTTGTATGTCACTTGTTGCTTTTAACCTCTCATGTGTTCTTGTCATCAAGGAAATTATTCGCATCATATGTTATCAAGCTTATCACAATGATGTCTTTTCTATTGATGGGCCGCATCTACAAACGAGGGAAGTTCTTATGCGTCTTATTCTTATTTTCTTCATTGTTTGCGCTTAGGGACTAAGCTATGCTTTAAGTGTGGGTGGGGTAGTCGCATAGTTCACTCATATTATGCCATGCTTATCATTTTAGAATGGACACTTGCATTCATGTACCGTATCCCTAGCATGAGAGTGTTTTTAACCACAAAGGCTTGTGACTATCGATTCTAAATCTCTATAAATCACATCTGGCCTATATGTCACATTTATTAGATCTTGAACCAAGAACCGACCTAGTCCCTTGAATGTGCATTCTTGTGAATCAATATCATTGCTATCTCTTGTCTATCTAATTTTATAAGTATTTTCGTTGAAATACCTTTGATTAAGTTTTAGCAAGCACTTTTTAAATTTTCACGAAAAACTTAGACCCTTTGAATGCTCTTTGGTGACTTGAGTTATTCTAATTTAGTGCCTTGCTTATGATTGTTTCCCGCGCATTCCATACATTCCTTGAACATATTGCCAAGTTTTAAGTGTGGAGTCAAAAACAAAAGGGGGCAAAAAATAGGCGCCAACAAAAAAAATGCTTCATTTTCATGGTCAAAAGAGGGCAAAGCCCCGACCAAAAACTTTCTCGAGCGCTAGAGAAGTTTTGTGCAAAAACATACAAATGCCGGGGGTTAGGAAGAAAAGTTGCCCCTCGAAAGCATTTGTAGGCCAAAGGCCATTTGAAAAAGAAAATAAGAAACACTTAAAACTTGACTTTATGTTCTTCCATCATCCTACATTTGCGCGGGTGCATCATTTGTATTGTGTGCTAGTTGGAATGACCCTTGGACGATCCATGTGCTTGCACGGGAGCTATCATTTGGTCTATGCTTGTTTATTAAGAACTCTAGTGTCAAACTCCTCTTCCCTTATGGATTATGGCTTAAGCGCCTAAAACTTGGGAATGAGTTCCATGTCGCTAACCAATGGACTAGCCCTAGCTAGCATAGGTGAGCGGTTGACACTCTTTTGTGCAAAACTTTTAACTTGCTTCTATTGTATTGCCTTGAAAATGAGTGAAACTTTGGATGAGACATTTGATAGCTCTAGTATTGATGATCTTGAATGCACAACCCCATGGGTACTCAATTGGTTCAAAAGTTCTTTTGATGATAATGTGATGGTAGTCCTAGCTTGGGGTGAGGGATTGGTTTTGAGAAATCCTCGCCTTGGTTGAGCACTCTTGCATTCATTCTCATGGGATAGGTGCATTTGAGATTTGTGAGTATTCCCTTTTTTGAAAACTCTCACGAGACTATAACTCGTCCACTAGGGTAGCCTAGGGGTTTAAAGGCTTAATGCATACTCTAAATGTATTCGTAACGCCTACGAAAAGGACCTAGTTAGATTGTACATACTTGTCATTTTCCTTTGAATAATATGATTAGGAATAATGATCGAGACCTTGTGAAATCTAGTGAGGAAAATATACGAAAAACATAGCACCACTAGCATTTCGACAATTGCATGACCTTGACATATTCTCATACTTTGTTCGGGACAAACAAAACTTAAGTGTGGAGTGTTGATCATTCGAGTTTTCGACAGATTAATGGCCATAATGCACATTAGTTTTGGGTCGTTTCCGACATTATTTTGATGTCATTTGACCTCTAACTCTACATTTCAGGTAGAAAACAAGTTTCCCCCAAGGTCGAAACCAAAATAAGAAAACTCGGGGAAAAAACTGAAGATTTAGAGCAAAACAGGGCAGAATGACCTTTTCGTATTATTTTGGACGCCCAGGGCGCATACGGTGTCTGAATTGGTTGAATCAAAACTTGTTGGAAAGATAACGCAAAGGGCTACAACTTTCTAGTTGACGCCAAGACCAAATTCGGACGGGAAGACCACATAAAAGGCCTAGGAAGTGCCAGCCGGTCGGCTGAAATCAGCCAACCGACCGGCTGAATAAAGATTCAGGGAGGCTTGCCCACGTCCATTCTCAACCGACCAGCTGGGAATTGAGACGACCGGCTGGATGAAGCATCCAGAGCACCCTGCACCAAAGTCATTCCCAACCGACCGATTCGATTTGCCCATTCTCAACCGACCGGTTGGACTGCTACAGTGCTGTTTTTTCACCCGAGACTATAAATAGAAAGAGAGGTTTTTGACATATGTGTGGAGGTTTTTGGGGAGAAGAAGATTGGAAAAGTGGTCCATCCAAGGTCATCAATCAACAATCCAACCAAGGAGAAGAAGAAGGCACAAAAGGGAGTTCAAGGATTCCAAATCCTCCTTCCTTTACTCTTTTCCTATTCTCTGTGTTGCCATTAAACCCTACTCACACCATGTTGTCTTACATGATGTGTGAGTAGTCTCCTTGTGTTTTGAGGGTATTATGACTCTCCTTGGTACTCTTTGATCACAAATATATATTGATATTCATATGGATGATTGTTGATATCATTTTCTCTTGTGTTATGAATGTTATGCACTCTAGGTGTTTGATAAAATGCCTAAGTGACAACTTGGACTTAAACTTGAACCTAGGACTTGGAAACCCTGGGGAATGGTTCTAGGATGGAGAAAATTATCTATATCTTAAATCATGCAAATGAACCTTAGGATATGGATGCTTGACTAAGGATTGAATGTTTGATTTATTGGAGTTAGTCATTGAGCGTATCATCAATTAATTCCATCTAATGGTGTCAATTTCATGTTCTCTATGCACTTCATAAATGACATGCTACTAAGTGTTTGAGGCAATGCCTAAGTAACATGTTCAAATCTAGTGTATGCATTTGTTGTTAACTAGTCCTGAGTTCATAGTATTTAATACTTTAGGAAGACATTCCAGGAATAATAGTGCTACGGAATGAACCAATTATCTCGAGAGAGTGAGGTTCGAGCTATAAGAGAGCTTGGCTAGGATTTGATTCACATGAGAATTGGTCTATTTTAGTCTAAGCTCGGTTTTCCACAATGCATAGATAAGAAGTGAACTAGTGCGTATGTTCATTGTATTTATCTCCCAACCATAGGATGATAATGCAATGGAATGAACCGATATCCTCTAGTTGAGTGAGGTTCGAGCTAAGAAGGTTCTATACTATTTGACTACCATGAAATATTTGAATATCGTGTATGTGATCATTGGGAAATTGCCAAGAAGGGGAGTAACCACTCGAAACACCTCTTACTTATCTTTCATCCTTAATTACTTGCCACATAGGATTTTGATATATACACTCCCTTATACATTTTGGGTTTAGAATAGCCAAACGGAAACACAATCTTGAATAGTGCATGTGCTTGGGTTGCTCCTCTTGGTTCGTCCCAGTACTTTACCGGTATTATAAATGTTTTGACTACATTTGATCCTCTCTTCATTGATACTATTTAGAGGTGAAAAAGAATAGTTCGTCAACCAGTTCATATGAGATGGATGTACCCTTTTGAGAGGTACATGAATATTCTAAAGAGCTACGTGAGAAATAGGCATAGTCCCGAAGGGTGTATAGTGGAAGGATACATAACTGAAGTTGCTGTCGAATTTTGCACTAATTGTTTGGGAAATACAGCCGCGATTGGGATTCCTAGGCCACGTCATTTTGATCGATTTAATGGAAACGGCATAAGTGGTCAGAAATATAAGAACCCATCATTTGATGAGTTGACGAAAGCGCATTTCTATGTATTGCAACATATGCCTAATATCACGCCTTTCATAGAGCAGCACCTAAACATTTTAAGGAGTGCATTCTCAAGAAAATTCGAGCAGTGATTACAAAAAGAACATAGTCGGTCATTTTGTAACTGGCTGAGATGTAATGATATTTTAAATAATCAGGCCAACTCTGAAGAAGAGTCTGATGACTTGGTAAAGTGGCTCATGTCTGGTCCTACACCAACGGTATACACGTGGAACGCTTATGACATTAACGGATTTTGTTTCCACACAAAAGTTCAAGATGACCACAACGTTGTACAAAATAGTGGTGTCACACTTGTTGCTGAAACTACTCTTGTTTCTAGTGCTAGAGATCAGAATCCAATATATGCTCCTATTAATTATTTTGGAGTCATCAAAGAAATATGGGAGTTAGATTACGTGAAGTTTCGAGTGCCTATTTTTAAATGTAAATGGGTCAACAATTCGGCAGTTCGTACTGATGAATATGGAATGACGTTTGTGGATTTTCAAAGAGAAGGGTACAAGGATGAGCCATTCAATATGGCCGAACAAGCGAGACAAGTATTTTACGTTAGGGACCCTTCTGATAACAACCATTTTGTTGTCCTCCACGGAAAACAACAAGTAATCAGTGATACATCTGAAGATCTAGCTGAGGAATGCATGCCCGTTTGTACGATAGTTCCCGTGGAGAACGACGATAGCGAAGCTGATGATGAAATGTAACTACGAGAAGATCATGGAGAAGGAATATGGATTGATAAAGAAACTTAATTTGTGTATGTTATTTATTTATGACTTGGGTAGTTATTTATTTATTTCTGAGGATTGGTTTATTGATTAATTAATCTGGCGTTTAATTTCACGTTTACAAGATTATAGCCATTTCACCTAGCAGCAGCAGCAGTGAGGATGACCATACTATCACTTCTGGTACAGTTAGAAAGAAGAAAGGCCCTGTATATATGAGCAAGTTGATTAAGACACTCAAGCAGTCTGGTACGAAGGCCATGGTGACATTCAATAGAAGAGGGAATCCAACAGGACAACATGCAGACAATTGAAGGAGCCACTTGGGTATGTTGGTTCGATGTTGTGTTCCTATCATCTACACCGATTGGAGGAAGGTCCCTAAACATTTTAAAGACATTGTGTGGAGAGAGGCAACTGTAAGAGCTTATTTAATTCTAACATTGTATTTGTTTTTAACATGGTAACTAACTTTTGTATTAATTAAAACTTGTTATATATATTTTCAGGCAATTTTTTATGGAGTCGAGGAGCATAAAAATCAGGAGCTTAGCTGTGCATGCAACATGTGGAAACAATTTAAGACACGCCTCGCAAATGATTACATCTATGGTGACGGAATAGACAAAGATGCTTTGAAAATGTATCTGTACATTGACTCCAATCAGTGGAAGACTTTTAAGGAGCTGAGGCTCTCCGAAGCTACAAAGAAATTAAGGGACACAAACATGGATTTGGTCAAGAAGAATATATATAAGCACGTCTTAGGTCGAGGAGGATATAGAAAACTGGAAGAGGCAATGTCAAAAGAAAAAATAGCCGAGTTAATTTCTCAGGGGGCAATTCAAGAGGAACAAGCTTCTAATGTCTCTATAGAGAGGCATACTTTGTGGAAGAGGGGACGAATCAGAAAAAAATGCTGAGTTCGTCTCTGAGGCATCTCAAGGAGTGGCTACAAAGATTGTAGTTCCTTATGTGTGTTTTAATAGTTAATTTATTTAAATTATACACTAACTATTGGTAATTTTCTGAAATAATAAGATGATTTAGTGGAAATGGCCGCTCGAGGAGAATTTTCTACTCAAGGCAGACGTGACATATTGACGGAGGCTATTGGCACGGATGAGTACCCTCGACGTACCCGAGGACTCGGGACACACATTCCATGGAGGATTGGATTACCTAGCTCTACCTCTTCGAGGGTGACACCCAGTTCAAGTGCTACTCGCATTGAGCCGTCTGATCGACAGAGTCAATACTGCTTCTCCAATGCTCCCACAGATACGGACCCTTGGAAGAATATACCAAAGGTACTTAGAGATTTTTAAAGTCATTTTTTCCTTACTATTTGGTTTATATTTTTCTTACAAATGTAAACACCATGAATTTATTTACGTTGACAGATTAGGCTAAGAAGTCTATTATATATCGAAGAGGGACTTAATGATGAGAGACGACTAGTGGCTGTCGGTCGAGTCATGAACGGTCGTTTGCTACGTTCTATTCCACTACCCGATGAAATGGTGAAGGTCGATCGTGCACTTGGTCAGAATGTTGGACTGCCAATTCCCCATGGAGAGACATTAAAGACAACATGGGATGCAGAGGGAAAATCAGACTTGGTGGCATGGCCGAAGCACTTGATTGAAAACAACATAAGGGTAATAAAATCAAATATTTGAACCATCTTTTTATAATTTAATTTATCAAATTTTATTTGAATTATTTACTAACATTCGAAATTCAGACATATACCATGCACCTATACTACTACTTGCTACCGATTACAGATGATCCAGTAGACAATTATTCCATCGACTGTCGATTTCTACATGACATGTGGTCTAACTTTAGCAGAAACGTTGTTAATGTACGCATCGATGATGAAGTGTTCAGTGACGACTACATTTCCACAGTGGGCTCAGATGACGTCTGTGATATATATGCATTGGCACCGCTGTCAAAGTCACATTGTGATTTATATATATGGTAATACTCTTGTCATGAGTTGTTCATCATTTGTTGCATAAGGTCTAACTTTACAAGTTTTTCATTTTGTAGTTCTTTATACAATCAGCTGAGTGATTCAGCAGTTCGGTTCGGGTTCTTCAATCCCACGACCGTGAGCCCATCCAATCACATAAACGAGAGGCTGGCGGCGTTTGTATCAAGACTAAATATGCCAGATAAAGATCACAATTATTGCTACTTTATGCCTTATATAAATGCTGCCGAGTAAGTACATAAATTACTTGTAATATATTACCTATTTTTTGAAATATGGGTTGTATAAATTTAGTTCGTTGATGTAGGTTTCATCGGATGTTGTGCGTTATCTTCCCCAACCAAGGTGTAGTCTATTGGTTCAACTCCTTAGAAGGCGTCACCGTTATACACAGCGATGTAAAAGCTTTAGTGGACTCGTAAGTTTCGAACTTACTATTATTTTGTAACTTGCATTGATAGTCAATTATTACGTATTGTTATTTATTTTAGTGGATTGCAACGATACTATCAAGGATGTAATCCGAGGATTGATCGTCCAGCATAATGGAAGATAGTGACGGTATTCATAGATGAAGCATTATTCCTTTAATATTCTTGTAATTTTCTTTAATAAAGTGTTAACAGAGATTACTTATCATGCAGTGTCCGAAACAACCAAAGGATAGTAATTTATGCGGTTATTATGTTCTGAGAAATATTCAGGATATAATTGAATTTGTTCGTGCTAATAACGGGGCATATGTGGAGGACTTTGACCAAGTAAGCATGCTAGTCTTGTCCTACTCTATTAGAATGGTGACAAATGTAGAATGGTGTTGGAGTTGTAGTTCAATATCAGTGTTCATCATTCTGAATATAATCTCGTCCTACTTTGTGTTATGACCAAAGTTTGGGATCAGATTGGCGTTTGATATTCTAGTTTTGGGCAATATTAGAATATAATATGTGTTGTGTGTTCTCTTATATTTTTGTTCTAAATCCATGTTCTAGCTAGGTTTGTTCTAAATCCATGTTCTAGCTACGTTTGTTCTAAATCCATGTTCTAACTTTGTTCTAAATCTAATTTTTGTATATATATTCATGTTATCGTCTTCTTATTTGTTCTAGGTTTTTCCTAATGGGACACAAGCATATGAGTTGGGAAAGGTATAAGACGTGCGAGATGAGATCGCTGCCTCCTTGTACAACTACTTATTCGAACATAGTGTTTACATGTGAATTGTTTATGTGAAGTTGTATAAATCAGTGTATGAATGGTTGTACATAATGACTTGTATGAATGGTTGTATTTTGAGTGAAATGAAAGTATTTTCGTGGTTGGAAATGTGTAACAGTAGGGTATTAAATTTTGTTTAGAATTTGTATTCAATTTTTCAGGCGGATTTGAGCTAAAATAGCTAAAATCTGTCATTTTTTTTTCATATTTTACGCAACGGTTCGAGCAACAAACCGTTGCATAATGGTATGATCTTATGCAACGGTTTGTTGTTAGAACCGTTGCATAAGGGTATGATCTTATGCAACGGTTTGTTGTTAGGACCGTTGCATAAGTGTATGATCTTAGCAACAGTTTCTCTTGAACCGTTGCATAATGTTATGACATTATGCAATGGTAGCTTATGCAACGGATGGGGAACCGTTGCATAATGGTCCTCAGAACCGTTGCATAAAGTCTTGTCTGTAGTAGTAATAAGAAATTATCATCTTTTCTATAATTTCAATATCCTGATGAAAAGAAGTCAAAACTTCTTTTCCTTTCTCAATTCTAGAAATCCTTTGGTCCAGACGCTTATTATCTGTCTTAATGTCTTGAGTCTCTTTTTTGAGATTATCAATTTCTATGATTAAATCATGTGTAGAAGTATGTTTTTCTACCTCTGTTTTTTGACTAATCCGTCTATAAACTTCATTCATTAGATATGGTTTATTAATAATATCTTTAGGAATTCCTTGCTTTTCGGATGTTCCTGCAGCTAAATCAAGCTGGTCAATAATCTTTGATCTTACCTCTGGATCTTTAATATCCTCGAGTAATTCCATAGCTTTCTTAAAGCTTAGCATATTAATTTCCAAATCTTGGAATTGACATTGCATTTCATATAATGCTTCCTCATTTTCAGAATCCTGTTTAAGACAGGGTTGCCCTTGTTTGCACGGAGCACAGTCTGAATCCGAGTCTGTATTTAGGTTTTCATTTCTTAAAACCTTGAGATCTTCACTAGTTGAAGAGTAATCAGTTAATTCTGATTCTAAATTATCATTAAGTAGGATTTTTGATATGATTTCTTTTATCCTATCAGATTCTTCAAGATTATTAATCTTTTGTTTTATCCAACAATTTTTAGCAAAGTGGCCCTTTTTGCCACATCTATGACAAGTCATTGACTTATTCTTTTGCCATTTATTTTCTTTTCTAGCGTATTTACGCTCTTCTTTCTCCTCAATTCTCTTTTTAGAAAATCTTTTCCTTTTATGGTAAGGAGAATAATCCTTTTTTGCCTTTCTAGGTCTACTAGAAAAGGGTTTGTCTATTCCACAAACTGAACACACAAATTACCTAATTGTGATTTCTCCATATAACTTTGTCGTTTAAGTTGTTTATTCA
Organism: Rhodiola kirilowii; assembly: GCA_033675215.1. Classification (NCBI taxonomy): domain Eukaryota; kingdom Viridiplantae; phylum Streptophyta; class Magnoliopsida; order Saxifragales; family Crassulaceae; genus Rhodiola; species Rhodiola kirilowii. The sequence goes on from CM066199.1 coordinate 25,825,628, forward strand.
ACTTGATCTCATTACATAAGGTTATTCCTTCCTGTGTGCAAACTCCAATTAGTTTACCATAAGTATAACTTTCATAAGGAATAGTAGGGTGATTTTCTCTAAGAACTTTTCTAATCCTTTCAGCAGAAAAGCTAGGCAAGCCATCAATAAATTTTGACTTCCAATGAGTGCTATTACACTCTGGTAATTCCATTACCCTACTTAGAAAAGTGTCTTTATACCACCGAAAATCCGCGAGTGTTTTACACCTAAGATTTTGTAATAAGGTTCTAATACTCTCGCCATTTCCAGAGTATTATCCTGTAAAATGTTCTATTATGCTAAAGACCAGTGTATAAACTGCATCTTCTACGAGGTTATTACCTTCTTGTTTAATTCTATTTAGAATATCATCTTTGTCTATTTGAGTGAGATAATTATCCCACCAACCTTTTAATTGGCCTGTAAAGCCTGTTGTAATCAGGTTAGCAACATCTTTATCCCTATTACCATTATTTTTACACACCGTGGAGTACATTAACATCCTATGCATTGCATTGTGTATTTGTTGGTTGTCATAACCATCTATGTTCCATTCATAGATATGACCACCACCATAACAATTTGTTATAATCTCATTAGATTCTTCTATTACAACATCTGCTGGTGTAGGTCTAGGGTAATAATATTTTCCCGTAGTTGGCCTTTCTGCTCATTTTGGATTTTATTAATCTGGTCTTGATAAACTTGCTTATAATTTGGTTCTTCTATAAGCTTGTTTCTTAAATTCTTATCAAGAGTGGTTAATTTTAAATCCTTAAATTGTTCTTCTAAAAAATTCTTCTAGTTCCGTCATAGGGTTTAATTTAAAACCTGTAACAATCGGAGGTGGCTGTAAACTAGTTGTAGCCATTCCTATTGTTTTAGACATAGTTATTTCTACTGGTTTTTCAGCTATGACTGATTGAGTTTTCATAACATCAATTAATTGTTCTATTCTGTTTTGTAAAGAACTTATTTGTTCTCCTAGAACACTCAAATACATATTAGAATAATTATTCTATTTAAACATCATTTTAATTTGTTGACATGTTGCTAGTAGAGTGTCATCTTCTAATAACTTAGCCAAAGCAACAAAATTATGATTCCCATTCTTTTCAATCTGAAAAGGTTGTTGAGGTGGATAAACTTGTGTAATGTTTTTACCCGTACACAACTTATAATTTCTTTCTAGTTTTGAAATATATTGTTCAACATAAGTAGAAATAAACCAGGGAACAAAGAACAATATTCTATTCTTATGTTCGCATAACTTATAGAATTCATTACTTAGAGTTTTTAACTCTACTGAATCATAAGACTCAAAGAACCATTTTTTAAACGGGTTCCATTTATCTGAATCAAATTCGGTTTGAATGAATTTTCTTGCCTGAGAACCAGGATTGAAATCTATGGTTTCACTAATCATCATTAAATATTAAAATCCATTTCAGATTCGGTTAGTTCCGAATCTTTAGTGTTAAGGGCTTTAACGATATTATTATGATCTATTATTAGCCTTTCAATTATTTCCGCATCCCTTATTTGAGATGTCGATGCTCTTGAAGATTCAAGAGGTTGTTCAATCTTATAGTTGATTGGTGAAATGAAGGAATAAATCGAATTCGACCTACTGAGTCGAGATGATGTTGTTCATCTTGCTATGTCTTCAAATTGAAGCTTAACATATCCTTCAGGTGTTTGTATAACATCTATTAAGTTATTCTTACTTATTGGTTGAGGAGGTACCACCTGATCTAGAATCCAGTTTGTAGGAAATTCTATTTCTTCCCACTTAATTTTTTGTCTTGTCGAAATACTCGACTTACTAAAGTTGGATTCAATTATTATTGTTTCATTATTTTGTTTATCCATAATTCTACACTGGGGATTAAGTGTAAAAAGTGGCTTACAGTAAATCCTATAACAAATAGCTATTACTTCCGTTCCAGATTTATAATTATAACCATTGGTTTTAACGTTAATGAATCCAATATGTTGAAATCTGATAAGGAAAGGTGTATAGTTGGGTAAACATCAAAAAATAAACCGGACCATGAGCCAAGATAGTTTGAATGATTCCCATTAAGGATTGTTTCCAATCAAGGTTTCTACCATCTCGTAGAGCTGCTATGAAGCTCTCTGGTAAACCTTCAAGGGTTAATGGTTTAAAAGAAATTTGCACTAAACCAATATGTATAAATTTATGAGAATTTCTATATAAAAGTAGATCACTTTCTTCAAGTAACCTCATCGTCAATTCTTCTGAGTTCATAGGAATTATTTCTTCAGTTGTTTTCACAACCTGCTTGAGACCTATTTTCTCAAACGTTCCTAGTTTATATATTAAATTGGGTTCAATTTTAGGAATTGTCCACTTATTAAGTGCATCTAGATTTGTAGGAAGATCATATTCTTCTTTTAATTTGTTCTTAACCATTTTCTGGTTTCCGAAAAGGTTCATGATAAAGAAGATATGTGACAAATCTTAATCAAAAGTCCATAACTACCCCCCACAATGGCTCTGATACCAAAGAGAGAGAACCGGATACATCGTTTCGGAGATCAGGACTGGCGACATAAAACACCATATTTGCAAAAGACACAGAGCTTGCAGCTCAATTGTTTACAGTCAAGATCCAATGGGCACCACTTACTACACAATTATGTCTCTCACTGACTTACCAACGGCACTAAAAAGGATGCCCTGGCTTAAAGCGAGACTTAACACATAATGCCGGGAACATCAGAGAGCAGCCACAACCGTGCCAGAAGGCCCGTTGAGGAACTTAACCAACCTCACAGTATTGGTGAATCAGTCACTGTACTAATCCCAGATTAGTACCATTGTTCTCAAACCCAGATCTTTACAACAACAAGGGCAGTCATGAACTTTGACATCGATTTATCACATATCAAGGGTTTAGCCTATAAGGCTACCCATCAGAAAAACAAAGAAAACTAAAAACTATATGCAGAAAAATAAACAGAATTTACAAGCGTTGATGATCTTCAAACTTCAAACTTTTATAACTTCAAAATATTTTACAAACTTTTAGAAAGAAGGAGGAGGCTATCCAAGTCTTGGATTAGGACTCTTGATTGAGATTTATCATATATCTTCTTTTTCAGGAACCAAAAGATGGATAAGAATAAATTGAAAGAAGAATATGATCTTGCTACAAATCTAAAAGCACTTAATAAGTGGAAAATTCCTAAAATGGAACCCAGTTTAATATATAAACTAGGAACGTTTGAGAAAATAGGTCTCAAGCAGGTTGTAAAAATAACTGAAGAAATAATTTCGCTGAACTCAAAAGAATTAACTATTAGGTTGCTTGAAGAAAGCGATCTACTTTTATATAGATATTCTCATAAATTTATACATATTGGTTTAGTGCAAATTGCTTTCAAACCATTAACCCTTGAAGGTTTACCAGAGAGCTTCATAGCAGCTCTACAAGATGGTAGAAACTTTGATTGGAAACAATCCTTAATGGGAATCATTCAAACTAGCTTGGCCCATGGTCCGGTTTATTTTTATTTGTACCCAAACATACAACTTTCCTTATCCGATATTAACATATTTGATTCATTAATGTTAAACGTTAAAACCAATGGTTACAATTATAAATCTGGAACAGAAGTTATAGCTATCTGTTATAGGATTTATTATAAGCCATTATTTACACTTAATCCCCAGTGTAGACTTATGGACAAACAAAATAATAAAACGATAATAATCGAATCCAACTTTAGTAAGTCGAGTATTTCGACAAGATGGAAAATTAAGTGGGAAGAAATAGAATTTCCTACAACTTGATTCTAGATTAGGTGGTAACTCCTCAACCAATAAGTCAAAATAACTTAATAGATGTTATACAAACACCAGAAGGATCTGTTATGCTTCAATTTGAAGATATAGCAAGATCAACAACATCTGCTCGACTTAATCGGTCGAATTCAATGTACTCTTTTATTTCACCAATCAACTATAAGATTTAACAACCTCTTGAATCTTCAAGAGCTTCAACATCTCAAATAAGAGATATGGAAAGAATTGAAAGGCTAATAATAGATAATAATAATATCGTTAAAGGCCTTAACACTAAAGATCCAGAAATAACCGAATCTGAAATGGATTTCAATATTTAATGATGATTAGTGAAACTCTAAATTTTAGTCCTGGTTCACAGGCAAGAAAAATAATTCAAATTGAGTTCGATTCAGATAGATGGAAAACGTTTTAAAAATGGTTCTTTGAGTCTTATCATTCAGTAGAATTAAAAACTCTAAGTGATGAATTTTATAAGTTATGTGAACATAAGAATAGCATATTGTTCTTTATTCCCTGGTTTATTTATACTTTTGTTGAACAATATATTTCAACACAAGAAAGAAATTATAAATTGAATACGGGTAAAACCATTACACAAGTTTATCCACCTCAACAACCTTATCAAATTGAAAAGAATGGTAAATCATAACTTTGTTGCATTTACTAAATTATTAGAAGATGACACTCTTCCAGTAACATGTCAACAAATTAATATGATATTCAAACAGAATAATTATTCTAATCTGTATTTGAGTGTGCTAGGAGAACAAATAAGTTCTTTACAAAACAGAGTAGAAAAATTAATTGATGTTATGAAAACTCAGTCAATTATAGCTGAAAAACAAGTAGAAATAACTACGTCTAAAACAATAGGAATGGCTACACCTAGTTTACAGCCACCTCCGATTGTTACAGATTTTAAATTAAAACCTATGAAGGAACTAGAAGATTTTCTTGAAGAAAATTTTAAGCATTTGAAATTGACCACTCTTGATAAGAATTTAAGAGATAAGCTTATATAAGAACCAAATTATAAGCAGGTTTATAAGGACCAGATTAATAAAATCCAAAAATGGGCAGATAGACCAACTACTGGAAAATATTATTACCCTAGATCAACACCAGCATATGTTCTAATAGAACAATCTAATGAGATTATAACAAATTGTTATAGTGGTGGACATATCTATGAATGGAACATAGATGGTTATGCCAACCAACAAATACACAATACAATGCATAGGATGTTAATGTACTCTATGGTGTGTAAAAATAATGGTAATAGTGATAAAGCTGTTGCTAACATGATTATATTAGGTTTTATAGGTCAATTAAAAGGTTGTTGGATAATTATCTCACTCAAATAGACAAAGATGATATTCTAAATAGAATTAAACAAGAAGGTAATAACCTCGTAGAAGATGCAGTTTATACACTGGTCGTAAGTATTATAGAACATTTCACAGGAAAATACTCTGGAAATGGCGAGAGTATTAGAACCGTATCACAAAATCTTAGGTGTAAAACACTCACGGATTTTTGGAGGTATAAGGATACTTTCCTAAGTAGACTAATGGAATTACCAGAGTGTAATATCACTCATTGGAAGTCAAATTGTATCGATGGTTTACCCTATTTATTTGCTGAAAGGATTAGAAATGTCCTTAGACAAAACCATCCTTTTATTCCTTAAGAAAATTATACTTACGGTAAACTTATTGGAGTTTGCACATAAGAAGGTATATCTCTTTCAATGAAATTAAGTTGAATCAACAACTTAAACGACAAAGTTTTATGGAAAAATCACAATTAGGTAATTTTTGTAATCTGTTTGCAATATACAAACCCTTTTCTAGTAAACCTAGAAAACCAAAAAAGGATTATACACCTTATCATAAAAGGAAAAGATTTTCTAAAAAGTAAATGAAGGAAAAAGGAGAGCGTAAATACGCTAGAAAAGAAAATAAATGGCAAAAGAATAAGTTAATGACTTCTCATAAAAGTTGCAAAAGGGGCCACTTTGCCAGTAATTGTTGGGTAAAACAAAAGATTAATAATCATGAAGAATCTGATAGGATGAAAGATATTATATCGAAGATCCTACTTAATAATAATTCAGAATCAGAATTAACAGATTTCTCTTCAACTAGTGAAGATTTCAAGGTTTTAAGAAATGAAAACCTAAATACAGACTCAGATTCAAACTATGCTCCTTGCAAGTAAGGGCAACCCTGTCTCAACCAGGATTCTGAAAATGAGGAAGCATTATATAAAATGCAATCTCAATTCCAATATTTTGAAATTAATATGTTAAGCTTCAAAAAGGCTATGGAAGTAATTGAGGATGTAAAAGATCCAGAGTTAAAATCAAAGAATATTGACCAGCTTGATTTAGCTGCAGGAACTTCCGAAAAGCCAGGAATTCCTAAAGAAATTATTAAACCATATCTAATGGATGAGGTTTATAGACGGATTAGTCAAACAATAGAGGTAGAAAAACCTACTTCTTCTACACATGATTTAATCATAGAGATTGATAATCTCAAAAAAGAGATTCAAGACATTAGAACAGATAATAGGCGTCTTGATCAAAGGATCTCTAGGATTGAGAAAGGAAAAGAAGTTACGACTTCTCAGGATATGGAAAGAAAAAATGATAATTTCCTATGTACTCTAGAAATGTTTATAACACAAAAATGGCATGTTAAAATCACGTTTTAATTGACAACTACTACTCGAAAGAGTTTACTACTCTTATTGACAGTGGAGCAGACTTGAATGTGATTCAAGAGGGATTATTACCTACAAGGTATTTTCACAAGACAACTCATACATTGTCTCATTCTGGAGGTAATAACCTTCAAATCAATTATAAATTACCTAAAGCTAAGGTATGTATCAATAAAAAATGCATACATACTATTTTTCTTCTTGCAAAAGACATTACAAATCAAGTTATAATTGGATAGCGTTTTCTTTCTAAGATCTATCCTCTGAAAAGAGTTGATAGTGAAGGAATAATAGGTACTTTTAAAGACAGAGTTATAACTCTACAATTTATAACCGAACCTCTGACAAAGCTTTTACATGAGGTTTATGACAGTATAACTGTTAAAGAAAATCAACCATATTTCCTAAAGCCAGAATTAAATATTCTTACTATCAAAGAAAGATTTGAAAATCAATTCTCTTTAGAAATCTGTCGTAATAATCCTAATGCATTTTGGGATAAAAGGAAACATATTGTTTCTATTCCATCAAAAGAAGGTTTTGATAAATACCAAGTATTAAAAAAGGCTTTTGATGAAAAGGCTAGTCCTTGTCAGATAGATTTTGCATACATTAAAATGTGTAGAGAAGAAATTGACACTTTACTACAACAAGGATTAATTGATCCTTGGAAGTCTCCTTGGACAGGCACAACTTTCTATTTTAATAAAAATAGTAAGCAGGGTAAAGGAATTTCCAGGTTAGTAATGCAGTATGAACCTTTTATCAAAATTCTTAATTGGATGAGACTTCCCATTAAATGGATGAAATATCCAGTTCCTAATAAAAAAGATTTGCTAGACAAACTTTATGCTTATGTTATCATTTCAAAATTTAATTTGAAAACAGGATGCTGGCAAATTCAGATTCATAAGACTGATAAATACCAAACAGACTTTAACGTTCCTTTTGGACAATTCGAATGGGATATTTTCCCTTTTCATCTAACAAGTACTTCTTATGAATTTCAGGAACTCATAGACAATATTCTTGTCTTCTCAAAAATTCTTCAGATACACTTTAAACATCTAAAAATGTTTCGTGGACTAATAAATAATGGTCCGATAATATCCAGACTAAAAAGGGTTTATTTAACGAATCTTCATTTTTCAGGAACAATCACAAGTAGGAAAGGTTCTCCTCATAATAAAGGCGGAGGCAATGCTTCCTCTTCCTATAAAGGAGGGAAACGTCGTGGTAAAAAACCAGATATTCTGGCCCAACATTGGTTAATATGCAACATGACAAAGAATACCAGAAATATCTGAAGAATAAAAAAGTACAATATTACTGCATCAATTAATGAAATGCCATCATATGCCAATATAGTGGCAACTGAGGATTATGAAGGTGGTTATACCGCTTACCTAATGAACCAGAAACAAGAAGTAATACTTCTTCTGAAAGAAAGAGACTCCCAATGAAAGGATGAGCCGTGGACTCTAATGAGGAAATACATGGGAGGAGAGTCATACCCTTCTCGAATGTATAATAGCAGAATTTACTATGAGAATATTCTCAATGAAACTGGTTGTGAAGTCAATTACTTTTCCCATCAGGCACATCCAGAAGTTTATAACTATAGTAAGATTACCATCAAGAAGGTAATATCCCTTCAAGATTGTGGAATTTTGCCCCTGAGCACAAGAGAATACTTTTTTGGCCAAAATAAAACCCCAGCAAAATACAATTTCTGGGATTACGTGGATGCCTTTGAGAAAGCTCTCTTATATGATAACCCAAGGCATAAACATTTCTGGTTTATAAAGATATGCTCGGTTGTGTACAAATCCGACATACCTTCTTAGTTTATCCTTTGGTGGCAACACTTCGGCACCACAGAAGAAATTATTCCAGAAGGTTTTAAAGAAAAGTTTCATGAATGGGAAAAAATCTCTCCAAAAGTTTTGGAATATCAGGACAAAAACATAAAATACAGAGAGTTATCTTCTCTCCTTTTCTTCACGGAGTTCTCTATTCCCTATACCTGGAAGTGGATGCCAGCTTTCGGTTATACAACTGACATGATTCCTTGTATTAAAAGAGAATCGGATACACCATTCGGAGATCAGGACTGGCGACATAAAACACCGTATTTGCAAGGAACACAGAGCTTGCAGCTCAATTGTTTACCGTCAAGATCCAATGGGCACCGCTTACTACACTGTTATGTCTCTCACTGACTTACCAACGGCACAAAAAAGGACACCTTGAACGCCATACATCGGCTTAAAGCGGGACTTACACACATAATGCCGGGAACATCAGAGAGCAGCCACAACCGTGCCAGAAGGCTCGTTGAGGAACTTAACCAACCTCATAATATTAGTGAACCAGTTACTGTACTAATCCCAGACCAGTACCATTGTTCTCAAACCCAGATCTTTACAACAACATGGGCAGTCATGAACTTTGACATTCATTTATCACATATCAAGTGTTTAGCCTATAAGGCTACCTATCAGAAAAACAAAGAAAACTAAAAACTATATGCAGAAAATAAAAAGAACTTACAAGTGTTGATGATCTTCAAACTTCAAACTTTTATAACTTCAAAATATTTTACAAACTTTTAGAAAGAAGGAGGAGAACTTGTTGCTTGGTAGTAGGCTATCCAAGTCTTGATTCTTTCTCTACTACATAACATGCTAATTTATAGCAAAACAAAAAGCGATAGTCCAAAACATAAGGGACCCAAAACACACTGAATCTATTTATGAACAGAGGAGATTCTCCTTGTTGGAAGCTTTTTGCCTTAAAAATCAACGATGTGTTTGTCTTTTGTCTTCAGTTGATTTTCCTTTGGCCATGTATAAAAGCCACTAGAGATATGGGACCTTTCATTATATGAAATCCACTAGAGAGATGGGACCTTTCACATTTTGTTTTTATTCTGGGAAGATTCTTCCAATTCTTCATCTTTAATAGGTGTCCATTGAATAGGGTTCATCTGACATATCTGAAGACGGCCTTCAGGATTGAGCTTGATCTTCTCCCAAAATTTGGAATAATACCTTCTTTTTAGACAGGGAAGGAAAGCGCCGAACATATAAGTATAACCAAACGCTGGTTCCCATCTCCAAATGTAAGGGATGGAGAATGTAGCAAAGAATCTGAAGGAATATTCATCCTCTACCTTGTCTAGATATTGAAGGTAAGAAGGCGCCTAAGATTCTTTCCATTTGAAAAATAGCTTCATAAAATTTTGCTGGAAGAATTTTCTGAATCTTTCTTCCCGGACCAAAATGCCGCCACCACTTGATGAACAAGGAGGTTAGTATTTGATTCTCATCCTCCAAGTCAATGGTTATGAACCAAAAATGCTTATGCTCTGGGTTCTCATATAGAAGAACTGCATTAAAAGCATCTATATATTCCAAATAGTCATATTCAGCGGTATGTCTATCCTAATAATTTTTTCCTATATAGTGGAGTCTTTTTGTGGTAATGAGAGTGCTTCCCCATTCTTGGAAGGATATGACGCTTCTAATGATAATTTTGCTGAAGTGGAAAGTATCTGGCTGTCGATTAACCACATGGGAAATATGACATCCATTCTTTATGAGTATCTTCTCATAAAAATTCTGATTCCTGTAGATCTTATAGGGATAAGGACCATTGTTTATTTTGTTGAACTTGGCCAATAGCGTCCATGGTTCATTGCTACCTTCTAGGTTATTAAGAAGAAATATTACTTCTTCTTTTTTGTTCAAGTGGTAAGTATTCTGGTACAAGCCACTGATTTCTCTAGATATCATCTCAGCATTAGTCTGGATATTAATCTCCTGATTTGGTGATTCTCGAATTGTCACCATGTTAGAAAATGAGGGCATATTATCGAACATCTTGAAGGCATCCATCTGGCTTATTGCTGCTGCAAGATCAAAACTCATTGAATATATTCTCTGATTAGAAAATCTAGGAGACTATAATCTTCCCCTTTTTTATAAACAATCTCAAAATCGAATGGGGCCAAATGAGCTTGCCATCCAGCAAACATTTGTTTAGAAACATCATGCTTGAAATCTTTGTTAGCCATAAATTTAGCAGAAATACAATCTGTTTTTATAATAAACTTTTGATTATATAAATCATCTTGAAATTTTATGACACGCTTGACAATTGTAAGAATTTCTTTACCAACAGTTGCATAATCTTTTTGTGCATAATTCCATTTCGCGGAATAAAATCTAACAAGATATTCTTGTTTAGTTTCTGGATTGATTTGTTTTAAAATTCCTCCGTAGCTTATATCAGAGGCATATGTTTCACTGATTTTTTCCCAATATGGGTTAGAAAGCATTAGACAAGGTAAAGTTTCTTAATTTTCCTAACAGCTTCAGTGTGTTGTTGGGTCCATGGGAGTGGTTGTTTTTTAAGTCTATCATCCAAGATAGCAGTAAGTAGAAATATAATTCAAACTTCCTAAAAATCGTTGTAACTGAGTTTTATTAGTGATAATATCAGGAAATTTATTTGCAAATTCGATACTTCTATGTATTGGAATTATACTTCCCTTTTCAATATTATGACCAAGGAATCTAATATTTGTTTGAATTAATAACATTTTTGGTTAAGATAATACTAGACCATTATTTTTTTTTCTTTGAATATTCTTAGATGCTTGAAATGCATCTCAATATCTTTAGAAAATACTAAAATATCATCAAATTAGACGATAAGAAACTCACTATAGGGAGTAAAAATGTCATTCATATTTTTTGAAATTCAGAAGGAACATTTTTTAGGCCAAAATGCATAACATTCCATTCAAACTGCCCAAATGGGACATTGAAGGCCGTTTTATATTGGTCAGACTTATTAATTTGTATTTGCCAATAACCTGATCTTAAATAAAATTTTGAAAAGATGACAAATTCATATAATCTGTTTAATAAGTCTTTTTTGTTAGGAATAGAGTTCCTAATCCATTAAGAACTTTATTAAGGGGTTTATAGTTGATGACTAATCTAGGTACCCCCTTTCTTGTTCACTATGTTTATTAACATAAAAGCGGTACAAGACCTTGGTGACTTAGAATCATTAATAAGTCCTTTTTGTAATAATTAATTAATTTACTTCTTGCATAATTCTAAATATTTAGAATTCATTTGACAAGGTCTAGCCTTTGTCGGTATTTTGTGTTCATCAAAATTTTCCTCATAAGGAAGAGAAACTATATGTTTTTTCAATCCCAAAAAGCATTAGGGTGATCATTACAAATTTCTAAAGCGAATTGGTTATTAAGCAATTTGATTTTTTCCTGTAATCTAGGATTTCGAAGTTTTTCTTCTATAGTAAAAATATTTAATTTTTGTTTCAGAAAATATAGTTGATTTTCTTTAACAGTTATACTGTCATAAACCTCATGTAGAACCTTTGTCAGAGGTTCGGTTATAAACTAGAGAGTTATATCTCTTTCTTCAAAAGAACCTATTATTCCTTTACTATCAACTCTTTTTAGAGGATGGATCTTAGTAAGAAAAGGTGTTCCAAGTATAACTTGATTTCTAATGTCTTTAGCAAGAAGAAAACTAGTCCGTATGAATTTTTTATTAGTACATACCTTAGCTTTTGGTAATTTATAATTGATTTGAAGGTTATTACCTTCTGCACGTGACATTGTATGAGTTGTCTTGTGGAAATACCTTGTGGGTATTAATCCTTCTTGAATCACATTCAAGTCTACTCCACTGTCAATGAGAGCAGTAAACTCTTTCGAGTAATAGTTATCTATTAAAAGCGTGATTTTAACATGTCATTTTTGTGTTATAAACATTTCTAGAGTAGATAAGAAATTATCATCCTTTCCTATAATTTCAATATCTTGATGAGAAGTCATAACTTCTTTTTCTGTCTAAATTCTAGAAATCCTTTGATCAAGACGTTTATTATCTGTTTTAATGTCTGGAATCTCTTTTTTGAGATTATCAATCTCTATGATTAAATCATGTGTAGAAGTAAGTTTTCCTACCTCTGTTGTTTGACTAATTCGTTTATAAAGCTCATTCATTAGATATGGTTTATTAATAATTTCTTCAGGAATTCCTTGCTTTTCGGAAGTTCCTAGAGCTATATCAAGTTGATCAATAATTTTTAATCTTAGCTCTGGATCTTTAACATCCTCAAGTAATTCCATAGCCTTTTTAAAGCTTAACATATTAATTTCCATATATTGGAATTGAGATTGCATTTTATATAATGCTTCCTCATTTTCTGAATCCTGTTTAAGACAGGGTTGCCCTTGTTTGTAAGGAGCACAGTCTGAATCTGAGTCTGTATTTAGGTTTTTATTTCTTAAAACCTTTAAGTCTTCACTAGTGGAAGAGTAATCAGTTAATTCTGATTCTGAATTTTCATTAAGTAGGATTTTTGATATTATATCCTTTATCCTATCAGATTCTTCAAGATTATTAATCTTTTGTTTCACCCAATAATTACTGGCAAAGTGGCCCTTTTTGCCACATCTATGACAAGTCATTGACTTATTATTTTGCCATGTATTATTTTTCCTAGCATATTTACGATCTTCTTTCTCCTCCATTTTCTTTTTAGAAAATCTTTTCTTTTTATGATAAGGCGTATAATTCTTTTTAGGTTTTCTAGGTTTACTAGAAAAGGGTTTGTCTATTGCAAACTGATCACACAAATTACCGTAAGTGTCTTTATACCACCAAAAATCCGTAAGTGTTTTACTCCTAAGATTTTGTAATAAAGTTCTAATACTCTCACCATTTCCAGAGTATGTTCCTATAAAATGTTCTATTATGCTAACGACCAGTGTATAAACTGCATCTTCTACGAGGTTATTACCTTGTTGTTTAATTCTATTTAGAATATCATCTTTGTCTATTTGAGTGAGAAAATTATCCTACCAACCTTTTAATTGGCATGTAAAGCCTGCTATAATCATGTTAGCAACAGCTTTATCACTATTACCATTATTTTTACACACCGTGGAGTACACTAACATCCTATGCATTGCATTGTGTATTTGTTGGTTGGCATAACCATCCATGTTCCATTCATAGATATGTCCACCACTGTAACAATTGTTTATAATTTCATTAGATTCTTCTATTAGAACATCTGCAGGTGTAGGTCTAGGGTAATAATATTTTCCCGTAGTTGGCCTATCTGACCATTTTTGGATTTTATTAATTTGATTTTGATAAGCCTGCTTATAATTTTGTCTATAAGCTTATCTCTTAACTTCTTATCAAGAGTGGTTAATTTCAAATGCTTAAATTTTTCTTCTAGAAAATCTTCTAGTTACTTCATAGGTTTTAATTTAAAATCTGTAGCAATCGGAGGTGGCTATAAGCTAGGTGTAGTCATTCCTATTGTTTTAGAAGTAGTTATTTCTACTGGTTTTTCAGATATGACTGACTGAGTTTTCATAACATCCATCAATTGTTCTACTCTGTTTTGTAAAGATCTTATTTGTTCTCCAAGAACACTCAAATACAGATTAGAATAATTATTCTGTTTGAATATCATATGAATTTGTTGACATGTTGCTGGTAGGGTGTCATCTTCTAATAACTTAGCAAAAGCAACAAAATTATGATTTTTACCATTCTTTTCAATTTGAAAAGGTTGTTGAGGTGGATAAACTTGTGTAATGTTTTTACCCATATTCAACTTATAATTTCTTTCTAGTGTTGAAATATATTGTTCAACATAAGTAGAAATAAACCAGGGAACAAAGAACAATATTGACGCGCGTCGTCTGACGCGTCAAATTTAATATTTATAATTCTCCTGCGTGAGACTAGTAAGCAGCAAGTAGGGTCGAACCCAAGAGAGCTGGGGCGTTGAAGCTGTAACTAAAACAAGAAAAAGAAAGGGGGGTTGTGAGCAGTTAAGAGTGCTAAAGAGGAAATAACGTGAAGGATTCAATCAGAGAAAGCATTCAGCTTAGGGTTTCTGTTGTGACATGTTTATCATCGACTGCTAAATATCTAATTTCATGTTTCTAAGTGTGGTTATTCCGGGAAAGGCAATAACCCAAAGTATTCTGGGAAAGGCAATACACCACAATCTAACCCGGGAAAGGCGTTAGACTTCTAGTTTTCCTAAACCCAATAATACGGGAAAGGCACTATCGAATCTAGGTGTTCCTACTTGTCTTTACGGGTAAGTCTCAAACAAGCATTAACGATAGGGGCTGAATTGTTCGGCTAAGCTTTACCATGTCAAGTATCCACTTAGCTTCACAATTCAGTCCTTGAAATTAAGGACAAAAACTAGAGAAACAAGAAATTGCATTAAGTAAAATGTCTAAAAACATGTGTCATAACGAGCGAAACCCTAAACTGAATTAAAAGTTTAGCTACTCATAGTCATAACAAAACAAACGTATTTTTGTATGAAAGTAATAGAAAATTCTTCTCTTCGTCGAAAGCTTGCGTTTTTCTCCTCCAGAGTCGTCTCGAATAATTCTCTGATGGGGATTGAAACCCTAACCCAAAACCTTCATATATAGCAAGCTATGTTTCCAAATCTGGTTTTGGGTTGAATTATCAAATTGGGTTTTTAAATCCGTTTTTGGGCTTCAATTTTGGACTGTTGACATCATCAAGCGCGTTGCTGACATCATCACCTCGTCGGCTCGCCGCGTTTGGCCTTCACATTATGGCCGCATTTCCTTTAGACATTAGCGTCGAGCTAATGTCTCTATGAAACGCGGTCCCCAGTGAGTCCTGACTTCATCTATTGATTTGACCATCTAAATGACCTCGGATGCTCTTTGTGTGAAATAAAGAGTTGTAGGGAATTGAGTGAGCTACGCAACGGCATGTGGCTCATATTTTTATGATCAGCGGTCCATTCCCAGAGCTCCGTCGAGCGTCCAAAGGTCTGATCTGCCATTGTGATGTTTTTGGCATGAAAAGCCATCTTTTATGCGCGTTTCCTCCTAGAGCTTCCGAAACACCTGGAATGCAAAAAACCATACTAAAAAGTAACTGTTCGCATATAAAAGTTTCGAAATAAATAAGATTAGTTGATTCGATGAGTCATATAAATACGACTCATCAAACCACCCCACACTTAAACTTGTTCGTCCCGAACAAGAACTAAATCATAGAAGGAAAATAAATGCAACACCACAGTTTCTTCGACGTCCTGAATAGATGCACATGAATATGAGTTGCTAGTCTAAATTCGCTTTTCTATGCATAACTCAATCGTTACTCAAATCATCATGCTTCACATAGAACTAACTTGATACATGTTACCTTTGAGCTGAAATTCAAACCAATTCGGATGAATGGGAGACAGTCCTCTTTAGACCCATGATCTGCATTCGATGTTCCGAACTCTAGCTATATGGTTACACTTCATTGCTTTTTCTTGCACGTGATTTATTCGAACTGCAAGGTTTTTGAGTTTTCTTTCTTCTTTTGTTGGAGAGCTTTTGTAGTGACTTTCTTTGGCCATTGGCTCTTGATGTATGAATGATGTACTTCATTTTTTTCCTTGTATAAAACTTCACAACGTGGCTGATTTTTTTCTTGAGCTTTGCTCGCTTATTGTGAATTGCTTGTCCTTTTCTTCTTTCTTTTTGAAGGACGTCCAATCATCGCCCGCAAGAATATGGAAATTCCTCCCCGCTCTTTCTCATCCTCGACCTTTTTGACGCGAGTCAAGATGAGGGCCCTCCGCCTATTTTCCCGGTTACTTCAGACTAGAGATAGGACGGTCTATTTTCCCATCCTGCCTACTTACATAAACATTGCAGTGGCGGAGCAAAGTCTGAACCAATAAGTCTCAAAGTGCTAGCCTCCACAAAATCCACATAACCATATAACTCGAAATTCGGTCCTTTGAATGCTTCGTCAAGTCTCTTTAAGACATTTTTATCAACTCCACATCCCTGTTTATTTCAACTCAGAAGGACACATGGTAGGTTAAATTCACATGTAGTCACACAATCCAAATTTCACAAGAGAAACACATCTAATCAGCATCATCTATTTTACATCATCAAAATTCAATACTGCATGACCATGAAATAGAGAGAAATTTTCTACTTTTCAAAAAAAAAAATTTAAAAAGGGAAACGTGCTGACACTATGCAGGTGCAAGAAAAATAAATATGCTGACACAACTTACTTACTGACTCTCCCACCCCACACTTTTGAACTAAGCCGTGTCCTCACGGTACGACTTAAATTCAAAGACACACCAATGCAAGACACACAAACGTAGGGAAAAACAAATAGAGAATAAAAGTGAACAGGCACTCCCCTGGTTTCGTCGCGTGATGGTTAGAATTCTGGTCAAACGAGTTGGTCAATGCTGGTCAACGATCAACCGCGTCTTCTTCAGAATTTACTTACCGCGTCAGATAGAGATGTTAACTTAATATTAACACCTAACGCGGCCAGTTAATGTTCATGCTTGACAAGGTACCCACTGAGGTGCACCTATTTTCTGCATGAAAAACATCTCTTTTCTCAAAAGACAATGTAAAAAACATGAATCATGACTCAAACAAACTTAAAATGAAATTTAAAAAAACGAGAAGAACAAAAAATTTGCCGGGCTACCTTCGTGCGAGCGCCTTTGTTTTACGTCGTTGGCTCGACGATACCTCTTTAGGGATCACAAGTTAGGATCCCATGGGCGTGTGAGGTCAAACTTCGCCTCAGTAATTCCTTCAGTCTGCCGAAAGCCCTCGTGGAATGGTGTGCTCGTGTCTGCTCTCCATCGATCAGGCGGGTTTGCCTTCACATCCTCTCGAGTCTGCGAGGACACTCTGCTCAGAGCTACTGGCCTATCTGCACAACAAATCTCAGTTGGTAGGTCAGAAGAGAGGGCACCAAGATATGGTGTGTGCACTACGTCCGGTGGTTTCTTCGCGCTCGGGTGGTCTCCGTCCTCTTAGATATGGAAATTCGATGTCTGGCCTCCAAACGCAAGTGACAACAAGCATGTGTCCATGTCAATCTTGGTTTTGGTGGTGAAGAGGAATGGACGTCCCAAAATAAGTGCTGGAGGATCATCGTTTCTAGCATCTCCCATCTGCAAAAGATAAAAGTCTGCAGGAATAACAAGGTCTCCTACATGTAGAGTTAGATCCTCTAGCAAACCAACTGGACGAATACAAGATTTATCTCCTAACTCTACCAACAGTTTAGGCAGTTTCAAAGGTCCTAATCTCAACGAACAATACAGGAAATATGGCATAGCATTAATAGCAGCACCCAAATCGATTAAGCAATGATGTTTTTGAGTCTCACTAACACCACAGATGACTGTGAAAGCACCCAGGTCCTTACACTTTCCAGGCAGTGCCTCGTGACTCGTGGCAAGTGGGCGCTCCATCATTGGATCTTTTGGCTCATGCGTCGCCTCCAATCTGCCTCCTAGCTCATCCTTATCGATCACATAGCCTTCAGAAGCTCCTACCTGGACAGAAAACGGAAGGGAAGTATGAGTTTTGGAACATGCATCAGTAGGGACCGCGTCCTGCCTTGACATTACGACCACATCTGGATTTGACATTACCACCGCGTTTCCTTCAGACATTAGCGTCGAGCTAATGTCTACATGTGGCGTGGTGCTCTCTGATGCTAACTCGTTTTCTTCATTTTCTGCACCCGATTCGTCTACCAGTGCCAATGTATTGATGTTCCCTCTCGGATTAGGCACTGTCTGTGCCGGTAGCCTCCTCAGATCTCTCTTCAGCTCAGAAATAGTCTGGGCTAAATTAGACATCTGCTTAGACAGCTCTACTAACGTTTCATCGTTCTTCGCCTGAATCTACTGCATGGTAATTGCCAACTCCTTCACCACATCCTCCAAAGTCTTGCTGGAACCTTGATTGCTAGGGCCTACTTGATTGTAATTCTGCCCTCCCTGCTGATACTGATTCTGATTGTTGTAGGCTCCTTGTTGTTGACGGTACGGTGGGCGGTAGAACTACTGCTGAGGTTGTTGGGGTGCATAATTGTTGAAATGTTGGAATTCGCCCACTGCATTGACATCAACCTGTGTGTCCTCCTGTAAAGTCGGGCAAGCATCTGTCTTGTAATTGGTCGCACCACATAACTCATAAGGCTTCACCTAGACCGACTGCTTCATTATGAGCTTCTACATCATCTCTTTCATATGCTTCAGCTCCTCAATCACCTGGTTTGACGGTATCTCAGCCTTTGCAATGCTTCTGGTCCCATCTGAATTCCTCTTGCATGTTGGCCTCTTCTCTAAACCTAGCATTCTGAGACACCTCCGCTATCAAATTGTGCACTCCAGCTGGGGATAGATTCATGATGGTCCCTCCAGCTGAGGCGTCTAGCAGCATTTTGTCGAGGGGCCTCAATCCATCAAGCATGTACTCAATTATCAGCTTCTCTGGCACTCCTAGATTACAGCAGCTCTGCTCTAGGTGGTTGAACTTTTCCAGGTAGTCATACATTGACTCGTTGGACCCCTGCCTGATATCATGTAGCTGCTTGCGAACCTGCATCACCCTGGCAGTTGGGTAGTATTTTGCCAAGAACTTCTTCTGCATCTGGTCCCATGTCCTGATGGTACCCGGGGGAAGAGAGAAAAACCAAGCATTAGCTATGTCAGTTAAAGAAAAGTGAAAAGCTTTTAATTTAAAATCTTCCACTGAGACTCCGTATGGACGGAGAGTCTGGCAGATTCCATGAAAGCTCTGCAGATGCTTGGTGGCTGACTCTCCTTGTCGCCCTGAGAACTTTGGCAGGTGGTGAACTACTGCAATCTTGATTTCTATCTCAGCTAATTCGGGCCCTTCGTCGATACACCACGGCTGATTCTGGAAGTCAGGAGCAGACAGCTCCATCATTGTAGGCTCATAGTAGTAATCTTCATCTTCTTATGGCGCCCTGTATAATCGCGGATGAGGATGTAGCGATGGCGGCTGTCTCGCGCCAGCACCATTCCCAATATTCTGTGCAGCTGGTGCCCTTCTATTCAGCTGTCGGGCCAGCCTTGCTGCGTCATTCACCCTGTTGCGAGCACGCATCTCTCGTTCTGGCTCATCATAGAATGGAGGTATTACCTCATTTTTATTAACTGGAGCGATCTCATTGTTGTTGTCATTGTTACCAACCTGACTACCTGCACGAGATATTGTGAAACAAGTAGCAAACACAAAAAATAGCTAAATAAGAAAAATGAAAAAAGAAAAAATGAAACAACTTCACCAAAGCGCAGCTCCCCGGCAACGGCACAAAAATTTGATGCGCATCGTCTAACGCGTCAAATTTAATATTTATAATTCTCCTGCATGAAACTAGTAAGTGGCAAGCAGGGTCGAACCCAAGAGAGCTGGTGCGTCGAAGCTGTAACTGAAAACAAGAAAAAGAAAGGGGGGTTGTGAGCAGTTAAGAGTGCTAAAGAGGAAATGACGCAAAGGATTCAATCAGAGAAGGCATTCAGCTTAGGGTTTCTATTGTGACATGTTTATCATCGACTGCTAAATATATAATTTCATGTTTCTAAGTGTGGTTATTCCAGGAAAGGCAATAACCCAAACTATTCCGGGAAAGGCAATACACCACAATCTAACCCGGGCTAGGCGTTAGACTTCTAGTTTTCCTAAACCCAATAATCCGGGAAAGGCACTATCGAATCTAGGTGTCCTACATGTCTTTACGGATAAGTCTCAAACAAGCATTAACGATAGGGGCTGAATTGTTTGGCTAAGCTTTAGCATGTCAAGTATCCACTTAGCTTCACAATTCAGTCCTTGAAATTAAGCACAAAAACTAGAGAAACAAGAAATTGCATTAAGTAAAAAGTCTCAAAACATGTGTCACAACGAGCGAAACCCTAAACTGAATTAAAAACTTAGCTACTCATAGTCATAACAAAACACAAGTATTTTTGTATGAAAGTAATAAAAAATTCTTCTCTTTGTCGAAAGCTTGCGTTTTTTGTCCTCCAGAGCCGTCTCGAATAATTCTCGGATGACTTGATGATTGAAACCCTAACCCAAAACCTTAATATATAGCAAAGCTGTGTTCCCAAATCTGGTTTTGGGTTGAATTATCAAATTGCGTTTCTAAATCTGTTTTTGGGCTTGAATTATCAAATTTCGGACTATTGATGTCATCAAGCGCGTTGCTGATGTCATCACCTCATCGGCTCGCCACGTTTCCTTTAGCCATTAGCGTCGAGCTAATGTCTCTACGAAACGTGGTCCACACTGAGTCCCGACTTTGGCTATTTATTTGACCATCCAAATGACCTCGGATGCTCTCGGTGTGAACAAGAGAGTTGTAGGGAATTGGGTCTGCTACGCAACGGCATGTGGCTCATAGGTTTCTGATCAGCGGTCCTTTCCCAGCGCTCCGTCGAGCGTCCAAAGGTCTGATCTGCCATTGTGATGTTTTTGGCATGAAAAGCAATCTTTTATGTGCGTTTCCTCCTAGAGCTTCCGAAACACCTGGAATGCAAAACCATGCTAAAAAGTAACTGTTTGCATATAAAAGTGTTGAAATAAATTGGATTAGTTGATTCGACGAGTCGTATAAATACGACTCATCAAATATTCTATTCTTATGTTCACATAACTTATAAAATTCATCACTTAGAGTTTTTAACTCTGCTGAATTATATGACTCAAAGAACCATTTTTTAAACGGTTTCCATCTATCTGAATCAAACTCAATTTGAATTATTTTTCTTGCCGGTGAACCAGGACTAAAATTTATAGTTTCACTAATCATCATTAAATATTGAAAATCATTTCACATTCGGTTATTTCCGGATCTTTAGTGTTAAGGCCTTTAACGATATTATTATGATCCATTATTAGCTTTCAATTCTTTGCGTATCTCTTATTTGAGATGTTGAAGCTCTTGAAGATTCAAGAGGTTTTTCAATCTTATAGTTGAATGGTGAAATAAAAGAATACATTGAATTCGACGGACTAAGTCGAGAAGATGTTGTTGATCTTGCTATATCTTCAAATTGAATCTTAACAGATCCTTCTGGCGTTTGTATAACATCTGTTAAGTTATTCTGACTTATTGGTTGAGGAGGTACCACCTGATCTAGATTCCAGTTTGTAAGAAATTCTATTTCTTCCCACTTAATTTTTTGTCTTGTCGAAATACTCGACTTACTAGAGTTGGATTCGATTACTATCGTCTCATTATTTTGTTTGTCCATAAGTCTACACTGGGATTAAGTGTAAATAATGGCTTATAATGAACCCTATAAGATATAGCAATAACTTCTGTTCCATATTTATAATTGTAACTATTGGTTTTAACGTTTAACGTTAATGAATCCAATATGTTATTATCGGATAAGGAAAGTTGTATGTTTGGGTACACATCAAAATAAACCAGACCATGGACCAAGCTAGTTTGAATGATTCCCATTAAGGATTGTTTCTAATCAAGGTTTATACCATCTTGTAGAGCTGCTATGAAGCTCTCTGGTAAACCTTCAAGGGTTAATGGTTTGAAAGCAATTTTCACTAAACCAACATGTATAAATTTATGAGAATTTATATATAAAAGTTGATCGCTTTCTTCAAGCAACCTAACAGTCAATTCTTCTGAGTTCAGCGGAATTGTTTCTTCACTTGTTTTTACAACCTGTTTGAGTCCTATTTTCTCAAATGTTCCTAGTTTATATATTAAACTGGATTCAATTTTAGGACCTGTCCACTTATTAAGTGCTTCTAGATTTGTAGGAAGATCATATTCTTCTTTTAATTTATTCTTAACCATCTTTTGGTTCCTGAAAAGGTTCATGATAAAGAAGATATGTGACAAATCTTAATCAAAAATCCATAACTACCCCCACCACAGCTTGGATACCAAAGAGAGAGAACCGGATACACCATTCCGGAGATCAGGACTGGAGACATAAATCACCCTATTTGCAAGGGACATAGAGCTTGAAGTTCAATTGTTTACAGTCAAGATCTAACAACAAAAACCAGTACTGGTAACACCGAGCACACCGTGTTTGTCAAGGCACAAAAGCTTGCAGCTCCACAATTTATAGATGGTACTTGACGGTCACTGCATACTACGCAGCCCGCCTCTCCTTGACTTACCAACACCATGAGAAAGGCTGCCCTAACGCCAACTCCGGCTAAATAGGACTTACACACATAATGGCGGGAACATCAAGAAGCAGTCGAGACCGCGCCAGAGGGTCCTTCTTGACCAAACAAACCTTTCAAAATTGGTTGCTCCAGTTACTGTACCATCATATACAAGGTTCTTTATTTACCGAATATGTACATGCACACTGCTACTATTATACACAAGCTATTTATATACATATCCTAATGCATTTTGGTAGTAGACCAATACCATTGATTCAGATAAATAGCGAATTTTATAATTTATGCGAGCATAATAATAGAATATTGTTCTTTGTTTCCTGGTTTATTTCCACATATGTTGAACAATATGCTTCAAAACTAGAAAAGAATTATAAGTTGAGTACGGGTAAAAACATTAAACAAGTTTATCCACCTCAACAACCTTTTCAGATTGAAAAGAATGGGAAAAATAATAATTTTGTTGCTTTTGCTAAGTTACTAGAAGATGACACTCTACCAGCAACATGTCAACAAATTAATATGATGTCTAAACAGAATAATTATTCTAATCTGTATTTGAGTGTGCTAGGAGAACAAATAAGTTCTTTACAAAACAGAGTAGAAAAATTAATTGATGTTATAAAAACTCAGTCTGTTATACCTGAAAAACCAGTAGAAATAACTACGTCTAAAACAATAGGAATGGCTACACCTAGCTTACAGCCACCTCCGATTGTTACAGATTTTAAATCAAAACTTATGAAGGAACTAGAAGATTTTCTAGAAGAAAAATTTAGGCATTTGAACTTAACCACTCTTGATAAGAATTTAAGAGAAAAGCTTATAGAGGAACCAAATTATAAGCAGGTTTATTAAGACAAGATTAATAAAATCCAAAAATGGGCAGATAGGCCAACTACGAAAAAATATTATTACCCTAGACCTACACCAGCAGATGTTCTAATAGAAGAATCTAATGAGATTATAACAAATTGTTATACTGGTGGACATATCTATGAATGGAACATAGATGGTTATGCCAACCAACAAATACACAATGCAATGCATAAGATGTTAATGTACTCCACGGTGTGTAAAAATAATGGTAATAGTGATAAAGCTGTTGATAACATGATTATAGCAGGCTTTACAGGCCAATTAAAAGGTTAGTGGGATAATTATCTCACTCAAATAGGCAAAGATCATATTCTAAATAGAATTAAACAAGAAGGTAATAACCTCGTAGAAGATGCAATTTATACACTAGTCGTTAGCATAATAGAACATTTTACATGAAAATACTCTGGAAATGGCGAGAGTATTAGAACCTTATTACAAAATCTTAGGTGTAAAACACTTACGGATTTTCGGTGGTATAAAGATACTTTTCTAAGTAGGGTAATGGAGTTACTAGAATGTAATAGCACTCATTGGAAGTCAAAATTTATTGATGGTTTACCCAGTTTATTTGGTGAGAGGATTAGAAATGTTCTTAGGCAAAACCATCCTTTTATTCCTTATGAAAATTATACTTATGGTAAACTTATTGGAGTGTGCACACAGGAAGGAATAACCTTATGTAATGAGATTAAGTTGAATCAGAAACTTAAACGACAAAGTTTTATGAGAAATTACAATTAGGTAATTTGTGTGATCAGTTTGCAATAGACAATGACTTATCATAGATGTGGCAAAAAGGGCCACTTTGCCAGTAATTGTTGGGTGAAACAAAAGATCAATAATCTTGAAGAATCTGATAGGATAAAGGATGTTATATCAAAAATCCTACTTAATGAAAATTCAGAATCAGAATTAACTGATTACTCTTCCACAAGGGAAGACCTAAATGTTTTAAGAAATGAAACCTAAATACAGACTCAGATTCACACTGTGCTCTTTGCAAACAAGGGCAACCCTGCCTTAAACATGATTCTGAAAATGAGGAAGCATTATATAAAATGCAATCTCAATTCCGATATATAGAAATTAATATGTAAAGTTTTAAAAAGGCTATGGAATTACTTGAGGATGTTAAAGATCTAGAGCTAAGATTAAAATTATTAATCAACTTGATATAGCTCGAGGAACCTAAAAAAACAAGGAATTCCTAAATAAATTATTAATAAACCATATCTAATGAATGAGGTTTATAGACGAATTAGTCAAACAACAGAGGTATGAAAACCTACTTCTACACAGATTTAATCATAGAGATTGATAATCTCAAAAAAGAGATTCAAGACATTAAAACAGATAATAAGCGTCTTGATCAAAGGATTTCTAGAATTGAGAAAGGAAAAGAAGTTGTGACTTTTCATCAGGATATTGAAATTATTGGAAAAGATGATAATTTCTTATCTACTCTAGAAATGTTTATAACACAAAAATGGCATGTTAAAATCACATTTTTAATAGATAACTATTACTCGAAAGAGTTTACTGCTCTTATTGACAGTGGAGCAGACTTTAATGTGATTCAAGAAGGATTAATACCCACAAGGTATTTCCACAAGACAACTCATACATTGTCTCATGCAGGAGGTAATAACCTTCAAATCAATTATAAATTACCAAAAGCTAAGGTATGTATTATTAAAAAATGCATACGGACTAGTTTTATTCTTGCTAAAGACATTACAAATCAAGTTATACTTGGAACACCTTTTCTTACTAAGATCTATCCTCTAAAAAGAGTTGATAGTAAAGGAATAATAGGTACTTTTGAAGAAAGAGATATAACTCTACAGGTTGTAACGGAACCTCTGACAAAAGTTCTACATGAGGTTTATGACAGTATTGAAAAGGGAAGTATAATTCCAATCAATAGAAGTATCGAATTTGCAAATAAATTTCCTTATATTATCACTGATAAAACTCAGTTACAATGATTTTTAGGAAGTTTGAATTATATTTCTACTTACTATAAAAATGTTGCTAAAGATACTGCTATCTTATATGATAGACTTAAAAACAACCAGTCCCATGGACCCAACATCACACTGAAGCTGTTAGGAAAATTAAGAGTAAAGTTAACTTTACCTTGTCTAATGTTTTCTAACCCATACTGGGGAAAAATCATTGAAACAGATGCCTCTGGTATAGGCTACGGAGGAATTTTAAAACAAATCAATCCAGAAACTAAACTGGAATATCTTGTTAGATTTTATTCCGGGAAATGGAATAATGCACAAAAAGATTATGCAACTGTTGGTAAAAAAATTCTTGCCATTGTCAAGAGTGTCTTAAAATTTCAAGATGATTTATATAATCAAAAGTTTATTATAAAAATAAACTATAATTCTGCTAAATTTATGGCTAAGAAAGATTTCAAGCATGATGTTTCTAAACAAATGTTTGTTAGATGGCAACCCCATTTGGCCCCATTCGATTTTGAGGTTGTTTATAAAAAAGGGAAGATATCTCCCAGATTTTCTAACAAGAGAATATATTCAATGAGTTTTTATCTTGCAGCAGCAATAAGGCAGATGGATGCCTTCAAGATGTTCGATAATATGCCCTCATTCGCTAACGTGGTGACAATTCGAGAATCACCAAATCAGGAGAATAATATCCAGACTAATGCTGAGATGATATCCAGAGAATTCAGTGGCTTGGACCAGAATACTTACCACTTGAACAGAAAGGAAGAAGTAATATTTCTTCTTAATAACCCAGAAGGTAGCAATGAACCCTGGACGCTATTGGCCAAGTACAACAAAATCAACAATGGTTCTTATCCCTGTAAGATCTACGGGAATCAAAAGTTTTATGAGAATATACTCATAAAGAATGGATGTCATATTTCCTATGTGGTTAATCGATAGCCAGATAATTTCCACTTCAGCGAATTTATTATTAGAAGGGTCATATCCTTCCAATAATGGGGAAGCACTCCCATTACCACAAAAAGACTCCACTATATAGGAAAAAAATTATTCGGATAGACATAACGCTGAATATGACTATTTGAAATATATAGATGCTTTTAATGCAGTTCTTCTATATGAGAACCCGGAGCATAAGCATATTTTGTTCATAACCATTGAATTGGAAGAATCTTCCCAGAATAAAAACAAAATGTGATATGTCCCATCTCTCTAGTGGCTTTCGTATAATGAAAGGTCTCATATCTCTAGTGGCTTTCATACATGGCCAAAGGGAAATCAACTGAAGACAAAAGACAAACACATCGTTGATTTTGAAGGCAAAACGCTTCCAACAAGGAGAATCTTCTCTGTTCATAAATAGTTTCAATTAGTGTGTTTTGGGTCCCTTATGTTTTGGACTATCTCTTTTCGTTTTGCTATAAATTAGCATGTTATGTAGTAGAGAAAGAAACAAGTCTTGGATAGCCTACTACCAAGCAATATGCTTCTACTCCTTCTTTCTAAAAGTTTGTAAAATATTTTGAAGAAATATAAGTTTGTAGTATACAAAATTCTTCAATTCCAGTAACTACTTTTTATTTTCTGTACTTAGTTTTTAATTTTTGTGTTTCTGATAGGTAGCCTAATAGGCTAAACCCTTGATATGTGATAAATCGATGCCGAACCAAGTAATCCCCCTTGGCGTTGTTCTAAAGATCTTGGTTTTAGAATGAAGATCCTTAATTAAGATTAAGTCCACTGACTTAGATCGACCAATACTGTGACATTGGGCCTTTCTCGACGGGCCTACTACTGTAGAGACCGTTGAGAACTGCCTATAAGCAGAGCCCCTGTGCTCTAGCCCTTACAAACACGGTGGTCTATGTTAGGGGTCCTGATCGTATGTTATTGGATCCAGTTCTATGCTTAAGACTGGTGTGACAACTAGAACAGCGAACCTTGGTTAAGTTGGCTCTTCAATGGTCCTTCTGGCGCAACCACGACTGCTCACTGATGTTCCCGGTGTTATGTGTGTAAGTCCTGTTGAGCCGTGGATAGGCGTTAGGGCATCCTTTTTTATGTCGTTGGTAAGTCAGTGAGAGGCGTGCTGCGTAGTAAGCGGCGACCGTTGGAACCGACATGTTCTTTGAGAGTTGTCTTTGAGGGTTTTTCCCCTCCTAGTCTTATGGTAGAACACAGAAATATAGATAGGTGATTATACATTAGGTTCGGTACGTTCCAATAAAAAATCCGTTTTATATTAGAACTTAGAACTGAAATGGTTCATTGAGTTTAAAATTTGAATATGTATAATTAGGGGAGCGCTAGGTTCAGAACTCTTTAAAATTGGAGAATTCGGGAACTCAAATGTCATTATTAGATTATGATGCATCTTTAAATTTGCATGTGACATATGTCCAAAAAAACAATGTCAAACTTACTGGATTTGACGTTGCATTAAATGCAACTTTGAATATGCACATAGGACCCTTGTCATCATTGTTATTAAATCAAACCTAGGGATCGACCTGGTCAAGTCATTGGGTTAATGGGTCAATGGTTCAACCGTGTTGACCCGGATTAACCCGCACACCTGAAGAAAAAAATACATATATATGACATTATAAATGAACATATTTATGACTTAATTAAACAATACATATTTCTGATTTGAATACAAGTATACAACAACATACCATAACAAATTTAGAATTTGATAATATACAAACCAATAATCAAATAACAATAACAATTATAGTCTTAATTCGCAAGACACAACAACAAGGGGTGGAGCCATGAAATCTCCTTTAATAATATCATATAGAAAACACAATATTGGAAAATGTAAGATCTCAAAATCAAAATATTTAAGAATAAACCAATCGGACGTCAAAAATTAAAATTAAAGCTAGTTGATAATATATCACTCAAGTGATCCAAACATGTTGGATAATTGTATTTCAAAATTTTCGGCTCATTATACAATCATATTATATCAAAAAATTTAAATTTTATCAGATATCTAATCGAGTCGTGATCAAAATAGTGTTTAGGTATTTCTCAAACTCAAATTAACACAAATCTAATATAGGCAGAAAATTAAGTTATATTATACAATCTTGATAGATTATTAGACTAATTGATTTTCGAGTTAAATAGATAATAAGAAATAAATTTTATAAATTTGATAAATGAATATAGATTATATAAACAAAGTTTAAAAACCGCTTGAACCAGAGTCACAAGGTTAATTAAAAAGTGACCGGTTCAACCGGATCTTGACCGGCTCAACTGAGTTTTGAACGGGTCAATTGAACAAGCGGCCTGATTACAAAACCGAATCGATCTGGTGACCGATTCCCGATTTAATCGGCCGGTTCGGTCCTGGTTTAATAACACTGCTTGTCATTGCAACAATTATTTTAAAAGTGAGATTTGGCTTCTCAAGATCTCAAAAATTAAAGGCTCTCATTGGAGCGCTCCTCAGTCGGTATTATTATTTATAATTATTAATGATATATCCCATATTATCTGATTTTGTTAACTAAGAATAATCAATTAAAGACAAGCACAAGCCATTTCAACTAATTTAATTAATAAAATCCCCATAGTTTTAGCGATAATGATTAATCAATGCAAGCATAAGCAATTTTTTGTAATTACAAATGATATTAATTTTCATATTTAATTAACAACTATTTTTTTATGAAGGGGTACAACGATAAATAATATTATAATGCATATCGCAATAATCTTTTATCACATAGTACATATATATTGATCCTTTTAGAAGCTCTATCAAGGCATCTCGAGAGGATCCTGAAATCATTGGTACATACATTCGCATCTTGAAGCACATGCAAAGTCTGGCTCCTTTACCATGGATCCGTGCACATCTACCCATGAAAATCATTAGTACATTCTTCGGCATATAACGCACATGCCTCATCGGGCACCTTTACCACTGCAAGCAAGCAACACAACCCCACGCGATGCGGAACGACAAAAGCATCGGCATGGGCTGTAGGAACATCCGCGCGCGAGGAGGGATCAGGAAAGCATCCACGAGGGATGTAGAAAGCATCCACGAGGGATGTAAGTAGCATCCACACGCGAGGCGGGACGAGGAAGAGGGAATGGAAAAGATAGAAGAAAATCTCACAAAATTGTGAAAGAAATTAGTGACCCCGGGACTCGAACCTGGGGTGTAAGGAATCATGTATGACTCCTTAACCAACAGGTCACCACCCTGTGACTTTGATTAACTTGATAGTTTGTGACTTTGATATTGATATTTATTTATTTGTTGTATTAATCCTACGAACTATCTGAATTAGTACCACGAATAATATATAGTTCGTCGGGTTTTTTTAGTGTGATTTTCCATGCAACATATCAAGGAATACATCGTATACATTGTATATTTCGTGTTTGAAGCACAAGTCACACATAGGACACCACCCCGAATGAAACTTTGATCATTCTTTGAAGGACAGGCCATCTGACACCTTTTGACTTAAAAATCCACTAGTCAACACACCTCTCCATAGTAGGACCTTAGCGCATAAATAAGCCTCCGCGAGAGGGTAGCATAGCACTAGCAAATATTCACAAGGGACAAGGAAGAGGAAGAGAAAAGAGGAAAAAGAAAACATCAGCAAAGGGTGGAGGAAATGTCCACACCATAGGTGGGACTAGGAAAATCCACTATATTGTGGAAGGAAAAGTGTCATGGTGGGGTTTGAACCCTTGACCTTGTCGTTTTACAAGGCAAATGCTTGAAAGAATTGTGTCCTTTAATTTAATGTGCAATGACTAAACTTGGAATAGGACAATTAACGGAGATAATTCAATCCGATTATTTTAGGAGTCGTAGTGCTTTGCTAGAAGCCAACTACGATTAATGAGGTTAAACAGGTTAAACTCATAAATATTATAATTGGGTCCTATGAGGTCACACACTTAGAGTTGACGGACTAGATCAACGGGAAAGATGGTTAATTATTAATAGATATTGGATATTATTAATAATAAGGCTTATTATTGATTTAGGAAATAAATAATAAGGTATGAAAGATTAATTGGCTGGTCAAAAAGGATTTGCTATTATTGCCATTATTGTCAATTATGCTCCTAATTATTACATGAATAATTATGGAAATTCAAAAGACACGAGATTGATTTTGGTTGAGAAAATAAAACGCAAAGGCAAAGTGTCTTTTTGCTTCTTCAAGCTCTCGGTTGAAAAAACAACAGAGAAAAAGAAATAAAAAGTTTTTGTTTTTCTTCTCCTTCTCTTCTTTTCAAATCATCACACGCCATTCACCACCATTCCCAAAAAGCAATTTGATTGCTTCGCCTTCGTCCTTTCGTCCTAGCAGTTGAAGGCAAGGAGATCTAGACGAGTTCGTGTGGACCAACTAGAGGAGCAACACGTGGAGCTCTCATCACTTTCAATCCTACCCGATCAGATCCGTTTCACGCATCAAAGGTATTCTCATGATCTATCAATTATGCGTAGATCCGACTATTAGATGTTTAGATACGATCTGAAATTCCGCTTAACGCAGCTAATAATAACCAACAATGGTATCAAGAGCCAGATTGCATAGATTGATATGATCAATGTTTTGATGCGGATCTTGATTGAAATTAGTGGTGAATTTTATATGGATAAAGATGTAAAATTGAAATGGAGATTTTGATGAATTGCGACATGGAATTGTATGAATTGATATGGAAATTGAACACTAACCCAGTCGGATTCGATTCGATTTGGTGATGGAAAGGTCACAAAATTAAGATGGATAATATTATGATATTATTTATTTTAATTGTTTCCTAAAAGTTAGGAAATCCCACTTAAGATTAAATATTTGATATTATATCTTTTTCATACAATTTAATCCAATTATTACATTTTAATGGTTAATATTGATTAATACCATATAAGGATTTAATTTTAAATTGAGATGAATTTTTTATGCTTGTTTTATATTATGATATATTGCTTGCATAAAGTGACTAGTATGGCCCATAATACGATCTGTGTATCGTTATGTTTTCTTGTACACGATCTGCGCATCGTTTATTTTGTTGTAAATTAATTTCTGCAATTAGAGTAATTCAAAATTGTAATACAAGAAGAAGTACAAGACATAAGAAGGTCAAGGATGGAGATCCATGCAGGATACAAGATGAAGATATTATGAAGATTATATCTTTATTTTATGCATCGTAGGGGCCATACTAGGATCACAATTATTGCGTTTTGAATGCTTTATTTTAAGTCTTTATATTGTTTTTATTTATGACATTTTTCACTTATAAATAAAAGACAAATAAAAGACTTATGTTCCAACGGTAAATTGGGGCAATGCCTTTCCATATCATAACCCATTAAGTTCTGGATTGTGGTTGGATGGGCTTCACAAAAGTGAGGGTGTTCTTCCATAATCTTGGACTGAGTGAGGGTGAATCTATACGGGGGTTCATACACCTTGATATGGTAGTACCCAACGAGAGACCAAAAGGCAAAGTTTTGGATCTTGAGGCATGGGATGATTTTTACATTGGATGTGGATCATCAACCAAGAATTATAAGGAGTTATAATTAGTAATTGTTACTTACCCTGAACACATATGACTTAAGGCAGTGCAAAAGTACGTTGAGTCTTGTCTGGGATGGGATCTTGGAATATTTTATTCAAAGGGACTGCAACAATTGAATAAAATGTGCTTTTTCTTATTTTAAATTGTTTAAATATAAGTATTTGCAATTTCAAACATATACTGATTTGTATGTCATTGATATTTTGTAGATAATGTCGAATGATAATTTGAAATTCTCTCTACGCTCAATTGTTGAGAAAAACAAGCTCAATGGAACAAACTTCCTTGATTGGGAAAGGAATCTGAGAATCATTCTCAGGTCCGAGGGACGTGAGGACGTCCTAGCTACCCCTATCCCTTCTTTGACCGACACCTCATCAGATGAGGAGAAGGCAACAGAAACTAGGATGAGGTCTGCGGCATTACCTGCAACTTGCCTCATGCTTGCTGCAATGGAGCCTGATTTGCAAAAGAGGTTTGAGCATTCTGATGCTTATACTATCATAACTGAACTGAAAACGTTGTTTCAGGATCAGGCAAGGATAGAGCGATATGAGACTCACAAGGCTATACTTGATAGCAAACTTGTGAGGGGAAAACCTGTGAGTCCTCATGTGATTAGCCTGACTGGGCTTTTTAAGAGGATGGAAAATCTGGGGACCCCATATGACCAAGAGTTGGCCACTGATATTGTTCTTAGATCATTGCATGATGGTTTTGCACCATTCAGAATGCAATACCATATGAATGGTTTAAAGCATGATATGAATGAGCTCCATGGCTTGCTTAAAAATGCTGAGGCAAATATTATTGATGACAAGAAGAAGGAAGTTCTGAATGTCCACAATTGCAAGGGTTTTAAGAAGGTGGCTAAGAGTAAGAGCAATTACCAAGGGAAAGGCAAGC
Organism: Rhodiola kirilowii; assembly: GCA_033675215.1. Lineage (NCBI taxonomy): Eukaryota > Viridiplantae > Streptophyta > Magnoliopsida > Saxifragales > Crassulaceae > Rhodiola > Rhodiola kirilowii. The sequence continues at coordinate 25,858,689 of CM066199.1, forward strand.
AAGTTGCCAAACCCCAGGATGGTGAGAAGCCAAAGGTGGCCGATGATCATGATTGTTTTTACTGCCAGGCCAAGGGTCACTGGAAGAGGAACTGTCCCAAGTACCTGGAAGACAAGAAGAATGGAACTGTGAGTTCCAGCACTTCAGGTATTTATGTTATTGATATAATGACAACAAATGTTTTCACATTAGAATATGATCCCACTTGGGTATTAGATACCGCTTGTGGTGCTAACATTATTTCTTATGTGCAGGAACTAAGAAATAGAAGGCAAGTGAAGAAAGGGGAGATAGACCTGCGCGTTGGAAATGGAGCAAGTGTTGCTGCACTTACCGTGGGAGATTTTAGTCTGTCTTTACCTTCTAGTTTCGTATTAGAACTGCATAATTGTTATTTTGTTCCATGCATTACCAAGAACCTTATTTCGGTTGCATTATTACATTCTGAGGGATTTGATTTTAGCATTAAAGATGGATTTATGTCTGTCTTTAGAAACAATATTTTCTATGCTAATGCACCAATGAGTAATGGACTTTTTGTGTTGGATCTCAAATCGGATGTATATAATATAAATAACAAAAGGCAAAAACCAAATAGTTAGAGTGAGGCCTACCTATGACATTATCGATTGGGCCATATTAGTGTGAATCGCATGAAGAAGCTTCATAAAGATGGACTTTTAAAAGACATGGATTATGAATCCATTGACACATGTGAATCATGTCTAATGGGCAAAATGACAAGGTCACCTTTCAAAGGAACAAATGAAAGGGCTACTGAATTGTTGGGCATAATACATACTGATGTATGTGGGCCAATAACCACAGAAGCTAGAGGTGGCTACAGATACTTCATTACGTTTACTGATGACATGAGTAGATATGGATATATTTACTTAATGTCACATAAATCGGAATCCTTTGAAAAGTTCAAGGAATTCCAGAATGACGTAGAGACTCAAAGTGGCAAGAAAATAAAAGCACTTCGATCTGATCGTGGTGGTGAGTACTTGAGCCATGAATTTGAACATCATTTGAAAAACTGTGGGATAGTAATACAGTTGTCTACCCCAGGAACACCACAACTGAACGGTGTGTCTGAAAGGAGAAACAGGATCTTGTTAGACATGGTTCGATCAATGATGAGTTTTGCCGATCTTCCGGTATCCTTCTGGGGATATGCCCTCACTACTGCTGTACTTACATTAAACAGGACTCCGTCAAGAACTGTAGACAAAACTCCATATGAGATATGGACTGGAAAGGTTCCAAAGTTGTCTTTTCTGAAAATATGGGGATGTGAAGCTTATGTAAAGCGTTTACAAACAGAGAAGCTTGCCCCAAAATCAGATAAATGCTTTTTTATAGGATATCCAAAAGGAAGTTTTGGATATTACTTCTACAATCCAACTCAGCAAAAAGTGTTTGTTGCAAGAGATAGTGTCTTTTTGGAAAGAGAGTTCCTTTCCAACAAGTCAAGTGGGAGAAATATTCATCTTGAAACAGTTCAAGATGATGAAGAGCAACAAACTCAACAACAAGATGACATGGATGATGTCGATGATGAGATGATTACTTTTGAAGGCTTAGGGCATCAGATCGTCCAAGAGCCGGAACAAGAGAATCTACAAACAGTTGTGGATTATGTTCCGGATTCAGTTGTTGAACAAGTTGAACCCACTCGTAGATCGGAAAGGCCAAGGGTACAAGCAAGACGTTATGATGATTTCATCTTGAATGTAAGCCTTGATGTTCTTATGTTAGAACATAGTGAGCCTTCTACATATAAGCAAGCAATGACGGGTCCAGACTCCAAGAAATGGCTTTAGGCCATGAGGTCCGAAATGGATTCGATGTTTGAAAATCAAGTATGGGACTTGATAGATTTGACAAATGGGGTAAAACCCATAGAAAGCAAATGGATTTTCAAACTCAAAACTGACAAGGATGGAAATGTATCTGTTTACAAGGCAAGACTAGTTGCCAAAGGTTTTAGACAGATTCATGGCATAGACTATGACGAGACTTTTTCACCAGTTTTCATGATTAGATCCATTAGGATAATCCTTGCTATTGCCGCATATTATGACTATAAGATATGGCAAATGGATGTCAAAACCGCCTTTCTAAATGGTATTTTGGAAGAGGATGTGTACATGACACAACCTGAAGGTTTTGAAGATCCAAATGATGCTGGGAAGGTATGCAAGCTTAAGAAGTCCATTTATGGACTTAAGCAAGCATCCAGGAGTTGGAACTTTCGATTTGATGAAAAGATCAAAGAGTTTGGTTTCATTAGATGTGAAGAGGATCCTTGTGTTTACAAGAAGTTTAGTGGGAGTAAGGTAGCCTTCTTAGTCTTGTATGTGGATGACATACTACTTATTGGGAATGACATTCCGATGCTAGAGTCCGTAAAGGAATGGCTGAAGAAATGTTTCTCAATGAAAGACTTGGGAAAGGCCGAGTACATACTTGGAATTAAGATCTACAGAGATAGATCTAAGAGGCTTCTGGGATTGAGTCAAGGAACTTATATTGATAAGATTCTTGATAGATTCAAAATGCAGGATTCCAAGAAGGGGTTTTTACCCATGCAACATGGTGTATATCTCAGCAAGATGCAGTGTCCTAAAACACCTGCTGAGCTTGAGAAGATGAACAAGATCCCATATGCTTCTGCTATAGGATCTATCTTGTATGCCATGGTATGTACACGTCCTGATGTTGCATATGCTTTGAGCATGTGTAGCAGATACCAATCAAGTCCTGGAGAAGCACATTGGAGTGCAGCTAAGAATATCCTGAAGTACTTGAGAAGGACCAAGGATGATTTCTTAGTATAAGGGGGAGATGAAAAATTGATCGTACAAGGCTATACTGATGCAAGCTTGCAGACTGGCCGAGATGGCTTTGAGTCTCAATCGGGTTATGTCTTCATCCTTAATGGAGGAGCTGTGAGCTGGAAGAGCTCCAAGCAGGATACAGTAGCAGATTCTACAACAGAGGCTGAGTACATTGCTACTTGTGAAGCAGCAAAAGAGGCCGTTTGGATAAGAAAGTTCCTGGATGAACTCGGTATAGTTCCTAGCATTTCAGTGCCTATCGACATCTATTGTGACAACAATGGTGCCATAGCCCAGGCAAAGGAACCGAGTTCGAGCTCCAAATCCAGACATGTTATGAGGAAGTATCACCTTATTCGACGCATCATCACTGAGGGTGACATTAAGATGTGTAAGGTGCATACTGATGACAACATCGCAGATCCATTGACCAAGCCTATGCCTAGGCCCAAGCATGAGAGTCACACTAGGGCTAAGGGTCTCAAGCACATTGGAGAATGGCTTTGAGTTTGCTTTTATATTACGTTGTATAATTATGAGTGTTGGACACTAGTGTTATGTTTGACTTGATGATCTTATGATATATGATATTTCATCCTTATTTAAATATTGTTTTGATCAATATTGAATAATATGTCCAAATAATTCATTATTAACAAATGGGATCACTTTAAGTGTTATGGTGAATGAAACCCCATTAAGTGAAATGAAGTTTTAAATTATTGAAAGTCTATAGTTTGAAATCATCAAATGGACATGGATGATTTCGTTAGTGACTATATTGTAAGTTGACTGATAGCGCCAGGTTTCATGGGCTATAGGGACATGGAGATGTCTAGTCATTTACATATATGTGTATGGATGATACATGTAAGACTGACCCACCTTAAGACTCTACAAAAGAGATTGTAAAGTTTTAAGTTAAACTAGGATTAGTAGATTCCTCAGACATGAGTATGTTGTGGTCTCACTTGATGATTGGTATTTCTTTGACACTGTTAAACGCTTTCCGTAAAAGGGAGTTATAAAGGCAGTTGTTAGGATTGCAAAAGTTGAGTGGGAGCCATAGTCATACAAGATTGGAGAAGTCCTCCTGGTTCGTGTATACTGTGATACATTGAACAGGAGTGGTGTCTCGGCCACTTGAAGAGCAAGAACTGAAAATGCATGGCCATGCTCAGATGATTATTTGCAATCATCCGTTTAATTGACAGTTCAAACTCGGAGTTCAAGAAACACATTTGACATTAGATATGAATGTCACCATATCGTCAAATAAGACATTAACAGACAAAGGTATCTTATATTGCACACTTGTATAAGGACAAGTGGGAGATTGAAGGAATTGTGTCCTTTAATTTAATGTGCAATGACTAAACTTGGAATAGGACAATTAACGGAGATAATTCAATCCGATTATTTTAGGAGTCGTAGTGCTTTGCTAGAAGCCAACTACGATTAATGAGGTTAAACAGGTTAAACTCATAGCTATTATAATCGGGTCCTATGAGGTCACACACTTAGAGTTGACGGACTAGATCAACGGGAAAGATGGTTAATTATTAATAGATATTGGATATTATTAATAATAAGGCTTATTATTGATTTAGGAAATAAATAATAAGGTATGAAAGATTAATTGGCTGGTCATAAAGGATTTGCCATTATTGCCATTATTGCCAATTATGCTCCAAATTATTACATGAATAATTATGGAAATTCAAAAGACACGAGATTGATTTTGGTTGAGAAAACAAAACGCAAAGGCAAAGTTTCTTTTTGCTTCTTCAAGCTCTCGGCTGAAAAAACAACAGAGAAAAAGAAATAAAAAGTTTTTGGTTTTCTTCTCTGTCTCTTCTTTTCAAATCATCACACGCCATTCACCACCATTTCCAAAAAGCAATTTGATTGCTTCGCCTTCGTCCTTTCGTCCTAGCAGTCGAAGGCAAGGAGATCTAGACGAGCTCGTGTGGATCAACTAGAGGAGCAACACGTGGAGCTCTCATCACTTTCAATCCTACCCGATCAGATCCGGTTCACGCATCAAAGGTATTCTCATGATCTATCAATTATGCGTAGATCCGACTATTAGATGTTTAGATACGATCTGAAATTCCGCTTAACGCATCTAATAATAACCAACAATGCTCACCAACTCAATCACCACCTTGTTGTCATAGTTTACCGGGTTAACATGTATAGTTCGTGAGTTCGTTGTATTAATCTCACGAGCGGTTTGATTAGTACCAAACACAATATATAGTTGGGTGCGCGGTTTAACATGTTTAGTAATTATGAGTTAAAGAGATGTGTATTTATTCTGAAAAGAATGATTTCATGAGTCTTAAAAATTAAAATTAAGGAATATTTATTACATTAATTTTATGAAATAAAACTAAATGTAAAAATAAGTGTACACGATGTTTTTTCTTTGAATTCTTTTCTTAATTCTTAAAAATAAGGGATAAGATTTCATTTTATTAATAAATAAATTTGAAAAGTGATGAGTGTATCCTTTTTAGACATATATATGATTAAAAAGAACCACTGGTTACAAAATAGTGTGGAGGATTAATTAATTTAGACGAATGAATAAAATTCATTCTAAGTACCCATATAAATATATGGTTCTCGTTTAATACCTCTCCGCACATGCTAACAGGGGTGATAGCATGTTGGTTAAGGAGTCCATCCTAAGATGGTTTGATCCGTACGCCTTGGATTCGAGTCCTTGGGCTACCAATTTTCTTATAATTTTCTTCCTTCGTTTTCCTTTCCCTCTTCCTTGTCCCGCCTCGTGCGTGGATGTTTCCTTCATCCCTCGCGGATGCTTTCCTCATCCCACCTAGTGTGTAGATGTTTTCTTCATCCCATCGTCTCGCGTAGTGCGTGGATGCTTCTTTCATCCCTCACGGATGCCTTCCTCTTCCACGCCTCGTGCGTCGATGTTTTTCCTCCCTTGTGGAGGTATTATTTGTCCGTCATGATGGACGTGCTTGCAATGGTAAAGGTGCCGATGTGGCATGTGCTTCAGATGTCGAGACATGTACCAGAGATAATGGGGTAAATGTGAGCGGCGGATCCATGGTAAAAAGGTGCCAAACCTGGCCTGTGCTTTAAACGACAGATATATATATACCAATGATTCAGGATCTGACTGAGATGCAACATATATGTACTAGATGATATGTATTGAAATGTATTGAATTGTTGTACCTCTTCATCAGAAAAAAAATACCTCTTTGCACATTAAACTATCTTTGTCACCTTGTTATCGACTAATTCACTTTAACACACTACTATATTTCATGAGTGACTACCTAATCATTCAAATATTAATAAATAGTCATTTAATGTTAATTTAATAAATTGACATTTTAATTCATGACTTTTGGATCGTTAGTTAGTGTTACCTAGCAAGCATCGTTCCCTGCTAGGTGTCTTCACAGCGGATACTAAAGTAAAAGTATGCAAAACACAACGTTGTATAGTGGAAACCAAGATACTGTAATCAGTACCTGAGAAAAACCACTCCCTTCTAGTTGATTTTAGAACATTTTCTTCTATTGATGTGTTCTCGGTAACAATAATTTAGATCACTAACGCAACCAAACTCAATGGTGTACCGCCGTACTTTCAAACGCTCTTTAGTCTTGATCTAACTTGTTTGTCACTGCACTACAAGAAGCTGCGTCCCTTCTAGCTCAGATTGTAGTACTGCTACCACCGAGGTATGTCGTCAGGTATGCCAATGCTTGATTCTCCTCAATTGTGCAATCTTCCGTCGTTGATCTGTTAGAAGCACCAAAGCCAAGGTTGTTCCTCTGAGCCACAGATGTGAAAGGTAGTCGTCGTATCCTTTATATTTCACGGCTCCGCTGTCGGGTAACCTTATATTTTCTCGAGTGAAAATATCTAATCTTGTTTCCAAATTTGAACCAAGATTTTTCAGTTTATCACGTCATTCCATAATAACATGATCCACTCGCCAATTAGATCGTCCCATACAGATCTAATTGGAGATGAACTATATATTCAGTTTCCTAAAATATAGCGCATAATCTTCACCAAATCTTTGATCATCTTTCCCAATTTTGAATAAGGATATTTGACCAGAGATCATCCATCATAAGTACCAGCTGGATCACAGGATCTTTCGGAGCCAAAGATCCTCCTGAGAATATCTCCACTGGCATTCTACTCCTGTAGCCACGAGCTGGGAGATCGTTTCCTCCAGAGTAACTGTGCATCAACCAGCATACTCAAGTAACCATTACTTCCCGAGTACCTATGCATCAGCCTGCACACTCAAGTAACATATCAACATGACATTTGTCATATCAAAACACACTGAAATACACATACTCTAGAGATACACATAGTCCAATAATGACCAAAAAGAAGAGCATATCGAGTCCATAATCAAATCAAACTTGCACGGAGTCCAGTCCACAGACATCTTTAAATCCCTCAAGCCCTCATCTTCCACTGTTCCATTTCTATTGAAATTTGACATACACAATTGTCGAACAGCGCCAATCTGTAGCCTAGAAATAAATTATTGATACAGCACTAATACGTTTAGGGTCATAAAAATATTTCAAATGAAAGAGGACATACCATTAGAATTGAATATGGGGAAGTTAACTTTGTATACAGATATACGAAGAATCAATGTGTACATGAGAACAATGGATTATATCTTATAGTCTTACCACTAGAGATCGTCTTTTGTTGGGGTGGATCGGGAACCACTACCCATATGAACAATGGTGTGTTAGAGCAAACATTATTTATTGTGATTATTAATCCACCTCAAATGAAATAATAACTATGAGATGGTATCTACGCAGTAGCCTCGTAACATATATACTCGTATGTCAATCATAATTAGATCACTTGAGTTAGACTAAATTAAGTAATTGAATGAAAAATAACTGTAAGAAGATGGAGTATCTGACAGGAGGACCATGGACATTTGGTAATCGTTCACTCATAGTGAAGACCTAGTCAGAAAATGAGGATTATAAATGCATGTGTGAAGCTCTCCCTATTTGGGTACGGCTATCCGGGATGAAGGCTCATATACCGGATATCGACATCTTGAGTAAACTGTGTCCGTGCCTTGGTCGATCTATCTGCACGGATGGGTCAAAGTTGATGGCTCCAGCTACAGTTTCGCAAAGTTTTGTGTGGATGTTCATGCTGATGTGGGTCTAATTGATTTTATTGAGCACGTTGATCCTCAAGCAACAATTATGTGCAGCGGGTCATCTATGAATGAGGGCCATTACGTTGCACGAAGTGTTACAATTTTAGGGTATAGGAATAAGAATTGTTCGGAGGAGAAAGTGGAGCAAATGATTGTTGGTCTCAAAATGCAAGAAGTAGGCGTATGCGAATGACAAGTGTTAGATTATTTTATATAATCTAATATTGGGATCATAATGCAAATATAATATGATGTGTATGCTATCATAATTTATAAGTCATATATTAAAGTGATCTATTATTCAAGTGACTTTAGAGTATAATTAAAGTCATAATCATGGAATTATGATTTGTGTAGATATTTGTTTGATAATAACGTTTCTTTTGAGGGGAAGGACTCGTAATTATCAGAAATATGGTGGTTATGTACAACAATATATATTAAGGGTAGTGGTCCCCGGTCTTACGCAGTTGTTCAGTTTACTTCTCTCTCAATAGTTTACTGGTGAAAGACTACTGCAGAAAGATTGGAAGATCCGCTATGATGATCAGTGAAGAACGATGATCAGTGAAGTCATCAACGCAGGTTTGCCATCATCTGTATTTCTGTAGGCTTGATTAACATGATTGGGGTATTACGATCTTCAGGTATATGAATTATTCTAACAATTGGTATCAGACGTGACCCAAATTTGTGTTAATTGAGCGCCATACGGTTGATGAAAATTGAAATTGTAAATCTGGGATTTTTTTCCGATTTTTTTTGTTCGCTGCCGATTCACTCCTTCAAATGATTTCGGCTTGAGCAACGACGGTGAACTGCTGAATCGTGGTCGGAAAACGTCGGATCTGTTTTTTTCGATGCCGGATATAGTTGCGCTGCTCAGAATTTCGACTTGAGATGGCTTCCGATTTGCGACTCTTTTTTCTGGCTCGTCCGCTGCTCGTTTCGGAGGGATGTCGAATTTCTAGTCGCGCTCAAACTTGTTGGCATCTACTCGGTCTCTCAGGCAGTCCAGAACCCCCCTCTGTTTCGGCTAATTTCAATCGATTGAAATTAGCCTAAACCGAGGGGGTCCGAGCTAACATTCGGAAGCTCATAGAGGCGTCATCCGGTGTCTGTTTAAGATGTTCTTTATATGGTTAGAAAGCTAATTGAATGTTCTATAACTTTCATGTTTACTCGAAAATGAAATTCAAAGGTTAAGCTCACAAATATAGTGACCGAAGATGGATGATCGATTGAAATTAGCCGAAACCGAGGGGGTCCGAGCTAACATTCGGAAGCTCACAGAGGCGTCATCCGGTGTCCGTTTTAGATGTTCTTTATATGGTTAGAAAGCTAATTGAATGTTCTATAATTTTTATGTTTACTCGAAAATGAAATTCAAAGGTTAAGCTCACAAATATAGTGATCGAAAATGGGTGTTTAATCAAATTTAGCCGAAACCAAGGGTGTCCGAGCTAAAATTCGGAAGCTCATAGAGGCGTCATCCGGTGTCCGTTTAAGATGTTCTTTATATGGTTAGAAAGCTAATTGAATGTTCTATAACTTTTATGTTTACTCGAAAATGAAATTCAAAGGTTAAGCTCACAAATATAGTGACCGAAGATGGATGATCGATTGAAATTAGCCGAAACCGAGGGGGTCCGAGCTAACATTCGGAAGCTCACAGAGGCGTCATCCGGTGTCCGTTTAAGATGTTCTTTATATGGTTAGAAAGCTAATTGAATGTTCTATAATTTTTATGTTTACTCGAAAATGAAATTCAAAGGTTAAGCTCACAAATATAGTGATCGAAAATGGGTGTTTAATCAAATTTAGCCGAAACCGAGGGTGTCCGAGCTAAAATTCAGAAGCTCATAGAGGCGTCATCCGGTGTCCGTTTAAGATGTTCTTTATATGGTTAGAAAGCTAATTGAATGTTCTATAACTTTCATGTTTACTCGAAAATGAAATTCAAAGGTTAAGCTCACAAATATAGTGATCGAAAATGGGTGATCGATCGAAATTAGCCGAAACCGAGGGGGTCCGAGCTAACATTCGGAAGCTCATAGAGGCGTCATCCGGTGTCCGTTTAAGATGTTCTTTATATGATTAGAAAGCTAATTGAATGTTCTATAACTTTCATGTTTACTCGAAAATGAAATTCAAAGGTTAAGCTCACAAATATAGTGATCGAAAATGGGTGTTTAATCAAATTTAGCCGAAACCGAGGGGGTCCGAGCTAACATTCGGAAGCTCATAGAGGCGCCATCCGGTGTCCGTTTAAGATGTTCTTTATATGGTTAGAAAGCTAATGGAATGTTCTATAACTTTCATGTTTACTCGAAAATGAAATTCAAAGGTTAAGCTCATAAATACAGTGATCGAAAATGGGTGTTTAATCAAATTTTTCAAAAAAATAACATTAAATAAATAATCTGGTTAGGCGCTGTTCTACACAGCGCCTTAATATTATTTATGTTTTTGCTGCCGCTGGACATTAAGCTCTCTCACCAGCAGCGCTTTAGGGTGCTACTAGACAATAAACGCTGTTATCAACGGCGCCCAAATGTTTGAGTCTAAATTGGAAATTGAATTTCAGATTGGTCTACAACTGGAAATGAATTTCCAATTTTGATCAAATTGGAAATTTTTTCCAATTTTAGGCTTTTGGAGAATTGAAGTGCTCGACCAAAATTGTAGGCTTGATTATCAAAATTAAAGCGTTAATGGATTGATGGAGTTCGGTTCCGGTGAGAAGTGTATGTTACGGTGAGAAATGAGAACTAATTTCATCCATTCATATTTGTAATCAATGACTACGATTAATAAGAATTAAATACATTATTCGTAGCTTTTCATTTACTACGAATAATGTATTTAATGCATAATCTTTTGAAAAGATACGAATAATATATTTAATTCTATTTAATCATAGTCATTGATTACAAAATATGAATGGATGAGATTAGTTCTCATTTCTCACCGTAACATACACTTCTCATGTGATCTTTACTCTGGATTGATGCGTAGAAACGCCAAAAGCATTAGTGGAATGATGCGTTAATGGAGTGTTTGACTTCTTTTTAATTAATCATTAATTTCACTAATCAATTTTTTCCTATTAAGTGACGGCAGGGATGTTGGGTTTGGGTTTTGTTCTTTTTTTTAATCACAAAACCTTAATATCGGTTAATTTAAAGAATTGAATATGGTGAAACCCTAATAGGCTTAAATTTTGGGTATTTTTTTTGGGTTTTATGGTTATTTTGTACATATCATAAGATCCAAAAGAATTGAACCGGTTGCGGTTCAATTGGGATTAAATCAGTCTTGTTCATTTGAATTGATTTGGTTTGGTCCAATAAAGGAATTTGGTTCAATCTGGTCCAGTTTGTGATTTGGTCCAATTGAATTTGATTCAATTCAAGTGATTTGGACTAGTTCAGTTATACGGTTCAAATCAATTTTTGCAGTTCAATTACGATTGAACCGATTGCGGTTCAGTTTGGATCAAACCAATCTGATTCAATTAGAATTAGATTTGGTTTTATTCATTTTATGGAATCGGTTCAATTAAGATGGAATCAATCTAGTTAAGTTGGAATCTGATTTGGATCCGGTTCATTATGCGAATTTGGTTCAATGTGGTCTACTTTTGTATTAGGTCCAATTGAATGAGGTTCGATTAGGTGAATTATCCCATAATACGTTTATGGCGTTAAGCGTTTCTTCGGCTGTTGCGTTAAAATTACGCAATTTTGTTTAATTAATTTGGTTGACTTTTATGGCTGCAGAGACGAGAATGTGACAAACCCTAGTGGATTCAAATGTTGGTTAATTGAACCGGTTGCGGTTCCAGAAAGATCAAACCAGTTTGGTTCATTTTTAGGAGTTTTTTCGATTCATCTTGTTTAAATCAGAAAGGAATTTCAATAGAAACCCTAGTTGGTTTTGAGGAATTGAATCAATTGTGGTTCTGTTCGAAACAAACCAGTTGCGGTTCAATTCAGATTGAATCGGTTGCGGTTCATTTAGGTTTGTTTCGACTTATTTGATCCAACCTAATATGGACATTCAATTTTGGTTCAGTTCAGATCAAATTCATACGATTCAGTTAGGTTTGAACCGATTGCGGTTCATTTTAGTTGGAATCGTTTGCGGTTCGGTAGGAATTTGATTTAGGTCCGATTCATTATGGGAATTTGATTGATTTGAACCAATTTGATTATGCGGCTCAAATTTAGTTCTAATAGGACTGGTTTGGTTTGATCCAGTTATGATAAAATTGGTTCAGTTCCAATCTGACTGATTTGGCTTGTCCATTAAGGGAAATGGTTCAATGTGGTCCAATTTGTTTATTTGATTAAATTAAATCAAGTTCAAGTAACGTAATTTGAGCCTGTTTGGTCTGTAGTTCAATTAAAGTGAATTTGACCAGTTTGGTTGTGTGGTCCAATTCAATCTTGGTTCAGTAACACTTAATTAATTAAATCTATTTTGATTTAATTAAAATGGAGTGTATTACTGAAAACTAAAGTGTACATACATATATGACATATGATTCTATTTTTGGCCACACTTAGAGTGTATTAATTGAAGCATAATTGTCACAAAAGTGACCTCTTATGTGTAAGTTAATACATGACGAGTGTTGGATAGGAATATGTATGTAATTTACATGGATAATTAATTGGCCCCAAGGAAAATTATTATCTAATGTAATTACATACATATATGTGGTAATGACATGTGATGATTGTCAAGATGAACTTGGTGTGAATAATTAGTACATCTAAAGATGGCTATTTATTTGACACCGTTTATCATCAACGTTTGATTACTACAACAAGAGTACCACTTACAGTTAGCAGTACTATCCCAAGATTTGCTGTTAATGTTGTGCTGGGTATCTTGATATGTCATAGTTATTTATGCATTATGTGAGCATGAAAAGATGACTTTTGTCTTGTTCTCTTTCAGCTTACATGTTTGCCACTTCAGTTGCTCCCAACATCAATAATATTCCCACGCTAAATGGGACAAACTTTGAGGAGTGGAAAGAAAATATTAAGATTTTCTTGGGTAGCATGTATCTTGACTTAGCATTGCGAGAGCCGAAGCCGATTCATCTCGCTAATTCAAGAAGTGCGTTTGATCGCAATCATTTGAGAATGTGGGAGCATTCTAACAGGCCGAGTCTGATGATTATTCATTGCGGCATTCCAGAGGCTTTCAGGGGTATAGTTCCTGATGAGATTTCCAGTGCCAAAGATTACCTTGCGGAATTTGAAAAGCATTTTGTAGAAAACGATAAGGCGAAAACAAGTGAGCTTTTAGCAAACTTGATTTAAATGAAGTACTCCGGCAAGGGTAATGTCAGGGAGCATATTATGGAAATATCTCAACTTGCTTCAAAACTAAAGGCCTTAAAGCTCGAATTGTCTGAGAACCTACTCGTGCATTTGGTGTTAATCTCTCTTCCTTCAGAGTACAGTCAGTTTAAGATTTCTTATAACTGTCAGAAGGAGAAGTGGACTCTCAATGAGCTCATTTCGTCTTGTATGGAAGAAGAGGAGATGCTTAAGCATGATAAAGCTGCTAATTCTAAAAGCTCAAGTTCCCAATACTCATGTTACATGTCATTTCTGTGAGGAGACTGGACATGTGAAGAAGAAATGTCCCAAGTGGGCTAAGTATATTACTTGGCGAGTTAAAAGGGGATTGTCTGAGCTGCCGATGACCTATTGACGCTGAAAGATGCATCTATTTGGGAATAGGTCATGCGGTAGAGGAGGCAATGATGAATTTCTGATTATTAGCATTTGGTCATTTTGTTTGGATTTAATAGACATTCGTTGTATCATCGATCATACGAAACTTAATTTATATTTCCAAATTGAGCAAATCCAGTTATTATTGTTCACTTGGTGATAGTAAATTTACTATATCTATTAAACTCCAATTTTATTGCGACCGATATGCATAATGTTTATAATAATATGTATATGTTGGAAATTGTTCCATCATACATTAGACATGAGACTAGAGTCACTGAACATGTTCAAATCATTTAAGGCTGAAGTTGAGAAATGACTCAACCAAAGAGTAAAGGGTGCCGTATCTCATTGTGGTGGTGAAATCACAATAGATATGACCAATCAGGTGAACAACGTTCTGTGACTATTTGCTAGACACCTAGAAGAGTGTAAAATTAAAACTCTTAAGGACATGGTAAGGACTATGATTAGTCATTCCAACTTATCAGAATGACTCTAGGTGAAGCACTAAAGACAGCAGCTTATATCGTTACTAAGGTACCAACTAAGTTGGATGATCCCACTATTAAGTTAATTTTTGGACGAGAATCATAACATTTTGAGGATATTGAGTTTGGGGGAGAATTCCTGTTAGAAATACTGTTCAACCCAGGCGGAGAATCAGAACACTATTTCTGAAGCACAAACTCAACAGCCTCTTAAAATGTATATAAATAAGAAAATCCATTATGGATTTATGGAAGATTCTCGTCGTTGGTACTTTAAATTACATCAAGTGATAGTCTTGTATGATATTGAGACAACCTCGATGGATGAATGTGTGTATCACAAGTTCAGTGGGAGTAAATTTATTTTCTTATACCCCGGTCATTAAAGGAGATAATTTCAGTCTCAGTTAATGCCTTGAAAATACTTTGGAAATTAAGGAATGCAGAAAAAATCTCTATATAGCCGAAGCATAAGAGATTTTTTTTTCATTCCTTAATTTCCAAAGTATTTTCAAGGCATTAACTGAGACTGAAATTATCTCCTTTAATGACCAGGGTATAAGAAAATAAATTTACTCCCACTGAACTTGTGATACACACATTCATCCATCAAGGTTGTCTAAATATCATACAAGACTATCACTTGATGTAATTTAAAGTACCACCGACGAGAATCTTCCATAAATCCATAATGGACTTCCTTATTTATAAACATTTTAAGAGGTTGTTGAGTTTGTGCTTCAGAAATAGTGTTCTGATTCTCCGCCTGGGTTGAACAGTATTTCTAACAGGAATTTCAAGGCACATTAACTGAGACTGAAATTATTCATTGCGGCATTCCAGAGGCTTTCATTGATGAAGAAGAAATTGAGTGTGTGGCTGAGACACCAGCTCTGTAAGAACATGTTCAATCCGGGCAGTGTGCTAAGGAGGTAAAAGTAGTTACAGAAATGCAAATGAGGGGAGGTTCGAGGAAACAAAATGAAATCTAAAGATAATAAGGCTGGCCAAATATAGGGACTTAGGCAACATGTTTCTAAGAGTGCTCTCAAAGAGCGAGATAGAAAGATCGACACAATCAGGGAAAGGGAAGTCGAGCTACTACTGATAAGCCTGAATCCAGCAATTTCATAGAGGATGCCAATGGTTTAAAAGCAACGAGGAAAAAAGAGGTAAAATTGAAGAAACTAGGGAAGCTAAGGAGGGAGGGAGATACCTCGTATATTAATGTTTAATAAGGTTAAAGTAGCAGCTTGGACCGTAAGGGGATTGAATAACCCCCAAAAAAATAGTCAGAAGTTAGAGCTTGGATTATAAAAAGAAAACTTAGAGACAGTAGCGCTACTTGAAGTTAAAATTAGCATTACTAAGCGGAACAACATAGTTAACAATTGTAGTTCAGATGAGTCTTGGAAGGCTATTTTTAGTGAGGATAACAATGGTTTGGCTCGAATCTTGATTTTGTGGAATTCGCAAAATATTAGGCTTTCTACGATGAAGAAATTTGCTTTGTTGTTGAAGATGTAGCACACACTTTCAAAGCTATGGAAGTACGTCACTGTAGGCTTCTTCCCTTCCCACAACTCTTAACAAGTCTTCTCTGTCCCTGAGCAAATGGTAACTCTGTTTAGAATGTAGTAGTGACTTCTGCCCAGAATATCAGTGGGAGTTTCTTGGCATGAATCACCACACAAGCAATTTCTTGGATGGTTCGGTTCTTGTGCTCAGCAACTCTGTCCTGCCGTGGAGTAATTAGAGAGGAGAAGTGATGAGCAATATAGTGCTTATCATAGGATTCAGCAAGTTTATTATTCTCAAACTCTCTTCCGTGATCACTTCTGATTGTCAAGCGGTGGTCTCCACTGTCTTCCCTCTCTCGTTGGAGCCGCGTATATAGTACGACAAAAGCCTTTATAGCATCTGATTTCTCTCATCGAAAGGTAACACGGCGGAATCGAGAGTAATCATCGACACATACAAACACATACCTCTTCCCACTATTACTTTCCACATGCATGGGACCCATAAGATCCACATGGAGAAGCTTGAGAGGTCTACTAGTGCTGATCTGGTTTACATCCAGGTGGGCAACTTTAGTCTGCTTGCCAATTCGACATTATCCGTATACAATACCCAGATCTCCCTTCACAATAGGAATACCACGCACCAAAACTTACGTCACGCGAATCAAGTAATAACCACCTAAAAGTCATACAAAATACCAACTGAACCCTTAGATTCATGAACACGCCTTTTAAATTTCAAATTAAAAGTTTAGTCCACATGCATCCAACCATCACATTTTGAAAATTTAGATTCAATGTCCTAACTTCGAGTTCTAAATCATTAAATTATAAAGTACCCAAGTCGAATAGTTAAAACATAAGAATTGCCCATTTCAAAACATGTAGTCAGAATCGTCTGAAGGTACAAAACAACTTATAACTTCAACTTCAACTTCAACTTCAACTTCAACTTCAACTTCAACTTCAAGTCCAATTTCAGAACAACTTAGATACAATCTATTCATGTGTTATAACTTGCATATAATTAGAAATCTCTTAAAACATAGATAACACTAGAACAATAAAAGTCTTGATTTTATTAAGCAGAAAAGAAGATATTTTCAGTTGAAAATCACATAACAGGTCTGCCTGGATTTAGAAATAGTTCCGCTTAACAAATTCAAATGCAATTTACAAACAACTTAGAGAGAGTCAAATTACGAGTCATAATATCTCTTTGTCTAGAACAACACATAATTTGAAAAGAATCAATTTGACTAACAGGTAAGGAAGCTATTTGTGTTTGAAAATCATTTGTAGAACTGTCCATGATTGCAGAGAATAAAGATCACATGAGAAGTGACATGTTTGGTGAGAAATGAGAATATCTCATCCATTCATCTTTATAATCAATGGTTAGGATTAAATAGAATTAAATAGAATTAATTTACATTATTCGTAGCTTTTCAAAGTATTATGTGAAGCATTACATTATTCGTACGTTTTCAAAAGATTATGCGTAGCATTATGTATGTAAATGCTACGCATTATCCTTTGAAAAGCTACGGATAATGTAATGTTACACATAATCCTTTGAAAAGCTACGAATAATGTAAATTAATTCTATTTAATCCTAGCTATTGATTACAAAGATGAATGGATGAGATTAGTTCTCATTTCTCACAAAACATGACACTTCTCACCGGAACCGAACTCTGATGACAGAAAATAGTTTTCAGCGCCCAACTTAAAACATAGTTTTAGATAAACGCAAATAAATTCAACATACGTATTTCATAGTGATAGAAAGAAAATTTTGAGTAGCACATGATCAAACTTTGAATGACCTGATTCAAGCAATAAACCTAGGAGATACAATTAGTTAAATATCAGTCGACAATTTATCTAGTTACAAAATAGATTTTGGGCCAACTTCTTAAAAACCAGATTTAGAACATCTCAGGTTGAATTAAAATACAAATCTTCTATCGTTGGAAAGCTTATTATTTCAAGTAGAACAACAAGGAATCAAGAAACACTCTATTTGAAAGACTAAAGTAGAAGCTACATCCACTTTAAAATCAATCCTCAGATCTGTCCGAAACAAAAAAAAGTAGATTCTAATACTCAACTTAGAACTCAGTTTGAGAGAAACCTAGATTGAATCATAAAATGAATCTTACATGGTCTAAAAACTTGTTTCGATTAGAACAAATTAAGATCAAGAAATGCACTATTTGAGTAATGAAAAAGGAAGTTATTGTCAGTTTAATTTGACTTGTCGGAACTGATATTTTCAAGATAACCTATTCACTCAAGAATGTGAACAACAACATACATAGAAGTCAAAATATCCAATAATACCTTCACCGTATGTAAGTTCATTTACTACACCATTTTGCACCTTATGTAACTGACCCAAATTAGTCGCATAAGTTCGTTTTCTGTCGCATAAGGGTTTATGTGACTACACTCAGTCACATAAGGACCAGTCACATAAGTTGTGTCGCATTAGGTCTGGGGTGACTGAGCTAAATCACATCAGTCGCAAGAAGTCCCATGCGATAGTGCAGAAAGTAGTCGCATAAGGATATTGGTCAGTCGTATAAGTGGTAACGTGAGGTGCCAGGAAAAAGTCAACGGTGCAGTTCGGTTAGTCACACAAACTAAACTTTACAATCTCAGTCATGTAAGAAGTTCAGAGTGGAGATGAAACTCAGTTGCATAAGTTATTAAAGAAGACAACATGTGTTACGTTACTCAGTCGCATAAGTGTAAATAAAAGATCAGTTGATAAGGAAACCAAGTCGCATAAGTGTATGTAGAAGTAAATTTTTGAGTTGAGCGTTGATGAGCCGTATTTATACGACTTGTCGAGTCATTAAATCCCACCATTTCATTCACTTTATTATGCGAACAGTTACTTTTTAGTGTTGTTTCGTGTTTCAGGTGATTTGGAAGCTCTAGGAGGAATCACGCTTAAAAGACGGCATTTTCATGCCAGAAACATCGCAATTGAAGATCAGACCAAAGGATGGCCGTGAACAGTGTTTTTCGGCTCGTGAACAGTAACTCCGGCGTGAATAGTGATTCCGGCGTGAACAGTGTCCGATGAACAGTAATTCCGGCCCATGAACAGTACTTCGAAAAAAAAGTCCAAGTTCCAAAGTCCAGCAGCCGGCCCAATTTGTATGCGACGCTAGGGTTTCGTAGCTTTATGACCAAGTTAGGGTTTCTCAAACCCTATAAATAGAAGAGCAGTGCTGCCATCCATAATCATCCCATCTCATATTCGAATACTATTCTCTTCACTTGGCCGTGCACCACCTGCTGCTCTCCATTCCTCCGCCGGATCTCAGCCTTGCTCAGCCGTACCCTCCTCCGTGCGCCGCCCATAGCCACCGTGCCTTGCTTTTGAAATCTCGATCTCATAGTGAAGTTCTTGTCCCTTTTATTTCCCTGCATTATTTAATTATGAATATGTGTAACTAAAACCCATATTCGGGTTAGGGTTAAATAATCGTGACTTATGTTTTTGAGATTTGAATCTTAATGCTTGTTTTATTATTCCATTAAACCTTGTGCTAATTATCTCGATTAATATTGTGAAACTGAGTTGATACCCGGAAAGGTTAGATTTAGTTGAACGATATAAATCCATTGTTTACTGTTTGTTTGATACTAGAGAGCTACAAACAAATAGAGCACTAATTTGATATATCTTGGAATGGAGTATTGAATTATTAGGTTTAAAAGAATTAGAAACATGATATTTAGAAATCAGTGATAAAACCAAGTCACAATTGAATAATACCCTAACCTGAATATTTCTTTGATTGATAAATCCCTTGCAATTTTCGATTATTACACTAACCTTTACTTTCACATTAGTTTCTTGTTTTTTCTCTATTACAGAACGAAGTAGTAACCATCTGGCTCCCTAGGGTTCGACCCTTACTCACCACTGTACTAACCCACAGCCAAGAGCGAGGAAAAATATAAATTGTTTTTGCACAGGTACGACGACAAGCCTGTTCAAAATGGCGCCGTTGCCGGGGAGCTAAGCACGGTGAAATTTGTTCTTCTTTACTTTTTCGTTTATTTTTCTCTTTGCATTATTTCGAAATTTGCTTATCTCGGTGAATTTTACTTTTTCGTATTTTTCAACTGCCTCGATTTTATTTCTAGCTTTTAGAGGGTTCTGTCACCAAGACTTACGAGTCTAAGGGGATTGGGTTTTAAGTGAGACCATTGTGACTCCTCCAATCTCCTGGGGATCCTTTACTGCTAGTTTATTCGTTTTCTGTTTTTCGTTTATTTCGATTTGATTTCTAGCTTCTAGAGGGTTCTGTCACCAAGACTTACGAGTCTAAGGGGATTGTGTTCCAATCTCCTGGGAACCCTTTATTGCTAGTATGTGTTTGCTACTCGGTGCTATGCTAGTTTGCACGTTTTTCTGATTCACTTGCAGATTCAACATGTCTTCCTACTATGGAAGTGAGCCGTGGAATTATGGGGAGTACTATCCACCACCCTCCCTACGAGAAGTCCGAGAAAAGATCATGCACCTTGAGCAATCCCGGGATGAAACTTTGGATGAGTACTTACGGTACTTTGATTCCCTTGTGATAAGCTGCCCGCACCATGGATTCACAGACTTATATCTTCTTCAAGTGTTTCTCGCCGGGATGTTACCACAAGAGTGGAGTTGGCTCACTGAGGAGGCAGGATGCTCGGTCTATGACATGACCATAAGTGCTATTTGGGACTTGATAGACGATTTGGCCAAGAGATCTAAACCAATACAAGAGCAAACCAAATCACTAGAGGACATGGTAAGAGAGCTGGCAGCTAGCACCCAGCAGACAAGTGCATACCTGAACCAGTATATAGCCAACATCGATAAAGGCTCAGTCGAGTTAGCAGAAACAATATCCAAGTTGAGCAGAAATCAGGAGGAAGATGTCGGTACAAAAACAGGGGAGGACATGGCAGAGGATCTAATAGAGCCTATCTCGGAGCCCATAGAACCAGCAGAAGATGAGGACCAATGGTTGAAGGAAGAAGAGCTCAATTCGGACTACCCCAAATATTTGGAAGAAGACAGGCCACTAGCACCTCTAGAAGAGCCGACCGAGCCACTCGAGTCAGTCCCCATTACCGAGCTCTCCAAGATATGCACTGACCTCATTACGGATATGCCCGAGACAGAACCAGTCCTTACTATCGCAGCACCAGAGGCAGAGCAAGTCCTCACTGTCGAAGCAGTCAAAGAAAGTCTAGTGCCTGACACTCCTCTGCCAGTTCCTATACAGGTGATTGCTCCTAAGGACCACATGATCGACAAGGATAAGCTTGAAGGCAGAGTAGAAGCAAAGCATGAGCCAGAGAAGGCAACGATGGAGTACTCACTCATCACAGTTCGAGAAGAGCCGCCTGGAAAGCATGGTAGAAACATTGTTCCTCGAGCACTTATTCCTAGACAACCACTCATCTGTGCCAAGAAGAAGAAGATTGATATGGGCGCACACTTGATGTCTCTTGAAGATAAAGAACTGAACGTCCATGCTAATCACTCATACATAAAGAAACGACCGAGGCTTGGCACGTTTGAGTGGAGACCAGGATGGAGAAGCACTAGAGCACGACTCGATGGACCAATGACTATGATAAAGGTGGCCTCGCCAGCTCAGAAGGATGTAAAGGCGAACCCGCCTGATCATTGGAAGACAGAGCCGAACGAGCAGGTGGATGAGCACTATGGACGAACAGAAGGAAAGGCCGAGAACAAATATGACCTCACACGCCCATGGGATCCTAACTTGTGATCCCTACAGGAGGTACTGTCGAGCCAACGACGTTAAACAAAGGCGCTCGCAGGGAGGCAGCCCTGCACCTTTTGCTTTTCAGTTTATTTACTTATTATGTTTGTTTTGAGTCATTATTGTCACATTGTGCCTTGGAAAGGAATCGGTTTCATTTTGCAGGTATTGGACTTAGTCGGCCGGAAAATTCCCTTGGAGCTACGCATTTTAGCCCCCGGACTTGATCCGAGTTCAGCTGACCACCGTCTACATCCCAGGGGAGTCTCGTTCTACCCTTTTCCTTTCCTTATCTATTTATTGCATGCATTTGTGTGTCTAGATTTGAGTCGTGCCGTGAGGACACGGCTCATTTCAAAAGTGTGGGGTGGGAGAGTCAGTTATCGAGTCAGCATGTTTGTTTCACGCCCACCACACAGAGTCAGCACGTTTCGAGTCATTTTTAAAATTTTTGTACATGATACTTCACTATTTCCTAGACTTGCAGTAGTGGATAATGATTGGGTGAAATAGATATAGCCGATTTTACATGCATGTCTTGGTGAAAATTGATTTGTGCGACTAGCATGTGATCTTAAAATTTTGCGTGCCTTTGTTAGTTGAGATAAACAGGGATGTGGAGTTGATAGCAATGCCTTAGAGAGACTTGACAGATCGTTCAAAGGCCGAACTCAGGATATGTGGTTATGTGGAGTTCGTGGAGGCTAGCACTTCGAGGCAACATAGTACGAGTCTGCTCCGCTGCTGCGGTACCCTTTGCGGTTGGTCGGGACGGGAAAACTTCACACCGTCCAAGCTCTAGTCCAAGTAGCCGAGAAAACAGGCAAGCGACCCTTGACTTGACCCGTGTCGAAAGGACGATGATGAGTAAGAGCAGGAAGGTTTCTAATCCGAGTAGCCGGGAAAATAGACGAGCGACCCTCGGCTTGACTCGCGTCAAAAGGAGGAGAAACCACGGTTCGAGCAAATCACAATCCGCACTACAAAGCAACAAATCCACAACCATCGTGATAGTCCACACGTCTCATGTGACAGCATCATTGAAATTCCGAATCAGATGACACTATAGCTGACCGAAATCTCTCAACACTTTGGAGCTCGAATCAATCACGTGCAAGAAAAAGCGGCAAAGCATAACCACATAGCAGCGAGTTCGAGCCCGAGAATGAGGGTTCATGGGTCTAAACAGGGCTATCTCCAGATACATCCGAATTGATTTGCATCTCGACCCAAAGGTAACACGTATCTTTAACCCATGTTTTAGCACAAAGACATTAGTAGCGAGCATGCATAACAGGCGAGATCTAGAGTAATCGATTCATGTCCATGTAGCACGTCTAGGATGACCGAAGCTTTGTGATGTTCGTACTTCATTTTTTCCTCTTATGACCTAGTCCTTGTTCGGGACGAACAAGTTTAAGTGTGGGGTGGTTTGATGAGCCGTATTTATACGACTTGTCGAGTCATTAAATCCCACCATTTCATTCACTTTATTATGCGAACAGTTACTTTTTAGTGTTGTTTCGTGTTTCAGGTGATTTGGAAGCTCTAGGAGGAATCACGCTTAAAAGACGGCATTTTCATGCCAGAAACATCGCAATTGAAGATCAGACCAAAGGATGGCCGTGAACAGTGTTTTTCGGCTCGTGAACAGTAACTCCGGCGTGAATAGTGATTCCGGCGTGAATAGTAACTCCGGCGTGAATAGTGATTCCGGCGTGAACAGTGTCCGATGAACAGTAATTCCGGCCCATGAACAGTACTTCGAAAAAAAAGTCCAAGTTCCAAAGTCCAGCAGCCGGCCCAATTTGTATGCGACGCTAGGGTTTCATAGCTTTATGACCAAGTTAGGGTTTCTCAAACCCTATAAATAGAAGAGCAGTGCTGCCATCCATAATCATCCCATCTCATATTCGAATACTATTCTCTTCACTTGGCCGTGCACCACCTGCTGCTCTCCATTCCTCCGCCGGATCTCAGCCTTGCTCAGCCGTACCCTCCTCCGTGCGCCGCCCATAGCCACCGTGCCTTGCTTTTGAAATCTCGATCTCATAGTGAAGTTCTTGTCCCTTTTATTTCCCTGCATTATTTAATTATGAATATGTGTAACTAAAACCCATATTCGGGTTAGGGTTAAATAATCGTGACTTATGTTTTTGAGATTTGAATCTTAATGCTTGTTTTATTATTCCATTAAACCTTGTGCTAATTATCTCGATTAATATTGTGAAACTGAGTTGATACCCGGAAAGGTTAGATTTAGTTGAACGATATAAATCCATTGTTTACTGTTTGTTTGATACTAGAGAGCTACAAACAAATAGAGCACTAATTTGATATATCTTGGAATGGAGTATTGAATTATTAGGTTTAAAAGAATTAGAAACATGATATTTAGAAATCAGTGATAAAACCAAGTCACAATTGAATAATACCCTAACCTGAATATTTCTTTGATTGATAAATCCCTTGCAATTTTCGATTATTACACTAACCTTTACTTTCACATTAGTTTCTTGTTTTTTCTCTATTACAGAACGAAGTAGTAACCATCTGGCTCCCTAGGGTTCGACCCTTACTCACCACTGTACTAACCCACAGCCAAGAGCGAGGAAAAATATAAATTGTTTTTGCACAGGTACGACGACAAGCCTGTTCAAGCGTGTCACGTAAGTTGAGCGATATCATTTAAAAACTGTTTTTGTGTCACATAAGAAATATAACAAAACAATCCTGTTTAATTTGAAATTCTTGACCTACACAAAAGTACTTGAAACATTTCAGGGTTTATACAAAAGTTTCCAGCATTACAATGAATGCAACAAAAGTAGGTTGCATTACAACAATTCCAACAAAAGTTTCCAGCAGCACAACGTAGCAAAACATGTTCACCAACTAAAACATTAAGTGATATAGAATTCAAAGAGTACCGAGACCTATACTCTCACCATCAGAGGCGTTACAATCAATTCCCATGCCATCTCCTCCACCCCCTTGCAGTATTTCTTCGAGCGCCCTCAGCCCGTCTTCGAACTCATCATCCTTTTTAGCAGCCTCCTCGTTTGCCCTAATGATCTCTTCCTTCAGGCATGGTTTAAAGCCCCGCCTCTAGGGCGAGGAGGCCTCCTTATGGCCATCGGAGTCTTTCCTCCACAGTGATTCTTCTTCTTTTCTCGGGCCTGCTTTATCCTTTGTGATTTAGCCTTCAAAAAAAATAAATGCACATGAAACAAATGAATAATTATATAAAATAATTAAACTACAGTTGAGTTTGGTCACCACACTTTACCTCATATGCAGGTTTTGGAAAGTGCTTAACCAGCCATGCCCATTCCTCCTTGCGTTGGACCAACTCCAAAAGAACTTTCTTCCCGTGCTTCAGATAATGTTTGTGGCAAGACGACTTCCAATCCTTGTAGCGGTTATTTTCTATTCGTGTAATGTACTGCCAAAGTAGAGTGTCTTTTTTTGGAAAAAAGAAATGAGGCTGCAAAAATATAAAATCAGCGTGTGTTGAATTTGTAGTGATATAAACAAAAAAATTGTAATTAAATAACTTACACTGAGATAGTTCACCACGACATCCCAATGCTTAGGTTCTAGCTCACTGCACGTCGGTGCTAACATTGGCACCTTCTGTCTCACACACGCCCTGAATTAGTGGCACACCATACTCCTTATTTGCTTTATTACTGGGCCATTTGCCTCTTCAGAACATTCAACCTTGATCATTGTCCCCGATGAATTCACCAAAGTAGAAATTTTGGTGCCACACACAACTCCCCGGCGCTTTCTCTTCTTTGAGGTTTCACCTTCACTTACATTGCCATCCTCATCTTCTAGCATCAAGTAACAAACAATTTATATTAGTACGAGAAGATGTATTAATAACAGAAAATTATTAAATAAACAATATTAATGTTATACATGAAGAATTATCCTGCTTAGTCACGCGGATACTCAGAGGCAGTTCCTCCATATCTTCGGTGTTCTCATCAGTATAGTCAGTATCATTTGGCACTTGAGAGGGATTAGCGGGAGGATTTTCGTTTGAGGGATTAGCAGGCTGTTCTTCATTTGGTGAATCATTGAGTACTTCATTAGAGGGATTCACAGGAGGTTCTTCATTTGAGGGATTAGTATGAGTTTGAATAGGACAGTTTTTAGAAACTGCAGGTGATGGTGTAAGTGAGGGGTATCGATTGATGGTTTGGTGGGAGGATGAGACAATTCTTATTGGGTATTTAGAAGCAGCAGGGGGATCAACTAGCATGGGTACTAACAAAGGACACTCAGTTTCGGTGTCTGACTCACTAACAAGGTATGTTAGGGCTTTTTTGGGATCATTTTTGGAGGGTTTCTCTACTCTCAGTTTTGAAGAACATCTAGGGCTTCTACGCAATATTGTTTGCACTGAAACAATCTTCTTCTTAGGAGCATTAACCGGATCCGTAACAACATCGTCACTATTAGGGTTTCGGACAGTAACATTACCTTCAACAGGGACTTTTTTCTTCTTCGCCTCAATCAAGGTGCCAAATTTCTTCTTGGTAATGGTAACGGTCGCAGATGGCTTCTTTGGAGGTTTGGACGATTGATTTTTCTTCTTCACCGTAGGCTCCGGCGTATGTATTTTGGTCGGACGTCGAGTACTTGGAGAGCAAAGCTTCATGTTACGGTCGTCGCTGGTTTCAGCTACAACATCGGTCAAATTGGAGTGTATTTGGTAACCATAAACGGTGTGGTCGAAATCAGAGTGAGAGAGAAGTGAAGGAGTGAAGCAAAAATGAAATGGAAAAGCCTTTTCGGACTTAGACATTTCGGTTCAAAACATACACGTGTTCGATTTTGGGACACGGCACTGATCGCGTTTTCCTTAAATGACATACAACGTTAAGTGAATCGCATAAGTGGATTACAGATGCGCGCTTAGTAATTGGATTTCACCCCCCCCCCCTTCTGATTTAGGTTCCCGCCCATGGGTTTGAAATTTCCCACCTGTAGTTGACAGTACTTACGTAACTGAAAAACATGCGTGCTGTCACATAAGTGAAAGTCAAACTGAAAATGAAACTAACATTTTAATTTGTTCACATACTCAGCATATTCCAAAATGAACAACAAATTTTACAACATTCAATGTTAGAAAACACATGATATGTTGAAACACATGATCATCTTCAATCCTCCTCGTCATTATCATCAAACCCTTCCTCATCTTCATCTTCATCTTCCTCACTTACTTCATGATCACTTACATAATGGAGTTCCTCAACATCTTCTTCTTCATTATCTGTTTCATCAAATTCGTCTTCACCTTCTTCATGTTCATGTTCATATTCCAGATCTTCATCTACTTAGAACAAATCATTATATGAAGCGGGACTCTCTTCATCAATTACATTGCAATTATTGTAAGGGGGTATATTTAGTTTGATGTCTTCTTGATATGCATTTTCTGATGTACCAACACATGAGTGACTATAAGTGCCACTTTGAGCGACAACATTAACAACTTTCCAATTATCTCCAAACTTGTGATCTTCTAAGTAAAACACTTGTTGTGCGTGTTTTGCAAGACAATAAGGAGCATCTTCATACCACGTGTTAGATGTGTCAATCAAAAGAATTCCATGCTCCATTTTTATGTTTCCACCCTCAGATTCATCAGTATTAAACCACTTGCATTAAAATATGACTACCGGCATTCCCTCGGCATACTTGAGTTCTATAACATTTTGTAGAACACCATAATAGTTATTTTGTCCTGCAAATCATAAGACAATGAAACAAGAAGTTGTAACATAATAAGGATGCAAACACATAATTGTACTAGCTAGCAGAAAATAATGTGCGTAAAACACATGTTGCAGATTGCAAAACTTCTCAAAAAAGAAGCAAATGACTAACCTGCTTGTACCATTACTCCACTATTTTGTATCCCCAAATGTTGGTCCTTATCCCTAACAACAAATTTCAACCCATTTACAACACAGTGGGTGTAATATGAGTGAAACTGTGGCTTACATACCAAAATGTGAAGCTTGATAGAGTACACATCAGATCCTTCATCGCGTAACCATATAGTATACACGGCAATGTAATAAACCAATGACACAAAATTTATATATACAACAAATGAATCTATGTGTTAAATAAAGTTTTACCTTATTAAGTAAATGGGAATGGAAATGTTCAATACAAGAATCATTGTCACCGTAAGGATTTTCACTGTAAAATTTATTTGCATGTTCCTGAATATACTCCCTTGCCTCTTCGCAATTTTCCATGACACACCAATGTATCACCTCTATGTCATTAAGCCTAAACCTCCTATTATAGCAGCCCGTCAGCTTGATGACATTCGAGACCACTGATATGTGAAAGTAATCTTCCTCATCTTCATCATCACTATGAGATTTACCTTCAATCTCACTCATGTACAACTTACAGTACAATACACATTCTTGGGCAAAATATTCCTCGACAATGCAACCTTTAGGGTACCTTGTGTTTCTCACAAATTTCTTGTACTTTCCAAGTTGCCTACATATAACATATTACATATAACATTATAATTTGCGCACAATAATAAATACCTTTTTACAATTAATGTATTCATCGAGTTTGTCCATACCTTTCCATAGGATACATCCAACTATAGTGTACCGGCCCCTTGAACAAGATTTGATCTGGAAGGTGAACCATGAGATGTACCATAATAGTGAAGAATGCCGGTGGGAAAATCCTCTCTAACTGACACAGAATCTGAACTATCTCTAGCTTCATGTGACACACCTCCTCCTTCTTGAACTCTCTGCAACTGATTCTACGAAACCAATGGGATAGTGATATTAGAGGGTCAACCATATTTCTAGGCAAGTAAGGTCAAATGTAAATCGGCAGTAGTCTCTGTAATATATAATGACAGTCATGTGTCTTCAATCCAATAAACTTTTTGTCTTCAAGATTAATCTTATTCTTTAAGCTTCTAGCGTACCCAGATGGATACTTAACATCCTTTATGTAGTCAAGTATCTCCTGCTTCTCATTTGGAGTCACTGTATAGGGTGCTTTAGTCACTTTTTCTTTCCTTGAGTTTGACCCGATGATTTGAACCATAATTTTTTACGTACCCCTTGCTGTTCCAAACCCTTTCTAGCCTTGATATCATCTTTAGTGTTACCTGAAAATTTAAAAAAAACGTGAATAAGTACTTATATTCTCTTCAAATATATGTTAAGGTATAATGTGTCCAAATATTTTTCATACCTTCAATCCCAAGTATGGTCCCAATGATGTTATCAAAAACATTCTTCTCAATATGCATAACATCAAGTGAATATGGATGAGAGAATGACTTCCAATATGGTAACTCATAAAATATAGACACGTGTGTCCAACAAATCCTCTCACTGTTGCCTCTCGCTCTGAATTGAGGATGCAGACTAAGAGTAGGATACTTGTGTGACATAATGACATTGAATATGTCAGGACCGACGAGTGGTGGTGGAGGGTCTCTAGACTCAAACTTCCCATTAAATCTATGGGCTGCAAACCTCCAGTAATGGTCTCTTGGGAGCCATCTTTGATGCCCTTGATACGACATCCTTCCAGTCAAATGGGTAGCATCGATGTCATCTAGACATAAGGGATAGGCTTTGTACCCTTGTGTCTTAAGGCCTCCTAACATGCCAAGACCAGGAAAGTCACTAATTGTCGATATCAGTGCTGCCTTCATAATGAAAGATGACCAATCACGTCTATCTAAAGTACAAACTCCCTCATTACATAGTACTTTTAACTCGTCGATAAGAGGCTTTATAAAAACACTTAGGCATTTTCCAGGAGATTTGGGTCCTGATATCAACATACATAGTATATTAAACTATTTTCTCATATTTTTTCACTAGTTCTTGAGCTCCAAGCTCTCACTTTCCAGCCAAACACTTTACTTTCCCTTGTCTTGATTTGGAGCTCCTCTCCTTTACTTTCTTGTCAAACCCGAAGTCCTCTTTTTACTTTCCTTGTTCTTGTTTTCTTGTTTTCCTTTACTTTTGTAAGTATGGTGCTTGTATTCCTTGACATGAATACAAGTAGCTAAAGCATATTCGGTCAAAGGGTGTTCATACTTGTGTATGCATCTTGAGACTTGAACTTAATGCTACTTCGTGTGTCAACTAGTTCGGTGCCATTATTCGGTTGAACGACAAGGTTAAGTGGATGCTCGAAAGAGGAAAGCTTAGCCGAGTAGTTCAATCTTGATTAGACAACAAGGCTAAGTGGATGCTCGAAAGAGCAAAGCCTAGTCGAGTGGTTTAATCTACCTTAAGTCGATTGGTTGATCGTAACTGAGAGATCAAGTGGCTGCACTTAGAACTAGAAGTCTATGTCCTGATTTTGGAGTAGATAGTGCTGTAAGTGCTAGAAATAGCCTTACTTTAGGGTTTAAGTCTTGAAAAGGAATAAACTCACACTTATGAACACAAAGTAAATCATTTGACGTCCATGATGGTTGTCTCACAAGTAGAGACCCTAGACTGAATATCTTTTGTCCTTACTTACTTGTCATTTACTTTCAGTACTTTACTTTTTTGTCATTTACATTTCAGCACTTTACTTTTACGCACTTAATTTTACGCACTTTACTTTCAGTATTTACTTTACGCAATTTACTTTCTCGCACTTTAATTTCAGCACTTTACTTTCTGTCATTTACTTTTCTGTCTAAAAAACAACCAAAAAACCAATCTGTCTTTACTTTATTTTTTCTTTCTTTTCAAGAACAACCATTCCACACTGACTCCCTTGGGTACGACCCCTACTTACCGATCTACTAATCCATAGTTAAGTGTACAAGTAGTGGACACTTATAAATTTATTTGCAAGGTCCTAACGACACCTTGTCAAAATTGGCGCCGTTGCCGGGGAGTTGTGCATCGGAATAGTTGTTCTATTTGTTTTGTTTTTGTTTTTGTTTTACAGTTCACAATGTCGTTGTACTACGGAAGCGAGCCTTGGAACAATGAGGAGTTTTCCCCACCACCCTACCAACTTGAAGTCCGCAAGAAGATCATCAATCTTGAGCAATCCCGGGATGAAACATTGGACGAGTACTTGTCGTACTTCGATTCCATTGTGATGAGCTGCCCGCACCATGGATTCACCAACTTCGATCTTCTTCAAAGGTTTCTCGGTGGGATGATGCCACATGAGTGGAATTGGCTAAATGATGCAGCGGGAGGCTCGGTGAATAACTTAGACATGGATGATCTTTGGAACTTTATAGATTATTTGGCCGAGAGGTCAAGGCAAGATTAGGCCATGCGACTCGAAGAACTGGCCAACATGGTGCACCAATTCAAGACCGAAACCGAATCATGGGCGACTGAAAATGAATCTGCATATCAGGTCAATGAGGTGCTCAATACAAAGCCAAGGGTCAGTGAGGAAAAGCTTACATTGGAACCCACGGAGCCAGCGGCCGAGGAAATCAAGGCAGGCCCGGTCCTTTCGCTCGGAGCACCTGAGATATGCCCTGTCCTCACTGCCAAGGCAACAGAAGTCCCGGTCCACATTTCCAATCCGTCCGAGGAAGTCCCGGTCCTAACTGACGAGTTGCCCGAGACATACCCGGACCTCACTATAGAAGTGGCCGAAGAAATCAAGCCAGACCCGGTCCTTGCGCTCAGAGCACCCGAGGAAGTCCCGGACCTCAATGTCGGGCTGGCCGAGACAGACCAGGATGCGCCTGCACTGGCTGAAGCGCCCGAGCTGCCCAAAACAGACCCGGTCCTCACGGACGGGCTGGTCGAGAAAGGCCCGGACCTTATGGCCGAGAAACCCCAACTTAACCCTTTATGTTTTATGCTGATCATAGCCACCGAAGATCATGTAGTCAATAATGATGCGGTGCAAGGGGAGTTGGAGGCAAATCAAGGGCAAGAAAAGCCAATGATGGAGCGCTCATTCACCACGACTCAACAAAGCGGCTCGGAAAACTCACTTGGTCCAATACAACCCATCTCCGCTGCCACAAAGAAGAAGCTTGGCAGGGGCGCATGCTTGATGTCGCCTACACTTGATGGCACAATGCAGAACTTCCAAACTTGCAAAGGTGCAAACCATTTGAAATGAAGAAGCGACAAAGACATGGCCCAAAAGAATGGAAGCTGGGATGGAGTAGCAAGAGACCACGGCTCAATGGACCAGCAGCTATGGCCAAGGAGCCCTCATCTTCTCGGCTGTATGTGGAAAAGAACCCACCGAACCAATGGAGACTAGAATCGAGCACATCACTCCATGCGTTCTTTGGGCGGAGCAAAAGAGCAACCGAGAAGAAGTTCGACCTCAAGCACCCATGGGATCCCAACTTATGATCCATGAGTGAGGTACCGTCGAGCCAACGACGTTAAACAAAGGCACTTGCCGGGAGGTAACCCGACATATTTTTCATTTGTTACAGTTTTTATGTTTATGTTGTTTCTTTTCATACTCACCCCTTTGTATTTGGGAAAGGAATGTTTATCTTATGCAGGGAACATATGCTCAACATGCGAGCGCATGCTTTGTAACATACGAGTGCATGACCCGAGCATAATCGGACCGCATCCGATAATGACCGGCTCACGCCCGAGGAAACTCGCCAGTACCCGGGCCACGACCGAGACTGACCGGGCTGCGCCCGAGAGAACCAAGTCCCAGCCGGACCCCCTCGAACATCCACCGAATCTGGCTGGGCCAGGCCTTGTCGTTTGCTCCTATGGCCTTGACTTAGCAACGACACCATAAAGGGAGTTCTCTTCGTTCCTTACTCTTCATGTCATTTCCTTTCCATTGTTAAAATTGTTTTTTGTGTTTTGAACTAAGTCGTTCCGAGAGGAACGGCTTCGTTCAAAAGTGTGGGGGTATTTGAGTAGTAATTGCACATAGTAGTCAAAACTTTTTGAAAATACAAACTTTCATGATGTGAAAATAGATAGATCTGATTCATGCATTTCCTTGTGAAATCTTAATTGTGTAAGATCATGTGAACTTAACTATCTACTTGTCTTTGTGTGCCAAGATAAATGTAGGATGTGGAGTTGATAGAAATGCCCTAGAGAGGCTTGGCAAGCACTCAAGGGACCGGATCCTTACTTTATGGTTATGTGAAGATTGTGGAGGCTAGCACTTTGGGCTTGATGGTTCAGAGTCATCTCCGCCGTGCAGCATTTATGCAAGAGGCGACACGGGAATCAAACCGTCCTATCTCTAGTCCAAGTAGCCGGGAAAATAGATGAGCGACCCTCATCTTGACCCGCGTGAAAAGGGAAAGGATGAGAAAGAGCGGGGAGGTATTTCCATATGCTCTCGGGCGATGATTGGACCTCCCAAAAGGTGAAGAAAAATGGACATGCAATTCACAAAGGAGCAAAGCTCAAAGTCATATCCAAGGCCGAAGGCCAAATTGTGAAAGTTTTACCCGAAGCAAAAGTGAAGTACTCCAATGCCAAATCAAAGGCCGAAGGCCAAACCTCACTACAAAAAGCTGTCCAACCACGCAAACAAAGAAATTGAGCTCAACCCAATTTGCCCGAATAATTCACGTGCTAGAAGAAGCAAGTAACATAACCATATAGTAAGATCGGATCCGAGAGTGTAGTTCAAAGGCCTAAAAAGGACTATCTCCCAATCATCCAAATTAATTTGCATCTCAGCTCAAAGGTACAAGTATCTAGTTACTTTCATATGTGAGCATAATTTCGTTTGGAAGTAAGTAAGTTATGCATGCAAAAGGTGAAATCTAGTCTAGCATCTAACATTCATATCTAGGACTTATGGTGTTAAATTTTCCTCTCTTTGACTATACTTGTTCGGGACGAACAAGAATAAGTGTGGGGGTATTTGATGGGACGTATTTATACGAATCCACCAAATAAGACATTTGGTCATACGAACAGGTGCTTGTTAATGTCGTTTTGTGTATACAGGCAATTTCGGAGTCTAAAGAGGAATCACACTTAAAAAGGGGAAATTTAAGCCAAAAAATAGGCCAAGTCATTTCTGGCCGGGACAAAGCCAGGCCGCGCCAAGAAAAGGCAGGACACGTCCTAGGAACCCAGTCGAGCTGCGTCCGGGAAATGCCGGACGCGCCCAGGAGCCAGTGCCGAGAAATGCCGGGCCGTCCGAAGCCAGCGTCCGGGCGTGCCGAGAACTCCTACCGGGCCATCCGAGAAACCAGGTCCCCGTCCGAGGCCTGCGCCCAAACTGAACTTCACACCAGGCCATGACCACTTTCCGGTGGCATTCCGATAAAACCACTTCGGGCACTCGACTTCAAATCTCATTGTCGTTCCAAAACTGCAATCAAAAGACCAAGAACGCATAGTCCAATTTCCGGGTCCGTCCGAGGCCTAACAACCGAGTTCTAGGTAATTCTAGGGCCAATCATAATTTCGGCTGGGCCCTGGCAAATCTAGCTCGAGCATTCAACTTCAAATGGCTTTCTAATGCCAGAACCGTCGCCCAAAGGTTGAGAACGCAATGCCGAGGACTCAAGCCCGCTCAAGGCCAAACTAGGGCAATTTCGGCCGTTTTGGGATTTCGACCATGATCTGGGTAGAATCTGGCCAAACATCATTCTTGAGTTCGTTTTGTATGGACTTTGTTGTTCCAAATCAGCTGTCCAAAAGCCAAGAAGGTTCGACCAAATCTCCGGCCAGATTCCGGCCAACTCCGGCCAAGCTCCGATCGAGCTCCGATCGAGCTCCGATCAAGCTCAGGCCAAGCACAACCAAGTCCAACCAAGAAGTTCCAACCAAGAACCGAATTCCCAATATTCTGGTTGGCTTCTACTATTCATTTCGGTTTGGTTTTGGATTTCGGTTGGCCTCTACTATTCAAGTCCGGTTGGCCTCAACCAAACCAAGCTAGTTGCCCTTTGAGTTGAGCCAAGCTCAAGTCGGTTGGAGGCAAGTGACAAGGCAAGTGGGGTGGCTTTTGGCTAAACCAATCAAAATGAAGTGCTTTTGGAATATTTCTTCAAGCCAAAGCTTATCTCTTCCCTTTAGATCGGTTTAGATAGTCTATAAATAGACCTCTTGGTCTTAGAATCATGTGTCCTTCGAAGTCCCAAGTTATTAGAGAGAAGAGAGCTTAACTCTCTTCTCTTCATTTTCAATACAAACACATTTTACTTTGTTCTTGCTTTGTTCTTGTGATCTTCTTTACTTGTTTCACTTGTTCTTGAGCTCCAAGCTCTTACTTTCCTGCCAAACACTTTACTTTCCCTTGTCTTGATTTGGAGCTCCTCTCCTTTACTTTCTTGTCAAAACCAAAGTCCTCTTTTTACTTTCCTTGTTCTTGTTTTCTTGCTTTCCTTTACTTTTGTAAGTATAGTGCTTGTATTCCTTGACATGAATACAAGTATCTAAAGCATATTCGGTCAAAGGGTGTTCATACTTGTGTATGCATCTTGAGACTTGAACTTAATGCTACTTCGTGTGTCAACTAATTCGGTGCCATTATTCGGTTGAACGACAAGGTTAACTGGATGCTCGAAAGGGGAAAGCTTAGCCGAGTAGTTAAATCTTGATTAGACAACAAGGCTAAGTGGATGTGATAAGTCGTAATTGTACGACTAATTTATATGTTAAAACCCCGTCTCTTAGTGTTTGCCTGTATATTATTTCACTACTTGTGTGTAGTTTTCATTCTCAGGTGCATTTGGAGACCATGGAAGGAATATAGGCTAAAGGGAGCCCATTAGAAGATGTTTGGCATCGAAAGAAATGAAGTCCGAAGTGCTGAAGTTTTAGTCAGTGCAGACTACTTACGTCTGAAGAATTATGGGCACTTACGTCTTAACAATTACCGAAATTGTTAAGACGTCCGCGGACGTTAAATCAAGAGACGTAAGTGGAATCCAGCTGACAGTCAAATTTCTTAAAATCAGATTTGTATTTTCGAGAGGAATAACACAGATCTCGAAGAGCCACATGGGGGAAGAGAATAGAATTTGAGGAGCCACTTTTGGAGAAGATAAAAGAAAGGAGAAAGGGAAAATCAATTTGGCTTTGGTCCGTGAAAGAAAAGGGAGATTTGTCTTTTGGCCGTGTGAAATTCAGGGGAGATTTGGTGGGCAATTGTTTGGGAGTTGAAGACGTTCGGGGGAGATCCCATTTTGTTCCACACAGTCCGATTTGTTACTGAGTGAATTGTTCCTGAGGGAATTGTTACCGATTGATACTGATGTTCCCATGGATGGCATGGATTTGGCAAAACGGCTTTAGACAGTTCGAGCTAGAGTTCAACCACGGACTGGAACAGAAGGACAGCGTACAGCAGACGCATGATCTGAATCCAGAAGGTTCTGAAGATAGAGGATCTTTTCGGTTGAAGTCGGTCAGCGAAGAAACATATATTCGAGATGTCATTCGAATATCTCCTCACCAGAATTGAAGATTGGCTGACTAACTTACCGTGGAAGATATCTCACGAAGATTGGAATGAAGATTCGAATATCCAGAAGATATCGATGAGATTATTTGATTGGAGCCAATCGATAAGTCATCACCGAAGATCTGATAGGCGATCAAATATATGCAGATTGGATGAGAGAATATTGGATGGCTTGGCGTGGAAGTAATCTCCAAAGATTGGATATGGAGGAGATTGAATATCTATCAAATATTTAGGAACATCTCCGAAATATTTGACAAGATATTCAGATTGGGTTTGGACGATCGAAGATTCAATTTGAAGTCGGCCAGCGAATGATTTGAACATCAGATATTCGAATGAATATCTACATTGAAGGCTGGCTTGGGCAAGAAGCCTTCGAATATTCTTCCAACCGATTGGAAAAGATATACATCAAATAACTAGGAATAGCTCCTAAATATTTGATGGGATTATCTTGTGCAGATTAGGGTTTCATCCAAGCATACAATGCTAGGGCGTCCTCATTCCGTGTCGCTTCCCGAGTGAAAAAGAAAAACACGAAAGTTTGTGAGATTGGGGGTAGCGACGGCCGGAGGAACATTCCTTATCAATATACAACCGGTGAAGAAAGAGTCTGTTCAGTGTGTTGTTCAGGCTGCTCTTGGAGAGCTATCAAGCGCACACACACACGGTGATAAAGACACGTCTTTGAGAGAAGGCGACTGGACTTCCGAGAAGTCCAAGACTAGGCCGAGAGGGAAGTCTCGTCCTACCCATAGGGGATCGAGGGGAGTTGCGACGAACCGAGATTGCAAATCCGAGAGACGGAGTGTTAGTGGTGAGGCCATTACAAACGAGGAGTTGTGTAAGAGTAAGACCTCTTGTAACCCTAAACTCGTAATAAGATTTGTGTCTCTTTTTGGGGTGTGGGAAACCCCCCAGAGTAGGCAGAGCCGAACTGGATTATCATATCGTGTGTGCTCCTATTTTGCGCTGTTTATGTTCTGGCTGCTAAGGTGTTCCAGCCTCTGTTTGAACACAACCTGAAACTGTCCAACAAGTGTGTTCGAGACGCAGTTCGAACACCATCTGGAACTCGTCTTGACTAAGACAAGTAGATTTCAATTGGTATCAGAGCAGGCACTCGACATACAGAGTGTGATCCGGCGACTGTTCAAGATGAGTTTGAAGGAAGGACAGAGCACTAACCGACCACCGTTGCTTGAAGGGCCGAATTATGCCTATTGGAAATCCAAGATGAAAGCCTTTCTGAAATCCCTCGATGAAAGGGCTTGGAGAGC
The DNA here is from genome assembly GCA_033675215.1 of Rhodiola kirilowii. Classification (NCBI taxonomy): domain Eukaryota; kingdom Viridiplantae; phylum Streptophyta; class Magnoliopsida; order Saxifragales; family Crassulaceae; genus Rhodiola; species Rhodiola kirilowii. The sequence continues at coordinate 25,896,052 of CM066199.1, forward strand.
TGTAATGATAGGATGGACAGAACCCATGATGGCCAACCCTGAAGGAGCTGTTATGCCAAAACCCGAAGCCCTGTGGTCTGAAGCATATGATGTAGCGGCTGTTGGGAATTCAAAGGCCCTGAATGCAATATTCTATGGAGTAGACGAGAACGTGTTCAAACTGATTGCGGAATGTGAGGTGGCCAAGGAAGCATGGGATATTCTCAGAATAGCCTATGAGGGTCCAGACAGTGAATCCAACAATGAGGAAGAAGAGCATGAGAATATGATGGGACTTGTAGTCACTTTTGAAGACTGCGGTGAGACAAGTGAAAATCCATACTCTAGTGCACTGTCTGAACAGCCTGTTGACGATGCATCAAGCAGTGATGACGAAGGACTTGCTCATGAGACCTCGGCCGAGACGTACAAGGAACTGTATGAGAAATGGCTGCTAGTGATCAACCTCAACAAGAAACTTAACGATTCTGTAGCCAGTATGACCGCTGAAAAAGACAAGATGTGGCAGGTGGTTGAGATTCTGGTTACACAGAAGGTGGAACTCCAAGGTAAGGTTGGTTTGCTGAATACTCAACTGACAGAAATGAAACAGGAAAAGTCTTGTCTGCTTGCACAGAAAACGGAGCTCCTGGGTACCATCTCTTCACTGAAAGTTGATATGGAGAAAGATCGTGAAACTCATCCAGCTGGAATGGCAGGTCTGAGGAAACCGATTACAGATCTGAAGCGCAAGGAGGTGTACCTCTTGAGGCAAGTTGAGTCTCTGGAACTCCAGGTAGAATCTGAGCAAATGGATCATTCAGCCAGCATGAAGGAGCTCAACCAGCTCAAACAGTCGGTGAAGATGTTGAATTCTTGGTCTAAGAATCTAAACGAGATTCTCAGGTCTCAAAGGATGGAGTCTGGACATCGAGGACTGGGTTCCACTGAAGAAGGAAGCTCAAAAGGTACAACGTTTGTTAAAGCGAAACCAGTGGCTGAACAGAACCCGGAACAGAAGGTGAAACAGATGCTGGGAGAGAAGGTGAGACAGCACCCGAGACAGAAAGTGGATCTGTCCCTAGGAAAAACCATAGCTGGTCAAAGAAGGACTCGCAATGATCACATCATTTCCTTTTCACAACAGAGGAAAGATTCCCGCACATGCTGGTACTGCTACCAGATTGGGCACATTAGACCGAGGTGTCGCCTGTTTCTTGCAGAACGAAGAGCCATGGGACACAAGAATAAACCTCGAATGCGATAGGTCTGGATACCAAAGGCAAGCAATACCATATGTATGGCTACGTTCAACTCATCATGTCACATAGAGAAAGATCATTGGTTCTTCGATAGTGGATGCTCCGCCCATATGACAGGTAATCCTAAATTTCTTACGCATATTAGACCTGTTGCAAAAGGGCAGTTTGTCACCTTTGGAGATGGAGGAAGGGGTCAGGTGATCGGCTGTGGGACATTGAAGGTTCCGAATCTCCCTGTACTCAAGGACATTCTCCTAGTTGAAGGATTGAAGGTGAATCTTATCAGCATTAGTCAACTATGTGATGATGGACTTCATGTCAGCTTCACTCACGACTCCTGTCACGTGTGGGATAAGGAAGGAGACACACTGATGAGAGGGAGCAGGGCAGCCAACAATTGTTACCTCATAGATTCTGCTGGAACAGTTGCTGCATCAAGCTATTTATCAAGACAAGGGAATAAGATGGCACTGTCTCACAGACGCGTGGGTCATCTAACTCCCCAGACCTCAAAGAAGCTCTCCTCAACTGGACTCATCCGAGGAATGACTAATGTGACAGGTGATACAGCGGTTCTATGTGGAGAATGCCAAATAATGGAAACTGTTGAAGATCCATCTGATGTAATGAAGAGTCGAGCGACTGCGATCAATTATCGAGAACTGACTGCATGTCCATCCAGTCCGAAGAATGTCAACAAAGCATTTATTGATGAGATTTGGGTGGTGGCCACTCACGTGGAACTAGGAGAGTTCACCAGGTCTGAAGCATGGAAGTTATATCATCTTGCGCGTAGTCACGAACTGAAGAAGACTATGTACGGACTGACACAGGCGCCCAGAGCATGGTACGAGACGTTCCTCATCGACCATGGCTATGAGCGAGGGGGAGTAGAGAAGCATATGTTCGTCACGAGTACACAGAATCTGGTTGGCCAGTTTGTGAGACTGATGCAAAAGGAGCTGCAGCTGACCATGATGGGAGAGATGAAACACCTTCCTGGAACACATGTTGACCAGGTGTTGGGAGAGCGAGAGAGCATCGTTGTAGGGAGCTGCTGCACTCAGTCCCTATGTATGAAGCAGAATCTGTCTGAACACGGAATGGAATGGGTGATGAAGGTTCTGCCCAAGAACCCAGTACAACACTCCATGAGCAGATATCACTTCATCAGAGAGCTAGTGGAGAAGAAGGTCATCACATCGAAACACATGACAACTGTAACTGTCATGCCACTAGACGCCGCTCAGTTTGAAACACTTAGATCCTCTCTGGGTCTGCGTGTTATCACCAACTAGCTGTTCCAGACGGAGGTCAGCCAAGAGCAGAGCCCCAGCAAATCAGATGGGCTGACCTACCAAAGAAGAGGGCTGGAACAGATGGTACGTGGTTGGAACTGATTACTAAGTTTAACATATTTGCAGCTTTATGAGGCGTTAGAGAATATCAAGGAGGAGAGAGGTGATTGGACAAATATCTCAAGAGATATACACTTAACCGTTTTTGGCAAGTGGAGGAGTCCAAATAGTTGAGAAATCAAAAAGGCAGTTGAATCGAAGTCGGATGAGGATACAATATCAGCAAACCCTAAAATCAGAGAAGGGAAAAAGAAGGGAGAAGAAGCGGCTGTGACAGAACTGAAAGAAGCTTCTTCAAAGGCGTCAAAGGCTGATCCTAATCCAACTAAAGGGAGTGTGCAGACTGCGAAGGAAAATCAGGCGATGGCTAAACCACCCCTCAATAAGGTAATCCCTTATTCTCACTCCTAAGATACTGCACTCAATTCTGTTGATGAGGAAGTCCGGACGATTGGTAAAGATGCGGTAAGTTATAAGGGTGACAAAGTGGTTAATGAGAAGCTGAAGGGATTGAAACCTGCTGTAGATTCTGTGGCTGATGCTACAGAAGAAGGTGAAGCCAGTAGGGCTAAGATTGTGGTTCTGATAAGTAGAAGAATGCAAATGGAGAACAGCAAGCTAAGCAATCTGGCAATGTGATGGAAGGGAGTGCAGAAAAGGAAGATCATCCCTGAAAGGCTGCTTAATGAGAAGACAGTTCCATCCTAGTAGCAGATCTGACTATATTCTACTCGATGTTGTTCTTCATCACCATAGTCAACTAGAAGCCTACATCTCATAGAACCACGGTCAGCAAGGAGATGTGACAGCTGCTTTACCAGATTGGAAACAGGATGTGCATTGACATGGGAAGAATTATGTTTGACCAGATTGCAGAACACGCCATATCTACAAAGTCTCTGCACCAGATAATCTTCCCATCACTTATCTATGGCTGATCATCAACCAGCATCCAGATTTGAAGATTGACCAGGACAGACTGTCAAGTGCTCCGTTGAAGTTGGTAGTTGATCACAAGCTGTTCAAGGGTTGACATAAGAATGATCTAAAGGATCATGGGTTGAAGAGGAAGGACGCACCTGAGTCTTCCATATCGAGAGCTATTGGTGAGAAGTTGTCCCGAGCTGAACGCGGACAGCTACTAGAGGAGGTGAAGACTATACTGAAGGTCGAATAATCGCAGAGGACAAGAATCAATGAATTAGCGTGCGCTCTGCGATATCCCAGTGATGATAAAGAAGACGGAGAGAGTTTATGTGCTGCTTGAAGAAAAGACATGCTACCATGAGCCAAAGAGAGGTATGTCTGGAGAAGGACTACCACGCAGTAGTACTGGACGAGCTGAATCAGTTCAAGAAATCAGTGAAGATGATAATCTCTGGTTCAAAAGACCTAGATACAATTTTGAAGTCCCAGAGAATGATTGGAGGATGTAGAGGCATTGGCTACACTGATGGGAGTAGTTCAGGAAAGACTAAGTTCGTCAAAGCTGAACAGTCGGTGTACAGAGAGACGAACAGGTACCCTCTGACCAACATGATGAGTTATGACATGAGAATGGAGAGCGAGAACGTGGGCCGAGAATCTCTGATGGAGGAAACCAGATCATAAAAAAAACCTATCAGTTGCTGACATGTGGTCGAACAGCTGCTGAGACACCATGGTTCGACAGACTCACAGTATGTGTCACTGTCCCAGGCTATGTTTGAGGGGGAGTTGCCAAGATTTCAGATGCCGAGGAGACCAGGTTGCTCGATTGGACCCCTTGTCAGTTTGTGGCAAAAAAGGGGGAGTATTGTTGAGGTAACAGTTCTGGTTCCTCAAGTTGTGTCTAAAGCGTAGATTTGGTTTTGCCAAAATGCTAAGGGGGAGATTGATGTTCCCATGGATGGCATGGATTTGGCAAAACGGCTTTAGACAGTTTGAGCTAGAGTTCATTTACGGACTGGAACAGAAGGACAACGTACAGCAGACGCATGATCTGAATCCAGAAGGTTCTGAAGATAGAGGATCTTTTCAGTAGAAGTCGGTCAGCGAAGAAACATATATTCGAGATGTCATTCGAATATCTCCTCACCAGAATTGAAGATTGGCTGACTAACTTACCGTGGAAGATATCTCACGAAGATTGGAATGAAGATTCGAATATCCAGAAGATATCGACGAGATTATTTGATTGGAGCCAATCGATAAGTCATCACCGAAGATCTGATAGGCGATCAAATATATGCAGATTGGATGAGAGAATATCGGATGGCTTGGCGTGGAAGTAATCTCCAAAGATTGGATACGGAGGAGATTGAATATCTATCAAATATTTAGGAGCATCTCCAAAATATTTGACAAGATATTCAGATTGGATTTGGACGATCGAAGATTCGATTTGAAGTCGGCCAGCGAATGATTTGAACATCAGATATTCGAATGAATATCTACATTGAAGGCGGCGTGGCTGACTTGGGCAAGAAGCCTTCGAATATTCTTCCAACCGTTTGGAAAAGATATACATCAAATAACTAGGAATATCTCCTAAATATTTGATGGGATTATCTTGTGCAGATTAGGGTTTCATCCAAGCATATAAATACAATGCTAGGGCGTCCTCATTCCGTGTCGCTTCCCAAGTGAAAAAGAAAAACACGAAAGTTCGTGAGATTGGGGGTAGCGACGGCCGGAGGAACATTCCTTATCAATAATACAACCGGCGAAGAAAGAGTCTATTCAGTGTGCTGTTCAGACTGCTCTTGGAGAACTATCAAGCGCACACACACACGGTGATAAAGACACGTCTTTGAGAGAAGGCGACTTGACTTCCGAGAAGTCCAAGACTAGGCCGAGAGGGAAGTCTCGTCCTACCCATAGGGGATCGAGGGGAGTTGCGACGAACCGAGATTGCAAATACGAGAGACGGAGTGTTAGTGGTGAGGCCATTACAAACGAGGAGTTGTGTAAGAGTAAGACCTCTTGTAACCCTAAACTCGTAATAAGATTTGTGTCTCTTTTTGGGGTGTGGGAAATCCCCCAGAGTAGGCAGAGCCGAACTGGGTTATCATATCGTGTGTGCTCCTATTTTGCGCTGTTTATGTTCTGGCTGCTAAGGTGTTCCAGCCTCTGTTTGAACACAACCTGAAACTGTCCAACAAGTGTGTTCGAGACGCAGTTCGAACACCATCTGGAACTCGTCTTGACTAAGACAAGTAGATTTCAGATACAGACACACATTTCATTTTCGTCCACAAAAAGACATTCATACGGAGGCAGATTCCATCTGTTCATAAGGAAAGGATTGAGGCGGATTCAGAGTTGAGCTGCAGTTTCGTCATCAGTATTTCATTTCATTTCATTACAAACTTGATTATGTATTTTATTACCATGAGTAGCTAAACTCATTTGTGTAGACTAGAACTTGATATTGTGATGCTTTGATTTGAGACTCATATTGAATTTCTATGTTTTGCGCTATATTACTAAGCATTGTTTATGGATTTGATATGCTAGCATGAGTGGAACCCTAGCGGGGGAGCTTTTGTTTGTGTGTTGATTTCAACTATCACAGTTTACTAGCAACCTAGCGGGGATAGTAAACTAGGATACGAGTAATATACCACTAGGATTGACACCCTAGGACAACTTGTAGTGCAACCTAGCGGGGAGCTATAAGTTGTAAAACATTAGAAATCAAAACGGTTGGGTTAATGATTTAGTCTTGCGTCACAATCGAGAGTTCTAGCTTGCACTGTTCTTTAATATTTGATACTTGAATTTTGCGTGACGATTGTTATATATAATTGATCGTTGCTACTTGATACTTGCGTTTTATTTAACTTGTTTGGAATTTACCCCCCCCCCCCATTGTTACTTTTGTACTTAGTAAACAGGTTCTCACACCGATCTCTGTGGATACGAACCAACTTACCACTTGCTAGTCGGAATTATAAATGTTTTCTCACAGGTACAACGACACCTGTCAAAACGGCGCCGTTGGTTTCTTGTTTTATTGTACTTAGTACTTACTTTCTTTTAGTTTTATTTTATTGTTTTTTTTGTTTGGTTTTATGGTTCGCTATGTATTCCTATTATAGTGAACCTGTTTATGACGACGATGTTAATCGAAGACTGCCACCCCCCAGAAATCAGAAATTTGTGAATGAGTATGCACGACCTCGTGCAGCTAGATACGAGGATTATGATGATGAGTTGGATCGAGAATACCTCGGTGGAGGAAACCGCTATGGACAGTTACCTAGGCGTCGGGATTCGGGATGCACTATGCGAGGTTATTATGCACCGTACAGTGATGAGGCACCTTGGAGCGTTAGGAGGGACGAGGACCCGATGAAGGAATTTAGAGAGGAAATGAGAAGCATGTTCAAGGAACTCACTCAAAAGATTGACCACCACACTCAAACGATTGACCAACAAGCTGAAGTCATTAACGAGCTAAAGGAGCAAGCATCTCAAATTTCCAGCGACTTTTACAAAATGCGAGAAGAAGAGCTGAATGAAGATTCTACCTCAGTAGAGAACACGGACGCCTCTAAAATTACCGCGCGGACGCCTGAAGAATTACCACAAAATCATGAGACGTCCGCGGAATATGAACAGGAGACGTCCGCGGGCTGCACTAATTCAGTTAAGGAAATTCCAGTTTCTAACACTCTTCTATTATTCCCAATGCAGGTGATAGCTCCCGAAGACCATGTGATCGATAATGACGAGCTGGAAGATGAGTTGGAGGTGAAGCATGAGCCGGAAGAGCCAACGGTGGAACACCCACGTCCTACAAGTCAAGTAGCACCACCCAAAAAGTGTAAGGATCCAGGTATTCTCACACTCACCCGTGATGTTGACTCTTATATTTTGCAGATGGGAGATGCCAGAGATAACGGTCCTCCTGCGCTTATTTTGGGACGATCACTCCTCCTTGCCACTAAAATCAAGATTGACATAGACACATTCTTGATGTCACTTGCGTTTGGTGGCAAGAGATCAGATTTTTATATTTATGAGGATGATGACCGTCCATACACGAGGAAGCGACCGAGACATGGCACATTTGGATGGAAACCAGGATGGAGAGACACGAGAGCACCACTGGTTGAGGGCTATGAGTATCACAAGAAAGTAAAGAAGTATGACTTGGAGCGGCCATGGGATCCTAACTTGTGATCCCATAGAGGTAATGTCCAGCCAAGGACGTAAAACAAAGGCGCTTACCGAGAGGCAACCCGGTGTGTTTTTTTACTTTACACATGTTAGGAGTAGGTTAATTAGTGGAATTGGGAAGCTGATAATGCGCCTCGAGTGCATTTCTTTTTATTTCTGGTGTTTTCAGGTGATTAAACGAAGGAAAAAAAAAGTCTACATCAGTGTAGTTCGCGCACGTCTCAACTGTTAGAGCGCGGAGGCCTCAGCAATTATTGCATATTCTTCAGACGTCAGCGGGAGGAAAAGAAAGAGACGTCCGCGGTGCATTTCAAAAGGTCAAAATCGTAGAGCTCAATCACCACCATCAGATTATTAGGGGAGTACCAGTTCACTTCTTTTTATTTATTGTCTTTTATTTTTATTTGAGTCAGTTGAGTCTATTTTGTGTGAGTCTGTTTTGTTATACATCTCATCTCTTGAATTGTACCGTGAGGACACGGGTCCATCTAAGTGTGGGGTGGGATGTTGTTGAGTCAGTTGTGCGTCGTGTCTGTTTTTAAATTTTTTATGTCGCATGTTTTGTGTCGTGATGAACTGATGATGCACTGCTATGCTTTCTGATATGTCAAAATCTCATTTCCAGCTTTATATGACTATTGTGCTCATTTGACTAAAAATGCAAAATTTCAAAAAATTTTGATGCTTTGTTCTTCAGAGTTGTGATATGCAGGGATGTGGAGTTGACAGAAATGTCCTAGAAAGGTACGGCAAATTGCAGGAAGTTCTGAGTTTTTGATTCTGATGATTGAGAAAAGCGGTGGAGGTTGACGCTTCACTAGCCTAATCCCGAGAGTCTGCTCCGCCACTGCAGTGCTTATGCGGTAAGGTGGGACGGGAAAACATCACACCGTCCAATCTCTAGTCCGAGTAGCCGGGAAAACAGACGAGTGACCCTCGGCTTGACTCGCGTGAAAAGGGCGAGGATGAGAAAAGAGCAGAAGGCGCAAATGATTATGTGGGCAAGAAACAAATTCAAAAGCCGAAGGCAAACCATCAAGTGAGAAGAAAATCAGAAATCTGATTGATTCAAGCAAAGATGTGCAGTTTATCAAAATCCAACTCAACGTTACAAAAGCAGTGAATTAATCACGTGTCAGAGAAAGCCGCAGACTCAATCTAAAGACCAAAACTCAGAAAAGAATGCAATGTCCGTGGTACCTATAGGGGACTATCTCCCAAACATCCAAGGTCGTTTGGATTGCAACTCGCGAGGTAACAAGTATCGAAAAATCTATCTTTACTCGCATTGTTAGAATCTAAAGGATGATAAGATTAGTGGCTGGATTTGGGATTGAGATGTAAAGATTAGCATGACTAGTACATTGTAATTCGTTCTATGGCTTTGTTCTTGTTCGGGACGAACAAGTTCAAGTGTGGGGTAGTTTGATAAGTCGTAATTGTACGACTATTTTATATGTTAAAACCCCGTCTCTTAGTGTTTGCCTGTATATTATTTCACTACTTGTGTGTAGTTTTCATTCTCAGGTGCATTTGGAGACCATGGAAGGAATATAGGCTAAAGGGAGCCCATTAGAAGATGTTTGGCATCGAAAGAAATGAAGTCCGAAGTGCTGAAGTTTTAGACAGTGCAGACCACTTACGTCTGAAGAATTATGGGCACTTACGTCTTAACAATTACCAAAATTGTTAAGACGTCCGCGGACGTTAAATCAAGAGACGTAAGTGGAATCCAGCTGGCAGTCAAATTTCTTAAAATCAGATTTGTATTTTCGGGAGGAATAACACAGATTTCGAAGAGCCACATGGGGGAAGAGAATAGAATTTGAGGAGCCACTTTTTGAGAAGATAAAAGAAAGGAGAAAGGGAAAATCAATTTGGCTTTGGTCCGTGAAAGAAAAGGGAGATTTGTCTTTTGGCCGTGTGAAATTCAGGGGAGATTTGGTGGGCAATTGTTTGGGAGTTGAAGACGTTCAGGGGAGATCCCATTTTGTTCCACAAAGTCCGATTTGTTACTGAGTGAATTGTTCCTGAGGGAATTGTTACAGATTGATACAGACACACATTTCATTTTCGTCCACAAAGTGACATTCATACGGAGGCAGATTCCATTTTTTCATAAGGAAAGGATTGAGACGGATTCAGAGTTGAGCTGCAGTTTCGTCATCAGTATTTCATTTCATTTCATTACAAACTTGATTATGTATTTTATTACCATGAGTAGCTAAACTCATTTGTGTAGGCTAGAACTTGATATTGTGATGCTTTGATTTGAGACTCATATTGAATTTCTATGTTTTGCGCTATATTACTATGCATTGTTTATGGATTTGATATGCTAGCATGAGTGAAACCCTAGCGGGAGAGCTTTTGTTTGTGTGTTGATTTCAACTATCACAGTTTACTAGCAACCTAGCGGGGATAGTAAACTAGGATACGAGTAATATACCACTAGGATTGACACCCTAGGACAACTTGTAGTGCAACCTAGCGGGGAGCTATAAGTTGTAAAACATTAGAAATCAAAACGGTTGGGTTAATGATTTAGTCTTGCATCACAATCGAGAGTTCTAGCTTGCACTGTTCTTTAATATTTGATACTTGAATTTTGCGTGACGATTGTTATATATAATTGATCGTTGCTACTTGATACTTGCGTTTTATTTAACTTGTTTGGAATTTACCCCCCCCCCCATTGTTACTTTTGTACTTAGTAAACAGGTTCTCACACCGATCTCTGTGGATACGACCCGACTTACCACTTGCTAGTCGGAATTATAAATGTTTTTGCACAGGTACAACGACACCTGTCAGGATGCTCGAAAGAGCAAAGCCTAGCCGAGTGGTTTAATCTACCTTAAGTCGCTTGGTTGATCGTAACTGAGAGATCAAGTGGCTGCACTTAGAACTAGAAGTCCATGTCTTGATTTTGGAGTAGATTGTGGTGTAAGTGCTAGAAATAGCCTTACTTTAGGGTTTAAGTCTTGAAAAGGAATAAACTCACACTTATGAACACAAAGTAAGATCATTTGACCTCCATAATGGTTGTCTCACAAGTAGAGACCCTAGACTGAATATCTTTCGTCCTTACTTACCCGTCATTTACTTTCAGTACTTTACTTTTCTGTCATTTACATTTCAGCACTTTACTTTTATGCACTTAATTTTACGCACTTTACTTTCAGTATTTACTTTACGCAATTTACTTTCTCGCACTTTAATTTCAGCACTTTACTTTCTGTCATTTACTTTTCTGTCTAAAAAACAACCAAAAAACCAATCTGTCTTTACTTTATTTTTTCTTTCTTTTCAAGAACAACCATTCCACACTGACTCCCTTGGGTACGACCCCTACTTACCGCTCTACTAATCCATAGTAAAGTGTACAAGTAGTGGACACTTATAAATTTATTTGCAAGGTCCTAACGACACCTTGTCGTACGCTTACATCACTGAGTTATGTCAGCTACATAAGTCCCGGTCACTTAGGGAAACTTGGATGACTAACTTAGGTCAGTCATATAAGTATCAGTCATAAGTGTCCTTAGTCGACTGACCGTTTATTCTCTGGCATGTAAGGTCACTTATGTGACTGGTACTTATATGACTGACACAAACTCTGTCGTCTAAGCAGCAACCTGGCATAGTGATTCTGCTTGAATTATTCTTTTTATCAGTCTCACTCAAATCACGATCGAGGAGGAGAAGCATATAAAGTAAACCTACCCGTTCTTTTCCCCTTCCTAAGTTGACCCATCAACTTCCAACCTTTTTGATTTTTTTTCATTCTTATAAGGTTCTTTTAAAAATTTAATCCAATCAAATTCACTTTTAAATTTGGGCTATTACACTCTCTCCTATCTTCAAAGTGAGTTTAGTCCTCTAAACTCGATAATCCACTCACTACACCATTTTTCAGATTAGGAGACAATTTTTTTCTGTCGCATAAACTCCTATATGCATTTTGTTTATAGGACTCGAGAAATGTCTGGTAAAATAGGTCGCGAAATCGAATTAGCGTAATGTCTGTGTGACAAAAAAAATGACGAAATGTCGCGTTACCTGTAACTCTTATGCGGCATTATTTTCATTTTGTCCCAAAAACAATGGAACGAGTTCGACTAGTTTACAAATTCATCTCGTAAACATTTATACGCTTAAAACAGTTACATCTTTTTGTTGTATAAAACTTCATACGCTCAGAAGTTTAAATATATTGTTGTCGTATAAACACCCAAACGCTACAAACGTGAAAATAAATTTGTCGCTTTACGAAACATACTCGTTAAACTGAAATATATTATTGACGTATAAACACCCTTATGTTACAAACTTGAAAATATATTTGTCGCTTTAAGGGACATACGCGTATATCTTTCAATATACTATTGTCGTATAAACACCCTTACATTACAAACTTGAAAATATATTTGTCGATTTAAGGAACATACGCATTGAACTTAAAATATGTTATTGTCGTATAAACACCCTAGCTTACGCTACAAACTTGAAAATATATTTGTCGCTTTAAGAGACATACGCGTTTATCTTTCAGTTTACTATTGTCGTATAAACACCCTTACGTTACAATCGTTAAAATATATTTGTCGCATCAAGGCTCATACGCTTCAAAATGTAAATATACTATAGTACACATTGTGGTATAACATAACATACGAGAGTAATTAATAAACTGTCACACATACATGTTTTACACAAAACATGTCACGACATAATTCTGGCAAAACTGAGTACATATTCCGGCCATCATCAAAAGGGTACACACACAAAAGAAGTCCAGGTGTGTACCTGGTGACAAGAGCAAACATAAACATTCCGGCAAACTAAAGCTCATATTCTTGCCAACATCAAAAGGGTACACACAAAACAAGTGCAGGTGTGTACCCGACCACAAGAGTCAAACAATTTCACACCATAATGGAATTTTATTCAAACAACAGGTCCATAAGACGTCGCACCTAGTGTTTGCTAGGTTGCATCCACCCCGTACCACCAGGTGCTCAAGAACACGAATCCTCTCTTCAAATGCTTTCTTCATTTCCACTAGGTCCTCTTTTTGCTTCTGGAGTTGGTCTTTCAGTTCCACATTCCTTGCACCCCCTCTAAGGAAGGGTGGCCTCTGGAAGGCTTTACCAGCTCCAGAAACGTAAGTTCCACGCTTCTGTTCCACCACTTGGGTTATAATGTCAATTGCGTAGCAATCGGAAGAGGTTCTTGGTCATCGAGGACAATGCCATCACCAGCGTCGTCACCATTCATGTCTTGCATCGCCTGACGAACCCTGTCTCGCATTTGTGCCTACATAATATATACATTCTTAAATGTAAATACAATGACAGTGTTAAATATATGAGGAAAATGGCAAATACAATTTTGCATTGCATTGCTATTGTACTTAAGTTGTGTAACTCAGACAAAATGCAATGGCAAAATGACAGATACCACAATAGCATGACAGATAACTACAACAAAAATATAGCATGACAGTACACAATAGCAATTCATATAGCATGACATTTGACAATAGCATGACAAAAAATATAGCATGACAGTACACATTATTCACCAACTCAGACAAAATGCAATGGCAATATCACATTATTCACTAACTCAGACAAAATGCAATGGCAATATAGCATTATTAACCAACAATATATATAGCATGACAGATACCAACACAGTACACAACAATAAATCATGACAGATACCAATATAGAACATCTGAATAACATAACAAGAAACAAAAAAATAGCATGACAACACAGTACACAACAAGATAGCATTATTCACCAACATTATTATTCACAAACATTAAAAATGACATATGAAGTTTTGTGCAGTGGATAAGCATTATTTACAAACATTAAGCATGACAGATACCATGAAGAACAAAACATAATTTACCAATCATTATTCACAAACATCAAACATAACATACGAAACTGTGTGCAGTGGACAAGCATTATTCACAAACATTAAAAAACATTATTTCGAAGCATTATTCACAAACATTAAACAACAACATTATTTCGAAGCATTATTCACAAACATTAAACAACAACATTATTTCGATGCATTATTCACAAACAAATAACAACATATATATCGCCAACATACAAACAAATAAATAGAAACTTAACTGCCAAGGCGGCACCGGCTGGGTCAACATAGTAGACCCGGTCGTATGCAGCTATGAGGTGTGCCTTCTCTCCCTGCGCAACTAGGTTTGCAGCCCTTTGATAGAACGGGACCTTTTCAGAGTGGTGGTTGAGGCGATCAGGGGTCATTGCGCACTCTCGACATTGTCTTACCTCGCTCCTTTTATAACAAAAAAATAAAACAAGTTACTAAATACATTATAGAACCAATATATATAATGATCGTTGATAAAAAAATGAATTCATATATAAGCTGATTTTTTGGTACAGTGAAGTAGCTCACAAGCCATTCCCATTGCTCACGGTGCTCCAAAAACTCCTTGGGAACTACCTCCGGTCCATGCTCCAAGAAGAAGGTTTTGCATTCAGATTTCCTTAAACGATACCTCTCGCTGGCTTTTCTGAAGATGTGATTCCACATCTGGTCATCTTTAGGATCAACAACGAAATTGGGCTACATCGAATAACAAATAGTAAGTTAGAACACTAGCTGGTAATTAAAGTTATAAACACACACGTTCCATAAAAAGTAGCTTGTACTTACGCTCAAGTGATCATACACTATTCTTCTATCTTCTTCTTCAAGTTTTTTGAACGATGGGGCAAGCATGGGAACTTTGTCCCTCAGTGTACTACAATCTCGTGCACAAGTAGGCTGACCACTGTTTGGTTTGCTGGCCCATTTCCATCAGGAAGGAACTCCACCGTGATTGGCTGTCACTTATTAAAGGCATGCTTATAGCTGGCCACCATTGTTACATTGACAACCCCCTAACATTCCTCTTATCTCCACGTTCATCCCCTGTTAAACACGAGGAAATTAGCATAATTATTAACTACCTAATAAACTATAAAAACAGAACTTTTGCGCACAAAAAAATTACCTATTAGCCCAAAATCGTTATTCTTGCATCTAATAATGCTTGGAACATTATCCACACTTTCTTCGACCTCATCATTCGATGCACTATCGTTATCGAGAGAAAGGTTGGGATGAAACTCATGAGCTGGGGGTTCCAATAAGGCCACCCGTGGGGGTTCATCATGCCTGGATATGGCTTGTGCTGGAGTGGGTACAGGGGAGGGTTGGGGCGTGGACAAAAATTGGGCATGGGAAGTGGATTATTGCAGCCTTCGGTATTGTCTTGAGCAGCATACTTAGACAAACACCTAGGAGACCTCTGATACACTAGAGGATTAGACTTTGGGGTGTCAGGTTCTTTACTAGGAGCTGGTGGTGTAGGGTTTTGGTAGACGCATTTTTAACCCTTTATAGTTGTCAAGTATCTAGTTTTAGGAGTCAAGTTGCTGTCAAAAATCATTTATAAACCTTGGTAAGGCAAGGGTCGATCCAAGGAACAACGTATATGATTACTAGCAAACAAGTGACCTATTCAGCTATTCCAAATAATGAGAGGTTTTGATGTGAAACAAATCGCAGAAATTAAATGCAGAAAATAAAGAAGCTTTCACTTGATCAGAGAAAGAATCCTAGGATCAAACTTCACCCGTGCCAACCCACAAATTATCCAACAATATTACGTAAATTCATCATGCTATCGAGTATGAAAATAAACCCAAATAACACTAGACAAGTCGCACAACCACGGATCATTGTCTAGATTAATCTGAATCGTTGAACGCCGCCCATCCACGGATTATCAACGATTTCGATTAGGTATCCTTTCTTTCTGATTATCAATCATTATCAACGATTTCGATTAGGTCTCCCATCCACGGATAATTGTCTAGACTAATATGCAATAATATTAGTTCTCCCTTTTTTTCTCCAAAATTAGATTTTTATAAATAGGCTAGAATTTCCTAATTCCCGTTCCGATTTTTGGAAACACCCGTGACAAGGAGGCACCACGGGCCGTCACGGGCCTTGTGAAAAACAGCCATCTGACCCAACTTCTTGATAGTCCCGTAACGCCCGTGTCTAACTAAGACGTCATGGGTCCGTTCGTCTGATCAACATCTGGTTCATTCAAGGTAAGCCCATAATGTCAGTGGCGATTGTGGTGCGTCACGGGGTCTTCGTCAGAAAAATGCCAATTTCTGCTCAGTTCTTCAACTTTCATCCCTTCAAACTTTTATCGATCATGGGAGAGAAACAAACCCAAAATACTTGGAAAAACCGTTAAAAGATACTAAAACGCCGGGGAAAATCAAGCTAATCCATCATCGAGTGGTGCAAATATTTGTTCAATAACTCAACTGGTCAAAACACTCCACACTTAGGATTTGTTCGTCCCGAGCAATATAAAGTGCAAGACAGTAACGACAAAATAGCTAACCACTCGTATATCATGTGATGAACTCTAACTAAACCAACATGTAAATCATAACTCACTATTGTAGAAGAAACGAATGCATTTAGCCTATGCCTCAAGCCTTAAAACCCCTAGGCCGCCCTAGTAGGATGAGTATAGTCTCGTGAAGGTTTTCAGGAATGGGATTACCTACGAATCCCTTGTACAAAAAACTAACGTGTATGCATAAAATGATGCTCAACGAATCATAGTAAAGTCATGTCATACCTCGGATTTGTCGTGTTACCTCGACTTCAAGTCAAACATCTTCATCGAAGCTTTCAGACAATCATAGTTTTAAACGAGTTATGCATTTGAACGGTCAGTACACACGGCTAGCAAGCGACTAATCACATGTGCTAAATAGCTCTATCGCAGTATATTAAGAACAAGAATATTTACGCAAAACATGCTCGCCATTCACCTATGCTATCTAGGGATAGTCCACGTGCTCTTAGCGCAAAACTTCTTCTCAAGTGCCAAGGACTAAGCAATGACCCGTAAGAGAAAAGGAGCTCGGCTAAAGAATTTCTAAAAAACGGTACAAAAATTGCATCAAAATTTTAGTGCAAAGCACGAGGATCGTCCCGTAGTTTCTAGTACACAAATTCCTAAGACAAGTCATGATTGCACACAATGAAACAATGGAAATACACTACATCAAGCAAAAGGGGGCATAATTTTTTTTACACAAGGGGTGACTTTTCTCACTTTGCCCCCAGTACTATTCTTTTTCTGTTTCCCGATTTTTTTTCTACTCCACACTTAAAACTTGACATAGTGTTCAATAAGAAGTGGATGCGTACATATCACGATAGTAGTAGAGAGAAGCACATACAAGTACTAAGGTCACCAAGAAAAAGAGATGCAATTTAAGTTTTCAACATCTGGTACCGGTGCCTACTAATATCGAATCTCAAACATACTTCAAGAAATACGTAGAACCTGCGATAGGAAAAGGCTACCAATGATAATGATACAAGAGCATACACACACGAATAAAACTATTTCAAGTACTAGACATCGAATCCAAAAGGTGACCATCAATCAAGGAGTATCATAGAAAATGAGGATTTCAATCGCAATACATAAACAGTTGAGCATATGCAAGATTGAATGTGTGACATGCGATGTGTGTGACTATGCGCTACCCCATGCGATGTGTGTGACTATGCAGTACCCACTCTACACTTGAAAATGAGCTTAGTCCCTAAGCGAAGAAATAAAATCAAACAAGAAGGTATAGCGGATAAGGAACTTCACACGTGTGTCGATGGCTCGGTGTCCATGGTGACTAGTAGATGCCCGGGGAGTGGAAAAAAAATGACTTGTGAGATGAAATGTACAGGAGGACCATAGCTCACACGAGGTGTAAGATAGCATCAATCGTCATAAGAGCATAGATGATCGCTAAGAAATATGAAAATTAAGAGATGCAAGTAATGAGATAGGCATGGAGACATAGCACCGAGCGTCGAATAACATGTCAAAAGCGTCACAGTAAAAGTAGGCAACATGATAACAAAGTCAAACATCAAGAAAAACACAATACAGAGCAGCCACAAACATAGTCAATCATCAAAAGAAATGGCATATCGACTAGGTGGGTAGGCATCGTCCTCATCATCAGCGAACAACGCCTCTGTATCGATGGAGTCCATATCACCAGTGGGACAAGAGGGTCCAGCCTCGTCATCATGGTGGGTCAGAGGCTCATTATGTCGAGGGCTAAGATCGACGGCCATGGAGAAATCAGCCTCGAAAGGGTCAGGAGCAGTAAACTGGGTGGGTGGAGGATCTATGAATCTGGAAAACTACTGGTGGCGGAAAAAACTCAGTCCTGGAGTCTTGGGCCCACTGCTGTGCTCTGCTAGCCTGAAACCGAAAGTCTGAGATGTCTGCTGCAACCAGAGCTTGGGATGCGGCGAGCTGATTCTGTGTAGCAAGGATCTGACTCTGGTTGGCAAGGATTTGGCTCTGCTGGGCTTCTAAACGCATGAAACGTTCCTCAAAGCTCAGTGGTAGGTCACCACGTGGGCATGGTTGCTCAGGCATTGGAGGCTCCCGTTCCGCAGGTGCAATAAGATCTGGCTCTGCTGATGAAGTGCCCCCCTGCCCTTGCTCCATGAACCTCCTCTTTGCCTCAATTCTCTTCCCCTTGACACCTGTATCAGGCAAGGTGGGCATGTGGTTCCATGTCAAGTTTGCCTTAAGCATGGGACAACTTAGCATCGTCTTGGTGTCCAACTCCCAGACACGAGCGTCCTGGCGAGGATCAAAATCAAAGCCTAGCTCCTCGCCCAGTACAGTAACATAAAGGCCACCACTGGTCGCTCAATTGACATTAACGCCTGTTAGCTAACGCCAGTCTAAGAAATGAGATGTCAGGATCGCAAAAAAGTCAATGAGGAGGCCACGACTCATCGAAATCTTTAAGTCTATGTCCTTCTCATAGCAGACGATGCCACCCTCCCCTCAAACATTTACAGCCATGGAAATTAAGAGGTGTATCACCTTCCACTCTAGACGTTTAATACAAGATGTTGGATGCGTAGCTAGGTAATACAAGTCGATGGTAGAAATATGCTGCCAAAAATCAGTGCGCTCGGTATCGGTATAGTGTGTGTCACGTCCCTCCTTAGGAAACCCTAGTAGGAAACACATCTCGGCTCTATCCAACAAGAACGGAGTGCCATTGAGCTGAAACGTCCAATGAGTAGTGCGCTCACCTTCCTTAATTGGCGTAAAAGAGACCACAAATTCAAATTAGGGAGCCAGATAAGTGGCAGCTTGATGTGGAAATATGATGTCCAACCCAGAAGCAATAAACATTTCCTGAACGGGATCCAACACGTCATAATCATTCAATGATCGATGATCAGGAACTATGGTAGGCTTATAGATTTTATACTTCTAGTGACCCTTATAATTGTCCCGCATCTCCTGAGATGGGAATCGAGAGGTGGCTCGGTGGACGTAACGGGCTGCAAGCGGGGACAGCTGCAGGAGGTGGATGGAGGGCGGTCTGGTGTTTCATCTCGGGTTCTAAAGAACCATGGGGGCGGATTGAGCTTGCAGGATTCGGGCTTTGGTGGTAATGGGGGATTGGGTTTCCTCCCTCTCCGTGGTAATGCTTAAGCACTTCAAGATGTGGTAATGCTTAAGGTGCTGCCCGTTGACCACCATTGATTTTCCTCCCTTGCCGCTAAGCTCTACGTGACTATCTGGGTATGCTCTTTCCACTGTGCATGAACCGGTCCACTTGGTGAGTAGCTTCCTAGGAAATAATCTAAGGCGGGAGTTGTAGAGAAGAACTCGCTCGCCTTCATTGAAATCTCTGCACACGATCCGTTTGTCATTCCATTTCTTCATCCTCTCCTTATATAAATACGAGCATTCTCGTAAAAGTCCAATGTGATCTCATCGAGCTCATTTAGATGCAGCAGTCTCTTTTCCCTAGCTGGCTTCATGTCCATGTTCAGCTCCCTTATGGCCCACAGAGCCTTGTACTCGAGTTCGACCGGCAGATGGTAAGTTTTTCCGTAAACAAGCCTGAAAGGACTCATTACTATAGGAGTCTTGAATGCATTCCTATATGCCCACAACGCATCATCTAGCTTGGACGCCTAGTCTTTAGAGACTGTCATTCCTAGAATGCTCTTAATCTCTCTGTTAGAGATCTCAACCTGCCCAATAGTCTGAGGGTGATACGAAGTGCCAACCTTGTGATAGACAACGTATTTCTTCAACAGAATTTCAAAATTTGTCTCCTTAAAGTGGGAGCCTCCATCACTAATTATTGTTCTGGGAACTCCAAACTGAGGAAATATAACCTTCTGAAACATCTTCATAACTACCTTGGTGTCGCAAGTAGGAGTAGCCACTGCTTCAACCCACTTGGAAACATAGTCAGCTGCTACCAAGATAAACTGATGTCCATGCGTAGGTGGGAATGGTCCCATGAAATCGATGCCCCATACATAAAATAGCTCCACTGTAAGAATGCTCTGTTGGGGCATCTCCTGCTGCCTTGAAATATTGCACGTCTTCTGGCATTGATTGTAAGCTTTGACAAATTTGTGGGCATCCTTAAATAAAGTGGGCAAATAGAATCCGAACTGCAAAACTTTTGTAGCTGTTTACAAACCAGCCCTGTGTCCACAATACTGCGATGAATGACAGTGCTATAGGATCCAACGGATCTGGTCCTCATCGACACAAGTCCTGTATAGACCGTCAGCACATAATTTTTATAGAAAAGAGTCATCCCAGAAGTAACTTTTTACATCGGACATAAATTTCTTGTTCTGGTTGTGTGATAGGTCGGGAGGAATGATACCGCAGGCCAAGTAGTTGACAAAATCTACGCACCACGGGGCGATGTCTACATCGACACTCATAAGCTGCTCACATACTAGAGAGTCAGTCATCGGGAGTTTATCCTCTTCGCATTTGAGTCTCCTAGCTCAAGGTGCGACAGGTGGTCTGCAACCAGATTTTCTGCTCCTTTCTTGTCTCTGATCTCAATGTAGAACTCTTGAAGGAGGAGAACCCAACGAATCAATCTAGGTTTCGAGTCCTTCTTGGACAGCAAATACTTAATCCCAGCGTGGTCATGTACACTATGGTCTTCGAGCCTATCAGATACTGCATGAACTTCACAAAAGAATAAACGATGGCTAGCATCTCCTTCTCTGTTGAGTATAATTAGCTGTTGCGCCAGTTTGGACTTTACTTGCATAGTAAATCACGTGTAGCTTCTTGTCAATGCGCTGCCCTAAGACTGCTTCTACTGCAAAATCACTAGCGTCACACATTAGTTCAAATGGCAGCTCCCAGTTAAGGGGCTACACTATAGAAGCAGAAGTAAGAACAGATTTTAGTGTATAGAAAGCATTAAAACATGATTAATCAAAGTTGACCTTAGCGTCTTGGCACAGAAGGTCAGTGAGTGGCTTAGTTATCTTAGAGAAATCCTTGATGAAACGCATGTGGAACTTTGCATGCCACAGAAAGCTTCTGATTCCTTTCTCTTCTTTTGATAGGGGCAGTTTTTCAATCACTTCCACCTTTGCACGATCGACCTCAATGCCCTTGTTGGAGACTAGGTGTCCCAACAAAATACCTTCCTGCACCATAAAGTGACATTTCTCCCAGTTTAAAACCAGGTTAGTCTCAACACAACGACAAATAATATCAGTAAGGGTAGATAGACATGAACTGAATGAAGAGCCATACACCGAAAAATCATCCATAAATACTTCCATGGTGTTTTCTATAAAATCATAAAAAATGGCCATCATACAACGCTGAAAAGTGGCCGGTGCATTGCAAAGAATGAAAGGCATGCGTTTGTAAGCAAATGTGCCAAAAGGACAAGTAAAAGTGGTCTTTTCCTGGTCCTCGGAGTGTATAGGGATCTGGAAGAACCCACTATAACCGTCAACGTAGCAGAAAAACGTATGCTTCACAAGATGCTCTATCATTTGATCAATAAAAGGCAAAGGAAAGTGATCCTTACGAACAACAGTCAAACCTCCCTTCTTGGGGACAACATGCACAAGACTTACCCACTCACTATCAGCAATAGAATAAATAATGACAACATCTAATAATTTCATAATTTCTTTCTTCACTAAATCATTCAGCTTAGGATTTAAAAGTCTCAAGGCTTCCCTAATGGGCCTAGCATCGCCCTCTAGATGGATTCTATGCATCCATATGTCGGGGCTAATTCCTGTAAAATCATCAATCGAGTATCCTAGCGCTGGCCTATGCTCTCTTAGGACATCTAGCAATCTCGTGGTCTCTACATTAGTCAAGGATGCATTCACAATCACCGGGTAGATTGAGTTGGGGCCAAGAAATTCATACCTGAGACTTATAGGCAGAGGTTTCAGCTCTACCTTACAAGGTTCCTTACCTGAGCCGATTGTCGTGTCAGCTTCAGCTGCGGCTGTGCCCTCGGTGCTCACTGCGCATATATCCATTGGAATTGGGCAGCTTGGTACTACTCTGTAAGACTCGACAGAGGTCAGTGCAATAGGATCATCAATATCAGAAGAGTCTAGTACATCGCAGTCAGCTAGCAGACTGGGACTCTTGCACATGTCAAGCTAATAGAAGACAACTCGTTCACTGCCTCCTCGCAAAGCTATGGAACCTCTATCCATGTCGATGACTACCTTAGCCGTATACAGAAATGGTCTACCAAGAATAATTGGGATATTGATGGACCATAATTATACGAATCATAAACACAGTAAAACCCCCCAAATTAAACTGTTTGTCTATTTAACATTTGCTTGTTAGTTCCGATTTATTTCTACAGGGTATTTTGGACTCTAGAGAGAAAACACGCTAAGGAGAGGATTTTACGCCGAAAAGATGTTACGAGTCATTCCAAGGTCACGACCATGCTACACTCAAAATCAGCCTTAACATCCTTCATGGAACCGACTTGGAATCACTCAAATATGCGAGAACAGTTGGCAAATGGACAAGAACGCAAGGCAAAAGCACCGAGCCCGGTAAAGGCCAAACAAGGGCAATTTCATCGGATTTGGGATTTCGACCATGTTCCAAGCAGAATTTGGCTTAGGTTCCTTCTTGAGATCATCTTAGAATGACATTTTCATTCAAAATACACTCTCCAAAATCCAAGAAGCTCCGGCCAAAGCTCCGGTCAGATCTGGTCAAACCGATGGCTTTTGTGAAGAAGTCACAAGCTTCTAGAAGGGTGGCTCCTCCACTCTCCTCCCTCCAAGTGGCGGATCCTCCTCCCCTCCTCCCCAAAGCCTCCGGCTGCTCCTCCACCATCCACTCCTCTTCCTCCATGTGTTTCCATCCAAGCCATACACCTCAAAACTTGCTCTCCACTCCTCCTCCATGGATGCTTGCCATGTGGTGGCTCCTCCTTACTCCTCCATCTCCACCCTTGTATGACCACCACATGCCACCCATCTCCACCACCCATCTCCACCACCTTGGGCTATAAATAGAAGAGTCCTCCTCCTCATTTGTATCATCTCACCATCACCACAAACTTGTAATGTTTTAGAGAGATAGAGGGCTTAACCCTCTTCTCTTCACTTTCAATAAATATTGTACTTCACTTTGGAGCGACTTTTGGCGCTTGGATCTTGCTTAGGAGCTCCTCTCCTCGACTTATTGTAAGGTATAAAATTGCTTTCAGTATTATTTGTTTTTACTGTAAAGTTATTTTATTATTCAGTGCCCTTGTTCAAGATAATAGTTGCTTGTATTCCTTGACATGAATATAAGTAGCTAAAAGCTTGTACTCGGTCGCAGGGGTATACTTGTATTATAAATGTTTTAGACTTTACTCTTAGTATACCTTTGTATTCAAAACTTGTTCTATGTGCCATATATAGTCAGAGTTTCCAAGGTTGAGTGGAAGCTGTCACAAGCAAAGCTCTTCCGTGGGAATTCGTGATCATACTCGGTAAGTGGAAGCTGTCACAAGCAAAACTTATCGAGGAGGTCGACTTATCTAAAACACCACTTGATCGCAACGTCACTGGGAGATCAGGTGGATGCACATAGACTAGCATACCTTGAAAGGGGTATTTTAAATGATGTTGCAAGTCTTGAGTTAGAAATAACCTAGATTCATCTTTGAATACTTAGCGCGGTCGATGATAAACAATTATAGTACAAGGCCCCTAAAACTGAATCCTTTCCTTACAATCTGCTAGCAATTATTATAATTTACTTTCAGTTCTCAAATCACACTCAAACTCAACCCCAATCGCATCTGCATAAGCTTCATTAAAGAACAACTAATCCACACTGACTCCCTTGGGTTCGACCCCTACTTACCACTTGCTACCTAGTAGTGTAGTCGCGAGTAGCGGACTTATAAATTTATTTGCACAAATTGCTTTAACGACGAGCGGTCTGTCAAATTGGCGCCGTTGCCAGGGAGTTGTGCAAAGGAATATTTGTTCTATTTTCTTTTTTATTTTATCATGCAATTCACCATGTCATCATACTACGGAAGCGAACCTTGGAATGATGGGGGCAGCAACCTTATGTTTAAAATGCTCGACTGTCTCCCCAAATTCGGAGGTGCTCTTAGAGAAGATCCCGTGAAGCATACACAGACGTTCCACTCCATATGCAGCCACATGAGGCCTAAAAATGAATCGCTAGAGGAGTTTAAACTTAAATGCTTTAAATTTTCTTTAACTAACTCCGTAATAGACTGGTATTACTCATGTGCTGCTTATGAAGGCAATTGTGGGGATCTACAAACCAAATTTCTAGAAAAGTTTTGCCAGCCATCTCTCCGACTTGAAACCCGCGAAAAAATTCTCAATCTTGAACAATCCCGGGAAGAAACTTTGGACGAGTACTTGGCGTACTTCGACTCCATTGTGGCGAGCTGCCCACACCATGGATTCACCAACCACTATCTTATTCAAAGGTTTCTTGCTGGAATGACGCCCCTTGAGTGGAAAAAACTTAATAATGCGGCAGGAGGCTCAATCATGAAGTTAACAATGGCTGAAACTTGGGACCTCATAGACGAGTTGGCAGAAAGCACAAAACAAGGGCCGATGCACCAAAATGATGACTAAGCACCGACAGAGGATGAAGACTCACAAATAACCGAAGAAGAACCGGCCAGGACAGGCCCAGTCCTCACTGTCGAAGCACCCAACACGATCCCATGCAATCTGCCCGAGGAAGTTCCGGACCTCACTACCAAATCAGCCGAGACATACCTGGACCTCACTGCCGAACTAACCGAGAAAATCATGTCAGGCCCGGTCCTCACAGAAGAGCTGCTCAAGAAAGGCCCTGTCCTTATGGCCGAGAAGCCCCTACTTAACCCTTCATATTCTATGAAGATCACGACCACCAAAGATGAGATGATCAATGATACAGTGCAAGGCGAGTTGGAGGAGAAGCATGAGCCAAAACAATCAACGCAGGAGCTCCCACTCGTCGCAAGCCAAGAAAAGCCTCCTGAAAGGTGTAAGGACCAAGGACGGCCAATCATCTCTGCCACAAAGAAGAGGGTTAGCAAGGGCACATGCTTGAGGTCGCTTGGCAAAAGATTGAACTTCCGAAACTGCAAGGATGCCAACCGACCATACATGAAGAAGCGGCAAAGACATGGGTCGAAAGAATGGAAACCCGGAAGGAGTAACAAGCAAGCACGACTCATTGGACCAACAGCTATGGTCAAAGAAACCTCACCCTCTCGGAGCAAAAGGACAACCGAGAAGAAATTCGACCTCAAGCACCCATGGGATCCGACCTTATGATCCATGATTGAGGTACTGTCGAGCCAACGACGTTAAACAAGTGCACTGGTCGGGAGGTAACCCGACACTATCTTACTTTCCGCACTTTAATTTTCTGTCTTTTATTTTCTGTATTTTACTTTTTCAATAAGTCGCTCTCACCCACTTGGTGCATAGAAGATTTGACTATTCAGGAATCGGACTTGGGTGCAACATTAAGCCAGACAGGGCTACGCTCATAGTTCAAGGCCCCAGCCGAACTCCCTCGATTATCCAGCCTCGTTCCATGTCGTTCACTCGACACCTTAAAGGGAGTTCTGTCTTTCCTTTTCCTTAATATCATTTTCTTATCATATAATATCTGCTTGCATGGCTTTTGAACTAAGTCTTGCTGAAAGGCACGACTTCATTCAGAAGTGTGGGGTGAGAACCACCTGTATATATTAGTTAATAGTATTATCTTTTTGAAAGTATGAACTTAAGAATGTGAAAAAGATAGACCAAAATTCATGCATTTACCTTGTGAAAATTCAACTGTCTAAAAACTTAGAACGTAACTTCTCATTTGTCCCTTTGTGCTGAGATAAACTAGGGATGTGGAGTTGATAGAAATGCCCTAGAGAGGCTTGGCAAGCAATCGAAGGATCAGATGAAACTATATGGTTTTCGAAGTCAGTGGAGGCTGCACTTCGGGTTTCAGTGAAGATTGAAGTCATCTCCGCCATGCAATGCAAAAGGCGAGGAAGGGAATCAGACCGTCCTATCTCCGGTCAAAGTAGCCGAGAAAATAGATGAGCGACCCTCATCTTGACCCACGTGAAACGACAGTCAAAGTAGCCGAGAAAATAGATGAGCGACCCTCACCTTGACCCGCGCGAAAACGGCAAAAAAGAGAGGAGCGGGGAGGTATTTCCATAGGCTTGCGGGCGATGATTGGACCTCCCAAAAAGGCTGAGAAAATGGACTAGCAAAGCCACAAAAAGGCAAAAAGCTCAAAGAAGCAAATCAAGAGGCCAAAGGCCCAAAATTGTGAAGGTTTTAACCGAACAAAAGTGAAGTACTCAAAGCGTCA
Source organism: Rhodiola kirilowii (assembly GCA_033675215.1). Lineage (NCBI taxonomy): Eukaryota > Viridiplantae > Streptophyta > Magnoliopsida > Saxifragales > Crassulaceae > Rhodiola > Rhodiola kirilowii. The sequence goes on from CM066199.1 coordinate 25,922,658, forward strand.
AATCAAAGGCCAAAAGCCGATTCACTACAAAAAGCAGTCCCTCGCCAAAAGAAAATCAAAGTACTCAAACTAGTGAAACCCGAACCGAATCACGTGCTAGAGAAAGCTACCAGAAAATCATATAGTGCGAGACGATCCCAAGATTGCAGTCTAGGAGCCTAAAAAAGGCTATCTCCCGAAACATCCAATAAAATTTGCATCTCGGCACGAAGGTACACGTATCAAGTTACTTCTATTTATTTACGTAGTTTAATTTAGTAATAAGTAGTAATGCATGAATTAGGAAAAATCGAGTCCCACAGTCTTACTTTCATATTTTACAAAGTTTTTACTTGATTGTGTGCCGCCCTTTAATAGCATTGTTCGGGACGAACAACTAAAAGTGTGGGGTGATCTGATGGACCATAATTATACGAATCATAAACACAGTAAAACCCCCCAAATTAGACTGTTTGTCTATTTCACTTTTGCTTGTTAGTTCCGATTTATTTCTACAGGGTATTTTGGACTCTAGAGAGAAAACACGCTAAGGAGAGGATTTTACGCCGAAAAGATGTTACGAGTCATTCCAAGGTCACGACCATGCTACACTCAAAATCAGCCTTAACATCCTTCATGGAACCGACTTGGAATCACTCAAATATGCGAGAACAGTTGGCAAATGGACAAGAACGCAAGGCAAAAGCACCGAGCCCGGTAAAGGCCAAACAAGGGCAATTTCATCGGATTTGGGATTTCGACCATGTTCCAAGCAGAATTTGGCTTAGGTTCCTTCTTGAGATCATCTTAGAATGACATTTTCATTCAAAATACACTCTCCAAAATCCAAGAAGCTCCGGCCAAAGCTCCGGTCAGATCCGGTCAAACCGATGGCTTTTGTGAAGAAGTCACAAGCTTCTAGAAGGGTGGCTCCTCCACGCTCCTCCCTCCAAGTGGCGGCTCCTCCTCCCCTCCTCCCCAAAGCCGCCGGCTGCTCCTCCACCATCCACTCCTCTTCCTCCATGTGTTTCCATCCAAGCCATACACCTCAAAACTTGCTCTCCACTCCTCCTCCATGGATGCTTGCCATGTGGTGGCTCCTCCTTACTCCTCCATCTCCACCCTTGGATGACCACCACATGCCACCCATCTCCACCACCCATCTCCACCACCTTGGGCTATAAATAGAAGAGACCTCCTCCTCATTTGTATCATCTCACCACCACCACAAACTTGTAATGTTTTAGAGAGATAGAGGGCTTAACCCTCTTCTCTTCACTTTCAATAAATATTGTTCTTCACTTTGGAGCGACTTTTGGCGCTTGGATCTTGCTTAGGAGCTCCTCTCCTCGACTTATTGTAAGGTATAAAATTGCTTTCAGTATTATTTGTTTTTACTGTAAAGTTATTTTATTATTCGGTGCCCTTGTTCATGATAATAGTTGCTTGTATTCCTTGACATGAATATAAGTAGCCAAAAGCTTGTACTCGGTCGCAGGGGTATACTTGTATTATAAATGTTTTAGACTTTACTCTTAGTATACCTTTGTATTCAAAACTTGTTCTATGTGCCATATATAGTCAGAGTTTCCAAGGTTGAGTGGAAGCTGTCACAAGCAAAGCTCTTCCGTGGGAATTCATGATCATACTCGGTAAGTGGAAGCTGTCACAAGCAAAACTTATCGAGGAGGTCGACTTATCTAAAACATCACTTGATCGCAACGTCACTGGGAGATCAGGTGGATGCACATAGACTAGCATACCTTGAAAGGGGTATTTTAAATGATGTTGCAAGTCTTGAGTTAGAAATAACCTAGATTCATCTTTGAATACTTAGCGCGGTCGATGAAAAACAATTATAGTACAAGGCCCCTAAAACTGAATCCTTTCCTTACAATCTGCTAGCAATTATTATAATTTACTTTCAGTTCTCAAATCACACTCAAACTCAACACCAATCGCATCTGCATAAGCTTCATTAAAGAACAACTAATCCACACTGACTCCTTTGGGTTCGACCCCTACTTACCACTTGCTACCTAGTAGTGTAGTCGCGAGTAGCGGACTTATAAATTTATTTGCACAAATTGCTTTAACGACGAGCGGTCTGTCAGATATCTATGTCCTCTGAGATTTCTAGCACAATAAAATCAACAGATATATAAATGTTCTTCACCTTGACAGGTACATCCGTCAGAATCCCTCTCGGTAGTCTGCAAGAACGATCTGCAAGGTAAATAGAGACATTGGTAGGACACAGATCACCCGAATTCAGTTTAGCATAAAAGGAATATGTCATGATAGACACACTAGCACCTAGATCATACAAAGCATGATGAATAGTAATACCACCAATATCACAAGGGGTGGAAAAACTCCCCGAGTCTTTAAGTTTGGGTGGCATGGGCTGGTGCATGGTTGCATTATACTCCTCACTCCGGGCCACTGTCTCGGATCCTTCAATTTTCCCTCCCCAGTAAGAATTTCCTTCATGAATTTGGCATAAGTAGGAATCTGGGTGATGGCGTCGGTGAGTGGCAGAGTGATGTACAGAGTGAGAATCTTGTCAATGAACTACTGGAAAGCCATATCTATCTGCGATGCATTCAGCCTCCGAGGAAATGGGTTTGTGGGCTAGTAAGGAGCTGGCTCCACTAGTTGTACAGAAGTTTCAGCATGGGTCTCAACTCCCTTTGCATGCTCGGTCCCTGTGTCCGGGTCCCGTGACGCCCTTAACCCTCTAGGTGTCACGGGAGCTACGGGATCTTGCCCATCAGACTCGGTTCCGTCTGGCTTTTCTACGGTGCTTGTGAGGTTCCTTGCCAGTAGCATCTCGATCTATTTTCCACCTCGGAGTGTGATGGCATTCACTGATGCCCTAAGATTGGGATCTGGTTTAGATGGGAGTTTCCCATGTTCTCTATTTGTCGAGTTTGCTTGTTGAGCCACCTGAGTTTCCAGCATTCTGTTCTGAATGGCTAGTTGCTCTACAGTCCTTCACAGGTCCCTCACCATGGCAGCGGTCTCCTCAGATGTCTTTCGTTGGTCAGCTATGAAGCTCTCTAGCATGGCTTCTATATTTGACGTTGTTCCGGAGTTCTGATCTCTCTGTGGCGGAGGTGGATTTTTATAGCTTCTTGAATTCTTGTTATGCTGTTGTTGGGGCTGGTTGTTGTATTGATTCCTCGACTGGTAGGGAGCATTGTTTTGTTGTTGTCTATAAGGGAACAACCCGAAGGTGCCTGATTCTCTAGTTTGTATGAGAGGTTAGGGTTGTTTCGGTTCGGGTTATCCCACATGTTCGTGCCTGATCCGGAGGAGAAACTGTTTCCCTGACTGGTGCGCCCTACAAAGTTGGCATCCTCCTGACTACCGTCATTACTTTCTTATCCAATTACAGGATAGCCATCTGTGAAATGAGAAGGAGAGCCACATATCTGATAGTAGACAGCCACATTAGCAATAACAGATGACTTCATAGATGAGTATGTCTTCAGATTTTTGATTTCATCTGCAAGCATCTTCACTATGGTGGTTAACTCAGCAATATCATTAGTCCCATCAGCGAGATAGAGATCATGCACACTCTTCTTGTCCTTAAGATTACCTCAATCACTCGTAAAGAGGTGGTAGTCTTGAGCTGCCTTCTCTATGATATGATAGGTCTCTTCTAGTGGAACTCCATTAAGTCCTCCACCAACTGCTTGATTTATCAAAGTGTGCATCCCCTGATCGATTCCCTGATAGAAAGTGTCTATGATCTGCCACAGCTCCAGGTTGTGGTGAGGGCACAGTCTCATCAGTTCCCTGTATCTCTCTCAACCCTAGTAAAGAGTCTCACCATCTGTACATCGGAACGATATGATCTTGTTCCTGAAATGTGATGTCTTTCATGGCGGGAAGTACTGTTGCAGAAAAGCTTAGGTAGTTTGTCCCAAGTTGTGAAGGTGCCTTCTACATGACTATCTAGCCACCAGCAAGCCTTGTCAGAGAGCGAAAAGGGAAATAGCCTAAGGTAGTAGGATACAGGAGGAACACCATTAGTCTTCACCTTGTTGCACATTTGGATAAACTGCTTAAGGTGCTGGTGAGGGTCTTCATTCATCTTTCCCAAAATCTGGTTGTTCTGCACATTTTGAATGAGTCCAGTCTTGATTTCCTAGTTGTTCTCTACACCAGGTGGTGCAATAGCGGACTGGAATCTTGAGACGCATGGATCTGTATAGTTTCCAAGAGTCCTACGCACTTGTTGCTGTGCTAGACGATGTTGGTTATCTCGGGCCAATCTAGGTAGTGTAGGTGGATCCATGTAAAGTGTTGCGAATCCGTGATTTTGTGCCCAGAATCGTCGAGCTTCATTTTGGACCTGTCGAAGAGGTTTTCGTTGGTCCGGTGAGTCTTGGTCGGATGCTTGAGCCTTCTTCTTCTGTCTGGGTGTTTTCTTTGGCATGAACTAGTCAGTACCTGCAAGAGCCGAGAATCACCGTAAGTGAAACAAATTACGCAGAAAGAGTCAAGCAACGAACATGGTGGCATAGTCTAAACTACACCAGTTAAATATAATATCACACTAAGCGTTGTTCCCCAGAAATGGCACCATTTTGACAGGCGTATTTTTAACCGTTTATAGTTGTCAAGTATTTAGTTTTAAGGGTCAAGTTGCAGTCAAAAACAATTTATAAACCTTGGTAAGCCAAGGGTCGATCCAAGGAACAAAGTGTATGATTACTAGCTAACAAGTGACCTATTCACCTATTCCAAATAATGAGAGGTTTTGATGTGAAACAAATCACAGAAATAAATGCAAAAAATAAACCAGGATCAAACTTCACCGTGCCAACCCATAAATTATGCAACAATATTACGTAAATTCATCATGCTTTCGAGTATGGAAATAAACCGAAATAACACTAGACAAGCCACCCATCCACGGATCATTGTCTAGATTAATCTCAGTCGTTGAACGCTGCCCATCCACGGATTATCAACGATTTCGATTATTAAGCTTAGGGTTTTTTAGACAATAAAGTCAACTTTCCTATTAATTCATGCACTACCAATGTAGCTACCATGACCTAATATCAATTTCATGCAATCTGTTTAATACCTAGGACTCATTCATCTTTTGGTAATTAACATAAATACGTTCTAGCATGGAAATATCTCATTCAATGTTAAACTTGCAAGAACGATAAAATTAAGGACAATAAAATTGAATACTCAAATTGCATTAATGAAAAATGTTTAATTGATCACATGAAGAGTTGGGTACATGGCACGGGATCCGTAGGATCCCAGCATACGGAAGACTACTCACTACTCATGGTAAGTTAACCAAAGAAAGTGTAGAAGTAGAAATCAAGGACGAGGAAACCATGTTGACGATGTAGCTCGTTGAGTCTTCTATTTCTCGTGATGTTCTGCTCTGTCATCTTCTCCTAGTTAGGTCTCCCTTTTTTTCTCCAAAATCAAATTTCTATTTATAGGCTCAAATTTCCTAATTCCCGTTCCGATTTTTGGAAACGCCCGTGACATAGGGGGCACCACGGGCCGTCATGGGCTCTGCAAAAAATAGCCATCTGACCCAACTTCTCGGTAGTCCCGTAACACCCATGTCCAACTAAGACATCACGGGGTCGTCCGTCTACTCCACATCTGGTCCATTCAAGGTAAGCCCATAACGTTTGTGGCGGTTGTGGTGCGTCACGGTGTCTTCATCAGAAAAGGGCCAATTTCCGCTCGATTCTTCAACTTTTTGTCCATTCAAGCTTTTATCGATCCTGGGAGAGAAACAAACCTGAAACACTAGGAAAAACTGTTAGAAGACACTAAAACGCCAGGGAAAATCGAGCTAATCCAACATTGAGTGGCGCAATTATTTGGTCAATAACTCAACCGATCAGGTTTCCTATGGGAGGTTGTCTATTAGGAGGTGGAGGTAGTACATGTTCTTTACTAGGAGTTGGAGGTTCGTTGATGACATGCGGTTGAGGAGGTACAGCTGCATGAGGTGTAGGGTTTGGATGTGCTCTTTTCTCAGGCGGTTGAGGAGGATTAGTGGTCGGCTTGGGTCTCTTCTTCTCGGGTTGAGGAGGATTGGTAGTCAGCTAAGGTAGCAGGAATGTCTTCTTCCCCACACGCGGAGAAGTTTGCCGAATGGGAGCAAACGGCGGCAAATGTGGTGTTTTAATGACATTCAACTTCTTCTATCGTCTAGATCGCTTCATCCCAGCAAGAACCGCCCGGGAACGCTCAGTGTGGACAAAATTAGGACTAAAACCAGGCTTCAAGCCATAAGACCTTGGTGGAGTGTCAGCCGACACAAAGCCAGTTGTTGGCTTCCTCGGAGGCGACCGGAACCTTTTGGATGGCTTACGGACTGACGAAGACCGCAATTTCCTGGTTTTTTGATAGTTCGTCACTTCGGCTTCATCTGGACGTCTTATGGCTTTATTCTACAACTTAGACATTGTTGACGAGGAGGTACGGTAGTGAATCGGCGTTGAGAGGACATGGATTTGATCTAGGGTTTCAAAAACGACGTGTGGAGAGAGTGAGGATGAGAGTGAAACGGCGAAAGTAGTGTTAAGGTTTGAAAAACACTTAGCCAATTTTTGTGTTTTTGGGGAGAAATGGATACATGGCGTTGGGCTTTGTTTTTTGACCCAAGTCAATGTTTTTTGCGACATTTCCAAGCTAAGTTTGTCCCATAATAGTACATCACATTTTAAAACAACAACACACCCCCTGCAACAACTTACATCCCCTGCAACAACACACCCCTGCAACAACACATCCTCTGCAACATCACATTTCCAACATCACATTTATTTTAAAACAACACCAACACCACCAAAACATATCATCCATGCAACATCACATTTTCAATAACACATGCAAAATAATTCGTAATCAATCATCATCATCAGTTGTTTCTTGCATTGAATCAACACTTTGATCTTCATCCAACTCCATTTGATCATCATCTTCATCTCCTAGACTTTCATCATCCCCTTCTGCAAACATGTTATCTCCGTCATCATCCAAATACAATTGCCTCCTTACCCTTGGAATTTCAACCATATTATTGTTGTCCATAGAGTTGTCATAAGGTTCTACATTGTTTGTAATGTTAGTGGCCATGTGCTCCTGATAAGGACCGTCTTCTTGAACCAGAATTAATAATGTGTCACTTTCATTTTGATCTTCTCTTGCAAGGGAAGTATCACTAGATGTCCCTCTATGCGAAACAAGATTTACCACTTTCCAATTGTCGCCGGCTTTTATATCATCCAAGTAAAACACTTGTCTTGTGGTAGTGGCTAGGCAATAAGGCCAATCTTCATACCATGTTGAGGAAGTGTCTACGGATAAAAGTCCATAGTCCATCTTAGTGCTTCCCCTCTCTTTAGGATCTGTGTTAAACCATGTGCAATCAAAAACAACTACAGGCATTCCATTCCCATAACATAGCTCAATAATGTTTTCGATAATGCCATAATATGTTAAATCACCATCTTCGACCATCACACCAGAATTTTGAATCCTCTTATTTTTGTCCCGTTTCCAAACAACGAACTTCACACCATTAACATAACACTGAGAGAAGCACGCATATGATTGAAGCATTCGTGCTAAACTTTGCAACTTAGGAAAATAAACATTGACTACTTTCCCTTTTCAAGATGTCCATCTGCGATTAAAATGGAAGAGTAAGTTAAAGTGAAATAAAGAAAATGAATGTGATAGTTTAAATATAGTGAATACACAATTTAATTAGTATATTCATACTCTTTCATGAAAATACTTAATAAAATGCTTTGCAAGTTCTTTCTTTGTTCTGCTTGAGCACTCTCTCTCAAACTTCTCTTCATGCCTTTGAAGATAATCTACCACTTGTGTGCAGTGTTCCAGAAAATGCACCAGTGGGCCACATCAAGTTGTTTCTTACTCATCTTGATCCTAGGCGAATGACCACTAACCTTAATTAGAGGAGAGTAGACACTGAGGACATATGATCGAGCTTCATTTGATGAGTCTATCTCGGTTGAGTCAGTCAAGTACAATTCGCAGTACGTTACACTCTCATGTGTAATGTAGGACTCAGCGATACATCCATCAAGATATTTGGTATTCCGAATCGATCTCTTAGACTCCCCTAACTGTCTGTAAGAGGATATAGTCATAGTTAGTTTCCTATTCTTGATAAATAATTAATATAAGTACAAAGTATATTTACAAAAATATAAATCTCTCAATAGGATACATACAGTTGTAGTGCATGGGTTTGACCATCAACTCTTTGCAACATAATTTCAGAAACCATCTTGATAGTGATATAAGGGGCTCCACAACATAATGTGACAGGTAAGGTCGAATAAACACCGGAAGTAGACGCTGCAGCTTGACATGGCAATCATGTGTTTTCAACCCATTAAATTTCTTATCTTCCACATTGATTTTTTTCTTCAAACTACCCGCATACCCGTAAGGATATTTAGCATCCTTGATAAATATCTCAACCCTCTCATTAGGTAATGCCGTATACGGTGATTGTGATACCTTATCTTTTCTCGATGATGACCCTTTTTTCATCCACCATAGTTCTTTCTGAATCCCTTGTTTTTCCAAACCTTGTCGAGCCTTAACATCATCTTTTGTGGGGCATCTCGTAATTCCACATCCCCGTTGAATTTATTGGCCATTTGCCTCCATGAATGATCTCTGTCGAGCCATCTGCGATGGCCTTGGTAGGACATTCTCCCCACTAAATGTTGGGAATCAATCTCATCCAAACACAAAGGAAAAACTTTATATCCTTTAGACTTTAAACCTCCCAACATTCCCAAACCCGGGAAGTCACTGATTGTCCACATGACTGCAGCTTTCATGTTGAATAAAGATCTACTATGTTGATCAAATGTGAGTGCTCTGGTGTCCCACAACATATTGAATTCTTCTATCAGAGGTTACATGAACACATTCAAGCACTTCCCCGGAGATTTCGGACTCGAAATCAACATAGCTAGAATGTTAAATTCCTTCTTCATGCACAATGAAGGTGGTAAATTGTAAGGCATCAATACAATTGGCCAAGTGCTATGAGAAAGAGCAGCTGCTCCGAAGGGGTTGAAACCATCTGTAGCTAATCCTAGACGCACATTTCTAGCGTCTTGTGCAAAATTGGGAAATTTTGTATCAAACTCTTTCCATGCTTCGCTATCCGCAAGGTGTCTAATGAGACCATTTTCACTTTTCTTTCCCCATGCCATCGCATCTCCTTAGATATATGCGGTGACATATAAAGGCATTGTAATCTGGGAGTTAAGGGAAAGTATCGTACCACTTTTCTTGGAATCTTCCTGTCACCTTCTCCGTATAAATATCTAGGTTCGTGACACACCGGACACTGCTCTAGGTTCTTCAATTATTTATAGTAGGGCACACAACCATAATCACATGCGTGAATGACCTCATATCCCATACCCATATTCTTTGAAGGACTCTTAACCTCACGATACGAACTGGGATAATTATTTGGATTCGGAAGGAGTTCTCGAGTGATCCTCAAATGATTATTGAAGCTCTTGTCGGACCATCTATTATTAACTTTAACTTTCATCGCACTTAAAATCGTCTCCAAAATAGTCTTGTCACTCCCGACATAGATTGGAGTTTGTGCTTCCGCTAAAACTCTTTGGTACTTCTCATATGAATCCTTACCCAAATACTCGTCTTCAAGGTCGTCATCATGTGGGTCTGTAAAATTAGGGAAATCGCCGTTAAGCATCTCTATGGTAGGATTCATGTAATAAGCATCACTTTCTTCATCAATCGTCCCACGGCTCTTTTCCAAAACATGTTGACTTCGTTGTGTGTATAATGATGATGAAGCCTCGGTTTCTTCCCCATGAGAGGTCCAAGTTGTGTACTCTTGCATTATACCATTTCGAAACAAATGTCTTTGAATTTCGTCCAATGATAACTTCTCATGGTGCAACCTACAATGCCTACATAGACATTTATGCGTAGTACTCCAAGGTTTGTGTTGTTTGACGAAGTCTATGAAAGCCATAATCCCTTGAGTGAATCTCGGATCACATTTGTCTGACAAATGCATCCAACTCTTGTCCATGATTTTATTTATATATGACAAAAAGCAATACAAAAGGGTTAAGAAACTCATGAGAGTGTAAATATTAATATTCAAACTAATAATGCAAAACATGCCGGCATTCACACGTACAGCAACCTAGCTACAAAATATGTGTTTTTGCTGCCTTATATTTTCATGCCGTGTGTCCTCCATTTTTCTCACCATTATTCCCCTCATTTACATATATATGCTCATAAGTGGTTATTTCCCTCATTCACATCCCCTCAATTTCACACATACAGCAAACTGTTGTGTGTACTTTCACATCCCCCCCATTTGAATGTTAACCACGCACACAGTACTTCAATTCAATAATCCACACTTAACCAAAATTTCAACAACAACGACATATAAAAAAGACAATAATAATGAGAATATGAAAGCATACCTGAAGGTTTGCCCTTTAACTTGAATATTTCACCCAAAACTCAGAGCATATAACTTCCTGGAACTGCGGAAGAATGTTCTCCAACAGTTGGGGACATTTGCAGGTCGGTTGGGTAAGGATTAAGGTCGGTGAAAAGTATACTTTGTTCTGTACTTGCATTTTACTCAGCATTCAATTTTCTTATGCTTATGTGACTTTTATGAGTAAAATGTCGCGTAAGACATAAAAGGTAGGTGCCCCCTCTTCACTGTCCGAGTCAGTTTCAAAACTTAAACAGGTGAGTCATGCAACCAGCTGATACAACGCTCTACTTTTCACTATTAAGGAACATACAATGAATTGTCGGGTATATTATGTCGCATCAAACGTTAAATGGGACATAACAAACATGTCCCATATATGAATGTCGCGTTAACGATATTACGAGACATTATTCCGTGTTGTCGCTTGCATAAATTCACGTGAAGGGTTAAAAGAGAAGTAAATGTAACGTCGCGTATAACAATGTCGCGTTATCATATTAACGGGACATTAATCTGGTGTCGCTAAAAGATTTGTCACAAGAAAAGGTTAATGAGACATTATGTACCGTGTGGCATAAAATTTGGTCGCATATACATGTAATTGCGACAACATTTCAAAGTCATGTCGTATAAACATGCTTATGTGATAATCTTTTGCGACACTTTTCAAAGTTTGTCCCGTAGCATGTAAAATGGTGTAGTGACTTGCATATATGTATTTTTTATATAAAATTAAACTACTCCAATCTATACTTGGTTCATACTAAAAATGTGATCATTTTACATGGATGAACAAAATTTTCATGAATTCTGAAATAAAAAGATGTTCACATGAAAATTAAATGACTCTAATCCCAATTCCCAACGGTCCAAGCTGATCAAGTTTCTTACAAGCTGTCTCATTCAAACTTCATCATTTGATTAACACAAGCATTATCATTTAAGAGCACCAAAACATGACACACAGTATCACTCTAGTTGAAAAGAAAATTAACAATTAGCCAATTAGCTGATAAACCTAGTGTCTCCACATCTATAAGAACCAATGAATCGAAGATTCACTTCATCACATATGCAAAATTTCCTAACACCCTCAGGAAACTAATGTTTAAATAAAAATGAGCTCCACATATAAGTCAAAATTTCTCTTTTGAGTTCCTCAACGATTCTATTGTCTACGATTCTATTGTCTACGATTCTATTGTCTACGATAATATTAATGTGTAGTCCCTCTCGTTATCAACTTGATTTTTCTTATTCCAACTTAGTAATTAATTAGTACAACTCGATAGCTATGATTCAACCATAAAATTCAAACATATAAATAAAATACGCTTATTTCATACAGCACCCCAACATGTGTCATTTAGATGTTTAACTAAACACAATTGCCATGTGTGAACTTAATCGATGATGGACGCATGTCTTATGAAACTCCAAAATTTCGTGCATGACGACCTTAAATAATTTCAAGAATATGATTTGACAGTAATGATTATATTCATCTCTCAACACGATACTAAAATCATATTAAAATTCAAGTGAATTTTTCAATGCCTTACATTTACTTCCTTAAAAAAGTTAGAGATACACGTCGAGTCCACTATACCAGATTTAATCTTAGGTGACATACGAAAAATAGTCGCATAAGAACGATTTGTGTCGCAAAAAACCTATTGCGACACATGGCAGTCACATAAGATCCAGTCACATAAATTGTGTCGCATAAGCAGTGGCGGAACCGGGGGGGGGGGGGGGGGGGGGGGGGGGCGGCCGCCCCCACGTTCGCCGGCAAATCTCCTGTTGGAGGTTCACTCCGATGCCTTGTCTGCCCCTCCGCCCCTTGATTCGCCCCCACGTTCGCTTAGGCAAAATCGTCGCCTGAAATAGGTCAGTTGAAGATGCAAAGCTTGCTGGTCGCCGGTCGGCAAACATGGTCAGCAGCGGCAAACATGGTGATGCGGCGTGGTAGGGTTTTTTTTGGGAAGATGAAGACCAATTTAATTAAAACTTTAAGTTATTACACTTAAACCCTCAAAGTATGAAAACATTACAAACATACCATATATCTTTTTTTTGTTGAAAGAAACATACCATATCTCTTTAAAATATCTTTTAAAATATTAAATTCAAATTCAAATTAAACGAATATAATATAAACAATTTTTTTTTATTTTTTTGATATCGTCCATTACGTATGAATTGAACCATACAACTACATGTCAACCATTTTAAGTTTAAAATAAAATACTCATATTTAAAGTTAATATATCAAAAATCAAAATGATTCAAAATACAGTACTATTAATATGTTAATGTATATATATTAAAAATATATAAAAATCGAAACCGATTAGTCACCGATTAATCCCCGATTAATCCTTTGAGGACCCTGACCGCCCGATTCCAGCCTAGCGTTTTCTTGAACACTGGCTCGCACAGTCCACTTCATGCGCTTGCACAATTTAGACCAGACGCATAGAAATCTCGTGCGTTCGCACGTAAGGCCCTGCGCGCTCACACTCCCAGCCTGCAAGAAATCATGCGCTCGCATGGTCACCAGCATGCGAACATATCCGCTTCAGGCCCCAAAATTTGCAATTTTGTATTAATAAAAATAAGTATAAAATTGCTATTTTCATTATAAAAAAAGTCTCAAATTTTATTAAAAAAAGGCATCATTTTCATGAAAATGCCCTAATTTTATAAAAAAAAGGCCTAATTTTCATGAAAAAGGCCCCAATTTTATAAAAAAAGATCTCATTTTCATGAAAAATGCCCCAATTTTATAAAAAAATGCCTCATTTTCATGAAAAAAGTTGATGTGTTTTCGAAAGACGGGTTTAAGAGGCAAAAAAAATTCGCTTCAGGCCTCACAATGGCTTGAGACGGCCCTGAAGTTTGCCCCCCCATCGATCCAGTCCTGGATCCGCCACTGCGCATAAGCATCTATGTGACAGTACTAAAAACACACAGTCAGGTAAGATCTTTTGAGACAATACCATAAATGTGTCACATAAGTCGTTACATGTGTCGCTTAAGTATCTTTTTACAAGGTATAAATCATCATTTTGCTACTCAAAGTGTGTCGTATAAGTTGTCATGTCTCAGTCACATAAGTATGATTTTAAACAATGTTAGTCATATAAGTGATTGAAGCAATGTCAGTCATATAAGTGTTTGAAGCAATATCAGTCATATAAGTGATTATAAGTGTGTCGTATAAAGGTATTTTGATTTTTGTTTTTTGTTTACAGTCGCATAAGATAATGCAAAACATCCCTGTTATAATTGTAGATATTGTAATAGACTAATAGTAACACAAATGTGCTACGACAACCAAAAGAACTGATTCATAAGTACACAAAACAGTTCACAACGTACATAGCTGGACATATCCAGCATTCAGTTTACATGATAAACTTGTCCAGATCATAAAACCACAAGTTCAGAAAATCATAAGTATTCAGAGAGTTGGGAGAGCGTAACTCGCAACATCAGAAGCATTACCCCCATGTCAAGAAGGAGTCCCTCGCATCATTTCTTCAAGAGCCCTCAGCCTATCCTCAAGCTCGGCATCTTTTTTGCAGCCTTTTCCTTAGCCCTTGCAAGCTCGTCCTTTAACACTTTGGTAGCTGCCCCGCCTCTCGGGCGAGAAGGCCTCTTAAAATTCCCACCCACTCCAGAAGCTTGAGTCCCTTTTTTTTTGTGCGACTGCTCTTGAAATTATATCTAGCTGGGTACTCATCGGGAGAGGGTCGGTAATGATGCTTGGATCATCTGAATGCTGCTCATCAATCAGCTGCTGCACCTCAGCATTCATTATGTTCTACGCAGAAGACGATTTAAATAAATGCATCAATGAGAACATTGATCTAGTAACATTTACACAAAGAACACAACAATGAAAAGAAAAATTGATCATAATGTATTCACAAAACAAATTCACAATATCACTGGATCATAATCTACACTATCATTCACAAGTTCCAAAACACGACTTATTTATCAACACATATATAAATGAGAACAAAGATTAACAAGGAATACCACTATGTCAGCACTTTCAGGTTCCAGGGAATATGCATCTCCAAATGTTGCGACATGTTGGGCTTTGTGGCCTTTCACTTGGTGCTCGATCGCCTTCATGGAGAAAGGGGTCTTTCCACAGTGATGGTTCATCTTTGCATATCGGGCAGCTTTCATTCTATCCGATTTTGCCTTCATAGATAAAAAATCTTATAATAATTTTAGTTACCAAATAAAAAGTAATCTACAAAAAATAGTACCAGCTGGGCAGGCTCCTTGAAGTGATTAACCAGCCAAGTCCACTGCTCCTTACGGTGGACAAACTCCTTAGGCACCTTCTCCCAATACCTCAGATAGTGGTGGAAGCAATATGACTTCCAGTTCTTGTAGCGGTTATTTGTAGTTCTTGTTATATAGTCCCACAGCAGAGTGTCATCCTTTGGAAAAATAAAATGAGGCTACAAAACAATTAAAATGGCACAAGTGAGCAACTGTTTAAGTACACAATCAAACAACCAAAATGCTTGTAAATATTGGGTTAAAACTTACGCTTAAATAGGTCACGACTATTTCCCAGTGATCTTCATGTAGCTGGCTGTATGAGGGTGCTAGCATCGGAGTCTTCTATCTCACACAAGCCTCAATTTGGTGGCACATCATACTCTGGACCTCCTTCACAACTGGTCCATTTGCTTCCACAGAACATTCCACATTTATCTGCATCCCAAGTTTGTGAACCAAATTAGCAATCTTCGAGCCACAAACCACGCCGCGACGCTTCCTCTTCTTAGACGGTTCAGCTTCAGAATCAGGGGGTGCGTCCCAAGCCCGTCTTTCATAATCAACATTGAAATAAGATTAGATTAGTACACAAGTAATTAAAAACTACCAAGATAGTTAATAAATTGACAATGTTAGTACCTTCTTCAGACACAGAAGGCGAACTCTTCTTGCAGTGGATGCTAAGTGGTTCTTCATCAACCTCCTCATTTTGGCTAACAGGCAGACTATTTTCAGCAGACCGTCCACACCCTCTTCAGAGGGTTCCACACTTGGTAAATTAGGGCCATTTGACAGATCAACAGCTGGCGTTGGTACTGGGGTCTCTTCAGGTTCAACACTTGGTTCAATTAGAAGGGGTTGATCAGAGACAGTAGGTGTAGGTGTAAGGGAGGGATAGTTGTTGAGATATGCTAAGTGGGAGGAAGACACAGTACGACTAGGGTATTTTGAGGGGGGAGGTAGGGGAACTAACTGGGGGCATTCGTTAGTGTTTTCCGAAACTGGTGAATCTAGGGTTTGGGATGCATCTTTGTTAGGTTTTTCTATTCTAAGCTTGCTAGAACATCTAGGTGAACGACGGAGGGTTGTTTGTACTGACTTACTAGGTACTTTCTTTGGGGTTGTCATACCTCTAGTAGCAGCTGGGATGACATCATTAGTAGGGGTTGTTATACTCGCTCAGACTGGCTTCTTAGGAGATGCAACCTTCGCCGGCCTCTTCTTCGGAGTTGCAGGCTTTGTTGCCGGTTTCTTAGCCATAGGAGGCTTCTTAGTCACCGGTTCCGGTGTGTGAACCTTTGTTGCCTTCCTAGAGCTCGAACTCCTTAGCTTCATAGTCCCTTTTGCCTTCGTAGCCTCCGTCACCTCATGTAGTGTTCTCTTCTTTGGTGGCATGTTTGGTATGTCGACGACAGGACGGACGGATGGAGAGGGATTGATGGCGGTGAGAACAGTGGATGTGTGTCGAGAGAAGAGATGAGGGAGAAAGAGAGTATACGGCCGGCTTGGTTGTGTTTGAGAACCCTAGGACACAAAATTTTGATTTTGGGTTAAGACACCCGTATGATTTTTGGGTTAAGACACGTGTATGCTTCGGATTTAATTTCACTTACATGACAACCTAAATTGAAATTTTCAGTGTATTTCTTTTTCCCGCCTAACTTTTGGGACATGCCGCCTAAAGTTTCAGGAAGCTTATGTGACTTACACACATATACTTTGTCACATAAGGTAGATCAGACTTTGCAAAAATGACTTTCAGAATACAAAGCAGTCCTAAAGTGAAACCAAAAAACATTATCAACTCCCAGTATCCTCAATCCTCGTCTTCATCAAATTCTTCTTCTTCAATACCATTGTCATCATCATCCTCACTTATATCACGATCACTTACATATCGCAGTCCAGCATCTTCTTCATCCTCATCTTCATCTTCAACTTCTTCAACTTCTTCTTCATCTTCAAAATCTGATTCATCTTCTTCGATTGGTGTATCAAAGTAATCATATAAATGGGGAATAACTCGTGGAGTTTCTAACACTTCGTCATCATCTTCGTCATTATCTTCATCAACCACATTGGACATGTAAGGGGGAACATTTGTTGTGGCATCTTCTTGATATTCTACCTCCACAACATGTGAATTCTCATTAGTAGAAAGACATGAGTCACTATAAATGCCTCTTTGAGTTACCACATTGACAACTTTCCAATTATCCCCAAATTTTGGATCTTCTAAGTAGAACACTTGTTGTGCGTGTTTTGCAATGCAATATGGAGCATCATCGTACCATGTGTTCGATGTATCAATCGACAAAATTCCATGGTCCAGCTTTATGTTTCCACCTTCATTTGGTTCGGTATTAAACCACTTGCATTTGAAGACAAGAACCGACATTCCCTCTGCATACTTGAGCTCCATAACATTAAGTAAAACACCATAATAGTTAATATCCCCAGAAAAAATAAATAACGACCCAACACAAGTAAATATTTTTTGTATTGCTCACAAATTGTTATTTGTAAATATTATAGAACATATATACTCACCTGCTTTAACAAGTACACCATTGTTTTGTGTCTTCAAATGTTGGTCCTTCTCCCATACAACGAACTTTAAGCCATTTACCACACAATGTGTGTAACACGACCAGAATTGTGGCTTATATGACAATATGTGAACTTCTACGAAATAATCATCTGATCCTTCATTTCTTAATGTAGTCATCTGCACATAATCAAATAAAACAATATCTTCAAGTCACACTTTTGAAAATAAGGACATCATTCTAACAATGTAATTAAATGTTTACCTTGTGAACAAAATGAGGATGGAAATGATCAATTTGAGAGTCATTATCCGCATGAGGATTTTCCTGGTTGAAATCCTCCAAATGTTGTTTAACATACTCGTTTGCCTCCTCACAATTTTCAATGACACACCAATGAATCACATCGATGTCATTATTATTGAGCCGAACCCTTCGATTGTGGCTCATAGGCTTGATAAGTTGCGAAACAACTGAGATGTTCCAATACTCCTCCTCCTCCTCCTCCTCTTTATTGTCAGAATCTTCAATCTCCCCCATGTACAACTTACAGTACATGACACACTCTTGTGCAATGTATTGCTCTGTAATACATCCTTCTGGATACCGTGTGTTCCTCACAAACTTCTTATACTGTCCAAGTTGCCTTCATATAATTCAAGACATAATTAAGCTATGCATGACACATATGTATATGTTCATATGAGGTAATAAAAGAATTTTTCAATACCTTTTCATGGGGTACATCCAACTATAGTGTACTGGCCCCTTGAAAATAATTTGATCAGGCAAATGAACCATAAGGTGTACCATTATCGTAAAAAATTCCAGTGGAAAAATCATCTCTAATTGACATAAAATCTTCACTATATCCAACTTCAATTGATGGACCTCCTCTTTTTTAAACTCTCTACAGCAAAGCCGCCGAAACTAGTGGGATAATGCTATAAGTGGGTCGACCAAATTACATGGCAAGTAAGGTCGAATATAAACCAGCAACAGGCGTTGGAACAACACGTGACAATCAGGTGTCTTCAACCCAATGAATTTTTTGTCATCAACATTAATCTTGCTCCTCAGGCTTCCTGCATATCCCGATGGGTACTTAGCATCTTTCATATATTCAAGTATCTCAACCTTGTCACTCAGAGTGACTGTGTAAGGTGCCCGTGTAACCTTTTCTTTACCTCTCCTCGAAGTTGAACCGGTTGGTTTGAACCATAATTTTCGTCGGACCCCTTGCTCTTCCAACCATTTACAAGCCTTAACATCATCCTTAGTCTTACCCTCCAGACAAAGTATCGTGCCGATTATGTTGTCAAAAACATTCTTCTCAATATGCATCACATCAAGTGAGTAAGGTCGAGAAAATGTTTGCCAGTAAGGCAACTCGCAAAATGTAGAAATATGTGTACAACAAAGCCTCTCTGTGCTTCCTCTGGGTTTAAACTTTGGATGCAAGCTAAGAGTGGTATAATCATGACCCATAATTTGGTAGAATATATCAGGACCAGAAAATGATGTAGGTGGATCCATAGTCTCAATTCTTCCATTAAATCTACTGGCTGCATACCTCCAGTCATGACCACTAGGGAGCCATCTACGGTGTCCTTGATATGACATTTTTCCTGTTAGATGCACAGCATCAATTTCATCTAGACATAAGGGACAAGCTTTGTTTCCTTTTGTCTTAAGGCCTCCCAACATGGCTAGACCCGAAAAGTCACTAATAGTCCACATCACTGCTGCTTTCATAATGTGTTGTGTCATAGACCTTAGCCACATACACTCACGACTTGCTTCATGTAATGCAATGACTTCAGAATGATTTGATGACGTTGCAACAAGTGTTTGTTTCTGGGAGCGCCAAGATATCGCAGTTCCTCCACAAGTAAATACATATCCTGTTTGTGACCTACCTTTGTGTGGATCTGACAAGTAACCTGCATCTGCATAACCAATCAAAACTGGTTTTGTATTGATAGGATAAAATAAGCCTAAATCGATCGTTCCCTGGAGGTAACGAAATACATTTTTAACTCCATTCCATTGTCTTTTCATTGGAGTTGAGCTGAATCTTGCTAATAAATTCACAGCAAAAGCAATGACAGGTCGAGTACAATCAGCAAAGTACATAAGAGCTCCAATTGCACTGAAATATGGTACTTCTGGATCAAGAATCTGTTCAGATTCCTCACATGGACGAAATGGATCCTTGTTCACATCAAGGGATCTTACGACCATTGGGGTACTTAATGGATTTGATTTATCCATATTAAAACATTTTATTATCTTCTTCGTATAATTTGATTGATGCACAAGTATCCCATTCTGGAGGTGCTCAATCTATAATCCAAGACAATATTTTGTTTTCCCCAAATCTTTTATTTCGAACTCTTTCTTCAAATAAGAGATTACTTCCAGAATTTCTTTATTGGTTCCAATGATATTCAAATCATCAACATAAACGGCAATTATTACACAAGTGGATGTTGTTTTCTTAATGAAAATGCTAGGGCAAAGGGGATCATTGACATAACCCTTTTGAAATAAATATTTGCTTAATCGATTGTACCACATGCGTCCGGATTGCTTTAACCCATATAAAGATCTTTCTAATTTGATCGAATATCTTTTCCTAGGTTTGGAACTTAATGGCTCATGCATTTTAAAACCTTCAGGGATTTTCATGTAAATTTCAATGTCAAGTGATCCGTATAGGTAAGCGGTAACAACATCCATGAGGTGCATATTCAATTTCTCATGAACTGCTAGACTTATCAAGTATCTAAATGTAATTCCATCCATGACAGGAGAATATGTTTCCTCAAAATTGATTCCAGGCCTTTGAGAAAACCTTGTGCAACAAGTCGAGCCTTGTATCTCGCAATTTCATTTTTCTCATTTCTTTTTCGTACGAAAACCCATTTGTATCCAACAGGTTTCACATCTTAAGGTGTGAGTACTATAGGCCCAAAGATATTGCGTTTATTGAGCTAGTTCAGTTTCAATTGCCCTTTTCCACTCAACCCATTCGTGTCTATTTTTACACTCAGTAATAGACCGTGGTATGGGATCACCATTAATTTCATTCATAATATCACATGCCAAATTATAAGAGAACGCATCATCAATGTTCTCTTTTTGGTTCCATAGTAAGCCTATATTAGCATAATTAATCGAAATTTCTCGATCCTTTTCATTTTGTATTTCTACAGGAATACTTTCCTCCACCATAGGATTGCTTTGCTTTTCTTCCCCTTTTCCTTTTCAAGGATTTTTATTTTTGGAACCGGGTGGCCTTCCACGCTTTAACCGTGTTGTGATTTCATGAGTGGCTTTATTTTCCGGCTTCCCTTTTGGAATTTCAATTTGTACGGGAGCATTCTCTGCATGTATGTGAGATTTAGTCACTCTCTTTGTGTCTGTAAATGCATCGGGAAGTTGATTTGCCGTTTCTTGCAAATGCAAAATCCTTTGTACTCTACCTTCACAATCCTTTGTGTAAGGATCAAGATGCAATAATGTTAGTACAGACCAAGTAATTTCTTTTTCAAACTGTTTTCTTTCTCCCCCTAATGGTGGGAAATTTTCCTCATCAAAGTGGCAATCAGCAAAACGTGATGTGCAAATATTTTCAGTTTGAGGTTCAAGATATATAACAATAGATCGACTTTCAAAGCCTACATATATTCTAAGATTTCTTTGTGGTCCTGACGGAGCCCACTGCACTGTCGTTAAGGTGCAATGTTCTCTGTACAAATAAATTTATATTTTCCGCTACTCGCGACTTCACTACTGGGTAGTAAGTGATAAGTAGGGGTCGAACCCAAGGGAATTAGGGGATACGTTGTTCTCTAAGGGATTTGTACAGCGAGGGAGCGTGTTTTAAGGTTGATTGAGTTTTAGCAGTTATGACTAAGTGACTTTTTTGGTTGTTTTTGGTTTTAAGTGCGAAAAAGTAAATTACAGAAAATAAATACTGAAAAGTAGAAAGAAAGACTTACAGTGGGTGATGCGTGATTTGCGAGTCCTCCGGAAGATGAGCGGTTGATGATTATAGTTATGCTAATATTAAAAGTAAATACAGGGGGGTTTTGTAATCTGAAGAAAACATTCGGTTTCAGGGGCCTTGTATCATAGTTGTTTATCATTGACCGCTAATGATCATACTAAGTGTTCAAAGATGAATCGAGGCCATTTCTAAGCGCAAGACTTGCAACATCGTTTAAAACACTTGTTCTACTTTAGACTAATTCCTCCTTTTGAAGTATCTTAGCCTTATGTGCATCCATTTGATCTTCTGTTACGATTTCCCAAAATGGTTTTTTAGATAAGTCGAACTCCTCAGATAAGTTTTGCTTGTTACAGTTTCCACTTACCGAGTATGTTCACGAATCCCCATGGAAGAGCTTTGCTTTTTACAGCTTCCACTCAACCTTGGAAATTCTGACTATGTATGGCACATAGAACAAGTTTTGAACACAAAGATGCACTAGGTGCAGGGTCTAAAACATTTTACAATACAAGTACACCCCTTTAACCGAATAAAGAGTTTAGCTACGAATATCCATAGAGGTGGATACCATAGCTAAATACTCGGGGGTTTTTGAAAACAGTAAGAGGAGAGGGGGTGGAATACTCAAGAACCAACAGGAGTATTCCCAATTCCTACTGAATACTCAAGAACCAACAGGAGTATTCTCTACAGTATTATAATACTCAAGAACCAACAGGAGTATTATAATTTCAAACCAAACTTACAAAGTAACCTAATGTTTTAGAGAGAGAAGTGATTTACAATTTGTGGATGATAAATGAGGAGGAGGAGCTCTCCTTTTATAGGCAAAGGAGAGGAGAATGGAGGGTGGAGATGATTTGCATCCAAGGGAGGAGGAGGAGGGGAGGAAGATGTGGAGGAGGAGCCACCACATGTCACATTCCCATGGTGGCTTGAAAGCCGCCGGTTGCAAGTGACAAAGGGAGGAGGGGAGGTGACTTTGGTCACCTCCTCCGATAGCCACCGGTCATCCAAGGGGGAGAAGGGGAGGAAGCCACCCATGAGTCATCCTTTGCACCCTTAGCCGCCGGTCACTTGAAGAAATGAGTGAGTTTTGTGAGTTTGTGCAGTCTTCACAAAACTATCAGTCCAATTCTGCTCCGGTCTGACTTTGGTTGTTCCTTGGTTGGATTTGATTTGAGTAATTCAATGTCAGGATCTTGAGATTTCTTCATTCAGCGTCTGATCTTGACCTTGGACTGACTCGTAACATCTTTTCAGCGTAAAATACTCTCCTTAGCGTGTTTTCTCTCTAAGCGCCAAAATACCCAGTAGAAATATATCGGAACTAACAAGCAAAAGTTAAATAGACAAACAGTCTAATTTGGTGGGTTTTACTGTGTTTTTGATTCGTATAATTATGGTCCATCAGATCACCCCACACTTTTAGTTGTTCGTCCCGAACAATGCTATTAAAGGGCGGCACTCTAAGTAAGTTTGTTAAAATATGAAAATTAGACTGTGGTACTAGACTTATCCTAATTCATGCATTACTTACTTATTACCAAATTGAACTGTGTAAATAAATAGAAGAAACTTGATACTTGTACCTCCGTGTTGAGATGCAAATTATTCTGGATGTTTCGGGAGATAGCCCTTTTTAGGCTCCTGGACTGCAACCTCGGGACCGTCTCGCACTATATGGTTTCCTTGTAGCTTTCTCTAGCACGTGATTTGGTTCGGGTTTCAATGGTTTGAGTACTTTGATTTTCTTTTGGCGAGGGACCGCTTTTGTAGTGAATCAGCCTTTGGCCTTTGATTTGACTCTTTGAGTACTTCACTTTTTTGTTCGGTTAAAACCTTAACAATTTTGGGCCTTTGGCCTCTTGATTTGCTTCTTCGAGCTTTTTGCCTTTTTGTGGCTTGCTAGTCCATTTTCTCAAGCCTTTTTTGGAGGTCCAATCATCGCCCGCAAGCCTATGGAAATACCTCCCCGCTCCTCTCATCCTTGTCGTTTCGCGCGGGTCAAGATGAAGGTCGCTCGTCTATTTTCTCGGCTACTTTGACTAGAAAGAGGACGGTCTGATTCCCGTCCTCGCATTTTTTTTCTTTTTGCATAAACACTGCATGGCGGAGATGACTTCAATCTTCACTGAAACCCGAAGTGCAGCCTCCACTGACTTCGAAAACCATATAGTTTGATTCGATCCTTCGATTGCTTGCCAAGCCTCTCTAGGGCATTTCTATCAACTCCACATCCCTAGTTTATCTCAGCACAAAGGGACAAATGAGAAGTTACGTTCTAAGTTTTTAGACAGTTGAATTTTCACAAGGTAAATGCATGAATTTTAGATCTATCTTTTTCACATTCTTACGTTCATATTTTCAAAAAGATAATACTAAAAAAGAAAAACATGTTATTTATTTATGTACACATGCGGATCTCACCCCACACTTTTGAACGAAGGCGTGCCTTTCAGCACTACTTAGTTCAAAAGCCATGCAAGCAGACAATTACGAGAAGGAAATGATATTAAGGAAAGGTAAGATCAGAACTCCCTTTTTGTGTCGAATGACATGGCATGAGGTTGCATAATCGAGGGAGTTCGGCTGGGGCCTTGAACTCTTAGAGCAGGCCCAATATTTCACGGAAGCTGCCTGGCTGATCCGATCGTGCTCCAAAACCAATTCCTAAATAGTCAAATCATTCTATGCACAAGGTGGGTGAGAGCGACTTATTGATAAAAACTAAAAGATAGAAAATAAAAAGACAGAAAGTAAGATAGTGTCGGGTTACCTCCCGACCAGTGCACTTGTTTAACGTCGTTGGCTCGACAGTACCTTATTCCTGGATCACTGGTTGGGGTCCCATGGGTGGCTCAGGTCGAATTTTGCCACTGTTCCTATGTTGCTTCGTGCCTTGCCTTTCCTTGATTTCTTGTGAGACGATGTGCTTGGGTCGTGTTCCCGTTGTTCTGGTGATTTCTCCTTCCAACGTCTCTGAGAAGGCGAGGGACCTTTTATAACTAGTCTCTTGAACTGGGTTTTCTGGTGTTTAGGGCTGCCTTATCCAGTCATGGCGAAAACATGCTCCATCGAGGAGTTGTTCTGCTCAGGCCCTTTTCCCATTCTCTTTTCAGCCTCTTCATGGATCACATAGTTTTCAGCGATTTGTCTATTGATCGAGGGGAAAAGTCGGGAAGCTTGCATCTTAAGGCTCGGCTATGCCTCGTCGTGTCTGTTTGTGAGGAACTGATCATAGATGGTTTCGGCTACCTGGGTGATGATAGCTGGGTATGGCTTTGGCAGCATGTCGGTGGTATTCTGGACTTCTTCCATTGCTGACACTTCCTCGTTGCTCCCGATACTTTCTATATCCCAGTCTTCTGATGGCTCGGGAGTTTTTTCTGATGGCTCGGGAGTTTCTTCTGATGGCTCGGGAGTTTATCCTTCTGTCTCTGGACCAGCCTCTTGCATTTCTCTATCAGCTTGGGGCATTCGTTTTGTGGCTACGGCCAGGTCATTTATGAGGTACCACATGTCTGCCAGGGAGAAGTTCCTGGCTGATCTCCTCATTGCTTCGTTAATCCTTGTTAGATCATCGGCCTTCATCCCACAAAGAAATTTTTGAAGCAGAACTTTCTTCGTGAATCCATGGTGCGGGCAGCTTGAGACGATGGTGTCATAGCTCGTGTAGTATTCGTCCAAAGTCTCATCCCGGGATTGGTTAAGGCTCATGATTTTTTCTCGGGTTTGTTGTCGTAAGGATGGGGGGAGAATTCTCGTAGGAATGGAACGCAGAGGTCCACAAAATGTACTGCACTACTATCGGTTGACGTATAATACCAGATCGTTGCAAAATCAGTTAAAGAAAATTTAAAGCATTTAAGTTTAAACTCCTCTAACATTTCATTTGCAGGTTTTATGAGGTGGCAAACGTGGTGAAAGTTTCGACACTGTTGTACTGGGTCTTCTCCATCCGTACCTCTGAACAGAGGGAGATGTCTTGTTGTCCATGCATATGAAGGGGGTTGCGTCATGAGGACATGGAAGGGAAAGAACAACTTATCCGATGGCTAATTCCCCAACAACGGCGCCAATTTGACGGAGCCCACTGCACTGTCGTTAAGGTGCAATGTTCTCTGTACAAATAAATTTATATTTTCCGCTACTCACGACTTCACTACTGGGTAGTAAGTGGTAAGTAGGGGTCGAACCCAAGGGAATTAGGGGGATACGTTGTTCTTTAAGGGATTTGTACAGCGAGGGAGCGTGTTTTAAGGTTGATTGAGTTTTAGCGGTTATGACTAAGTGACTTTTTTGGTTGTTTTTGGTTTTGAGTGCGAAAAAGTAAATTACAGAAAATAAATACTGAAAAGTAGAAAGAAAGACTTACAGTGGGTGATGCGTGATTTGCGAGTCCTCCAAAAGATGAGCGCGCGGTTGATGATTGTAGTTATGCTAATATTAAAAGTAAATACAGGGGGTTTTGTAATCTGAAGAAAACATTCGGTTTCAGGGGCCTTGTATCATAGTTGTTTATCATTGACCGCTAATGATCATACTAAGTGTTCAAAGATTAATCGAGGCCATTTCTAAGCGCAAGACTTGCAACATCGTTTAAAACACTTGTTCTACTTTAGACTAATTCCTCCTTTCGAAGTATCTTAGCCTTATGTGCATCCATTTGATCTTCTGTTACGATTTCCCAAAATGGTTTTTTAGATAAGTCGAACTCCTCAAATAAGTTTTGCTTGTTACAGCTTCCACTTACCGAGTATGTTCACGAATCCCCATGGAAGAGCTTTGCTTGTTACAGCTTCCACTCAACCTTGGAAATTCTGACTATATATGGCACATAGAACAAGTTTTGAACACAAAGATGCACTAGGTGCAGGGTCTAAAATATTTTACAATACAAGTACACCCCTTTAACCGAATAAAGAGTTTAGCTACGAATATCCATAGAGGTGGATACCATAGCTAAATACTCGGGGGTTTTTGAAAATAGTAAGAGGAGAGGGGGTGGAATACTCAAGAACCAACAGGAGTATTCCCAATTCCTACTGAATACTCAAGAACCAACAGGAGTATTCTCTATAGTATTATAATACTCAAGAACCAACATGAGTATTATAATTTCAAACCAAACTTACAAAGTAACCAAATGTTTTAGAGAGAGAAGTGATTTACAATTTGTGGATGATAAATGAGGAGGAGGAGCTCTCCTTTTATAGGCAAAGGAGAGGAGAATGGAGGGTGGAGATGATTTGCATCCAAGGGAGGAGGAGGAGGGGAGGAAGATGTGGAGGAGGAGCCACCACATGTCACATTCGCATGGTGGCTTGAAAGCCGCCGGTTGCAAGTGAGAAAGGGAGGAGGGGATGTGACTTTGGTCACCTCCTCCCATAGCCACCGGTCATCCAAGGGGGAGAAGGGGAGGAAGCCACCCATGAGTCATCCTTTGCACCCTTAGCCGCCGGTCACTTGAAGAAATGAGTGAGTTTTGTGAGTTTGTGCAGTCTTCACAAAACTATCAGTCCAATTCTGCTCCGGTCTGACTTTGGTTGTTCCTTGGTTGGATTTGATTTGAGTAATTCAATGTCAGGATCTTGAGATTTCTTCATTCAGCGTCTGATCTTGACCTTGGACTGACTCGTAACATCTTTTCAGCGTAAAATCCTCTCCTTAGCGTGTTTTCTCTCTAAGCGCCAAAATACCCTGTAGAAATATATCGGAACTAACAAGCAAAAGTTAAATAGACAAACAGTCTAATTTGGTGGGTTTTACTGTGTTTTTGATTCGTATAATTATGGTCCATCAGGTCCCATCTTTGTTCTTTGAGGAGGTGCAATAGGCACATAAATAGCACAACCAAAAATTCTTAAGTGAGATATATTTGGTTCTTGACTAAATGCAAGTTGTAGTGGAGAACTTTTATGATACGCACTTGGTCTGATGCGAATTAATTCAGAGGCATGTAATATTGCATGACCCCATACTGAGGTAGGAAGCATTGTTCTCATTATCAATGGCCTAGCAATAAGTTGGAGGCGTTTGATCAATTATTCAGTCAAACCATTATGTGTGTGGACATGAGCAACAGGATGCTCGACCACAATCCCAACTGACATACAATATTCATCAAATGTTTGGGATGTGAATTCACCGGCGTTATCAAGTCTAATTTTCTTGATTGTATGATCAAGAAATTTGAGCTCGCAATTTTATTATTTGGGCAAGTAATTTAGCGAATGCCATATTGCGAGTTGATAACAAACATACATGTGACCATTTGCTAGATGCATCTATTAATACCATAAAGTATCAAAATGGTCCACATGGTGGGTGAATAGGCCCACAAATATCACCTTGAATACGCTTAAGAAATATAGGTGATTCTGTTTCAACCTTTCCCGGTGATGGTCTTATGATAAACTTTCCAAGAGAACAAGCTTTACATGGAAAAATATTTCCTTGAGGGATTTTATGACCCTTCAATGGGTGTCCATGCATTTTTTTGATATTTCTTTGCATCATACTTGAACCTGGATGACCCAATCGGTCATGCCACATGGTTAATATTGAAGATTTCATTACTACCGCATTTGACTCAATCTCATTTATATGTGTGTAATGCAATCCAGTGGGAAGCATTGGTAGTTTTTCAACTACGTATTTTGAAATTCTGTAACCTTTTCAAGCTACAGTTCAAGGTGTAGATGAGATAGACCTGGAACACCATTGCAACAGTTCCGCACACAAACAGAATAGAGGCACACACGGATTGATACCCAGTTCGGCTTCGCCTAATCTTTATTACGAGATTAGAGCTTACACGTGGACTTATGCTTACTCTTCGTAATTGTCTAGCCTCTAATCCTCCGTCTCTCAGATTTGCAATCTTGGTTCGCCTCAGCTTACCACGATCCCTTTTGTCCGAACCTTCTATCCGAACGTGCTCGACCTTCTCTTGAAGCTCAGTCGCTTTCTCTCAAAATCCGGTTGGTCTTTGTTGTGTGCTGCAGTAGGATCAACTCCAGTCAGTCTGAATTGCACACGGATCAGACTGAACTTGCACCGATGAATTTCCAGTGGGGAAAAACAAACGGCCGTCGCTTTCTTCTTCTCCAATCGGTAGAGTGCACTCGTGTGTATCTGTAATTCTGAAAGCGATGCAGATTATGGACGCCCTAGCATTATATTTATATGCACGGGCGCTCTCCAAATCTCCTCCAGATATCTCATCAAATATTTTGGAAATATTCCTAAATATTCGATGTGTATCTTTATCCAATCATTAGGAAGAATATTCGAAGACTTCCTTGCCAAGTCAGCCACGCCGCCTTCAATATGATATGTAGATATTCATTAGAATATTTGAAGCTCGAAATCATCACTGGCCGACTTTAGTTGGAAAAGATCTTTGATCTTTAGAACCTTCCGGAAAATATCCTTGCGTCTACTCCACGCTGTACATGTGTACCAGGATGTGTTCAAACTCCCCCTAAACTCCTGCTCGAACTGTCTAAAGTCGTTTTGCCTAATACATGCCACTCAAGGGAACATCAATCTCCCCCTTGGCATTTTGGCAAAACCAAATCAACTAGATGACTAGAACTAACTAACTATCTAGACTTTTGACAGACTTGAGGGAACAAAAATTGGTCACCTCAAAATACTCCCCCTTTTTGCCACAAACTGGCAAGGGGTCCAATCTTGTTCAAACAGCAAATCAAACTGTGCCAGAACAAGCACACACAGAACAAATGTTTCAAAACAGAAAAAACATAGTTCAAGAAGACAGGGGGTATGGACCTTTATGCAGATGACTCATCATCCGAATCACCTTCAGACTCCACATCATCTGTGTCATCTTCACTTGGGTAGCTGAGGGCACAAGCTAGCTTGTTGATGCGCCTGCGCTGTTCCTTGTCAGCTTCAATAATGGCATTCAGATCCTTAAGCAGCTTGCTTCTCTCGTCTCGGCTCATCCTGGCTCCCCCTTGCTTCGAAGATTCTGGGACATCCTTCCCTTTCTGACTTGACTTCTTAAGATCGTTCACATGACGACCTTTGAATAGCTTGTGATCAACCGTGAACTTCTGTGGAGTCTTGGTGAGATGATCGCTCGAGGTCTTCAAATCAAGAGCCTGATGGATGATCAATTCATATATCAAGGAAGGGAAGCAAATCTGGTGGAGAGATCTCTTTGAGGTAGCCAGTTGAACACTGCGATGAAGTACAGCATTGAGTAGAACGTTGAAAGGTCAGCTGTTTGAACAACGATGTCAGGCCGCCAACAGACTGAACCAGCAATGATGGTGTCCACAATCTTTTCAAAGTCAGATTCCTCTTCATTGACGAGCGGGTCATCCATGGAAAAATACACATTGATGAGCTCGGGATCAATCTTGATCTTCCTCCCTCTAACGAAGAATACACCACATTCTGAGTCTCCAAGAACTTCAAACTTAGGGGGAAGGTTTGCAATGGCCTCACGAACCAGTTGTTCGTTGAAGGGTTTACTCCTGTCCAGCGTCCAGAATAAGTCAGATTGCTTCAGCACATCAATGACTTCCTTCCCATTGTAACGAGACTCCTCCGGGACCCTTTCTGGGATAATCTTCCTTCTCAGAACGCACGCCCATTTTCTCGCAACATCTCGATTTATAAACCAAATTCCCTTCTTCACCACGCCAATTGGGACAGTATCGGAATTAGGAGATGGGACTTCACATCTTTTGGCATCTTCTGAAACAGGAATCGGAACGTCACGCTTCCTCTTTTTGGATGAATCAGCTCCCCCTGCACTGATGCTCACGTCTGTATCATCCTGTGCTGAGCCCTCAGCAGGTTTTTCAACAATAACCTTCTTCTTTTCTTTATCCTTCTTTGCCTTCTTGAGGACAGCAATAGGGACGAAATCCTGATCATCATCAGACAGAGTTACTTCTTTTGACTGAGCAGCATTCTTCATCATTATATCACGGAATGTTGAGAGATCTGCCTTCACCTTTTCACTATGAGAAACATCTTGTACAATAACTGGGACGTCAGCTGTCTCCTCTACTGCCACTGAGGCAACAACTGTCTCAACACTCTGATGTACACCTAGTTCAATTGTAGGAACGCTTGCTTCCTTCTCTGAATCGGGATTAAGGGCAGGTGCAGAGCCTTCAACCCCTACACCCTGGGCTTGAAAAAACTATTCTGGACTTGACACAACGAGCACACGAGTCTTCTCCTTTTGTGAATCTTTGACTACTTCATCAATATCCCTGTAGATGCTGTCCAGATCTTTATCTTTTTCAGCACGCACAGATTCTTCGGCCAATGCACCATTCAACTCAACATCCTTCTCAGACGAAATAGCCACCTTGGTCACAGTCTCAATTCACTTTCCATGATGTTCATCAATAGACCCACCATGGTCTTCATCAGACCCATCAACAGATGCTTCATTAATCATCAATTTCCTCTTCCCCGAGGACTCAAGAAACTGTTCTGTCTCCTCATTCGACATTGCAGTGAGACGACCTCTAACAGCACAAATCTGAGCAAGATATTTCCTTGGAGAACCACATGCACGTCTACCATGCTTTCTACGAGCGCCGGATGGACGCACATATCCAGAAGCATGGATCTTCTCCCTCCATGCCCTTGAACCACCAGCAACCTTGAACACATCCTTGTCGGGTTTCCCTTCTTTCAAACTTTTGATGGCAACTTCACCAGTCACAGCCCTACTGGCTTCTCCACCCTTCTCAGACAACACATTCACATCTTCTCCCACAATAATATTTTCAACAACACCAGCGACTTTGGCAGAAATGGAAGAAACTGTCTAAGTTTTAGGGTTTGAGGTTACCTCAGAATGGGGAACAGCCGGTGGAGGAATTAAACTTGGCGATGTCAAACTAGCATCGGTTGGATTAGATGAAACCTCCACGGCAGGCGAGGGAACCGTCTTCTGCTTTGCAGTAGGTTCTGGTTCATTCTTCTCCACCGCTCCGAAAAGAGGGTTTTCAGACGCTGCTCTTTCAACAACGATCTTTGCTTCAGGAAGGGTTGCTGAATTGGCGAGTAAAGGTGACGCCTTTTTCACCTTCGGAGCCTTTGATTTCGGAATTCTAGGCTTTGCCGCTAGTGCCTTCGAAGACTGCATGCTCTCATTCTTCTTCTCAGCGGACTTGATTCTGGATTTTGAGGATTTTCTGGTGTTCACCATCGTCGTTGCACAGTCGAAAGATTGAGAGAGATTGCATGGCTGCCATTCTAGGGTTTGGAGGAGATTGAGCAGAGCGACTGAACCGATTTGAGTTTGAAAACTAAGTCGGCCTTTTCAACTTCCCAAATCAGTCTTCTCATAACGGCATGAAAATGAAAAAATCTCCGAAAATATTCTTTAAAAATATTCATCCTCCAAACTGCGTGTTCAGTTCCAGCTATCTTCCTTAGGTGGTCAGTCCAACTGATTTGCTGGAGTTCCGACTCTGACTGACCACCGTTGAGGACACTTAGTGTTTGACAACACATAGACCCGAGGAGGGTCTGAGTGTCTCAACCTGTGCATCATCCAGTGTGAAGATGTCAGACAGTGTCAGGTAGTTCATCTTATCAACCAAGCACTGTACGAACTCCTTCTACATCTGTGCCACAAAATCGTAGACATAGATTTGTGTGATGCAAAAATCTGACCTTGTGCCTGGATTTGTCTTCTTCACTCCCCCTCACACACATCCATGGTCGACGAGAAACCCGATGGGACGCTTAACCCAAGTGTGGCGTGCGTGCTTGAAGCCGTAGTTTCCCACCTGCGTCGGACACATTGGACACATGTGGAACAGTTCCAATGGTCTGCTAGTACTGATCTGTGATGTGATGGGATGCAACTGACCTAGGTCCCCATGCAACAGTGTCATTTCACGACCTTGACTTGTGAAGTCGTCTGGTGTAGCAACTGTTCCAGCAGAATCAAGGAGATAGCCATTATTGGTTGTCTGGTAGCCTCTCATCAGGGTGCCTCCTTCCTTATTCCACACGTGTCATGAGTCGTGAGTGAAACTAGCATGGTGTCCATCTCCACATAGCTGACATACGCTGATAAGATTCATTTTTAACCCTTCAATAATGAGGACGTCATTGAGGTCGGGGAGATCCGGAACCTTCAATGTCCCACAGCCGATCACCTGACCCTTTCCTCCATCTCCGAAACTGACAACCTGTTTGTTTGAAATAGGTCGAATGTGCGTAAGGAGTTTAGGATTACCTGTCATGTGAGCAGAGCACCCACTATCAAAGTACCAGTGATCTCTCTCTATGTGTCTTGATAAACTGAACGCAGCCATGCATACTGTCTTGCATACCTTTGGAACCCAGACTTGTTGCATTCGAGGTTTACTCTTGTGTCCCGCGGCTCTTTGCTCTGTAAGAAATAGGCTGCACCTCGGTCTGTGATCGATTGTAATTTAGTGTAAATATTCAATAAGATTATCAAATACTTATGCTAATCACGGTTAATCAAAACAATTTGTATTGACTTGGGAAACCCAAGGTCGTACCCAAAAGATAGGTGATTAAACTAATAGTGCTAAAGATTAAATCTAGAATGTTTATGGTTTTGGGGGGGGGGGATTTGTTCCTCGAAAGAGGTTGATAGCAATGATTTGCTATCCAAAAGGGAGATTTTAGCAATGAACAAGTAAACAATCAATCAAAGATGACTAGGGATTACTTCCCCACCTAGACAATTATCGTGACAATGATATTGGATGTCAATCATGAATTTGCATGCACATTAATAGAATTTAGCCATGTAACATTCACACTAAGTTCAACTCGCGCTACAACTTAGGATAAAGAGGTTACACCTCGCATAGGACCTCACACTCGCGCTCTATTAGCCCTATAGAACATGCGTTTCTAGTCTCACACTCGCGCTCTATTGACTATATAAACACATTCTTGTTAAACTCAAGCTAT
Organism: Rhodiola kirilowii; assembly: GCA_033675215.1. Taxonomy (NCBI): domain Eukaryota; kingdom Viridiplantae; phylum Streptophyta; class Magnoliopsida; order Saxifragales; family Crassulaceae; genus Rhodiola; species Rhodiola kirilowii. Next base: position 25,956,049 of record CM066199.1, read on the forward strand.
TCTCATTAGAATTTAAGTATCGCCATGTAACACAAAAACTCTAATGCCTCTTCATTCATTTCATTAAAGTCATGTTGATCAACGTGAGCTACATCAAACATGAGATTAAGCTAAGTTCCCATTGAGGACATTTCACAAACACCTTATGGGCAACTCTTAACACTTAGTTCAAATGAAGAAGATTAATGTGCAAACTCATTCAATATTGACATCAATGGTATTTATATCATCACAAGCATGTCTAGGGGATCCATAATCCCCAATCAAAGTCACTACTCACTCATAGTGAGTTAACAAACAAAAGCAAATGAAAGAGATGGAGTTTAGGAGTCTAAAACCAATATGAGATTGAAGAGTATTAGAATCCTTGTTGTTGATCTTCTTCTTCACTTAAACCACTTCGAAATCCGTGCTAGATGCTCCTCAAAATCAGTGCAAAAGTGCCTTGAAAATCCCCCAAAAAGTCCTCTCTTGTTTTGATCTGAAACTTTCTATTTATAGCTAACATTAGGGTTTCCGAAACTGTAGCACGGCTCAACCGGCCGGTTCAAATTGTGTGAGAAAGTCCCAACCGGCCGGTTCAAGCAGGGGAGGTTGGACGGAAACGTTCTGAGATGTTCAACCGGCCGGTTCGATGAGATAGGGGAGTTTTCAACCGGCCGGTTCGAGCAGGGGAGAGCCTTCTTGGACTTTCTGAGCTGTTGAACCGGGCGGTTCAGTTAGTGAAGGGAGTTCAACCGGTCGGTTCAATGCCCCAGAGAGTTCTTGCTTCTAGTCTTCACTTCAACCGGTCGGTTCGATCCAAGGCCAATATTCAGCCGGCCGGTTGGATCTGCTCCTTGGGTACTTTTTGCTCCAAAAGCTCGGTTTTGTCCCAAATTCACTTCTCGCTTGTGATCTCAGCTTAAACGCTGCAATTTGCCTGAAATGAACCACAAAGCATCAAATAGCAAGTGGAATCATGATAAAATGATCGAAACAATAAGCATGAAGATCGCCTAAGATGCGTGTATTTTAGCGCTATCAAATCACTCCACACTTGATGTTTGATCGTCCCGAGCAAACTAATCATAGGGATCAACAACAATAATGCATTTTGCTCACTCATGATCGGTTCAAAGAATCTCCATATGGTCACGAAAACTAACTAAAAACACTAAGAAACAAATACTACTTTTGATAAACCACTCTCGTAGGTGACACGAGTGCATTTAGCGAATGCACCAAGCCTTTAAAACCCTAGGCTACCCTAGTGGACGAGTTATAGTCTCGTGAGAGTTTTCAGAAAAGGGAATACTCACAAATCCCACATGCATTTATCCCATAGGAGTGTAAAGCAAGAATGTCTAACAATTTAGGCGAGGATTTCTCAAAACTTACTTCACATCCCACGCTAGCATCACAATCACTATACATTTCAAAAGAGTTTTTCACCATTTAAGTTCACATGAGGGTGCTCATTCAAGGAGGTCAATACTAGCGCTATCAAGTGCCTAACCCAAAAGTCTATTCATTTTATGATGCAAGGCTTTTGAAAGATGGTTAAAGCTTTTTGCACAAAAACGTCGCTCGATCACCTATGCTAGCTAGGGCTAGTCCACGGGTTCACGATATAACTCATTTCCAAGTTTTAGACGCTAAAGTCGTAATCCATAAGGAAAGAGGAGTTCGACAACAAGAGTTCTTAAAACAAGCATAAACCAATCAATAGCTTACGTGAAATCACAAGGGTCATCCTAGAGCCCAACTTGCTAGCACACAATGCACGTGGTGAACTCGCACCTATAAGAGATGGTGGAGGGGCGTAAAGTCAAGTTCTAAGTGATTTTTACTTGGCCTTTGGCCTACAAATGCTTTCGAGGGGGAACTTACCTTCCTAACCCCCGGCATTTGTATGTTTCTGCACAAAACTTCTCGTGCACTTGAGAAAGTTTTCGGTCGGGGCTTTGCCCTCTTTGACCATGTAAATTTCTTTTGGATGGGGCTATCCGTTTTTTTATATGCCCTCTTTTGACTCCACACTTAGAACTTCACAATATGCCCAATGTGAATATGGAATGTGCGAGGATCAACCACAAACAAGGCACGAGGCAAGAGAACTAAAGTCGCTGATGGGGTGTATTTATACGATCCCTAAAGACAGTTAAACCCACCAAATTAACAGTTTTATCTTAACAACTTTCACTTGTTAGTCCCATTTTGTTCTACAGGTTATGTTGAGGTTTGGTGAAGAAAACAGCTTAAAAAAGGGATTTTATGCTAAAAATAAACTACAAGTTGATCAGGCCAATCGGTGTCCGAAGAACCAGGCCGCGTCTGAAGAAATGCCCGGACGCGTCCCAGAACCATTGCCGAGAACCGTTGCCGAGAACCGTTGCCGAGAGCCGTTGCCGAGAAAACCCGGACGCGTCCCAGGCCCGTCCGAGAACACAGGCGCCATCGTGAAAATCTTCGGCCATGACCTATCTCCGGCAGCATTCTGAGAAATCCGCCTCGACCAAAATGTTCCAAATGACAATTAAGGTTGAGAATGTCGAGATACCAAGAGCGACGTACGAGCCATTTGACAGTCGGCTCAGTTCCAAGCAAAGGCCCCGCGCGCTGAAGGACCAAAACCAAGTTGCTCGACCAAACCTTCGAATCTGACAATTCTGGCTCGACCAAAGTGCTTTAAATGCCCACTAATTCGGTGAATATCACTTCCCAGACAAAACGCACGAGTGGAACTAGCTCAAGCCCGATGAGGGCCAAACTAAGGCAATTCCGGCCAATTTCCAAGCTACTTGCTACTCAAGTCCGGTAACTTTGGAAGCACCTTGCTCAAGGAGGTTGGTAACGGGCACCTCTTAGCTTAAAGTCGGTTTTGCTTAGGGGAGAAGGATCTCCAAAAGACTTACATTTGGCACAAGCTAGCTTATTTGCGGCTAGCTTAAGGATGAAGAAAGCTTTGAGAAGTCGACACGCACCTACCAGCTTGGATTGCGGCTAGCCAATGGGAGGCTTTCCTTAGCCATGAAGTCGCCGCCTCATATGCCTATAAATACAAGAGCAATACCTTGAGAAGAAATGTCCCAAAATTGGTCCACAAAGGTCCTTGTCCTTGTCCTTCCCTTTGGTCCGAATTGTGCTAGAGATCTTGATTGTGTTCTTGTGTAAGAATTGAGAAAGAAACACTTGTAGTTCATAGCTCACGTCCATCCTTGTATCAATTATGCTTTCGTTTGAAATGGTTATGATCTTCACCACAATGAGTACTTGTAGCTAAATCGCCATTCGGTTGAGGGAAGTTGATGTTATGAAACCGTTCTAGACCTTTGCTATCATGTTACTATGTGTTCTAACTAGTTCTTGTGTTCTCGGATTGAACATATGAGGAAGAGTGATGCTTGACATGGCATGGTTCTTCCAAGTAGTTCACTCCATCTATGGTTGCTTGGTTGTTTCTGAAATGAGGGATCAAGTAATTGCTCTTGGAATGACATACCTTGACATGGGGTGTTAGCCTAAGGGAGAACTAGAAGGCTTGTCTTGAAATGGACAAGTTGAGGAACGAATACTTGAAATGGTTTCGTTTGGAGTTAGACTTGACATGGAATAACTCACTCTTTAGAACACTTGGTTAAATCTTTGATGGTCGATGATGAACGGGGACATAACAAAAGACTCCTAAAACCGAATTCACTCATTTAATTCAAACACCCTTTACTTTACTTGCACTTTACTTATTGTCTTTACTTTCCTCGCACATTTACTTTCAGTCAAGACTTGGACCTTCAAGCACTTTTACTTTCAAGCACTTTTACTTTCAAGCACTTTTACTTTCAAGCACTTTACTTTCTCGCACATTTACTTTCAGTCAAGTCTTGGTCCTTCAAGCACCCTTACTTTTCCGTCATTTACTTTACGCTCTTTACTTTTCAGTACCTAAAACAACCAAAAAAACCCCAATTGTCTTTACTTTATTTTCGCTTTTAGAAGAACAACTGTTTTCTACCATAACTCCCTTGGGTTCGACCCCTACTTACCGTTTGCTACCTGTAGTGAACCACTAAAGTAGTGGAAAATATAAATGTAAATTTGCAGGTCACAACGACAGCCTGTCAAATTTTGGCGCCGTTGCCGGGGAGTTTGTTAGTGTACTAGATAAGTTGTTCCTTCTTTTTCTTTAGTTTTTGCTCTTATTTCTGTATAACCATGTCTCGTGCAGAAAGCCAGTATAACGAGGAAATCAACGATGAGATAAACCTACGACAAGATGAGGCACCATTTCCATACATAGATAACCCGGAAGACCTCATCCGGAATCGCAACCGGATTGATAGAGAAGCCTCCCGGAGAGAACAAGGGCAACCGGCCGCGCGAAATGGAGCTGGCCCGAGGCAACCTCCTAGACAACAACCGCCTCCTCCACAGCAGCGAGCACCGAGGCACCGGCCCGTTTTTAACGAACGCTATAGGGACGACATCCTCCGTGAACCTACTATGGGAGAACTCTCGGCGCCCAATTTTAGGAACCAACCATGGTGCATATATGAGGATCCTGAATTGGAAGACATTACTATCAGCACATCGGTAGTGCATAACTTGCCAAAGTTCTCGGGAAATCAGGGAGAATCCGCAACTATTCATCTTCAACGTTTACATGGCATTTGCCAAAATTTAAAACCTTATGGAGTAGATGTGGTAGATTTTAAATTAAAAGCCTTCTATTTCTGCCTTATTGACTCGGCTAACGATTGGTTCCTTTCCTTACCTTCAGGTAGCATCCACACTTGGGCCCAAATGCAAAAGAAGTTCCTTGATAAATACTATCCAGCGGGAAAGGCGATGCAAGTAAGGAGACAGCTACAGGACATAAGGCAAGGGCCAAATGAGTCTATGTACGACTACCTGGAAAAGTTCAATCGCTTGGAACGAAGTTGCTGTACCCTAGGACTGCCCGAGAAACTCATCGTCGAGTACCTACTTGATGGATTAACCCAACTTGATAAGAAACTCCTGGACGCATCGGCTGGAGGAACCATAATGAACCTTCCTCTAAGCAGCATAAGAGAGCTTATCACAAGCGTCGCTGAAAATGCCCGATTTAGGGAAGAGACCACCCGTCACGATGAGTATGCCCGAACCAGGAACGTAGCAAAAGCCGAGATACCAACGAACGCTTTGCCCGAGGAAATGAAGCAGATAAAGGAAATGATGATGCAAATCCTACGAAGGCAGCCGGCTCAAGTTAGACCTTGCGAGTTTTGTGAGTCGTTGGACCATAAAACTGATGCTTGTCCGACGTTAATGGAAAACGGTTTGGAGGAAGTTAACGCAATAGAGGGATACCAGGGGTATAACAACAACGACCGAGCAGGACCAAACCGACAGTATAGACAACCTATCGGACAGAATTGGCCAAATAACCAGAAGTAGACTTGGCGAAATGATTCAGGTCCGAGCGGGCGATACGACAACAACGCCCCAAGGAGAACACAACAGGCCGCGCCTCAACCGGTTCAGCAATTCTATCAACCACCTCACCGACAATACAACCAGGGCGGACCAGGCCAATACCCACCAAAGGGGCCGAATCAATACCAAGCCGGTCCGAGCCAGCAAAATCAGAGCAAGCCGCTTGAAGAAATCTTAAAGGATCTATCCAACACGGTGAACCAATTCATGGCAAAAACCGATGGAGCAATAGCAGACTTGGGTAAGCAGATGTCCCAGCTGGCTACCTCGGTGTCCGAACTAACAAATGAATCAGGCCGTCTACCTTCTCAAGTTATCCAGAACCCAAAAGGATTAGTTAACATGATGAAGCTATCAGACATGAACGCGGCACTAGAAGAATCAGATCAAATGGAAAAACAACAACACAGAGGACCCAAAGCCTACACACCAACAACTAAGCATTATACCCGTAGGCACCGTCCTAATTGGAATCAAGAGGAAGATCGACCTAATGATGGCGGAACATGGGCCACTCATTCCGACAACGGACGCTATGCGTTCACCGTTAACATGACACCTCCACCAAACACAACCTATGATGTGCCAGCATCTGGCTGGGATGATGAGGGTCAAGAGTCATCTTACCCTACTGATACTTGTGTTTATGAACATCGTGCAATCCAAAAGGAAGAAATGGATAAGGAATTGGAATCAAGAAATGTCCTGCCAACAGTAAAAAACTTAGCTTGGAGCCATGAGGTTCAACAAGAAATGCGCAAGGATCCAGGAGCCTTCACGGTCACTTGTAGTTTCGGCAAAACCAGAATCGATCATTGCTTAATAGATCTTGGGGCCGCCGTGAATGTCCTGCCTTACCCTCTATATTGCTCATTGGGGCTCGGTCCTTTGTCCCAGTCGTTAATATCTCTAGAGTTGGGGGACAAGACATGTGTTCAACCGGTTGGAGTGCTTGAAAACTTTATGCTTCGCATAGGAAAAGTCCTTGTTCCTACAAGTTTTTATGTGATCCCAATCAAAGAAACCAGCACGGACGATCCTCCAACAGTTATATTGGGACGACCGTTCCTTTACACCACAGGGGCAAAAATCAACATGGGCAAGGGCACGCTGTCGCTTGCATTCAGTGGCAAAACTTCATTCTATAATATCTATGGTAATAGCCGCACTTGGGACCCTTACATACCATCAAGGAGAGTCCGGACTGGAGTCATTCCAGGAGCCCCAGCAAAATTTGACTTAAGCCGCCCATGGGATCCCAACTGGTGAAACAAGGTACCGTCGAGCCAACGACGTTAAACAAGTGCACTTGTCGGGAGGTAACCCGGCTCTTTTACAGTTTTTTATGCATTTTAGTTTAATTTAGGATTAAATCGTACTCACCACAACACATTTTGGAAGAAAATTGACTTTCTATAGGAACCGGGGTCACGACCGAGAAGGACCGGGCTTCGTTCGAGAAGGCCCGTGTCGCGACCAAGAAGTACCGGCCCGCGTCCGAGAAACATCGGGGCGCAGCCGAGAAACCCGACTTCCTGCTGAACTTATTCGAGCACCAACCATAGGGGAGTTCCGTTTTTCACTCTTATGTCATTTTCTTTCAAATCTTTTTGCCTTTTGAATTAAGACGTGCTGTGAGGCACGTCTTCATTCAAAAGTGTGGGGTGAGTCGTTGCATATATTAGTCGGCATGTTTTCCTTTAATATTATCTTTTTGAACGCCTTGCATATAAGCTTCATGATGTGAAATAGATGGACCCGACTTCATACATGTCCTTGTGAGATCTAAACTGTGTTTAAACTTTAGAACTTAACTTTTTATTTGTCTTCTCGTGCCTAGATAAAAAGGGATGTGGAGTTGATAGAAAAAGTCCTAGAGAGGTCTGAAAAGCACTCCGAGGACCGGGTCTCACTATATGGTTATCTGAAGTCAGTGGAGGTTAGAACTTCGGGTTTCAATTGAGTTTTGAGTGGACTCCGCCATGCAAAATCTATGCAAGAGCGGGACGGGAATCAAACCATCCTACCTCTAGTTCAAATAGCCGGGAAAATATACGGGCGACCCTCGTATTGACTCGCGCAAAAGAACCAAGATGAGGGAGAGCGGGGAGGTATTTCCATATGCTTTAGGGCGATGATTGGACCTCCCAAGAGACAAATAAATGGTCTAGCAAGTCACAAAGAAGAAAAGCTCGAAGAAGCAAATCAATGGCCCAAAAAGCCAGTTATGTGAAGGTTTTAACCAAGAAAACAAAAGTGAAATTCTCCAACTCCAAATCAAAAGCCAAAAGGCAAAAGTCACTTCAAAAGCCATCCGTCTCAAAAAGAAATCAAAGAGCTCGAAGCGTTGAAACCCGAATCGAATCATGTACTAAAGAAAGCTACGGAAGATAACCATATAGCTCGAGCTTGGTCCGAAGAGTGCGTACAAGAACCTAAAAAGGACTATCTCCCACTCATCCAAATTGGTTTGTATCACGGCTCGGAGGTACAAGTATTAAGTTACCTTCTAAATTTTAATCACACTTTATTTTGACATCAAGTGATGCATGAATAGGAAAAGTCTAGACTAGCAATCTAACCATTCATATATATAACAGTTTGTTTTGCCTCTCTTACGTAAGATTGTTCGGGACGAACAAGGATAAGTGTGGGGTGATCTGATGGGGTGTATTTATACGATCCCTAAAGACAGTTAAACCCACCAAATTAACAGTTTTATCTTAACAACTTTCACTTGTTAGTCCCATTTTGTTCTACAGGTTATGTTGAGGTTTAGTGAAGAAAACAGCTTAAAAAAGGGATTTTATGCTAAAAATAAACTACAAGTTGATCAGGCCAATCGGTGTCCGAAGAACCAGGCCGCGTCCGAAGAAATGCCCGGACGCGTCCCAGAACCATTGCCGAGAACCGTTGCCGAGAACCGTTGCCGAGAGCCGTTGCCGAGAAAACCCGGACGCGTCCCAGGCCCATCCGAGAACACAGGCGCCATCGTGAAAATCTTCGGCCATGACCTATCTCCGGCAGCATTCTGAAAAATCCGCCTCGACCAAAATGTTCCAAATGACAATTAAGGTTGAGAATGTCGAGATACCAAGAGCGACGTACGAGCCATTTGACAGTCGGCTCAGTTCCAAGCAAAGGCCCCGCGCGCTGAAGGACCAAAACCAAGTTGCTCGACCAAACCTTCGAATCTGACAATTCTGGCTCGACCAAAGTGCTTTAAATGCCCACTAATTCGGTGAATATCACTTCCCAGACAAAACGCACGAGTGGAACTAGCTCAAGCCCGATGAGGGCCAAACTAAGGCAATTCCGGCCAATTTCCAAGCTACTTGCTACTCAAGTCCGGTAACTTTGGAAGCACCTTGCTCAAGGAGGTTGGTAACGGGCACCTCTTAGCTTAAAGTCGGTTTTGCTTAGGGGAGAAGGATCTCCAAAAGACTTACATTTGGCACAAGCTAGCTTATTTGCGGCTAGCTTAAGGATGAAGAAAGCTTTGAGAAGTCGACACGCACCTACCAGCTTGGATTGCGGCTAGCCAATGGGAGGCTTTCCTTAGCCATGAAGTCGCCGCCTCATATGCCTATAAATACAAGAGCAATACCTTGAGAAGAAATGTCCCAAAATTGGTCCACAAAGGTCCTTGTCCTTGTCCTTCCCTTTGGTCCGAATTGTGCTAGAGATCTTGATTGTGTTCTTGTGTAAGAATTGAGAAAGAAACACTTGTAGTTCATAGCTCACGTCCATCCTTGTATCAATTATGCTTTCGTTTGAAATGGTTATGATCTTCACCACAATGAGTACTTGTAGCTAAATCGCCATTCGGTTGAGGGAAGTTGATGTTATGAAACCGTTCTAGACCTTTGCTATCATGTTACTATGTGTTCTAACTAGTTCTTGTGTTCTCGGATTGAACATATGAGGAAGAGTGATGCTTGACATGGCATGGTTCTTCCAAGTAGTTCACTCCATCTATGGTTGCTTGGTTGTTTCTGAAATGAGGGATCAAGTAATTGCTCTTGGAATGACATACCTTGACATGGGGTGTTAGCCTAAGGGAGAACTAGAAGGCTTGTCTTGAAATGGACAAGTTGAGGAACGAATACTTGAAATGGTTTCGTTTGGAGTTAGACTTGACATGGAATAACTCACTCTTTAGAGAACACTTGGTTAAATCTTTGATGGTCGATGATGAACGGGGACATAACAAAAGACTCCTAAAACCGAATTCACTCATTTAATTCAAACACCCTTTACTTTACTTGCACTTTACTTATTGTCTTTACTTTCCTCGCACATTTACTTTCAGTCAAGACTTGGACCTTCAAGCACTTTTACTTTCAAGCACTTTTACTTTCAAGCACTTTTACTTTCAAGCACTTTACTTTCTCGCACATTTACTTTCAGTCAAGTCTTGGTCCTTCAAGCACCCTTACTTTTCCGTCATTTACTATACGCTCTTTACTTTTCAGTACCTAAAACAACCAAAAAAACCCCAATTGTCTTTACTTTATTTTCGCTTTTAGAAGAACAACTGTTTTCTACCATAACTCCCTTGGGTTCGACCCCTACTTACCGTTTGCTACCTGTAGTGAACCACTAAAGTAGTGGAAAATATAAATGTAAATTTGCAGGTCACAACGACAGCCTGTCAGTCGCCTAAAAGCAATCGAGAGGTTTAAGTTTTTTATGAAGGTTTCCAAAACGTGCTTGCTAAAACTTTTCAAACCATGCGCGAAAAATAATTAGATTTATAGATAAGCACAAGATAGCAATGGAATTGATTCACAAGAATGAGCATTCAATAGAGCTAGCTTGGTTTTGAATTCTTAATCATGTAAAAGGGAATTGCAAGCTAGATGTGACTTATAGAAGATGGGAGTTGATAGTCACAAACCCTTGTAAGTATAACACTCAAGAAAAGTTGGGATAAAGCATGAAGCAAGCGTTCATTTCAAGAGATATGCAAGGCATGAACATGTGAACCATTTCGCCTAATCCAAACAATAATCCAAACAATAATCCAAACAACACACTCCACACTTAAATGAAGCTTAGTCCCTAAGCGCAAGAAATAGTGAAAGTAGAGGCAAAGGCGCAAAGGAAACTCCCCTCGTTTGAAGGATGTAGTCTATTTCAAATCAACTCGCCTCGTTTTGGATGGAAAGCTTCCCCTTGATGGCAATATAAAACGACGAGGGTCAATGTGCACTAGCATGAACATTTTCATAAGTGCATTAGAATGATACAAGTGAAAATCAACTTCCTCATGTCATAGCATAAAATATCCAACAAGGGTACAAATAAGAGTCATACAACCAAAATGCGCACCATGGCGACTTTAACATCAAAGTATCAAAAGATAGCAAGTCAAATATCATCACAAAGTTCATAGGAATAGAGGTGCAAATCATCATCGTCGTCTAGGCTTGCAAATCGATCCTCGGCTGCTGGAGGTCCGGTGGTAGGATAGGGAGGTGGAGGAGCATAATATGGAGTAGGGGCATAGGAAGGAGCAAAGCCGATTGGTTGAGGCGGGCGAGCACGGGACCGAGTGGGGGCATAAGGAGGATGAGTGTAGTCAAATGGCGGAGGAGGAGGGGCACTAGCACTGCTGGATGGAACACTCATGTTCTGAACGATGGAAGTGAGAGTAGAACGCACCCACTGAGCCTCCTGGCGATGAAACTGGGATTCCCGATGAGTAAACTCCTCTAGGCGACCAAATCCCATCCACAAATCAGCCATATCCGCGGAAAGCCTCTCAAACTGTGGAGTCCAGTCCGCACTAGAAGGCGGTATGCTCTCGGATGGAGGAGGCATGGATGGAGGAGGAGCGGATGGCCGGGAGATGACGGTGGTGAAGGAGTGAGAGGGTAGTTTCGGTGCCTAGATATGAAGGCAGCCTTGTTCCTTTTGGCTCTCTTTTGGACCTCGCTACCTTGTCATCATGGTCCCAAAGCGTTGTGCCAGGAATGAAAAAGAGGCTGCGCCTCATAGCGCCCATGTCAAGGATCCTCTTCAATGGCTTGGGGCACTCCGGATGGTCAAAGCCAAAGCCACAATTCATATATATCAATGTAATCAACGATCCTCCTCCGATAGCGGAATTCCGTGACACTTCCTTCACACACTCCTCAAACTTCTCGGTGAGGATCGTAATCCAATCGAGCTTAAGCCCATGGTCTATGGCCATCATTAAGTCTATGTCCGGGTTTGTCAATGCACGAGCTTTCCCTCCTCGAGTGTTGATTCCCAATGCGACGAGGTGATGTATTACCTTCCAACTTGGAATTTTGATTCCGGTGGCATTGTATGACGAAACAAACCACTCCTTCCTCCCGGAGATTTTCTGCCAGAACTTAGTCCTATTGTGATCATTATACCTCCGCAAATCATCACGTGGATGCAAAAGATGGAGCCAATCCTGTAAATCCCTACGCTTCACTTCGAATTCCCTTCCACCCAACCTAAACCTCCACAAAGTCACATAATCTTTTTCCCATTCCGCCTCAAATGTGCAAAGGAACTCTATCATCACCATTTCAAATGACCCCGGATCATCCTCAAAATAAAAATGCAAACCACAATTGTCTAGCTTTTGACGTACCTCATTCCTTATTTCAAAATCACCGAGTAGAGTCCAATCGGGGTATGAGGTTGCCATGATCGTCTTCTTGCCTCCTCCAATACGTTTGAATCTAGCTTGATGCCCCTCTTTCTCGAAATGCAATGGCTCCGAGAATGGATATGGAGTTGGAGGTAGCGCCAATGCCCATTCCTCATCGGATTGAGCTGTAGGAGGAGGCTCAACTTGAGGCACAGTTTCGGTAGCTGGACCCTTTCCCTTGGAGGCCCTTGAAGATGATTTTCCGGTTGAATGTTTGTGCTTCTTCGGTGGAGGTGGAGTAGGTGATTTCCGGGGTGGGGAAGGGGTATCGTCCCTAAGCACAAGACGTCTAGCTTTTCGCGGTGGATTTCTCTTCAAACCATCCCTATCACCCTCAATTGAATTTTCAAATGGATTGGGTTTGGATGGAGCTTGAGATTTGGGGGTTGATCGATCACCATCTCTAGCCATTGTTTGGAATTGATTGAAAAGAGAGAAAATCGGAGAGGAGGAGCGTGTGGGAATAGGGGTCGCCGGCGCAGGACGTGAGGGGATGTGCGGCGGAGAGGCAAGGTGCGGCTGGGAGAGGGGAAGGAGGTGGACGGCGTCGGGCGTGTGGGAAGGAGATGTTTTGATGATTTTGATTTTGATTTTGGGGGTGGGTTGATTGATTTGAATTAGGGTTTAGGATTGAGATGTAGGGCAAATTTAGAATTTTGGGCGAAATTGGAATGATTGAATCGGGCCAATTGGAATTGAGCCAAATAAGAAATTTTTGAACCGACAAAAATCGACCCAATTAGATGACATTTGAGCCACCTGGTTGAGGGTTGTAGGGAAAAATTGAACCGGGCGGTTCAATGCCTCAGAAAATGCAAGGGGTTCAGTTTGAAGATTGAGCCGACCGGTTGAATGGGGAGGCAAAAGTTGTGCCGGCCGGTTGGATACCTCAGAATCTCTCAGGCGTCGAAATAGCCCTTTGAACCGGCCGGTTGAAATATAAAGCGAGGATGAACCGGCCGGTTGAAATGCTCAGAGAAGTCTGGTGCAAATTATCAAGATGCGAATCGGGCGGTTGAGAATAGAAAGGAATATTGAGCCGCGCAGTTGGTAACCTCAGAAGGTTTGGTTGAGCTAACACAAAATTTTGAACCGGGCGGTTCGATTTATGGGCTGACTGGGAACCGGCCGGTTGAACGGCTCAGAGAGCAAAAGGGAATGAAAGCTGAAGCGAACCGGCCGGTTCGATGGTGAAGGCAAAATTGAGCCGGTCGGTTCACTTGCTCAGAAAAGCAGAATCATAAACCAAGCATTCTAAATGTTAGTGCGAAAATGAACACTTACAACGGGTTACCTCCCGAGAGGGCCTAGTTTAACGTCTTGGCAAAGACCGAGCCGAATCTTTTCATAACAAGAAGCACACTAAGAGAAGTCCCGAGCGGGATCCCTTCTCTAGCGGTATTGCGCATAGCATTCACGAGGGTGCTTCCAATAGGTCCTGATTTCCATCGGCGACATGGTAGATCTTAACTCTTTGACCATTTGCCTTGAAAATGTTCTCATTGTTGTCAATTAGCTCTAGATGGCCGTCGTTGAAGACTCTATGAATTTTATATGGTCCGAACCATCTAGACTTGAATTTCCAGGGAAATAACTTGTATTGAGTTGAATAGCAGAACCTTGTCGCCCACTGAGAACTGTCTCTTCAAAATGAGTTTGTCATGCCATCTCCGGGTCCTCTCCTTGTAGATTCTTGAACTCTCGTAGGAGTCCAATCAGATTTCATCCAATTCATTTAGCTGAAGGAGCCTCTTTTCCCCCGAAGCCTTTGTATCAAAGTTTAGCTCCTTGACCGCCCACATGGCCTTATACTCTAGTTCCACGGGAAGGTGGCATGATTTGCCGTAAACTAGTTTGTAAGGAGACATCCCAATTGGTGTCTTGAACGCGGTCCTATAAGCCCATAGCGCGTCGTCAAGCTTTAAATCCCAGTCTTTTCCCGATTTTCCAACCGTCTTTGTTAATATGTTCTTTATTTCTCTGTTTGACACCTCAACCTAACCATTGGCTTGAGGGTGATACGGAGTTGAACACCTATGGTAGATCCCGTGTTTCTTTAGCATAGACTCAAATCTCCTTTCTTTGAAATGCGAGCCATTATCACTGATTACTGCTCTAGGGACTCCGAATCTCGGGAATATGACCTTCTTGAACATTTTAATAACCACTTTAGCGTCACAGGATGGGGAAGCTATGGCTTCAACCCATTTGGACACGTAGTCCACTGCTACTAAGATAAATGCATTTCCTTGAGATGAAGGTAGGGGTCCCATGAAGTCCACGCCCCAAACATCAAAGATCTCCACTTCTAATATGCCCTTTTGAGGCATTTCCTCCCTTCTAGCTATGTTTCCCATTCGTTGGCATTCATTGCAAGCCTTGACAAATTCATACGTGTCTTTAAACATGCTTGGCCAATAGAATCCCGACTGAAGAATCTTGGAGGTGGTCTTTGAGGCCGAACCATGACCACCATAAGAAGAAGAGTGGTAACAAGCTATTATTTTCTTGAAGTCTTCCTTGGGCACGCATGTTCTATATATACCGTCCGAGCAGAGCTTGTATAAGAATGGGTCATCCCAATAATACCTCGAGACATCATGCAAGAAGTTGCTCTTCTGATTATAATTAAGGCCTTCAGGAAGAATGTTGCACGTCAAATAATTCATGAAATCTGCATACCAAGGAGCATCATCTTCGGCACTCATCAAATATTCACCAACAAAGGAGTCTTGGATAGGCGCTGAGAACCATTTTGAATCATATAACTCGACCCTTGAGAGGTGATCCGCCACTACATTTTCCACTCCTTTCTTGTCCCTAATTTCAATGTTAAACTCTTGAAGAAGGAGGACCCATCGGATATGCCTTGGCTTGGCATCTTTCTTTGCCATTAAGTACTTGATAGCGGCATGGTCCGTATAGACAATAGTCTTCGTTGCAACGAGATAAGGCCTGAACTTTTCAAAGGCGTAGACTACCGCTAACAACTCCTTTTCGGTGGTTGTATAGTTCACTTGGGCACTATCGAGCACCTTGCTCACGTAGTAGATCACATGGAGCTTCTTTTCGACCCGTTGTCCCAAAAACGCCCCAATGGCATAGTCACTTGCATCGCACATTAGCTCAAAGGGAAGATCCCACTTCGGCGGTTGCACAATAGGTGCCGATACAAGGTTTTTCTTAAGCTTCTCAAATGCCTCAAGGAATTCTTCATCAAAATTGAAATCCACATTGTTGCAAAGGAGATGAGTCAATGGCCTTGCGATTTTCGAGAAATCCTTGATAAACCGTCGGTAAAAACCGGCGTGGCCCAGAAAGCTCCTCACTCCCTTTTGATTTTTCGGTGGAGGAAGTTGCTCAATAACTTAAATTTTCGCTTTATCAACCTCTACTCCTCTCTTAGAGACCAAATGCCCGAGAACAATCCCTTCTTGTACCATAAAATGGCACTTCTCCCAATTAAGCACCAAATTTGTCTCGATGCACCTAGAAAGAACATGAGAAAGATTAGCTAGACAATCATCGAAAGAGGATCCATGAATAGAAAAATCGTCCATGAAGACCTCAATGCACTTTTCAATATAGTCACTAAAAATGGACATCATACGACGTTGAAAAGTCCCCGGTGCATTACACAAACCAAAAGGCATACGCCTAAACGCAAAAGTTCCATATGGGCATGTGAAAATGGTTTTTCCTTGATCATTTGGCAATATAGGAATTTGGTAAAAGCCACTATATCCATCTAAGAAGCAAAATTAATCATGCCCCGCAAGCCTTTCAAGCATTTGATCTATAAAACGGAATAGGAAAGTGATCCTTTTTTGTTGCCTTATTTAATTTCCGATAGTCAATGCACATTCTCCACCCATTCACGGTTCTCGTGGGGACTAATTCCCCTTTTGCATTTTGAACTACCGTGAGTCCTCCCTTCTTAGGGACGACATGGATGGGACTTACCCATTCCGAGTCCGGAATGGAGTAAATGATGCCCGCATCTCTAAGCTTGGTGATTTCTTTAAAAACTACCTCGCTCAATTTAGGATTCAATCTTCTCAACATTTCCCTAGAAGGCTTCACACCCTCCTCTAGATTAATCCTATGCATGCAAAGAGAAGGGCTAATCCCCGTTATATCATCAATGGAATAGCCTAGGGATCTTTTATTAGCCTTCAAAACATGCACAAGCTTGGACGTTTTATCCTCATTTAAAGTTGCACCAACAATAACGAGAAATGTAGCATTAGACCCAAGAAATTCATACCTTAGATTCGAAGGTAGAGGTTTTAACTCTCCTTCGAATTCCTTACCTCTTGACACCGGATCTTCCTTACTTTCATAAGCATTCGACTCTTCCTCACCTTCACCCAAGGTAATGTCATCCACATCTTCATCTTCCATATTCATCAAAGAGGCAAAAAGCGTACTAGAATTGTCTAACTCCATAACTTCACTTTCAAAAGAGGTTAGCCCAAAAGTTCCACATGATATGTCAAGCATATTGCATTCAAATGATGAAGTAGGAACTTTCATAGCATTTTTCAGAAAAAATTTGAGTTTTCCATTTCCTATCTTCAATTCAATCGACCCTTTACCACATTTGATAACCGCTTCAACGGTATTTAGAAAGGGTCTTCCTAAGATAACGGGAGTTTCTTGCTCGCTATCCATATCTAGCACATAGAAGTCCACGGGGATGAAAAATTTCCCGACTTTAATAGGCACATCCCTTAGCACTCCATTAGGGACTCTAGAACTCCTATCGGCTAGTTTCAAAGAAATGGTCGTGGGGTGGAGCTCACCCATGTCAATCTTCTCATACAACGAATAAGGAATCAAGGAAATGCTAGCTCCTAGGTCACATAAAGCTCTATCAATTTCAATCTTTCCTAAAGAGATAGGAATGGAGAATGATCCTTGATCTTGCATTTTTCTAGGCATACGACTTTGCACAATTGCACTACATTCCGCATTCAAAGCTACCATGCTAGATTCATCAATCACTCTACGATTTGACACAATATCTTTCAAAAATTTAGCATAAGTAGGGTTTTGGGTAATTACCTCATGGAAGGGAAGTGTGACGTACAACTTCTTTAGCATCTCAACAAATCTTTGAAAATGAGCATCGAGTTTGCTTTTGTTTAGCCTTTGAGGGAAAGGAACCATCGGCACATACTTCCTCATTAGAATCGGCTCCTCATGCACCTTCTCCTCCCTCAAAGGAGCTTGAGGTTCCACTTCCAAATTTTCCTGGGCCATTTCTCCTTCCACTTCCTTGCCATTTAGGCTAGACTTCACTTGAGGGGTAGGTAGAACTTTCCCGCTCTTCAATGTGATGGATTCAACGTGTTCTATGGAATTCACGTCCGGTTGAGATGGAAGTTTCCCCATTTTCTTCAATGCTACGGCTTGTTGAGCATTCTCTTTAGAAAGTCTTTTGTTTTCGGCCGCTATTTCATCCATCCTAGCCTCCAATTTTTTGTTGCTCTCTAGCATTTGCGCCATCATCGCCATCATAGAATTATCTTGAGAGTTAGAGGAAGAATTCCCTTGCTCATTCATATTAGACTTTGCTTGATAGGGCCTTTGATTTTGATAGTTCCCTTGAGAATGTTGAGAATTTTGATTTGAGCCTTGGCCTTGATTTGAATAAGAATTCTGCCCTTGGTTTGAATAGGAGTTTTGCCCTTGATTTTGATTAGAGCCATACCCTTGCCTTTGGTAATTCCCTTGATAGGTGTTTCGCCCTTGAGCCCTCGGAGGGACATATGAATCATTGGTCACTCTTCGTTGAGGAGGCTCGTAGTTCCTAGTAGTCGGACTAGCATTTTGATTATAATTCCTTTGTTGATTGACAAAGTGTGCCTCTTCATAACCATCATCATCGTCCTCATATTTCCCTTCAGGACAATTCTTGGTAGAATGTCTCGTGCTAGCACATAAGAAACATGATTGTTGCGCCGAGACTTTTTCTTTTTCAGCTTTAGCCTTTGTTGCCTCAACGGAGTTCACCATACTTATCATATTCTCTACTTTCTTTGTCAAATCAGCCATTTCCTTCTTCATTTCTAAATTCGAGGAGTCATCTCTTGACTTAGCCATCTTTTTGTGGTCCACTCCTTGATATTTATCGGAGTTTGTAGCTATTTTATCCACAACTTTGAAACCTTGACTAGCCAGTAAATCCATAATAACGCCTCCACTAGCCGTGTCCATTTGATTTTTAGCCTCCTTACTCATCCCCAAATAGAAGTAACGCATTAAATCGGCCTTTCTAAAATTGTGGTGAGGGCACTCCCTCAAATAGTGATTGAACCGATCGTATGCTTGGTGGAAGAGCTCGTTGTCCCTTTGAGAGAATGTCAGAATAAAATCTGTAAACTTCTTAGTTCTAGACGGAGGGAAGAACTTATTCAGAAAAGCCGTAGCTAAATGTTCCCAAGTACGAAAAGTCCCCGGATCATGATTTTGTAGCCACTCCTTGGCATCTCCATATAGCGACGAAGGAAATAACTTTAGATATACGTACTCAATGGGCACATTTCTTGGCTTGTACGTCCGACAGTACTCTTGAAAGTTGGTTAGATGATTGGAGGGATTCCCGACCCCTTGAAATTGATCATTCGTAACCATGTCTACTAGGGATGATTTCACATCGAAATCAAAGGCGTCTTCATCGGGAGGCAAAATCACCGAACCATTCCCCTCGAGGGTCGGAGTCATGTAATCTCCCACGGGCCTCTCGTCCTCTTCCTCTTAATCATATCTATAATTCCGATTTTCTCTGCGAGGGGCACGAGGATTCCGAATGGGACGTCTATCATCCTCATTATAATTGTCATCTCTAGCCGGAAGATCATCTATTTCCTCATCATCAACTCTACGATTCCGGTTGTCTCGTGGGAGAATCGGGCGGTTCTCATTCTCCTCTTCCATAATAACTTCTTGTCCTTGGTCTTGGATAATAGGAGGGATGACACGAATAACAGGGGCAATAGGGGGTAGAGGGTTCTTGAGAGGTCTACCTCTCCCTCTTCCTCTTCCTCTATTAACGGTTGGGTGAGAAGTATTGGAGGGTGAACCGATAGCTACGTGTTTTTTTCCTTGATACCTTGTGTTCATTCAAGAGCCTGCAAGAACAACGGAGGTTCTTAGCAATGAAAGGCAAGAGAGATAATCCAAAATTTAGGCACCAAACAAGCAATGACTAACGTTTAAATAAAAAGCAAACAACCTAAATAATCAAATAGCACTAAGTTAATTAACCTATCAGCGGCAACGGCGCCATTTGATCGATTGTAATTTAGTGTAAATATTCAATAAGATTATCAAATACTTATGCTAATCACGGTTAATCAAAACAATTTGTATTGACTTGGGAAACCCAAGGTCGTACCCAAAAGATAGGTGATTAAACTAATAGTGCTGAAGATTAAATCTAGAATGTTTATGGTTTTGGGGGGGGATTTGTTCCTCGAAAGAGGTTGATAGCAATGATTTACTATCCAAAAGGGAGATTTTAGCAATGAACAAGTAAACAATCAATCAAAGATGACTAGGGATTACTTCCCCACCTAGACAATTATCGTGACAATGATATTGGATGTCAATCATGAATTTGCATGCACATTAGTAGAATTTAGCCGTGTAACATTCACACTAAGTTCAACTCGCGCTACAACTTAGGATAAAGAGGTTACACCTCGCATAGGACCTCACACTCGCGCTCTATTAGCCCTATAGAACATGCGTTTCTAGTCTCACACTCGCGCTCTATTGACTATATAAACACATTCTTGTTAAACTCAAGCTATTCTCATTAGAATTTAAGTATCGCCATGTAACACAAAAACTCTAATGCCTCTTCATTCATTTCATTAAAGTCATGTTGATCAACGTGAGCTACATCAAACATGAGATTAAGCTAAGTTCCCATTGAGGACATTTCACAAACACCTTATGGGCAACTCTTAACACTTAGTTCAAATGAAGAAGATTAATGTGCAAACTCATTCAATATTGACATCAATGGTATTTATATCATCACAAGCATGTCTAGGGGATCCATAATCCCCAATCAAAGTCACTACTCACTCATAGTGAGTTAACAAACAAAAGCAAATGAAAGAGATGGAGTTTAGGAGTCTAAAACCAATATGAGATTGAAGAGTATTAGAATCCTTGTTGTTGATCTTCTTCTTCACTTAAACCACTTCGAAATCCGTGCTAGATGCTCCTCAAAATCAGTGCAAAAGTGCCTTGAAAATCCCCCAAAAAGTCCTCTCTTGTTTTGATCTCAAACTTTCTATTTATAGCTAACATTAGGGTTTCCGGAACTGTAGCACGGCTCAACCGGCCGGTTCAAATTGTGTGAGAGAGTCCCAACCGACCGGTTCGAGCAGGGGAGGTTGGACGGAAACGTTCTGAGATGTTCAACCGGCCGGTTTCGATGAGATAGGGGAGTTTTCAACCGGCCGGTTTGAGCAGGGGAGAGCCTTCTTGGACTTTCTGAGCAGTTGAACCGGGCGGTTCAGTTAGTGAAGGGAGTTCAACCGGCCGGTTCAATGCCCCAGAGAGTTCTTGCTTCTAGTCTTCACTTCAACCGGCCGGTTCGATCAAAGGCCAATATTCAGCCGGCTGGTTGGATCTGCTCCTTGGGTACTTTTTGCTCCAAAAGCTCGGTTTTGTCCCAAATTCACTTCTCGCTTGTGATCTCAGCTTAAACGCTGCAATTTACCTGAAATGAACCACAAAGCATCAAATAGCAAGTGGAATCGTGATAAAATGATCGAAACAATAAGCATGAAGATCGCCTAAGATGCATGTATTTTAGCGCTATCAGTCTAATATGTCCAATCTGGTAGCAGTACCAGCATGTGCGGGAATCATTCCTCTGATTAGAAGCCGAACTGAAGTGAACTTTGCGAGTCTTTCTTTGACCACCTTTGGATTTTTCTTGGGATAGATCCACTTTCTGTCTAGGGTGCTGTCTCACCGTCTGTGTTGGATTCTGTTCAGACACTGGTTTTGCTTTAACAAACGTTGTACCTTTTGAGCTGCCTTCTCCTGTGAACCCCAATCCTATATGTCCGGACTCCATCCTCTGAGCTTTGAGAATCTCATTCAAATTTTTTGAGCCAGAGTTTAACATTCTTACCGACTGTTTGAGCCGAGTGAGCTCCTTCTCAGCTGTTGAGCGGTCCATCTTTTCAGATTCCAGCTGAAGCTATAGTGACTCCACCTTCTTTAGCAGGGAGACCTCCTTGCGTTTCAGATCAGTGATCGTTTTCCTTAGACCAGCCATGCCTACAGGATGAGTTTCACAATCTTTCTCCATGTCGACTTTCAGAGAAGAGACAGTGCCCAGGAGTTCCATTTTCTGAGCAAGCAAACACGTTCTTTCCGATTTCATTTCAGTCAGATGAGTTTCCAACGAATCAATCTTGCATTGGAGTTCTACTTTCTGTGTGATCAGAATCTCGGCCTCCTCCCATATTTTGTCCTTCTCCATGGTCACGCTTGCAATAGTGTCATTCAGCTTCTTGTTGACCTTGACCAGCAGCAGCCACTTCTCATACAGATCTTTGTAAGTTTAAGCCAGAGTCTCCTGTGTGAGTTCTTCATCATCACTGTCTGAGGAGTCGTTGGTTGGGTGTTCCAACTGAGGTGGCACACTTCAAGAGTTGTGACGAAGGCCACAAAGTTGGTGGTTTCACTCCCTTCTTTCTCTTCGTCTGACGCACTGTCGCTGAAGCTGGCGACCATTGCCGAGGGTGTTTGCACATTGAGCTTGGACGTGACCGAACCCCCTGCATTCATGACACTAGATCTCTTTCCCTTTTTCAGAAGGGTCTTGCCTCATATCACTGGTCCTTGACTTCCCACTTTTCCAGTTTCGAAAATTATTGGAGGATGACTGACCTTGTTCAGGACCACGTCTGTTGATTTTCCGCACCATCCTACCGAAGTTCTGGGCCATCATAGCAAGTTGCTCAGTGCTGTAGGTAGATTCCGGTATGTCTTCAGACACCTCTGCTTTTAGAGCAATTCTCTTCACATCTTTGGGCTGGACATCGCGATTCATCCCATACGTTCTGAGAGAGCCCATCAGCTCGTCCAGTTTCAGCTTAGTGATATCATGCATCTCCTCAATGGTAGTGACCTTCATGTCAAATCTCGGAGGGAGCGCTCTCAGAACTTTACTCGCCATTCTCTCTTCATAAATAGGTTTCCCTAAAGCAGCAGCCTCATTTGACAAATCCAGAACTCTAGCGTTGAACTCAGGGATGGTTTCACTATCCTTCATCTTCATCTCCTCGAACTTGGTTGTCACAATTTGCATCCTTGAGTTGCAAACTTTGTCCGTGCCTTCATAAGCCATTTGAAGGATATCCCAGGCCTCCTTTGCCACTTCACAGTTGATGATCAGCTTCATCACGTTTTCATCTACTCCAGAGAAGATTGCATTCATGGCCTTAGAGTTTCCCACGCATTCTCTGTCATCCGCCTCAGTCCATAGAGCTTCTGGTTTCGGAACAACTTTTCCAGTGAGATTTTCCATCGTAGGTGATAAACCATAATTGTATGAATCATAAACACAGTTAAACCCACCAAATTAGACGCTTTGTCTATTTAACTTTTGCTTGTTAGTTCCGATATTTATCTACAGGGTATTTTGAAGTCTAAAGAGAATATAGGCTAAGGAGGAGTTTTAAAGCTGAATATGAATTAAAAGTCACTCCAGGACACGACCAAATTCTGACTTTCAAGAACCTGACGTGGAATCACTCAAAACAAGTCCAACCGAAGGGCAACCAGAGTCAGACCGGAGCTGAAAGGACCGATGGCTTTTGAAGAAAAGATCACAAAACACACTCAACCACTCCCCTCCTCCACCTAGCCGGCGGCTAAGCCATCATCCTCTCCTTCCTTGCCATGTGGCCGGCGGCTTTGGGAGTGGTGAGTCACCTCTGATGGCTTTCTCCTCCTCCATGGATTCCATGCCAAGTGTCTTCATCCTACTCCACAAACCACACCTCCCTTAGCCTATAAATACCAAGCCATTCTCACTTGTAAAATCATTCCAAAATCACAAATCACTTATCTCTCTAGATTGAGAGCACAATCATGTAAGAACTTTACTTTGGAATCGAAGCTTTAGCACTTTCAACGGTTTTTGTAAGTACTCTCTTTTTTACTTTACTGTCTTTCAAAGTACTTTACTTTCCTGTCTTTACTTTCAAAAACCTTTACTTTTCAATGCACTTAGCTATGATGTCCTGTTCCATGAATATTCGTAGCTAAACCCTTCATTCGGTTGAAGGGGTGTACTTGTGTCATAAAATGTTTTAGACCCTTCACTTAGTGCCTCTCTGTGTTCAAAACTTGTTCTATGTGCCACATATTAGGTTAGAACTTCCAAGGTTGAGTGGATGCTTTAACGGGCAAAGCTCTTCCGTGGGGTTCGTGAACATACTCGGGTAAGTGGATGCTTTAACGGGCAAAACTTATCTGAGGAGTTCGACCTCTTTTAAAAACCATTTGGTTGATCGTAACTGCAGATCAAATGGATGCACATAAGGCTAAATACTTCGAAAGGAGGAATTAGTCTAAATAGAACAAGTGTTCTAAACGATATTGCAAGTCTTGTGCTAGAAATAGCCTTGATTCATCTTTGAACACTTAGTATGATCATTAGAGGTCAATGATAAATAGACTATGATACAAGGCCCCTAAAACCGAATACTTTCCTTTAATTGTAATATCAACTGTTACTTTACCTTTCAGTACTAAAATCACAACCAACCCACGCTACTCTCAGTACTAAAATCACAACCAACCCCCAACTGTCCTACTTAAAGAACAACTATTCACCTGACTCCCTTGGGTTCGACCCCTACTTACCCTTACTACCCACTATTAGAGTACGAGTAGCGGAGATATAAATTTATTTTCCACAGAGAACATCGCACCTTAACGACAGTGCAGTGGGCTCCACCAAAATTGGCGCCGTTGCCGGGGAGTGAGCCCTCTGATTAGCTGTTCTTTTCTTTTTCTTTTCTCTTTCGAACTCGCTTCTGCACAACCATGTCTTGTGAAGGAAGCCACCATGACTATAGGGATGACGACGAGATGAATCTGTTCGATCGAAATAATGAAGCGCCGCCACAATTTGTCGATGATCCGAAACAAATCATCCAAAACCGAAGAGCTCGTGATAGGGAGGCCATCCGAAGAAACCAAGGACCACCTGAGGACCGAAATGGAGCTGGTCCAGTACAGCCCCCTAGATATCCCCCACCCCCTCAACCTCAACAAGTGCCAAGGCAAGAACCCGCCTTCGATGATTACTATAGGGATAACAACTTCCGTGAACCTACTATAGGAGAACTCAATGCCCCAGATTTCGAAACACAGCCATGGTGCATTTACGAGGGCCCTGAACTAGAATACATTACCATCAACGCGTCAGTGGCCCACAGCTTGCCAAAATTCTCAGGAGCTCATGGAGAATCTGCCACAACTCACCTCCAACGCCTACATGGCATTTGCCAAAATCTAAAGCCCAATCGAGTGAATATAGACAACTTCACGTTGAAAGCGTTCTATTTTTCCCTCATTGACTTGGCAAACGACTGGTTCCTTTCATTGCCTTCGGGAAGCATCAGAACATGGGTTCAGATGCAAAGGAAGTTCCTGGACAAATACTACCCAGCAGGAAGAGCAATGCAAGTAAGAAGACAACTGCAGGACATAAGGCAAGGACCTAATGAAACCATGTACGACTACCTGGAGAAATTCAACCACCTGGAGCGAAGCTGCTGCACTCTTGGACTACCCGAGAAGCTCATCATCGAATACCTGATTAATGGATTGACTCCCTTAGACAAAAAGCTCCTTAATGCCTCAGCTGGAGGATTCGTGATGAAACTATCATTGAGCGGCATAAGGCGACTCATCTCTGACGTTGCTGAAAATGCTCGGTTTACAGAGGAGACCACTCGGCAAGATGAGTTCTCCAGAGCAAAGAATGTAGCACGAGCCGAGACGTCAGTTAACTCTATGCCCGAGGAGATGAAACAAATGAAGGAGATGATGATTCAGATCCTGCGAAGGTAGCCAGTTCCAGTAAAGCCTTGTGAATTTTGCGGGTCTACAGACCACAAGACTGACGCATGCCCAACATTAATAGTAGAGGAACCGGAAGAAGTAAATGCAGTAGTAGGATACCAAGGATACAACAACAACAGCAACGACAGAGCTGGACCAAACCGACAGTATAATCAAGCGACCAATTCAAGCTGGCGGAATGACAACCATCCTCCAAGGGGGACACAACAAGCCGCACCGCAATTAGCTCAGTCATTCTATCAACCTCCCCACCGACAGTATAACCAGAACGCCCCACCAGCGGGCCAATACCAACAAAGGGGACCAAACCAGTACCAAGCCAGCTCGAGCAATCAGCAAGAACCAAACAAGTGGCTGGAGGACATGATGAAGGAGCTCTCGAGTACTGTGCAACAATTGTCAGGCACTGTGCAGCAGTTGAGTACTACTGTGCATCAAAACCAGGCGAAAAATGATGGAGCAATAGCCGACCTGAAGAAGCACATGTCCCAACTCGCTACCGCAATATCCGCGCTCACTAATGAACCTGGCAGACTTCCTTCACAAACCATCCAAAACCCATAGGCGAATGTCAGCATGATAAGGAAGTCAAACATGAAGGTAGCACTGGAAGAAACAGCACAATCCACAACTTACAAACCTACGAACAAACATTTCAACCGCAGGCACCATCCCGATTGGAATCAAGAGGAAGACCGACCCAATGATGGCAGAACATGGGTCACGTATGCTGACAATGGACGTTATGCATTCACCGTTAGCATGACACCACCACCAATCACACCCTTTGACATACCAGCATCTGGCTGGGACGACAATGACAATTTAGACTCTGATGATCTCAGATGGGATTCCCCAACTGACATCTATGCGTCGGAGCAAAGTATTTACTTAGAGGATCAGGAGTTAAAAGGGCCCGATCATACAAATCCAGAGCCAAAGGATGGGCAGAATGGCCCGATAATGTAAAGATCCCTCACTTCAGATCCTGAGTCACAACCAGAAAATAATAAAGACCCGGGGGCCTTCACGGTCACCTGTGGTATTGGTGAAACCCAAATTCACAAGTGCTTAATCGATCTTGGGGCTGCCGTCAATGTCATGCCTTACTCCTTATATTACTTATTGGGGCTTGGTCCATTGAAACCACCAAGGTCAAATATCGAGTTGGGAGACAAGTCATGTATCTGTCCGGTTGGAGTGCTTGAAGATCTAATACTCCATGTAGGAGAGCTCGTCGTTGCTGCAGACTTTTATGTAATAGAAACGGGAGAGGCCAGAAAAGACGACCCTCCAACGCTTATATTGGGACGGCCTTTTCTCTTCACCACTAAGGCATGGATCGACATGGGCAAGGGCTTGTTATCACTAGCATTTGGCGGCAAAATTTCAGATTTCTACATCGATGATTATGATGGCCGCCCAAGGACAAGGAAACCGCCAGACATCATGCCTATCTCGGATCTCAGTACACAGATTTCTGACCTGCCAAGAAAGAACGAGAGAGTGACAAGACCAGCTGCTAAGGTCAAAGGTCCCTCGCCTTCTCAGAGACGTTGGAAGGAAAAACCACCGGAACAATGGGAACAGGACCCAAGCACATCATCTCACAAGGAATCAGGAAAAATCAAGGCTGGAATCAACGCAGGACCTGCGGCAAAATTCGACCTGAGCCGCCCATGGAATCCAA
Organism: Rhodiola kirilowii; assembly: GCA_033675215.1. Lineage (NCBI taxonomy): Eukaryota > Viridiplantae > Streptophyta > Magnoliopsida > Saxifragales > Crassulaceae > Rhodiola > Rhodiola kirilowii. Next base: position 25,983,006 of record CM066199.1, read on the forward strand.
ACCTGTGATCCACATGCGTCGAGCCAACGACGTTAAACAAAGGCACTGGTCGGGAGGTAACCCGACACCTATCTTACTTTTAGTAATTTTATTTTCTGTCATTTATTTTTTACCGTAAGTCGCTCTCACCCATTTTTTGTATAGAAGGAATGTCTAACATGTAGGAATCGATTTTTGGAGCAAGATCAGATCAGCCAGGCAGCTTCCGAGAATCACCGGGCCTGCGCTGAGAGTTCAAGGCCCCAGCCAAACTCCCTCGATTATCCAGCTCCGAGGCATGTCGTTCCACGACGAGACACAGTAAAAGGTAGTGCAGTTCTTCTCTTTTCCTTAATGTGATTTCCTTCTCTTGTATATGTTTGCATGACTTTAAAACTAAGTCGTGCTGAAAGGCACGCCTTCGTTCAAAAGTGTGGGGTGAGAACCGCCTGTGTACATAGTTAATTAACATGTTTTTCTTTTCCTTTTCCCTTAATATTATCTTTTTGAAAATATGAACTTGAGAATGTGAAAAAAATAGATCTAAATTCATGCATTTACCTTGTGAAATCTCAACTGTATAAAAACTTAGAATGTAACTTCTCATTTGTCCCTTTGTGCTGAGATATACAGGGGATGTGGAGTTGATATAAACTGCCCTAGAGAGGCTTGGCAAGCAATCGAAGGATCAAATCTAACTATATGGTTTTCGAAGTCAGTGGAGGCTGCACTTCGGGTTTCAGTGAAGATTGAAGTCATCTTCGCCGTGCAGCGTTTATGCAAGAGGCGGGATGGGAATCAAACCGTCCTATCTCTAGTCTTAGTAGCTGGGAAAATAGATGAGCGACCCTCATCTTGACCCGCGCGAAACAGCGAGGATGAGAAAGAGCGGGGAGGTATTTCCATATGCTCGCGGGCGATGATTGGACCTCCCAAAGAAAGGTTGAGAAAATGGACGAGCAAGTCACAAAAAAGCAAAAGCTCAAAGAAGCTAATCAAAGGCCAAAGGCCAAAATTGTGAAGGTTTTAACCGAACAAAAGTGAAGAAACTCCAATTCAACATCAAAGGCCAAAGGCCGATTCACTACAGAAGCTGTCCCTTGCCAAAAAGAAATCAAAGTGCTCAACTCAGTGAAACCCGAACCGAATCACGTGCTAGAGAAAGCAACAAGGAAACAATATAGTACGAGTCGATCCCGAGAATGCAGTCCAGGAGCCTGAAAAGGGCTATCTCCCGAAACATCCGAATTAATTTGCATCTCGGCACGAAGGTACAAGTATCAAGTTTCTTCTAAGTATTTACACAGTTTAGTTTGGTAATAAGTAATGCATGAATTAAGATAAATCTAGTCCCACTGTCTCACTTTCATATTTAAAAGTTTTTACTTAGATTGTGTTCCGCCCTTAAATAGCATTGTTCGGGACGAACAACTAAAAGTGTGGGGTGATCTGATGGGCCATAATTGTATGCATCATAAACACAGTTAAACCCACCAAATTAGATGCTTTGTCTATTTAACTTTTGCTTGTTAGTTTCGATATTTATCTACGGGGTATTTTGAAGTCTAGAGAGAATACAGGCTAAGGAGGAGTTTTAAAGCTGAATATGAATTACAAGTCACTCCAGGACACGACCAAATTCTGACTTTCAAGAACCTAACGTGGAATCACTCAAAACAAGTCCAACCGAAGGGCAACCAGAGTCAGACCGGAGCTGAAAGGACTGATGGCTTTTGGGGAAAAGATCACAAAACACACTCAACCACTCCCCTCCTCCACCTAGCCGGCGGCTAAGCCATCATCCTCTCCTTCCTTGCCATGTGGCCGGCGGCTATGGGAGTGGTGAGTCACCTCCGATGGCTTTCTCCTCCTCCATGGATTCCATGCCAAGTGTCTTCATCCTCCTCCACAAACCACACCTCCCTTAGCCTATAAATACCAAGCCATTCTCACTTGTAAAATCATTCAAAATCACAAATCACTTATCTCTCTAGATTGAGAGCACAATCATGTAAGAACTTTACTTTGGAATCGAAGCTTTAGCACTTTCAACGGTTTTTGTAAGTACTCTCTTTTTTACTTTACTGTCTTTACTTTCAAAAACCTTTACTTTTCAACGCACTTAGCTATGATGTCCTGTTCCATGAATATTCATAGCTAAACCCTTCATTCGGTTGAAGGGGTGTACTTGTGTCATAAAATGTTTTAGACCCTTCACTTAGTGCCTCTCTGTGTTCAAAACTTGTTCTATGTGCCACATATTAGGTTAGAACTTCCAAGGTTGAGTGGATGCTTTAACGGGCAAAGCTCTTCCGTGGGGTTCGTGAACATACTCGGGTAAGTGGATGCTTTAACGGGCAAAGCTTATCTGAGGAGTTCGACCTCTTTTAAAAACCATTTGGTTGATCGTAACTGAAGATCAAATGGATGCACATAAGGCTAAGATACTTCGAAAGGAGGAATTAGTCTAAATAGAACAAGTGTTCTAAACGATGTTGCAAGTCTTGTGCTAGAAATAGCCTTGATTCATCTTTGAACACTTAGTATGATCATTAGAGGTCAATGATAAACAGACTATGATACAAGGCCCCTAAAACCGAATACTTTCCTTTAATTATAATATCAACTCTTACTTTACTTTTCAGTACTAAAATCACAACCAACCCAAGCTACTCTCAGTACTAAAATCCCAACCAACCCCCAACTGTCCTACTTAAAGAACAACTATTCACCTGACTCCCTTGGGTTCGACCCCTACTTACCCTTACTACCCACTAGTAGAGTACGAGTAGCGGAGATATAAATTTATTTTGCACAGAGAACATCGCACCTTAACGACAGTGCAGTGGGCTCCACCAGTAGGTTCAGTCCATCCAGTCAAGACTTCCTTCCAAGCCCTTTCATCAAGAGATTTGAGAAAAGATTTCATCTTGGGCTTCCCGGAGGCATAGTTTGATCCTTCAAGCAGTGGGGGTCTGGTGGTGCTTTGTCCTTCCTTCAGAGTTTTCTTGAATAGTTTAGGATCCCACTCAGTGTGTCGAGTGTTCTGCTCTGATACCAATTGAAATTCTGTAACCTGTTCAAGCTACTGTTCGAGGTGTAGATGAGACAGACCTAGAACACCGTTGAAACAGTTCTGCACACAAACAGAATAGAGGCACACACAGATTGATACCAAGTTCCGCTTCGCCTACTTTGGGGGGTTTCCCACATTCTAAAGGGACAAAAATCTATATTACGAGATTAGATCTTACACGTGGACTTATTCTTACTCTTCGTAATTGCCTAGCCTCTAATCCTCCGTCTCTCAGATTTGCAATCTTGGTTCGCCTCAGCTTACCACGATCCCTTTTGTCCGAACCTTCTATCCGAACGTGCTCGACCTTCTCTTTAAGCTCGATCGCTTTCTCTCGAAAGCTGGTTGGTCTTTGTTGTGTGCTGCAGTAGGATCAGACTAAACTTGCACCGATGAATTTCCAGTGGGGAAAAACAAACGCCCGTCGCTTTCTTCTTCTCCAATCGGTAGAGTGCACTCGTGTGTATCTGTAATTCTAAAAGCGATGCAGATTATGGACACCCTAGCATTATATTTATATGCACGGGCGCTCTCCAAATTTGCTCCAGATATCTCATCACATATTTAGGAAATATTCCTAAATATTCGATGTGTATCTTTATCCAATCATTAGGAAGAATATTCGAAGACTTCCTTGCCAAGTCAGCCACGCCGCCTTCAATCTGATATGTAGATATTCATTCGAATATTTGAAGCGCGAAATCTTCACTGGCCGACTTCAGTTCGAAAAGATCTTTGATCTTTAGAACCTTCCAGAAAACATCCTTGCGTCTGCTCCACGCTGTACATGTGTACCAGGATGTGTTCGAACTCCCCCTGAACTCTTGGTCGAACTGTCTAAAGGCATTTTGCCAAATACATGCCACTCAAGGGAACATCATATTTCTTTCACAATCTATACATAGTGAGTAACATGAACTTCATGTTACCTTCAGTCATAGACTGAGTCTCGAATCCATGAGAATAAATATCATTGAAACTCAATAAGTTTCGTTTGGATTTCAGCGAAAATAAGGCATTATGTATCGTAAACTTTGTGCCATTTGGCAATACAAAGTTTGCCTTGCCGATTCTTTCAATCAGATCTACAGGACCTGATATTGTATTCACAATGGTTCGTGTTGGTTTTATCATAAAGAAAAATCTTTTATCCTTCAGGATTGTGTTCGTTGTTCCACTATCAAGTATGCACCTTTCTTCAATATTAATCCTTTGGTTGAGTTTGGCTTTGTCCATTTCAAAGCTTTAAGTAAACAAGAAAATGATAAGGTAGACATATTTTATTACACGGAGAAAACATAGTCATGCTTAAAGGAAAACATACATATAACATAAGAAAATTAAATTAAAACATCGCACCGTTTGGCTTCATTCTCATGGGTTTACACAACTTCCCCTTTCAGTTCCCACCAGTCATTTTTCAGTTGTATCACCAAGGAAGTCATCACTAAAATCACTGTTCCCCAAGATGAGTGAACTCCTTCTTGGGATCATGGTCAATAAAATTTATCTCCTTTGCATTTGTAAAATCCCCAACTGTATCAACATGCTCATTGTTGAAATCAGATTCTTCAAGTCGAGTAACCTCATTCATAGGAGTTTGGTCAATAAAGTTGACCTCCTTTCCTTTTCCCTTCACGGACTCTTGATAGAGTTTGCATAAGTGTTCAGGGGTTCGCCAGGTTTTAAACCAATGCCCTTTACAACCACATCTAAAACAAGTGGTCTCAGGGCTCTTTAATGAACTTGGACCACCTTCCCTTTTGTGGGAGTTCTCATGGTTCCAGTCATTTCGCTGTCTCTTTTGGTGATAATTGGCGGTCTTATGAGGTGGATTATTAGAATAACCACCTCGACTGCGCCCCTGGCCAAAACTACGACCTCGACCTCGTCCTCTTCCTCGTCCACGACCTCGGCCTCGCCCTCGACCCTGAAAATAGTTCATAGGTCTACTCTCATTAGAGTTGATAAAATGTACCTCAGAAAATATTCTCGAGCCCGTTGGGCGAGATTGGTGGTTCTTTATCAACAATTCATTGTTTCTTTCTGCCACTAGGAGAGTACCAATCAGCTCATGGTATTTTTGAAACCCACGTACACGATACTGCTACTGTAAGGTTACATTTGATGCATGGAAAGTAGACAAAGTCTTTTCCATCATTTCAGCATTAGTTATTGTATCTCCACAAAATTTCAAATGACACACTATTTTTATCATCTCAGAGTTATACTCACTAACTTTCACAAAATCTTGGAAACGTAAAGCGGTCCTTTTATCTCGATATAAGGGAAGCATCACATCCCTTTGGTGATCAAATCTGTATTTTAGATTTTTCCATAACTCACTCGGATCTTTCAAAGTGAGGTATTCATTTTTTAGATTCTCGTCAAGATGACGACGAAGGAAAATCAAAGATTTTGCCTTATCCATTTTTGATGAGGTATTCCCTTCAATGATTGTTTCGAAAAGATTCATTGAATCCAAATGTGTCTCAATGTCTATCGTCCAGGGCATGTAATTTTTTCCTGAGATATCGAGTGGACTGAACTCAAGTTTTGCGAGGTTTGACATGGTGGTAACTAAAAAAAAGGAACAAGTAGAAAAAGTTTATTAGATTAATTTAAAACATAAAATTCTACAAATATTGTAAAGAAGAAGAAGACATACATTATTACAAGCATTTCTAAACAATGATAAAATTCATCCGTCGGAACATCTCCGGTGAAGAAACAAACAGTAAGTACAAAAATAATTATGAAAATAAGAACTAGTATTAGACGATACATTCTATGGCAAGGTTTTTTTTTTCTTTTGCTTGAGAAGATTATGTAGTATAAGAGAGAATGAATGTGATTTTGTATGTTAAATAAAATCAGAGAAAAAAATAGCCGTTCTGTTACCGTTGGGCACTAAGAGTAAATTAACAATGTAATATCATCAAATAAATTATGGAATTATGGTTCAAAGAAAATATTAAAATGAAGTATTTAAAGTAAAGATAATTACTTTGTAGATCACAACACTTTATTATGAGGGGATAATCCACCATTGCATAATAATATGTTGTTGTTTTTTTTTATTGGAACATAATAATATGTGGTTATACATTAAGAAAGTAAAACAAGTTGTAAATCACATCATTTTTGTTATACGGTAGCGTAGCCCCATTGTATAACAAAATGACGTTATACAATAATATCGAAGAGAGAAAATTTTGTTATGTACCTTTGTTCGGAACTTACGGTATGGAAGTGGAGAGCGTTCGTGCTGATAACGTGTTGTAAAATAATTTCAAAAACCTCAACAAAGGTGATGTAAAGTAACTTCGAAACTTTAACAAAACACTAATACAATATTGTTTGTGAGAGGGATAAGGGAGAGCCTTTTAGGATGAGTAAGAAGGAAGCTTAAGTTGTGTTTTTCTCATTGTATTTGCACCCCTTTTTTAGCATAAGGGGAGGAGGCAAGATCCATAAAATGTGGATCTAACTTCTCTAATGTCAATATATTAACCTAATATATTGACTAAGTTACACAAATGTTGACCCTAATGAGTATACCACATTATATTCATAACAAAAAGAAAGTTATGTGTGTTTGAAAATAGTTCAATAGAACTTTCCATCATGACAGTCAAAGTTATTCAACTTCATTATCCTTGAGTTTTTCTTTTTAACAATCTCACTCAAATCACGACCGAAAAATAGAAGCACATAAAATAAACTTACTCATTCTTTTCCCCTTCCTAACTTGGCCCATCACTTTCTAATTTTTTTATTTTTTTCATTCTCATCCGATTCTTTTAAATATTTAATCCAATCGGATTCACTTCTAAATTTAGGCTACTAGAACATATTTCAATTGCAAATGTGTGTACCACAACTTTCACTATGTTGAAAAAAATTATATATTACTCTTATTGGACCGTGATATACACACCAACTATAATTTGTATTCATCTCCATACCAAGCGAGATGAGAACATAATAAACATACCTATCAACAATTAAAAGCTTAAATCAAATCATGTCTCTTGATTAATTATCTCGAGCATACATGCAAATTCAATCAATCACAGAACACCAAGACATAAGTTTCTCGACCTAGTCATATCTGAAAGATTTCTCAATATACTCAAAATCAAAGATTGAGTTTCTTTTCTACTCAATTTCTTAGATTGGTTTCCCTTTCACTCACTTTTTCTAAACCACTGTTTCCAATAGCGTTTTAGGTGTAAGACGCTCCTAGAAACAACGTCTTAGGCTACGTGGCGTTTTGGGTGTTCCTCGTTATGTCTGGATTTCACCAAATTTGTATTGTTCACATTCTCGATCTTTGGAAACAAATACTTGTTATAATCCAACATTTAATCACATTGTTCGATAAAATACGAATTGGCTTGCTTAAATGTGAAGTGAACATAGACATGATAGAAAAATCACGGCAAGGCATAAGCACATGATTAAAAGTTTCAGACTAGTTAGTCGTCATAGACTCTCATCTTCGACCTCCAATATCATAAGACAAACCCCATTTTTCCGAATTAACTTTGTCCAACCACTTTACAGCATCCCGCTTATCCTTCAACAGCTCTTTGAATTCTTCAAAATGATTGCCAAGTTTACACTTCACCTTTTGATTTGAATTGGATGCAAAATGATTTATACAAATATGGTGATAAGCTTTTGGTTGCTTCAAATTATCTTCTTCCATCACTCGCATTATTTCTGATACATTATTCCTATATACCTATCATAAATAATGCATAATCATTCTCGTTGTGTGACGTCATTTCAAATGCACGTCATGAACCACTTCCAACTCTTGATGATTTCACTCTCCACCAATGAATAACCAAGAGGAAGGATTTCGTTTTCTACATCGAGAGCGACCGCAATCATTAGTACCCCTTTCCACTTCCTGGTCAAATGAGTTGCGTAAATAGAAATGACGGGACGAAATGTGTAAAGCCATCAATAGCCGAATCAAATGCCCAAAATCCTCTATGGACACTTACATTGCCACTTTTTAGCTTTGATTTATCCCAATGAACAATCCTACCGGGATTAGACTCTTGAAGCATATCCATGTATGTAGGTACTTTTTCAAACGATTCTTCCTAATCTCCAAATAATGAGACCAAGACTTTGTGTCGAGCTTTCCAAGCTTTTATGTATGCGATCTTGTATCCATACTTCGATCGCATCAACTATATCACTCTTTGGGAGAAAATCTCAATTTCTCTCAAATCAAGTCTTTTATGTCTATTCCAATTAAGTGTTGTATACATGGACGTTGTCATGAGGGATAATATCAACCTCGCACGTATGTTCTCCGCCGTATTTTGAGATTCTCCACATACCTTCCTTTTTCCTTATTCGAAGATCGTAGTTCCCATTGGCACTTAACCTACCCCACGACATTCAAGAACGGGAGAGAGATTCCATTTGGTCGTAACAGAACAATGAAATAAGAAATTAGGGCTCGAAAATTAAAATAATCTAAGACGTTGTGGCTAACAGCGGACAAAAGAAAAAACAACTTAAGCGATGTCACCAATAGCACTATATTTTAAAATGGTATATCAGCCTGCTGACTGGCTTAGTATCCAGTAAAAACGCCACTCAGCCTAAGACAATGTTGCTAGGAGCGTCTTTTGATCAGTCGATATTATGACTCATTATTCGCTACATTCGATGAAAGATAGCACTTGTTGCTCTGGAAAATTGTCCTTATTTGATGTCTTTCTTGAGTGATTCAGGACAAAAAGACATATCATCACTCCTTGGACTCGAAATGCTAAAAGAACGAAAAGATCGACGAAAAGGACCGAAAAAGGACTCTGCACCAGCAACGGGCCGTGACGGCCAGGACATCCCATTAGTGTCATGGGTGTCACGGTAGGTGTTTCTCACAGTGGGATTCGAGAAACTCCGTGACAGCCGTGACAAGTTTCAGATGTAATGGGTGGCACGGCTACCGAAAAGGCTAGAAGGATTCTGAGACTGCCGTGACAACCGTGATATATTGGAATGCCACAGGTGTCACGGTACACTAATGGCTCAGTGCAATTTTGCCTATACCATGACAACCGTGACACACTCGAATGTCACGGGTGTCACGACTCCGTCGGATAATTCCAATTATAAATAGGAAATTCGGGATCCATTTTAAGGACACTTCATTTTGGGAAGTTTCTGACCTAACTTGGAGAAGAAGACAGAGCTGAACATCGCCAGAGATTGAGGATTCAACGAGCTACATCGTCAATACGGTTTCCTCGTCCTTGATTTCTACATCCATACTATTTTTGGTTAACTTACTATGAGTACAGTAGTCTTCCTTATTCTAGGATCCTACGGATCCCGTGCCTTGTACCCAACTCTTCATGTGATTAATTTAACGTTTTTCATTAATGCAATTCGAGTATTCAATTTCATTGTGCTTAATTTTATTGTTCTTGCAATTTTACATTGAATAAGATATTTGCATGCTAGAACGTATTTAGGTTAAATACCAAAAGATGAATGGGTCTAACCAGATGGCATGAAATTGATATTAGGTCATGGTAGCTACACTGGTAGTACATGAATTAATAGGAAAGTTAACTTTATCGTCTGAAAAACCCTAGGCTTAACAATCGAAACCATTGATAATCCGTGGATGGGCGGCGTTCAATGGTCGAGATTAATCTAGATAATGATCCGTGAATGGGCGTCTTATCTAGTGTTATTTCGGTTTATTTCTATATTCGATAGCATGATGAATTTATGTGAAACGGTTGCATGAATTGTGGGTGGGCATGGGTGAAGTTTGATCCTGGGATTCTTTATCTGATCAAGTCAAACCGTCTTTATTTACTGCATGTAATTTCTGGTATTTGTTTCACATCAAAACCTTTTATTGTTCGGAATAGCTGAATAGGTCACCTGTTAGCTAATAATCTACACGTTATTCCTTGGATCGACGCTCGGCTTACCAAGGTCTATACATTGTTTTTTACTTCAATTTGACCCCTAAAACATATAACTTGACAACTATAAAAGGTTAAAAATATGCTTGTCAAAATGGCGTCGTTGCCGGGGAACAGCGCTTAGTGTGATGTTAGATTTTAACGTGTGTAGTTTAGACTATTCCACCTTGTTCGTTGCCTGATTCTTTCTGTCTCTTTTGCTTCACTCACGATGATTCTTGACTCTTGCATGATTCTTTATGTCTCTTTTGCTTCACTCACGGTGATTCTTGGTCTTGCAGGTACTGACTAGTTCATGCCAAAGAAAACACCCAGGCAGAAGAAGAAGGCTCAGGCATCTGACCATGACTCATCAAACCAACGAAGAACTCTTCGACAGGTCCAAAACGAAGCTCGGCCAACTCCGAGCACAGAATCGCGGATTCACATCACTTGATATGGAGCACCAAGAATTACCTGGGCTGGTCAGAGATGACCAGGAGCGTCCCGCGCAGCAGCCAGTGAGCAGGAATCTTGGAGATTACACTGCTCCGTGAGTCTCTGGGTTTCAGTCCACCATTGCACCACCTGGTGTTAATAATAACAGCTGGGAAATTAAGACCGGACTCATTCAAATGGATAAAAACAATCAATTTTCAGGGAGGATGAATGAAGACCCTCACCAACACCTTAAGCAGTTCGTCCAGATGTGCAACACGGTGAAGACCAACGGTGTTCCTCCCGAATCCTACTACTTGAGGATGTTCCCATTCTCACTCTCTAACAAGCCTCGTAGGTGGCTAGACAGACACGCAGAGGGCACTTTCACTACTTGGGATAAATTGGCTGAAGCTTTTCTACAATAGTACTTCCCACCATCAACGACACCACATTTCAAGAACAAGATCATATCCGCTCTATGGATTGTGAGACTCTCTACAAGGCTTGGGAGAGATACAAAGAGCTAATGAGGCTGTGCCCCCACCACTACCAGGAGCTGTGGCAGATCATGGACACCTTCTATCAAGGAATCGACCAGGGGATGCGCACCTTGATAAATCAAACAGCTGGTGGAGGACTTACTGGGGTTCCCCTAGAAGAGACCTATGCTATCGTAGAGAAAGCAGCTTAAGAATTCCACCTCTGGACGAGTTATCGAGGTAATCCCAAGGACAGGAAGGATGTGCAAGATCTCTACCTTGCTGATGGCACTAATGATATAGTCGAGATAGCCACCACAATGAATATGCTAGCAGCTGAAATCAGACATCTGAAGATAGACTCCTCTATGAAGTCATCTGTTGTTGCTAATGTGGCTATCTACTATCAGATATGTGGTTCTCCCTCTCATTTCACGGATGGCTATCCGGTGATGGGACAAGAAAGCAACGGTGGAAATCAAGGGGACGCCAACTTTGTAGGGCGCAACAATCAGGGAAACAGTTATCCTCCGGTTCAGGCATGAACGGGTTGGATAACATGAACAGGAACAACCCCAACCTCTCATACAAGCCACAGAACCAGTCACCGCCAGGCTTCCCAGACAGACAGCAGCAGAGCAATGCACCGTACCAGCCAAAGAACCAGTACAACAACCAGCCCCAACTATAGTAAACTAGAATTCAGGGTAATACAACTATCATTTGCAGCAGCCCAAGCACCAGGAGTCTGGCAGCGCATCTAACCTTGAACCCTTGCTGAAGAGTTTCATGGCTGAGCAGGATAGGAGAATGAAAGGAGTAAAGCAGACACTCGAGCAGCTCGCTGATGAGTCGTAGTTATACGACTATTTTATATGTTAAAACTCCGTCTCTTAGTGTTACCTGTATATTATTTCACTACCTGTGTGTAGTTTTCGTTCTCAGGTACACTCGGAGACCATGGAAGGAATACCGGCTAAAAAAAGCCTATTTGAAGATGTTTCGCGGGGAAAGAAATAAAGTCCGAAGCACTTTGGAGTTTTTGGCAGTGCAAACCGCGGAGGTCTTAATGATTAATGGCGCGGACGTCTGAACAATTACCGTAATTCAAGAGACGTCCGTGGGGAAGAAAATGCAGGAGACGTCCGCGGTGACAGCTGGCAAGTCGAATTTCTTATTTCGTTCTGAAATCTCGGGGCTTATAAAAGCAGAATAAAACGAGGCAAATTATAAGCGACCAGAGGCGGCTGACCTCAAATTTCAGCAGAGAAAAGAGACATGTTTCGGGAAGAAACAACATACACGTTCGAGAGTGACAGACCGCTCGTCGTTAAAGCGATTTGTGCAAATAAATTTATAAGTCCGCTACTCGCGACTTAACTACTGGGTAGCAAGTGGTAAGTAGGAGTCGAACCCAAGGGAGTCAGTGTGGATTAATTGTTCTTTAATGAAGCTTATGCAGAATTTAATTACGATTGGGGTTGGGTTTGAGTGTGTTTTTAGAACTGAAAGTAAATTACAGCAGTTGATAATGGATTGTAAGGAAAGTATTCGGTTTTAGGGGCCTTGTATTTTAATTGTTTATCATCGACCGCTAATGATCATACCAAGTGTTCAAAGATGAATTGAAACTATTTCTAGCACAAGACATGATCATGCTAAGTATTCAAAGATGAATCGAGGCCCTTTCGTAGCGCAAGACTTGCAACATCGTTTAAAACACTTGTTCTAAGCAAAACTAATTCCTCCTTTCGAAGTATCTTAGCTGTAAGTGCATCCACTTGATCTCCCAGTTACGTTATTGACCAAGTGGTGTTTTAGATAAGCCGAACTCCTCGATAAGTTTTGCTTGTTACAGCTTCCACTTACCGAGTATGTTCACGAATTCCCACGGAAGAGCTTTTTGCTTGTCAGGCACTCAACCTTGGAAACTCTGACTATATATGGCACATAGAACAAGTTTTGAATACAAAGGTGTACTAAGAGTAAGATCTAAAACATTTTATAATACAAGTGCGCCCCTTCTACCGAACTACTAGTTTAGCTACTATTCATCGCGCTAAACATTATAACTAAGGAAATAAAACAGTTGAATAAATACTAAAAATAATACTTACAACCGTTGAAGCGCCAAGGGAGCTATCCTTTATTTCCAAAGCGAAGAACAATTTTATTGAAAATGAAGAGAGGAGGGTTAAGCCCTCTCTCTCTCTAAAGTGTATACAAGTATGGATGGTGTGTTTCAAATGAGGAGGAGAAGCCTCATATTTATAGCCAAGGAGGAGGAGGATGGGTGGTGGAGATGGTGGCATGTGGAGGAGCATCCAAGGGTGGAGGAGGAGGCTTTGAAGATGTGGAGGAGGAGCCACCACTTGTCATCTTTTCCATGGAGGAGCAAGGAGGAAAAGCCACATGGGGGTGGTCCAAAAGCAGCCGGCGGCTATGGGAGGAGAGGAGGAGGAGCCTCCACTTGGAGGGAGGAGAGTGGAGGAGCCACCCTTTTAGAAGCTTGTGACTTCTTCACAAAAGCCATCGGTTTGACCGGATCTGACCGGAGCTTTGGCCGGAGCTTCTTGGATTTTGGAGAGTGTATTTTGAATGAAAATGTCATTCTAAGATGATCTCAAGAAGGAACCTAAGCCAAATTCTGCTTGGAACATGGTCGAAATCCCAAATCCAATGAAATTGCCCTTGTTTGGCCTTTACCGGGCTTGGTGCCTTTGCCTTGCGTTCTTGTCCATTTGCCGACGGTTCTAGAATATTTGAGTGATTCCAAGTCGGTTCCATGAAGGATGTTAAGGCTGATTTTGAGTGTAGCATGGTCGTGACCTGGAATGACTCGTTCTTCATTTTCCGCTTAAAAACTCCTCCCTTAGCGTGTTTTCTCTCTAAGTGCAAAAATACCCTATACAAATATATCGGGACTAACAAGCAGAAGTTAAATAGACAAACAGTCTAATTTGGTGGGTTTAACTGTGTTTTTGATTCGTATAATTATGGTCCATCAGAGAGATTTAGAGAATTAGGGTTTGACCGAATTTTGGAGAAGAAAGCTGCAGCGCGGTGGAGAATTCACCATTAGCAATTTCGTTCTATTTTATTCATATAACTTCATGATGTATTCCATTGCGATGAGTAGCTAAACTCATATGTGTAGGCTAGAACTCGACATTGTGATGTTTTGACTTGAGACCTATATTTATCTTTATGTTTTGCGTTATATTATTCTGCATGTTTATGGAATTGATGTGCTAGCATAAGTGGAACCCTAGCGGGGGGGAGCTTCTTGTTTATGTATTGATTTCAATTATCACAGTTTACTAGCAACCTAGCGGGGATAGAAAACTAGGATACGAGTAATATACCACTAGGATTGACACCCTAGGACAACTTGTAGTGCAACCTAGCGGGGAGCTATAAGTTGTAAAACATTAGACATCAAAACGGTTGGGTTAATGATTTAGTCGTACATCACAATCAAAAGTTCTAGCTTGCACATCTCTTTGAACTTATTACTTGAATTTGTGTGACAATTGCTCATCTTGACAAGTGATCATTGTTGCTTAATTGTGTTTTTATTTACTTGTTCTTGTTTGAAAACCCCCCCATTGTTACCCTAATACTTAGTGAACAGATTCTCAACCGATCTCTGTGGATTCGACCCGACTTACCACTTGCTAGTTGGAATTATAAATGTTTTTGCACATGTACAACGACACCTGTCAAAATGGCGCAGTTGCCGGGGATTGGTAACGAGGAATCTCACTAAGTGTTTCTTTCTTTTAGCTTTATTTTATTGTCTTTTTATTTTTGTCACTTGATTATTTTTCTGCTTAAGTAACCATGTCACAGAGAAGTGTTGAACGTGATGGTGAAGAGCGAGGAAGTGTACTAGGAGATAACATGCAGGAACAGAGGCAAGGACTGCCCCCTGTTAATCAAAGATTACCACCTCCCAGAAATCAGCAATTTGTGAATGAGTTTGCTAGACATCGTGCAGCTAGACACGAGAATTACAATGATTACGAGGCTGAGTTGGATCGACAATACCTCGGTGGAGGAAACCAATTTGGGCAGTTAGCTAGGCGTCGGGATTTGGGACGCACGATGAGAGGAGTATGTGCGCCATTTATTGATGAGGAGCCTTGGTGCATTAGGCTGGATGAGGACGCAGATGATATCGAGATAAAGAGTGGGGTGATACACCACTTGCCCAAGTTTGGAGGAATGCCCAATGAGAACCCCCTAAGGCACTTGAAGGAATTTCATGGAGTTTGCATGTCCATGGAATCAGCATTGGTTTCGGAAAATATTTTTAAATTAAAGACATTTCCTTTTTCTTTAGAAAGTCAAGCTAAATCTTGGTTAATGTCTTTGCCTTCAGGTTCGATTACATCATGGGATCAAATGCAACGGAAATTCATGGACAAGTACTACTCTCATTCAAAGGCGGCTCAAACGAGGAAGGAGCTCTCTATGCTTAGACAAGGACGTGCAGAAACGTTGTTTGACTATTTGGAGAGGTTTAGGCATTTGGAAGAGAGTTGTCCGAATCATGGAATCCCACGAAGGATGCTGCTTGAATACTTCATGGATGGGATGGTTCTAATGGAAAGAAGGATGCTAGATGCCTCAGCCCAAGGGTCTATCCTGGACATGTACCCCGAGGAGATATGGGAGTTGATTGAGAAAGTTGCCGAGAGCACAAGGTATTTGGAAGAAACATATAAACCTGCACCAGTTGCTAACGTGGATGTACATTCTAAATTGCAGGACATGAAGGATATGATTGCTAAAATGATGACGCAACAACCACAAAGAAATCAACAAGTAGAGTGTAAGGTAAACAAGTCCACTTTTAATTCGATAAATAATGATAACGCTGTTTTTCAAGAAAGAACAGAAGACGTGAATATAGTGGTCTACATAAACAAGGGAGATTTGTCACCAAGGAGATATGATGGATATCAAGGCAACAACAAATGGCAGCCAAGGCAAAACGATGGTGGTTGGCAAAGGAACAACAATTACGATGTGGGGCAATCCTCGTACCCACAAAAGCAGCCATACAAACCACCACAGATCAGACAAGGAGATGAGGACCCGATCAAGGAATTTAGGGATGAAGTGAGAGGCATGTTCAAAGAACTCACTCAAAAGATGGGCCACCATGCTGGAGACATTAACGAGCTAAAGAGGCAAGTGTCTCAAATTGCCAGCGCCGTTGACAGATGCTTGTCGTCACAGCAAATGTGCAAATAAATTTATAGTCCGCTACTCGCGACTACACAACTGGGTAGTAAGTGGTAAGTAGGGGTCGAACCCAAAGGAGTCAGTGTGGATTAGTTGTTTTTACGGGATTGTCACGAAAGTAAATACAGTTGGGGGTTGGGTTTGAGTGTTTTGGGAACTGAAAGTAAATTACAACAATTGATAATGGACGGTGAGGAAAGTATTCGGTTTTAGGGGTCTTGTATTATATTTGTTTATCATTGACCGCTAATGATCATACCAAGTGTTCAAAGATGAATTGAAACTATTTCTAGCGCAAGACATGATCATGCTAAGTATTCAAACGGTGTATCAAGGCCATTCCAAGCACTCGATTTGCGTACACTGTCTAGCCTATTCCAAGGACGTAGAACACTTATTCTATTTAGACTAATACTCCATTCCCGGTTATATTAGCCTATGTGCATCCATCTGATCAATCATTCCCGATCAACCAAATGGTGTTTAAGATGAGTCAAACTTCTCAGATAAGCCTTGCCATTCCAAGCATCCACTTATCCGTACAAGTTTACGAACCCCGCTGTAGAGTTTTGCCATTCCAAGCATCCACTCTACCTTGGACGTTCTGACTTAACATATGGCACATAGAATAAGTTTTGAATACAAAGGTGTACTAAAGAGTAAGATCTAAAACATTTATAATACAAGTGCGCCCCTTCAACCGAATAACTAGTTTAGCTACTATTCATCGCGCTAAACATTATAACTAAGGAATTATAGACAACAGTTAAATAAATAAATACTAAGAGATACTTACAACCGTTGAAGCGCCAAGGGATTCTTTATTCCAAAGTAATATTACATAATTGTGCCCACAAAAGCTAGAGAGATTTTGTAGAGAGAGAAGCTCTCCACATTTTGGGGTGTGTTGAAATGAGGAGGAGGGGGCCTCCTTTTATAGCCATGGAGGAGGAGAATGGAGGGTGGAGATGGTGGGCATGTGGAGGAGCATCCAAGGGTGGAGGAGGAAGGGGAGGAGATGTGGAGGAGAAGCCTCCACATGTCATCATTTCCATGGAGGAGCTCTAGCCGCCGGCGGCTTTTGGAGGGGAGGAGGAGGAGCCGCCACTTGGAGGGAGGAGAGTGGAGGAGCCACCATGTGAGGAGGAGCTTGTGGAAGCTTGTGGAAGCTTCTTTAAGTCGCCGGAAATAGCCAAACCGCAATAGTGAACTTGGCCGGTGGTTCTGCCGGAATTCTTGCCGGAGTTGGCTTGGCCTTGGTCGGAGTTTCACCTGGTCGTAGCTTCGCCGGAGGCTCGCCGGAGCTTGGCCGGAATTCTGGCCGGAAAATGAGCCGACGGTCCCTTGCATTTGAACAGCTGATTCTGAAAGTTGAAGAAATTCTAAGACTAATGGTCGAGACCGTTTTGTCAGAATTTGGCCGGAACTAGGTCTGGGCCTGATTTGAAGTTCAGCGTGCGCACAGGTCTCGGACTGGCTCTCGGCGCGGGCCAGGTTTTTTGGATGGGACTTGGTCTTCTCGGCCACGGATGAATTGACTCGGGCATTTTGTCTGGAATTCGAGATTCACCGAGTTATTGGGCGTTTCGAACACTTTGGTCGAGCCAGAATTTCCAGATTCCAAAGTTTGGTCGATCAATTTGGACTTGGTGCCTATGCGCGCGGGACCTTGCTTTGGAATTGGGCCAACTCTCCATCGGCTCGAGCTTTCTTCTTGGTTTCTCGACATTGTCCACCTTATTTGTCATTTGGAATATTTTGGTCGAGGTGGATTCATTAAATAAGGTCGTTTGCTCGAGCGACTTGCTATTGGTCCTTGGTGGCTCGACTGGGGCCTAGGACTCTGCTAGGCGTGGCCAGGTCCTGCTTGGGCCAAAGTGGCCTGATTTGCCTTGTACTCCATTTTTGCCTATAAGAACTCCTCCTTAGCTTGTATTTTCTCTATGCTCCAAAATACCCTGTAGAAATAAATCGGAACTAACAAGCAAAAGTTAAACAGACAAAGTGTCTAAATAAGGGGGTTATACTGTGTTTATGATTCGTATAATTATGGTCCATCAACCGTTTACGAATAGCGAGAAGACAAAGGGAAGCTGCCATCACAAACGATCCCCAATCCAAGGCAGAATGTGAGTGCGATCGTGATAAAGGAGGAAGAGGAGATGAAGGTTGAAAGGAAATAAAAAGAGCAAGATTTGGATTCTGCATCAGTTTAAACCGCGGACGCCTCAAACATTAAGGCGCGGACGCCTGAAGAATTACTGCTAAATCAAGAGACGTCCGCGGAGGAAAAGCAGGAGACGTGCCCGGAATTCCCAGTGAGTAATTACCTAATTTTGAATTCTAACCCTCTTGCACAATTGCCATTTCCCATGCAGGTTATTGAGCGCCACGAAGCTATAAATAATAAAATTCAACAGAAGGAGAATGAGGACACAAGAACCAACGTAAATATACACGAATTAGAGCAAGGGCAACAAGGAGCGTTGACCAATCAGACTAGAGACCCAGGTGCCTTCACGGTGACCTGTGGCATTGGTAACACGCTTATTCCCCACTATTTGATTGATTTGGGAGCGTCTATTAATGTGATGCCTTATGATCTATATTGTTCATTGAAACTTGGACCGGTGAAACCGATCAAGTTAACTATTGAGTTAGGCAACAAGTCATGTGTTCATCCTTATGGCTTGCTTGAGAATTTAACCGTGAATGTTAGTGAAGTTGTTATGCCTGCAGATTTTTATGTCTTGTAGATGGAGGACACCCAGACTAAGGAGTCGCCAACAATCATTCTAGGACGACCGATCTTGTTTGCGACGAAAGCGCAGATTGATGTTGATGAGGGCACTGTAATCCTCAAATATGGTGGCAAGACGGCTGAGTTTCGTGTCTTTGAGGATGACCACCAGCCTTGCGCGGGAAAACCTCCTGAGATAGCTGGTAAAACTAGTTTTGATATTACAACTGATGAATCGTTGCGCTTGATTCAGGGTGTTAGTGACCAGCTGAAGGTAACAAGGAAAACACGCCCACCAGATAAGAAGCAAGTTAAGAAACTAAAGTGTGGGGTGCCTGCGCAAAAGCGGTGGACACCTAAAGAAAAGAACTGGAGATCGAAGCCACCTGATGGCGGGCTGAGAATTGAAAAAAGATCAACTAGTGAACGTGCTGAGGAGAGGAGCACGCTGGGAAGTAAGTTTGACTTGGAGCAACCTTGGGATCCTAACTTGTGATCCTTAAAGAGGTAATGTCCAGCCAAGGATGTAAAACAAAGGCGCTGTCCGGGAGGCAACCCGGTGTGTTTTTATTTTATTCATGTTAGGAGTAGGTTAATTAGTGGAATTGGGAATCTGATAATGCGCCTCGAGTGCATTTATTTTTAATTCTGGTGGTTTCAGGTGATTAAACGAAGGAAAAAAATTCTACATCAGTGTAGTTCGCGCACGTCTCAACTGTTAGAGAGCGGACGCCTCAGCAATTATTGCATATTCTTCAGACGTCCGCGGCAGTAAATCCTGAAGACGTCCGCGGTGCATTTCAAAAGGTTAAAATCGCAGAGCCCAACACCACCACCAGACTATTTGGGGAGTACCAGTTCCTTTCGTTTTTATTTTTATTTTTTTATTTTTTTTATTTTAGTCTGTTTTGTTTGTCCATCCTATCTCTTGAGTTGTACCGTGACGACACGTGTCAGTTTAAGTGTGGGGTGGGATGTTATAGAGTCAGTTATGTGTCGTGATGAAATGATGATGTACTGCCATGCTTTCCGATATGTCAAAATCCTACTTCCAGCTTTTTATGACTATTGTGCTCATTTGACTAAAAATGCGAAATTTCAAAAAAATTTGATGCTTTTTTCTTTCGAGTTGTGATATGCAGGGATGTGGAGTTTACAGAAATGTCCTAGAAAGGTACGGCAAATTGTAGGAAGTTCTGAGTTTTTGGTTCTGATGATTGAGAAAAGCAGTGGAGGTTGACGCTTCACTGGCCTAATCCTGAGAGTCTGCTCCGCCACTGCAGTACTTATGCGGTTAGGTGGGACGGGAGAACATCACACCGTCCAATCTCTAGTCCGAGTAGCCGGGAAAACAGACGAGCGACCCTCGGCTTGACTCTCGTGAAAAGGACGAGGATGAGAAAAGAGCAGAAGGCGCAAATGATTATGTGGACAAGAAACAAATTCAAAAGCCGAAGGCAAACCATCAAGTAGAAAGAAAAAAAGAAGAAGAAAATCAGAAATCTGATTTATTCAAGCAAAAATGTGTCGTTTATCAAGGTCCGACTCAATGGTATGAAAGCAGTGAATTAATCACGTGTCAGAGAAAGCCGTCGACTCAATCTAAAGACCAAAACTCAGAAAAGAATGCAATGTCCGTGGTACCTATAGGGGACTATCTCCCAAACATCCAAGGTCGCTTGAATTGCAACTCGCGAGGTAACAAGTATCGAAAAATCTATCTGTACTCGCATTGTTAGAATCGTAAGCATGATAAGATTAATTGCTGTATTTGAGATTGAGATGTAAGGATTAGCATGACTAGTACATTGTAATTCAATCTATGGCTTTGTTCTTGTTCAGGATGAACAAGTTCAAGTGTGGGGTAGTTTGATGAGTCATAGTTGTACGACTATTTTATATGTTAAAACCCCGTCTCTTAGTGTTACCTGTATATTATTTCACTACCTGTGTGTAGTTTTTGTTCTCATGTACACTCGGAGACCATGGAAGGAATACCGGCTAAAAGGAGCCTATTTGAAGATGTTTGGCGCGGAAAGAAATGAAGCCTGAAGCACTTTGGAGTTTTCGGCAGTGCAAACCGCGGAGGTCTTAATGATTAATGGCGCGGACGTCTGAACAATTACTGTAATTCAAGAGACGTCCGCGGGGAAGAAAATGCAGGAGACGTCCGCGGTGACAGCTGGCAAGTCGAATTTCTTATTTTGTTCTGAAATCTCGGGGCTTATAAAAGAAGAATAAAATGAGGCAAACCCTAAGCAACCAGAGGCAGCTGACCTCGAATTTCAGCAGAGAAAAGAGACACGTTTTGGGAAGAAACAACATACACGTTCGAGAGATTTAGAGAATTAGGGTTTGACCGAATTTTGGAGAAGAAAGCTGCAGCGCGGTGGAGAATTCACCATTAGCAATTTCGTTCTATTTTATTCATATAACTTCATGATGTATTCCATTGCAATGAGTAGCTAAACTCATATGTGTAGGCTAGAACTCGACATTGTGATGTTTTGACTTGAGACCTATATTTATCTTTATGTTTTGCGTTATATTATTCTGCATGTTTATGGAATTGATGTGCTAGCATAAGTGGAATCCTAGCGGGGGAGCTTCTTGTTTGTGTATTGATTTCAATTATCACAGTTTACTAGCAACCTAGCGGGGATAGCAAACTAGGATACGAGTAATATACCACTAGGATTGACACCCTAGGACAACTTGTAGTGCAACCTAGCGAGGGGAGCTATAAGTTGTAAAACATTAGAAATCAAAACGGTTGGGTTAATGATTTAGTCTTACATCACAATCAAAAGTTCTAGCTTGCACATCTCTTTGAACTTATTACTTGAATTTGTGTGACAATTGCTCATCTTGACAAGTGATCATTGTTGCTTAATTGTGTTTTTATTTACTTGTTCTTGTTTGAAAACCCCCCCCCCATTGTTACCCTAATACTTAGTGAACTGATTCTCAACCGATCTTTGTGGATTCGACCCGACTTACCACTTGCTAGTCGGAATTATAAATGTTTTTGCACAGGTACAACGACACCTGTCACTCGCCAACCAGAACAAGATGCTGGAAAATCAAATAGCTCAACCAGCAAATAGCCAGTAGAGAACCAGGGAAACTCCCATCAAAGCCAGATCTGAATCCTAGGGACACTCCGAGGAGGAACACAGATTGATATGCTGCCAGCTCAATC
This sequence comes from Rhodiola kirilowii, assembly GCA_033675215.1. Classification (NCBI taxonomy): domain Eukaryota; kingdom Viridiplantae; phylum Streptophyta; class Magnoliopsida; order Saxifragales; family Crassulaceae; genus Rhodiola; species Rhodiola kirilowii. The sequence continues at coordinate 26,005,129 of CM066199.1, forward strand.
CACTCAATCTCCAGCTGCAAAATTAGCATCTGATTCTACAACTACTGAAGAAGAAACGTCGAAGGAAGCTGACAACCAAGCCGAAAATTCTGCGTAGATAGTGGAACCAGCTCCTTACAGACCTCCAGTTCCATTCCCTCAGAGGCTAGCAGCAACAAAGACAGACAAAGCTTTCAAGCAGTTCATGGACACGATTCGTTATCAGTACATCACTCTACCCCTCACCGATGTAATCACCCAGATTCTTACTTATGCTAAATTCTTGAAGGAGATTCTGACTGGGAAAATAAAGATGGAAGGAACAGAGATAGTGGCCCTAATTGGGGAGTGTAGTGCAGCCATGCACCAGCCCATGCCGCCCAAACTTAAAGACTCGGGGAGTTTTTGTATCCATTGTGATATTGGTGGTATTACTATTTGTCGTGCTCTATGTGATCTAGGTGCTAGTGTGTCTATCATGCCATATTCCTTGTATGTTAAACCGAATTTGGGTGATCTTTGTCCTTCAAATATCACTATTCACCTTGCGGATCATTCTTGTAGACTCCTGAGAGGGATTCTGAAGGATGTACCTGTTAAGGTGTAGAACATTTACATCCCTGCTGATTTTATAGTGTTAGAAATCTTAGAGGACATAGACATCCCAATTATACTTGGTACCATTTCTTTATATGGCTAGGGTAGTCATTGACATGGATAGAGGTTCTAAAGCTTTACGTTTGGGTAGTGAAAGAGTTATCTTTTATTTTCCTGACATGTGTAAGAGTCCTGGTCTGTTAGGTGACTGTGATGTACTGGACTCTGCTGATGTTGGTGACCCTACTACACTAACCACTGTTGAGACTTACAGAGTTATACAAGGCTACCCAATACTGATGGATATATGCGCAGTGAGCACTGAGGGAGCAGCTAAATCTAAACAGACCACCGGCTCAGGTAAGGAACCTTGCAAGGTTGGGTTGAAACCTTTGCCTACAAGTCTTTGGTATGAATTTTTTGGTCGCAACTCCACCTACCCGGTGATTATTAATGCCTCCTTGATTGATGCAGAGACCCAGAGATTGCTAGATGTCCTGAGAGAGCACAAGCCAACCCTAGGTTATTCGATCGATGATCTTATAGGGATTAGCCCAGATATGTGCATGCATAGATTCCATCTAGAGGGCGATGCTAGACCCACTAGGGAAACCTTGAGATATTTGAATCCTAAGCTGAACGATGTGGTGAAGAAAAAAATTCTGAAATTATTGGATGCTGGCATTATTTATTCTATTACTAAAAGTGAGTGGGTAAGCCCCATGCATGTCGTCCCTAAGAAGAAAGGTTTGACTGTAGTGCGTAATGTGAATAATGATCTGATTCCTACTCGTACTGTGACTGGTTGGCGCATGTGTATAGACTATAGGAAGTTGAATAAGGCTACTCGTAAGGATCACTTTCCTTTGCCTTTTATTGATTTAATGTTAGAGCGTCTTGCAAAGCATAAGTTTTTCTGCTACCTTGACGGTTAAAGTGGGTTCTTCCAGATCCCTACACACCCCGAGGACCAGGAGACGAATACTTTTAATTGCCCCTTTGGCACATTTTCTTATAGATGCATGCCATTCGGTCTTTGCAATGCACCAGCCACTTTTCAGCGTTGTATGATGGCCATATTTTCTGATTTTATAGAAAACACATGGAAATATTTATGGATGATTTTTTGGTGTATGGCTCTTCATTCGACTCATGCCTCTCTAACCTTACTAATGTTCTTCGTCGTTGTGTTGATACAAACCTGGTTTTAAACTGGGAGAAGTGTCACTTATGGTGCAGGACGATATTGTGTTGGGACACCTAGTCTCAAACAGAGGCATTGAGGTCGATCGCGCAAAGGTGGAGGTGATTGAAACGTTGCCCCCACCAAAAGATGTGAAAGGAATCATGAGCTTTTTAGAGCACGCGGGATTTAATATGCCCTTCATAAAGGATTTCTCGAAGATAGCCAAGCTGCTCACTGATCTACCATGCCAGGAAGCTGAGTTTAATTTCGATGAATCATTTTTAATGCTTTCTACACACTAAAAACTACCCTTACTTCTGCTCCTATAGTGCAGCCCCCTGACTAGGAGCTGCCATTTGAACTAATGTGTGATGCTAGTGATTTCGCAGTGGGAGCAGTCTTAGGGTTGCGCATAGAAAAGAAGCTATACGTGATTTACTATGCAAGTAAAGTGTTAGTTGGCGCCGCCGTAAATTACACTACAACAGAGAAGGAGATGCTAGCCATCGTTTATGCTTTCGAGAAGTCCAGGCAGTACTTGATAGAATTGAAGACCATAGTGTACACTGACCACACTGCAATTAAGTATATCTGTCCAAGAAAGATTTGAAGCCTAGATTGATTCGATGGGTTCTCCTCCTTTAAGAATTCGACATTGAGATTAGAGACAAGAAGGGAGCTGAAAATCTGGTTGCAGACCACCTGTCACGCCTCGAGTTAGGACAGCTCGACCGCGAAGAGGACAAACTCCTGGTGACTGACTCTCTAGCAAGTGAGCAGCTCATGAGTGTCGATTTGGACATCGCCTCATGGTACGCAGATTTCGTCAATTACTTGGCCTACGATATTATTCCTCTTGACCTTTCACACAACCAGAAGAAGAATTTTCTATCCGACATAAGGAGGTACTTTTGGGATGACCCTTTTTTACAAATTATGTGCTGATGGTCTCTACAGGACTTGTTTTGATGAAGACCATATCAGATGGATCCTAGAGCGCTTCCATTCATCACAGTCTGGTGGACATGGGGTTGGTTCGAAAACAGCTGCTAAAGTTCTACAGTCTGGATTCTTCTAGCCCACTTTATTTAAGGATGCCCATGAATTCGTCAAAGCTTGCGATCAGTGCCAGAGGACTAGAAACATTTCAAAACAGCAAGAGATGCCCCAGCAGAGCATTCTAGCTGTGGAGCTATTTGATGTATGGGGCATCGATTTTATGGGACCATTCCCGCCTTATTATGGAAATCATTATATCTTGGTAGCAGTCGACTATGTTTCCAAGTGGGTTGAAGCAGTGTCTACTCCTACTTGTAACGCCAAGGTAGTTATAAAGATGTTTCAGAAGGATATATTTCCTCGGTTTGGCGTTTCCAGAACAGTAATTAGTGATGGAGGCTCCCACTTCAATGAAAGAAATTTTGAGACCTTGCTGAAGAAATACGGTGTTTATCACAAGGTGGGCACTCCATATCACCCTCAGACTAGTGGGCAGGTAGAGATCTATAATAGAGATATTAAGGGCATCCTGGAAAAGACAATCTCCCATCAGAATGACTCCTTTCAAGCTCGTCTACGAAAAAAACTACTGATGAGCCGTATTTATACGACTCATCGAGTCAATAAATCCCATCGATTCCGATACTTTTGTATGCAAACAGTTACTTCTTAGTATGTTTTTGTATTTCAGGTGTTTCGGAAGCTCTAGGAGGAAACATGCATAAAAGACGGCATTTTATGCCGAAAACATAACAATGGCAGATCAGACATTTGGACGTTCGTCGAAGTGCTGGGAGCTGACCGTTGATCAGAAAAATACGAGCCACATACCGTTGCGTAGGTGACTCAATTCCCTACAACTCTCTAGTTCACACCGAGAGCATCTGAGGTCGTTTGCATGGCCAAATCGAGAGCCGAAGTCAAAACAGATGCGCAGAATGGATGAACTGTGTCCATGGATGAACAGTAATTCCGGCGTGAACAGTAATTCCGGCGTAAAAATCCGAATTTCATGCATGACGGTTTAAAGGCTTCTAGAAGGTTCTGGAAGGCTCTACACAGATCTGGAAGACTTGCAGAAGAAGAAAACTTAGAGATCAAGCAAAGTCGGTTTTAGGAAATGTTTCCTAAAATCGTTTTTGGACCGACTTCAATTTGGAAGCTTTGAGGCCTGAGTTTTCTCTATAAATACAGCCTCATATCAAAGGTTTCAAGCATCCCAAAACGTGGAGAGCTCCTCTCTCCACAAAATCCTACAACGTAGAGAGCTCCTCTCTCTAGAATTCCTCCTCCTCCGACGGTGTTCCAACATTCCGGCTCCGATCTTCTTCCTTCGGCAATAGAGAAGACATCCTCTTCCTTTATTTTTATTGTCTTTATCTCAATGGCCATGTGTAGCTAAACTTATTATTCGGGCTAGGGTTTAATACATTGTGACGAATGTTTTTGAGACTTGTTGCTTAATGCTATTTTCATTGTTCTACTAGTCCTTGTGCTTATTATCTCGGTTTGAATTGCGAAGCTAAGTTGATACTCGGAACGGTTAGACTTAGCCGAGCAATTCATTCCCTTTATTCACTGTTTGTTTGATACTAGACCGTTGAGAACAAATAGAGCACTAATCTAATATATCTTGGAATGGAGTATTAGATTGCTAGGGCTAGAATTCTATAACCCGGAAAGGAAGTAGATTGTGGTGTAGGCGTCCGGAAAGACCCTACTTTAGGTTATAACTTGGAATGGAAGTAACCACACTTAGGAACTAGAAAATAGATAATTAGAAGTCGATGATAAAACAGGTCACAATTAAGAAACCCTAGCCTGAATATCTTCTCTCTGATTATTTCACTTGCCTTATTTCGTGATTTGCTATTGTTTCCTAAACTCTCACAAACCCCAATTGTCTTTCTTTCCTTTCTTATAGAACAAAGTAGTAACTATCTAGCTCCCTTGGGTTCGACCCTTGCTTGCCACTGTACTAACCCACAGTTCAGAGTGAGGAAAATATAAATTCAAATTTGCAGGTACTAACGACGACCTGTCAAATTTTGGCGCCGTTGCCGGGGAGCTACGCACGGTGAACTTTGTTCTTTCCTTTTTCGTTTATTTTCTTTATTTCCTGGTATTTCAATTTCCTAGTTTTTATTTCGATTTCCTTGTTTTTCAATTTCCATTTATTTCGATTTCAATTTTCTAGCTTTTAAAGGGTTCTGTCACCAAGACTTACGAGTCTAAGGAGATTGGGTTTTAAGTGAGACCATTGTGACTCCTCCAATCCCCTGGGAATCCTTTATTTGCTAGTCTGTGCTTTGCTACTCTTGTGCCATGTCTCGCGCAGGTAGTAGAATTGATGACGAAGAGGAGTACTACCCACCATCCTTCCAACAAGACGTCCGAGAAAAGATCATGTACATTAAGCAATCCCGGGACGAAAACTTGGACGAGTACTTGACCTACTTCGATTCCATTTTGGCGAGGTGCCCGCACCATGGATTTACGAACTTATATCTTCTTCAAAGGTTTCTCGGTGGAATGTTGCCATATGAGTGGAATAGGCTTAATGATGCTGCAGCAGGAGGTTCGGTGAATAACTTAGACATGAACAAGATGTGGGACTTGATAGAAGATATGGCAGAAAGCTCAAGACAATCTCGGGCCAAGCTGATCAAAGAAATAGACGACATGATGAAGCAATCTCAGGCCGAAAACGAGGAAGCCTCGGCCGAGTTATCAAGAGCAATGTCCGACTTGGACCGGGCCACGTCCGAGTGGAGGAGAAGACAAAGGGTTATTGAAGATGTCGGTACAAAAATAGAGGAGGACATGGCAGAGGCTCTAATAGAGCCTATCTCGGAGCCTATAGAACCGGCAGAAGATGAGGACCCATGGTTGACGGAAGAAGAGCTCAAGTCAGACTACCCCGGATATTTGGAAGAAGACGGCCCGCTGGCGCCTAAAGAAGAGCCGACCGAGCCACTCGAATCAGACCCCATTGCCGAGTTGCCCGAGACGTGCTCAGACTTCATTGCGGATCTACCCGAGGCAGAACCGGTCCTCACTGTCGAAGCGGCCGAGGAAATCAAGGTCACAGAAGATTCTACCTCAGTGCAGGACGCGGACGCCTCAATAATTACGGCGCGGACGTCTGAAGAATTACCACAAAATCAAGAGACGTCCGCGGAAGATATTCAGAAGACCTCCGCGGTATGCACTGATGCAGTTGAAGAAACTCTAACTTCTAACACCCCTCTGACATCCCCAATGCAGGTGATTGCTCCTAAGGACCATGTGATCGACAAAGATGAGCTTGAAGGCAAATTAGAGGCGAAGCATGAGCCAGAAAAGCCAACGATAGAGTACTCACTCGTTACAGTTCAAGAAGAGCCGCCTGGAAAGAGCAAGGATCCAGGTATTCTCACACTCACCCGTGATATTGACTCTTATATTTTGCAGACGGGAGATGCCAGCGCTCACAGTCCTCTTGCACTCATTCTGGGACAATCGGTCATCTTGGACACAAGGACCAAGAATGACATGGGAACAAAAAGGTTGTCACCTGTGCTTGGTGGAAAGAAATCAAACTACCATGTTCACGAGGATTCTGACCGTCCATACACGAGGAAGAGACCGAGGCATGGAACGTTTGGATGGAAGCCAGGATGGACAGACATGAGAGCACCACACGATGAGGGCTATGAGCATCACAGAGGAGTAGCAAAATTTGACCTCACACGTCCATGGGATCCTAACTTGTGATCCCTAAAGAGGTACCGTCGAGCCAACGACGTAAAACAAAGGCGCTCGCCGGGAGGCAGCCCAGCATTCTTTTGTCTCTCTTTAGTTTTTTTATTTATTTATGTCGTTCACTCTACCATGTCTTGAGTCTTTTCATCACATTGTACTTGGAAAAGAAGATGATTTTCATGCAGGGGACAGATGCGAACGTATCCGAGATATTGGCATAAAACTGTTATCCAACGTGAGTAGTTCACACCTTGAATAAATTGTGTCGAGAAACATCAGCTTTAGAGGATTCTGTCACCAAGACTTACGAGTCTAAGGAGATTGGGTTTTAAGTGAGATCGTTTGTGACTACTCTAATCTCCTGGGAATCCTTTATTTGTCTTAATTTCTTTGACACAGCCCTTTCATTTTGTGACGAACTCACGTTGCGATACAAGCTTCAATGGTGCTCTGCGAGGACTCAAAGGAGAATATTCAGCTGTTTCTGAACGTCACGCATCGCACGAGGGAAGTGCCTGTCCAACCTTACCCTCTTCTTATTTCCCTTTTTTTTGTTTGCATGCATAGTCGTGTCTTTGAACTTAAGATGAGCCGTGAGGACACGTCAGTTCAAAAGTGTGGGGTGGGAGAGTCCGTCGTTGAGTCAGCACGTCTACTTTCCTGCACCTTGCATAGAGTCAGCACGTTTCCTTGAAAATTTTAAATTTTTTGTACACATTTCTTCACTATTTCCTAGACTTGCGGTATTGGATGTTGGTTAGGCGAAATAGATAGAGCCGATTACATGCATGTCTTTAGTGAAATTTGACTTGTGCAATTACATGTGATCATAAAATATTGCGTGCCTTTGTTAGTCGAGATAAACAGGGATGTGGAGTTGATAGAAACGCCCTAGAGAGACTTGATAGAACATTCAAAGGCCGAGTTCGAGTTATATGGTTATACGGATTTCGTGGAGGCTAGCACTTCGAGGCGACATAGTACGAGTCTGCTCCACCACTGCGGTACCCTTGCGGTTGGTCGGGACGGGAATACTTCACACCGTCCAAGCTCTAGTTCGAGTAGCCGGGAAAATAGACAAGCGACCCTTGGCTTGACCCGAGTCAAAAGGACGAGGATGAGTGAGAGCAAGTAGGTTCGAGCAAGTAGGTTCGAGCAAGTCACAATCCGCACCACTGATATATCAAAACCAAGACACTATCAAGCTGGCCGAAAAGCACTCAACACTTTGAAGCTCGAATCAATCACGTGCAAGAAAAAGCAATGAAGTATAACCATATAGCAAGATTTCGGCACTGAGGATGCAGTTCATGGGTCTAAAAAGGGCTATCTCCCGAGACATCCGAATTGGTTTGCATCTCGGCCCAAAGGTATCACGTATCATTAACCCATGTTTTCGCACAAGGCTTTTAGTAACGAGTATGCTTGGAAAGGTGAAATCTAGATTAGCCGAGTCATGTTCATGTAACAATATCTAGGATGCCGAAGCTTTGTGATGTTTGCAATTTATTTTCCTCTTATGACCTAGTCCATGTTCGGGATGAACAAGTTTAAGTGTGGGGTGGTTTGATGAGCCGTATTTATACGACTCATCGAGTCAATAAATCCCATCAATTCCGATACTTTTGTATGCAAACAGTTACTTCTTAGTATGGTTTTGTATTTCAGGTGTTTCGGAAGCTCTAGGAGGAAACGTGCATAAAAGACGGCATTTTATGCCAAAAACATCACAATGGCAGATCAGACCTTTGGACGTTCGTCGGAGTGCTGGAGCTGACCGTTGATCAGAAAAATACGAGACACATACCGTTGCGTAGGTGACTCAATTCCCTACAACTCTCAAGTTCACACCGAGAGCATCCGAGGTCGTTTGGAAGGCCAAATCGAGAGCCGAAGTCAAAACAGATGCGCAGAACGGATGAACAGTGTCCGCGGATGAACAGTAATTCCGGCATGAATAGTAATTCCGGCGTAAAAATCCGAATTTCATGCATGATGGTTTAAAGGCTTCTAGAAGGTTCTGGAAGGCTCTACACAGATCTGGAAGACTTGCAGAAGAAGAAAACTTAGAGATCAAGCAAAGTCGGTTTTAGGACATGTTTCCTAAAACCGTTTTTGGACCGACTTCAATTTGGAAGCTTTGAGGCCTGAGTTTTCTCTATAAATACAGCCTCATATCAAAGGTTTCAAGCATCCCAAAACGTGGAGAGCTCCTCTCTCCACAAAATCCTACAACGTAGAGAGCTCCTCTCTCTAGAGTTCCTCCTCCTCCGACGGTGTTCCAACATTCCGGCTCCGATCTTCTTCCTTCGGCAATAGAGAAGACATCCTCTTCCTTTATTTTTATTGTCTTTATCTCAATGGTCATGTGTAGCTAAACTTATTATTCGGGCTAGGGTTTAATACATTGTGACGAATGTTTTTGAGACTTGTTGCTTAATGCTATTTTCATTGTTCTACTAGTCCTTGTGCTTATTATCTCGGTTTGAATTGCGAAGCTAAGTTGATACTCGGAACGGTTTGACTTAGCCGAGCAATTCATTCCCTTTATTCACTGTTTGTTTGATACTAGACCGTTGAGAACAAATAGAGCACTAATCTAATATATCTTGGAATGGAGTATTAGATTGCTAGGGCTAGAATTCTATAACCCGGAAAGGAAGTAGATTGTGGTGTAGGCGTCCGGAAAGACCCTACTTTAGGTTATAACTTGGAATGGAAGTAACCACACTTAGGAACTAGAAAATAGATAATTAGAAGTCGATGATAAAACAGGTCACAATTAAGAAACCCTAGCCTGAATATCTTCTCTCTGATTATTTCACTTGCCTTATTTCGTGATTTGCTATTGTTTCCTAAACTCTCACAAACCCCAATTGTCTTTCTTTCCTTTCTTATAGAACAAAGTAGTAACTATCTAGCTCCCTTGGGTTCGACCCTTGCTTGCCACTGTACTAACCCACAGTTCAGAGTGAGGAAAATATAAATTCAAATTTGCAGGTACTGACGACGACCTGTCACCTACCATCTACCAGTCGAGCTCGAGTACAAGGCTCTATAGGCAATTAGAGAGCTGAACATGGACCTGAAAGAAGCCGGTGAAATGAGACTGATGTAGCTTAACAAATTCGACGAGATCAGATTGGACTACTATGAGAATACGTGTATCTATAAGGAGAGGACGAAGAAATGGCATGACAAATTAATCGTGCGTAGAGAATTCAATGAAGGCGAGCGAGTTCTTCTCTACAACTCCATCCTTAAATTATTTCCTTAGAAGTTGCGCACCAAGTGGAGTTGTCCATTCACAGTGGAGAGAGTATACCCAGATGGCGACATAGAGCTTAACATTGAGGGAAGAAAATCAATGGTGGTCAACGGGCAGCGCCTCAAGCATTACCACGTTCTGAAGCACCTGGCACCACCAGAAGGCATTGATGATAATCTACTTCTCGGGAATGGATCTCAGCAAGGGACTTCTCGAGAATTCTTCTAGTCCTACCTCCCTAGATATGTCTCGCCAAGACGTTAAACTAGGCCTCCTCGGGGAGTATCCCGGACTGTAAGTATGAGTTAGTTGCATTTTGCATTTTGTGCTTTGTGTGTGATCATTGCAGGAATCTAATTGTGGAGTGTGCCAAGCTCAGAATAGCAAACAGGGGACCTGAACGAAAAATACACCACATAATAAAAAATAAGCACTTGGTTCCTTGACAGCCGTGGCACAATGGAAATGTCACGGATGTTACGGCATGGAAAAATGGTAGATGACAATAGAGGGTGTCGTGACACCCGTGACACAATGGACTTGTAACGGATGTCATGGCAGGTCAAAAGGACAGAAACATTCACATGGAGCCGTGACACCTGTGACACAATGGACATGTCATGGTTGTCACGACAGGTTAAAACGATAGTGATTTTTTTTGGGGGTGCCGTGACACCCGTGACATGCTCGGATGTCATGGTTTTCACGGCTAAATTAGCTTCTTCTTCCAAAAAACCCAAGGGTGAACCCTAATTTTCCTTACATCCTCCGACCGAAAATCATCTCTGCCCGTCCCCAGTTCCAACTAGCCAATCTGACCGACCGGCCACTCCACCATCCATCAAAAATACCAGCTATCCGCCCGCCAATCATCGTCCGTCACCCACCTCCTCGCCTCCAAATCCCACTCGCTCGGCCGATCCACCCCTCTTTTACCGCCCAATCCCACTTTCACTCAATTCCTCCACCTACCATCATGGCTCGCCAGTCCAAACGCCTTGCCAACCCACCCACTTCCCGTGCTGCTTGGAATGTTGCTCATCATGCAGCATCAACCGCCATCGTCCCGGTTGCACAAGCCAACCATCCGCGCCCCAATCCATTAACTTGGCCTATTCGTTTTCAAGATGAGGTTGATCACAAGAAGCGGTTCGAAGATATTCTGCCATTGAAAAAGGTAAAACCTACAATTGTCCCTACCATTACCTCACATGAACAATCAGAGATGGAGATATTTCCACATTGCCGTAGAATGTTTGTCGCCTCAGGGCCTGATATATTGTTTACTCGTCCGGCCGTCACTTATCCTATGTTGCTTAAGGAGTTTCTAGCAACATTTGAAGTAACTGGCAGCCCCTCAAATGTCACACATTGGAAATTTCGAGTGGGGGGCATATATTACACCATGCCTAAGGAGGAGGTTTGTGAGGTCTTAGGATTCCCTATTGAGGGATTTTGTGGCGACTACAGTGAAGAGGAACGGTATGAATTGTGGAAGCTTATATCAGGCTTTGACTACTACTTCACATCTAGTTGGCCTTCCACTGGCATAAAGGAGCCATTGTGGAAGATTGTTCACCGCTTGGTCGGTATGAGCATCAACTCTCGTGCCGAGGGGGCCACAGTAGTCACCAACTCTGACCATGATTTCTATGCACAAGGGAGTGTCAGTCGACTTTTTTCAAATTCTCAGTGGCATGATGATGGTCTCAGGTTCTTCGTTGGATAACAAGGCCATGGGAGGCGGCTTGTACATTAGTTTGCTTGCCCAGTCTAGAGGGTGGGACCTTAGCCCCCTAGACAGGTCGCAGAAGACGTTAGAGCTAAATCTCAGCAAGATATCCGAGTGTAAGATGATTGGGAAAGACGAGAAATGGACTCACAGGCCTGAGCTTCCTCTTGGGGCTAAGAGGTGACGTATGGACAGTAGGAAATGGAAGCTCGACAGAGCTCGTGGCAGGGAACCTACACCTAACCCAGTAGAACCATTGGCCGATGCAAACCAGCCTCCACCACCACCTGCCCACCCAGCCCCATATGCACGCGAGGATTTCCCCTTTCCCCAGACCGTCTTGGAGCACCTTACTCTGTGTGAGCAGTCTCAGGGCCAGATTTTAGCTAACCAGGGCTGGATATTGGCCAACAGGGCATGATTATCTCTACATAGAGTGAGTTGGCCTATGCCCAAGCTGACATGGCGGAAAACATCTCCGACTTCTGGTTTCAGGCTAGCAGAGCACTGCAGTGGGCCCAGGAGTCTTGGTGTGAGTTTTTTCAGGCATCAGCAGTTCTCTGCATACACGGACCCTCCATCCCCCCAGTTTGCTGCGCCTCATCCATTCGATGTTGATTTCTCAATGGCTGTCGATCTGAGCCCCACACATTATGAGCCTCCTACCCACCATGACCTCGAGGCTAGATCGTCTTACCCGGTTGGTACTGCGGATTACACAGATACCAAGGCTTTGTTTGCTACTGGCGATGATGATGGTGCTGTTTAGCTGAGTCCCCATTAATTTCTGGTTCACATGCCTTGTTATGTTCTTTCAGTTGTTGCGCTTTCATTCATGCCAGATACTATTGTATGCTGACTTTTGCCATGGATTTACTTCCTACATGTTCTTTGATGCTTGAGATATATTGTCTATGTTCTACATTTTGCTCGCGTCATTTTTCACACTCTTTATTTGGCACCACCAGCGCTCATTCTTTAAGATTATCGATGCTAACCTATCACTCGTGCAGCTCTATATTTTGTCTATATATACCAGCTCATGAGTCACGTTTCACTCCCCGGGCATCGCTTAATATCTATGGATATCGAGCTATCACACACGAGGGAAGTTCTTATGCACCTTTTCTTATCTTTTCTTTCTTCGCTTAGGGACTAAGCTCATTTTTAAGTGTGCAGTGGGTAGCGCATTGTCACACACATCGCATATCACATATTCACTCTTGCATATGCTCAACTGTCTATGTATTGCGAATGAAATCCTTGTTTTTCTACGATACTCCTTGATTGATTGACATTCTTTTGGATTCGAAGTCTAGGACTTGAAATATTTTTATTCGTGTGTGTATTCTCTCGTGTCAGTATCATTGCTAGCCTTTGCCTATCACGTGTTCTACGTATTTCTTGTAGCATGTTTGAGACTTGATATTAGTAGGCACCAGTACAAAATGTCAAAATTTTAAATTGCATTTTTTCTGGGTGACCTTAGTACTAATTTTTGCTTCTCTTTACTGGTCGTGATCTGCATGCACCCACCTCTATTTGTATAGTATGTCAAATTTAAAGTGTGGAGTTTAAAAAAATCAAAAAAAATAGAAAATGAATAATACCAAGGGCAACGTGAGAAAAGTCACTCCTTGGGTAAAAACAATTTATTTTCTGCCCCATTTCGCTTGATATAGTATATTTCCACCTTCTCATTGCGTGCAATCATGACTTGTCTTGAAAATTCGTGTACTAGAAACTAAGGGACGATCCTCGTGCTTGCACTGAAATTTTGATGTGACTTTCATACTATTTTCAGAAAATTCTTAAGCCAGGCTCCTCTTCTCTTACGGGTCATTGCCTAGTCCTTGGCACTTGAGAATGAGCTTTGCGCCAAGAGCCTGTGGACTATCCCTACATAGCGTAGGTGAATGGCGAGCATGTTTTGTTTAACTGTTCATGTTCTTAATACGTTGATATAGAACTATTTAGAACATGTGATTAGTCGCTTGCTAGCCGTGTGTACCGACCGTTTGAATGCATATCTCGTTTAATCTATGATTGTCTGACAACTTTAATTAATGAAGATGTTTGACTTGAAGTCGAGGTAACACGATGAATCTAAGGTATGACATGACTTTACTACGACTCCTTGAGCATCATTTCATGCATACACGTTAGTTAGTTGTACAGGGGATTTGTAGGTAGTCCCATTCCAGAAAACTTTCACGAGACTATACTCATCCTACTAGGGCAGCCTAGAGGTTTAAAGGCTTGATGCATATGCTAAATGCATTCGTGTCCTCTACGATAGTGAGTTATCATTTTCATCTTAGCTAGGATTGATCACATGACACTTGAGTGGGTAGCTTAGAAACATATGGTTGTTGATCATTACATTCAATCGTGTATTTATTCTGCCATTTGTTTGACATTTGTTCGGGACGAACAAATCCTAAGTGTAGAGTGTTTTGATTAGTCGATATTATGACTAATTATTCGCTACATACGATGAAGGATAGCACTTGTTCTCCTAGAAAATTGTCCTTATTTGATGTCTTTCTTGAGTGTTTCAGGACAAAAAGACATATCATCGCTCCTTGGACTTGAAATGTTGAAAGAACGGAAAGATCGATGAAAAGGGTCGAAAAAGGACTATACACCAGCAACGGGCCGTGACGGCCGTGACATCCCATTAGTGTCATGGGTGTCACGACATGTGTTTCTCACAGTGGGATTCAAGATGCTCCGTGACAGCCGTGACAAGTTTCATAAGTGACGGGTGTCACGGCTACCCAAAAGGCCAGAAGGATTCCGATACTGTCGTGACAACCGTGACATATTGGACTGTCATGGGTGTCACGGCATACTAATGGCTCAGTGCAATTTTGCCTATATTGTGACAACCGTGACACACTCGAATGTCACGGGTGTCACGGCCCCGTCGGATATTTCCAATTATAAATAGGAAATTCGGGATCTATTTTAAAGAAGCTTGATTTTGGGAAGTTTCTGATCTAACTTGGAGAAGAAGACGGGGCAAAACATCGCCAGAGATTGAGGATTCAACGAGCTACATCGTCAATACGGTTGCCTCATCCTTGATTTCTACATCTATACTATTTTTGGTTAACTTACTATGAGTAGTGAGTAGTCTTCCTTATTCTGGGATCCTACGGATCCCGTGCCTTGTACCCAATTCTTCATGTGATCAATTAAACGTTTTTCATTAATGCAATTCGAGTATTCAATTTTGTTGTGCTTAATTTTATTGTTCTTGCAAGTTTTACATTGAATGGGATGTTTGCATGCTAGAACGTGTTTAGGTTAATTACCAAAAGATGAATGGGTCCTAGGTATTAACCAGATGGCATGAAATTGATATTAGGTCATGACCCATTGATAATCCGTGGATGGGCGGCGTTCAATGGTCGAGATTAATCTAGACAATGATCCGTGGATGGGCGGCTTGTCCAGTGTTATTTCGGTTTATTTCTATATTCGATAGCATGATAAATTTAAGTGAGACGGTTACATGAATTGTGGGTTGGCATGGATGAAGTTTGATCCTGGGATTCTTTCTCTGATCAAGTCAAGCCGTCTTTATTTACTGCATTTAATTTCTGCTATTTGTTTCACATCAAAACCTTTCATTGTTTGGAATAGCTGAATAGGTCACATGTAAGCTAATAATCATACACGTTGTTCCTTGGATCGACCCTTGGCTTACCAATGTCTATAAATTGTTTTTTACTACAATTTGACCCCTAATACATATAACTTGACAACTATAAAGGGTTAAAAATACGCTTGTCATTTTACACCTAAAATGATATTAGCAATAGCGTCTTAAAAAAGTGAGTAGAAAGGGAATCAATCTTAAATTTTGAGTATTTCAAAAAAAATCATCATATCTCCTCTTCAAACTCAAAGTCCTAAAAAAAAACAAAACATGAATTTCGGTATCTTCCAATCTCACAAATCATATATGGAATTGAAGAAATTCAACCAAAAAATTATATACCTTCAAAAAATGATTTTCTCTTCATAATTGTGTAACAAAGCACTGAAACATCACAGATATTTTTTACACAGAAAAATTTGAACCAAATAAACGTGTTCACCAACTCCAAAGTCAAATTATGTTATAGACCATGAATTCACCAAAATAGACTTTAAAATAATACTATGACATTCATAAGATGCCGACACAATATTAATAGTTAGCCTATGGACATTGGTGATCAAACATTAAGGATAAGAAATGTCAAGTAATAGACTATTTGTGGATGTATGTATTATTTATATCAAGATACTGAAGATCATCTCACTGTTTTATCACCAACAGGGACGGAGGTAGACTGACGCAGTTTGGGCTTAAGCCCTACTTACTTTCGGCCCAAATTAAAAAAAAATTTCTAATCTGCGTAAACATACGCAGTTACGCAGCGCAGCGAAAAGCGAAAAAGTTAAATTGTCGGGATTCAGGAAGCTTCGATGCACTGGGCCCTAGAAGACCTTGTCGCCGCAGACGGCAGATCGCAAAATTGACGAGAACAGCCTACCTCGTCGTCGTCAACTCGCAGCGCAGAACAGAAGAGAATAGCAGCAGGCAGCAGCCATCAGCATTCCGCAATCCGCACTCTCAAGTCTCAAACGCCTCACTCAGGCATCACAATTCACAAGTTTGATTCCTAAATCCTATATGAATGTGATTCCTAATTTCCTATGATTCATAGATTATAATTTATAGATATGATATGAATATGAGGATTCATAGAATGATAAGTGACTAAGTAACAGTGAATCACTGCTGGGCGCTGTTTTGATGCTGCTGCTTCCTAGAATTTCAACATCTGCTGCTTTGAATTGCTGCTTCCTAGTTTGACATCAACATCATTCTTTTAAGTTTTGTTTGAATTTCAAGTTCAAACTTTGAATTGCTGCTGGCTGCTGCTTCTCTTAGTGTTTCAATCAAGTTCAAACTTTGAACTGCTACTGCTTCTCTTGGTGTTTCAATTAAGTTTATTAGATTAATATTTGATTGATGAATGATAATTCAATGAAAAGTGTCTACTTTAAGTCTTTAACAATGATAGAATATTTTATATTGGATTAATATTTGCTTGAACTGCTTCTTATACTGGTATATTATAGGTTTATCAAGTACAATGACGGACAAAAGTGCCAAGCGTTATAAAAGTGTTTTACATTGGTTAAAAAGTGATACTCCTTCAAATGTCGTTGAAAGTGAGCAGCAAGAGAAGGATATTGTGAATGTTTAGTGGAATCTGATAAACGAAGCTTAAGCCCCTCTTTATTGATTCCATCAGAATAGGATCAAAATGAAAGAATGGAGGAGGATGAGATTTATGATATTACTTCACTTGAAAGGGATCCTGGAAAACGCCAGCCGATATGCAAGTATCCTTCGAGTGATCGTGACTATGTTCGGAGAGCTTATGTTGTGTTAGGACCGGTATCTACAGCAACTACAGAAAGAGCCTTTTCATCAATGAACATCATCAAGAGCAAACTAAGAAATAAGATGAATGATGAATTTCTCGATGATCTTATGATCCTCTATGTTGAGAGGACATTTGCGGATTGTATTAGCGGTGATGATGTAATTAGTGCATTTGAAATGAGTGGACCTCGCAGGGTAAAATTCAGCTAGTTGCACATTTTGTATAAATTATAGGGTTTCGGTTTATGTCCCCCCTAATATGTTATGCTCTTTTGATGTCTATAAAAAAGGCGTGAGGATGAGCCTCCAATTGGGTTTCAAACCTCCAAAAAAAAATTTTAGCCCTATCTAGTTCTAAATCATGGCTCCGTCCCTGATCACCAAAGTGACGTATGTAGCCGCATTAAATATTAGTGTATATGTCGATAAACTGTAGTATTAATGTAAACTACACATTCATCCTATTATACTAAATAAAACAATCTAAATGGAGACGTCACTGAGATGATCATATAGTCCATTTCAATTAACCAATTCAAAATGTATGCGAAATGCTCAATGTCAAGTCTAGCAATTATATCTCAAAGGGTGTTGGTTCTCAACAAAAATTTATGGTCTAGAATAATTGGACATATGAAACCTAAGGAGAGAAACCTGAACCAATTGAAATGACCCATAACAAACATCGAAAAACGGACGTATGTTAGGTTAATTTTTGTAAACTAATCAATTATGTGGGGTCACACATGTAAATAAAATGAATGTATGTGCTATCATTTAAATAAGCCCAAGAAAAGTGATAGTCGTTAAGATGTGGTGAACCGGGGACCATAACCCATATAAATAAAGGTGTGTAACCACTATTGTTATAATTATCTTTTCGTCTCTCATAGAAAGATAACCAAACGATATGTACATAATATCTCTCAAGATATTATACACATAAGCCAATATTAATCACAAATAGATCATTTTAGTTAGTCTTATTTAAATAATAGCACATACATTCATTTTATTTACATGTATTACCCAACATAATTGGTTAATTTACAAAAATTAACCTAACAATTTCCCAATCTGTCACATGTGTAAATAATAAATGTATAACGAAAGTGAGCTCAAAACTGCTATCATTTCATAAAGGTATATCCCCTATCCGGTCCATTAACTATGTTGATGATGTGTGTCGTCTGACGTGTCAAATTTAATTTTTTATTATTTTCTTGCGAGAAACTAGTCAGTAGTGTAGCAGCAAGCAGGGTCAAACTCAAGAGAGCTGATTGTTGAATTTGTATTTGAAAACAATTTTAAGAAGGGGAATTTTAGCAGCCGTGAGTGCAACCGAGACAAATCGCAAAGAAGGTTTCAATATAGAAGATATTCAACTTAGGGTTTCTATTGTGACACGTTTATCATTGACTGCTAATAATCAAATTTCAAATTTCAAATTTCTAAGCGTGGTTATTCCGGCAAAGGTAATAACCTAAAGTATCCCGGCAAAGATGATACACCACAATCTAATCCGGCAAAGGTATTAGACTTCTAGTTCTCCTAAGCACAATATTCCGACAAAGGTAACATTAGGCTTAGGTGTTACAATAATCAACCTTTACGACAAAGTATCCGGTAGATATTATCGGTAAGAATTGGTCGTCAAATTAAGCTTTACGACAAAGTTTCCACTTAACCTAACAATTTAATTCATGCGATGAAGAACAAGAACTCGTAAAACATGAAAATGTATTAAGAAAAGAGTCTCAAAACGTAGTCACAATAAACGAAACTCTAAACTGAAATAAAGATTTAGCTACTCATAGCCATAACAAAAAATTAAGTATTTTTTTATAATGGAAGTATTAGAACATTCTTCTCTTCGTCGAAAACTTTGCGTTTACCTCCAGAGCCATCGTGTTGATTATTCGTACTGACGAATGATGAATGGAAATAAAAATAGAACCATATATATATGCTGCTAGGGTTTCAAATCTGTTTTGGGTTCAAATTTCTAATTTTCGGACTTGCTGACATCATCATTGCACCCTAATGATGTCATCGTCGCACCCATCGTTATTGTTATCGTTGCACCCAGAGTTGACATTAGCAATGCGCTAATGTCTTCCTTGGGTGTGATCTGCACTGTTTCGATCTCCCCTTTTTGCATGTCAGTTCCGACTTCGACTATTAATTTGACCATCCGAACGACCTCGGCTTCTCTCGGGGTGAACAAGAGAGTTGTAGATAATTGAGTCAGCTACGCATCGACATCTTGCTCATATTGTTTTGATCATTTGTCAATTCCCAGCACTTTGGTGAACCTCCAAAGGTCTGATCTGCCACTGTGGTGTTTTTGGCATGAAATGCTGTCTTTTATGCGCGTTTCTAAAACACCTTAGATGCAAAACCATACTAAAAAGTAAATGTTCGCATATAAAAGTGTCGAAATAAATGGGATTAGTTAGTTCGATGAGTCGTATAAATATGACTCATCAGCTGACATGAGATCAAGTCGGCCTTTGTATGCATCATCGATACTCGACCGAGCTTGTCATGGATGTCAACATAATTAAACGACATGGATTCATCATGAATGTGCAGCATGGAAATTACATGAACAATGATCTTAAATGTCTATTTGCAAGTGGTCCCTAAAGCGAGATCAACAACATTACACAGAGTGCGTACTAGCAACAACTGTCCTGCAGAACATGATTTGATATTATGGATAAAATCTATATCCAAAATACACCAACCCACAAGACAAAATCCCACTGGATCTAAATATCCTCAAATAAGATAACAGACATATGATCAGAGTGCCACTGAAAGACCTCGGTTAGTAATCCCTTTTATCAAGCAGATCCGCAACGTATTTTGTTACATAATGCTCTATATGTTCACTCTGTATCTCTTAATTACAACTAGCGTATTGATATTAATGTTATCACATTTACAATCTCTAGTTGTCAACAGAATATGGTATAATCAAACTTGTCACGTATCAATATAAACAGTCTTTAGCAACACGAAATCATAAGTTTTATAGTGACAATACCACAACCCATATTCCTTAATTGATGCCCAAAATATGCTATTCAGAACTGACATAGCAAATAATATGATTTATGATAACCTTATTAGGGCATCCGCAGTAAGGGAGCAATAAGCAGTGAGCAATAAGCAAAAATAGCATTTTTTTCATAAAAGTCATGTAGCAATGCAGAGCAAAAAGCAATGAGTGAAAATGGCTCTTTGCTCTATATATTTCAATGCAGCAAGAGAGCAAAGAGCTAAGAGCAAAATGCAACATTTTTTTATAGTCAAAATGCAACATTTTCTTTCATAACCATTCATATATCCAAAATTATCACTTCTATTATTTCATCCTTTTGTTTTGCCTCAAGATTCTTTTATTTTTCTTTTATTTTTATTTTTATTTTTTATTTTTTTGTCCATCTAACGTTCATTTTTTGACATTTCTAATTTTTAGTTCTTTCAAAACCAACAAAATGTAATTTACTTTTGTTTTTCTTTATAAATACATGTGGAGCCCACTTATTGCTTTCCTATCTCACACCCTCTCCATTATTGCTCACCTATCAAGCATTGCTTTTTGCTCTTTTTTTTGCTCCCTTGCTACATGAGAGCAATAAGCAATAAAGTCTCTCTATTATTGCTTATTGCTCTCCTTGATGCAGATGCCCTTAGGCATCACATTTGAGTCAGTAACACAAGTGATCTCTAGCAACTCTGACATCCAACACATGAGCATGCTCTCTAGCTAATGAATTCAACGGTAAATTCCTCAAATATCTGCACAACATTATCATGCTTGTAACTTTCGAATGCATACATATTACAATAAGCAAATGAGACAATACATGTCTGAATTGAAAATTTGTGTGCCACAAGTTCCATATCTAAGAAAATCATATCTTACTCCCACTAAACCACGATATACACACTAACCACAATTTGTGTTTCTCTCCAAACCAAGCAAGATGACAACACGCTAAACATGAATATCATCAACTAAAATCATACACCAAAATCATATCTGAATCAGAAGTCATAATACATATTCTTGAGGTAGTTGAGTTTATCCTTCTCAAATTAATCATAAGCTTAATTGGAGAATAAACAGACATTGTCTTGTGATTGATTATCCCGAGCATGCTTGCAAATTTAATCAATCACACTATAATAAGAGACAACTTTCTCTTCATTGACAATGTCTCAACCATAGTTCCCTCCCAAACTCAGATTCAAAATCTAAATATCCAAAATATGAATTTCAATGTCTTCTTATTCTGCACAGCATACATGAAATTCAGGACCCAAAAAGAAATTCAACCAGAAAATTGTATGCACTTTCAATAAGGATGATATTAAATTCATAATTGTGCAAGAAGCAACGGTATGCCGCAGATATTTCTCAAATAGAAAACACATCAAACCAAGTAAACATGCTCACCAACGCCTAATCATGCATGTCATAGACTATACATTTATCAAAATAAACTTTGAGAGCTCATGACATTCACATGATATCGGCACACATTAATAGCAACTCGGAGGACTGTGGTATTAACTACAAATAATATCTTGTTCCGGTGAATAAATATTGACGATAAGGTGATGCTAAACAATAAATTACCGGATGATGAATTTATTATTCACATATAAAATTAAAGATCATCAACTATTTACCACTAAGAACGTCTGTAGATACATTAAATATTAACTTTCCGGAGGGTCTATTAATATTCATGCAAGTTACACACATCCGATATAAATATAATAGATTGTGCCAACCAACGCGGATACGTCACGGAGATGATCGTATATTCTATTTTAACAGACAGATGTAAAATACCGATCCATAGTAGGAATGTCAAATTGTGAGACTAAATCTCAAGTAGTGTTGGTTTCCTAAAGCATTTCATGGTTCCAAACAACACGACAGAACAATATCAAAAGAGACGAGTCTGTCAATTTAACTGAACCATTACATAAACAAAAACTTTAAAAGCAGATAATGACATTTACAAGATACCAGACACAATTAATAGCACGTCGAAGGACTATGGTATTAATTGCAAGGGTATCTTGTTCAGTGATCAAACATTGACGATAAGGGATGTCAATTAATAAACCATCGAATGATGGATTTACTATTCTCATCAAAATACTAAAGATCGTCACACATTTATCACCACGGGTATGTATGTAGCCACGCAGAATACTAATGTGTGGATGTCTAAATTATTATCCTTATAAACTGTACATAGTATCCTAACATAAGAAATCAAATAGTCTCCACGGATATGCCACGGAGGTAGTCAGTATTCCGCTTAGATCAACCCCTTTGTTATGTCAGCGTAAATGTCGAATGTCGTATTATGCAAGTAAAGTCTCAATTATGTTGGTTCCTCACAGTTATGGTTCCAAACAAGAAGGCAATCTGAGCCAACAAAATTGAACCATAAACAATTGAACCAACCTAAACTAAACAATCAGACAAACTTCAATCAATTGGTAAAAAACCAAATTGAACCAATATACAATTTGTCAACAAGATTTCACTTGATCAAACTGAAATTACACCAATATGCAATTACTCATCCGAACCATAGTTGATCAAAGTTGACCGAAGTAAAATCTCAGCTATATTTGACCCAAGTATACTATGGTGAAATCTCAAATATATTTGACCAAAGTCAAAATTCAACCAAAGTTCACCAAAGTCAAAATTAAGTCAAAATTAACCAAAGTTGACTAGAGTCAAAGATCGATCAAAGTTGACCGAAGCCCAATGTCAACTAATGTTTACCACAAGTTCACTAAAGTCAAATATCAACTAAAATTGACAGCAAGTTGACCACAAGGTTACCGAAATCAACTTTCAACTAAAGTTGACCGAAATCAACTTTCAACTAAAGTTGACCGAAATCAACTTTCAACTAAAGTTGACCACAAGTTGACCGAAATCAACTTTCAACTAAAGTTGACTACAAGTTGACTGAAGTCAAATATCATCTACAGTTGACTAAAGAACTCAACCACAGTTCACCAAGGATTCACAGAATTTGATCAATTTTATTGTACTAAAATTCCATATCATATTAGATTGGTTTCATAAGTCGGTATAATAAGACCGAATTAAATAAATTCATTGAACCAAAAGTCATATCAAACTAGATTGGTTTCTCAAGACGATAAATAATCGTAGTAAACCAATCACATTGAACAACAAATCAAAATCACACTAGATTGGTTTCGCAAGTCGATATAAAACCGAGTTAACAAATTTCGTTGAACCAAAATTTAATATCACACAAGATTGATTTCGTAAGAAGATATAAAATTGTAGTAAACCATTCATCTGAATTATGATAAATTAAACATAAACATAGTTAAATCCACAAAATAATACCAATCATAAATTGGATTGAGCTGGAGTGAAACTGGATCAACTTTATTGGACTTGTATTATCAATTGAGCTGATAAATTCAATTCAGGGTTTTACAACATTGATGATGGCCGCCAGCAAATCATCTCCACAACAACTCCAATGGAGATGTATCTGGGAAATGGCGCAAAGGCCCATCTCCCCACATGATCAACACTAACACTGATTGTATGGCATTTGAATGTCTTCTGCACGAAAGAAGTCAGCACGCACTACGTCATTTTGTCGCTTATGTCACAAACCTAAAATAGCTGCACAAGGACATATTCAGTCGCATAAGACTTTATGCGACTGCAATCAGTGACATAAGGTCCAGTCGTATTACAGATGTGACATAAGGTCCAGTCGTATTACGGATGTGACATAAGATCGATTGCGACTGACTATGGTACATCAGTCGTATAACATATGTTAAGTCACTAAAAATTTGGGCCATTTATGCATTGGAATTATGCAGTGGTTAGACTACCACTGCAACAATTTACAAAGGTTATGCAGCAGGTTTGCGGTGGTTTTTTCAAATCTCAAGTTTGCGATGAGTTTTTCAGCGGTATTGCAGTGATCTTATATTTGCGATGACATTTGCGGTGGTTTTGTGGCGGTTTTTGCCATGTCCAAAATGCAGCGGTAAATACCACCACAAACATCCAAATACAGCAGTGATTTTACAATGCTTTTACAGTGGTTTTGTCACGTAAATTATTAAAGTCGCATTACTGTTGGAACATCACCGTAAATCCTCTGCAACAGTCGATATCCGGATTTCCATTGAATTATAGCCGTGTGTAGTGGATATCCAGATAAGAAACATGTAGCTTGTGCTTATCATCGACTATCTTTAGATTTCTAAGTTGTCAACATCATAAGTGTATGTCCTAATATAAAATAACATATCTCTCAAGTAAGATTTCTACACTTTTTGAAACCCGTCCTGCTACCTCAAAGGTTTGTTCATCTTTCATTTTTTTGATTTGGAAAACATCATGATTGGCCAAATTTGCAGTGCAAGCTGCATCAGTTCCATCTTCAAGGCTGCTTAATCATGTCTTTACTACTACCGTTCTCTTAGTCTGAGCTCTAACTCCTCTCCGCCAACAGTCCGGACTCTACTCCGAGGATCCCCACCTTGTTCATATTTCAGTAATATTAAATTCACTTACTTCGGGTATGATTTTTCACTAATTAGTATTGTGCACATTTTTATTTGGCTTAGTTGTGTAATGGTGTTTTTCTAAAGTAGTCATAAATTAAATTTTCTCTGTGCAGCATGGTCACTATTGAAGAGTTAGTTCAAGAACGACAGTGGATGTACAATCAACGTAATCCCGGCGAAACATTGAATACCGATGTTTTCATGTACGGGGTTGGATACTTTTTACAAGTGGCGATCAGAAATGGTCAAATATGTGACGGAAACAAGTTGCGGTGTCCGTGTAGTAAGTGTAAGAACAAACATTTTCGTGAAATCGGTTTGTGCGAGACTCATCTATTCACATATGGATTCGTTAAAGATTATTATAATTGGACTAACCATGGTGAAGAAATAGCAGAAGTCTCTTCGAGCTGGGACAACAATATTAATAATTTCCAAGATCAGAATGACGAGTTTTTCGGACAAGGAATTGATAGTCGATTTGGTGATATGGTAGGTTACATAGCTGGGCCAAGTACTAATTACAATCAACCTCAATCAGGAGAACCCGAGGAGCCAAATCAAGCAGCATCCCAGTTATACGATTTGTTTAAATTCAATCGTCAACCTGTGTTCGAAGGTTGTACTTCAGAGACGCAACTTTCTATTGCGATGAAGATGTTGCAAATCAAGACAGATCATGGATTATCAGAAGCTGCATATGATTCTATATGCGCTACAATCGGTAAATTACTTGATTGTGAACATCTAGTGCCGACTACATTTCGAGAAACAAAAAAAATTGTCAGTGGATTAGGTATGGGGTATATTCGAATTGATGCATGTCTGAATGGATGCATGATATATTACGGTGGGGATGAGAATTTATCCACTTGCCGCTATTGTGGTGATCCTCGATACAAAGAGACACGTAAACAAAAAACCTCTAGGAGTTACAAAAGGATTTACAGGTCTCAAATGTTCTATCTTCCAATCATACCTCGAATTCAGCGGTTGTACATGAACGAAATAATAGCCGAACACATGACATGGCATGCAAATACTGATAGGGACCCGGATGTTATGATTCACCCTACTGATGGAGAATCATGGAAACATTTCGATAGAATCAATTCGAATTTTAGTTCAGAATTATGAAATGTAAGGCTGGGATTATGCTCTGATGGTTTCAGTCCATTCGGTATGTCTGCTAAGTCATATTCATGTTGGCCAGTTATGCTTACACCTTATAATTTACCCCCATGGTTGTGCATGAAGACCAGATATATGTGGCTCACAGTGTTGATTCCTGGACCTCGCAATCCTAAGAAGAGGATCGATATATATTTGCGGCCGTTGATCAATGACTTGTTAATTTTGTGGAATTTTAGTGTCCAAACATTTGATTCATACAACAAGCAGAACTTTAATATGCGGGCTGTTCTTATGTGGACAGTGTCGGATTTCCCTGTGTATGGAATGTTATCTGGATGGTCAACGCAGGGACGTTTAGGATGCCCATACTGTAAGGAAGACACAAAAACATTCGTACTTAAAAATGGAAGGAAAGTGTCATACTTTGATTGTCATAGACATTTTATACCAGTCGGACACCCTTATAGGGAAAATTGTCAAAGTTTTTACTATGGACGAGAAGAACATAATTCCCCTGTGATTTTTCTAAATGGCCACGCAGTATACGAAAGAGTTTGCCATTTGAAAACAATTTTTGAACAAATCCCAGATGAGAAACTCCCGGGTTATGGTATCCATCATAACTGGACCAAACAAAGTATTTTTTGGGAATTACCTTACTGGAAGGATATGCTATTGAGGCACAACCTCGATGTCATGCATATTGAAAAAAATGTGTTTGAAAATCTTTTCAATACAATCATGAATGTCAAAGGAAAGACTAAGGATAATGGGGCCAAATGCCGAAAAGATGTTGCCCTATACTGTGATAGGCCGGAATTGGAATTAGTGTTACATCGTGGTAAAATGATTGGTGCCAAAGCTAAATATGCGCTCAACGTTGAACAACAAGAAAAAGTATGTCATTGGATCACAGGACTTCAGTTCCCTGATGGGTACGCATCACGACTAGGTAATCATGTCGACCTACAACAACGCAAGTTAATGGGATATAAAACACATGATGCACATGTGTTCTTGGAGAGACTTATGCCTATAGCATTTCGTGGAATGCTGCCAATCGCAATATGGGAATCAATATCAGAGTTGTGTACATTTTTTCGTGATTTATGTGCTTCATCGTTTGATGTCAATCAGATGACACAATGGAAGGCTAACATAATTGAAACCCTTTGTAAGTTGGAGACATTCTTTCCACCTTCTTTTTTTATTCAATGGAGCACTTACCTATCCATGTTGCTGATGAGATTCTGTTGGGTGGACCCGTGCATTATTGCTAGATGTATCCATTCGAACGCTTTATATATAGATTGAAACGTATGGCAAAAAATAAAGCATCGGTTGAGGCAGCTATAGTGAATGCGGACATTCAACAAGAAACTGCGTTTTTCGGTTCCGACTACCTAGGTCCTGAATTTAAGACAAACGCAAGAAGACTAAAGCGTAATGAGGTCCTCCGGTACGGGGAATTGTCGGCTCAAATTTCTATATTCAACCATCCCGGATCAGGGAGTAAGATTATTAAGCGCAGAGTGTTAACTTCAGAAGAGTTTTGGAAGGCGACACATTATGCCTACATTAACACTCCTGAATTTGAAAATTACATCAGGGGAGTATTTTGTTTAATAATCTTCAGGTCAGTCTATTATACCGTCTTGCATTTCTAAATGATATTATTATTAACGGTATAGATAACAGTTACATGTTGTACTTGTGATAGTCGATTTCAAAGTGACATACAACAAAAGCATCCTCAAATAAGCTTCGAAAATATGGAGAAGATGATGGTCAACAAATTTCCAAAATGGATGCAAAATTATTTAAGTCTTGTATTACAATGTAAACATGTACAGCAACATACCATTGTGTCTTACTTGTATACATTTGTAGGTTTGGACTAACTATTCAACAGAGCTGATTCCGAATTAGATTCAGGAGATTTCAATGGGTTTTGATTGGTCCGTCCGGTGCATGCCTTCCTATAAAGTGAATAATTACAAGTTTATCACTGAGCTTCATAGTAGAGGAAGGCAAACCAAAAATTGTCATGTCCATGTTAAGGGATTGGATGCCGTACATTACTATGGAGTCCTTGAAGAGATCATCGAATTTAAAACTCGGACACCTTCAAACTACAAGCTTATACTATTTAAATGTCGTTGGTTCGACCCAAATAATGTGCATACAAGCCCAGCTCTCGGTATCGTAAAGGTGAATACCCGAATACTTTATGGGACATATGATCCTTTCATTCTCACATAGCAGGCTGAACAAGTATATTTCACAGAATTTCCAGGTCTTCCAGGCAAATCAAAACAAGGATGGGTCGCTGTGTTCAGTGTGAAACCAACAAACGCCATTGACATGTCAATAGTCGATTTGCCATTCCAGGAGAACGGGGACGACGATATGCAGTTGCCTATCGTAAATCATATGGTAACTCTCAGTACCATTGCTGATAATGAATTTATTGAATACAGTGATGTGGAGGACGACGATGAAGATGATGAAAAAGTTCACTTGACATCTGATTCAGAGTCAGACGAACCAGCCGACGAATCAGATGAATTAGATGAATCAGAATCAGAATCAGATTCTGACATATAATGCAAATGGTGTTATGCAATCTAAGTTATAAAAAAATTGTAATTACAATAATCGCGAATCTATTTTTTTTAATGTTACCTGTCATCTACTTAGAAACCGCCTTTTTTTGGTTTATTTTATACTCATCCCAATTAAAAAACAAATTAAAAAGCTGTAAGTCCAAATTAATTATTTATTTTAATTTGTTTCTTATTTGGGATGAGTATAAAATAAAAAAAATTTAAACTAATTAAAATATTTCATTTCCCCTATTCTTAATCGCAGTTAATTATTCTTTTTAATATAACAGTTAATGAAAATATTAAATTAATGAAAACATTTTAATTTGTTTCCAAATTAATCGCAAATTAATGAAAATGTTAAATTCTAAACAAAACAAATTTCGTTCTCCCCCTTTTTCTCCCTCCTTTTCCCTATTAAACTGCGAAAACTGTGCTCTTTTTTTTGAAGGAGCGAAAACTGTGCCCTAAACTGCGAAAACTGTTCCCTAAATCACCCGTAATCTCTTGTAATCCAAACCCGTCGCTTTTCTCGTCCGTAAACACTTACTGCACTGTCGCTGTTTTGCCAACCTTGCATGTCCGCACCGTCAACACAATCCTCCCAACCGCTACTTCATTTGAGGTATGAAATCGATTATCACTTACTCAGTGTGAACATATGCTATAATATGAAGTTGTGGTTTTGATTTTTTTCACTGTCTGTGTTGATTGTTTCATTTCGTACGGTTACAATATTGTTTCGGGTTTAGCCAAATGATGTATGCAGGGTTTAGGCTGGATTTTTTTGTTCAGAACATGCTAAATGCTAAATTTCTTACCATACTTTACATAAGTCTACTTTCATAGCAAAACCCATATAAGAAAATGTTTTTCAGAGCATTTTCTCTTTTAGTTAGTGTTTTACATAAGCAAGCATACATTTTTTTATTACTAAAGTGGTGTCAAAATTTACTTTACAGTTATGGAGCCTCCTAGAGGTCGTGGACGTGGCATGGCAAATGGTAAATCCCCAGCACGAGGGCGTGGAGGTAGCTCAATTAGAAGTAACCTTTTCACTTCCACACGAGGGCTGGGAAGGGGACGAACAACTACAAGTACACCACATCCTAACAGAAATCGTCTTGATTGGAATGCTTATCATCGACTAGGAACCACCCAAAATATCCCGGCAGCGGTTAATGAGTTGTTGCCCGAGTCAAATGAAGGGGGAAGCTAGTGGGATACACCAAATTATGGAGAAGAATATGATGATGATGATTGCGACTGGGACACCAATGAGGATGACCATGAACCGGAGACACCTGATTCAGAGCGTACACCATCAGCATACAATCAAATGCCCCGATCATTTCCTTATCCGACAGAAGATATTAGGCCAAGAACTGAGTTTGTTAGGGGCGGATCGTCTGGGGGAAATCGTAATCTTTCCGAGGACAATCCATTGAATAGGATGCAACAAAATGTTTCGGCTAACTATGAAGATACTCAGAGAGTCCTAATTATACCGGTGGGAAAGAATAGGTAAGTTTAATAATTTCCTAAAAAATGGTAATGATTTTAGTATCTACATTAATTTTAATCAATGTTTGATGTTATTGCAGCCTCTCCTACATAAATTTTTTATCAGTAACATGCAAATGATGAATGATCCTGTTAAATTATAGTACCATTCTATAAATGTTGTTTTGTTATTTTCTGTTCCCACATTTTATTTTTGATTGTATGATACTGCATCAGTATATTTTTTTATAGAGCTACTGCATCAATATTTTTGATGCTAGTGGAGTCTTTACAAATATGATGATTCATATGCTTCGCAATGTAGCTTCGACCCTCATGAGATAATACGCGACATTGCTGCCCGTTGTATTACCTCGGATTACAGAGCTGGGTGGACTGGAATGCGCGACGTTCCTGCAGAGGCATTCGAGCGTTGGTTCAATAGCTTTCGTGTTAGTGCATGATATATTTTCTTATTAGTTATACTTGAAAGTTAATTAATGATATGTTGTAAATATTGAACTGATTATGCAGCAAATTGCGAGATGGGATTCTGAGCACAATTTGCGGGTGCGCCAAAACTTTCGTCGCAAGTGTGGGGAACTGATTAGAAATTCCTGGGCTTCGGTTCGTGCTGGCCGTTCGAAGAAAGGTCCTGCCTTCAGCAACCCCGACATATTGGCCGCGAATCGAATAAAGTGGGACACAAATTCAACTTTCAAGGCGTTATCAGAACAAAATCAGAAAAACTGCAAGGGTGAATAGCCCGGACGTGGAAATAGTACGCATCGGGGAGGGCTAAAACCTCCTCAGTGGCATCACAAACAACTGGTACAACAATTTAATTTTTGATTAATGATATTACAACAACTCTTTTTTTCATCAGCGCAGAAGAGTGACCATTCAACAGGTTAACATGTTTTTAAATTATCAAAACTTGGATGATCAGCTGTTGTTTCTGTTTGTGGTTCTGTTTGTGGATGATCAACTTGGATGATCAGCTGTGATCAGCTATCAAAACACAAACAGAACCACTTTATTGTTCTGCTATTGTTTATTGGTTTTTCCAACGATGGTTCTTTATTAAGGTACTTAAATGGTTTGATCATTTGAACATCAGATGAGTGTTTTGCTGTTGAACTTCACGCTATTGTTGTTTTGATGTTGATAAATGATTCCTGATTCGCCAGAATGGGAAGGCTAACCAAGGACCAGATTTTGTTTGATTTTTTCCTCTTATATGATCATTTGAACAGCAGATTGTTCTGCTTCTATTCAGATGTTGAACATCAATTTTATTTGTGTCCCCTTTTATACTTAATGTAGGCATTGGAACTGAGACGAAATCCGACATCACGAGAAATGTTTAATCGCTTGCAGAAAAAACCATATGGGGATACCTTTACCCCAGGGACGTCGAATATTGGTACTCAGTTTTTTTCTACAGTCCATCAAATACACTATTTGGTTATCTAATTTATGTGTCTCATTTCTTATTTATAGAAACGTTATAAGAAGAGGTTGAAGGCTAGGATTAAAAGCGGCTTAACTACGGTTCCTGTTCCAGAGAATGAGGATATTGAAATTTTTACTTCTGTAGTCGGTTTATCGCTAAGAGACACGCTACCGCGATTCCTTGGTGCAGCGGCTACTCTCATACCTGGGAGTCGATTTCAGTCACACAGCAGTGCATCTTTTTATAATTCTCGTGTCTTGCAGTCTCAACAGCAACCTGGGACTATTGATCCTGCAATTGTAGAGCTGATGAAGTCATTCAGCGAGTCTATAGAGATGAAATTGAAGGTCATTATTAAGGAGACCGTTCAAGAGGCATTACATGGTCAAAATGGTGGATCAACTTCAATTCCGCCGCCAGCCACAGGTGGAGGTGATCATATTTCTGATATGGATGAAGATGTGTATAGACCCGTCATGCCTTGATATAATTGTAATCCTTAGTAGGATGGTTATTTTGTGTAGGATGGATATGGAAGGGTGTTTTGGAAGGTGTATTCTGAATGGGTGTTTTTGGAAGGCCTTTAATGTAAAACCTTCGCCAACTTAAATTTCAACCATGCTTTTGTATTTAAATTTCTTATTGTATTTAAATTTTTATCAAATTGATTAAAACATTTGACCAATAAAAATATTGAATTACAAAATTGCAATTAAATTACATACAAATAAAGAATTGGAAAACCACTGAAAAAGCACAGTATTAAGTCAAAGAAAAACCACCGCATGTGTATGGATACATATCACTGCATATTCATCGCAAAACCACTGTAAAACCCCGGTAAAATCACGGAAAAAATACGGCGGTTTTCATACAGTTAACTGGCAAAAGAAATCGAAAATTTATTTTCACATCAAAACCACCGCATAACCGCATGATAGTTTGTACTGCAAAATCTCTGCATATTCCTTGCCTCAAGTTCCGTGATTTTAACATGATTTTCACACACTTATCCAGCGGTTTTATACATCACTGTAAAAGCCTTCTACCGAAAAATCACTACAAATTTTTTTGCAGCGATCCAAAATACGATGGTACAATTTTCCATTGTATAACCGTGATAAATACCCATTACTGGTGGTTTTGTAGCAGTTTTGTAGTGCAATATTACTGCTGCATAAATCGCCCAAATTTGCAGTGAGTGACAAACATACAACAGCCGCGCAAGGGGACATGTCAGTCGCGTTATGAAATATAAGTGTCAATCTCATATCACTATGTACTGGCTTATGTTTGACGCTTAAGTAATTTATTTGCAATGTCAGTTGCTTTAGGAGTTTATTTCAGGGTTTAGGGTTTATTAAAATGAGTCTTCTAAGTATATATAATGTATTTCAATGTGCCGCATAAGTTTGTATAAGTCTGGTATTGTACTAGTTTGCAGTCGCATAAGTACTAATAATGGTATTTGCAAATTAACCTACATTCAGAAACCACCTGTTTTAGGCAAATGATCTAAATTGTTACACAAATGCTGGAAACAGTTTTTCCAGCACCAAATTGGATAACAAGTTCGCCGAGCAGGACAATACATCATTACACAAAAGTTAATTTTCAAATGTCAGCATGCACCAAACTAGACAACACCCAAACCAAAGCTGGCACCACCGGAGACATTGCATCCATGCCCCGAAATCCCCACTCCCAGTCGGACCATTTCTTCAAGCGCCTTTAGCCGATCCTCAAACACAGCATCCCTTTTGGCAGCCTCTTCTTTTGCCTTGAAGAGCTCTTCCTTCAGCACGTGGTTAGACGCCCCGCCTCTAGGGCGAGGAGGTCTCCTTATAGTATACCACCTACTCCAGACACTTGAGTCCCTCTCTTTTGCCCAACAGCCTTATAAATAATGTCCAGTTATTTGTCTGTTGGAGGGCATCATCATCAGCAACAACGATGTCTGGGTCATCCGAATCATGGTCATGGTAATGGGTCAGCAACTTGACTTCGGCACACATTTGCTCCTAAGTAAAATTGGAAAACAATTTATGAAAAAGAACATCGAAAGATGCCTAAAAACAATATACTTAAATATAGTTATAAACTTTCCTCTTCATGAACAAATAAAAGAGCAGACATTGATATATATTAATAATATGATAAAACCACATAACATTAAAATTGCATTGATCTAAATAACTGTACATAACACGTACAGTAAAATGGTCTAGCAACAAATCTTTACCATATTGACACAATATGTATGTTACGTTATCATATTCATAACCAACACATAGGGTCAAGATCAAGTACAAAGTTAAATTTTGGTACAAATTACAAAATTCGTCAAAATCATTTTATAATTCGTCAGTTTATTTTATAGTTCGTCACTTTTCGAGCTGAAAAATGAAAAAGACGAGCCGAAAAATGAAAAGACGACATAGTTCGTCAGTTTCATTTTATAATTTGTCACCAAGAAAACACCAAATAATCAAGATTTAATCTCAGCTATTCAAATCACAAGATCAAGGGCTATGATTAGTTTGTATTTTGTACTAAAAATTAACTTTGCACCGGATCCTTACTCCCAACGCATAATATAAAACAAAATAGACAGTGACATTACAGAACACCAATCCATTTTTGTGAAACAATTGTAAACAATCCTAATATAGAATATGTCATTAACACTTTTATAATTAACTAACCCTTTCGTCAATGTACAGACACTGAAATTGTAAACCAGGATTGAGTAAGTTACCACTAAAGGACCTTTTTCAAGCTCCTGTGAGTAAACCTCCTCAAAAGCAGCAACAAAGGGCGCTTTATTGCTCGGATGCAGAATGGAGTTTTACTAGAATGATGGTTCATTTTTTTGAGCCTAGCACCTTTCATTCTTGCAGATATAGCCTACATAACAAAGGAAATATTAGGAAGACAAAAGATAGTGAAGTTAATTTCAAAAGAGTAAATGATAAGTTACAAAACATAACCTGCTGACCAGGCTCCTTAAAGTGTTGAACAAGCCATTTCCACTCATCCTTTCTATGTATGAATTCCTTGGGGGTCTTCTCTTCGTGGGCCAAATAGTGAGTGCGGCAATTTGATTTCCGGTCTTTATAGCAACTGTTGGTTGTCCTTGTTATAAACTCCCAGAGCAAAATGTCATCCTTGGGTAGGAAGAAATGCGGCTACACAAAAAACATTAAAGTAAACATGTAAATAGACACCTCTGCAAAATAAGGATTATGACTATAGTGCTTAATTATAACTAAACTAATTTGACTCGTGCTTAAGTAATTGCCGACAATGTCTCAGTGCTTGGGCTCCAGTTCAGTATATGTTGAGGCTACCATTGGCACTTTCTCCATTACACAACACCTAATCTGATGAGTCATCATACTGCAAATCTTCACACTAACAGGGCCATTAGCGTCTACTGTGCACTCCACTTTGATCCGGGTCCCGATCATGTGGACCAAGTCTGCTATCTTGGCACCACAAACCACACCACGACGCTTTCGTTTCTTGCCAGGTTCACAACCATCAACAAACTCTGTCACATTTGAATAAAAAACCAATATCAAAGTGCATACCATTCATCATCAAATGACCACATATATAATAAACAATAATTGACAAATTCATCAAAACACAGCATGAAATTGAAATATTGAAGTAAAATGCATAATATTACCAGTGGCATTGAACTTCTTGCAACGGATGCTCGAGGGTTCTTCGACCGATTCATCAGGAATCATCGCTTCAATGTGCTCATCGTCATCAATAGCAGCATGCTCTGCTTCATCAACAGGGTCTTCATCAACAGGGTCTTCATCAATAGGGTCTTCATCTAGGGCATTCGGTTCTTTGTCAGCAGATGCAGCAGGCGAGCGTGTAAGGGATGGATATGGGGCAGAAGTTGAATGGGGTAGGGACGCAGAACTAAATGTACGGGTACAATATTTACAAATAGCTGTGGGTGGTTTGGGGTTTGAATCTATGATTTGTGGTGGTATATCAATGTTAGGGTTGTTGGCTCGGAGCTTCGAGGAACATCTAGGGCTACAACGGAGTTGGAGTGGGATGGATTTAGTTTTCTTCTTAGGAGAGGTGTGATCTGCAGTGCCAAGATCTAGGTTTTGGTCTTCGGGCTCAGAAGTTGCAGCAGGTTTGGCCGACACGGTCGACTTAGTGGCCTCTTTGCGCGACAGTTTCTGTGGTGGTTTGGATGTAGGCTGCACTTTGGTGGTGGCTTTGCATGCCGCCTGCTTCTTCACTGTAGGCTTCGTCGCCACTCCTTTCTTTGTTGCGGGCTCAGGCGTATGTACGTTGGCTGATTTCCTCTTTGCAGGCAAACGCAACATCATTGGATGGTTGTTGGTGGCTTTGACAAC
Source organism: Rhodiola kirilowii (assembly GCA_033675215.1). NCBI lineage: Eukaryota > Viridiplantae > Streptophyta > Magnoliopsida > Saxifragales > Crassulaceae > Rhodiola > Rhodiola kirilowii. The sequence goes on from CM066199.1 coordinate 26,040,802, forward strand.
CTCCGCAAGGGTCTTCTTCTTCGGAGGCATGGCAGATAGATTGATGTATAAGGGATCGATGGGAGGAAATGGAGAGGGAAAGAGATGCGGCGGCATATGTGAAAATTAGAGGAGATGGGCGAAAACCCTAAGTAAAAAATGAGTTCATTGTTTTACCTTCGAACACGTCGACCTGTGTAGGACACATGTAAGGTTAAGATGTAAGTAGTTTCTTAGGCGATTGACTAACTAACTCCGTAAAATAGGATCGTGAATACAAAATTCAAAAATTGCAATTTCAAATTGGAACTTTCATTTGTCCCGCCCAGAAAATTTGTTTCCCCCTAAAATTGAAGGCCTCGTTAGTGATTGATTTATCGAAACTCAATTGCTTAAGTTCTTACAGATGCCTTACAGAAACACATTGTTTCACATTACACCCATCAATCTTTACAACACAGAACATACAACATTCAAAACACATCCAAACTCACTGAAGCACATTACTAATCAGAGAGATCATCCCCATACTCCTTACCATCAAATTCATCACTTCCCACAAGATCACTTTGGTATTTATCTTCTTCAAAATCACCTTCTTCATTATCAAGATCCATATCAGCATCATCATGATTAGTTTGTACGTCGAAGTCATAGTATAATGCAGAATTTGTTCGTGGGAGTTCCAACCCGTCGTCATATTCATCTTCATCAATATCATTTGACATGTATGTGGGTATGTTTGTTGTATCATCTTCTTGGAACGCTTCGTCATCAACTTGTGAACTTTCATCATCTCGAGCTATACAAGAATTGCTATAAGTACCTCTTTGAGCAACGACATTGACAACTTTCCAATTATCTCCGAATTTTGGATCTTCCACATAGAACACTTGTTGTGCATGTTTTGCAAGACAATAAGGAGCATCGTCATACCAAGTGGAGGAAGTGTCAATCAATATTATTCCATGGTCTATCTTAATATTTCCCTCTAATGGACCGGTGTTAAACCACTTGCATTGAAAGAGGATTACCGGTAGTCCTTCAGCATACTTAAGTTCGATGATATTTTGAAGAACCCCGTAGTAATTAGCTTCTCCTATAAAGGTAATAAAATGACAGTCGATTTTAAATGAATGAAATGCCCACAACATTTACAAAATATAGTGTCATACCGGCTAGAACCATGACTCCACTGTTTTGGGTCTTCAAATCTTGATCCTTATCCCACACAACAAATTTTAGGCCATTAAAAGTAGAATGTGTGTAACAGCTATGAAACTGTGGTTTGCTAGCAAGGATGTGAAGCATTTTGGAATATGAGTCAGATCCTTCGTTGCTAAATTTGAGCATCTGTACACAGGTAAATGTAGCAAGACAAAGATCGGTTGATTTATGTGATAAGAAAAGATGCATCATCAAATATATATTTAATATTATTATTAATAAGTGCTTACCAAATCAAGCAAATGGGAATGAAAATCATCAATTCTTGAATCAGTGTCACCATTATAATTTCTCATGTAGAAAATGTCAACATGTCTGTTAATATAATCTCTGGCCTCCTCACAATTCTTCATGACACACCTGTGCATGACATCAATGGCATTGTTGTCAAACTGCATCCTTCTAAGGTACCCCATAGGCTTTATGACATTGGAAACAACAGATATGTCACAATAATATTCCTCGACCTCCTCATGATTTGGTGATGTGTCCCCAATTTCCCCCATGTAAAGTTTGCAATACAATACACATTTTTGGGCCACATACTGCACAGCAATACAACCATTGGCATGACGGCTGCATTTGGTTGACACAATGTACTCGCTCCTCGGCACATTCAGAGCCCGAAGACACTTCCCTAAAATCTTCTCCGACAATGTCCCTCCATATAATACCTACAAACATATCCAATGCAACACACCAAATCAGACAAAAAAAATTACAACACTTTTCAATCTTTTACTACACAAAACCCTAAAGTTAAAACATTAACGAAAATTCACAAACCCACAACCCAAATTGCACGTCATACCGAAACCCAATAATCCAAAAACCCTAAATTTCACATACGGTTAAGTGCCGAAAAAGTTGATGCCCAAATCAAAAGCTTGTCGGACTGATCCAATTGCTTCCTCCAATGACACTGGACCAAATACGGCTGGAGCACCGTCGATCGTCATGTACTCATGTCGAAGAACACCAACCTTAGGGTTTTGTCTCGGTCGCGATGGGAAGCTATCATTTTGACTTAACGATGATTAACGTCGTTTATATGTATAGTTTAATGACAATGATATCCTCAAATTTATTAATTAGTATATAATTATTAATTTAAGTAGAATTAATCTAGACCATCAAAATATCTAATCCTAGGGTTTGTATTGGTTTGTAGTTTGTATATAGTTTGGAGGTTTGTACATGATCCAAATCATATATATATAGGGGCGCGCTCAAATGTTACCACTTCTTAGAGTGTTACCCAACTACTCGATTCTGATTGGTTGATAGTGACAGAAATAGTGTTGGAATAGTGGATTTTTGGTAGTGGGTTTTACTATTCACTTTTTCGAAAAAGTATTGAATTTTACTATTTGGACACGTGGCGCACCCACAAAGCACGGGAGAGTTAGGATGTTGGCTGAGATTGGAGTAAGAGGTAACACTCTAATTTGGGGTAACATTTGAGCGCTCCTATATATATATATAGTAAGGATCCAGAGCAAAACTCATATTCTTGTAAAAAATATAAAATAATCACGTCCCTTGATTTTATGAGTTTGATGGATGAGATTAAGTGAAAATAAATATGTGTAAATTCAAATTGATATTAGATTAGGGTTAATTTTGGTATACAATCTCTCTCCTCCCCCACTCCTCCCCACCATAAAACAAACCCAGATCTGGTGCAAAATTATTGCTCATCCATGGAACCCAGCTTGAGCTCCAAGATGGAAGAAGCTCCGACACCTTCAATAATGGCCTTGTGTTTCTTTGGCATGATGGTTGATTTCGTCAGCCATCGCAACGATTCGGCTCTCTTCTTCTTTCCTTCCCTCTCCTCCTCCTTCCTTGTCCATTGTCCTTTCTGACAAAAACCTCGGAGTCTTTGCTGAGGGTTCTTTTCCGACGATACCGGTACGACTCCTGTCGCTGCCGATTGTGGATCGGAGACGAATCGGATCTGTGTTCGAAGTTGAATTGAGTGAGTCTAGGGCACAAGTTGAGTCTCAGGCCAACTTGGGCCAAGCAAAGTTCTGAGATAACACCGACAGCAACTTCTGGATCCGATTGAGATGATGAAGGCGCATGAAGCTGGGTTTTCTCCATGATGAATTATAATTAAACCATGACGAATTATAAATTCATAAGCAGAACTACACCGAACTATCAGCATTATAAGTAAATCATGATGAATTATAAGTAAACCATGACGAATTATGATCCGATTGAGATGATGAAGGCGCATGAAGCTGGGTTTTCTCCATGACGAATTATAATTAAACCATGACGAATTATAAATTCATAAGCAGAACTACACCGAACTATCAGCATTATAAGTAAACCATGATGAATTATAAGTAAACCATGACGAATTATAAGTAAACCATGACGAATTATGATCCGATTGAGATGATGAAGGCGCATGAAGCTGGGTTTTCTCCATGGCAAATTATAAGTAAACAATGACGAATTATGATCCGATTGAGATGATGAAGGTGCATGAAGCTGGGTTTTCTCCATGACGAATTATAATTGCATTTTGGGTTGAGTTCCATTGATGTCGAAGATGATCCAGAGTGTGAACAACTGAGTTCAACGAAGTTTTACTCCTTCAATTTGATCGATTATGTTCAAAAAATCGGAGCTTTCTGGAGGTTAAGGGTTTCACGGGGTAGATGATGATGAACAGTAATGAGAGAGAAAATAAAGGAAAAACCATGTCTATTTTACCCTTAATGAGCTTATTAATAGAGATTGAAATAAATTAATTTGTGTTTATCCCTAATTAATAGGGACCCTTGGGTTTACCTGATCAAGGGTCTCAATTACTTTGTATTTTGTACAGTATTTGGGCTTTGTACCAGATCTGGCCTATATATATATATATAGGGGGGCGTTCAAATGTTATATGTCCTTAGAGTGTTATGTTTTTAAAGTGTTATATCGATTTTGATTGGTTGATGAAAAGAAGGAACCAATCAGAAGCGAGGAACACGGGGCTTACGGTGCACCTCCAAAGCATGGGGGGGTTGTGTGGGTGAGGGTTCACCGTAGTTACGGTGTTCCTCACTTCTTATTGGTTCCTTGTTTTTCATTAACCAATCAGAATCGACATAACACATAACACAATAAGAAGCACATAACATTTGAACGTCCATATATATATATATATATATATATATATATATATATATATTTGGTTGAATGGGTGGGACACCTCACAAAGCACGGGGCCTATTGGACATGGTGAGTGGATGTGTATGGTAGTGGGAGAGGTGGTGCGTTCTGATTGGTTGGATGAAACTCATCCAACCAATCAGATTCAAGATAACACATAACACTCCAAGAAGCTATAACATTTGAGCACTTATATATATATATATATGTGTGTCTAAAAATGTAAGTAAATTACCTTTCCATAGGGTACATCCAACTATAGTGTACCGGGCCCTTAAGCAAAATCTGGTCAGGTAAATGGACCATGAGATGTACCATAATTGTGAAGAAAGCCGGTGGAAAAATGCGCTCTAACTGACACAAAATGTGAACTATATCGACCTTTAGTCGATGCACCTCTTCCTTTTCAAACTCTCTGCAACAGAGTCTCTGAAACTAGTGCGACAATGATATAAGAGGGTTAATTACATTCGTTGGTAAATAAGGTCTAATGAAAACCGGCAACAATCGCTGTAGTAGTACATGACAGTCATGTGTCTTCAACCCAATAAACTTTTTGTCGTCAAGATTAATCTTATTCTTCAAGCTTCCTGCATATCCAAAAGGATATTTACATCTCTGATCAGTTATAGGATCTCTACCTTTTCACTCGGAGTGACAGTGTAAGGTGCCTTACTCACCTTCTCTTTTCTCGAAGTCCCGGAACTTGGTTTAAACCACAACTTTCTTCTTACCCCTTTCTCTTTCAACCCTTTTCTTACCTTTATATCATCCTTGGTCTTGCCTTCAAGTCCAAGAACCGTGCCAATTATGTTATCAAAAACATTCTTCTCAATATGCATCACATCAAGTGAGTATGGCTGAGACAATGTATGCCAATAAGGCAACTCGTAAAATGAAGATATGTGTGTCCAACAAAGCCTCTCACTTGTAGCTCTTGGCTTAAACTGCCGATCATAGGTACAAATACCTTGTTCCCATAACTCCTTCAACTCATTACGAAGAGGCCGCATAAAAACATTTAAGCACTTTCCAGGAGACTTCGGTCCTAAAATCAACATACAAAGTATGTTCATCTCCTTCTTCATATATGTATGGGGTGGCAAATTGTAAGGAATAAGAACAATATGCCATGTGCTGTGAGAGAGGCACGATGCTCCAAAAGGATTAAAACCGTCAGTTGCTAATCCAAGTCTCACATTTCTAATCTCACATGCAAATTCAGGATAGTCCTTGTCAAATGTTTTCCATGATTCCCCATCCGCGGGGTGTCTAATATATTTCTCGTCATTAACCTTTCTATCAGCGTGCCATCACATTTGCCCTGCAATGTGTGGTGTCATATACAAGTGCTGCAATCTTGGAGTAAAAGGGAAATACTTCACCGTCTTCTTTGGAACCTTGCTTTTACTACCACGCTGCGCGTATCTTGGAGAGCCACAGACTGGGCAAATAACATGATCTTGAAACTCTTTGTAGTATAATATACATCCATGCTCGCAAGCATGGATGGTCTCATAACCCAAACCCATGTTCTTAAAAACTTTTTAACATATTTATAAGAACCAGGGTAGATGTTATCACGAGGAAGAATTTCTTTCGTGATTTGCAGCATTTTGTTAAATCTTTGTCCGACAGTCAACTCTCCACTTTCATTTGCATTTCCCTCAAAATGGTTTCAAGAACATATTTCTCACAATTTCTGTACAAAGGGGTTTGTGCTTCGGCTATAAGATTGTTATAGCTTTCATAAGCCATCCTACTCCCTAAATCACCATCCGGTGGATTCGTATTCATATCTTCATCCTCTTGATGCAAATGTCTAAAAGGAAACTGATCTTCAATCATCTCTATGGTTGGGTTTGTTTGATGATGCAACTCACCACTACTTGATTCTCCATGTCTCTCCGCAACCCATTGTTGTCTCAATGTGTACGCTGAAAGTTCGTTACTCTTTTCACCATGTGATGTCCAAGTATTGTAACCGTTCATAAACCCATAATTTATCAAATGCACAAACATCTCCTTTGATGCAATTTGTCTTCTAACCAACAAACACATTCTGCAAGGACAAAAATGGGTGTTTTCTCCATTTCGTTTCGCAAAATCAACAAACTCTACAATCCCTTGAATGTAGCGTTGATCACCCCTTTGTAACCCCATCCCACTTTTATCCATGTTCAAAACCACCTTCATAATCATAAAACACAACACAATCATCAGTGTTGCATCTCAATATTTCTCTAAGCACGGATGGGAGAGGAGGAACAACATGATGGGTGCAACTACAAAAATTTCAAGGGAAATCGATGTATTATGCTAAGCAACTACAAAACAAACTCAAATTACAATTTGTGTGCATTTACCTGAATGTTTGTGCCGGCAAGGAAGCTCCAACACTGGTTTCAGCCGTGGGTGAGATGTCGGAAGTGAACCAGAAAAAGAGAGGAAGAAAAGGTTGTTCATGAAGTTGGTTTTTGTTCATTTAATGCGGTATACATATGCAACCGAGTGTTCGTATGTTCGTCGCTTAAGACATCGGTGGGCGTACTTGTATTCTTTAATGCGAATAAGGTACGGTCAACCCTCACGAAGTCAACGATTTTCAAACCCATTCATCTTACGTGGCACTTATACGGCTCACTCTATCTCAGTTACATAAGATACAGTCGTCTAAGTTCGCACATGTAACAGACTTACGCATGTGACGTAAGATACAGTCGTCTAAGTGCATATATGTGACAGACTTAGGCATGTGACGTAAGATTTGGTCGTCTAATATGCTTTATGTAACAAACTTATGTATGCGAAATAAGACTCTGTCGTATTAAGTTGTTTATGTTACAAACATGTATTACTTAGTCACATAAGTCGTCTTATGCGACTAAATCTTATGTCACTAACTCAAAGTACGTTACATAAGCGATAAAATGGCATAGTGACGGTGGTTCTTCTTCTCTTCTTAACAAGAGTGATCTGAGTAACACAAAAAAAAGTCATTAAATTCAGCATCGAATATTCCAACAGCCACAAAGCTTTAGCTTCGCACTCATTTGATTCCCCATATTCTAGTCATGCGAGAATTAGGAGGATGATGCACTCAGTTGATGTTTTGCTTAGAGCCCTTCGGCTTCAATCCACAATCTGACTTGTAAAACGAATTAAAACTATTGTTCCTACGTGTGGCATGGGTTTTGCCAAAACGTCTTAAAATTGTTCAAGCAGAAGTCAATGAGTCGTTCAACCGAAGATTGGAACACGCATGCTGCGTAGAACTGAAGAACAGAAGTTTCCTAATCGGGGAATTTCCAAATGTCAAAGATCTGCAGATTCGAGTCGGTTGAAGATTGGATTGGCTGGCAAGATATTCAAGCAATATTATTATCTAGAAGCTAAGATTATCAAGGAGATACTCAAAATATAGTCAAGTACAAAAGATTTGGAAACTTGGGAATATTTAGGAAATATTTCCTAAATATTTGAGATAGAGTATCTCAACCAAATACGGAACCAGCCGTGTACTATAAATACAAGGCTAGGGCTTCCCATTCAGCACGTCATCTAGAGGAGAAATTATACATGATACATATCTAAGCCGAGGAGGAGGAGGAGACGACGACGGCTGAATAGTTTTCTACACTGGAAACTAATCGGTGCTGAGGCAGTCTGTTCAGTGTGATGATCAGACCTGTCCGTGAAACTAACGCTGCAAATACACCACTTGTTTCTACGCATTCGGGAGAAGGCACAGAACTTAGGGAGAGGTTTCAGCAAGGTTCGGGAGGGAATCTTAAACTTAGGGGATCGAGGGGAATCAGAGATCAGAAATTAAAGAGAAAAGTATAAGAGGTTAGGCAGTTACAAACGAGAGTTGTGTAACTGTTAGACAATCTATAGCTCTAAATGTTTTAATAAGATTTGCTACCCTTTAGAGCATGGGAAGCCCCCCAGCGTAGGCTGGTTGCCAAACTGGGAATTATATTGTGTGTGCGTGTTTTGTTTCTTTCGGATACTGTCTGCTAAAGTGTGCAAGCCTCTGTTACAACACCACTTGTATCTTGTCTTGAACAAGACAACAGTATTTCAATTGGTATCAGAGCAGACACTCGACATACAGAGTGCGATCCGGCGATTGTTTAAGATGAGTATGAAGGAAGGGCAGAGTACTAACAAACCACCACTCCTTGAAAGGTCGGACAACGGTTACTGGAAGCCTAAGATGAAGGCATTTTTGAAATCCCTTGATGAAAAGGCTTGGAGAGCTGTGTTAGTTGGATGGACACAGCCTAGGATTGCAAATCGTGAAGGAGTGACGGTGCCTAAACCTGAAGCACTATGGACCGACGCAGCCGAAAAGGATGCTGTAGGGAACTCAAAGGCTATGAACACAATATTCTCTGGAGTGGACGAGAATGTGTTCAAACTTATTGCTAACTGTGAGGTTGCTAAGGAGGCATGGGATATGCTCAGGAACGCCCATGTGACGACTAACAACCAGCTCTAGCTGATATCTTTATCTAGCCGTTGGATGCCACTCAGTTCGAGACACTTAGATCATCTCTAGATCTATGTGTTATCAACAACTAACTGTCCCAGGCGAAGGTCAGCTAGAAGCAGAACACCAGCTAATCTGTTGGGATGACCTTTCAAAGAAGAGAGCTTAATAAGGGAGATGGTACGTGACAAAACATTAATTCAAATTCAGACTTTCTATGATTTGAGGCATGCAAGGTGATCTACATTAAGCCGTTGGAGCAATCTAGAAGAAGGGCGCTGATTGGACCAAACTACAGGGGTGACGTTGCATTAGAAAAGCGCGAGGCTGAGGCGGAAGAAGATGAGACTGAAGAGGACTTCCTCCGAATAAAGGTTATGACTACAATTTATGTGTTCTAACAATTAAACATTGCTACTATCGTACTATTTTCAGTTCTTTCGTACTTGTATTATGTTGAACTAGTTTTTTGAACCCTCCTTGCCGATTTTGTGGCAAAATGGGGGAGTAATTTTGAGGTAGACTTGTTCCTCCTCAATCTTACTGAGTAGAGTCTCTGAAGTCTAGGTAGTTAGAACTAGATGATTTTGTTTTGCCAAAAATGCCACGGGAGAGATTGTTGTTCTTACGTGTGGCATGGGTTTTCGCAAAATGTCTTCAGAGTGTTCAAGCAGAAGTCAAGGAGTTTTTCAACCGAATATTGGAACATGCATGCTGCGTTGAACTTAAGAACAGAAGTTTCCTAATTGGGAAATTTCCTAATGTCGAAGATCTGTAGATTCGAGTCGGTTGCAGATCAAGTCGGTTGAAGATTGGATTAGCTTGCAAGATATTCAAGTAATATTATTATTATTATCTAGAAGCTAAGATTATCAAGGAGATACTCAAAAGATATTCAAGTACAAAAGATTTGGAAGCTTGGGAATATTTAAGAAATATTTCACAAATATTCTAGATAGAGTATCTCAATCGAATAGGGAACCAGCCGTGTACTATAAATACAAGGCTGGGGATTCCCAATTCAGAACGTCATCTGGAGGAGAAATTATACATGATACACATCTAAGCCGAGAAGGAGGAGGAGACGATAGCGGGATAGTTTTCTACACCGGAAAACTAATCGGTGCTGAGGCAGTTTGTTCAGTGTGCTAATCAAACCTATCCATGGATCTAACGCTGCACACACACCACTTGTTGCTACGCATTTGGGAGAACGCATCTTTCTTCGGGAGAAGGCACGGAACTTTGGGAGAGGTTTCAGCGATGTTCGGGAGGGAGTCTCGTACTTAGGGGATCGAGGGGGAGCCGAGATCACAAATTAAAGAGAAAAGTGTAAGAGTCTAGGCAGTGGCAAACGAGAGTTGCGTAAGTGTAAGACAATCTATAGCTCTAATATTTTTAATAAGATTTGCTAACCTTTAGGGCATGTGAAGCCTTCCAGAGTAGGCTGGTTACCGAACTGGGAAGTATATCGTGTGTGCGTATTTTGTTTCTTTCGGATGCTGTCTGCTAAAGCGTGTCAGCCACTGTTACAACACCAACTGGATCTTGTCTTGAACTAGACAACAGTATTTCAATTGGTATCAGAGTAGACACTCTTCATACATAGTGTGATCCGTCGACTGTTTAAGATGAGTATGAAGGAAGGGCAGAGTATTAAACGACCGCCACTCCTTGAAGGGTCAAACTACGACTACTGGAAGTCTAAGATGAAGGCATTTCTGAAAAGGCTTGGAGAGCTATGTTAGCTGGATGGACACAGCCTATGATTGCAAATCTTGAAGGAGTGATGGTGCCTAAACCTGAAGCACTATGGATCGATGCAGACGAAAAGGTCGATGTAGGGAACTCAAAGGCTATGAACGCAATATCTTATGGAGTGGACGAGAATGTGTTCAAACTGATTTCTAACTATGAGGTTGCTAAGGAGGCATGGGATATCCTCAGGACCGCCCATGTGACGACGGACAAGCAGCTAACTGATATATTTATCAAGCCGCTGGATGCCACTCAGTTCGAGACACTTAGATCATCTCTGGGTCTATGTGTTGTCAACAACTAACTGTCACAGGCGAAGGTCAACCAGAAGCAGAACACCAGCTAATCACTTAGGCTGACCTTTCAAAGAAGAGAGCTTAAACAGGGAGATGGTACGTGACAAAACATTAATTCAAATTTAGACTTTCTATGATTTGAGGCATGCAAGGTGATCTACATTAAGCCATTGGAGCAATCAAGAAAAAGGGCGCTGATTGGACCAAACTAAAGGGGTGACATGGCATTAGGAAGCGCGAGGCTGAGGCAGAAGAAGACGAGACTGAAGAGGACTTCCTCCGCATAAAGGTTATGGCGACAATTTATGTGTCCTGACAATTAAACACTGCTACTATCGTACTGTTTTCAGTTCTTTCGTACTGTATTACGTTGAACTTGTTTTTTTGAACCCTCCTTGTCGATTTTGTGGTAAAGAGGGGGAGTAATGTTGAGATAGACTTGTTCCTCCTCAATTTTCCTGAGTAGAGTCTCTAAAGTCTAGGTAGTTAGAACTAGATGATTTTGTTTTGCCAAAAATGTCAAGGGAGAGATTGTTGTTCCTACGTGTGGCATGGGTTTTGGCAAAATATCTTCAGAGTGTTCAAGCAGAAGTCAAGGAGTTGTTCAACCGAAGATTGGAACACACATGCTGCGTAGAACTGAAGAACATAAGTTTCATAATTTCCTAATGTTGAAGATCTGCAGATTCTAGTCGGCTGCAGATCAAGTCAGTTGAAGATTGGATTGGCTTGCAAGATATTCAAGCAATATTTTTATTATTATTATTATTATTATTATCTAGAAGCTAAGATTGTCAAGTAGATACTCAAAAGATATTCAAGTACAAAATATTTGGAAGCTTGGGAATATTTTGGAAATATTTTACAAATATTCGAGATAGAGTATCTCAACCGAATAGTGAACCAGTCGTGTACTATAAATACAAGGCTAGGGTTTCCCTATTCACAATGTCGTCTAGAGGAGAAATTCTACATGATACACATCTAAGCCGAGAAGGGGGAGGAGACGACAGTCGGATAGTTTTCTACACTAGAAAACTAATCGGCGCTGAGGCAGTTTGTTTAGTGAGCTGATCAGACCTATCCATGGAACTAATGCTGCACACACACCACTTGTTGCTACACATTTGGGAGAACGCGTCTTTCTTCGGGAGAAGGCACATAACTTTGGGAGAGGTTTCAGTGAGGTTCGGAAGGGAGTCTCAAACTTCGGGGATCAAGGGGGAGTCGAGATCGCAAATCAAAGAGAAAAGTGTAAGAGGTTTGGCAGTTACAAACGGGAGTTGTGTAAGTGTAAGACCATCTATAGTTCTAAACTTTTTAATAAGATTTGCTACCATTTAGGGCGTGGGAAGCCCCCCAGAGTAGGCTGGTTCCCCAATTGGGAAGTATAACATGTGTGCGTGTTTTGTTTCTTTCGGTACATGTCTGCTAAAGTGTGCAAGCCTCTGTTAGAACACCACTTTCATCTCGTCTTGAACAAGTAAATAGTATTTCAAAAACCATCAACCGCTTGCTTATAAGTCGCCAGGCTTGTCGTGCTTTCTCAGATCAACAATCTTGGTTCGCATTTCACAGCTCAAATAGAAAATCCTCGTGGCTGTCGTCTCCCCTTCGATCTCAACTTGAAGTCTTGAACCCAATTGTTCTGTGTCATGTCAAGACAACGGGTATTCTCTTTAACTCCTAAAGCCCAAGCCCTTTGCATCGCTTATGTATTCAATTTCTGCACTCATCTAAATAAATGATGAGTCGAGTTTTTGACTCATTTATGGTCATTCTTCACTATAGTTTTGAATCGTTTCCGACGTTATTTTGATGTCATTTGACCTCTATCTCTACATTTCAGGTAGAAAACAAGTTTCCCCCATGGTCAAGGCCTAAATATGAAGATTGGTTGAGTTTCGGCGCAAAACAAGGAGTTTCGGGGCAATACCGAGCATATTGACCTTTGCAACTTGTTTTGGACGTCCAGGGCGGATCCGGTGTCCGATTTGGATGATCTTTAGCTTGTTGGAAAGGTATTTCAAAGGGCTATAACTTTGTAGTTTACACCAACACCAAATTCAGACGGGAAGACCACCAAAAAGGCCCCAGTCGGTCGACTGAGAAGTCCAGTCGACCGACTCAATTGAAACTCAGCAGCTCATCAGATCTTGCACATCCCAGTCGACCGACTGGGAATCAAGCAAAGCCCAGTCGACTGACTAGATGAAAAACTCAGATTTCTGCACCCAGATTTCAGTCGAATCTATAAATAGAAAGAGGGCTTTTGACCTAAAGTGTGAAGGTTTTTGGGGAGAAGAAGATTGGAAAAGAGGTCCCTCCAAGGCCATCAATCATCATCCAACCAAGGAGCAGTGAAGATCAAGGGAGTTCAAGGATTAATCATCCTCCTTCTTATACATCTTTTCATTCTCTTTTGTTGTGCAAAACCCTACTCACACCATGTTGTCTTACATGATGTGTGAGTAGTGGATCTTGTGTTTTGAGGGTCTTGTGACTCTCCTTGGTACTCTTGATCACATTTATATATTGATATTCATATGGATGATTGTTGATTTCATTTTTTTCTTGTGTTATGAATGTTATGCACTCTAGGTGTTTGATAAAATGCCTAAGTGACAATTTGGACTAAAACTTGAACCTATGTCCTCAAAAAGATAGTGGATAGTTGTAGGACTGAGAAATGATCATATCTTAAGCATGAAAGTGAACTTATGATATGATGCTCGACTAAGGATTGAATGTTTAATTCATTGAAGTTAGTCAATTAGCAAATCATCAATTAATCCCATTAAATGGTGTCAAATTCATGTTCACTATGCTCTTTAATATGCCATGCTACTAAGTGTTTGATGAAATGCCTAAGTAACATGATCAACCTTAAAACTAGACTTAAGAATCGAAAGACCTTAGGGATAGTTTGGATGTAGTGAATATGATCATTTCTACGGGATTGAAGTGAACTAGGTTCAATACTATTTGATTACCATGAAATGTTTGAATATTGTGTATGTGATCATTGAGAAATTACCAAGGAGGGGAGTAACCCCTCGAAACACCTCTTATCCGTCTATTATCTCTAATTACTCGCCACATAGGATTTAGAATATATACACTCTTTTATACTTTTTTGGTTAGAATAGCCGAACGGAAACACGATCTTACATAGTGCATGTGCTTAGCTTGCTCCTCTTGGTTCGACCCGGTACTTTACCAGTATTATAAATGTTTTTGACACTACATTCGATCCTCTCTTCATTGATACTATTTAGAGGTGAAAAAGCATAGTTCGTCAATAAACCATCAATCAATTAGACAATTGAAATTAATCAAAAACCAATGAGACTTTAATACTCTCCCTTTCGCGAAAGAGGTGTTGGTCGAATTGGCTTGAACTCTTAACAATTTTCAAGAGGTCAAGTGTTCGACTCCCTTGAGTAGCATATTTTCTCCTCAATTTTGTGAGAAGTTTTATTCATCCCTTGTGGATGTGTTTTCGTCCTGCCTCGGTATGGGCGTGTTGTCCCTCCCTCGTGGAGGTGTTATTCGTCCCTCGTGGACGTGTTTTTCCTGCTGGTTGGTGGCTGCTGTTTATTCCTTCCATGTGCGTGTGGAGGTGCTAATTGCAAGCTTATGCTCATGAGTTTCAAAGTGGATGATGCTTCAATGGACACAATTCAAGTATCAAATGCGGGTGGTGTCGTGCGTGGCCTGTGTGCTCCAAGAGTCAAATATCACATGTAGCCGATAAGAAAATTTCTCATACAGTATGTATAAGATGTATTCGAATGGTGATTGATATGTATGAGATGTAAAATCCCACTATCAAAAAAATAGACAATTGAAATTAAGTAAGGTCAAATCTAATTGAACCAGTTAAAATCACACCAAACTGGTTCATTTCATTGAGCCAGAAGAAGTCAATTAGGGTTCTTTGGAAAGGAAGCAGCGGCCATTATCACACTCTAATAACTTAAATCGAAAGTGGTTCATTCCGCAAACAAGGTGGTGGTTGAGTTGATATAACTCTTACCTTGCAATAGCAATTCAAGAGTTCAAACCCCACAATAGCATTTTGATAGTGTGATGGACCATATTTATATGATTCATTAAGTCAGTTAAACCCACCAAATTAGACACTTTGTCTTATCAACTTTTACTTGTTAGTTCCATTTTTGCTCTACAGGCTATTTTGAGGTTTAGAGAAGAAACGAGCTAAAAAGGGGGTTCTTAAACCAAAAATGGATTACAAGTCAAGCCGGGTACCCAGGCCCAGTACCGAGAACCGCAGGTCCCCGCCCGAGTGCCGAGCGCCTGTGCCGAGTGCCGAGCGCCTAGGCCCAAAATGAAGAACTTAGGCCACGGCCTATCTCCGGCGGCGTTCCGACCAAACCACTTAGAGCACTAAATTTCCATGAAGAATGTCGTTCCAAATCAACACTCAAAAGGCAAGGAACGCATGGTCCAAAATTCAAGCCATCCTAGGCCAAGGGACCGAGTTCTAGGCCATCCTAGTGAACGACCATGCTACGATCAAAATCAACCTTAACATCCTTCATGGACCTGACTTGGAATCACTCAAATATGCTAGAACCGTCGGCAAATAGACAAGAATGCAAGGCAAAGACACCGAGACCGAAAAAGGCCAATCAAGGGGATTTTTCAACTGTTTTAGGATTTTGGCCATTCTCCGGCCAAAATCCGGCTTAACTTCCTTGATGAAACCTTTTTATCTTGGCATTGTCGTTAAGAATACATGGTCCTCGACCCAATCTACTCCGGCCAAGATTCCGGCAGCTCCGGCCATTTTCCGGCCAAGCTCCGGCCATGCTCCGGCAAGCTTCCGGCGGTTCTCCGACCAAGCCAAGATCAACCACCACCTTGCTCCGGTCATTCTAGCCCTACTCCGGTCAAAATCTGGCGAAGTCCAACCAAACTACTTATTTTCCCGGTTAGGTTATACTATTCACATTGGTTGCCCTTTGAGGTCCAACTAAGCTCAAACCGGTGGACTTGAGGAGCAACCAAGGCCAAAGCCAGTTGGCTTGAGATATTTGCTAGCCAAGTTAGTGGGTTTTTAATGCAAGCCAATCCACAAGTCAAGTGGGCACCCTTTGGCTCATCCAAACTCCAACCGAAGGCCAACCAAGCTTCAACCGGACTTGAGGAAGAACTAGAGGCTGTTGGGAGGACAAATATCCTCCTCTCCACCGCCTCTCATGGCTATAAAAGGAGGTCCTCCCCTCCTTTAAAAATGATCCTTGGTTACTTAGATAGAGAAGCTCTCTAAAATCCTTCACTCACAAAGCTTGTAAACACTTTACATTTAGGAATCAAAAGCTCCAACTTCTCTCTTGTTCTTGAGTACTCTTGTTGGTTCTTGAGTACTCTTGTTTGTTCTTAAGTTTGTTCTTGAGTTTACTTTCCAAAACTCTTACTTTCCTTGTCTTTGATTTCGAAACATTTACTTTCCTTGTCTTTCATTTTCAAAAACTTTACTTTCTTTTGCACCTAGCTATGATATCCACTTCCATGGATACTCGTAGCTAAACCCTTCATTCGGTTGAAGGGGTGTGCTTGTATCATGACAACGTTTTAGACCCTTTTCTTAGTGCTTCTATTGTGTTCAAGTTTGTTCTATGTGCCATATATTAGGTTAGAACATACATGGTTGAGTGGAGGCTCGAAAGAGCAAAGCTCTTCCATGGGGTTCGTGAACATACATGGTTAAGTGGAGGCTCGAAAGAGCAAAGCTTTTCCATGGAGTTCAACCTCTTTTAAACACCACTTGGTTGATCAGAAATGATTGATCAAGTGGATGCACATAGGCTAAGATACTTCGAAAGGAGGAATTAGCCCAACTAGAACAAGTGCTCTATGTCTTGAAAAGGACTAGACAGTGTGGCAAGTGCTGGAAATGGCCTTGTTACATCTTTGAACACTTAGAACGATCATTAGAGGTCAATGATAAATGGATCTATGATACAAAGCCCCTAAACTGAATCCTTTCCTTTAATCAAAACACCAACTCTTCATTCTACTTTCAGTCTCACTATCAACTGTTTACATTCAGTACCTTTACTTTCAAGTACTTTACATTCAGTACCTTTACTTTCAGTACTTTACATTCCGCAACTAACTTTACTTTCAAGCACCTAACTTTAGTTTCAGTACCTTTACATTCCGCAACTAACTTTACTTTCAGCACCTAACATTTACTTTCAGTCTTTATTTTCAGTACCTTTATTTTCAGTCTTTACTTTCAGTCTTTATTTTCCGCACTTACTTTCAATCATTTACTTTTCCGCACTTTACTTTCATTACAGACTTTTTCAACATCAATCCGACATAGTATTTGGTACGTATTGCGCTTGAAATACAGCGTGCGACAAACCAAAAATATGTTGTTCGGTTGATATTGAAATCGACTGTTCCAGCAATTTACTTTTCAGCATTACTTTCAGTACTAAAACCACAACTAACCCCAATCGCACTTAATTTCTAGACAATTTCCTCAAAGAACTACTATCCACCAATTCCATTGGGTTCGACCCCTACTTACCGCTTTACTACCCATTAGTGAAGTCACAAGTAGTGGACTTATAAATTTACTTTTGCATTGCCTCACGACAAGGCTCTGTAAAAAATTGGCGCCGTTGTCGGGGAATTGGAATTAACAATCGGATTAGTTGTTCTTTTTCTTTCCCTTTCGTTTATTTTTCATTGCACTGTCCACTATGTATGCATGGATGATTCGGTATCTCCCTCAGTTTGGAGGTACAGTCGGAGAGGACCCTGTAATACATTGCCAACATTTTCACGCCATCTGCAGACACATGAAACCTGAAAATGAAACGTTAGACGAGTTTAAGATGGAATGCTTTAAACTTTCTTTAACTGACTTCGCTGCAGTTTGGTATTACTCATCAACTGCTAGTTGTGCAGGCTATTATGAGGATCTTCGTGCCCAATTCCTGAAAGAATTCTCCCCGCCATCCTTACGACATGACACCAGAGAGAGGATCATCTGCCTTCAACAATCCCGGGATGAGACTTTGGACGAGTACTATACGTACTTTGATACCGTTGTCTCACGCTGCCCGCACCATGGATTCACGAATGTGGTTCTTCTTCAAAAATTTCTGTGTGGGATGAGGCCAGTTGAGAAATCAAGGAATAATGACGCAGTGGGAGGATCGGCGATGCACTTAACCATGACTGAAATGTGGGATCTCATAGATGACTTGGCCAAAGCCACAAAACGAAGGCCAATGCTCCAAGCTGATAGAAGAGCGCATATGGTAGAGGCTAATCTAGAGAGGAGTGGGGAAGACATTGCTGAGGCCATGATGGTCGAATCAGATACAGAAAGCACCGAGGAGGAGCCTACATGGGAGATCACTCCCGAGCCATCCGAAGACCTAGAGCCAGAAATCGATCTAGTATGGGACGAGGAAAAGCCTTCATGGGAACTCACTACCGAAGCGGCCGAAATCAACCGAGACCAGGTCCTCACAGACAGGCTGGCCGAGACAGAACCGGCCCTTATAATGAAAGCTTCCCAACTTTTCCCCTTGATCAATATGCAAATCGCAGAAAACGATGTGATCAATGAAGAGTCTGAAAGAAGGATGGAAGAAAGGCCTAAGCAGAACGACTCCCTGATAGAACATTCACTCGCCACAACTAGACAAGGCAGCCCTGAAAACAAGAACGCCCGACTCAAAGGCCCAGCAGCTATGGTCAAGGGTTCCTTGCCTTCTCAAAGGTATTGGAAGGAGAAACCACCAGAACAATGGAAACCGGATCCGAGCACATCATCCCACAAGAGCTTGGGAAGGGTCAAGGCAAGGATCAATACAAGAGCCACGGCAAAATTTGACCTAAGCCGCCCATGGGACCCAGATCCCTCTTGAGTGAGGTATCGTCGAGCCAACGACGTTGAACAAAGGCACTGGTCGGGAGGTAACTTGACACTTTTCTTATTTTCAGTCCTTTTACTTATGTCGTTTAGCTTTTTGAGCCGTTCTCATCTTTCCTCTAAATATTTGCTTGCGATTGGCTTTTGAACTAAGTCATGCCGAGAGGCACGCCTTCGTTCAAAAGTGTGGGGTGAGAACTGCCTTTGCACATAGTTGTTTAACATGCTTTCTTTTTTCCTTTTCCCTTAATATTATCTTTTTGAAAATATGAACTTGAGAATGTGAAAAGGATAGATCTAAATTCAAGCATTTACCTTGTGAAATCTCGACTGTATAAAAACTTGAGGATGTAACTTCTCATTTGTCCCTTTGTGCTGAGATATATAGGGGATGTGGAGTTGTGACGGAGCCCACCGCACTGTCGTTAAGGTGCGATGTTCTCTGTGCAAAAATAAATTTATATCTCCGATACTCGCGACTTAACTATTTTTGGTAGTAAGTGGTAAGTACGGGTCAAACCCAAGGGAATTAGTGGATTAATTGTTCTTTCTAAAAGAGGGAGTTAAATTAAGCAGTTGGGGGGTTGGTTTTGGTTTTGGTTTTAGTTACTGAAAAGTAAGGTGCTTAATGGACAAGTCTTACAGAAAGTAAACAGTTGATGTGGTACTGAAAGTAAAGGAACTGTTGATATTACAATTAAAGGAAAGTATTCAGTTTTAGGGGGCCTTGTATCATAGTCTGTTTATCATTGACCTCTAATGATCATACTATGTATTCAAAGATGAATCAAGGCTATTTCTAGCACATGACTTGCCACATCATTTAGAACACTTGTTCTATTTAGACTAATTCCTCCTTTCGAAGTATCTTAGCCTTATGTGCATCCATTTGATCTTCAGTTATGATCAACCAAATGGTTTTTAAAAGAGGTCGAACTCCTCAGATAAGCTTTGCCCATTAAAGCATCCACTTACCCGAGTATGTTCACGAACCCCACGGAAGAGCTTTGCCCGTTAAAGAATCCACTCAACCTTGGAAGTTCTAACATAATATGTGGCACATAGAACAAGTTTTGAACACATAGAGGCACTAAGAGAAGGGCCTAAAACATTGTATGATACAAGCACACCCCTTCAACCGAATGAAGGGTTTAGCTACGAATATTCATGGAACAGGACATCATATCTAAGTGCTTTGAAAAGTAAAGGTTTTTTAAAGACAGTAAAGTAAAGTTTTCGAAAGTAAAGATAGGAAAGTAAAGTACTTTGAAAGACAGTAAAGTAAAGAAGAGAGTACTTACAAAAACCGATGAGAGTACTCAAGATCAAGCTTCGATATCAAAGTAAAGTGTTTACATGATTGTGCCCACAAAAGCTAGAGAGATAAGTGGATTGTGATGTTTGGGATTGAAGGATTTTGAGATTGTGTTTGTGATATGATTTTACAAAGGGAAGGGAGCTCTATTTATAGGCATGATGGAGTAAGGAGATGAAGACATTTGGCACAAGATGAGAGGGGGGAAGAAAAGCCATCGGAGTGAGTCATCACCTCCTCTAGCCGCCGGCCACATGGCAAGGGAGGAGAGGCTTGTGGCTTTAGCCGCGGGCCACATGGAGGAAGGAGAGTGAGTTTGAGTTTTGTGAGCTTTTCACAAAAGCCATCGGTCCTTTCAGCTCCGGTCTGACTCTGGTTTCCCTTCGGTTGGACTTGTTTTGAGTGATTCCATGTCAGGTTTATGAAAGTTGTACAGTCGGAATCTGATTGTGGCGTGGAGTGTCTTGTAATACATTTTCAGCTTTAAAACTCCTCCTTAGCCTGTATTCTCTCTAGACTTCAAAATACCCTATAGATAAATATCGGAACTAACAAGCAAATGTTAAATAGACAAAGAGTTTAATTTGGTGGGTTTAACTGTGTTTATGATTCATACAATTATGGTCCATCAGATCACCCCACACTTTTAGTTGTTCGTCCCGAACAATGCTATTTAAGGGCGAAACACAATCTAAGTAAACTTTTAAATATGAAAGTGAGACTGTGGAGTAGATTTATCTTAATTCATGCATTACTTACATATTACCAAACTAAACCGTGTAAATACTTAGAAGTAACTTGATACTTGTACCTTCAAGCCGAGATGCAATTTAATTTGGATGTTTTGGGAGATAGCCCTTTTCAGACCCCTGGACTGCATTCTCGGGATCGACTCGTACTATATGGTTTCCTTGTAGCTTTTTCTAGCACGTGACGTGGTTCGTGTTTCACTGAGTTGAGCACTTTGATTTCTTTTTGGTGAGGGACAGCATCTGAAGTGAATCGGCCTTTGGCCTTTGGCCTTTGATGTTGAATTGGAGTTTCTTCACTTTTGTTTCGGTTAAAACCTTCACAATTTTGGCCTTTGGCCTTTGATTAGCTTCTTCGAGCTTTTGCTTCTTTGTGACTTGCTAGTCCATTTTCTCAACCTTTTGGGAGGTCCAATCATTGCCCGCGAGCATATGGAAATACCTCCCCGCTCTTTCTCATCCTCGCCGTTTCGCGCGGTTCAAGATGAGGGTCGCTCATCTATTTTCCCGGCTACTAGGACTAGAGATAGGACGGTTTGATTCCTGTCCCGCCTCTTACATAAACGCTGCACGACGGAGATGACTTCAATCTTCACTGAAACCCGAAGTGCAGCCTCCACTGACTTCGAAAACCATATAGTTAGATTCGATCCTTTGAGTGCTTGCCAAGCCTCTCTATGGCATTTTCTATCAACTCCACATCCCCTGTATATCTCAGCACAAAGGGACAAATGAGAAGTTACATCCTAAGTTTTTAAACAGTTGAATTTTCACCAGGTAAATGCATGAATTTAGATCTATCTTTTTCACATTCTCAAGTTCATATTTTCAAAAAGATAATATTAAGGGAAAAGGAAAAAGAAAAACATGTTAACTAACTATGTACGGAAGTGGTTCTCACCCCACACTTTTGAACAAAGGCGTGCCTTTCAGCAAGACTTAGTTCAAAAGTCTTGCGAGCAAATATTTACGAGAGAAGGAAATGACATTTAAGGAAAAGGGAAGAACTGAACTCCCTTTTACTGTGTCGTGTTGTGGAACGACATGCCTCAGAGCTGGATAATCGAGGGAGTTCGGCTGGGGCCTTGAACTCTCAGCGCAGGCCCGGTAATTCTCGGAAGCTGCCTGGCTGATCTGATCTTGCTCCAAAAACCAATTCCTACAAGGAGTCATTTCTTCTATACAAAAAATGGGTGAGAGCGACTTACGGTAAAAACTAAATGACAGAAAATAAAATTACTGAAAGTAAGATAGGTGTCGGATTACCTCCCGACCAGTGCCTTTGTTTAACGTCGTTGGCTCGACGCATGGGGATCACAAGTTTGGATCCCATGGGCAGCTCAGGTTGTAGTGTTGTGGAGTGCCTACTTTCATTATTGCCTTGACTCTCCCTGAGTTCTTGTGGGATGATGAGTTTGGGTCCTGTTCCCATTGTTCTTGTGGTTTCTCCTTCCATTGTCTCTGAGAAGGCGAGGGACCTTTCACAACTAGTCTTTTGAATTGGGTTTTCTTATGTTTAGGGCTTTCTTGTCTAGTTGCGGCGAAAAATTGCTCCATCGAGGAGTCGTTCTGCTTAGGCCCTTTTCCCATCCTCCTTTTAGTCTCTTTATTGATCACATTGTTTTCTGCAATTTGCTTATTGATCAAGGGGAAAAGTCGGGAAGCTTGCATCTTAAGGCTTGGTTCTGTCTCGTTATGTCCGTCTGTGAGGATCCGGTCTCGGCTGCTTGGGTAATGATAGTCGGGTATGACTCGAGCAGCTCGCTAGTGGTGTTCTGGACTTCTTCCTTTGCTGCCACGGCCTTGAGTTCCCATGAAGGTTCTTCCTCGTTGCTTCCGGTGCTTTCTGTATCTAATTCTTCTGATGGCTCGGGAGTTTCTTCTGATGGCTCGGGAGTTTCTTCTGATGGCTCGGGAGTTTCTCCTTCATTCGTCTCTGGACCAGCCTCTACTATCTGTATTCCTCTATTAGCTCGGGGCATTGGCCTTCGTTTTGTGGCTTTGGCCATGTCATCTATGAGGTTCCACATATCTGTCAAGGATAAGTTCCTGGCTGATCCTCCCACTGCGTTGTTAATCCTTGTCTGCTCATCAGCCCTCATCCCACAAAGAAATTGTTGAAGAAGAAACACCTCCGTGAATCCATGGTGCGGGCAGCGTGAGACGATGGTGTCATAGTACGTGTAGTATTCATCTAAAGTCTCATCCCGGGATTGCTGAAGGCAGAAGATCTTCTCGCGGGTGTCATGTCGTAAGGATGGGGGGAGAATTCTTTCAGAAATTTAGCGCGAAGGTCCACGTAATACTTTTCACAACTAGCAGTTGAAGTGTAATACCATACTGTTGCGAAGTCAGTTAGAGAGTGTTCAAAACATTTTAATTGAAACTCTTCTAACGTTACATTTTCAGGCTTCATGTGACGGCTTATATGGTGGAAATGTTGGCAGTGTATTACAGGATCTTCTCCGGTGGTACCTCCAAACTGAGGGAGATGCTGAGCCATCCATCCATACATGGTGGAAAGTGTGATGAAGAAATGAGAGGGAAAGAAAAGAACAACTAATCAGTTAGCTAATTCCCCGGCAACGGCGCCAATTTTGACGGAGCCCACCGCACTGTCGTTAAGGTGCGATGTTCTCTGTGCAAAAATAAATTTATATCTCCGATACTCGCGACTTAACTATTTTTGGTAGTAAGTGGTAAGTACGGGTCGAACCCAAGGGAATTAGTGGATTAATTGTTCTTTCTAAAAGTGGGAGTTAAATTAAGCAGTTGGGGGGTTGGTTTTGGTTTTAGTTACTGAAAAGTAAGGTGCTTAATGGACAAGTCTTACAGAAAGTAAACAGTTGATATGGTACTGCAAGTAAAGGAATGGTTGATATTACAATTAAAGGAAAGTATTCAGTTTTAGGGGGCCTTGTATCATAGTCTGTTTATCATTGACCTCTAATGATCATACTATGTATTCAAAGATGAATCAAGGCTATTTCTAGCACATGACTTGCCACATCATTTAGAACACTTGTTCTATTTAGACTAATTCCTCCTTTCGAAGTATCTTAGCCTTATGTGCATCTATTTGATCTTTAGTTACGATCAACCAAATGGTTTTTAAAAGAGGTCGAACTCCTCAGATAAGCTTTGCCCGTTAAAGCATCCACTTACCCGAGTATGTTCACGAACCCCACGGAAGAGCTTTGCCCGTTAAAGCATCCACTCAACCTTGGAAGTTCTAACCTAATATGTGGCACATAGAACAAGTTTTGAACACATAGAGGCACTAAGAGAAGGGCCTAAAACATTGTATGATACAAGCACACCCCTTCAACCGAATGAAGGGTTTAGCTACGAATATTCATGGAACAGGACATCATATCTAAGTGCTTTGAAAAGTAAAGGTTTTTTAAAGACAGTAAAGTAAAGTTTTCGAAAGTAAAGACAGGAAAGTAAAGTACTTTGAAAGACAGTAAAGTAAAGAAGAGAGTACTTACAAAAACCGATGAGAGTACTCAAGATCAAGCTTCGATATCAAAGTAAAGTGTTTACATGATTGTGCCCACAAAAGCTAGAGAGATAAGTGGATTGTGATGTTTGGGATTGAAGGATTTTGAGATTGTGTTTGTGATATGATTTTACAAAGGGAAGGGAGCTCTATTTATAGGCATGATGGAGCAAGGAGATAAAGACATTTGGCACAAGATGAGAGGGGGGAAGAAAAGCCATCGGAGTGAGTCATTGATGGACCATAATTGTATGAAACATAAATGCAGTTAAACCCACCAAATTAGACTGTTAGTCTATCTAACTTCTACGTGTTAGTCCCGATATATTTTCACAGGGCATTTTAGAGACTGAAGTGAAAACACGCTAAGGAGAGGATTTTATGCTGAAAAGATAACAAGAGTCAAACCAAGGTCAAGATCATATGCCGACTGAAGAAATATCAAGGATCCTGACGTTAAATTGACCATAACAAATTAATCAGAAGAATCAGGAGTGGAGTCAAGACAGACCGGGGAAGAAACACATTTCCAGTTTTGTGAAAAGACTGCACAAAACTGTACAAACTCACACATTGGGCAAGGATGACCGGCCACTTGATGAAGTGGTGGCCAAGGGAGGAGCTCCTCCCCCTTGGGTGACCGGCAACCGGCGGCGCCACCTCCTCCACCAAAAGCCGCCGGCCTCCTCTCCTTCCTCCACATGTGGCCATCTCCTCCCTTGATTTCTCCTCCAATCAAAATGCAACACTTGCCACCCATCTCCACCACCCATCTCCTCCCCTTTGGGCTATAAAAGGAGGAGCTCCTCCTCCTCCAAAAACACACCTCAATCTCAAATTCACTTCTCTCTCTAGAAGTTGTAACATTTGTAATGTTGTAATCTTGGCTTTGGAAATAAAGGATAGCTCCCTTGGCGCTTCAACGGTTGTAAGTAATTCTTAGTATTTATTCAACTGTTTTATTTCCTTAGTTATAATGTTTAGCGTGATGAATAGTAGCTAAACTTGTAGTTCGGTCTAAGGGGCGCTCTTGTATTATAAAATGTTTTAGACTATTAACTTAGTGTCTAGTCTAAGTATTCAAAACTTATTCTATGTGCCATATATTAAGTCAGAACGTCCAAGGTAGAGTGGATGCTTGGAATGGCAAAACTCTACAGCGGGGTTCGTAAACTTGTACGGATAAGTGGATGCTTGGAATGGCAAAGCTTATCTGAGAAGTTTGACTCATCTTAAACACCATTTGGTTGATCGGGAATGATTGATCAAATGGATGCACATAGGCTAATATAACCGGGAATGGAGTATTAGTCTAAATAGAATAAGTGTTCTACGTCCTTGGAATAGGCTAGACAGTGTACGCAAATCGAGTGCTTGGAATGGCCTTGATACACCGTTTGAATACTTAGGAGAGTCACTAAAGGTCAATGATAAACAGGATATAATACAAGTCCCCTGAAATCGAACATTTCTCTTTAATTATAAACTGTAATTTACTTTCCAGTATTAAAATCAACCAACAACCAATCAATCAATCAAAATAGCTGGTAGCTTTAAAACCAACCAACCGACCTTAAATACGCTCCCACGCTGCGTAATCCCCCCGAAGAACAATTATTCCCCTGGTTCCCTTGGGTTCGACCCCTACTTACCAAGTACTACCCAGTAGTATAGTTGCGAGTAGCGGACTATTATAAATTTATTTGCACAATCGCTTTGACGACGAGCGGTTCTGTCAAATTGGCGCCGTTGCCGGGGAACTAGTCATCGGATAAAAGTTCTTTGAATCGTTACGCGCTTCGAAACAACCATGTCTCGCGAAGAAAGTCACCATGACTATCAAGATGACGATGAGGAGATTTTTCCGCTATCTTACCAACTTGAATTCCACGAGAAGATCATTAACATCAAGCAATCCCGGGATGAAACATTGGACGAGTACTTATCGTACTTCGACTCCATTGTAGCAAGCTGCCCGCACCATGGATTCACAAACGTATTCCTTCTTCAATGGTTTCTTGGCGGAATGCTACCGCATGAGCGGAAAAGGCTCAATGATTCAGTGAGAGGCTCATTCATGAGGTTGACCATAACTAAAATCTGGGACACCATAGATAATTTGGCAGGAAGAACAAAACAAGGGCCGATACACCTAACTGATAATAAAGTACCAACGGTGAAAAAGGACTCAGTACAAAACAAGCCCGGCACTACACCCATTGCAAGCTTGCCCACAACAAACCCGGAAAAAGACATCAGAACAAGGGCAGTAATAAACGTGGAGGCGGCCCTAAAGGAGCCTACATTGGAGCCCACCAAGCCAACAAAGGATGAGGACTCTCGGATGGCCGAAGAAGAACTGCCCAAACCAGGCCCGGTCCTTGCGCTCGGAGTACCTGAGGTAGACCCGGTCATCATTACCAACCTATCCGTGAAAGACCTGGCCCTTGTGGTGGAAGCCCCCCAGCTTGTCCCCTCAGTTTGTATACGGATTGCAGCCCCTGAAGATGAAGTAATCAATGGTAAGGTGCAAGGCGAGATGGAGGCGGGACAAGGGCAAGAAAAGTCAACCATGGAGCACCCTCTCACCACGAGCCAACCAAACACCCCTGGAAACTCACTCATGCTGAAACGGCCATTCACCTCTTCCGCAAAGAAGAGGGCTAGCGAAAAGCACAAACCGGATGCCAACCGTTCATACACAAAGAAGCGACCAAGAAATGGCCCGGTGGAATGGTAGCCCGGATGGAAAAATAAGAGAGCCCGACTCAAGAAACCAGCGACTATAGTGAAAGGTCCATCACCCCCTCCGGGGTATTGGAAGGAAAAAATCTCGAAACAAAGGAGTCCTGACCCGAACACAACATCCGGCAAGAAGTCAGGAAGAAGCAACACTGGAACGGTGGCGAAGTTTGACCTCAGCCACCCATGGGACCCAAACCAGTAATCCACAACGAGGTACTGTCGAGCCAACGACGTTAAACAAGTGCACTGGTCGGGAGGTAACCCGACACTATCTTACTTTTCCGCACTTTAATTTCTGTCTTTTAAATTCAGTATTTAGTTTTAAGCTTGCATGACTTTTGAACTAAGGCACGCCTTCGTTCAAAAGTGTGGGGTGAGATCCACCTCTGTACATAAATAACATGCGGCTGTTTTTCTTTTTTAATAAGTACTGATGAGTAGAGTTTTCGACTCATTAATGCCCGTTTTGCACTATAGCTTTAGTTCGATTCCGACTACTATTTGATGTCATTTGATCCTTTTCTCGTGCGTTTCAGGTACAAAGCTAGATGTCTTAGTGTCAAGAGCCATTGGAAGGAAACTCGGGGAAAATTGGGTTTTAGAGCAAGAGTTGGCTGAATTTGGTCTCCAGTCGATCGACTGGGAAGCTCCCCCTGCTCCAGTCGATCGACTAAATGATGTTTCAGGAGGTGCTGCAAATCGCTCAGCGCCAGTCGATCGATTGACCTATTCAGTCGATCGACTGAAGAGTCCCATGCCCCAGAGCATGCAGATCACGTGACGCCCAGTCGATCGACTGGATCTCAGTCGATCGACTTAATGGACTAACAGGAGGTGCTGCAAATTGAGAATTGTCAGTCGATCGACTGGGATCCTACCCTGTCTCAGTCGATCGACTGATAACCTGCTAGCCAAACGACTTTTCTTCCTCCAGTCGATCGACTGGACCTGCTACAGTGCCGAATTTCTGACGAGCCTATTAATAGAAAGAGGCAAGTTTGACCTAATATCTGGGATTTTTCTGGAGAAGAAGACAAAGGAAAGTGATCAAATCAAGGGTTTCATCATCATCAAATCAAGGAGGAATCAAGATCAAGGGAGTTCACTAGGACTAATCATCCTACTCTTTCCCTCTTCCTTTCTCCTAGATTTGCTTGTAAAAACCTACTCATCATGTTGTCTTACATAATGAGTGAGTAGTCTCCCTTGTGTTTTGAGGGGTTCTATGAACCTCCTTGGTACTCAATGATCATTGTGAACACATTTGAATAGATCTATTGAAGTTGATTTCATTTTCCTATGCTCTTCATGTTAGACATGTCTCTAAGTGTTTGATAAAATGCCTAAGTGACATGTTTATGTTAGAACTTTGATCTAAGTCTTGAGAAAGCTTAGGGATGGTTTTGATATAGTAAAATTGAACTTAACCTCCATTTATGAGAGTAAATGCATGGTGAGAGGTGAACTAGAACTTTATGCATATAGCATTTATGAGAGTAAATGCTATATAGTGGATCAACACCCTTTAATTAGTGAGATCCTAACTAAGATGGCTTGACTAAGATTAGATACGCGTAATAGCCTAATTCTTAGTCTAGGCTAGGTTCAAAACCTATCAACTCTTAATTAATTGAACTCTTGTTTGCATGATCATTGGGAAATTGCCAAGGAGGGGATTAATCCCTCGAAACTCGCTTTTAATTGAATTCAATCCCTAAAACCACTTCATTCTTGTTTTACAATCATTGATAACTCAACCAATTTGAATTTTAGGAATTAGCCGAGTAAGAAAACTTGATAGAACTAGCGTGTAGTCCATTTGCTCCCTTGGGTTCGACACCGGTCTTACCGGTTGATTATAAATTGTTTTTGATCAACGTACTAAAATTACACACGATCAAAATGGCGCCGTTGCCGGGGAGCAATAGCTAGATTACCCCTAGGAAAGTCATTTAGTGCTCCGACTATTCCATGTTTTACCTTATTTTACTTGATACTTGCAAATCTTGAGCTTATTCACTACGCTTACTTGTTTTAATTGGCTCCCCTTGTAGGTTCACCTCTTTTATGCCACCAAAGACCAAGAAGCTTACTCATATTGTGGATAGAGACTTGAACCAACCTATTAGAGAGCTAGTTAACCCTCATCTTACAAGGAGTAAGACCAACAAGGACAAAGGATCAACTTCCACTACTCAAGAAGTCATGGGTGATAGGGATAATAGACTACCTCCTCCTCCGCCCCCTCCTCGTCAAGGAAACCAAGATCCTCCTCCTCAACAATTGCCCCTAGCTAGAAGGGCCCTCAAGGACTATGCCGTTCCTACGGCGTATGGCTACCGTTCTCCCATCCAACTACCTACGGTCGATAACCGGGACTATGACTTGAAGACGTCCACTATTCAAATGGTTCAATCGAACCAATTTTCGGGTAGAGACAACGAGGATCCCAATTCTCACTTGACAACGTTTCTCGAAGTATGTGCTACATTTAAAGTGAATGGGGTCTCGGAGGATGCAAAGCTATTGAGGCTTTTTCCTTTTTCCCTTACGGGAAAGGCTAAAGATTGGTTGAGGAGTCAAACTCCCGATAGCTTCACTACATGGGAAGAATTAGCCGTGGCTTTCTTGAACAAGTATTTTCCCCCTTCCAAGACGGCCTACTATCGAAACCAAATCACCAACTTCTCGCAATTGAATGGCGAAAATCTATATGAGGCTTGGGAGCGATACAAGGAATATCAAAGGCTTTGTCCTCACCACAACCTTGATGATCTTCAAGTCTTCCATACTTTCTACCACGGGGTTGATGGGAACTCTCGTCTTGCTCTTGATACCGCTTCGGGTGGTGCTATAATGGACTTAGAACCGCATGAAGGATATGCGGTAATAGAGAAGATTACCAACAACTACTTCATGTGGGGAAGCGAAAGAGGAAACCCGAGAAGAAGGCATGAAAGGCACGAGGTAAAAGCCGTGAGCTCTAGTGATTATGATGCTTTGAGGAAGGACTTTGAGAACCTCTCGGATGAGGTATTTAAGCTAAAACATCCGGAGAAGGAAGCTTCAACAAGGCAAGGATGTGACATTTGTGAGGTGTACGAGCATGAAACAACTTCTTGCCCATTGGTTCAAAGGGATGTGCAAGGGGAAGGCTATGGAGAAGTAAATTTTGTGGGAGGAAATCAAGGAAGGGACTATGGAAGTAGTGCCAATCAAGGGCAAATCTCTCAAGCCAATTATACCACACCCAAGTTCTCTTCGGGATGGAGGAATCACCCGAATTTCTCCTACAAGACCACTAATCCTACTCGCCCCGACTTCGGATCCACATCTCCCGGATTCGGTCCTAAACATACTCAATCCAATCAAGGGTTCCAACCTAGGAACCAATGTCAAAGTCAAGGACCGACTTTGCTTCAAAGGAACCAAGGGCAACAATATCAAACTCAAGCTCAAAGGCCCTATCAACAAGTTGAAGCCCCTCCACAACCTCCTAGTGAACTCTCCGGTATTGAGGCAATGTTTGCAAAGCTCTTAGCAAACCAAAATGAGATGAGGCAAGAATTGAATGAGGTTAAGCAACACAACAAAATGCTTGAAAGTCAAATTTCTCAACTAGCCGAGACATCTACAAGGGCACCGGGCAAGCTACCGGCTAGACCCGAACAAGGGAATAGAGAGCATTGTAATGCGGTAACCTTGAGAAGTGGGAAAGACTTAGAGGTAGAGCTACCTAATAGGAAGAGAGTTACCTTTGATCTTGGAGGCCAAGCTAGTGCCGATATCGAAGAATTGGAAGAAGAGATCCCTAGTCCTCAAGTTGAGGAAGAAATCGAGGTGGAAAAGGAGAAAGCCGAACCTAGAGTCTACACTCCTCCTATTCCATTCCCTCAAAGGCTAAAGAAGAAAACAAATGATAAGCAATTCTCCAAGTTCGCGGAGATGATGAGGAAGCTCTATGTGACAATGCCCTTCACCGAGGTAATAACTCAAGCTCCTTCATATGCTCATTTTCTAAAAGATGTCATTACTTGTAGGAGGACTATCGAGGATGTCGATACGGTGTCCCTCAATGGCGAATGTAGTGCCATACTCCAACCTCGCATGCCCCCAAAGCTTGAGGATCCCGGTAGCTTTTCCATTTCATGCTTTATTAATGATATTAAGATTGAACGAGCAATGTGTGATTTGGGTGCAAGCATATCGTTGATGCCTTATTCTTTGTGTAAAAAGCTAAATATGGGTGATCCTAAACCAACTAGCATGATTCTAAGGCTCGCGGACCGCTCCTCGAGGTTTCCTAAGGGAGTCCTTAAGGATGTCCCGGTTAGAGTAGGGAATTTCTATATCCCGGGGGATTTCGTGGTGTTAGAGATGGAGGAGGACAATGAAATTCCCATTCTATTGGGAAGGCCCTTCCTCTACACCGCGGGGGCTATTTTTGATACGACTAAGGGGTCAATTACCATGAGGGTAGGAGATGAGGAAATTGAGTTTAATCTTGAAAAAGCACAACGAGGTCCTAATTCTACAATGACTTGTAATTATCTTGACCTAGTTGATACTTATGAATTGTATGATGTGCCTAACCTTCTCATGAGTGCAATTGACCTTGACAATGAGCTTCCCGACATTGGCGATTGTTGGGCTATCCTAGAGGAGAATTGTGAAGAAGGGACTCTAAGCGACAAAGGTAAGGAGTTTTGTTCGGTAGAGCTAAAAGCTCTACCAACAAGCCTAAGGTATGAATTCTTAGGCCCAAATTCTAGCTTGCCTATCATTGTGAACTCTTCTTTGAATGATGTTGAAACCTCAAAATTGCTTGATGTGGTTAGGAAACATAAGGATGCTATTGGCTACTCTATTGATGATTTAAAGGGAATAAGCCCTAATTTATGCATGCATGAAATCAACTTAGAGAGTGATAGTATGCCATCTAGGGAGAGAGCTAGGAGGTTGAATCCTATTGTGGGGGAGGTTGTTAAGAAAGAGGTCCTTAAATTGCTTGATGCGGGAATTATTTTCCCCGTTGCGGACTCTAAATGGGTGAGCCCCATTCATGTAGTGCCGAAAAAGGGGGGAATGACCGTTATTAAAAATGAGAAGAATGAACTAATCCCCACAAGAACGGTAACCGGGTGGCGTATGTGTGTGGACTATAGAAAACTCAACCAAGCCACTAGAAAAGATCACTTTCCCCTTCCTTTTATTGATCAAATGTTGGAAAGATTAGCTAAGCATGACTATTTTTGCTATCTTGACGGATATAGTGGATTCTTCCAAATCCCTATTCATCCCCAAGATCAAGAGAAAACGACCTTTACTTGTCCCTATGGAACATTTGCCTATCGGCGAATGCCCTTTGGACTTTGTAATGCGCCCGGTACTTTTCAACGATGCATGATGGCTATTTTTTCGGAATTTATTGAAAAGATTATGGAAGTGTTTATGGATGACTTTTCCGTTTATGGTTCCTCTTTTGATGATTGTTTAGCCAATTTGGCTAAAGTGTTGAAAAGATGTATTGAGACGAACCTTGTACTAAATTGGGAAAAATGTCATTTCATGGTGCATGAGGGAATAGTTCTTGGTCACTTGGTCTCTAAAAGAGGAATTGAGGTGGATAAAGCCAAAATTGAAGTTATGGAAAAATTGCCCCCTCCAAGAGATGTGAAAGGAATAAGGAGTTTCCTTGGTCATACCGGATTTTATAGAAGGTTTATAAAGGACTTCTCGAAGATTGCAAAGCCATTGACAAATCTCCTATGCAATGATACCAAATTTCATTTTGATGAAGATTGCTTAGTAGCCTTCAAGAAGTTGAAAGAGGCATTGATTTCGGCTCCTATTATTCAACCCCCTAGGTGGGATTTGCCATTTGAGCTTATGTGCGACGCTAGTGACTACGCCATTGGGGCGGTTCTTGGGCAAAGGGTGGATAAGAAGCTTCACGCTATTCATTACACGAGCAAAGTTCTTAGTGGTGCTCAATTGAATTACACAACTACGGAGAAAGAGCTTCTTGCTATCGTGTACGCTTTTGATAAGTTTCGTCCATACCTTGTGGCTTCAAAGGTTATAGTATTCACGGATCATGCGGCTATCAAATATCTCTTAGCAAAAAAGGACTCTAAGCCAAGATTGATAAGATGGATTCTATTGCTTCAAGAATTTGACATAGAGATCAAAGATAAAAAAGGAGTAGAAAATGTGGTAGCCGACCACCTATCAAGGCTAGAGGAAAATGAAGAGATTGAAGTGGATGCTAGACCGGTGAATGATTCATTTATTGGAGAGCAACTCATGAGAGTTGAGGCGGAGGCCCTTCCTTGGTACGCGGACTTCGTTAATTTCGTGGTTTGTGGGATTATCCCCCACGATATGAACCACCATCAAAGGAGGAAGTTCCTTTCCGAGACCAAGAGGTACTATTGGGATGAGCCCTACCTTTATAGGCTTTGCGCGGATGGGCTATATAGAACTTGTGTCGCCGAGGAGGAAATGAGAGATATTCTTTACCATTGTCACTCTTCTCAATATGGAGGACATGGGAGTGGAGCAAAAACCGCGTCAAAGGTACTACAATGCGGCTTTTATTGGCCTACTCTCTTTGGCGATGCTTATGAGTTTGCGAAAGCATGTGACCAATGTCAAAGGACCGGCAATATCTCAAAGAGGCATGAAATGCCCCAACAAAGCATCCTCCCGGTCGAGATATTTGACGTATGGGGCATTGACTATATGGGCCCTCTTCCTTCTTCATTTGGGAACCGATTCATATTGGTGGAGGTTGATTACGTCTCAAAATGGGTTGAAGCCGTCGCTTCCCCCACTTGTGATGCCAAGGTGGTCACGAAACTATTCAAGAAAATCATCTTTCCAAGATTTGGGGTGCCAAGGACCGTTATAAGTGATGGTGGTTCGCATTTCAAGGAGAGACATTTCGAGGCCTTGCTTCGCAAATATGGAGTTAGCCACAAGGTTGCCACTCCTTATCACCCACAAACTAGTGGGCAAGTGGAAATTTCAAATCGAGAAATCAAGGCAATCTTGGAAAAAACCGTGGGGAGCTCAAAAAAAGACTGTTCATCAAAGCTAGATGACGCTCTATGGGCCTATCGTACGGCATTCAAAACCCCTATTGGAATGTCTCCCTATCGCCTTATTTATGGGAAGCCGTGCCACTTGCCGGTGGAATTGGAGTACATGGCGATGTGGGCAATCAAAACGTTGAATATGGATTTACAAATGGCGGGAGACCATAGGGTGCTTCAACTCCATGAGTTAGAAGAAATAAGGAATGAGGCCTACGAAAGTGCTAGGATCTATAAAGAGAAGACCAAGAAATGGCACGACAAAAGGATACTTCGTCGTGAATTCAAGAAGGGAGAGAAGGTCTTGCTCTTTAATTCTAGGCTTAAGCTATTCCCGGGAAAATTGAGAAGCCGGTGGAGTGGTCCATTTATTGTCCACAAGCCTTATGAGGATGGACACGTAGAATTGCTCAACAATGATGGGACTACCTTCACGGCGAATGGACAAAGGCTAAAGCACTATAGAGAAGGATTTCGTGATGAGCAAAATGCCACATTCCCCTTGACCGACCCATAGAGTGCCTTAATCCGCTTGAGGAGGGGTCCTAGCAAGGGACTCCTCAAGTGTGCTTCTTAGTGAGAAAAGGATCGGCTCGGTCTTTGCCAAGACGTTAAACTAGGCACCTCACGGGAGGTACCCCGGTTTGTGAGTTGTCTATCTATGCACAAGTAACTTTCATAAATGTGTAGCATGCCTTTTGTGAACTTGTGATATGGCTTGGTGATTGGGATGATCCTAAATGCATGATTAGGTGTGTGTGATGTGATATGAGGCTTGCATGAATTTTCTTGATGATGGTGGCGTTTTAAGTGTGGAGTGGTAATCCTAGCTTGGTTGCTTGAAAATCGTATGCTATGTGCTAGTGATTGCTTAGAAGGGGCGTGCCTTGATTATATGTGATATTTTGAGTGGTACCTATTCTCGATTATGAGTAAAAATTCTGAGTGTGGAGTTGGGATTCAATGAGAAGTACAAAATATTTTTTGCAGGAATTTGGGGTCCAGTCGATCGACTGGGAGGTAAGTGATAAGCCAGTCGATCGACTGGACAGAGGTTCAGGAGCCCTTGCATTTCATGTTTTCCCAGTCGATCGACTGGCCTCTCAGTCGATCGATTGGGATTTTCCTATCCAAATCAACCTTCTTCCTCATTTCTTCATTCCATCCGAAACCCTAATTCCAAAATCCATCAAATCCCTTCCGATCCCAACCTCCACCGATCCTCGCCGCTCACCTGCTATTAGCCACGCCTTGCCACCGCCACTCCTCCGCCAGAGAGCCGCCCACCGATTGACCCCGCAGCAGCCCGCAAAAGCTGATTTCCGATCGGAAATCCACCACCTCGTCCGATCTCCTCCGTCCTCCGCCCGTTTCCCCCAATTCGACCACCAATCCACCCCAAATCACCTCGCCATCAAACCCCACCCATCAATTCGAGTCAAAAACCCCTCCGGCGAAAACCCCTAATTTTGCCCTAATCCCGTGCGAATTTCGGCCCTCAGTCGATCGACTGGAATTCCAGTTCCATCTCAGTCGATCGACTCGACTGCAGTTCAGTGCCATTTTTGAGTTTTTGCTCATTTTGACTCAGGCTTCCAATTCCAGTGCACTATGGGTCGTGCCGATTCATCTTCCAGTTCGAAAGCAAAAGGAAAGGGGATCGCTCACGAGCCCTCGATCGATGAGCAAATTGACGACTTCACTTTAGAGGACGAGGATGATAGACCTCTTGTTACCCACAAGAGGAGATTTTTGAGGGATTCTCTTGCTGACCAGAGTTCAGAGGAGGAGATTGAGGCCGCGCCGGTTTCCGCATCGCCCCCAAAGAAGAAAAAGCCTCCACCGAGGAAACCGGCGCCGAAGAGGAAAGCGCCAGTGCCTCCTGCCCCTAGAGTCCCTCCGTCCCCTGTGCATAGAGAGCCCTCCCCTGCTGCTGCACCTTCCTCCATGGCCTTAGTGCCAACCGAGCCTCATGAGGAGCCCTATGCGGGACCGATGCCCATTCCGGTCCCGTACCCATTCTCGACTCCCTTGGTTTTCAGAGACGAGAAGCACAGGACTCGTCACGCTACTATCGTTGCGAAGAAGATGAAGTCCATCCCGACATTGTACCTGGACATGGGCCTACTCCGCGGCATCGACGATGTTGTCGCAACTGAGGTACAATCTCGGCTCACTACTCATGGTTTGTCCTTTATATTTGCTGATGATCCGGGTTCCTACCAGAGGGTAGTTGAGGAGTTTTTATGCTCGTTTGAGTCGGTGAAGGAAAGAGTGGGGGAGGATGGCTCCTCAGAGTATTATTGTGAGTTCGTTTTGGGGGGTAGAGATTTCCGGATTAGGGAGAGTACGATCCGAGAGTGGCTTGGGTTCCCACAGCCTACGGGCTCACCCCAGGTATTCACCGAGCACGACCAGTCCAGACTTTGGAAGAGGATCTCTGGTAGAAATGAGTGGTTCATATCTTCATATAATTCTTCGGCGATCGTTGATCCAGTTTGGAAGATTATGCACCACGTCATTTCTATTGGTATTAATACGAGGACTGAGAGGGGTAGGAAGGTGACCTTGCCAGATATGGACCTCATGGTTGCCATGGATCACGGGGAGATCATTGATTGGCTAGTAGTCCTTGCCAATCGGTTTGAGGCCGTTGTGAAGCCGACTGCGAGGAACAAGGGCTTGGGAGGTGGCTCCTTGATTACATTGATAGCCCAAAGGTGTAACTTCACCTTTGACTACGAGGGTTGTGAGGCCCCCGCTAGGAGTTTGCTTGACATCACCTTGATGAAGAATATGCACATGGTGAAGCGGGACGGTAAGACACGGAGTAGTGACCCGTCGCCTCATGTGGAGACACTTATGACCGATGCTGCTGCGAAGAGGAGGGCCTTCAAGCAGAAGTTTCCCCTTTACTATCTCGCCCACCTCTCACCCTCTCCCTCTCCTCCCGGTTCACCTCCTCCTCCCCCACCGGCAGTCATCCCAGAGGCAGATGAGGAGTTGCCACCAGCAGAGCCAGCAGCCGATATTCCCCCTCCAGTCGTTGATGACACGGCAGAGTGGAGACAGAGAGTCACATCAGATATTGCTGGCTTGACGACCGGCGTGGCAGACTTGAGGAGTGGACTGACTCGCCTCGAGGACTTTGTCCGAGAGTCTGATGCTAGAGCCCGCCGGGAGTGGGAGTGGCTGAGATCCACGGTCTTATCATTCGGCAGAGGCCCCAGCACTCCAGTTGCCACTCCACTCGCTCCAGAGTTCTCAGCACCGCGTGGCGCCTCCCCACTACCTTTCTTGCCAGTTCAGCATTCGGGGAGGTGGGCACTCCACTCCCAGGAGAGACGATCCCCTACGTGGATTATGCTTTAGGCGATAGCCCTCTCTTCCCCGGTGTCACGCAGCCGCTTGAGGACGATGGAGTCGTTGATTCAGCTAGGAGGACCCCTCCGGGAGACGACGAGGCTACATCTTAGTCCATGCTTCATTTCTATTTCCACATGTGTATTTTCCTTATTTGACTTGTTGCATTGGATGTTGATTTGGATGATAAGTCGCCTTTTGGCGCATTTTTGATGATGTATGCTATTTTGGTGATATCTATCCTCTCTTGCCTATTGGTTGTATGCTATATTCTTATGATGATATTGGAGGTGTTTACCATTTAGATTGTTCACTCTACAGGATATACATCCACATATTCCTATCATGTCTAAAACACCCTCTTATATCTACACTTGCAACCAAAAGGCTATTTCTCACTCTATTGGATTATATCACCGGCACTACAAACGAGGGGAGTTCCTACGCGCCTTTGCCTTTGTTTTATCATTCTTTGCGCTTAGGGACTAAGCTTGAATTAAGTGTGGAGTGGTTTTGATGCGCATAGTTCACATGATTGCATGCTATACATATCATTTCTAGATGGACACTTGCATACTTGCTCATTGTCCCAACATTAGAGTGTTTTTAACCGCATAGGCTTGTGATTTTAAATTCTAAATCCCTATAGATCGCATCTAGCCTATGTGCCACATTTACCGACCTAGTCCTTTAAGCATGCATTTTTGAGAATCAAATATCATTGCTACATCTTGACTATCCAACTTTCTAAGTATTTTCGTTGCAACACCTTGGATCAAGCTAGCAAACACTTTTAAAAATCGTTGTGAAAAACTTAGATCACTTGAATGCTCTTTAGTGACTTGAGTTCTCTAACATAGTGCCTTGTTCATGATGAATTCCCGCACATCCCTTACAACTTCTGAACATATTGTCAAGTTTTAAGTGTGGAGTCATTTAAAAAAAAAAGAGAAAGCCTGAATGAATGAGCAAATGCCGGGGGTTAGGGAGGTAAGTCCCCCCTCGAAAGCATTTGTCTCAATAAGAAAATGAGAAGCACTTACGACTTCACCCTATGTTCTTCCATCATTCTATATTTGTGCGGGATTAGTCATTTCCATCGTGTGCTTGTTAGAATAATTCTTGGACGATCCTTGTGCTTGCACGAGAGCTATCATTTGGTCTATGCTTGTTTATTAAGAAACATTAGTGTCGAACTCCACTTCCCTTATGGATTACGGCTTAAGCGCCTAAAACTTGGGAATGAGTTTCTTGCCGCGAGCCCATGGACTAGCCCTAGCTAGCATAGGTGAGCGGTTGACACTCTATTGTGCAAGCTATAAGCCTTACTTCTATTATGTTGCTTTGAAAATGAGTAGAATTTTGGATAGTCATTTCATAGCCCTAGTATTGACGCTCTTGAATGCACGTCGAAAAAGGTACTCAAAAGGTTGAGAAAGCTCTTTTTATGATATTGTGGCGCTAGTCTAGCTTGAGGTGAGGGATTGGTTTTGAATAATCGTAGCCTTGGTTGAGCACTCTTGCATTCACTCTTATGGGACATGTGCATATATGGGATTTGTGAGTATTCCCTTTTCTGAAAACTCTCACGAGACTACAACTCGTCCACTAGGGTAGCCTAGGGGTTTAAAGGCTTAATGCATATGCTAAATGCATTCGTAACGCCTACGAAAAGGAGCTAGATAGATTGTGTATACTTGTCATTTACTTTTCAATAACATGTTTAGAAATAAGGATCGAGACCTCGTGAAATCTAGTGTGGCAAATGCACGAAAAACATAGCACCACTAGCATTTCGACATTTGCACTTCCTTGGCATATTTGCATACTTTGTTCGGGACGAGCAAAGCCTAAGTGTGGAGTGTTGATGAGTCGAGTTTTCGACTCATTAATGCCCGTTTTTCACTATAGCTTTAGTTCGATTCCGACTACTATTTGATGTCATTTGATCCTTTTCTCGTGTGTTTCAGGTACAAAGCTAGATGTCTTAGTGTCAAGAGCCATTGGAAGGAAACTCGGGGAAAATCGGGTTTTAGAGCAAGAGTTGGCTGATTTTGGTCTCCAGTCGATTGACTGGGAAGCTCCCCCTGCTCCAGTCGATCGACTAAATGATGTTTCAGGAGGTGCTGCAAATCGCTCAGCGCCAGTCGATCGATTGACCTATTCTGTCGATCGACTGAAGAGTCCCCTGCCCCAGAGCATGCAGATCACGTGACGCCCAGTCGATCGACTGGATCTCAGTCGATCGACTTAATGGACTAACAGGAGGTGCTGCAAATTGAGAATTGTCAGTCGATCGACTGGGATCCTACCCTGTCTCAGTTGATCGACTGATAACCTGCTAGCCAAACGACTTTTCTTCCTCCAGTCGATCGACTGGGCCAACAGCCCAACGCCAGTCGATCGACTGGACCTGCTACAGTGCCGAATTTCTGACGAGCCTATAAATAGAAAGAGGCAAGTTTGACCTAATATCTGGGATTTTTCTAGAGAAGAAGACAAAGGAAAGTGATCAAATCAAGGGTTTCATCATCATCAAATCAAGGAGGAATCAAGATCAAGGGAGTTCACTAGGACTAATCATCCTACTCTTTCCCTCTTCCTTTCTCCTAGATTTGCTTGTAAAAACCTACTCATCATGTTGTCTTACATAATGAGTGAGTAGTCTCCCTTGTGTTTTGAGGGGTTCTATGAACCTCCTTGGTACTCAATGATCATTGTGAACACATTTGAATAGATCTATTGAAGTTGATTTCATTTTTTCTATGCTCTTCATGTTAGACATGTCTCTAAGTGTTTGATAAAATGCCTAAGTGACATGTTTATGTTAGAACTTTGATCTAAGTCTTGAGAAAGCTTAGGGATGGTTTTGATATAGTAAAATTGAACTTAACCTCCATTTATGAGAGTAAATGCATGGTGAGAGGTGAACTAGAACTTTATGCATATAGCATTTATGAGAGTAAATGCTATATAGTGGATCAACACCCTTTAATTAGTGAGATCCTAACTAAGATGGCTTGACTAAGATTAGATACGCGTAATAGCCTAATTCTTAGTCTAGGCTAGGTTCAAAACCTATCAACTCTTAATTAATTGAACTCTTGTTTGCATGATCATTGGGAAATTGCCAAGGAGGGGATTAATCCCTCGAAACTCGCTTTTAATTGAATTCAATCCCTAAAACCACTTCATTCTTGTTTTACAATCATTGATAACTCAACCAATTTGAATTTTAGGAATTAGCCGAGTAAGAAAACTTGATAGAACTAGCGTGTAGTCCATTTGCTCCCTTGGGTTCGACACCGGTCTTACCGGTTGATTATAAATTGTTTTTGATCAACGTACTAAAATTACACACGATCAAGTACCTTTTTGAAAATATGAACTTAAGAATGTGAAAAAGATAAATCATAATTCATGCATTAACCTTGTGAAAATTCAAACTGTTTAAAAACTTAGAATGTAACTTTCCATTTGTCCTTTGTGCTGAGATAACTAGGGATGTGGAGTTGATATAAACTGCCCTAGAGAGGCTTGGCAAGCAATCAAAGGATCAGATCAAACTATATGGTTTTCGAAGTCAGTGGAGGCTGCACTTCGGGTTTTCAGTGAATAATTGATGTCAACTCCGCCAAAAAGCATCTATGCAATAGCGAGGACGGGAATCAGACCGTCCTCTCTCTAGTCAAAATAGCCGAGAAAATAGATGAGCGACCCTCATCTTGACCCGCGCAAAACGACAAAGACAAGAGGAGCGGGGAGGTATTTCCATAGGCTTGCGGGCGATGATTGGACCTCCCAAAAAGGCTTGAGAAAATGGACTAGCAGTCACAAAAAGGTGAAAAGCTCAATGAAGCAAATCAAGAGGCCAAAGGCCCAAAATTGTGAAGGTTTTAACCGAGCAAAAGTGAAGCACTCAAAAAGTCAAATCAAAGGCCAAAGGCCGATTCACTACAACAAAAAAGCAGTCCCTCGCCAAAGAAGAAAATCAAAAAGTCTCAACTCACTGAAACCCGAATCGAATCATGTGCTAGAGAAAGCTACAAGAAAACCATATAGTAAGAGACGATCCCAAGATTGCATTTACTACATCTAAACCATTCCTAAGATCGCTAGATTATTAGGTCAAGTTTGAGATAAACAATTCACTTAGGCATTTTATCAAACACCTAGTGACATGCAATAATGAAGATCATAGCAAATGTGAATTTAACACCATAGATTAATCATCAAACATGTGTATACATGATCAAGAGTACCAAGGAGGGTAACAACACCCTCAAAACACAAGGAAACTACTCACACATCATGTAAGACAACATGATGTGTGTAGAGTTTGAATACAACAAATTAGAAGAGAAGAGGATAGAAAATAGGATGGTTAATCCTAGATGTCTCCCTTTGATCTTCACTCCTTCTTTGTTGATTGCTGGTTGATGACCTTGATTTGATCTCCTTTGATGAGTATTTTCCCCCAAAAGTCCCACTCTCTAGGTCAAAATCGCAACTTTTTATTTATAGCTCGGTACTGTAGCAGAGTTCACCCGACCGGGTGAGAATCCAGAAGAAATCTACCCGACCGGGTGAGATTTGTCTCGGATGAAATCTCAGTCCAGTCGATCGACTGAGGAAACTCAATTTGCAGCTCCTCCTGAAAGTCCATTAAGTCGATCGACTGGAATCTCAGTCGATCGACTGAGGAAACTCAATTTGCAGCTCCTCCTGAAAGTCATTAAGTCGATCGACTGGAATCTCAATCGATCGACTGGGGGTCCACCCGACCGGGTGGAAATCTGTAGGAATCCACCCGAACGGGTCAAAGTCGCCAACTGAACACCTCTCTGCTCCTCTCTTCAACCGGTCGGTTGGATCAGGGGGAAATTCTCACCCGACCGGTTGAGATTCAAATCTGCCC
The DNA here is from genome assembly GCA_033675215.1 of Rhodiola kirilowii. NCBI lineage: Eukaryota > Viridiplantae > Streptophyta > Magnoliopsida > Saxifragales > Crassulaceae > Rhodiola > Rhodiola kirilowii. The sequence goes on from CM066199.1 coordinate 26,083,350, forward strand.
ATATTTTGCTCACACCTCTAGTTTTTGCCGAGCTTTTGTATTTTGGCTTTGACACTGGGGATATATTGCTTTGTACCTGAAATGTACGAAAAGGGATCAAATGACATTAAGATAACGTCAAAATCGAACAAAAGCTATAGTGAAAACGGGTACTAATAAGTCGAAATCTCGACTTATCAACACTCCACACTTAAGCTTTGTTCGTCCCGAACAAAGTATGCAAATATGTCAAGGTCATGCAAATGGCGAAATGCTAGTGGTACTATGTTTTTCGTCAATTTGCCTCACTAGATTTCACATGGTCTTGATCATTATTCCTAAACATGTTATTGAAAGAAAAATGACAAGTATGTACAATCTAACTAACTCCTTTTCGTAGGCGTTACGAATGCATTTAGCGTATGCATTAAGCCTTTAAACCCCTAGGCTACCCTAGGCTACCCTAGTGGACGAGTTATAGTCTCGTGAGAGTTTTCAGAAAAGGGAATACTCACAAATCCCATATGTGCACATGTCCCATAAGAGTGAATGCAAGAGTGCTCAACCAAGGCTACGATTTTTCCAAACCAATCCCTCACCTCAAGCTAGACTAGCGCCACAATATCATAAAAAGAGCTTTCTCAACCTTTTGAGTACCTTTTGCGACGTGCATTCAAGAGCATCAATACTAGGGCTATGAAATGACTATCCAAAATTCTACTCATTTTCAAAGCAACATAATAGAAGTAAGGCTTATAGCTTGCACAATAGAGTGTCAACCGCTCACCTATGATATCTAGGGCTAGTCCATGGGCTCGCGTCAAGAAACTCATTCCCAAGTTTTAGGCGCTTAAGCCGTAATCCATAAGGGAAGTGGAGTTCGACACTAATGTTTCTTAATAAACAAGCATGGACCAAATGATAGCTCTCGTGCAAGCACAAGGATCGTCCAAGAATTATTCTAACAAGCACACGATGGAAATGACTAATCCCGCACAAATATAGAATGATGGAAGAACATAGGGTCAAGTCGTAAGTGCTTCTTATTTTCTTATTGAGACAAATGCTTTCGAGGGGGGACTTACCTCCCTAACCCCCGGCATTTGCTCATTCATTCAGGCTTCCTCTCTCTTTCTTTTTCTTTTTCTTTTTTTTCCTTTTTTTCCTTTTTTTTCTTTTTTTTCTTTTTTTTCTTTTTTTCTTTTTTTCTTTTTTTTCTTTTTTTTCTTTTTTTTCTTTTTTTTCTTTTTTTTTCTTTTTTTTTTCTTTTTTTTTTCTTTTTTTTTCTTTTTTTTTCTTTTTTTTTCTTTTTTTTCTTTTTTTTTCTTTTTTTTTCTTTTTTTTTCTTTTTTTTTCTTTTTTTTTCTTTTTTTTTCTTTTTTTCTTTTTTTTTCTTTTTTTTTCTTTTTTTTTCTTTTTTTTCTTTTTTTTTCTTTTTTTTCTTTTTTTTTCTTTTTTTTTCTTTTTTTTTCTTTTTGACTCCACACTTAAAACTTGACAATATGTTCAAAAGTTGTAAGGGATGTGCGGGAATTAATCATGAACAAGGCACTATGTTAGAGAACTCAAGTCACCAAAGAGCATTCAAATGATCTAAGTTTTTCACAACGATTTTTAAAAGTGTTTGCTAACTTGATCCAAGGTGTTGCAACGAAAATACTTAGAAAGTTGGATAGTCAAGATGTAGCAATGATATTGATTCTAAAAAATGCATGCTCAAAGGACTAGGTCGGTAAATGTGGCACATAGGCTAGATGCGATCTATAGGGATTTAGAATTTAAAATCACAAGCCTATGCGGTTAAAAACGCTCTCATGTTGGGACAATGTGCAAGTATGCAAGTGTCCATCTAGAATGATATACATGGCATGCAAACATGTGAACTATGCGCATTAAACCACTCCACACTTAATTCAAGCTTAGTCCCTAAGCGCAAAAAATGATACAATAAAGGCAAAGGCGCATAGGAACTCCCCTCGTTTGTAGAGCCGGTGATGTGACCCATGAGAGTGAGAATTAACCTCTTGGTTGCAATTGTAGATAAAGAAGGTGTTTTGGACATGAAAAGAATATGTAATGGATATCTTGTAGAGTAAGCAGCATGAATGGTAAACACCGTCAATATCATAATGAATATAGCATATAACCAAAAGCAAGTAATGGGAATATCATCAAAACGGCATACATCATCCAAAATTGCGCCAAAAGGCGACTTAGCATCCAAGTACATGATCAAAGCAAACAAAGCATCAAAACATCAATACATCAATACAAGCATGATCAAAATGTCTCAGAACGCGAAGATCCAGTGTCTCTATCTCCCGAAGTGGTCTCACTAGGAGAATCGCCATCGTCCTCCTCCATATCATCGGTAAGTGGCGAGGGAGGCAAGGGATAGGCGGCAGGAGGGACAGAAGGTCCTGGGTCAACTGGAGCAGTCGGGCCTCTGATCAAAGATAAAAGTGTAGAACGGACCCACTCCGACTCCTGACGAGCTCTCATAGCCTCGTCTCTAGCAAACTCCTCAAGTCGGGTCAGGCCACTCCTCAAATCAGCTACCCCACTCTTCAGCTCGGCGATGTCGGAGGAGACCCTCTCTCGCCACTCAGTCAAATTCCCACTAGCACGGGGAGCACTCTCAACAGCAGGCTCCTCAGAAATAGGGGCCTCAGGAACCACCTCCTCAGCAATGGGAGCCTCATGCTCGGAAGCCGCGGGGGAAGGGGCAATAGGAGAGGAAGGGGGGATGGTGTAAGGTGGGCAAGGCAATATAAATGGTTCCTTCTCTTGAAGTTCCTCTTCCTCTTCTCCGCCGCCAGTCTAAAGGCCCCCTTGTGAGGCTTGCTATCCTCCTCCCAAGTATTGCCATCCTTCTTAAGGAGGCGCATGTGCTGCAAGGTAGGCACATCGAGGATCTTCCTGGATGGCTCGGGGCATCCATCATGTCCAAATGTGAAGTTACACCGCGTGGCAACAAGAGTGATCATAGACCCTCCTCCTAAAACAGAATTCCTCGATGTCGACTTCACATAGCCCTCAAAGCGGGAGGATAAGATGGAAACCCAATCAAGCGCATCACCCTCATTGATGGCCATCATCAACTCAAAATCAGGGCCAGTCACTGCTCTAGCCATATCCCCACGGGCATTAATTCCAATAGCAATGATGTGGTGAATGATCTTCCAAACCGGAAGGGTGATGGCTGAGGCATCGAGGGAGGGGACAAACCACTCACGCCTCCCTGAAATGTCTCTCCAAAATCAGCTCTGAAGGTGCTCATTCCTGACAATCACCTCTCCTCCCAATAATGGAAAACTGAGCCACTCTCTGATCATCGTCTCCCCAATCAAAAATTCCCGCCCACCAAGAATAAACCTCCAATGAGTGACTCTCCTCCCCTCTCTCACAACATCTAAAGAGCATAGAAACTCCTCCACAACTGTCTGATAAGTGCCCGGATCATCCAACAAGAGGAAACCTAAACCACATCTATATAATAAATCTCGTACCTCTTCGCCAATGAGTAGGTGGTCAGGCAAGTCCAAGGCTGGGTAGAGAGTGGGCACGGCCTCCTTCCCAGTGATGATCTTGAGTCTATCTGTGTGCCTGGCCTCTCGGAATGTGAGAGGCTCGGTGAATGGGTAAGGCGTTGGCTCAGGCAGAGGAGACTCCAAAGGTCCATCCCTCGGTATAATGGGCAATAAGGCAGTAGGAGGTGCACTGGGCGGTGGAGGGACCATTTCCTCTCTGGAGGATGAGCCATCATCTCGTAAGGTGCCGCTCAATCTCATCCTCTTGCAACGGGAGAGAGGAACGTCGTCCTTGTCACTCTCGGAAACTTGGTCCACCGGCACATCATGGGCTATTTCCCTGCCCCTGGACACTGATTCGGATGAGGATGGACCTTGAGGCATGGTTGGATTGGGGAGGAAAACTGAAATTTCCACTGAAAAATTCCCACCCGGTCGGTTGAGATGAGCTCAATTTCTCACCCGGTCGGGTGAGATGCGGTTTGAGGGCCGGGAATTAGGGGTTTTTCTGGGAGCTTCGGCTAGCAAAATTGATGTTTGGGGATTGTAGGCGAGGTGATGGTGAGTAGATTGGGTGGTCGAACGGGTGGTTTGGGCGCCGGACGGAGGAGATCGGCCGGAAAGAGGGATTTCGATCGGTTTGGCGAGTGGCGAGGGTTTCGGGTGGTGCGGCTTGGCCAAGGAGGGAGGATGGGCACGGGGGAGGGTCGGTGACGGTGAGGCGGGGCTGGGACGGCCGGAGATTGGAAGTCGGGCGGAGGTCGGGTGAAGTCGATTTCGGACGGTCGGGCGAGATGGGATGAGAGTGGTCGGGTGAAGTGAATTTGAAATGGAGATGGGTGGTTGAGATTGGTAAACCTCAACCGGTCGGTTGAGATCCTTATGTTATCACCCGACCGGGTGAGCTGCTGAGTCAACCGAATTCATGAGGCCATTTTCAACCGGTCGGTTGAGGTTATGAGTAATCTCACCCGGTCGGTTGGATTCTGGGTTCCTGGACTGCTTTCAATGTTTTGATAATAATAGTCTGTCCATTCTTGCACACCCCCAACTCCACACTCATGAATTTTTACTCCACAAAATGAACTAGCATCACTCAATATTCAAACTCAAAATCATATCACACCCAAGGCATACCTCAACATGAAATCACTAGCATACACATGATTTTCAACAAAGGAAACAAGCTAGGATTACACACTCCACACTTAAGACATCACCACCCTTTAAAATTTCAAGCAAGCACCATTCCACTCCAAGCACATCCAATCATGCATTTTCATCATCCTAGCACTCATGTTCACATTCAACATTCAAAGTACGCATGCCAAACATATATATGAAATTAATTTTTAAGTAGATGGACGACTTACAAACCGGGTTACCTCCCGTGAGGGCCTAGTTTAACGTCTTGGCAAAGACCGAGCCGAATCTCTTCATGTTTAAGAAACACACTTGAGGAGTCCCTTGCTAGGATCCCTCCTCAAGCGGACTTGTTAGAATTTTGGAAGATTCAATCCGGATTCTTTGAAGAGTTGCAAGCAACTTGTTTAATAGCCCTTTTCCAAAGTGATTGCTTCTCACCCTTTGATGTATTCGCTTTTCTATTCCTACTCATATCATCGTCGGATGATGATTGACATTGATCACGGGGAGGGTCTTCATCGGGTTCAAACATGTTGTGCCACTCTTTCATATTAACTTTCTCGCCCTTAATAACTTCGGCTTCCTCCTTCTCTAGCTTTTTCTCAATACTAGCCACTTGTTCTTCTTTGTGTTTTTCTATCTTTACTTTTTCTCCACCAATCTTTAGGGTCAATGTCCCTTTTCCCACATCAACCTTAAAACCGGCGGTGGCCAAGAAAGGGCGTCCAAGAATTAATGATGAAGTGAAGTTGTCCCCCATATCAATCACCACAAAGTCGCATGGAATGTAGAATTTGTCGACTTTGATGGGGACATTTTCCACTAGGCCCCAAGGACGCCTTGTAGTGCCATCCGCGAGTTGTAGAGTCATTTTAGCGGTTTTCACCCCATTCAATTTTAGCTTGTGGTAGATGGCAAGAGGCATCACGCTCACGCTAGCCCCAAGATCGGCTAGTGGGCTTGAGAAGCTCATATCCCCTATTGAGCACGGAATAGTAAATTTTCCGGGATCTCCCACCTTTTGGGGCATTTGCTTTGAGAAGAGAGCACTACATTCGTGGTTGAGGAGATGGGGATCATCCTCTTCAATGGTCCTCTTTTTGGACAAGATCTCTTTAAGAAATTTGTTGTATAGCGGTGCCTTCTTGATGAGCTCATGAAATGGTATGTACACATATAGCTTTTTCAACATCTTGGTGAAGACCTCATATTCCTTGTCCAATTTAGAGACCTTGAGGAGCCTTTGAGGGAAGGGAACCGGTGGAGAATAAGGCTTGAGTTCCTCTTTTCTTTCTTTACTTCCTTTTGCCTTTTCGGTTGGAGGATTAGGGACCTCTTCATTGAGTTCTTTTTCTTCGGCTCTAGCTTGGCCAATGGGTTTTGGAGTTGTTTGAACGGGTTTCTTTTGTATAATATCCTCCAAATGTTTCCCACTTCTAAGAGTCACCGCCCCACATTGTTCTTCCCTTTCTAGAAATTCACACTCAAGCAATTCATCTTCAAAGGATTCCTCGATGTAGACGGCATTGCAAAACTGACTCGGCTTGTTGAGCAATTTGGTTTTCAAGCATCTTAACATGAGTTTGCAACCCTTGGTGTGCTTGCAACAATTGGATTTGAACATTTTGGTTGGCTAGCCTCACTTCCTCCAATTGAGCTTGGAAGTCACTACTCGTCTTTTCACTTTGTGCAAGGATTTTGGCCAACATTGCTTCAACACCGGAGGGCTCATTCGAAACTTGTGGGGGATGGTAAACTTGTTGATAGGGCTTTTGAGCTTGAACTTGGCATTGTTGGCCTTGGAATTGGGTCTTTGGTGGAAAGGATTTGCTATTAAAAGTGGGCTTGGGACCAAAGTTGGGAGGTGTAGGATGAGTAAAGATCACATGAGAAGTGTATGTTACGGTGAGAAATGAGAACTAATCTCATCCATTCATATTTTGTAATCAATGACTAGGATTAAATAGAATTAAATATATTATTCGTATCTTTTTAAAAGATTATGCATTAAATACATTATTCGTAGTAAATGAAAAGCTACGAATAATGTATTTAATTCTTATTAATCGTAGTCATTGATTACAAATATGAATGGATGAGATTAGTTCTTATTTCTCACCGTAACATACACTTCTCACCGGAACCGAACTCGGTGTAGGATTTGTGGTTTTGTATGAGAAGTTGGGGGGATCTCTCCAAGTGGATGAAAACTTTGGGGTAGTGTAGTTGGTTTGGGCATTTTGGCCTTGATAAGAATTAGCATTGTACTCTCTCCCTTGGTTTCCACCGACATAATTTGCTTCTTCATAACCCATTCTCCCTCCATCCCTTTGAACCAAGGGGCAAGAATTAGTATCGTGCTCATAAACTTCACAAATATCACAACCTTGATTCATTGAACGATCTTTCTCCGGGTGTTTCAACTTAAATACTTCCTCTGAGAGATTATCAAAATCCTTCCTCAAAGCATCATAATCACTTGAACTAACCGTCTTCACCTCATGCCTTTCATGTCTCCTTCTTGGGTTCCCTCTTTCACTTCCCCACATGAAGTAGTTTTTCGTGATTTTCGCTATCACCGTATACCCTTCATGTGGTTCTAGGTCCATAATAGCTCCACCCGCGGCGGTGTCAAGTGCAAGTCGAGAGTTACCATCTACACCTTGGTAGAAAGTGTGGAATAGAAGGAGGTCGTCCAAGTTGTGGTGTGGGCAAAGCCTTTGATACTCCTTATACCTCTCCTAAGCTTCATAGAGTGTTTCTCCATCCATTTGCACGAAATTTGTGATTTGACTCCTATAGTGCGCCGTCTTGGAAGGAGGGAAGTATTTGTTTAGAAATGCCACGGCGAGTTCCTCCCAAGTGGTGAGACTATCGGGAGTTTGACTCCTCAACCAATCCTTTGCTCTTCCCGTCAGGGAGAAAGGGAAAAGCCTTAGAAGCTTAGCATCTTCCGAGAACCCATTTATCTTGAAGGTGGCACACACTTCAAGAAATGTTGTCAAATGAGAATTAGGGTCCTCGTTGTCTCCTCCCGAGAATCGGTTTGCTTGTATCATTTGAATTGTAGAGGTCTTCAAATCAAAGTCTCGGTTTTCTACCGCCGGTATAAGGATGGGAGAACGGTATCCATAAGCCGTGGGAATGGCATAATCTTTGAGAGCCCTTCTAGCTTGGGGCAATGGTGGAAGGTTATCTTGATTGTGATGATCTTGGCCCAATTGGCCTTGAGGTAGACGAGGAGGAAGTCTTTCTCCCATTTCTTGGGTAATAGCGGCTTCTTGAACGTTTGATGTTGATCCCTTATCCTTAGTTGTCTTACTTCTTGTAGGATATGTGCTAGCAAATTCCCTTATAGGTTGATTCAAGTCTCTATCCACAATTTGTGTAAGCTTCTTGGTCTTTGGTGGCATAAAAGAAGTGAACCTACAAGGGGAAGACAATTAAGACAAGTAAGAATACCGAATATGCTCAAGAATCGCAAGTAACAATGTAAATAAAGTAAAACATGGAATAGTCGGAGTACTAATTGATTTTCCTAGGGATAATCTAGCTATTGCTCCCCGGCAACGGCGCCATTTTGACGTTGTAATATTTTTGAGATACACTTTGTCAAAAACAATTTATAAGTGAACCGGTAAGACCGGTGTCGAACCCAAGGGAGCAAACGGATTATGCGCTAAGTCTATCAATTTCTAACTCGGCTATTCCTACAATTCAAGTGTGATGTGGTTATCAATGATGAAAACAAGTAATGAGATAGCACAAAAGGGTTAAAATATCAATCAAGAAGAGTTTCGAGGGGATGTGCCCCTCCTTGGCATTTCCCATGATCATGCATACAAGAATTAAACGCATTCAAGGTGTTAGATAGTATTGAACCTAGCTTAAACTAGGATAGACCAATGGTCATTGAATCTATCCCTAGCCAAACTCTCTTAAAGCTCGAACCTCACTCCGTCGAGATTATTGATTCATTCCATGGCATTTATTAACATTGGAATGTCTCCCAAGCAATAAATGTCATGAACTCGAGTCCTAGTTCACTTCGAATCCTTAGATAAGATCACATTTACTACATCTAAACCATTCCTAACATCGCTAGATTATTAGGTCAAGTTTGAGATAAACAATTCACTTAGGCATTTTATCAAACACCTAGTGACATGCAATAATGAAGATCATAGCAAATGTGAATTTAACACCATAGATTAATCATCAAACATGTGTATACATGATCAAGAGTACCAAGGAGGGTAACAACACCCTCAAAACACAAGGAAACTACTCACACATCATGTAAGACAACATGATGTGTGTAGAGTTTGAATACAACAAATTAGAAGAGAAGAGGATAGAAAATAGGATGGTTAATTCTAGATGTCTCCCTTTGATCTTCACTCCTTCTTTGTTGATTGCTGGTTGATGACCTTGATTTGATCTCCTTTGATGAGTATTTTCCCCCAAAAGTCCCACTCTCTAGGTCAAAATCGCAACTTTCTATTTATAGCTCGGTACTGTAGCAGAGTTCACCCGACCGGGTGAGAATCCAGAAGAAATCCACCCGACCGGGTGAGATTTGTCTCGGATGAAATCTCAGTCCAGTCGATCGACTGAGGAAACTCAATTTGCAGCTCCTCCTGAAAGTCCATTAAGTCGATCGACTGGAATCTCAGTCGATCGACTGAGGAAACTCAATTTGCAGCTCCTCCTGAAAGTCATTAAGTCGATCGACTGGAATCTCAATCGATCGACTGGGGGTCCACCCGACCGGGTGGAAATCTGTAGGAATCCACCCGACCGGGTCAAAGTCGCCGACTGAACACCTCTCTGCTCCTCTCTTCAACCGGTCGGTTGGATCAGGGGGAAATTCTCACCCGACCGGTTGAGATTCAAATCTGCCAATATTTTGCTCACACCTCTAGTTTTTACCGAGCTTTTGTATTTTGGCTTTGACACTGGGGATATATTGCTTTGTACCTGAAACGTACGAAAAGGGATCAAATGACATCAAATAACGTCAAAATCGAACAAAAGCTATAGTGAAAACGGGTACTAATAAGTCGAAATCTCGACTTATCAATGATGAATAGTAATATGATGATGATGATGATCATGAATATTAATGATGACATGAATAGTAATATGATGATGATGACATGATGATGATGAATAGTAATGATGATGAATATTAATGATGAATAGTAATATGGTGATCATGATGATGAAGAATAGTAATATGATGAATAGTAATACGATGATCATGTTGATGATGAATAGTAATATGTGGATGATGATGGTGACATGATGATGATGAATAGTAATATGATGATGATGAATAGTAATATGATGGTGAATAGCAATATGATGATGGTGATGACATGATGATAATGATGGTGATGACATGATGATGGTATGATGATGGGATGATGATGACATGATGATGATGACATGATGATGATATTGATGATGATGATGATGATGATGATGATGATGATGATGATGATGATGATGATGATGGTGAGATGATGCCATGATGATGATGATGATGACATGATTAACATACCATAAATTAACACAAATTTAACACAACATAAATTAACATAAATTAACACAAATTAACACAAATTAACATAAATTAACATAAATTAACATAACATAACATAAATTAACACAAATTAACACAAATTAACATAAATTAAATTAACATAACATAAATTTAAGCTCAATCAAACAGCCCCTAGTACATCCTTGTCGGAATTACTGTTCACACCGGAATTACTGTTCACGCCGGAATTACTGTTCATGACTCTCCTCTGGCTTTGTTCTTCAACTGCGATGCTTCTGACATGAAAATGCCGTCTTTTAAGCTCGATTCTTCTTTAGACTCCAAAAGGCCCTGAAATGCAAAACGACATTAACAAGCATAATCAAATGTCATAAATGGTGGGATTTAATGACTTAATGAGTCGTATAAATACGTCTCATCAAACCACCCCACACTTGAACTTGTTCGTCCCGAACAAGGCCTTAAGTCATAAGAGGAACAACACATACAAACATCACAAGCCCTCTTCTCGGCCGCTAGATAATATGCTAGTCTAGACTTCCCCTTTCCATGCATTCTCGATCATTACTCAAGCATTTTGCTAAAACATGAAATTTAACTTGATACATGTACCTTTGAGTCAAGATGCAAACCAATTCGGATGAGTGGGGGTAGTCCTTTGTAGGCCCATGATCTACACTCTTGGATTCAGATCTTGTCACATGGTTATACGTGTTGCTTCTTCTAGCACGTGATGAATTCAAGCTCAAGGGTTGAGTCCTTTTGATACTTTTCTTGGACATTCTTGTAGTGAACTTGGCCTTCGGCCTTTGTATAACTTTGATAATCCTTCACTTTTTGTTTCGGGTGGGCTCTCACATGAGATGATTTTTCTTTCTTTTGAGCTTTGCTCCTTTTGTGATTTTCTTGTCCATTCCTTCTTGAGAGGTCCAATCATCGCCCTCAAGCATATGGAAATACCTCCCCGCTCTTTCTCATCCTTGTCGTTTCGTGCGAGTCAAGATGAGGGTCACTCATCTATTTTCCCGACTACTAGGACTAGAGATAGGACGGTTTGATTCCCGTCCCACCACTTGCATAAACGCTGCAATGGTGGAGTCAACTACAACCACGAGTCTCAAAGTGCAGCCTCCACAAGCTCATATAACCATGTAACTCGAATCCCCGATCCTTGAGTGCTTTTGTCAAGCCTCACTAGGACATTTCTATCAACTCCACATCCCCCATTTATCCCAACTCATAAAGACATATAAGAAGTTGAATCACATGTTAGTAGCACAATTATAATTTCATAAGAGTCACGCATGTACTTGGATCCATCTATTTCACATCATTCAAGCTCAAACTCCCCAATCCTACGCATTTTATTCACAAATCTACTCATTTTATTCAAAAAATTTAAAATTTTCAAAGGGAAACGTGCTGACTCATGCATGGCAATAAAAGTAAACGTGATGACACAACCAACTACTAAATACCCCACCCCACACTTTTGAAATGAGCCGTGGCCTCACGGCACAACTCAATCAAGACAATATGCACGCAATCAATGGAAAGAACAAGGTACTAGAGTGAAACGGAACTCCCCTCGTATGCCACGAAGTGGCAAGGCGTGGACTAGCATTTTAAGTGCATGGGAAGCTCCGGTCGGGCTCGGTCTCTCCCTCGGGCGAGCCTTGGCTTTGGGTGCGTCTCGGTCTAGGACCGTCGCTGGGTTCCTCAGGCCTAAGGTCTCGGAAAGGTGTCCTTGGGTCAAGCCCGGTTGGCATAAAATGCGTAGGACTAAAAGCAAAGTGCGTATCACTCGGACCCGACCTACAAAAACATCCTTATTTCTTTCCAAACATAAAAGAGGGTGAGGGTTAAAATGCAAGAAAATACTGTAAAATGCCGGGCTGCCTCCCGGCGAGCGCCTTTGTTTAACGTCGTTGGCTCGACAGTACCTCTTAGGGATCATAAGTTCGGATCCCATGGGCGGGTGAGGTCAAACTTCTTCCCAACTGCTCTCTTAGTCTTTCCAAGGTTCTCATATCGCAGCGGGCTCGGTTCTGCCTTCAACCAGTCAGGTGGCCTTGCCTTCACATCCTTCTGAGGAGGAGGAGATCTCTTAAGCCTAGCCACTGATTTATCAAGCCGTGCTCTCTTGTCTCTCCATCCCGGTTTCCATGCAAACATTCCATGCCTTGGTCGCTTCTTTACGTATGAGCGGATGGCATCCTTGCATTTTTCTAAGATCATAATCTTGCCATCACTCACAAGCGACATCAAGCGTGCACCCATGTTTGATTTCACCTTTAACTCGCCTTGAACCTCATCCTTGATCACATGGGTTTTGGTGGTTGTGATTTCCATAGACGAGGAAGGGTCAAGTTGGGACTCTTCGGCTAGGAGGACAAGGCATGCCTCGGATGGCTCATCAATAAGGACTGGGTCCTTTTCGGACAGCCCGGAAATGAGGAAGGGAATGGTCTCGGGCTCGGGTGCTAGTCCGGGCGCCTTAGGCGCAAAAGAAGGACTGTCCATGGGGACCGGACCTGCTTGAAGGACTGATCCGGGTGAGGGAACTGGAGTCGGGCTTACTGCTGTCCTTAGCGCCTGGGGCGCGTCCGTCTGAGAATCTGGCAGGTCGGGTCCGTCTGTGGATGCAAAATCGAGTCCGCCCGTCCCTGCTGGATCAAGTCTGTCCGAGAGCTCGGTCTGGTCTTCAAAGGACGTTCCTTCATTTGGCTCTTCCAAATCATTCATTAGTTGCTTCCCCGGGTCTCTCCTCGGTTCGGACACGGCTAAGTCGGATATTGCCTTTGTCATCTCGGCTTGATTCTGTAGAATTCTTGCATTTATTTGCGCATAACTCGCGGCCAACTCTTCCATTAAATCCTCCAAGGACCGGTTTTGCATCATGTCGTCCATCCGTTGGTTGCTAGCTGCCAACTCTTTCATCATGTCCTCAAGCGACTTGTGTTGTTCTTGCCTTAGCCTTGAGTCCTCGGCCAAATCATATATCAAGCCCCAAAGAGCACTCATGGTCAACTTATAGATCGAGCCTCCTACCGCCTCATTGAGCCCATCCCACTCATGTGACATCATTCCACCGAGAAATCTTTGAATAAGATCGTAGTCAGTGAATCCGTTGTGCGGGCAGCTTGTCACAAGGGAATCAAAGTACCGAAGGTACTCATCCAATGTTTCATCCCGGGATTGCACAATGTAGTTGATCTTTTCGCGGATTTCTTGTTGGAAGGATGGTGGGGAAAACTCCTCATCGCACCAAGGCTCTCTATTGTAGTAAGAGGCCATGGTGAACCAAGGTAATCAACACAAGAACAAAAAAAAGAAAACAAACAAAAAGAACAACTTCACCAACGCACAACTCCCCGGCAACGGCGCCAAAATTTGATGAGCACTAGTCGTGATCGTGCAAATCAAAGATAAATTTATAAGTCCACTACCTTTGGCTTAACTATAAAGATAGCAAGCGGCAAGTAGGGGTCGAACCCAAGGGAGTTGTAATGGCTACTATTTGTTCTCATGCAATACAAGTAACGAAAAGTGAATGCAAGTTGGGGGTTTTGGGAACAAGATGAAAGTGTGAAAAGTAAATGCAAAGTAAATGCAATGGGAAGGTGATCAAAAGAATGGTATTCGGTCTAGGGGCCTTTTGTTGTGGCGCAACTCATCATTGACCTCTAATGATCTATCCTTGTATCCATAAGTGTGGGTTGGTCCTCTTTCGAGACAAAAACCCTAAAGTAAGGCATCTTTCGAGCGCATACACCACAATCCATTCCCTTTCGAGACTTGAATTTCTAGTACAAACAAGTTTAATATCCTCTTTCGAGGCTTACTAGACTAGGTGCAAGCTTGTTTCACTTTTCAATGACAACAAGCACTATGGTGGTAGTGAACCCATACGGTTAACCCTAGCCCTTTCGTAGCATCGGATTCTCCTAGGTATTCATTTCCGATCCATAGGCACATGACTAGCAAATGGAATACAAGGAAGCATTAAGGAAAGGGTCTCAAAGTTGTGCTACAACATTATTGTGGCTTGTTTATCCTTGACCTCTAATGATCATACTTTGTGTCATGAGTGTGGTTCACTCTATTCCAAGAGATTACCCAAAGTAAGGCCCTTTCGAAGCTCTTACACCACAAGAACACAAAGAAGCATTAAGAATGGGGTTTCAAAACCGTGCCACCATGTTATGACCCCCAAACCGAATAGGGAGTTTAGCCACTCATATCCATGGGAATGATATGAGGGCAATGGATGGAATGTAAATACATGAAATGAAGAACAGTAAAGTAAGTGCAAGAAAGTAAGACAAGAATGTAAATGTGCAACAAAGTAAACAAGGAGTAGAGAGATGTTGATTCTTTCCCAAGCCAAATTACAAGAGGTTCCCCTAAGGGATTTTAGAGAGATTTTAGCATGTCATTTACAAGGGCCAAGGTGTTGCTTATATAGAGATTTGGGGAAGGTTCTAGGTCTTTGAATTGGCTTGGGCTTCAAGTTTGAGTAAAAGTAGCCAAAAATAGATTGGCATGAGCCAATTGTGAGATGCTTCTAGAATTTTTCCCGAAGTACTGTTCACGACCAAATTACTGTTCATGCCGGAATTACTATTCATGCTGGAATTACTGTTCATGACTCTCCTCTGGCTTTGTTCTTCAACTGCGATGCTTCTGACATGAAAATGCCGTCTTTTAAGTTCGATTCTTCTTTAGACTCCAAAAGGCCCTGAAATGCAAAACGACATTAACAAGCATATGTTTTTATGATCAAATGTCGTAAATGGTGGGATTTAATGACTTAATGAGTCGTATAAATACGTCTCATCATATATAAACCAACATAACATAAATTAACACAAATTAACATAAATTAACATAACATAACATAAATTAACACAAATTAACACAAATTAAGGGCCTGTTTGATTGAGCCTAAATTTATGTTATGTTAATTTAATTTATGTTATGTAATGTTAATTTATGTTATGTTAGCTGAATTTATGTTATGTTATGTTATGTTAATTTATTTTAATTTATTATAGTTTATACCAAACTAACATTACATCATCATCATCATATTACATCATCATCATCATCATCATCATCATCATCATCATCATCATCATCATGTCACCGTCATCATCATCATCATGTCAACATCATCACATGACATTATCAACATCTTGTAACCATCATCTCATCATGTCATCATCATCATCATCATGTCATCATCATCATCATCATCATGTCATCATCATCATCATGTCATCATCATCATCACGTCACCATGACTATTCATCATCATCACGTCACCATGACTATTCATCATCATCATGTCACCATCATCATCATTATATTACTATTCACCATCATCATGATCACCATAGTATTATTCATCATAGTACTATTCACCATATTACTATTCATCACCATTATCGTCATCAGCATATTACTGTTCATCATATTACTGTTCATCATCATCATGATCACTATAGTACTATTCATCATATTACTATTCACCATATTACTGTTCATCACCATCATGTCACCATCATCATCACCAGCATATATACTATTCATCATATTACTATTCATCATCATCATCATCACATTACTATTCATCATCATCATGTCACCATAATCATCGCCAGCATATTACTATTCACTATCATCACATGTCATCATCATCATATTTACTATTCATCACCATGATGATGATGTTGCATGATGCATGAAGATGATGATTATGGATGATGATGATGGATGATGATGGTGATGATGATGATGGTGATGATGATGATGGATGATGATGATGGATGATGATGGATGATGATGGTGATGATGATGATGGATGATGATGGTAATATGATGATGACGATGATATGATCATGGTGGTAATTTATGTGATGTTAATTTAATTTATGTTATGTTATGTTATGTTAATTTATGTTATGTTAGCTGAATTTATGTTAATTTATGTTATGTGGTGTTAAAATAATTTATATAATACAAATTTAAAGTCCAGAAAACAGGCCCTTAGTTTATATTGTCTGCTTGTTTGCTGGGACTTTAAGAAAAGCGTTTTTATTTCTTAGAGATATCCATCTAATAGTTTTATGTTGAATAGACTAGTTTTCCATTGCTGTTTGTGTCTTGTTGACATTCATCACCTAACCTTAGTCATTACTTGTTTATAGATATATTTAAATATCATTCATTTCATACATATTTAATATGTGCATTAACTCATGCAGGAGCGATACAAGTTAATTTTAGAAGAGCGATCTCAAACATTAGGAGAGCAAGAGGAGGAACCTATTGAGTGGTGGATTGAAGCGGTAGGACCAATAAAAAAGAACCGCATTCTTGATGAACCGCGCATCCCGGTTAACGAATTATTGACAAGTTCTTTGAATGCAAATCCACCCTTGCAATCAACATATGGCGTGAGCCTTCTAAATGACCTATTCTTCAAAGTTGTGAAAGAAACTTTGCAAAGTGCTAGTTCGGGTGCATTATTCAAAGAAACTCAAGTATCACATGAACAAGTAGAAAACTCGGCTGAAGATTTGAAGTACTTCAAACTCCGAGGATGCTATGGATAAAGAGAAAAAAGAGGAAGTATTTTCTCAAAATTCCACCATTCACTTAAGGTAATTTACATATGAATTTAGACTATTTCATGTATATTTTTAAAAATTCTACTAAATCAACATTTTAAAATGTATGTTAGAGGAAAAACAGTAGGATGGACAAGTGAATGCAACGAGGTCTCTTGATGGTGTTGAAGATACCCAACTAGAAGCAACGCTTTTACTTTAAGTATTAGGTTATCATGTATTCATTTTCGTTTGTTGGAGTGTCTTTATTATGGTTTCAGTACAAACAAATTAATTTTGAATTTTAATTTAATTTATTTTCATCACAATTACCTAATTTTCTGAATTATTTATCGTAAATAAAGATTTAAATTATAATTAATTAAAAAATTTATGAAACAATATTCAATATTGACCAAATAAATTTTCAGAAATTCTGTGGCTTTTAAGATGATAAGAAATTTTGGTGATAATTATTATTTGGGAGCACAACGTAAATTTGCAACAAGCAATAAAACCAACAAACAATTTGTTGATTTTGGACATTTTTTAAATATTTAATACTTTATAATCAACAGACATTCGGTCATAAATATTACAATAATTCCGTCGGAAATAATAAAAAGTGTATAATAGTAAATACATTTATTTCCTACCACCTTAAAATCAACGGAATAAATCCGTCGTAAATAATGCAAAGGGTATAATAGTAAATACATTATTGTTACAACCTTTAAATCAACGGATTATGCGTCGATTTTCTTGATTTTTTCACTCGTTAAATTTGATATAATCAACAGACATATCCGTTGTAAATGACGTTAAAATCGATGGATGTGATAAAATCGACAGCCTTATAGTCATCGACTTTCCAACGGAATAATCCGTCAATTTTAATAACATTTCTTACGGAAAGAGTGTAAAAGCGACAAAATCGGCCGTTGATAATGAGCATTTTTCTTGTAGTGAACGCCTATAGCCGCCTCGAGGTGCTCATCCTCTGATAGCGTGGAAGCATCAGCGTGCCTCGTTTACACTTCTAGTCGACATCTTTTGACCCCTTTGTAAAATAATGAAAATAGAACAATTAGTACTACTTACAGAACCGCTCGTCGTCAAAGTGATTGTGCAAATAAATTTATAATAGTCCGCTACTCGCAACTATACTACTGGGTAGTACTTGGTAAGTAGGGGTCGAACCCAAGGGAGTCAATGTGGATTAGTTGTTCTTTGAGGGGGTTTATCCAGCGAGAGAGCGTGTTTTAGGTTGGTTGGTTGGTTTTAAAGCTACCAGCTATATGATTGTTTGATTGGTTGGTTGGTTTTAATACTGAAAGTAAATTACAGATTTAATAATTAAGAGAAATGTTCGGTTTCAGGGGCCTTGTATTATATTTGTTTATCATTGACCGCTAATGATCATACCAAGTGTTCAAAGATGAATTGAGGCTATTTCTAGCGCAAGATATGATCATGCTAAGTATTCAAACGATGAATCGAGGCTAGTTACAGCTCAAGACTTGCAACACCGGTTTAAAACAACACCTGTTCTATTTCAGTCTAGCGCCAATACCCAAAGGTATGCTAGCCTGTGTGCATCCACCTGATCTCACAGTTACGCTTGACCAGATGGGGTTTAGGATGAGTCGAACTCCTCAGATAGCTTTGCTTGTTACAGCTTCCACTACCTGAGTATGATCACGAATTCCCACGGAAGAGCTTTGCTTGTTACAGCATCCACTCAACCTTGGAAACTCTTACTATATATGGCACATAGAACAAGTTTTGAATACAAAGGTATACCAAGAGTAAAGTCTAAAACATTTATAATACAAGTACGCCCCTTAGACCGAACTACTAGTTTAGCTACTATTCATCGCGCTAAACATTATTACTAAGGAAATAAAGACAACAGTTAAATAAATAAATACTAAGAGATACTTACAACCGTTGAAGCGCCAAGAGATTCTTTATTCCAAAGTAATATTACATAATTGTGCCCACAAAAGCTAGAGAGATTTTGTAGAGAGAGAAGCTCTCCACATTTTGGGATGTGTTACAAATGTGGAGGAGCACTTCCATTTATAGGCTAAGGAGGAGGAGGATGGGTGGTGGAGATAGTGGCATGTGGAGGAGCATCCAAGGGTGGAGGAGGAAGAGTGCAAGGCAAGCTTGGGAGGAGGAGTGGAGGAGAAGGAAGGAAGGTGGTGGTGACATGTGGAGGAATAGTGAAGCCGCCGGTCACCACCACCCAAAGCCGCCGTTAGGCGGTGGTGGAAGGGGAGGAGCTCCTCCTTTGGCCACCACTTCTTCAAGTGGTCGGTCATCTTGCCCAAATGTGAGTTTTGTACAGTTTTGTGCAGTCTTTTCACAAAACTGTCAATGTGTTTCTTCCCCGAGCTATCTTGACTCCACTCCTGATTCTTCTGATTAATTTATTATGGTCAATTCAACGTCAGGATCCTTGATATTTCTTCAGTCGGCATATGATCTTGACCTTGGATTGACTCTTGTTATCTTTTCAGCATAAAATCCTCTCCTTAGCGTGTTTTCACTTCAGTCTCTAAAATGCCCTGCAAAATTATATCGGGACTAACACGTAGAAGTTAGATAGACAAACAGTCTAATTTAGTGGGTTTAACTATGTTTCTGACTCATATAATTTTGGTCCATCAGATTACCCCACACTTTTAGTTGTTCGTCCCGAACAATGCTATTCAAATGCGTGCACACAATCCATGTAAAAACTTTGAATATGAAAGTGAGACTATGAACTAGATTTATCCTAACTCATGCATTACTACTTATTACCAAATTAAACTGTGTAAATAAATAGAAGAAACTTAATGCTTGTACCTCCGTGCTGAGATGCAAATTATATTGGATGTCTCGGGAGATAGCCCTATTCAGGTTCCTGGATTGCAGCCTCGGGATCGTCTCGCACTATATGGTTTTCTGGTAGCTTTCTCTAGCACGTGATTCGGTTCAGGTTTCAGTGGTTTGAGTACTTCGATTTTCTTTTGGCGAGGGACTGCTTTTGTAGTGAGTCGGCATTTGGCCTTTGTTTTGACTTTTTGAGTTCTTCACTTTTTGTTCGGTTAAAACCTTCACAATTTTGGGCCTTTGGCCTCTTGATTTGCTTCATTGAGCTTTTCATCTTTTGTGACTGCTAGTCCATTTTCTCAAGCCTTTTTGGGAGGTCCAATCATCGCCCGCAAGCCTATGGAAATACCTCCCCGCTCCTCTCTTTTTTGCCGTTTTCGCGCGGGTCAAGGTGAGGGTCGCTCATCTATTTTCTCGGCTACTTTGACTGTCGTTTTCGCGCGGGTCAAGATGAGGGTCGCTCATCTATTTTCTTGGCTACTTTGAACGGAGATAGGACGGTCTGATTCCCGTCCTCGCCTTTTGCATTGCATGGCGGAGATGACTTCAATTTTCACTGAAAACCCGAAGTGCAGCGTCCACTGACTTCGAAAACCATATAGTTTGATCTGATCCTTCGATTGCTTGCCAAGCCTCTCTAGGGCAGTTTATATCAACTCCACATCCCTAGTTTATCTCAGCACAAAGGGACAAATGAGAAGTTACGTTCTAAGTTTTTAGACAGTTGAATTTTCACAAGGTAAATGCATGAATTTTGGTCTATCTTTTTCACATTCTTAAGTTCATATTTTCAAAAAGATATTATTTATTAACTAATATATACAGGTAGTTCTCACCCCAAACTTCTGAACGAAGTCGTGCCTTTCAGCAAGACTGAGTTCAAAAGCCATGCAAGCAGATATTATATGAGAAGAAAATGATATTAAGGAAAAGGAAAGACAGAACTCCCTTTAAGGTGTCGAGTGAACGACATGGCTCGAGGCTGGATAATCGAGGGAGTTCGGCTGGGGCCTTGAACTCTTAGCGTAGCCCTGACTGGCTTAATGTTGCACCCAAGTCCGATTCCTGAATATTCAAATCTTCTATGCACCAAGTGGGTGAGAGCGACTTATTGATAAAAACTAAAAGACAGAAAATAAAAAGACAGAAAATAAAGTGCAGAGAGTAAGATAGTGTCGGGTTACCTCCCGACCAGTGCACTTGTTTAACGTCGTTGGGTCGACAGTACCTCAATCATGGATCATAAGGTCGGATCCCAAGGGTGAGTGAGGTCAAACTTTTTCTCGGCAGCCCTTTTGCTCCGAGGGGGTGAGGCTTCTTTGACCATAGCTGCTGGTCCAATGCGTCGTGCTTGCTTGTTACTCCTTCCGGGTTTCCATTCTTTTGGCCCATGTCTTTGCCGCCTCTTCATGTTTGAATAGTTAGCACTTTCGCGAGTTTGGAATTTGGGTTTGTGCCTTCAAACATCGGCGACCACAGGCATGTTTACATGTGAGGCCTCTTCTTGGTGGTAGCTACGAATGGTTGTCTTGGAATGATTGAGTTCCCGGGTGGTTTTTCTTGGCTTGTGACGAGAGAGATTTCCTTTGTCGGCTTTTTTGGCTCATGCTCTGCCTCCAACTCCCCTTGTACCGCATCATCATTGATTATATGATCTTCGGTGGTTATGATCGGCATGAAACGCGAAGGGTTAAGTTGAGGCACTTCGACCATGAGGACTAGGTCTGTTTCAGGTGCTCCGACAGTGAGGACCAGGTCTTTCTCGGACAGTTCGGCAATGAGGTCCGGGACTTCCTCGGGTGCTTCGAGCGCAAGTACCGGGCCTGGCTTGATTTCTTCGGCCGCTTCAGCAGTGAGGTTTGGGACTTCTGTAGGCTCGGCAGTTAGGACAGTGATTTCCTCGGATGGATTGGTGATAAGGACCGGATCTGATTGGGGCAGTTCTTCTTCGGTCATTTGCGGGTCCTCATCCTCAGTCGGCTCCTCGGGTTCAGCCGTGAATTGGTGCATCAATGCACTCACTTGCTGCATGTCTGTGGCCAATTGCTGGGTGCTAGCTGCCAGCTCCTTTTCTACCGCCCATAGTTTAGTTTTGGCCCTGATTTGTTGCATCGTGTTGTCCAACTGCTGGATGCTAGATGCCAGCTCCGTTATACCGTCCTCGATTGGCTCGGCCTGATCTTGGCTTGGTCTTGACCTCGCGGCCAAATCGTTTATTAATTTCCAAAGATCATCCTCGGTTAAGTCCCACATTGATCCTCCTGCTGCATTATTTAGCTGGTCCCACTCATGTGGCAACATTCCACAGAGAAACTTTGTTTGAAGATCGAAATTGGTGAATCCATGGTGCGGGCAGCTCGTCACAATGGAATCGAAGTACCATAAGTACTCATCCAATGTTTCGTCCCGGGATTGCTCCAAGTTGTTGATCTTCTCACGGATTTCAAGTTTGAAGGATGGTGGGGAAAACTCCGTATTGTTCCAAGGTTCCATTCCGTAGTAGTATGACTTGGTGAATTGCATGATAAAAGAAAAAAAGAAAAAAGAACAACTATTCCGATGCACAACTCCCCGGCAACGGCGCCAATTTGACAGAACAGCTCGTCGTCAAAGCGATTGTGCAAATAAATTTATAATAGTCCGCTACTCGCAACTATACTACTGGGTAGTACTTAGTAAGTAGGGGTCGAACCCAACGGAGTCAGTGTGGATTAGTTGTTCTTTGAGGGGGTTTATCCAGCGAGAGAGCGTGTTTTAGGTTGGTTGGTTGGTTTTAAAGCTACCAGCTATATGATTGTTTGATTGGTTGGTTGGTTTTAATACTGAAAGTAAATTACAGATTTAATAATTAAGAGAAATGTTCGGTTTCAGGGGCCTTGTATTATATTTGTTTATCATTGACCGCTAATGATCATACCAAGTGTTCAAAGATGAATTGAGGCTATTTCTAGCGCAAGATATGATCATGCTAAGTATTCAAACGATGAACGAGGCTAGTTACAGCTCAAGACTTGCAACACCGGTTTAAAACAACACCTGTTCTATTTCAGTCTAGCGCCAATACCCAAAGGTATGCTAGCCTGTGTGCATCCACCTGATCTCACAGTTACGCTTGACCAGATGGGGTTTAGGATGAGTCGAACTCCTCAGATAGCTTTGCTTGTTACAGCTTCCACTACCAGAGTATGATCACGAATTCCCACGGAAGAGCTTTGCTTGTTACAGCATCCACTCAACCTTGGAAACTCTGACTATATATGGCACATAGAACAAGTTTTGAATACAAAGGTATACTAAGAGTAAAGTCTAAAACATTTATAATACAAGTACGCCCCTTAGACCGAACTACTAGTTTAGCTACTATTCATCGCGCTAAACATTATTACTAAGGAAATAAAGACAACAGTTAAATAAATAAATACTAAGAGATACTTACAACCGTTGAAGCGCCAAGGGATTCTTTATTCCAAAGTAATATTACATAATTGTGCCCACAAAAGCTAGAGAGATTTTGTAGAGAGAGAAGCTCTCCACATTTTGGGGTGTGTTACAAATGAGGAGGAGCACTTCTATTTGTAGGCTAAGGAGGAGGAGGATGGGTGGTGGAGATGGTGGCATGTGGAGAAGCATCCAAGGGTGGAGGAGGAAGAGTGCAAGGCAAGCTTGGGAGGAGGAGTGGAGGAGAAGGAAGGAAGGTGGTGGTGACATGTGGAGGAATAGTGAAGCCGCCGGTCACCACCACCCAAAGCCGCCGGTAGGCGGTGGTGGAAGGGGAGGAGCTCCTCCTTTGGCCACCACTTCTTCAAGTGGTCGGTCATCTTGCCCAAATGTGAGTTTTGTACAGTTTTGTGCAGTCTTTTCACAAAACTATCAATGTGTTTCTTCCCAGGGCTGTCTTGACTCCACTCCTGATTCTTCTGTTTAATTTATTATGGTCAATTCAACGTCAGGATCCTTGATATTTCTTCAGTCGGCATATGATCTTGACCTTGGATTGACTCTTGTTATCTTTTCAGCATAAAATCCTCTCCTTAGCGTGTTTTCACTTCAGTCTCTAAAATGCCCTGCAAAAATATATCGGGACTAACACGTAGAAGTTAGATAGACAAACAGTCTAATTTGGTGGGTTTAACTATGTTTCTGACTCATATAATTTTGGTCCATCAACTACTATGTACAATTTGAAGTTAATTGAAAATAAATCATTGAATAAATTACCAGTGTCTCCTCTCCGTCTCCGTCCGTCTCCACAGAAGTATCGTCCTTACGCACTTTGGTCCTCATATACAAGTCTTCCGGCAACACTTGCATCTTCAGCTCTTTTTATTGCGCATAACAAATAAAGGAGGATCAGTACATTTTGAAAATAATCAGTACTTGAAAAGAAAATAATACAAGTCTTTCGGTGTGATGGCTCCTTCGATCAAGATTCTAGAAGGGCGGGTGCAGGAGTCGTCTTGACCCGCCAAGGGCGTGTAGAAGGGGTAAGAGCTGGTTGGACTGACTGCGTCTCTTCTGTTATGGAGGCAGAGTGTCGAGCGATGAGATTGGGGATGAAGCTTGCACTACACCATTTTACTGATTAGGAGACATTTTTTTTCCGTCGCATAAACCCATATATTAGTCGCATAAAGTTTATGTGACAAAATAATGTCGCGTAAAGTTGGTCGTAAAATCCAAGTAGCGTAATGTCCCTGCGACAAAAAAAATGACGGAATGTCGCGTTAACTTTAACTTTTATGCGACATTATGTTCTATATGTCCCAATAACATTAGAACGAGTTTGACTCGGTGTACTGCATACGCTACATTTCCATTCCAAATTTTGTCGGGTTATCTGACTTAGAAGATTGAATTTACAGAAGGTAGGTTCTCCAATTCGTCTCGTAAACGTTTATACGCTGCAAACATTTGAATCTTATTGTCGTATAAAATTACATACTCAACGAAAGTTAAATATATGTTTGTCGTATAACTATCCTTACGTTACAAACTTGAAAATATATTTGTCGTATAAACACCCTTAAGTTACAAAAGTGAAAACATATTTGTCGCTTTAAGGAACATACGCTTAGAAAGTTAAATATCTTGTTGTCGTATAAACTGACTTACGTTACAACCATGAAATTATATTGTCGCGTAAAGGGACAGACAATTTTAATTGTTAATTTACTATTGTCGTATAAAATTGCTTACGTTAAGAATGTTGATACCTATTTGTCACATTAAGATACAGGTTCCAGTCTTCATACAAAAAAAGGAAATTGTTTTACAGAAATGATTCCGGCCGACCCAAAAGAATTCCGGCCAATAACAAAAGGGTACACACAAAAGATGTTCAGGTGTGTACCCGGCCAGGAGAGCACAATAGTTTTACACCATTAGCAACATGTAATTAAACAACAGGTCCATAAGACGTCGCACCTTCTGAAGCATTATTGTTTGCTAAGTTTGCTGATCCACCACGTACCACCAGCTCCTCAAGAACACGAATCCTCTCTTGAAATTCTTTCTTCATTTCCTCCATTTGGTCTTTCAGCTCGGCGTTCCTTGGACCTCCTCTAGGGATGGGTGGCCTCTTGAAGGCTTTACCAGCTCCAGAAACGTAAGTTCCACGCCTATGCCCCACCACTTGAGTTATAATGTCAATCTGGGTAGCAACCGGGAGAGGTTCATGGTCATCGAGGACAATGCCATCACCAGCTTCGTCACCAAGCAAGTCTCCCACCACCTGACGAACCCTTGCGTGCATTTGTGCCTACATATAAATATACATTGTTAACTCTGATATACAAAACTACTTCACAAAGCCAATTTACATTTATATCACTATTATACTCAAAAGTGATCACAAGGCAGATGGACAAAGCAAACTCTGATTCAATCTCATTTATCACAACAAAAGTCTCATGTGACTATGGAAAAAAAACCAACATTAATGTGCTCAAGCTTCTTAAGTAGGCAAATACAATGGCAGTGACAGATTAAGACCAAGAACAAGAACAAAAGCATGACAGATTAAGACCAAGAACAATATATAACCACAACAAACATATATAATGTCATATTACAAGAACAATTGCTTGACAGATAAGAACCAATCACATTCACCAAACAACTTAGAAGAACAATATAAAACAACAGACAACTCACATTAACCAACATATATATCAACAAAATATAAACAAATAAATGGAAACTTAACTGCGAAGGCGGCACCGGCTGGGTCAGCAGAGTAGACCTGGTCATATGCAGCTATAAGGTGTGCCTTCTCTCCCTGCGTAGCGAGTTTAGCAGCCCTCTGATAGAACGGGACCTTTCCAGAGTGGTGGTTGATGCGAACAGACTCCTTGCGCACCCTCGACATTGTCTTACCTCTCTCCTTTCATAACAAAAATTAAAACAAGTTAAAGCTCACTGAATAAGTACAAATCAGTTAAAGATGAACATATAAATACATTATAGAATTAATATAATGTCCATTGATGGAAAAAAATGAATGCATATTTAACCTCATTTTTTGGTACAGTGAAGTGGCTCAGAACCCATGCCCATTGGTCACGGCGCTCCAAAAACTCCTTGGGAATTACCTCAGTTCCATATTCCAGGTAGAATTGTTTGCAATCACTTTTCCAATCACGATACCTCTCGCTAGCTTTATTGAAAATGTGATTCCACAGCTGGTCATCTTTACGTTCAATAACAAAATTGGGCTACAATAAAAAACAAAACAATGAATTTAAGTTATAAAGACACACCTTGCATGAAATGAGAAGTAAGAACAGTTGCTTGTACTTACATACAAGTGATCATACACTACTTCTCTATATTTCTCTGCAAGCTTTTTGAACGACGAGGTAAGCATAGGAACCTTGTCTCGAACTGCAATACCAATCTCGTGAACGAGTAGGCTATTGACTGCTTGGTTTGCTGGCCCAGTTCCATCAGGAAGGAACTCCACCTTGATCGGCTGCCCCTTATTAGTACCTTGCTTATAAGTGGCCACCGTTGTCCCATTGACAACCCCCTGACCTTCCTTTTTTCTCCACACTCATCCCCTGTAAAAGACGAGGAAAATAGCATAAATAATTACCTAATGGACTATAAAAAACTTGAACTTTCAAGCATAAAAAAAATACCTGTTTGCACAAAACCAATGCTCTTGCATCTGATACTTGGAACATTATCCACAGTTTCCTCGGCCTCATCATCCGATGCATTATGGTTATCGAATGAATGGTTGGGATGAAACTCAGGAGCTGTGGGTTCAAAGAAGGCCATCGGTTGGGGCTCATCAGACCTGGATATGGCTTGTGCTGGAGTGGGTGCAGGGGAGGCCGGCTAGATCGCAGGTGGTGGACTAAAATTGGACATGGGTGGTGGATTATTGCAGCCTTCAGCATTGGCTCGACCAGCATACTTAGACAAGCATCTAGGGCACCTCCGAGGTACTACAGGTTGTGTATTAGGAGCTGGTGGTGTAGGGTTTCCTATGGGAGCTGGTGGTGTATTGTTTGAGGTACCTGGAGGTTCATTGCTGACATGCGGTTGAGGAGATACAACAGGTGGTGTAGGCCGGTTTGGATTTGCTACTTTCTCAGTCGGTTTAGGTGGTTTGTCGGACTGCTTCTGTCTCTTCTTTTCAGGTTGAGTAGGATTGGTCGTAGTCGGGTGTGGCAGGAGGAATGTCTTCTTCCCCGCATGAGGAGGAGTCTACCGAATGGGTGGAAGAACAGCTATGGAAAGCTCAGGCGGGGTTTTAATGGCATCCAATTTCCGAAGCCGCCTGGACCGCGTCATCCCGGCAAGAACAGCTCGTGAACGCTCAGTGTGGACCACATTCGGACCAAAGTTAGGCTGGGAGGCAGAGGACCTTGGTGGAGTTTCAGACTCAATATAGCCAGTTGTTGGCTTCCTCGGAGGCGAGTTGAACCTGCCGGATGGCTTACGCACAGATGGAGACTGCAATTTCATGGGTTTCCGGCAGCTCGTCACTTCGGCTTCGTCTGGACGTCTGATGGCTTTGTTCTTCGACCTAGCCATTGTTGAGGAGGAGTTAAGGGTTAGAGTAAAGCGGCGGTGAGCACGAGTTCGCTTGAAACGGCGTGAATCAGCGTGAAGCGGCGATGAGTTAGGGTTGAGCACGAGGAGTTAGGGTGAGTACGAAGCGGCGGCTGTGAAAACATGAGAAGGAAGTTAGGGTTTGGAAAATAACACGAGAATGAAGGAAATAAACGATGTTGGGCTTTGTATTTTTGACCCACATCATATGTATACGCGACAAATAATGTAAAGATATAGCTTAAACCCAATTGTTGCATTGTATCACAGAAGCAGTTATAACAAAACGCAACTTAAGAAAAAAACATATAAATCATCACTGCATTTGGATTAGGCAACTCAATTCTCATCATCGGTTGATTCTTGCATTGGATCATTAGCTTGTTCTTCATCCAACTCCATACCATCATTATCTTGTTCTTCATCCGACTCTATACCATCATTATCTTCATTACCTACACTTTGATCATCATCCTCCCCTGATGCAAACATATCATCTCCCTCATCATCCAAGTACAACTGCCTCCTTGCTCTTGGAATATCCACCATGTGAGGAATGTCTATGGAGTTGTCATAAGGTTCAAAATCTCTTGTGATATTAGTGGCCATTTGCTCCTGATAAGGATTGTCTCCTTCCTCCGGTATTAATATTGTGTCTCTTTCATTTTCATCTTCGAGTGCAAGGGAAGTATCACTATAGGTCCCTCTATGTGAAACAACATTTACCACTTTCCAATTGTCGCCTGCTTTTAGATCATCCAAGTAAAAAACTTGTCTTGCGGTTGTGGCTAGGCAATAAGGCCAATCTTCATACCAAGTTGAGGAAGTGTCTACATATAAAAGTCCATAGTCCATCTTAGTGCTTCCCCTATCTTTCGGATCCGTGTTAAACCATGTGCAATCGAAAAGAATTACAGGCATTCCATTAGCGTAGCGGAGCTCAATAATGTTTTGAATAATGCCATAATAGGTCAAGTCACCATCTTCCACCATTACCCCGGAATTTTGAGTCCTCTTATTCCTATCCCGAGACGAAACAACGAATTTGACACCATTAACATAAAACTGAGAGAAGCACGCATATGATTGAGGCTTTCGGGCTAAACTGTGCAACTCGAGAGAATAGTGTTCACTAGATTCCTCTCGCAAGATTTCCATCTGCATATTATAACATTAAAGAGTGAGCTAATTTGAAATAAAGAAAATGGATGACAAATTAAATAAAGTAAACATACACTTTAATTAGCATTCATACCCAATCACAAAAATACTTAAGAAAATGCTTAACACGTTCATTCTTTGTTCTGTTTGGACACTCTCTCTCAAACTTCACATTATGCCTTCGCAGATATTCTCCTACTTGGTCGCAGTGCTCCAGAACACACCAATGGGCCAGGTCAAGTTGTTTCTTATTCAACTTGATCCGAGGAGAATGACCACTAACCCTGATCAGAGGAGAGTAAACATTTAGGACATATGATGGAGCTTCATTTGGTGAGTCCATCTCGGTTGGGTTAGTCATCATATACAATTTGCAATATGTTACACACTCATGTGTAACGTAGGACTCGGAAATACATCCCTCTGGATATCTGCTATTCCGAACAGATCGCTTGTACTCACCTAATTGTCTGCATGAGGAAATAATCAAAGTTAGTTTATAAATACATGTGTAATCAAAGTTAATATTTAACAGATATCAACCTCTCAATAGGATACATCCAGCTGTAGTGTACTGGTCCCTTGAGCAAAACTTGTTCGGGTAGATGGATCAATAGATGCACCATGATGGTGAAGAAAGCAGGTGGAAAACCATCTCCAATTTGCATAGAATCATGATGATATCGTCTTTCATTTGAGTTACGTCTCTGACCATCAACTCTTTGCAACATAACTTCTGAAACCATCGTGATAATGATATAAGGGGCTCCACTACATAATGTGGCAAGTAAGGTCGAATGAACACTGGAAGTAGACGTTGCAACATTACATGGCAATCATGTGTTTTCAAACCATTAAATTTTTTATCTTCAACATTGATATTGTTCTTCAAACTACCAGCATAACCGTACGGATATTTAGCATCCTTGATGAACTCAAATATCTCAGCCCTCTCATTAGGTAAAACCGTATAAGGTGCTTGTGACACCTTATCTTTTCTTGAAGATGACCCTTTTTTCTTCGCCCACAGTTCCTTCCGAACCCCTTGCTTTTCCAAACCTTCTCGAGCCTTAATGTCATCTTTTGTCTTCCCTTGGATACCAAGAATAGTGCCAATGATGTTGTCAAATACATTCTTCTTTATATGCATCACGTCCAACGAATAAGGTTGTTTGAATGTGCTCCAATAGGGTAAATCGTAAAAAATACTCACATGAGTCCAACACAACTTCTCCTTGGTACCTCTAGCTTTCAAATCCGGATGCAAGCTAAGTATGGGGTACTCATGGCCACATACCGAACTAAAAGTCTCTTCTCCTGTTAAAGAAGATGGAGCGTCTCGTAATTCCACTTCCCCGTTAAATTTAGTAGCCAAATGCCTCCATTGATGA
This sequence comes from Rhodiola kirilowii, assembly GCA_033675215.1. Lineage (NCBI taxonomy): Eukaryota > Viridiplantae > Streptophyta > Magnoliopsida > Saxifragales > Crassulaceae > Rhodiola > Rhodiola kirilowii. Next base: position 26,113,684 of record CM066199.1, read on the forward strand.
TTTCTATCGAGCCATCTGCGATGGCCTTGGTAGGACATTCTCCCCGCTAAATGTTGGGAATCAATCTCATCCAAACACAAAGGACAAGCTTTGTATCCTTTAGACTTTAGTCCTCCCAACATTCCCAAACCCGGAAAGTCACTGATTGTCCACATGACCACAACTTTCATGTTGAATGAAGATCTAATATGTCGATCGAATGTCACTGCTCCGGTGTTCCACAACATATTCAGTTCATCTATCAAGGGTTGCATGAACACATTCAAGCACTTTCCCGGGGATTTCGGACCCGAAATCAACATAGCTAGAATGTTGAATTTCTTTTTCATGCACAATGAAGGTGCCAAATTGTAAGGCATCAATACAATTGGCCAAGTGCTATGAGAAAGAGCCGCTGCTCCGAAGGGACTGAAACCATCTGTAGCCAATCCTAGACGCACATTTCTAACGTCTTGGGCAAAATCAGGAAAGTTTATATCAAACTCTTTCCATGCTTCGCTGTCTGCAGGATGTCTAATGAGACCTTTTTTCACTTTTCTTTCCCCATGCCATCTCATCCCCTTAGCTATATGAGGTGACATATAAAGGCGTTGTAATCTTGGAGTCAAAGAAAAGTATCGTACCACTTTTCTTGGAATCTTGCTATCATCATCTCCATTTACGTATCGAGATTCGTGACACACCGAACACTGCTCTAGGTTCTTAAAATCTTTATAGTAGAGAACACAACCATATTCACATGCGTGAATGACCTCATATCCCATACCCATATTCTTCAAAAGTGTCTTCACCTCACGATAAGAACCAGGATAATTATTTGGATTCGGAAGGAGTTCTCGAGTGATCCTCAAATGATCATTGAAGCTCTTGTCGGACCATCCATTATCAACTTTAACTTTCATCGCACTTAAAATTGTCTCCAAAACAGTCTTGTCACTCCCAACATAGATGGGAGTTTGTGCTTCCGCTAAAAGCCTTTGGTACTTATCATATGCACCCTTACCCAAATACTCATTTTCAAGGTCCTCATCATGTGGATTTGGAAAATTAAGAAAAGCGTCGTTAAGCATCTCCATTGTAGGATCCATGTAATAAGCATCACTTTCTTCATCAACCGTAGTCGCACGACTCTTTTCCATAACATGTTGAAGTCGTTCTGCGTATAATGATGATGAACACTGTTCTTCCCCATGAGAGGTCCAAGTTGTGTACTCTTGCATTATACCATTCCGAAACAAATGTGTTTGGATTTCATCCAAAGATAACTTCTCATGGTGCAACCTACAACGCCTACATGGACATTTATGCGTAGTACTAAAAGGTTTGCGTTGTTTGACGAAATCTATGAAAGCCATAATCCCTTGAGTAAATCTTGGATCACATTTGTCCGACAAATACATCCAACTCTTGTCCATGATATCCTACAAATTGTAAACAACATATACAAAAGAGTTAACATTGTGAGTAATATTAAAACTTATATATTACATACTTTAAGCAAAAAACCAACTCTCTTGACGGTCCCTGCCAAAGTTTTTCATCCTCTTCCATTTTCACCATTTCAGCCAAAAACCAATATGACTAATATGTATATATATGCAATTGATCAAGAAGTAATTGAAGCAAGCTGCTGATGACGAATTTTGACTGAAAACCGTGTTATATATAGCACCAAAACTGAAGCTTAAATATAAAATCTGACCAACAAACACTTAACAAAATTTTCAAATAAATTGCATGGAAAATTAAAGTATTTAATTAACCTTCAAAACACCGTGTGCCTGATCTTTCTTCCACTTGCAAAGCGCTGGCCAAAAACTGGATTATTGCAGCAAAAAATTTGTTTGCTAGCTGTGTGTTCTGTCTGCAGGAATAGTTTATGGAAAATACAATGGCATTTGTTGATGTTCTGTTGCTGAACAACAACGTTGTTGTGTCCAGTCGCAGGTTTGATTGTAGTACCGCCCATGCCTGCTTCTGTACTTGCTTTTTTTGCATTTAATTTCGGATGTTTATGCGACATTTTTTGCAATAAATGTCGTTTAAAACACAAACGGTAGGTCGACCCCCCATCAATGCCCGAGTCAATTTCAAACAAAACAGGTGAGTCATGCAATCAGCTGACATATCGCTTTACTTTTCAATATTAAGTGACAAAAGTCGAGTTGTCCCATAAAGTTAGTCGCGTTAAAGGTTAAACGGGACTGAATTGACATGTCGCTTATAATAATGTCGCTTAAACATTCTGAGGAGACAGTATTTCAGGTTGTCGCTTATACAGAGTCGGGTAAAGGTGTGAAAGGGACGTAATGTAGAAGTCGCGTTTAACATTGTTGCTTCATGCAGATTATAAGACATTACTTTTTTGTCGCTAAAAGATTTGTCGCAATAAAGTGTTTATGAGACTTTTTCTCCGTGTGCCATAAACTGTTGTCGCATATACATATAACTGCGACAAACGTGTCAAAGTCATGTAGTATAAACAGGCTTATGTGACAAGTCTTTTGCGACAATTTTCAAAGTTTGTAGCGTAGCATGTAAAATAGTGTAGTGTTGCTTTGGAGCTCAATCTTGATAAGGTCACCCTTTTCTCAGATTCCACAGAACTCATTTTGGCTTTAAACATGGGAGTATGGAGAGCTGGTATGGGTTTCTCTGAGTTGAAGGAGTGCATCAGCCTGCTTGTCGAGCACCCAGGGTGGTCTATAGGCAGTATTAACAGAGATTGGAACATGGCGGCAGACTGGCTAGCTAAGAAGGCGAGAGTGGAGAGCTGGGTCTGGACGGATGCTTCGGCCATCCCTAGAGGAATCCCTTCCCTCATCTCTAACTAGTAACTAGCTGTCTCGGTTCTTCTGTTTGCGTCTGTTGTTTCGCTGTGTGGTTTGTGCTGTAACCTATTCAAGGTTTTCAAAAAAAAAAAGAAAGAAAATAAGCATGACACATAACAGAATCATAGCATGAACTGATACGATTTTGGGCCATCCACATGCTTGCTCGACCTTCTCCCTGACTTCTTGCCCTTAAAACTTTGCTTGTTCCTTTCGCCTCGTGCCTTCATCTTGTCATTATTCTTGAAATTATGTCTCGCACCTTTCTAACAGCCGAGGTAGCCTTCAGTCTTCCCTTTGCGCATGCGGTGATATGCGGTTGAACTAATTTTCGCGGCCTTTCTTCGAATGATCTCAAGGGTGTCAATCGTGTCCCATTTCACAATAGTTTGCAATAATAAAACTACACATGTTAGTGCAAATGATTTATTAAATGAAAAAAATTCAAGTAAATTTTAAAAAAAATATACCTTGAAATGCTCGAACCACCTATCAACGACCTTATTAAGACATGTCTCCAATGTAGTCCACCTAGGCTAGAAATAAGGGCCAACACACTTTATCCCAATCCTCTTGATACACTCGATAGGTCGAAACTGTAACACAGAAATACATATATATAGATGAGCGTTGACAGGCTGTCGTCGTGACCTGCAAATTTACATTTATAAGTCCACTACTTTAGTGGCTCACTAATGATAGCAAGCGGTAAGTAGGGGTCGAACCCAAGAGAAGTTGGTTGAAAACAATTGTTCTTTTGAAAGCAATAAATAAAGTAAAGACAATTGGGATTTTTGGTTGAGGTTTAGTGCTGAAAATAAAGATCTTGAAAGGTAAAGGACTGAAAATAAATGTGCAAGAAATGTAAAGTGCGTGAAAATAAGTTGCTTGAAGGTCCAAGTCTTGCAATGCTTGAAGGTCCAAGTCTTGGGAAATTTAAAGACAAGAAGTAAATGTGCGAGAAAGTAAAGTGCAAGTAATTAAAAGGTGATTCTTTTTAAGAGAAGGAATCCGGTCTTAGGAGTCTTGTATCAGGTCCCCGTTCATCATCGACCTCCAATGAATTAACCAAATGTTCTAGTGAGTGAATTATTCCATTTCAAGACATAACTCCAAACAAAGCCATTTCAAGCATTTGTTCCTCCGGCTTTTCCATTTCAAGACAAAGCTTACTAGTTCTAGCTAGGCTAATACCCCATTTCAAGGTATACTAACCTAAGTGCAGTCGCTTGATCCCTCATTTCCGAACAAACCAAGCGACTATAGAGGGAATGAACTACTCGGAAGAGCTTTGCCATGTCAAGCATCCACTCTTCCTTGTTATGTTCACCCCGAAGGCACAAGAACTAGCTAAAACATTAAAGTAACATGAAAGCAAGGGTCTAGTACGGTTTCATAGTACAAGCACTCCTTCGACCGAATGGAAATTTAGCTACGAATACTCATGGGAGTGAATATCATAACCATTGAAACCAAAAGTAAACAAGAGTGAGTAGAGGAGAATTAAGCTTTTGATTGCTAGTGCGAAGTTCTACAAGTGTTGTCAACCCTCAAGTTCTCGTTTCCTTTCTAAGAAACTATCACTAAGATCGCATATGTTTGCCACACAATCGCTCGAAGACACACCAAAGGACCACTACTTCCGGACATGAAAGAAAGGGGTGGAGCTCTTCTATTTATAGACATGGATGGGCGGTTGCTTCATGGAGAAGTAATGCTTCTCATTGGCCAGCCGACTTTAAGCTAGCTGGTGCGTGTGGTCTTCTTATGAGCTTCCTTCATCCTTAAGATAGCCGCAATTAAGCTAGTTGGTGCCAAGTGTGGCATCCCTTGAGCAAGGTGCTTCACCAGGCAGGCTGCTCTTAGAGCAAGGTGCTTCCAATGGACATCGGACCAAGCAAATAGCTGGAACTTCGCCGGAGTTTTTGGTCGGAAGAAGTTTGACTCGGGCGCTTGGCCAGGTCCATGTCTCGGGCGCGCTCGGGCGTTTGTCTCGGATGCGCTCAGGCGTTTGTCTCGGATGCGCTCCCTTATCTCTTCGGTATTGATTTTCGGGCCTCAGCCGAGATCGCTCGGATATCGACCTGGGGCGCGACCCGGTATTTCTCGGTCGCGGCCCGGTACTGAAGCTCGGTCACGCCTGGGGCTTTCTCGGGTGCTGACTGGGTTCCTCGGTCATCTACTGACCCGATCAACTTGTGATTTATTTCTGGCATAAAACTCCTCTTTTAAGCTGGTTTCTTCCCTAAACCTCAACATAGCCTGTAGAGCAAAATGGGACTAACAAGTGAAATATGTCAAGATAAATTGTCCAATTTGTTGGGTTTAACTGATTCAACAAGTCATATAATTAGGCCCCATCAGACCACCCCACACTTATACTTGGTCGTCCCGAACAAGGCTAGTGAGAAGAGGTAACTAATACCTAGAGGTCCTAGCCATGAATGATAGAGTGCTAGTCTAGACTTTTCCTACTCATGCATCACTTGATGTCAAAATAAAGAGTGTTTAAAATTTAGAAAATAACATAATACTTGTACCTCCGAGCCGTGATGCAAACCAATTTGGATGTATTGGAGATAGCCCTTTTTTAGGTTCTTGTACGCACTCTTCGGGCTGGACTCGGTGATGGACCAAAATTATACGAATCAGAAACACAGTATAACCCCCTTATTTAGACATTTTATCTATTTAACTTTCACTTGTTAGTTCAGATATATTTTTACAGGGTAATTCAGAGCTTAGAGAGAACACACTCTAAAGAGGAGCTTTTTAAGCAGAAAAGATGTTACGAGTCAATCCAAGGTCAAGATCATATGCCGACTGAAGAAATATCAAGGATCCTGACGTTGAAGCACTCGTAATAAATTAATCAGAAGAATCAGGAGAGGAATCAAGACAGCCCGGGAAAGAAACACATTGACAGTTTTGTGAAAAGACTGCACAAAACTGTATAAAATCACACATTGGGCAAGGTGACCGGCCACTTGGGCAAGAGGTGGCCAAAGCCACCCCTCCTCCTCCTCCACCACCGGCAACCGGTGGCTCTCCTCCTCCCTTGACCGACGGCTCTCCTCCTCCTCCACATGTCTCCTCCTCCTTCCTCCTCCTCTCCTTCCTCCATGTGTGGCCATCTCCTCCATCCATTTTTTCCTCCAATCACCATGCAACACTTGCCTCCATCTCCTCCTCCTCCCATGGCTATATAAGGAGGAGCTCCTCCTCATTTGAAAACACACCTCACTTGTAAAATTCACTTCTCTCTCTAAGTTATGTATATGTAAGTTTGGCTTTGGAAATAAAGGATAGCTCCCTTGGCGCTTCAACGGTTGTAAGTAATTCTTAGTATTTATTCAACTATTTTATTTCCTTAGTTATAATGTTTAGCGCGATGAATAGTAGCTAAACTAGTAGTTCGGTAGAAGGGGCGCACTTGTATTATAAAATTTTTTAAGACTATTAACTTAGTGTCTAGTCTTAGTATTCAAAACTTGTTCTATGTGCCGTATATCAAGTCAGAGTTTCCAAGGTTGAGTGGAAGCTGTCACAAGCAAAGCTCTGCCGTGGAAATTCGTGAACATACTCGGTAAGTGGAATCTGTCACAAGCAAAACTTATCGAGGAGTTCGACTTATCTAAAACACAACTTGGTCAATAACGTAACTGGGAGATCAAGTGGACGCACTTATAGCTAAGATACTTGACAGAACCGCTCGTCGTCAAAGCGATTGTGCAAATAAATTTATAATAGTCTGCTACTCGCAACTATACTACTGGGTAGTACTTGGTAAGTAGGGGTCGAACCCAAGGGAACCAGGGGAATAATTGTTCTTCGGGGGGATTACGCAGCGTGGGAGCGTGTTTAAGGTCGGTTGGTTGGTTTTAAAGCTACCAGCTATTTTGATTGATTGATTGGTTGGTTGGTTGATTTTAATACTGGAAAGTAAATTACAGTTTATAATTAAAGAGAAATGTTCGGTTTCAGGGGACTTGTATTATATCCTGTTTATCATTGACCTTTAGTGACTCTCCTAAGTATTCAAACGGTGTATCAAGGCCATTCCAAGGACTCGATTTGCGTACACTGTCTAGCCTATTCCAAGGACGTAGAACACTTATTCTATTTAGACTAATACTCCATTCCCGGTTATATTAGCCTATGTGCATCCATTTGATCAATCATTCCCGATCAACCAAATGGTGTTTAAGATGAGTCAAACTTCTCAGATAAGCTTTGCCATTCCAAGCATCCACTAATCCGTACAAGTTTACGAACCCCCGCTGTAGAGTTTTGCCATTCCAAGCATCCACTCTACCTTGGACGTTCTGACTTAATATATGGCACATAGAATAAGTTTTGAATACTTAGACTAGACACTAAGTTAATAGTCTAAAACATTTTATAATACAAGAGCACCCCTTAGACCGAACTACAAGTTTAGCTACTATTCATCGCGCTAAACATTATAACTAAGGAAATAAAACAGTTGAATAAATACTAAGAATTACTTACAACCGTTGAAGCGCCAAGGGAGCTATCCTTTATTTCCAAAGCCAAGATTACAACATTACAAATGTTACAACTTCTAGAGAGAGAAGTGAATTTGAGATTGAGGTGTGTTTTTGGAGGAGGAGGAGCTCCTCCTTTTATAGCCCAAAGGGGAGGAGATGGGTGGTGGAGATGGGTGGCAAGTGTTGCATTTTGATTGGAGGAGAAATCAAGGGAGGAGATGGACACATGTGGAGGAAGGAGAGGAGGCCGGCGGCTTTTGGTGGAGGAGGTGGCGCCGCCGGTTGCCGGTCACCCAAGGGGGAGGAGCTCCTCCCTTGGCCACCACTTCATCAAGTGGCCGGTCATCCTTGCCCAATGTGTGAGTTTGTACAGTTTTGTGCAGTCTTTTCACAAAACTGTAAATGTGTTTCTTCCCCGGTCTGTCTTGACTCCACTCCTGATTCTTCTGATTAATTTGTTATGGTCAATTCAACGTCAGGATCCTTGATATTTCTTCAGTCGGCATATGATCTTGACCTTGGTTTGACTCTTGTTATCTTTTCAGCATAAAATCCTCTCCTTAGCGTGTTTTCACTTCAGTCTCTAAAATGCCCTGTGAAAATATATCGGGACTAACACGTAGAAGTTAGATAGACTAACAGTCTAATTTGGTGGGTTTAACTGCACTTATGTTTCATACAATTATGGTCCATCAGATTACCCCACACTTTTAGTTGTTCGTCCCGAACAATGCTATTAAAGGGCGTAAGTTCTAAGTTTGGCTTTGGAATATGAAAATTAGACTGTGGTACTCGATCTATCCTAATTCATGCATTGCTTACTTATTACCAAATTAAACTGCGTAAATAAATAGAAGAAACTTAATACTTGTACCTCCGTGCTGAGATGCAAATTATATTGGATGTCTCGGGAGATAGCCCCTTTTTAGACTCCTGGACTGCAATCTTGGGATCCTCTCTTACTATATGGTTTTCTTGTAGCTTTCTCTAGCACATGATTCGATTCGGGTTTCAGTGAGTTGAGCCTTTTTGATTTTCTTCTTTGGCGAGGGACTGCTTTTTTGTTGTAGTGAATCGGCCTTTGGCCTTTGATTTGACTTTTTGAGTGCTTCACTTTTTCTCGGTTAAAACCTTCACAATTTTGGGCCTTTGGCCTCTTGATTTGCTTCATTGAGCTTTTCGCCTTTTTGTGACTGCTAGTCCATTTTCTCAAGCCTTTTTGGGAGGTCCAATCATCGCCCGCAAGCCTATGGAAATACCTCCCCGCTCCTCTTGTCTTTGTCGTTTTGCGCGGGTCAAGATGAGGGTCGCTCATCTATTTTCTCGGCTATTTTGACTAGAGAGAGGACGGTCTGATTCCCGTCCTCGCCTTTGCATAGATGCTTTTTGGCGGAGTTGACTTCAATTATTCACTGAAAACCCGAAGTGCAGCCTCCACTGACTTCGAAAACCATATAGTTTGATCTGATCCTTTGATTGCTTGCCAAGCCTCTCTAGGGCAGTTTATATCAACTCCACATCCCTAGTTAACTCAGCACAAAGGACAAATGGAAAGTTACATTCTAAGTTTTTAAACAGTTTGAATTTTCACAAGGTTAATGCATGAATTATGATTTATCTTTTTCACGTTCTTAAGTTCATATTTTCAAAAAGGTACTTATTAAAAAAGAAAAACAGCCGCATGTTATTTATGTACAGAGGTGGATCTCACCCCACACTTTTGAACGAAGGCGTGCCTTAGTTCAAAAGTCATGCAAGCTTAAAACTAAATACTGAATTTAAAAGACAGAAATTAAAGTGCGGAAAAGTAAGATAGTGTCGGGTTACCTCCCGACCAGTGCACTTGTTTAACGTCGTTGGCTCGACGATACCTCGTTTGTGGTTCATTGGTTTGGGTCCCATGGGTGGCTGAGGTCAAACTTTGCCATCGTTCCAGTGTTGCTTCTTCCTGACTTCTTGCCGGATGTTGTGTTCTGGTCAGGACTCCTTTGTTTCGGGATTTTTTCCTTCCAATACCCCGGAGGGGGTGATGGACCTTTCACTACCAGCCTTTCGAAGTTTTTGTATTTGGGACTGCCTAGTCCAGTTGCGGCATAGCAATGCTCCATCGAGGGGTCATTCTGCAGAGGTGCTTTTCCCATTCTCCTTTGAGCTTCTTCTTGGATCGCATAGTTCGCGGTGACTTGCTCATTAATTAAGGGGAAAAGTCGGGAAGGCCTCATGAGGCTTGGTTCTGCCTCGTTATGTTGGTTCATGAAGAACTGATCGTAGATAGTTTCAGCTGCCTGGGTAATGATAGTCGGGTATGGCTTGGGCAGTTCGTCAGTGGTGTTCTGGACTCCTACTTCGTTGCTTCCGGTGCTTTCCATGTCTAATTCCTCAGACGGTTCAGGAGTCTCTTCTGACGGTTCGGTGGTTTCTTCTTCATCAGCCTCAGGATCAGCTTCTTCTGTCTGCATTTCCTCATCAGTTTGGGGTACTCGTCTTGTGGTAGCGGCCAGGCCGATTAAAAGGCACCACATGTCTGCAACGGTGAAGTTTGTTGCAGACCTTCTCATAGCTTCGTTAACTCTTCCCAGCTCTTCGGCCCTCATCCCACGAAGAAATTTTTGGAGAAGAACTCTCTTCGTAAATCCATGGTGCGGGCAGCTTGAGACGATGGCATCGTAGTTTATGTAGTATTCGTCCAAAGTCTCATCCCGGGATTGTTGAAGGTTTAGGATCTTCTCGCGGGTTTCTTGGCGTAAGGAAGGAGGGGAGAATTCCTTCAGGAACGGAACGCAGAGATCTACGAAACGTTCTGTACTGCAAGCGGTGGATGTGTAGTACCATATCGTGGCGAAGTCGGTTAGAGAGAATTTGAAGCATTTCAGCTTAAACTCTTCTAACACTTCGTTTTCAGGAATGATGTTGTGGTAGACTTGGTGGAAGTTTCGACAGTGCTGTACAGGGTCTTCTCCCTCCGTTTCTCCGAACTGGGGCAGAAATCGCGTTGTCCATGCATGCGTAATGGGTGCTGTCATAGAGAAAAGAAAGAAAAAAGAAAAGGGAGGGAAAGAACAACTATTCGACGACTGATTCCCCGGCAACGGCGCCAATTTGACAGAACCGCTCGTCGTCAAAGCGATTGTGCAAATAAATTTATAATAGTCCGCTACTCGCAACTATACTACTGGGTAGTACTTGGTAAGTAGGGGTCGAACCCAAGGGAACCAGGGGAATAATTGTTCTTCGGGGGGATTACGCAGCGTGGGAGCGTGTTTAAGGTCGGTTGGTTGGTTTTAAAGCTACCAGCTATTTTGATTGATTGATTGGTTGGTTGATTTTAATACTGGAAAGTAAATTACAGTTTATAATTAAAGAGAAATGTTCGGTTTCAGGGGACTTGTATTATATCCTGTTTATCATTGACCTTTAGTGACTCTCCTAAGTATTCAAACGGTGTATCAAGGCCATTCCAAGCACTCGATTTGCGTACACTGTCTAGCCTATTCCAAGGACGTAGAACACTTATTCTATTTAGACTAATACTCCATTCCCGGTTATATTAGCCTATGTGCATCCATTTGATCAATCATTCCCGATCAACCAAATGGTGTTTAAGATGAGTCAAACTTCTCAGATAAGCTTTGCCATTCCAAGCATCCACTAATCCGTACAAGTTTACGAACCCCGCTGTAGAGTTTTGCCATTCCAAGCATCCACTCTACCTTGGACGTTCTGACTTAATATATGGCACATAGAATAAGTTTTGAATACTTAGACTAGACACTAAGTTAATAGTCTAAAACATTTTATAATACAAGAGCGCCCCTTAGACCGAACTACAAGTTTAGCTACTATTCATCGCGCTAAACATTATAACTAAGGCAATAAAACAGTTGAATAAATACTAAGAATTACTTACAACCGTTGAAGCGCCAAGGGAGCTATCCTTTATTTCCAAAGCCAAGATTACAACTTTACAAATGTTACAACTTCTAGAGAGAGAAGTGAATTTGAGATTGAGGTGTGTTTTTGGAGGAGGAGGAGCTCCTCCTTTTATAGCCCAAAGGGGAGGAGATGGGTGGTGGAGATGGGTGGCAAGTGTTGCATTTTGATTGGAGGAGAAATCAAGGGAAGAGATGGACACATGTGGAGGAAGGAGAGGAGGCCGGCGGCTTTTGGTGGAGGAGGTGGCGCCGCCGGTTGCCGGTCACCCAAGGGGGAGGAGCTCCTCCCTTGGCCACCACTTCATCAAGTGGCCGGTCATCCTTGCCCAATGTGTGAGTTTGTACAGTTTTGTGCAGTCTTTTCACAAAACTGTAAATGTGTTTCTTCCCCGGTCTGTCTTGACTCCACTCCTGATTCTTCTGATTAATTTGTTATGGTCAATTCAACGTCAGGATCCTTGATATTTCTTCAGTCGGCATATGATCTTGACCTTGGTTTGACTCTTGTTATCTTTTCAGCATAAAATCCTCTCCTTAGCGTGTTTTCACTTCAGTCTCTAAAATGCCCTGTGAAAATATATCGGGACTAACACGTAGAAGTTAGATAGACTAACAGTCTAATTTGGTGGGTTTAACTGCATTTATGTTTCATACAATTATGGTCCATCAATACTTCGAAAGGAGGAATTAGTTTTGCTTAGAACAAGTGTTGCTTTAAACGATGTTGCAAGTCTTGCGCTACGAAAGGGCCTCGATTCATCTTTGAATACTTAGATAATTCACTAAAGGTCAATGATAAACAGGATATAATACAAGGCCCCTGAAACCGAACATTTCTCTTTAATTATAAACTGTAATTTACTTTCCAGTATTAAAACCAACCAACCAACCAATCAATCAATCAATCACTTAGCTGGTAGCTTTAAAACCAACCAACCGACCTAAAACACGCTCTCTCGCTGGACAACCCCCTCAAAGAACATCTATTCCCCTGATTCCCTTGGGTTCGACCCCTACTTACCAAGTACTACCCAGTAGTATAGTTGCGAGTAGCGGACTATAAATTTATTTGCACAAATCGCTTTAACGACGAGCGGTCTGTCAAATTGGCGCCGTTGCCGGGGAATCAGCCATCGGATAAAGTTATTTGAATCGTTACGCGCTTCAAAACAACCCTGTCTCGCGAAGAAAGTCACCATGACTACCAGGATGACGAAGAAATAAACCTGTACAATCAAAATGATGAGGTACCGTTTCCATTCATCGACGATCCGGAACAACTCATCAGAAACAGAAGAGCTCGTGATAGGGAAGCAGTCAGAAGAAACCAAGAATTACCCGAGGACCGAAATACAGCTGGTCCAGTACAACCTCCTATCCATCCCCCACAACCACAACCTCAACCTCGATACATGCCAAGAAGAGAACCCGCTTTCGACGACTACTACGGGGACAACTACTACCGTGAACCAACTATGGGCGAGTTAAATGCCCCTAATTTCGAGACACAGCCGTGGTGCATCTATGAGAACCCTGAATTAGAAAACATAACCATCAACGCATCAGTGGCGCACAGCCTGCTAAAATTCTCAGGATCTCAAGGAGAATCTGCCACAACTCACCTCCAACGCCTACATGGCATTTGCCAGAATCTAAAGCCCAATCGAGTGAATATGGACGACTTCAAGTTAAAGGCGTTCTATTTTTCCCTCATAGACTCGGCAAGCGACTGGTTCCTTTCACTGCCTTCCGGAAGCATCAGAACATGGGCTCAGATGCAGAAGAAATTCTTAGACAAATACTATCCGGCTGGAAGAGCAATGCAAGTAAGGAAGCAACTACAGGAAATCAAACAAGGTCCAAATGAAACCATGTACGATTACCTGGAAAAGTTCAATCACCTAGAAAGGAGCTGCTGTACCCTTGGACTGCCCGAGAAACTCGTCATCGAGTACCTCATTGATGGATTAAGACCATTAGACAAAATGCTCTTGGATGCCTCAGCGGGAGGGTCCATGATGAATCTATCATTAAGTGGCATCAGAAATCTCATCGCCAACGTTGCTGAAAATGCTCGATTTAGAGAAGAGACCACTCGCCAAGATGAATTCTCTCGATCAAAAAGGGTAGCACAAACCGAGGCATCAGTAAACTCCATAACTGAAGAGATGAAACAGTTAAAGGAGATGATGACTGAGATCATACGTAGACAGCCAGTTACGGTAAAACCTTGCGAGTTCTGTGGTTCTACAGACCACAAAACGGACGCATGCCCAACATTGATAGAAGAAGAACCGGCTGATGTAAATGCAGTGGGAGGATATCAAGGATACAACAACGACAGAGCTGGACAAAATAGACAGTACGGTCAAACATCCAACCCAGGCTGGCGTAACAACAACAGCTATCTTCAGACGGAGACACAACCAGCTGTCCCTCAACTAGCGCAGTCATTCTACCAACCACCCCACCGACAATATCACCAGAACGCTCCATCGGCAGGCCAATATCACCAAAAAGGGCCAAATCAGTACCAAGCCAGACCGAGCAATCAGCAGGAACCAAGCAAGTCGCTCAATGACACGATGAAGGAGCTCACAGGAAACATTAATCAATTGGGTACTTCACTACACCAGTACCAGGCAAAAACTGACGGTGCAATTTCAGAATTGACCAAACAAATGTCCCAGCTCGCCACCGCAATGTCAACACTCACTACTGAACCTGACAGACTTCCTTCACAGACCGTCCAAAATCCTAAGGCGAACATAAGCATGATAAGGAGGTCAAACATGAAGGTTACTCTAGGAGAAGTAGCACGGTCCCCAACCTACAGACTTACAAACAATCACTTCAACCGTAGGAGTCGACCTGATTGGAATCAAGAAGAAGACCGACCCAATGATGGCAAAACATGGGTTACGCATGCTGACAATGGACGATACGCTATTACTGTTTGCATAACACCGCCACCGATCACACACTTTGACATACCAGCATCTGGTCGGGACTCCCCAAATAATATTATTGCTTCGAAGCAAAATATTAAAGGGTCCGAGTACGCAAATTCTAAGCCAGGGAGTGGGCAGAATAGTCCGACAATAGAAAGAGCCCTCACTTCAGATCATGAGCCACAACCGGAAAGAAATAAAGACCCTGGGGCCTTTATAATCACCTGTGGTATTGGTGAAACCCAGATCCATAAATGCTTAGTCGATCTTGGGGCTGCTGTCAACGCCATGCCTTCCTCCTTGTATTACCTACTAGGACTTGGTCCGTTGAAACCACCTCGATCAAATATTGAGCTAGGAGATAAATCATGCATCCGCCCGGTTGGAGAACTGGAAGATGTAATACTCCATGTGGGAGAACTTGTCGTTGCTGCAGACTTCTATGTAATACCAACAGAAGAAACCTGCGAAGATGATGGACCAAAGTTATACGAGTCAGAAACACAGTAAAACCCCCTTAATTAGACTGTTCGTCTATCTAACGTCTACGTGTTAGTCCCGATATATTTTCACAGGGTATTTTAGAGACTGAAGTGAAAACACGCTAAGGAGAGGATTTTAAGCTGAAAAGATAACAAGAGTCAATCCAAGGTCAAGATCATATGCCGACTGAAGAAATATCAAGGATCCTGACGTTGAATTGACCAGAATAAATTAATCAGAAGAATCAGGAGTGGAGTCAAGACAGACCGGGGAAGGAACACATTGACAGTTTTGTGAAAAGACTGCACAAAACTGTACAAAACTCACATTTGGGCAAGATGACCGACCACCACTCAAGGAGGTGGCCAAGGGAGGAGCTCCTCCCCCTTGGGCCACCGGCAACCGGCGGCTCCTCCACCCATGGTGACCGGCGGCTTTCTCCTCCTCCACATGGCACCTCCTCCTTCCTCCTCTTCTCCTCCCTTGGATAAAATGCACATATCCACCATCTCCACCACCCATCTCCTCCCCTTTGGGCTATAAAAGGAGGAGCTCCTCCTCCTCATTTCACACACCAATTCTCAAATTCACTTCTCTCTCTAGAAGTTGTAATACTTGTAAGTTGTAATCTTGCTTTGGAAATAAAGGAAAGCTCCCTTGGCGCTTCAACGGTTGTAAGTTTCTCTTAGTATTAATTTATTTAACTGTTGTCTTTAATTTCCTTAGTATAATGTTTAGCGCGATGAATAGTAGCTAAACTAGTAGTTCGGTCTAAGGGGCGCACTTGTATTATAAATGTTTTAAGACTATTAACTTAGTGTTTAGTCTTAGTATTCAAAACTTGTTCTATGTGCCATATATAGTCAGAGTTTCCAAGGTTGAGTGGATGCTGTAACAAGCAAAGCTCTTCTGTGGGAATTCGTGATCATACTCAGGTAGTGGAAGCTGTAACAAGCAAAGCTATCTGAGGAGTTCGACTCATCCTAAATCCCATCTGGTCGAGCGTAACTGTGAGATCAGGTGGATGTACCCAGGCTAGCATACCTTAGGGTATTGGCGCTAGACTGAAATAGAACAGGAGTTGCTTTAAACCGGTGTTGCAAGTCTTGTGCTGTAACTAGCCTCGATTCACCGTTTGAATACTTAGATGATTCACTAATGGTCAATGATAAACAAGATATAATACAAGTCCCCTGAAACCGAACATTTCTCTTAATCATTAAAATAGTAATTTACTTTCCAGTATTAAAATCAACCAACCAACCAATCAATCAATCAAAATAGCTGGTAGCTTTAAAACCAACCAACCGACCTAAAACACGTTCCCACGCTGCGTAATTCCCCCCGAAGAACAATTATTCCCCTAGTTCCCTTGGGTTCGACCCCTACTTACCAAGTACTACCCAGTAGTATAGTTGCAAGTAGTGGACTATAAATTTATTTGCACAATCGCTTTGACGACGAGCGGTTCTGTCAGAAGACGACTCACCAATAATAATATTGGGACGACCATTCCTCTACGCCACTAAAGCAAGAATCGATGTGGGCAAGGGGTCATTATCACTTAAGTTCGGCGGCAAAATTGCACACTTCTACATTAATAAGAGCCGCCCGGACACGAAGAAATCGCCAGACATAACACCTATCTCAGATCACGGTGCACAGTTTTCTGACCTGTCATTAGGGACCAAAAAAGTATCAAGACCAGCAGCTATGGTCAACGGTCTCCCACCTTCTCAGAAACAATGATAAGAGAAAACACCAAAACCATGGAGCTCTTACTCCAGCAAGAAGTCAGGAAGAAGCAACACTGGAACGGTGGCAAAGTTTGACCTCAGCCACCCATGGGACCCAAACCAGTAATCCACAACGAGGTACTGTCGAGCCAACGACTTTAAACAAGTGCACTGGTCGGAAGGTAACCCGACACTATCTTACTTTTCCGCACTTTAATTTCTGTCATTTAAATTCAGTATTTAGTTTTAAGCTTGCATGACTTTTGAACTAAGGCACGCCTTCGTTCAAAAGTGGGGGGTGAGAACCACCTATGTACATAAATAACATGCTTGCTGTTTTTTCTTTTTTAGTAATAGTATCTTTTTGAAAATATGAACTTAAGAATGTGAAAAAGATAAATCATAATTCATGCATTAACCTTGTGAAAATTCAACTGTTTATAAACTTAGAATGTAACTTTCCATTTGTCCTTTGTGCTGAGATAACTAGGGATGTGGAGTTGACATAAATTGCCCTAGAGAGGCTTGCAAGCAATCAAAGGATCAGATCAAACTATATGGTTTTCGAAGTCAGTGGAGGCTGCACTTCGGGTTTCAGTGAAAATTGAAGTCATCTCCGCCATGCAATGCAAAAGGCTAGGACGGGAATCAGACCGTCCTATCTCCGGTCAAAGTAGCTGAGAAAATAGATGAGCGACCCTCATCTTGACCCGCGCGAAAACGACAGTCAAAGTAGCCGAGAAAATAGATGAGCGACCCTCACCTTGACCCGCGCGAAAACGGCAAAAACGAGAAGAGCGGGGAGGTATTTCCATAGGCTTGCGGGCGATGATTGGACCTCCCAAAAAGGCTTGACAAAATGGACTAGCAGTCACAAAAAAGCGAAAAAGCTCGAAGAAGCAAATCAAGAGGCCAAAGGCCCAAAATTGTGAAGGTTTTAACCGAACAAAAGTGAAGTACTCAAAGCGTCAAATCAAAGGCCAAATGCCAACTCACTACAAAAGCAGTCCCTCGCCAAAAGAAAATCAAAGTACTCAAACCACTGAAACCTGAACCAAATCACGTGCTAGAGAAAGCTACCAGAAAACCATATAGTGCGAGACGATCCCAAGATTGCAGTCCAGGAGCCTAAAAAGGGCTATCTCCCGAGACATCCAATATAATTTGCATCTCAGCACGGAGGTACAAGTATTAAGTTTCTTCTATTTATTTACGCAGTTTAATTTGGTAATAAGTAAGCAATGCATGAATTAGGATAGATCGAGTACCACAGTCTAATTTTCATATTTCAAAGCCAACTTAGAGTACAGCCCTTGAATAGCATTGTTCGGGACGAACAACTAAAAGTGTGGGGTAATCTGATGGACCAAAATTATACGAATCAGAAACACAGTATAACCCCTTTATTTAGACATTTTGTCTATTTAACTTTTGCTTGTTAGTTCAGATATATTTTTACAGGGTAATTCAGAGCTTAGAGAGAACACACTCTAAAGAGGAGCTTTTTAAGCAGAAAAGATGTTACGAGTCAATCCAAGGTCAAGATCATATGCCGACTGAAGAAATATCAAGGATCCTGACGTTGAAGCACTCGTAATAAATTATGTGCAATGACTGATTACTATGTGCAATGACTCACCCCACACTTTTGAACAAAGCCGTGCCTCGTGGCATGACTTGGTTCAAAAGGCAAAAAAAAAACTAAGGGATCTTGGAAAGGAAATGACATAAGAGAAAAGGGTTCGAACTCCCTTGATATTGTCGTTGCTAAGTCGTGGATGTAAGAGCAAACGATAGGCCTTGGTTCGGCCGGATTCGGTTGATGCTCGAGGAAGTTCGGCAGGGAGACGGAATTTCTCGGGCGCACCTTGGTGTTCCTCGGGCGCGTCCCCGGTACTTCTCGGTCGCGACTCGGTCTTTCTCGGGCGAAGCCCGGTCATTCCCGAGCGTGACTGCTGTTCCTGCACAAAAGATCAAATTCCTTCCAAATGCGAGGGGATGAGTACGATTTAAACCTAAATTAAAAGAAAATGCCGTATGAACACAACAATGTGCCGGGTTACCTCCTGGCAAGTGCCTTTGTTTAACGTCGTTGGCTCGACGATTGGGATCACCAGCTGGGATCCCATGGGCGGCTTAAGTCAAATTTTACCGAGGCTCCTGTGTCCATTCTAGCCTCGTCCCTTCTTGATTTCTTGCTGGATGATGTCCCTGGGTTAGGACTACAGTGTTCCGGAGGTTTCTTCATATATGTGCGGTTATCGCCATAGATATTGTAGTATGAGGTTTTACCACTGAATGCTAGTGATAGTGAGCCTTTTCCCATGTTGATTTTCGCATCCGTGGTGTAAAGGAATGGTCGTCCCAGTATGATTGTTGGAGGATCATCCTTGCTGAATTCTTTGATTGGTATCACATAAAAGTCCGTAGGAACGACGATTTTTCCCACACGGAGTAGTAAGCTTTCAAGCACACCAACTGGCTGGACACAAGACTTGTCCCCCATCTCAAGGGATATCCTTGGTGGTTGCAATGGACCGAGTCCCAATGAGCAATATAAAGGGTATGGCAAAACATTGACTGCAGCTCCAGGATCAATCAAGCAATGGTGAAACTTGATCTTGCCGAAACTACAGGTAACTGTAAAAGCTCCAGGGTCCTTGCTTATTCCCATGTGTTCCTCGCGATTCCATGTAATGGGCTTACTTGCCATTGTGTCATTCCGTGATTCCAAGTTTTTATTCATTTTTCGGGTCGCACGACGTTCGTAGACAATAGCCTTAGTAGGGTAAGATGAATTCTGGCCCTCATCATTCCAGCCAGATGCTGGTACGTCAAAGTGTGTTGTTGGCGGAGGTGTCATGTTAACGGCGAACGCATAGCGTCCATTGTCAGCATGCGTAACCCACGTCCCGTCGTTGTTAGGTCGGTCCTCCTCTTGATTCCAATCAGGACGTTGCCTACGGGTGTAGTGCTTGGTCGTCGGTTTGTAAGCTTCGAGACCTCGTCGTTGTTGTTTTCTCAACTGCTCGGCTTCGTCCATAGCCGCCTTCATGTCTGATGCCCTTACCATGTTAATAATTCCTTTAGGGTTCTGGATGGTTTGCGAGGGGAGACGACCGGATTCATTTTCTAGCTCGGACACCTCGGTGGCCAGCTGGGACATTTGCTTGCCCAAGTCTGCTATAGCTCCATCGGTTTTCACCATGTATTGATGCACCGTGTTGGACAGGTCCTTCACAATTTCCTCGAGCGGTTTGCTCGGGCCTTGCTGGCTTGGACCGGCTTGGTACTGATTCGGTCCCTTTGGCAGATATTGGCCTGGTCCGCCCTGGTTGTATTACCGGTGAGGTGGTTGATAGAACTGCTGAGCCGGTTGAGGCGCGGCCTGTTGCGTTCTCCTCGGGGTGTTGTTATCGTATCGCCAGTTTTGTCCAGGCACCTGCCCGAACTGCCTCGAGTCGTTCGGCCAGTTTTGTCCGGGCACCTGCCCGAACTGCCGGCTCGGTCCTACTCGGTCGCTGCTATTGTATCCTTGGTATCCACCTACTGCGTTTACTTCCTCCGGGTCATTCTCCATCAACGTCGGGCAAGTGTCGGTTTTAGGTCCAAACCACCACAAAACTCACAAGGCCTCATCTGAGCTGGCTGCCTTCGTAGGAGCTGAATCATCATCTCCTTCATCTGCTTCATTTCCTCGGGCAAGGAACTCATCGGTACCTCAGCTTGTGCCACGTTCTTGATGCGGGAAAACTCTTCTTGCCGAGTCGTCTCTTCTCTAAACCGGGCGTTCTCCGCAACACTAGTGACAAGCTCCCTTATGCCGCTCAGTGGTAGGTTCATCATCGATCCTCCAGCCGAGGCATCTAGGAGTTTTTTGTCGAGGGGTCTTAGGCCATCAAGTAAGTACTCGATGATGAGTTTCTCAGGCAACCCAAGAGTGCAGCAACTTCGCTCCAAGTGGTTGAACTTTTCTAGGTACTCGTACATGGTCTCATTAGGCCCTTGCCTTATCTCTTGCAATTGTCTCCTTACTTGCATCGCCCTTCCTGCTGGGTAGTACTGATGGGGCCTAATTATATGACTTGTTGAATCAGTTAAACCCACCAAATTGGACAATTTATCTTGACATATTTCACTTGTTAGTCCCATTTTGCTCTAAAGGCTATGTTGAGGTTTAGGGAAGAAACTAGCTTAAAAGAGGAGTTTTATGCTAGAAATAAATCACAAGTTGATCGGGTCAGTAGATGACCGAGGAACCCAGTCAGCGCCCGAGAAAGCCCCAGGCGTGACCGAGTTTCAGTACCGGGCCGCGACCGAGAAATACCGGGTCGCGCCCCAGGTCGATATCCGAGCGATCTCGGCTGAGGCCCGAAAATCAATACCGAAGAGATAAGGGAGCGCATCCGAGACAAACGCCCGAGCGCATCCGAGACAAACGCCCGAGCGCATCCGAGACAAACGCCCGAGCGCGCCCGAGACAAGGACCCGACCAAGCGCCCGAGTCAAACTTCTTCCGACCAAAAACTCCGGCGAAGTTCCAGCTACATGCTTGGTCCGATGTCCATTGGAAGCACCTTGCTCTAAGAGCAGCCTGCCTGGTGAAGCACCTTGCGCAAGGGATGCCACACTTGGCACCAACTAGCTTAATTGCGGCTATCTTAAGGATGAAGGAAGCTCATAAGAAGACCACACGCACCAGCTAGCTTAAAGTCGGCTGGCCAATGAGAAGCATTACTTCTCCATGAAGCAACCGCCCATCCATGCCTATAAATAGAAGAGCTCCACCCCTTTCTTTCATGTCCGGAAGTAGTGGATGCTTGACATGGCAAAGCTCTTTCGAGTAGTTCATTCCCTCTATAGTCGCTTGGTTTGTTCGGAAATGAGGGATCAAGCGACTGCACTTAGGTTAGTATACCTTGAAATGGGGTATTAGCCTAGCTAGAACTAGTAAGCTTTGTCTTGAAATGGAAAAGCCGGAGGAACAAATGCTTGAAATGGATTTGTTTGGAGTTATGTCTTGAAATGGAATAATTCACTCACTAGAACATTTGGTTAATTCATTGGAGGTCGATGATGAACGGGGACCTGATACAAGACTCCTAAGACCGGATTCCTTCTCTGAAAAAGAATCACCTTTTAATTACTTGCACTTTACTTTCTCGCACATTTACTTCTTGTCTTTAAATTTCCCAAGACTTGGACCTTCAAGCATTGCAAGACTTGGACCTTCAAGCAACTTATTTTCACGTACTTTACATTTCTTGCACATTTATTTGCAGTCCTTTACCTTTCAAGATCTTTATTTTCAGCACTAAACCTCAACCAAAAACCCCAATTGTCTTTACTTTATTTATTGCTTTCAAAAGAACAATTGTTTCCAACCAACTTCTCTTAGGTTCGACCCCTACTTACCGCTTGCTATCATTAGTGAGCCACTAAAGTAGTGGACTTATAAATGTAAATTTGCAGGTCACGACGACAGCCTGTCAAGTACTTTTCCACAAATTTCTGTAGATTCCACTCTTTATATGTTCGAACTGGAAGCCGAGACAATACTTGGTGGTTCCTAGATCTTTCATCTCGAATTCCCTTTTTAAATAATTTGCTACCAATTGGATCTCTTCTGGAGTTCCAATTGTAATTAAATCATCAACGTACACAGCTATGATTACATAACCCGATTCTGTATGTTTTATAAAAACACTTGGGCATAGTTGGTTATTAATAAACCCTTGCGCTAGCAAATATTTCCTGAGGCGATTATACCACATCCGACCAAATTGTTTTAGCTCATATAATGATCTTTTCAATTTAATGGAGTACATATGACGAGGCTTCCCTTGTAATGCTTCAGGCATTTTTAGGATTTTCATGTATATATATGTATTTAATGACCCATATAGGGATGCAGTTTCCACATCTATGAAGTGCATTTTAAGTCGTTCGATAATGGCTAAAGCAACCAGAAACCTAAGAGTTTTTGCATCCACTACAGCTGAATACGTTTCCATATAGGCCACTCCAGGTTTTTGTGTAAATTGTGCAACAAGCCTAGCTTTGTATCTTTCAACTTCATTACGTTCATTACATTATTGTACGGACACCCACTTATAGCCAACTAGTTTCACACCTTTGGAGCTTGATGAGTCGTATTTATACGACTCGTCGAATCAACTAATCTCATTTATTTCAACACTTTTATATGCAAACATTTACTTTTTAGTATGATTTTGCATTTCAGGTGTTTCGGAAGCTTTGGGAGGAAACCCGGATAAAAGACGGCATTCCATGCCAAAGACACCACAATGGCAGATCAGACCTTTGGAGCTTTGACGGAGTGCTGGGAATTGACCACTAATTAGAAAAATATGAGCTACATGTCATTGCGTAGCTGACTCAATTATCTACAACTCTCTAGTTCACACCAAGAGCATCCAAGGTCATTTGGATTGTCAAATCAAGAGTCGATGTCGAGAAACAGTTTAGACCGCGCCCAAGGAAGACATTAGCGCATTACTAACGTCAATGCTGGGCACGGCGTTAACGTCAATGCTGGGCGCGCCTGATGATGTCAGCAAGCCCGAAATTTGGATTTCCAGCCCAAAAATAGACTTAGAAACCCAGTTTTGCTATGCCCTCTAAGTGTTTGATAAAATGCCTAGGTGGTCTTGAAACATGAACTTGAAGTTGAGTATTCGAGAGAATGAGACTAAGAGTTCTAGAAAACAAGTAGGTTCACTTTTGCTAGGAGGTGTTCACTAGCGTGACCCTTCCTAGCATCGAGATAGGCTTGGTCTTCACCACTCTTGGATATTGATCACTCAACTAGCGTTGATGATTGATAAACTTGAGTTGGACGTGAGCTAAAAACATCAAGAGATTGAATCTCACGTGCGAGGTGCCTCTCCATTAAATCAAATAAAAACATCGAGAGATTGAATTCGATTTAATAGTCGCACGCCTTAATCTAACTATTACATTGCTTGTTCTTCCATGAAATTGTGCCTATCGAGAGTCTAGTACACCAAGGAGGGACGTAGTACCCTAGGAACGCCTTTTAAACCCTTGAAAACACCCTTTTTCCTTTCATTGTTTTCACTTAGTAATTGATTAACAAAATTTCAAACCATCGCTTAAGGAATAGACTTATTTGAGTAAAATTGAATAGTGATCTTAGGTTTACAATTGCTCCTTGGACGACCCAATACTTACCAGTCTTATAAATTGTTTTTGAGCATATATCTTGCTCTCGAATCACATAGATTTGAAGTGCAAATATTGCAACGTTCAAATTGGTAGCTTTTAGGTTGTTGTTTATGATTGATTTGTCCCTTGGATTTTGGGATATTTGATATCGTCGGAGATCGAGGTAGTTGACAAAGTCGAATCCCAAGATCCGGCGACGACTGTTGAGGGAGGTGGAGGAGGGTAGGGGAGTGGAAATGGAGGGAGTGAGATTTCTAGAGAGGAAAGCATGAGGAACGATGTTTTTGTACGGCTGCTGCTTATGGTGATATAGAGAAGCTGCAGAGGTTGGTGGAGAGTGAGATTTCAGAATCTGACTGTTCTAGGGTTTGGGTGAGATGCAGAATATTTAATTCCGATAATACCTTTTAAACCATAAATAACAATCAATTATATGCCAAATTTGCTGTTTATTAACAACCGTTTGATCTTGAATCCAATGGCTGATTTAAATTCTCATTTCTCACGAAAATACACACTTCTCAAATGATCCAATTCCTACAAAGGATATGCGAAATTACATAATTGGTCTGGTATATATAATTAATAAAAATAATTAAGAAGATCTAATTGGGTGTTTTGATTGAAATAAATTTCATATACCGTTTTCTTATGCTGAGTAACATTTTTTTACAATTTAATCATTCTTAACTAAAATAATGAACAAAATAGGTCAGAAAAATGTCAACAAGGTGGTGGATGAATTGGTTGAGCACTTGTCTTGCAATATGAAAGGTCTTGTGTTCAAACCCCACCATGACACTTTTCCTTTCCACAATTTTGTGGAATTTTCCTAGTCCCACCTATGGTGCGAACTCTTCCTACATCCTTCGTGGATGTTCTCCTCTTTCCTCTCCTCTTCCTCGTCCCTTGTGGACGCTTGCAGGTACTACCCTCTTGTGAAGGTGTCACTACTAATTTTGGAAAAATTTCTGATGTCAAGAAATCGCCGGAAAGCTTTCGGAAAAAGTTGAATTTCCATCGACTTTCCTTCAACGAAGAAGAAGACAGAAATTTTCCCGACGGTAAAACCTTTCCGTCGACATTTCGTCGTTTAATTCCCTCAATTTGCCGTTGACATTCCATCATAGGTCCGTTACTTATAATTCCGTCATTAATCCGACATGTATCCGTTGAAAAACTCCGTTAAAATACCGGCTAAATTTCGTCAATAGTATTTTCTGTCAATATTCCAACAAATTTCCGTTTCTTGATTTTGCGTCTATATTCCGTCTACATTACGCCATCCTTATTTTCCGTCCAAATTCCGTCTATATTCCATAAATAATATATTCCTTCGTTAATCCGTCAAACTTCCGTATTCACTTTTCCGTCCATTTTCCATCTTACTTCCATCAATAACGTTTCCATCAATAATTCGTCTGTATTACGCTACTTAGAGTTCCGTCACCTTTCCGTCATTATTACGCTACTCAGCTTTCCGTTATTGTTCCGGCAAAATTGCGCCAATAAATATTATCGGCAATATTCCAATGAAATGCCGTCAATTGTATACCATCGAAATTCCATCTACATTCCGTCATCTTTATTTCCGTCTACATACCGTCATTTTTCCGGCACTTTCCTATTTTTGAATATTTAATTAAATTGTCATTTTAATTAAATTGTCATTTTAATTAAATTGTCATTTTAATTAAATTGTTTATATTTAATTTAATATTATTTCAATTATTAAAATTCGAAATTTACATATTTGATTAAAAAATGACGAGTGAAATAAAATATATCAAAGACTTCGAGTCATACAAAATTAAAATGTCTAATTTCTACGGTTGTCTTCATTCGATCCCTGATTACGCGAATCAGGGTTGTTTCCATCCGAGCTTCGTCTGGAGGGCGGCTGGTATCCAGGAGTAGTGAGCATCCTCATCATAGCAGCCTACATTTGCATCATTTGATCTATGTTGTCCTTCAAGGCCTCCTTTCGGGATTCCATGCGCCTCAAATCAGCCTCCTGTCGGGATTCCATGCGCTCTAAGCACGGCATCAGCTCCTGAGTGTAATCGTCAGATGATTGGGCCCTTTCTCTGTGCGAGTTGGCACACGACTGGTTGCCCGTTGAAGAGAACTTGTCCGACACTAATGTCACTGCAGGACCATACAGATACGGTATCCCCGACCTCGGGTGAAGTCCCATGACAGTTGCAGCGGCCTCTACCAGCTTTTCATCCGGTACCCTTTCATCTGCAACGCAATCCTTCAGGACCAGAGCTTGAGCATCAGCTAGCTATTTCTGCACATTTGTACAAATGAAACAGAAAAGTTGTGATCAAATCTACAATAAGTGTAATAAGAAAATACAATAAGAAACATATTCGTTGTCAACACAGATTATATAATATAATAAGATAAACAAATGTAATAGACAAATATAATTTGGTAAGTGTAATAACCTTTTGTTCTCCCCGCCGGGTATCAAATACGTCCCATCCTTCCGCTTGTATTTCTTGTCAAACATATCAGTTGGCAACACTTGTCTTTGATTATCCTTTTCCTGCAAATTTAATGATAAATGTGTTATAATATATTATATTAAAAATTGAATTATTCTAAAATAGTATGTATTACCAGCTTCGCAAAGTGAAAGTGTGCTGGTCTAGACCCAAATGCGTGCAATGCTGGGCCGTTTCTGGCATGCTGAGCAGAATAAGTTTGCTTGTTCTTTTCACTGCAGGCTATGAATGATGGGTCCGTGTTAAATCGAGCTCTTCCCGCAGCTTTGTGATCTTCAGTCAACCGTTTCGGGCCTTTAGTTTTCCCGGTTCGCAAACCTCTCCAGGTATCTTGTAGAATCTTAGCCGCCTTCTTCCTAAAGTTGGCCTCAATTTGGTCGGTGTGGATTGGCTCCCACCGGTACAAGCTCTACATATACATTACATAGTTGTGTTACGAACAATTTAATAGAAACACATACAAAACTATGTAATCGAAAACAAATTACCCAAAAATTACGCAACTACTATAATTTTACTACATTTTACCTTGAAGTGTCGAAACCACTTCACCGGAGCTTGTGGATCACACGTCCCCATTGTCGTCCAACCAATCTTAAATCCAGGTCCAATACATTGAAGCCCGATTTTGTTAACGGCTGAAGGGGGGTCAAAGCTAGAAAAAAAAATACAAGATGTAACATTTATAATATGGTTAGTATAAACAAGCTGCACAAATTTATGTACGATAAAAAGTACTCACTTGTCATCCCCAGGTGGAGTGATCCAAGGCCGAGTATCATGTGGCATTGAACCCAACAGTGTCTCCTCACTGGGTCCGCCACCGGCCGAAGTCCCTCCTCTAACGAACTCTGGCCGTATTGCATCATCATGATCGTCATCATATGCCGAAGGTGAAGCCCTCTCTTCGGCATCCTCTTCAACCTCTCTGTTCCCCGCCACCATATTCATCAGGTCCTCGAAGTCGTAATCATCCACTTCTGGTAAGTTTCTGTCTTCATCCATAGGATCCAGGGTAGGGCCCGATACATGCATAGAAGGCCTGTAATTGTCTGGACTTGGACGTCTGTCCCCGGTTGACGATGGTGTACGTTACCTGTCCTGACCCCCTTGTCTCGCAGGGGTAGGATCCTATACTGAAACAGAAGGTCTGTACGCATATCGATTTTGACTGGTGCCCCCAGTTGAAAGCTGATGTTGCATGCCCTGACTCAACTGTCTTGGTTGGCGTATGTCAGTTAGCCGCGTTTGTGCTACAGCACCAGTACCTCTACCAGCCGTGATATTCTTTTTACCGTGTACATTGCGCTTGAGTGGTCCCATTTACCCTGCCACAAAAGTTAAATTAGTATTTTTAAAACACAAATAGACCACAATGTTGGCAAGCAAGCAAACACATATTGTTTTTTGTGTCAACATTTTCAACCAAAGCAGCAAGTATTCGAGTATCTGTATGACAGATTTTAATTTAACCCAAATTGTATCAAAAGTGTGACATTAAAGCCAACATTGTTCCTAAGGACGATGAGCTACAGGCATTTCATTATCAGAATATGACAATAATCACAAATTGTACCAAAAGGGTAACATTGTTGGAAAAACGTACACAGGTCGATTGTGAGTTGCAAATCATTCATACCTGACCAAGTATAACTAACACAGAGGCCATAAACACAATTTGTCAACCGCCCATTTTGGAACATTTTTTACAGAACTCAGACACACAAACACACGGGGAACAAACAAATTTGAGGAAGAAATCGGACACATGCGCATATCATTTGCCACACTTTTGATACAATCTGGGTTCGAACAAACAAACAAACGCAGCCGGAGAGGAGAAAGACACACACTTTATACGACAAACAAACAAATGCCGAGTGTCCGGAGTACTGAAATGAAGCGGACATGAGAAAGACGATGACTTTTTCATACATGGGCAACGAAACTTGCTTATGCAATCGGCTAAAATCGGTTGCAGAACTTGGTGGTGTACAACGGATTATTGTGTTCGAAGACGGATAATGAAAGTTTTTCCTTGCGCATGTAATTTCAATTCGTCCAAACAAAATGTAATTAGTCTATTTACGCCAAAATTTCCTTACTTGTCTAGGCGGGCGAATACGGCGGGGTTTTTTAAGATAGGAATACGACAACGCTTTTTTAGAAAGGCGCTATCTTCATTAACATATGACAGCGCTTTACCTATTAAGCGCTGTTGTATATGTTACTTATTAGGGCGCATATATTTGAGGCGCTGTATTTTACTGATTTTCTACTGTGCATATACAGTAAGCGCTGTCCTAGTTGTGACATATAACAGCGCCTTATCTGTAACGCGTTATTTTTTTATTACATTAAGACATCGTTTATTTACGAAGCGCTGTGTCATAGTTCCTTTACACAGCGCATATATATTAAGCGCTGTTTACTTATCATTTTTTCAGAAAATTACATTACACAAAACGTTCCACCCCTTTGCATTACAAAAAACAAAATTAATGTTCGTAATACAAAATTTTTTACATAGTTAATAATTATTTATTGATTTTCATTGGCAATTTATTGAACATGTAAAACATACGGCCGGTAACTGTATTTGGAAAATCTTGATTCACTCACGACGATTCGTCAGACTCTTCTTCGGTATATGGATTATCAACTACGTGCTCATCGTTGCCGTACTCGTAAACCGCATCATCAGTTAGGTTCCCGTACGAACCGATTTCGTTGACCAATAAAGGCATTTCAGTTCCCATTTGACCCTTATCTTGGAACGGAACATTTGCTACTTCCATGTCGATTGCGTTTGTTGGTTTCACAGGACAAATTGCAACCCAACCCTGATTATTTTGTCCAGCTAATCCTGAATACGTCACATAGTAAACTTGCACCGCTTGCTGGGCAAGATTGTAAGGGTCGTAATGGGGGTAGTTTCTATGAGTGTTCACGATGACAATCCCGTTAGATGGGTATGACCTAATAAACTGAGGGTCGTACCAACGACACTTGAACAAGACAACCTTTAGGCGATGGTTGGTTCTACATCTCATATGATTTATTTCTTCAATCACCCCGTAGTAGTGTGTACCCTCTGTTCCTTTCACGTAAACATGGCTGTTCACCGTGTTCATTCCTTCACCATGACTTTCAATGTGAAATTTGTAATTGTTCACTTTGTATGTAGCCAAACATGCAACATCGGATTGAAAGCCAACGGACAAGTAGTGAATCCATTGTGGTAGTGCTAATGTTTCGCCAAGCTCCCAAGATGAGTCGAGTTTTCGACTCGTTAATACCCATTTTCACTATAGCTTTAGTTCGTTTCCGACGATAATTTGTTGCCATTTGATCCCCTTTTCGTGCGTTTCAGGTCAACACAAGATGTCTTAGGGTCGAAGCCATTATACGAAAACTTGGGGAGAATCGAAGATTTGGGAGCAAATATTTGCAGAACAACACGTCCAACCGATCGGTTGGGCAACTGCCCTTAGCCAACCGATCGGCTGGCTAGCTCCCTCAGAAGGCTTGTTTTTGCCGTTTCCGTAACCGATCTGCTTGCCCTGCCAACCGATCGGCTGACTTGCCCAGCCCCAACCGATCGGTTGAAGCCAAAGATTTTTCCAACCGATCGGTTGGGACTGCTACAGTGCCGAATTCTACCCGAGGCTATAAATAGAAAGTGGTAAGTTTGACCTAGCATCTTGGCTTCTTTAGGGAAAAAGACTAGGAAAAGTGAGCTCAATCAAGGGATCCATCATCATCCAATCAAGGAGGATTGAAGATCAAGGGAATTCATTAGGACTAATCATCCTACTCTATTCCCCTTCTTTTCTCTTAGATTTTGTTAGAAACCCTACTCACATCATGTTGTCTTACATGATGTGTGAGTAGTCCCCCTTGTGTTTTGAGGGTTTATGATCCTCCTTGGTACTCAATGATCATTGTATACACATTAACATGGATTTTCTGAAATTGATTTCATTTTACTATGCTCTTCATTTGAGACATGTTGCTAAGTGTTTGATAAAATGCCTAAGTGACATGTTTGTGTTAGAATCATGATCTAAGTATTGAGAGAGCTTAGTGATGGTTTGGATGTAGTAAAAATGAACTTATCCAACATTTATGAGAGTAAATGCATGGTGAGAGGCTAACTAGAACTTCATGCATATAACATTTATGACAATAAATGCTATATAGTGGATCAATACCTTTTATTAGTGAGATTTTACATATGATGGCTTGACAAGGATTAGACTTGCATGATAGTTTGTCTAATTTTAGCCTAAGTAATTTTCATATATGTGTAACATGCATTTTGTGAACTTGTCGTGTGGCTTGGTGATTGGGATGATTTTAATTCACGATTAGGTGTGTTTGGTGTGATATGAGGCTTGCATGAAATTTCTTGATAATGGTGGTGTTTTTAGTGTGGAGTCTATTTTCCTACCTTAGTTTTTATCTGATAATCGTATATAATTTGATAATCGTATATATATGTGGTAGTGACTTCTTGGGAGAGCGTGCGTGGGAATTCATTCGTGAAAGTGAGTAAAAATTCTAAGTGTGGAGTTGGGTTAATGCTAGATTCAGGTGATAATTGAAATTGCTAAATTTTTGTTCCAACCGATCGGTTGGTAAGGAATTCAAGCTCCAACCGATCGGTTACGGAAATAATTCAGCAGAACCGTTTTTTGGTGCAGGATCAACCGATCGGTTGGCAAGAAATTCCATGCCCCAATCGATCGGTTACGGAAACATCTCAGGAGCTCTTCATTTGTTCTCAGCCCCAACCGATCGGTTGGCAAGTCAAAAGAAGCCAACCGATCGGTTGAAATTTGCTTAACCAACTCCATTTCATCTCTTCCATTTCATTCCCCCGCTCGACCGAAACCCTAAAATTCCCAGCCGCCACCCAATCCGACTCCGCCACTCCAACCCAACCACCACCACACCTCACCGGTTTTCCGACCACCATCCCACCCTCCGCAGCCCTCCCAGCCACCGTCCGCTCCGCAAAGCCCCGAATCCACCGATTCCGATCGGAATCCACCATAGCCCGATCTCCTCATCCCACCACCGAAAACCGCTGTTCCACCGCCCATTCTACTCGAAATTGCCCCGCCTACAATCCCCCACTATCAATTTCAACCGCCGATCACTCCAGAAAACCCCCAAATTTCTGCCCTAAATCCGCACCCCAACCGATCGGTTGAAGCCAAAGCCTACTCCCAACCGATCGGTTGAGCTCTGTGCTCCTGAAAATTCAGTTTTCCCCCTTTGCTTGCAATCATGCCTCGGGCCGAATCCTCGTCCAAATCCAAGTCTAAGGGTAAGGAAAATGCCCATGAACCAACGAGGGATGCTCGGGATGAAGAATCATCCGGTGGTGAGGAAGACGATTTGCCTCTTGTTGCTCGCAAGAGAAAGCAATTTAGAGTTTCATTGAGGGAGCCTAGTACGGATGAAGAGATGGAATCTCCCCCACCTTCGCCTCGCCCACCGGCTAAGAAAAGAAAGTCTTCAAAGGGAGTCTCGTCCACCTCAAAGAAATCCAAGAAGAAGACTCCTGCACCTCCCGCACCTCCCATTGCGCGAGTGCCATCACCCTCACCTCCTGCCTACCCGTCCAATGCCCTTGCTCTAGTTGCGCCCGATGATGGCCCATTGGAGGGTCCCCTACCTACCCCTATCCCCTGTTGCCTCTCCTGTTCACTCCCCTCCTCCGGTCGACGAGCCTGCAGCTCCTATCCCTGAGGAGCCTCCTGTCGTAGAGCCACGCATTGAGGAGCTGGCTGTTGAGGGTGTTGCCCCTCCTACTGGTGATTGGGTAGAGTGGAGAGAGCGAGTCTCCTATGACATCGCTAATTTGAGGAGTGGGCTAGCTAGCCTTGATGCCTTCACTCGAGCTGAGGCGTTGAGATCTCGTCAGGAGTGGGAGTGGCTCCGTTCTACGGTCCAGTCCTTCATCAGTGGCCCCAGCGCTCCTTTCATCGCTTCTGCTGCTCCAGAGTTCTCTGCTCCTCGTGGCGCCTCCCCTTTGCCTACCACGCCAGTCTCTATAGTAGGGGAGGCGGGCACACCACTTCCTGGAGGGACGCTCCCATGTGTGAGTTCTACTCGCGAGGATAGCCCACTGATGACGGGTCCCACGGCGCCGCCAGATGATGAGGGTGTCGTTGATTTAGTTAGGCCCGGAGACGACGAGGCTACATCATGATTCCATGTTTCGTTTAGTACTCACATGTGTATCTCTTATTTTACTTTTTACATTGGATGACTGTTTTAGATGTTAAGTCGCCTTTGGGCGCAATTTTGATGATGTATGCCATTTTGGTGATATTTCTCTTTACTTGCCTTTGGTTGTATGCTACATTTCTATGATATTGGAGGTGTTTACCTTTTATGTTGTTCACTCTACAGGATATCCACTTACATATTCTTATCATGTCCAAAAACACCTACTTTATCTACAATTGCAACCAAATGGTTATTTCTCGCTCCCAAGAGTTATATGCCGGGTCTACAAACGAGGGGAGTTCCTATGCGCATTTGCCTTTATTTTATCATTCTTTGCGCTTAGGGACAAAGCTTGAATTAAGTGTGGAGTGGTTTGATGCGCATAGTTCACATGTTTGCATGCCATACATATCATTTTGAGATGGACACTTGCATACTTGCACCTTATCCCTACATAAGAAGTGTTCTTACCATATAGGCTTGTGACTATCGATTCTCAATTCCTATAAATCACATCTAGCCTATTTGCCACATTTATTGGATCTTGAGCTTAGAACCGACCTAGTCCATCGAATGTGTATTCTTGAAAGTCAATATCATTGCTATCTTTCATCTATCCAATCCTCTAAATATTTTCGTTGAAATACCTTGGATCAAGTTATAGCAAGCACCTTAAAAAAAATCATAGCGAAAAACTTAGACCATTTGATAGCTCCTTGGTGACTTGAGTTCTCTAACATGGTGCCTTGTTCATGATTTACTCCCGCACATTCCATACACTTTTTGAACATATTGTCAAGTTTTAAGTGTGGAGTCAAAATCAAAAGAGGGCGAAAAATAGGCCCCATTCAAAAAAAAATGTTTGCGGTCAAAGAGGGCAAAGCCCCGACTAAAAACTTTCTCAATGATCACGAGAAGTTTTGTTCCAAAATATACAAATGTCGGGGGTTAGGGAGGTAAGTCCCCCCTTGAAAGCATTTGTAGGCCAAAGGCTGTTTCAAAAAGAAAATAAGAAGCACTTAATACTTGACTCTATGTTTTCCTCCATTCATCATTTGTGCGGGATTCATCATTTGCATTGTGTGCTTGTTAGAATAACTTTTGGACGACCCATGTGCTTGCACGGGAGTTATCATTTGGTCAATGCATGTTTATTGAGAACTCTAGTGTCGAACTCCTCTTCCCTTATGGATTACGGCTTAAGCGCCTAAAACTTGGGAATGAGTTCCACGTCGCAAACCCATGGACTAGCCCTAGTTAGCATATGCGAGCGAATGACAATTTTTGTGCAAACTAAAAACTTCACATCTTTTGTATAGCCTTGAAAATGAATAGACTTTTGGATGAGACGATTGATAGCCCTAGTATTGATGATCTTGAATCCACAACCTCAAAGGTTCTCAAAGTGGTTCGAAAGTTCTTTTGATGATATAGTGAGAGTAGTCCTAGCGTGGGATGAGGAATGTGTTTCGAGAAATCCTAGCCTTGGTTGAACACTCTTGAATTCATTCTCATGGGATAGGTGCATATGGGATTTGTGAGTATTCCCTTTTCTGAAAACTCTCACGAGACTATAACTCGTCCACTAGGGTAGCCTAGGGGTTTAAAGGCTTAATGCATATGCTAAATGCATTCTTAACGCCTACTAAAAGGAGCTAGTTAGATTGTACATACTTGTTATTTTTCTTTCAATAACATGTTTAGAAATAAGGATAGAGACCTTGTGAAATCTAGTGAGGCAAATGCACGAAAAACATAGCACCACTAGCATTTCGCCATTTGCACCTCCTTGGCATATTTGCATACTTTGTTCGGGACGAGCAAAGTTTAAGTGTGGAGTGTTGATGAGTCGAGTTTTCGACTCGTTAATACCCGTTTTCACTATAGCTTTAGTTCGTTTCTGACGATAATTTGTTGCCATTTGATCCCCTTTTCGTGCGTTTCAGGTCAACACAAGATGTCTTAGGGTCGAAGCCATTATACGAAAACTTGGGGAGAATCGGAGATTTGGGAGCAAATATTTGCAGAACAACACGTCCAACCGATCGGTTGGGCAACTGCCCTTAGCCAACCGATCGGCTGGCTAGCTCCCTCAGAAGGCTTGTTTTTGCCGTTTCCGTAACCGATTGGCTTGCCCTACCAACCGATCGGCTGACTTGCCCTGCCCCAACCGATCGGTTGAATCCAAAGATTTTTCCAACCGATCGGTTGGGACTGCTACAGTACCGAATTCTGCCCGAGGCTATAAATAGAAAGTGGTAAGTTTGACCTAGCATCTTGGCTTCTTTGGGGAAAAAGACAAGGAAAAGTGAGCTCAATCAAGGGATCCATCATCATCCAATCAAGGAGGATTGAAGATCAAGGGAGTTCATTAGGACTAATCATCCTACTCTATTTTCCTTCTTTTCTCTTAGATTTTGTTAGAAACCCTACTCACATCATGTTGTCTTACATGATGTGTGAGTAGTCCCCCTTGTGTTTTGAGGGTTTTATGATCCTCCTTGGTACTCAATGATCATTGTATACACATTAACATGGATTTTATGAAGTTGATTTCATTTTACTATGCTCTTCATTTGAGACCTATTGCTAAGTGTTTGATAAAATGTCTGACATGTTTGTGTTAGAATCATGATCTAAGTATTGAGAGAGCTTAGTGATGGTTTGGATGTAGTAAAAATGAACTTATCCAACATTTATGAGAGTAAATGCATGGTGAGAGGCTAAATAGAACTTCATGCATATAACATTTATGACAATAAATGCTATATAGTGGATCAATACCTTTAATTAGTGAGATTCTACATATGATGGCTTGACTAGGATTAGACTTGCATGATAGTTTGTCTAATTTTAGCCTAAGCTAGGTTTTAAACCTATCAACTCATAAATAATTAAAACTCTTGTATGCATGATCATTGGAAAATCGCCAAGGAGGGGATTAATCCCTCGAAACTCGCTTTAATTGAATTAATTCCCCTAAAACCATTTCATTACTTGTTTTCATCATTGATAATCATCATCACACTTGAATTGAAGGAATAGCCGAGTTAGAAATTGATAGACTTAGCGTATAATCCGTTTGCTCCCTTGGGTACGACACCGGTCTTACCGGTCAAAATATAAATATATTTTGACTACACAAAATATTGCAACGTCAGCTCCCAAACCTGAACATAATATTTTGGATGAACATGTAAGTACAAGTACAGTTTAATTTGCTACATAATGAAACGAACTTAAGTTGATTAATTACACTTACATGGGAACACAACCATTCAGGAAATTCTGTTAATATACCATTGTATATTTGCTGATCAGTGAATCGCGGGCGTCTTTGTCTTAAGTCGGTCTCAAATAACGCCAAATATTGTTCAAGTTCAGGCATGTTGCTAAAGATGTAATGAGTTGCTTTTTTAAATTCTCGGCTGTCTAATACCCTCCGTTTAATTTTTCTACCACCAACTCCCGGGTAATTATAAATAGAAATCTGAGGGTCTTCGAAATCTGATGTCGCTACTTCATTTCATTGTCAGCGTACCCCGGTCATTGTTAACTCCAGATCTAGGTAGTCGGTTCCCAAATACGAAGTCTCCAGCTGTATGTATGCGTTAACAATACTGGCTTCCACCTCAGCTCTGTTTCCCATTTGTCCCAATTGTTTAAGACGGTATATGAAATGCTCAAACGGATACATCCAACGGTAGTGTACTGATCCACCAAGTAGGACCTCATCAGCCAAATGAATTGATAGGTGTTCCATTGAGTCGAAAAATGAAGGGGCAAATATTGTCTCCAGCTTACACAGTGTGACCGCTATATTGTTCTGCCAATGTTCCATTCGCTCAATGTGAAGTGCAGATGCACATATATCTCAGAAAAATGTACACAACTCGGATACAGCTTCCCAGATCTTGTTTGGTAAAAAACCCTTGAAAGCAATCGGCATGAGTCGCTTGATGAATACGTGTGCGTCGTGTGACTAGTAACCTACCAGTTTTAGTGCACTCAAATCTACTTTATTTCCCAAATTAGATGAAAATCCATCCGGAAACTTAAGAGACTTCACCCAAATAAGCACAAGATTCTGTTGTTCTCTTGTAAGCTGATATTTACCTTTGTTCGCTACCAAACGACCACGGTACGTTTTCAGTTCCAATTCTGGTCTTCGACAATACAACCCGATATCTTTTCTACACTTCACACCATCATCCTTTGTTTTTCCCTTCACATCCATGATGGTGTTGAATAAATTCTCAAAAACATTCTTCTCAATGTGCATGACGTCCAGGTTATGTCTAAGCTTCACATCCACCCAGTAAGATAGTTGCCAAAATATTGATTTCTTTGTCCAGTTATGTTCGACCCCAAAGTCGTCTAAAACCTCATTGATACGTTGTTCCCATATATACTTCATGTTTTGTACCCTGTCATAAACTTCTTGAGCTGATCAAAATTGGACTGGACCGTCAAAGTCGATTCGATCTCTGTAGAAATTCCTTGCATTACCCCGATATGGATGATTTGCTGATAAAAAATGTCTGTGACGGCCAAAATATGAAAATTTTCTTCCGTTCTTCAACACGAATGTCTTTGTGTTTTCCATACAATATGGGCAGCCGAGTTTTCCTTGAGTTGACCACCCCAATAACATTGCATATGCAGGGAAATCAGATACAGCCCACATGAGAGCTGCCCCAATGTAAAACTCTGTTTCCGATTAGCATCATAAGTGTCGACCCCAACATTCCAAAGATGTACCAAGTCATCAATAAGAGGCCATAGATAAATGTCCAAACGCTTCTTTGGATTAGATGGCTCAGGGATTAGTATAGTTAACCAAATGAATCTTGTGTTCATGCACAACCACGATGGTAAGTTGTAGGGTGTGACCATGACAGGCCAAACGGAGTACTTTTTAGTTGACATACCCCATGGATTAAATCCATCTGTGCATAATCCCAATCTTACATTACGTGCAACCGCTGCAAAGTCTGGATGGCACCGATCAAAATGCTTCCAAGATTCCCCATCCGAAGGGTGAACCATGCGATGCACGTCTGCTCTGGGTGTAGTGTTCCAGCACATTTCTAATGCCAGACTTTGCGATAAAAAAAAGTCTCTGTAGATGCGGTATAATCGGCAAGTAAAACATTTGGTGTCTCGCATTCCGTTGGTACGATGACGAACTTTCTGCGCATCGTGGATGATGATATCTTGGTTCGGAGCAGAAATGACAAATGGTCATACTTTCGTCACAGCCATAGTAAATTATACACCCTCCTACACAAACGTCAATCCGTTGGTACCCTATTCCGAGATCAGCTACGAGTTTCTTTGATTGTTTGAAAGAAGATGGGATCTTGTTCTCCCCCCCAATTAGATTTTTCATCGTGCCACATACGACGTTAAATGCGCCTTTCGATAATCCATAGTTAGCTTTTGTTTCCAGCATTTTCATGTTAATCGAAAGCTCCGTCTCTGTCGTGCATCCTTCGTAAGCTGGGTCTGAACATGAATTAAGGAGATTGAAGAATCTATTTGCTTCAAAATTCTCTGTTTGATGTTCACCAAAGTTAGACGACTCAGGAATATTAGCAGGACTGGCAAAATCATGAACTATCTCTGGGAAGGCCGCATTATCATGAGTTAAATTTTCTTCTTCAGAATCAATAACTGGGTCAACTGTGCTCGGGTGAGGTATGGTTGGGTAAGTATTTACGTACTGCATTTCCGCAAGATCTTTGCCGTGTAGGGTCCAATTGAAGTAGTTTGGTATGAAACCGTATTTGTACAAATGCTCCTCCATCATTCTTATATTGATGAATTGTCGGTTTTTGCATTTCGTACATTGACAGCGGATTGTGTTGTCGCTGGCAAGAAAACCTTTTGACACAGCAGTTTCAATAAAATTATAGACTTCGGCGATGAAAACATCATTGGCGTATGACTCCCCATGAGCACGTTCTTCGTACATCCATCTCCTTTCATGATATAAATATGCCATGTACACTTCTATGCAGTATGATTTTAACGGAAACTAAAATAGAGTACATGACGGCGTGATTGGGTTGAAGCAAATATCAGCACGGGTGGTTGGACAAAATTTCCGATGCCTTAATTCCTTGGACATTGCAAACAATACATTGAGTAAACTTGGAAAAATTGTTTGTAAGCGTGAATATAGAAAGATGGTTGGAATACGTCAGTCAATTGCCTTAATATATATTATTTTGGAAATATTAAAATTTATTGACGGAATGGTAATGGAATGGTGATGATAAGTATTTCGTCAAGACGGCGGAACCTTTCCGTCACGTAGTGACAGAATAACAACGAATTCTTGACGTTTTTTAACAATAGTTAAATATTATCGGTACACTTATTTAAGCGTTGTTGTATGTCACCAACAAACATCGCTTAATTAGAAAGCGTCATTGTAAGGCACCAAAAGACAGCGCGTAATTACAAAGCGCCGTTGTAAGCCACCAAAAGACCACGCGTAATTCGATAAGCGCTGTGGTAGTCATTAGGTCTTCTCAAAATATGTCCGTTATAATTGCGATGCATATACGTTTTTGGTGACGGTAAAGTGACGGAATACAGACGTAATAAAGAATTTCTTGTGCTATGAGATTTTTCTTTTAATGATCTTCCTTGATTGCTTGTGCAGGTCCGTCAACCACATTATATGATTATGATTCATGACAAGCTCCTTTCTGTTCTCATCGGTCTTGTGCAGAATTTGTCTCTCAAGATGAGCAAATAATTCTGAATAAGACGGAGGAGAACAGAATGAACCTGATCATGAAACATAACCAAATAATGTTGTTGACTGACCTACGTAAGAAATCCAAAAAGATCTTTAAAAGAAAAAAGTCGGAGCATTATAAACAAGACAATTGGTAAAATTGAAACAGCAGATTGTAAGCGTGAATATAGAAATATGGTAGGAATACATTTGTCTATTGCAAATGTCCATATTTATATCACAAGTTGTATGTTTCTGTAGGTCAGAAGTTAATAATTACAAGACCTTATTCTGTCATCACAAAATACAACAAATTATCGACTCATTTTTACAATTGATACATATTAACGGTAAAAATTTTCCTGAACCTATATATATTTTAACTGTGAAGTGTCGGTGGCATAAAAATCGTCAAGTATACGTTATAATTCCGTCATTAGTGTAGGAATTGCAACGGAAAATATAGGGAAATTATGTCGGCATGTTTAATTCAATAATGTCTCTTCAAAACAAATTTTCGTCAGTTTATCGTTACATTTCCGTCAACGTTGACGGATTTATAAGGTAATGCAGACGGAAACGTTGCAGTTAATAAAAATTGTGATTCATGTCCCCCGACATCGAATCGTCACATCATGTAGTAATTAATATATAAATGTTTTGAACATGTATTAGAACACGACAAGAAAAATGTTTACTATTAAGAAAACATACAAACCACACGTGCGAAAATATTTACAAATATCTTCAAATTCTGATATAGTAAAAGTATATCACATTACAAGATTGTTACACAAAAGTTTCGGTATTTGTACGTAAAGGTCTGAACAAGACATCATGCTAGGCTCTCAATCTGACACCGGGTCTCTCTCTAAGCAACTCGGGAACACGACCGGCATGACTAGGATTGCGACGATAATGTGGATTCATATTCGCTCCATCGTAATTTGCATTTTCTGCGTAATATGGCTTAATTAGGCACATTTATACTACTTAAATGAGCCAGGACCAATTATAATATAGGATATAGTACAATTTCGATGGGTTTACGTGGTTGTTTCGTCACCTGTGGCTTTGGCACATGCAATTTTATGTGATATACATAAGCTTTACACTATGTGCTCATATTTATGTACAAAATAGTACGAAGTTTAATCTCAAATGATATTTTGTATTACATATATTACGTTATTTGAATTGCATTAATACAGGAAAAAATTTAACAACTTAAAGGAAAGTTAACTTCATTAGATACGTTTAATAACATCAACAACAGACTAGTGATTATTTCAGATGATTCAGTACCCTAATTTCATAAACTCAACGCGGTTGCGATCCTTGATTTCCGGGTGACCCACGGGGTGATGGCTGATCAACTTCTTGGTCACCTTCACATTGGTTTGGCTTTGAAGAAGTACTTTGTCTACTATTGTCTTCGTCATGTCTGTATTTTTCCCGACTGAAGCTATGCTCTCCTAAACAGTTCGAGCCATTATCACAAGGATATATAAAATCTTGAGCGGAACAAACATATCCTTCAGAACCGCTTGATTCTTCTTCAGACATCTCAGCAAAAAAATGTTCAACTGCAGAATTCGAACTCATTATATGAAATTGTCGGGATGAAATGTTAAAGACAAGCTAGTACTTTTACTTATAGGGTGGACGATGTCTGATTCCGTCTTATTTCAGGTATTAGTCCGTTATGCGTACAACATGGCTTTATGTATAAGCTATGTTTAATTTCAAAGATGAGCCGAGCCAGTGTTTCCATGGGGGCGCTGTTATATTTAACGTAAAACATCACTTTAATTCAGAGGCGCTGTTATAAATAACTTACCACAACGCCTTCGTTAAGAGGCGCTGTTATAATTGTAGTAAAGACAGTGCCTAAAGAAGAAACACTGTCACAAATTTTACTAGGTTTATTAACTCACCAAAAAAAGAACTCCACATATTCGCACACTCGGATACTCTGATTCACCTCGCCTTCGAATTGTTACTGCCGACTTAGCCCGCCGAAGCATACAAATAGATTTAGCAGTCGCTAGGGTATGTCGATTTAAGTTTCCGTTTACACTTGTGTCCATGTCGACGTTCAAATAAATTTATAGGTTCCGACTGGCGTCCAGATTTCACCTTAGATTTGGTTTCATTTTGTTTCGATAGCCACTTTTTGAGATTCAATTGTCCGTTGTTGAATGCACCGATTCCTGATTGTTTCACCCTGTTGTCCCAACTTGTGCGAAGCATATGATAATTTATTTGTAGTACTAATGTATCTTCCTGTTTGTGCCGGTATGTTAGGAATTTATTTATTACATTGTACAGCCTTATGCGATCGTTAGGAATTAGTAGTGCAGTGTAATGTAGTTTGTGTTATTTGTTAATTTTCGAAGGAAGATGGTTAGAAAAAGTGGCACGGAGGGAGGCTCATCATCAAACCGTAAGAGCAGGGGGCCAACCTCTATGACGAATTTTATCGATCGGCATAAGGATGGGACTAAAGAGCAGGTGACGATTGAGGCAGATGGAACAATTGCCGGTAAAATAAGGACATCATTCAGGACATACATTGGTAATTAAATAGTACGTTCTGTATTTGTTTACGTAATGAATAACAAGTTTTATTGCGTTGAAAAAATAATTAATATGTTATGTATTTGTAGGAATAGTTGCTAAATCTCTGATGAGTCGTAGTTGTACGACTATTTTATATGTTAAAACCCCGTTTCTTAGTGTTACCTGTATATTATTTCACTACCTGTGTGTAGTTTTCGTTCTCAGGTACACTCGGAGACCATGGAAGGAATACCGGCTAAAAGGAGCCATTTGAACATGTTTGGCGCGGAAAGAAATGAAGTCCGAGGCGCTTGGAATTTTTGTCAGTGCAAATCGCGGAGGGCTTAAGCATTATAGGCGCGGATGTCTTTTGAATTTCCATAATTGCTGAGACGTTCGCGGGTCGTAAATCAGGAGACATCCGCGGATGACAGCTGGCAGTCAAATTTCGTTATTTCCAAATTGCATTATTGGAAAGCCCAAAAAAAGGGAAATAAATAAGCACGAAACCCTAGCGACCAGACAGCGAATTTCAGAGGAGAAAGAGACACGGATTCAAGTGTTCGAGTTGAGCTGCAGCTTGGTGGAGAATTCATCATAAGTATTTTCGTTTCATTACATTCAAACAACTATAATGATGTATTCCATTGCAATGAGTAGCTAAACTCATACGTGTAGGCTAGGACTCGACATGGTGATGTTTTGACTTGAAACCTATATTTATCTTTATGTTTTGCGTTATATTACTATGCATTGTTTATGGATTTGATATGCTAGCATAAGTGGAACCCTAGCGGGGGAGCTTCTGTTAGTTTGTTAATTCCGATTATCACAGTTTACTAGCAACCTAGCGGGGATAGCAAACTAGGATACGAGTAATATACCACTAGGATTGACACCCTAGGACAACTTGTAGTGCAACCTAGCGGGGAGCTATAAGTTGTAAAACATTAGAAATCAAAACGGTTAGATTAATGATTTAGTCTTGCATCACAGTCGAGAGTTCTAGCTTGCACTTCTCTTTGATATTTGATACCCGAATTGTGTGACGATTGCTCTAGCGATCATTCTTGCTTACTTGCGTTATTTAATTGCTTGCATTCAAACCCCCCCCATTGTTACGTTTTTACTTAGTGAAACAGATTCTCAACCGATCTCTGTGGATACGACCCGACTTACCACTTGCTAGTCGGAAAAAGAAATATTGTTTTTGCACAGGTACAACGACACCTGTCAAATTTTGGCGCCGTTGCCGGGGATTGGTAACGAAGAATCTCACTAAGTTTTTATTTCTTTTAGTTTTATTTTATTGTCTTTTTTATTTTCTGTCACTTGATTATTTTTCTGTTTAAGTAACCATGTCACAGAGAAGTGTTGAACGTGATAATGAAGAGCGAAGTAGTGTACAAGGAGACAACATGCAGGAACAGAGGCAAGGACTGCCCCCTGTTAATCAAATATTACCACCCCCCAGAAATCAGCAATTTGTGAATGAGTTCGCTAGACATCGTGCAGCTAGACACGATAATTACGAGGACGAGCTGGATCGACAATACCTCGGTGGAGGAAACCAATATGGACACTTAGCTAGGCGTCGGGATTTGGGACGCACGATGAGAGGAGTTAGTGCGCCATTTATTGATGAGGAGCCTTGGTGCATTAGGCTGGATGAGGACGCAGATGATATCGAGATAAAGAGTGGGGTGATACACCACTTGCCCAAGTTTGGAGGAATGCCCGATGAGAACCCCCTAAGGCACTTAAAGGAATTTCATGGAGTTTGCATGTCCATGAAATCAGCATCGGTCCCGGAAAATAT
Organism: Rhodiola kirilowii; assembly: GCA_033675215.1. Taxonomy (NCBI): domain Eukaryota; kingdom Viridiplantae; phylum Streptophyta; class Magnoliopsida; order Saxifragales; family Crassulaceae; genus Rhodiola; species Rhodiola kirilowii. The sequence goes on from CM066199.1 coordinate 26,157,225, forward strand.
TTTTAAACTAAAGACATTTTCTTTTTCTTTAGAAAGTCAAGCTAAATCTTGGTTAATGTCTTTACCTGCAGGTTCGATTACTTCATGGGATCAATTGCAAAGGAAGTTCATGGACAAGTACTACTCCCATTCGAAGGCGGCTCAAACAAGAAAGGAGCTCTCTATGCTTAGACAAGGACGTGCAGAAACGTTGTTTGACTATTTGGAGAGGTTTAGGCATTTGGAAGAGAGTTGTCCGAATCATGGAATCCCACAAAGGATGCTGCTTGAATATTTCATGGATGGGATGGTTCTAATGGAAAGAAGAATGCTAGATGCCTCAGCCCAAGGGTCTATCTTGGACATGTACCCCGAGGAGATATGGGAGTTAATTGAGAGAGTTGCCGAGAGCACAAGGTACTTAGAAGAAACTTATAAACCTGCACCTGTTGCTAACGTGAATGTACATTCTGAATTGTAGGAACTGAAGGATATGATGGCTAAGATGATGACGCAACAACCACAAAGAAATCAACAAGTGGAGTGTAAGGTAAACAAGTCCACTTTTAATTCGATAAATAATGATAACGCTGTTTTTCAGGAAAGAACAGAAGACGTGAATATAGTGGACTACATAAACAAGGGAGATTTGCCACCAAGGAGATATGATGGATATCAAGGCAACAACAAATGGCAGCCACGGCAAAACGATGGTGGTTGGCAAAGGAACAACAATTACGATGCGGGGCAATCCTCGTACCCACAGAAGCAGCCATACAAACCACCACAGATCAGACAAGGGGATGAGGACCCGATCAAGGAATTCAGGGATGAAGTGAGAGGGATGTTCAAAGAACTCACTCAAAAGATGGGCCACCATGCTGGAGACATTAACGAGCTAAAGAGAGAAGTGTCTCAAATTGCCAGCGCCGTTTACGAACAGCGAGAAGACAAAGGGAAGCTGCCTTCACAAACGATCCCTAATCCAAGGCAGAATGTGAGTGTGATCGTGATAAAGGATGAAGAGGAGATGAAGGCTGAAGAAAAAGAAGGAAAAGAGCAAGATTTGGACGCTACCTCGGTGCAGAACGCGGACGTCTCCACAATTAAGGAGCGGACGCCTGATGATTTATTGCAAAATCAAGAGACGTCCGCGGATATAAATCTTGAGACGTGCGCGGAATTTCAAGTAAGCGATTTCCAGATTTTGAATTCTAACCCTCTCGCGCAATTGCCATTTCCCATGCAGGTTATTGAGAACCACGAAGCTATGAACAATGAAATTCAACCAAAGAGGAATGAGGACGCGAAAACCAATGTCCGAATGCAAGAATTGGAACAAGGGAAACAAGGAGCGTTGACCACTCGGACTAGAGACCCAAGTGCCTTCACGGTAACCTGTGGCATTGGTAACACGCTTATTCCCCACTGTTTGATTGACTTGGGAGCGTCTATTAATGTGATGCCTTATGATTTATACTGTTCATTGAAACTTGGACCGGTAAAACCGATCAAGTTAACTATCGAGTTAGGCAACAAGTCATGTGTTCATCCTTATGGATTGCTTGAGAATTTAACCGTGAATGTTGGTGAAGTTGTTGTGCCTGTAGATTTTTATGTCTTGCAGATGGAGGACACCCAGACTAAGGAGTCTCCAACACTCATTCTTGGACGACCGATCTTGTTTGCGATGAAGGCGGAGATTGATGTCGCTGAGGGTATTATTAAGCTGAAATATGGTGGCAAGGCGGCTGAGTTTCATGTCTTTGAGGATGACCACTAGCCTTGTGCGGGAAAACCACCTGAGATTGCTGGTAAGACTTGTGTTGATATTACAACTGATGAATCGTTGCGTGTGATTCAGGGTGTCAGTGAGCAGCTGAAGGAAACAGGGAAACCACGCCCAACAGATAAAAAGTGAGTAAAGAAACATAAGTGTGGGGTGGGTGCGCAAAAGTGGTGGACACCGAAGGAAAAGAATTGGAGATCGAAGCCACCTGATATCGGGCAGAGCACTGAGGAACGATTAACTTGTGGACGTGCTGAGGAGAGGAGCACGCTGATCAGTAAGTATGACTTGGAGCAGCCATGGGATCCTAACTTGTGATCCTTTAAGAGGTAATGTCCAGCCAAGGACGTAAAACAAAGGCGCTTACCGGGAGGCAACCCGGTGTGTTTTTATTTATTTTTTTTATTCATGTTAGGAGTAGGTTATATAGTGGAATTGGGAAGCTGATAATGCGCCTCGAGTGCATCTCTTTTTATTTCTGGTGTTTTCAGGTGATTAAACGAAGGAAAAATTCTACATCAGTGCATTCCGCGCACGTCTGAACCATTACATGCGCGGACATCTATTCCAATTAAGCTAAATCAAGAGACGTCCGCGGCATTATATTATGAAGGCATCCGCGGGAAATCGCAGAGCTCAATCACCACCACCAGACTATTAGGGGAGTACCAGTTCCTTCGTTTTTATTTTTTTATTTTCTTGTCTTTTATTTTTATTTTTTTATTTTGAGTCTGTTCTATTTATCCGTCTCATCTCTTGAATTATTCCGTGAGGACACGTGTCCATTTAAGTGTGGGGTGGGACGTTGTTGAGTCAGTTGCGCGTCGTGTCTGTTTTTAAATTTTATGTCGCATGTTATGTGTCTTGATGAACTCGTACTGAACTGATGATGTACTGCTATGCTTTTCTCATATGTCAAAAATCTCATTTCCAGTTTTTTATGACTATTGTGCTCATTTGACTAAAAATGCGAAAAATCAAAAAAATTCGATGCTTTGTTCTTTCGAGTTGTGATATGCAGGGATGTGGAGTTGACAAAAATGTTCTAGAAAGGTACGGCAAATTGCAGGAAGTTCTGAATTTTTGGTTCTGATGATTGAGAAAAGCGGTGGAGGTTGACGCTTCACTAGCCTAGTCCTGAGAGTAGCTCCATCACCAAGTATACAAGTTTATTCATGCGTTCGAAGTGGTGGCGGGACAGAGAAAACGAACTGTCCATCTCTAGTCGAAGTAGCTGGGAATGGGTGGGTGACCCCTACCTTGCCTCATGCAGAAAAGACGAGGATGAGAAAAGAGCGGGACGCACTCCTATGCTGTTATCCGAAGGCTATGACTGGAGTGGTTCAAGGGCGCAAATGATTATGTGGACAAGAAACAAATTCAAAAGCCGAAGGTAAACCATCAAGTAAAAAAAAGAGAGAAAAATCAGAAATCTGATTGATTCAAGCAAAGATGTGTCGTTTATCAAAGTCCATACAAGCTAAAGAATTCAAGACTCAACGGTATGAAAGCAGTGAATAAATCATGTGTCAGAGAAAGCCGCTGACTCAATTCTAAAGACCAAAACTCAGAAAAGAATGCAATGTCCGTGGTACCTATAAAGGACTATCTCCCAAACATCCAAGGTCGTTTGAATTGCAACTCGCGAGGTAACAAGTATCTAAAAATCTATCTTTACTCGCATTTTTAGTCAAATGAGCACAATAGTCATAAAAAACTGGAAATGAGATTTTTGACATATGAGAAAAGCATAGCAGTACATCATCAGTTCAGTACGAGTTCATCAAGACACATAACATCCGACATAAAATTTAAAAACAGACACGATGCGCAACTGACTCAACAACATCCCAAAAAAAACTATTTTTCTTTATTTCCACATCGAACTCTTGTAGCAAGAGGATCCATCTAATTAGTCGCGGCTTTGACTCCTTCTTCGTCATCAAATAGCGAATAGCTGCATGATCAGAAAAGACAACAATTTTAGAACCAAGCAAATACGGGCGAAATTTTTTCAAAGCAAATATAACAGCTAAAAGCTCTTTTTTGATCGTGGAATAATTTCACTGGGCCGCGTCAAGCGTCCTAGACGCATAATGGATCACCACAGGCTTCTTTTCCTTCCTTTGCCCTAGCACTGCTCCAACTGCGTAGTCGCTCGCATCACACATTATCTCAAAGGGCTGTGTCCAGTCCGGTGCTTGAATGATAGGTGCACTAGTCAGTGCCGCTTTAAGATCATCGAATGCTGCCTGGCATTCTACTGTAAACTCAAATGATACGTCCTTCTGCAGCAATCTGGAGAGAGGTAGCGCCCTTTTTGAGAAATCCTGTAAAAACCTGCGATAAAATCCTGCATGTCCTAAAAAAGACTTCACCCCACGCTGATCAGAGGGTAGGGCAAGCTCATAATCAAATCAATTTTAGCCTTTTTTACCTGTAGTCCTTCCCTAGACACAACATGTCCCAATACTATACCGTGAGTGACCATAAAATGACATTTTTCATAATTCAAAACCAAGTTAGTCTCCTCACAACGTGCAAGCACTCTATCGACATTAAGCAAGCATTCATCAAAAGTATTGCCATACTCAGTGAAATCATCCATGAACACTTCAACACATTCACTAATCAATTCCGAAAATATACTCATTACCACACGCTGGAAGGTGCCAGGTGCGTTGCACAAACCAAAAGACATGCGTCGAAACGCGAATGTACCGAATGGGCACGTGAAAGTAGTCTCTCCTGGTCTTCGGCTGCAATCGGAATTTGATTATACCCAGAAAATCCATCTAAAAAGCAAAAATAAGGCTTACCTGCGAGCCTGTCCAACATTTGGTCAATGAACGGCAAAGGAAAGTGATCCTTGCGTGTCACGGCATTTAGCTTTCTGTAGTCGATGCACACGCGCCATCCGTTCTGGATTCTCTTTGTTACCAACTCACCTTGAGCGTTAAGCTCTACTGTAATTCCTGTCTTCTTTGGTACTACATGTACGGGGCTTACCCATTGACTATCTGAAATAGAATAAATCACGTCTGCATCTAAAATTTTTTGTACCTCTTTTTGAACCACCTCCATCATCAATGGGTTCAATCTACGCTGCGGCTGTCTCACAGGTTTGGCTCCATCCTCGAGTAAAATCCGGTGCATGCACACGGTAGGGCTCACTCCCTTGATGTCCGCAAGTGTCCATCCAATCGCGGTCTTATGTTTCCGCAGTACCGCTGCCAATCTCTCCTCCTGATTAGGCTCCAAGCCTTTCTTGATTATGACCGGCAACGTCTCACCCTCTCCCAAATAGATATACTTTAAATGCTCGGGTAAGGGCTTAAGCTGCAACTCAGGTGCCTGTACAACAGATGGTACAGGTGTAGATTTATTAGTTAAAGCAACTTGATTAGCCTCATACCTTGGGGTTAATGGTGGCGAAACTCTAAGCTCCTGTAGCATGTCACTAGTGTCACGAAGCATCCCTATTGATGCGCCACGTGACTCAATAGCCTCCCTCAAAATTACTTCAAGCACATCATCCCCATAGGGAATATCTGAAGACTCCACTAGCTCATCGATCGCATCCAAAGCGTGTACTCCTACATCATCAGGTGGATATTGCATAACTTGATATATATTAAAGTTTATTACCTCATCTTCCACCTCCATGGAAAGCGTGCCACTATCCACATCGATCTTAGTTCTAGCTGTCTTCAAGAATGGCCTACCAAATAGAATTGGTGGTTGATCTTGTGCTCCCTCATCATCCATTTTCAGCACATAAAAATCTGTAGGAAAAATAAGATTTTCTACCTGCACCAAAACATCCTCGATCACACCCAAAGGTTGGGTGCATGATCAGTCAGCCAATTGAATGGTCAAACCCGCTGGTTTAAGTGGACCAATACGCAAAGATAAGTACAAAGAGTAAGGAAGAACATTTATGGAAGCACCAAGATCTAGCATGCAATTTTCGATCCTCACGTTACCAATAACACATGGAATAGTAAAAGTTCCTGGATCCTTACACTTTTTGGGTACCTTCCTTTGTATCGCTGCCGACACACTTTCTCCAAGCATTACCTGCTCATTCTGAACTGTACGCCTACGGTTAGTACATAATTCCTTGAGAAATTTCGCGTACCTTGGAATTTGTCGAATAGCCTCAATGAGTGGAATGTTAATTTCCACTTTGCTGAACAACTCCCAAACCTCCTTGTCTGTGATAGACTTCTTTTTGGCCTTAGAAACCTGCATTGGGAATGGTAGAGGAGTGTTCGAAACAGGAATTTCCTTACCTGAATTAGTGCACCCCGCGGACGTCTTGTGTTCATTGTCCGCGGACGTCTCTTGATTTGTGTGTAATTCTTTAGGCGTCCGTGCATTAATTGGTGAGGCGTCCGCGTGCTGCACTGAGGTAGAATCTTCGTTCCGCTCTTCTTGTCCATTCTTCAATTGTTTTCCATTTCTAAGCATTACAGCGCTGATATTGGACTTTGGATTGGGAATCGTTTGCAATGGCAACTTCCCTTTGTCTTCACGTCTTTCGTATACATCTTTGGCATGTTAGCTTGGGATGTTGTTGAGTCAGTTGCGCGTCGTGTCTGTTTTTAAATTTTATGTCGCATGTTATGTGTCTTGATGAACTCGTACTGAACTGATGATGTACTGCTATGCTTTTCTCATATGTCAAAAATCTCATTTCCAGTTTTTTATGACTATTGTGCTCATTTGACTAAAAATGCGAAAAATCAAAAAAATTCGATGCTTTGTTCTTTCGAGTTGTGATATGCAGGGATGTGGAGTTGACAAAAATGTTCTAGAAAGGTACGGCAAATTGCAGGAAGTTCTGAATTTTTGGTTCTGATGATTGAGAAAAGCGGTGGAGGTTGACGCTTCACTAGCCTAGTCCTGAGAGTAGCTCCATCACCAAGTATACAAGTTTATTCATGCGTTCGAAGTGGTGGCGGGACAGAGAAAACGAACTGTCCATCTCTAGTCGAAGTAGCTGGGAATGGGTGGGTGACCCCTACCTTGCCTCATGCAGAAAAGACGAGGATGAGAAAAGAGCGGGACGCACTCCTATGCTGTTATCCGAAGGCTATGACTGGAGTGGTTCAAGGGCGCAAATGATTATGTGGACAAGAAACAAATTCAAAAGCCGAAGGTAAACCATCAAGTAAAAAAAAGAGAGAAAAATCAGAAATCTGATTGATTCAAGCAAAGATGTGTCGTTTATCAAAGTCCATACAAGCTAAAGAATTCAAGACTCAACGGTATGAAAGCAGTGAATAAATCATGTGTCAGAGAAAGCCGCTGACTCAATTCTAAAGACCAAAACTCAGAAAAGAATGCAATGTCCGTGGTACCTATAAAGGACTATCTCCCAAACATCCAAGGTCGTTTGAATTGCAACTCGCGAGGTAACAAGTATCTAAAAATCTATCTTTACTCGCATTTTTAGTCAAATGAGCACAATAGTCATAAAAAACTGGAAATGAGATTTTTGACATATGAGAAAAGCATAGCAGTACATCATCAGTTCAGTACGAGTTCATCAAGACACATAACATCCGACATAAAATTTAAAAACAGACACGATGCGCAACTGACTCAACAACATCCCAAAAAAAACTATTTTTCTTTATTTCCACATCGAACTCTTGTAGCAAGAGGATCCATCTAATTAGTCGCGGCTTTGACTCCTTCTTCGTCATCAAATAGCGAATAGCTGCATGATCAGAAAAGACAACAATTTTAGAACCAAGCAAATACGGGCGAAATTTTTTCAAAGCAAATATAACAGCTAAAAGCTCTTTTTCGGTCGTGGAATAATTTCACTGGGCCGCGTCAAGCGTCCTAGACGCATAATGGATCACCACAGGCTTCTTTTCCTTCCTTTGCCCTAGCACTGCTCCAACTGCGTAGTCGCTCGCATCACACATTATCTCAAAGGGCTGTGTCCAGTCCGGTGCTTGAATGATAGGTGCACTAGTCAGTGCCGCTTTAAGATCATCGAATGCTGCCTGGCATTCTACTGTAAACTCAAATGATACATCCTTCTGCAGCAATCTGGAGAGAGGTAGCGCCCTTTTTGAGAAATCCTGTAAAAACCTACGATAAAATCCTGCATGTCCTAAAAAAGACTTCACCCCACGCTGATCAGAGGGTAGGGCAAGCTCATAATCAAATCAATTTTAGCCTTGTCTACCTGTAGTCCTTCCCTAGACACAACATGTCCCAATACTATACCTTGAGTGACCATAAAATGACATTTTTCATAATTCAAAACCAAGTTAGTCTCCTCACAACGTGCAAGCACTCTATCGACATTAAGCAAGCATTCATCAAAAGTATTGCCATACACAGTGAAATCATCCATGAACACTTCAACACATTCACTAATCAATTCCGAAAATATACTCATTACCACACGCTGGAAGGTGCCAGGTGCGTTGCACAAACCAAAAGACATGCGTCGAAACGCGAATGTACCGAATGGGCACGTGAAAGTAGTCTTCTCCTGGTCTTCGGCTGCAATCGGAATTTGATTATACCCAGAAAATCCATCTAAAAAGCAAAAATAAGGCTTACCTGCGAGCCTATCCAACATTTGGTCAATGAACGGCAAAGGAAAGTGATCCTTGCGTGTCACGGCATTTAGCTTTCTGTAGTCGATGCACACGCGCCATCCGTTCTGGATTCTCTTTGTTACCAACTCACCTTGAGCGTTAAGCTCTACTGTAATTCCTGTCTTCTTTGGTACTACATGTACGGGGCTTACCCATTGACTATCTGAAATAGAATAAATCACGTCAGCATCTAAAAATTTTTGTACCTCTTTTTGAACCACCTCCATCATCAATGGGTTCAATCTACGCTGCGGCTGTCTCACAGGTTTGGCTCCATCCTCGAGTAAAATCCGGTGCATGCACACGGTAGGGCTCACTCCCTTGATGTCCGCAAGTGTCCATCCAATCGCGGTCTTATGTTTCCGCAGTACTGCTGCCAATCTCTCCTCCTGATTAGGCTCCAAGCCTTTCTTGATTATGACCGGCAACGTCTCACCCTCTCCCAAATAGATATACTTTAAATGCTCGGGTAAGGGCTTAAGCTGCAACTCAGGTGCCTGTACAACAGATGGTACAGGTGTAGATTTATTAGTTAAAGCAACTTGATTAGCCTCATACCTTGGGGTTAATGGTGGCGAAACTCTAAGCTCCTGTAGCATGTCACTAGTGTCACGAAGCATCCCTATTGATGCGCCACGTGACTCAATAGCCTCCCTCAAAATTACTTCAAGCACATCATCCCCATAGGGAATATCTGAAGACTCCACTAGCTCATCGATCGCATCCAAAGCGTGTACTCCTACATCATCAGGTGGATATTGCATAACTTGATATATATTAAAGTTTATTACCTCATCTTCCACCTCCATGGAAAGCGTGCCACTATCCACATCGATCTTAGTTCTAGCTGTCTTCAAGAATGGCCTACCAAATAGAATTGGTGGTTGATCTTGTGCTCCCTCATCATCCATTTTCAGCACATAAAAATCTGTAGGAAAAATAAGATTTTCTACCTGCACCAAAACATCCTCGATCACACCCAAAGGTTGGGTGCATGATCAGTCAGCCAATTGAATGGTCAAACCCGCTGGTTTAAGTGGACCAATACGCAAAGATAAGTACAAAGAGTAAGGAAGAACATTTATGGAAGCACCAAGATCTAGCATGCAATTTTCGATCCTCACGTTACCAATAACACATGGAATAGTAAAAGTTCCTGGATCCTTACACTTTTTGGGTACCTTCCTTTGTATCGCTGCCGACACACTTTCTCCAAGCATTACCTGCTCATTCTGAACTGTACGCCTACGGTTAGTACATAATTCCTTGAGAAATTTCGCGTACCTTGGAATTTGCCGAATAGCCTCAATGAGTGGAATGTTAATTTCCACTTTGCTGAACAACTCCCAAACCTCCTTGTCTGTGATAGACTTCTTTTTGGCCTTAGAAACCTGCATTGGGAATGGTAGAGGAGTGTTCGAAACAGGAATTTCCTTACCTGAATTAGTGCACCCCGCGGACGTCTTGTGTTCATTGTCCGCGGACGTCTCTTGATTTGTGTGTAATTCTTCAGGCGTCCGTGCATTAATTGGTGAGGCGTCCGCGTGCTGCACTGAGGTAGAATCTTCGTTCAGCTCTTCTGGTCCATTCTTCAATTGTTTTCCATTTCTAAGCATTACAGCGCTGATATTGGACTTTGGATTGGGAATCGTTTGCAATGGCAACTTCCCTTTGTCTTCACGTCTTTCGTATACATCTTTGGCATGTTAGCTTGGGATGTTGTTGAGTCAGTTGCGCGTCGTGTCTGTTTTTAAATTTTATGTCGCATGTTATGTGTCTTGATGAACTCGTACTGAACTGATGATGTACTGCTATGCTTTTCTCATACTAAGTGTTCAAAGATGAATCAAGGCTATTTCTAGCACAAGACTTGCAACATCGTTTAAAACACTAGTTCTATTTAGACTAATTCCTCCTTTCGAAGTATCTTAGCCTTATGTGCATCCATTTGATCTTCAGTTACGATCAACCAAATGGTTTTTTTAAAAGAGGTCGAACTCTTCAGATAAGCTTTGCCCGTTAAAGCATCCACTTACCCGAGTATGTTCACGAACCCCACGGAAGAGCTTTGCCCGTTAAAGCATCCACTCAACCTTGGAAGTTCTAACCTAATATGTGGCACATAGAACAAGTTTTGAACATAGAGAGGCACTAAGTGAAGGGTCTAAAACATTGTATGATACAAGTACACCCCTTCAACCGAATGAAGGGTTTAGCTACTAATATTCATGGAACAGGACATCATAGCTAAGTGCGTTGAAAAGTAAAGGTTTTGAAAGACAGAAAATAAAGTTTTCGAAAGTAAAGACGGGAAAGTAAAGTACTTTGAAAGACAGTAAAGTAAAGAAAAGAGTACTTACAAAAACTGATAAGAGTGCTCAAGATCCAACTTCGATTCCAAAGGAACGTGTTTACATGATTGTGCCCACAAAAGCTAGAGAGATAAGTCACTTGAGGACTTGTGATGTTGGAATGAGATGGGATGATTTACAAAGGCAATGAAGGGCTCTATTTATAGGCCATGAAGAGGAGATGGATGTGGAGGAGAAGCCACCACATGTCACAAGATGGGAGGTGGAGCTCAAAGCCATCGGGTGATGTCACCTCTCCCTTAGCCGCCGGTCACATGGAGGAGAAGGAGTGGCTTGTGGCTTTAGCCGCCGGCCACATGGAGGAAGGAGAGTCACTACAAAAAAAACATCAATCTGCAACCAAAAATAGTGATGACTTAAAAAAGTCATCACATAATATTAGAAAATGTGATGATTATTTTAAAGTTGTCACTAATTACCAATTAATGTGATGACCAAAAATAATTGTCACTGAATAATACATTTTGCGACCAAAAATTATGATGACTTAAAAAAGTCATCATATAAATTAAAAAATGCGAAAACTACTATAAAATTGTCATTGATTATCATTTAAAATAATATCCAAACATAAAACAAAAATACAACTTTCAAAGAGACGTCGTTTTCATCAGCTTCCTCTTCATTGATTCTTTCATACGATTCCATACTTAATAAATTAACAATCAACTTCAAGATCGCCTTCTTCGACCATCTTTGATTTCCATCTCGAAGCCCTAATCCATCCTTACACCAATTTAACTCAATTCAATTTCGATTCAGTTTTAAAATCCCATGTTGATCTTTTACGCCGCTAGTCGCTTCATATTGAGGAACTCGGCAGTTGTTCGCACGGTTAGGGTTACCAATTTACTTCCTTTTATTTTTACTAGCTAGCGAACTTTCCAGATTGTAATTTGGGATTTAATTAAATGGATCGGATTATTTGAAATTGTTCCAGTCGTGCCTTGTTTGATTTGCAGATTGGACAAACCCTAGTTGATCAGCTAGGGCTGTTATTGGCAGTTGAGTTTTGGGTCCATGAGAGCGAGTTCAGTTTTCGAATAGAACTATTGGCAGAGTGATTGATGATGGTCTTGTGAGTGGGATTATGTTTTCTTTATCAGCCTTCAGGGTACATCTACATCTATTTTTAGTTTTTTTTTAAGAAAGATGGAGATATTAGAAAAATCTCTTTTCTTCTGTTTCAAAGAATAACATTTTTGTTGACTGTCTCCTTTGCTTTGGTTCACTGCGATTTTGTTTTTCTTGTTTAACTTAGTGGGCTGCAATTTATTTGGAAACTTTGAGAGCAGATGGATTATAGTATTTTGGCTAGTTCTGGAAGTGGAAGAAGCTAAGTTAGTTGCTCCTGTTTTGGTGTGTAGTTGATGACACTGTGGAGTTCATTTGAGGGAAGATTGTGTCATGTTAGGATAGTTCATTTGGTTTATTGGAAAAAAAAATCAGCTGAGATTAGGGCAAAAGCATCTGAAGTAACACCTTATTATGTTTTGTCTTTCCTATGGTAAGCAGTGAGCCCTCGCTAGTCCCAGAGTGGCTGAAATCTAATGGAAGTACTACTGGAGGTAGCAGAAAAGGCCATCACTCTGCATCATCTTCTTCACGTATAGGTTGTTTTCTTTCTGCTTCCTTAATATTTTTGAAAGTTTCTCTTCGTTTAATAGATACTTTTATTGTGGTGTTCATTTATATATGCTCACAGTTTATTCTCTAATACTTTGTTGATGCTGCATCATTAGCAAGATATTCTATAAATAAATCACCTAGGACCATTTTTGAATCTGATAGCCCATAGTAAGATCTGCATCTCCCATTCTGACTCATGTTGCTATCCAGGGGTCGCCCATTGGCTCTTCAGCCATGGTTGGTGAAGGATGGTCAGCTAGCTGATGTCCCTGCTGTGTTGGAGCTGACAATGTGGGATTGCCACATGTTCATCGACCTCATGCGTTCTCTCCAACATGTGAGGCTTCAAGTCCCGACACTGGTCTAAATATGGCTGAAACTCTAGCTCAGTCTCCACTAACCATTCGTGCTGCCTCACATGTATGCTCAAGATAACTTGCAACTTTCCTCCATGTTTCGAATTTTTAAATTTGTGTTCTCTACGTGCAGGTGTCCATTAAGGCTCAAAGGCTTGAGAAAATGGGGTTGTCAACCAACGTAGACAATTAATACCTGTGATGCCTAAACCTATGGTAAGATGCAATGGAATTTTTTGATATTTTAAAGATTTTTTCTCTATTCATAACTTACCTCAGTTTTACTTGTAGTTTCTTTCTTTGATTTAAAATGAGTTAAAATTCATTTGTCATATGCATGGTTATTAAATGCATCCCAAATACTCTCTTTCACTATCTCCATTAGTGTGCCCTTTTTGGTCAGGCTACAATAGATGTCCTCGGTTAATCTTTGTACCATATTTAGTTACTTTGAGGACTACATCATTTCAACATCTGTACACATAACACACTCCATGTGCATTCTGATTCCGTTGATTTGGTATGATTACTTTAAATAATACTTAAATAGGAAATGATGTATATGGCCTCATAGTATGATGTCTACAAACTAAAAGTTTTTGCGTATATACAGTGTTGCAAAAGACCTCTCCAGATATAAGTTACTTATTAGTTATTACAAACAAAATTGAATCTTTGTAACATTTTCTAAAAGGTGATATTTTGCTTTTGACAGTTTGTTTAGTTCTTTATATGTGACTTTATACATTAAGGTGTAGGTTGCTGACTATCTCTATAGGTTTAGTTATAAAAGTCATGCATCGTAAACTGTGGAAATGATATAATATTTGTGTTTTTCTTTAAGTAAAAAGTTGAATGCAAACTTAATAATTTGCTTAGAAGATCAGTATACTGATAAGATCAATGCTGATTCTAATGTATATGGGTATCTGATATTCTTGTCAGGTTATGAGCTTTGGTGATCAATCTAGCCTGTCACCTCGTGGTGCACAAATCATGATAGTGATGCTGAAAGCTTGCACAAATTCGAAGAGGATTGAGCACAAGGCTAGTGTGACGAACATTATAGGGTTTTGTTTTGTTACATTTAAGTTTCCTTTCAAATTTTAATTGGTGCATATTTAATGGTTGCAAAAATAATTTTTTCCCATGATCGATATGGTCGTAGAAGAAAATATTGTGACGTTTGTAGTGGTTGCAAAAACATTTTATTAGTGATGACCTATGTGGTTGTTAAAAGTTCTGTTGTGACAAACTTTAGTGGTTGCTGAAATGTTTTTTAGTGATGACTTTGGTGGTCGTAAAATAGGTTTTGAGATATCCTAAGTGGTCGTAGAAGTCTTTTTTTTATGGTTAAAGTGATCACATTAGTATTATATGATAACTTCGTGGTCATCGCAGTAAATACTAAATGTGATAATTAGATAAAGTCATCGCTAAAACTTTCTGCGAGGGAACCTACTGCAACGACATGCGACGATCGTAAAAGTCATTGGAAAAATTGATATGCGATGACTTTTGTACATTCCGCGATGACACGAAGTCATCACCAATCAGGTTTTTTTATGTAGTGAGTGAGTTTGAGTTTTGTGAGTCTCATCCCAAAAAGCCATCGGTCCTTTCAGCTCCGGACTGACTCTGGTTGCTCTTCGGTTGGACTTGTTTTGAGTGATTCCACGTCAGGTTCTTGAAAGTCAGAAATTGGTCGTGACCTGGAATGACTCGTAATTCATTTTCAGCTTTAAAACTCCACCTTAGCCTGTATTCTCTCTAGACTTCAAATACCCTGTAGATAAATATCGGAACTAACAAGCAAAAGTTAAATAGACAAAGAGTCTAATTTGGTGGGTTTAATTGTGTTTAAGATTCATACAATTATGGTCCATCATATCACCCCACACTTTTAGTTGTTCGTCCCGAACAATGCTTTTTAAGGGCGGAACACAATCTAAGTAAACTTTTTAAATATGAAAGTTAGACTGTGGAACTAGATTTATCTTAATTCATGCATTACTTACTTATTACAAAACTAAACCGTGTAAATACTTAGAAGAAACTTGACACTTGTACCTTCGCGCCGAGATGCAAATTAATTCGAATGTGTTGGGAGATAGCCCTTTTCAGGCTCCTGGACTGCATTCTCGGGATCGACTCGCACTATATGGTTTCCTTGTAGCTTTCTCTAGCACATGATTTGGTTCGGGTTTTCACTGAAGTTGAGTACTTTGATTTTTTTTTTGGCGAGGGACAGCTTCTGTAGTTAATCGGCCTTTGGCCTTTGGCCTTTGATATTGAGTTGGAGTTTCTTCACTTTTGTTCGGTTAAAACCTTCACAATTTTGGCCTTTGGCCTTTGATTAGCTTCTTTGAGCTTTTGCTTCTTTGTGACTTGCTAGTCCATTTTCTCAGCCTTTTTGGAAGGTCCAATCGTCGCCCGCAAGCATATGGAAATACCTCCCCGCTCTTTCTCATCCTCGCCGTTTCGCGCGGTTCAAGATGAGGGTCGCTCATCTATTTTCCCAGCTACTAGGACTAGAGATAGGACGGTTTGATTCCCATCCCGCCTCTTGCATAAACGCTGCACGGCGGAGATGACTTCAATCTTCACTGAAACTTGAAGTGCAGCCTCCACTGACTTCGAAAACCATATAGTTAGATTCGATCCTTCGATTGCTTGCCAAGCCTCTCTAGGGCATTTTCTATCAACTCCACATCCCCTGTTTATCTCAGCACAAAGGGACAAATGAGAAGTTACATTCTAAGTTTCAAAACAGTTGAATTTTCACAAGGTAAATGCATGAATTTAGATTTATCTTTTTCACATTCTCAAGTTCATATTTTCAAAAAGATAATATTAAGGGAAAAGGAAAAAGAAAAACATATGTGCAACGGCAGTTCTCACCCCACACTTTCGAACGAAGGCGTGCCTTTCAGCACGACGTAGTTCAAAAGTCATGCAAATATATACAAGAGAAGGAAATCACATTAAGGACAAGAGAAGAACTGAACTCCCTTTTACTGTGTCGTGTCGTGGAACGACATGCCTCGGAGCTGGATAATCGAGGGAGTTCGGCTGGGGCCTTGAACTCTCAGCGCAGGCCCGATAATTTCTCGGAAGCTGCCTGGCTGATCTGATCTTGCTCCAAAATCGATTCCTACATGTTAGACATTCCTTCTATACAAAAAATGGGTGAGAGCGACTTATGGTAAAAACTAAATGACAGAAAAGAAAATTACTGAAAGTAAGATAGGTGTCGGGTTACCTTCCGACCAGTGCCTTTGTTTAACGTCGTTGGCTCGACGCATGGGGATCACAGGTTTGGATCCCATGGGCAGCTTAGGTTATAGTGTTGTGGAGTGCCTACTTTCATTTTTTCCTTGCCTTCCCTTGATTTCTTGTGAGATGATGTGCTTGGGTCCTGTTCCCATAGTTCTGGTGGTTTCTCCTTCCAACGTCTCTGAGAAGGCGAGGGACCTTTCACTACCAGCCTCTTGAATTGGGTTTTCTAATGTTTAGGGCTGCCTTGTCTAGTTGTGGCGAAAAAATGCTCCATCGAGGAGTCGTTCTGATTAGGCCCTTCTTCCATCCTCCTTTTAGCCTCATCATTGATCACATAGTTTTCTGCAATTTGTTTATTGATCAAGGGAAAAAGTTGGGAAGCTTGCATCTTAAGGCTTGGTCCTGTCCCGTCCTGTCTGTCTGTGAGGATCCGGTCTCGGATGGTCTCGTCTGCTTGGGTAATGATAGTCGGGTATGACTCGGGCAGCTTGCCAGTGGTGTTCTGGACTTCCTCCTTTGCTGGCACGGTCTCAGGTTCCCATGAAGGCTTTTCCTCGTTGCTTCCGGTGCTTTCTATATCTGATTCTTCTGATGGTTCGGGAGTTTCTTCTGATGGCTCAGGAGTATCTTCTTTTTCGTCTCTGGACCAGCCTCCACTATCTGTATTCCTCTATTAGGTCGGGGCATTGGCCTTCGTTTTGTGGCTTCGGCCAAGTCGTCTATAACATCCCACATTTGAGTCAGGGATAAGTGCATGGATGATCCTCCCACTGCGTCATTGATCCTTGAGAACTCATCGGCCCTCATCCCACAAAGAAATTTTTGAAGAAGAAACACCTCCGTGAATCCATGGTGCGGGCAGCGTGAGACGATGGTGTCATAGTACGTGTAGTATTCATCTAAAGTCTCATCCCGGGATTGCTGAAGGCAGATGATCTTCTCGCGGGTGTCATGTCGTAAGGATGGGGGGGAGAATTCTTTCAGAAATTTAACGCGAAGGTCCACGTAATATTTTGCACAACTAGCAGTTGATGTGTAATACCATACTGTCGCAAAGTCGGTTAAAGAGTGTTCAAAACATTTTAATTGAAACTCTTCTAACGTTACATTCTCGGGTTTCATGTGGTGACTTAAATGGTGGAAATGTTGGCAGTGTATTATTGGGTCTTCTCCGGTGGTACCTCCAAACTGAGGAAGATGTCGAGTCATCCATGCATACATAGTGGGAAGCGTGATGAAGAAGTGAAGAGGGAAAGAAAAGAACAACTAATCGAAGGCTAACTCCCCGGCAACGGCGCCAGTTTTGACGGAGCCCACCGCACTGTCGTTAAGGGGCAATGTTCTCTGTGCAAAAACAAATTTATATCTCCACTACTCGTACTCTACTAGTGGGTAGTATAGGTTAAGTAGGGGTCGAACCCAAGGGAGTCAGGTGAATAGTTGTTCTTTAAGTAGGACAGTTGGGGGTTGGTTGTGATTTTAGTACTGAGAGCAGCGTGGGTTGGTTGTGATTTTAGTACTGAAAGGTAAAGTAACAGTTGATATTACAATTAAAGGAAAGCATTCGGTTTTAGGGGCCTTGTATCATAGTCTGTTTATCATTGACCTCTAATGATCATACTAAGTGTTCAAAGATGAATCAAGGCTATTTCTAGCACAAGACTTGCAACATCGTTTAAAACACTTGTTCTATTTAGACAAATTCCTCCTTTCGAAGTATCTTAGCCTTATGTGCATCCATTTGATCTTCAGTTACGATCAACCAAATGGTTTTTTAAAAGAGGTCGAACTCCTCAGATAAGCTTTGCCCGTTAAAGCATCCACTTACCT
This sequence comes from Rhodiola kirilowii, assembly GCA_033675215.1. Lineage (NCBI taxonomy): Eukaryota > Viridiplantae > Streptophyta > Magnoliopsida > Saxifragales > Crassulaceae > Rhodiola > Rhodiola kirilowii. The sequence continues at coordinate 26,175,088 of CM066199.1, forward strand.
GAGTATGTTCACGAACCCCACGGAAGAGCTTTGCCCGTTAAAGCATCCACTCAACCTTGGAAGTTCTAACCTAATATGTGGCACATGGAACAAGTTTTGAACACAGAGAGGCACTAAGTGAAGGGTCTAAAACATTGTATGATACAAGTACACCCCTTCAACCGAATGAATGGTTTAGCTACTAATATTCATGGAACAGGACATCATAGCTAAGTGTGTTGAAAAGTAAAGGTTTTGAAAGACAGAAAAAATAGTTTTCGAAAGTAAAGATAGGAAAGTAAAGTACTTTGAAAGACAGTAAAGTAAAGAAAAGAGTACTTACAAAAACTGATAAGAGTGCTCAAGATCCAACTTCGATTCCAAAGGAAAGTGTTTACATGATTGTGCCCACAAAAGCTAGAGAGATAAGTCACTTGCGGACTTGTGATGTTGGAATGAGATGGGATGATTTACAAAGGCAATGAAGGGCTCTATTTATAGGCCATGAAGAGGAGATGGATGTGGAGGAGAAGCCACCACATGTCACAAGATGGGGGGAGGAGCTCAAAGCCATCGGGTGATGTCACCTCTCCCTTAGCCGCCGGCCACATGGAGGAGAAGGAGTGGCTTGTGGCTTTAGCCGCCGGCCACATGGAGGAAGGAGAGTGAGTTTGAGTTTTGTGAGTCTCACCCAAAAAGCCATCGGTCCTTTCAGCTCTGGACTGACTCTGGTTGCTCTTCTGTTGGACTTGTTTTGAGTGATTCCACGTCAGGTTCTTGAAAGTCAGAAATTGGTCGTGACCTGGAATGACTCGTAATTCATTTTCAGCTTTAAAACTCCTCCTTAGCCTGTATTCTCTCTAGACTTCAAAATACCCTGTAGATAAATATCGGAACTAACAAGCAAAAGTTAAATAGACAAAGAGTCTAATTTGGTGGGTTTAACTGTGCTTATGATTCATACAATTATGGTCCATCATATACGCTACAAGCAAATCATTTGTAAGACCCGGTAACTTTTGTCATCCAAATGAAGTGAAAACATTTTCTGAGTTACCGCTTTGTACCGGAAACTCCTCGAACCAAATTTCCTTGCCGCTTTCGGGGATCATGGTCCATGATGCCCATGTTGCGTCCCAACATTTTGAGATGCATTCTTGAGCAATCCTTCGATGAATATCGAATGGGAACAAACTGTTACAAAAGTAGGGATTACATAACTGTTCGATTTATCAAAATAGTCAATATGAAGAGAACAATAATAAGTTGTTATGCGTGTCTGCAAACAGGTATAACGTGATCTCTACGAGCAAATCCATGTGGTTTGTCAGGGAAACTCACAAGGTCAAATGAAGGAGACATGTCGACGATTGGAAGGAAGTATGTTGTTAATGAATCTGGTGGGATGAATGTTGCAACAATGACGATTGGAAGAGAACAATGCAGTATGTTGAGGTTTGAATGAATTCATATATATAGGTTACTTGTGTGTAATATGTGTCCAAAATACCGTCGGAATTCCGTCGAAAGCCAACGATAAAAATGGCAACTATTATTGACCGAATAGTGATGGATTTATGACGGAAATTACCAACGGTCAAAATAAACGGTAACTAAATCAGTAACGGAACACAGACGAACAAATGACTGAAACATTGAATATTTTTTGCCAACGGACAAATGATGGAATTTTGACGTATTGATATTAACGGCAAACGGACGGATACATGATGGAAACATTGAAAATGTTTCCTCGACGAAATAATAACGGACGTTTGACAGAATAATATTGACGGAAAACTGACTAGAAACATACGGAAATATTAAAAAATTTCGTTGCCGAACTAATGACGGAAGTGTGACGGGATGATATTGACGGTATTGTGCTGGAATATCAACGATAGTTTGTTGGTGATGGAATTAACACGGAAATGTGACATTTTTTTCCCGTCATTTTGACTATCGACTTTGTTGCGACGTTTTGGACAAAATTTGTAGTGTGTGCTTAAAAACAACGCCAAGGTCCTTCCATGGAGGTGTTTGTCAATTCGTGGGTTTAAAAGTAGAGGTGCCGAGATGGCCGCGCTTCATCGAGAGACTCAAGTTGAAATCCAGGTGGTGCCCTTTATGTGGATGTGCTTCAAATATGCTATAAATGAATATATACCCGAGAAATATCGTATATGCGATGTATTCCTTGATATGTCCTATATGAGATCTAACGTTATAAACCCACTATCAAAAAAATAGGTCAGAAAAATGATTGTTTATAACATACATTCGATTACGATTCAATTTTTTTTGATGGTATTGAAAGTACTTAAGTTTGTGCTTATATAAGATTGATTTATATTTCATTAGTAAATTTTTTATTTATTTAAAAAATTTAGATATTACTTCTACAAGTAAAGATCAGGTGTAAACTACAAAATTCGTCAAAAGTGCTTTATAATTCGTTGCCGAAAAACCGAAAGTACGACATAGTTCGTCAAAAGTGATTTATAATTCATTGCCGAAAAATCATACATACGACGAGATTTAATCTCATCCGTCCAAATGATCGAATATAAGGCTGTCACTAGTTTGTATTATTTTACAAAAATATGTTGTTTGCATCCGACTCTTTTTCTTACTTATACTGTTAATGTAATTTGGTATTTTAAAAAAATTAATCTTAAAAAATCATAATAAAAAATTGGAATGAGTCAACGGTCCGACTTGATTCAGTGAGTCAACTCAAGGTCAACAGATCGAGTTGAGTCACTTAGTAAAGTTGGATTTGTCTTATCCGATGAAATCGTGGGCATTTTTTTAAAACTTTTTTCTTAATCGGGGGTGTTCAACGGGGATTTTGTCAAGCTGATGCTAGGAAAACAATCCCGAATCTACATACGCACGAATCAATACAAGAATTCTATTCTAAATCTGACAAACAATCGAAACCATTCATGCAAAGCACATCACGGAACCGGGCTCGATTATCAGAAAATAATAAAACAGTCACTCAATACCTTGTACATCTCGTGGGGAAGGTTCGATTTTCCGTTCGAAGCCCATATAATCGCCGGAACTCACCGGAATCGTTAAAAACCGGGAAAGAAGAGAAAATGAATTCATAGATCCGACTTCTGATTTCATCCGTACGACGCATGTTCGGCGCAATTACGGGTGTATTATTAAAAATTGAATTTGGGAATTCCTTGGCGATTTCTGGGGTAATATAAAATCGTGGGCCAATCCCCGGAAAATTTTGAAAGTATTATTAAAAATTGAATTTCAACAAATTGCGAGGTATTATCGGAGTAATTTTGGGGGTAGTGAAAAATTTGAGAACAATTCCGGATAATTTTGGGGCACTCATATATTGTAAAGAAATAATTACTATAACTGCCCCATGTATTTTCTATATTCAATTTGATTTTATAATAATTGAAATTAAACAATAAAATTGTCGATTTTCATATACAAATTTATAATTTGAAAAATATTAATTATATTTATTTAATAAAAAAAATTTAAATAAATTTTTTTAACATATTATTTATATCCTTACATGGGATCTTAAAAAATGATACTTTTGTGCAATTTTGGTACATTTCAAAATCCATGCAATGGATCTTAATTATAAAAAAAACTTGCAAAATGAAACACATTTTACATAATATCATTTCTAACACTGTTTTAAACTTCAGGTCAAACTAATGTTCATCATGGTCTTATGAGTCCTCGTTCCGCGATGATTCTTCGCACTCGAATTCAATGTCAGTGTCCTTTTTAGTGTATTCATTTTCGATTTTGTTAGCTATATCACCTGATGATCTTAAGTCGTTCACAAGGAATGCACCCGAAATTTGTAGTGGGTTTTTCGTTGCCTACGTAAACAGCATTCAAGCTTGATCTGGCAGCGCATTTTAAAATCTTGCTCGCTATATGTTTAACTTTATGAGTTGTTGAACAATTTGATATCATCAAATTTATTATTATTTTATACTCTCGTTTCGTTGAAAAAATACGAACAATTATTTCGATATTCTATTTTTTATAGCTATAAATAATTCTCTTTGATTATGTTTGATTATCACGAACCAAGAAGACCAATTTCATATGATGACCACGAAAAAGGATCCGGTGCACAGGGGCGGACCCAGGAATAGACTCAGGGGTAACAAATGATAACTTATTACTAAAAAAGTTAAAATACCATGACAAATCACTTATAATATAAACAAATGTCATGCTATGAAATTTCAGTAGTTTTTCTTCTGAATAATGAATCAATAGTATTTTTATAATGTTTAATTTTTCTCATTAAACGTACACCCAACTCACAAACACAAATTGAACCTATAATGTGGAGCCTTACAATGAACTAGTTCGTTCAGAAAATTCATGAACTGAAAGAAGAAGAAAAAGAAAATTATCTTGAAAAAGAAGTGTTACTATATGGGATGTCGACTTTTGTTAGAATATACTATATATGCCGTAATTTATTGACAATAACTTATTAAATTTATAGTTAAATATAAAATTAACTTTATTATATGAGTATTAAGGAAAATGATCAGGTACAAAGTTGATATTTTGGTACAAAATACAAACTAAGCATATCCCTTGATTTTGTGAATTGAATGGATGAGATTAAATCTTGATTTTTTGGTGTTTTTTTGTGACGAACTATAAATTGAAACTGACGAACTATGTCATCTTTTCATTTTTGGGCTCTTCTTTTTAATTTTCGGCTCAAATTTTGACGAACTATAAAATAAACTAACGAACCATAAAATGATTTTGACGATTTTGTATTTGTACCAATAATTAACTTTGTACCTGATCTTAACCCTGAGAACTAAATTCATACAGTAACTTGTAAACTCATATAAATATTAAATATGGAATTAAATGGGTATGGATTTCATTGATTTTTTGTAATTTCAATATATGAAAACAAATTCAGAAACAATTTGGGGGTGACAAGTGTCACCCCAAATATATGATAGTTCCGCCCATGTCGGTGCAAATGACATATTTTTGTAAAAAATACAAACCAATCACAATCCTTGATTTGGTCATTTGGACTGGTGAGATTAACTCTCATATTAAATCATATTTATGGTTAATTATTCGGTGACTAAATATAAATTAATCGTGACGAACTATGTCGTACTATTGGTTTCTCGTCGATGAATTGTAATCCAATTTTGACAAACTTTACATTTTGCACCAAAAATATGCTTTGTACCTGATCTTTACTCTGATAACCACCGCATAGTGTAGACAAATAACAAACAAATACAACAATACATCTACGACAGTATAACAGACAAATACCACTAAAACAATACAACACGAAACGGGTTGCGCCGACATAAAACCCACATCAAACTCGTTGAGAATCATTAGATGGGTTGTAAGGAGTGGTGATAATAGTAAAGGTTATAGTTGATGATGGGAGAAGATGAGAGATGAAGAGGAATAGATAAGTTTTTCATTGATTCTTCCAATGTTACAATCACTGATGTTATACTATCATAGCCAGCTGGCTTTCTACGACAGAAACTCAGGTGACATACATCTCATTGAGATAGCAGCCTGATTTGGTGCGGCTCCACCTCGTGCGTCCGTCAGTTGCAGTCTGTGTGTCGCCTGTAACTGTCCCCTTGTCTGTTGCACGCGTATCAGCATTGTCTCCTCTTGGCCCCAAAGCTTGATTTGTTCTCGGCCCAGGCGTTTTAGCCACAAAGCCCATTACATTGTATCAACAATGTCTCCTCTTGGCCCCAAATGTTAGGCACCTAAGCCCAAGGGAAGAGCTCACCACAAAAGACTAGTCTGATGGGTGAGAGAACCCTTGTGCTTAAGTACCACTAGTTGTTGAAGCATCTAGCCAATGTGGGATTGTAACATTGTCCCACCCTTTAGAAACCGACGTCCTCGTCGGCCTACCCTAGACGGCCCACTTTCAGCGGCTTTCACTCTGGCCTCGTTGGGCAATCAGGTAGCCCCTTCCGAGTGCGATGCCCATGACGGCCCATTCTGGACGGCTTTCACTCTGGCCTCGTTTGGGCAATCAGGTAGCCCTTTCCCAGGTCGTCCCCTCCGTGTTGTCTCTCAATGAAGTGCACCAAATATTAGGCACCTAAGCCCCAAGGGAAGAGCTCACCACAAAAGACTAATCTGAAGGATGAGAGAACTCATTGTACTTAAGTACCACTAGGGATTAAAACACCTAACCAATGTAGGATTGTAACATGTGTGTTAATCAACGACCTCATCATCTTTTACAGTTTCTGGTAGGGAGTTGTTATCTTTCACAGTCGAATCTTCTCCACCATTGATGTTGTAGCTATGCATTCCAATGATCAGTACTCCATTCGCAACGTGAGTACATAGATACGGTTTAATTGACACCTGTCAGTAGACCCGGCAAAATGGACGGACGGATGGGTTAATGGATGGATGAAACGGTTAACGGATTAAACGGATCCAATCCGTTACAATCCATTAGTGTTAATGGATTAAACGGACGGATCACTAACGGTTGACGGATTAACGGATAAATCCATTTGATCCATTTAATCCATTTGATCCATTTGATCCATTTAATCCATTTGATCCATTTAATCCATTTAACCCATTTTCTCATTTACTTTAAATGTGGGTCAAATTTTTTTATGAATGGTATGATGGATAAAGATCATCTCATGTATTCGACATGTATAACCACAAAGATCATCCTCTCATGAATAGTAGTATTAAATTTGTGAAGTAAATAATTCTTCGATACAAATCACTCATAAAAAGTAATTGTTAGACATGTAAAATGAACTAATTGATTCCCTCCAGGACATCATCCACATTCGTTTCCTCGATCAATAGTCAAATCCAAAACATCTTCAACAAGTGAGTCCACCGACGAGTCTTGAACTGAAAAGAAATTAAAATAAAATTAGATTACTCTTTTAGTTAATAAAATAAATATAGGAAACAGTTAAAACTTTTTAACTTTCTTGCTAAATAACCAGTCTCTAGAGCACAATAATGCCTGCACGGTTTCTGGTAGCAATGAACTACGGTACTGATCAAGTACTCTACCGGCAGTGCTAAACGCAGACTCAGATGCAACCGTTGAAACAGGTATCATCAACATGTCACCCGCCAAACGAGAAAGAATGGGATATCTAAACTCCTCTTTCTTCCACCAACCCAACACATCTAGCTCCATCTTTCTATCTAGCCTTTGCTCATCCAAGTAGCTTTGCAATTCATTTCTAACACTTGAACTAGTGGCATTATTGTATGAAGAGTCAAAATCCTACATAAGCAAATTATCATTTTTCAGAGTATGAATAAATATAACGCAACTTCAACTAACATTAATTTTATAACTCTAGCTTGTCAAGAAAATAAAAGTAAACATAATTTGTACCTGAAATAATGTATCATCTTCATCTTGAGAATATGAGCATCCCTCATTCACATGATCTCTTGAACTAATTTGACTCGACCATCTATTCACATATGCTTCATATAAGGAATTCAGAGTATCCTTGAACGTCACAACCTCTAAAGAATTTTCACCATGTAGCTTAATGTATGCCCACTCTACAAAGCTCATCTTGTAACGAGGATCCATCACTACCGCAATACCAAGAGTCAAACTATAGTCCGACCAATACTTTTGAAACTTAGCACTCATTTCGTTTCCCATGCGTCTCATAAAGTCATCCTTATGCATCATGGCTTCTCGAATCGAATGATGGATCTTAAAGACCTTTGGAAAAAATAAGTTGGAAGTAGCATACTTACTTCCAGAGAACAAAGAAGTCACTTCATAAAACTCTCCGAGAAATTTGGCTATCATCTCAATCCGACCCCATTCTTCAGAGGTCGGGCAAGTCTTAAAATCTATGTCAAACAATGCAAAGTGGCCAAGGGCTATATGGCATATGCATACATCATATCATATAGCCTCAGTATCATGAGATAACTCTGTAACTGCAAACTAACATATTGCAGACATTTAAAATGGTCTGAATTTGATCAAGGGATCAGATATAATGATTTGCTTGATACTAAGCATCTTGACATGGCTAAACTAAACAGCATGATAGTTTACCCAAAACTTATGTAGACCTGTTGAGGTTGCCGTTGCCTTAACATCACTGATCACACACCATGTGTTATAAACAAGCTTCATAAGAACTACAAACATGAAAATGCTGGTGCCAAATAAGTAAGATGCAGAGACTCACATGCCTAAGACCTATGATTACTTCAACCCATTGTTGTACCCAACTCCCAAAGATTAAATAGTATTATGTAAACTTACATATAACCACACAGATGCTAATGAGCTCAATGCAATTCACTTGACATTTTCAGTACACATTAAAGAAAACTTTCATTTCAGACTATAATCAACAAGATATGGGTAAACACAATTGACTAATAATCAATTTAAAGATAAAATCTATACAACCAAAACAACCCCATAAAATTTATACATGCTTATCGACTGCAGCAGAGCAGTGGAACATACAACTATGCAATATGCATCATACTGTCCAAAAGGCTATTGAATTGAATGTACATTAGTTCAAGTCTGCCACCGTGCTTGTGGATGAGGCTTCTCAATTTGACCTACTGCTCGCAATCCTGCAAACAACCAATAATACCTAATGGTCCTAATCCACGGATCCAATTTCAACCTCTGAAGAATCAATAACCCGAAATTGCCGGCGAGGTCGTTACCTGTCGACTGTCGAGGTCGGAGCGAGGAGATGCGAAGGGAAGTTTGGGCTTCGGGAGTCGCCGAGTCGGCTTCGTGCGTTGTTTAACTTTGTCAGTTTTAGAAAGAAAAACAATTTCATTAATGGTTGGTTAATGGATTTAATGGTTGGTTAATGGATTAATAGATTAAATCACTTAATCCATTTACTACTGGATTGTTAATGGATTTGGATCAATTCAATCTATTAACTAAATGGATGGGTAATGGATGAATTTTCACGGATGGTTAATGGATGGATAATGGATAACTTTGTCACCTCTACCTGTCAGCTTTAAAAATGTTTTTTTGTTGTTGATGAAGAGTTTTAAAAATGTTTTAGAGTTTATATTAATACATTATACATACGGTTTATACGTGAACGCGACCGTGTACATGGGATATGAGTATATGGTAAATTCTAAATTGGATGGATTGAGAAAATATAATGAATTTGATTTTTGGAATTAACAAATAATTTAATGAATTTCAAAGGAAAGCAATTTGTTGACCAGAAGCATCGTTGAGAAGATGTTGACAACTCTACTCTCTCGTTTCTCACCAGCCCAAAACCCTAACTGAGGGCCAGTTGATTCAATTTCATCGAATTCTCTCATCATGGCCGATAATCTCGAGCTCTCACCTGAATCCGGACACAAGCTGAGTGCTTTAGCTGCTGAAGAAAGCTATGTCACCGAGACCTATAAGTTACCCACCTTTTCTAGGCCCGTGGTGATAGCCGACCTCAACGATCTTCCCGACGCCGACGACGACCTAATCCTAGCTCCTGACTTTTCTAGGTACCTTACAGTTTTCTTTGTTTTTATTATTATTAAAATTAAGTACAGATTTGGGCACTGCCTGAAAATTTTCTGAATTCTCGTGGTGCATTTATTGTGTGTTTCTTTTCTGCAATGCGTGCTTTAACAAGGCATCTTATTCTGATGTGCTTTCCTGTAGTTTGGTGGTAACTTCTGGGTTGGTTAATGATGATAACAGTCAAGATAAAAGCAGTGCAGCGTGTATGGAAGGAGATAGCGTGGATGTAGAGAGCAAAAGGTTGACCAAATTTGTTAAATCCCGTAGTAGAAATAAGGTTGAGCTACCTCTTGATGCTGCCACTGAGGCGGACGCTGAGCATCATGGTCAAGGGCCTCCTTCTCGCGAGGAAAAAGTCAGCAGCCTTAAAACAGTAAGTTCCATTTTAGTAGCAACTTTATGTTTTGTTTCAGCTTTCGTTACATATAGACTTTGACCAGTTAGAATGTATTAAAGCTTGAATTTAGTGGATGCATTGTTAGGGGTTGGTGCATGTTGCAAGGAAGATGCCTAAGAATGCTCATGCTCATTTCATACTTGGCTTAATGTATCAAAGATTAGGCCAGCCTTTGAAGGTATGTCAAATCTTATTCGAACCCTTTTTTCTCTTCTTAAAGTGTGGACCCTTTCCAAGCTCATGCAATCTCTGGATTTTTGTAGGCAGTCACTGCATATGAAAAAGCATCTGAGATACTTCTTAAATCCGACGAGGAAACCGACAGACCTGAGTTTCTCTCATTGGTTCAACTTCACCAAGCACAGGTTTGTTTCTGAATAATATGCAGGTGATAATGTATTCAAACATATAAAGTTTGCGGTTTTGAACATTTAGCTCATGCTAGCGGCTAATCAGGACAACATTATTCCAAAATGCTTTAGTGCATTTTTCTAGGAAGTATGGGAGTCTATGGATCGGATAAAGAACTTGAACCTGAGGTGGTTGAAGAAACTATTGCTAAAATGAAAGAGTCAGTGCAAAGAGATGTTAGACAAACAGCTGTATGGAATACTTTAGGATTCATTCTTCTCAAAAGTAATCGCGTGCAGGTACATATCACCTACATTTAAAGCATCAATTTCTTGTTCACACGTGTGATGTGATGTGCTATATTACAGCTATCATTTTCTCTGTTTGTAGAATGCAATTTCAATTTTATCATCTTTGTTGGATGTTGTCCCTGAAAATCTGGATTGTATATGCAACCTCGGCTTATGCTACCTTCAAAGGTATGTATTAAACATCATTTTCTTATTTTCCCAAGTTGTTAATTTTTTTTCCTTTCTTTCTTGTGAGTTGTGATGTGAGCCACATGCCAACTCTTCATGACAGTGGGAATCTGGAACTTTCAGAAAAATGCTTTCAGCATTTACTCTTAAAGGACCAGAACCATCCAGCTGCATTGATCAACTATGCTGCTCTTCTCTTGTGCAAGCACGGGTCAGTTGTTTCTGGTAAGATTCAGTATGAAGGTCATTGAGAAGTATATTATTGATTATGTTGGTTTGGTGTTGATACATGACACCAACTTTTTTTCGTAAAGCATTTACTATTCATGAAGTAATTTGTTTTTGTTGATCTATTCAGGTCCCGGAGCTAACAGTGATGTGGGTTTGTCAGCCAATCAATTAACATCCTTCAATGTTGCCAAGGAATGTTTGTTAGCTGATGTGAAGTCAAATCCTAAATCAGCGCACCTTTGGGCAAATCTTGGTAATTCATATTATATTGTTGGTGACTATAGAAGCTCTAGCAGATGCTTGGAGAAGGTAATTCATGTTGTTTCGTTCAGTATAGTTTTCCCTCAGCTTTGGTGATCAGCTTATTAAGATTTTTCTTTTCAAACGTATGTCTTGTTTTTCACATAACTTGTGTAATGACTAATGAGAGAGAGTACTATGTAGTATGTAGGTCATTTTCCTGCCGAGCAATATCTTATGTTGACTTTTCATTTTTTTCCTTTTCGATGGAAGTCTCGAACAAATTTATCTGATGATTTTCTAGGCAGCAAAGCTGGACCCTAGTTGCATGTCAATACGATATGCAGTTGCTATTCTCCGAATCAAAGAAACTGAAAGATCTCAAGATCCAAGTGAACAGATCTCTTGGGCAGGAAATGATATGGCTTCAATATTGAGGGAAGGAGATTCTGGTATGATCGAACAAGCTATAGCATGGTCAGGGCTTGCTTTGGTTCACAAGACGCAACATGAGATTGCCACAACATTTGACTCTAGATGGATCAGTGACAGCGTGTCTGAGTTTTCAGATCGTGCTGCGTTCTGTTTGAAGCAGGTCTAGTTGGCTATTTTTTTCATTATCGGTTTACCTGACCTGATATGAAATGCATTGTTTTATTTTGAATTGGCACATTGTGGATACCCAAGTTTGATCTAAGACATCTTTCTGTTGCCAATTTACATGTCCATTTTCATATCTTTGTTATCAGGCTGTGGCTGAAAACCGTGATGATGCTGTACAATGGCACCAACTTGGACTTCACTGTCTTTGCACCCAGCAATTCCAAGAATCAGAAAAGTACCTTAAAACGGCTATCAGCCATTTGAGGGACTCTAGCTACATGTGGTCAAATCTAGGTAATTGTGAGTTTCTTCGCACTGTTAAATTTTCTGCGTGACGCATATGTATTTAATACTCTTGTATTTACAATGTAGGGGTATCATTGCAGCTCTCTAAAGACCCATCACAAGCTGAGAGAGTCCTCAAACGAGCCTTGTCTTTTGCAACACCTGAACAAGCCCATGCCATTTTTTCCAATCTTGGTATCATATATAGACTCCAGAAAAAAAACGACAGTGCCAAAGCAATGTTCTCCAAATCACTTGAATTGCAGCCTGGTTATGCTCCTGCATACAACAACCTGGGGCTTGTTTTTGCTGCTGAAGGCCAATGGGAGGGGGCCAAATATTGCTTTGAGAAGGCATTCCAAACTGATCCATTTCTAGATGCATCGAAGTCCAATTTCATCAAAGTAGCATCCATTCTGAAAGCATCCACTAAACAGTCCTCTTTCTGAGTTGAAGATTCCTCCCGCAGAATTCAAAATTGTTGAAGTAATCTGAAATTCAGGTTTGGAGTTGCAATTGGGGGAACAAAAGCCATGTACAATCAGGATGCAATGTAAAAATTTCTAGGGTGTACATAACAAGTGATACATTGCTTTACAAAAAAAAAGATCAAAAAATCCATTCTAAATCACCTTTGTCTATAGCCTTCCCTGAATTAGAGCAAACTTAATCGTGTGTCGATTTTCCATTATCTGTTCAGTTCACAGTTGATTTCCTTGTTTACAAAATTTGACAGTTCGATCCCTCAATGGTGAAGGTGATTTTAGTTGTGGCCCTGGAATTATTTTTGTTGTTGATGTTCTTAATGGTTAGAGACAAATAACGGGTACATAATCAAGTACTTAAGCCAATGGTTGTGCTGGCACAATTTCCATGGTTATCTCCGGTATATTAACCATAGGTATATGCATCATTCTACTTTGTTCGTCACACAACCAGGCGACCTCTAACAGAGCTTGTGTAGGGAGGTCCAGGCACGTAACACCTGGGATATCCAGCAGTGGCATATCTGGCAGTTGGAGATTTATATAAACTTTTTCTTGCACTTTCAGGCTGGTTGTGTGGTAGAATGTTCGATTGGTTTTCCCATTCCATGTGGTTCCTGCTGGACTTCAGTCTGAATTATTGGCAAATTTGATGTCTTTCAGCTTTGGAGATGGTGTGGTGAAATTATTAGTTGGTTGTATTGGCTCTTCGTCAACTTCTGCTGCATTTGCAGTCATGTTTGGCCCATCAGATTTGTCTGTCTCCTTAAATGTTGGAGTCTTTGCAGCATTTTTAGTTATTGATTTCTGACCATCTTTATGTTTGAATACCACCTTTTTCTTCACACTCTCATCGTTATCGTTAATCTTTCGTTTGAAATTCGGTCGCTTTGACACTTGCTTGTAAGCCAAGTCAAAGTTATGCTTTGATTTAATCAATATATCTGCTACTTTCCGCCCAGCAATAAGTAGTTTTTGTGTAAACTAGAATGGATTAGTAATTTTTCAGGAACTATAAACACATATACAAGACATTAAAAATAATATATCATATCTGACTTGGCATTTATATTTAAAAACTAGATTACGAATTTTAAATATAAGGTTGTCTCAAACAGTTCATATTCCACGAATTATGTAAACAGTTTCACTAACTCACTATGTGATGTTTAAAACTAGATTACGAACTTTAAATATGAGGTTGTCTCAAACAGTTTGTTTTTATACCGGTCAATTATAAAAACAATTTCACGAATGGACGTGAGCAGTCTTTGAATCTTCGCAGTAGGTGATCGTGAGCGGTCTCCGAATGGAGGGAGGATCCTGTGTGTTTCTGTCCTGCTTGCTCCTAACGAGGACGTTAGGATTCTGTAAGCGGGGTGTATGTAACGCCCAGAATTCTGAATGACTATTGTCCCACATCGAGTCGAGTGGGAGTAGTACTTGTGCTAGCTTGATAAGCTAGCCTACTAGTTAACATGTCATTAATCTACCATGACCTTTTGTGATAGACTCTAGGTTGTGGTGACATAAGGGAGGGTGGTGGCATGACAGTCTCAGAAGCACGGACACGCCGTTTTTTAAATAGTTCCTATTTCGGAAACGGGGAAATGGCTGGACACGGCCGGACGCGGCTGGACCAGGTCAATCTGGTCAACGGGCGGTTTAAATCGTAACTACCCCATTTTCAGAAATAAAATTATACCTGGCGTAGTCCGTTCGTGTCTTCGCCTCCTTTCTGCAACCCTAATACGGACAGTCACGTTTGTGTCTTCACCTCCCCTCTGTAACTCTAATTCGCACAGTCATCCGGTGCCCATCTTCTGGCCATCTCTTCTAATATTTTGATTATTTAATTGTATCATGTAATGTCATCTCCGCTTGCGACGTTATCTTTATCTCTTTAAAAATTTTATATTAATAAACTTTTTTTTGATGACATCTCTTCTTATGATGCTGTTTTTTAATGATTTTATAATTGTACAGATAGTATAAGTAGACGCAGTCAGATTGTCAGTCACCATTGTTAACTTGCTTGTATTGTTTAGGTTTCGGCTTATTTGATATTCATAAGATTACTAATTAAATTTGTTTAAATTGCAGTTCAATTTAACTCATATTGCAAATCTTATCGATGGAGAACTAGACCCAATCTCCTTCAGACTCAACATCAGAGGATGGATTACCTCTTTGGCAATTTGTTGAAAAAATTTCAGAAGGAGGAAATTGGCTATGGAAGTGCAAAATTTTTAAGGAAGAGAAGCAAGGAAATTATACAAGAGTAAGGGCTCATCTTTTCAGGGTCAAATAAAGGAATCGGATTTTGTAAGGATGTGACATCAGAACAAATCCGTGAAATGACAAAGTTAGAGGAGGATTCTGCAGCTAAAATGGTTTCCATGGTGTCCAAATCTGTTCCTCTCCCTTCCCGACCTTCACCATTGTCTCGCACACCTTAAACCTGTAGTTCTGATTTTGGTGAATTGAAGAAGCGAAAGAGTGATTCTCCTTTTGTAAAAGCTTTCAACACTCGAAAAAGAAATGAACTCGACTGCATGATTTCTAGAATGTTTTACACGGGTGGTCTACCTTTCACTCTTTCGAGAAATCCGTACTATCAAAGCACGTATACTTTTGCAGTTAACAATAATTTGGGTGGATATGTACCTACGGGGTACAATCGGTTAAGAACCACTTTACTTGATCAAGAGAAGAAGCATGTTGAGTTGTCATTAGCACCCATTAAAAATACTTGGGGAGCTAAATGAGTGACTATTGTGACTGATGGTTTGTTTGATCCACAACGAAGACCTTTAATCAATTTCATGGCTTGTTGTAAAGTGGTCTGATGTTCATCAAAGTTGTAAATTGTGCCGGTGAGGTGAAGGATAAATAATCCATTACTAATATATTAAGAGAAGTAATTGACGACGTTGGCCATCAGAATGTTGTTCAGGTGATCACATATAATGTTGTGTGCGGAATTGAAAGCTTGCAAGGATTGAATGAAAAACAAAACAAGAACACAAAATTTATACTGGTTCAGAGTCCTGGTGACTCCTACTCCAATCGAAGAACGGGGCAGGCTTTATTGATATCAATTGACGGTTATACGAGCTCGCAAACAATCGCCAGAATCTACTCTAGCTCTCTCTAACACCAATTCGAACAACGCAGTGCGAATTTCTTGATTGAGCTTCAAGAAACCTAATTTCTATTTTGTGGAAAACGAAGATGATGATGTTGAGTCGACCCACCGAGTTGGAACAGTGCCTTTATAGCCGTTGTAATGGAAACGTCCACGTTTCGCTGAGGCGCGCACTCCCATTTCGCTGAATGATGACGTTCCCTTAAACCCAGCTGCTTTTTGCTTTAGTCAAACGACATCGTTTGCAACCGATGTCAAACTCCCGTCCGCGCCAGCATCAGACAACGTAGCTTTGTCAAAACCGATATCCTTCCTTAGCCAAACGACGCCATCTTGCCCTGTGATGAGCATAAATTTGTACTATATTTATGCTCCACATTTAGTCGATTTTTGATCATCTTCCTTGTTTATATTATCTCTCACTTTATATTTTGGTGCTTTATAGGCGGAAAACGAATCCAAAGCGAAATAAAGCATTTTGTGGAATTTAGGTGAAAACAGTGTAAAAATTGGTAGATTGACCTCCCTAATTGTCAAGCACGGCTAGAGCTCATACTATGTCCGAATTCATTGATCTTTGACTTGTTGGAAAGCTTAGAACAAGTGCTACAACTCTGTAGGTTGCACCTAGATCAGATTCAGCCATTAAGGGTGATAGAACTTGAGCTCAAGAGGTCATCTCACTATGCGCCAATGTCACTTGTGTCACTTATTTTTGACATTGAGCACTTTTTCCTGCTCTCTGGTCCAAATAGTGTCACCTGTGTCACTTATCAGGTGACATTGGCTAAATGGGCAAAAAATGCAATTTTTGCCAGGTTTTTGCTAAAAAACCAAAAATGCAAAATCGAAGAAAAACAAAAGAGGGCACTCACCAACCCTAATTCTTGACATTCTCCACTTCCATTTAACATCCACTCACGCCCACACACTTGGAGAACGACGAAGAAGAGAGAAGGGGGCTTGAAAATGCGAGGATTTGATCGGATCGAAGATTGAGCTAAAAGGGGTTATCGACATCAATTCAAAGGGTGTAGTCATTCCTTTTTCTCTTTATAGTTTTCGTTTTGAACACAACATGATTTGTATTTCCATGACGATGGATAGTGAGTAGTGACCCATATTTTGGGATCCTACGAAGCTTACTCGACTATAAATTGTTTAATAAATTAATTCTTGCATGTTTTGGATTATTTTACATGATTTGTATTTTACTTAGCTCTTAAACCCAGCGATGCATACTAGGTGTTTGAGAAAATGTCTAAGTGTATAGCTTTGAGACGTTAAGCCAATAGCGCCGAAAGGGTGAGGCTAAACGTCAGACTATTCAGTAAACTACACGTTGCGAACTAGGTGACTACGAGAGTAGCCCAAGTTTATAGTGGGAAAGGCTAGTTTTACGACAAGGACTCCCCATGTTTATGCAATGAGCGTTGGTAAACATTAGTGAGTTACTTGATTCGAACCAATAGCACCGAAAGGGTGAGGTTTGTAGTTTAAGGTACAATTCCAATTTGAACCAATAGCGCCGAAAGGGTGAGGTTCTTACTTGGATTGTGCGGCTATTTTCCAATCAATATAGGCAAATCCTTGCATGCTAGTTAATAAACACGATTCTAATGTTGGGTAAGTGAAGTAGTTCCCCGAAATACTTCTCGAAATATGTGAAACCTTTCTTAGTTTCTTGCATTTTTCGATTTATTAGCTTTTAAAAACCAAAACAAAACACTCGATTCTGACTGGGATAAATAGAAGGTCAACCTTACATAGTGCATAAGTTTACACTTGCTCCCTTGGACGACTCGGTACTTACCAATCTTATAAATTGTTTTTGACGCTCAGAATACTGCCCGTCAAAATGGCGCTGTTGCCGGGGAGCAACGCATTAACTTGTCATTAGCCTAGGTTGTGTGGATATCTCGACTACTCTTGTAAATATTTTCTTTTTCTTTTTGTTTATTCTTCACTCATATCTCTTACTAACTTTTGTTCTTTTAATTTTGCGAGGATGTATTCATATAATTAACAAGTCGCGTACGATGAAGGATACAACCAAGAGGAGGAGCAATTAAATTATTATTGGAAAGAACATGGCTACCCAACAAAGTATTACACTCCAAATTGGGATGATCAAGAGGAGGAGCAACCAAACTTTTATTGGGGCGAAAACGAATATGCGACGCATTCCTACTCTCTAAATAGGTATGATAGCCAATGTTCATTTGAAGAAGACTCCTACCACCAATATCCTCAACCTAATAATGGACTCTCCAACATGGAAATGCTAGCCATGCTTTAAGCTTACCAAGCCAAGATTGCCCAAGACAATATGAACATGCAACAAAATTTCAAAGCTGTGATCCAACGTTTAGATGAACTCGCTGCCCACAACCAAGTGTTAAGCAAATTGACACAACGAGTAATTGAAGATGGGAACTTGGATGATAAAGAAGAGGTTTCCGAAGTAGAAGTCTTTGAATCAGTGAGGATAAAGTGTTGAATTTCTCTTTTGAGAAGCCCGGCCAAGCTATCAAAGAGATATATCAAGATGATTCAAGTATAGAAGACTATAATTTTCGGACACTTTCACCCCCACGAGTGGTAATTGCAAGTGAGCTTCAATCTATTGATGGGGATGAAATAGAGCAAGAGAACATTGAGCCACGAGGATTCGGATTGTATGAATAGTTTGTTGAGGTTTACATGGGTGCTACAAGAGCAAAACCTCGCATACAAGAGAATGCAAGTATTGAGATGGGGTTAGAGGATTGGGAACCCAAGGAAGTTATTGAGAAACTTAAGGAGGGCGTGCCCATCAAGCTCGAGACGAGTTATGAGGACCCTTTCTTCATCTCACCGTCTCGAGATAAATTTTGGAGTTTCCTACCACACTTTTCAAAATCATTAGAAAGGAGCTCCCAACATCCCTCCATTCTAAAGGGGATCATACTTTTTAAGGGGCTGAACTCACAACTGAAAGTCCACCGTAGACTTTATGGACGAAAATTAAAATGGGATTTGAAGGTGGATTGACGGCTCAAGCATCATGAGCCCCGCGAGAAGTTATTTGAGCAAAGGACTTCTCCGAAGCGAACCAATGGGACGCTTTGCTAGTCTCGCCAAGACGTTAAACTAGGTCTTCGAGGGAAGTAAAACCATTTGTAAGCTGCCTATTCAAATTTATTTTGGACTTACATCATCACTTACTAGACACTTTTGATTTAATTGTGGAGTTCCCTACTATGATACACATTATACTTGTGACATGTACTAATAATTTCTATGTAGTGGTCACTTGTTTGTTTTACAGATTTGAATATCATACGTGGGAAAGGAATGAGCAAATGTTGAATCACACGTCTTAAGCTACAATTTCAGGGAAGTCCCATGCCCTACATTTTTCAATTCTATATATTTGTTGCTTAGGGACTAAGCTTCCTCTTAAGTGTGGAGTGGGTGTGTAGTGCATTCTATTGAAAATATCCATGTTTAGGCACTTGCACTTTTTATGCGCTAGCTTACATTTGAGTACTCTAATTTCGAAGGCCTTCGCATGACCCCATTACTCGACTGTCTAGTTTCATTGCTAATGACTTGACTTTGAATCTAGGATCACCATGACTTTTATGTGTGCATAATTCCTAGTCGTCAATGTTTTTGTTATCTTGTGTCTATCTAATGATTTAGGCAACCTTTTGCATCACTTGAGCATAAAATTAGAAAGAATGAAATACTTTTCTTCTCTTCGAAAGCTTAGTCATTGCTTTTAGGTGATCTTTATTCTTTCACATTGTATGCACACACCATTTATATCCTTAGTACATTGCCAAATCTTAAGTGTGGAGTCAATTTGGGTGAAAAATTGACACTAACAAAAAAATTGTATATGCAAGCACAAGCCAAAATAAGGCAAGCTACAAAAAAAAGAGAAATGCAAATTTTTTTTGCAAGCACAAGCCAAAACAAGCAAGCTATCAAAAGAAAAAATTCGTGAAGCATATTGTGGGCAAAATGCCTTGAGAAAAAAAAAGAAAGAAAAAATGAGGCACACACTTAAGTTTGGCAATGTCCTTTCCATCATTCCTTTTGGTGTATATGCATTGTGACTTGAGTAGAGGGATGACCCTTGTACTAGTACATGAGCGTGACTTTGTTCGAGATAGTTTTGAAAATGAAGTGTCAAGCTCCTCTTTCCTTACGGATTATGGACGTAGCTCCTAAGACTTGGAAATGAGTTTTGTATTGTTAGCCCATGGACTATCCTTCTTGATAGCATAGGCACGCGATTGGCATGCTATCTATGTTTCTAAGGATCATGTTTTGAGTATCTTACAAAAAGGTTAAATGAATTGTTAGGTTAGCCATTTGATAACTCTGACATTGATTGTCTTTGAATGTGCATCTTTGTAAGGTCCTTGGTGGTTTGAAATTCTTTTGAAAAGGAGTTAGTCTTTGATTACTAGTTTAGTTGATGTGCATGGGGTATTCGTTGCGTATTGCCTAGATAAATGAGGAACTATCTTGTTCATGCATATTAGCTAGTCGCATATGGGATTTGTGAGTATTCCCTTTTCTGAAAACTCTCACGAGACTATAACTCGTCCTGTATGGTAGCCTAGAGGTTTAAAGGCTTGGTGCATATGCTAAATGCACTCGTGTTCCCTACGACAGTGGATTAGGATTTAGTTCATGTTTGTTCGGGACAAACAAACTTTAAGTGTGGAGTGTTTTGATGAGCATAAATTTGTACTATATTTATGCTCCACATTTAATAGATTTTCGATCATCGTCCTTGTTTATATTATCTCTCACTTTATATTTTGGTGCTTTATAGGTGGAAAATGAATTCAGAGCGAAATAAAGCATTTTGTGGAATTTTGGCTAAAACAGTGTAAAAATCGACAGATTGACCTCCCTAATTGTCAAGCACAGCTAGAGCTCATATTGTGTCCGAATTCATTGATCTTTGGCTTGTTGGAAAGCTGAGAACAAGTTCTACAACTTTGTAGTGTGCACCTATATCAGATTCAGTCATTAAGGGTGTTAGAACTTGAGCTCAAGAGGTCATCTCACTATGCGCCAATGTCACTTGTGTCACTTATTTTTGACATTGAGCACTTTTTCCTTCTCTCTGGTCCAAAATCACTTATCAGGTGACATTGGCTAAATAGGCCAAAAATGCAATTTTTGCTAGTTTTTTGCAAAAAGTTCAAAAATGCAAAATTGAAGAAAAACAAAAGAGGGCAGCCGCCAACCCTAATTCTGGACATTCTCCATTTTCATTGAACATCCACTCACGCCCACACACTTGGAGAACGACGAAGAAGAGAGAAGGGGGCACGAAAACGCGAGGATCTGATCGGATTGAAGATTGAGCTAAAAGGGGTTATCGACATCAATTCAATGGGTGTAGTCATTCCTTTTTCTCTTTATAGTTTTCGTTTTAAACACAACATGATTTGTATTTCCATGACGATGGATAGTGAGTAGTGACCCATATTTTGGGATCCTACGAAGCTTACTCGACTATAAATTGTTTAATATATTAATTGTTGCATGTTTTGGATTGTTTTACATGATTTGTATTTTACTTAGCGCTTAAACCCAGCGATGCATACTAGGTGTTTGAGAAAATGTCTAAGTGTATAGCTTTGAGACGTTAAGCCAATAACGCCAAAAGGGTGAGGCTCCTCAGACTATTAAGTAAACTACACGCTACGAACTAGGTGACTACAAGAGTAGCCCAAGTTTGTAGTCAGAAAGGCTAGTTTTACGACAAGGACTCCCCATGTTTATGCAACATGAGTTGGTAACCATCAGTGAGTTACTTGATTCGAACCAATAGTGCCGAAAGGGTGAGGTTCGTAGTTTAAGGTACAATTCCGATTTGAACCAATAGCGCCGAAAGGGTGAGGTTCTAACTAGGATTGTGCAGCTATTTTCCAATCAATATAGGCAAATCCTTGCATGCTAGTTAATAAACACGATTCTAATGTTGGGTAAGTGAAGTAGTTCCCCGAAATACTTCTCGAAATACGTTGAAACCTTTCTTAGTTTCTTGCATTTTTTTATTTATTAGCTTTTAAAAACCAAAACAAAACACTCGATTTCGACTAGGATAAATAGAAGCTCAACCTTACATAGTGCATAAGTTTACACTTGCTCCCTTGGACGACTCGATACTTACCGATCTTATAAATTGTTTTTGACGATCAAAATACTGCTCGTCACCCTGTATCCAGCAGACATGATCAACTCCTTTGGTTCTCATCCTCTTGATCTTCTGGCCATATCCAGCCACCTGCAAACCTCAAGTACAACCACCAACAAGTCCATGAATTACAGAACCATAAACTACAAATTTCCACCTTGGTTCTGAATTCATTCCTAGCCACTCAAGCCCCATTCTTCTCCTCCTGCGCTAGGGTTCTTCCATGAACCCTATCAGTCCCAAGCAATACTCAAACTTATCGCTTGGAACTTATTTAGTCAACATATCAGCAGGGTTGTTGACGCACGTCGTCTGACGCGTCAAATTTAAATTTATAAATCTCCTGCGACTACTAGCAAATGGTATGCAGGGTCGAACCCAATAGAGCTGGGGCGTTGAAGCTGTAACTGAAAATAATTAAAAGGGGGGGGGGGTTTTGTGAGCAATTTTTGTAGAGTAGAGGAGAAAAGATTAACGAAGACAATCAGAGAAAACATTCAGCTTAGGGTTTCTATTGTGACACGTTTATCATAGATATCTGTTGATCAGTTTTATATTTTAAAGTGTGGTTGTTCCGACAAAGGTAGCAACCCAAGTATCCAGACAAAGGTGATACGCCACAACCTAACCCGACAAAGGTGTTAGCACCTAGTTCTTTCCTAAACTAAATAATCCGACAAATGTATTATTTAGCTTATGTGTTACTATCTACCTTTACGACAAAGTATCATGTAGATGTTAACGGTAAGAATTAGTTGCTCAACTAAGCTTTGCGACAAAGCTTCCACTTAGTCTAACAATTTAATTCATAAGAATGAGCACAAGAACTAGTAAAATATAAAATTGCATTAAGAACGAAAATCTCAAAACGTGTTCACAATGTACGAAACCCTAAACTGAAACAGAAATTTAGCTACTCATAACCATAACAAAAACACATATTTTTGGAATGAAAGTAGAAAAATCTTCTCTTCGTCGAAAGCTTTGCGTTCTCCTCCAGAGCCATCTTCTGAATGATGGATTATGAGATGAGATTCGATTGAAAACCCTAACCCAAGGTAACTGGGTTTCCAAATATGTTTTTGGGCTAGAATTATCAAATCTCGGTTCGCTGACGTCATCAAACGCATTGCTGACATCAACATCTCGTGGCTCACTGCGTCTCGCTTCTACATTACCACCGCATTTCACGTTGACATTAGCGTTAACGCTAATGTCTCTACAAGACGTGGTCCTCTCGGAGCCTGATTCCTCCTTTCTGCGCGCAGCTCTTACTTCGACTCTGGATTTAACCTTCTATATGACTTTGGCTACTCTCGGTGTGAACTAGAGAGTTGTAGGGAATCGAGTCAGCTACGCAATGACGCGTGGCTCCTACTTTTATGCTCAGCGGTCCATTCCCAGCACTCCGTTGAATGCCCAAAGGTCTAGTCTGCCATTGTGATGTTTTCGGCATGAAATGCCGTCTTTTATGCACGTTCCTCCTAGAGCTTCCGAAACACCTGAAATGCAAAACAACACTAAAAAGTAACTACTCGCATCATAAAGTGTTGAAATAAACGAGATTAGTTGATTCGACGAGTCTTATAAATAAGACTCATCAAACCACCCCACACTTAAACTTGTTTGTCCCGAACAAGAACTAAGTCATAGAAGGAAAACAAATATAAGACCACACTTTCCTCGACATCCTGGATAATACTACATGAACATGAGTTGCTATTCTAAATTCCTCCTTTCCATGCAAAGCTCAATCGTTACTCAAATCATCATGTTCAACACAGAATTAACTTGATACATGTTACCTTTTGAGCTGAAATTCAAATCAATTCGGATGAATGGGAGATAGTCCTCTTTAGACCCATGATCTGCATTCTCTGTCCCGAGTTCTAGTTATATGGTTACACTTCATTGCTTTTTCTTGCACGTGATTCATTCAAGCTTCAAGGTTTTGAGGTTTTTTTTCTTCTTTTGTTGGACAGCTTTTGTAGTGACTTTCTTTGTCCTTTGGCTCTTGATGTAAGAATGTTGTACTTCACTTTTCTTTTGTATAAACCTTCACAAGTGGCTGATTTTTTCTGGACTAAGTGGAAGCTAAGTGGAAGCTTTGTCGCAAACCTTCACATAGACTAAGTGGAAGCTTTGTCGCAAAGCTTAGTTGAGCAACTAATTCTTACCGTTAACATCTACATGACTTTCTGAGGACAGCTTCAAGGTTCTTACCGTTAACATCTACATGACTTTCTTACCGTTAACATCTACATGACTAATTCTTACCGTTAACATCTACATGACCTTCACATAATGTTGGACAGCTTCAAGGTTCTGAGGAGTTCTTGCACGTGATTCATTCAAGCTTCAAGGTTTTGAGGTTTTTTTTCTTCTTTTGTTGGACAGCTTTTGTAGTGACTTTCTTTGTCCTTTGGCTCTTGATGTAAGAATGTTGTACTTCACTTTTCTTTTGTATAAACCTTCACAAGTGGCTGATTTTTTCTTGAGCTTTGCTCCTTTATTGTGAATTGCTTATCCTTTCTTCTTTTCTTTTGAGGGAGGTCCAATCATCACCCGCAAGCATATGGAAATACCTCCCCGCTCTTTCTCATCCTCGCCCTTTTTGACGCGAGTCAAGCTGAGGGTCACTCACCTTATTTCCCGGTTACTTTGGACTAGAGATAGGACGGTCTATTTTCCCGTCCCGCCTTTCTATATAAACGCTGCAGTGGCGGAGCTAACTCTGAACCATATCGTCTCGAAGTGCTAGCCTCCACGAAATCCACATAACCATATAACTCGAATTTTAGTCCTTTGAATGCTTCGTCAAGCCTCTCTAGGACATTTCTATCAACTCCACATCCCTGTTTATCTCAACTCAAAAGGGCACGTAGTGGGTAAAAATCACATGTAATCATATATTTCAAATTTCACGAGAAAAATACATGTAATCGACATCATAAATTTCACATACTCGTAATTCAATCATGCATATCCAAGAAATAGAGAAATTTCATACTTCATTTTTTTTAAAGAAAAACGTGCTGACACTATGCAGGTGCAAGAAAAAATAAATATGCTGACACAACAAACTGACTCTCCCACCCCACACTTTTGAACCAAGACGTGTCCTCATGGTACGACTTAAATTCAAAGATGCAAACAATGCAAGACACACAAACGTAGGGAAAAACAAATAGAGAATAAAAGTGAACAGGCACTCCCCTTGTTTCGTCGCGATGGTGAGAATTCTGGTCAAACGAATCAGTCAACGCTGGTCAATGGTCCACTGCGCCCAGTGTAGACGTTAGGGGCACTTAATGTCGTCGTTCGGCGGGACACTAATGTCACATGTGGGCGCGGTGCTAATGTTAATGCTCAGCGCGATCCGCACTGAGTTGCACCTATTTCCTGCATGAAAAACATCTCTTTTCCCAAAAGACAATGTAAAAAACATGACTCAAGACTCAAACAAACATAAAATGAAATAAAAAAAATGAAAAACTAAAAAATTTGCCTGGCTGCCTCCCTGCGAGCACCTTTGTTTTACATCGTTGGCTCGACGATACCTCTCTAAGGATCACAAGTTAGGACCCCATGGACGTGTGACGTCAAAGTTTGCCTCAGCTATTCCTTCAGTCTGCCCAAAATCATCGTGTAATGGTGTGCTTGTGTCTCCTATCCATCGATCAGGTGGGTTGATGGAGCGTATTTATACGATTCATCGAGTACACAAAACCCACCTTATTCGACACTTTGTCCTAAGATCACTTACTTGTTAATGTCATTTTATGTTTATATGCTATTTTGGAGTCTAAAGAGGAAGCACGCTTAAAAAGGGAGAATTGTGCCAAAAAGCCAGCCAAGGCCCGAGGACCGAGTTCTAGGCCATCCTAGGGAACGACCATGCTACACTCAAATTCAGCCTTAACATCCTTCATGGAACCGACTTGGAATCACTCAAATATGCTAGAACCGTCGGCGTTTGGACAAGAACGCACTACCAAGGCACCGAGCCCGGTCAAGGCCAAAATAGGGCAAGCAGAATCTGGCCAAACTTCCTTCTTGAAATCATCTTAGAATGACTTTGTTGTTCAGAATCCACTCTCCAAAATCCAAGAAGCTCCGGCCAAAGCTCCGGTCAGATTCTGGCCAAATTTCGGCGAACTCCGGCCATGCTCCGGCGAGCCTCCGACGAGCCTCCGATCAAGCCAAGCTCCAACCAAGCTCAGATCAAGTTCCGGCCAAAACCCAACCGAAGTCCCAATATTCCGGTTACTTACTATTCATTCCGGTTGGCTTCTACTATTCATTTCGGTTGGCATTTGGAGTCCGGTTGCATTGGGATCCAACTAGAGGCGGCTTTTGGAGTGCAACCTATGGCCGGCGGCTTTTGGAGATGCCACCTATGGCCCGCGGCTTTTGGGAGATGCATGTGCTCAAATGAGGTGGCATATGGGAGAGCCAATGAAAATGACTTGCTTTTGGGATATTTCCAACTCCAAACTTAGCCCCCAAGTCTTCCTTTGCCTATAAATAGAAGCCCTTAGTCTTAGATATCACTTGGACCACATGTACCCACATTAGGGAGAAGAGAGCTTATCTCTCTTCTCCACACTTCACTTCAATGAAAACACATTTTCTCTTGTTCTTGTTCTTGCCTTCTTTACTTTCCCTTGTCAATTTCGGGCTCTCTTACTCTTGTTGCAAAAGCCATGGTTACTTTACTTGTTCTTGATTTACCAAACCCTCCCTTTACTTTTACTTGTTCTTGTGTTGGTTACTTTTGTTTTCCTTGTTCTAGCAAGGCTACTTGTATCCTTTGACATGTATATAAGTAGCTAAGCTATCTACTTTACTTGTTCTTGTTACCAAGGCTCATGTCCTCCTTTATTTTCCCTTGTTTCGGTTACCTTTTCTTTGTTTACCTTGTTCAAGTCACGGCTGCTTGTATTCCTTGACATGAATACAAGTAGCTAAGACTTATATTCGGTTTAGGGGTTCTCTCATACTATGACCATGTTTTGAGACCCTTTTACTTAATGATTTTTGTGTTCTACTAGTTCTTTGTGCCATTATTCGGTTGAACAACAACGCTAAGTGGATGCTCGAAAGAGCAAAGCTTAGCCGAGTAGTTCAACCTATCTTTAAAACCACTTGGTTGATCGTGACTGAAGATCAAGTGGCTGCACATAGGCTAAGATACCTTGAAAAAGGGAATTAGTCTAGATAAGAACTAGAATTCTATGTCTTGATTTTGGAGTAGATTGTGGTGTAAGCGCTTGAAAAAGCCTTACTTCAGGGTTATATCTGGACCAAGGAATAACCCACACTTATGAACACAAGTAAGATCATTTGAAGTCAATGATGGATGTGTCACTAGTTGAGACCCTAGACTGAATATCTTTCTTCTGTAAATATCTGTCATTTTACTTTCAGTCTCGCTATCAACTGTTTACTTTCTGCAATTTACTTTCTGTCATTTACTTCCAGCAATTTACTTTCCGCACTTTACTTTCAGTACCTTTATTTTCAGTACTTACTTTCAGCACTTTACATTTCAGTCATTTACTTTTCAGTTATTTACTTTCTGTCATTTACTTTTCTGTTCATAAAACAACCCACAAAACCCAAATGTTTTTACTTTCATTTTTCTCTTTTTAAAGAACAACTAATCCACACTGACTCTCTTGGGTTCGACCCCTACTTACCGCTTGCTATCCATAGTGAGCCACTAAAGTAGTGGAATTATAAATGTAAATTTTGCAGCGTATCAACGACGCGCTGTCATGGGTTCACCTTCACATCCTCCCTAGTTTGTGAGGACATTCCGCTCATAGCTACCTCTTTTGTCGCATGTCTAGCCTCATCTGGTAGGTCAGGAACTAGGGCACCAAGATATAATGTGTTCACTATGTCCGGTGGTTTCTTCGTGCTCGGGTGGTCTCCATCCTCATAGATATAGAAATTCAATGTCTGGCCACCAAACGCAAGTGACAACAAGCTTGTGCCCATGTCAATCTTGATTTTGGTGGTAAAGAGGAACAGACGTCCCAAGATAAGTGTCGGGGGATCATCATCTCTAGCATCTCCCATCTGCAAAACATAGAAGTCTGCAGGAACAGCAAGATCCCCAACACAGAGGATTAGGTTTTCAAGCAAATCAACAGGCCGAACACGAGATTTATCCCCTAACTCTACTAACAGCTTAGGCGGTTTCAAAGGCCCCACTTTCAAAAAACAATATAATGAGTACGACATAGCATTGATGGCAGCACCCAAATCAATTAAACAATGATGTATTAAGGTCTCACCAACACCGCAGGTGACTGTGAAAGCACCTGGGTCCTTACACTTTCCAGGCGGTGCCTCATGACTCGTGGCAAGTGGGCGCTCCATTTTCGGCTCTTTAAGCTCATCTCTTACCTCCAGCTTGTTTCCTAGCTCATTCTTATCGATCATATGTTCTTTCGGAGCTCTTACCTACATAGAAAATGAAGGCAAATGGTCATGTTTTGAATTTTCAGCAGTGGGGACCGCGCCTGCTTCAGACGTTATGGGTGTGTCCCGTGTAGATGTTATAGTCGCGTCATCTTCAGACATTAGCGTCAAGCTAATGTCTATTGGAGACGCAGTGCCCTCTGATGTAGGCTCTTTTTCACTATTTTTTTGCCTTAATGTGTTCGTTGAGCGCGAGTAACTTGTTTATTGCATCTGCGGACTCCTTTAGTGCCGCATCCACATCTACCACTGCCAATGTGCTGATATTCCTTCTCGGGTTAGACACTGTCTGTGACGGTAACCTTTTCACTTCTCTCTTCAGTTCGGAAACAGTCTAGGCTAAGTTGGACATCTGCTTAGACAGCTCTGCTAAAGTTCCATCGGTCTTTGCCTGATTTTGCTGCACCGTAATGGCTAGCTCTTTCACAATGTCCTCTAGAGACTTGCCAAAACCCTGATTGCTAGGGCCTGCTTGATTGTAATTCTGCCCTCACTGCTGATACTGATTCTGATTGTTATAGCCTCCCTGCTGTTGACCGTATGGTGGGCGGTAGAACTGTTGCTGAGGTTGTTGGGGTGCATGATTGTTGTAATTTTGAAATTCACCCACTGCATTGACGTTGGCATGTGTATCCTCCTGTAGAGTCGGGCAATCATCTGTCTTATGATTGGTCGCACCACAAAACTCACAAGGCTTCACCCGGGCCGACTGCTACATTATGAGCTTCTGCAGCATTTCTCTCATCTGCTTCAGCTCCTCAGTTACATAGTTTGATGATATCTCAGCCTTTGCAACGCTTCCGGTTCTGCTGAATTCCTCCTGCCTGCTGGCCTCTTCTCTGAACCTATCATTCTCGGCCACCTCCGCTATCAAATTCCTCACACCAGCTGGGGATAAATTCATGATCGTGCCTCCAATTGAGGCGTCAAGCAGCATCCTATCGAGTGGCCTCAACCCATCCAGCAAGTACTCGATTATCAGCTTCTCAGGCACTCCCAGGTTGCAGCAGCTCTGTTCTAGGGCGTTGAATTTCTCCACATAGTCATACATTGACTCATTAGTCCCCTGCCTGATATCCCGCTGCTGCTTGCGAACCTGCATCGCCCTGGCAGCTGGGTAGTCTTTGGCCAAGAATTTCTTCTGCATCTGGTCCCATGTCCTGATGCTACCTGGAGGAAGAGACAAGAACCAAGTGTGAGCTGCATCAGTTAAGGAAAAATGGAAAACCTCCATTGAGACTCCGTATGGTTGGAGAGTCTGGCAGATGCCATGAAGGGTCTGTAGATGCTTGGTGGCTGACTCTCCTTGTCGTCCTAATAACTTCGGCAGATATTGCACTACCGCGGTCTTGATCTCTATCTCAGCTAATTCTGGCCCCTCATCGATGCACCAAGGCTGATTCTGAAAGTTAGGAGCAGACAACTCCTTCATTGTGGGCTCATAGTAATATTCCTCTTCGTCTTCTGGCTCCCTATGAACTGGCGGTTGTGGTGGTGGCGGTGGAAGCGGCTGCCTCGCACTAGCACCATTCCCAACATTCTGTACAGCTAGTGCCCTCTGATTTAGCTGTCGGGCCAGCCTTCCTGCGTTATTTGCCCTGTTGCGAGCACGTATCTTTCGTTCTGGCTCATCATAGAATGGAGGTATTACTTCATTTTCATTAACTAGAGCGATCTCATTGTTGTTGTCATCATCGTCAACATGACTACATGCGCAAGACATAGTGAAACAAGTAGCAAGCAGAAAAATAGCTAAATAAAAATAGAAAAAAAAGAAACAAATTCACCGAAGCGCAGCTCCCCGGCAACGGCGCCAAAATTTGACGCGCGTCATTTGACGCGTCAAATTTAAATTTATAAATCTCCTACGACTACTAGCAAGCGGTAAGCAGGGTCGAACCCAAGAGAGCTGGTGCGTTGAAGGTGTAACTGTAAATTATTAAAAAGGGGGGGTTTTTGTGAGCAATTATTGTAGAGCACATGAGAAAAGATTAACGAAGAAAATCAGAGAAAACATTCAGCTTAGGGTTTCTATTGTGACACGTTTATCATAGATATCTGATGATCAGTTTTATATTTTAAAGTGTGGTTGTTCTGACAAAGGTAACAACCCAAGTATCCCGATAAAGGTGATACGCCACAACCTAACCCGACAAAGGTGTTAGACTTCTAGTTCTTTCCTAAACTAAATAATTTGACAACGGTGTTATTTAGCTTAGGTGTTACTATCTACCTTTACGACAAAGTATCCAGTAGATGTTAACGGTAAGAATTAGTTGCTCAACTAAGCTTTGCGACAAAGCTTCCACTTAGTCAAACAATTTAATTCATAAGAATTAGCACAAGAACTAGTAAAATATAAAACTGCATTAAGAACGAAAATCTCAAAACGTGTTCACAATGTACGAAATCCTAAACTGAAACAGAAATTTTGCTACTCATAGCCATAACAAAAACATAAATATTTTTGGAATGAAAGTAGAAAAATCTTTTCTTCGTCGAAAGCTTTGTGTTCTCCTCCAGAGCTGTCTTCTTAATGATGGATTATGAGATTAGATTCGATTCGATTGAAAACCCTAACCGAAGCTTCTTATTTATAATAAACTGGGTTTCCAAATCTGGTTTTGGGCTAGAATTATCAAATCTCAGTTCGCTGACATCATCAAACGCATTGCTGACATCAGCATCTATTGGCTCACCGCGTCTAACTTCTACATTACCACCGCGTTTCGCATTGAATTTAGCGTTAATGCTAATGTCTCTATAAGACGCGGTCCCCTCGGAGACTGATTCGTCCTTTCTGCACGCAGCTCTGACTTCGACTACGGATTTGACCTTCTATATGACTTTGGCTGCTCTTGATGTGAACTAGAGAGTTGTAAGGAATCGAGTCAGCTAAGCAATGACGCATGGTTCATATTTTTCTGCTCAGCGGTCCATTCCGAGCACTCCATCAAATGCCCAAAGGTATGGTCTGCCATTGTGATGTTTTCGGCATGGAATGCCGTCTTTTATGCACGTTTCATCCTAGAGGTTCCGAAATACCTGAAATGCAAAACAACACTAAAAAGTAACTGCTCGCATAATAAAGTGTTGATATAAACGGGATTAGTTGATTCGATGAGTCGTATAAATACGACTCATCAGTTGTCCTTAGTGTCAATCTTCACTACATGTACTGCTCCAGTCTCAGCCACATCTCTCACAAAATGCATCCTTACATCTATGTGTTTTGATCTCTCATGGAGCACTTGATGCTTGGATAAATGGATAGCTCCTTGACTCTCACTATGCACTTTAATACACCTCTGTCCATGACCCAGCTCTGACATTATTCCCTTCAACCAAAGAGACTCCTTGACATCCTCTGGGATGGCCATGAACTCAGCTTCCGTTGTTGACAATGCCACTACCTTTTGCAGATTAGCTTTCCATGAAACAGCAGTCCCAAACACAGTAAATGCTAACCCAGTTTGGGATTTTCTTGTGTCCAAATTCCTTGCATAATCTGAGTCCACAAACCCCTCTACTGTATCTGACCTTGACTGATTTCCACCAAATTGCAGCCCTTTAATCAAAGTCCCTTTCACATACCTGAGTATCCACTTCACATCTTGCCAGTGATACTTGCCTGGGTTGGTCATGTGCCTGCTTACCAAGCTCACTCCATGTGCCAAGTCAGGTCTGGTACATACCATGGCATACATAAGGCATCCAAATGCATTTGAATATGGAACTCTTTCAATATATGTCTGCTCTTCCTTGGTCTGAGGTTCCTGGTCCTTACTTAACTTGAAATATCCAGCCACTGGTGTAAGCACCAGCTTGGCCTTTTCCATTTCAAACTTCTCCATCACCTTGGCCAAATAGTCTGACTGACTCAGAAACAACATGTTGTTCTTCCTGCTTCTTTTTATCTGCATATCGAAAATCCTTTTTGCACTTCCAAGATCCTTCATTTCAAAGTTAGTACTCAACTGAATTTTCAAGTCATTAATAACACTAAAGTCTTTACATACAATTAGCATATCATAAAAATAGAGTAACAGATAAATCATGGACTCATCAGTTAACTTTTTAAAATAGATATACCAATCAAACTCTGACCTTTTAAAGCTACAAGATAGCATGAACTCATCATATCTCCTTTACCATTGTCTAGGTGACTGTTTTAGTCCATACAAAGATTTTTTCAGCAAACAAACTTTCTTATCAGGGTCTCTAACACAAAAAACTTTAGGTTTCTTTATAAATATTGTTTCATCAAGACTGCCATGTAAAAAGGCTGTTTTAACATCTAGTTGCTATAACTCAAGGTCAAACTGAGCTACTAAAGCCAAAAGGATTCTGATTGACCTATGTTTAACCACAGGTGAAAATATTTCATTAAAATCTATTCCTTCTTTTTGTGTGAATCCTTTAGCAACTAATCTTACCTTTAGCCTAGGTGCTTCTACCCCAGGTATACCCTCTTTCCTTTTGAATATCCATTAACAGCCAACAAGTCTAGCATTTTGTGGTTTATTAACTATTTCCCATGTCTTATTTTTATCCAGGGAACTCATTTCTTCTTGCATATATTTCAGCCATAGTTTTCCATCTTTACAATTCACAGCATCATTATAATTCACAGGCTCATATTCAGACACATTATTAGCAGCACAACAAGCATAACTTACCAGATGTTCATAACCATACCTGACAGGGACCCTTGGTTCTCTTCTAGATCTGTCTCTAGTTAACCAGTAGTCATTCCACCTAGTCTTGTTCAATGACTTCAGGCTCAGCTGGTTGGTTAGAAACTTCATCAGTTGCCCTTCCATCCCCATGCTCCACCTTAAGAACAACTTCATCTGAGCTAGCTTCTTCATTGCTGTCCTGTTAC
This sequence comes from Rhodiola kirilowii, assembly GCA_033675215.1. Classification (NCBI taxonomy): domain Eukaryota; kingdom Viridiplantae; phylum Streptophyta; class Magnoliopsida; order Saxifragales; family Crassulaceae; genus Rhodiola; species Rhodiola kirilowii. The sequence continues at coordinate 26,208,460 of CM066199.1, forward strand.
CTGACTTTCCTTGTTCTTAAAGGGAAACACAACTTCATTAAAAGTAACATCCTTACTAACAATCAATTTCTTATGACCTTGTTCTAAACACCACAACTTATAAGCCTTAGTCCCATCTGTATAACCCAAGAAGGCACATCTTAAGGCTGTTTGATCTAGTTTACCCTGCTTGACAGATACATATGCAGCACAACCAAATATTCTTAACCTAGCATAGCCCTCTAAATGACCAGTCCACACCTGCATAGGAGTTTTAAAGTCCAATGTAGATGAGGGTGCACTATTTATTAAAAAACATGCAGTGTGAGCTGCCTCAGCCCAAAATGTTTTTGGTAAACTAGACTTCAATAACATGCATCTTATTCTTTCAAGCACAGTTCCATTAAACCTCTCAACAAGACCATTTTGCTGAGGGTTTCCTGGTGTTGTTTGGTGTTTAGTTATCCCATTTTACATACAAAAGTTCAGAAATTTTTTATCAAGATATTCAAGTCCATTGTCAGTTCTTAGATACTTTACCTTTTTACCTGATTGGTTTTCAACCATCAACTTCCAAGTATTGAAAGTTTCAAAAGCTTCAGATTTATGAGACAAAAAATATAGCCAAGTTCTTCTAGAGAAATCATCAATCAAAGAATCTCTTACCACCATGTGACATTGCCTAAGTTGACCCCCAAAGATCAGAGTGAATGTAATCAAGTTTATCTTTGGTAACATGCTTACCTTTTTCAAAACTTAACCTTGTGGATTTCCCTAAGACACAATTTTCACAGAGTTTATATCACCTACTTGATCATTGCCAAAACAGCCTTGATCTGCTAGTTTCTTTAAACCATTCTGTCCAAAGTGTCATAGTCTTAAATGCCACAAAACTGATCTATCTTTGTTTTGTTCAGTAAAGTTCACATTTTCAAAGATATCTACATTTCTTGTCAACACATATATACCATTGTTTCTTCTCCCTTTAATTCTCAGCACATTCCCTTTAAATATCTTTAAAGATCCATTATCAGATTTAAAGGTGCAACCATGTGCTTCTAACATGCCTATGGAAATTAAGTTCCTTTCAAGTTCAGGCACATACCTGACCTCTGAGAGTAGTATCTCAGGCCCATCCTCCACCTTAATCAAAATGGTGCCTATACCCACCATTTTATAGGCCTTGTTGTTTCCAAGATGGACTACTCCCTAGTTGCCTTTTTTGAAGTCCCTAAACCATTCTTTGTCGGGGGGGGGGGGGGGGGGGGTCATGTGGCAAGAACAACCACTATCTAATATCCAGTTGCTGGTGGAGGATGTCTCAGCAGCAACAAGGGCTTCAGCTGACTCATAAGCCTCTTCTACAATGGCTGCTTCTCCGTTTTGCTGAACATTGCTCTGGGACTTGGTCCTTTCAGGGAAGCTTCTTTTGAAGTGTCCAGGTTTATGACAAAAGAAATAAGTGTATTTCTTCTATTTTGGTGCCTGATTCCCAGTTGAATTTGGCTTTCCTTGGGACTTTTGGTTTATTCCGTTTCTTGTGAAAGTTCTTCTTAAAAGCATTTCCCTAAGCAAATAGCCCATCACCCACCTCTCTATTTGACTTGGACTCCAACTGTTTCTGCTTTAAAGTAGCCAATACCTCCTCCATGGATACAGTCTCCTTAGAGTACTTCATAGTATCAACCAGAGTAGAGTAAGAGGGAGGGAATTCAGGACCATGATGGCCTGATCCTCATCCTCAATCTTCTCATCTATGTTCTCCAAATCAATAATTATCTTTGAAAAATCATCAAAATGCTCATCTATTGATTTGCTATTATCCATCTTGAATCCAAACAATTTACCTTTCAAATAGATTCTGTTTGTGAGTGTCTTCGTCGAGTAGAGGTACTCAAGTTTCAACCAGACTCCAACAGGAGTCTTCTCCTTTGAGACTTCCCTTAGAACTTTGTCTCCCAAATTCAAGATGATGGTGTTATAGGCCAACTCCTTCATATCTTCCTTCTCCGCGTCCGTCAGCGTTACAGAAAGACCATCCGCAGTTAGCGCCTTAGCCACCTACATCTGAACCAGAATGGCCTTCATCCTTTGGTCTGCCTTCTACTTGTCAGCAGCCTCTCGACTAGCAAACCATACACCACCTCTGGTAACACCAACTGTGACACTTCCTGAGACAGACGATGGAACACCACGCTTCCTCTTCTTGGACGAGCTTGCTCCCCCTGCGTCAAGGCTTCGCCCCTCCTGCTTGGTGGGAATCTTGGGTTAGGATTCCTGAATGATCACTTTCATCTTTGGTTTCATCTTTTCTCCTTTCTTGAGCACGGATAGGGGAATGGCATCCTGGTCCTCCATCTGGGTGTCACCTACAACAGGTACCTCCTGTCCTGCCTTCATCTCCACATTGGAATTGACTGAATGTTTCACCTTCTTCTAAGCCTCTGGTTTACTACGAACATGCTCTTCAACTAGCTATGTATCTGATCTCTTTTCAGACACATCTCCCTCTTCAGCTACGACTTCCTCAGTTTCAGATTCCTTTTTAGAATTTTTGTCTTCTTGATTAACATGCCCTTCCTTCTGCAGATCTTGAACAACTTCATCAATCTCCTTATACATGTCAACGAGATCATCATCTTCCTCTAAAGGACCTGATTCTTCGATCCATCATCCTCTATCTGTTGTTGCTTATGGTCATCAGTTTTCTTTAAAACATCTTCAACACTGGTTGCCTTATTCTCAACTAATGCCTCTTCAAACTTTTCAATTGAGCCATCATCGGTCTCTTCATTAAGCACTAGCCTTCTCTTGCCAGGACTCTCCATAACTCTCTCAGTCTCAGAGTCTGATGTAGTACTCAACCAATCTCTTATAGCACTGATCTTTGCTACATACCTCCTCGGAGTATCATTCCTTTGAACCACAACCTTCCTACGAAGGCCATGCTTCTTCAACACAAAGCTGGTTGCATGTAACTTTTCTTTCAGCATATTCTTCTTATCTGCATTGTCAGACCTAGCCACACTAGTTCCAACTACTTTCAACAAATTAGGTCTGTTCTCAACAGCCTCAGCCCTACTGGCTTCCTCTTCTTTCACAACCTCAGGCCCACTACTTTCAAAGGCCTGTGGTTCAACTACCGAAGCATCCACTACTTTTTCTCTCTCATCATCATCTTATCCTCCACATTCACAGGTATAGACACATAAATTTGAGGTTTGGGACTAGTGATTACCTCTTGTAGTGTGGGTTCTGCCATTGGCTGCTTGGTTGCAATAGGAGTTTTAAGGTTAGATGTTGACATCTATGAAGCTGCTTCCTTCTGCTTTGACACAACCGCCTCTTTTCCCTTCTTTTTCTCATATCTGATCTTAGGGTTTGTAGAGGCTAACACTTCAACCACCTTCGATTCAGCAAACGCCTTCGATTCAACACCTTTCTTTGATGGGTCAATCTCCGTTGGTTTCAACTTTTTCTCCTTCAATACTTTTGACTTTGCTGTCTTGGCCATCTTTGGATTCATCGTCGGAACTCCTGCAAAAAGTCCTTTGACATCTTCCTTTGGTTCCGGAGAAGTCTTGACTACGATTTTGGCATTTTTCCTTGTGTTCACCATTGTTATTGATTTGCAGTTGCTTGGAGAGAACTCAAGACGATTGTAGAGCTAGGGTTTCAGAAACTTCGGTGAGAGAAAGAGAGAGAACACGTGACGCACGATTTCAATTTTCAAATATTTAGAGCTCTTCAACTTCCCAAAATGGACTTGCATATTGCTTGAGATATTTGTCCAATCACCTCTCTCTTCTTAACGGCTCAAAAAATCTGCGAAATAATTTTTGAGTTTAATAGGGAATTTCAGCAACGTATCATCTGTTCCAGTTCTCTTCTTTGATGGGTCAGTCCAACAGTTGTGCAAGAGTTTGGCTCTTGACTGACCATTGTCTGGAACAGTTAGTGGTTGACAACACATTGACCTAAAGAAGATCTAAGTGTCTCAAATTGAGTAGCATCCAATGGCATGGTGAAGATGTCAGCGAGTTGCTTGTCAATTGTCACATGCTTCAACGTGATGACCTTCTTCTCCACTAGCTCTCTGATAAAGTGGTGTCTGATGTCTATGTGCTTCGTATTGAAGTGTGACAGAACCGCTCGTCGTCAAAGCGATTGTGCAAATAAATTTATAATAGTCAGCTACTCGCAACTATACTACTGGGTAGTACTTGGTAAGTAGGGGTCGAACCCAAGGGAACTAGGGGAATAATTGTTCTTCGTAGGGATTACGCAGCGTGGGAGCGTGTTTAAGGTCGGTTGGTTGGTTTTAAAGCTACCAGCTATTTTGATTGATTGATTGGTTGGTTGGTTGATTTTAATACTGGAAAGTAAATTACAGTTTATAATTAAAGAGAAATGTTCGGTTTCAGGGGACTTGTATTATATCCTGTTTATCATTGACCATTAGTGAATCATCTAAGTATTCAAACGGTGAATCGAGGCTAGTTACAGCTCAAGACTTGCAACACCGGTTTAAAGCAACTCCTGTTCTATTTCAGTCTAGCGCCAATACCCTAAGGTATGCTAGCCTGGGTGCATCCACCTGATCTCACAGTTACGCTCGACCAGATGGGATTTAGGATGAGTCGAACTCCTCAGATAGCTTTGCTTGTTACAGCTTCCACTACCTGAGTATGATCACGAATTCCCACAGAAGAGCGTTGCTTGTTACAGCATCCACTCAACCTTGGAAACTCTGACTATATATGGCACATAGAACAAGTTTTGAATACTAAGACTAGACACTAAGTTAATAGTCTTAAAACATTTTATAATACAAGTGCGCCCCTTCTACCAAACTACTAGTTTAGCTACTATTCATCGCGCTAAACATTATACTAAGGAATTAAAGACAACAGTTAAATAAATACTAAAAATAATACTTACAACCGTTGAAGCGCCAAGGGAGCTTTCCTTTATTTCCAAAGCCAAAATTACAACATTACAAATGTTATAACTTCTAGAGAGAGAAGTGAAATGAGATTGAGGTGTGTTGAAATGAGGAGGAGGAGGCCTCCTTTTATAGCCAAAAGGGGAGGAGATGGGTGGTGGAGATGGGTGGCAAGTGTTGCATTTTGATTGGAGGAGAAAATGGATGGAGGAGATGGCCACACATGGAGGAAGAGGAGTGGTGGAGGAGGAGGAAGGTGGTGGTGACATGTGGAGGAGGGGCAAAAGCCGCCGGTCACCACCACCCCAAGCCACCGGTAGGCGGTGGCCAAGGAGGAGGAGCTCCTCCCTTGGCAACCACTTCTTCAAGTGGCCGGTCATCCTTGTCCAATGTGAGATTTGTACAGTTTTGTGCAGTCTTTTCACAAAACTGTCAATGTGTTTCTTCTCCGGGCTGTCTTGACTCCACTCCTGATTCCTCTGATTAATTTGTTATGGTCAATTCAACGTCAGGATCCTTGATATTTCTTCAGTCGGCATATGATCTTGACCTTGGATTGACCCTTGTTATCTTTTCAGCTTAAAATCCTCTCCTTAGCGTGTTTTCACTTCAGTCTCTAAAATGCCCTGTGGAAATTTATCGGGACTAACACGTAGAAGTTAGATAGACAAACAGTCTAATTAAGGGGGTTTTACTGTGTTTCTGACTCGTATAACTTTGGTCCATCAGATTACCCCCCACTTTTAGTTGTTCGTCCCGAACAATGCTATTAAAGGGCGTAAGTTCTAAGTTTGGCTTTGGAATATGAAATTTAGACTGTGGTACTCGATCTATCCTAATTCATGCATTGCTTACTTATTACCAAATTAAACTGCGTAAATAAATAGAAGAAACTTAATACTTGTACCTCCGTGCTGAGATGCAAATTATATTGGATGTCTCGGGAGATAGCCCCTTTTAGGCTCCTGGACTGCAACCTCGGGATCGTCTCTTACTATATGGTTTTCTTGTAGCTTTCTCTAGCACATGATTTGATTCGGGTTTCAGTGAGTTGAGCCTTTTTGATTTTCTTCTTTGGCGAGGGACTGCTTTTTTGTTGTAGTGAATCGGCCTTTGGCCTTTGATTTGACTTTTTGAGTTCTTCACTTTTTGTTCGGTTAAAACCTTCACAATTTTGGGCCTTTTGGCCTCTTGATTTGCTTCATCTAGCTTTTCGTCTTTTTGTGACTGCAAGTCCATTTTCTCAAGCCTTTTTTGGGAGGTCCAATCATCGCCCGCAAGCCTATGGAAATACCTCCCCGCTCCTCTCTTTTTTGCCGTTTTCGCGCGGGTCAAGGTGAGGGTCGCTCAGCTATTTTCTCGGCTACTTTGACTATCGTTTTCACGCGGGTCAAGATGAGGGTCGCTCATCTATTTTCTCGGCTACTTTGACCGGAGATAGGATGGTCTGATTCCCGTCCTCGCCTTTTGCATTGCATGGCGGAGATGACTTCAATCTTCACTGAAAACCCGAAGTGCAGCCTCCACTGACTTCGAAAACCATATAGTTTGATCTGATCCTTTGATTGCTTGCCAAGCCTCTTTAGGGCAGTTTATATCAACTCCACATCCCTAGTTATCTCAGCACAAAGGACAAATGGAAAGTTACCTTCTAAGTTTTTAAACAGTTGAATTTTCACAAGGTTAATGTATGAATTATGATTTATCTTTTTCACATTCTTAAGTTCATATTTTCAAAAAGATACTATTACTAAAAAAACAAAAACAGCTGCATGTTATTTATGTACACAGGTGGTTCTCACCCCCCACTTTTGAACGAAGGCGTGCCTTAGTTCAAAAGTCATGCAAGCTTAAAACTAAATACTGAATTTAAAAGACAGAAATTAAAGTGCGGAAAAGTAAGATAGTGTCGGGTTACCTCCCGACCAGTGCACTTGTTTAACGTCGTTGGCTCGACGATACCTCAATCATGGATCATAAGGTCGGATCCCATGGGTGGGTGAGGTCAAACTTTTTCTCGGCATCCCTTTTGCTCCGAGAGGGTGAGGTTTCCTTGACCATAGCTGCTGGTCCAATGCGTCGTGCTTGCTTGTTACTTCTTCCGGGTTTCTATTCTTTCGGCCCATGCCTTTGCCGCTTCTTCATGTTTGAATAGTTGGCACTTTCGCGAGTTTGGAAGTTGGGTTTTGTGCCTTCAAACATCGGCGACCACAGGCATGTTCCCATGTGAGGCCTCTTCTTGGTGGTAGCTACGAACGGTTGTCTTGGAATGATTGAGTTCCCGGGTGGTTTTTCTTGGCTTGTGACGAGAGAGATTTCCTTTGTCGGCTTTTTTGGCTCATGCTCTGCCTCCAACTCCCCTTGTACCGCATCATCATTGATTATATGATCTTCAGTGGTTATGATCGGCATGAAACGCGAAGGGTTGAGTTGAGGCACTTCGACCATGAGGACTAGGTCTGTTTCAGGTGCTCCGACAGTGAGGACTAGGTCTTTCTCGGACAGTTCGGTAATGAGGTCCGGGACTTCCTCGGGTGCTTCGAGCGCAAGTACCGGGCCTGGCTTGATTTCTTCGGCCGCTTCAGTCGTGAGGTTCGGGACTTCTGTAGGCTCGGAAGTTAGGACAGTGATTTCCTCGGATGGATTGGTGATAAGGACCGGGTCTGATTGGGGCAGTTCTTCTTCGGTCATTTGCGGGTCCTCATCCTCAGTCGGCTCCTCGGGTTCAGCCGTGAATTGGTGCATCAATGCACTCAATTGCTGCATGTCTGCGGCCAATTGCTGGGTGCTAGCTGCCAGCTCCTTTTCTGCCGCCCATAGTTCAGTTTTGGCCCTGATTTGTTGCATCGTGTTGTCCAATTGCTGGATGCTAGATGCCAGCTCCGTTATACCGTCCTCGATTGGCTCGGCCTGATCTTGGCTTGGTCTTGACCTCGCGGCCAAATCGTTTATTAATTTCCAAAGATCATCCTCGGTTAAGTCCCACATTGATCCTCCTGCTGCATTATTTAGCTGGTCCCACTCTTGTGGCAACATTCCACAGAGAAACTTTGTTTGAAGATCGAAGTTGGTGAATCCATGGTGCGGGCAGCTCGTCACAATGGAATCGAAGTACCATAAGTACTCATCCAATGTTTCGTCCCGAGATTGCGTTATTTTGGTTATCTTCTCACGGATTTCAAGTTCGAAGGGTGGTGGGGAAATTTCCTCAGTGTTCCAAGGTTCCATTCCGTAGTAGTAGGACTTAGTGAATTGCATGATAAAAGAAAAAAGAAAAAAGAAAATAGAACAACTATTCCTATGCACAACTCCCCGGCAACGGCGCCAATTTGACAGAACCGCTCGTCGTCAAAGCGATTGTGCAAGTAAATTTATAATAGTCCGCTACTCGCAACTATACTACTGGGTAGTACTTGGTAAGTAGGGGTCGAACCCAAGGGAACTAGGGGAATAATTGTTCTTCGGGGGGATTACGCAGCGTGGGAGCGTGTTTAAGGTCGGTTGGTTGGTTTTAAAGCTACCAGCTATTTTGATTGATTGATTGGTTGGTTGGTTGATTTTAATACTGGAAAGTAAATTACAGTTTATAATTAAAGAGAAATGTTCGGTTTCAGGGGACTTGTATTATATCCTGTTTATCATTGACCATTAGTGAATCATCTAAGTATTCAAACGGTGAATCGAGGCTAGTTACAGCTCAAGACTTGCAACACCGGTTTAAAGCAACTCCTGTTCTATTTCAGTCTAGCGCAAATACCCTAAGGTATGCTAGCCTGGGTGCATCCACCTGATCTCACAGTTACGCTCGACCAGATGGGATTTAGGATGAGTCGAACTCCTCAGATAGCTTTGCTTGTTACAGCTTCCACTACCTGAGTATGATCACGAATTCCCACAGAAGAGCTTTCCTTGTTACAGCATCCACTCAACCTTGGAAACTCTGACTATATATGGCACATAGAACAAGTTTTGAATACTAAGACTAGACACTAAGTTAATAGTCTTAAAACATTTTATAATACAAGTGCGCCCCTTCTACCGAACTACTAGTTTAACTACTATTCATCACGCTAAACATTATACTAAGGAATTAAAGACAACAGTTAAATAAATACTAAAAATAATACTTACAACCGTTGAAGCGCCAAGGGAGCTTTCCTTTATTTCCAAAGCCAAAATTACAACATTACAAATGTTACAACTTCTAGAGAGAGAAGTGAAATGAGATTGAGGTGTGTTGAAATGAGGAGGAGGAGGCCTCCTTTTATAGCCAAAAGGGGAGGAGATGGGTGGTGGAGATGGGTGGCAAGTGTTGCATTTTGATTGGAGGAGAAAATGGATGGAGGAGATGGCCACACATGGAGGAAGAGGAGTGGTGGAGGAGGAGGAAGGTGGTGGTGACATGTGGAGGAGGGGCAAAAGCCGCCGGTCACCACCACCCCAAGCCGCCGGTAGGCGGTGGCCAAGGAGGAGGAGCTCCTCCCTTGGCCACCACTTCTTCAAGTGGCCGGTCATCCTTGTCCAATGTGAGATTTGTACAGTTTTGTGCAGTCTTTTCACAAAACTGTCAATGTGTTTCTTCTCCGGGCTGTCTTGACTCCACTCCTGATTCCTCTGATTAATTTGTTATGGTCAATTCAATGTCAGGATCCTTGATATTTCTTCAGTCGGCATATGATCTTGACCCTGGATTGACCCTTGTTATCTTTTCAGCTTAAAATCCTCTCCTTAGCGTGTTTTCACTTCAGTCTCTAAAATGCCCTGTGGAAATATATCGGGACTAACACGTAGAAGTTAGATAGACAAACAGTCTAATTAAGGGGGTTTTACTGTGTTTCTGACTCGTATAACTTTGGTCCATCAAAGTGTTGTACTGGATTTTTGTATATGTTCATGGTGCTCATGTTGTCACAGTACAAGGTCATCTCTTACTGTTCCAATCCGTATTCAGACATCATCTGCTTCATCCATAGCAACTGAGTGTAGCAACTTCCTGCAGCAATATACTCTGCTTCGGCCGTAGAGAGATATATGCTATTTTGCTTTTTGCTGAACCAGGAAACTAAGTTGTTGCCCAAGAAGAAGCAACCTCCAGAAGTACTCTTTTGGTCTTTAGCGTTTCCTGCCCAGTCCGCGTCACAGTATCCAACTAGAAATGGGTTTGTGTCCTTGGTGTACTAAATGCCATATTCAGCAAATCCCAAGATGTACTTGATGATCTTTTTCACATACAGCAGATGACTCTCTTTCGGATTTGCCTGGTATCTTGCACAAACTCTTGCCGCATAAGCAATATCTGGTCTGCTGGCTGTTAGATATAAGAGACTCCCATTCATGCTCCTGTACAGCGTCTGGTGAACATTTGTTCAAGCGTCATCTTTAGTGATCTTCAAGTGTGTAGCAGCTGGGGGTCCTCTTGTGACTTGCCTTTTCAAGGTCAAACTTTTTTATCAGATTCTTGGCATATTTGCTTTGTGACATGAAAATGCCATCGTCCTTCTGTTTCACCTGGAGTCCAAGGAAGTAGTTCATCTCTCAAACCATGCTCATCTTGAACTCCTTTTGCATCTGTTCCACATACTGGTCCACCAGCTTCTGTGTACTACACCCAAACACTATATCATTGATGGACCATAATTATATGAATCATAAACACAGTTAAACCCACCAAATTAGACTGTTTGTCTATTTAACTTTTGCTTGTTAGTTCTGATATTTATCTACAGGGTATTTTGGAGTCAAGAGAGAATACAGGCTAAGGAGGAGTTTTTAAGCGGAAAATATATTACGAGTCATTCCAAGGTCACGACCAGATGCCGACTGATGAAATCTCATGATCCTGACATGGAATCACTCAAAATAAGTCCAACCGAAGAGCAACCAGAGTCAGTTCGGAGCGGAAATGGACCGATGACTTTGTGAAACCTCACAAAACTCACAAAACCTCCTCCCCCTTACCTTATGACCGGCGACTTTGTGAGTTGGATGACTCAAGGGGGGCGGCTCCTCCCCCTCATGAGTCACCACCGGCGGATTTTGGAGGCTCCATGGGATTTGTGCCAAGTGTCTTCCTTCTTCACCACATCCTTCTCCTTCCCAAGCCTATAAATACCATGCCTTCCCTTTGTAAATCCGAACACAACACAAATTCACTTATCTCTCTAAGATTTGGTCACTACTCTTGTAAGCTTTTGTGAAAAATCTATAATACTCCTGTTGGTTCTTGAGTATTCTAGTAGTTTTTGAGAATACTCCTGTTGGTTCTTGAGTATACTCCTTTACTTACTGTCTTTCAAAAACCCTCGAGTACTTAGCTATGGTATCCACCTCTATAGATATTTGTAGCTAAACTCTTCATTCGGTTGAATGGTGTACTTGTATCATAAAATGTTTTAGACCCTACTCTTAATGCATTTTTGTGTTCGAAACTTGTTCTATGTGCCACATATTAGGTTAGAACTTCCAAGGTTGAGTGGATGCTTTAACGGGCAAAGCTCTTCCGTGGGGTTCGTGAACATACTCGGGTAAGTGGATGCTTTAGCGGGCAAAGCTTATCTGAGGAGTTCGACTTATCTAAAATTTGGTTGATCGTAACTGAAGATCAAATGGATGCTCATAAGGCTAAGATACTTCGAAAGGAGGAATTAGTCTAAATAGAACAAGTGTTCTAAACGATGTTGCAAGTCTTGTGCTAGAAATAGCCTCGATTCATCTTTGAACACTTAGTATGATCATTAGCGGTCAATGATAAACGACTATGATACAAGGCCCCTAAGACCGAATACTTTCCTTAGATTTAAACACCACCTGCACTTACTTTCTTAGTATAAACTGTAATATCAACTGCTGACGTTCCGCAAGACTTGCCGATCACGCAACAATCGCTGTAAGTCTTCTCGTTTATTTTCAGTATTTACTTTTATGTCATTTACTTTTCCGCACTAAAAACCAAAACCAACCAACCAATCACTTAGTTGTTAGCATTAAAACCTCAATCAACCTAAAAACACGCTCCCTCGCTGTACAATTCCCTCAAAGGATAGCTTATCCCCCTAATTCCCTTGGGTTCGACCCCTACTTACCACTTGCTACCCAGTAGTGAAGTCGCGAGTAGCGGACTTATAAATTAATATTTGTACATTTGCTCTGACGACGAGCATCTGTCAAATTGGCGCCGTTGCCGGGGAATTAGCCATCGGATTAGTTGTTCTTTCCTTTCCCTTCTCATTTCTTCATCACGCTATACATTATGTATGCATGGACAACGCGACATCTTCCTCTGTTCGGAGGTGCGGATGGAGAAGACCCAGTACAACATTGCCGAAACTTTCACCACATTTGCCACCACATAAAACCTGAAAATGAAATGTTATAGGAATTTAAGCTTAAATGCTTCAAATTCTCTTTAACTGATTTTGCGACGATTTGGTATTACACATCAACCGCTAGTCGTGCAGAATATTTTGTGGACCTTTGCGTCCCATTCCAGAAGGAATTCTCCCCCCATCCTTACGCCAAAAAACCCGTGAGAAGATCATGTGCCTGCAACAATTCCGGGATGAGACTTTGGACGAATACTACACGAACTATGACACCATCGTCTCAAGCTGCCCGAACCATGGATTCACGAAGAAAGTTCTTCTTCAAAAATTTCTTCGTGGGATGAGGGCCGATGAGCTGACAAGGATTAACGAAGCAATGAGAAGATCAGCCGGGAACTTATCCATGGCAGACATGTGGAACCTCATAAATGACCTGGCCGCAGCCACAAAACGAATACCCTAAGCTGACAGAGGAATGTAGATAGAAGAGTGACGGAGCCCACTGCACAGTCGTTAAGGTGCAATGTTCTCTGTACAAATAAATTTATATTTTCCGCTACTCGCGACTTCACTACTGGGTAGTAAGTGGTAAGTAGGGGTCGAACCCAAGGGAATTAGGGGGATACGTTGTTCTTTAAGGGATTTGTACAGCGAGGGAGCGTGTTTTAAGGTTGATTGAGTTTTACCGGTTATGACTAAGTGACTTTTTTGGTTGTTTTTGGTTTTGAGTGCGGAAAAGTAAATTACAGAAAATAAATACTGAAAAGTAGAAAGAAAGACTTACAGTGGGTGATGCGTGATTTGCGAGTCCTCCGGAAGATGAGCGGTTGATGGTTGCAGTTATACTAATATTAAAAGTAAATACAGGGGGGTTTTGTAATCTGAAGAAAACATTCGGTTTCAGGGGCCTTGTATCATAGTTGTTTATCATTGACCGCTAATGATCATACTAAGTGTTCAAAGATGAATCGCGGCCATTTCTAAGCGCAAGACTTGCAACATCGTTTAAAACACTTGTTCTACTTTAGACTAATTCCTCCTTTCGAAGTATCTTAGCCTTATGTGCATCCATTTGATCTTCTGTTACGATTTCCCAAAATGGTTTTTTAGATAAGTCGAACTCCTCAGATAAGTTTTGCTTGTTACAGATTCCACTTACCGAGTATGTTCACGAATCCCCATGGAAGAGCTTTGCTTGTTACAGCTTCCACTCAACCTTGGAAATTCTGACTATATATGGCACATAGAACAAGTTTTGAACACAAAGATGCACTAGGTGCAGGGTCTAAAACATTTTACAATACAAGTACACCCTTTTAACCGAATAAAGAGTTTAGCTACGAATATCCATAGAGGTGGATACCATACCTAAATACTCGGGGGTTTTTGAAAACAGTAAGAGGAGAGGGGGTGGAATACTCAAGAACCAACAGGAGTATTCCCAATTCCTACTGAATACTCAAGAACCAAAAGGATTATTCTCTACAGTATTATAATACTCAAGAACCAACAGGAGTATTATAATTTCAAACCAAACTTACAAAGTAACCAAATGTTTTAGAGAGAGAAGTGATTTACAATTTGTGGATGATAAATGAGGAGGAGGAGCTCTCCTTTTATAGGCAAAGGAGAGGAGAATGGAGGGTGGAGATGATTTGCATCCAAGGGAGGAGGAGGAGGGGAGGAAGATGTGGAGGAGGAGCCACCACATGTCACATTCCCATGGTGGCTTGAAAGCCGCCGGTTGCAAGTGAGAAAGGGAGGAGGGGAGGTGACTTTGGTCACCTCCTCCCATAGCCACCGGTCATCCAAGGGGGAGAAGGGGAGGAAGCCACCCATGAGTCATCCTTTGCACCCTTAGCCGCCGGTCACTTGAAGAAATGAGTGAGTTTTGTGAGTTTGTGCAGTCTTCACAAAACTATCAGTCCAATTCTGCTCCGGTCTGACTTTGGTTGTTCCTTGGTTGGATTTGATTTGAGTAATTGAATGTCAGGATCTTGAGATTTCTTCATTCAGCGTCTGATCTTGACCTTGGGCTGACTCGTAACATCTTTTCAGCGTAAAATCCTCTCCTTATCGTGTTTTCTCTCTAAGTGCAAAAATACCCTGTAGAAATATATCGGAACTAACAAGCAAAAGTTAAATAGACAAACAGTCTAATTTGGTGGGTTTTACTGTGTTTTTGATTCGTATAATTATGGTCCATCAAAGAGGCTGGTCCAGAGACAGATGAAGAAGATACTCCCGAGCCATCTGAAGAATCAGACATAGAAAGCATCGGAAGCAACGAGGAAAAATCCTCATGGGATCTTGATGAGTCGAGTTTTCGACTCATTAATGCCTATTTTCACTATAGCTTTAGTTCGTTTCCGACGATTATTTGATGTCATTTGATCCCCTTTTAATGCCTTTCAGGTGCGAATCAAGATGACTCAGTGTCAAAAGCCCATAGAAGGAAACTCGGAGAAAATCGAAGTCTAGAGCAAAAGTTGGCAGAATTTGGCCTCCAGTCGATCGACTGGGAAGCTCCCCTGCTCCAGTCGATCGACTCAATGGACTCTCAGGAGGTGCTACAGATCAAGTTACCGCAGTCGATCGATTGGACCCTCCAGTCGATCGACTGGCGAGTTCTTCAGCTGAGTGTGCAAGCCACGTGCCTTCAGTCGATCGATTGGGACTCCAGTCGATCGACTTAATGGAGTCTCAGGAGGGCCTATTTTCTACATTACCGCAGTCGATCGACTGGGAGACTACCCTGTCTCAGTCGATCGACTGAGAATCTGCTTTCCAAGCGCCTTATCTCCCTCCAGTCGATCGACTGGGCCAACAGCCCAACGCCAGTCGATCGACTGGACCTGCTACAATACCGAAAATTGCCCGAGGCTATAAATAGAAAGAGGCAAGTTTGACCTAGCATGGGGGATTTTTCTGGAGAAAAGACAAAAGGAAGTGAGCCAAATCAAGGGTTTCAACATCATCTAATCAAGGAGGATTGAAGATCAAGGGAGTTTATTAGGATCATCAATCCTACTCTTTTCCCTCTTCCTTTCACTTAGATTTTTGCTAAAAACCTACACATCATGTTGTCTTACATGATGTGTGAGTAGTCTCCCTCGATAAAATGCCCAAGTGACATGTTTATGTGAGAACCATGATCTAAGTATTGAAAGAACTTAGTGATGGTTTGGATGTAGTAAAATTGAACTTAACCAACATTTATGAGAGTAAATGCATGGTGAGAGGTAAACTAGAACTTTATGCATGTAGCATTTATGGGAGTAAATGCTATATAGTGGATCAATACTCTTTAATTAGTGAGATCCTAGCTAAGATGGCTTGACTAGGATTAAACATGCATGGTTTGTTCAATTCTAGTCTAAGCTAGGTTTAAAACCTATCAACTCATGATTAATTAAACTCTTGTATGCATGATCATTGGGAAATCGCCAAGGAGGGGATTAATCCCTCGAAACTCGCTTTTAATTGAATTTAATCCCTTAAAAACCATTTCATTCTTGTTTTGAATCATTGATAACTCAATCACACTTGAATTTTAGGAATTAGCCGAGTAAGAAAATTTGATAGAACTAGCGTGTAATCCGTTTGCTCCCTTGGGATCGACACCGGTCTTACTGGTTGAATTACAAATTGTTTTTGACCATATCCCAAAAATACACACGTCAAAATGGCGCCGTTGCCGGGGAGCAATAGCTAGATTACCCCTAGGAAAATCATTTAGTGCTCCGACTATTCCATGTTTTACTTTATTTTACTTGTTACTTGCAATTCTTGAATTACTTCACTACGCTTACTTGTTTTAATTGGCTCCCCTTGTAGGTTCACCTGTTTTATGCCACCAAAGACCAAGAAGCTTACTCATATTGTGGATAGAGACTTGAACCAACCTATTAGAGAGCTAGTTAACCCTCATCTTACAAGGAGTAAGACCAATAAGGACAAAGGATCGACTTCCAACACTCAAGAAGTCATGGGTGATAGGGATAATAGACTACCTCCTCCTCCGCCCCCTCCTTGTCAAGGAAACCAAGATAACCTTCCACAATTGCCCCTAGCTAGAAGGGCCCTAAAGGATTACGCTACTCCTACGGCATATGGGTATCGCTCTCCAATCCTCGTACCAACGGTTGACAACCGGGATTTTGATTTGAAGACCTCCACAATCCAAATGGTTCAATCCAACCAATTCTCGGGGAGAGACAACGAGGATCCCAATTCCCACTTGACAACGTTTCTTGAAGTATGTGCTACATTCAAGATAAATGGGGTCTCGGAAGATGCAAAGCTCTTGAGGCTATTCCCTTTCTCCGTCACGGGAAAGGCTAAGGATTGGTTGAGGAGTCAAACTCCCGATAGCTTCACTACTTGGGAGGAGCTAGCCGTAGCATTCCTCAACAAATACTTCCCTCCTTCCAAGACGGCTTATTATCGGAATCAAATCACCAATTTCTTGCAATTGGATGGGGAAAACCTCTACGAAGCTTGGGAACGATACAAGGAATATCAAAGGCTTTGTCCTCACCACAACCTCGACGATCTCCAAGTCTTCCACACTTTCTACCACGGGGTTGACGGTAACTCTCGTCTTGCGCTTGACACCGCCTCGGGTGGTGCTATTATGGAGCTAGAACCACATGAAGGATATGCGGTGATAGAGAAAATAACCAACAATTACTTCATGTGGGGAAGCGAGAGAGGAAACCCGAGAAGAAGGCATGAAAGGCACGAGGTTAAAGCGGTGAGCTCTAGTGATTATGATGCTTTGAGGAAAGATTTCGATAGCCTCTCGGATGAAGTGTTTAAGTTAAAAAACCCCGAGAAAGAATCTTCAACAAGGCAAGGGTGTGATATTTGTGAGGTTTACGAGCATGAGACCATTTTTTGTCCCTTGGTTCAAAGGGATGTGCAAGGGCAAGGCTATGGAGAAGTTAATTTTGTGGGAGGAAATCAAGGAAGGGTCTATGGAAGTAGTGCCAATCAAGGGCAAAGCTCTCAAGCCAATTGTACTACACCAAAGTTCTCTTCGGGATGGAGAAATCACCCCAACTTCTCCTACAAGACCACTAATCCGACTCGCCCCGACTTTGGACCCACACCTCCCGGATTCGGTCCTAAACCTACTCAATCCAATCAAGGGTTCCAACCTAGGAACCAATATCAAAGTCAAGGACCGACTTTGCTTCAAAGGAACCAAGGGCAACAATATCAAGCTCAAGCTCAAAGGCCCTATCAACAAGTTGAAGCTCCTCCACAACCTCCTAGTGAACTTTCCGGTGTTGAAGCTATGTTTGCAAAACTCTTAGCAAACCAAAACGAGATGAGGCAAGAGTTGAATGAGGTTAAGCAATCAAACCAAAGGCTAGAAATTCACAACAAAATGCTTGAAAGTCAAATTGCCCAACAAGCCGAAGCATCTACAAGGGCACCGGGCAAGTTACCGGCTAGACCCGAACAAGGTAATAGAGAGCATTGCAATGTGGTGACCTTGAGGAACGGGAAAGAGTTAGAGGTAGAGCTACCTAAGAAGAAGAGAGTCACTTTTGATCTTGGAGGCCAAGCTAGTGCCGCAATTGAAGAGTTGGATGAGGAGGTTCCTAACCCTCAAGTTGAGAAAGAGAGTGAAGTGGAAAAGGAGAAAGACGAACCTAGAATATACACCCCTCCTATTCCATTTCCTCAAAGGTTAAAGAAGAAGAGCAATGATAAGCAATTCTCCAAGTTTGCCGAGATGATGAGGAAGCTCTATGTCACAATGCCCTTCACCGAGGTAATAACTCAAGCTCCTTCTTATGCTAGATTTCTAAAAGATGTTATTACGTGCAGGAGAACAATCAAGGATGTCGATACGGTGTCCCTCAATGGTGAATGTAGCGCCATACTCCAACCTCGCATGCCCCCAAAGCTTGAGGATCCCGGTAGCTTTTCCATTTCATGCTTTATTAATGATATTAAGATTGAACGAGCAATGTGTGATTTGGGTGCAAGTATATTGTTGATGCCTTATTCTTTGTGTAACAAGTTAAATATGGGTGAGCCAAAACCAACTAGCATGATTCTAAGGCTCGCGGACCGCTCCTCAAGATTCCCTAAGGGAGTTCTTAAGGATGTCCCGGTTAGAGTAGGGAATTTCTATATTCCAGGGGATTTCGTGGTGTTAGAGATGGAGGAGGACAATGAAATTCCCATTCTATTGGGAAGGCCCTTCCTCTACACCGCGGGGGCTATTTTTGATACGACTAAGGGTTCAATTACCATGAGGGTAGGAGATGAAGAGGTTGAGTTTAACTTAGAAAAGGCACAAAAAGGTCCTAGTCCTACAATGACTTGTAATTATCTTGACCTAGTTGATACATATGAATTGTATGATGTGCCTAACCTTTACATGAGTGGAATTGACCTTGATAATGAGCTTCCCGACATTGCCGATTATTGGGCTATCTTGGAGGAAGAAAACGAAGAAGGAACTCTAAGCGACAAAGGTAAGGAGTCTTGTTCGGTAGAGCTTAAAGCTCTACCAACAAGCCTAAGGTATGAGTTCTTAGGCCCAAATTCTAGCTTGCCTATCATTGTGAACTCTTCTTTGAATGATGTTGAAACTTCAAAATTGCTTGATGTGGTTAGAGAACATAAGGATGCTATTGGCTACTCTATTGATGATTTAAAGGGGATAAGTCCCAATTTATGCATGCATGAAATCAATTTAGAGAGTGATAGCATGCCATCTAGGGAGAGAGCTAGGAGGTTGAATCCTATTGTTGGGGAAGTAGTCAAAAAGGAAGTTCTAAAATTGCTTGATGCGGGAATCATCTTCCCCGTTGCGGACTCTAAATGGGTGAGCCCCATTCATGTAGTCCCCAAAAAGGGAGGGATGACCGTTGTTAAAAATGAAAAGAATGAACTAATCCACACAAGAACGGTAACCGGGTGGCGTATGTGTGTGGACTATAGGAAACTAAACCAAGCCACTAGAAAAGATCACTTTCCCCTCCCTTTCATTGCCAAATGTTGGAACGATTAGCTAAGCATGATTATTTTTGCTATCTTGATGGATATAGTGGATTTTTCCAAATCCCTATACATCCACAAGATCAAGAAAAGACCACCTTTACATGTCCCTATGGAACATTTGCCTATCGGCGAATGCCCTTTGGACTATGTAATGCGCCGGGTACCTTTCATCGATGCATGATGGCTATTTTTTCCGAGTTTATTGAAAAGATTATGGAAGTATTCATGGATGACTTTTCTATTTATGGTTCGTCTTTTGATGATTGTTTAGCTAATTTGGCTAAAGTGTTTGAAATCTACTTGTCTTAGTCAAGACGAGTTCCAGATGGTGTTCGAACTGCGTCTCGAACACTTGTTGGACAGTTTCAGGTTGTGTTCAAATAGAGGCTGGAACACCTTAGCAGACAGAACATAAACAGCACAAAATAGGAGCACACACGATATGATAACCCAATTCGGCTCCGCCTACTCTGGGGGGTTTCCCACACCCGAAAAAGGGACACAAATCTTATTACGAGTTTAGGGTTACAAGAGGTCTTACTCTTACACAACTCCTCATTTGTAATGGCCTCACCACTAACACTCCGTCTCTCGGATTTGCAATCTCGGTTCGTCGCAACTCCCCTCGATCCCCTATGGGTAGGACGAGACTTCCCTCTCGGCCTAGTCTTGGACTTCTCGGAAGTCCAGTCGCCTTCTCTCAAAGACGTGCCTTTATCACCGTGTGTGTGTGCGCTTGATAGTTCTCCAAGAGCAGTCTGAACAGCACACTGAACAGACTGTTTCTTCTCCGTTGATATTTCGGTGAGGAATAATCAGCCGGTGGTCTCTCCTCCTCCTCCAATCTCACGGACTCTCGTGTTTATCTTTTCTCTCAGGAAGCGACCCGATTATGGATGCCCTAGCATTGTATTTATATGCTCGGATGCCATCCAAATCTGCTCAAGATAATCCCATCAAATATTTAGGAAATATTCCTAAATATTTGATGTATATCTTTCTCCAATCTTTAGGAAGTATATTCGAAAACTTCCTTCCCAAGTCAGCAAAGCCGCATTTAATCTGATGTGTAGATATTCGTTTGAATATCTGAATCTTCGAATTCCTAGCTGGCCGACTCCAATCAGATCGAAATATTCTTGTCAAATATTTCGGAGATACTCCTACATATTTGATAGATATTCAATCTCTTCCATATCCAATCTTTGGAGATTACTTCCGTGCCAAGTCATCTAATATTCTTGAATCCAATCTGAAGATATTCATTTGAATATCTGATCTTTAATGATGACTTGTCAATTGATCCCAATCAGATAATCTCATCGATCTTTTGGATATGCAAATCCTTGCGTCTGCTGTACGCTGAACTTCTGTTCCAGTGTGTGGTTGAACTCCAGATTGAACTGTCTAAAGCCATTTTGCCAAATCCATGCCATTCATGGGAACATCAATCTCCCCCGTGGCATTTTGGCAAAACCAAATCTACGCTTTAGACGCACCTTGAGGAACCAGAACAGTTACCTCAAACCACTCCCCCTTTTTGCCACAAACTGGCAAGGGGTCCAATCGAGCAACCTGGTCTCTTCTGGAATCTTGTCAACTCCCCCTCGAACATAGCCTGGGACAGTGACACATGCTGTGAGTCTGTCGGACCATGGTGTCTCAGCAGCTGTTCGACCACGGGTCAGCAACTGATAGGTTCCTGAATTGCTCCAATCAGTGTAGCCAATGCCTCTACATCCTCCAATCAATCTCTGGGACTTCAAAATTGTATCTAGGTCTTTTGATCCAGAGATTATCATCTTCACTGATTGCTTGAAATGATTCAGCTCGTCCTGTACTGCCGCGTGGTAGTCCATCTCCAGACATATCTCTCTTTGGCTCATGGCAGCATGTCTTTTCTTCAATCAGGACATCAACTCTCTCTGTCTTCTTTATCATCACTGGGATATTGCAGAGCGCGCACCAATTGATCGATTCTTGTCCTCTACGCCTGTATGACCTCAAGTAGTTATCCGCGTTCAGCTCGGGACAACTTCTCACCAGTAGCTCTCTTTATGGAAGACTCAGGTGCATCCTTCCTGTTCACCCCGCGGTCCTTCAGATCATTCTTATGTCGACCCTTGAACAGCTTGTGATCAACTACCAACTTCAACGGAGCACTTGACAGTCTGTCCTGGTCTGTCTTCAAATCTGGATGCTGGTTGATGATCAGCTCATAAATAAGTGATGGGAAGATTATCTGGTGCAGAGACTTTGTAGAAAGACGTGTTCTGTAATCTGGTCAAACATAATTCTTCCCATGTCAATGAGCATCCTGTTTCCAATCTGGTAGAGCAGCTGTCCCATCTCCTTGTTGATCGTGGTTCTATGAGATGTAGGCTTCCAATTGACTATGGTGATGAAAAACAACATCGAGAAGAATAGAGTCAGATCTGCAATTGGGATGGAACTGTCTTCTCATTAAGCAGCCTTTCAGGGATGATCTTTCTTTTCTGCACTGCCTTCCACTTGGCTGCTGCTTCTGTACTGGCACACCATACTATATGCTTAGTCACTCCAGTTGGTACACTAGGTGGAACAGAACCTGGAATACTCCTCTTCTTTTTCTTGGATGCACTTGCCCCCCCTGCATCTGTTCTCTAACCATCCTTCTTGGTAGTTACTCCAGTCGAGCATGCTTGGATGGTCACTTCCTTCTTTGGTTTCTCCTTTTCAGACTTCTTGAGCTCAACTAATGAAACCGAGTCCCGATTGTCCTTACAATCTCCATTATCTGGTCTCTCTAGATCAGCTTTATGCATCTCTACAACTGGGATAGCTGGCTGTTCTAACTCCCTCGAAACATCTGGTTCAACAGACACTTTCTCAGTAGCCTTGTCTGTCTCTGACTTCTCTGCAGACTTAACAGGCTCACCTCCTTCTTGAGTCAGTCCCTTCCTTCTGCTTCTCTTTTAATTCAGCTAATGATCTGGGATTTTGACCAGCTCTCTGTGCATGATTACCAGCACCATGTTCTGCTTCAGTCATGATTGCTTTTCCTTGGACATCTGACTGCTTTTCCTTCTTCTAGATGACAGGTTCAATAACAACTTGCTCTTCTACTTGTTCTGTCTCCGTCTGATTTTCAGGTCGGTCTGACTCATCAGAGACAACATCTTCAGGCTCTTGTTGCTTCACATCATCAGCCTTCATACGAACAGCTTCACTCTCTGTCACCTTCTCTTCATCGACTACGTCAGTAGTCTTTTCTGCTAAACATTCATCCGACTCTTCATCTAATACCAGACTTCTCTTGCTAGAAGGCCCAACAACCTGCTCAATCTCAGAGTCTAACATAGCAAGTTTTCTCCCCCTTACAGCACTAATTCGTGCAGCGTATTTCCTGGGAGTTCCATTCCTTCCAAGGCCGACTTTCATGCAGATTCCTGTCTTCTTCAGCACGAAGCCAGTGGCATCTACCTTTGCATTCAACATCTTCTGCTTATCAGAACCACAATCTTAGCCCTACTGGCTTCACCTTCTTCTGCAGCATCGGCCACAGAATCTACAGCAGGTTTCAAACCCTTCGGCTTCCCATTAACCGCTTTGTCACCCTTATGACTCACTGAATCTTTACCAATCGCCCATACTTCCTCATCAACAAAATTGAGAGCAATAGCTTGGGAGTGAGAACAAGGGATTACCTCATTGAGGAGTGGTTCAGCCATCGCCTGATATTCCTTCACAGTCTGCACACTCCCTTTAGTTGGATTAGGATCAGCCTTTGACGCCTTTGAAGTAGCTTCTTTAAGTTCTGTCACAGCCGCCTCTTCTCCCTTCTTTTTCCCTTCTCCGATCTTAGGGTTTGCTGATATTGTATCCTCATCCGACTTCGATTCAACTGCCTATTTGATTTCTTAAAAATTTGGACTCCTCCACTTGCCAAAAATGGTTATGTGAATATCTCTTGAGATATTTGTCCAACCACCTCTCTCCTCCTTGATATCGCCTCATAAAGCTACAAATATGTTGAACTTAGTAATCAGTTCCAACCACGTACCATCTGTTCCAGCCCTCTTCTTTGGTAGGTCAGCCCATCTGATTTGCTGGGGCTCTGCTCTTGGCTGACCTCCGTCTGGAACACTTAGTTGGCGATAACACACAGACCCAGAGAGGATCTAAATGTGTTGAACTGAGCGGCGTCTAGTGGCATGGTGAGTACGACAGTTATAGTGGTCATGTGTTTCGATGTGATGACCTTCTTCTCCACCATCTCTCTGATGAAGTGATATCTGCTCATGGAGTGTTGTACTGGGTTCTTGGGCAGAAACTTCTTCACCCGTTCCACTCCGTGTTCAGACAGATTCTGCTTCATCCATAGGAACTGAGTGCAGCATGCAGCGATGCTCTCCTGCTCTCCCAGCATCTGGTCACTGTGTGTTCCAGGAAGGTGTTTCATCTCCTTTTCCCTGAGTCTCACAAACTGTCCAAGCAGCTTCTGTGTACTCGTGACGAACATACGCTCTACTCCCCCTCGCTCATAGCCATGGTCGATGACGAACGTCTCGTACCATGCTCTGAGCGCTTGTGTGAGTCCGTACATAGTCTTCTTCAGTTCGTGACTATGCGCAAGATGATATGACATCCATGCTTTAGATCTGGTGAACTCTCCCAGTTCCACGTGAATGGCCACCACCCAAGTCTCATCAATAAATGTTTTGATGACATTCTTCGGACTAGATGAACAGGCAGCCAGCTCTCGACACTTGATCTCATTTGCTCGACTCTTAATTCTCCATGAGGGTTGCAGCGCAGGTGCATCGTCAAGTGTCGCAGCTGGAGTAGGTGTGGCTTCATCGGCTAGACCTCCCTCTGGAATTTTATCTCCTAGAACTGAGTTGGGGGCAACATCGTCTTTCACCTTTCCAGAAGAGGACACCATACCTGTCCCTTGCAATTCCATTTCATGTATCGTGTTTATCGGACAGACAGTGGCAGCTCCTGTTTCAACTGAGCCTAGACAGTAGCTATTATTTATTGACCTACTTACTTCCAACAGTGTGTCTCCATTCCTATCCAGTACTTGACACGAATCACGAGTGAAAGTAACAGACTGTCCTTCATCACACAATCTACTGATACTGATCATGTTCACCTTTAACCCATCCACTAGGAGGATATCCTCGAGCACAGGTAGATCCGGAACCTTCAATGTCCCACAGCCGATCACCTGGCCCTTCCCTCCATCTCCAAAAGTGACAAGCTGAAGCTTGCAAATAGATTTAACAATGATGAGATATCGAGGATTACCTGTCATATTGAGATGAACTTCTTTGCGGATGTGCAACTCAACATTCTTTCTCCTTAGCCCCATCAAGCATGCAGGATGTGTTTCTCTCTTTTTCTCCATCTCAGCTTTCAGAACCGATACGGTGTCTAGCAGTTTCACCTTCTGTGCAAGAAGTGACGAGGGTTCTTGATTCATTCCAATCATCTCGTGCTTCAAAGCAGATATTTCCTCTTGGTGCTCCACCTTCTGGGCAACGAGAAGTTCAACCTCCTGCCACTGTTTATCTTCTTCTTCTGTCAGGCTTTCCACAGTTTCTGTGAGCTTCTTGTTCAGGCCAATCACCAATAGGCACTTCTCATAGAGTTCCTTGTACGTCTCGGCCGAGGTCTCATGAGCAAGTCCTTCGTCATCACTGCTTGAAGCGTCGTCAATGGGATGTTCAGACAGTTTACTAGAATATGGATTTTCACTTGTCTCACTGCCGTCTTCAATAGTGACTACATGTCCGACGAGATTGACATTCTCATGTTCTTCTTCCTCATCGTTAGTTTCACTTTGTGGACCCTCATATGCTATTCTGAGAATATCTCATGCTTCCTTGGCCACCTCACATTCAGCAATCAGTTTGAACACGTTCTCGTCCACTCCATAGAATATTGCATTCAGGGCCTTTGAATTCCCAACAGCCTCTACATCATCTGCTTCAGACCACAGGGCTTCGGGTTTTGGCATAACAGCTCCTTCAGGGTTGGCCATCATGGGTTCTGTCCATCCTATCATCACGGCTCTCCATGCCGTTTCATCGAGGGATTTCAGAAAGGCTTTCATCCTGGGTTTCCAATAGGCATAATTCGGCCCTTCAAGCCACGGTGGTCGGTTAGTGCTCTGTCCTTCCTTCAAACTCATCTTGAACTGTTGCCGGATCACACTCTGTATGTCGAGTGCCTGCTCTGATACTAATTGAAATCTACTTGTCTTAGTCAAGACGAGTTCCAGATGGTGTTTGAACTGCGTCTCGAACACTTGTTGGACAGTTTCAGGTTGTGTTCAAACAGAGGCTGGAACACCTTAGCAGACAGAACATAAACAGCACAAAATAGGAGCACACACGATATGATAACCCAGTTCGGCTCCCCCTACTCTGGGGGGTTTCCCACACCCGAAAAAGGGACACAAATCTTATTATGAGTTTAGGGTTACAAGAGGTCTTACTCTTACACAACTCCTCGTTTGTAATGGCCTCACCACTAACACTCCGTCTCTCGGATTTGCAATCTCAGTTCGTCGCAACTCCCCTCGATCCCCTATGGGTAGGACGAGACTTCCCTCTCGGCCTAGTCTTGGACTTCTCGGAAGTCCAGTCGCCTTCTCTCAAAGACATGCCTTTATCACCGTGTGTGTGTGCGCTTGATAGTTCTCCAAGAGCAGTCTGAACAGCACACTGAACAGACTGCTTCTTCTCCGTTTATATTCCGGTGAGGAATAATCAGCCGGTGGTCGCTCCTCCTCCAATCTCACGAACTCTCGTGTTTATCTTTTCTCTCAGGAAGCGACACGATTATGGATGCCCTAGCATTGTATTTATATGCTCGGATGCCATCCAAACCAGCTCAAGATAATCCCATCAAATATTTAGGAAATATTCCTAAATATTCGATGTATGTCTTTCTCCAATCTTTAGGAAGTATATTCGAAAACTTCCTTCCCAAGCATGCCACGCCGCCTTTAATCTGATGTGTAGATATTCGTTTGAATATCTGAATCTTCGAATTCCTAGCTGGCCGACTCCAATCAGATCGAAATATTCTTGTCAAATATTTCGGAGATACTCCTACATATTTGATAGATATTCAATCTCTTCCATATCCAATCTTTGGAGATTACTTCCGTGCCAAGTCATCTAATATTCTCGAATCCAATCTGAAGATATTCATTTGAATATCTGATCTTTAATGATGACTTGTCAATTGATCCCAATCAGATAATCTCATCGATCTTTTGGATATGCAAATCCTTGCGTCTGCTGTACGCTAAACTTCTGTTCCAGTGTGTGGTTGAACTCCAGCTTGAACTGTCTAAAGCCATTTTGCCAAATCCATGCCATTCATGGAAACATCAGTGTTGAAAAGATGTATTGAGACGAACCTTGTACTTAATTGGGAAAAATGTCATTTTATGGTGCAGGAGGGGATAGTTCTTGGTCACTTGGTCTCTAAAAGAGGAATTGAGGTGGACAAGGCTAAAATAGAGGTTATGGAAAAATTGCCACCCCCAAAGGATGTAAAAGGCATAAGGAGTTTTCTAGGCCATGCTGGGTTTTATAAGAGGTTTATCAAGGATTTCTCGAAGATTGCATAGCCTTTAACAAACCTACTATGCAATGACACCAAGTTTCGATTTGATGAAGAGTGCTTGGTGGCCTTCGAGAAATTGAAAGAGGCATTAATTTCGGCTCCAATTATTCAACCTCCAAGATGGGAATTGCCCTTTGAGCTCATGTGCGATGCAAGCGATTATGCAATTGGGGCGGTTCTTGGGCAAAGGATAGATAAGAAACTTCATGCCATCCACTACACAAGCAAGGTTCTAAATGGAGCTCAATTGAACTATTCTACTACCGAGAAGGAGCTTCTTGCTATTGTGTATGCTTTTGATAAGTTTCGCCTATACCTAGTGGCTTCAAAGGTTATAGTGTTCACGGATCATGCGGCGATGAAGTACCTCTTGGCAAAGAAATATTCCAAGCCAAGACTGATAAGGTGGATTCTATTGCTCCAAGAATTTGACATAGAAATCAAAGATAAAAAGGGGGTAGAAAATGTGGTAGCCGACCACCTATCAAGGCTAGAGGGAAATGAAGAGATTGAAGAGGATACAAGGCCCGTTGATGATTCTTTTATTGGGGAGCAACTCATGAGAGTTGAGGCGGAGGCCCTCCCATGGTATGCGGATTTCGTAAACTTCGTGGTTTTTGGGATTATTCCCCACGATATGAACCACCATCAAAGGAGGAAGTTCCTATCCGAAGCCAAGAGATACTATTGGGATGAGCCCTACCTTTATAGGATATGCGCGGATGGGCTTTATAGGACTTGCGTCGCCGAGGAAGAAATGAGAGACATCCTATACCATTGTCACTCTTCCCAATATGGAGGACATGGTAGTGGAGCAAATACGGCGTCCAACGTCCTACAAAGCGGTTTTTATTGGCCAACTCTCTTTGGTGATGCCTATGAATATGTGAAAGCTTGCGATCAATGCCAAAGAACGGGGAGTATCTCCAAGAGGCATGAAATGCCCCAACAAAGCATCCTACCGGTCGAAATATTTGACGTATGGGGCATTGACTATATGGGAACTTTCCCTTCTTCATACGGGAACCAATACATATTGGTCGCGGTTGATTACGTCTCCAAATGGGTTGAGGCCGTCGCCTCCCCTACTTGTGATGCCAAGGTGGTCACCAAGCTCTTTAAGAGGATTATTTTTCCTAGATTTGGAGTGCCAAGGACCGTCATAAGTGATGGCGGTTCACATTTCAAGGAGAAACATTTCGAGGCCTTGCTTCGCAAATATGGAGTTAGTCACAAGGTTGCCACACCTTATCACCCACAAACTAGTGGGCAAGTGGAAATTTCAAATAGAGAAATCAAGGCAATCTTGGAGAAAACCGTGGGGAGCTCAAGGAAGGATTGGTCATCGAAGCTAGATGACGCTTTATGGGCCTATCGTACGACATTCAAAACCCCTATTGGGATGTCTCCCTATCGTCTTATATATGGGAAGCCGTGCCACTTGCCGGTGGAATTGGAATACAAGGCGATGTGGGCAATTAAGATGTTAAATATGGACTTACAAATGGCGGGAGACCATAGGGTGCTTCAACTCCATGAGTTGGAAGAGATAAGGAATGAAGCCTACGAAAGTGCTAGGATCTATAAAGAAAAGACCAAGAAATGGTACGACAAGAGAATATTTCGTCGTGAATTCAAGAAGGGAGAGAAGGTCTTACTCTTTAATTCTAGGCTCAAGTTATTCCCGGGAAAATTGAGAAGTCGTTGGAGTGGTCCATTTATTGTCCACAAGCCTCACGAGGATGGACATGTAGAATTGCTCAACAATGATGGGACTACCTTCACGGCAAATGGGCAAAGGCTAAAGCATTATAGAGAAGGCGTTCGGGATGAGAAAAATGTGACTTACCATTTGACCGACCCTTAAAGAGCCTATATCCGCTTGAGGAGGGATCCTAGCTAAGGACTCCTCAAGTGTGTTTCTTAGTAAGAAAAGGATCGGCTCGGTCTTTGCCAAGACGTTAAACTAGGCACCTCACGGGAGGTACCCCGGTTTGTGAGTTGTCTATCTATGCACAAGTAACTTTCATATATGTGTGGCATACATTTTGTGAACTTGTCATGTGGCTTGGTGATTGGGATGATTCTAAATGCATGATTAGGTGTGTGTGACGTGATATAAGGCTTGCATGAATTTTCTTGAAGGTGGTGGCATTCTAAGTGTGGAGTGGTAATCCTAGCTTATTTGTTTGAAAATCGCATGTTTATGTGCTAGTGATTGCTTAGGAGAGGGTGCCTTGATTATATGTGATATTTTGAGTGCTACCTATTCTTGATTATGAGTAAAATTTCTGAGTGTGGAGTTGGGATTCGACGGGAAGTGGAAAATATTTTTGTAGGAATTTGGGTCCAGTCGATCGACTGGGAGGCAAGCAATATGCTAGTCGATCGACTGAATGTTGTTTCAGGGGCTCTTGCTTTTCGTGTTTCCTCAGTCGATCGACTGGGATTCCAGTCGATCGACTGAGTTTTTCTTATCCAAATCAGCCTTCTTCCTCATTTCTTCATTTCATCCGAAACCCTAATCCCAAAATCCTTCGAATCCCTCCGATCCCAACCTCCCCGAATCTCAGCCCAATCCCGCTCAGCTCCTCGCCGTACCGTCGCCGCCCATCCGCCATCGAGCCGTCGCTCAACCGAAGCCATCAGCCACCCAATTTTCAGTTTTCCGATCGGAAAACACCACCCTCCTCCGAACTCCGCCATCCTCCGCCCGTTCCTCCCGATTCGACCGTCAAACAGCTCCCTATTGTCCCGCCTTCAAACCCCAAGCATCGATTTGAGTTCCCATAGCCTCTCGGAAAAACCCCGAATTTCACCCTAAATCCCGACTGTTTTTCAGTCCCCAGTCGATCGACTGGGACATCAGTAGCCAGCCAGTCGATCGACTCGATCAGAGTTCAGTGTAGTTTTTGAGTTTTTGCTCAATTTGGCTTGGCTTTCCATTTCCAGTGCATCATGGGTCGTGACGGTACCTCGTCCAGTTCAAAACCGAAAGGCAAGGGGGTTGCTCAAGAGCCCTCGCTAGATGAGCAAATCGACGAATTTACCCTAGAGGACGAGGATAATAGACCTCTTGTTTCCCGCAAGAGAAGGTTATTGAGGGGTTCGCTAGCTGACATTCGCTCGGGGTCAGATGTCGAGATTGAGGCCGTGTCGGTTTCCCCAGCGCCTCCAAGGAAGAAAAAGCCTCAACCGAGGAAACCAGCACCAAAGAGGAGAGCGCCCGTGCCTCCTGCCCCTAGAGCTCCCTCGCCCCCGGTGCCCAGAGAGCCCTCTCCCGCTGCAGCACCTCCATCCACGGCCATAGTGCCGATCGAGCCTCAGGAAGGGCCTTGTGAGGGACCAATGCCCATTCCGGTCCCGTACCCATTCTCGGCCCCCTTGGTATTTAGGGTCGAGAAGCACCGGGCTCATCATGCTACCATCACATCAATGAAGAAGACGGCCATCCCGACACTTTACTTGGACATGGGATTGCTTCGTGGTATCGATAAAGCGGTCACTGATGTGGTACATTCTCGCCTCACTCAGCATGGCTTGTCTTTTTGTTTTATGGATGATCCGGGAACCTACCAGAGGGTAGTTGAGGAGTTCACATCCTCTTTTGAGGGGTTAAAGGAGAAGGAGGGCGATGACTTTGGTTATTATTGGACTTTTTCGTTGGGAGGCCGGGATTTCCGGATTAGGGAAAGTTTGATCCGAGAGTGGTTGGGATTCCCAGAGCCTGAGGTGTCGCCCCGGAAATTCAATGAGCACGACCAGACCCGATTTTGGAAGAGGATTTCCGGGAGGAATGAGTGGTTCATATCGTCTTATAATTCTTCCGCCATCACTGATCCGGTTTGGAAGATTATACACCACGTCATAGCGATTGGGATTAATACGAGGACGGCGAGGGCTAGGTCGTTTACTCTCCCAGATATGGACCTCATGCTTGCTATGGCGCACGGGCAGACAGTTGATTGCCTAGCTAGTCTTGCCGACCGGTTTGAGACTATTGTGAAGCCGACCACGAGGAACCGGGGCATGGGAGGAGGGTCCTTGATTACGTTGATAGCCCAGAGGTGTAACTTCACCTTTGGCCACGAGGGATGCGAGACCCCGACTAGGAGCGTGCTTGATGTTGGTGATGTTCCCTTGTGTGGCATGTGTTTGGCAAAACGTAGTTAGACAGTTCGAGCAGGAGTTCAGGGGGAGTTTGAACACTTAGTGGAACTACTATACAGCGTGGAGCAGACGCAGAGTTTTTTCCAGAAGGTTCTAGATCGAATATCTCTTCGATCTGAAGTCGGCCAGCGAAGAAATCGGACTCCAGATATTCAGATGAATATCTTCTACATGACGGCATGGCTGACTTGGAGAGGAAGTCATCGTTTCCCCTCTCACCGGTTTGAAAGATATGCATCAAATATTTCAGAATATATTCCTAAATATTTGATGGGATTATCTTATGCAAATTAGGGTTTTTGCTCGAGCATATAAATACCATGCAAAGGCAACCCTAATATGCATCGCTTTCAAGATCAAAAATACACGAAGAAATCCTATCGATTGGAAAAGAAGAAAGCGACGGCCGTTGTGTTTTCCCCACTGGAAAAACATCGGTGTGAGCTCAGTCTGATACGTGCTATTCAGATTGACCAGAGGTGATCAAGTTCAGAGCACAAACAGAACAACCAGCTTTCAAGTGAAAGCGACCGAGCTTCAGGAGAGGTTCGAGTACGTTCGGACAGAAGGTCTGGACGAAGGGGATCAAGGGGAGTTGCGACGAACCTTGGTTGCAAATCCGAGAGACGGAGTAATAGAGGCTAGGCAATTACAAGGTGTAAGTGTAAGTCCACTGAAAAGCTCTATACTCGAAATAAAGATTTGTTGTCCCTTTTCCGGGTGTGGGAAACCCCCCAGAGTAGGCGTAGCCGAACTGGGTTATCAATCTGTGCGTACTCGTGTTTTATTGTTCTGTTCATACTTGTTGTGGAACTGTGGTAGAAAGAGTTCAAGGTCTGTCCAAACACAACCTAGAACACTTGCTTGAACAGAGGATATAATTTCAATTGGTATCAGAGCAAACACTCGACACACTGAGTGGGATCCAGAACTGTTCAAAATGCCTCTGAAAGAAGGACAAAGCATCACCAGACCTCCGCTATTAGAAGGATCAAACTATGCCACCTGGAAACCTATGATGCGATCCTTTCTGAAATTCCTAGACGAGAAAGCCCGGATGACCGTTCAGAGAGGGTGGACTGAACCTATGATGAACAACCTCACTGGAGAACCTGTTCTAAAACCAGAAACCTTATGGAGTGAAGAGGAGAACAAAGCATCCATGGGAAACGCAAAGGCAATGAATGCGATCTTCTAGGCAGTTGATGAAAATGTCATGAAGCTGATTATCAATTGTGAAGTTGCTAAGGAAGCATGGGACATTCTCCAAACAGCCTTTGAAGGTACAGACAAGGTTCGAAACTCTCGTATGCAGGCTGTCACAACAAAGTTCGAAGAGATGAAAATGAAGGAGAGTGAGTCCATCACTGAGTACAACACCAGGGTTCTGGAACTGTCCAACGAAGCTTCTGCCCTTGGGAAACCCATCGACGAGGATAGATTGGTGAGCAAAGTCCTAAGATCACTCCCTCCGAGATTTGCTATGAAGGTAACAGCCATTGAGGAAATGCATGACATCTCCAAGTGGAAACTGGACGAGCTGACTGGTTCCCTCAGAACCTACGAGATCAATCATAATTTCCAAATTGGAGAAGTAAAGGGAATTGCACTGAAAGCAGATTGGGCATAAGACAAATCAGAAGCTGACTGCTCCACTGAGCAACTGGCCATGATGGCTCAGAACTTTGGAAGAATGGTGCGGAAAATCAATAGGCGTGGTCCAGAACAGGGGCAGTCCTCATCAACCGGTTTCCGAAACTGGAAAACCGACAGGTCTAGGTCCAGTGACTCAAGGCAAGACTCCTCTGACAGAAGAAAGGAAGAAATTCAGTGTCATGAATGCAGAGGGTTTGGTCATATTGCTTCACAATGTGCGAACACACTCATGAAGAAGAAGGCAATGGTCGCAAGTTTCAGTGACAGTGAGTCAGATGAAGAAAAAGGAGGCACAACCACAAACTTTGTGGCCTTTGCTTCAACTCTGGAGGAATACGGTAGCACCAGTGAAACCGTTCCACCTCTGTTGGAACTCCTAGCTGAAGATCTCTCAGACAGTGACGGTGAAGAACTGACGCAGGAATCTCTGGCCGAGACATATAAGGATCTATATGAAAAGTGGCTGCTACTGATCAAGGTAAACAAGAAGCTGAATGACACAGTTGCAAGCATCACTACAGAAAAGGATAAGGTCGGGGAAGAAGTGGAGATTCTGGTCTCACAGAAGGCTGAACTTGAAGGCACGGTAACTTCCCTAAACTCTCAACTGGCTGATATGAAACAGGAAAGACTGTGTTTGCTTGCTCAGAAGACGGAGCTCCTGGGCACTATCTCCTCGCTGAAAGTCGACATTGAAAAAGACCGTGAAACTCATCCTGTTGGCATGACTGGGCTAAGAAAGGTTATCTCAGATCTAAAACGCAAGGAGGTGTTCCAACACAGAAAGATAGAACAGCTGGAACTCCAGCTAGAATCAGAAAAAATGGACCGAGAAGTTGCTGAAAAGGAGCTCACTCACTTCAAACAGTCAGTGAGGATGTTGAACTCTGGCTCAGAAAATTTAGATGAAATCCTCAACGCTCAAAGGATGGAGGCAGGACGTAGAGGATTGGGGTTTGATGGACCACAATTATACGAATCAAAAACACAGTAAAACCCCCCAAGTTAGACTGTTTGTCTATCTAACATCCATCTGTTAGTCCCGATATATTTCCACAGGGCATTTTAGAGACTGAAGTGAAAACACGCTAAGGAGAGGATTTTATGCTGAAAAGATAACAAGAGTCAATCCAAGGTCAAGATCATATGCCGACTGAAGAAATATCAAGGATCCTGACGTTGAATTGACCAGAATAAATTAATCAGAAGAATCAGGAGTGAAGTCAAGACAGTCCGGGGAAGGAACACACTGACAGTTTTGTGAAAAGACTGCACAAAACTGTACAAAACTCACATATGGCAAGATGACTTGGTGACTTGATGAAGAGGTGGCCAAGGGAGGAGCTCCTCCACCCAAGGCAACCGGCAACCGGCGGCTGCCACCACCCTCCTCCTCCTTGACCGGCGGCTTTTGGCCCCTCCATGTGGTGGCTCCTCCTCCCTTGATTTGCCCATCCAATCTCCATGCAACAAGTGCCCTCATCTTAGCCCTCCATTTCTCCTCCCCATGGCTATAAATACACCCCTCCTCCTCCTCATTTCATCATCCCAAAAATTGTAATCACTTCTCTCTCTACATTTTGTTACTTGTAAGTTTGGTTCGGTTTTGAAATAATACTCCTGTTTGTTCTTGAGTATTATACTGGAAGTTATAATAATCTTGTCGGTTCTCGAGTATTATAATACTGTAGAGAATACTCCTGTTGGTTCTTGAGTATTCAGTAGGAATTAGGAATACTCCTGTTGGTTCTTGAGTATTCCACCCCTTTCCCTCTTACTGTTTTCAAAAACCCCCGAGTATTTAGCTATGGTATCCATCTCTATGGATATTCGTAGCTAAACTCTTTATTCGGTGGAAGGTATTTTCTTGTATTATATAATGTTGTAATATCTTTTAGTTTCATTTCTTTGTATTCAAAACTTGTTCTATGTGCCATTTATAGTCAGAATTTCCAAGGTTGAGTGGATGCTACGAAAGGGCAAAACTCTTCCGTGGGGATTCGTGAACATACTCGGGTAAGTGGATGCTACGAAAGGGCAAAGCTTATCTGAGAAGTTCGACTCATCTAAAACACCACTTGGTCAATCGTAACTGTGAGATCAAGTGGATGCACAAAAGGCTAAGATACTTCGAAAGGAGGAATTAGTCTGAAATAGAACAAGGGTTGCTTTAAACGATGTTGCAAGTCTTGCGCTACGAAAGGGCCTCGATTCATCTTTGAATACTTAGAAAAGTTACTAACAGTTTATTATATACATGTTATAATACAAGAGTACCTGAAACCGAATGCTTTTCTTTACTGTTAAACCGCAATCACCAACTGCTGATCTACCGGAGGAATTACAATCACGCATCACCCACTGTAAGTCTTCTTTGTATTTACAGCATTTTAATTTCTGTATTTACTTTTCCGCAATCAAAACCAAAAACCCCCAAAAAAATCACGTAGTTAATTAGAGCGCTAAAATCTCAATCAACCATAAAACACGCTCCCCCCAGTTCAATCACCCTAAAAGAATAGCCTATTCCCCTAATTCCCTTGGGTTCGACCCCTACTTACCACTTACTACCCAGTAGTGTAGTCACAAGTAGCGGATATTATAAATTTATTTGTACAGAGGACACTGCACCTTAACGACAGTGCGGTGGCCCTCCGTCAAATTGGCACCGTTGCCGGGGAATTAGCCATCGAATAAGCTATTCTTTCGTTCCCTCCCATGACCTCATGACGCAACCACCTTCATATGCATGGACAACACGGCACCTTCCACTGTTCGGGGGAACGGATGCAGAAGATCCAGTACTACACTGTCGAAGCTTTCACTACGTTTGCTGCCACAGTAAACCTGAGACTGAAACGTTAGAAGAATTTAAGCTTAAATGCTTTAAATTCTCTCTAACGGATTTCGCAACAATCTGGTATTACACATCACCCGCTAGTAGTGCGGTACGTTTCGTGGACCTCTGTGCACCATTCATGAAAGAATTCTCCCCACCATCTTTACGCCAAGAAACCCGCGAGAAGATCCTGAACCTTCAACAATCCCGGGATGAGACTTTGGACGAATACTACATGAACTACGATGCCATCGTCTCAAGCTGCCCGCACCATGGGTTTACGAAGAAAATTCTTCTCCAAAAATTTCTTCATGGGATGAGGGCCGAAGAGCTGGGAAGAGTTAACGAAGCTATGAGAAGGTCAGCCATAAACTTCACCATTACAGACATGTGGCACCTTATAATCGGCTTGGCCGCTGCCACAAGACGAGCACCCCAAATTGACGAGGAAATGCAGACAGAAGAAGCTGACCCAGAGGCTGATGAAGGAGAAACCACCGAACCGTCAGAAGAGACTCCTGAACCATCTGAAGAATCAGACATGGAAAGCACCGGAAGCAACGAAGTAGGAGTCCAGAACACCACTGACGAATTTCCCAGGCCTTCCCGACTTTTCCCCTCGATCAATAGGCAAATCGCTGAAAACCATGTGATCAAAGAAGAGGCTGAAAAGAGGATGGGAAAAGGGCCTGAGCAGAATGACTCCTACATGGAGCACGCTTTCGCCATGACTGGACAAGGCAGCCCTAAACAGGAGAACACCCAGTTCAAAAAGCTGATAGTGAAAGGTCTCCCGCCTTCTCAGAAGCAATGGAAAGAGAAAACACCAAAACCATGGAGCTCTTACTCCAGCAAGAAGTCAGGACAAGTCAAAGCAAGAAACAACACAGGAACGGTGGCAAAGTTTGACCTCAGCCACCCATGGGACCGAAACCAGTAATCCACAACGAGGTATCGTCGAGCCAACAACGTAAAACAAGTGCACTGGTCGGGAGGTAACCCAACACTATCTTACTTTCCGCACTTACTTTCAGTACTTAGTTTTAAGCTTGCATGACTTTTGAACTAAGGCACGCCTTCGTTCAAAAGTGGGGGGTGAAAACCGCCTGTGTACATAAATAACATGCTTGCTGTTTTTTTTAGTAATAGTATCTTTTTGAACATATGAACTTAAGAATGTGAAAAAGATAAATCTGAATTCATGCATTTACCTTGTGAAAATTCAAACTGTTTAAAAACTTAGAATGTAACTTTCCATTTGTCCTTTGTACTGAGATAACTAGGGATGTGGAGTTGACATAAACTGCCCTAGAAGGACTTGGGAAGCAATCAAAGGATCAGATCAAACTATATGGTTTTCGAAGTCAGTGGAGGCTGCACTTCGGGTTTTCAGTGAATAATTGAGTCAAACTCCGCCAAGAAGCATCTATGCAAAGGCGAGGACGGGAATCAGACCATCCTCTCTCTAGTCAAAATAGCCGAGAAAATAGATAAGCGACCCTCATCTTGACCTGCGCAAAACGACGAAGACGAGAGGAGAGGGGAGGTATTTCCATAGGCTTGCGGGCGATGATTGGACCTCCCAAGAAGGCTGAAAAATGGACTAGCAAGTCACAAAGAAGCGAAAAACTCAAAGAAGAAAATCAAAAGAGGCCAAAGGCCCAAAATTGTGAAGGTTTTAACCGAGCAAAAGTGAAGCACTCGACAAAGTCAAATCAAAGGCCAAAGGCCGATTCACTACAACAAAAAAGCAGTCCCTCGCCAAAGAAAAAAATCAAGAAGGCTCAACTCACTGAAACCCGAACCGAATCACGTGCATGAGAAAGCTACCAGAAGACCATATAGTACGAAACGATCCCGAGGCTGCAACCCAAGAACCTGAAAAGGGCTATCTCCCGAAACATCCAATATAATTTGCATCTCAGCACGGAGGTACAAGTATTAAGTTTCTTCTATTTATTTACGCAGTTTAATTTGGTAATAAGTAAGCAATGCATGAATTAGGATAGATCGAGTACCACAGTCTAATTTTCATATGCCAAATCCGAACCTAGAACTTACGCCCTTTAATAGCATTGTTCGGGACGAACAACTAAAAGTGGGGGGTATTCTGATGGACCACAATTATACGAATCAAAAACACAGTAAAACCCCCCAAGTTAGACTGTTTGTCTATCTAACATCCATCTGTTAGTCCCGATATATTTCCACAGGGCATTTTAGAGACTGAAGTGAAAACACGCTAAGGAGAGGATTTTATGCTGAAAAGATAACAAGAGTCAATCCAAGGTCAAGATCATATGCCGACTGAAGAAATATCAAGGATCCTGACGTTGAATTGACCAGAATAAATTAATCAGAAGAATCAGGAGTGAAGTCAAGACAGTCCGGGGAAGGAACACACTGACAATTTTGTGAAAAGACTGCACAAAACTGTACAAAACTCACATATGGCAAGATGACTTGGTGACTTGATGAAGAGGTGGCCAAGGGAGGAGCTCCTCCACCCAAGGCAACCGGCAACCGGCGGCTGCCACCACCCTCCTCCTCCTTGACCGGCGGCTTTTGGCCCCTCCATGTGGTGGCTCCTCCTCCCTTGATTTGCCCATCCAATCTCCATGCAACAAGTGCCCTCATCTTAGCACTCCATTTCTCCTCCCCATGGCTATAAATACACCCCTCCTCCTCCTCATTTCATCATCCCAAAAATTGTAATCACTTCTCTCTCTACATTTTGTTACTTGTAAGTTTGGTTCGGTTTTGAAATAATACTCCTGTTTGTTCTTGAGTATTATACTGGAAATTATAATACTCTTGTCGGTTCTCGAGTATTATAATACTGTAGAGAATACTCCTGTTGGTTCTTGAGTATTCAGTAGGAATTAGGAATACTCCTGTTGGTTCTTGAGTATTCCACCCCTTTCCCTCTTACTGTTTTCAAAAACCCCCGAGTATTTAGCTATGGTATCCATCTCTATGGATATTCGTAGCTAAACTCTTTATTCGGTGGAAGGTATTTTCTTGTATTATATAATGTTGTAATATCTTTTAGTTTCATTTCTTTGTATTCAAAACTTGTTCT
This sequence comes from Rhodiola kirilowii, assembly GCA_033675215.1. NCBI lineage: Eukaryota > Viridiplantae > Streptophyta > Magnoliopsida > Saxifragales > Crassulaceae > Rhodiola > Rhodiola kirilowii. Next base: position 26,247,105 of record CM066199.1, read on the forward strand.
ATGTGCCATTTATAGTCAGAATTTCCAAGGTTGAGTGGATGCTACGAAAGGGCAAAACTCTTCCGTGGGGATTCGTGAACATACTCGGGTAAGTGGATGCTACGAAAGGGCAAAGCTTATCTGAGAAGTTCGACTCATCTAAAACACCACTTGGTCAATCGTAACTGTGAGATCAAGTGGATGCACAAAAGGCTAAGATACTTCGAAAGGAGGAATTAGTCTGAAATAGAACAAGGGTTGCTTTAAACGATGTTGCAAGTCTTGCGCTACGAAAGGGCCTCGATTCATCTTTGAATACTTAGAAAAGTTACTAACAGTTTATTATATACATGTTATAATACAAGAGTACCTGAAACCGAATGCTTTTCTTTACTGTTAAACCGCAATCACCAACTGCTGATCTACCGGAGGAATTACAATCACGCATCACCCACTGTAAGTCTTCTTTGTATTTACAGCATTTTAATTTCTGTATTTACTTTTCCGCAATCAAAACCAAAAACCCCCAAAAAAATCACGTAGTTAATTAGAGCGCTAAAATCTCAATCAACCATAAAACACGCTCCCCCCAGTTCAATCACCCTAAAGGAATAGCCTATTCCCCTAATTCCCTTGGGTTCGACCCCTACTTACCACTTACTACCCAGTAGTGTAGTCACAAGTAGCGGATATTATAAATTTATTTGTACAGAGGACACTGCACCTTAACGACAGTGCGGTGGCCCTCCGTCAAATTGGCACCGTTGCCGGGGAATTAGCCATCGAATAAGCTATTCTTTCGTTCCCTCCCATGACCTCATGACGCAACCACCTTCATATGCATGGACAACACGGCACCTTCCACTGTTCGGGGGAACGGATGCAGAAGATCCAGTACTACACTGTCGAAGCTTTCACTACGTTTGCTGCCACATTAAACCTGAGACTGAAACGTTAGAAGAATTTAAGCTTAAATGCTTTAAATTCTCTCTAACGGATTTCGCAACAATCTGGTATTACACATCACCCGCTAGTAGTGCGGTACGTTTCGTGGACCTCTGTGCACCATTCATGAAAGAATTCTCCCCACCATCTTTACGCCAAGAAACCCGCGAGAAGATCCTGAACCTTCAACAATCCCGGGATGAGACTTTGGACGAATACTACATGAACTACGATGCCATCGTCTCAAGCTGCCCGCACCATGGGTTTACGAAGAAAATTCTTCTCCAAAAATTTCTTCATGGGATGAGGGCCGAAGAGCTGGGAAGAGTTAACGAAGCTATGAGAAGGTCAGCCATAAACTTCACCATTACAGACATGTGGCACCTTATAATCGGCTTGGCCGCTGCCACAAGACGAGCACCCCAAATTGACGAGGAAATGCAGACAGAAGAAGCTGACCCAGAGGCTGATGAAGGAGAAACCACCGAACCGTCAGAAGAGACTCCTGAACCATCTGAAGAATCAGACATGGAAAGCACCGAAAGCAACGAAGTAGGAGTCCAGAACACCACTGACGAATTTCCCAGGCCTTCCCGACTTTTCCCCTCGATCAATAGGCAAATCGCTGAAAACCATGTGATCAAAGAAGAGGCTGAAAAGAGGATGGGAAAAGGGCCTGAGCAGAATGACTCCTACATGGAGCACGCTTTCGCCATGACTGGACAAGGCAGCCCTAAACAGGAGAACACCCAGTTCAAAAAGCTGATAGTGAAAGGTCTCCCGCCTTCTCAGAAGCAATGGAAAGAGAAAACACCAAAACCATGGAGCTCTTACTCCAGCAAGAAGTCAGGACAAGTCAAAGCAAGAAACAACACAGGAACGGTGGCAAAGTTTGACCTCAGCCACCCATGGGACCGAAACCAGTAATCCACAACGAGGTATCGTCGAGCCAACAACGTAAAACAAGTGCACTGGTCGGGAGGTAACCCAACACTATCTTACTTTCCGCACTTACTTTCAGTACTTAGTTTTAAGCTTGCATGACTTTTGAACTAAGGCACGCCTTCGTTCAAAAGTGGGGGGTGAAAACCGCCTGTGTACATAAATAACATGCTTGCTGTTTTTTTTAGTAATAGTATCTTTTTGAACATATGAACTTAAGAATGTGAAAAAGATAAATCTGAATTCATGCATTTACCTTGTGAAAATTCAAACTGTTTAAAAACTTAGAATGTAACTTTCCATTTGTCCTTTGTACTGAGATAACTAGGGATGTGGAGTTGACATAAACTGCCCTAGAAGGACTTGGGAAGCAATCAAAGGATCAGATCAAACTATATGGTTTTCGAAGTCAGTGGAGGCTGCACTTCGGGTTTTCAGTGAATAATTGAGTCAAACTCCGCCAAGAAGCATCTATGCAAAGGCGAGGACGGGAATCAGACCATCCTCTCTCTAGTCAAAATAGCCGAGAAAATAGATAAGCGACCCTCATCTTGACCTGCGCAAAACGACGAAGACGAGAGGAGAGGGGAGGTATTTCCATAGGCTTGCGGGCGATGATTGGACCTCCCAAGAAGGCTGACAAATGGACTAGCAAGTCACAAAGAAGCGAAAAACTCAAAGAAGAAAATCAAAAGAGGCCAAAGGCCCAAAATTGTGAAGGTTTTAACCGAGCAAAAGTGAAGCACTCGACAAAGTCAAATCAAAGGCCAAAGGCCGATTCACTACAACAAAAAAGCAGTCCCTCGCCAAAGAAAAAAATCAAGAAGGCTCAACTCACTGAAACCCGAACCGAATCACGTGCATGAGAAAGCTACCAGAAGACCATATAGTACGAAACGATCCCGAGGCTGCAACCCAAGAACCTGAAAAGGGCTATCTCCCGAAACATCCAATATAATTTGCATCTCAGCACGGAGGTACAAGTATTAAGTTTCTTCTATTTATTTACGCAGTTTAATTTGGTAATAAGTAAGCAATGCATGAATTAGGATAGATCGAGTACCACAGTCTAATTTTCATATGCCAAATCCGAACCTAGAACTTACGCCCTTTAATAGCATTGTTCGGGACGAACAACTAAAAGTGGGGGGTATTCTGATGGACCACAATTATACGAATCAAAAACACAGTAAAACCCCCCAAGTTAGACTGTTTGTCTATCTAACATCCATCTGTTAGTCCCGATATATTTCCACAGGGCATTTTAGAGACTGAAGTGAAAACACGCTAAGGAGAGGATTTTATGCTGAAAAGATAACAAGAGTCAATCCAAGGTCAAGATCATATGCCGACTGAAGAAATATCAAGGATCCTGACGTTGAATTGACCAGAATAAATTAATCAGAAGAATCAGGAGTGAAGTCAAGACAGTCCGGGGAAGGAACACACTGACAGTTTTGTGAAAAGACTGCACAAAACTGTACAAAACTCACATATGGCAAGATGACTTGGTGACTTGATGAAGAGGTGGCCAAGGGAGGAGCTCCTCCACCCAAGGCAACCGGCAACCGGCGGCTGCCACCACCCTCCTCCTCCTTGACCGGCGGCTTTTGGCCCCTCCATGTGGTGGCTCCTCCTCCCTTGATTTGCCCATCCAATCTCCATGCAACAAGTGCCCTCATCTTAGCACTCCATTTCTCCTCCCCATGGCTATAAATACACCCCTCCTCCTCCTCATTTCATCATCCCAAAAATTGTAATCACTTCTCTCTCTACATTTTGTTACTTGTAAGTTTGGTTCGGTTTTGAAATAATACTCCTGTTTGTTCTTGAGTATTATACTGGAAATTATAATACTCTTGTCGGTTCTCGAGTATTATAATACTGTAGAGAATACTCCTGTTGGTTCTTGAGTATTCAGTAGGAATTAGGAATACTCCTGTTGGTTCTTGAGTATTCCACCCCTTTCCCTCTTACTGTTTTCAAAAACCCCCGAGTATTTAGCTATGGTATCCATCTCTATGGATATTCGTAGCTAAACTCTTTATTCGGTGGAAGGTATTTTCTTGTATTATATAATGTTGTAATATCTTTTAGTTTCATTTCTTTGTATTCAAAACTTGTTCTATGTGCCATTTATAGTCAGAATTTCCAAGGTTGAGTGGATGCTACGAAAGGGCAAAACTCTTCCGTGGGGATTCGTGAACATACTCGGGTAAGTGGATGCTACGAAAGGGCAAAGCTTATCTGAGAAGTTCGACTCATCTAAAACACCACTTGGTCAATCGTAACTGTGAGATCAAGTGGATGCACAAAAGGCTAAGATACTTCGAAAGGAGGAATTAGTCTGAAATAGAACAAGGGTTGCTTTAAACGATGTTGCAAGTCTTGCGCTACGAAAGGGCCTCGATTCATCTTTGAATACTTAGAAAAGTTACTAACAGTTTATTATATACATGTTATAATACAAGAGTACCTGAAACCGAATGCTTTTCTTTACTGTTAAACCGCAATCACCAACTGCTGATTTACCGGAGGAATTACAATCACGCATCACCCACTGTAAGTCTTCTTTGTATTTACAGCATTTTAATTTCTGTATTTACTTTTCCACAATCAAAACCAAAAACCCCCAAAAAAATCACGTAGTTAATTAGAGCGCTAAAATCTCAATCAACCATAAAACACGCTCCCCCCAGTTCAATCACCCTAAAGGAATAGCCTATTCCCCTAATTCCCTTGGGTTCGACCCCTACTTACCACTTACTACCCAGTAGTGTAGTCACAAGTAGCGGATATTATAAATTTATTTGTACAGAGGACACTGCACCTTAACGACAGTGCGGTGGCCCTCCGTCAGGGTTCGTGGGAAAAAGTAGTTCAAAGGACATTATGTGTGTTAAAGCTAAATCTGTGTCTGAACAGTTGCCTGAACAGAAGGTGAGAAAGCACCCTAGACAGAAAGTGGATCTGTCCCAAGACAAGTCCAGGACTACTTACCTCAGTTCAAATCAGAAGAAAGACTTGCTGACATGTTGGTACTGCTACCAGATGGGACACATCAGACGGCAGTGTCGACTGTTTCTTGCTGAACGTCGAGGACACCAACAGCAACAGATCCAACCTCGACATAAACAAGTTTGGATTCTGAAGGAACAACAGACAGTATGCATGGTAGCGTGCTGCTCATTAGGAGATACAGTGCAAGCCAGTTGGTTCTTCGATAGTGGATGCTCTGCACACATGACAGGTAACTCTGAATATCTCTCTCATATTAGACCTGTTGAGCAGATGCGGTTTGTCACCTTCGCGGATGGTCGGAAGAGTCTGGTGATTGGCTGTGGAACATTGAAGGTTCCGGATCTCCCTGCACTCGAGGACACTCTCCTGGTTGAAGGTCTGACTATGAATCTCATTAGCATCAGTCAACTGTGCGACAATGGACACTATGTGTCATTCTCTCGTGACTCATGCCTCGTTCTTAACGAGAATGGTGATTCTGTAATGAAAGGGAGAAGAAGGGCCAATGACTGTTACACAATCAGAGTGGGAAACGAGGAGCTAAGGTCTACTCTCAACTATGTTCAAGCCAAACATCGAGTTCTGCGAGGGGAGTGAAAAAGACCCTACACAATAGAAGGACTGCACAAATCAATTTTGGCAACTATACCAGGCGACTGCTGGATCAGAAGGTGTCACAGTTACAGCGAGAGTTTGAACAGAAGATTACACAGTTGCACAAGGAGTTCGAACTGCTTGTACAGATGAATGCCAGTTCACCAGAAGAGAAATTGAATGAGATTCCTCGGTTTGCAACTCCCAGATCCTCCTTGGGTCTGCGTGGGTTTATGAACTGAGTGTTCCAGGCAGTGGTCTGTCAAAGGCGAATCCCCATCTACAACAGTTGGACTGACCACCTAAGAAGGGAGCTGGAACAGATGGGAAAGTTCTTATGATCAAATATTTTATTCCGAAAAGATTCGAATTACGCCGTTTTATTTGGAAAGCGACTGGCGTATATTGAGAAGACGAAAAGGTAGGAGGATATTTTATTTTCAAATCTCAACTGTTGAGCGTGTCTTCTCTTATTGTCTCCGAAACCCTAGATTGGAAGTCTCTCTCGACTGCTCCGAAATCGACGATGGTGAACACAAGGAAGTCAACAAAATCCAGTGCTATATCCGCGGAGAAAAGGAAGGAAAGCATGCAAACCTCAAAGGCGGTGACAGCGAAATCAAAGATTCCAAAATCCAAGGCTGTGAAGATGAAAAAGGCATCGCCTTTACACGAGATGTCTGCCGAGGAGATAACTGCTGAAACTTCTCAGACAGTCACAGCGGTTTCTACCCCTCAAGCGTGTCCACAATTGGAGGTAAATCCCATCCTTCCTTTGGTTTCTGCAGTCGTTGAAAAATCTGTGGTTATTGATGAAATTATTATGGGAGTTGAGAATGTTGGGAGTTTGGGTGCTGAAGCTAGGAGGGCTGTTAGTGATGAAGAAGCCGGTAGGGCTGAGATTTGTGTTAACGAGGACAAGATTGTGGTTGGTGAAAAGGGTGATGAAGTTTCTAAATCTGTTGAAGAAACGGAACCCAGAATGTCAGTGTCAAGAAAGTCTGGTGTTTCAGACGTTTGGAAGGCAAAGATTCAAGCTTCCGGGTACGTTCGCCCAGGAGGTTTTCAAAGAAAGAAGGTGTCTCACCGAGCTGCCTCTCCCAGTGAATGCCTAGCCAGGATCTGTTCTATCAAAGGGAGGGTCCCTGATATTTCTAATGAGGAAAAGAAGAGTATGAGGAATCTGGGTATGAAGGATGCACCTGTTGATAACTTGGTTGAGGAGATTGGAGTCTCAGAAGGTGAAGTTGCTGAGACTGTGAGTAAAGGACCATATTCATCTGTAAAGAGTGTTGGGGAGATTGATGCTGTTGCAGAAGAGCCTGAGACTGCTGAAGAGGATGAAGACCTGGTGGATATGTTCAAAGACATAGATGATTTTGTTGAGAATCTACCAAAGGAAGTCCCCGGTGTTCCAACAGAAGAGGATTTAATTGATACTCCAGAGAATGTTGTGATTGAGGAAACGACAACTGTTCCAGATGCTGTTCAAAACAGTCACCATGGTGCTCAGATGGATATTGATGACTCTCAGAAGACTGACGTTGAAGCAGTTCCTCAGATGGGTGATGATGAGGATTTGGTTCCTCTTGTGAAGTTAGAGAAGATGTCAAAGGGGAAGGAAAAGGAAAAAGTGGCCTTTGCGAAGTCTACAAAGGATTCTGCCCAGAAGGGTGCTGATGTACGCAGTGGTGCAGGGGGAGCTGGTTCCTCCAAGAAAAGGAAGCGTGTCGCTCCAATGCCTATTTCAGAAGATGCTAGGGGATGTGAAGTCCCAGGCCTTGATGCTGAGACTGTCCCAGTTGGCTTGGTTAAGAAGGGTGTATGGTTTGTTAACAAAGATGCTGCAAGAAAGTGGCCATGCATCCAGAAGAGGTAAATCATACCTGAAAGATTGCTAGATGAGTCCCGGTATAAGGGAAAGGAGGTGGTTAAGGTTCTGAAAGAATCGGATCTGTTTTGGACGCTGGCTAGGTGCAAACCCTACAGTGAACAGCTTGTGCGTGAGGCAATGGCGAACTTGCCCCCTCACTTTGGGGTAGTTGGAGATCCTCAGTATGGAGTCTTCTTTGTTAGAGGGAGGAGAATTAAGATTGATCCGGAGCTAATCAATGTGTATTTCTTGATGGATGACCCGGCTGTTGACGAGGAGGAGGCAAATTTTGAGAAGACTGTGAGTACTATCACTGCAGGCTCTGTTAGGTGGAGACCTGAATCAGTTGTGCACACAGCAGACTTATCAACGTTTTATTCCATTCTGTTCTTCATTGCTGTCTTCAACTGGAGACCTTCTACACATCGATCAACAGTCAATAAGGACGTGGCTCAACTGCTGTATCAGATAGGGAACAAGCGGAAATTCAATTTGGGAAGAGTCATGTTCAAACAGATTGCTGAACATGCTACGTCAAAGAGGACTCTTCACCAGATCTGCTTCCCATCACTGATTTATGAGTTGATTGTTTATCATGCCCCTGATTTGATGTCCTCCATTGATCAGCTCTCAAAGTCTCCCAGCAGGTTTGTCGTAGACCACAAGCTATTTAAAGGGCATCATATTAATGATCTCAAGGAGGAGACCTCGAAGGGCAAAGATATTGCCGGGCCATCAAGGCGAGGAGGAGCAAGGTTGGCCCGTGATGAGAGGAATAGACTTCTCATGGACCTGCATGACATCATTGAAGCGGACAAGGAGCAGCGCAAGCGTATCAACAAGCTCGCTCGTGCCCTTAGCTTTCCAAGTGACGATGAAGCTGATGATACAGTCTCTGAGGAGGGCACTGATGATGGTTTGTCTTCATGAAGGTCTCCTAATAACTTTTCCTCTGAACTCAGATCGTATTTAAAACTCTAATTATTGTGTGCTTGTTCTGGCACTTATTGATTAACTGTTCGAACTCGATCGGCCCCTTGCCAGTTTGTGGCAAAAAGGGGGAGTATTTTGTGGTGACAATTTTTGTTCCCTCAAGGTTTCCTACTGTCTAGATAGTTAGATAGATCTAGTTGTCTAGTAGATTTGGTTTTGCCAAAATGCCAAGGGGGAGATTGATGTTCCCTTGTGTGGCATGTGTTTGGCAAAACGTAGTTAGACAGTTCGAGAAGGAGTTCAGGGGGGAGTTCAAACACTTAGTGGAACTACTATACAGCGTAGAGCAGACGCAGAGTTTTTTCCAGAAGGTTCTAGATCGAATATCTCTTCGATCTGAAGTCGGCCAGGGAAGAAATCGGACTCCAGATATTCAGATGAATATCTTCTACATGACGGCATGGCTGACTTGGAGAGGAAGTCATCGTTTTCCCTCGCACCGATTTGAAAGATATGCATCAAATATTTCGGAATATATTCCTAAATATTTGATGGGATTATCTTATGCAAATTAGGGTTTTTGCTCGAGCATATAAATACCATGCAAAGGCAACCCTAATATGCATCGCTTTCAAGATCAAAAATACACGAAGAAATCCTATCGATTGGAAAAGAAGAAAGCGACGGTCGTTGTGTTTTCCCCACTGGAAAAACATCGGTGTGAGCTCAGTCTGATACGTGCTATTCTAATTGACCAGAGGTGATCAAGTTCAGAGCACAAACAGAACAACCAGCTTTCAAGTGAAAGCGACCGAGCTTCAGGAGAGGTTCGAGTACGTTCGGACAGAAGGTCTGGACGAAGGGGATCAAGAGGAGTTGCGACGAACCTTGGTTGCAAATCTGAGAGACGCAGTAGTAGAGGCTAGGCAATTACAAGGTGTAAGTGTAAGTCCACTGAAAAGCTCTATACTCGTAATAAAGATTTGTTGTCCCTTTTTCGGGTGTGGGAAACCCCCCAGAGTAGGCGTAGCCGAACTGGGTTATCAATCTGTGCGTACTCGTGTTTTATTGTTCTGTTCGTACTTGTTGTGGAACTGTGGTAGAAAGAGTTCAAGGTCTGTCCAAACACAACCTAGAACACTTGCTTGAACAGAGGATATAATTTCAGTTGGTCTTATGAAGAACATGCATATCGTCAAGCGAGACGGGAAGACTTGGGACTGTGACATGACACCCCATCAGGAGGGGCTTGTGACTGCTGCCGCGCTGAAGCAGAGGATGTTCAAGCAGCAGAACCCGCTCTATTGCCTTACCCACCTCACCCCCTCCCCTTCTCCCTCACCTCCTGCCTCACCTCCTCCACCCCCTCCGGTAGACGTTCCCGAGGCTTAGGCAGATGAGGGCCTCCCACCAGTTGTTGAGGAGTTTCCCCCAGCAGAGCCCAGCGCAGAGATCCCCCCTACAGTCATAGATGACCCAGCGGAGTTGAGGCAGAGGGTCACATCCGATATTGCTGGCTTGACGACCGGCGTGGCAGACTTAAGGAGTGGATTGACTCGCCTCGAGGACTTCGTCCGAGAGTCTGACGCGAGAGCCAGCCGAGAGTGGGAGTGGCTCCGTTCTACGGTCCAGTCCTTCATCAGTGGATCCAGCACCCCCGTCGTCCCTCCTTTAGCCCCTGAGTTCTCCGCTCCCCGTGGCGCCTCCCCATTGCCTACCACGCCAGCTTCTATGGTAGGGGAGGCGGGCTCCACGGGGCCGCCTGATGATGAGGGTGTGGTCGATTTAGCTAGACCCGGAGACGATGAGGCTACGTCATGATTCCATGCTCCTTTTTTTTACACATGTGTATTTTCTTATTTGACTTGTTGCATTGGATGATATTTTGGATGATAAGTCGCCTTTTGGCGCAATTTTGATGGTGTATGCCATGATTAGTGATATTTATCCTCATTTGCCTATTGGTTGTATGCTACACTCTTATGATATTGGAGGTGTTTACTATTTATGTTGTTCACTTTTCAAGATATCCACTATTATATTCTTATCATGTCCAAAAACACCTCTTTATCTACATTTGCAACCAAAAGGTTATTTCTCACTCCCATGGGTTATATCACCGGGTCTACAAACGAGGGGAGTTCCTATGCGTCTTTGCCTTTATTTTCATCATTCTTTGCGCTTAGGGACTAAGCTTGAATTAAGTGTGGAGTGGTTTGATGCGCATAGTTCACATGTTCACATGCCATACATATCATTTTGAGATGGACACTTGCATACTTGCACCTTATCCCTACATAAGGAGTGTTCTTACCATATAAGCTTGTGACTATCGATTCTAAATCCCTATAAATCACATCTAGCCTACTTTTCATTTTTATTGGATCTTGAACTTAGAACCGACCTAGTCCTATGAATGTGCATTCTCGTGAATCAATATCATTGCTATCCCTTTTCTATCTAATTTTCTAAGTATTTTCGTTGAAATACCTTGGATTAAGTTTTAGTAAGCACTTTTAAAACTTTCATGAAAAACTTAGGCCTTTTGTTTGCTCCTTGGTGACTTGAGTTTTCTAATTTAGTGCCATGCTTATGATTGTTTCCCGCGCATTCCATACATTCCTTTAACATATTGTCAAGTTTTAAGTGTGGAGTCAAAAACAAAAGGGCAAAAAAAAGCCCCATTTTCATGGTCAAAAGAGGGCAAAGCCCCGACCAAAAACTTTCTCAAGTGCACGAGAAGTTTTGTGCAAAAACATACAAATGCCGGGGGTTAGGAAGGTAAGTTCCCCCTCGAAAGCATTTGTAGGCCAAAGGCCATTTGAAAAGAAAACAAAAAGCACTTAAAACTTGACTTTATGTTTTTCCATCGTTCTTCATTTGTGCGGATTCATTCATTTGCATTGTGTGCTAGTTAAAATGACTCTTGGACGATCCATGTGCTTGCACGGGAGTAATCGTTTGGTCTATGCATGTTTATTGAGAACTCTAATGTCGAACTCCTCATCCCTTATGGATTACGGCTTAAGCGCCTAAAACTTGGGAATGAGTTCCTTTTCGCAAGCCCATGGACTAGCCTTAGCTAGCATAGGTGAGCGATTGACACTCTTTTGTGTAAAACTATTAACTTTGATTCTATTGTATTGCTGAGTGGAACTTTGGATGAGACATATGATAGCTCTAGTATTGATGATCTTGAATGCACAACCTCAAGGGTACTCAAAGTGGTTCAAAAGTTCTTTTGATGATATTGTGACAATGGACCTAGCGTGGGGTGAGGATTTTGTTTCGAGAAATCATAGCCTCGGTTGAACATTCTTGAATTCAATCTCATGAGATAGGTGCATTCGGGATTTGTGAGTATTCCCTTTCCTGAAAACTCTCACGATACTATAACTCGTCCACTAGGGTAGCCTAGGGGTTTAAAGGCTTAATGCATGCGCTAAATGCATTCGTAACGCCTACGAAAAGGAGCTAGGTAGATTGTACATACTTGCCATTTACTTTTCAATAACATGTTTAGAAATAAGGATCGAGACCTTGTGAAATCTAGTGAGGCAAATGCACGAAAAACATTGCACCACTAGCATTTCGACATTTGCACTTCCTTGGCATATTTGCATACTTTGTTCGGGACGAGCAAAGCTTAAGTGTGGAGTGTTGATGAGTCGAGTTTTCGACTCATTAATGCCCATTTTCACTATAGCTTTAGTTCGTTTCCGACGATTATTTGATGTCATTTGATCCCCTTTTAATGCGTTTCAGGTGCGAATCAAGATGACTCAGTGTCAAAAGCCCATAGAAGGAAACTCGGAGAAAATCGGAGTCTAGAGCAAAAGTTGGCAGAATTTGGCCTCTAGTCGATCGACTGGGAAGCTCCCCTGCTCCAGTCGATCTTCTCAATGGACTCTCAGGAGGTGCTACAGATCAAGTTACCGCAGTCGATCGATTGGACCCTCCAGTCGATCGACTGGCGAGTTCTTTAGCTGAGTGTGCAAGCCACGTGCCTTCAGTCGATCGATTGGGACTCTAGTCGATCGACTTAATGGAGTCTCAGGAGGGCCTGTTTTCTACATTACCACAGTCGATCGATTGGGAGACTACCCTATCTCAGTCGATCGACTGAGAATCTGCTTTCCAAGCGCCTTATCTCCCTCCAGTCGATCGACTGGGCTAACAGCCCAACGCAGTCGATCGACTGGACCTGCTACAGTACCGAAAATTGCCCGAGGCTATAAATAGAAAGAGGCAAGTTTGACCTAGCATGGGGGATTTTTCTGGAGAAAAGACAAAAGGAAGTGAGCCAAATCAAGGGTTTCAACATCATCTAATCAAGGAGGATTGAAGATCATGGGAGTTTATTAGGATCATCAATCCTACTCTTTTCCCTCTTCCTTTCTCTTAGATTTTTGCTAAAAACCTACACATCATGTTGTCTTACATGATGTGTGAGTAGTCTCCCTTGTGTTTTGAGGGTTCTATGAACCTCATTGGTACTCAATGATCATTGTATACTGATGAGTCGAGTTTTCGACTCATTAATGCCCGTTTTTCACTATAGCTTTAGTTCGATTCCGACTACTATTTGATGTCATTTGATCCTCTTCTCGTGCATTTCAGGTACAAAGCTAGATGTCTTAGTGTCAAGAGCCATTGGAAGGAAACTCGGGGAAAATCGGGTTTTAGAGCAAGAGTTGGCTGAATTTGGTCTCCAATCGATCGACTGGGAAGCTCCCCTGCTCCAGTCGATCGACTAAATGATGTTTCAGGAGGTGCTGCAAATCGCTCAGCGCCAGTCGATCGATTGACTTATTCAGTCGATCGACTGAAGAGTCCCCTGCCCCAGAGCATGCAGATCACGTGACGCCCAGTCGATCGACTGGATCTCAGTCGATCGACTTAATGGACTAACAGGAGGTGCTGCAAATTGAGAATTGTCAGTCGATCGACTGGGATCCTACCCTGTCTCAGTCGATCGACTGATAACCTGCTAGCCGAACAACTTTTCTTCCTCCAGTCGATCGACTGGGCCAACAGCCCAACGCCAGTCGATCGACTGGACCTGCTACAGTGCCGAATTTCTGACGAGCCTATAAATAGAAAGAGGCAAGTTTGACCTAATATCTTGGATTTTTCTGGAGAAGAAGATAAAGGAAAGTGATCAAATCAAGGGTTTCATCATCATCAAATCAAGGAGGAATCAAGATCAAGGGAGTTCACTAGGACTAATCATCCTACTCTTTCCCTCTTCTTTTCTCCTAGATTTGCTTGTAAAAACCTACTCATCATGTTGTCTTACATGATGAGTGAGTAGTCTCCCTTGTGTTTTGAGGGGTTCTATGAACCTCCTTGGTACTCAATGATCATTGTGAACACATTTGAATAGATCTATTGAAGTTGATTTCATTTTTACTATGCTCTTCATGTTAGACATGTCTCTAAGTGTTTGATAAAATGCCTAAGTGACATGTTTATGTTAGAACTTTGATCTAAGTCTTGAGAAAGCTTAGGGATGGTTTTGATATAGTAAAATTGAACTTAACCTACATTTATGAGAGTAAATGCATGGTGAGAGGTGAACTAGAACTTTATGCATATAGCATTTATGAGAGTAAATGCTATATAGTGGATCAACACCCTTTAATTAGTGAGATCCTAACTAAGATGGCTTGACTAAGATTAGATACGCGTAATAGCCTAATTCTTAGTCTAGGCTAGGTTCAAAACCTATCAAATCTTAATTAATTGAACTCTTGTTTGCATGATCATTGGGAAATTGCCAAGGAGGGGATTAATCCCTCGAAACTCGCTTTTAATTGAATTCAATCCCTAAAACCACTTCATTCTTGTTTTACAATCATTGATAACTCAACCAATTTGAATTTTAGGAATTAGCCAAGTAAGAAAACTTGATAGAACTAGCGTGTAGTCCATTTGCTCCCTTGGGTTCGACACCGGTCTTACCGGTTGATTATAAATTGTTTTTGATCAACGTACTAAAATTACACACGATCTACACATTTGAATGGATTTATTGAAGTTGATTTCATTTTACTATGCTCTTCATGTTAGACATGTCTCTAAGTGTTTGATAAAATGCCCGAGTGACATGTTTATGTTAGAACCATGATCTAAGTATTGAAAGAGCTTAGTGATGGTTTGGATGTAGTAAAATTGAACTTAAATGAGAGTAAATGCATGGTGAGAGGTAAACTAGAACTTTATGCATGTAGCATTTATGGGAGTAAATGCTATATAGTGGATCAATACTCTTTAATTAGTGAGATTCTAGCTAAGATGGCTTGACTAGGATTAAACATGCATGGTTTGTTCAATTCTAGTCTAAGCTAGGTTTAAACCCTATCAACTCATGATTAATTAAACTCTTGTATGCATGATCATTGGGAAATCGCCAAGGAGGGGATTAATCCCTCGAAACTCGCTTTTAATTGAATTTAATCCCTTAAAAACCATTTCATTCTTGTTTTGAATCATTGATAACTCAATCACACTTGAATTTTAGGAATTAGCCGAGTAAGAAAATTTGATAGAACTAGCGTGTAATCCGTTTGCTCCCTTGGGATCGACACCAGTCTTACCGGTTGAATTACAAATTGTTTTTGACCGTATCCCAAAAATACACACGTCAGATCTCGAGGAGGTGCCAACAAGGGAAGAAGTCCAAAACACCACTGAAAACTACGTGATCCATGGAGAGGCTAAAAGGAGGATGGGAAAAGGGCCTGAGCAGAACGACTCCTCGATGGAGCATGTTTTCGCCATAACTAGACAAGGCAGCCCTAAACACCAGAAAACCCAGTTCAAGATACTAGTAGTGAAGGGTCCCTCGCCTTCTCAGAGACGTTGGAAGGGGAAACCACTAGAACCATGGGAACTGGACCCAAGCCCATCATCCCCCAAAAACCCAGGAAGAGTCAAAGCAAGAATCAAGGTTGGCGCAATAAAGAAATTCGACCTGAGCCACCCATGGGATCCAAACCAGTGATCCCCATGCGTCGAGCCAACGACATTAAACAAAGGCACTGGTCGGGAGGTAACCTGACGGACGCACAGTCGTCGTGTGCGAAAGTCAAGAATAAATTTACAAGTCCGCTACTCGCGACTTCACTACTGGGTAGCAAGTGGTAAGTAGGGGTCGAACCCAAGGGAATAAGGGGGATAAGTCGTTCTTTGAGGGATATTGTATAGGCGGGGAACGTGATTTTAGGGTTGATTGAGGTTTTAGCGCGAATAACTACGTGACTTTTTGGTTGGTTTTGGTTTTTAGTGTGGAAAAGTAAATGACAGAAAAGTAAATATTGAAAATAAAAGGAAAGACTTACAGCGGTTGTTGCGTGATTGGCAAGTCTTGCGGAACGTCAGCAGTTGATATTGCAGTTAAAAGGAAGTATTCGATCGCAGGGGCCTTGTATCATAGTCTGTTTATCATTGACCTCTAATGATCATACTATGTGTTCAAAGATGAATCGAGGCTATTTCTAGCACAAGACTTGCCACATCATTTAGAACACTTGTTCTATTTATACTAATTCCTCCTTTCGAAGTATCTTAGCCTTATGTGCATCCATTTGATCTTCAGTGACGATCAACCAAATGGTTTTTAAGAGAGGTCGAACTCCTCAGATAAGCTTTGCCCGTTAAAGCATCCACTTACCCGAGTATGTTCACGAACCCCACGGAAGAGCTTTGCCCGTTAAAGCATCCACTCAACCTTGGAAATTCTAACCTAATAGGTGGCACATAGAACAAGTTTTGAACACAGAGAGGCACTAGGTGCAGGGTCTAAAACATTGTATGATACAAGTACACCCCTTCAACCGAATGAAGGGTTTAGCTACGAATATCCATAGAGGTGGATATCATAGCTAAGACAGTAAAGTAAAGAGAATACTCAAGAACCAACAGGAGTAAACTCAGGAACTACTACAATACTCAAGAACCAACAGGAGTATTATAGATTGAAACAAGTGTTTACAAGAGTGGTGCCCTAATCTAGAGAGAAGTGAGCGCTTCTCTCACTAACTTATGGAATTGGAATGAGAATGGGATGTTGATTACAAAGGGAATGGCTTGGTATTTATAGCCATGGGGGAGTGAGAGGTGTGGAGGAGAGGCCACCACATGGCAAGATATCCATGGAGGAGAGAAAAAGCCGCCGGTCCTCTTGTCTTCTTTCCCAAAGCCGCCGGCCATGAGGCTTGCAAGGAGAGGAGGAGATGAGTTGTGAGGGAGGAGCCACCGGCTAGGTGGCATGAGGAGAGTGGTTTGTGAGTTTTGTGATGTTTTCACAAAAGCCATCGGTCCGTTCAGCTCCGAACTGTCTCTGGTTGCTCTTCGGTTGGACTTGTTTTGAGTGATTCCATGTCAGGTTCATGATATTTCTTCAGTCAGCATCTGGTCGTGACTTGGAATGACTCGTAATTTATATTCAGCTTTAAACGTCCTCCTTAGCATGTATTCTCTCTAGACGTCAAAATACCCTGTAGATAAATATCGGAACTAACAAGCAAAAGTTAAATAGACAAAGCGTCTAATTTGGTGGGTTTATCTGTGTTTATGATTCATACAATTATGGTCCATCATAACCCGACACCTATCTTACTTTCAGTACTTTTATTTTCTGTCATTTAGTTTTTACCAATAAGTCGCTCTCACCCACTTGGTGCATAGAATGAAATGACTATTCAGGAATCGGTTATGGGTGCAACATCAAGCCAGCCAGGCCTATGCCAAGAGTTCAAGGCCCCAGCCGAACTCCCTCGATTATCCAGCCTCGAGCCATGTCGTTCGCTCGACACCTTAAAGGGAGTTCTGTTCTTCCCTTTTCCTTAATGTCATTTCCTTCTCATATAATATCTGCTTGCATGGCTTTTGAACTAAGTCATTTCGTAAAGAATGCCTTCGTTAAAAAGTGTGGGGTGAGAACCACCTGTGTACATAGTTAATAAACATGTTTTCTTTTTTCTTAATATTATCTTTTTGAAAATATGAACTTGAGAATGTGAAAAAGATAGATCTAAATTCATGCATTTACCTTGTGAAAATTCAACTGTCTAAAAACTTAGAATGTAACTTCTCATTTGTCCCTTTGTGCTGAGATAAACAGGGGATGTGGAGTTGATCGAAAATGCCCTAGAGAGGCTTGGCAAGCAATCGAAGGATCGAATCTAACTATATGGTTTTCGAAGTCAGTGGAGGCTGGGCCATAATGGAGAGATCAGGGGAGCTGCCCCGAGACGACTCCCTCAACAGTATCAACTGGTCCAACAGTTCCAACAACCGCCACCACTACCCCAGCAGTACCCGATGCTCCCACCACAGCAGTACCAACAGCAGCAACACGCTCCACAGCCGAGACGGCCACCGCCTCAGAGGAGACTGCAACCACGACAGCCGGTCTTCGATAATGAGTATGACGAGGAGTACGACGATCAGGAGCCCACCATGGGAGAGCTATCAGCCCCCAACTTCCGGGATCAAGCTTGGTGCATCTACGAAAGGCCGGACCTCGAAGCTATAGCCATCAACACGGCGGTCGTTCATCACTTGCCTAAATTCTCGGGCCACAAGTGAGAATCGGCCACGACACATCTGCAGCGCAACCATGGCATCTGCCAGAACCTCAAGCCATACGGAGTCGAAGTGGAAGACTTCAAATTAAAAGCTTTTTATTTTTCACTCATAGACTCTGATAATGATTGGTTTTTATCTTTGCCTTCAGGTAGCATTTATAGATGGGATCAGATGGACAGGAAGTTCCTCAACAAGTACTACCCAGTAGGTAGAGCAATGCAGGTCCGAAGACAGTTGCAAGAGCTTAGACAAGGACCCAACGAGATGATGTACGAATACGTGGAGAAGTTCAACGCCCTAGAGCAGAGCTGCTGCAACCTTGGACTTCCCGAAAAGCTGCTCGTGGAATACATGCTTGACGGCCTACGGTGACTCGATAGAAAGCTACTAGATGCCTCGGCTGGAGGAAACCTCATGAACTTGTCCCCAGCTGGTGTACGACGAAAGATCATGGCAGTGGCCGAGAGTGAACGGTTCTAGGATGAGTCCAACAAAGAAGAAGAGTTCAGCAGAACCAGGAACGTGTCAAAAGTTGAGCCCCCATCAAGTGCTATGGCCAAAGAACTCAAGCAGCTCAAAGAGATGATGCAGCAGGTCATCAGAAGACAGCCAGTCAAAGTCAAGCCATGTGGCTTTTGAGCAACCACAGAACACAAAATATATGAGTGCCCAACTATAGTGGAGGACGACCAGGGTGAAGTGAATGCAGTAGGTGACTACCAAAACTATGGCAACCGAACCGAGCCAGCCCGACAGTATGGCGCAGCCGCGACCAGGCAAGGGGCGAACGGGCACCACTGGCGGAACGACAATCAGAACAATCACGCCCAAAGAGAGCTAGCACAGCTAGCCGCATCTCAGCAGGCCCAGCAGTACTACCGGCCTCCATATCATCACCAACAAGGAGGGCACAATGGGCCGGGCCAGTACCAGTAGAGATCGAGCAAATCCTTGGAAGACATTGTGAAGGACCTAGCCTCCTCAGTGCATCAATTTTAGGCTAAAACAGATGGGGCCATCGCTGACCTGTCCAAGTAGATGCCTAACTTGGTCCAGGACGTGTCTGAGCTGAGGAAAGACCCAGGGAGGCTACCGTCCCAAACAGCGCCCAATCCAAAAGGAAATGTCAGAATGATAAGAGTAGTGGACGCAGCACTTAAAGAGTCTGCATATTGGGTAAAAAAGATGCTCGAACCAGTTGACACAAAGGCAAGAGACAGCATGGAAGAGCCTAGCTCAGATTTCACCAAGCCTACGAAAGACTTCAGCCCGCTGTTGCCAGAAGAAGAACCGGCCAAGGCACTCGACCTGGACACACTCGGCACAGCCCGTCTAGGCCCGGTCCTCGTGGCCGAGAAGTCTGAAACTTATGATTCTTCATGTGCCATGCAGGTAGTTGCTTCCGAAGGCCGTACGACCGACAAGGACGAGCTGGAAGGTAGGTTGGAGACGAGGCCTAAGCAGAACGGCCCCATGATGGAGCTCCCACTCACTACGAGCCATGAGGCGCCTTCAGGAAAGAGTAAGGACCCAGGTGCCTTCACAGTCACCTGTGGTATTGGTGAGGCTCAGATACATCTCTTCTTAATTGATTTGGGTGCTGCTGTTAAAGTCATGCCTTATTCTCTATATTGTTCGTTGAAACTTGGCCCTTTAAAACCACCTAAATTTTCAATAGAACTAGGGGATAAGTCATGTACTCGGCCTGTTGGATTGCTTGAAGACCTAACCCTCCGAGTAGGAGATCTTGTTGTTCCTGCAGATTTCTATGTCTTACAGATGGGAGGTGCTAGAGACGACAAGCCACAAGCACTCATTTTGGGACGTCCATTCCTCTTCTCCACCAAGACCAAAATTGACATGGGCACGGGCCTATTATCACTTGCATTCGGTGGAAAGACGTCAGATTTCTACTTCTATGGGGATGACGACCGTCCATGCACGAGGAAGCCACCGGACATAGTAAACACCTCAAATCTCGGTGCCCTAGTCCCTGCCCTACCAAAGGAGGCCATGTATGCAACCGGGCCAGTATCTATAAGCAAGATGTCCTCAACAACCCGAGAGTATGTGAAGGTGAACCCGCCTGATCAATGGAGAGCAGATCCGAGCACATCTATACACGATGACTTTGGGCAGATTGAAGAAGTAGCTGAGGCGAAGTTTGACCTCACACGCCCATGGGATCCTAACTTGTGATCCCTAAAGAGGTACCGTCGAGCCAACGACGTAAAACAAAGGCGCTCGCCGGGAGGCAGCCAGGCATTCTTTCATTTTTTCTTAGTTTTATGTCGTTTACGTTTATTTAAGTTTTGAGTCATATTCATCACATTGTACTTGTGAAAGAAGATGATTTTCATGCAGGGAACAAATGCGCACCATGTGTTCGCATGCTTATACCATGCATTCGCATGGTCGCCTGCAGGCTGGGAGTGTGAGCGCGTAGAGTAAGTCGTGCGATCGCACAAGAATTTCTTGCGACTGGTCGCAATTGTGCGATCGCACAAAGCACACCATGCGAGCGCACAAGGCCATATGTGCGAACGCACGAAGATTTCATGCCACTGGTTGAGATTGTGCGATCGCACAAGGTAATCCATGCGAGCGCATGACCAGGTTTCGGCGAGATGGAACCGGGCCGCGCCCGATTTTTTTTCGGACCTCGTCCGAGTCTGACCAGCCACCGATCAAACCCAAGGGGAGTATTGTTCCAACCCTTTTCTCTACTTTTCCATGTTGTTTGCATGCATTGTGTGTTTAGAGTCTACGTCGTGCCGTGAGGACACGGCTTATTTCAAAAGTGTGGGGTGGGAGAGTCAGTCGTTGTGTCACCACGTTTACTTTCCTGCACCTGCATAGAGTCAGCACGTTTCCCTCAAATTTTAAAATTTTTTGTACAAGTTCTTCTCTATTTCCTAGATTTGCGGTATTGAAAGTTGATGATGTGAAATAGACAGAGCCGATTACATGCATGTCTTTGGTGAAATTAGAATTGTGCGATTACATGTGAACTTAACCCATTACGTGCCTTTGTAAATTGAGATAAACAGGGATGTGGAGTTGATAGAAACGTCCTAGAGAGACTTGACAGAACATTCAAAGGACCGGATTTCGAGTTATATGGTTATATGGATTTCGTGGAGGCTAGCATTTCGAGACGACATGGTTAAGAGTCTGCTCCGCCACTGCAGTCTTTATGCAGTTTGGTGAGACGGGAATACATCACACCGTCCTAACTCTAGTCCAAGTAGCCGGGAAATTAGATGAGCGACCCTCAGCTTGACTCGCGTCAAAAGGACGAGGATGAGTGAGAGCAGGAAGGTATTTCCATAGGCTTGCGGGCGATGATTGAACCTTCAGAAGAATCAAAGACGAGCAGTTCACAATCAGTAGCAAAAAGAGAAAAATCAGTCAATTGTAAAGTTTTACACGCAACAAAAGTGAAGTACACCACTGTTACATCAAAAGCCAAGTCCCTACAAAAGCTGTCCCAAAAGAACTCAAACACCTTGAAGCTTGAATCAATCACGTGCAAGAAAAAGCAATGAAGTATAACCATATAGCAAGAGTTCGGATCCGAGAGTGCAGTTCATGGGTCTAAAGAAGACTATCTCCCAGACATCCGAATTGATTTGCATCTCGGCCCAAAGGTAACACGTATCGAAATTATTTCCATGGAAAGGTGAAGTCTAGATTAGCGAGTCATATTCATGTAGCAATATCTAGGATGCCGAAGGAATTGTGATGTTTCAGTTTATTTTCCTCTTATGACATAGTCCTTGTTCTGGACGAACAAGTTTAAGTGTGGGGTGGTTTGATGAGCCGTATTTATACGACTCATCGAGTCATCAAATCCCACCAATTTCGGCACTTTATCATGCAAACAGTTACTTCTTAGTGTTGTTTTACATTTCAGGTGTTTCGAAAGGTCTAGGATGAAACGCGCTTAGAAGACAGCATTTTGTGTCAGAAACATCGTAGTTGGAGATCAAAGCCAGAGGACCATTTGACCACGTGAACTGACTGGCTCGTCATGAACAGTAACTTCGGCTCGTGAACAGTAACTTCGGGTAGTAAACAGTAATTCCGGAATGAACAGTACTTTGGGTCGTGAACAGTGTTTTTGGGAAAATTCCTAATTTCAGGCGTGGCGGTTTAGGAAGTTCCTAGAAGGTTCTGGAAGGCTCTACAAGGTTCAGGAAGACTTGCAGAAGAAGTAAACTTGGAAGCCAAGCAAAGTCGGTTTTAGGACATGTTTCCTAAAACCGTTTATGGACCGACTTCAATTTGAAAATTCAAGGGCCTTGTCTACTCTATAAATAAGACCTCTCCACAAGGCCAATAATCATCCCATTCTACATCCCAAATTCAAGAGTCTCATCCCTCACTCGAAGACCAAGGTTCTCTCCTCTACCTCAGCGATCAACACCATTCTGGCCCCGGTCCCCCTTCGTTCGGCAATAGAGAAGACATTCTCATCCTTTATTTTTATTGTCTTTATTTCCATGGCCATGCCTAGCTAAACCACTTGTTCGATTTAGGGTTCCAAGTATTGTGACGATCATTTTGAGATTTTATGCTTAATGCTATTTCCATGTTCTACTAGTTCTTGTGCATGTTAATCTCGGTTGAATTGCGAGGTTAAGTGGAGACCCGAAACGGTAAAGCTTAACTGAGTGATCCATACCCTATGTTTGCTACTTATTTGATACTAAACCGTTAGAATAAGTAGTTGCACTAAATCTAATATAACCTGAAACGGCGTATTAGGTTTGCTAGAACTAGAAGTCCATAACCTGAAACGGAGTAGATTGTGGCGTAGCGACTTGAAATGGTCCTACCTTAGGTTATAACCTGAAACGGAGTAACCACACTTAAGAACACAAAATTAGATATTTAGAAATCGATGATAAACATAGTCACAATACGAAGCCCTAGATAGAATATTCCCTCTGATTGACATATCTCGTTTATTTCCTATTTGCACTTGTTTCCTAAATTGCTCAAAACCCAATTGTTTCCTTTTTACAGAACAGCAAGTAACCATCTAGCTCCCTAGGGTTCGACCCTTGCTCGCCGCTGTACTAACCCATAGCCAAGAGTAAGGAATTATAAATTTAAATTTGCAGGTACCGACGACGCCTGTCAAAGATCCTCAGCATTCCCTCCCAATCTGCATCGCAGTAGCATACCAGACACGAGTTAGTGTCTTTAGTGTACCAAAGACCGTAATCCGTTGTTCCACATACATATTTTATGATCTGTTTCATGTTCATTAAGTGGCTCTCCTTGAGATTAGCTTGGTATCTGGAACAGACTCCTACATCATGAGTAATGTCCGATCTTCTAGCCGTTAGGTATAGTAAGCTACCAATCGTACTCCTGTACAAGGTTTGGTCCACACTTTGTACCAGCTTTGTCCTTGGTGATCTTCACATGAGTTGCAGCAGGGGTTCTCTTATGTGCTGCTTTCTCCAGATCAAACTTCTTAATCAAGTTCCTAGAATATTTGCTTTGGGATATAAAGATACCATCCATCTTTTGCTTCACTTGTAATCCTAGGAAGTAAGATAATTCTCCTACCATGCTCATCTTTAATTCACTTTGCATTTGTTCTACGAACTTGTCCACCATTCTTTGATTGCTAGAGCCGAACTCAATGTCATCCACATAAATTTGTGCAATAATAAAGTCCGACCTTGTGTGTTTGACGAAAAGCATCTTGTCTAATCCCCCACCCACATAGCCATGGTTGATTAAGAACTCGGTAAGCCTCTCGTACCATGCTCTGGGCGCTTTCTTGTGTCCATATAGTGCTTTCTTCAGTCGATACATATGGTCAGGATGGTGAGGATCTTCAAAGCCCTTTGGTTGCGCCACATAGACTTCTTCACTCAGCAACCCATTCAGAAAGGCACTTTTGACATCCTTCTGGAATAACTTAAACTTCAGGGGACAAGCAAGTGCCAACAGCCGCCGTGTGGCCTCCAATCGAGCAACTGGGGCAAACATCTCATCAAAGTCCACCCCTTCAATCTGAGTATAGCCTTGACCAACAAGCCTCACCTTGTTTCTAGTGATGTTCCCTTGTTCGTCTGACTTGTTGTTGAAGATCCACTTTGTTCCAATGACATTCACACCATCTGGTCGTGGAACAAGATCCCACACATCGTTTCGCTGAAACTCACCAAGCTCTTCCTGCATAGCCACCACCCAGTATTCGTCATTGATCGCCTCTTTAATGTTTTTGGGCTCCACAGTTGACAAGAAGCTGTAAAACAAGCCAATTCTCGAAAGTTTACTTGTTTACCTCGAGTCTTCATGCCTTCAGTTGTCTCACCACTCACCTCTGTAATGGGATGATTCTTCTCAATAGTCCTGGAAGGTTGAAGCACCGAAGGGGTAGCAGGTGGTGTCTCCAGTTCAGCTTCTTTGTCAGTCTAGTCATCTTCTTCAGCATGTTGTTCTGATGCTTCAGTCAAAACAACTTTTGGATTTGTTAAGGGTGTAGCATGTTGTTCTGGGCTAGTTGTAATACAATCATCTTCCTTAATTGTTTCAGATTGCCCAGTAAGAACATCTTTCACTATCACATTAACAGCCTCCATGATGACTCCAGTGCGTTTGTTGTAGACTCGGTAAGCATGGCTAATAGTGGAGTAACCCAGAAATATCCCTTCATCACTTTTAGGGTCCAGCTTCTGTTGATACTCCCTGTCTCTTAGAATGTAGCATTAACTTCTAAAGTTATGAAAGTATTTCACCGTCGGCTTCTTTCCTTTCCGCAGCTCATACCAAGTCTTCTGTACCTGTCCAAATCGTCACTCTATTTATGACATATCACAATGTATTCATAGCTTCAGCTCAAAACTCCAATGGCACTTTCTTCGCATAAATCATCACTGACGGAGCCCACTGCATTGTCGTTAAGATGCAATGTTCTCTGTGCAAAATAAATTTATATTTTCTGCTACTCGCAACTACACTACTGGGTAGTAAGTGGTAAGTAGGAGTCGAACCCAAGGGAATTAGAGGGATACCTTGTTCTTTAAGGGATTTGTACAGGATGGGAGCATTTTTTAGATTGATTGAGATTTTAGCGCGATTAACTAAGCTACTGTTTTTGGTTTTTTTGGTTTTTTATGCGGAAAAGTAAATACTGAAAATGAAGGAGTTAAGGGAAGAAGACTTACAGTGGGTGATGCGTGATTGCGATTCCTCCGGTAGATGAGCGGTTGATGGTTGTAGTTGATCGAGCAGTTTATAAAAGTAAATACAGGGGGTTTTTTGTAATTCAAGGAAAAGTATTCGGTTTCAGGGGCCTTGTATCATAGCCTGTTTATTGTTTTAGTAACCCTTCTAAGTATTCAAACGTGTATCAAGGCCTTTTCCGGCGCTCGATTTGCCACACTGTCTAGTCTTTTGCAAAAGTGTTCAAAAGTGAATCAAGGCCATTTCAAGCACTCGACTTGCAACACTGTCTAATCTTTTGCAAAAAACGTAAAGCCCTTGTTCTATTTAGACTAGCACCCCATTTCAAGGTATACTAGCCTATGTGCATCCATTTTGGGTTGTCTTTTCCGATTTACCCAAAATGGTGTTTGAGAGAGATCAAACTCCTCAGATAAGCTTTGCCATTTCAAGCATCCACTTACCCGAGTATGTTTGCAAACTTCCACGGAAGAGCTTTGCCATTTCAAGCATCCACTCAACCTTGGAAGTTCTGATCTAATATATGGCACATAGAACAAGTTTTGAATACAGAGAAAAGAAACTAAAAGAATTAAAACATTTTATAATACAAGAACACCCCTTTAACCGAATAAAGAGTTTAGCTACGAATATCCATAGAGGTGGATACCATAGCTAAATACTCAGGGGGTTTTGAAAACAGTAAGAGGGAAAGGGGTGGAATACTCAAGAACCAACAGGAGTATTCCCAATTTCCTACTGAATACTCAAGAACCAACAGGAGTATTCTCTACAGTATTATAATACTCAAGAACCGACAGGAGTATTATAATTTCAAAGCGTATAATACTCAAGAACAAACAGGAGTATTATTTCCAATCAGTATAATACTCAAGAACCAACAGGAGTATTTTTTCAAAAACCAAACTTACAAAGTAACAAAAACTTAGAGAGAGAAGTGAAATGTTGATTTTGGGATGATACAAATGAGGAGGGGAGGAGCTCCTTTTATAGCCATGGAGGAGGAGAATGGGTGGTGGAGATGGAGGGCATGTGTTTTTGATCCAAGGGAGGAGGAAGGAGGAACAAGGAGGAGATGACACAAGGGGGTAGCCAAAAGCCGCCGGTTGGGGAGAGCTTGGGCCGCCGGTTGCCGGTTGCAAGGGGAGGAGAAGGGTGGCTTTGGCCACCTCCAAGCAAGGTGGC
This sequence comes from Rhodiola kirilowii, assembly GCA_033675215.1. Lineage (NCBI taxonomy): Eukaryota > Viridiplantae > Streptophyta > Magnoliopsida > Saxifragales > Crassulaceae > Rhodiola > Rhodiola kirilowii. Next base: position 26,273,383 of record CM066199.1, read on the forward strand.
CGGTCACCTTGGTCCATGGGTGCATTTTGACAGTTTTGTTCAGTCTTTTCACAAAACTATCAGTCCAATTTCACTCCATCTAACTTTGATTGTTCCTCGGTTGGATTTGATTTGAGTAATTTCTACGTCAAGATCTTAAGATTTCTTCGTTCAGCATCTGATCTTGACCTTGGATTGACTCTTAATATCTTTTCAGCGTAAAATCCTCTCCTTAGTGTGTTTTCTCTTTAGTCTCTAAAATGCCCTGTAGAAATAAATCGGGACTAACAAGCAGAAGTTAAATAGACCAACAGTCTAATTTGGTGGGTTTTACTGTGTTTTTGATTCGTATAATTTTGGTCCATCAGATCACCCCACACTTTTAGTTGTTCGTCCCGAATAATGCTGTTAAAGGGCGGCACTCTAAGTTTGGTTTTAAAATATGAAAATTAGACTGTGGGACTCGATTTATCGTAATTCATGCATTACTTACTTATTACCAAATTGAACTGTGTTAATAAATAGAAGAAACTTGATACTTGTACCTCCGTGCTGAGATGCAAATTATTCTGGATGTTTCGGGAGATAGCCCTTTTTAGGCTACTGGACTGCAACTTCGGGATCGTCTCTCACTATATGGTTTCCTTGTAGCTTTTTCTAGCACGTGATTCGGTTCGGGTTTCAATGGTTTGAGTACTTTGATTTTCTTTTTGGCGAGGGACTGCTTTTGTAGTGAATCGGCCTTTGGCCTTTGATTTTGACTCTTTGAGTACTTCACTTTTTGTTCGGTTAAAACCTTCACAATTTTGGGCCTTTGGCCTCTTGATTTGCTTCTTTGAGCTTTTTCCGTCTTTGTGACTTGCTAGTCCATTTTCTCAAGCCTTTTTGGGAGGTCCAATCATCGCCCGCAAGCCTATGGAAATACCTCCCCGCTCCTCTCATCGTTGTTGTTTCGCGCGGGTCAAGATTAGGGTCGCTCATCTATTTTCTCGGCTACTTTGACAAGAGAGAGGACGGTCTGATTCCCGTCCTCGCCTTTTTTTTCTTTTTGCATAAACACTGCATGGCGGAGATGACTTCAATCTTCACTGAAACCCAAAGTGCAGCCTCCACTGACTTCGAAAACCATATAGTTTGATTTGATCCTTCGATTGCTTGCCAGGCCTCTCTAGGGCATTTCTATCAACTCCACATCCCTAGTTTATCTCAGCACAAAGGGACAAATGAGAAGTTACGTTCTAAGTTTTTAGACAGTTGAATTTTCACAAGGTAAATGCATGAATTTCGGTCTATCTTTTTCACATTCTTAAGTTCATATTTTCAAAAAGATAATTTTAAAAAAAAGAAAAAGAAAAAACATGTTATTTATTTATTTACACATGCGGATCTCACCACACACTTTTGAACGAAGTTGTGCCTTTCAGCACTACTTAGTTCAAAAGCCATGCAAGCAGATGTTATACGAGAAGGAAATGACTTAAGAAAAGGTAAGATCAGAACTCCCTTATTGTGTTGAATGGCATGAGGCTGGATAATCGAGGGAGTTCGGCTCGGGCCTTGAACTCTCAGCGCAGGCCCGATAGTTCATGGAAGCTGCCTGGCTGATCCGATCGTGCTCCAAAAACCAATTCCTAAATAGTAAAATCATTATACGCACCAAGTGGGTGAGAGCGACTTATTGATGAAAACTAAAAGACAGAAAATAAAAAGACAGAAAATTAAAGTGCGGAAAGTAAGATAGTGTCAGGTTACCTCCCGACCAGTGCACTTGTTTAACGTCGTTGGCTCGACAGTACCTTATTCCTGGATCACCAGTTGGGATCCCATGGGTGGCTCAGGTCGAATTTTGCCACCGTTCCTGTGTTGCTTCTTGCCTTGCTTTTACCCGATTTCTTGCTTGGGTTGGAACTCCATGGTTTGGGTGTTTTTTCTTTCCATTGTTTCTGAGAAGGCTGGGGACCTTTGACCATAGCTGCTGGTCTTGTTACTCTTTCGGTCTCCTTCGGCGGGTCGGAAATCTGTGTACCGCGATCTGAGATAGGTATTATATCTGGCGGTTTCTTCGTATCCGTGCGGCTATTGTCAATGTAGAAATATGCTATTTTGCCACCGAACTTAAGCGATAATGAGCCCTTGCCCACATCGATCCTTGCCTTAGTAGCGTAGAGGAATGGTCGTCCCAAGATTATTGTTGGAGGGTCGTCTTCGCTGGTCTCTCCCATTTGTATCACATAGAAGTCTATAGCAATGACGAGCTCTCCCACATGGAGTATTACGTCTTCCAGCACTCCAATCGGACGTATGCACTATTTATCTCCTAGCTCGATATTTGACCTGGGTGGTTTTAATGGACCAAGTCCTAACAAGTAATATAAGGAGGAGGGCATGGCGTTGACAGCAGCTCCAAGATTGACCAGGCACTTATGAATCTGAGTTTCACCAATACCGCAGGTGACTGTGAAGGCCCCTGGGTCTTTATCTCTTTCCGGTTGTGACTCATAATCTGAAGTGAGGGCTCTTTCTATTGTCGGCCCATTCTGCCCGTTCCTTGGCTTAGGATTTGTATAATCGGATCCCTTAATATTTTGCTTCGAAGCATAAATATTAGTTGGGGAGTTCCACCTTAAATTGTTACTGTCATCCCATCCAGATGCTGGTATGTCAGAGTGTATGATCGGTGGTGGTGTTATGCACACAGTGAATGCGTACTGTCCATTGTCAGCATGCGTGACCCATGTTTTGTCATCATTGGGTCGGTCTTCCTCTTGATTCCAGTCAGGACGACGCCTGCGGGTGAAGTGCTTATTTGTAAGTTTGTACGTTGGGGATCGTGCTACTTCTTCCAGTGTCGCCTTTTCATTTGACCTCTTTATCATGCTAAGATTCGCTTTTGGGTTTTGGATGGTTTGTGAAGGAAGTCTGCCAGGCTCATTAGTGAGTGTTGACATTGCTGTGGCGAGATGGGACATTTGTTTGGTTAATTCTGAAATTGCCCCGTCAGTTTTCGCCTGGTATTGGTGTAGGGAAGTACCCAATTGACTTATGCTTCCTGCGAGCTCCTTCATCATGTCATCAAGCGACTTGGTTGGTTCTTGCTGATTATGCGGGCCGGTTTGGTACGATTTGGTCCTCTTTGCTGATATTGGCCTACTGATGGAGCGTTCTGGTTATACTACCGGTGGGGGTTTGGTAGAATGACTGAGCTAGTTGAGGGATAGCTGGTTGTGCATCCTTCTGAGAATAGTTATTGTTACGCCAGCTCGGGTTGGTTGCTTGACCATACTGTCTGTTTTGTCTGGCTCTGTCATTACTGTTGTTGTTGTTGTATCCTTGGTATCCTCCCACTGCATTCACTTCTGCCGGTTCCTCTTCTATTAATGTTGGACATGCGTCAGTTTTGTGGTCTGTCGAACCACAGAACTCGCAAGGTTTTACCGGAACAGGCTGCCTTCGTAGGATTTGAATCATCATCTCCTTTAGCTGCTTCATCTCTTCAGGCATAGAGCTTATCGATGTTTCAGCTTTTGCCACAGTTTTTGTCCGGGAGAATTCTTCCTGCTGAGTCGTCTCTTCTCTGAATCGGGCATTCTCAGCAACGTTGGTGATAAGATCCCTTATGCCACTTAATGATAAATTCATCATGGACCCTCCAGCTGAGGCATCCAGGAGCATTTTGTCTAAGGGTCTTAATCCGTTAATGAGATACTCGACGGTGAGTTTCTCGGGCAGTCCAAGGGTACAGCAGCTTCTCTCCAGGCGGTTGAATTTTTCCAGGTAATCGTACATGGTTTCGTTGGGTCCTTGCCTGATGTCCTGCAGTTGCCTCCTTACTTGCATCGCTCTTCCTGCTGGGTAATATTTGTCTAAGAACTTTTTCTGCATCTGAGCCCATGTTCTGATGCTTCCGGAAGGCAATGAAAGGAACCAGTCGTTTGCCGCGTCAATGAGGGAAAAATAGAACGCCTTTAACTTAAAGTCGTCTACGTTTATGCCATTCGGTTTGAGGTTTTGGCAAATCCCATGTAAGCGCTGGAGATGAGTCATTGCTGATTCTCCACGAGTTCCTGAGAATTTTGGCAAGTTGTGGGCCACTGAAGTGTTGATAACGATGTTTTCTAGCTCCGGGCCTTCATAGATACACCATGGCTGAACTCTGAAATCTGGTGCCGAGAGCTCTCCCAATGTAGGTTCGCTGTAGTTGTTGTTATCTCCGTAGTAGTCATCGAAAGCGGTTCTCGTCTCGACACTTGTCTAGGTTGCGGGGGTGGTGGATATCTAGGGGGTTGTCGTACTGGACCAGCTGCATTTCGGTCCTGGGGTGGTTCTTGGTTTCTTCTGATGGCTTCCCTATCACGAGCTCGTCTGCTTCGGATGAGTTGCTCCGGATCATCCATAAATGGAAGTCGCACCTCATTGTTTCGATCGTACAGGTTCATCTTGTCGTCATCTTGGTAGTCATGGTGGCTTCCTTCGTGAGACATGGTTGTTTCGAGCGCGTATTGATTTAAAGAACTTATCCGATGGCTAATTCCTCGGCAACGGCGCCAATTTTGACGGAGCCCACTGCACTGTCGTTAAGATGCAATGTTCTCAGTGCAAAATAAATTTATATTTTCCGCTACTCGCAACTACACTACTGGGTAGTAAGTGGTAAGTAGGGGTCGAACCCAAGGGAATTTGAGGGATACGTTGTTCTTTAAGGGATTTGTACAGGATGGGAGCATTTTTTAGATTGATTGAGATTTTAGCGCGATTAACTTAGCTACTGTTTTTGGTTTTTTTGGTTTTTTATGCGGAAAAGTAAATACTGAAAATAAATACTGAAAATAAAGGAGTTAAGGGAAGAAGACTTACAGTGGGTGATGCATGATTGTGATTCCTCCGGTAGATGAGCGGTTGATGGTTGTAGTTGATCGAGCAGTTTATAAAAGTAAATACAGGGGTTTTTTTGTAATTCAAGGAAAAGTATTCGGTTTCAGGGGCCTTGTATCATAGCCTGTTTATTGTTTTAGTAACCCTTCTAAGTATTCAAACGTGTATCAAGGCCTTTTCCGGCGCTCGATTTGCCACACTGGCTAGTCTTTTGCAAAAGTGTTTGAAAGTGAATCAAGGCCATTTCAAGCACTCGACTTGCAACACTGTCTAATCTTTTGCAAAAAACGTAAAGCCCTTGTTCTATTTAGACTAGCACCCCATTTCAAGGTATACTAGCCTATGTGCATCCATTTTGGGTTGTCTTTTCCGATTTACCCAAAATGATGTTTGAGAGATCAAACTCCTCAGATAAGCTTTGCCATTTCAAGCATCCACTTACCCGAGTATGTTTGCGAACTTCCACGGAAGAGCTTTGCCATTTCAAGCATCCACTCAACCTTGGAAGTTCTGATCTAATATATGGCACATAGGACAAGTTTTGAATACAGAGAAAAGAAACTAAAAGAATTAAAACATTTTATAATACAAGAACACCCCTTTAACCGAATAAAGAGTTTAGCTACAAATATCCATAGAGGTGGATACCATAGCTAAATACTCGGGGGTTTTTGAAAACAGTAAGAGGGAAAGGGGTGGAATACTCAAGAACCAACAGGAGTATTCCCAATTTCGTACTGAATACTCAAGAACCAACAGGAGTATTCTCTACATTATTATAATACTCAAGAACCGACAGAAGTATTATAATTTCAAAGCGTATAATACTCAAGAACAAACAGGAGTATTATTTCCAATCGGTATAATACTCAAGAACCAACAGGAGTATTATTTCAAAAACCAAACTTACAAAGTAACAAAAACTTAGAGAGAGAAGTGAAATGTTGATTTTGGGATGATACAAATGAGGAGGGGAGGAGCTCCTTTTATAGCCATGGAGGAGGAGAATGGGTGGTGGAGATGGAAGGCATGTGTTTTTGATCCAAGGGAGGAGGAAGGAGGAGCAAGGAGGAGATGACACATGGGGGGAGCCAAAAGCCGCCGATTGGGGAGAGCTTGGGCCGCCGGTTGCCGGTTGCAAGGGGAGGAGAAGGGTGGCTTTGGCCACCTCCAAGCAAGGTGGCCGGTCACCTTGGTCCATGGGTGCATTTTGACAGTTTGTGCAGTCTTTTCACAAATCTATCAGTCCAATTTCACTCCGCCTGACTTTGATTGTTCCTCGGTTTGATTTGATTTGAGTAATTCCTACGTTAGGATCTTGAGATTTCTTCATTCAGCATCTGATCTTGACCTTGGATTGACTCTTAATATCTTTTCAGCGTAAAATCCTCTCCTTAGCGTGTTTTCTCTTTAGTCTCTAAAATGCCCTGTAGAAATAAATCGGGACTAACAAGCAGAAGTTAAATAGACCAACAATCTAATTTGGTGGGTTTTACTGTGTTTTTGATTCGTATAATTTTGGTCCATCAATCACCCGAGCCATCTCCTGAATGGTTTGATTCTTCCTTTCGACAACTCCATTCCGCTGAGGGTTGATCAGAGCTGAGAATTGTTGGGCAATCCCCTTTTATGTGCAGAACTCAGCAAGAACATTGTTCTCGAACTCCTTTCCATGGTCGCTTCTCAATGCTACAAGATTTTCACCTTTTATCTTCTCTTTCTCGCTCTAGGCGTGTGCATAGTTGAACAAATGCTTGAACAACATCTGATTTTTCTCGCAAGAAACTTGTCCATGTTAATCGAGTGTAATCATTAACACAGACTAGCACATACCTCTTCCCATAGTAGATTTCCACTTGCATAGACCCCATCAGATCCATGTGCATCAACTCCAGTGGTCACTTCGTGTGGATCTGAGTGGTCCCTTTGTGAGCGACTTTGATTTGCTCCCCTAGCTGGCAATCTCCTCAAATAGCACTTAGGTCACCTTCTACTTTAGGTATCCCATGAACTAGCCCTTCTGTAGCCAGCTTCTTCAGTGTCCTCAAATTTAGATGTCCCATCCGTTGATGCCAAAGGCTCAACTCTTTAGTTTTGTTTAACAAGTAAGTTGTTTCAGCTGTAGGTCGACCAAGATTTAGCAGGTAGCAGTGATTCGAGGACCTTCTTCTCCTCAGAACTCGCTCATCATTTTTGTCCAACACCACACATTCATCCTGTGTGACTGCACATGATGCTCGCCATTGCATAACTGACTTATGCTGATTAGATTTGCTTGTAGGCCTTTGACAAGAAGAACATCCATCAGTCTGGGTAGTCCATGAACATTCAGAGTACCCTTTCTAAGAACTTTGCCTTGCACTCCATCTCCAAACGTCATGGACTTTCCTTTGAACTCTTCTAACTTAGTTAGAAAATCTTGATTACCAGTCATGTGTCTTGAACATCCACTATCAAAGTACCATCTCTCCTTCTTTAGGTGACTGGTAGAGCTGAAAGCAACGTGACATACCTCATCTCTTTGTTTGACTATCCAGACTTGTCTCACACGAGGTTTAGGCACTTGGTCCATATTTCTGAGAAACTTGTGGAATTCCTGACACCTTGGCTTTATGTGTCCCACTCGGTTGAAGTAGTAGCACCTTCGGCTGTCTTGCCTCCTTGGAGGAAACCTTCTTGTTCTTCTTTGAAGGTGATGGTCAGTTGGTTCCTTGTAGGTCCGCGGCTCAACTTTCACAAACGTGGTTTTCCCGGAATCGGATGCACCAGTGAAACAAAGGCCTTGGTAGCCGCCACCCATCCTTTGAGCTCCCAGAATGGAATCTAGATTCTTGGATCCAGAGTTGAGCATCTTCACAGACTTCTTTGGGTTGTTCAGCTCTTCCAATGTTTCCTCATGAATAAGTTTGTCTGTCTCAATTTGACATCTCAAAGGATCTTTAGAGTCGAGTAAATATACATCTTTTTGACTCAGTGCAACATTCTTCCTTTTGAAGTCATTAATGAATTCAGGATGATCTCCTTGACTTCTCTCTATCTAAATCTTCAGTGATGACACAACTACCAGCATTTCAGCCTTTTGTGCAACAAGTTCAGCATTGTCATCCCTAACTCTCCACATCTTGTGTTTTAGATCTTCAATCATCTCCAGATGTTCCACCGTTTGAGCTAACAGCAATTTCTTCCCATAGCTTTCCTTTTTCTTCCTTCAGATTTGCCAAGTTATAATGGAGCTTCTTGTTCAGCTCAACTCCTTCCAGCCATCGGTTGAACAACTCCTTGTACTTGTCTGCAATACATTCTTTAATGATTTCTTCATCATCACTGCAGCTCGAGTACTCTGTAGGATCCTCTGAGGATGTCTTGGACTGCTCTCCTTGGTTAATGGCACTTGCTAGAGCTACAAAGTTGTTGTATTCACCTTTAAGATTCTCATCATCAGATTCACTATCGCTCTTGTTGACTGCATAGGCTTTCTTCTTTTTATGAGTGTTCACACTCTCTGCCTGAATGTGTACATAGCCCTCGCATTCTCTGAATTGGATCCCCTTTCCTTTGTTGTCTTGGCTTAAGTCTCCAGATTTGTTCTTCTTTAGAAACTTCCCATCCTTTTGGAATCTTAAGCTAGATGACTGTCTGATGGACCACAATTGTATGAATCATAAACACAGTTAAACCCACCAAATTAGACTGTTTTTCTATCTAACTTCGATGTTTTAGTCCCGATACATTTCTACAGGGTATTTCAGAGCTTAGAGAGAATACACGCTAAGGAAGAGCTTTTAGCACAGAAAAGATATCAGGAGACAATCCAAGGTCAAGATCAGACGCTGAATGAAGAAATCTAAAGATCCTGACTTGGAATCATTCAAAACAAATCAAACCGAAGGGGACCCGAAGGCAATCCGGAGCTGAAATACACTGATAATTTTGTGCAAACTGCACAAAACTCACAACCACTCTCCTCATGCCACATGGACCGGCGGCTTTCTCCTCACATCCACCCCTCCTCCTCTCCCACACCACCACATGTCACATCCTCCTCCATCCACACCAAAATCCGCCGGCGGCTTTGCCCTCCTCCTCTCCCCTTGTGACACTTGCCCTCCTCTCCTCTTCCCCTCATCTCCACCCTTGGATGCCAAACCACTTGCCCTCATCTTGGCCATCCATTTCTCTCCTCCATGGCTATAAATACCAAGCCATCCTTCCCATTTCAAATCATCCACACAAATCTCACCATCCACAATCCATTCCACTTATCTCTCTAAGTTTGTTACTATGTAAAGTTTGGTTTTGATATTAATAAAAGTTCAGTTTGTTCTCAAATACTTTAGTTCGATCTTGAGTACTCCTGTCGGTTCTTGAGTACTCAAGTTTTCAGTTACAGTTCAAGAGTTACTCCTGTTTGTTCTTGAGTAATCTCTTTCTCTTCTCTCTTTACTCCTGTTTGTTCTTGAGTATTCTCTTCAATATCCTAGTTATGATGTCCAACTCCATGGATATTCGTAACTAAACTCTTCATTCGGTTGAAGGGGAGTTCTTGTTTTATAAAATGTTTTACTTCGTTTAGTTTCATTTCTCTGTATTCAAAACTTGTTCTATGTGCCATTTATAAGGTCAGAATTTCCAAGGTAGAGTGGAAGCTACGAAAGGGCAAAACTCTACTGTGGGAATTCGTGAACATACTCGGATAAGTGGAAGCCACGAAAGGGCAAAGCTTATCTGAGGAGTTCGATCTATCTTAAAAACCATTTGGAAACTGGACCAAAGGGACCAAATGGATGCACTTACTGCTAAGATACTTCGAAAGAAGGAATTAGTATCGCTTAGAACAAGAGTTTATTGAGCGCTACGAAAGGGCCTCAATATACGTTTGAATACTTAGAAGGGTTACTAAAAGAATGAACAGGATATAATACAAGGCCCCCCAAGACCGAATACTTCTCTCGCAATTACAAAACCCCCCTGTCTGTACTTTTACTGTTCGATCAACTACAACCATCAACTGCTCACAATCCGGAGGACTTACCAATCACGCATCACCCACTGTAAGTCTCCTTTGTATTTTCAGTATTTACTTTTCTGTAATTTACGTTTCAGCAATCAAATCCGCAACCAATCAAAAAGTCACGTAGTTGTTAGCACTAAAACCTCAACCAACTTAAAACACGCTCTCTCGCTAGACAAATCCCTTAAAAGAATAACCTATTCCCCTAATTCCCTTGGGTTCGACCCCTACTTACCAAGTACTACCTAGTAGTATAGTTGCGAGTAGCGGACTATTATAAATTTATTTGCACAAATCGCTTTAACGACGAGCGGTTCTGTCACTGTCCTGGATTTGACCCTTTCTTATTTAGCCTTTTCATGAACTTCCCAAAGTTCCTTTCTAGGATAGCATACTTGAAATCTAGTTGTCGTATTCAATACAAGATCCAGATGGTGTTCAAACTGGTCTCGAACACTTATCTAACAATCGCTAAAACAGAATAATGCAGGCACACACAATTTTGATGAGTCGAATTCTCGACTCACCTACATACCCATTTACGAAGAGTTTTGGTCCATTCTCGGTGCTATATCGATGCCATTTGACCATTATTGTTGCATTTCAGGCTTGGAGCAACCATCCATTGAGCTCAGGACCTTAACACGAGAATTCAGGAAAATTCGAAGATTTGAGCAAGTTTTGGGCAGAAAAGAGAGCGAGTCGACCGACTGGGAATTTCCCCTGCACCAGTCGGTCGAGTAAGAAGAAGCCCCAGAATGCTCCTCAAACGCGCTCATCGAGTCGGTCGATTGGACCAACCAGTCGACCGACTGACATGAAGCTTAGCAGTGCACAAGATGCGAGTCAATCGACTGGGACCTCCAGTCGGTCGAGTTGACGAATGCCTCAGATGGACCTCCAAGCGTGTCAATTGAGTCGGTCGACTGGACCTTCAATCGATCGACTAGGAAATTCTTTCATCAGCCATATTCTCAACACCAGTCGACCGACTGGGAAAACCAGCTCCCACCAGTCGACCGACTGGAGCTACAGTACCGGAAACCCTAATGTTGGCTATAAATAGAAAGTTTGAGATCAAAACAGGAGAGGACTTTTTGGGGGATTCTTGGAGACTTTTGGCACTGATTTTGAGGAGCATCTAGCACAAATTTCTAGGTGGATTGATTGAAGAAGAAGACCAACAACAAGGACCTTCCATACTCTTGAATCTCATATTGGTTTTATATTCCTAAACTCCATCTCCTTCATTTTCTTTTGTTTGTAAACTCACTATGAGTGAGTAGTGACCTTGATTGGGGATGATGGATCCCCTAGACATGTTTGTGACATTGTGAACACTATAGATGCTAATGATGAATGAGTTTGCACATGAATCTTCTTCATTTGAACTTAATGTCTCAAGTTGCCCATAAGGTGTTTGTGAAATGACCTCAATGGGAACTTTTCTTGATCTCGTGTTTGATGTAGCTCACGTTGATCATCATGACTTCAATGAACTAAAAGAAGAAGCATTAGGACTTTTGAGTTAGTTGGATAATTCATTAACCTAATGAGAATTGCTTGGATTTAACAAGAACATGTTTATTTAGCCAATAGAGCGCGAGTGTGAGGCTAGAAATTCATGTTCTATAGTGCCAATAGAGCACGAGTGTGAGGTGCTATGCGAGATGTAACCTCTTGATACTAGGTTGTAGCGCGAGTTGAACTTAGTATTAATGTTGCATGAGCTAAATTCTATACATGTGCATGTGATTTCATCATTGGTATATCATTCCATTGTCATAATAATTGTCTAGGTGGTAAAGTAATCCCTAGTCATCTTTTAATTGGAAGTTAACCCTTTTGCAAGTTTAATCTCACTTTGGATTGAAAAATAGACTCCCCAAACAATAGACATTCTAATCTTAATGTTAGCACCATTAGTTTAATCACCTATCTTTTGGGTTCGACCTCGGATTACCCGAGTCAATATAAATGTTTTGATTGACGTGACCTAGCATAAGTTTTTGGATTCTTATTCGAATACTTTAGCTATATTTGCAATCGATCAAATGGCGTCGTTGCTGGGGATATGTTAATTAACTAGGTGCTACTAGATTGTTTAGTTTGTCTACTTTCCCTTGCTCGATAGTTATTGCTTGTTTTGAGCTTGATTGTGTTAGCTTCTCTTGCCTTTCATTGCTAAGAATTTCTCTTGTTCTCGCAGGCACTTGAATGAACACAAGATTTAAGGGGCAAAAACAAGTAGCTACCGGTTCAACTTCAAACCTCCAAACCGTCAAGAAACCAAGAGGTAGACCTCGCAAGAACCCTCCTCCCCCTTCTCCTATTGTTCCTCTGGCTTTCCAAGGCCCAAGACCTCGTCCACCTCCACTCCTAAACCCACTACCTTACTTGCCACCGGGATTTAGAATAGAAGATGAGATAGAGAACCCTCCCGCTCTTCAAAGAAACAATCGAAACTTTAGAATTGAAGAGGATATGGAAGAAGATCCTCCCGCTAGACGGAACAATGTTGATGATCAAAATCCTATACAGAATCCTCCCTTTCCTCAAAGGAATCTCAGAAATTATAGATATGATGACGAGGAGGATGAGAGACCCGTTGGGGATTATATGACCCCTACCCTTGAAGGGAATGGCTCGGCTATTGTGCCTCCAGATGAAGTTGCATTTGACTTTGATGTGAAGTCCTCCTTAGTCCATATGGTGACTCATGATCAATACCAAGGAGTTGGGAATCCTTCTACCCATTTGGCAAGCTTTCAAGAATATTGCCGCACTTATAAGCCAAGGGATGTACCCGTGGAATATGTCTATCTAAAGCTCTTCCCGTCTTCACTATACGGAGATGCGAAGGAATGGTTGCAAAACCAAGAGCCGGGATCCTTTAGGACTTGGAGCGAGCTAGAAAATGCTTTTCTCACCAAATTCTTTCCACCATCAAGGACAAAGAAATTCACTGATTTTATATTGACGTTCTCTCAAAGGGATAATGAGCTATTTCATCAAGCCTATGATCGGTTCAAGCATTATCTTAGGGAATGCCCTCATCATAACTTTTGAAGAGCGGATCTTATGAGATATTTCTATCTAGGCATGAGAAAAGAGGCCAAAGGCCAAATGGACACGGCTAGTGGCGGTGCAATCATGGATTTACCGGCAAGCCAAGGATTTAAAGTCATAGAGAAGATCGCCACAAATTCCAATAGATATCAAGGAGTCGATCACTAGAAAATGGCTAAGTCTAGAGAGGATTCTTCGAATTATGTGACTAAAGATCAATTTAGTGATTTGACAAAGAAGATGGAAACCATGATAAGCATGGTAAAAGCTTTGGAGGTGTCTAAACCGAAGAATGAAAAGAGAAGAATCCGGTCCAACAACCTTGTTTCATATGCTCTAGTACGAGTGACGGACGCACAGTCGTCGTGTGCAAACGTCAAGAATAAAATTTATAAGTCCGCTACTCGCGACTTCACTACTGGGTAGCAAGTGGTAAGTAGGGGTCGAACCCAAGGGAATTAGTGGGATAGTTGTTCTTTGTACAGAAAGAGAGCGTGATTTTAGGTTGATTGAGGTTTTAGTGCTGAAAAGTAAGTGTCTTTTTTGTTGGTTTTGGTTTTTAATGCAGAAAAGTAAAGTACTAAAAATAAAGGGAGAAGACTTTTAGTAAGTGGGATGCTTGAAGAATAAGTCTTGGAGAGTAAGCGGTTGATGTTGTAGTTGATATTGAGACTGAAAGTAAAGTGCAGGTGATGTTTTAAGGAAAATATTCGGTTTTAGGGGCCTTGTATCATAGTAAGTTTATCATCGACCCCTAATGATCATACTATGTGTTCAAAGATGAATCAAGGCTATTTCTAGCACAAGACTTGTGATGGACCATAATTATATGAATCATAAACACAGTTAAACCCACCAAATTAGACTGTTTGTCTATTTAACTTTTGCTTGTTAGTTCCGATATTTATCTACGGGGTATTTTGGAGTCTAGAGAGAATACAGGCTAAGGAGAAGTTTTTAAGCGGAAAATATATTACGAGTCATTCCAAGGTCACGACCAGATGCCGACTGAAGAAATCTCATGATCCTGACATGGAATCACTCAAAAACAAGTCCAACCAAAGAGCAACCAGAGTCAGTCCGGAGCAGAAATTAACCGATAGTTTTGTGAAAACCTCACAAAACTCACAAAACCTCTTCCCCCTCTAGATGACCAGCGGCTTTTGGGGAAGGATGACTCATGGGGGGAGGCTCCTCCCTTCCCCCCCATGTGACCGGCGGCTTTGAGCTCCCTCCATGGGATGATGCCAAGTGTCTTCCTTCTTCACCACATCCTTCTCCTTCCCAAGATTTGGTCACTACTCTTGTAAGCTTTTGTGAAAAATCTATAATACTCCTGTTGGTTCTTGAGTATTCTAGTAGTTTTTGAGAATAGTCCTGTTGGTTCTTGAGAATTCTCCTTTACTTACTGTCTTTCAAAAACCCTGGAGTACTTAGCTATGGTATCCACCTCTATGGATATTCGTAGCTAAACTCTTCATTCGGTTGAAGGGGTGTACTTGTATCATAAAATGTTTTAGACCCTACTCTTAATGCATTTTTGTGTTCGAACTTGTACTATGTGCCATATATTAGGTTAGAACTTCCAAGGTTGAGTGGATGCTTTAACGGGCAAAGCTCTTCCGTGGGGTTCGTGAACATACTCGGGTAAGTGGATGCTTTAGCGGGCAAAGCTTATCTGAGGAGTTCGACTTATCTAAAACACCATTTGGTTGATCGTAACTGAAGATCAAATGGATGCACATAAGGCTAAGATACTTCGAAAGGAGGAATTAGTCTAAATAGAACAAGTGTTCTAAACGATGTTGCAAGTCTTGTGCTAGAAATAGCCTCGATTCATCTTTGAACACTTAGTATGATCATTAGCGGTCAATGATAAATGACTATGATACAAGGCCCCTAAGACCGAATACTTTCCTTAGATTTAAACACCACATGCATTTACTTTCTTAGTATAAACTAAAATATCAACTGCTGACGTTCCGCAAGACTTGACGATCACGCAACAATCGTTGTAAGTCTTCTCGTTTATTTCCAGTATTTACTTTTATGTCATTTACTTTTCCGCACTAAAAACCAAAACCAACCAACCAATCACTTAGTTGTTAGCATTAAAACCTCAATCAACCTATAAACACGCTCCCTCGCTGTACAATTCCCTCAAAGAATAGCTTATCCCCCTAATTCCCTTGGGTTCGACCCCTACTTACCACTTGCTACCCAGTAGTGAAGTCGCGAGTAGTGGACTTATAAATTAATATTTGTACATTTGCTCTGACGACGAGCATCTGTCAACTTGCCACATCATTTAGAACACTTGTTCTATTTAGACTAATTCCTCCTTTCGAAGTATCTTAGCCTTATGTGCATCCATTTGATCTTCAGTTACGATCAACCAAATAGTTTTTAAGAGAGGTCGAACTCCTCAGATAAGCTTTGCCCGTTAAAGCATCCACTCAACCGAGTATGTTCACGAACCCTACGGAAGAGCTTTGCCCGTTAAAGCATCCACTCAACCTTGGAAGTTCTAACCTAATATGTGGCACATAGAACAAGTTTTGAACACATAGAGGCACTAAGAGTAGGGTCTAAAACATTGTATGATACAAGTACACCCCTTCAACCGAATGAAGGGTTTAGCTACGAATATGCATATAGGTGGATACCATAGCTAAGTACTCGAGGGTTTTTGAAAGACAGTAAGTAAAGGAGAATACTCAAGAACCAACAGGAGTAAACTCAAGAACTACTAGAATACTCAAGAACCAACAGGAGTATTATAGATTTAAAACAAAAGCTTACAAGAGTAGTGCCCAAATCTAGAGAGATAAGGGACCTTGTGTTTTTGAGATTTTTTTGGAATGGATTACAAAGGGAAGGAGGCATGGTATTTATAGGCTATGGAGATGAGAAGGATGTGGTTTTAAACCACAACACTTGGCACAAAATCCATGGAGCTCACAAAGCCGCCGATCCTTGTGAGGGGAGGGGAGGAGCCGCCCCCCATGAGTCATCCTTTGCCTAAAAGCCGCCGGTCATATGGCAAGGGGGAGTGAGTTTGTGAGTTTTGTGATCTCATCCACAAAAGCCATCGGTCCATTTCAGCTCCGGACTGACTCTGGTTGCTCTTCGGTTGGACTTGTTTTGAGTGATTCCACGTCAGGATCATGAAAGTTGTACAGTCGGAATCTGGTCGTGACTTGGAATGACTCGTACTTTATTTTCAGCTTAAAAACTCCTCCTTAGCCTGTATTCTCTCTAGACTTCAAAATACCCTGTAGATAAATATCGGAACTAACAAGCAAAAGTTAAATAGACAAAGAGTCTAATTTGGTGGGTTTAACTGTGTTTATGATTCATACAATTATGGTCCATCAGATCACCCCACACTTTTAGTTGTTCGTCCCGAACAATGCTTTTTAAAGGGCGGCATACACAATCTAAGTAAAATATGAAAGTGAGACTGTGGGACTTGATTTATCCAAATTCATGCATTACTTACTTATTACCAAACTAAACCGTGTAAATACTTAGAAGAAACTTGATACTTGTACCTTCGTGCCGAGATGCAAATTAATTCGGATGTTTCGGGGAGATAGCCCTTTTCAGGCTCCTGGACTGCATTCTCGGGATCGACTCGCACTATATGGTTTCCTTGTAGCTTTCTCTAGCACGTGATTCGGTTCGGGTTTCACTGAGTTGAGCACTTTGATTTCTTTTTGGCGAGGGAAAGCTTTTGTAGTGAATCGGCCTTTGGCCTTTGGCCTTTGGCCTTTGGCCTTTGGCCTTTGGCCTTTGGCCTTTGGCCTTTGGCCTTTGGCCTTTGGCCTTTGGCCTTTGGCCTTTGGCCTTTGGCCTTTGGCCTTTGGCCTTTGGCCTTTGGCCTTTGGCCTTTGGCCTTTGGCCTTTGGCCTTTGGCCTTTGGCCTTTGGCCTTTGGCCTTTGGCCTTTGGCCTTTGGCCTTTGGCCTTTGGCCTTTGGCCTTTGGCCTTTGATGTTGAATTGGAGTTTCTTCACTTTTGTTCGGTTAAAACCTTCACAATTTTGGCCTTTGGCCTTTGATTAGCTTCTTTGAGCTTTTTCTTCTTTGTGACTTGCTAGTCCATTTTCTCAGCCTTTTTGGGAGGTCCAATCGTCGCCCGCAAGCATATGGAAATACCTCCCCGCTCTTTCTCATCCTCGCCGTTTCGCGTGGGTCAAGATGAGGGTCGCTCATCTATTTTCTCGGCTACTAGGACTAGAGATAGGACGGTTTGATTCCCGTCCCGCCTCTTGCATAATCGCTGCACGGCGGAGATGACTTCAATCTTTACTGAAACCCGAAGTGCAGCCTCCACTGACTTCGAAAACCATATAGTTAGATTCAATCTTTCGATTGCTTGCCAAGCCTCTCTAGGGCATTTTCTATCAACTCCACATCCCCTGTTTATCTCAGCACAAAGGGACAAATGAGAAGTTACATTCTAAGTTTTTAAACATTAGAATTTTCACAAGGTAAATGCATGAATTTAGATCTATCTTTTTCACATTCTCAAGTTCATATTTTCAAAAAGATAATATTAAGGTAAAAGGAAAAAAACATGTTATTTAACTATGTACACAGGCGGTTCTCACCCCACACTTTTGAACGAAGGCGTGCCTTAGTTCAAAAGTCATGCAAATATATACAAGAGAAGGAAATGACATTAAGGAAAAGAGAAGAACTGAACTCCCTTTTACTGTGTCGTGTCGTGGAATGACATGACTCGGAGCTGGATAATCGAGGGAGTTCGGCTGGGGCCTTGAACTCTCAGCGCAGGCCCGGTAATTCTCGAAAGCTGCCTGGCTGATCTGATCTTGCTCCAAAAACCGATTCCTACAAGGGGTCATTCCTTCTATACAAAAAGTGGGTGAGAGCGACTTATGGTAAAAACTAAATGACAGAAAAGAAAATTACTGAAAGTAAGATAGGTGTCGGGTTACCTCCCAACCAGTGCCTTTGTTTAACGTCGTTGGCTCGACGCATGGGGATCACCAGTTTGGATCCCATGGGTGGCTCAAGTCAAATTTTGCCGCAGCTCTTGCGTTGATTCTAGCCATGACTTTTCCTGATTTCTTGTGAGATGATGTGCTTGGGTCAGGACTCCTTTGTTTTGGTGGTTTCTCCTTCCATCGTCGCTGAGAAGGCGAGGGACCCTTCACTATAGGTCTTTTGAGTCGGGCCCTTTTGTGTTTTGGGCTGCCTTGTCTGGTTGTAGTGGTAAAATGTTCTATCAAAGAGTCGTTCTGCTCAGGCCCTTCCTCCGCCCCTTCATTGATCACATAGTTTTCTGCGACTTGCATATTAATCAAGGGGAAAAGTTGGGAAGCTCTCATTATAAGGGCTGGATCCATATTGGCCAGACTGTCTGTGAGGAACTGGTCTTGGTTGATTTCCTCGGCTGCTTCAGTAATAAGGGCAGTGTACGTTTCGGGCAGCTCGCCAGTGGTGTTCTGGACTTCCTCCTCTGCCGGCACGGTCTTGAGTTTCCATGAAGGTTCCTCGTTTCTTCCGGTGCTTTCTGTATCTAATTCTTCTGATGGCTCGGGAGTTTCTTCTGATGGCTCGGGTGTGATCTCCAATGTAGGCTCTTCTTTAGAGCTTTCTGCATCTGATTCGTCCATCTCGTCCTCTGTAATGTCTTCTTCATTCTTTTCTAGACTAGCCTCTATCCTCTGTATTCCTCTATTAGGTCGGGGCATTGGCCTTCATTTTGTGGCTTCGGCCAAGTCGTCTATAACATCCCACATTTGAGTCATGGATAAGTGCATGGCTGATCCTCCCAGTGCGTCACTGATCCTTGAGAACTCATCTTGCCTCATTCCACAAAGGAATTTTTGAAGAAGGAATATTTCGGTGAATCCATGGTGCGGGCAGCGTGAGACGATGGTGTCATAGTACGTGTAGTATTCATCTAAAGTCTCATCCCGGGATTGTTGAAGGCAGATGATCTTCTCGCGGGTGTCATGTCGTAAGGATGGGGGGGAGAATTCTTTCAGAAATTTAGCGCGAAGATCCACATAATATTCAGCATGCATAGCGGTTGATGTGTAATACCAAATTGTCGCGAAGTCAGTTAAAGAAAATTTGAAGCATTTTAACTTAAATTCCTCTAACATTTCGTTTTCAGGTTTTATGTGGCGGCAAATATGGTGAAAGTTTTGGCAATGCATTACGGGATCTTCTCCATCCGTACCTCCGAACAGAGGAAGATGTCGTGTTGTCCATGCATACATAGTGTGATGAAGAGATGGGAGGGAAAAGAACAACTAATCCGATGGCTAACTCCCCGGCAACGGCGCCAATTTTGACGGACGCACAGTCCTCGTGTGCAAACGTCAAGAATAAAATTTATAAGTCTGCTACTCGCGACTTCACTACTGGGTGACAAGTGGTAAGTAGGGGTCGAACCCAAGGGAATTATGGGGATAGTTGTTCTTTGTACAGAAAGGGAGCGTGATTTTAGGTTGATTGAGGTTTTAGTGCTGAAAAGTAAGTGTCTTTTTGGTTGGTTTTGGTTTTTAATGCAGAAAAGTAAAGTACTAAAAATAAAGGGAGAAGACTTACAGTAAGTGGGATGCTTGAAGGATAAGTCTTGGAGAGTAAGCGGTTGATGTTGTAGTTGATATTGAGACTGAAAGTAAAGTGCAGGTGATGTTTTAAGGAAAAATATTCGGCTTTAGGGGCCTTGTATCATAGTCTGTTTATCATCGACCCATAATGATCATACTATGTGTTCAAAGATGAATCGAGGCTATTTCTAGCACAAGACTTGCCACATCATTTAGAACACTTGTTCTATTTAGACTAATTCCTCCTTTCGAAGTATCTTAGCCTTATGTGCATCCATTTGATCTTCAGTTACGATCAACCAAATGGTTTTTAAGAGAGGTCGAACTCCTCAGATAAGCTTTGCCCGTTAAAGCATCCACTCACCCGAGTATGTTCACGAACCCCACGGAAGAGCTTTTCCTGTTAGAGCATCCACTCAACCTTGGAAGTTCTAACCTAATATGTGGCACATAGAACAAGTTTTGAACACATAGAGGCACTAAGAGTAGGGTCTAAAACATTGTATGATACAAGTACACCCCTTCAACCGAATGAAGGGTTTAGCTACGAATATCCATATAAGTGGATACCATAGCTAAGTACTCGAGGGTTTTTGAAAGACAGTAAGTAAAGGAGAATACTCAAGAACCAACAGGAGTAAACTCAAGAACTACTAGAATACTCAAGAACCAACAGGAGTATTATAGATTTAAAACAAAAGCTTACAAGAGTAGTGCCCAAATCTAGAGAGATAAGTGACCTTGTGTTTTTGAGATTTTTTTGGAATGAATTACAAAGGGAAGGAGGCATGGTATTTATAGGCTATGGAGATGAGAAGGATGTGGTTTTAAACCACAACACTTGGCACAAAATCCATGGAGCTCGCAAAGCCGCCGGTCCTTGTGAGGGGAGGGGAGGAGCCGCCCCCATGAGTCATCCTTTGCCTAAAAGTTGCCGGTCATATGGCAAGGGGGAGTGAGTTTGTGAGTTTGTGAGTTTTGTGATCTCATCCACAAAAGCCATCGGTCCATTTCAGCTCCGCACTGACTCTGGTTGCTCTTCGGTTGGACCTGTTTTGAGTGATTCCACGTCAGGATCATGAAAGTTGCACAGTCAGAATCTGGTCGTGACTTGGAATGACTCGTACTTCATTTTCAGCTTAAAAACTCCTCCTTAGCCTGTATTCTAACTAGACTTCAAAATACCCTGTAGATAAATATCGGAACTAACAAGCAAAAGTTAAATAGACAAAGAGTCTAATTTGGTGGTTTAACTGTGTTTATGATTCATACAATTATGTTCCATCAACGAGGCATTCTACGAAGGCTTGCCCCGATGGGAGACATGAAGATGATGATGACGGGTATGAAGAAGCCCACTATGTAAATCAACAAAGAAATTATGCTCAAAACTCTAATCCCATCACAAGAAATTACGAGCCTCCGCAAAGAAGAATGGCCAATGACTCCAATTTCACTCCTAGGCCTCAAGGGCAAAATTCTTATCAAGGGACTTACCAAAGATAAGGGTATGGCTCTAACCAAAATCAAGGGTCAAATTCTTATTCTACTCAAGGTCAAGGTTCCACCCAAAACTCTCAATATTCTCAAGGAAACTCTCGAAGGCCTTATCAAGCAAAATCTCCTATGAATGATCAAGGGAATTCTCATCATCAAGGGCAAGCTTCTTCCAATCCTCAAGATAATCCTATGATGGCTATGATGGCACAAATGCTTGAAAGCCAAAAAGAGACCAACAAGAAGATGGAGGAACTAGTGGCCGAAAATAAGAGGCTTGCTAAAGAAAATGCCCATATGAAGCAAATTGGGAAGCTCCCTTCTCAACCGGATGTGAATTCCCTAGAACATGTCGATGCCATCACATTGAAAAGTGGAAAGGTTTTGCCTACCCCTCAAGGAAAATCAAATCTTAATTCTAAAGAGGTAGACGAGGAAGTTGCTAACGAAAATGCCGAAGTTGAACTTCAAGCCCCTACCGGAGAAGAGGAAGAAGAGGAAGAGCCGATTTTGATGAGGAAATATGTGCCCGTGATACCTTTCCCTCAAAGGCTACAAAAGAGCAAGCTAGATGCCCACTTCCAAAGATTTGTGGAGATGTTGAAGAAGTTGTATGTCACGCTTCGATTCCATGAGGTAATCACTCAAAATCCTACCTATGCAAAATTCTTGAAAGATATTGTGTCTAATCGTAGAGTTATTGACGAATCTAGCATGGTAGCATTGAATGTTGAGTGTAGTGCCATAGTGCAAAGTAGAATGCCTAAGAAAATGCAAGATCATGGATCATTTTCTATTCCTATCTCTTTAGGAAAGATTGAAATTGATAGGGCATTGTGTGATTTGGGAGCTAGCATTTCTTTAATTTCCTATTCATTGTTTAAGCAAATTGATGTGGGTGAACTTCATCCTACTACTATTTCATTGAAACTAGCCTATAGAAGTTCTAGAATCGCTAGGGGAGTTCTTAGGGATGTGCCTATTAAAGTTGGTAAATTCTTTATTCCCGTAGACTTCTATGTGCTAGAAATGGATGTTGAGCAAGAAATGCCCGTTATTCTTGGTAGACCTTTTCTTAACACCGTTGAGGCGGTCATTAGATGTGGAGAAGGGTCTATTGAATTGAAAATAGGGGATGAAAAGTTGAAATTTTTTCTGAAAAATGCCATGAAAGCCCCCGCTTCATCTTTTGAATGCAATTTGCTTGATATGTCTTGTGAAAATCTTGAGCTAACATCTTTTGAAAGCGAAGTCATGGACTTAGATGATTCTAGTATGCTTTTTACCTCACTAATGGATATGGAAGATGAGGAAATGTATGACTTGACTTTGGCCAAAGAAGAGAAATTATTTGATGCTTATCAAGGTGAAGAAAACCAAATGCCAAGAGGTAAGGAATTCGAAGGAGAGTTAAAACCTCTACCTTCGAATCTAAGGTATGAGTTTCTTGGGTCTAATTCTACGCATCCGGTTATAGTGGGTGCAACCTTGAATGAGAATGAAACGTCCAAACTTTTGCATGTCTTGAAAAATAATAGAAAAGCTTTGTGGTACTCTATTGATGATCTTAAGGGAATTAGCCCTTCGTTATGCATGCATAGGATAAATGTTGAAGAAAATGCAAAACCTTCTAGGGAGTTTCTAAGGAGATTGAACCCTAATCTTAGCAAAGTTGTCTTTAAAGAAATTACTAAGCTAAGAGAAGCGGGAATCATTTATTCGGTTCCGGATTCGGAATGGGTAAGCCCCATCCATGTCGTCCCCAAAAAGGGAGGACTTACGGTTGTGCAAAACGATAAGGGAGAGTTGGTCCCTACAAGAACCGTAAATGGATGGAGGATGTGCATTGATTATAGGAAATTGAATAAAGCAACTAAGAAAGATCACTTTCCCATTCCTTTTATTGATCATATGCTTGAACGACTTGCGGGACATGACTACTTTTGTTTCCTAGATGGTTATAGTGGATTTCATCAAATTCCCATTTTGCCTAATGACCAAGGAAAGACTACATTTATATGTCCTTATGGAACTTTTGCATTTAGACGCATGCCCTTTGGGTTATGCAATGCACCGAGAACGTTTCAAAGATGCATGATGTCTATCTTTAGTGATTACATTGAGAAATGCATGGAAGTTTTCATGGATGACTTATCTATTCAAGGAACTTCATTTGATGATTGCTTAACAAACATTTCTCATGTTCTTGCTAGGTGCATTGAAACGGGTTTGGTGCTAAATTGGGAAAAGTGCCATTTTATGGTTCAAGAGGGAATTGTGCTTGGGCACTTAGTGTCTAGTAGAGGTGTGGAAGTTGATAAAGCAAAAGTTCAAGTTATTGAGCAACTACCACCACCAAAAGATCAAAAAGGAGTTAGAAGCTTTCTAGGGCATGCCGGTTTTTACCGGAGGTTTATCAAGGACTTCTCAAAGATTGCCAAGCCACTAACTCATCTCCTATGCAATGATGTGCAATTCAACTTTGATGAAGATTGCTTAGAGGCATTTGAAAAGCTCAAGAAAGCCCTTGTATCGGCACCCATAGTGCGACCACCGAATTGGGATCTTCCATTCGAGCTTATGTGCGACGCAAGCGATTATGCTATTGGAGCCGTTTTGGGACAACGAGTCGATAAGAGACTCCATGTGATCTACTATGTGAGCAAGGTGCTAGATAATGCTCAAATGAACTATACTACCACCGAGAAAGAGTTGCTGGCCGTGGTATATGCCTTTGAAAAATTCAGAGCATACCTTGTGGGATCCAAGACAATCGTCTACACAGATCACGCCACTATCAAGTATTTGATGACAAAGAAAGATTCAAAGCCAAGACTTATTCGATGGATCCTTCTTTTGCAAGAGTTCACTATTTAAATCAAAGATAAAAAGGGGGTCTAAAATGTAGTGGCGGACCATCTTTCAAGAGTTGAGCTTCATGATTCAAAACAATTCTCGTCACCTATAGGAGACTCGTTTATCGGAGAATATTTGCTTAGTGTAGAAGAGAATGCCCCTTGGTACGCGGACTATGTGAACTATTTGACGTGCAACATTCTCCCGAATGACCTTGATCATAACCAAAGGAGGAAGTTCTTGCACGACGTCTCGAGGTACTTTTGGGATGACCCTTTCTTGTACAAGCTATGCCCAGACGGCATTTATAGAACATGTGTGCCCGAAGAAGATATGAAAGGAATTATAGCTTGTTGTCATTCATCTCCCTATGGTGGTCATGGTTCCGCTTCCAAGACCACGGCTAAGATTCTTCAATCGGGATTTTATTGGCCCAATGCATTCAAGGATACGTATCAATTTGTCAAGGCTTGTAACGAATGTCAAAGAAAGGGCAACGTTGCTAGAAGAGATGAAATGCCTTAGAAAGGCATCTTAGAAGTTGAAGTATTCGACGTATGGGGCATAGATTTCATGGGACCTCTACCCTCTTCAAAAGGAAATTGCTTTATTCTCGTAGCGGTAGACTACGTGTCTAAATGGGTTGAAGCCATAACTTCCCCATCTTGTGACGCTAAAGTGGTGATCAAAATGTTCAAGAAAATTATCTTCCCGAGATTTGGAATGCCAAGAGCGGTGATAAGTGACAATGGTTCCCATTTTAAGGAGAGAAGATTCGAATCTATGCTTAAGAAGCACGGGATATTCCATAGATGTTCTACCCCTTGTCATCCTCAAGCGAATGGGCAAGTCGAAGTGTCAAACCGAGAAATAAAGAACATTTTGACAAAGACAGTTGGGAAGTCCGGGAAGGATTGGGCGTTGAAGCTTGATGATGCCTTATGGGCATATAGAACCGCTGACAGATGCTTGTCGTCAGAGCAAATGTACAAATAAATTTATAAGTCCGCTACTCGCGACTTAACTACTGGGTAGCAAGTGGTAAGTAGGGGTCGAACCCAAGAGAGTCAGTGTGGATTAGTTGTTCTTTAATGAAGCTTATGCAGAAATTAAATACGATTGAGGTTGGGTTTGAGTGTGTTTTGAGAACTGAAAGTAAGTTGCAACAATTGCTAGCAGATTGTAAGGAAAGGATTCAGTTTTAGGGGCCTTGTATTATAATTGTTTATCATTGACCGCGCTAAGTATTCAAAGATGAATCTAGGTTATTTCTAACGCAAGACTTGCAACATCATTTAAAACACCCCTTTCAAGGTATGCTAGTCTATGTGCATCCACCTGATCTCCCAGTGACGTTGCGATCAAGTGGTGTTTTAGATAAGTCGACCTCCTCGATAAGTTTTGCTTGTGACAGCTTCCACTTACCGAGTATGATCACGAATTCCCACGAAAGAGCTTTGGTTGTGACAGCTTCCACTCAACCTTGGAAACTCTGACTATAAATGGCACATAGAACAAGTTTTGAATACAAAGGTATACTAAGAGTAAGATCTAAAACATTTATAATACAAGTACACCCCTGCGACCGAGTGCAAGCTTTTAGCTACTTATATGCATGTCAAGGAATACAAGCAACTATTGTCTTGAACAAGGGTACCGAATAATAAAATAACTTTACAGTAAAAACAAATAATACTGAAAGTAATTTTATACCTTACAATAAGTCGAGGAGAGGAGCTCCTAAGCAAGATCCACACAAGAGAAGTAGCTCCACATGAAGAACAAAATATTTATTGAAAGTGAAGAGAAGAGGGTTAAGCCCTCTATCTCTCTAAAACATGGTGGAATTGTGGATTGTGGGATGATACAAATGAGGAGGAGGAGCTCCATATTTATAGGCCAAGGAGGAGGAGATGGAGGGTGGAGATGGCTCCATGTGGTGTTGCATCCAAAGGTGGAGGAGGAAGCTTTGAAGATGTGGAGGAGGAGCCACCACTTGTCACCACCTTGTGGTGGCTCAAAAGCCTCCGGCTGCTGTGAGGTGGAGGGAGGAGAGTGGAGGAGCCACCCATGTGAGGAGGAGCATCCCTTCTAGAAGCTTGTGACCTTTTCACAAAAGCCATCGGTTTGACCGGAACTGACCGGAGCTTTGGCCGGAGCTTCTTGGATTTTGGAGAGTGTATTCTGAATGAAAATGTCATTCTAAGATGATCTCAAGAAGGAACCTAAGCCAAATTCCGCTTGGAACATGGTCGAAATCTCAAATCTGATGAAATTGCCCTTGTTTGGCCTTTACCGGGCTCGGTGCTTTTGCCTTGCGTTCTTGTCCATTTGCCGACGGTTCTAGAATATTTGAGTGATTCCAAGTCGGTTCCATGAAGGATGTTAAGGCTGATTTTGAGTGTAGCATGGTCGTGACCTGGAATGACTCGTTCTTCATTTTCCGCTTAAAAACTCCTCCTTAGCGTGTTTTCTCTCTAAGTGCCAAAATACCCTGTAGAAATATATCGGAACTAACAAGCAAAAGTTAAATAGACAAACAGTCTAATTTAGTGGGTTTCACTGTGTTTTTGATTCGTATAATTATGGTCCATCAGATCACCCCACACTTTTAGTTGTTCGTCCCGAACAATGCTATTAAAGGGCGGCACTCTATGTAAGTTTTTAAAATATGAAAGTTAAAATGTGGGTCTAGATTTATCCTAAGTCATGCATCACTACTTATTACCAAATTAAACTGAGTAAATAAATAGAAGGAACTTGATACTTGTACCTTCGTGCTGAGATGCAAATTATATTGGATGTTTCGGGAGATAGCCCTTTTTAGGCTCCTGGACTGCAACTTTGGGATCGTCTCTTACTATATGGTTTCCTTGTAGCTTTCTCTAGCACGTGATTCGGTTCGGGTTTCACTGGTTTGAGTACTTTGATTTTCTTTTGGCGAGGGACTGCTTTTGTAGTGAATCGGCATTTGGCCTTTGTTTTGACTTTTTGAGTTCTTCACTTTTTGTTCGGTTAAAACCTTCACAATTTTGGGCCTTTGGCCTCTTGATTTGCTTCATTGAGCTTTTCGCCTTTTTGTGACTGCTAGTCCATTTTCTCAGCCTTTTTGGGAGGTCCAATCATCGCCCGCAAGCCTATAGAAATACCTCCCCGCTCTTCTCGTTTTTGCCGTTTTCGCGCGGGTCAAGGTGAGGGTCGCTCATCTATTTTCTCGGCTACTTTGAATTTCGTTTTCGCGCGGGTCAAGATGAGGGTCGCTCATCTATTTTCTCGGCTACTTTGACCGGAGATAGGACGGTTTGATTCCCGTCCTCGCCTTTTGCATTGTATGGCGGAGATGACTTCAATCTTCACTGAAACCCGAAGTGCAGCCTCCACTGACTTCGAAAACCATATAGTTTGATCTGATCCTTTGATTGCTTCCCAAGTCCTTCTAGGGCAGTTTATGTCAACTCCACATCCCTAGTTATCTCAGCACAAAGGACAAATGGAAAGTTACATTCTAAGTTTTTAAACAGTTGAATTTTCACAAGGTTAATGCATGAATTATGACTTATCTTTTTCACATTCTTAAGTTCATATTTTCAAAAAGATATTATTCATTAACTAATATATACAGGTGGTTCTCACACCACACTTTTGAACAAAGGCATTCTTTTTACGAAATGACTTAATTCAAAAGTCATGCAAGCAGTTGTTATACGAGAAGGAAATGATATTAAGGAAAAGGAAAGACAGAACTCCCTTTAAGGTGTCGAGTGAACGACATGGCTCGAGGCTGGATAATCGAGGGAGTTCGGCTGGGGCCTTGAACTCTTAGCGTAGCCCTGACTGGCTTAATGTTACACCCAAGTCCGATTCCTGAATAGTCAAATCTTCTATGCACCAAGTGGGTGAGAGCGACTTATTGATAAAAACTAAAAGACAGAAAATAAAAAGACAGAAAATAAAGTGCAGAAAGTAAGATAGTGTCGGGTTACCTCCCGACCAGTGCACATGTTTAACGTCGTTGGCTCGACAGTACCTCAATCATGGATCATAAGGTCGGATCCCAAGGGTGAGTGAGGTCAAACTTTTTCTCGGCAGCCCTTTTGCTCCGAGAGGGTGAGGTTTCCTTGACCATAGCTGCTGGTCCAATGCATCGTGCTTTCTTGTTTCTCCTTCCGGGTTTCCATTCTTTCGGCCCATGTCTTTGCCGCCTCTTCATGTTGGAATAGTTGGCACTTTCGCGAGTTTGGAAGTTGGGTTTTGTGCCTTCAAACATCGGCGACCACAGGCATGTTCCCATGTGAGGCCTCTTCTTGGTGGTAGCTACGAATGGTTGTCTTGGAATGATTGAGTTCCCGGGTGGTTTTTCTTGGCTTGTGACGAGAGAGATTTCCTTTGTCGGTTTGTTTGGCTCATGCTCTGCCTCCAACTCCCCTTGTACCGCATCATCATTGATTATATGATCTTCGGTGGTTATGATCGGCATGAAACACGAAGGGTTAAGTTGAGGCACTTCGACCATGAGGACTAGGTCTGTTTCAGGTGCTCCGACAGTGAGGACCAGGTCTTTCTCGGACAGTTCGGCAATGAGGTCCGGGACTTCCTCGGGTGCTCCGAGCGCAAGTACCGGGCCTGGCTTGATTTCTTCGGCCACTTCAGCAGTGAGGTTCGGGACTTCTGTAGGCTCGGTAGTTAGGACAGTGATTTCCTCGGATGGATTGGTGATAAGGACCGGGTCTGATTGGGGCATTTCTTCTTCGGTTATTTGCGGGTCCTCATCCTCAGTCGGTTCCTCAGGTTCAGCCGTCCTTTCTATTGTTCCTGAATCGGTTTCAGCCGTGAATTGGTGCATCGCGGCACTCAATTGCTGCATGTTTGCGGCCAATTGTTGGGTGTTAGCTGCCAGCTCCTTTTCTACCGCCCATAGTTCAGTTTTGGCCCTGATTTGTTGCATCGTGTTGTCCAACTGCTGGATGCTAGATGCCAGCTCCGTTATACCGTCCTCGATTGGCTCGGCCTGATCTTGGCTTGGTCTTGACCTCGCGGCCAAATCGTTTATTAATTTCCAAAGATCATCCTCGGTTAAGTCCCACATTGATCCTCCTGCTGCATTATTTAGCTGGTCACACTCATGTGGCAACATTCCACAGAGAAACTTTGTTTGAAGATCGAAATTGGTGAATCCATGGTGCGGGCAGCTCGTCACAATGGAATCGAAGTACCATAAGTACTCATCCAATGTTTCGTCCCGGGATTGCGTTATTTTGTTGATCTTCTCGCGGATTTCAAGTTTGAAGGGTGGTGGGGAAATTTCCTCAGTGTTCCAAGGTTCCATTCCATAGTAGTAGGACTTAGTGAATTGCATGATAAAAGAAAAAAGAAAATAGAACAACTATTCCTATGCACAACTCCCCGGCAACGGCGCCAATTTTTGATGGACGCACAGTCGTTATGTGCAAACGTCAAAAATAATATTTATAAAAGTCCGCTACTCACGACTTTACTACTGGGTAGCAAGTGGTAAGTAGGGGTCGAACCCAAGAGAATCAGTGGAATAGATGTTCTTTGAGGGGTTGTCCAGCGAAAGAGCGTGTTTTAAGTCGGTTGGTTGGTTTTAAAGCTACCAGCTAAGTGATTGATTGATTGATTGGATGGTTGGTTGGTTTTAATACTGGAAAGTAAATTGCAGTTTATAATTAAAGAGAAATGTTCGGTTTCAGGGGTCTTGTATTATATCCTGTTTATCATTGACTTTTAGTGAATCGTCTAAGTATTCAAACGGTGTATCAAGGCCATTCCAAGCACTCGATTTGCGTACACTGTCTAGCCTATTCCTAGGACATATAGCACTTATTCTACTTAGACTAATACTCCATTCCCGGTTATATTAGCCCACATGCATCCATTTAATCCCTTTGGCCCAGTTTTCAAATGGTTTTTAAGATAGTCGACCTCTTCAGATAAGTTTATTCATTTAATCCCTTTGGCCCAGTTTTTAAATGGTCCACTTACCCGAGTGTGATCACGAATATCTAAGGAAGAGTTTACGAATTTGGACCCCTATGGTCACATTCCCAAATGGTTTACTTTACCTTAGACATTCTAACTTTTATATATGGCACATAGAATAAGTGTTGAATACTAATTCGAGACACTAAGTTAATAGTCTAAAACATTTTATAATACAAGTGCGCCCCTTCTACCGAACTACTAGTTTAGCTACTATTCATCGCGCTAAACATTATAACTAAGGAAATAAAATAGTTGAATAAATACTAAGAATTACTTACAACCGTTGAAGCGCCAAGGGAGCTATCCTTTATTTCCAAAGCCAAACTTTACAAATACATAACTTTAGAGAGAGAAGTGATTTTTACAAGTGAGGGATGATTGAAATGAGGGGAGGAGCTCCTCCTTATATAGCCATGGGAGGAGGAGGAGATGGAGGCAAGTGTTGCATTGTGATTGGAGGAGAAAATGAAGGGAGGAGATGGCCACACATGGAGGAAGGAGAGGAGGAGCAAGGAGGAGGAGACATGTGGAGGAGCAAAAAGCCGCCGGTCACCATGGGTGGAGGAGCCGCCGGTTGCCGGTGGTGGAAGGAGGAGGAGGGGTGGCTTTGGCCACCTCTTGCCCAAGTGGTCGGTCATCTTGCCCAAATGTGAGTTTTGTACAGTTTTGTGCAGTCTTTTCACAAAACTGTCTATGTGTTTTCTTCCCCGGACTGTCTTAATTCCTCTCCTGATTCTTCTGATTAATTTGTTATGACTGATTCAACGTCAGGATCCTTGATATCTCTTCAGTCGGCATATGATCTTGACCTTGGATTGACTCGTAACATCTTTTCTGCTCTAAAAGCTCCTC
Organism: Rhodiola kirilowii; assembly: GCA_033675215.1. NCBI lineage: Eukaryota > Viridiplantae > Streptophyta > Magnoliopsida > Saxifragales > Crassulaceae > Rhodiola > Rhodiola kirilowii. The sequence continues at coordinate 26,304,113 of CM066199.1, forward strand.
TTTAGTATGTATTCTCTCTAAGCTCTGAATTACCCTGCAAAAATATATCTGAACTAACAAGCAAAAGTTAAATAGACAAAATGTCTAAATAAGGGGGTTATACTGTGTTTATGATTCGTATAACTTTGGTCCATCAACCGCCTTCAAGACGCCCATTGGAATGTCTCCATACCGTTTAGTATATGGCAAACCTTGCCATCTCCCGGTAGAGCTTGAGTATAAAGCCATGTGGGCTATTAAGGAGCTGAATTTCGACATAAAGGCTACGGGAGAAAAGAGAATCCTTCAACTAAATGAGTTAGATGAAATCAGATTGGATTCCTACGAAAGTTCAAAAATTTATAAGGAGAGAACTCGGAGATGGCATGACAAGCTCATTCTGAAGAAGCAGTTCTCGGTAGGAGACAAAGTCTTGCTATTCAACTCAAGATACAAGTTATTTCCCGGGAAGTTCAAGTCTAGATGGTTTGGACCATATAGAATTCATAGATTTTTCGACGATGGCCATCTAGAGCTAGTTGACAATCAAGGGAATTTATTCAAAGCAAATGGGCAGAGAGTCAAAATCTATCATGCTGACCATGGAGACCAAAACATGTTGGAAGCTCCCTCTTGAATGCTTTGTGCTAATGCCACTAGAGAAGGGATCCCGCTCGGGACTTCTCTTAGTGTGCTTCTCTACGTATCAAGCCTCGGCTCGGTCTTTGCCAAGACGTTAAACTAGGCCCTAACGGGAGGTAGCCCGGTTTGTGAGTCGTCCATCTATGCACAATTATTTTCATATATGTTTGGCATGTGAACATTGAAACTTGAATGTGGACTTGGTGCTTGCATGATCCGAAATGCATGATTTGGTGTGCTTGGTGCGGTATTGTGCTTGCATGAATTATCTTGGTGATGGTGATGTCTTAGTGTGGAGTCTTTGATCCTAGATTTCGTTTGGTTGAAAAGCATGTTTATGCTAATAATTTCTTGATGAAGTTTTGAATTTGCGCTATTTCTGTGATGCTTATTCGTGATTGCAAAGTTAAATTCTAAGTGTGGAGTTGGGAGTCAAAGCAGAGGACAAAAATTCATTAAAGCTGAAATTTGCCCCCAATCGATCGACTGGGAGAAGACCAAAACCCCAGTCGGTCGAGTTGGCGAAGGTTCAGAAGGACCAATTTTTTCTGCCATTCGAGTCGGTCGACTAGGATGTGATCCGAGATCGGCTAGGATTCCCTCCTTATGATGCCATAGCCCGGAAATACACCGAACATGATCAGAGCAGATTTTGGAAGCAAATTTTGGGGAGGAACGAGTGGTTCATATCCTCTTACAACTCTTCGGCGATCACCGACCCGGTGTGGAAGATTATCCATCATCTCATTGCTATTGGGATAAACACCCGGACGGCGAAGGCTCGTTCATTCACTCTCCCGGATATGGACCTCATGCTTGCCATTGATCACGAGGAGGGCATTGATTGGCTCGCTACCCTTGCTACCCGTTTTAAGAACATTGTGAAGAAGGGTGCGAGGAACCGCGCCTTAGGAGGAGGCTCCTTGATTACTTTGATTGCCCTTAGGTGTAACTTCACCTTCGGCCATGAGGGATGCCCCAAACCTTCCAAGAGCACTCTTACTCTAAAAACCATGAAGCTTATGCACATCGTAAAAAAGGACGGGAAGACTTGGAAGGTCGACAGGAAGCCTCATCAGGGAGACCTCGTGACTAATGCTGCGTATAGGAGGCGGTTGTTCAAGAGGGCGAACCCACTTTATTGCAGCACCCATCTCACCCCTTCCCCTCTTGCCTCTCCTATCCATTCCCCTCCTCCGGCCGACGATCCTGATGCCCTGATGAGCCGTATTTATACGACTCATCGAGTCATCAAATCCCACCAATTCCAGCACTTTATTATGAAAATAGTTACTTTTTAGTGTTGTTTTGCATCTTAGGTGATTTGGAAGCTCTAGGAGGAAACACGCTTAAAAGACGGCAATTTCATGCCAGAAGCATCGCAGTTGAAGAACGAAGCCAGAGGAGCGTCGTGAACAGTATTTTCGGCTCATGAATAGTGTCCGAATGAACAGTAATTCCGGCATGAACAGTGTCCGGGGTGAACAGTATTTTCGGGTCATGAATAGTGATTTCGGGAAATTTCCCAATTTCGTCCTTGGCGGTTTAGAAGCTCCTGGAAGGTTCTGGAAGTCCCTGGAAGACTCTGGAAGACTTGCACAAGAAGTTAACTTAGAGATCAAGCAAAGTCGGATTTGGAAACCTTTCCTAATTTGTCTTTTGGGCCACCGATTTGACCTAGTCCAAGAGGGATTTCGTGCCTCACTCAATTCTATAAATAGAGGAGCAACTCAGCCATTCAAATCATCCCTCATCACAGAAACGAGAGCTCATCTCTCAATTCACTCATCTCGGCTCATTGGCTCGGCGCACGCCTAGCTCTCTCGGTACACGCCCCTGCTCTCTCGGCTCACCCGTCCTCATTGCTCTCGACACATCAGCCCTTGATCCGCCCTTGCTCAGCCGCACCTCAGCCCTCACGGCACGGACTTCAGTCACTCTCGGCACTAGTGAAGTTTACTCGTTTTTATTCATTATTTTTGCCCTAATGGCCATGTGTAACTAATTCCATTATTCGGGCTAGGGCTTATACATTGTGACGAATATTTTTGAGACTTGGTTTTTAATGCTATTCATGTTTTACTAATTCTCGTGCATAAATCCCATGAATTATTGCTAGACTAGGTGGATACTTTGTCGTAAAACTTAGTTGCGCAATATTTCTATATTTATCATCTATCTAATACTTTGTCGTTTGGATAGGTAGCATGACTAGGTTAGATAACACCTTTGTCAGGTTATTAAACCTAGGGGAATTAGAAGCTTAACACCTTTGTCGGGTTAAGTTGTGGCGTAACACCTTTGTCGGGTTACTTGGGTAGGCACCTTTGTCGGGTCAACCACACTTAAAAACTATGAATTAGAATATTAGAAGTCGATGATAAAACAAGTCACAATCAAACCCTAGTCTTAATATTCTCGTCATTATTGTTCACTCACTTTATTTCCTTATTCGCACTTGTTTCCTAAACTGTTTACTCTCACCCAATCATTTCCTTTCCTTTCTTACAGAACAAAGTAGTAACCATCTAGCTCTATAGGGTTCGACCCCTTACTTATAGCTATACTAAGCCAAGAGTAAGCGGACATTATAAATTTAGATTTGCAGGTACCGACGACGACCTGTCATGCCCCTATCCCTGAGGAGCCACTCATTCAGGAGGATTTGCCTCACGTTGATGCTGCTGTGGAGAGACCTCCCCCTGCCACAGATGATTTGACCGAGTGGAGACAGAGGACCTCCTCTGACATTGCTGACCTGAAGGGTGGAGTGGCTGATTTGAGGAGAGGCTTGACTCGCCTTGAGGATTTTGTTCGAGAGTCTGACGCGAGAGCTCGCCAGGACTGGGAGTGGCTCCGCTCTACAGTTTTATCCATGGTCAGAGGTTCTGGTGGCCCAGTTGCTTCCCCAGCTGCTCCAGAGTTTTCTGTCCCTCGTGGCGCCTCCCCCTTGCCTACCACGCCAGCTTCTAGAGTCGGGGAGGCGGGCACACCACTCAGGGAGTCTTCCATTAGAGAGGAGAGCTCGCACTACACGGGTGCCACGATACCGAACGAGGAAGGTGTTTGAGATTCTGCTAGAGCTCTCAGGCCCGGAGACGACGAGGCTACATCATGATTCCATGTTTCATTTAGCACGCACATGTGTATCTCCTATTTTACTTGTTACATTGGATGACCGTTTTGGATGTTAAGTCGCCTTTTGGCGCAATTTTGGATGATGTATGCCATTTTGAGTGATTTGCCCTTGACTTGCTTTTGGTTGTATGCTACATTTCATATGATATTGAAGGTGTTTACCATTTCTACTGTTCACTCTATAGGACATGCACCTTTATATTCTTCTCATGTTCAAAGTTCACCTTCTTGTCTACATTTGCAACCAAAAGGGTATTTCTCACTCCCATGAGTTTTGTCATTGGCTCTACAAACGAGGGGAGTTCCTATGCGCCTTTGCCTTTATTTTATCATTCTTTGCGCTTAGGGACTAAGCTTGAGTTAAGTGTGGAGTGGTTCTATGCGCATAGTTCACATGTTTTCATGCCTTGCATATCATTTTTGATGGACACTTGCATCTTTTGCACTTTATCCCTACATGAGAGTGTTCTTAACCACATAGGCTTGTGACTATCGATTCCAATTCCTATAAATCACATCTAGCCTATTTACCACATTTATTGGATTTGGAACTTAGAACCGACCTAGTCCATTGAATATGTATTCTTGAAAACCAATATCATTGCTATCTCTCGTCTATCTAATTCTCTAAGTATTTTCGTTGAAATACCTTGGATCAAGCTATAGGAAGCACTTTTAAAAATCTTCGTGAAAAACTTAGACCCCTTGAATATTCCTTGGTGACTTGAGTTCTCTAACACGGTGCCTTGCTTATGTGTGTTCCCCGCACATTCCACACACTTTTTGAACATATTGTCAAGTTTTAAGTGTGGAGTCAAAAGAGGGCGAAGCCCAGCAAAAAAAGAAAAAAAAGAAATGATAAATGATACAAATGTCGGGGGTTAGGGAGGTAAGTCCCCCCACGAAAGCATTTGTAGGCCAAAGGCCATTCAAAAAAAATTAAGAAAATAAGAGGAACTTAAAACTTGACTCTATGTTCTTCCATCATTATTCACTTGTGCGGGATTCAACATTTGCATTGTGTGCTAGTTGGAACGACTCTTGGACGACCCATGTGCTTGCACGGGAGTATTCATTTGGTATATGACTTGTTTGTAAAGAACTCTCGTGTCGAACTCCTCTTCCCTTATGGATTATGGCTTAAGCGCCTAAAACTTGGGAACGAGTTCCATGTCTCAAGCCCGTGGACTAGCCCTAGCTAGCATAGGCGAGCGATTGACACCTTTTTTGCAAACTAAAAGCTCTACTTCTATGGTATTATCTTGAAAATGAATAGACATTTGGACGAGACGATTGATAGCTCTAGTATTGATGACCTTGAATGCACAATCTCAAAGGTACTCAAAGTGGTTTGAAAGTCCTTTTGATGGTATTGTGATGATACCCCTAGCGTGGGGTGAGGAATTTTCTTTGAGAAATCATAGCCTTGGTTAAACACTTAGGATAAGTGCACTTGGGATTTGTGAGTATTCCCTTTTCTGAAAACTCTCACGAGACTATAACTCGTCCACTAGGGTAGCCTAGGGGTTTAAAGGCTTGGTGCATATGCTAAAAGCACTCGTCATACCTACGAAAAGGAGTTAGATTGTAAATATGTGTTAGAGTAGTTAGAAATAAAGTTTACCCATTGCATCTCTTTGGCTTGTTCTTATTGTTTGCTCGGGACGATCAAACTCTAAGTGTGGAGTGTTTTGATGAGTCGAATTCTCGACTCACCTACATACCCATTTACGAAGAGTTTTGGTCCATTCTCGGTGCTATATCGATGCCATTTGACCATTATTGTCGCATTTCAGGCTTGGAGCAACCATCCATTGAGCTGAGGACCTTAACACGAGAATTCGGGAAAATTCGAAGATTTGGGCAGAAAAGAGAGCGAGTCGACCGACTGGGAATTTCCCCTGCACCAGTCGGTCGAGTAAGAAGAAGCCCCAGAATGCTCCTCAAACGCGCTCATCGAGTCGGTCGATTGGACCAGCCAGTCGACCGACTGACATGAAGCTTAGCAGTGCACAAGACGCGAGTCGATCGACTGGGACCTCCAGTCGGTCGAGTTGACGAATGCCTCAGATGGACCTCCAAGCGTGTCAATGGAGTCGGTCGACTGGACCTTCAGTCGATCGACTGGGAAATTCCTTCATCAGCCATATTCTCAACACCAGTCGACCGACTGGGAAAACCAGATCCCACCAGTCGACCGACTGGAGCTACAGTACCGGAACCCCTAATGTTGGCTATAAATAGAAAGTTTGAGATCAAAACAGGAGAGGACTTTTTGGGGGATTCTTAGAGACTTTTGGCACTGATTTTGAGGAGCATCTAGCACAAATTTCTAGGTGGATTGATTGAAGAAGAAGACCAACAACAAGGACCCTCCATACTCTTGAATCTCATATTGGTTTTAGATTCCTAAACTCCATCTCCTTCATTTGCTTTTGTTTGTAAACTCACTATGAGTGAGTATGGACCTTGATTGGGGATTATGGATCCCCTAGACATGTTTGTGACATTGTGAACGATATAGATGCTAATGATGAATGAGTTTGCACATGAATCTTCTTCATTTGAACTTAATGTCTCAAGTTGCCCATAAGGTGTTTGTGAAATGTCCTCAATGGGAACTTTGCTTGATCTCGTGTTTGATGTAGCTCACGTTGATCATCATGACTTCAATGAACTAAATGAAGAAGCATTAGGACTTTTGAGTTAGTTGGATAATTCATTAACCTAATGAGAATTGTTTGGATTTAACAAGAACATGTTTATTTAGCCAATAGAGCGCGAGTGTGAGGCTAGAAATTCATGTTCTATAGTGCCAATAGATCGCGAGTGTGAGGTGCTATGCAAGATGTAACCTCTTGATACTAGGTTGTAGCGCGAGTTGAACTTAGTATTAATGTTGCATGAGCTAAATTCTATACATGTGCATGTGATTTCATCATTGGTATATCATTCCATTGTCATAATAATTGTCAAGGTGGTAAAGTAATCTCTAGTCATCTTTTAATTGGAAGTTAACCCTTTTGCAAGTTTAATCTCACTTTGGATTGAAAAATAGACCCCCCAAACAATAGACATTCTAATCTTAATGTTAGCACCATTAGTTTAATCACCTATCTTTTGGGTTCGACCTCGGATTACCCGAGTCAATATAAATGTTTTGATTGACGTGACCTAGCATAAGTTTTTGGATTCTTATTCGAATACTTTAGCTATATTTGCAATCGATCAGATATGATACCCAGTTCGGCAACAGCCTAATCTAAGGGGCTTCCCACACCCTTAAGGGTAGCAAATCTTATTTGAAAAGTTTAGAGCTACAGATGGTCTTACTCTTACACAACTCTTCGTTTGTAATTGCCTAGCCTCTAACACTTCTTCTTTCGGATTAGCGATCTCGGCTCTCCCTCGATCCCATATGGGTAGGACGAGACTTCCTCTCGACCTAGTCTTGGACCTCCCTGAAGTCCAGCCCCTTCTGTCAAAAGCGTGTCCTGATCACTGTGTGTGTGCGCTTTGTTGTTCAGTAAGAACAGTCTGATCAGCTGATGGACCATAATTATACGAATCAAAAACACAGTAAAACCCACCAAATTAGACTGTTGGTCTATTTAACTTCTGCTTGTTAGTCCTGATTTATTTCTACATGGCATTTTAGAGACTAAAGAGAAAACACGCTAAGGAGAGGATTTTACGCTGAAAAGATATTAAGAGTCAATCCAAGGTCAAGATCAGATGCCGAACGAAGAAATCTCAAGATCCTGACGTAGGAATTACTCGTAACAAATCCAACCGAGGAACAATCAAAGTCAGACGGAGTGAAATTGGACTGATAGTTTTGTGAAAAGACTACACAAAACTATCAAAATGCACCCATGGACCAAGGTGACCGGCCACCTTGCTTGGAGGTGGCCAAAGCCACCCTTCTCCTCCCCTTGCAACTGGCAACCGGCGTCCCAAGCTCTCCCCAACCGGCGCCTTTGGCTCCCCCCATGTGTCATCTCCTCCTTGCTCCTCCTTCCTCCTCCCTTGGATCAAAAACACATGCCCTCCATCTCCACCACCCATTCTCCTTCTCCATGGCTATAAAAGGAGCTCCTCCCCTCCTCATTTGTATCAATCCAAAAATCAAAAACACTTATCTCTCTACATTTTGTTACTTTGTAAGTTTGGTTTATGAAATAATACTCCTGTTTGTTCTTGAGTATTATACTGATTGGAAATAATACTCCTGTTTGTTCTTGAGTATTATACGCTTTGAAATTATAATACTCCTGTCGGTTCTTGAGTATTATAATACTGTAGAGAATACTCCTGTTGGTTCTTGAGTATTCAGTAGGAAAATGGGAATACTCATGTTGGTTCTTGAGTATTCCACCCCTTTCCCTCTTACTGTTTTAAAAAACCCCCGAGTATTTAGCTATGGTATCCACCTCTATGGATATTCGTAGCTAAACTCTTTATTCGGTTAAAGGGGTGTTCTTGTATTATAAAATGTTTTAATTCTTTTAGTTTCTTTTCTCTGTATTCAAAACTTGTTCTATGTGCCATATATTAGATCAGAACTTCCAAGGTTGAGTGGATGCTTGAAATGGCAAAGCTCTTCCGTGGAAGTTCGCAAACATACTCGGGTAAGTGGATGCTTGAAATGGCAAAGCTTATCTGAGGAGTTTGATCTCTCTCAAACACCATTTTGGGTAAATCGGAAAAGACAACCCAAAATGGATGCACATAGGCTAGTATACCTTGAAATGGGGTGCTAGTCTAAATAGAACAAGGGCTTTACGTTTTTTGCAAAAGATTAGACAGTGTTGCATGTCGAGTGCTTGAAATGGCCTTGATTCACTTTCGAACACTTTTGCAAAAGACTAGACAGTGTGGCAAATCGAGCGCCGGAAAAGGCCTTGATACACGTTTGAATACTTAGAAGGGTTACTAAAACAATAAACAGGCTATGATACAAGGCCCCTGAAACCGAATACTTTTCCTTGAATTACAAAAAAACCCCCTGTATTTACTTTTATAAACTGCTCGATCAACTACAACCATCAACCGCTCATCTACCGGAGGAATCACAATCACGCATCACCCACTGTAAGTCTTCTTCCCTTAACTCCTTTATTTTCAGTATTTATTTTCTGTATTTACTTTTCTGCATAAAAAACCAAAAAAACCAAAAACAGTAGCTTAGTTAATCGCGCTAAAATCTCAATCAATCTAAAAAACGCTCCCATCCTGTACAAATCCCTTAAAGAACAACGTATCCCTCTAATTCCCTTGGGTTCGACCCCTACTTACCACTTACTACCCAGTAGTGTAGTTGCGAGTAGCGGAAAATATAAATTTATTTTGCACAGAGAACATTGCACCTTAACGACGGTGCAGTGGGCTCCGTCAAAATTGGCGCCGTTGCCGGGGAATTAGCCATCGGATAAGTTCTTTAAATCAATACGCGCTCGAAACAACCATGTCTCACGAAGGAAGCCACCATGACTACCAAGATGACGACGAGATGAACCTGTACGATCGAAACAATGAGGTGCCACTTCCATTTATGGATGATCTAGAGCAACTCATCCGAAGCAGACGAGCTCGTGATAGGGAATCCATCAGAAGAAACCAAGAACCACCCGAGGACCAAAATGCAGCTGGTCCAGTACGACAACCCCCTAGATATCCACCACCCCCGTAACCTAGACAAGTGCCGAGACGAGAACCCGCTTTCGATGACTACTACGGAGATAACAACAACTACCGCGAACCTACTATCGGAGAACTACATGCCCCAGAATTCGAAACGCAACCATAGTGCATTTGCCAGAGCCCTGAGCTGGAAAACATTGTCGTCGACATCAACAATTTGCCAAGGTTCTCAGGAACTAATGAAGAATCTGCAACAACTCATCTCCAACGCCTACATGGCATTTGCCAAAATCTAAAACCCAATCGAGTGAATATAAACGACTTCAAGTTAAAGGCGTTCTATTTTTCCCTCGTTGACTCAGCAAGCGACTGGTTCCTTTCATTACCTTCGGAAAGCATCAGAACATGGGTTCAGATGCAAAGGAAATTCCTGGACAAATACTGCCCAGCAACAAAAACAATGCAAGTAAGAAGGCAATTACAGGACATAAGGTAGGAACCTAATGAAACCATGTACGATTACCTGGAAAAATTCAACCGCCTGGAGAGAAGCTGCTGTACTCTAGGACTACCTGAGAAGCTCAGCATCGAGTACCTAATTAATGGACTAACTAAGATAAACAAAATGTTCCTGGATGCCTCAGCTGGAGGATCCATGATGAATCTATCATTAAATGGCATAAGGAATCTCATCACTAATGTTGCTGAAAATGCTCGGTTTAGAGAGGAGACTACTCGTCAAGATGAATTCTTCCAAACAAAAAACGTCTCACTAGCCGATGCATCAGTAAACTCCATGCCTGAAGAGATGAAGCAGCTAAAGGAGATGATGATTCAAATCCTACGAAGGCAGCCAGTTCCAGTAAAACCTTGCGAGTTCTGTGGTTCTGCAGACCACAAAACTGACGCATGTCCAACATTAATGGAAGAGGAACCGGCAGAAGTGAATGCAGTAGGAGAATACCAAGAATACAACAACAATCAACAAGAACCATCCAAGTCGCTCGATGACACAATAAAGGAGCTCGCATGAAGCATAAATCAATTGGGTACTTCGTTACACCAACACCAGGAAAAAACTGACGGGGCAATTTCAGAATTGAGCAAACAAATCTCCCAACTCGCTGCCTCAGTATCCACACTCACTAATGAGTCCGGCAGACTCCTTTCACAAACCATTCAAATACAGGAAGATGTGAATGCCTTGACTCTTAGGAGTGGAAAAACGCTTGTCGGCAAACCTTTGGAGCAAGAGGACAAGGACCCGAGATTACCCGAGAGAGAACAAATGAGGCCTGAGTCTCTCGAAGCTCTAGAAGAAGAAGCGGCTGAAGAAGACGACGACATGTATGAGGAAGAACAGGACGTAACCGAAGAAGAAGGGGATACGTCCAAAGAACACATACCTGGCCCGGTGCCTACAACCGAAGACCCTAGAATCAGCGCAAAACTTCCATTACCAGTACCTGCTCGCGTGCAAAAACAGCATGTCATGGATGAGGACGTGTTTGAATTATTCAGCAAGGTCGAAATCAACATTCCCCTCCTGGAAGCCATTAAGCAAATTCCTCGGTACGCCAAGTTTTAAAAGAACTTTGTATCAACCGGAGGAAGAGTACTAGAAATGATAAGGAGCTGATGAGTAGAAACGTGTCGGCCGCCATACAACGAAAAGTGCCCCCCAAATGTGGAGATCCGGGCACTTACACCATTCCATGCACAATTGGCAACATCAGGATCGAGAACTGCATGCTAGATCTTGGAGCATCAATCAATGTCCTCCCCTTCTCTATCTACTCATGTCTTAAGATTGGGCCACTCAAACCCACCGGTCTCACTATTCAACTAGCAGATCGGTCATGCAAACAGCCAGAGGGCAAAATTGAAGACGTCTTGGTTCAAGTAGGCAAATTAGTATTTCCAGCAGACTTCTACGTCTTAAAAATGGAGAATGCCGGACCTACATATCATGCACCCATCCTTCTAGGCCGTCCATTTCTCAAAACATCAAAAATGAAGATAGATTGTGGAAGTGGAATGCTATCAATGGAAGTAGAGGGAGAAGTCTTCAGCTTTGATATATTTCAAGCAATGAAGTACCCTGTGGAATTCGAGGAAGTACACGCTCTCGATGCTTTGGACGACTTGGTCCAAGAAATTCAATCAGAATCAAGATCAGATCCCTTAGAAGCCATACTTAACGGAGCCGAAGGATCATACGAATTAACCGAAGACTTGCATGAAACGGTGGCTCACTTAACAATCTCGGAACCTCTCACACCAGGATATGAAGTCAACGAGGTAAAATTATTCAAATCAAATACCTTTTTACCCTCGGTAATGCAAGCCCCCAAAATAGAATTGAAGCCCCTGCCTGGACATCTGAAGTACCCCTTCCTCGGGGATAATGACACACTCCCAGTAATCATCAAGAGTGGTTTGGAAGCAGGCCAGGAACAAAGGTTGATAAAAGTACTAAAATAGCACAAGTTAGCTATTGGATGGACACTGGCCGACTTAAGAGGAGTCAGCCCGGCTGTATGCATGCACCGTATTTCACTCGAGGACGGAGCAAAGCCATCAAGAGAACATCAACGACGACTCAACCCAATCATGATGGAGATTGTCCAAAAGGAAATACAAAAGCTTCTTGATGCGGACGTTATCTATCCCATATCAGATAGCCAATGGGTGAGTCCTGTCCACGTGGTCCCAAAAAAGAGTGGGATCACAGTCGAGGAAGATGTCGAAGGAAATATGGTAACAACAAGGATCAAGAACGGCTGGAGAATGTGCATCGACTACAGGAAATTAAACGCCGTCACAAGGAAAGACCATTTCCCCCTGCCATTCATCGATCAAATGCTAGACCGACTGGCAGGCAAACCATATTTCTGCTTCTTGGACGGGTTCTCAAGATACAACCAGATCCCTATAGCACCTGAAGACCAAGAGAAGACTACATTCACCTGCCCATTCGGTACATTCGCCTTCAGAAGAATGTCGTTCGGCCTATGCAATGCCCCGAGAACTTTTCAAAGGGTAGTAACCAGCATCTTTTCAGACATGATCGGGGAATTCATTGAAGTCTTCATGGACGACTTCACAATCTATGGCAGTACATTCGACGCTTGCTTAGATAACTTGAGCACGGTTCTAGCACGATGTGTCTCAATGAACCTTGTTCTCAATTATGAGAAATGCCACTTCATGGTAACTCATGGAGTGGTCTTAGGGCACGTCGTCTCACAAGAAGGCATAGAGGTGGATAAATCTAAAATAGACTTGATCATGACTTTACCATACCCCTCCACTGTCCGAGACATCCAATCCTTCCTTGGGCATGCGGGATTCTACAGACGATTCATCAAGGACTTCTCCAAAACGGCGTTGCCTCTATCCACTCTTCTCCAAAAAGAAGTTCCTTTTGAATTTACCAATACATGCAAGGAAGCCTTTGATGAGCTCAAAAAGGCCCTCACTAGCACACCCGTCATCCAAACTCCGGATTGGAAAAAACCATTTGAGATCATGTGTGACGCAAGTGACTTTGCTGTAGGAGCAGTTCTCGGCCAAAAGATTGACAAGAAAGCGGGTGTGATCTACTACGCCTCACGAACCCTAGATCCTGCCCAACGGAACTACTCCACCACCGAGAAGGAACTCTTGGCAGTAGTATTCGCTCTAGAAAAATTCAGACCCTATTTGCTTGAAGCAAAAGTAATAGTTTACTCTGACCATGCTGCCATCCGTTACCTGATGAAGAAAAAGGAGGCCAAGTCAAGACTCATTCGGTGGATATTACTACTGCAAGAGTTCGATGTGGAAATAAGGGACAAAAAAGGGATCGAGAATACTGTGTCCGACCACCTCAGTAGGATTGTCTGAAAGGAAGAAGAAGGACACATAACTGAGTCATTCCCAGATGAACATCTCTATGCAGTCTCTGCCAAGGTGCCATGGTACGCGTCAATCGTCAACTACCTTGTAGGAGGTACATTCCCTCCCTCTTTTACTAAAGCACAATGCATGAAACTTAGGCATGACGCTAGATATTACTTATGGGATGATCCCTATTTATGGAAAATAGGAGCAGATCAAATACTTAGGAGATGCATCCCCGATAATGAAATAGCTTCTGTTATTAGCTTTTGCCATGAGTTTGCATGTGAAGGACACTTCGGGCCTAGGAGAATTGATAGAAAAATCTTAGATAGTGGCTTTTTCTGGCCAAGCATATTTAGAGATGCTCGTGAAAAGTGTAAAAAATGCGATAAGTGTCAAAGAGTAGGAAATGTGTCAGCTAGAAGTGAAATGCCTCAAGTACCCATATTAGTCAACGATGTTTTTGACATTTGGGGTCTTGATTTTATGGGACCATTCCCAGTCTCATGCGGTTATACTTACATTTTAGTTGCTGTAGATTATGTGTCAAAATGGGTAGAAGCCAAGGCCACAAGGTGCGACTATGCAAAGACTGTCATAGAATTTTTGCGCACTAACCTATTTTGTAGATACGGGGTACCCAAGGCCATAATAAGTGACCAAGGAACTCATTTCTGTAACCGCATGATGGCCGCTACCTTAAAACGCTACCATGTCCACCACCGGACATCCACAGCATATCATCCCCAATCCAATGGTCAAGCGGAGATCTCCAACCCCGAAATCAAAGGAATTTTAGAAAAAATGGTAAAGCCAGGAAGGAAGGATTGGAGTCAGAGGCTAGATGAAGCTCTTTGGGCTTATCGGACGGCATACAAGACTCCAATAGGAACCTCCCCCTTTCGGCTTGTTTATGGGAAGGCATGCCATCTTCCGGTGGAAGTAGAACATAAAGCTTATTGGGCACTCAAGCATTGCAATCCAGATTTAAGGGCTGCCGGACTGGATAGGAAACTTAATCTGTGTGAGCTTGAGGAATTGCGGCTTGAAGCCTATGAAGGGCAAACGGACTACAAGGCGAGGACCAAATTATATCATGACAAATTCATCCTCCAACGCTCATTTGAGGAGGGACAACAAGTGCTGGTCTTCTCCTCGCGACTAAAATTGATGCCCGGAAAGCTCAAATCTAGATGGACCGGCGCTTTCACTATAACTAAGGTATTCAACCATGGGGCAATTGAGCTAAAAAGCCCAAACGATGGAAGCAGATTCACGGTAAATGGGCAGCGAGTCAAACATTACCATGGCGAGGTCAACTTGATAACACAGAAATATGACCTGAGCCACCCATGGGACCCCAACTGGTGATCCAGGAATAAGGTACTGTCGAGCCAACGATGTTAAACAAGTGCACTGGTCGGGAGGTAACCCGACACTATCTTACTTTCCGCACTTTAATTTTCTGTCTTTTTATTTTTTGTCTTTTAGTTTTCATCAATAAGTCGCTCTCACCCACTTTGTGCATAGAATGATTTGACTATTTAGGAATTGGTTTTTGGAGCACGATCGGATCAGCCAGGCAGCTTCTGTGAACTACCGGGCCTGTGCTGAGAGTTCAAGGCCCCAGTCGAACTCCCTCGATTATCCAGCCTCATGCCATACAACACAATAAGGGAGTTCTGATCTTACCTTTCCTTAAGTCATTTCCTTCTCGTATAACATCTGCTTGCTTGGCTTTTGAACTAAGTAGTGCTGAAAGGCACGACTTCGTTCAAAAGTGTGGGGTGAGATCCGCATGTGTAAATAAATAAATAACATGTTTTTTCTTTTTCTTTTTTAAAATTATCTATTTGAAAATATGAACTTAAAAATGAGAAAAAGATAGACCGAAATTCATGCATTTACCTTGTGAAAATTCAACTGTCTAAAAACTTAGAACGTAACTTCTCATTTGTCCTTTTGTGCTGAGATAAACTAGGGATGTGGAGTTGATAGAAATGCCCTAGAGAGGCTTGGCAAGCAATCGAAGGATCAAATCAAACTATATGGTTTTCGAAGTCAGTGGAGGCTGCACTTTGGGTTTCAGTGAAGATTGAAGTCATCTCCGCCATGCAGTGTTTATGCAAAAAGAAAAAAAGGCGAGGACGGGAATCAGACCGTCCTCTCTCTAGTCAAAGTAGCCGAGAAAATAGATGAGCAACCCTCATCTTGACCCGCGCGAAACAACAACGATGAGAGGAGCGGGGAGGTATTTCCATAGGCTTGCGGGCGATGATTGGACCTCCCAAAAAGGCTTGAGAAAATGGACTAGCAAAACCACAAAAAGGCGAAAAGCTCGAAGAAGCAAATCAAGAGGCCAAAGGCCCAAAATTGTGAAGGTTTTAACCGAACAAAAAGTGAAGTACTCAAAGAGTCAAAATCAAAGGCCAAAGGCCGATTCACTACAAAATCAGTCCCTCGCCAAAAAGAAAATCAAAGTACTCAAACCATTGAAACCCGAACCAAATCACGTGCTAGAAAAAGCTACAAGGAAACCATATAGTGAGAGACGATCCCGAAGTTGCAGTCCATGAGCCTAAAAAGGGCTATCTCCCGAAACATCCAGAATAATTTGCATCTCAGGACGGAGGTACAAGTATCAAGTTTCTTCTATTTATTTACACAGTTCAATTTGGTAATAAGTAAGTAATGCATGAATTAGGATAAATCGAGTCCCACGGTCTAATTTTCATATTTTAAAACCAAACTTAGAGTGCCGCCCTTTAACAGCATTGTTCGGGACGAACAACTAAAACTGTGGGGTGATCTGATGGACCATAATTATACGAATCAAAAACACAGTAAAACCCACCAAATTAGACTGTTGGTCTATTTAACTTCTGCTTGTTAGTCCCGATTTATTTCTACAGGGCATTTTAGAGACTAAAGAGAAAACACGCTAAGGAGAGGATTTTATGCTGAAAAGATATTAAGAGTCAATCCAAGGTCAAGATCAGATGCTGAACGAAGAAATCTCAAGATCCTGACGTAGGAATTACTCGTAACAAATCCAACCGAGGAACAATCAAAGTCAGACGGAGTGAAATTGGACTGATAGTTTTGTGAAAAGACTGCACAAAACTGTCAAAATGCACCCATGGACCAAGGTGACCTGCCACCTTGCTTGGAGGTGGACAAAGCCACCCTTCTCCTCCCCTTGCAACCAGCAACCGGCGGCCCAAGCTCTCCCCAACCGGCGGCTTTTGGCTGCCCCCATGTGTCATCTCCTCCTTGCTCCTCCTTCCTCCTCCCTTGGATCAAAAACACATGCCCTCCATCTCCACCACCCATTCTCCTCCTCCATGGCTATAAAAGGAGCTCCTCCCCTCCTCATTTGTATCAATCCAAAAATCAAAAACACTTATCTCTCTACATTTTGTTACTTTGTAAGTTTGGTTTATGAAATAATACTCCTGTTTGTTCTTGAGTATTATACTGATTGGAAATAATACTCCTGTTTGTTCTTGAGTATTATACGCTTTGAAATTATAATACTCCTGTCGGTTCTTGAGTATTATAATACTGTAGAGAATACTCCTGTTGGTTCTTGAGTATTCAGTAGGAAATTGGGAATACTCCTGTTGGTTCTTGAGTATTCCACCCCTTTCCCTCTTACTGTTTTCAAAAACCCCCGAGTATTTAGCTATGGTATCCACCTCTATGGATATTCGTAGCTAAACTCTTTATTCGGTTAAAGGGGTGTTCTTGTATTATAAAATGTTTTAATTCTTTTAGTTTCTTTTCTCTGTATTCAAAACTTGTTCTATGTGCCATATATTAGATCAGAACTTCCAAGGTTGAGTGGATGCTTGAAATGGCAAAGCTCTTCCGTGGAAGTTCGCAAACATACTCGGGTAAGTGGATGTTTGAAATGGCAAAGCTTATCTGAGGAGTTTGATCTCTCTCAAACACCATTTTGGGTAAATCGGAAAAGACAACCCAAAATGGATGCACATAGGCTAGTATACCTTGAAATGGGGTGCTAGTCTAAATAGAACAAGGGCTTTACGTTTTTTGCAAAAGATTAGACAGTGTTGCAAGTCGAGTGCTTGAAATGGCCTTGATTCACTTTCGAACACTTTTGCAAAAGACTAGACAGTGTGGCAAATCGAGCGCCGGAAAAGGCCTTGATACACGTTTGAATACTTAGAAGGGTTACTAAAACAATAAACAGGCTATGATACAAGGCCCCTGAAACCGAATACTTTTCCTTGAATTACAAAAAAAACCCCTATATTTACTTTTATAAACTGCTCGATCAACTACAACCATCAACCGCTCATCTACCGGAGGAATCACAATCACGCATCACCCACTGTAAGTCTTCTTCCCTTAAATCCTTTATTTTCAATATTTATTTTGTGTATTTACTTTTCTGCATAAAAAACCAAAAAAACCAAAACACAGTAGCTTAGTTAATCGCGCTAAAATCTCAATCAATCCAAAAAACGCTCCCATCCTGTACAAATCCCTTAAAGAACAACGTATCCCTCTAATTCCCTTGGGTTCGACCCCTACTTACCACTTACTACCCAGTAGTGTAGTTGCGAGTAGCGGAAAATATAAATTTATTTTGCACAGAGAACATTGCACCTTAACGACGGTGCAGTGGGCTCCGTCATCAGCACACTGAACAGACTACTTCTTCGCCGTTGATTCTCCGATGTGGAAATATCAACCAGCTGACGCTCCTCGAACTCCACTACTTAAGATCACTCTCGTGTTTTCTATTTCTCCAAAAGTGATACCGATCAAGGAAACCCTAGCCTTGTATTTATAGTACACGGCTGGTTCCTAAATCGGTTAGGATATCCAATCTTGAATATTTAGGAAATCTTTCCTATATATTCTCAAGCTTCCAAAATCTTCTATCCTCAAGTATCTTTTGAATATCCTCTTGATAATGTTGGAAACTTGATATTGTAGCTCAAATGTATTGCCAACCAATCTAATCTTCAATCGACTCCAATCAGCATATCGTCGATATTAGGAAATTCCCAGATTAAGAAACTTCTGTGCGTTTGTTCCACGCTGTATGCGAGTTCCAATCTTTGGTTGACCAGCTCCTTGACACTTGCTTGAACACTCTGGAGACGTTTTTCCAAAAGCCATGCCATTCGTAGGAACAACAATCTCCCCCTTGGCATTTTTGGCAAAACCAAATCATCTAGTTCTAACTATCTAGACTTCAGAGAGTAGCACTGGTAAGATTGAGGAGAACAAGTCAACCTCAAAATTACTCCCCCTTTTTGCCACAAATCGGAAAAAGGTGCTCAAAATAAGAGTTCAAACAAAACAAGTACGAAAATAGCAGTACTTCTAGTAGTACGACAGGAATAAAAGTTTAAGAGTCAGGGTCAGGTCAAGGTTTTTAGCATAAACCTTTAAGAAGAGGAGTCTTCATCTGTTTCTTCATCAGCTTCATCATCGCTGCGATATCTCAAGGCGCACACTAATCGATTGATTCTCTGTGTTTGCTCCTGTTCAGCCTCCAGGATGATATCCAGTTCCTTCAGTAGCTGTCCTCGTTCAACTCGAGACATTTTCTCAACACCAGTAGCTCTCCTCATGGATGACTCAGGAACATCCTTTCTTTTTAGCCTGGGGTTCTTCAGATCATTCACATGGCAACCCTTGAACAGCTTGTGATCAACGCTTAACTTCTGAGGGGCTCCTAAGAGTCTGTCCTGGCCAGTCTTCAGGTCTGGATGCTGGTTGATGATTAGCTCATAGAAAAGTGAAGGAAACACGATCTGGTGCATAGATTTGGTAGAGGTGGCATGCTCAGCAATCTGTAGAAACATTGATCTTCCCATGTTGAAGAGCATTTGGTTCCCAATTTGATATAGCAACTGCCCCATATCATTACTGACTGTGGTTCTGTGCGAAGTAGGTGTCCAGTTTACTATTGCAATAAAGAACATCATCGAGTAAAAAGTGGTAAGGTCAGCTACATGGATTGAACTATCTGCCTAGAAGAGGTATGAACCAGCAGTCAAGCAGCTGGCGATCTTATCATCATCCTCCTCTGTCTCATCCATAGCTGGGTCATCCATTGCATAATAGACATTTATGATTTCAGAGTCCATTATAACCTTTCTTACTCGCATGAAGACTACTCCAAAGTCCTTGTCACCAACGATGCCAAACTATTTTGGCAGATTAGTAATCGCCTCACGCACTAACTGTTCATCAAATGGCTTAATCTTTGTGAGCGTCCAGAACAGACTCGTCTCTTTCAATAGGTGGATAACTTCCTTTCCTTTGTACCTCCTTCTCGTCCAGAATTCATTCAGGGATGATCTTTCTTTTCTGTACAACCTTCCACTTGGCTGCTGCTTCTGAACTGGCAAACCAATTGCCATGCTTCGTCACTCCAGATGGAACACTGGTAGGAACCACTTCCGGAACACTCCGCTTCCTCATCTTAGATGCACTTGCTCCCCCTGCATCTGAACTTCCTCCAATTGACTTTACAGTAACATTCGGAGAAGATTCCTGGATGGTTACCTTCTTCTTCTACTTTCTTTATAGTTATGCCAGGGATATGGACTCCAGATCATCCCTCTGTGGGTCTTTTGCCAGAGGTGCCTCTTGTTCTGCTTCCTCCATCACCACATTTTGGTACACTGGTTGTTCAATATTCCTCAGAACATTTGCTTCAATAGACACTTTCTCAGCAGCCTTTTCGATCTCTGACTTTTCTGTAGACTTACCAACCGCACCTCCTTCTTGATTGAACATTTCTTCCCTCTGCAAATCTTGGACAACTTCATCAATGTCCTTATATATATCGTCAAGCTCAGCATCTTTCTCAGAGAGGTCTGGATCTTCTGCTCCATCATCTTCTGACACTTGTTGGTTTTGTTCATTAGCCTCCTTAGGAGTAGTTTCAACTCCTGTCTTCTTTTCTTCGTCTATCAACTCATTACTTTTTCTTGCAGTGAGTTCTTCATACTCATCATTGAGGATCAATGTCCCTTTATCAGAACTCTCCCCAAGCTTGTCATTCTCAGAGTCTGACATATCAGTTATCCATCCTCTGATAGCACTAATCTTCGTGGCATACTTTCTTGGAGAAACCATTCTTTGGACCACAAACTTCTTATGAAGGTCCTTCTTTTTCAACACAAAGCCGGTTGCATGTAATTTGTCTTTCAACAAATTATTCCCAGATTTAGCCTTATTGGTTCTAGTTTCTTCTGACATCCTAGTTTTGTTCTCAACTATCACAGCCCTACTGGCTTCTCCTTCTTCCACAACATCATCAACAATTGATTTCCTACTATCATTACCCTGCTGCTCAACCCCAGATTCAACCACAACTTTCTCTCCCTTATCAACACCTGTTTCCTCCATACTCCTTGATTTCACATTCACATGAATTGACATAGAAATCTGGGGTTTGGAACTAGGGATTACCTCTTTTAGTGGTGGTTCAGTCATTGACTGGACTTCCTTCTGCTTTGGCATAAAATCCTCTTTGCCTTTCTTTTGCTCATCTCCGATCTTAGGATTTGCAGGTACCGTTGCCTCCGTTGCCTTTGGTTCAACTACTTTCTTTGATGTGTCACTCTCTGTCACTTTTGACTTCTTCTCCTTCGCCATCTTAGATTTTGCTGGTTCGGTTTTTCTGTTGAAACTATAGCAACAACGCTTTCTGCTATTTTTTGTGTTTTCTCTCTTTGATTTAGGCGAGGCTTTGATTACGTTCTTGGCATTCTTTTGTGTGTTCACCATTATTGCTGATTTGCAGTAGCTTGGAGAGATCTTGAGATGGTTGTTGAGTTCACGATTTCGGAAACTTTGGTGAAAGCGAACAACTGATTTTCGAATGTTTGCACTCCTGAACTTCCCAAAAACTTATTTGCGCATATTGCTTGAGATATTTGTCCAACCATCTCTCTTATCTCAACGGATCATAATCTACGAAATAATTTGAAATTGATAATTAATTCCTTCCAATTACCATCTGTTCCAACTCTCTTCTTTGACGGGTCAGTCCAACTATTTTGATGGAGTTCGGCTCTTGACTGACCACTATCTGGAATAGCTAGTTTTTGACAACACATAGATCCAGAGAGAATCTAAGTGTCTCAATTTGAGTAGCATCCAGTGGCTTGGTGAAGATGTCAGCGAGTTGCTTGTCGGTAGTCACATGCTTCATTGTGATGACTTTCTTCTCCACTAGTTCTCTGATAAAATGATGTCTGATGTCTATGTACTTGGTCCTGGAGTGATGTACTTGATTTTTGATATGTTGATGGTGCTCATATTATCGCAGTACAGAGCCATCTCTTTCTGTTCCACTCCGTATTCAGACAACATTTGCTTCATCCATAACAACTGAGTGCAGCAACTCCCTGCAGCAATATACTCTACTTTGGCTGTAGAGAGAGATATTATTTTGCTTTTTCCTGAACCAGGAAACCAAATTGTTGCCTACGAAGAAGCATACTCTAGAAGTACTCTTCCGGTCTTAAGTGTTTCCTGCCTATTCCATGATGAGTCGAGTTTTCGACTTATTTATGGCCATTCTTCACTATAGTTTTGGATCGTTTTCGACATTATTATGATATCATTTGACCTCTGTCTCTACATTTCAGGTAGAAAACAAGTCTCCCTCAAGGTCGAAGCTAAAATATGAAATCTTGGGAAAAACTGGAGATTTGGAGCAAAATATGGGAAAAATGCATCTTAACCGGTCGGTTCAGAATTTCCCCTAAACCAACCGACCGGTTGGACAAAAGAGCGAAATAGGAGTGCAATCGGCCAACTTGAATCAGTCGGCTGGACTCCCCAACCAACCGGTTGGATGAAGATATCAGATGGCCCTGCACCAAGAACAATCCCAACCGATCGGTTGGATTTCTTTTATCAGCCACCCGACCGGTTGGACTGCTACAGTACCAGATATTTTACCCGAGGCTATAAATAGAAAGCAAGGGTTTTGACCTAGGTGTGGAGGTTTTTTTGGGAGAAGAAGATTGGAAAAGAGGTCCAACCAAGGTCATCAATCATCAAAAGATCCAACTAAGGAGATAAAGAGAAGATCAAAAGGGAGTTCAAGGATTGACAACCCTCCTTCCTTTGCACTTTTCCTATTCAACTTTTTGTTGCCATTTGAAATCTTCCCCTGGTAGATGAGATGTTGTTCTGGTCGAGATCCAGAGCAAATCCTAAAACAACTTATGCGCTAAAACAAGTAATGCGGAAATAAAACGACACGCAAAGTTGTTACCCAGTTCGGCGTTAACTAGCCTACGTCTGGGGGGCGTTCTCTAGCCCGGTGGACAGCAATTCACTATTATTGAGTATTGCGAGTACAGGGTTTACCGTTTACAGAATCCCTCTTAAACAACCTGAGCCTCGGACACTCTAGTAATTGCAATCTAGGTCTCCCCCTAGATCTTCGCTCCCGCTCCGTATCCACCAGAATGATTCTCCGTGAGAATCAGCGCCTTCTCCCGAATGCGCAGTAACAGAACTTCAGTGCGAGCCTTCAGCTTCGTCCTTTGATCAATCTGTTGAGCACCAATGCAGATTGATCCGAGCGCCTTCGAGTAACTAGTGACGGTTAGTTCTCCAGCCGTATACGTGCGTCGTCAATAACCAGTTACGATTAATTCACCGCCGTTTGCCTCCTCCTCCCTTCAATGAGTATGAGCGTGTATTGTATCTCCGTGAGTGCTACTAATAACCGAGTATTAGCACTCCTTATATAGAGCGGTCGAAACCCTAAAACAATAAGGATTCCTAAACTAAACCGCCTCTATATTTAGGAAATCTTTCCTAATCTCTTGCGCATATCTTTTGTAGATAATCCACCGTTCGAATCTTCAAACTAGATTAAGCAACCTTCGATTATCTTCTCGACTAAGATAGCTTCAAGCGCAAGCAACCGACTCCAAGGATATTTCCAATAATCCATAAGCACCTGACTCGACAAATATGATTTAGGAAATTCACTGCCGCGTCAGAGTTGTGCTAAGTCGGCTTAGACAAGTTTCCAAATCTGAATATGGAAGCTTCCAACTTCTGTCCACTGATGTGCAACCGCCTTGATCTTCCAACGATCGACTAGGTTTCCTAATCTGATTTAGGAAACACTTCTTCTGCTTCA
Organism: Rhodiola kirilowii; assembly: GCA_033675215.1. NCBI lineage: Eukaryota > Viridiplantae > Streptophyta > Magnoliopsida > Saxifragales > Crassulaceae > Rhodiola > Rhodiola kirilowii. Next base: position 26,327,565 of record CM066199.1, read on the forward strand.
ACTTGTTCTAGGACAGTTGTCTCTTCCAGTCTTGAACAACAGCTAGAACAACTATACTAAGTTTTGCCAAACTACATGCCATATAAACTAACAATCTCCCCCTTGGCATTTTTGGCAAAACTACCTATTTGAAGCTACCTGTACTACTAATACAGTTGAATCTTTGAGAAGATTTCAAACTCCCTAGCTGTGCTACTAACTAAGCTACCAACTGAATCTTTGAGGAGATTTCAAACTCCAAACACAATAAAAGCACAACGAATCTTTTAAGGAGATTTCAAACTCCAAACATGTTTAACACTCTAGCACAACCGAATCTTTTAAGGAGCTTTCAAACTCCAAAATTTACTCCCCCTTTTTGCCATAAAGTGACAAGGGGGTACCACGACTTCACAAGATGCAGATAATATGAAATACCTTGAAAATCCTTTGAAACTCATTCTATCCATACTGCCTCCAAGTCAACCTATCACGTATAGATGAGAGAGAACCGGTTGACCACCCTGATCCGAAACCACTTAGTTGTCAATGACACACAGACCCAGAGAGGATCTATGTGTCTCAAACTGAAGATTGTCCAAAGCCTTTGTGAATATGTCTGCAAGCTGTTTCTCCGTTGATACGTGGGTCAGGGTGAGAGTCTTCTTTTCTACAAGTTCCCGAATGAAATGATGCCTGATATCGATATGCTTTGTTCTAGAATGTTGTACCGGATTCTTAGATATGTTGATGGCACTCATGTTGTCACAGTAGAGAGTCATCATACCTTGTTTTACCCCGTATTCCTCTAGCATCTGTTTCATCCATACCATCTGGGTACAACAACTTCCGGCTGCAATATATTCTGCTTCAGCGGTAGATAAGGATATACTATTCTGCTTCTTACTGAACCAAGAGACCAGATTGTTTCCTAGAAAGAAACATCCTCCAGAGGTACTTTTGCGATCCTCAGCATTCCCAGCCCAATCTGCATCACAATAGCCTACCAGACATGCGTTAGTATCCTTGGTATACCATAGACCATAGTCAGCTGTTCCACAAACATATCTGATAATTCTCTTCACATTCATCAGGTGACTCTCCTTGGGATTAGCTTGATATCTGGCACAGACACCAACTGCATGAGCAATGTCTGGTCTACTGGCTGTTAGGTATAGAAGACTGCCAATCATGCTTCTGTACAAGGTTTGATCCACCTTAGTACCCGCATCATCCTTTGTGACCTTCACATGAGTTGCAGCAGGGGTTCTCTTATGAGTTGCTTTCTCCAGATTAAACTTCTTGATAAGGTTCCTTGCATACTTGCTTTGGGAGATAAAGATTCCATCTGCCTTCTGTTTAACTTGTAACCCTAGGAAATAACTCATCTCTCCTACCATGCTCATCTGGAATTCGCTTTTCATTTGTTCAACAAATTTGTCCACCAGCGTCTGTCTGCTAGAGCCGAACACAATATCATCCACGTAAATCTGAGCAATGATGAAGTCTGACCCTGTGTGCTTCACAAACAGCGTCTTATCTACTCCCCCTCACACATATCCATGAGAGACAAGGAACTCTGTAAGCCGCTCATACCAGGCCCTGGGCGCCTGTTTAAGACCATATAGAGCCTTCTTCAGGTGATACACATATTCCGGGTGATAAGGATCTTCAAAACCCTTTGGTTGAGCTACATAAACTTCTTCATTTAGCACCCCGTTGAGAAAAGCACTCTTTACGTCCATCTGAAACAACTTGAACTTCAGGTGGCATGCAAGAGCTAAGAGAAGTCGAATGGCTTCCAAACGAGCAACAGGGGCAAATGTCTCATCAAAGTCTATTCCTTCAATCTGAGTATAGCCTTGAGCCACAAGTCTTGCCTTGTTTCTAGTGATGTTTCCTTGCTCATCAGACTTGTTCTTGAAAATCCACTTCGTGCCAATAACATTCACTTTATCAGGACGTGGAACAAGGTCCCAAACATCATTGCGCTGAAATTCACCAAGTTCTTCTTGCATGGCAACAACCCAGTATTCATCATTGATGGCTTCCTTGACGTTCTTGGGTTCGATAGAAGATATGAAGCATGCAAAGCCAGCCAGATCTCGAAAGTTTACTTGTTTACCTCTAGTAATGATGCCTTCATTTAGATCACCAATCACCTCGCTGATGGGATGATTCTTCTCGATGGCCCTTGAGGGATGAAGGACACGTGGGGAATCAGGAGACGTTGTATCTGGATTATTATCTTCTTCTAGCTGATTGTCATTCGAGGTCGAAAGTTTGGGATCTGTGTTAGAAATGACAGTTGTGTTGGGACAATTGATTCCCAATTGGTCTGGAAGGGACGGAGTATCATCATCATCTGCAGCATGTGTCTCAGGAGCTTCTGGCACAACATCTTGAACAACCACATTAATGGATTCCATAACGACTCCAGTGCGCTTGTTGTAGACACGATATGCCCTGCTGTTAGTAGAATAACCCAGAAAGATCCCTTCATCACTTTTAGGGTCCAGCTTCTGCAGATACTCTCGATCTCTGAGAATATAGCACTGGCTTCCGAAGACATGAAAGTACTTTACTGTAGGTCGTTTACCCTTCCATAACTCGTAGCAAGTCTTCTCTGTTCCGGATCGAATCGTCACTCTGTTAATGACATAGCAGGCTGTATTCATTGCTTCCGCCCAAAATTTTAAAGGCACCTTCTTTGCGTGAAGCATAACTCGAGTCATCTCCTGAATAGTTCGATTCTTTCTCTCCACAACGCCATTCTGTTGAGGAGTGATAGGAGAAGAGAATTGTTGTACAATTCCTCTTTTTGAACAGAAATTAGCAAGAGCAGCATTCTCAAACTCTTTCCCATGATCACTTCGAATTTTTACTATATGCTCGTCTTTATCCTCTCTTTCGCGTTCCAGTTTAGTGCACAGCTGAACAAACGCCTGAACTGCATCTGACTTTTCTGTCTAAAAACAAGGCCAGGTGAACCTTGTGAAATCGTCAACACAAACAAGAACATACCTTTTACCAGAATAACTTTCCACTTGCATAGGCCCCATTAGGTCAATATGAAGCAGTTCCAGGGATCTGCTTGTATTAATCTGAGTGGTGCTCTTGTGAGGGACTTTGATTTGTTTTCCAATCTGACAGTCTCCACAAACAATGCTAAGTTCTCCTCGAACTCTGGGAATGCCTCGAACAAGCCCCTCTGAGGTAATCTTCTGTAACGTTCTAAGGTTCACATGTCCCATTCGCTGATGCCATAAGTTCATCTCTTCAGTACGGCTCAGTAAGCATGTTGTTTCAGCATTGGGTTTACCTAGGTTGAGAAGATAGCAGTTATTTGATGACCTTCTTCCTGTGAGGACTGGTTCATTCTTCTGGTTTAACACCACGCATTCATCCTGGGAGAATTGAACATGATGCTCTCCATCGCACAACTGACTTATGCTGATAAGATTGGCCTGTAAACCTTTGACAAGAAGAACTTCTTTCAATCTGGGCAGACCTTGAACATTTAGGATTCCTTTCCCAATGACTTTGCTCTCTACACCATCACCAAAAGTCACATTAGAACTTCCTTTGCATTCTTCTATACTGGTTAGAAACTCGGGATTGCCAGTCATATGTCTCGAACATCCACTGTCGAAGTACCACTTTTCTTTCTTCAGATGACTGGACGAACTGAATGCAACATAGCACACTTCACTTCTTTGCTTAACTCTCCAAACTTGCTTCATTCGAGGTTTCTGAACTTGTTTCACCTTTCTGAAGGACATATGAAACTCATGACATCTTGCCTTAATGTGTCCCATTTGATTACAGAAGAAACATCTTCATCTATCTCGCTGTCTTGTGGGATGTCGTGTGGCAAGCCAAGATAATTTTCTTTGTGGGAAATGATTGGCTGGAACAGTTTCCGGTTCTGGCTTAGCAAAAAATTTTCTTTGAGTACGATATTCAGCTGGAACAAGTTGTGGTAGTAGTTGTGGCACAGCCTTAACAAAAGCCGTCTTTCCGGAGCTTGATCCTCGAGTAAATCCAAGCCCTTTATGACCACTCCCTATCCTTTGTGCTCCCAGAATAGAGTCTAGATCTTTTGTTCCAGAGTTCAGCATTTTGACTGTCTTTTTCAAGTGATTCAGCTCTTCTATTGTCGCCTCATGAGCAAGTTTGCCTGTTTCGATTTCACATTTGAGGGAATCAATAATATCAATAAGATTTACCTCTCTTCTTTTCAGAGTATCATTTTCTTGCTTTAGGTCATCTGTATCTTCTGAATGATCTCCTTGGTAGTTGTTACTTCGAAGTTTCAGGGAGGATATAACTGCCAGTAACTCCGTTTTTTGAGAGCTTAGCTCAGCTCTTTCGTTTGTCGCTGCCATCAACTGGGCTTTGAGATCAGTAACAGTCTGCTGATAATTAAGTTTTAAGGTGCTAACCTCTTTCTTGAGCTTCTCCTTTTCTGCAGTTAGATCTTCTAGAGAGTTCTGTAGATCTGTTTTTCGCTTGATATCAACCAGCCATTGTTGATATAGATCTTTGTAGTTGTTAGCAATTTCCTCGTCAGTAATTTCATCATGGTCACTGTAGCTAGAATATTGAGTGTGATCTTCAGGAGATTTCATGGTCTCCTCTTCTATGCTTTGGTCCTTTTTAGGTTTGACACATCCGGTAAGAGCAACAAAGTTGTTGGTTTCCCCCTCAGAGTCACTATCACTCCAATTCACAGCATATGCATTCTTTTTCTTCTGTGTGTTAATACATTCTGCCCGGATATGACCAAAGCCTTCACATTCTCTGCATTGGATCCCTTTGCCCTTGTTCTCGGATACGGAGTCTTCAGCACTATTTTTCTTGTAATCTTTTTCTTCTTTCTGAAACTTGGTTCTGTTATTCTTCTGGAATCTTGAGTCAGACGACTGGCTGGACTCAGTCCCTTTACCGTACTGCCTTCTTATAAATTTCCCAAAGTTTTTGGCAAACATGGCATACTGTTGTTCTGACGCATCGTCTGTCTTGTCCTTAACAACTTCAGCCTTTAGACCAACGCTGGAGACTTTTGTGAGACGGTCTTCTTCATTCATGTCCATCTCATGGGTCTGCAGGGAACCCATCAGTTCATCTAGTCTCATGGTTTTCACATCATTGGCTTCCTTGACGGCAAGAGTTTTCATGGCGAACCGCTTTGTGAGGGATCTCAACACCTTTCTCACCAGTGTTTCCTCAGTCATTGGTTCTCCTAGCGCGAATGCTTCGTTAGATATGTCAAGAACCCGAGTATTGAAGTCAGCAAAGGTCTCATCCTCCTGCATTCTCAGATTTTCGAATTTTGATGTGACCGTCTCCATTCTAGAGATTTTAACTTTGGTTGTACCTTCATGAGCAGTTCGGAGAATGTCCCAAGCCGTCTTTGCAATCTCACAGGTAGAGATCATCTTGAAATTCTTTCCATCAACTCCAGAGAATATGGCATTCATTGCTTTAGAGTTCGCCGCTTCAGCTTTCTTTTGAACCTCAGTCCACTTGTCTTTAGCAAGAAGGCTAAGCTTACCTTCTTCGTCGGTAGCCACTGGGTGAGTCCATCCTTGTTCAACGGCTTCCCAGACTGATTTGTCTTGAGACTTTAGAAACGCCTTCATTCGTACACTTCAGTAACCATATTTGTTTCCTTCGAGCAGAGGAGGTCTCGTGATGTTCTGCCCTTCTCTTAAATCCATCTCACCAGCCTTCGGATCTTACTCTGTGTGTCGAGTATTTGCTCTGATACCAATTGAAATCTTCCCTTGGTAGATGAGATGTTGTTCTGGTCGAGATCCAGAGCAAATCCTAAAACAACTTATGCGCTAAAACAAGTAATGCGGAAATAAAACGACGCGCAAAGTTGTTACCCAGTTCGGCGTTAACTAGCCTACGTCTGGGGGGCGTTCTCTAGCTCGGTGGACAGCAATTCACTATTATTGAGTATTGCGAGTACAGGGTTTACCGTTTACAGAATCCCTCTTAAACAACCTGAGCCTCGGACACTCTAGTAATTGCAATCTAGGTCTCCCCCTAGATCTTCGCTCCCGCTCCGTATCCACCAGAATGATTCTCCGTGAGAATCAGCGCCTTCTCCCGAATGCGCAATAACAGAACTTCAGTGCGAGCCTTCAGCTTCGTCCTTTGATCAATCTGTTGAGCACCAATGCAGATTGATCCGAGCGCCATCGAGTAACCAGTGACAGTTAGTTCTCCAGCCGTATACGTGCGTCGTGAATAACCAGTTACGATTAATTCACCGCCGTTTGCCTCCTCCTCCCTTCAATGAGTATGAGCGTGTATTGTATCTCCGTGAGTGCTACTAATAACCGAGTATTAGCACTCCTTATATAGAGCGGTCGAAACCCTAAAACAATAAGGATTCCTAAACTAAACCGCCTCTATATTTAGGAAATCTTTCCTAATCTCTTGCGCATATCTTTTGTAGATAATCCTCCGTTCGAATCTTCAAACTAGATTAAGCAACCTTCGATTATCTTCTCGACTAAGATAGCTTCAAGCGCAAGCAACCGACTCCAAGGATATTTCCAATAATCCATAAGCACCTGACTCGACAAGTACGATTTAGGAAATTCACTGCCGCGTCAGAGTTGTGCTAAGTCGGCTTAGACAAGTTTCCAAATCCGAATATGGAAACTTCCAACTTCTGTCCACTGATGTGCAACCGCCTTGATCTTCCAACGGTCGACTAGGTTTCCTAATCTGATTTAGGAAACACTTCTTCTGCTTCAACTTGTTCTAGGACAGTTGTCTCTTCCAGTCTTGAACAACAGCTATAACAACTATACTAAGTTTTGACAAACTACATGCCATATAAACTAACACCATTAAACCCTACTCACACCATGTTGTCTTACATGATATGTGAGTAGTGATCTTATGTTTTGAGGGTCCTATGACTCTCCTTGGTACTCTTTGATCACATTTATACATTGATATTCGTATGGATGATTGTTGATTTTATTTTCTCTTGTGTTATGAATTTAGTGTTTGATAAAATGCTTAAGTGACAACTTAGACTAAAACTTGGACCTAGGACTTGGAAACCCTAGGGAATAGTTATAGGATGGAGAAAATGATCTATATCTTAAATCATGCAAGTGAACCTTAGGATATTGATGCTTGACTAAGGATTGAATGTTTAAGTCATTGGAGTTAGTCAATAAGCGAATCATCAATTAATCCCATCGAATGGTGTTAAATTCATGTTCTCTATGCACTTTATACATGTCATGTTACTAAGTGTTTGATAAAATGCCTAAGTAACATGTTGAATCTAGTTCGGATAATTGAGAATGTGATCCTATCTAGTGTATTACGGATGTAAACACATGCATTTGTTGTTAACTAGTCCCCGAGTTCATAGTATTTATTACCTTAGGAAGACATTTCAAGGATAATAGTGCTATGGAATGAACCAATTGGCTCGATAGGGTGAGGTTCGAGCTATAAGAGAGCTTGGGTAAGAATAGATTCACATGAACATTGGTCTATCTTAGTCTAAGCTAGGTTTTCTACAATGCATGGGTAGGAAGTGGACTAGTGCGTATGTTCATTGTATTTATCTCCCACACATAGGACGATAATGCAATGGAATGAACCGATATCCTCGATTGAGTGAGGTTCGAGCTAAGAAGGTTCTAAACTATTTGACTACCATGAAATGTTTGAATATCATGTATGTGATCATTGGGAAATCGCCAAGGAGGGGAGTAACCCCTTGAAACACCTCTTATCTATCTTTTATCTCTAATTACTCACCACATAGGATTTAGAATATACAAACCTTTATACATTTTTGGTTTAGAATAGCCGAACGGAAACACGATCTTACATAGTGTATGTGGTTGGCTTGCTCCTCTTGGTTCGACCCCGTACTTTATCGGTTAATCTATAAATTGTTTTTGACTCTACAACGACCCTCTTCATCAACAAATCGAGAGGGTAAAAATAGACTTGTGAGTCTGTAGCACAGTATCCAACCAGGACTGGGTTCGTGTCCTTGGTGTACCATATGCCATACTCAACAGTTCCACAGACATACTTGATTATCCTTTTTACCTGTTGTAGATGGCTCTATTTCGGAGTTGCCTGGTATCTTGCACAGACTCCTACTGCATAAGTGATATCCGAACTACTGGTTGTTAGATATAAGAGACTTCTAATCATGCTTCTGTACAATGTCTGGTCAACATTTGTTCCAGCGTCATCTTTAGTGATCTTCAAGTGCGTAGCAGCTGGAGTCATCTTGTCACTTGCCTTTTCAAAGTCAAACTTTTTTATTAGATTCTTGGCATACTTGCTCTGTGAGATGAAAATGCCATTGTCCTTCTGTTTCACCTGGAGTCCGAGAAAGTAGTTCTTCTCTCCCAACATGCTCATCTTGAACTCCTTTTGCATTTGTTCCCCAAGCTGGTCCACCAGCTTCTGTGTGCTGGACCCAAACACTATATCGTCAATGTAGATTTGTGCAATAATAAAATCTGACCTTGTGCTTGATGAATAGTGTCTTATCTACTCCCCCTCGCACATAGGCATGATCGACGAGGAACAATGTGAGGTGCTCGTACCATGCTCTGGGCGCTTGTTTGAGCCCATACAGTGCCTTCTTCTGACGGTACATATGAGTAGGATGATGTGGGTCTTCAAATCCCTTGGGTTGAACAACATATACTTCCTCGTTCAGGAACGCACTCTTCACATCCATCTGGAACAGTTAGAACTTTAGGTGACATGCCAGAGTAAGGAGCAGGTGAATGGCTTCAAGTCGTGTGACTAGAGCAAATGTTTCATCAAAGTCAATGCCCTCTATCTGAGTGTAGCCTTGTGCCACCAATCTAGCCTTGTTTCAGGTGATGTTGCCTTTCTCATCAGATTTGTTTTTGAAGATCCATTTGGTTCCGATGACGTTCACATCTTCAGGTCGAAAAACTAGGTCCCGCACATCATTCCTGGTAAACTCTTCCAGCTCTTCCTGCATTGCCAGAACTAAGCATTCATCAAGCAGTGCTTCCTTGACATTGTTTGGCTCTATGGTGGATAGAAAACATGAACATGCTGCTAATTCTCGGTAATTTATCTCCTTTCCTCGAGTCTTTACCCCTTCAGATGGTTCACCAATAACTTCAGTGATGGGGTGATTCTTGGCAATCCTCCTAGATGGTTGTAGGACTGGCACAGAGTCACTAGTCACAGCCGATGCATGTGTGTCTTCATCTGCATCTAACGAAGACTCTGAAGAGTTCTTGTCCTCTGCTCGGACTCCATCTGGCACTCTTTCATCTGTAGTCAAGATCTGAGAAGGTGGTTTTAGACAAAATTCCATCGCTATCTTCATCATCCCTTGATACTGGTTTCTTGAATACCTCATCCTTCACCCTTACATTGATTGACTCCATAATTGTGCCAGTGTGTTTGTTAAACACTCTATAAGCATGATTGTCTGGGGAATACCCGAGGAAGCTTCCTTCGTCATTCTTCAGATCAAGCTTCTGTCTGTACTCTTGATCATTCAGTACGTAGCAGTCACTTCCAAATGTGGAAGTATTTTACAGTTGGCTTCTTTCCTTTCCATAGCTCATAACAAGTTTTGTCCGTGCCAGTGCGAATCGTAACTCTATTGATGATGTGACAAGCGGTGTTCATTGCTTCAGACTATAACTTGAGCGGAACTTTCTTGGCATGAAGAATTACTCTAGCCATCTCCTGGATTGTCCGACTCTTGCATTCTACCACACCGTTTTGTTGTGGGGTGACAGGAGATGTGAACTGATGAGCGACTCCGTGCTCAGTACAACAGTTTTAGAAAGGTACTATTCTCAAATTCTTTGCCATGATCTCTTCTTATAGCTATCAGTTTTTCTTCTTTCTCCTCTATTTCCCTCTGAAGAAGAGTAGCCAGCACAATGAACCTTTGTGCTGCTTCAGACTTGTCTCACAAATATCTGGTCCAAGTGTACCGTGTGTAGTCATCCACACATACAAGAACATACTTTTTCCCTACGTAGCTCTCAACCTGCATTGGTCCCATCAGGTCCAAATGTACCAGTTCCAGTGGTTGACTGGAATTGATCTGAGCTATCTTTGGATGAGAAGCCTTTGTCTGCTTTCCAATCTGACATTCACCACATATGACGGCTAAGTCTCCTTTAACTGAGGGCATTCCTAGAATAATCCCTTTTGTTGATATGTTCTTCAGGGTTTTGAGATTTAGGTGCCCCAATCGTCTGTGCCACAACTCCAGTTCATCATTTTGGCTCGTTAAGCAGGCAGGTGCTGCTACTATTCCATAGGTGCCTAGAAGGTAGCAATTGTTGGTTGACCTGTTTCCCTCCATCAGTGTTTTTCCATTCTTGTCTAGTACTTGACATGAATCATGAGTGAATTTTACATGATGCCCTCCATCACATAATTGACTAATGCAAATTAAATTCACCTTTAGTCCATCAACAAGAAGGATATCCTCGAGCTCAGGTAGATCCAAAACCTTCAATGTCCCACAGCCGATCACCTAGCCCTTCCCTCTATCTCCAAAAGTGACAAACTTACACTTACTAATAGGTTTAACATTGATAAGATGTTTAGGATTACCTATCATGTGAGCAGAGCACCCACTGTCGAAGTACCAGCGGAAGAGCTAAAGGCAACCACGCATACTTCCTCCCTGATCTTTGGTTTCCAAACTTGTCTCATCTGAGGTTTGTTTTTGGGTTCCATCACCCTTCGTTTTGCTAGAAACAGTCGACACTTTGGTTTTATGTGCCCCATCTGGTAGCAGTACCAGCAAGTGCGAGTGTCTCTTCTCCATTTAGTGTCAGATCTTACACGAGTGACGATAGTCAGGTTCTTCCTCTGTCTTGCAGGAGTCTTCTCATGGTTAACAGGCATCTTCTGTTTCACCTTCTGTACCATTGTTGGTTCAGCCTCTACAAGCGTTGACTTCCTTGCACTGCTATCACCAGTGAAGCCAAGGCCTCTGTGTCCGTCTTCCATTCTTTTAGATTTTAGTACAACATCTAGATTCTTTGAACTAGAGTTTAGAATCTTAACATATCGATTGAACTGGCTAAACTCTTTCATGGTAGCCGCATGCTCATCTCTCTCTGATCCCATCTGCAGTTCCAGTGCTTCTTCTTAGCTCCATAATCCTCTAGGATGAATTTCTCTATTTTTCTCCATCTCAATTTTTAGTGAGGACACATCACCTAGGAGTTCCACTTTCTGTGTAAGCAGAGATGATCGTTTTTGATTCATGTTGATCATCCGGTGCTTCAGGAAAGTGACTTCTTCTTGGAGTTTGACCTTCTGAGTAACCAGCACTTCAACTATCTCCCATAATTTATCCTTTTCTTCCGTTAGTCTGGTAACAGTTTTGGTAAGATTCTTGTTCAGGTTAATCACCATCAACCACTTCTCATAAAGATCCTTGTATGTTTCGGCCAACGTCTCATGAGTGGTTTCTTTTTCGTCATTGCATGAGGCGTCATCAGCAGGCTATTCAAATAGTGCACTAGAGTATGGACAATCAGTCTTCAATAGTGACGACAAGTCCCACGAAATTGGCATTCTCATGCTCATATTCCTCATCATCATATTCATTGTTTGTACCCTCATAGGTTGTTCTGAGAATATCCCATGCTTCCTTGGCACCTCACAGTTAGCAATCATTTTGAACACGTTCTCGTCCACTCCAGAGAATATTGCATTAATGGCCTTTGAATTTCCAACAGAAGCTTTTTCATCTGCTCCAGTCCACAGAGCTTCAGGTTTTGGCATAACTACTCCATCAGGGTTGGTCATCATGGGTTGCGTCCATCCAACCATTACAGCTCTCCAAGCCGTTTCATCGAGAGATTTTAAAAAGGCTTTCATCTTGGACTTCCAATAGCTGTAGTTCGGTCCTTCAAGCAACGGTGGTCGGTTTGTGCGCTGCCCTTCTTTCAAACTCATCTTAAACAATCGTCGGATCACACTCTGTATGTCGAGTGTCTGCTCTGATACCAATTGAAATATAGTTGTCGTATTCTAGATGAGATTCAGATGGTGTTTGAACTGGTCTCGAACACTTATCTAATAGTCATCGAAATAGAATAATGCAGGCACACACGATATGATACCTTGTTCGGCAACAGCCTACTATCGGGAGCTTCCCACACCCTAAAGGGTGGCAAATCTTATTTGAAAAGTTTAGAGCTATAGATGATCTTACGCTTACACATCTCCTCGTTTGTAATCGCCTAGCCTCTAACACTTCTTCTTTCGGATTTGCAATGTCGGCTCTCCCTCGATCCCCAATTGGTAGGATGAGACTTCCTCTCGATCTAGTCTTGAACCTCCCCGAAGTCCAGTTGCCTTCTCTCAAAAGCGTGTCTTGATCACCGTGTGTGTGAGATTTGTTGTTCATCAAGAACAGTCTGATCAGCACACTGAACAGTCTGCTTCTTCGCCGTTGATTCTCCGATGAGGAAATATCAACCGGCGGTCGCTCCTCCTCCTCCTCTACTTAAGATCACTCTCGTGTTTTCTATTTCTCCAAAAGTGATACCGATCAAGGAAACCCTAGCCATGTATTTATAGTACACTGCTGGTTCCTAAATCGATTAGGATATCCAATCTTGAGTATTTAGGAAATCTTTCCTAAATATTCTCAAGCTTCCGAAATCTTCAATCTTCAAGTATCTTTTGAATATCCTCTTGAAAATCGTGGCAACTAGATAATGTAGCTCGAATATAATGGCAACCAATCTGATCTTCAACCGACTCCAATCAACATATCATCGATATTAGGAAATTCCCAGATTAGGGATCTTCAGTGCGTCTGTTCCACGCTTTATGCGAGTTCTAATCTTTGGTTGAACAGCTTCTTGACATCTGCTTGAACACTATGAAGACGTTTTGCCAAAATCCATGCCATTCGTAGGAATAACAATACTATTGTTCAGACATCTCCCCTTCGTGGTCCTGAACATCAGTTACTTCAGTCTTCAGACCAACACTCTTTACTTTCTTGTGTTGTTCCTCTTCATTCATCTCCATCTCATGAGTCTACAGCAATCCCATTAGTTCATCCAACCTCATAGTTGTCACATCCTAAGCTTCCTTAATTGCGATTGCCTTCATGGCATATTGTTTTGGTACTGACCGTAGCACCTTTCTAACCATTGTTTCTTCTCTCTTGAGCTCTCCAAGTGCAAACTATTCATTCGAGATGTCTAGGATCCTTGTTTTGAAGTTAGCTATGGTCTCATCCTCCTTCATCTTCAGGTTTTTGAATTTCGATGTAACCATCTCCATTCTGGAAATTTTGACTTTGGCCATACCTTCATGAGCCGTTTGTAGTATGTCCCAAGTAGTATTAGCAATTTTGCAAGTTGATATCATCTTGAAGTTCTTCCCATCAACTGCTGACAATATGACATTCATTGCTTTAGAGTTTTCAGCCGTAGCGTTTTGTTACGTTTCATTCCACTTGTCTTCTGCAAGTAGTGCAACCTTTCCATCTTCTCCGATTGTTGTAAGATGTGCCCAGCCTTTTTCAACAGCACTCCAGACCAAATCATCTAGTGATTTTAGGAACACCTTCATCTGCACCCTCCAGTATCCATACTTGTTTCCTTCCAGCATCGGTGGTCGCGAGATGTTTTGCCATTCCCTCAAATCCATCTCAACAGACTTCGGATCTCACTTTGTGTGTTGAGTGTTTTCTCTGATACCAATTGAAATACTTCCGTGTATGTTGAGATGTTGTTATGGACTATTACGGAATAATAACTGGAACAACTCATGCAGAACATTAAGTTATCGAACTTAAGTGTAGTGCAAAAAATAAAGAAACACAATATGGTTACCCAAGTCGGCGTTAATGAGCCTACGTCTGGGTGCCTGATCCTCAGCCCGGTGGAAAGCAATTCACTATGATGAGTTTAGAGTACAAGCAGCTTACGTTTACAGAATCCCTCTTAAACAGCCGGTACCTCTAACACTCCAGTAATTGCTATCCAGGCTCCCTTTGGATCAGAGACTCCCCTCTATTTCCACCAGATGATCTGCCACGAAGATCAGCGCCTTCCTCTTAATGCGCATTAACTAATCAGCATTACGTGTGTCGTCAAGTTGTTCCACGATCAGTCTATACAACACTAGTACACACTGATTCCGAGTGTCGTGACCTCATCGGAATAATAAGTTTACCGGCCGATTGCCTCCACCTCACGATCAGTGTATATGAGTGTAGATAATCTCCGTGAGTGCTTGGTAATGCGGATGCCTCAGCCCTCATTATATAGGGGCGGTGAAAACCTAAAGTATCTAGGTTTCCAATCTTTAACCACGACGGATCCTTTAGGATATATTTCCTTACATCTTTTAGGAAATCTTCCTAAAACCACGCGCATACTACATCTTGATAATCTTCAATATTTCTCTTCAAATCTTCCAAGTAGACCTTTGATTATCTCTTTCCAAAAATCTTCATCCGCTAATATTTCCTAAGATCTCTCAACCGACTTTTAGATATGCATCGTATATATGCGTCCACCGAATTCAATTCTGCATCATATCTTCAATGTATAGCAGTGCCGACTTGCCTAATATGAATTAGGAAATATCTGTTGCATTGTACTTGTTCCACATCGGTTGTCTCTCTTTGGTCTTGAACTCTTCCTTGTACAACAACTTGAACAACTTCACATTATTTTTCCAAAATCTATGCCACTACAAACTAACACTTGCGCTTTCCACTATGTTCGAGAAAAAAGCAATTAAAAATGTAACTTGAATGTGTTATCCGTTGATCTTGTCTCCTTCAACTTCCTTACAATTTGTTTGCATGTGACTTTAAAGGATACTGAACCGAACGAAAGTCTCCAATTCATCATTATCTGCAATGCTCCTCATCTTCACTTTCATAGTTCGGCCACCCAACGAGAGTATGAGAGCGTAATGCACATCTCTTGGAAATATTGTGATCTCCCCTCTTGGTATTTCAGGGCTGCAAGTTTTGTGATTGAATGCATTTAGGAGCCAGTATGCCAACTTGTTCATTACATTGTTCATATTTAGGTTTGGTATATATATATAGGACAGCTTGAATAAATCCATCGCTATTTAGTGTATCAATGAATCTCATTATGCACATTTGGATCAAATGATCTAAAGACTTATAAACGTTCAACTCTTTGGTCTTCTACCTAAAAAGTAAAAGGTGCAACTCTTTTATATTCTACCTAAAATACAAAAAGAGAATCTATCAAAAAAAATACAAAAAGAGAAAAACCACACATCAACTTTTTGTACATTAAACCTTAGGGTGAAATGTGGAGATTCATTTATCCACCAAATAGTGATAGGTCCAAATAAGCGCACCCCTCATATTAAATTTTGCGTTACACATTTTGAGCTCATTTTGAATTCAACACCTTTATAAAGAACTTTTATTAAATAAAGTATATATGATGTTCACCATTAAATGTGTTCATATACACTTTATATAAAGTGCGTTTCCAATTGTGTGCTCATTTTGAATTCAACACCTTTATAAAGAACTTTTATTAAATAAAGTATATCTGATGTTCCGCGGGTGCTTGGTTCTCCGAAATGCCTCCCGTCCATCTCGTTCCTTCTCCTCCTTGACGGATTTCTACCAACTTTGTTACGTTTAAACTTGGGGTTCGGAACATGTACCGGTCCATCGTAATCTCTCTAGAAATCCTCAACATACAAAGGATTTAAATTGTAGTGCCAAGTGGTATGATATGCTTGTAGTGTGTACTCGCAAGCCACATAATCAAAGCAGTCCACCCTTTCGTATTCGCACGCCGTCATTGCATGACTACAAGGAAAGTGAAGCAATGACCATTTTCCCACATGAACATGTTCTCATCACCAGCCTAACCGTCCATATGTGATGCTTATCCTTTGTTATAACCTTGTCAACTGGTCTCTCGTGATCATAGAGCTGCACGCGGTGGTAATCTGCCCTAGCATGAAGTTTGGCCAACTTCATACGAATTCTTTGGGGAAATAGAGATCTGTGGCCATCGTAGGGGGTCTGCTGACGCTTCACGAAATATGCTACTGTTTGCTTAAACGTGAACATCACCAATGACAAAATTGGGAAATCACGCACGCCTTCAAGAATGTCAATAAAAACACTCAAAAGCATTTGTCTTCATCGAGCCCCATCTAAACTCACCTGCGTCGAATGCATGTGACCATTACTTTATATCCATGTAAACTGGATATAAATGATTATTGGCGTCAAAACCAATAGCCACCGACACCTTACCAACCCATTTCACGTACATATTTGTCCCGTCGATCGACAACATGGGACGGCAATGCGTAAATGCATGAATGGATTCTGTAAATGCCCAAAATACACGATTAACCTGCGAAGCACCATTATTGAGTGTTGTTCGATCCCACTTCAATAATGTCTTTGGACTGGAATCCACCAGCGCCAGCATCAAGTGTGGCAGCTTTTGCAATGACTTATCCCATTCACCGTCCATAGTTCAGAAAAGGCCATCCTCCTCAGAATTTTCTCCAAGAATCCCCGTTCAATTCTGTCATAGGCCTTACTCATATCAAGTTTTAATGATGCATATCCCTTCTTCTTATTTTTACACCACCTTATAAAATGTGCCATATCATGAGCAATAATAAAGTTATCAAAGATCATTCTATTATCAACAAAAGCGCTTTGATGGGACGAGATTACCTCAGCAAGTATGGGATGTAGTCTATTTGCTAGTACCTTCGTAATCACCTTCATGGAGACGTTGCATAAACTGATGGGCCTCAAGTCAGTCATTTTGGTCACATCCTTCACTTTCGGGATCAGAACAATCTGGGTTATGTTCCAAGTAGAATTCAGTTTCATGTCCCTAAAGAAATCCTACACCTCCTTGACAAAGTCATCCTTGATCATTGTCCAATTGCTCTAATAGAATATAGTAGAGTACCCGTCAATGCCAGGAGCTTTGGTCGCCCCTAATTGGAACACAACCTTCCTGATCTCCTCCTCCGTCACCTCCCTAATCAACATGTCATTCATCTCAGCAATTATTCGAAGTCTAATATCAATAAGCTCTTTCTCCCAATCCACCTGCATTGTGTCCAGGCTCGTGTTGAACATTTCTCTGAAGTAGTCTCCGATGACACCAGTAATATCCTTCTCTCCTGTAACTGTAACACCTCTATCGTCAATGAGCTTGTGAATCCAGTTTCTTTTTCTCCGTTGTGAGGCTCTACCGTGGAAGTAAGTCGTGTTTTTGTCCCCATATTTGATCCACTCTACCCTGGCCCTTTGCTTCCACATCACTTCCTCCTTGGCTAACCACTCATCTATCTTTAGCTAATTCCGTCTCTCTAACAATAACCTCCTCCGTTCTCTCCTTCATTCTAACTATTTCCATCTCATCTTTTAGGGACTCTATTCTTTTCTTTAAATCTCCATAGTGTTTGGAATTCCACTTCTTGAGATATTGTTTGCACTTCATCAGTTTAGCTGACCAATCCTGACTACCTCCTCTTTACGAAGCCTAAAACTTCTGCAGATCTTTCTTGAACTCAGGATGCTTGAGCTATATTTCTTCAAATCTAAACATCTTTTTTCTCCTCCCCTTGGTCTTACCACTTGTATCTATCAAAAGCAATGGATGATCCGATGACAGAGAGACTATAAATATAGCTCTAGCCCTTGGAAATAACCATCTCCATCTCTCATTCACCACAACCCTATCCAGCTTAGCCTGCACCTCATCTTTGCCCTTCCTCCTGTTTAAAAATTAATACGGATATCCTTCATAGCTCAGGTCAGAGAGATCGCAATCCTCAAGTGCTCTCCTAAAATTCATAATTTGCCACAAGTTCCTACCACTGCCCCCTTTAACCTTGTGACTGTATATGACCTCATTGAAATCACCAAAAACAATCCAGGGTCTCTCATCCAAACTGTGCAGCTACCTTAGCAAGTTCCAACTGCTCAGTCTTCTGCCCACCATTGGATCACCATATAACAAAGTGGCCCTAAATTCTTCCACCCCTCTTATGGTCGCGTCAATATGATACGTTGAGTAATTTTGAATCCTCCTTCCACAACAGAGCCTGCCCTCCACCCAAGCCTCTTCTTTTGACCACAAAACAATGCCTAAACCCTAATTGCAATTTCAGACTCTCCCATCTGCCTTTATTCCCCTACGTCTCAATTAAGCCTATCAACTGGGGTTGAGAAGTTCTGAGCACCTCTATTAGTGTCCTAACTGCGCGGGGCACCCCCAAGCCCCGGTAGTTCCACCCAATGAGCCTCATTTCTCCTGTCAGTGCTGAACCCCAGCCACCGCCTCTTCAAACAGATTAAAACAATTGTTTGTAGACATGTCACTCTTAACTCCATCGCCGATCTTCAACACTCCCACCGAATTTCGATATGGATGAAAATGCGCCGTGACTTCCCCTAGACCTCATTTCTTCTTCTTCGACCTAGCACTAAATAATTTTTCTTTACCTTCATCTTTCCCTAATCCACTTAGTAGGCCTTCATCTTTTCCATGAGTTTCCTGCGAACACCCCCAATTCTGGGCTAAAACATATAGGCCCATCCGTAACACGCCGGTCCAATTCGCTTGGGTTTGGCTTCTCCCTATTAATTGTGTTGTTTGAATAAGAGTAGTTTAGCAGTTATGTATTGATTTGAAATTTTTCAGTGTGTATATTAAAACGTAGGGAGTGGAATTTAAGGGACAAGTTGGAAGTTATTTCTATTACAGGAGATTGAAGGGTTCTCTCTAACGAGCCCTTGAACACTACAGCCATAGGTAATAAAGGGAGCAAAACAAGCAAGCCATCCTCTTCAAGTGACTCAAAATTTTAAGTACAGAAGACAACAAACCAGGTCTCAAACCAGATCCTGTAACAATTTGGTATCAGACAGGTTTAATATGGCAAAAGCACGAACTTTACAGCAACAATTTGAAGCCTTCCTTCCTATATATATCACGAAGATCGTGAACGAGATCGCGCTGAATGTGTACGAGAAAAATAAGAAATTTTGCATCAATTACAAGTTGTGGTTAAAGAGGTCGTAACGTGTAGATCCAAATCTTCAAGTACACATCAACGAATTCAGACGGAAAAATTTATTGAAGATGTTTCCAACAATACGAATAGATCTACAGAAGATGTTTCCAACTGTAGCCACCATAATCCGAGATTTTCAAAGCTTGAATTTCCTCGCCACAACGGTGTTAGAGATCCATTGTCTTGGTTGAATAGATGTGAACATTTTTTCAGACATCAACGCATATCATATTCTGAAAAGCTTTCTCTAATTACAATTCATTTAGAGGATGATGCTCAGTTATGTTTTATGAAATTGACAAAAGATCAACCTCATTTAACTTGCGAAGAATTTCAAACTAAGTGTCATCTCCGCTTTCGCCCATCTATCCACTGCAAGAAATTAGGCGCATCGGCCAAATTACGGCAAACAGGTTCAGTGGAGGATTATCAGCGCAAATTTGAACAATTATCCGCTCGGGCAAGTTCCCTTACTTCTGAACAAGAAATTGAAATCTTTCTCAGTGGTCTTCATGAATATATTGCCGTAGAAGTTGAATTGCATAAATCAACAGATTTGACAAGTGTTATGCAATAGCCTGAAAATTGAAGAAAACCAAGTTGGATTAAAATTGGAAAAGAAAGAAAAAAATAGCTGATGTGGTTAAATTAAGGAAATAAAATTATTTGTTAAGGAAAAAATGTAATCAATAACAATAAATTTGGAAAACGTATAGGCTGAAAAAGTGAAACGCTTGTTAGGGTTAGTCATATTTTCCTATATAGCATTATAACTCTCTCGAGATGAGTTTCACAGCCATGACTCTCAAAAGAAAAGACAATCAGTTTAAGAACATTTCTATGGTGCCGCTGACCTCTATGAAATTCGGAAGATTCAAACAATTAGGTATGTTGTTGTTGAATGGTTTCTGAAAAATCAGATTCGTCGACTGATTTTCAGATTGCTATAACTTCTGTTTCGATTGTGCGAATCGAGTGTTTCTGAATTTTAACTTGTTCTTCTCGAATAGATCTTTCTAACCTATAAAATTTGAGTGTGAATTTGATCTGTATTTTTCTGAAACTGAGTCTCAAGGTGGAAGTTAAAAAAAGTAGAAAAAAAGCTGTTTTCTCATTTTGGACAGTTCTATCAAACGTTTTTATAACGCAAATTAGTGCGTTCAGGTACAAACCACTCTTATATATAAAAATTACAAACCAAATTTCAAGCTGACACGTGTCCAAATTTGTCGAAATCTCGGATATAACACGGAGAGGTATTATGGTCGTTTCACATATTTCGGTATGATCAGACTTAAACATGGAATGATCAGACTTACACAATCAGACATAAAAAAAGGAATGATCAGACTTAAACATACAATGATCAGACTTAAACTATTACTGTAGCAATGATCAAACTTAAACTATTACTGTAGCACTGATCAAACTTAAAACAGGATTGATCAGACTTAAAAAATACAATGATCAGACTTAAAAAAGGAATGATCAGACTTAAACTATTATTGTAGCAATGATTAGACTTAAAATAGGAATGATCAGACTTAAAAAATACAATGATCAGACTTAAAAAAGGAATGATCAGACTTAAAATACAATGATCAGACTTAAACTATTACTGTAGCAATGATCAGACTTAAAACAGGAATGATCAGACTTAAAAAATACAATGATCAGACTTAAAAAAGGAATGATCAGACTTAAACTATTACTCTGGCAATGATCAGACTTAAAACATGAATGATCAGACATAAAAAATACAATGATCAGACTTAAAAAAGAAATGATCAGACTTAAATATACAATGATCAGACTTAAACTATTACTGTAGGAATCAGACTTAAAACAGAAATGATCAGACTTAAACTATTACTGTAGCAATTTTTAGGACGATTATACCCTCGCATCTGTTATGTATTTTCAAATATGTCTATTTTAATTTGTTTATTTACAAAAAGCGCCCCAAATTCTGATTGGTCGAAATAGACACGTGGTAATATTTTATTGGGTTTTTAGTTTTTATTTATAAATTTGGTTTGTATTTGATCTGTTTCCAACGCAAATAATATCTGTTTCTAATATGCGAACCGAGTGTTTCCAAATTGTATGATTTTCTAGACAAAAATATCTTTCCAACCATATATGATTCGTAATTTGATTCATTTGAGCTGTTCGGAAATTGGATTTGAAGTTGATACGAATAACCTTTCTGTAAATCTGGCAGATGTACTGTGTGACGTTCAATTGAAAATAACTTATGTTTCGCTTATCCAAATTGTGTGTTTTAAAATTCTAGGACCATCTACATGATAAGATCTTTCGAACGGTATATGATACGTGTGTTGATTTTATTGGAGCTGATCTGAACTGATTTTAAAGTTGAGTGGTTAAAACTATTTTCAAGGCAAAATAACTCTATTTTACTCATTCAAATTCAGTAATTTATGATTCTATCATTATCTATATGAAAAGACCTTTCTAACAGTATATTATAACCCATGAATTTATTTTATCAGAGTTGTTCAAAAATCAGATTTGAAGTTGATGTTCTCGCTATGATGTAATTTCGGCAGATCTGACATTATGTTTAGAAATGAGTATAACTTATGTTTTATGTGTTTAATTTGGGTGTTTTGAAATTCTTTTGTCTATTACTCAAAGTGGTCTTTCTAACAGTATCCAGAACATATTTTAATTTCTCATGAGTAATTCAGAAAATAAGTTTAAAGTTAGAACATTGATTCGGAATTTTCTAAATTTGATGGTTGTATGCATGTGGACTGAACTTGTAATTTGAATCTCAAGTGTATGTTTATGAATCTATAAGTTCAAGTGTGATTTCGTATGACTTCTAGGTGATTATTACTTGATTCTGCGTGATGTAAGTTTTATTGAAGTTTATTCGATGGACGTGCGAGGTAAGTAATATGGACCCATTCTGTTTATTTTATAAACTTCTTTATGTAAAAATATCTAGCATGCCTGTTTATTTCTCATACTATATTTATTTTCCCAAAATCTCGAATCATGGGTGTAAGTTCATATAAAATCATTTCATTCTCGGTAAATAAATTCTTTATATCTCGGTATTTGAAAAATCATCACTGCTTGTCTCACCGTGTCTCTCCTGCCTATTGTTTCATTGTCAGTAAACGAATTCTTTATATCTCGGTATTTGAAAAATTATCACTGTTCATCTCATCGTCTCCGTCATGTTAGATTTTCTGTTTCGATTCTGAAGGCTCGCAATCCGATATATTTCTGTTGTCCGGCCATAGGGCAAAGTATGGCGTTCTGTTGCCTAACTGTAGGGCAAAATGCAGTGATTCCGTTTCCCGGCCATAGGGCAAAGTATGGCGTTCTGTTGGCCGGTCGTAAGGCCAAGTGCGACGACGATATCCTGGGACTTCTGATTTGGATTGCGACGCCGTTCTGCCTGCTCCGATTTCTGAATTTTTTAAATAGTTCGTTTAAGCTACGCTCTATATTAGATTTTGAAATTATCTCCAGATACTCTCTCTCTGTGTTCCTATTTACCTTATATAGTATATATCGATACTCTTTATTTTCGCAACGCTCATGATTCACATAGTTTGGGCCTGTGTTACTTACACGAGCCGTGGACTCATGTTTTCCATGTTTTATTTTTCAGAAATGGCTGACTGTACTATGGGGATCAGTGAGAGGTGCTAGCAGTGAATAAGTAATACATATTCTGTGGAGACTTAAGTTTATTGGATAGCTGAACATGAATTAGTTTGTTTTTTATTTATTTAAATGAATTAAAACTTGAATTATAGCTTATGTTTAATTTATCTGTTAAAACGACTGAGGCTTCGTACGTTCCATTTGTGGTTTAGGGGACGTGCAGCCGATGTAACGCCGTTTTGGAATTAATAATTTTTGGGGCGTTACATGTTATTAGTCTAAGTCTAGCTCGTTTATATGAACGCAAGATGACCGGCAAGAAAACCATGAGTTCTATTCCAAGCCTGACCAATTCTTTAGTGAACCGTTAAACATATTACTCTTTGTCAAAAACGCAATTTATTAGACAGCTCTCTAGAACGGAGTTAGAAGACAGGAGAGCCAAGAATATGTGTTACAATTGTGACGAAACCTATTTTCCGGGTCAAAGATGCAAAAAACTCTTTTGGATTGAAGGGATTGAAGAGGATGATGCTGTTGAGGCTTCTGATTTCACTAATTCAGGTCAGAATTTTGAACCTGCCATTTCCTTACATGCTATATTACTAGAGCTCAAAATTTTCAAACTAGGAAAATTTATGGAATGATTCATGGTCCCTTCAGTTTTAATATTGATTGATTCGGGAAGTACTCATAGTTTTGTGGATTTATCTCTGGCACAACCTCTGCAATTACCTACCCATGATAAGGATAATCTTTGTGTTACCGTGGTTAATGGAGGAAAAATGCAGTGTACTGGGGTATGTTTACAAGTTCCTATTTCTCTACAGCATAATGTTTTTACCACTGATCTTTTCTTACTTCCTCTGGGTTGTTTTGGGGTGGTATTGGGTATTAACTGGCCGCAAATTTTGGGAGACATTCAATGGAATTTCAACCAATTCCGGATGAAGTTTTTACATGATGATCATTGGAATGAACTACTGGGCATCAAAGGGTAATACTACCCATTTGTTCCATCATGCAGTAGCTGAGCATTGGGACAAAGAAATGGAAGTTTCTAAACAATTCATTGAGTTCAAAGACATTTTTCAGAACCGCAAACCTTACCACCACAGCGTTCTTATGATCATCACATCATTTTGGAAAATGGAACTGATCCTATAGTAGTTCATCTTCATCCTTACCGATATCCGCATCTTCAAAAGGATGAAATTGAACCACAATGCGCAGAAATGTTACAAAAGGGAATTATTCGTATCAGTCATTCTCCATTTTCTTCGCCTGTGTTATTAGTCATGAAGGCTGATGGTAGTTGGCGATTTTTTGTAGATTATACAGCACTCAATGCCAAAACCATCAAAGATATATTTCCCATACCAGTGATCGATGAGTTATTAGAGGAACTTCACGGTGCAAAGTATTCTACTAAATTGAATTTGAGATCGGGCTATCATCAAATTCGAATGTGTTTACAGTATGTCCCACAAACGGGTTTCCGAACCCACCATGGTCATTTTGAATTTCTGGTTATGCCGTTTGGTCTTACGAATGCCCCATCGACTTTTCAGGCTCTAATGAATGACATTTTGCAGTTACAGTTGCGTAAGTATGTGCTGGTATTTTTGATGATAAACTAATCTACAGCAGGACTTGGGCAGAACACATACAACTTTGCGTGTTGTATTTTCTCTTCTCAGCCAGAGCATCAACTATTTTTACAGAAGTCCAAATGTTCTTTTGCTTAGACTGAAATTTCATACTTGGGCCACAATATATCTGCTGAAGGAGTCTCTGCTGATTTTTTTTACCAAAAAAAGAGTTTTATTTCAACAGCTTGAAAACAGAGGTGTCGGAGGACTACAATAGGACTGGCCGAGACAATCAACAAAGAAAGACAATATAATCCTGTTAGATTAATTTCATGTACCCCAGGATCCTAATACCCCATATTCATGTTAACTGAACAGTAAAACAATCTGACCTGAATCCATAGTTGATCGTAGGCTTCAAATCTTCACAGGAACACCGTAGTGGAAACTTCCAATTTCTTCGCACGACCTTATGCCAGAATTATTAGAGAGAAAATAAGACTGAGAGCGTGTGTGAAACTGAGGACCACTACCTATTTATAATAGTGTTTACGAACCGCTATGAGTTTTCATAATTATGAATCTTTCCCCTCAAAAGAAACATATTTACGAACCGGTATCTACACATATGTTTAATATTCCATGATCACCTTAATTTATATACTCTAAACCCAACTATCTAATGGATCACTTTATTATTGCCTTATATACCATGATAGTATACACATCCTAAACCATTTATAATATGATACAAAATATTAGATTATTCAAAATAATCTAACAATCTCCCACTGGATCATAAATGTAAATTCAACTAGATGTGTAACCTTAGTGATGTCAAATGTACTATCATATAGAGTATAATAAAAAAACAATCTCGTCCATCAATTATACTAACATAGGATCAAGCCAGCATTCGTAGCAATACTCGTTACGGGACCAAACTTGTCACATATCCATTTCCAAATGACACAGATCAATCATAAATGCGTAGCATGGAAATTACATGAACTGTGATCTACACATGTCTATTTCCAACTGGTCACCTTTACTTTACGGAGATCAATCCTTAAACCAAAATACAACAGAGTGCAATGTACACTTTATTTCTGCAGAACTTAAATGTATAGGATCCATATACAGCATAGAGCAAAACATGATCACAACACAAACTCCCACTAAATCCGGATATTTTCAAATTTGATTACACTCATATAAGCAGTAAGCTAGTGAAAGACCTTGGGTGCTAATCATGGAGTTTTGTCTCAAGGTGCTCTATGGAAATATGACCACTCTGCGCTTTATTGGAATATACTACCTCCTTATTGTCACAATATCTATCCTTAATGGTCTTTCAATACCTTCTATAAGTGCAGTCTTGTGACAAAATCTTGTAGTCATATTCCCTAAATAGATGCCTCACAACATGACGCGGATCTCTGACCAAATAGGCATCCTCTGAAATCGCAATCGAAATACATAATGATCTCCTACCGATCTGATTTCCTGTATGTGAGCATGTAGTCTCATGTTCTCTTTAAGAACCCAACAATTTTCTTAACTGCTACCCAATGATCCACCCATCGGTTGCTTATATGTCTGCCAGACATACCAATAATGTACGCAATAACCAAATTCGTACATACCTTAATATATACAAAATCTCTATATAGCGGAAGCGTAAGAGATCTTATACATTCCTGAATTTCCAGAGTATTTTCAAGGCATTAACTGAGACTAAATTGTCTCCTTTAGCGACTGGTGTATCACCTGATTTGCAATTCTGCCGGCCATACCACTAAAGGATGTTTTCAATATATGTCCTTTGTGATAATCCCAAAATACCCCTAGAACGATCTCGGTGTATCTGGACTCCTAATATAAAGGACGCTTCACCAAAATCTCTCATCTCAAAATTATTTGATAGAAATTTCTTGGTGTCATGAAGCAACATCACATCATTTGTGGCAAGTAATATGTCATCGACATATAAGACCAGGAAAATAAATTTACTCCCACAAAATTTGTGGTACACACATTCATCCATCAAGTTTGCCTCAAAGCCATACGAAATTATCACTTGATAGAATTTAAAGTACCACTGACGAGAAGCTTGCTTGAGCCCATAAATGGATTTTTTTAGTTTACAAACCATATTCTTTGAGTTTCCACACTCAAAGTTTTCCGGTTGTACCATATAGATCACTTCATCAATGTCTCCATTGAGAAATGCAGTCTTTACGTCCATTTGATGTAACTCAAGATCAAAGTGTGCCGATAGCGCCATGATTATCCTGAAATCAATTCCTTCCTTTTGATAAAATCCGTTAGCTACAAGACGTGCCTTATACCTCTTCACATTACCTTTTACGTCCCTCTTGGTTCTAAATATCCATTTGGAACCAATGGGTTTCACACCTTCTGGTAATGGGACAAGTTCCCAAACTTTATTGTCTTGCATGGATTTAAACTCCTTGTTCATGGCTTCAATCCATTTATGAAAGTTAGAAGTTCTCATGGCATGGATTTCTTCTCTCTTTAGTGGATCTCTTTAGTGGCATATTTTCCGGAGGTTGTTGAGTTTGTACTTCAGGATTGATTTCCTAATTCGCAGTTTGAGGTTGAATAATATTTTTTGTTGAATGAGAATCAAAGCGTGCTTCTTGATGAATGACAGGTGTAGGAAACTGTACATAGTCAAAAGCAACAGTAGATTCCTCATCTTCTTGAAAAACAATATTTCTTACTTGATTTCTCCCCCAAACTCAACATCCTCAAAAAATGTTGCAGTTCCCGTCTCGGAGATAGATTTGGTAGTGGGATCATAAAACTTAAAACCCCTTGATCGCTCTGAATAGCCAATAAAGTAGCTGCTTACCATTTTGAAGTCCAATTTTCGTTCATGAGGCCTATAAGGCCTTGCCTCAGCAAGACATCCCTAAACATGTAAATGCCTTAAACTGGGCTTTTGACTAGTCCAATGCTCAAAAGGTGTTTTAGCAGCTACTTTCGTTGGTACTCTATTAAGGATATAAGCTATTGTCTTTAATGCTTCTCCACATAGTTTTTCAGGTAAGTTCGAGTGACTAATCATACTCATTACCATATCTTTAAGAGTTCGATTTCGTTATTCAGCTACACCATTCATGCTAGGCAACCCTAGCATGGTGTACTGAGGGACGATTCCACATTACTCTAGGTATGTAGCAAATAGTCATGAAACGTTGTTCACCTGATTTGGTGACATCTATCGCGATTTCACCACCACAATGAGATACAACTCTCTTTACTTTTAAAATTGAGTCGTCTCTCAAATCTAGTGTTAACTGATTTGAACATGTTCAGTGACTGAAGTCTCAAGTCTTATGTAGGGATTTATTATATATTGGAACAAATTCCAACATGGGCAGATTATTATATACATAATGCACATCGGTCCCAAAAAATGGAGTTTAATAGATAAAATAAATTTACTATCACCAAATGAACAATAATAATTGAATTTGCTCAATTTGGAAATATAAATTAAGTTTTGCATGATCGATGATACAACGAATGTCTATTAAATCCAAACAAAAATGATCAAATGCTAATAATCTGAAATTCATCATTGCCTCCTCTACCGCATGACCTATTCCCAAATAGATGCATCTTTCAGCGTCAATAGGTTATCAGTAGCTCAGGTAATCCCCGTTTAACTCGCCAAGCAATATACTTTGCCCACTTGGGACATTTCTTCTTCACGTGTCCAGTTTTCTCACAATAATGACATGTAACTTGAGTATTGAAAACTGGAGCCTTAGAATTAGCAGCTTTATCATGCTTGAACATCTCCTCTTCTTCCACTCAAAACGAGATCCATTGAGAGTCTACTTCTCCCTTTGACAGTTATAGGAAATCCGAAACTGACTGTACTCTGAAGGAAGAGAGATTAACACCAAATGCACGAGTAGTTCTTAGATAACTCGAGCTTTAAGGCCTTCAGTTTTGAAGCAAGCCGAGACATTTCCATAATATGCTCCCTAACATTACCCTTGTTGAAGTACTTCATTGAAATCAAGTTTGCTAAAAGCTCACTTGTTTTCACCTTATCGTTTTCAACAAAATGCTTTTCAAAATCCGCAAGGTAATCTTTGGCACTGGAAATCTCATCAGGCACTATACCCCTGAAAGCCTCTAGAATGCCGCGATGAATGATCATCAGACTCAGGCTGTTAGAATGCTCCCACATTCTCAAATGATGACGATCAAATGCACTTCTTGAATTAGCGAGATGAATCGGCTTCGCCTCTCGCAGTGCTAGATACATGCTATCCAAGAAAATCTTAATATTTTCTTTCCATTCCTTAAAGTTCGTCCCATTTAGTATGGAAATTTTATTGAGGTTTGCAGCAACTGAAGTGGCAGACATGTAAGCTGAAAGAGAACAAGACATAAGTCAACTTTTCATGCTTACATAATGCACAAATAAATATGACATATCAAGATACCCAGCATAACATTAACAACAAATCTTCGGATAGTACTATTAACTGTAAGTGGTACGCTTGTTGTAGTAATCAAACATTGATGATAAACGGTGTCAAATAAATAGCCATCTTTGGATGTACTAATTATTCAGACCAAGTTCATCTTGACAATCATCACATGTCATTACCACATATATGTATGCAATTGCATTAGATAATAATTTTCCTTGGAGCCAATTAATTATCCATATAAATTACATACATATTCCTATCCAACACCCGTCATGTATTAACTTACACATAAGAGGTCACTTTTGTGACATCTATGCTTTAATTAATACACTCTAAGTGTGGCAAAAAAATGAACACATATGTCATATATGTATGTACTTTTAATTTTCAGTAATACACCCCACCTTCAATTAAATCAAATCTGATTTAATTAATTAAGTATAACTGAACCCAAAAAAATTGATTTGAACCGCATAACTGAACTAGTTCAAACCACTTTAATTGAATCAGGTTCAATTGAACCAAATTACAAAACGAGACCACATTGAACCAAATTTATGTATTAGACCAAACCAAATCAATTCCAAATGAACCAGACTAATTTGATCCCAATTGAACCGATACGGTTCACTTCTTTAACTGAACACTGATTTTGAATTTTATGATATATACAAAATAAAACCCAAAATAAAGATAAAAGCCCAAAGCCCAAAGCCCAAATTCCATTAGGGTTTCCTAACTTTCTTTCTGCAGCCATAAAACAAAGTAATTGAAATAAATACAATTACATCAAACGTTCGAAAACTAAACGCATTTAGACCCAAAAAATTCACAACCGTCGCTGCATTCAAACGCAAAAGGTGTGATTGGACGCAGACACATAGTAACGCCAGACTTCTTTATTCCGTCAATTTCACAATTAATCACCGCATTCAAACCCAGAAAAAACAACTCAAGTCAGATCAACTTCTTTCGGCAGAACCGCATGTAATTTCCACCATGAATTTCGGCAAGCAGAACACAGCAAAAAAAAGGTTTGAGAGCTCGTCGGTGGCTGAGATCTGAATCCAAAAGATTCATGGTTTCCATGTCGTAATAAAAAACAATCAACTGCTACAGTCAGGGCGATATGCCGAGTTCGACATCTGAGACAGCAACATACAAACTCCAAGCGAGACATAACTTGTCCGCGCAGTAAGCTTGCAGACATCCAACACGAGACCAAGCGCCAGATTGATATGAAATTAGGCAAAGCGCGACTGACATCTGATTAGTTACAGCCACGTCGGAGCAGTTTAGGCAGCCCACATTGGTTGTTTTCAAGTTCGGCGGTGATTTTCAACGCAACAAAGAACGGTTGTACGAAAAAAATAGAGAACGCAGACCAGATGATATGTTTGTTCAATTTTAAACAGTAAACATATCAGAATATGCTCAACTAACACGAAATTGGGTGCGACTAATACCAATTGTTAGATTAATTTCATGTACCCCAGGATCGTAATACCCATATTCATGTTAACTGAACAAAAAAACAATCTGACCTAATTCCATAGTTGATCGTAGGCTTCAAATCTTCACAGGAACACTCTAGTGGAAACTTCCAGTTTCTTCGCACGACCTTATGCCAGAATTATTGGCGAGAAAATAAAACTGAGAGCGTGCGTGAAACTAGGGACCACTACCTATTTATAGCAGTGTACATAACTGCTAGAAGTTTTCATAATTACGAATCCTTCCCCTAAAAAATGTATTTACAAACCGGTATCTACACATATGTTTAATATTCCATGATCACCTTAATTTATATACTCTAAAGCCAACTATCTAATGGATCACTTTATTATTGACTTGTATACCATGATAGTATACACATCCTAAACCATTGACAATATGATCCAAAATATTAGATTATTCAAAATAATCTAACAAATCCCTCCATGGGACGCAGCCTAGGGACCGTAGCGAACTGCAGAATCATCCCGATGAACTTCAGCAGGCTCTGCTCAAGTACGGTAACAAGGCACCTCCGAGGAACTTCAGGAGTATATGCTGATAAAGAAAAAATTCAAGGTACGATTCAGTGGCCTAAACCTTCTACAGTTAAAGGGTTGCACGGTTTTCTATGATTAATAGGTTACTATCACAAATTTGTTAATAATTATGGAACTATTGCTGCCCCGTTAACTGCTATGCTTCGAAAAAACTCCTTCATATGGACATCAGATGCTACAACTGCCTTCGAAACATTGAAACTAGCTACGACAAGAGCACCAGTGTTGGCCTTACCAAACTCTGATAATCATTTTATAGTCGAATGTGATGCATCAGATGCTGGATTGGGAGCCGTTTTATAGCAAGATGGAAGACCAATTGCATATGTGCTTTAATGTGTCCATTATGATTACGATGTGAAATATTGTTGTCTTTTTCAAGATGAGATTAAGGAAGTGTTCCAACCGAGACTTGAACACTTCAGCAGACAGTATAATGCAAGCACACACGATGTAATACTCAGTTCGGCGACCAGCCTACTCTGGGGGGCTTCCCACGCCCTTAAAGATAGCAAATCCTTATTGAAAAGTTTATAGCTATCGATGGTCTTACATTTACAATTTCACGAATGTAATCGCCTAGCCTCTAACACTTCTTCTCCTTGATTTGTGATCTCGACTCCCCCTCAATCCCCTGAGTTTGAAACTCCCTCCCGAACCTTTCTTGAACCTCTCCCGAAGTTCAGACGCCTTCTCTCGAATGCGTGATCTCAGTGGTGTGTGCAGCGGTTGGTTCCACGGACAAGTCTGATCAGCACACTGAACAGACTGTCTTAGCACCGTTGGTTTTTTGATGTGAAAAACCTAGCCGACCGTTGCTCCTCATCCTGCACTTCTTAAGAATCTCTCGTGTGTTTTTCTTCTCCAAAAAGCGAATACCGATCAGGAAACCCTAGCCGTGTATTTATATCCTTCAGCGGTTTCCCAATTCAGTTCGAGATAATCTATCAAATATTTAGGAAATTTTCCTGAATACTTTCTAGATATCTTATCCAAGCTTTAGATAATCCTTCATAATATCTTTCTTCCTAGTCACGGCATGCTAAAGATTTCTAATTGATTTTGTTGATATTCTCCTGAATATTCTATCCCGATCTTCTTGTAAACCGACTCCAACTCTTGATATCTTCGATATTTGGAAATCCTCAATTTAGGAAACTTTCGTTCTTCAATTCTGCGTAGTATTCGAGTTTCAATCTTTGGTTGAACAGCTCCTTGA
This sequence comes from Rhodiola kirilowii, assembly GCA_033675215.1. Lineage (NCBI taxonomy): Eukaryota > Viridiplantae > Streptophyta > Magnoliopsida > Saxifragales > Crassulaceae > Rhodiola > Rhodiola kirilowii. Next base: position 26,359,663 of record CM066199.1, read on the forward strand.
CTTCTGCTTGAACACTCTGAAAACATTTTGCCAAAAGTCATGCCATACGTAGGAACAACAATCTCCCCCTTGGCATTTTTGGCAAAACCAAATCATCTAATTCTAACTATCTAGACTTTAGAGACCGTACTCGGTAAGATTGAGGGGAACAACGTTGACCTCAAAATTACTCCCCCTTTTTGCCACAAAATCGATAAGGAGGGTTCAAATTGAAAGAACTAAAAATAGAGTTCAAACAGTATGACAAACACAGTGTTTTAAAAAGTCAGAACTGATTAAGATGCAGCTTTAAACCTTCATTCGGAGGAGTCCTTGTCGGTATTGTCTTCTTCCTTCTCAGCCTCATCATCGCTAGAATATCGCAGAGCACGCACCAGTTGGTTAATCCTTTTCTTTCGATCCTGCAGAGTCTTCAACATTGCCTCCATCTCCCTTACGATCCTTCCTATTTCCACTCGAGTCACTCTGTCCCTAGCCTCAGTCCGCCTCATAGATAACTCTGGAGGGTCCTTTCTTTTCAGTCCGGGGTCCTTCAGATCATTCACATGCCGACCCTTAAACAGCTTGTGATCAACCCCCAATTTCAGAGGAGCTCTTGAGAGTCTATCGTGGTCTGTCTTCAACTCAGGATTCGGGTAGATGATCAGCTCATAAATAAGTAAGGGAAATACAATCTGGTGGAGGGACTTAGTAGACGTAGCATGTTCAGCAATCTGTTGGAACATGATTCATCCCATGTTGATTTGCATTCGATTTCCAATCTGATAGATCAACTGTCCCATGTCTTTGCTCACTGTGGTCCTGTGTGAAGTAGGCTTCCAGTTCACTATAGCGATGAAGAACATCATCAAACAAAATCTAGTCAGATCAACAATTGGAATGAAGGTGTCTTCCCAGATAGGGTATGCTCCAGCGGTTAGGCAATTCGCAATCTTGTCATAGTCCTCTTCTTCTTCTTCTTCTACCTCTGATGGATCATCCATTGCAAATAATATGTTAATGATCTATGGGTCAAGCATAACTTTCCTCTCTCTCCAAAGACTATTCCATAGTCTTTATCACTAACGATTCTAAATTAGCTAGTGACAGGTCGTCGTTGGTACCTGCAAATCTAAATTTATAATTCCTTGCGAGAGACTAGTGTAGTGGCAAGCAAGGGTCGAACCCAAGGAAGCTAGATTGGTTACTACTTTGTTCTGTAAGAGAAAAGAAAAGACAATTGGGTGAAAGTAATGGATTAGGAAACAGTAAATTACGAAATAAGTAAAAGATGTATCAATCAGAGAAGATATTCAGGCTAGGGTTTTCTTCAATTGTGACTAAGTTTATCCTTGATAGCTAAGTATTTATTCTTGTTTTCTTAGGGTTACTCCTGGTCAGGTTATAACCGTTTAATTCTAGCAAACCTAATACTCCTGGTCAGGTTATATTAGGTTTAGTGCTTCTACTTATTCTAACGGGTCAGTATCAAATAAGCAGTAAATAGATAGTAAGTATTACTAGGTTAAGTTGTACCCTTTCGGATCTCCCCTTAACCTAATAATTCGAACTGATAATTTGCACAAGAATTAAATAGAATGCAAGAACAATAATGAATAACAGAATCTCAAAACATTCGTCACAATTATTCAACCTAACCCGAATAATCGGTTTAGTTACACATGGCCATAAGTAAACAATGCAAGTAATGAAAAACAAAAGAACACTTCACTAAACCGAAGGGGAGGAAGGCTGCCGAGTCACGGCTGAGCTGGGCGAGTCACGGCCGTGGATGGTGGTGCAATCGGGCGGAGCAAGGCGGCGGAGCAAGGAGGAGTGATGGCGGACGTGTGGAGTAGAGAGGAGAGTTCGAATAGAACTTGTGGGATGTGTATTATGGCTTGTATGCTCCTCCTTATATAGAGTTTTGAGAAACCTTAAAGTTCCCAAAATAAGCCAAAAGATAATCATGGAAATATTTCCATAATAATCTTTGCTTTATATTCAAGCCACCTTGATCTTCTAGATGATTCCAAAACCCTAGATGTAGTTTGCCCTAATTTCACATTGATTTGGGCGAAATTACTGTTCACGGCCCAAAAACACTGTTCACGCCCGGAGTTACTGTTCATCCGAGGACACTGTTCATCTATTCTGCGCATCTGTTTTGACTTCGGCTCTCGATTTGACCTTCCAAACGACCTCGGATGTTCTCGGTATGAACTAGAGAGTTGTAGGGAATTGAGTCAGCTACGCAACACCATGTAGCTCGTATTTTTCGGATCATCGGTGCATTACCAGTCCTCCGGCGAAGCTCCAAAGGTCAATCTGCCATTGTGATGTGTTTGGCATAAAATGCCGTCTTTTATGCACGTTTCCTCCTAGAGCTTCCAAAACACCTGAAATACAAAACCATACTAAAAAGTAACTGTTCGCATACAAAAGTATCGGAATTGATGGGTTTTAATGACTCGATGAGTCGTATAAATACGGCTCATCAAACCACCCCACACTTAAACTTGTTCGTCCCGAACAAGAACTAGGTCATAGGAGGAACGAACTAATGTAACACCACAATGCTTCGGTCATCCTAGACGTGCTACATGGACATGAAATGGTTACTCTAGATCTCGCCTGTTATGCATGCTTGCTACTAATATCTTTGTGCGAGAAACATGGGTTAATGATACGTGTTACCTTTGGGTCGAGATGCAAATCAACTCGGATGTCTCGGGAGATAGCCCTTTTAGACCCATGAACCCTCATTCTCGGACTCGAACTCGCTGCTATATGGTTATGCTTTGCCGCTTTTTCCTGCACGTGATTGATTCGAGCTCCAAAGTGATGAGTACTAATCGGTCAGCTATAGTGTCATCGGATCTGATATTTCAATGATGCTTTCACTTGATTTCGTGTGGACTATCACAATGATGGTGGATTTGTTGCTTTGTAGTGCGGATTGTGACTTGCTCGAACCATGGGTCCTTCTCCTTTTGACGCGAGTCAAGCCGAGGGTCGCTCGTCTATTTTCCCGGTTACTCGGATTAGAAACCTTCCTGCTCTCACTCATCATCGTCCTTTCGACACGGGTCAAGTCAAGGGTCGCTTGCCTATTTTCTCGGTTACTTGGACTAGAGATTGGACGATGTGTGCCACCATCCCGCCTAACCGCAAAAGTACCGCAGTGGCGGAGCAAACTCGTACTATGTCGCCTCGAAGTGCTAGCCTCCACAAGCTCCACATAACCATATATCCTGAGTCCGGTCTTTGAATGATCTGTCAAGTCTCTCTAGGGCATTTCTATCAACTCCACATCCCTGTTTATCTCAACTAACAAAGGCACGCAAAAATTTTAAAATCACACGTTAGTCGCACAAATCAATTTTCACCAAAGACATGCATGTAATCGGCTCTATCTATTTCACCTAATCATTATCAAATACTGCAAGTCTAGGAAATAGTGAAGTATCATGTACAAAAATTTTAAAATTGACCCGAAACGTGCTGACTCTGTGCAAGGTGCAGGAAATAAACGTGCTGACTCAATACTGACTCTCCCACCCCACACTTTTGAAATAAGCCGTGTCCTCACGGTACGACTTAAATCAGAACTCACAATGCATGCAATAAATAAAAGGAAAGGGAAAAGGTAGAACGGGACTCCCCTCGTGTGATGTGTGACGACCAGAAGTGGCTGGTTATTCTCCTATGAGTCCTCGAAGAGTACCATTGGAGCTTGTATCGCGACGTGAGTTCGTTGCACACCGAAAGGTCTGTGTCAATGACGTGGAGACGAATAAAAGATTCCCAGGAGGTTGGAGGAGTCACAGCGGTCTCACTTAAAACCCAACCTCCTTAGACTCGTAAGTCTTTGTGACAGAATCCTTAAACGGCTCGTGTTTCTTGACACAACTAATTCGAGGTGTGAACTACTCATGTCGGAACAGTCTGATATTGGAGCAAGCAAAAGGCGTAGCCCCGTACTCAATTCATGGCCGACTCGGTCTAGTCCTTGCAGAATGAAACCAATTCCTTCCCAAGGTACAATGTGACAATAATGACTCGAAAATAAATATGGTAAATAAATAAATAAACTGAAATGTAAACGCAAACCGTGCAGGGCTGCCTCCCTGCGAGCGCCTTTGTTTAACGTCGTTGGCTCGACAGTACCTCCTCTAAGTGTCAGGAGGTTCGGCAAGTGGGATCTCATCAGCGGTGGTGTCCACGGGCTCGGCTAGGTCAAACTGGTGAACGGTCAGGTCGGCCTCTCCATGATAGTGCTTCAATCGCTGCCCGTTCACCCTGAATCGGTCTCCTCCTATGGGGCTCTCAAGTTCGTCTGCTCCATGATTAAAGACCCGTGTGATGGTGTAAGGGCCGGTCCATCTGGACCTCAACTTCCCGGGCATGAGTCGTAACCGAGATGAGAACAAGAGCACCTGCTGTCCAACTTCAAACGTGCGCCTCAGTATAAACTTGTCGTGGTAGAGCTTGGTCCGTGCCTTGTAGTCTGTTTGGCTCTCGTAAGCCTCGAGGCGCAACTCCTCTAGCTCGCACAACTGCAGTTTCCTATCTAGCCCGGCTGCCTACAAATCTGAATTACACTTCTTCAGTGCCCAATATGCCTTGTGCTCTAGCTCGACTGGTAAGTGGCACGCCTTCCCATAGACCAACCGAAAAGGCGATGTGCCTATCGGTGTCTTGTAGGCTGTCCTGTATGCCCAAAGAGCCTCATCTAACCGCTGGCTCCAATCTTTCCTGGTCGGTCCCACCATCTTCTCCAGAATTCCCTTAATTTCGCGGTTGGAGATCTTCGCTTGCCCATTCGTCTGGGGATGATATGCTGTGGAAGTCCGGTGATGAACATGGTAGCGCTTCAGTGTGGATGCCATCATACGGTTGCAGAAGTGTGTCCCCTGATCGCTGATAATGGCCTTAGGTACTCCGTACCTGCAAAAGATGTTAGTGCGCAAAAAGTCTATGACAGTTTTAGCAACATCACACCTAGTGGTCTTGGCCTCTACCCACTTGGACACATAGTCAACTGCAACTAAGATATAAGAATAACCACATGAAACAGGAAAAGGACCCATAAAATCTATCCCCCAAATGTCAAACACATCATTCACTAGTATGGGGACCTGTGGCATCTCCTGTCTGGCCGAAATATTACCTACTCTCTGGCATCTATCTTATCTCTTACAATGATCGTAGGTATCTCTAAAAACATGCGGCCAAAAGAAACCACAGTCTAAAATCTTCCTAGCTGTCCTCCTAGGGCCGAAATGGCCACCACACTCTAACTCATGGCAAAAACTAATAACTGAAGCAATCTCATCATCGGGGATGCACCGTCTAAGAATCTGATCCACACCTATTTTCCACAAGTACGGATCATCCCACACATAGTATCTAGCATCATGCTTCAATTTCAAACACTGAGCCCTAGAGTATGAAGGCGGGAACTTACCTCCGACCAGGTAGTTCACTATGGGAGCAAACCATGGCATCTTACCCGAAATAGCATACAAGTGCTCATCTGGAAACGTCTCGGTAATCTGCCCGGCATCCTCCTCTCGGACAAGTCGGCTCAAGTGATCGGCCACTGTGTTCTCTATGCCCTTCTTGTCCCTGATCTCCACGTCAAACTTCTGTAGGAGCAGGATCCACCTAATGAGCCTCGGCTTTGCCTCCTTCTTCGTCATCAAGTACCTGATAGCTGCATGGTCAGAATAGACAACAACTTTAGTACATAACAAATAAGACCTGAATTTTTCCAAGGCAAAGACCACGGCTAGCAGCTCCTTCTCTGTGGTCGAATAGTTCTTCTGGGCCACGTCTAGTGTCCTCGAAGCGTAGTAGATCACCACAGGCTTCTTGTCCACCTTCTGACCGAGAACTGCTCCTACAACATAATCACTCGCGTCACACATAATCTCAAAGGGCTGTGTCCAGTCCGGAGCTCTAATGATGGGTGTGCTGGTGAGGGCCTCCTTTAGCTCATCAAACGCTGCCCTGCACTGATCTGTAAACTCAAAAGGAACATCTTTCTGCAAGAGGTTAGATAAAGGCAGCGCCTTTTTAGAAAAATCCTTAATGAATCTACGATAGAAACCAGCATGCCCCAAAAATGACTTAATATCACGGACTGTGGAGGGATATGGCAGAGTAACAATCAAATCTATCTTAGCTTTGTCTACCTCTATACCCTCATGTGAGACTATGTGACCGAGTACGACTCCATGAGTAACCATAAAGTGACACTTTTCATAGTTGAGTACCAAATTCATCGAAACACATCGTGCTAGAACTGTACTCAAATGATCTAAGCATGCATCAAAAGTGTCACCGTGCACAGTAAAGTCATCCATAAACACCTCAATGAATGTACCTATCATGTCGGAAAAAATACTAGTAACGACCCGCTGAAAAGTGCCGGGTGCGTTACACAAGCCAAAAGACATCCGGCGAAAAGCAAATGTACCGAATGGACATGTGAAGGTCGTCTTATCCTGATCCTCGGGTGCTATGGGAATCTGATTATAGCCTGAAAATCCATCTAGAAAACAAAAAAAGGCTTACCTGCCAAGCGGTCGAGCATCTGATCAATAAATGGAAGAGGAAAGTGATCCTTGCGCGTAACTGCATTCAGCTTCCTGTAGTCTATGCACATGCGCCATCCATTCTTGACTCGTGTAGTGACCATCTCGCCCTCGGCATTCTTCTCCACTGTGATTCCTGTTTTCTTCGGCACAACATGTACCGGACTTACCCACTGACTATCTGAGATCGGGTAAATCACATCAGCATCCAACAGCTTCTGAATCTCCTTCTGGACCACCTCCATCATAATAGGATTTAATCTGCGTTGAGGCTCCCTCGAAGGCTTCGCTCCATCATCCAGCAAAATCCGATGCATACAGACAGTAGGGCTGATTCCCTTGATATCAGCTAGTGTCCATCCAATGGCCTGTCTGCGCTCGGTCAATACCCCAACCAACCTGCGCTCCTGATCTGCCTCCAGGACGTTCTTAATGATGACCGGCAGCGTGCTGTTCTCCCCTAGGAATGCATACTTCAAGTGACTGGGTAGAGGCTTCAATTCAACTTTAGGTGCCTGCACAACAGAAGGCAAACACACTTGTGATTTAAATAACCGAATTGCATTGACCTCATACCTCGGTGTGAGTGGTGGGGCGATCTCTAGCTGACCTAGGGCATCCATGATCGCCTCTGTATGCTCATAAGAATCTTCGGGCGAGTAGACTGCCTCCTCGATGATATCCTCTAGCGGGTCGGTCCGTCTCTCAGGATGTACCTCCTGGACTAGGTCGTCCATGGTGTCTAAGGCATGGACTGCCTCGTAATCTGTGGGATGCTTCATGGCCCTGAAGATGTCAAAGCTGATCATCTCGTCCTCAACCTCCATAGTCAACGTCCCGGTATCACAGTCTATCTTCATCTTTGACATCTTGAGGAACGGGCGGCCTAGTAGGATCGGTGCATGATCTGTGGGGCTGCTGTTCTCCATCTTCAGAACATAGAAGTCTGCTGGGAACACTAACTCTCCGACCTGTACTAGCACATCTTCAATCTTGCCCTCGGGCTGCTTGCATGACCTGTCCGCCAGCTGTATGGTGAGACCTGCAGGTTCTAGAGGACCAATGCGCAGACACGAGTATATAGAATACGGTAAAACATTAATAGAGGCTCCAAGATCAAGCATGCAATTGTCTAGCCTAATGTTACCGATCGTGCAGGGGATGGTGTATGTGCCTGGGTCACCGCATTTCGGTGGCACCTTGCGTTGAATAACTGCTGACACATCCCTTCTTAATAGCTCCTCATCTGGCTGGGTCCCTTTTCGTCTATTTATGCACAACTCCTTCAGAAATCTGGAGTACCCGGGGATCTGCTTGATGGCTTCAAGGAGTGGGATGTTGATCTCTACCTTGCTGAATAGACCCCATCCTTCCCTGTCCATCACATACTTTTTGGGGGCACGGACTTGCACTGGAAAAGGCAAGGGTGCCTGGACGTCGGCATTGCTGATGATGGGAACTGGGCCTGGCCGGGAGGATGCGGCTGTTGGGGTCGGGTCTGGTCCGGGCTCGTCCGGGCTGAAGGTACCGGGCTCGGTATCCTCGGGCTCCTTCTGATTTTCGTCTTCTGCTGGTTCTGCCGTTCTCCGTGCACTCCTCAATGTTACAGCACTGACATTCCCCTTTGGATTTTGAACTGTCTGTGAGGGAAGTCGTCCAGCATTATCCTCAAGTCTAGAGACTACTGTGGAGACCTGAGACATCTACTTCTGAAGGTCGGTTATTGCCCCGTCGGTCTTTGCCATGTACTGGGTCACGGTCATACTCAGCTCCTTCATCATTTCTTCCATGGACTTGTTGGAACCGTGATTGCTTGGACCGACCTGATTATTGTTCGGCCCCTTCTACTGATACTGTCCTGATGCATTCTGCTGATATTGACTGTGAGGATGTCTGTAGGGCTGCTGAGTCTGATAATTCTGATAATTCTGGTGAGGCACATTCGGACGTGCTGGCTGATGTTGCTGAGTGTTGTTCCTTCAGGTTCCTTGATTGGGCGCTGTTGCGCCATACTGTTTGACTGGGCCTGGTTGGTTGCCATAATTCTGATAATTGCCCACTGCATTCACATCGGCCTGGACGTCTGTCTGTAAGGTAGGGCACTCGTCCATCTTGTGATCTGTAGATGTACAGAATTCGCATGCCTTGTCCTGGACTGGCTGCCTTCGGACCACATGCTTCATCAGCTCCCTCATCTCCTTGAGTTCTGCGAACACAACACTGATAGAGGGCTCAACTGTTGACACGTTCTTTGTTCGGGCATACTCGTCCTCTTTCGTAGTCTCATCCTGGAATCGCTCACCCTCTGCCACTGATATGATCTTCTGCTTGACTCTGGCTGGGGTCATGTTCATGAGTTGGCCTCCAGCTGAGGCCTCTAGTAACTTCCTGTCCATCCTGCGAAGTCCATCCAGCATATATTCTACGATCAACTTCTCCGGGAGCTCCAGATTGCAGCAACTCTTCTCCAAGGCTAGAAATTTCTCCACGTACTCGTACATGGTCTCATGTGGGCCTTGCTTTAGCTCTTGTAACTGTCTCCGGACTTGCGCTGCACACCCTGCTGGATAGTACTTGCTGACGAACTGTTTCTGCATCTGCTCCCATGTATGAACGCTGCCTGAGGGTAAAGCAAGGAACCAATCTGAAGCAGCATCTTGCAGTGAGAAATAGAAGGCCTTTAGCTTGAAATCGTCTACTTCGACTCCGTGTGGCCTGAGGTTCAAGCATATCCCATGAAAACGCGTCAAGTGAGACGTGGCAGACTCTCCCTTGATTCCTGAGAACTTAGGTAAGTGGTGGACGACTGAGGTGTTGACTGTGATGGCTGCGATGTCTGGTCCTTCATAAATTGGCCATGACTGGTCTCTGAAACTAGGGACCGAGAGCTCTCCCATAGTGGGTCCTTCGTATTCGTCCTCCTCGTCGTCTCTGACTACTTGCTGGCGTGGAGGTCTCTGAGGTGGTGGGTGTTGTGGATAGTATGGTAATGGCGGGTACTGTGGTGGGTATTGAGGGTATGGTGGTTGTGGGTACTGTGGATACGGTGGTGGCGGATATTGCTGGTACGGTGGTGGATACTGATGGTGCTGCGGATATTGCGGTTGAGGTTGGTTTTGTTGTTGTTGATTTTGTTGTTGTTGAAATTGTCCCGGGATAGCCCCCGGATCTCTTCATTCTGTATTTGTTCGACTTCATTATGTTGACTGTTGTCACCGACTATACTTCCTGCATGAGACATGTTGCAAGAAATAGCAAGCACCGAGATAGAAAACACCAAAATAACAGGAACAGACTAGCAACAAAGGATCCCCAGGAGAGTGGAGGAGTCACAACGGTCTCACTTAAAACCCACACTCCTTAGACTCGTAAGTCTTGGTGACAGGATCCTCTAAAATCTAGAAATTGGAAATCGAGAAAGAATGGAAATCGGAAATCGAGACAGTTGAATAGAGAATCACCGAATAGCAAATTTCGAAATAAGCAAACAGAAAAATAAACGAAAAATTAAAAGAGAACAAATTTCACCTTTGCGTAGCTCCCCGGCAACGGCGCCAAAATTTGACAGGTCGTCGTTGGTACCTGCAAATCTAAATTTATAATTCCTTGCGAGAGACTAGTGTAGTGGCAAGCAAGGGTCGAACCCAAGGAAGCTAGATTGGTTACTACTTTGTTCTGTAAGAGGAAAGAAAAGACGATTGGGTGAAAGTAATGGATTAGGAAACAGTAAATTACGAAATAAGTAAAAGATGTATCAATCAGAGAAGATATTCAGACAAGGGTTTTCTTCAATTGTGACTAAGTTTATCCTTGATAGCTAAGTATTTATTCTTGTTTTCTTAGGGTTACTCCTGGTCAGGTTATAACCGTTTAATTCTAGCAAACCTAATACTCCTGGTCAGGTTATATTAGGTTTAGTGCTTCTACTTATTCTAACGGGTCAGTATCAAATAAGCAGTAAATATATAGTAAGTATTACTAGGTTAAGTTGTACCCTTTCGGATCTCCCCTTAACCTAATAATTCGAACTGATAATTTGCACAAGAATTAAATAGAATGCAAGAACAATAATGAATAACAGAATCTCAAAACATTCGTCACAATTATTCAACCTAACCCGAATAATCGGTTTAGTTACACATGGCCATAAGTAAACAATGCAAGTAATGAAAAACAAAAGAACACTTCACTAAACCGAAGGGGAGGAAGGCTGCCGAGTCACGGCTGAGCTGGGCGAGTCACGGCCGTGGATGGTGGTGCAATCGGGCGGAGCAAGGCGGCGGAGCAAGGAGGAGTGATGGCGGACGTGTGGAGTAGAGAGGAGAGTTCGAATAGAACTTGTGGGATGTGTATTATTATGGCTTGTATGCTCCTCCTTATATAGAGTTTTGAGAAACCTTAAAGTTCCCAAAATAAGCCAAAAGATAATCATGGAAATATTTCCATAATAATCTTGGTTTATCTTCAAGCCACCTTGATCTTCTAGATGATTCCAAAACCCTAGATGTAGTTTGCCCTAATTTCACATTGATTTGGCCGAAAATACTGTTCACGTGGAGTTACTGTTCACGGCACGGAAACACTGTTCACGCCCGGAGTTACTGTTCATCCGAGGACACTGTTCATCCATTCTGCGCATCTGTTTTGACTTCGGCTCTCGATTTGACCTTCCAAACGACCTCGGATGCTCTTGGTGTGAACTAGAGAGTTGTAGGGAATTGAGTCAGCTACGCAACGCCATGTAGCTCGTATTTTTCGGATCATCGGTGCATTCCCAGTCCTACGGCGAAGCTTCAAAGGTCAATCTGCCATTGTGATGTTTTTGGCATAAAATGCCGTCTTTTATGCACGTTTCCTCCTAGAGCTTCCGAAACACCTGAAATACAAAACCATACTAAAAAGTAACTGTTCGCATACAAAAGTATCGGAATTGATGGGTTTTAATGACTCGATGAGTCGTATAAATACGGCTCATCAGCTAGGTAGATTTGCGATCGCTTCTTGCACCATTTGTTCATTGAACGGTTTGCTTTTCCTCAATGTCCTGAAGAGGTCAGTGTCCTTCAACAGCTTGACAACCTCCTTACCTTTGTATTTCTTTTCGTCTAGAATCCTCTCAGGTATGATCTTCATCTTCTGTATTACCTTCCACTTGTCTGCTGCTTCTCGACTGGCGAACCACACACCATGTTTAATGGAACTCTGCTTGGGACATAGGTTGGAACTCCTCTCTTTCTTTTCTTAAACGCACTTGCTCCCCCTACGTCTGAGGCATCACGCTCTGTTGGACTCTTTGTTCCAGACACTTGCTCTTTTGCTTCTTCTTTCTGACTTCTTGAGCTCGGTCAATGGCACATCGTCCTAATCAGCTTCTTGATCTTCATCATCTAGTTTCTCCAACTCAACTTCCTTCATAACGACTTCCTGATTAGTTGGTTCTTCCATCGTTTCTGGCGCAACTGGTTCGACAGAGACTTCCTCAACAACTTTCTCCTTTTCTTGCTTCTCTTCCAGTTTATTTTCTTGATTATCAGACCCTTCTGTAAATCCTGGACAACTTCATCAATATCCTTGTACATCTCGTCAAGTTCATTATCTTCTTCTGATGGGTCTGATTCGCTTGATCAATCATCTTTGAGAAGTGGTTGCAGGTTGCTTCTATTCAACAGCATCCCTAGAAGTAGCTTCTGCACCAGTTTTCTTCTCTACGTCAATTGTCTTATAAGCTTTTCCTACTGAGCCTCCTTCATACTCTTCCTCAACTACCAATCTTCTCTTGCTTGAACTCTTAACTAAACATTCATTCTCAGAGTCTGACATAGCTATCATCTTCACCATGACTGAACTAATTCGTGCCAAGTATTTCTTGGGAGTGTCGATCTTGCGAGCCACCACCTTCCTACGAAGACCCTTCTGCTGTAACACAAATCCAGTTCCTCGCAACTTTTATTTCAGCAAGGTATTTCTATCTACAGCGCCAATCTTAGCCTTAGCGGCTTCTCCTTCTTTCAGAATCTTAGCAACTACCGACTTCCCTCCATCCACAATATGCGATAGAATCACAGTTTCCAACAAGGTTTCTATTTTCTTTGGTACCTCAATAACTACTTCCTCACCCTTATCAGCCACTGAAACTTTACCCATCTCCCTTTCTTTCTCACTTGATTGCTCGTTCACAAAATTAGGAATGGGAATTTGAGATTAAGTACTAGTGATTACCTCTTCGAGCAATTAATCCGCAAACGACTGAGTTTCCTTCTTTACTTGCTTGCTTCCTCTAGTTGATGTTGATTTAGGGTTTGGATGGGAGACCTTGACTGGCTCTTCTGTTGATTTTGATGCCTCCACAACTGCGGTCCTCTTAGGGGTTAGCCGGTCCTAATTTCCCCATTGCCTTCTTCAAAATTGTCGGCTCAGGAGCAGGAACAATTGCAGCAGTCGATTTCTTCGTTGTTTGAGTGTTCACCATCGTTCTTGATTTTGAATCTTTGGGGATTTTTTGAACTAGGGTTTCGGAGATCTCAGAGAGAATACGCAACTGCTGAATATTTGATTTTCAAATACTCTGTCTTCTGAACTTTCCAAAACTGAGTTGTGTATAACTCTTGACATATTTGGTCCAATCACCTCTCTCTTTCTTGATTGCTCCTACTGCTTATTTTCAATGACCTTGCACGTCTTGAATCAGAATATTTTAAAAGAAAAATTGTCACATTCTCTCTGTCCCAGCTTTCTTCTTAAAAGGTCAGCCCAACTGATTAGTTGGTGTTCTACTCTGGCTAACCTTCGCCTAGAATAGTTAAATGTTGACAACACATAGACCCAAGGAGGATCTAAGTGTCTCAAGTTGAGTTGCATCCAGCGGCTTAGTGAAAATATCTGCTAGCTGCTTGTCTGTTGTCACATGCTTCAATATGATGACCTTTTTCTCCACTAGCTCTCTGATGAAGTGGTGTCTGATGTCAATGTGCTTTGTCCTGGAGTGTTGTACTAGATTCTTAGATATGTTGATGGCGCTCATATTGTCATAGTACAAAGTCATCTCCTCCTGTTCCACTCTGTATTCAGACAACATCTGCTTCATCTATAACATCTGAGTGCAGCAACTTTCAGCAGCAATATATTCCCCTTCGTCTGTAGATAGAGAGATGCTATTCTGCTTCTTACTGATCCAGGAAACCCGATTGTTGCCTAGGAAGAAACAACCTCCAGAAGTACTCTTCAGATCTTCAGCATTTCCTGCCCAGTTTGCATCACAGTACCCAACCAGGAATGAGCTGGTGTCCTTGATGTACCAGATGCCATAATCAGCAATCCACAGATGTACTTGATGATCCTCTTGACTTGCAGCAGATGACTCTGCTTCGGTTTGGCTGATATCTCGCACATACTCCTACTGCATAAGCAATATCTCATCTGATGGCTGTCAAGTAGAGCAGACTCCCTATCATGCTTCTGAATAGTACCTGGTCAACACTCGTTCTAGCATCATCCTTAGTGATCTTTAAGTGGGTAGCTGTTGGAGTCCGTTTGTGGCTAGCCTTTTCAAGATCAAACTTCTTGGTCAGGTTCCTGACATATTTGCTCTGGGAAATAAAAATGCCATCGTCCTTCTGTTTCACCTGGAGTCCAAGAAAGTAGTTCATCTCTCCCACAATGCTCATCTTGAACTCCTTTGCATCTTATCCACAAACTGGCCCACTAGCTTCTGTGTGCTGGACCCGAACACTATATCATAAACATAGATTTGTGCAATGATAAAATCTGACCTTGTATGTTTGACGAATAGCATCTTATCTACTCCCCCTCGCACTTAGCCATGGTCGATGAGGAACTCCGTGAGGTGCTCATACCATGCTCTGGGCGCTTGTTTGAGTCCATACAACGGCTTCTTCAGTCAAAACACATTAGTAGGATAATGGGGGTCTTCAAATCCCTTTGGTTGTGCCACATACACTTCCTCATTCAGAAAGCCGTTTAAGAATGCGCTCTTGATAACCATTTGAAACAGTTTGACCTTCAGGTGACATACTAGAGCAAGGAGTAGTTAGATTACTTCCAGTCTTGTAATAGGGGCAAAGGTCTCATCAAACTCAATGCCTTCAATCTGAGAGTATCCCTGTGCTACATGTCTGGAGTTGTTTCTAGTGATGTTGCCCTTCTCGTTAGACTTGTTTTTGAATATACACTTTGTTTCGATGATGTTTACTCCTTCGGTTCGTGGAACAAGATTCCATACATCATTCCTTGCAAACTATCCCAGTTCTTCCTGCATAGTCATCACCCAGTACTCATAAATGATTGGTTCTTTGATGTTTTTAAGCTCTATGGTGGATAGAAAGCAAGAACGTGCCGCCAATTCTCGATAATTGATCTCCTTTCCTCGAGTTTTCACCCCTTCAGATGGCTCTCCAATGACATCAGTAATAGGATGATTCCTAGCAATCCTCCTTGATGGTTGGAAAACCAGTGCGGTATCATGTGCCACAAGTGTTGTGTTCGCCTCACCGTCTGAGGAGGAGTCTGAAGTACTCCATCGTTCTTTGTCTTGCGGGACTGAGTAGGTGTGTCGGATGGTGTCCTACTGCTTTCTTAATCATGTCCCGCTATTAGTGCAGCAGCAACTTCGTCCTTCACCTTTACATTGATGGACTTCATTACTGTTCCAGTGCGTTTGTTGAACACCCGGTAGGCATGACTATCAGGAGAGTATCCAGGGAAGATTCCTCCGTCACTCTTTGGGTTCAGTTTCTGCCTATACTCTCGGTCGTTTAGAATGTAACACTCGCTCCGAAAGATGTGGAAGTATTTCTTAGTTGGCTTCTTCCCTTTCCATAGTTCGTAGCATGTCTTGTTAGTGCCTGTTCAGACAGTGACTCTATTGATGATGTGGCAGGGAGTATTCATTGCTTCAGACCAGAACCTGAGTGAAACTTTCTTCGCGTGTAGCATTACTCTGGCATTACTCCTGGATTGTTCGATTCTTGCGATCGACCACTCCATTTTGTTTGGGAGCGATTGGAGACGCGAATTGGTGAGCTACTTCATGTTCAGCACAGTAGTCAACAAGTGTGATGTTCTCCAATTCTTTACCATGATCACTTCGCCTTTGCCCTCTCTTTCCCTCTGAAGAAGAGTAACCAGCTCAATGAACCTTTGAGCAGCTTCGGACTTGTGCCGTAGATATCCGGTCAAGGTAAATCTTGTGAAGTCATCCACACACTAGTACATATTTCTTACCGCCATAGCTCTCAACCTCATTGGTCCCATCAAGTCCATATGCACCAGTTCCAGTGGTTGACTGGTATTCATCCGAGTGGTCTTAGGATGAGAGGCCTTTGTCTTCTTTCCAATCGGGCACTCTACCCCAACAACGTCCAGATCCACTCTCACTGTAGGCATCCCTTGAATAACCCCTTCTATACAAATTTTCTTCAGAGTCTTGAGGTTTAGATGCCCCAGGCGTCTATGCCACAATTCCATCTCATCAGTTTGGCGTGCCAGACATGCAGTTTCAGCAACAGTTCTAACCGTTCCTAGTAGATAGCAGTTGTTGGTTGACCTAATTCCTTCCATCAGTAAGTCATAGAAGGAACAAAAATAACATCACACTCGTTCTACGACGTCCTGAGTAGATGCACATGAATATGAGTTGCTAGTCTAGATTTCTCTTTTCTATGCATAACTCAATCGTTAATCAAATCAATATGCTTAACAGAGAATTAACTTGACAGATGTTACCTCTGAGCTGAAATTCAAATTAATTTGGATGATTAGGAGATAGTCTTCTTTTGCCCCACGATCTGCATTTGTTGTCTCGAACTCTAGGTATATGGTTATATTTCATTACTTTCTCTGGCACATGATTCATTCGAGCTTTAAGATTTTTGAGCTTTTCTTTCTTTGTTTGTTGGACAGCTTTTGATGTAGTGAACTTTCTTTTGCCTTCGGCTCTTAAGTATGAATGAGGTACTTCACTTTTTCCTTGTATAAAACTTCACAATTTGGCTGATTTTTTTCTTGAGCTTTGTGATGGGACGTATTTATACGATTCATCAAGTACACAAAACCTACCAAATAAGACATTTGGTCATACGAACATGTGCTTGTTGATGTCATTTTGTGTATACAGGCAATTTTGGAGTCTAAAGAGGAATCACACTTAAAAAGGGAGATTTGTGCCAAAAAGCCAGCCAGGGACCGAGAAACTTCACCCGGGTACTGATGGACCATAATTATACGAATCAAAAACACAGTTAAACCCACCAAATTAGACTGTTTGTCTATTTAACTTCTGCTTGTTAGTCCCGATATATTTCTACAGGGTATTTTGGCACTTAGAGAGAAAACACGCTACGGAGGAGTTTTTAAGCGGAAAATGAAGAACGAGTCATTCCAGGTCACGACCATGCTACACTCAAAATTAGCCTTAACATCCTTCATGGAACCGACTTGGAATCACTCAAATATTCTAGAACCGTCGGCAAATGGACAAGAACGCAAGGCAAAAGCACCGAGCCCGGTAAAGGCCAAACAAGGGCAATTTCATCGGATTTGAGATTTCGACCATGTTCCAAGAGGAATTTGGCTTAGGTTCCTTCTTGAGATCATCTTAGAATGACATTTTCATTCAAAATACACTCTCCAAAATCCAAGAAGCTCCGGCCAAAGCTCCGGTCAGATCCGGTCAAACCGATGACTTTTGTGAAGAGGTTACAAGCTTCTAGAAGGGATGCTCCTCCTCACATGGAGGGACACATGGCGGCTCCTCCTCCCCTCCTCCCAAAGCCGCCGGCGGCTCACAATTCCTCCTCCATGTGGAGGCTCCTCCACCACATCTTCATCCCCTCCTCCTCCACCCTTGGATGCTCCTCCACATGCCACCATCTCCACCACCCATCCTCCTCCTCCATGGCTATAAAAGGAGGCCTCCTCCTCCTCATTTCAACACACCCCAAAATGTGGAGAGCTTCTCTCTCTACAAAATCTCTCTAAATCTCTCTAGCTTTTGTGGGCACAATTATGTAATATTACTTTGGAATAAAGAATCCCTTGGCGCTTCAACGGTTGTAAGTATCTCTTAGTATTTATTTATTTAACCGTTGTCTTTAATTCCTTAGTTATAATGTTTAGCGCGATGAATAGTAGCTAAACTAGTAGTTCGGTAGAAGGGGCGTACTTGTATTATAAATGTTTTAGACTTTACTCTTAGTATACCTTTGTATTCGATACTTGTTCTATGTGCCATATATTAAGTCAGAACGTCCATGGTTGAGGGGACACTTGGAATGGCAAAGCTCACCATGGGGGTTCGTAAACTTGTACTGATAAGTGGATGCTTGGAATGGCTAAGCTTATTTGAGAAGTTTGACTCATCTTAAACACCATCTGGTTTGATCGGAAATGACGGACCAGATGGATGCACTTACGACTAAGATACTTCGTAAGGAGGAATTAGTTTTGCTTAGAACAAGTGTTTTAAATGGTGTTGCAAGTCTTGCGCTAGAAATAGCCTCGATTCATCTTTTAATACTTAGCATGATCATGTCTTGCGCTAGAAATAGTTTCAATTCATCTTTGACCACTTGGTATGATCATTAGCGGTCGATGATAAACAATTATAATACAAGGCCCCTAAAACCGAATACTTTCCTCACAGTCCATTATCAATTATTGTAATTTACTTTCAGTTCCCAAAACACTCAAACCCAACCCCCAACTGTATTTACTTTCGTGACAATCCCGTAAAAACAACTAATCCACACTGACTCCTTTGGGTTCGACCCCTACTTACCACTTGCTACCCAGTAGTCTAGTCGCGAGTAGCGGACTTATAAATTTATTTGCACATTTGCTGTGACGACAAGCATCTGTCAAATTGGCGCCGTTGCCGGGGAGTTGTGCATCGGAATAGTTGTTCTATTTTCTTTTTTCTTTTTTCTTGTTTTATCATGCAATTCACTAAGTCCTACTACTACGGAATGGAACCTTGGAACACTGAGGAGTTTTCCCCACCACCCTTCAAACTTGAAATCCGCGAGAAGATCAACAAAATAACGCAATCCCGGGACGAAACATTGGATGAGTACTTATGGTACTTCGATTCCATTGTAACGAGCTGCCCGCACCATGGATTCACCAATTTCGATCTTCAAACAAAGTTTCTCTGTGGAATGTTGCCACATGAGTGGGACCAGCTAAATAATGCAGCAGGAGGATCAATGTGGGACTTAACCGAGGATGATCTTTGGAAATTAATAAACGATTTGGCCGCGAGGTCAAGACCAAGCCAAGTTCAGGCCGAGCCAATTGAGGACGGTATAACGGAGCTGGCATCTAGCATCCAGCAGTTGGACAACACGATGCAACAAATCAGGGCCAAAACTGAACTATGGGCGGCAGAAAAGGAGCTGGCAGCTAGCACCCAGCAATTGGCCGCAGATATGCAGCAATTGAGTGCACTGATGCACCAATTCACGGCTGAACCCGAGGAGCCGACTGAGGATGAGGACCCGCAAATGACCGAAGAAGAACTGCCCCAATCAGACCCGGTCCTTATCACCAATCCATCTGAGGAAATCACTGTCCTAACTGCCGAGCCTACAGAAGTCCCGAACCTCACTGCTGAAGCGGCCAAAGAAATCAAGCCAGGCCCGGTACTTGCGCTCGAAGCACCCGAGGAAGTCCCGGACCTCATTGCCGAACTGTCCGAGAAAGACCTGGTCCTCACTGTCGGAGCACCTGAAACAGACCTAGTCCTCATGGTCGAAGTGCCTCAACTTAACCCTTCGCGTTTCATGCCGATCATAACCACCGAAGATCATATAATCAATGATGATGCGGTACAAGGGGAGTTGGAGGCAGAGCATGAGCCAAAAAAGCCGACAAAGGAAATCTCTCTCGTCACAAGCCAAGAAAAACCACCCGGGAACTCAATCATTCCAAGACAACCATTCGTAGCTACCACCAAGAAAAGGCCTCACATGGGAACATGCCTGTGGTCGCCAATGTTTGAAGGCACAAAACCTAACTTCCAAACTCGCGAAAGTGCCAACTATTCCAACATGAAGAGGCGGCAAAAACATGGGCAGAAAGAATGGAAACCTGGAAGGAGCAACAAACAGGAACGACTCATTGGACCAGCAGCTATGGTCAAAGAAACCTCACCCTCTCGGAGCAAAAGGATAGCCGAGAAGAAATTCGACCTCACTCACCCTTGGGATCCGACCTTATGATCCATGATTGAGGTACTGTCGAGCCAACGACGTTAAACAAGTGCACTAGTCGGGAGGTAACCCGACACTATCTTACTTTCCGCACTTTTATTTTCTGTCATTTAATTTCAGTCATTTAGTGTTAAGTCATTCTCACATATATATATATTAGCTTGCATGACTTTTGAACTAAGGCACGCCTTCGTTCAAAAGTGTGGGGTGAGAACCACCGTTGTATAACATGCTTGCTGTTTTTCTTTTTTTAGTAGTATCTTTTTGAAAATATGAACTTAAGAATGTGAAAAAGATAAATCATAATTCATGCATTAACCTTGTGAAAATTCAAACTGTTTAAAAACTTAGAATGTAACTTTTCATTTGTCCTTTGTGCTGAGATAACTAGGGATGTGGAGTTGACATAAACTGCCTTAGAGAGGCTTGGCAAGCAATCAAAGGATTAGATCAAACTATATGGTTTTCGAAGTCAGTGGAGGCTGCACTTCGGGTTTCAGTGAAAATTGAAGTCATCTCCGCCATGCAATGCAAAAGGCGAGGACGGGAATCAAACCGTCCTATCTCCGGTCAAAGTAGCCGAGAAAATAGATGAGCGACCCTCATCTTAACCCGCGCGAAACGACACTCAAAGTAGCCGAGAAAATAGATGAGCGACCCTCACCTTGACCCGCGCGAAAACGGCAAAAACGAGAGGAGCGGGGAGGTATTTCCATAGGCTTGCGGGCGATGATTGGACCTCCCAAAAAAGGCTTGAGAAAATGGACTTGCAAAACCACAAAAAGGCGAAAAGCTCGAAGAAGCAAATCAAGAGGCCTAAGGCCCAAAATTGTGAAGGTTTTAACCGAACAAAAGTGAAGTACTCAAAGCATCAAATCAAAGGCCAAAAGCCGATTCACTACAAAAAGCAGTCCCTCGCCAAAAGAAAATCAAAGTACTCAAACCAGTGAAACCCGAACCAAATCACGTGCTAGAGAAAGCTACAAGAAAACCATATAGTGCGAGACGATCCCGAGGTTGCAGTCCAGGAGCCTAAAAAGGGCTATCTCCCGAAACATCCAATATAATTTGCATCTCAGCACGGAGGTATAAGTATTAATTTACTTGTATTTATTTATACAGTATAATTTGGTAATAAGTAGTAATGCATGAGTTAGGATAAATCTAGTTCATAGTCTCACTTTCATATTCAAAGTTTTTACATGGATTGTGTGCACGCTCTTTAATAGCATTGTTCGGGACGAACAAATAAAAGTGTGGGGTAATCTGATGGACCATAATTATACGAATCAAAAACACAGTTAAACCCACCAAATTAGACTGTTTGTCTATTTAACTTCTGCTTGTTAGTCCCGATATATTTCTACAAGGTATTTTGGCACTTAGAGAGAAAACACGCTAAGGAGGAGTTTTTAAGCGGAAAATGAAGAACGAGTCATTCCAGGTCACGACCATGCTACACTCAAAATCAGCCTTAACATCCTTCATGGAACCGACTTGGAATCACTCAAATATTCTAGAACCGTCGGCAAATGGACAAGAACGCAAGGCAAAAGCACCGAGCCCGGTAAAGGCCAAACAATGGCAATTTCATCGGATTTGAGATTTCGACTATGTTCCAAGCGGAATTTGGCTTAGGTTCCTTCTTGAGATCATCTTAGAATGACATTTTCATTCAAAATACACTCTCCAAAATCCAAGAAGCTCCGGCCAAAGCTCCGGTCAGATCCGGTCAAACCGATGACTTTTGTGAAGAGGTTACAAGCTTCTAGAAGGGATGCTCCTCCTCACATGGAGGGACACATGGCGGCTCCTCCTCCCCTCCTCCCAAAGCCTCCGGCGGCTCACTATTCATCCTCCATGTGGAGGCTCCTCCACCACATCTTCATCCCCTCCTCCTCCACCCTTGGATGCTCCTCCACATGCCACCATCTCCACCACCATCCTCCTCCTCCATGGCTATAAAAGGAGGCCTCCTCCTCCTCATTTCAACACACCCCAAAATGTGGAGAGCTTCTCTCTCTACAAAATCTCTCTAAATCTCTCTAGCTTTTGTGGGCACAATTATGTAATATTACTTTGGAATAAAGAATCCCTTGGCGCTTCAACGGTTGTGTAAGTATCTCTTAGTATTTATTTATTTAACTGTTATCTTTAATTCCTTAGTTATAATGTTTAGCGCGATGAATAGTAGCTAAACTAGTGGTTCGGTAGAAGGGGCGTACATGTATTATAAATGTTTTAGACTTTACTCTTAGTATACCTTTGTATTTGATACTTGTTCTATGTGCCATATATTAAGTCAGAACGTCCATGGTTGAGGGGACGCTTGGAATGGCAAAGCTCACCATGGGGGTTCGTAAAAATGTACTGATAAGTGGATGCTTGGAATGGCTAAGCTTATTTGAGAAGTTTGACTCATCTTAAACACCATCTGGTTTGATCGGAAATGACGGACCAGATGGATGCACTTACGACTAAGATACTTCGAAAGGAGGAATTAGTTTTGCTTAGAACAAGTGTTTTAAATCGTGTTGCAAGTCTTGCGCTAGAAATAGCCTCGATTCATCTTTGAATACTTAGCATGATCATGTCTTGCGCTAGAAATAGTTTCAATTCATCTTTGACCACTTGGTATGATCATTAGCGGTCGATGATAAACAATTATAATACAAGGCCCCTAAAACCGAATACTTTCCTCACAGTCCATTATCAATTGATGTAATTTACTTTCAGTTCCCAAAACACTCAAACCCAACCCCCAACTGTAGTTACTTTCGTGACAATCCCGTAAAAACAACTAATCCACACTGACTCCTTTGGGTTCGACCCCTACTTACCACTTGCTACCCAGTAGTCTAGTCGCGAGTAGCGGACTTATAAATTTATTTGCACATTTGCTGTGACGACAAGCATCTGTCAGGTACCGAGAGCCGTACCCGGGCCTATCCGAGAATGCCAGGTCCCTGTCCCGGGCCCGTCCGACAAAACCAGGCCGCGCCCCGCGCACCAGCCGAGCTGTCTAGCACTGAATTCAAGTTACCCGGGCAAACGAGCTGATCTGACGAATCCACCTCGAGCAAAGTGATCAAAATGGAAAATAAGGTGGACAATGTCGGAAAACCAAGGAGAATGCTCAGGCAGATTGGCAGATGGCCCAATTCCAAAGCAAAGGCCCCGCGCGCATAGGCACCGAAACCAAGTCGCTCGACCAAACCATAGAATCTGGCAAATCTGGCTCTACCAAAGTGTTTTAAATGCCCAATAACTCGGACAATCTCACTTCCCAGACAAAACGCCAGAGTGGAACCAGCTCAAGCCCGCTCAAAGCCAAACTAGGGCAATATCGGCCGTTTTGGGATTTTGACCATGTTCCGGGCAAAATCTGGCTTAGCATCCTTCTTGAGATCATCTTAGAATGACTTTGTCGTTCAGAATACACTGTCCAAAAGCCAAGAAGCTCCGGCCAAAGCT
Organism: Rhodiola kirilowii; assembly: GCA_033675215.1. Lineage (NCBI taxonomy): Eukaryota > Viridiplantae > Streptophyta > Magnoliopsida > Saxifragales > Crassulaceae > Rhodiola > Rhodiola kirilowii. The sequence continues at coordinate 26,382,944 of CM066199.1, forward strand.
CCGGCCAGATTCCGGCCATATTCCGGCGAACTCCGGCCAACCTCCGGTGATGCTCCGATCAAGCTCATATCCTCACCACCATTCTGCGGTCATTTCTTGCTCCGGTCACATTCCGGCGAAGTCCAACCAAAACCAAACTACTTCATTTCCGGTTGGACATACTATTCACTTCGGTTTGGTTTTGGAATCCGGTTGGGAGTGCAAGTGGGGAGGCATGTGGTGGCTTGTGGTTGGAGGAGATGCAAGTGGGGAGGTTCTTATCCTCATCCACAACCCATGTGGGTGTCATATGGAAGAGCCAATAAAATGGCAAGCTTTTGGGATATTTTTCAAGCTAAACTTAGCCCCCCAGTCTTCCTCTTCTATAAATAGAGGCCTTAGCCTTAGAAATCAGCCATGCTCACATTAGGAAGTTGAGAGCTTATCTCTCTTCTTCATCACTTCAATACAAACCTCTCTAGATTTTACTTTGTTCTTGTTCTTCATTTGTTCTTGATTTCCAAAAGCTTTCTTTACTTTCATGTCTTGTTCTTGATGTGGAGCTCCTCTCCTTTACTTTCCTTGCACTTGATTTGGAGCTCCTCTCCTTTACTTTCCTTGTCAAGCCACGGTTTCTTTACTTTTTCTTGTCAAAACCGAGTCCTTTCCTTTACTTTTCTCGTTTTCTTTACTTTTGTGAGTATGGTGCTTGTATTCCTTGACATGAATACAAGTAGCTAAAGCATATTCGGTCAAAGGGTGTTCATACTTGTGTATGCATCTTGAGACTTGAACTTAATTCTATTTTGTGTCAACTAGTTCTTGTGCCATTATTTCGGGTAGCACATACACGGTTGAGTGGATGCTTGAAATGGCAAAGCTCTTCCGTGGGGTTCGTGAACATACACGGTTAAGTGGATGCTTGAAATGGCAAAGCTTTTCCGTGGAGTTCAACCTCTCTTTAAGTCGCTTGGTTGATCGGAAATGTGAGATCAAGTGGCTGCACTTAAAACTAGAAGTCTATGTCTTGATTTTGGAGTAGATTGTAATGTAAGTGCTAGAAATGGCCTTACTTTAGGGTTATATCTGGACCAAGGAATAACCCACACTTATGAACACAAAGTAAGATCTTTGACGTCCATGATGGTTGTCTCACAAGTAGAGACCCTAGACTGAATATCTTTCGTCCTTACTTACCTGTCATTTACTTTCAATACTTTACTTTTTTGTCATTTACATTTCAGCACTTTACTTTTCTGCACTTTACTTTACGCACTTTACATTTCAGTCTTTATTTTATGCACTTTACTTTCAGTATTTACTTTACGCAATTTACTTTCCGCACTTTACTTTCATTACAGACGTTTTCAACATCAATCCAACATAACATTTGGCACGTATTGCGCTTGAAATACAGCGTGCGACAAACCAAAAGTGTGATGCGGTTGATATTGAACTCGACTATTCCAGCAATTTACTTTTCAGTATTACTTTCAGTTTAAACCACTCAAACCCAACCTGTCTTTACTTTATTTTTCTTTTCTTTTTAAAGAACAACTAATCCACACTGACTCTCTTGGGTTCGACCCCTACTTACCTCTCTACTAATCCAATAGTGAGCCACGAGTAGTGGAACTATAAATGTAAATTTTGCAGCGCACAACGACGTGCTGTCAAATTTTGGCGCCGTTGCCGGGGAGTCGTGAAATCGGAATAGTTGTTCTATTTGTTTTTCTTTTATTTCACAGTTCACCATGTCCTCATATTACGGCAGAGAACCTTGGAATGATGGAGGCAGCAACCTTATGTTTGAAATGCTTAGTCGTCTCCCCAAATTTGGAGGTGCCATTGGAGAAGATTCCGTGAGGCATATACAAACGTTCCACTCCATATGCAGCCACATGAAGCCTAAAGATGAATCGCTAGAGGGGTTTAAACTTAAATGCTTTAAATTTTCTTTAACTAACTCCGCAATAGCTTGGTATTACTCATGTGCAGCTTATGAAGGCGATTATGGGGATCTACGGGCCAAAATTCTAGAAGAGTTTTCCCCGCCATCTCTCCGACTTGAAACCCGCGAGAAGATCATCAACCTTGAGCAATCCCAGGACGAGACATTGGATGAGTACTACACGTACTTTGACTCCATTGTGTCGAGCTACCCGCACCATGGATTCACGAACTTTGTTCTTCTTCAAAGGTTTCTTGGTGGAATGATGCCCCTTGAGTGGAAAAGACTTAATGATGCAGCGGGATGCTCGGTCATGAACTTAACCATGTCTCAAATCTGGGACCTCATTGATGATTTGGCCGAGAGCTCAAAATGAGGAGCCGCATGCCCGAGCCAGAAGTAGATGAGGACTCGCGGATGGCCGAAGAAGAGCTGTCCAAATCAGGCCCGGTCCTCATTACCAATCTGCCCGAGGAAGTCCCGGCCCTACTTGACGAGCCAACAGAAGTCCCGGTCCTCACTAAAGAAGCACCCGAGGAAGTCCCGGACTTCACTTCCAAACCAACCGAGACATGCCCGGACCTCACTGTCGAACTGACCGAGAAAATCACGGCAGGCCCGGTCCTCACTGAAGAGCTGCTCGAGAAAGACCCGGTCCTTATGGCCGAGAAGCCCCAACCTAACCCTTCATGTTTTATACAGATCATGGCCACCAAAGATGATGTGATTAATGATGATGTAGTGCTAGGCGAGTTAGAGGAGAAGCATGAGCCAAAACAGCCAACAAAGGAGCTCCCACTCGTCACAAGCCAAGAGCAGCCTCCTAAAAAGTGTAAGGACCAAGGACGGCCAATCATCTCTGCCACAAAGAAGAGGGTTAAAAGGGGAGCAAGCTTGATGTCGCCTACATTTAATGGCAAGATGCTGAACTTCCAAACTTGCAAAGGTGCCGACCGTTCATACATGAAGAAGCGGCAAAGACATGGGCCGAAGGAATGGAAACCCAGAAGGAAAAGCAAGAGACCACGGCTCATTGGACCAGCAGCTGTGGTCAAGGGAGCCTCACCTTCTTGGAGCTATGAAAAGAAGAACCTGCCGAACCAATGGAGAACCAAACCGAGCCCATCACTCCACAAGTTCTTTGGGCAGAGTAAAAGGGCAGCCGAGAGGAGGGTCGACCTCACACACCCATGGGATCCGAACTTATGATCCATGATTGAGGTACCGTCGAGCCAACGACGTTAAACAAAGGCACTCGCCGGGAGGTAACCCGGCATATTCAGTTTTTTCAGTTTTATTTTTATGTCGATTTTTTTTAAACTCACCTCCTTTCGTTTTACTTATATTTTGTGTTTTGAACTAAGTCGTTCTGTGAGGAACGGCTTCGTTCAAAAGTGTGGGGGTATTTGAGTAGTAGTCTTGTACATAGTAGACAGCATGTTTTGAAAATATACAAACTTTCATGATGTGAAAATAGATAGACCCGAAACATGCATTTCCTTGTGAAAACTTAATTGTGTAAAAACATGTGTATTTAAGTTTCTACTTGTCCTTGTGTGCTGAGATAATGTAGGATGTGGGGTTGAAAGAAATGCCCTAGAGAGGCTTGACAAGCACTTAAGGGACCGGATCCTTACTTTATGGTTATGTGAAGATTGTGGAGGCTAGCACTTCGGGCTTGATGGTTTTGAGTGGACTCCGCCATGCAGCGTTTATGCAAAAGGCGGGACGAGAATCAAACCGTCCTACCTCTAGTCTGAGTAGCCGGGAAAAGAGGTGAGCGACCCTCAACTTGACCCGCGCCGAAACGACTACGATGAGAAAGAGCGGGGAGGTATTTCCATATGCTCTCGAGCGATGATTGGACCTCCCAAAAGTGAAGAAATGGACGAGCAATCATCAAAGGAGCAAAGCTCAAAGAAGAAAAGAAAAATCAGCCAAAATGGTGAAAACAAAACCGAAGCAAAAGTGAAGTACTCAAAGAGTCAAATCAAAGGCCAAAGGCCAAAGTCACTACAAAAAGCTGTCCTTCCAAAGAAAATCAAAGTTCTCAACCCATTAGCCCGAATCAATCACGTGCTAAAAGAAGCAAGTAACATAACCATATAGTAAGATCGGATCCGAGAGTGCAGTTCAAGGGCCTAACCAAATTGATTTGCATCTCGGCTCAAAGGTAACAAGTATCTAGTTACTTTCATATGTGAGCATGATTTCGTTTGGAAGCAAGTAAGCTATGCATGCTAAGGTGAAGTCTAGTTTTGCATCTCACATTCATATTTAGGACTTAGGGTGTTGTCGTTCCTCTTTTGACTAGACTTGTTCGGGACGAACAAGATTAAGTGTGGGGGTACTTGATGGGATGTATTTATACGGTTCATCAAGTACACAAACCCCACCAAATAAGACATTTGGTCATACGAACATGTGCTTCTTGATGTCATTTTGTGTATACAGGCAATTTTGGAGTCTAAAAAGGAATCACACTAAAAAAGGGAGATTTGTGCCAAAAAGCCAGCCAAGGCCCGAGGATCTCAGCCAGGGATCGAGAAACTTCACCCAGGTACCGAGAGCCGTATGCGGGCCAGTCCGAGAATGCCAGGTCCCTGTCTCGGGCCCGTCCGAGAAAACCAGGCCGCGCCCCGCGCACCAGCCGAGCTGTCTAGCACTGAATTCAAGTTACCCGGGCAAACGAGCTGATCTGATGAATCCACCTCCAGCAAAGTGATAAAAATGGAAAATAAGGTGGACAATGTCAGAAAACCAAGGAGAATGCTCGGGCAGATTGGCAGATGGCCCAATTCCAAAGCAAAGGCCCCGCGCGCATAGGCACCGAAACCAAGTCGCTCAACCAAACCATAGAATCTGGCAAATCTGGCTCGACCAAAGTGTTTTAAATGCCCAATAACTTAGACAATCTCACTTCCCAGACAAAACGCCCGAGTGGAACCAGCTCAAGCCCGCTCAAAGCCAAACTAGGGCAATATCGGCCGTTTTGGGATTTCGACCATGTTCCGGGCAAAATCTGGCTTAGCATCCTTCTTGAGATCATCTTAGAATGACTTTGTCGTTCAGAATACACTGTCCAAAAGCCAAGAAGCTCCGGCCAAAGCTCCGGCCAGATTCCAGCCATATTCCGGCCAACCTCCGGTGATGCTCCGATCAAGCTCATATCCTCACCACCATTCTCCGGTCATTTCTTTCTCCGGTCACATTCCAGCGAAGTCCAACCAAAACCAAACTACTTCATTTCCGGTTGGACATTCTATTCACTTCGGTTTGGTTTTGGAATCCGGTTGGGAGTGCAAGTGGGGAGGCATGTGGTGGCTTGTGGTTGGAGGAGATGCAAGTGAGGAGGTTCTTATCCTCTTCCACAACCCATGTGGTGGCTCGTTGACGGAGCCCACCGTACTGTCGTTAAGGTGTGATGTTCTCTGTGCAAAAATAAATTTATATCTCCGATACTCGCGACTTAACTATTTTTGGTAGTCAGTGGTAAGTACGGGTCGAACCCAAGGGAATTAGGTGATAGTTGTTCTTTCTAAAAGGGGTAGTTAAATTAAGCAGTTGGGGGGTTGGTTTTGGTTTTAGTACTGAAAAGTAAAGTGCGAGTCTTGACAGAAAATAAACAGTTGATATGGTACTGAATGTAAAGTAACAGTTGATATTACAATTAAAGGAAAGTATTCGGTTTTAGGGGGCCTTGTATCATAGTTTGTTTATCATTGACCTCTAATGATCATACAATGTGTTCAAAGATGAATCAAGGCTATTTCTAGCACATGACTTGCAACATCATTCAGAACACTTGTTCTATTTAGACTAATTCCTCCTTTCGAAGTATCTTAGCCTTATGTGCATCCATTTGATCTTCAGTTACGATCAACCAAATGGTTTTTGAAAGAGGTCGAACTCCTCAGATAAGCTTTGCCCGTTAAAGCATCCACTCAACCTTAGAATTTCTAACCTAATATGTGGAAAATAGAACAAGTTTTGAACACATAGAGGCACTAAGAGTAGGGCCTAAAACATTGTATGATACAAGCACACCCCTTCAACCGAATGAAAGGTTTAGCTACTAATATTCATGGAATAGGACATCATAGCTAAGTGCGTTGAAAAGTAAAGGTTTTTGAAAGACAGTAAAGTAAAGTTTTTGAAAAGAAAGACAGGAAAGTAAAGTTGTTGAATTGAAAAGACAGTAAAGTAAAGAAGAGAGTACTTACAAAAACCGTTGAGAGTGCTAAAGATCAAGCTTTGATTCCAAAGTAAAGTGATTACATGATTGTGCCCACAAAAGCTAGAGAGATAAGTGAATTGTGTTTGTGATTTTTGGAATGAGATTGTGGGATGATGATACAAGGAGGAGGGGAGCTCTATTTATAGGCATGGAGGAGCAAGGAGGAGGCAACACTTGGCAAGAAATGGGAGGAGGAGCAAAAGCCATCGGAGGTGAGTCATCCCTCCCAAAAGCCGCCGGCCACATGGCAATGGAGGAGAGGCTTGTGAGCTTAGCCGCCGGCCATAGGTGGCAAGGGAGTGGGTGAGTGTGTTTTGTGATCTTTTTCCCAAAAGCCATCGGCTCCTTTCAGCTCCGAACTGACTCTGGTCGCTCTTCGGTTGGACTTGTTTTGAGTGATTCCATGTCAGGTTCATAAAAGTTGTACCGTCGGAATCTGATTGTGGCCTCGAGTGTCTTGTAATCCATTTTTGCCTTTAAGAACTCCTTCTTAGTTTGTATTCTCTCTAGACTTCAAAATACCATGTAGATAAATATCGGAACTAACAAGCAAAAGTTAAATAGACAAAGAGTCTAATTTGGTGGGTTTAACTGTGTTTATGATTCATACAATTATGGTCCATCAGATCACCCCACACTTTTAGTTGTTCGTCCCGAACAATGCTATTTAAGGGCGGAACACAATCTAAGTAAAAACTTTTAAATATGAAAGTGAGACTGTGGGACTAGATTTATCTTAATTCATGCATTACTTACTTATTACCAAACTAAACCGTGTAAATACTTAGAAGAAACTTGAAACTTGCACCTTCGCGCCGAGATGCAAATTAATTCGGATGTTTCGGGAGATAGCCCTTTTCAGGCTCCTGGACTGCATTCTCGGGATCGACTCGCAATTTATGGTTTCCTTGTAGCTTTCTCTAGCACGTGATTCGGTTCGGGTTTCACTGAGTTGAGCATTTTGATTTCTTTTTGGCGAGGGACAGCTTCTGTAGTGAATCGGCCTTTGGCCTTTGGCCTTTGATATTGAGTTGGAGTTTCTTCACTTTTGTTTCGGTTAAAACCTTCACACTTTTGGCCTTTGGCCTTTGATTAGCTTCTTTGAGCTTTTGCTTCTTTGTGACTTGCTAGTCCATTTTCTCAGCCTTTTTGGGAGGTCCAATCATTGCCCGCGAGCATATGGAAATACCTCCCCGCTCTTTCTCATCCTCGCCGTTTCACGCGGGTCAAGATGAGGGTTGATCATCTATTTTCCCGGCTACTAGGACTAGAGATAGGACGGTCTGATTCCCGTCCCGCCTCTTGCATAAACGCTGCATGGCGGAGATGACTTCAATCTTCACTGAAACCCGAAGTGCAGCCTCCACTGACTTTGAAAACCATATAGTTAGATTCGATCCTTCGAGTGCTTGCCAAGCCTCTCTAGGGCATTTTCTATCAACTCCACATCCCCTGTATATCTCAGCACAAAGGGACAAATGAGAAGTTACATCCTAAGTTTTTAAACAGTTGAATTTTCACAAGGTAAATGCATGAATTTAGATCTATCTTTTTCACATTCTCAAGTTCATATTTTCAAAAAGATAATATTAATGGAAAACGAAAAGAAAAAGCATGTTAACTATGTACACAGGTGGTTCTCACCCCACACTTTTGAACGAAGGCGTGCCTTTCAGCAAGACTTAGTTCAAAAGTCATGCAAATATATACAAGAGAAGGAAATGACATTAAGGAAAAGGAAAGAACTGAACTCCCTTTTACTGTGTCATGGAACGTAATAGCTCGAGCTGGATAATCGAGGGAGTTCGGCTGGGGCCTTGAACTCTCAGCGCAGGCCTGGTAATTCTCGGATGCTGCCTGGCTGATCTGATCTTGCTCCAAAAACCGATTCCTACAAGGAGTCATTCCTTCTATACAAAAAATGGGTGAGAGCGACTTACGGTAAAAACTAAATGACAGAAAAGAAAATTACTGAAAGTAAGATAGGTGTCGGGTTACCTCCCGACCCGTGCCTTTGTTTAACGTCGTTGGCTCGACGCATGGGGATCACAGGTTTGGATCCCATGGGCAGCTCAGGTCATAGTGTTGTGGAGTGCCTACTTTCATTTTTGCCTTGCCTTCCCCCGAGTTTTTGTGGGATGATGGGTCAGGACTTCCTTGTTTCGGTGGTTTTTCTTTCCAACTCTTCTGATTCTTTTGGTTCTTCCGAGAAGGTGAGGTTCTTTCGATCGTAGCTGCTGGTTTAGTCACCCTCTCGGTTTCTTTTGGTAGGTCAGAAACTAGTGCGCTGAGATCAGTGGTATTTACAATGTCTGGCGGTTTCTTCGTATCCGTGCGGCCATTATTATTATTGATGTAGAAATTTGCAATTTTGCCGCCGAATTCAAGCGATAATGAGCCCCTTGCCCATATCGATCCTTGCTTTGGTAGCGTAGAGGAATGGCCGTCCTAATATGATTGTTGGAGGGTCGTTTTTGCTGGCATTTTCCGTTCGTATTACATAAAAGTCTGCAGCAACGAAAAGCTCTCCCACACTGAGTATTAGATCTTCAAATACTCCAACCGGACGGACACACGACTTGTCCCCCATCTCGAGGGATATCATTGGTGGCTTCAATGGACCAAGCCCCAATGAGCAATATAGAGGGTAAGGCAGGACGTTGACGGCGGCCCCAAGATCTATTAAGCAATGATGAATTTGGGTTTTGCCGATAACACAGGTGACTGTAAAGGCTCCTGGGTCCTTATTTATTTCCAGTTGTACCTCATGACTCCAAGTGACGTTCTTTTTCGCTATCAGGTCATTTTGTTCCTTCATTGGCTCCAATCTTTTTTCTTTTTTGTTCTTTTGGGCCGCAGGATCTTTGGAGGCAATGATTTTCATGGAGTAGGATGAGTCTCGAACCCCGATTTTTTCGATTCCGAGGCCCGATCTAGGATCGTCTGAGTCTAAGTCTTTATTGTTATCCCACCCAGATGCTGGTACGTTAAAGCGTGTGACTGGCGGTGGTGTCATGCAAACGGTGAATGCATAGCGCCCATTATCATTATGCGTGACCCACTTTCTGCCATCGATGGGTCGGTCTTCTTCTTGATTCCAACCAGGACGGCACCTACGATTGAAGTGTTTGGCTGTAGGTTTGTAAGCTGCGGGTCCTCGTTGTTGTTTTGCCAGTAGGGCTGCAGTTTGTGCTTTTTTGAGTTCTTCCATGGCTATTAGTTCTCCGAGTGACTGGGCATGTGATTCATCTTCCCATATCATACCAAGGAACTCTTCTTTCTTTGCTTCTGTAGTTGTTAATGAGGGTCGTGCCGCTTCTTCTAGTGCCTCTTCATGTCTGACATTGTTACCATGATTACATTTGCCTTTCTGTTTGGGATGGTCTGTGAAGGAAGTCTGCCTGGTTCATTAGTGAGCACGGACATTGCGGTGGCGAGCTGGGACATTTGTTTGGTCAATTCAGAAATTGCCCCGTCAGTTTTCGCCTGGAATTGGTTTAGCGATGTTCCCAATTGATTCACGCTTCCTGCGAGCTCCTTCATTGTGTCTTCAAGCGACTTGCTTGGTCCTTGCTGATTATTTGAGCTGGATTGGTATTGATTCGTTCCCTTCTGCTGATATTGGCTCGTCGGGTATTGATTTGATCCTCTCTGCTGATATTGGCCTGCTGATGGAGCGTTCTGGTTGTACTGCCGGTGGGGCGGTTGGTAGAATGACTGGGCTAATTGTGGTGCGGCTTGTTGTGTCTCCTTCGGAGGATGGTTGTCGTTTCGCCAGCTTGGATTGGTCGCTTGATTATACTGCCGGATTGGTCCTGCTCTATCGTTGCTGTTGTGGTTGTGGTATCCTTGGCATCTTACCACTGCATTCACTTCTTCCGGTTCCTCTACTATCAGTGTTGGGCATGCGTCAGTCTTGTGGTCCGTAGAACTACAAAACTCGCAAGGCTTTATCTGAACTGGCTGCCTTCGTAGGATTTGAATCATCATTTCCTTTATTTGTTTCATCTCCTCTGGCATAGAGTTCATCGGTGTTTCAGCCTTTGCCACATTCTTTGTTCGGGAAAATTCTTCCTGCCGAGTTGTCTCTTCTCTAAATCGAGCATTTTCAGCAACATCAGTGATGAGATTCCTTATGCCACTTAATGATAGATTCATCATGGATCCTCCAGCTGAGGCATCTAGAAGCATTTTGTCTAAGGGCCTTAATCCATCAATGAGGTACTCGATTATGAGTTTCTCGGGCAGTCCAACGGTACAGCAGCTTCTCTCCAGGCGATTGAACTTTTCCAGGTAGTCGTACATGGTTTCATTAAGCCCTTGCTTGATGTCCTGCAGTTGCCTCCTTACTTGCATTGCTCTTCCTGCTGGGTAGTATTTGTCTAAGAACTTCTTCTGCATCTGAGCCCATGTTCTGATGCTACCGGAAGGCAATGAAAGAAACCAGTCATTCGCCGAGTCAGTGAGGGAAAAGTAGAACGCTTTTAACTTAAAGTCGTCTACGTTCACGCCATTGGGTTTTAGGTTTTGGCAAATGCCATGTAAGCGTTGGAGATGAGTCATTGCTGATTCTCCACGAGTTCCTGAGAACTTTGGCAAGTTGTGGGCCACTGAAGTGTTGATGGCGATGTTTTCTAGCTCAGGGCCTTCGTAAATGCACCACGGCTGATTTATGAAATCTGGTTCCGACAGTTCTCCCATAGTAGGTTCGCGGAAGTTGTTGTTATCCCCGTAGTAGTCATCAAAGACGGGTTCGTGTCTTGGCTCTCGTCGATATTGCGGGGGTGGTGGATGTCTAGGAGGTTGTTGCGCTGGGCCAGCTTCATTTCGGCCTTCGGGGGGTCCTTGGTTTCTTAGGATGGCATTCCTATCACGAGCTCTTTGGTTTCGGAAGAGTTGCTCTGGATCGTCGAGAATTTGAAATTGAGGCGGTGCCTCGTTATTTCGATCGAACAGATTGATCTCGTCGTCATCCTGATAGTCATGGATTCTTCCTTTGCGAGACATGGTTGTACAGAAGCGAGTTTGAAAGAAAAAGAAAGAACAATTGATTCTAACTCCCCGGCAACGGCGCCAATTTCGACGGAGCCCACCGCACTGTCGTTAAGGTGCGATGTTCTCTGTGCAAAAATAAATTTATATCTCCGATACTCGCGACTTAACTATTTTTGGTAGTCAATGGTAAGTACGGGTCGAATCCAAGGGAATTAGGTGATAGTTGTTCTTTCTAAAAGGGGGAGTTAAATTAAGCAGTTGGGGGGTTGGTTTTGGTTTTAGTACTGAAAAGTAAAGTGCGAGTCTTGACAGAAAATAAACAGTTGATATGGTACTGAAAGTAAAGTAATAGTTGATATTACAATTAAAGGAAAGTATTCGGTTTTAGGGGGGCCTTGTATCATAGTTTGTTTATCATTGACCTCTAATGATCATACTATGTGTTCAAAGATGAATCAAGGCTATTTCTAGCACATGACTTGCAACATCATTCAGAACACTTGTTCTATTTAGACTAATTCCTCCTTTCAAAGTATCTTAGCCTTATGTGCATCCATTTGATCTTCAGTTACGATCAACCAAATGGTTTTTGAAAGAAGTCGAACTCCTCAGATAAGCTTTTCCCGTTAAAGCATCCACTCAACCTTGGAAGTTCTAACCTAATATGTGGCACATAGAACAAGTTTCAAACACATAGAGGTACTAAGAGTAGGGCCTAAAACATTGTATGATACAAGCACACCCCTTCAACCGAATGAAAGGTTTAGCTACTAATATTCATGGAATAGGACATCATAGCTAAGTGCGTTGAAAAGTAAAGGTTTTTGAAAGACAGTAAAGTAAAGTTTTCGAAAGTAAAGACAGGAAAGTAAAGTTGTTGAATTGAAAAGACAGTAAAGTAAAGAAGAGAGTACTTACAAAAACCGTTGAGAGTGCTAAAGATCAAGCTTTGATTCCAAAGTAAAGTGATTACATGATTGTGCCCACAAAAGCTAGAGAGATAAGTGAATTGTGTTTGTGATTTTTGGAATGAGATTGTGGGATGATGATACAAGGAGGAGGGGAGCTCTATTTATAGGCATGGAGGAGCAAGGAGGAGGCAACACTTGGCAAGAAATGGGAGGAGGAGCAAAAGCCATCGGAGGTGAGTCATCCCTCCCAAAAGCCGCCGGCCACATGGCAATGGAGGAGAGGCTTGTGAGCTTAGCCGCCGGCCATAGGTGGCAAGGGAGTGGGTGAGTGTGTTTTGTGATCTTTTTCCCAAAAGTCATCGGCTCCTTTCAGCTCCGGACTGACTCTGGTCGCTCTTCGGTTGGACTTGTTTTGGGTGATTCCATGTCAGGTTCATAAAAGTTGTACAGTCGGAATCTGATTGTGGCCTCGAGTGTCATGTAATCCATTTTTGCCTTTAAGAACTCCTTCTTAGCTTTTATTCTCTCTAGACTTCAAAATACCCTGTAGATAAATATCGGAACTAACAAGCAAAAGTTAAATAGACAAAGAGTCTAATTTGGTGGGTTTAACTGTGTTTATGATTCATACAATTATGGTCCATCACTCGTTGATCCTCACGATGAAAACTTGTCTTCTCTCCCAAGCTAGGGTTTTTGCTCCAAAATCACAACACACAGTCTATTCTGTTTGTGTTTCCTTATATAGACCGTCTAAAAAGGCCGAAAAGCCCAAAAATCGAATTTAGAAACAACTTGTAATTTTTGCCAGCCGACGGTCCCGTTACAGCCGAGCCTGTAACGGCTGTGACGGCTATGACGGCTGTAACTGGCAGAGCTGAAATCTCTGAGAAACATTGATCCCGTTACACCCGTTACAGCCAAGCTGTAACGGTTACTGAGGCCTGTAACGGGACTGCTCGAAATCTCTGATAAAATTGAAGCCGTTACACCCGTTACAACCCAAGGTGTAACGGTTGCTGAGGCCTGTAACGGGCTATCCTTGCATGACTCTGATTTTTGGCCTTTTTCGATCGATCTTTATGTTCTTTCAACATTTTGGCTCCAAGGAGCGATGATATGTCGGTTTTACCTGAAACACTAGAGAAAGACATCAAATATAGACAATATGCCGGGAGAATGAACGTAATCCTTCCTCGAATGTAGTGAATAATTAGTCGAAATGTCGACTGATCAAAACACTCCACACTTAGGATTTGTTCGTCCCGAACAAATGTCAAACATATGGCAGAATAAATACATGAGAGGATGCAGTGCCCAACGACCATAAAAGCTACCCTACTCAAGTGACATGTGATCAATTCTAACTAAGCATGAAAAAATAAAAAGATAACTCACTGTCGTAGAGGACACGAATGCATTTAGCGTATGCACCAAGCCTTTGAACCTATAGGCTGCCCTAGTAGGACGAGTATAGTCTCGTGTAGGTTTTCAGGAATGGGACTACCTAAAAATACCCTGTACAACTAACTATCGTGTATGCACGAATGATGCTCAACGAGTCACAGTAAAGTCAAGTCATACCTCGGATTCATCGTGTTACTTCAACTTCAAGTTAAACATCTTCATCAAAGTTTTCAGACAATCATAGATTAGACGAGTTTTGCATTCAAACGGCCAGTACACACGGCTAGCAATCGACTAATCACATGTTCTAAATAGTTCTATTGCAACGTATGAAGAACATGAATAGTTACACAAAACATGCTCGCCATTCACCTATGCTATCTAGGGATAGTCCACGGGATCTTGGCGCAAAGCTCATTCTCAAGTGCCAAGGACTAGGCAATTACCCGTAAGAGAAGAGGAGTCTGGCTTGAGAATTTCTGAAAAATAGTACAAAAATTTGCATCAAAATTTCAGTGCAAGCACGAGGATCGTCCCTTAGACTATAGCGTATGAATTTTCAAGACAAGTCATGATTTGCACGCAATGAGAGGATGGAATTACACTATATCAAGCAGAAGGGGGCAGAAATTGTTTCAAGAGTGTTTTCCATATACCAGGGGTGACTTTTCTCACCAAGTCCTTGGTATTTTCTGCTTTCGCAGAATCAACGAACGCATTTTTTTTTCAAACTGGATTTCTTTCAAAAACAACTATGCTTTGGGCCAATGTTTCACCCACTTTCCAGAATTGAGAACTTTGTTTTTGAGGGGAAAACTTGAAGGTCAATTGTCTAACTCCACACTTAAAGATTGACATAGTGTATGAATAAAGGCGGGTGCATGCAAATCACGACGAGTGTAGGGAAACACATACTTGTACTAAGGTCACCTAGAAAAAGATATGCAATTTTAAGTTTTTGACATTTTTGAACCGGTGCCTACTAATTTCAAGTCTCAAACATGCTTTAAGAAATACGTAGAACATGTGATAGTCAAGGGCTAGCAATGATACTGACTCAAGAGAATACACACACGATTTTCACTATTTCAAGTCCTAGACTTCGAATCCAAATGAGTGTCAATCAGTCAAGGAGTATCGTAGAAAACAAGGATTTCAATCGCAATACATAGACAGTTGAGCATATGCAAGAGTGAATGTGATATGCAATGCATGTGACTATGTGTACCCACTCCACACTTAAAAGCGAGCTTAGTCCCTAAGTGAAAATATAAAATAAGAAAAAGCATAGGAACTTCACTCGTGCGTGATGGTGCGAAATCCAAAGAGATTGAACGATGACTGGTGAGTGAAATATGACCTGTGAGCTAGTAGGTGTACGAATAAGAATATAGAGCTGCACAAGTAATAGATTAGCATCGATAACCGTGAAAAGAATGAAGAAGAAACGATGTGAGTAGAGATGAATGACAATGATGGAATAACTCAAACATCGGATAGTAAGAAAGCAGTGAATAATATCCAAAAGTCAGCGTACAAATGAAGAACATGAAATGCATAAACACTGACAATATGGCAAAGAGAGAAAAGAGAAACAGGGAAATAGAGTGCAAGGGGAGCTAGCTAGCTCCATCGTCATCAGTAGCACCGGGGGTTTGAGAAGAGCCAGCCCCGGGGTACTGTGACCAATGCTGCGCTGCCTGAATACGGAACTCTGCGAACTCGTCTCTGAGCTGATTATGGGAGACGGCGAGCCTGCTCTGCGCGGCAATCATGGGAGCCTGGTTAGCCAAAATCTGGCGCTGATAGGCCATCATCGCTCTCATATCCTCCCGAAACTCATGCTGGGCGGCGAAATTGTGCTGCTGAGAGGTCTCTATCCTAGAAAAACGCTCCTCGAGCGAGAATGGTAACTGATCGGCAGTAGGAAAAGGTGTAGGAGGGGGAGGGATGTGGCTAGCTGCTGGAGGCAAGTGCGCCTCGTCCATATCAACTTCGTCCTGCTGACGCTGGTCCTCCTGAACTGGTGCTGGCTCGCGCGGAGGGGAGGCTACCCTGGCCTGTGCCCTATCAATGCGGCGCCTCTTTGCTCCCTTCGGAAGTTCGGGGTTGTGAGTCCACTCCCCGTCCTTCCCAATAAATTTATAGAGAATGATTTGGTCCATATGCAGATCCAAGTCAGTCTCAGTCCCGTACAGGGAGCAGAGGTCCCATCCTTGAGACTCGGCGAGCACAGAAATAAAGTAGCCGCCTCCCATGGCCTTGTTCCCAAGAGATGTGGCCCAAGCTGTCATCATCCCACTGAGGATCTGAAAGAAGTCAACTGGCACCCCTCTGCTCATCGAGATCATAATATCCAAGTCGGGGTTAGAAATCACAGTGGCACCCTCGGCTCGAGCATTAATGTTTAAAGCCACAATTCTGTGAATAATCTTCCACACCGGCTCTTTGACGCTTGCTGATGAGCCGTATTTATACGGCTCATCGAGTCATTAAATCCCACCAATTCCAGCACTTTATTATACGAACAGTTACTTCTTAGTGTTGTTTCGTGTTTCAGGTGATTTGGAAGCTCTAGGAGGAATCGCGCTTAAAAGACGGCATTTTATGCCAAAAACATCACAATGGCAGATCAGACCTTTGGACGTTCGATGGAGTACTGGGAGCTGACCATTGATCAGAAAAATACGAGGCATATACCGTTGCGTAGGTGACTCAATTCCTTACAACTCTCTAGTTCACACCGAGAGCATCCGAGGTCGTTTGGAAGGTCAAATTGAGAGCCAAAGTCAAAACAGATGCGCAGAATGGATGAACAGTGTCCGCGGATGAACAGTACTTCCGGCGTGAACAGTAACTTCCGGCCGTGAACAGTAACTTTGGGAAAAAACCCAAATTTCATACATGACGGTTTAGAAGGCTGTGGAATGTCCTGGAATCCTCTAGAAGACTTGCACAAGAAGTTTGCTTAGGAATCAAGCAAAGTCGAATTAGGAAACTTTTCCTAATTTGTCTTTTGGGCCACCGATTTGACCTAGTCCAAGAGGGATTTCGTGCCTCACTCAACTCTATAAATAGAGGAGCAACTCAGCCATTCAAAGAATCCCAAAACGTGGAGAGCTCCTCTCTCCACAAAATCCTCTTCACTCTTCACTGCCGAAACCCTAGCTTGCTCCGCCCTTTCCTCCACCATATTCAGCCGTGCACTGCCCTACTCAGCCCCTGCACTGCCCTATTCTGCCCTAGCTCAGCCACGTCTCAGCCACACACGGCCAGTCCTTAGTCCCCTCGGTTTAGTGAAGTTCTCTTGTATTTTCATTACCTTGCATTGTTTACTTATGGCTATGTGTAACTAATCTTATTATTCGGGCTAGGGTTTATACATTGTGACGATGTTTTTGAGACTTGGTTCGTAATGCTATATTCATTGTTTTACTAATTCTCGTGTATGAATTCCATGAATTAACGCTAGACTAGGCGGATACTTTGTCGTAAAACCTAGTTGCGCATATTTCTATATTAATCATCTATCTAATACTTTGTCGGTTGGATAGGTAGCACGTCTAGGTTAGATAACACCTTTGTCGGGTTATTAAACCTAGGGGAATTAGAAGCTTAACACCTTTGTCGGGTTAAGTTGTGGCGTAACACCTTTGTCGGGTTACTTGGGAAGTCACCTTTGTCGGGACAACCACACTTAGAAACTATGAATTAGAATATTAGAAGTCGATGATAAAACAAGTCACAATCAAACCCTAGTCTGAATATTCTCATCATTATTCACTCAGTTTATTTCCTTATTGCACTTGTTTCATAATCTCTCACAAACCCCAATTGCCTTTTCTTTCCTTTTTCAGAACAAAGTAGTAACCAATCTAGCTCCCTTGGGTTCGACCCTTGCTTGCCACTGTACTAACCCACAGTCTAGAGTAAGGAATTATAAATTTAAATTTGCAGGTACCGACGACGACCTGTCAAATTTTGGCGCCGTTGCCGGGGAGCTACGCACGGTGAAATATTTGTTCTGTTTTTTTGTTTTTTTCGGTTTAGTGTTTTTTCACTGTTTTCCGGTTTTACAAAAAGTTTGCAGGATTCGAGCTACCAGTGTCCGATTTCAGCCCATAATACCTTATTCTGAGCGGAACGACGAGGAGATCAGAAATCACCAGCATTCTCTTGTGACATACGGTGTTTTTCGGCCATCGGAGATCGTTTAGTATTTTATTTTGAATTTTTTGTGTTTTTAGAAATTTTCAAAATTTTCATTTATTTCTTTTTTTCGTTTATTTTAGTTACTTCTTGCTATGCGGTGATTTCCTATTCGGTGATTTCCTAAATTCGTTATTTTCAACTGTCTCGATTTCGTTTTCCAATTCTTCGATTTCCAATTTCTACCTTTTAGAGGATCCTGTCACCAAGACTTACGAGTCTAAGGAGTGTGGGTTTTAAGTGAAACCGTTGTGACTCCTCCACTCTCCTGGGGATCCTTTGTTGCTAGTCTGTTCCTGTTATTTCAGTGTCTTCTATCTCGGTACTTGCTATTTCTTGCAACATGTCTCATGCAGGAAGTATAGTCGGTGACAACAGTCAACATAATGAAGTCGAACAAATACAGAACGGAGAGATCCGGGAGGGCTATTCCGGGACAATTTCAACAACAACAACAAAATCAACAACAACAAAACCAACAACAACAAAACCAACCTCAACCGCCATACCCCCAGTATCCACCACCCTATCCACAATTACCATATCAGCCACAACATCTATACCCACCACCTCAGAGACCCCCACGCCAGCCAGTAGTCAGAGACGATGAGGAGGACGAAGATGAAGGGCCCACCATGGGCAAGCTCTCGGTTCCCAATTTCAGAGACCAGACATGGCCTATCTATGAAGGACCAGACCTCGCAGCCATAACAGTCAGCACCTCAGTCGTCCATCATCTGCCCAAGTTCTCTGGAACCAAGGGAGAATCGGCTACATCTCACCTGACATGCTATCACGGGTTATGCTTAAACCTGAAACCACACGGAGCCGACGTCGAAATTTTCAAGCTGAAGGCATTCTACTTCTCACTTACAGACGCTGCCGCAGATTGGTTTCTATCCTTGCCCCCCGATAGTATCTACACATGGGACCAGATGCAAAAGCAATTCGTCAGCAAATATTATCCAGCTGGGCGTGCAGCGCAAGTCCGGAAGCAATTGCAAGAGCTCAAGCAAGGCCCAAATGAGACTATTTACGAGTATGTGGAGAAGTTCCTGGCCTTGGAAAAGAGTTGCTGCAACCTCGAGCTCCCCGAGAAAGTCATCGTCGAGTATATGCTAGATGGACTACGCAGGCTAGAAAGGAAGCTGTTGGAAGCCTCAGCTGGAGGTAATCTCATGAACCTGACGCCAGCCAGAGTAAAACAAAAGATCATATCAGTGGCAGAAAGTGAGCGGTTCCAGGATGAGTCAACAAAAGAAGACGAGTATGCCCGAACAAAGAACGTGTCAACAGTTGAGCCCTCAATCAGTGCTATGGCCACAGAAATGAAGGAAATGAGGGAGCTGATGAAGCATGTAGTCCGAAGGCAACCAGTCCAGGTCAAGCCATGTGAGTTCTGTACAGCTACAGATCACAAGACAGACGAGTGCCCGACCTTACAAGAAGACGTCCAGGCTGATATCAATGCAGTGGGCAATTATCAGAACTATGGCAACTAGCCAGGGCCAGTCAGACAGTATGGCGCAGCAGCGCCCAATCAAGGAACCAATGGACAGCCCTGGAGGAGCAACAACCAGCAGAATCAGGCGCAACTAGCACGACAGAATATACCTCAGCAGACTCAGCAGCCCTACCAGCACCCACATCATCAGTTTCGGCGGAGTACACCTGGACAGTATCAGCAGAAAGGGCCGAACAACAATCAGCCGGGCCCGAGCAATCAAAATAAATCCCTGGAGGACATGATGAAGGAGTTGATGGCTAGCAATCAACAGATCAATACAACCTTGAACCAGTACATGGCCAAAACCGACGGGGCGATAACCGACCTACAGAAGCAGATATCCCAGATGGCCACAACAGTCTCAAGGCTCGAAGGCAACACGGGACGACTTCCCTCACAGACCATTCAGAATCCGAAGGGGAATGTCAGTGCTGTAACATTAAGGAGTGCACGAAAAACAGCAGAACCAGCAGAGGATGAGCCCGAAGATGAGGCAGCCGAGCCTAGTACCTTCATCCAGGACGAGACCAGACCAGACCTAGTCCCATCAGCTGAGGCTGCTCGACCAGTTCAGGTACCCATTATCGAGAATTCTAATGTCCAGGTACCTTTACCTTTTCCTGTACAGGTTCGAGCTCCGAAGAAGTATGTGATGGACAAGGAAGTGTGGGAACTATTCAGTAAGGTGGAAATCAACATCCCACTCCTTGAGGCCATCAGGCAGATCCCGAGGTACTCCAAGTTTCTGAAGGAGTTGTGCACAAACAGACGAAGAGGAACCGAGCTCGACCAGGAGCTCATGAGCAGGAATGTTTCAGCGGCAATTCAGCGCAAGGTGCCACCAAAATGCGGAGATCCAGGCACATACACCATCCCCTGCACGATCGGTAACATTAGACTAGAAAACTGCATGCTTGATCTTGGTGCTTCTATTAATGTTTTACCGTATTCTATATACTCCTGTCTGCGCATTGGACCTCTAAAACCTGCAGGTCTAACCATACAGCTGGCGGACAGGTCATGCAAGCAACCCGAGGGCAAGATTGAGGACGTGCTAGTACAGGTGGGCGAGCTCGTATTCCCAGCAGACTTCTATGTGCTCAAGATGGAGCATTCTAGCCCGACAGACCATGCACCGATTCTACTCGGCAGACCATTCCAGAAGACTTCCAAGATGAAGATAGATTGCGACACTGGGACATTGACCATGGAGGTTGAGGATGAAAGGATCAGCTTTGACATCTTCAGAGCCATGAAGCATCCTACAGAGTACGAGGCGGTCCATGCCTTAGACACCTTGGACGACCTTGTCCAGGAGGTACACCCGGAGAGAAGGACCGACCCACTAGAGCAGGTGATTGAGGAGGCTGTATATTCACCAGAGGACTCATATGAGCATACAGAGGCCATCTTGGACGTGCTAGACCAGCTCGAGATTGCTCAGCCACTCACACCAAGGTATGAGGTTAATGCAGTTCGGTTATTCAAATCACAAGTGTGTTTGCCTTCTGTTGTGCAGGCACCTATAGTAGAACTGAAGCCTCTACCTAGTCACTTGAAGTATGCATTCTTAGGGGAGGACATCACGCTGCCAGTCATCATTAAGAGTGGGCTCAAGGCAGATCAGGAGCGCAGGTTGATTGGAGTGCTGACCGAGCACAAACTGGCCATTGGATGGACATTAGCCGACATCAAGGGAATTAGCCCGGCAGTTTGTATGCATCGGATTTTGCTGGATGATGGCGCGAAGCCTTCGAGGGAGCCTCAACGCAGATTGAATCCTATTATGATGGAGGTGGTCCAGAAGGAGATTCAGAAGCTATTGGATGCTGATGTGATTTACCCGATCTCAGACAGTCAGTGGGTAAGTCCGGTACATGTTGTGCCGAAGAAGACAGGGATCACAGTGGAGAAGAATGACGAGGGCGAGATGGTCACGACACGAGTCAAGAATGGATGGCGCATGTGCATAGACTACAGGAAGCTGAATGCAGTTACGCGCAAGGATCACTTTCCTCTTCCATTCATTGACCAGATGCTCGACCGCTTGGCAGGTAAGCCTTATTTTTGTTTTCTAGATGGTTTTTCAGGCTATAACCAGATTCCCATAGCACCCGAGGATCAGGAGAAGACGACCTTCACATGTCCATTCGGTACGTTTGCTTTTCGCCGGATGTCCTTTGGCTTGTGTAACGCACCCGGCACCTTTCAGCGGGTAGTTACTAGCATATTCTCTGACATGATAGGTTCGTTTATAGAGGTGTTTATGGATGACTTCACTGTGCATGGTGACACTTTTGATGCATGTCTAGATAATTTGAGCACGGTATTAGCACGTTGTGTTTCTATGAATTTGGTGCTCAATTATGAAAAGTGTCATTTTATGGTTACTCATGGAGTCGTACTCGGTCACATAGTCTCACATGAGGGTATAGAGGTAGACAAAGCTAAGATAGATTTGATTGTTACTCTGCCATATCCCTCCACAGTCCGTGATATTAAGTCATTTTTGGGGCATGCTGGTTTCTATCGTAGATTCATTAAGGATTTTTCTAAAAAGGCTCTGCCTTTATCTAACCTCTTGCAGAAAGATGTTCCTTTTGAGTTTATAGATCAGTGCAGGGCAGCATTTGATGAGCTGAAGGAGTCCCTCACCAGCACGCCATCATTAGAGCTCCGGACTGGACACAGCCCTTTGAGATTATGTGTGACGCGAGTGATTATGCCGTAGGAGCAGTTCTTGGTCAGAAGGTGGACAAGAAGCCCGTGGTGATCTACTACGCTTCGAGGACACTAGATGTGGCCCAGAAGAACTATTCGACCACAGAAAAGGAGCTGCTAGCCGTGGGTTTTGCCTTGGAGAAATTTAGATCATATTTGCTATGTACTAAAGTTGTTGTCTATTCTGACCATGCAGCTATTAGGTACTTGATGACGAAGAAGGAGGCAAAGCCGAGGCTCATTAGGTGGATCTTGCTCCTACAGGAGTTTGACGTGGAGATCAGGGACAAGAAGGGCATAGAGAACACAGTGGCCGACCACTTGAGCCGTCTTGTCAGAGAAGAGGATGCCGGGCAGGTTACCGAGACATTTCCAGATGAGCACTTGTATGCTATTTCGGGTAAGATGCCATGGTTCGCTCCTCTAGTGAACTATCTGGTCGGAGGTAAGTTCCTGCCCTCATATTCTAGGGCACAGTGTTTGAAACTGAAGCATGATGCTAAATACTATGTGTGGGATGATCCGTACTTGTGGAAAATAGGTGTAGATCAGATTCTTAGACGGCGCATTCCCGATGATGAGATTGCTTCAGTTATCAGTTTTTGCCATGAATTAGAGTGTGGTGGCCATTTCGGTCCTAGGAGGACGGCTAGGAAGATTTTAGATAGTGGTTTCTTTTGGCCGCATGTTTTTAGAGATGGCTACGATCATTGTAAGAGATGTGATAGATGCCAGAGAGTAGGTAATATTTCGGCCAGACAAGAGATGCCACAGGTCCCCATACTAGTGAATGATGTGTTTGACATTTGGGGGATATATTTTATGGGTCCTTTTCCTGTTTCATGTGGTTTTTCTTTTATCTTAGTTACAGTTGATTATGTGTCCAAGTGGGTAGAGGCCAAGGCCACTAGATGTGCTGATGCTAAAACTGTCGTAGACTTTTTGCGCACTAACATCTTTTGCAGGTACGGAGTACCTAAGGCCATTATCAGTGATCAGGGGATGCACTTTTGCACCCGTATGATGGCATCCACACTGAAGCGCTACCATGTTCATCACCGGACTTCCACAGCATATCATCCCCAGACGAATGGGCAAGCGGAGATCTCCAACCACGAAATTAAGGGAATTCTGGAGAAGATGGTGGGACCGACCAGGAAGGATTGGAGCCAGTGGTTAGATGAGGCTCTTTGGGCATACAGGACAGCCTACAAGACACCGAAAGGAACATCGCCTTTTCGGTTGGTCTATGGGAAGGCGTGCCACTTACCAGTCGAGCTAGAGCACAAGGCATATTAGGCACTGAAGAAGTGCAATCCAGACTTACAGGCAGCCGGGCTAGACAGGAAATTACAGTTGTGCGAGCTTAAGGAGCTGCGCCTCGAGGCTTATGAGAGCCAAACAGACTACAAAGCACGGACCAAGCTCTACCACGACAAATTCATACTCAGGCGCACGTTTGAAGTCGGACAGCAGGTGCTCTTATTCTCATCTCGGTTACGACTCATGCCCGGGAAGTTGAGGTCCAGATGGACCGGCCCTTACACCATCACACGGGTCTTTAATCATGGAGCAGTCGAACTTGAGAGCCTGGCAGGAGGAGACCGATTCAGGGTCAATGGACAGCGAGTGAAGCACTATCATGGAGAGGCTGACCTGACCGTTCACCAGTTTGACCTGGCCGAGCCCCTTGACACCACCACTGATGAGACAGCCCCTGCCGAGCCTCCTGACACTTAGAGGAGGTACTGTCGAGCCAACGACGTTAAACAAAGGCGCTCGCAGGGAGGCAGCCCTGCACGGTTTGCATTTCTTTTACATTTCAGTTTATTTACTTATTATGTTTGTTTTGAGTCATCATTATCACATTGTACCTTGGGAAGGAATTGGTTTCATTGTGTAGGGACTGGACCAGGCCGACCAAAAAAAAAACAAGTACGGGGCTACGCATTTTAGCCCGGACTTGCTTCGCTCCAATATCAGACTGTATCCGACATGAGTAGTTCACACCTTGAATAAGTTGTGTCAAGAAACATGAGCGTTTAAAGATTCTGTCACAAAGACTTACGAGTCTAAGGAGGTTGGGTTTTAAGTGAGACCGCTGTGACTCCTCCAACCTCCTGGGAATCTTTTATTCGTCTTAATGTCATTGACGCAGACCTTTCAATGTGCAACGAACTCACGTTGCGACACAAGCTTCGATGGGGCTCTCTTTGAGGACTCATAGGAGAATAATCAGCCATTCCTGGTCGTCACACATCACACGAGGGGAGTCCCATTCTACCTTTTCCCTTTCCTTTTATTTATTGCATGCATTGTGAGTCTTGATTTAAGTCGTACCGTGAGGACACGGCTTATTTCAAAAGTGTGGGGTGAGAGAGTCAGTCAGTGAGTCAGCATGTTTATTTCCTGCACCCTGCACAGAGTCAGCACGTTTTGGGTCAATTTTAAAATTTTTGTACATGATACTTCACTATTTCCTAGACTTGCAGTATTGGATAATGATTAGGTGAAATAGATAGAGCCGATTACATGCATGTCTTTGGTGAAAATTGATTTGTGCGACTAACGTGTGATTTTAAAATTTTTGCGTGCCTTTGTTAGTTGAGATAAACAGGGATGTGGAGTTGATAGAAATGCCCTAGAGAGACTTGATAGATCATCCAAAGGCCGAACTCAGGATATATGATGCGATACAGGATATCGCAACGGGGATTGTGACGAGAAACTGAAGGATTGGGGAAGAAGTTAGGGTTGGGAAGAAGAAGATGATGATAAGAACGAGAGAGGAATTAGATAGAAACTGGTTATTTTCATTGATTGCGTCTAATGACTCACTTACAGCTCTTTTATATTAGGCACAAAATACAACTTGGCCCCTTAGCTTCCTTAATATCCCAATACGTAACATTCCTTCCCCCTTAAATTTGACCTTGTCCTCAAGGTCGATGATTTTAGGCGGTCTTGGCACTGAGAACATGAAAATTTTGTTATAGAAACGCATCAGAAAAGCAAGGTTAGCCACTACTTCGTTCCACCTCCCATCCATCTCCGGTGGTCTTGGCAACGAAAATAGGAAAATTTTGCTGATGAAGCACATCAAAGAAACAAGTTCATCCAAACTAAAATATAACTGTAGCAGCACTGTCTCAGACAACTTCATCTCCTTAGCTGTAACATATTCTTCTCCGTTCATATTCACTTGAGAGAGAACAACCTTTGTCGAGAAATGCTTCATTCCGCACTGCTCTTTACAAGCATTAGAGAGACTTGTGTAAAACTCAGCATACTCTTCTTTAATCTCCTCAACATACTCTAAGTGATCCTCTTTGAAGAAAAGGACTGTCGTGGTACTGTATGTTATGGGGTCTGAGACAAAGCCTGAATCGACCATCTGCTTCCAGAACTCCATAACCTTTTTTATGTTTCCAACCTTGAAAAACCCATCAATCAACTGGTTATAACTCATCAGATCAGCAGAGAGCCCACGTGCCAGCATCTGATCATGAACCACAATAGCTTCTTTAAGACAGCCTTCCTTGCGAAGCCCGTGAATGAGTATGCGAAATGCCTTCATATTTGCTTCAACGCCATCCAAATCCTTCAACATAATCAGCAACTTCATTGCGCCGCCAACCTCCTGATTGTCACAAAGGCATTTCATTAATGCATTGTACATAACTGCATCCGGCTTCAAATCACTTTCCCTCATTCTATCTAACCAAGTCAAAGCATCCTGCATAACACCTTCACGGCAAAATCCATCAATAAGACTGTCATATGTTAAAAGGGTAGGTTCTCTTCCCTTTTCCACCATCAAACTAAACATATCCAGTGCACTTTTTACTCTTCCATTTTTTACAAAGCCCATCATGATCGTATCGTAGCTCACAACATCAACAGCTAAACCATTCCTACCCACCCGCCGGAACACTTCAGTAGCTTTACTTATCTCCCCATTCTGCAACAAAGTCTTGATTATAAGGTTTACAACATACATCTTCACTACAAAGCCATGCTTCGTGATCGAACCAACCACTCCAAGCTCCAAATGAGGCTTATTCTCATGAACATTGCACTCCACCAAATCAAACTCAATCTCAGAACACAGCTTCTGCCAAACCACAGAATCCACCGTATTGGCACGCGTAAAAGACTGAATAATCGAACTAAAATTAACAAAATCAGGCTGAAAGCCATGCCTACGCATCCCAGACATCACATCCAACGACTTCTCAAGATCATCATTCCCCGCACAAGCACCAATCCAAGCATTATAAGTCAAAGGAGTCAAAGTCGGCCTCGGAGAAAACAGCAAGGCCTCGTACAGCTTCTCATTCATGTCGAGCGCGTGAATCAAAATAGCATAAAACAGCTCATAAGAGTAACACAGTTCATGTTTTGCGAAGGCCACTGAATCATGAGCTTCAGTTGGTGGCCCTGGTGTGGCAACATAGCTGCGTAAAAGGAAAAACTGAACCACCCCAATGCATATGAATATTCCCATAGAGAACCGAGGGAAGGGTTGCAGGGACCTTGCACGAGTTATTGAGGTTGGGCAAATTGCTGAAAACATGTTCCCATAACCGCTTGCAGTCTCAATATGGTCACCATTTCCAGCAGAGAATGCACCCCATGAATTATTTTCACTACTGACAACCAATTCAAGCTCTACACCATGACGAGTAACAGCTGCTCCATCCCTTGCCATGCCCACTGCAACAATAAAATCACTATGTGGTGGATGGTTGCTAACTGACACTTCTCTATTGACTTTAAGCGACATCATTTGCCATCTCCATTCATCAAACTCAACTATAAATTCAATATGAGTTCTACTATCTGGAGGTTTCCAAGGTGGGTTCAGACACACAGCAGCCTTGTGGAATAATGGAATAGGATGCAGGTCATCACTTAAGGCTCTATGTGCCGCACCAAAGGTCGGAAAATTCACTGATGCATTTCCACAAACACTTAGAAGGCACAAATCCGAAATAGTGTTTGAGACACAAAACACAGTTCCAAAGCTCCTTTCACCGATTCTAGCATCATCCAACCCCGAATCTGATGAAAAATCAACTGAAAAACGATTAGAAGTTACCTTGGTATCAGGAACAGCGACTATTGCAAATCCACCCAAGGTTGAATCATGATGCACATCCACGATATCATCCTCATTGTTTGATATGTCGATTTTGACCGGAGACAGATAACAATCGGCCTTCGATTCCAAATCAGACTCGCCTGAATCCTCATCAACTTCTATTGCGTCGGATGAGCCATTACTTATCATATCGGTCTCAACCGAGTCACACACTTCTGGCTCCGGCGACGGAGTTAAGGAGTCGATGGTTTCTTTCACTGGATGCGAATTTGTTGTTCGTAGGCCAGTTTGATGAGGCAAGTTAAGCATAACTTCAGGTTTGCAATATTTGGATGGATCAAAACGTAGTCTAACATCCTGCGCAAAATGAAACCAAGTGCTTACCTGATGAGTTGTGTATAACCATTGATACCACTTCAAAGCTTCCCCAGCCATGTGAAAGATTACGATCATCATCCGTTGGTTATAGGGTACTCGGTTGTGCGCAAAGTACTTCTCCATTTGAAACAACCATTCGTCCACCGCATCTCCAGTGAAGGTCAGCACCTCAACGCGAAGAGGCTTCGGTGTTGTATCCTCCACCAGTTGTTTGTCAGCTCGGCCTGTCACGATGGACTTTCCAAACATGGCATCCATCCTATCCAGTAGACGATCAAAGCGGGCCTTGCGTTTGGCGTGCTCAGCAGCCCGTTGCAGGGCGTACGCTTGTTGCTGTGCGGCGACTGATTCTGCCAAACTACTTGTTTTCGGCATGGTGAACCTCTCAGTAAAAGCACCAATGATGCGATACAGGATATCGCAACGGGGATTGTGACGAGAAACTGAAGGATTGGGGAAGAAGTTAGGGTTGGGAAGAAGAAGATGATGATAAGAACGAGAGAGGAATTAGATAGAAACTGGTTATTTTCATTGATTGCGTCTAATGACTCACTTACAGCTCTTTTATATTAGGCACAAAATACAACTTGGCCCCTTAGCTTCCTTAATATCCCAATACGTAACAATATATGGTTATGTGGAGCTCGTGGAGGCTAGCACTTCGAGGCAACATAGTACGAGTCTGCTCCACCACTGCGGTACCCTTTGCGGTTGGTCGGGACGGGAATACTTCACACCGTCCAAGCTCTAGTCCAAGTAGCCGAGAAAATAGGCAAGCGACCCTTGACTTGACCCGTGTCAAAAGGACGAGGATGAGTGAGAGCAGGAAGGTTTCTAATCCGAGTAACCGGGAAAATAGACGAGCGACCCTCCGCTTGACTCGCGTCAAAAGGAGAAGGAACCACGGTTCGAGCAAGTCACAATCCGCACTTCAAGGCAACAAATCCACCACCATTGTGATAGTCCACACGTTTCTCATGTGAAAGCATCATTGAAATCCCAAATCAGATGACACTATAGCTGGCCGAAAAGCACTCAACACTTTGAAGCTCGAATCAATCACGTGCAAGAAAAAGCGGCAAAGCATAACCATATAGCAGCGAGTTCGAGTCCGAGAATGCGGTTCATGGGTCTAAAAAGGGCTGTCTCCCGATACATCCGAATTGATTTGCATCTCGGCCCAAAGGTAACACGTATCATTAACCCGTGTTTTCGCACAAGTTTAATTAGTAACAAGCATGCATAACAGGCGAGATCTATAGTAGCTAAATCACGACCATGTAGCACGTCTAGGATAACCGAAGCATTGTGGTGTTTACATTAGTTCATCCCTCTTATGACCTAGTTCTTGTTCGGGACGAACAAGTTTAAGTGTGGGGTGGTTTGATGAGCCGTATTTATACGGCTTACGAGTCATTAAATCCCACCAATTCCAGCACTTTATTATACGAACAGTTACTTCTTAGTGTTGTTTCGTGTTTCAGGTGATTTGGAAGCTCTAGGAGGAATCGCGCTTAAAAGACGGCATTTTATGCCAAAAACATCACAATGGCAGATCAGACCTTTGGACGTTTGACGGAGTACTGGGAGCTGACCGTTGATCAGAAAAATACGAGGCATATACCGTTGCGTAGGTGACTCAATTCCTTACAACTCTCTAGTTCACACCGAGAGCACCCGAGGTCGTTTGGAAGGTCAAATTGAGAGCCAAAGTCAAAACATGTGCGCATAATGGATGAACAGTGTCCGCGGATGAACAGTACTTCCGGCGTGAACAGTAACTTCCGGCCGTGAATAGTATTTTTGGGTCGTGAACAGTAACTTCGGGAAAAAACCCAAATTTCATACATGACGGTTTAGAAGGCTGTGGAATGTCCTGGAATCCTCTAGAAGACTTGCACAAGAAGTTTGCTTAGGAATCAAGCAAAGTCGAATTAGGAAACTTTTCCTAATTTGTCTTTTGGGCCACCGATTTGACCTAGTCCAAGAGGGATTTCGTGCCTCACTCAACTCTATAAATAGAGGAGCAACTCAGCAATTCAAAGCATCCCAAAACGTGGAGAGCTCCTCTCTCCACAAAATCCTCTTCACTCTTCACGGCCGAAACCCTAGCTTGCTCCGCCCTTTCCTCCACCATATTCAGCCGTGCACTGCCCTACTCAGCCCCTGCACTGCCCTATTCTGCCCTAGCTCAGCCACGTCTCAGCCACACACGGCCAGTCCTTAGTCCCCTCAGTTTAGTGAAGTTCTCTTGTATTTTCATTACCTTGCATTGTTTACTTATGGCTATGTGTAACTAATCTTATTATTCGGGCTAGGGTTTATACATTGTGACGATGTTTTTGAGACTTGGTTCGTAATGCTATATTCATTGTTTTACTAATTCTCGTGTATGAATTCCATGAATTATCGCTAGACTAGGCGGATACTTTGTCGTAAAATCTAGTTGCGCATATTTCTATATTAATCATCTATCTAATACTTTGTCGGTTGGATAGGTAGCACGTCTAGGTTAGATAACACCTTTGTCGGGTTATTAAACCTAGGGGAATTAGAAGCTTAACACCTTTGTCGGGTTAATTTGTGGCGTAACACCTTTGTCGGGTTACTTGGGAAGTCACCTTTGTCAGGACAACCACACTTAGAAACTATGAATTAGAATATTAGAAGTCGATGATAAAACAAGTCACAATCAAACCCTAGTCTGAATATTCTCATCATTATTCACTCAGTTTATTTCCTTATTGCACTTGTTTCCTAATCTCTCACAAACCCCAATTGCCTTTTCTTTCCTTTTTCAGAACAAAGTAGTAACCAATCTAGCTCCCTTGGGTTCGACCCTTGCTTGCCACTGTACTAACCCACAGTCTAGAGTAAGGAATTATAAATTTAAATTTGTAGGTACCGACGACGACCTGTCACTTGCAGCACCCCAATCGGACCGAAAATAATAGTCGAAACCAGAAATGAGCTTCCAGAACTCATACCTCTTATCCACACTATACTCGCCACAGAAACCCTCCAAGGGAAATCCTAAAGCCTCGCAGACTTCATCCTTGGACATAGTGTATGGTTGGAGCCCGATTTCGAATGTCCAATGAGTTACCTTCAATGGACTGCCAACAATCTCGAAAGTAGCCAAAAACTCCTTGACTAACATAGGATAAGTAGATTTGACTCGGCTAGCAAACAAGATATCAAGCCCAGAGGTGATAAACATATGACGGCATTGTGGATATATATCCCGCTCCAAATACTCAAGAGTTTTAATGCAAGGGATGAGAGTAGGCTTTACCATTTTTGTTGACAGGATTTTGTCGTAACGATCCTGATGCTCGGGTGTGGCAAATCGACCTGCATTGGTCAGCGGGTAGTATCGGGACTGATTGGGCGGTGCAGGGATGATGGCAGTGGAGGAGCTTGGAGGAGGAGCACGGTTGGCTCGGCCAGTGCGGCTGGAGGAGGGGTTTCCTGTGGGGTTATTGGTAGCCTTTGATATCGCCATTGGTGGGTGTTGGGATAGCCGGAATTTGAGAGTGGTGGGGTTATTGGGTTAGGGTTTCGGCTGTGGGTGAAGGTGGAGTGGTGATGATGGACGGATGAATCGGTTGTGGTGGAATCGAGCGGTGGGGTTGACTGGCGGACGGCGTAGGAAGTGAACGGGTGGTCGGACGGTGTGGGAAGTGGTCGGGAGAAGGGAGGTCGGTGGTTTGAGTGAGCGGCGGCTAAGGGTGGAAATATGCAAAAGTTGGGAATTTGGGGTTAATGGAATTAGGGTTTCCAATTTGAAAACGAAGAGGAGGACCTGTCGGTTACAACCGAGCCTGTAACGGCTGGTACAACCTTGTAAGACTCAATTGATGTTAGTGAAATGGGCTGATCAACATCAGCGGAGTCTAATACATCACAGTCAGCTAAAAGACTAGGAGTTCTGCACATGTCAGGCAAATAAAAGACAACACGCTCATTGCCTACTCGCAAAGCTATAGATCCCCTATCCATGTCAATAACAACCCTAGCTGTGTAAAGAAATGGTCTACCAAGAATAATTGGGATATCAGTGTCCTCTGAAATCTCTAGCACGATAAAATCAGCAGGGATGTAAATATTCTTCACCCTGACGGGTATATCCTTCAGAATCCCTTTCGGGAGTCTGCAAGAACGATCCGCAAGGCGAATAGATATGTTAGTAGGACACAGATCACCCAAATTCAGTTTAGCATAGAGAGAATAAGGCATGATAGACACACTAGCACCTAAATCACACAACGCACGACGAATAGTAATACCACCAATATCACAAGGAATAGAGAAACTCTCTGAGTCCTTAAGCTTAGGCGGCATGGGCAGGTGCATGGCAGCGCTACACTCCTCACTTAGGGCCACTGTCTCAGTTCCGTCCATATTCCGCTTCCCAGTCATAATCTCCTTCATGAATTTGGCATATGTTGGAATCTGCGTGATTGCATCTGTGAAGGGCATAGTAATGTACAGAGTACGAATCTTATCCACGAAATTCATGAACTCTTTGTCTCTTCTGGCACCCTTGAGACGCTGAGGGAACAGAATCGGAGGCTTGTGAGGGGCTGGTTCCACTGTCTGTTCGGAATTCTCAACTCGGTTTTCAGCTTCTTTTGATGTTTCTTCTTCAGCAGATGCAGAATTGAGCGCTGATTTTTCTGCAGAATTCCGAGTGGTTTGAGCTGGTATCATCTCGGTTGCTTGCCACCTCAGAGTGTGATAGCATTGACCGATTCCCTGTTGTTGTGCTCTGGTTTCGAGGGGAGTTTCCCAAGTTCTCTTGGCGCTGAATTTGCCTGCTGAGCCACTTGAGTCTCCAACATTCTGTTCTGGATGACCAGCTGATCAATCGTCTTCTGGAGTCCCTGAACTTTCTTGTCCTGCTCTGCCATAAACTTAGCCATCATGGCTTCCATGCTAGATGAGCTGTCGAACTCCTGCTGCTTGGGCTGCTGCGGCTGGTATGAATAGTTCCCTGAATTCTAATTTTGCTGCCCTTGCGACTGATTATTGTATTGATTATTGTACTGAGTCCTCGGCTGGTAGGAGTTGTTGTTCTACGATTGCTGAGCCTGGTTGTTGTATTGCCCTCGTGGCTGATACGGTGCATTCCCTTGCTGCTGTTTGTATGGAAAACCTTGAGGCGCCGGATTCTGAGGCTTGTAAGATAGGTTAGGATTGTTTCTGTTTGGATTGTCCCATCTGTCCGTGGGTGGTCCATAGCCGGGGCCAGCCCCTTAATTATTCTGCCCGACGTAATTTGCATCCTCTTGGTTTCCACTGTTATCGTCTGATCCGATCACTGGACAACCATCTGCATAGTGAGAAGGGGAGCCGTAAATCTGACAGTACACGCCAATGTGAGTGACGTCAAAGGACTTCATGGTGTTCGCTAGCTTCAAACTTTGAATCTCGGTGGCAACTATCTTCATTGTATCAGCCAACCGAGCTATGTCATTAGTGCTCTCAGCTTGACACAAATCCTGCACGCCTTTCCTGTCCTTGGGATTGCCGCGATCAGTTGTCCAGAGATGGTAGTCTTGGGCTGCCCTTTCTATAATCTCATAGGTGTCCTCTAGCGGGACTTGGTTCAGTCCCCCACCTGCTGCTTGATTGATTAAGGTTCGCATCCCTTGATCAATCCCTTGATAGAAGGTATCGATAATCTGCCACTGCTCTAGGTTATGGTGTGGGCACATCCTTGTCAGCTCCTTGTACCTTTCCCATGAGTCATACAAAGTCTCACCATCAATAGAGCGGAACGATATGATTTTGTTCCGGAAATGAGCTGTCTTTGATAGTGGGAAGTACTGCTGGAGAAAAGCTTCGGCCAGCCTGCTCCATGTGGTAAAGGTACCTTCGGCGTGGCTGTCTAGCCACCTGCTAGCCTTGTCGGACAGCGAGAACGGGAACAACCTGAGGTAGTAAGACTCTGGAGGGACACCGTTTGTCTTAACTGTATTGCACATCTGAACAAAGCGCTTGAGGTGCTGGTGAGGATCTTCCTGAGAATTGATTATTTTGCACCATCTGGATAAGACCGGTTTTCAGCTCCCAAGTGTTGTTTTCAATGCCAGGTGGCGCAATAGCTGACTGGAACCCAGTAACACGTGGAGTAGTGTAATCTCCAAGGGTCCTGCGCACTGGTGGTTGCACTCGGCGCTGCTGGTCGTCCGTAACTCCTCCATTCAACAAAACTACGTTGTTCTGATTCATGGCCATTGCTGCGTTGTTCTGATTCGTTCTGGGCCTGACGATTGTTCTTTCGTTGGTCCGGTGTGTCGTCGTCTGAAATCTGAATTTTCTTCCGTCTGGGTGTTTTCTTTGGCATGAACTAGCTAGAACTTGCAAGAGGCCAAGAGTCACCATGAGTGAAGAAATCACAGCAGAAAAATCAGATATCGAATGAGGTGGAATAGTTCTAAACTACACACGTTACTCTAATATCACACTAAACGCTGCTCCCCGGCAACGGCGCCATTTTGACAAGCGTATTTTTAACCCTTTTTAGTTGTCAATTTATACGTTTTAGGGGTCAAGTTGCAGTCAAACAAAATTTATAACCTTGGTAAGCCAAGGGTCGATCCAAGGAGCAAACGCGTGTGAGTACTAGCTAACGAGCGACCTATTTAGTTATTCAATTAAAAGAGGTTTGTTTGTAAATTGCAGAATTTAAATGGCAGAAAATTAATGGTTGTGTTTAAATCAGAGAAAGAATCCCAGAATCCATACTTCACCCGTGCTAACCCCACTAATCATGCGATCATGTTACGTAAATTATTCATGCTATCAAATATGGAATATAACCGAAATAACACTAGACAAGCCGCCCATACACGGATCATTGTCTAGATTAATCTCAATCATTGAACGCCGCCCATCCACGGATTATCAACGATTTCGATTTATTAAATTAAAGGTTTTCCTATTAGTTCATGTAAACATGACCTAACATCAATTTCATGCAATCCGGTTAATCCCTAGGGCCCATCCACCTTTCGGCATATAACCTAAATACGTTCTATCAATGCAAACATACCCTTTGATGTAAATACATGCATAGAACGATAGTATTAAGCACACATTGAAATTGAATAATCGAATTGCATAAATAATAAACTTCAATTGATCACATGAGAGTTAGGGTTAAATAGCATGGGATCCGTAGGATCCCGGAATAAAGAAGACTACTCGCTATTCATGGCGATTAACCAAAAACAGTGTAAATTCAAGGAAGAAACGAATAAACTATAGACGATTGGCTCGTTGATCCTCACGATGAAAACTTGTCTTCTCTCCCAAGCTAGGGTTTTTGCTCCAAAATCACAACACACAGTCTATTCTGTTTGTGTTTCCTTATATAGACCGTCTAAAAAGGCCGAAAAGCCCAAAAATCGAATTTAGAAACAACTTGTAATTTTTGCCAGTCGACGGTCCCGTTACAGCCGAGCCTGTAACGGCTGTAACGGGCAGAGCTGAAATCTCTGAGAAACATTGATCCCGTTACACCCGTTACAGCCAAGCTGTAACGATTGCTGAGGAGTGTAACAGGACTGCTCAAAATCTCTGATAGAATTGAAGCCGTTACACCCGTTACAACCCAAGGTGTAACGGTTGCTGAGGCCTGTAACGGGCTATCCTTGCATGACTTTGATTTTTGGCCTTTTTCGATCGATCTTTATGTTCTTTCAACATTTTGGCTCCAAGGAGCGATGATATGTCGGTTTTACCTGAAACACTAGAGAAAGACATCAAATATAGACAATATGCCGGGAGAATGAACGTAATCCTTCCTCGAATGTAGTGAATAATTAGTCGAAATGTCGACTGATCAAAGAGCCAATCAAATGGCTAGCTTTTGGGATATTTTTCAAGCCAAACTTAGCCCCCCAAGTCTTCCTCTTCTATAAATAGAGGCCTTAGCCTTAGAAATCAGCCATGCTCACATTGGGAAGTTGAGAGCTTATCTCTCTTCTTCATCACTTCAATACAAACCTCTCTACATTTTACTTTGTTCTTGTTCTTCATTTGTTCTTGATTTCCAAAAGCTTTCTTTACTTTCCTGTCTTGTTCTTGATTTGGAGCTCCTCTCCTTTACTTTCCTTGCACTTGATTTGGAGCTCCTCTCCTTTACTTTCCTTCTCAAGCCACGGCTTCTTTACTTTTTCTTGTCAAAACTGAGTCCTTTCCTTTACTTTTCTTTTTTTCTTTACTTTTGTCAGTATGGTGCCTGTATTCCTTGACATGAATACAAGTAGCTAAAGCATATTTGGTCAAAGGGTGTTCATACTTGTGTATGCATCTTGAGACTTGAACTTAATGCTATTTTGTGTCAACTAGTTCTTGTGCCATTATTTCGGGTAGAACATACACGGTTGAGTGGATGCTTGAAATGGCAAAGCTCTTCCGTGGGGTTTGTGAACATACACGGTTAAGTGGATGCTTGAAATGGCAAAGCTTTTCTGTGGAGATCAACCTCTCTTTAAGTCGCTTGGTTGATCGGAAATGTGAGATCAAGTGGCTGCACTTAAAACTAGAAGTCTATGTCTTGATTTTGGAGTAGATTGTGGTGTAAGTGCTAGAAATGGCCTTACTTTAGGGTTATATCTGGACCAAGGAATAACCCAAACTTATGAACACAAAGTAAGATCTTTGACGTCCATGATGGTTGTCTCACAAGTAGAGACCCTAGACTGAATATCTTTCGTCCTTACTTACATGTCATTTACTTTCAGTACTTTACTTTTCTGTCATTTACATTTCCCACTTTACTTTTCTGCACTTTACTTTACGCACTTTACATTTCAGTCTTTATTTTATGCACTTTACTTTCAGTATTTACTTTACGCAATTTACTTTCCGCACTTTACTTTCATTACAGACGTTTTCAACATCAATCCAACATAACATTTGGCACGTATTGCGCTTGAAATACAGCGTGCGACAAACCAAAAGTGTGTTGCGGTTGATATTGAACTCGACTGTTCCAGCAATTTACTTTTCAATATTACTGACTGAACCGCTCGTCGTCAAAGCGATTGTGGAAATAAATTTATAATAGTCCGCTACTCGCAACTATACTACTGGGTAGTACTTGGTAAGTAGGGGTCGAACCCAAGGGGACCAGGGGAATAATTGTTCTTCGCGGGGAATTACGCAGCGTGGGAGCGTGTTTAAGGTCGGTTGGTTGGTTTTAAAGCTACCAGCTATTTTGATTGATTGATTGGTTGGTTGGTTGATTTTAATACTGGAAAGTAAATTACAGTTTATAATTAAAGAGAAATTTTCGGTTTCAGGGGACTTGTATTATATCCTGTTTATCATTGACCATTAGTGAATCATCTAAGTATTCAAACGGTGAATCGAGGCTAGTTACAGCTCAAGACTTGCAACACCGGTTTAAAGCAACTCCTGTTCTATTTCAGTCTAGCGCCAATACCCTAAGGTATGCTAGCCTGGGTGCATCCACCTGATCTCACAGTTACGCTCGACCAGATGGGATTTAGGATGAGTCGAACTCCTCAGATAGCTTTGCTTGTTACAGCTTCCACTACCTGAGTTTGATCACGAATTCCCACAGAAGAGCTTTGCTTGTTACAGCATCCACTCAACCTTGGAAACTCTGACTATATATGGCACATAGAACAAGTTTTGAATACTAAGACTAAACACTAAGTTAATAGTCTTAAAACATTTTATAATACAAGTGCGCCCCTTCTACCGAACTACTAATTTAGCTACTATTCATCGCGCTAAACATTATACTAAGGAATTAAAGACAACAATTAAATAAATACTAAAAATAATACTTACAACCGTTGAAGCGCCAAGGGAGCTATCCTTTATTTCCAAAGCCAAGATTACAACATTACAAATGTTACAACTTCTAGAGAGAGAAGTGAAATGAGATTGAGGTGTGAAATGAGGAGGAGGAGCTCCTCCTTTTATAGCCCAAAGGGGAGGAGATGGGTGGTGGAGATGGGTGGTAAGTGTTGCATTTTGATTGGAGGAGAAAATGGATGGAGGAGATGGCCACACATGGAGGAAGAGGAGTGGTGGAGGAGGAGGAAGGTGGTGGTGACATGTGGAG
Organism: Rhodiola kirilowii; assembly: GCA_033675215.1. NCBI lineage: Eukaryota > Viridiplantae > Streptophyta > Magnoliopsida > Saxifragales > Crassulaceae > Rhodiola > Rhodiola kirilowii. The sequence goes on from CM066199.1 coordinate 26,420,454, forward strand.
GAGGGGCAAAAGCCGCCGGTCACCACCACCCCAAGCCGCCGGTAGGCGGTGGCCAAGGAGGAGGAGCTCCTCCCTTGGCCACCACTTCTTCAAGTGGCCGGTCATCCTTGTCCAATGTGAGATTTGTACAGTTTTGTGCGGTCTTTTCACAAAACTGTCAATGTGTTTCTTCTCCGGGCTGTCTTGACTCCACTCCTGATTCTTCTAATTAATTTGTTATGGTCAATTCAACGTCAGGATCCTTGATATTTCTTTAGTCGGCATATGATCTTGACCTTGGATTGACTCTTGTTATCTTTTCAGCATAAAATCCTCTCCTTAGCGTGTTTTCACTTCAGTCTCTAAAATGCCCTGTGGAAATATATCGGGACTAACACACAGAAGTTAGATAGACAAACAGTCTAATTAAGGGGGTTTTACTGTGTTTCTGACTCGTATAACTTTGGTCCATCAGATTACCCCCCACTTTTAGTTGTTCGTCCCGAACAATGCTATTAAAGGGCGTAAGTTCTAAGTTTGGCTTTGGAATATGAAAATTAGACTGTGGTACTCGATCTATCCTAATTCATGCATTGCTTACTTATTACCAAATTAAACTGCGTAAATAAATAGAAGAAACTTAATACTTGTACCTCCGTGCTGAGATGCAAATTATATTGGATGTCTCGGGAGATAGCCCTTTTTAAGCTCCTGGACTGCAATCTTGGGATCGTCTCGTACTATATGGTTTTCTGGTAGCTTTCTCTAGCACGTGATTCGGTTCAGGTTTCAGTGGTTTGAGTACTTTGATTTTCTTTTGGCGAGGGACTGCTTTTGTAGTGAGTCGGCATTTGGCCTTTGATTTGACGCTTTGAGTTCTTCACTTTTGTTCGGTTAAAACCTTCACAATTTTGGGCCTTTGGCCTCTTGATTTGCTTCATTCAGCTTTTTGCCTTTTTGTGACTGCTAGTCCATTTTTCTCGAGCCTTTTTGGGAGGTCCAATCATCGCCCGCAAGCCTATGGAAATACCTCCCCGCTCCTCTCTTTTTTGCCGTTTTCGCGCGGGTCAAGGTGAGGGTCGCTCATCTATTTTCTCGGCTACATTGACTGTCGTTTTCGCGCGGGTCAAGATGAGGGTCGCTCATCTATTTTCTCGGCTACTTTGACCGGAGATAGGACGGTCTGATTCCCGTCCTCGCCTTTTGCATTGCATGGCGGAGATGACTTCAATCTTCACTGAAACCCGAAGTGCAGCCTCCACTGACTTCGAAAACCATATAGTTTGATTCGATCCTTCGATTGCTTGCCAAGCCTCTCTAGGGCAGTTTATATCAACTCCACATCCCTAGTTATCTCAGCACAAAGGACAAATGGAAAGTTACATTCTAAGTTTTTAAACAGTTTGAATTTTCACAAGGTTAATGCATGAATTATGATTTATCTTTTTCACATTCTTAAGTTCATATTTTCAAAAAGGTACTTATTACTAAAAAAGAAAAAAAATAGCTGCATGTTATTTATGTACATAGGTGGTTCTCACCCCCCACTTTTGAACGAAGGCGTGCCTTAGTTCAAAAGTCATGCAAGCTTAAAACTAAATACTGAATTTAAAAGACAGAAATTAAAGTGCGGAAAAGTAAGATAGTGTCGGGTTACCTCCCGACCAGTGCACTTGTTTAACGTCGTTGGCTCGACGATACCTCGTTGTGGATTACTGGTTTGGGTCCCATGGGTGGCTGAGGTCAAACTTTGCCGCGGCAAAGTTGACTTCGTCATGGTAGGGTTTGACTCGTTGCCCATTTACATTGAATTTGCTTCCATTCTCCATGCTTTCCAACTCAAGCATCCCATGGTTGTATACCTTGGTTATTGTGAAGGGGCCGGTCCATCTAGATTTAAGCTTCCCGAGCATTATCTTCAGTCGTGAGGAGAAGAGTAATACTAGTTGTCCTTCCTCGAATGAGCGCCGGAGGATGAATTTGTCATGATATAATTTTGTCCGTGCCTTGTAGTCTGTTTACTCTTCGTAGGCCTCAAGCCGCAACTCTTCAAGTTCGCATAGCTTAAGCTTCCTATCTAGTCCGGCAGCTTTTAAATCTGGATTGCATTGCTTGAGCGCCCAATATGCCTTATGCTCTATTTCTACCGGAAGATGGCATGCCTTCCCATAAACAAGCCGAAAGGGAGAGGTTCCAATTGGCGTCTTGTATGCCGTCCGGTAAGCCCAAAGGGCTTCGTCTAACCTCTGGCTCCAATCTTTCCTGCTTGGTTTCACCATTTTTTCTAAAATTCCTTTGATTTCGCGGTTGGAGATTTCTGCTTGACCATTGGATTGGGGGTGATATGCCGTGGACGTCCGGTGGTGGACATGGTAGCGTTTTAAGGTAGCAGCCATCATACGGTTGCAGAAATGAGTTCCTTGGTCGCTTATTATGGCCTTAGGTACCCCATACCTACAAAACAGGTTAGTGCGCAAAAATTCTATGACAGTTTTCGCATCGTCGCACCTTGTGGCCTTAGCTTCTACCCATTTCGACACATAGTCTACCGCAACTAGAATATAGGTATAACCGCGTGAAACTGGAAATGGTCCCATAAAATCAAGACCCCAAACGTCGAAGACATCGTTGACGAATATGGGGACTTGAGGCATTTCATTTCTAGCTGACACATTTCCTACTCTTTGACACTTATCGCATTTTTTACACTTTTCGTTGGCATCTTTAAATATACTTGGCCAGAAAAATCCGCTATCTAAGATTTTTCTAGCGGTTTTCCTACGCCCGAAGTGTCCTCCACATGTAAACTCATGGAAAAAGCTAATAACAGAAGCTATTTCATTATCAGGGATGCATCTCCTAAGTATTTGATCTACTCCTATTTTCCATAAATAAGGATCATCCCATAAGTATTGTTTAGCATCGTGTTTAAGTTTCATGCATTGTGCTTTAGTAAAAGAAGGAGGAAATGTACCTCCTACAAGGTAGTTGGTGATTGGGGCGTACCATGGCACCTTGGTTGAGATGGCGTATAGGTGCTCGTCAGGGAATGACTCGGTTATGTGCCCTTCTTCTTCCTCTTTGACAATCCTGCTTAGGTGATCTGCCACAGTATTCTCGATCCCCTTTTTGTCCCTTATTTCCACATTGAATTCTTGCAGTAGTAAGATCCACCGAATAAGCCTTGGTTTAGCCTCCTTCTTCTTCATTAGGTATCGGATGGCGGCATGGTCTGAATAAACTATTACTTTTGCTCCAAGTAAGTAGGGTCTGAATTTTTCCAGAGCAAATACTATTGCAAGAAGTTCCTTTTTAGTGGTGGAATAGTTCCGTTGGGAAGGATCTAGGGTTCGTGAGGCGTAATAGATCACTCCTGCTTTCTTTTCAATCTTTTGGCCGAGAACTGCCCCCACAGCGAAGTCGCTTGCGTCGCACATTATTTCGAATGGTAGTTCCCAATTTGGTGTTTGGATGATGGGTGTGCTGGTGAGGGCTTCCTTTAGATCATCAAAAGCCTTTTTGCATGTACTGGTGAATTCAAATGGAACTTCTTTTTGTAGAAGAGAGGATAGGGGCAATGCTTTTTTGGAGAAGTCTTTGATGAATCGTCGGTAGAATCCTGCATGGCCAAGGAATGATTGGATGTCTCGGACCGTGGATGGGTATGGTAGAGTCGTGATCAGGTCGATCTTTGCTTTGTCCACTTCCATGCCTTTTTGTGAGACAACATGTCCTAAGACTATTCCGTGTGTTACCATGAAGTGGCATTTTTCATAATTGAGCACTAAGTTCATGGATACACATCGTTCCAAAACTGTGTTCAAATTGCTCAAGCATGCATCGAATGTGTCTCCATGGATGGTGAAGTCGTCCATGAAGACTTCGATGAATTCTCCGATCATGTCTGAAAAGATGCTGGTTACAACCCTTTGGAAAGTTCCAGGAGCATTGCAGAGGCCGAATGACATTCTTCTGAAGGCAAATGTACAGAATGGGCAGGTGAATGTAGTCTTCTCTTGGTCCTCAGGTGCTATGGGGATCTGGTTGTATCCTGAGAACGCGTCCAGGAAGCAAAAATATGGTTTTCCTGCCAATCTGTCTAGCATTTGATCAATGAATGGGAGCGGGAAGTGATCCTTTCGAGTCACCGCGTTTAGCTTTCGATAATCAATGCACATGCGCCACCCATTCTTTACCCGTGTTGTGACCATGTTTCCTTCAGCATCTTCCTCGACTGTGATTCCACTTTTCTTTGGTACTACGTGAACAGGACTCACCCATTGACTATCTGATATGGGATAGATAACGTCTGCATCTAGAAGCTTTTGTATTTCCTTTTGGAAGATCTCCATCATGATTGGGTTGAGCCGTCGTTGGGGCTCTCTTGATGGTTTTGCTCCATCCTCAAGTAGAATACGGTGCATGCATACAGCCGGGCTGACTCCCCTTAAGTCGGCCAGAGTCCATCCAATAGCCAACTTGTGTTGCTTCAGGACTTTTATCAAACTTTGTTCCTGGCTTGTTTCCAAGCCACTTTTGATGATTACTGGGAGTGTGTCCTTATCCCCCAGGAAGGCGTACTTCAGATGTCCAAGAAGGGGCTTTAATTCTGTTTTGGGGGCTTGCACCACCGAGGGCAGAAAAGTATTCGATTTGAATAGTTTTACCTCGTTGACTTCAAATTCTGGTGTGAGAGGCTCTGAGATCGTTAAGTGGGCCACTGTTTCGTGCAAGTCTTCGGTTAATTTGTATGGGCTTATGGCTCCATTGAGCACGGCTTCCAAGGGATCTGTTCTAAGTTCTGGTCGAATTTCTTGGACCAGGTCGTCCAAAGTATCGAGTGCGTGTATTTCCTCGAATTCCATAGGGTGCTTCATTGCTTGGAATATGTCAAAGCTGTAGACCTCTCCTTCTACTTCCATTGAAAGCATTCCACTTCCACAATCTATCTTCATTTTTGATGTTGAGGAATGGACGGCCGAGAAGAATAGGTGCATGATCAGTAGGTCCGCCATTTTCCATCTTTAAAACGTAGAAGTCTGCTGGAAACACTAACTTGCCTACTTGAACCAGGACGTCTTCTATTTTGCCCTCGGGTTATTTGCAGGACCGATCCGCTAGTTGAATAGTGAGACCGGTGGGTTTGAGTGGTCCAATCTTAAGGCATGAGTAGATAGAGAATGGAAGAACATTGATTGATGCTCCAAGGTCTAGCATGCAATTCTCGATCCTTATGTTACCAATTGTGCAAGGAATGGTGTAAGTTCCTGGATCTCCACATTTAGGGGGAACTTTTCATTGTATGACGGCCGACACGTTTTTACTCATCAGCTCTTGATCGTTTCCAGCATTCCTTCTCCGGTTGGTGCATAGTTCTTTTAAGAACTTGGCATACCGAGGAATTTGTTTGATGGCTTCTAAAAGGGGAATGTTGATTTCGACCTTGCTGAACAACTCAAGTACTTCCTTATCCATGACATGTTGTTTTTGCACGCGACCCGGTACTGGAAATGGAAGTGTCGTGCTTATTTTAGGGGTTTCGGTTCTGGGTACCGGGTTAGGCCTGTGTTCTTCAAATGTATTTTCTTCTTCTTCGGTAACTTCCCGCTCTTCCTCAAATATGTCGTCATCTTTATCGGTCTCTTCTTCATCTAGAATTTCGAGAGGTTCGGGCCTTATTTGCTCTTTTCCTGGTAACCTTGGGTCTCTGTCTTTCATTTGCTCCACAGGTTTGCCGACAAGCGTTTTCCCACTCCTAAGAGTCACAGTATTCATGTTCTCCTGTGAGCCTTGAATAGTTTGAGACAGGAGTTTGCCGGGTTCACTAGAGAGTGCGGATACTGATGCAGCTAGTTCGGAGATATGCTCCTTCAAGTCTGATAATTCTTTTTTTGTTTCGGTTTGATTTTGATGCATAGTAGTATTCAACTGCTGCACAGTACTAGTTAATTGCAGCATCATGTCCTCTAGTGATTCGTTTGGCCCTTGAGAATTGTTTGAGCTTGCATGGTACAGGTTTGGCTCCTCTTGTTGGTATTGGCTTGGTGGTGGGGTGGTCTGGTTGTACTGTCGGTGGAACGGTTGATAGAATGACTGGGCTAGTTGAGGGATAGCCGGTTGTGTCTCCGTCTGAAGATAGCTGTTGTTGTTACGCCAGCCTGGGTTGGATGTTTGACCGTACTGTCTATTTTGTCCAGCTCGGACGTTGTTGTATCCTTGATATCCTCCTACTGCATTCACATCAGCCGGTTCTTCTTCTATCAATGTTGGGCATGCGTCCGTTTTGTGGTCCGTAGAACCACAGAACTCGCAAGGTTTTACCGTAACTGGCTGTCTACGTATGATCTCAATCATCATCTCCTTTAACTGTTTCATCTCTTCAGTTATGGAGTTTACTGATGCCTCAGTTTGTGCTACCCTTTTTGATCGAGAGAATTCATCTTGGCGAGTGGTCTCTTCTCTAAATCGAGCATTTTCAGCAACGTTGGCGATGAGATTTCTGATGCCACTTAATGATAGATTCATCATGGACCCTCCCGCTGAGGCATCCAAGAGCATTTTGTCTAATGGTCTTAATCCATCAATAAGGTACTCGATGACGAGTTTCTCGGGCAGTCCAAGGGTACAGCAGCTCCTTTCTAGGTGATTGAACTTTTCTAGGTAATCGTACATGGTTTCATTGGGACCTTGTTTGATTTCCTGTAGTTGCTTCCTTACTTGCATTGCTCTTCTAGCCGGATAGTATTTGTCTAAGAACTTCTTCTGCATCTGAGCCCATGTTCTGATGCTTCCGGAAGGCAATGAAAGGAACCAGTCGCTTGCCGAGTCTATGAGGGAAAAATAGAACGCTTTTAACTTGAAGTCGTCCATATTCACTCGATTGGGCTTTAGATTCTGGCAAATGCCATGTAGGCGTTGGAGGTGAGTTGCGGCAGATTCTCCTTGAGATCCTGAGAATTTTGGCAGGCTGTGTGCCACTGATGCGTTGATGGTTATATTTTCTAATTCAGGGCTCTCATAGATGCACCACGGCTGTGTCTCGAAATTAGGGGCATTTAACTCGCCCATAGTTGGTTCACGGTAGTAGTTATCCCCATAGTAGTCGTCGAAAGCGGGTTCTCTTCTTGGCATGTATCGAGGTTGAGGTTGTGGTCGTCGGGGATGGATAGGAGATTGTACTGGACCAGCTGCATTTCGGTCCTCGGGTAATTCTTGGTTTCTTCTGACTGCTTCCCTATCACGAGCTCTTCTGTTTCTGATGAGTTGTTCCGGATCGTCGACGAATGGAAACGGTACCTCATCATTCTGATCGTACAGGTTTATTTCTTCGTCATCCTGGTAGTCATGGTGACTTTCTTCGCGAGACATGGTTGTTTTGAAGCGCGTAACGATTCAAAGAACAGTTATCCGATGACTAGTTCCCCGGCAACGGCGCCAATTTGACAGAACCGCTCGTCGTCAAAGCGATTGTGCAAATAAATTTATAATAGTCCGATACTCGCAACTATACTACTGGGTAGTACTTGGTAAGTAGGGGTCGAACCCAAGGGAACTAGGGGAATAATTGTTCTTCGGGGGGAATTACGCAGCGTGGGAGCGTATTTAAGGTCGGTTGGTTGGTTTTAAAGCTACCAGCTATTTTGATTGATTGATTGGTTGGTTGGTTGATTTTAATACTGGAAAGTAAATTACAGTTTATAATTAAAGAGAAATGTTCGGTTTCAGGGGACTTGTATTATATCCTGTTTATCATTGACCATTAGTGAATCATCTAAGTATTCAAATGGTGAATCGAGGCTAGTTACAACTCAGTACTTGCAACACCGGTTTAAAGCAACTCCTGTTCTATTTCAGTCTAGCGCCAATACCCTAAGGTATGCTAGCCTGGGTGCATCCACCTGATCTCACAGTTACGCTCGACCAGATGGGATTTAGGATGAGTCGAACTCCTCAGATAGCTTTGCTTGTTACAGCTTCCACTACCTGAGTATGATCACGAATTCCCACAGAAGAGCTTTGCTTGTTACAGCATCCACTCAACCTTGGAAACTCTGACTATATATGGCACATAGAACAAGTTTTGAATACTAAGACTAAACACTAAGTTAATAGTCTTAAAACATTTTATAATACAAGTGCGCCCCTTCTACCGAACTACTAATTTAGCTACTATTCATCGCGCTAAACATTATACTAAGGAATTAAAGACAACAGTTAAATAAATACTAAAAATAATACTTACAACCGTTGAAGCGCCAAGGGAGCTATCCTTTATTTCCAAAGCCAAGATTACAACATTACAAATGTTACAACTTCTAGAGAGAGAAGTGAAATGAGATTGAGGTGTGAAATGAGGAGGAGGAGCTCCTCCTTTTATAGCCCAAAGGGGAGGAGATGGGTGGTGGAGATGGATGGTAAGTGTTGCATTTTGATTGGAGGAGAAAATGGATGGAGGAGATGGCCACACATGGAGGAAGAGGAGTGGTGGAGGAGGAGGAAGGTGGTGGTGACATGTGGAGGAGGGGCAAAAGCCGCCGGTCACCACCACCCCAAGCCGCCGGTAGGCGGTGGCCAAGGAGGAGGAGCTCCTCCCTTGGCCACCACTTCTTCAAGTGGCCGGTCATCCTTGTCCAATGTGAGATTTGTACAGTTTTGTGCAGTCTTTTCACAAAACTGTCAATGTGTTTCTTCTCCGGGCTGTCTTGACTCCACTCCTGATTCTTCTAATTAATTTGTTATGGTCAATTCAACGTCAGGATCCTTGATATTTCTTCAGTCGGCATATGATCTTGATCTTGGATTGACTCTTGTTATCTTTTCAGCATAAAATCCTCTCTTTAGCGTGTTTTCACCTCAGTCTCTAAAATGCCCTGTGGAAATATATCGGGACTAACACACAGAAGTTAGATAGACAAACAGTCTAATTAAGGGGGTTTTACTGTGTTTCTGACTCGTATAACTTTGGTCCATCAATTACTTTCAGTTTAAACCACTCAAACCCAACCTGTCTTTACTTTATTTTTCTTTTCTTTTTAAAGAACAACTAATCCACACTGACTCTCTTGGGTTCGACCCCTACTTACCGCTCTACTAATCCAATAGTGAGCCACGAGTAGTGGAACTATAAATGTAAATTTCGCAGCGCACAACGACGTGTTGTCACTTTGCTCCTTTATTGTGAACTGCTTGTCCTTTTCTTCTTTTCTTTTGGAGGTCCAATCATCGCCCGCAAGCATATAGAAAGACCTTCCCGCTCTTTCTCATCCTCGCCCTTTTTGACGTGAGTCCAGATGAGGGTCACTCACCTTTTCCCTGTTACTTCGGACTATAGATAGGACTATCTATTTTCTCGTCCCGCCTACTGACGGAGCGCACCACACCGTCGTTAATGTGTGATGGCTCTGTGCAAAAATAAATTTATAAGTCCGCTACTTGTACTCTACTATTGGGTAGTAAAGCGGTAAGTAGGGGTCGAACCCAAGGGAATTAGTGGATAGTTGTTCTTTCGAGGATGGAAAGTAAGACAGTTGGGGGTTGGTTGTGATTTTAGTACTGAAAAGTAAGTGGGTTGGTTGTGATTTTAGTACTAAAAAGTAATACTGAAAGTAAAGTGCTTGAAGGACAAGACTTGCTGAAAGTAAGTGCGTAAAGTAAAGTGCTTGAAGGACAAGACTTGCAGAAAGTAATTGCTTTAAGGACATGACTTGCGGAAAGTAAGCAGTTGATATTGGTACTGAAAGTAAAGTGACAGGTGATATTTTAATTAAAGGAAAGATTCGGTATCAGGGGCCTTGTATCATAGTCCGTTTATCATTGACCTCTAATGATCATACTAAGTGTTCAAAAGTGTATCAAGGCTATTCCTAGCACATGACTTGCCACACCGCCTAGTCTTTTGCAAGACAAAGAACTCTTGTTCTAGTATGTGCATCCATTTGATCATCATTCTTGATAAACCAAATGGTGTTTAAAAGAGGTTGACTTCCACAGATAAGCTGTGCTCTTCCGAGCCTCCACTTATCCACGGAAGATCATGAACCCATGGCAAAGCTTTGCTCTTCCGAGCATCCACTCAACCAATGGAGTTCTGACCTAATATAAGGCACCTATAACAAGTTGAACACAAAGAGGCACTAAGAGAAGGGTCTAAAACATTTTATGATACAAGTACACCCCTTCAACCGAATGAAGGGTTTAGCTACAAATATCCATAGGGGTGGATATCATAGCTAAGTATTGAGTAAAGTAAAGGTTTTGAAAGACAGAAAAGTAAAGGTTTTAAGAAATCAAAACAAGGAAAGTAAAGGTGAATACTCAAGAACCAACAGGAGTAAACTCAAGAACAACGTAAAGTAAAGGAAATGCTTAAGTACTTCAAGAACCGACAAGAGTACTTAAGAACAAACTTGGAGCTTTTGATTCAAAGTAAAGTGTTTACATGGATTGTGTTGTAGAATCTAGAGAGCTTCTCTCACTAACCAAGAACTATGGATGTTGGGATGGAATGAGGATGATGGAATGATTTACAAAGGAGGTGAAGGTCTCTATTTATAGGCATGGGGGAGGAATGAGAGCCATACACTTTTCAAATGGGAGGAGAAGAGCTAAACACATGGCAAGGGATGAGAGGAGGGGAGCTTAGCCGCCGGGCAAGGTGGCAAGGCTTCAAAAGCCGCCGGCCACATGGCTTGTTCCTATGGTGAGCCGCCCATGTGGTGGAGGAGGGGAAGATGTGTGAGTGGAATGAGATCTTTTTCCCAAAAAGCCATCGGTTGAAATGTAACTCTGGTTGCCCTTTGGTTTCTCCTTGGTTGCCCTTTGGTTGCTCCTTTGGTTGACATCAAAAGATAAGTCACTTATACTTGGAATTTCACTTGTGTTCTTGATCTTTGGTGGAACAAGTCATCGGGACTTAGTTGTGGCTTGATCGGAGTATTGTCGGAGTATGGTCAGTTCTGCCTTGTAATTCACTTTCAGTGTTAAGAACTCCATTTTAGCTCGTTTTCATCTTTACTCCTTGAAATGGCCTGTAGAACAAAAGTGAAGCTAACAAGTAAAAGTTGTCAAGATAAAGCATCTAATTTGGTGGGTTTAACTGTCTCAATGAATCATATAAATATGGTCCATCAGATCACCCCACACTTTTAGTTGTTCGTCCCGAACAATGCCATTTAAGAGATGCACACACAATCCAAGTAAAAACTTCAAATATGAAAGTGAGAATATGGAACTAGATTTATCCTATTCATGCATTACTTACTTATTACCAAACTAAACCGTGTAAATCCTTAGAAGAAACTTGATACTTGTACCTTCGAGCTGAGATGCAAATTAATTTGGATGTTTCGGGAGATAGCCCTTTTCAAGCTCCTGGACTGCATTCTCTGGACTGACTCGCACTATATGGTTAACTTGTCGCTTTCTCTAGCACATGATTTGATTCGGGTTTCACTGAGTTGAGCACTTTGATTTCCTTTTGGTGAGGGACAGCTTTTGAAGTGATTTGGCCTTTGGCCTTTTGATGTTGAATTGGAGTTTCTTCACTTTTGTTCGGTTAAAACCTTCACAATTTTGGCTTTTGGCCTTTGATTAGCTTCTTTGAGCTTTTGCTTCTTTGTGACTTGCTAGTCCATTTTCTCAACCTTTCTTTGGGAGGTCCAATCATTGCCCGAGAGCATATGGAAATACCTCCCCGCTCTTTCTCATCCTTGCCGTTTCGCGCGGGTCAAGATGAAGGTCGCTCGTCTATTTTCTCGGCTACTAGGACTAGAGATAGGACGGTTTGATTCCCGTCCCGCCTCTTGCATAAACGCTGCACGGCGGAGATGACTCTGACTCACTGAAACCCAAAGTGCAGCCTCTACTGACTTCGTAAACCATATAGTGAAATCCAGTCCTTCGAGTGCTTGCCAAGCCTCTCTAGGGCAGTTTATATCAACTCCACATCCCCTGTATATCTCAGCACAAAGGGACAAATGAGAAGTTACATCCTAAGTTTTTAAACAGTTGAATTTTCACAAGGTAATTGCATGAATTTAGATCTATCTTTTTCACATTCTCAAGTTCATATTTTCAAAAAGATAATATCAAGGGAAAAGGAAAAGAAAAAGCATGTCAATTAACTATGTACAAAGGCAGTTCTCACCCCACACTTTTGAACGAAGGCGTGCCTCGCAGCACAACTTAGTTCAAAAGTTAATTGCAAGCAAATATATACAGGCAAGGTGAGAATGACTTAAGGCAAAAACTAAATGACATAAAATAAAATGACTAAAAGTAAGATAGGTGTCGGGTTACCTCCCGACCAGTGCATTTGTTTAACGTCGTTAGCTCGACAGTACCTTATTTCTGGATCATAAGGTGGGATCCCATGGGTGGCTCAGGTCGTATTTTGCCGTTGTCAAGTTGACCTCGCCATGGTAGTGTTTGACTTGCCGCCCATTCACATTGAATCGTCTTCCATCCTCCATGCTTTCCAACTCAAGCATCCCATGGTTGAATACCTTAAGGAAAATAGAAAGTCCCCTACTCGTCATCCGCTGGTGCTGCTGGTGGACGTGGAAGTAACTCCGGTGGAACAGGCTGACTCGGGTCCCATCCCGGTGGAGCTGGGACCGGCTGTAGACCATGTGGGCATCATGTGATTCATCATCATGTACATATTAAAGATCAAGTACACCTGCGCCTCAAGAAGTTGAGCCATAGGTGGAGGCTGAGGTTGAGGCGATGGTGCTTGCTCGGGCCAATCCTAGGTCTACCGGCGTCTATCAGTAAGTAGCAGAGGATGATACCGAGAGTTCAGATGGTGTGTCCAAATAATCTTGTCCTTACTGGTGGTGCGAGTGGTGATCAGCCCACCGTTAGAAGATTATCCTCTACCTAGAAGCTCCAGCAGGAAAATCTCATGATCCTCTAAGATTGGCTCGACATGCATATGATGCAGCATGTAAGTGATCAGCTTACTACCTTTCCTGCCCAAAGACGATGTTCCCAGAACTCACAGAGAAGGTGTCAATAGTCTATCACGTGTCCACACCGGAAGCTGTCGAAGACCAGTTAGTCCAGTAAGAAACATTGGCCACCCTGTTATCGTGAGCAAAAGTGGCACAGCCAAGGACCTTCTGAAGGTAGAATAGGGCTGGTTCCACAATAAGACGGGCCTTGCTAGTACTTGGGTTCCAACTCCCTCTCAATGCGTCCGTGATGAGCTGCCAAAAGTTTAAATGTCGAAAAAAGCACACATAGTTGTTATGTTTATGATCTACTGGCCACCCAAAAAGCTCTCTGGGGTCTGGTAGTGCGAGGGACCCCTCTGTGCATAATGGAACCCCTCGTGGTCTTGATGTCCAATATAGTTGACAAATGCCAGGAATTCTGCGACATCCTCGACATCTGTCAGTCCAGGCCATCCGCTGGCAGTCAATATCTCACGGATGCGGTCGTGCAATCCGCTAGCCTTTAAGAAAATCTCATTAATAAACTAGCTAGGTAGAAATTTCTTGCTCCTCATAATCGGATACAACTCCTCATATATCATCTCCTTGCGTAGTTTCATGGCAGTAGTCTTAGGAGGCATGGTTACGTTGTATAGCTCAAAACCATCGAGAAATTATGATGAAAATATCCTGAAAATCATCTGGTCAACTGTGTGCATCGCGCCGTAAGAAGAGTTTAGGCAGGCGTGCCAAAATCACACTTTATGTGTGTAATGTCTGGTCTGGGCGCGGTAGTAATACGAAAGTTGGCCGCCGTGAGTTCTGGCAATCGAATCTGATATTCCGGCAACGATTTCTTTGACCAAACTCCACAAAACTCCAATCCAAACATAGATCCACACCAAGTAATGAAATCCTAACGAATACTACCCCATATTTGCATTGATTCCTCAAGAAATAACCACAAAACTCGAAATCTCAAAAGAAAACCCAATCACCTTAGTATTCTTCAGTCCGAGTGGTGGAGATGAGTGTTGGTTGATGGAGAGTGATGGTGGGACGTATTGGTTGTTGTTGGCGACGGCTAGCGGCGGACGGCGGTGGTTCAGTTGTGTGAAGCGGCGGATAGGGAGAAATTTAGCGTTTTTATGTGTTTTGGGTGGAGTGGAGGAGAGAAGGGAGTGATTCTAAAAATTAGAGGGCAGACGGCTCCTTCATCGTAGGCTCGTAATAATATTCTTCCTCTTCTTCCGGCTCCCTGTTAATTTGTGGTTATGGTGGTACCGGTGGAGGTGGCTGCCTCGTATCAGCACCATTCCCAACATTCTATGTAATAGGTGCCCTCTGATTCTGTTGTCCCTGCCTGTCAATATTCGCCCTATTGCAAGCATGTAGTTGTCCCTCTGCTTCATAGAAAGCAGGAGGTCCTCGTTACCAACAATCAAGATGATCTCGGTCTTGTTTTTGTTATTGTTATCACCGATCTCACTACATGCACGAGACATTGTGAAGCAAGTAGCAAAGCACAGAAAAAAAACTAAAAATAAAAATAAATAATGAAAAGAAACAACTTCGCCGAAGCGTAGCTCCCCGGTAAAGGTGTCAAATTTTGAAGCGCATCTGACGCGTCAAACTTAAATTTATAATCTCCTGCGAACAACTAGCTAGTGTAGCAGCAAGCAGGGTCAAACCCAGGAGAGCTGATTTGTTGAAGTTGAGTTTGTAGACAAATAAAGAAACATGGGGGTTTTTAGCAGTGTGAGTGCAAAAGAGGCTAATCGCAAAGAAGGTTTAAATCAGAGAGAATATTCAGCTTAGGTTTCTATTGTGACACGTTTATCATAGAGAACTAATGATCGAATTCCAAATTTCTAAGTGTGATTGTTCCGACAAAGGTAACAACCCTAAGTATCCCGATGAAGGTGATACACCACAATCTAACCCGGCAAAGGTGTTAGACTTCTAGTTCTTTCCGAAACAAAATAATCCGGCAAAGGTATTATTAGGCTTAGGTGTTACGATCTACCTTTACGACAAATTTTCCAGTAGATATTAACAGTAAGATTTGGTTATCAAACTAAGCTTTACGACAAAGTTTCCACTTAATCTTATAATTCAATTCATGAGATGAAGAGCAAGAACTAGTAAAACATGAAATTGCATTAAGAAAAGAGTTTCAAAACGTAGTCACAATATACAAAACCCTAAACTGAAATATGAAATTAGCTACACATAGTCATGGAAAGAAAACATAGAGTATTCATAATGAAAGTAATAGAAAAATCTCTTCTCTCGTCGAAAGCTTCGCGTTCTCATCCAGAGCCATCTTCTGATGTTTCTCCCAAGCTGGAATGATGGAAACCCTTATCAAAACCTTTAATTTATAAGAAAACTGGGTTTCTAAATATGTTTTTGGGCTGAAATGGCCAAATCCTGGACTGCTGACATCATCACCTCATCTGGTCTTCCGCGCCCAAGGAGAATTTTACTGTCGTGCCCAACGTGTATATTAGCTGGCGTGTCCAACACACTTAAAGTGTTCGTTGGGCGTGAGACTCACGGGATGAGAATCCTTCCTTTTGCTCCAACTTCGACTCTGGCTCTCAATTTGACCTTTCATGAACTCAATGTGATGTATTTGGCACCGAAATGCCGCTTTTAAGCACATATTCCTTCCAAAGCTTCCAAAACACCTGAAATGCAAAACAACACTAAAAAGTAACTGTTCGCATAATAAAGTATCAAAATAAATAGGATTAATTGATTCGATGAGTCGTATAAATACGACTCATCAGTGTCTCAATCACCTAGACTTATTTTGAGACATTTTGATCTCTTTAGCTATCTTTCGATGACTTTTTTGTGTGATGTATGAACAAATTATGCTCATTAGTTAAGGTAACAATGTAACAGTCTCAAACATCATGTATTAACTTAGTGTCCAAAGAAGCTATCTTCATGAGAGTTGTTAAACTATCGTAGCTCCAATAAGATGTTGCATTCAAACAAAGTCAATACAAAAACTAGCAAGTGTCTGATCATGCAGTTTAAACATCTTTATCATGCCTTTGAAACTTTGGTTCTAGTTACACAAAACTACCCACCATTCACCTATGCTATCAAGGGCTAGTCCATGGGCTCTTGGCGCAAAGCTCATTCACAAGTTCTTAAATCTTGGCATAAAACCACAAGTGAAGAGGAGCTCGTCATTGGTGTTTTTTAAAATCGCATAAACAATTCATTGAGTCCGTGTAAGCATAGAGGTAATCTCCTAATTCATCCCAAAAGAATATAAGTACATCAAGATTTCAAACACACACATGATATTTTGATGGATTATGTTGTTCCTTCGTATGGCATGGCTTTTGGCAAAATATCTTCAGAGTGTTCAAGCAGATGTCAAGGAGTTGTTCAACCGAAGATTGGAACATGCATGCTGCGCTGAACTGAAGAAGAGAAGTTTCCTAATTTGGAAATTTACAAATTTCAAAGATATGTAGTTGGGAGTCGGTTGAAGATTGAATCGGTTGGCGAAATATTATGGAAGCACTATCAAGATCCAGAAGTATTATCTAGAAGCCAACATTATCAAGGAGATACTGAAAAGATATTCAAGTACAAAAGATTTGGAAGCTTGGGTATATTTAGAAAATATTTCTTAAAAATTTGAGATTGAGTATCTCAACCAAATAGGTTCCAGCGGTGTACTATAAATACAATGCTAGGGTTACGAAGAAGTAAAACACACGAGTGATCTTTAAGCCGAGGAGGAGGAGCGATGGCTGGCAGGTTATTCACATCAAAAAACCCATGGCGATGTGATAATCTGTTTGGTATGCTGATCAGACTAGTCTGTGGAACAAACTGATTCTGACATACGCGTTTGAGAGAAGGCATCAGAACTTAGGGAGAGGTTTCAGCAAGGTTCGAGAGGGAGTCTCGAACTTAGGGGAGCCGAGATCGCAAATTGTGGAAAAAAATGTTAGAGGCTAGGAAAATGCATTCGGGAGATTGTAAGTGTAAGTCCAATCATAGATGTGAGATTTTAATAAGATTTACAACCCTTTAGGGCGTGGGAAGCCCCCTAGAGTAGGCTGGCTGCCGAACTAGGAAGTATATCGTGTGTGCGTGAATTGTTTCTTTCAGTATACAATCTACTAAGGTGTTCAAGGCTTTGGTAGAACACCACTTGGATCTTGCCTTGAATAATACAACATTATTTCAATTGGTATCAGAGTAGACACTCGAGATACAGAGTATGATCCGACGACTATTCAAGATACGTATGAAGGAAGGGCAGAGTAGTAACCGACCACTATTGCTTAAAGAGCCGAACTATGGCTACAGAAAGTCCAAGATGAAGGCCTTCCTAAAATCACTTGATGGAAAGGATTGGAGAGCTGTGTTAGTTGGGTAGACACAGCCCGTGATGGCCAATCCGGAATGAGTGATGGTACCTAAACCTGAAGCACTATGGATTGACGCAGATGAAATGGCTATTGTAAGGAAATCAAAGGCTATGAACGCAATATTCTCGGGAGTGGACGAGCTCAACCGAATGGAATTGAAGATCCACATCATCCTACTCATGTGTACCGACAGAAGAAGGAGTTGTATGGACTCAAAAAGTGCCCAGAGCATGGTACGAGCGTCTCACACTGTTTTTCGTCGACCATGGCTATGTGCGAGGGGGAGTAGATAAGACTCTATTCGTCAAACATACAGGTCAGATTTTATCATTGCACAAATCGATGTCGACGATATAGTATTCGAGTCCAGTTGACAGAAGTCGGTGGACCAATTTGTGGAAGAAATGCAAAAAGAGTTTAACATGAGCATAGTGGGAGAGATGAACTACTTTCTTGGACTCTGGGTGAAATAGAAGCACGATGGCATCTTATCTCACAGAGGAAGTATGCCAGGAATCTGAACAAAAAGTTTGATCTTGAAAAGGCAAGCCCTAAACGGACCCTAGTTGCTACTCACTTAAAGATTACAAAGGATGATGCTGGAAATAGTGTTAACCAGACACTATACCGAAGCATGATAAGAAGCTTTCTCTACTTGACAGCCATCAGACCAGATATTGCTTATGCAGTAGGAGTATGCGCAAGATAGCAGGCAAATCCAAAGGAGAGTCATTTGATGCAAGTCAAGAGGATCATCAAGTAATACTGCTGAGTATGGCATCTGGTACACCAAGGACACCAGTTCATACATAGTTGGGTAATGTGATGCTTAGTAGGCACGAAACGTTGAAGATCGAAAGAGTACATCTGGTTGTTGTTTCTTCTTAGGCAACAACTTGGTTTCCTGGTTCAGTAAGAAGCTGAATAGCATCTCTTTATCTACAACTGAAGAGAAGTATCTTGCTGCCGAAAGTTGTTGCACTCAGATGGTTTGGATGAAGCAGATGCTATCTGGAAATGGAGTGGAACAAGAGGAAATGACATTGTTCGGTGACAATATGAGCACCATCAACATATCCAAGAATCTAGTATAGACCTCCAGTACGAAGCACATTGACATCAGACACCATTCAATCAGAGAGCTAGTGGAGAAGAAGGTCATCACTTTAAAGCATGTAACGACAGACAAGCAGCTAGCTGACATATTCACCAAGCCACTGGATGCGACACAGTTTGAGACACTTAGATCCTCTCTGGGTTTGTTTGTTGTCAATAACTTACTATCCCAAGCAGAGGTCAGCCAGAAGCAGAAACCCAGCAAATCAGTTGGGCTAACCTATTGAAGAAAAGAGCTGGAACAGATGGTACGTGTTTAGATGTAAAATGTTTGTTTCAAAATGTTCACAAAAATTATGAACCGTTGGAAGGATGACAATGATTGGACCAAAGCAAGCCAATTTTGGGAAGTTTAGAAGATTGAATATTTGAAAATCAAATATTCGACAGTTCCCTATTCTCTCTAAGAATCTCTGAAACTCTAGTTCAACAAATCTCGAAAGATTCAACCCAAGAACGATGGTGAGCACTCACACAATGAAGAAATCAACTGTTGCACTTGTTCCCGCCCCTGAGACAAGGATTTTGAAGAAAGCAATGGGGAAATCTGGACATGCTAACCCTAAGACAACAAAGAAGGCTGCAGTCACTAAATCGGTGAAATCAAAGGAAGAGGTCGTTAAAGTTTCCCGTCCGAATCCTAAATTAACAACAACTACAGTGAGCAAGCAGACCACGAAGAAAAATCAGCCAATGGCTAAAAAACCACTAAAAGAGGTAATCCCGAGTACTCTATCTCAGATTTCTATACCTAGTCCTGTGAATAAGAAATCAAGTGGGAATGTGAAGGAGATGGGTAATGTTCTGATGGTTGAAAAGTGTAAGGAAGTAGGTGTTGAAGTTCCAGAGGGAGCAAAAACTGTAGTATAATCGGGGGTTGTATCAAAGAATGCTAATAAAGGAAAGTCCATTGTCGACACTATTGTGGAGGATGTTAAATACCGGTGACGCTGAGATTGGTACTGCAGATGGAGCCAACTTATTGAAGGAGAAGCTTCGTGCTACTTGATTTGTGTTACAGAAAAATGGGTCTACGCAGAAAGGTGGTAGCCCAGAAAGATAGCATGCGAAGATTCATGGCTCGGTTTGGTTTTATTAGAGGAAGGTTGGTTGCTATGTCAGACTGTGAGAATGACCGATTTGTTGAGAGTTCTAGCAAGAGGAGTTTGGTGCTTGACGAAAAATCTGATTGTGACTCAGCAAAAAAAGATAATGAAACTAAGGTTGAAACTGTTCCTCAGGAGGTTGATGGACAGGAGCAACCACAGTTCAAAGATGATGGATAGAGGGAAATTAGATCCATCTGAAGAAGATGATGAACTTGATGAGATGTACAAGTAAATCGATAAAGTCGTTCAGGATTTACGGAAGGAAGGGTCTGTTAATCAAGAAGGAGGAGTTTCTGATAAGCAAGAGGTGAATTCAGAAAAGGAGAAAAGTGCTAGAAAAAGTCTCTGTTTAACCAGTTGTTTCGAAGGCGTTGGTACAACCACATGATCAAGACGTAGATATGCATGAAGCAGATCAGGAGAAGCCTGATGCTGATGACGCTAAGAATGTTGATCAGGACTCAGTTCCATTAGATGAGCTGAAGAAGTCAGAGAAAAAGAAACAAAAGAACAAGGTGACTATGCAAGATGGTGTGAGCTCAAAGACAGAGGGAGAAAGTGCGCCTAAGAAAATAAAGAGAGGAGTTTCAGACACTATGATGAGTAGTGTTCCATCTGGCATTACTAAACACGGTGTGAGGTTTGCCAGTCAAGAAGCAGCAGACAAATGGAAGGCTGTGCAGAAGAGGAAGATAATTCCTGAGAGAATTCTAAACGAGAAGAAATAAAAAGGGAAGGACGTTATCCAGCTGTTGAAGGATACAGACCTCTTCTGGACCTTGAGAAACGGTAAGCCGTTCAATGAATAGTTGGTTAGAGAAGCGATTGCAAACCTGTCGAGTCAATTTGGGATAATTGGAGATAAAGACTACGGAGTAGTGTATGTGAGGTAGAAGAAGGTAGTGTGGATCCAAAAATTATCAATATCTACTTTGCAATGGATGATCCACAGGTGGTGTAGGAGGAAGAGGATTTTGACAAAATTGTCAATTACCTGACTGCAGGAGCGTACTCTCGCTTGGAAGATTCATCTATTCTAGTAGCTGACCTGACCACTTTCTACTCAATGCTATTCTTCATAGCTATAGTCAATTGGAAGCATACCTCGCACAGGACATCGGTAAGCAAAGATAAGGGACAATTAATCGACCACATTGGAAATCGAATGAGGATCAACATGGGACAAATCATGTTCCAATAGATTGCAGAGCACGCCACATCCACGAAGTCCCTTCACCAAATTGTCTTCCTGATCATTTACCAGAATCCATAGCTGAAGACCAACCAGAACAGACTCTCCACAGCTCCATTAAAATTGGGAGTTAATCACAAGCTTTTCAAGGGATGTCACGTGAATAATCTGCAGGCTCGTAGTTTAAAGAAGAATGATGTGGCGGAATCATCTATGAGGAGGACTGGTGCTGGTAAGAGAATGTCTCGTGTGGAGAGAGGAAGGATAGTGAGTGAACTGGAAGAGATGTTAGAGACAATGCATGAGCAAAAGAAAAGAATCAACCAACTGGTGCAAACTCTGCGATATCCCAGCGATGATGAGGCAGATGAAGAAGAAGATGAGACGGACCAGGACTCCTCCGCGTGAAGGTTTCAAGCTTCATTTTAATTTGTTCTTACATTTGAACACTACTACATTCATACTATTTTCAGTTCTTTCGTACTGTATTATGTTGAACTACTATTGTTTTGGACCCTCCTTGCCGATTTTGTGGCAAAAAGGGGGAGTAGTTTTTTGGTCGACTTGTTCCCCTCAATCTTGTAGTCGGCATTCTCCTACTTGCTTCTGCACCCAAAAGCATCTGTCGGTATGTCATTGCCTACTTCAGGAATTGGAGTAGAGAGAACATACACCACCTTAAGGTTTGTGTGTAACAAGTGCATCTTTTACCAATGAGGTATATCCGTTCCTTCTAGCTTGTCCAACTTCTGGAAGTTGTTCGCCATCTCACAAGCGTCGCCAGAGATCGCCGAATATTGATTTCGATTGTAGTTGTCTTGTAGTATTGGTTTTCTAGGATTGTATCTCGGCTTCTTGTAAATGTCTTGTAATTCTTGTGATGTCGTCAATGGGAGATTTCTTCAAATGAACTTCATGGGATGATCAATAGCAACACCGGATATGATTTGAATTGCATAATCACTTTTTGGAATCGATATTTTTCCCCTTGCTTTAGCCTAGGGTTATTGCAAAACTCAAAGTGAGAAATGACAAATCCTCATTTCTAATCTAGGCTATAGAATTGGAAACTAGCTTAAGGGTTTGTAGGAAACTGGAACTGAAAATGATTTTCTACATGTGTGCATGGGATTTTGGTCCTTTCTTATATAGAGAGTAAAAGATACGAGCAAAGGAAGTGACCCTTACACGAAGAGCCACATTTATTATGCGTGTAGCTGCGATCTGCGCACATTTTAAGTTCTTGCGCTCTACATGCATTTAAGGTGCAGTGTCACTTGAAATGCTCGTAGGACGCGCTCACTTAAAATGTTCTATGCACGTTTACACGTTTTGCCAAGTGTGTATTTTAGCTCCGTGCCCTACGTACATCTTAGTAGCAGCGCGCGGTCACTTAAATGCACTTGGGGCGCGATACACAATGAAATTGTGTACTTATTTCGTGCGAAACACTTTCCTGAATCACCCCATGTCAATATCTTGTAACACATTAAAATCCCCAACAAACCTCACGCGAGATGCAGCCCTCTTCATCGGGCAAGTATGCGAGAAAAATAGGCAGAACAAAAACATCATAATTGATGAGGAAGGATAACAATCATTAGTATGATGAAAATAATGAGAAAATGATATTTCACCTAAATTTTCAATTTCAATTTTAGCTCGATTTGGAGAAACAATGTGAAAGAGTGCATATTCTTTTTTTCTTTCATGTCATTCTTGTGACCCTTAAGTGATTTGCCAATTATATAAAATTTTCAATTTCATTTATAAATGAAGGCAAGGGATCCGAGATCCTACGGCTGTTAATAATCAGCATATTTGGCATATAATTCATTGTTAATTGTGTTTTAAAGGATATATGAGTCATTTATTTTCATTAAGATTAAAAACATAAAGAAAAACTCTAAAACTCCCGATCAAAATCCACTCCAACACCCCGCTGATGACACCTCCGAACGGCAAATCATTGGAAAGGAACTACTAGAGAAATCCCCCGCTCACGACACCTCTGATGTCTGATCCACCGCGACTCTCTGCCTCATCTCCGCCGCCGCGACTCTTGACGAACTATTATTTTTCACCTCTAAATAGTATCAATAAAGAGAGGATCGAATGTAGTGAGTCAAAACATTTATAATGACCGGTAAAGTACCGGGTCGAACCCAAAGGAGCAAGCTAAGCACATGCACTATTTAAGATTGTATTTCCGTTCGTCTATTCTAAATAAAAATGTATAAGAGCGTGTCTAAATCCTAAATGGTGAGTAATTAGCGATAAAAGATAAATAAAAGGATGTTTCGAGGGGTTACCCCCCTCCTTGGCAATTTCCCAATGATCACGTATACAAGATCTAAGCACATTCAAGGTGTCAAATAGTTTGGAACCTAGCTTAGGCTAAGGTAGACTAATTTTCATGTGAATCTATTCTTAGTCAAGCTCTCTTAATTAGAACCTCACTAATTTGAGAATGTTGATTCACTCTATGACATTTATTAGCCTTGGAACATCTCCCAAAGTAATAAATACCATAGGCTTAGGGGATTAGTTCACTTCCTATCCATGTATTCATAATTATAAACACTAGATAGGATCATATTTGCTACATTCAAACCTTACCTAGGGTCATTCTATACTTAGGTTAGGTTTTAGGATTCAACATGTCACTTAGGCATTTCATCAAACACTTAGTAGCATGTCATAAATAAAGAGCATAGCAAATATGAAATTAACACCATGGATTATTGAATCAAATTTATGTATACATGATGAAGAGTACCAAGGAGGGTTACAACACCCTCAAAACTCCCGATCAAAATACACTCCAACACCCCGCTGATGACACCTCTGATCAGCAATTCATTGGAAAGGAACTAGTAGAGAAATCCCCCGCTCACGACACCTCTGATGTCTGATCCACCGTGACTCTCTGCCTCATCTCCGCCACCGCGACTCTTGACGAACTATTCTTTTTCACCTCTAAATAGTATCAATAAAGAGAGGATCTAATGTAGTGAGTCAAAACATTTATAATGACCGGTAAAGTACCGGGTCGAACCCAAAGGAGCAAGCTAAGCACATGCACTATTTAAGATTGTGTTTCCCTTCCTCTATTCTAAATAAAAATGTATAGGAGCGTGTCTAAATCCTAAATGGCGAGTAATTAGAGATAAAAGATACAGAAAAGGATGTTTCGAGGGGTTACTCCCCTCCTTGGCAATTTCCCAATGATCACGTATACAAGAATTAAGCACATTCAAGGTGTCAAATGGTTTTGAACCTAGCTTAGGCTAAGGTAGACCAATTTTCATGTGAATCTATTCTTAGTCAAGCTCTCTTAATTAGAACCTCACTAATTTGAGAATGTTGATTCACTCTATGACATTTATTAGCCTTGGAACATCTCCCAAGGCAATAAATACCATAGGCTTAGGGAATTTGTTCACTTCCTATCCATGTATTCATAATTATAAATACTATATAGGATCATATATGCTACATCCAAACCTTTCCTAGGGTCATTCTATACTTAGGTTAGGTTTTAGGATTCAACATGTCACTTAGGCATTTCATCAAACACTTAGTAGCATGTCATAAATTAAGAGCATAGCAAAAATGAAATTAACACCATGGATTATTGAATAAAATTTATGTATACATGATCAAGAGTACCAAGGAGGGTTAGAACACCCTCAAAATACAAGAACTACTCACACATCATCATATATGTTACATGTAATCAATACAAAACAAGATGGGAGAGAAAAGATGAGTAGAGAAAACCCAAGTGGTAGATGATGAGTAAGCTCTAGAATCCTTCCTTGGTCTTCTCCCTTCTCCCCAAGCAAACCTTTGATGATGGTGAGCCTTCCTTAGCCTTTTTCTCACACTTTTTCTCTCTAAAAACCACCTCCCTTAGTTCAAACACTCACTTTCTATTTATAGACCCGGCTGAGAAAATCCGTCACTGTAGCAATCCAACCGGTTGGCTGCTTGTGTAAAATCTGGACAGCTTCAGAAGTTTTATTCCAGTCAGTCGGCTGGCTGATTTCAGTCGGTTGGCTGACACTTTCCGGGGCTCTTTCGTGATCTTACCGTCCGAATTCGGTCTTGATGTAAACTAGACAGTTGTAGCCCTTTCAAGTAGCGTTCTAACTAGCTAAAGATCAACCAATTCGGACACAGTATGATATCTGCGTATGCAAAATAAGTCGGAAATGTCAATCTGCCCTATTTTGCTCTGAAACTCCCTATTTTACACCGAAACTTCTATTTTTCATGCGATCTTGATATTCAGGTCTTAAATTCAATGGGAAATCATTTTGTACCTGAAATGTGAAAGGCAAGGGTCAAATGACATCAAATAAAGTCGGAAACGACTCAAAGCTATAGTGAAAATGGCTATTAATGAGTTCAAAACTTGACTCATCAACACTCCACACTTAAGATTTGTTCGTCCCGAACAAAGTATGAAAATATGTCAAGGTCATGCAAATGGCGAAATGCTAGTGGTGCTATGTTTTTTGTCTATTTACCTCACTATCTTTCACAAGGTCTCGATCATTATTCCTAAACATGTTATTCAAAGGAAAATGAAAGTATGTAAATCCTAACTAGCTCCTTTTTGTAGGCATTACGAATGCATTTGGCGTATGCATTAAGCTTTTAAACCCCTAGGCTACCCTAGTGAACGAGTTACAGTCTCGTGAGAGTTTTTAGAAATGGGACTACTTACAAATCCTTAATGTACCTACCCCATGAGAATGAATGCAAGAGTGCTCAACCAAGGCGAGGATTTCTCAAAGAAAATCCCTCACCCCAATCTAGGACTACCGTCACATTATCATCAAAAGAACTTTTGAACCATTTAAGTACCCCATGAGGTTGTGCATTCAAGATCATCAATACTAGAGCTATCAAATGTCTAATCCAATGATCTACTCATTTTCAAGGCAATACAATAGAATCATAGTTTAGTTTGCACAAAAGAGTGTCAACCACTCACCTATGCTAGCTAGGGCTAGTCCATGGGTTCAAGACATGGAACAAATTCCAAGTTTGAGGCGCTTAAGACATAATCCATAAGGGAAGAGAACTTCGACACGATGAGTTCCTGGAAAATGAGCATAGACCAAATGAATAGCTCCGGTGCAAGCACATGGATCATCCAAGAGATAGTCCAACTAGCACACAATACAAATGATGCACCCGCGCAAAAGGAGAATGATGGAAGAACATAAAGTCAAATTTTAAGTGCTTTTTATTTTCTTTTTCAAATGGCCTTTGGCCTACAAATGCTTTCGAGGGGGAACTTTTCTTCCTAACCCCCGGCATTTGTATATTTTTGAGCAAAACTTCTCGTGTATATCGAGAAAGTTTTTAGTTGGGGCTTTGCCCTCTTTTGACCATGAAAATGAAGCATTTTTTTGTTGGGGCCTATTTTTCGCCCTCTTTTGACTCCACACTTAAAATTTGACAATATGCTCAAAGAATGTATGGAATGCGCGGGAAACAATCATAAGCAAGGCACTAAATTCGAAAGAACTCAAGTCACCAATGAGCATACAAAAGGTCTAAGTTTTTCTTAAAATGTTTTAAAAGTGCTTGCTAAAACTTAATCCAAGGTATTTCAATGAAAATACTTAGAAAATTAGATAGACAAGAGATATCAATGATATTGATTCACAAGAATGCTCATTCAAGGGACTAGGTCGGTTCTAAGTTCAAGCTCCAATAAATGTGACGAATAGGCTAGATGTGATCTATAGGGATTAAGAGTTGATAGTCACAAGCCACAAATGGTAGGAACACTCTCATGTTAGGGATAGAATACATGAATGCAAGTGTCCATTCTAGAATGATAGGCATGGCATGATATGAGTGAACTATGCGACTACCCAACACTTCACACTTGAGATAAAGCTTAGTCCCTAAGCGCAAACAATAAAGAGAATGGGATAAAGGCGCATAGGAACTCCCCTCGTTTGTAGATGTGCCCCCACCGATAGAAAATATGTCATTGTGCTAAGCTTGATCGTACATGATGCAAATAACTTCCTTGATGACAAGAACACATGAGAGGTTAAAAGCAATAAGTGACATACAAGGTTATGCAAAACGCAAGTATGAGCAAGAGAGCATCACAAGTCACATGATAACATCATGGCATAAGTTTAATAGAGTTCAACCAAGGCAATTGACCCGCACCCTCCAAAATATGCACATGAGCACTAAGGGCAACATCATTATTCATAGATAAATTAAGGGAGAGGTGGAGGGGCTTGGCGATGTGAAGTGGAATTGGAGTGAGTAGAACTCACTCCACACTTAATAATTGACCCACTAATCACACATTTCACATTCCATATTTAGAGCCTAAGCTACCCAAAGTCATGCCAACCACTTAATAATGGAAAAACAAGAATGAAAAACTTAAAAACCGGGTTACCTCCCGCGAGGGCCTAATTTTTCCCATCTTGGCAAAGACGTAGCAAAGCGCCCCATAGAATCACTCGTTGAGAAGTCCTTTGATATCCCTTCTCACGGGGCCTTGGATTTGGTCGTGTCAATCCACCTTTAAATCCCATTTGAGTTTCTTCCCATCAAGCCGGGTTCCTTTGGGAAGTTGACCCCTTCAATAATGAATATCCCTTAAGAACTAAGGGATCATAAGAGCTTCCTTCCAAAGATCTTGCAAAATAAGGAACAAAGCTCCAAAACTTGTCTCGAGACGAAGTAGTGAAGAAATGGTCTTCATAACTTGTCTCGAGTTTGATGGGTACCTCCTCCTTGAGTTTTTCAATGACGTCCATGGGTGCCCAATCCTCAATCTCCCTTTCTAAAATCTTGTCTTCTTGAGTGCGGGGTTGGTCTCTAGTTTCTTCAATGCAAACCTCAACAAAGTCCTTATACCCTTGAAATCCTTTTGTCTCAATAGGGTCTTCCTCTATATTATCCTCATAAAGAAGTTTGGGTTCACATTCAAGCTCGCTTGTACCGGGATGGAGGAGTTTTTCTGCATCAACAAAAGGTATTTCCTCTATGTAAGAGGCATCATCACTAAAGAATTCCTCTTCGGAGAGCCGAGGCGTTGATGGAATGGTGAGCTCTTGTGTGTTCTCATCCAAACGATCTTGGGATGTGGTAGTAGTGAAGGATGCTTCACTTTTGTATTCCATCTCGTCCTTGTTGCAAGATTCACCATCCCATAATTTGTAATAAGCTTTGGTGGCGGCTCTCCAAAATTCATCCTCCGATTCTTGATCCCCTTCTTGCTTGGAGGTATTAGATTCAAGAACTTCTTCTTCGAAAACCTCCTCTTCCAAGTTCTCATTTTCAATTGTTCTTTGCTCAAATAGAGCGTCAAATATTTCGTAGTGAGCTCTCCTCTCTATCAATTCATCCAATTGAGCTTGCATGTCATCATGTTTTGTACCCATCTTCTCTTGGTTAGCTAGGAGTTTAGCAATCATTGCTTCTAAATTGGAGGGCTCACTTGAGGGTTGAGGGGGTTGAGGGTATGGAGGGTAGGAGTCTTCAACTTCAAAATATTGGCTATCATCCCAATTTGGAGTATAGGTATCTGATGGATGCCATGAGTTTTCCCAATAGGCGTTAGGTTGCTCCTCTTCTTGGTCATCCCCATTCGAATTATAATAACTTGTTGGATAGCCATGCTCTTGATAATAAGAATTTAGGTGCTCCTCCTCTTGATAGTATTCTCCGTTGTGAAAGACTTGTTGGTTGTAGGGGTCCATCCTCGCAAAACAAAATTAACGTAAGCTAGCAAGGGATATGAGTAAAAAGAAGAATATACAAGTATAAGAAAAAAAGAAAAATATTCACAAGATAGTCGGAACTTCCACACAATCTAATCTAGGGATGTGCTAACTAGTTGCTCCCAGGAAACGACGCCATTTGACGAATTATTCTTTTTCACCTCTAAATAGTATCAATAAAGAGAGGATTGAATGTAGTGAGTCAAAACATTTATAATGACCGGTAAAGTACCGGGTCGAACCCAAAATAGAAAGCTAAGCACATGCACCATTTAAGATTGTGTTTCCGTTCATCTATTCTAAATAAAAATGTATAAGAGTATGTCTAAATCCTAATTGGCGAGTAATTAGAGATAAAAGATAGATAAAAGGATGTTTCGAGGGGTTACTCCCCTCCTTGGCAATTTCCCAATGATCATGTATACAAGAATTAAGCACATTCAAGGTGTCAAATAGTTTGGAACCTAGCTTAGGCTAAGGTAGACCAATTTTCATGTGAATCTATTCTTAGTCAAGCTCTCATAATTAGAACTTCACTCATTCAAGAATGTTGGTTCACTCTATGACATTTATTAGCCTTGGAACATCTCCCAATGCAATAAATACCATAGGCTTAGGGGATTAGTTTACTTCCTATCCATGTATTCATCATCATAAACATTAAATAGGATCATATTTGCTACATCCAAACATTTCCTAGGGTCATTCAATACATAGGTTAGGTTTTAGGATTCAACATGTCACTTAGGCATTTCATCAAAAACTTTGTAGCATGTCATAAATGAAGAGCATAGCAAATATGAATTTAACACCATGGATTATTGAATCAAATGTATGTATACATGATCAAGAGTACCAAGGAGGTTTACAACACCCTCAAAACACAAGAACTACTTACACATCATCATGTTACATGTTATCAATACAAAACAAGATGGGGGAGAAAAGATGAGTAGAGAAAACCCAAGTGGTAGATGAGGAGCAAGCTCTAGAATCCTTCCTTGGTCTTCTTCCTTCTTCCCAAGCAAACCTTTGATGATGGTGAGCCTTCATTAGTCTTTTTCACACTTTTTCTCTCTAAAAACCACCCCTCCTAGGTCAAAACACTCACTTTCTATTTATAGACCCGGCAGAGAAAATCCATCACTGTAGAAATCCATCCGGTCGGCTGGTTCTAGGTTGAATCCCAGCCAGTCGGCAGGTTGTGTAAAATCTGGACATCTTCTGAAGTTTTATTCCAATCGGTCGGCTGGCTGATTTCAGTCGGTTGGCTGACACTTCCCGGTGCTTTTTTGTGGTCTTAACGTCCGACTTTGGTCTTGGCGTATACTAGACAGTTGTAGCCCTTTCAAGTAACTTTCTAACAAGCTATAGATCAACCAATTCGGACACCGTATGAGATCGGGGTATGCAAAATAAGCCGTAAAGGTCAATCTGCCCTATGTTGCTCCGAAACTCCCTATTTTGCGCCGAAACTTCTATTTTTCATGCGATCTTGATATTGAGGTCTTGAATTCAATTGGGAATGATTTTTTACCTGAAATGTGAAAGGCAAGGGTCAAATGACATCAAATAAAGTCAGAAACAACTCAAAGCTATAGTGAAAAATGGCTATTAATGAGTCGAAAACTCGACTCATCAACTCTCTTCCGTGAAATAATGCCGACGAGCCCACCTCACGCATCACTTATTTGACTCATGTTCCTTAAGTCCTCACTATCGCCATTTCCATGAATCTTGGTCTGCGTTTCTTTACCCACTCGCACGTAGCCACGTTTAAGCAACATCTTCAATTATTGACCATCATTAACAGTTCGACCTCGACATTCTCACTTATCCAAAATTTGAGTCACAACCCAAAGAACTTTCGAAAGGATATGTAAATAGGTCAAAGAAGGATGTAATTTCAATAGTACAAATTCGCTTCTAAATTTTAGGAAATAAAGTTATTGAAATCAAATAAATCGTTGTTTTCTAGTTAAATTACGTAGCTTTCTGTTTAAAATCCGTAACTTTCGAGTTAAAATATGTTCTGTTTAAAATTTGTAGCTTTCTAGTTAAAATACGTGGCTTTATATTTGAAATACGTAGCTTTCTGGTTAAAATATGTAGCTTTCTAGTTAAAATACATAGCTTTCTGTTTAAAATGCGTAGCTTTCTAGTAAAAATACGTAGCTTTCTGTTTAAAATTCCTAGCTTTCTAGTTAAAATACATAGCATTCTATTTAAAAATCGTAGCAGTATTCTAGTTCGAATGTCGGATGATCTTCATTACGACATTGCTCCAATTAAATCAATATCCAAAGCCCAATTTTTAATTGAAACAGAGGAAGGAGACGACAATGACGATATCGAGAAAGCGTTAAGTTGCGGCTGCCACATCTCCTCCGCCGCTGCCTCATCTCTGCCAACAACGCTGATGCGCCATCTACGCTAATAATATTCCATATATGCCAACAACGCCGTTGCGACTCTCTTCCTACGCCAACATTATTCCATATACAACAACTCTAATATTATTCCATCTACCCTAAATCAATATTCTATCTACGCCAACAACACTGCTGCCTCATCTCCACCGTCGAGACTCTCTTCCTCGTCTCCATCGTCGATCGAAGTTCTCCTTCCTACAGCGTCAGATGCCGATGCGGCTTGAGGTCGCCGATTAATTAGAATTGCATTTAGGGTTAAGATTAAACCATTATTTTATTAGACGAATTTACCCTTAACACATCAATCAACCGGTTGTTAATTACGAATAATTAAAAAATATGGTTTAATATCAGCCATATTTTTAATTAGATGTAAGGTTTAGATTAATTCCTATTTTTCACCAAAAACCTACTTCTCACCGGATCTCAACCCTATAAATTAAATGCAAAGTTTACCTACAAATATGGCGTGGATGATAAGTATGTAGAGTTATATATTGAATGGTACGAATTGCTTTTAAATGGTTTAAGATGATGCAGTTTGATTAATAATTCATTTTGCGAGAATATTCGCCTTATAGACGCAATATAACTTTATGAGTCGTTACTGATAAACAATCAGTCTTTTTGAACTATTTTTTCCCATTTTTTATCATACAAATTGAACACATAGTATAGTATACTCTTCAGTGGGTTGTCGCCTTGAGCATGGTTGCTTAAGTCTCCCAAGTTATACAAAATCGACTTTTCGAGAAAGAAACGGTCGTTTTGACTCATCAGATTTACAACCCTAACTTTTTGGCTTTATTAAAAATTATTAATATTTCTTATCCGAAACCGGCTGCAAATCATATTTTTGATGTAAAATTTGTCAAAAGTGAGTTAGTTATAATTCGTCGCCGAAAAATTATCCATACGACAAGATTTAATAACATCTTTTCAAATGACCAAATCAAGAGTTGTCATTGGATTGTATTTTTTACAAAAATATGTCGTTTGCATGTGCCTTTTTCTTTCTTATAATGTAATGAATGGGTTGATTATTTAAATTTATTTTAGATATTTTTGTGGGTGCTATTTTACCAATTTAAATGGAGTCTTGGATCAACCTAACCATTGACCTAATTAGGATCACATCCACCAGTACACAAATTTGTCACTTACCTATATTATTATTGTATGCATCTATCTCCTTACTTTGGTGTTAGGTTTGGTCTCGTTAAGACTGACTTTTCAAACATGTTGTCCGGATCATGCACTATAATCTTTTTGCAATATATGTGAGGCACGATAAATGCCCAAAATGCAATGTAAATATATATAGTAAAACTGACTTAATTGATGCACTTTGATAAACTAACGGAAACAGTTCAACAAGTTAAAAAAGTTCAACAACTTCAACATTCAGTACATTACACAAAACACCACATCAAATATATTCAAAAGTCAAGCTGCATTCAAGTCACATAATACCCAAAACAAAGTTCGCACCATCGGAGACATTAAACTCATGCCTTGAAGCCCCTATTCCCCCTAGCACCATTTCTTCAAGCGCCCTTAGCATATCCTCGTACTCAGCATCTTTTTGGCAGTGTCTTCCTTTGTCTTGATGAGCTCTTCCTTCAGGGCATGGTTAGATGTCTCGCCTCTAGGGCGAGGAAGCCCCCTTAGACTTCCACCCACTCCGAACACCTGAGTCCCTTTCTTTTACCCTACAGCTTTCCAAATAATTTTCATCAGTGTGTTTGTCGAGAAGGGATAAACAACCATCAGGGTCATCAGAATCAAGGTCATCCGTAAGAAACTTGACATCGGCATTCATTTGCTTCCATGTACAAGTCCAAATAAAGCCTTAAAAAAACATAACGTACTTAACAGAAAGGTACTTAAAATAAAGTTAAAACTTTCATCATCAAGGTACTAAACAAATAACAGCACGCATATTGATACTTGTATTGCGAAAAAGCACATAACATAAAACAGAATCCATATAAATAAAAATGACTAGCAACACATAACAAAAAATATTTTTTGAGACTTAAATAACTGAGGTGCAAAGATTGACAATGTTATTATCATATTCCTAACCAACCAGTTATTATCATAGATATTTATAAACAACACAACATAAAATAGTGAGTTCGGCAATTTGATTGCCAGTCTTTGTAGTGACTTCTCTCCGTGAGCCAAATACTGACTTCGGCAATCTGATTCCAGTCTTTGTAGCGGTCGTTGGAGATTCTTGTTATAAACTCCCAAAGTAAAGTGTTATCTTTGGGGAGGAAGAAATGAGGCTACACAAACAAAAAAATTAACATGTAAGTAAGTCACTTTTTAAGATAAGGAATATGAAAAACTATAATACTTATAACTAAACAACTAAAATTTACGCTTAGATAACTGTCGAGTTTGTCCCAGTGCTTGGGGTCCAGTTTGGTGTATGTGGGGCTGACATTGGCACTTTCCCCCTTACACAACTCCCAATCTGATGAGTCATCATGCTGCGTATTTTCTCACTAAAAGGGTCATTTGCCTCGACGGTGCACTCCACTTTAATCTGTGTCCCCAATCTGTGCACCAAATCTGCCAGTTTGGTGCCACAAATAATACCGCGACTATTTCACTTATTAGCGTGTTCATCAGGGGAATCTGTTACAACAAGTTAACAATGACCAAAAATCAGCACATGTAATTCATCAAAACACATGGGAAATAACAACTAATGAGTTATTCATCAAACCACATGTAATTCATCAAAGCACATGTAATACCAAAATATCAAATCAAAATGCCTCCATTACCAGTGGATAAGCACTTCTTGCATCAGATGCTCAGGGGTTCTTCATCGAGTTCCTCACGAATCATAACTTCAATGTTCTCATCTGAACATTTATCACCCTCTGTTTCTTCAAAGGCTTCACGAGTAGGGACATCATCAATAGGGGCATCTTTATCAGCATCGGAATTTTCATCAACATGGACATCTTCATCATCAAGGGCATTGTCAGGATCTTCCAATGGGGCAGTAGATACAACGGGCGAGAATGTAATAGAGGGGTATGCGGCACCAGTTGGACGGTGTTGGGATGCAAAACTAAGTGTACGAGTAGGGTATTTTGAAGTCGGGGGAACAACATTATCAGGGGAGTCTTTTTATGGTGGTATTTCAGTGATAGAGTTTGAAAGTTTGTGGACTCGACGCTTTGAGGAACATCTAGGGCTAACGGAGTTGGAGCTTGATGGACTTTGATTTCTTCTTCGGAGTTGTGTGTTCAACGGTGGTTTTACCAACTAGGGTTTCATCTGCAGGCATGAAGGAGAAGCACACTCCTTTGTATGGCTGTTTGGATGGAGGTTTCACTGGCTGTTTTATCGTTGGTGGGGGTTTAGAAGCCGGCTTCTTCTGGATCTTGGGCACCGCCGCTCCTCTTTTCTTTTCTACCGGCTCTGACGTGTGGACCTTCATAGGTTTTCGATTGCTAAGAGATCGCAGCTTCATAGTTCGGTTGCTGGTGACTTGGACTACTTAAGCGAGTATTTTTTCTTGGGAGACATCACGGATCGTCGAAGCGAGAGATCGAGATCGAGGGAGGAGATGTGTTCGAGCGATGGGTGGAAAGGGTGAGTACGAAGTGAAGAAAACCTAAGTTTTACTTGGGTATCGACTAAGTTCGCATTTCCTTCGCACACGTGTATCTATTTTGGACACGTGTTTGGATATGATTTGAGTATGCCTTAGGCGACTGACATTCGTTCTTAGTCGCTTTAAGAGAAATTTTGTGTATATGAAAATTTTCATTTGAAATTCAAAGTTTAATTTGTCCCGCCCAGCGAAAATATTTCCCGCCTAAAAATTGAAGCCCCTTATGTAACCGAGATACATAAAATGTGCTGCATAAAATGGAATAGGGATGAAAAGAAGAATTTTTGTTTTACATTACAACAACCATTCCTTACAAACATAACAAAAAACCTGTAACATACATTGCCCAAAACACTAAGATACACTACTCATTATCATGATCATCCCCATCCTCCTCGTTATCAACCTCGACTGCACTTCCATCATGATCACTTTCGTATTCAAGTCCATCTTCATCATCCTCTTCATCTTCGAAATCATCTTCATTTTCTTCTGCATCCATTGCATCCTCAGTTTGCATGTCGTAGTCATAGTATAAAGCGGGAATCATTCGTGGAGTCTCTAATCCTTCATCAATCTAATCTTCATCAATTTCATTGAAAATGTATGGGGGAATATTTGGTGTAGCATCTTCTTAGTATGCTTCCTCCATAACATGTGAACTTCCATTCCGAGCTAGACAAGAGTCACTATAAGTGCCTCTTTGAGCAACGACATTGACAACTTTCCAATTGTCACCTAATTTCGGATCTTTTAAGTAGAACACTTGTTGTGCATGTTTTGCAAGACAATAACGAGCATCGTCATACCAAGTGGTGGAAGTGTCAATCGAGAGTATTCCATGGTCCATCTGCATGTTTCCCTCCAACGGATCGGTGTTAAACCGTTTGCATTGGAAGATGATGACATTTTGAAGAACCCCGTAGTATTTAACACCTCCTGAAAAAACAAGTAATGTCACAACAATCAAAAAATGAAATGCACTTGTATGTAACATAACATTGAAATATATAGTTATCCACTAGAACCATTACTCCACTGTTTGGGTCTTCAAATCTTGATCCTTCTCCCAAATAACAAATTTCAAGTCATTCACAACACAATGTGGGAAACAACTATGAAATTGTGTCTTGTAAGTCAAAATGTGATGTTCTTTGGAATATGAGTCAGATCATTCGTTGCGTAATTGAATCATGTGTACATAAACGGAGCAAAACAAACGTCAGTTCATTCTTCTGATATAAAAATTAGATTGAATATTTGTTCAATATAATGTTAACTACAGCAAATGCAAATGAAAATCGTCAATCCTTGAATCATCATCACAATAAGGATTCGCATTATAGAAGTTCTCCTCCTTTCTGTTAATATACTCTCTCGCCTCCTCACAATTGTCCATGACACACCAATGCATGACATCAATGTCATTATTGCCTAACTTCATCCTTCTAAGGTACCCCATTGGCTTGATGACATTCGAAGCAACGGATATGTCATAATCTTCGTCGACTAAATCATGAATTGGTGATGTGTCTTCAATCTCCCCCATGTACAGTTTCCAGTACATGACACACTCTTAAGCAACTTATTGTTCAGCAATGCATCCTTCTGGATACCTTGTGTTTCTCGCATACTTCTTTTACTGACCAAGTTGCCTGCAAAAAATACAAATATAAAATATAAGTTCAGCAACACATTACTATGTGTACGAATGTGAGTAAATATATGAAGAGTCTCAGAATTTAATTACCTTTCTATGGGGTACATCCAACTATAGTGTACAGGGCCCTTCAACAAAATTTATTTAGGTAAATGACCATGAGATGTACCATTATGGAGAAGAATGTCGGTGAAAAAATTCTCTCTAACTGACACGAAATTCAAACAATGACAGACTTTATTTGACACATCTCTACCTTTTCAAACTCTCTGCAACAAAGTCTCCGAAACTAGTGCGACAATGATATAAGAGGGTAAACAACATTCAACGATAAATAAGGTCGAATGAAAACCGGAAACAAGCAATGTAACATAACATAACAATCATGTGTCTTCAACCCAATAAATTTTTGTCGTCAAAATTAATTTTTTTTAATTGGGCTTTCTGCATATCTTGACGGGTACTTAACATCTTTGATCAGTTCAAGGATCTCTACCTTCTCACTCTAAGTGACAATGTAAGGTGCTTTACTCACCTTCTCTTTCCTTAAGGTTGCCCCCGTTGGTTTAAACCATAACTTTCTTTGAACCCCTTCCTCTTCCAACCTCTTCTTTCCTTGATATCACCCTTAGTCTTACCTTCAAGTCCAAATACGGTGCCAATTATGTTATCAAAAATATTGTTCCCATATTCATCACATCAAGTGAGTAGGGCTGAGAGAATGCTTGCCAAAAAGGCAACTCGTAAAATATAGGCAATGTGTCCAACAAAGCCTCTCACTGGTAGTGCTAGACTTAATTTGCAGATGCAAGCTAAGAGTGGGATAATCATGACCCATAATCTGATAGACTATTTCATGACACAAAACTAATGTTGGGGTCCGTAAACTCAACTTTCCCATTAAATCTATGGTCTTCAAACCTCCAATCATGATCTTTTAGGAGCCATCTTCAGTGTCCTTGATATGACATTCTTCCCGTTAGATAGTAGCATCAATTTCATCTAGACATAAGGGACAAGCTTTGTACCCTTTTGTCTTAAGGCCTCCCAACATCCCTAGACCCGGGAAATCACTAATAGTACATATCACCGCTACTTTCATAATGAACGACAAGCCATCACGTCGATCAAAGATACAAGCACCCTCTTCCCATAACATCTTCAACTAATTAATAAGATCCTCATAAAAACATTCAAGCATTTTCCAGGAGACTAGGGTCCCGATATCAACAAACATTGTATGTTCAACTCCTTCTTCATACATATATGGGTTGACAAATTATAAGGAATAAGAACAATAGGTCATGTGCTACAAGAGATGCCCAATGCTCCAAAATGATTAAAACCATCAGTTTCTAAGCCAAGTCAAACAAATCAGATCTCACTTGCAAACTCTGGAAATTCCTTGTCAAATGTTTTCCTTGAGTCCCTCATCCGCAGGGTGTCTAATGTACTCTGGGTCATTAACCTATCAATCAGCGTGCCATCGCATTTGGCCTTCAATATGTGGTGACATATACAAGCACGCGCTGCAATCTTTGATTCAAAGAGAAGTACTTAACCGCCTTCTTTGAAACCTTGCTTTTACTTCCACGTTGCACGTATCTTGCCTCACCGCACACGGGGCAGCTAAGAAGATCTTTGTACACTTTGTAGTACAATATGCATCCATGCTCGCAAGCATGTATGGTCTCATAACCCAAACACATATTCTTCATAACTTTTTTCACATCTTTATAAGAACTAGGGTAGATGTTATCGGGAGGATGAATTTCTTTGGTTATATGTAGCATTTTACTAAACCCCTTGTCCGACAATTGACTCTCGACTTTCATTTGCATTGCCCTCAAAATAGTTTCAAGAGCGGATTCGTCACAACTTCTGTACAAAGGAGTATGCGATTTTCCTACAAGATTCTTATACCTTTCATAAGCCATCCTATTCCCTAAATCACCATCTGCTGCATTCATATTCATATGATCCACTTGATGCATTTGTCGACAGAGAAATTGATCTTGAAGAATCTATATGGTCAGGTTCGGTTGATGATGCATCACACCACTACTTGTTTCTCCATGGCTCTCCGCAAGCTATAGTTGTCTCATCATGTATGCTGAAAGTTCAATATTCTTTTCACCATGTGATGTCCATGTATTGTAAATCAACAACTCCTTTAATGTAGTGTGTATCACCTACCCCTTTCTAACTCCATCCAACTTTTATCCATTGTGAACTCCACCTTCATAATCATAACACAAAAAATCATCATAACTATTTAACCCATATAAGTCTTAATATATATAACAATTACACACTCTACAAAATACACAAACACATGAAGTATTTGAGGGGCACTATGTGGAGAGCTACATAGCAAAACACTAACTATGAAAATTTTGGATGTAATGTGTACCATACAAGCTATAGTTCAACAATTGGGTACATAAAAAACTCATTTTTTTTTCAAGGAAAACGATGTATTGTTGTAAGCAACTAAGAAATGCAAACACAATAAAAAAAGAAATGCAAACTCAAAATACATATCAAAAGAGTTACCTGGTTGTTTGTCACGCATGAGCTGCTGAAAATTGTCCTATCTTTTAGATCATGAAGATCAAATCAGATTTGAAGTCCTACAAGTTGGGAAACTGATCGTTCTTTTTTTTATTTAGAGATGAGGAGATATGGTGTGATCCAATCAGTTCGGTATGGGATGATCTGATTTAAGAGTTAGTTAGGATGTTATGGGATAACCTAACCAACTAGGAGATCTTGACCGAGATTTGGAAACAAGATCGAGATTTTCAGTTGAGAACATCACAGGGTTTCCTAGCATGGATCAACAGTATATAAAGGATGCTACGGTTGCCTTTCAAGCTGGCTTTTCAAAGAGAAATCCTTGGCATCGAGCTTCTAACAGAGCTACGAAGAAAGATCGTGAGATCGAGGCGAATCAAGATCTGACACATTCGATGGATACCTTTGTGGGAGCAGTACTACGATCTGAGCCAGAAGGGGAGAAGGTTCTTATGTGCGGCGATCAATAAGCAAGATTACGACTAAGGTGCGTCTGAAAGCATGGCATTACACCAGTGAGTGTGGTTGGGTTAGTAATCTTGTAAGTTGTAACCGAGAGCACATTAATAATAACTCATTCCGAAATCCTTCTAGGAAAATATAAGGTAGTGATTTTTCTTAGATACTTATTAGGTATCTGAGTGTCCAATATACATCACTGCGTCTCCTTTTGTTTACTTTTTCTTACTTTGACTTTCTGATGCTTACATACCTGCCTAGTAGCGATACCTAACAGATACCTATACCTAGTAGATATACTAATCTGAGTGTCCACTATGCATCAGGTCATATTGATTGCTCATTCGAGTTAATACTTATCTTATAAACTTCGTACTTTTTGTGTGTGTTGATAGTAGAGTTTTACATATCATAATATCAATCATCACATGGAGAAATATGTTATTCTGAGGAGTCAAACCCTTAACCACGATAATTATCAAAATAGTTTAAGCAACTCGAAATATACTCTTTTTATTATTATTTATGATTAGCATACTTCATATTTTAAACTCTCTTTTTTTAAACGCATTGTTTTATAGTTGTAGACTCAGATATTGACTAATTAGTTTATTGTACTACTCTACTACAAAAGTTAGCCTAAGAGAACATCTCGATCTCATTGGCTCACTTTCTCCATGATTAGTATTGACTAATTTATTAACTATCAAAATATAGAAGGAAAGTTTTGACTTGTGTTATATAATTGAAATTTGTAAACCAGGCCGACCTAATGCTATCTAGTACTGCAAATAATTTATATCCGACTGGGTCAAGATCAGGAATAAAGTCAAATTTTGGTACAAAATATAAAATTCGTCAAAATCATTTTATAATTCGTCAGTTTATTTTATAGTTCGTCAAAATTATTTTATAGTTCGTCATTTTTCAAGCCGAAAAATAAAAAAGACGACATAGTTCTTCAGTTTCATTTTATAATTCGTCACCAAAAAAAATCACCAAAAAACAAGATTTAATCTCATCCATTCAAAATCACAAGATCAAAGGCTATGATTAGTTTGTATTTCGTACCAACAAATTAACTTTACACCGAATCATTTTCCATATCCGACTATCTAATTTATTGGTGTAGCGGTTTCAATACGTATTATACATTATCAGCACGGCTGTACAGTAAAATATGAACGCCTATTTTAAAAATATTTGTCAAATCATTTCAGTGAAAAGTGCATAAGAACCCTTGATCTATCATATAAATATACAGATGGATTCAAGAGAAAGAAATGGTGGATGACTGGAGCCATTATATCAACACTCTTCTTTAAAATATTATATGCTTTCTTTTCTCAACAGCTCTCACCTCCTCCATAATTGTGATGTTCCATTCATTTCTATAAAAGGAATACTTAAGTTTATCACATTAGGCATATTGCAATACTTTAATTTGATCACAGTGATGTGATTTCTTAAACAATATATCTATGAAGAAGCTTAAGTGGGAATTTTTTTTTGATAGCGCCTGACAGCTGGAAAACAGAAAACGCTAAGTTATTACAATTGGACAACAGAAGGTAAGTAAGGAATAGCATCCAATCTGTGCCAACTCCATCGATCCGTATGAGCTTTTTGCGCTAGGAAGTCTGCAACACCATTAGCTTCGCGTCTAACAAATACAATTTGCCAATTGCGGTGGACAGACAAAATGATTGCGACGTCATGAAACCAATCAGTATTAGAAATTTCATTCGCAGCACCAAACATGATAGCCTGGACCAAAGTGATATTGTCTGTCTCAAAAATAACATTCGGCAGATGCAAATCCCGGGCCATAATTACTGCTTCCTTCAAAGCCTCACCTTCGCACTGAATAACAGAATCGCACTGATGAAGGAATGTGGCAGTTATGGCTAGTATCGCTCCAGAAGAGTCACGAAGGATGACACCAATACCTCCTGTTTTCTGGCTCTCACTCCAAGCGCGTCACAATTGAACTTAACATAATGCCCCACTGGTCTTTGCCATTCCAGACATGCATTATTGATGTTGGGAAGAAGAGCCTTGTTGCTTCTGGTGAAATCCTTGTGCAGCTTATTAATCCGTGCAGCTGCAATGATCGGAGACATGCTAAGGGCACCATGGCAGACACGATTTCTATGAAACCACATGTACCATAAAGCCATCATAACTTTGCAGAAAGCATCCGGTCTGTAAGAAATGTAAGCATAGAAGATAATATCTGCCATCGAGCTTAGGGCCTTACATTTGTTATGAAAATCAAGCTCCAGATAGCTCCAGACAGCTTTGCTCCACCAACATGTGATGAATGGATGGACATCATCCTCAACATGATAACCACACAGGAAGCAATGAT
Source organism: Rhodiola kirilowii (assembly GCA_033675215.1). Lineage (NCBI taxonomy): Eukaryota > Viridiplantae > Streptophyta > Magnoliopsida > Saxifragales > Crassulaceae > Rhodiola > Rhodiola kirilowii. The sequence goes on from CM066199.1 coordinate 26,462,114, forward strand.
GTGAAGATCCTAATTGTTTTTTCCATAATTGCATACCTGTTGGGAGCCCAGCATGGTAACCTCGCCAGAGGAATATCTTAATTTTCCGAGGAATGGGAAGCTTCCATAAACATTTCCAAAACCGAGCAATTTTAGTTTTGTCCGATGGGTCTCCTCTGGCAGAATGAGTGTCACCCAACACTGTAGGCATATGCTGATATGCTGATTTCAAAGTGAAGATACCAGAACTAGATAACTTCCAACTCAACTCACCTGAACCAGATTGCAGCCGACTTCCATACCTTAAAATGGGTGTAGCTTTATGAAGTGCTCTCCAAACATGCGAAGGGTTAGCTGTAACTGGAGCATCCGTAATGTGCAAATTTGGAAAATATTTAGCCCTCAGCAATTTACTTACTAGTAGATCCGGATTCTTCTCCAACCGCCAACATTGCTTTGCAAGAAAGGCTAAATTAAGGTACTTAAAATTATAGAAACCAAGCCCTCCATCTTCTTTGTATTGTCTCAAAGTAGCTGCCTTAACCCAATAAACCCCTCTTTTCTTACCGGCTTGACACCACCAATAATCATTAACGATGGAATGCAGTTTGTGGATGATCTTTTCCGGTAGTAAAAAACAAGAAAACCAATATTGGGGAATGGCATTTAAAACTGCTTGTATAAGGACCTGTTTACCCCCTTGCGATAAAATGAGAGCCTTCCAACTTCGAGTTTTGCTCCACAGTTTATCGAGGAGAGTCTGAAACATTTGAGAGCTATTACGAAGCTGAACAGTTGGTAATCCCAAATATTTAGCATGACTAGTGACTAACTTAACCCCCAGAATTTGGTGAATATGATCTATTAAATGTGGCTGGGTATTCTTGGTGAATATGATCTATTAAGTGGGAATTGATTTCTATATTTCAAGAATCCTGAACATTTCCTTCCTCACAATAGCTTGCGATTGGAATTTCTCTCAAGCGTTACACTATTGCTTGAGACTGGCACACCTGAATAAAAAAAGAAAAAAAAACTACACAATTACCCTAGCTATCTACATAATGTTTCATGAATTATCATCCGTTATGGATATAAAACATCTTTTTGTGGTCCCAAGTTTGTGTTCTCCACGGCATCATACGTGATCTTTCCAACAATCGACATCTTTAATGAAGTTATTGGTTTTCCATTTATTTTTTGAGAAATAAAATATTGTGTTTTCTTCATCTTACACAAGGTTTTTTTAATATAAAAAACGGTGATGCTAAATATGGTATGTAACCGAAGGACATTTGAAGCATAGGAAAAAGATCAGGTTAGAAGTGTGTGATTTGGTGAGAAATAAGAATTTAAATAGGTCATTGGATTTAAGATCGGACGGTTGGTATAAAACAACATATTATGCATTTTAATTAAAAGCTAATTACGGTTAAAGGTTAAAATCGGTATAGAAGAAATCAATCGTGTGTTCGGATTCGACGACCACCGCTTAAACCCTGACACCAACAGTTCTTCTCCACTTCTTCTACTCACCTACTCACCTTCATTAATGAGTTCAAATTCGTTGCTGATTTGAGTTGCTAGATCGATCGGACAACCCCGTGAAGCTTCGTATTCGATATGGCGCTCGCGTTCGACGAGTACGGTCGGCCGTTCATCATTCTGCGGGAGCAGGAGCAGAAGAGCCGGCTGCGAGGCTTGGATGCTCAGAAATCCAACTTTTCCGCTGGAAAAGCTTTGGCCAGGATCCTCTGAAATTCGCTTGGACCGAAAGGCATGGATAAGATGCTTCAGAGCCCTGACGGCGATGTTACAATCAGTAAGCATCGCTCATTGATAAAACTTAGCCACTTTCTGCTGTTGGATATATGTTTGTTTCAGTTTGTTGCTGGATCCAGATTTTTGTGATTTCATGTTGTTATGTTGTTTGTTGGTGGTTGTGGTAGCTAATGATGGAGCAACAATTCTGGAGCAGATGGACGTGGATAACCAGATCGTGAAGCTGATGATGGATAACCAGATCGCAAAGCTGATGGTGGAGCTATCGAGGAGTCAGGATTATGAGAAGTTTATTTTCATTGTAGTTCAAATTCGTATCAGGTAAGGGAATGTATGGCTTGCATATAGTTTGTAGGTTTCGGCTTATAATACGTAGCTTTCTGTTTAAAATACGTAGCTTTCTATTTAAAATTTGTAGATTTCTAGTTAAAATACGTAGCATTTGTAATGCACAACATTTAAAATTCGTAGCATTTGTAATGCACAACATTTGTAATATGCAATCTAGATTTTATATTCGTATCCTTCTATATAAATAATTTTCAACCACAGAAATTGACATTGCAAGAAGTCTCCTAAACAAAAACTTCTTCTGCTTCATATTATCTCATGGAGGTTTTGAACTGGTTTATGCACTTACTGTGCAGTGCAATCGCGGACAAAAGTGTGAAGGGTGCTGGCTTGAGGATTGATCCGAAAATATCAGACTTTCAGATGCATTATCCTCGTTTCAAGAAAGAAGATTATGAGAAGATGGATGAGATGAGACTGAAGCCGTTGCTGGGTGAGTACGGATTGAAATTTGAAGGCAGCATGGATCAGCTCAGGAAATATGTGATTGGGACTTTCCTCTGGCCTGATCAATTCTAGACTTTAGTATATATATGAAATTGTAATACTTTAAAGGCTGTAAGCTTTAACTTCTACAATATTATTTTTATTCAAGCTTACTGAAATGTTCAGTTTGCAATTGATCGGATCCTTGTTTTTAGGCATTTGTTTATTTAGTTGTTTCTTTTGATTCAAGTGGTAAAAAGTAGCCCCTTTGCCCCTTTTACAATTGTATATAAAAGCTCGGTTTGGTTATGATTTTTATCGAATTTATGTTGCATTTTTCTACAATCTGGATTTACGGCTAGATTCTGTCTTTCTAATTAAAATATGTTGCTTTCTAGTTAAAATACATAGATTTCTAGTTAAAATATGTAGCCTTCTAGTTAAACTACGTAGCTTTCAAGTTAAGATACGTAGCTTTCCATTTAATATGTATGTTTCTATGTAAGATACGTAACTTTCTGTTTAAAATTTGTACCTTTCTAATTACAATACGTATCTTAAAATAAGAACAAAGTCTTTTTTGGAAAAAGTAATTGTATATTTGAAAGAAAAATAGTGCAGATTAGTAATTAGTCATACAATACAACTAGCATTGACGCAGATCACCCATGTTACAAACACAAAGTTGGGGTTGATTTAGTCGGTCCCTTAAGAAGACAAGAAACATACTACAGTCTATCTCGCATTGTGTGACCGGGTTCTTTGAATTCCCGAGCAGAGCGATGCAAATCTGCATATTGCTTCATTCTGTTTTGGGCCCGAAAGAGATGAAATTTCAGCATGGAGATAATTTCCTCTCTTTTCTGCAAGCTGCGATCAACTAGTTTGCAAGAACTTTCACCTGGAAGGTAGGGTAAATGAATAGGTGGTGGTTGTCCGTACACAATCTCATAAGGGGTGCTGCGGATGGCGGTGTGAAATGTAGTATTGTACCACCATTCAGCCAATGGAAGCCACTTGCTCCATGTGTGGGGAGCATCAGATGTCATGCACCGAAGATAAGTTTCTAGCGTCTTATTAGGGACTTCAGTTTGTCCGTCAGTTTGGGGGTGGTAAGCGGTGGAAAAATTCAGATCGACTCCATGAACTCTGTTTAATTCTTTCCAAACCTGGCTTAAGAAAATAGGGTCACGATCGCTTATAATCGACTGTGGCATACCATGCAATTTGAAAATATTATCCATGTAGACTTGGGCAACTTCTATAGCAGTGTAGGGATGAGAAAGTGCCAAGAAGTGGGCATTTTTACTCAGTCGGTCAATAACTACCAAGATGCAATGCTTGTTCAGGGAGGGTGGTAGACCTTCAATGAAATCCATGCTTATGGACTGCCAAACACCCTCTGGCACTGGTAGAGGTTGTAATAGCCCAGATTTAGCAGATAAGTCATATTTATTCTTCTGGCAAGTAGTGCAGTTTCGCACATAATTCTGGACTTCAGTGCTCATTTTAGGCCAGTAAAATAGCGATTTGATCCGGTGGAGGGTAGCGTCTCTACCTGAATGACCTCCTAAAGCTGAATCATGGAGCCATTTGAAGATATGAAGTTTGGTTGCAGCGTCATTGCCAATAACCAACTTCCCTTTGTACCGTAGTTCATCATTTGTATAAGTGAATCGAGGGTGAGTTGTGGGATCAAGTTGTAACTCTGAAATTAATTTGTGGAGGTGAGGATCGGTCTGCCAAAGAAGCTTGATAGAGTCATAAAATCCTTGGTGGGCTTGTGAAAGAGTAATCTGTAGTAGTTGGGAACCTGTAACTCGAGACAGTGCATCGGCGGCATAATTTTCTTTGCCCTGTTTATATTGTATTTCGAAGGAATACACCATGAGTTTAGATAGCCACATATGCTGAAATGGAGTAGTAACTTTCTGTTCCAGAAGATATTTGAGGCTCTTTTGATCAGTCTTGATAATAAAAGGCTGGTGTGTGAGATAAGAACTCTCCATGTCTGGACTGCATGTACCACTGCCAGAAGTTCTTTTTCATAAACCAAAAGTGACTGATGTCGAGGGCCAAGTGCTCGACTTATATAGCAGATAGGGTGATGTTCCTGCATAAGTACAGCTCCTATGCCTGTGTTAGAAGCATCTGTTTCGACCACAAATTCTTTATCAAAATCAGGTAATGCCAAGACTGGTGTAGAGGACAGGGCAGTTTTGAGGTTATTGAATGCTTCAGCAACTTCAGTGTCCCATAAAAATCCATCCTTCTTAAGAAGATTAGTTAAAGGCCGAGCTATAACACTGTAGTGTCTAATAAATCTGCGGTAATAATTAGCCAAACCAAGAAAGCTTCGAAGCTGTTTTTGATTAATAGGGGTCGGCCATTGTTGTATTACCTTGATTTTTGCAGGGTCAGTGCTAACGCCTTCAGCAGAAATAAAGTGGCCCAGATATTCTACCACAGGTGCTCCAAAGGTGCATTTAGAGAATTTGAGATATAGTTGCTGCTTCCGGAGAATAAAAAATACCGAATGAAGGTGTTGAATGTGATCCTTCCAGGTGGGACTGTAGATCAATATATCATCGAAAAATACCAGTAGAAATTTCCGAGCCACATCTCGGAATACATGGTTCATCAATCCTTGAAAGGTACATGGAGCGTTCGTTAAGCCGAATGGCATTACCAGATACTCGTAGTGGCCGGAGTGTGTTTTGAATGCCGTTTTGTAAACATCTTGCGGAGCCATTCGCAATTAGTGGAAGCCTGCTCTAAGGTCCAGTTTGGAGAAGTATTTCGATCCTCCTAGTTCATCAAGCAGGTCCTCTAATAAAGGGATTGGATATTTGTCTTTAATGGTCTGCTTATTTAAGCCTCTATAGTCAACACATAATCTCCAAGAACCATCCTTCTTTTTTACCAAAACCATTGGTGAAGCGTATGGGCTGGAGCTATACTGAATGATGCCTTGATTTAACATCTCTTGGATGAGTTTATCAATAACAGTCTTTTGCAATGTGGAGTATCTGTATGGTCGTTGGTTAATGGGATTGGCCCCTTCCACCACAGGGATTTGGTGGTTAAAACCTTCTCGGAATGGAGGCAACTCTTCTGGTTCCACAAATAAATCAGAATATGAAGATAAAATATCCTGTAGTTGCATGTCTCTGCTCATATTAGCTCCAGTAACAGATATATGTGAAATAAATCCCTTTGGTGCCAATTGGAAGTCATCTATTGTGTTCTCTGTGGGTTCTCTAATGTGTAATAATGCGATTTGAGGGCCCTGTAGCATTAGTTTGTTGAGACTGCTTCCTTTGATTACCTTGCAACTGGATTTAGTGACCCCTCTTAATACGTGTTTCTGACCTCTTATAGAAAATTCCATTCGAAGGTTAGAAAAATCCCACCAGATAGGACCCAAGGTAGTGAGCCATTGAACTCCTAAAACTAAGTCACAGCAGTCTAAAGGCAGAGTTCTGACATCGGCTGTGAAGGTATAGCCTTGCAACTTCCATGAAAAGTCAGTGCACTGATAAGCGGATATCATACTGTTTCCATTAGCCGCTGCAACGGGCATAGGCTTAACTGCCTCAAGCAAACAACCAAGGTCTTTCACAGTTTTCAGATCGATGAAATTATGTGTGCTTCCTGGATCAATCAATATATATAGCTTTCTTTTCCCATGCTGTCCCACTACTCTCATGCAATTAAAGGTAGTTGAACCATCCAAAGCATTGACAGATATAGTCGGAGAATTATCCATAATCTCCCCTGATGGGTCCTGTACTTGTGCCAGTTCATCATCATCTGAGTCGTCATTAGCATCACCTTCCATAATATAAATCTGTGAGCGTTTGTGCTTTAAATGATGGCCTGGTGAATAAGGCTCGTCACAGAACATACAAAGGCCTTTTATCCTTCTTTCTTGCATTTCCTCGTATGAGAACTTCCTAGCAGGTCTTTCACTGTTGGGCTTGGGGAGGTTGGCAGCAGTGAAGGTGGGTCGAGGTTGGAATGATTTGGTAATATCTGGTGTGGGCAGAAGGGGTGGTGGTGGGTTTTTATAGGTGCTTGGTGTTTGGGATTTTTGGTATGGAGTGAAGGGGGCTCTTGAGTATTTCTGGGGTGTCTATTGGAGGGATGATTCATGTAGGCGAGCGATCCTGGCAGCCTCTGCAACTGTAGTAGGGTTAAACTGTCTAACATGTAGTGCCAAGTGAGGATTCAAGTTAGTCAGAAAAATACTCAGGGCATGAGGAACTGATAATGACATACGTGTAAGAGCACATTCAAATTTATCTAGATAGTCTTCTACGGACTCATTAGACTGTTTCAGCCTAACCAAATCTGCCAATGGATCATCAAATAGTCTTCCCAAACGGGTTGACACAGCAACAATATATTCAGGCCAAGAAGGAAATTGGTCAAAACGAGTGGTCATGTAGTTATGATGCCATTGTAAAGCCTTACCTTCCATGTGCAGTGATGCGAGACGAACTTTGAGTTCAGGAGCAGTGCTATCCAAGAGGAAAAACTGCTCGCATCGGTAGATCCATTCCTTGAGTAGAGTACCGTCTAACTTTGGGAATTCGACTTTAGAGATTCGTGTAGCGAGACCACCAGGTAGGGGTGGAGCACGCTGAATATCCGGTGGTTGCATGGTGTTGGATGGGTAACCAACCCCAGCTAAATCGGGAGGATCCGTTCGTCTATTGGTCAGGTTTGAAGCTCCTGAGATGGAGCTACCAGGGTCTAGCGGAAGTGAGGGATCGGTTTGGGCTAATCTCTGAGAGATGAATCCTTGTAGGAGTTCCTTGATTCCTGCTAGTTCCTCCTTCATGTCCTGAGCTCGATCCTCAGATTGTTTGCGGACTTCCTCAAGTTGTCGATTCATCTCGATCATCGATTGAGCACGAGTTTGCGGTTCAGCCATGGGTTTAGGGCACGAGGACGGTGAATCTGATACCAATGTGACCGGGTTCTCAACTCCGATGATGAATACCTATCTAGAACTCACCGAGAGGTCGAAGACAGGAGAAATCCAGTCCAGAGAGTGATGGCGAGAGGAGAAATCACCTCGAGAACACCTGGATTCAGATAACCGAAAGGAGAGAGATGATGAGATTTAGCAGAGAAAATATCTTCTTGTTTATTTCTTACGCACACCTCTGGTGCTTACATAAGGAAACTGAACCGATATTGGTTTAAACAGATTCAAACCGAGTTACAAATTAAAACGAACTTAATACTGAGCCAAAGTATCAGACTTTCCTATCACACATTGTCTGATACTCCAAGCTTCCACATTTACACAGGTGATACAAGAGGATGTTGCTGAGGATTTCCGATTCATCACGCGCTGTCTAGTACTCCAAGCTCCCACATTTACACAGGTGATACAAGAGGCCATTGCTGAGGATTTCAGATTTATCACATTTTTGCACCTGCAGTCAATAAATTGAGATATATAAGCGTTAACTAAGTGTGACAGGTAACACAGTTTATACATTTTAATACTGTCTTAAATTATGTCCAGCATATAAACCTTTAAGCTATAAACTAATAGTGTCTTAAATAAGTCCAGCGTATAAACAAATAGTTGTTGGGGAATAGTCTTCGGTTGGCTAGTGCAGGAGAAAGCAAAGACAACGAACGGCTGCTTCTTTCTTGTTCTTCTATTGTTGTGATTCTATGAAAAATCGGTAATGGTCTGGATATCAAGTTTGATCGCGTAATCGCTTTCCGAATTCGATATTTCGATCCTTTTATTCTTAGCCGAGGGTTACACGAAATCCGAACGGGGATAATCAAACTGAGCAATTTCTACTCTCGGCTCAAGATGTAAAAATCAAACTTAGGTTTGAGGTTTTTGGGAATCAAAGAAGGGTTGCTTGTGTATTCTGATGATTTCATCCACCAACCAACATTAGATAATCATCTGATATTTATAGGAAACAATCGGACACGAGCAAGTGTTGCATCTCTCGGTTTGAGCAGCCGCGTCTGTCATATGAGTGCCGCGCGCCCAACGCCAACATTACGTTGTCGCGCCCAGTGAAGACATTAACTCTTAATGTCTTCATCGGACGCGCCAACACTTAATGTATGCTATGGGCGCGACGAGTCGAGCCGGCCGGTTGAGACATTCCTTCTTTGCTCAACCGGTCGGTTCCCATGCTCAGAAAGTCGCATGTTGGCTGTGATTAAACCGAACCGGGCGATTGCCTTCCCAGTCGACCGGTTCGTACACTCAAAAAGTCCTCAAACCCCTAAAATTACCAACAATCCTCCCCCATTTTAGGGTTTTTCCTTTGTCCCCCCAAAACCTTTATTTTTAAGTAAAACACGCATAAACGGAAATATCACAACGATTGAATTTCCGCTTAGTATAGTTACACATTCAAAATACCCGAAAATCATGGTGCTCGTAACGTTTGAACCAATCAATCCATTTGGGTACCTCAAGATATCACACACATGAGTTACTTCACAAACTCTAAGTTTAACTTGACTCTTAATGGCCCTTGAGTCCCAATCCCTTCGTGAACGTGTTGAGATTCAACCCGAAATCTCATGAAGCGACCATAAACTTTACGTTCATATAGGTAGATTCTTTAATAGGTTACACTACCCGATTGTGCTTCTACAATCTGCACTTTTTCAAAGAATCTATTAAGAAGAGTCCATCTTCAATCTATTACTTGTAGGTCATGAACACATACTTGGGGATGCATATTTGTGTTCATCAATCTTCTAGGAATGGGCTTTCCGCATTGAATTCTGCTCTAACGCTAGTTAGATGTGAATTGGGTGTCCCACGACTAGACGATTATATGGATCAGTCCCATCCCCTTACCGACTTAGAAACAAAGTCTCTAGCTATTCCCTTCGTCAAGTGATTAGCTTACCTTTTGTTAAAACCTAACAAAATCCACAGATATCACCACGTGAGTAATGAGCTCTCTTACTACACTATGTCTAACACCTAAGTGTCTAGACCACATTGTATGCATGGCTATATGCTTTAGCCAATGTTCTAGCGCTGTCACAATGTTTCGATATTGGTGATAACGATCTTTCCCACAACGGAATTTTGAGTATCATTTCTTTAACCATTCCGCTTCCTTTGAAGCACCGGCTAAAGCAACAAACTTATATTCCATTATTGAACTTGTGATGCAAGTTTGTTTCTTCGATGCCCATAAAATGGCACCTCCCCCAAGTAGGAATACACATCCACTTGTAGAAGAATAATCTTCCTTATTTGTAATCCAACTTGCATCCAAAAATCCTTCTATGCACCGAAGGGAAATCTGAACTTACAAGACCAAGATTCATTGTTCTCTTAAGGTACCTAAGTACCCTACTAACCGTTTGCCAATATTGCATACTAAGGTTACTAGTATATCGGCTAAGCTTTACCTACCGCAAATGCTATGTCAAGTCTTGCATACGTCATGGCATACATCAACACTTCGATTAAAGTTCTATCTTGAACTTTTAATTTCACTCTTATAGATCTTAAAACTAACTAGAGTTCCATTCTTATAAATTATATTATAAGAAACGAAAGATCCAAGAGAAGAATACATATGCCAAGTTCTCAACTTGATTATCAAAGTGTTCTCATTTCAAAACTCACCCTTTGAAGAACTGCCACAGAAGCACATAAGTGCACGCCGCCACCTATTTGTGAAGAGCGGATAAAATAGCCTTCGCCAAACCAAGCCTGCTTGTCGAAAAGTGATATCCACATCCAGAGGCACTGTTGCTTTCTCGCCAATTCGTGCTGATAGGATCGCTGATTAGTGTTAGAACTAAACTAGAAACTGTAAGGAACCTAGTTTGAGTCTGCAGGTTCTGGAACGTAATACAGTGCAGCGGAAAACTTCAAGTTTGTCTAAATATCTTTTATTGATAATTAGACTGTACAAAATACAACTATTCTGTACACATGCAATAGCAAGAGCTACTACGATCACAATTGTGGAAACTACTTACTGTGATACCAACCCTAGATTGATATCGTAGTTCCCGAACAAGCGTGCCGAAGGTACCAGTACCTGAGCTTGTCCAATCCTGATTTGTCTTCACCGCTATAACAGCTGAGCTCTCAAACTCACTAACTCTTTAGTATTTGCAGAACTCCAAGTGCAAGACTCTCTGTGAATGTCACACGGTTTGTCTCAATTGTCTCGCTCACAATATCGCACAACCGCTCTAGCACTCACACTCACGCAAATCGCCCCGTAGTTTGCTTGGTTCGACTTCCTTTTATATGGCATTGAAGTCCAGCAGTTACTTCCCGTGATGTACTTAATCACCATTATTAGGACGTGATTTCGGTTACCATAACCAACCCGTGATTTCAGCTGCGAGATATTCTCCTGGGTTCCAGTCCGTAAATCTCGCCATATTCCAAGACTCTCTCTTTTGGCTCCACGATCACTGATACTTCGCGATATGCTCTCAATCACTGCGTATCCTCTCGTTCCGTGATCTTCTCAGCTGATTGCAACGGTTACTTCGTTGACTTGATCTTTGACCAGATCCGCAGGTTCCAGTACCTTACATGAGGTCCGCAGTTCTTGAACCTGCACACTTAACTCTTAAGTTAAATACCTTGGTGTTGTCATCATCAACCATTGAGGTCCTAACAATTTCCCCCTTTGATGATGACAAACACCCTGAGAAATAAGATGGTCAAAATCAATCAGAAGTTTCAGAACCCGACTGCTACATTCCCCCTCAGTCAAACAGCAGAAAGACTTTCTCGAGGTCTCTGAACAGATACCTGACCGATTCCCCCTCAATGGGATGCTACTAACACACTTTCCCCCTTTTGGCATCATCAAATAAGGTTAGCTAATCCAATAATGTTAGCATAAGTAGAGTTAGTCAGCAAAGGTCAGTATGCAAATAATCATGTAAGTAACTAGAACTTCAGAAGTAAAAGCAATGTTCAACGCAGTGCATGGATCAGAATCAAAACATAGTTCAAAGTTCAAAGAGGGGATAAGAGTTGGTTGGGATTGAAGGATAGGGCAAGGAAATGGCTGGCACTGGTACTTGCATTCTCTGAATCAGGTTCTGGAACTTGTTCCCGACATCCTGCTCTTCAGATCAGCAGTCCCTGCCTCAATAATCTTCTTAAGTCCACTGACTTCTTCTTCAATCATCCACTGACTTGTGGACAGCTTTCCAACTTCAGATTTTAGATCTGCCAACATCTCTTTAATCTCAGCAACTCCTTTCTCGAGCTTGCTGAGTTTGCCATCCACATCCATGGTCTGCTCAATTCTGGCTTCCATAGTATCATCCTTTTCTGGAACTTTACCAAATCATATACTTCTCCAAGTTGGTTATAGTCCAGAAATTCCTCATCAATGCTGAACTCATCCAAGATAGTCTTGGGTTTCTCAACTGCTGTAGTAGCCTGAGGTTCAGGAACCTTCACCTCCTTTCTCTTTTTTTTGAGGCAGTCCTCTGCTTCTTCCCAGATCTAGGTGGCTGCTCCCTCCTCTTCATTGTTGAGTCTTTCCTCTTTGAGGTTCTGCAAGATGGTTCAGGACTCTCATCACCTCCGATGATCACAACATCATCAAACTGTGAGTGTTTTTCTAGACACAGGTCTTCCGCAGATACATCCACAGGGTTTACATTCTCCACTTCATTTAGTGGATCAACTAGCAACCCACCAGCAGTTTCATTATCAGCCTGGGTCTCTTCCTCCAAGGGAACTGTGCTCTTTTCAGCAGCACTCTTCTCTTCCACGTGTCAAATCTCTTAATTTTCAAATTGAAGATCCGTACTCCCAATCAATTCTGAGCCCAATGTCTGAATTGGTTCTGGAACCAAACTGAGTGAATACAGTACTAATACCATGCCATATCCTTCTCAAGGGGTGTTGTGATGGGTCGGCTTAACCGTAAGGGTCATTAGATATGGAAACATCACAACGAAACACTCAACATAATCACTCATGATATATGTACCTTTAGTCGCAGTAGTCCAGCATTAGCAAAGGGTCATTGGACGTCCTCGACAAGGTGTGAGCTAAGGTGGCTGTGTACTCTTCCTTCATGGGGTTTAGTGGGGTGCAAAATCCGGAAGATACAAAGGCTAAGAATAAAGGATTCCAAGCACATACAGAGAACACACAACCTTTAATTGAGAGGTAAAAGTATACTAGCATGTTATCACACAAAGACCTCAGTGACGTTCCAATACTTCACGCAACAATATAGGATCAAGAACCTTATTCTAACCAATCATTGAGAGAAAGGTTAAGAGTACCTCATTAGGTAGAGATCAGGCCAAGCGCTATCCTTAGCCTCTCAAAAGGCTCTCTGTGTAAGGCCTTGGTGAAAATGTCCGCAACTTGGTCCTCGGTCCTACAAAACTCAATAGAGACTAAGCCCTTTTCGACACAATCTCTAATGAAGTGATGTCTAATTTCAATGTGTTTCATTTTACTATGATGTGTTGGATTTTTAGCTACGCTGATTGCACTTGTGTTATCACAGTAAATAGGTATATTATCAAAGATTAGACTGAAATCACTTAGCTGGTTCTGTAACCACAGAAGTTGTGCGCAGCATGCTGCTGCAGCCACATACTCTGCCTCTGTTGTTGAGAGAGCTACCGAATTTTGCTTTTTGGACCCCCATGAGACTAAGCACGAGCCAAGAAATTGAGCCATCCCGGATGTCGATTTCCTGTCTGCTCGATCTCCTGCATAATCTGCATCCGAGAAACCTTCTAGTACCAGGGACTTATCCCTCGGGTACCACAGCACCAATTCCTTTGTCCCGTTCAGATACCTCATAATCTGTTTGACAGCCTTCAAGTGAGCTTCCCTCGGATCAGCTTGATACCTGGCACATTGGCACACGCTGAACATAATATCAGGTCTAGAGGTTGTAAGGTAGAGAAGTGAACCTATCATGCCCCTGTACTTAGTCTGGTCTGTGGGCGGTGAGTTCATCTCCTTTGAAAGCGAGTCCACTGGGGAGCTGGGTGTACTGATGGCTTTAGAACCATTCAACTCGTACTTCCGAAGAACTTCTTTCAAGTACTTTTGCTGATGAATCTGAGTCCCATCTGCTTCTTGCTGAATCTGTAGTCCCAAGAAGAAGGTGAGTTCTCCTACCATGCTCATCTCAAATTCGCTTTCCATGAGGTTCTGGAACTCCTTGACTAGTGTGTTGCTGGTTGAGCCAAACACTATGTCGTCGACGTACACTTGAACTATAAGAAGATGATTCTTAGTTCTGAGTAGGAACAACGTCTTATCCACAGTTCCACGTTCATATCCGTGCTTTACCAAAAAGTCGGATAATCTCTCGTACCATGCCCTTGGTGCTTGCTTAAGACCGTAAAGAGCCTTGTCGAGTACATACACCCAGTCGCTGTGTTGCTGGTTCTCGAACCCTGGAGTCTGTGAAACGTAAACCTCCTCCTTGAGATTTCCGTTCAGGAACGCCGTCTTTACGTCCATTTGATGTAGCTTGAAACCAAACTGGACTGAGTAGGCGATGAGAAGTCTAATGGCTTCTAAACGTGCCACTGGTGCGAAGGTCTCGTCATAGTCGATCCCTTCCTGCTGGTTGTACCCTTTGACTACCAGCCGAGCCTTGTTCCGAACAACAGCTTCTTTCTCATCCCTCTTGTTCCTGAAGATCCATCTCGTTCCAATGACCTTCCTGTCCTTTGGCCGAGGTACTAGTCTCCACACCTTGTTTCTCTCAAACTGGTGAAGTTCCTCGTGCATGGCCTGAACCCAATCTGGATCCTTCAATGCCTCCTGAACCGTGCTAGGTTCCACAAGGGACACAAACGCTGTGAGAGTTCGTTCCCCCTGAACTGTTGCATAACAATGGTAATCTGCAAGTCTGGTACTTGGTCGTCTGGACCTCTGATCTCTGGTCAAAGGTACGACATCTCCCATAACTTCCTGGATACCTTCACCTTCTGATACTTGATCATCGTTATGATCAATCTGGTCATTCTCCACGTCTGGAAGTTGACCGACAACCGGTTCTTGGTCCACCTCAGGTTCTGAAATGTCATCTTCAGACTCATTATCCAGTATACCATCTGCGTTCTGAGCAGGTTCCTCTAAGGCATTCACTGGTTCTACACCCTCTGGTTCAACCTCTGGTTCTGCAACCTCATCAGCTTCATCAATGATCTGATTAGCACTAGTTAGCACAAAGATCTCATCATCTGAGTCCTGTTGGTCAGGAACCTCTACTGATTTCTCTGCCATGACTCCTTCATCGAAAACCACATGCACACTCTCTTCCACTTTCCGAGTCTTCTTATTGTAGACCTTGTATGCCTTGCTATCTGAGGCATATCCCCACGAACACACCTTTATCACTCCTTGGGTCGAATTTTCCAAGCTGGTTCTTCCCGTTATCATGAATGTAACACCTGCATCCAAATACTCTAAGATGTGATATGTTAGGCCTTCTACCTTTGAGAAGCTCGTATGGAGTCTTATTCAAAATAGATCTTAGATAAGCCCGATTGAGAACGTGACATGCTGAGTTCATGGCTTCTCCCCAAAAACTTTTAGGAAGACCACTTTCCAGAAGCATCGTACGCGTCATGTCCTGCAAGGTCCGGTTCTTGCGTTCCACAACCCCGTTTTGCTGAGGGGTTCTAGGAGCTGAGAAGTTGTGCTGCACACCATGTTTGATACACCAGCTGATGAACTGTGAGTTCTCGAACTCAATTCCATGGTCGGTTCTAATACCTGCCAATTTCTGACTGTGGTTCCTTTCGGTAACCTTTACCCAAGATTCAAACTCAGAGAAAACGTTAGTTTTGTTAGCAATGAAAATAACCCAGGTAAACCTAGAGTAATCATCTACTAAAACAAACACGTATTTGTTACCTCCCCTGGTTGTAGTCCTCATGGGTCCACAAAGGTCCATATGTATCAGCTCTAAGGGTCGAGTGGTGCTGATCACGTTCTTGACTGGAAATGAGGTTCTTGTCCGTTTTCCTCTTGTGCATGCATCACACACATGTTCCAGACCTTCTGATACCTCGGGTAAACCACGAACCAACTCCAACTTGTGCAACTTCTTCAGCAACCTCATGTTGACATGACCAAGGCGTCGATGCCACAACACAGAGTTCCCGGTCCTTGAAGCCAAGCAGAGGTACTCCTCCGGATTGAAACTCAGATCAGTGAGATAAACACCATCTTCAACAAAGCCTTTAAGGAGGATTCTACATGTTGCAATGCACTTCACATAACAACTGTCATCCGTAAAAACAACTTTGTTTTTACCTTTGAGACACAACTGGTGAACACTCAGCAAGTCATACTTCAAACCGTGAACCAAACTAACCTTATCCACACTAATTTTTCTGTTCAATTTGATCATACCTTTTCCGAAGACCTTACACTTGCTCTTGTTAGCAAAGGTTACAGTACCTCCGGAATGGTGCTGAAGAGAAGAGAACCATTTCACACTTCCGGTCATGTGCCCTGAGCACCCACTGTCGACCATCCATGGATGCTTTCCTCCCTTCTCCTGCAAGAATGAGATTAATTCTTACGAACCCAAACCAGCTTAGCTGTCTTGGGTCTATGATTAGAACTAGATGATTTGCAGTTAGTATGAACAACAGAAAAACTATTAGAGTTGACGATGGGAGCTTGATTCCCTCTGTTCGGTTTCCTTGGTTCTGAAACCATCTTCTGAGTGCTGGGTTTTGGAACCTTCTTCGGGGAAGTTTGTCTGCCTGTCTGGTGAGGTCTTCGAACCTTATTTTGTAGGTTTCTTCCTGGACATCTGCTCCACAAGTGTCCGTTCTGGCCGCAATGGTAACATATCTTCTCCTCTTTGAAATTTGTATTCTCACGTTCAGCATCCTTCCTCTTTTGTTTGCTGAAGTTGATGCCTTCTGAGTCCTTGTTTTTGGTGTATTGGTTCCAAATCTGAAATCCCTTACCATAGACTTTTGCATCATCATGAAGATCAACTTTCGTTTGGGGTGTGCTACGTGGCTCTCCAGCCTTCTGAGGTCTCTTCAGTATTGTTACTTCACCATAGCCAAGTCCTGGTTTGGACTTCTTTCCCTTGGGAGCAATTACCACCTTCTGCTTAACAGGTTCCTAAACATGTGTCTTAGCAGTAGGTCTCTGAGCACTGGCAAGTTGTTTCTCCAATTTCTGAATTCTGATTGCTTGCTGATGATTTTCCTCAAACATTTCACTCGCTTTGCCATCTTGCTCAGCTATGATTTCTTTGAGCTCATCATTCACCGTTACCAATTTTCTAATGATATCTAATAGCCCTGCACGTGAATTAGTATTTGAAGAAATTGAAGTTTCAGAAGATGAGGATACCTCAGAATCAGAAGATCCTTCTGCAGCCATGAGACACACATCGCCTTTCTCAGAGGTCTGATACTTGTACTCCAGTTCAAGGTCACTGTCAGTTGCTGAATCATCAGCTCCACCCCAAGCACACATGGCCTTCTTGTCCTTAGACTTGTCATCTCTAGGCTTGTATTCCTTTTCGTTCTCATTCTGAGACTCATCATATTTCTTTTTGCGACAATCCTTCTGGTAATGTCCTTTCCTCTTGCAGTAAAAACATTCACCCTTTTTAGTTGGACTACGTTTCGAAAACTTGCGAGGTTCCTGAACCTCTCCACGTCTCTCTTTGGCAACTTTGAGCGCCCTTGTTAGTAATGCTAATTCTTCATCAGATTTTGAAGAGAACTTTCCCTTTCCTTTTTCAGTAGACTCCTTGTCCTTCGAGTACTTCGACTTCTCACCCTTGCTACCCAATGCAATCTGTCGTGAAACCTTCTGAGGTTCTCGATCATTATCAAGGAGCATGTTGCTATCAAGTTTAGCAACGAGGTCTTCCAGGGTCAGCTGCTTAGTGTGGGCTAAGGCTTGCATGGTCCTCACAATGTCGTTCCACTCTGGACCCAATCCGTGAAGGAACATATGATTTATCTCCCACTGTTCGTATCTCTTTTCAAGGTTTGCAAGGTTTGATACACAACCTTGAAATCGAGAGTGAAACTCATGAACTGTTTCGTTCTTGTCCTGCCTCAGATTGAACAACTCGGCTTGAGTAGCAAGAACTCTGTTCTTCTTGACATCTTCTGATCCCTCATAGATTCTCCTGAGTGTCTGCCAGATTTTCTTTGGACATTTGAGGTGTGAAACCTTCTGCATATCACCTGGTTCCAAAGCTGCGTGAAGAACCTTCATTGCCTTAGCAGTTTTCTCAATGCTTTTGAAATCATCCTTTGTGTATGAAGCCCTCGGCTTTTCTTTCGTTGCGTCGTTTGGATCCGGGATAATTTTTCGACCTTGCTCAATTACTTGCCAGACTTCACCATCTGTGCCTAAGACGTGATTTTCGAACTTGACAGCCTATGTTGCATACTCACCGGGTTTCAGTATCGGGGGCTTTGACATGGAGTCACCTGTCATACCTGCAAACTAATCAAGATCTAGAACCTTCTGGCTCTGATACCAATTGATAGGATCGCTGATTAGTGTTAAAGCTAAACTAGGAACTGTTAGGGACCTAGTTCACACCTGCAGGTTCTGGAACTTGAGTAAATAAAATGCAGCGGAAAACTGTGTGTCTAAATATCTTGTATTGATAATTAGACTGTACAAAATACAACTATTCTGTACACATGCAATAGCAAGAGCTACTACGATCACAATTGTGGAAACTACTTACTGTGATACCAACCCTAGATTGATATCGTAGTTCCCGAACAAGCGTGCCGAAGGTACCAGTACCTGAGCTTGTCCAATCCTGATTTGTCTTCACCGCTATAACAGCTGAGCTCTCAAACTCACTAACTCTTTAGTATTTGCAGAACTCCAAGTGCAAGACTCTCTGTGAATGTCACACGGTTTGTCTCAATTGTCTCGCTCACAATATCGCACAACCGCTCTAGCACTCACACTCACGCAAATCGCCCCGTAGTTTGCTTGGTTCGACTTCCTTTTATATGGCATTGAAGTCCAGCAGTTACTTCCCGTGATGTACTTAATCACCATTATTAGGACGTGATTTCGGTTACCATAACCAACCCGTGATTTCAGCTGCGAGATATTCTCCCGGGTTCCAGTCCGTAAATCTCGCCATATTCCAAGACTCTCTCTTTTGGCTCCACGATCACTGATACTTTGCGATATGCTCTCAATCGCTGCGTATCCTCTCGTTCCGTGATCTTCTCAGCTGATTGCAACGGTTACTTCGTTGACTTGATCTTTGACCAGATCCGCAGGTTCCAGTACCTTACATGAGGTCCGCAGTTCTTGAACCTGCACACTTAACTCTTAAGTTAAATACCTTGGTGTTGTCATCATCAACCACTGAGGTCCTAACACGTGCTCAATTTATTATGCCACCAAAGACCAGACAAAACAAACACAGTCACCAAACGTCAGTTAAACAAAACGAACTAAGATCCAAATTTACTGAAATTCAGTCTTCCCCATTCATCCCAATCATCATCACCGATTGCCTTCCTTTCTTATTGCATATTAACCATCATATGCTTGGAGATGCCGACATGAAAATGAATTGTCACTGAAGGTGATTTTCCTGAATATCTGATCGTTTGTTCCGAACAAAGTGAAGCCAATAGGAGATTATATTTAATAGGACAACGGAAAAATTAAACCTCACTTGATTGATTTAAGCTTGAAGGACATATCAATGAATCGACGCCATTCACTTTGACTTCATGTCTTTTTCCTTATCTCGATCTCAGACGCGTCTTCTCAGCTATATCTACCACCAAATATCAACACTTTCTTTGCGGATGCTGCCTTTGCAATTGCCGCAGTCTTGGCCGACGCAACAGACTTCGATTCTGTTATCAACCTTTTAGTTCACCATTCTGCAGACAAAAAGTGAGTTATTTAAATCAAATTTAACCGAAATAAAGACCCTTTTTCAGCAGCCGTGTTTTCTCAGATGCTTAGCCGCATCAGCCTCATTTAGTTTTGAAAAACCTTGCGTTTCTGCACCAGAAATAAGATTAAACAAATAAGTTATTCAAATAAAATTTAAATGAAACAAAAAACCTTTTCCAGCCGTCGTGTATCTTCTCAGAGTTGTTGGTCCTTCAACTTCACAATTCTCTGTCGCACTCTTGCCATTGATAGGTAAATATCAAATTCGTTTGTTGGGGAATAGTCTTCGGTTGGCTAGTGCAGGAGACGGCAAAGACGACAAACGACTGCTTCTTTCTTCCTTCTTTCTTGTTCTTCTATTGTTGTGATTCTATGAAGAATCGGTAATGGTCTGGTTATCAAGTTTGATCGCGTAATCGCTTTCTGAATTTGATATTTTGACCTTTTAATTCTTAGCCGAGGGTTACATGAAATCCGCACTGGGATAATCAAACTGAGCAATTTCTACTCTCGGCTCAAGATGTAGAAATCAAACTTAGGTTTGAGGTTTTTGGGAATCAAAGAAGGGTTGCTTGTGTATTCTGATGATTTCATCCACCAACCAACATCAGATAATCATCTGATATTTATAGGAAACAATCATACACGAGCAAGGGTTGCAGCTCCCGGTTTGAGTAGCCGCGTCTGTCAGACGAGTGCCGCGCGCCCAACGCCAACATTGCGTTGTCGCGGCCAGTGAAGACATTAACTCTTAATGTCCTCATCGGACGCGCCAACACTTAATGTATGCTGTGGGCACGACGAGTCTAGCCGATCGGTTGAGACATTCCTTCTTTGCTCAACCGGCCGGTTCCCATGCTCAGAAAGTCGCATCTTGGCTGTGCTTAAACCGAACCGGGCGGTTGCCTTCTCAGCTGGCCGGATCGTACACTCAAAAAGTCCACAAACCCCTAAAATTACCAACAATAGTGTCTTAAATAAGACCAGCATATAAGATGAGGCATTCAAGTAGGATCATTCAACAATATTATCAGATCAAATTATTTAGCATATGGTCAGATAGTTTTGGCTTGATCCCCTGGGGATGGCTATGATCCTTTATACTACGTATATATGATGCTACGTACTTTGTCACTCCACCCAGACTAAATTACGCAACTCTATACATGATGCTACGAATCTTGATACATGATACTACGTATTTATCACACTCACCAAATCTGTATAGCCTATTAGCCTGTAAACCTAAAATTCGTAATGTTAATAAAGGATTTATGACTCCACCCAATTCTAAATAAACCCAAAACTCAACCCACTTCATATATAATGCTACATATTTTATCATGACATGTTG
This sequence comes from Rhodiola kirilowii, assembly GCA_033675215.1. Lineage (NCBI taxonomy): Eukaryota > Viridiplantae > Streptophyta > Magnoliopsida > Saxifragales > Crassulaceae > Rhodiola > Rhodiola kirilowii. The sequence continues at coordinate 26,482,939 of CM066199.1, forward strand.
TACAATGCTACGTAGCATGTTGTACAATGCTACGTATTTTATTACACTAACATGTTGTACAATGTTACGTATTAAAATACAAAGTTTGTAGTTCAGATACGTAGCTTTAGAGCTAAAATACGTAGCATTATGTATTATGTTACGTAGCTTGTCATTACAAGGCCACATAAAAGAGAACATACGATTGCGGGGCTGTGCAGGGCAGACAGCGCGGAGGCTGCTACGAATCATGATACAGTATGATACGAATAATGATACAATATGCTACGAATCATGATACAGAATGCTACGAATAATGATGCGTAACCCACATGGCTACATAACTAATCTCTCCACACAAAACCTGCAGTATGCTAACGCATCTTGTTGAAGTTCGCCACGTATTATGCCACGCATCTATACAGAAGCAAAGCGTTTAACCCTAAAAAACGTAATGTACTCTTTCGACAAATTGTGGATCAATTTATCAAACCCTAGCCCGTAGTTAGGGAAATCTACCGTATATTTGGTGCGTTTTCTTTGGTTGAGTGGTCGACCGGTCTTCCATGGCCGTCCTCTTGAAGATTTTGGTCGTCGATTAGGTCTGGAGTCTTCGCAAGTCTCGATTTCGGTTTCGCAATATTGCAAGTTAGATTTCACAATTTCTTCTAGTTCGCAATAAGCGGGATTTGGTATTTTGGAGAAATTGTTCTTGACTAATTTACCCCACAAGCGTCGATTTGGTTATTTTTAACATTGTTTGGTGTTTAATCTTGGCTGTTGATTAATACAGATCAATGGACTGAATTAATTCTTATTTCTCACCATAACCTCACTTCTCACGGGATCTTAACCCTTGATGCATAAAGCTAATGCAGGGTCAGTCGTCGCCAAAGATCAGAGGTCGTCGCTGTTGGCTAAGCCGCGTTCGTTGCTGAAGGTGCATTAAGTGGGACGACGTCGTTTCGGCAAGAAGAGTAGCGCGAGCCTCGAGTCGTCGCTATTGATACGAATTGACCAATCAGGAGCTGGCAAGGTTGGCGCGGATTGTGTTTATTCAAACCAGATCGGACGGATCTCGTTCAATTCTTCAACTCCATTGGATGGATACTGCTGCTAGCCCCAAATCATATAAGAGCTCGAGTTCCAGGCATTAGGGCTCGTTCGTCCTGTCTCTTCTCGCTCGAAATTCTCTCTCTCTCTGTGTAATCTCCGATCGTGATAGCTTAGGGATTTCGTTGTGCGAGTACTGTCGACTGTATTCGTGGGTGTGATTGTGAGGATTGCGTTCTCGGAGTGTGAGAATCGCCGGCCAAGAGTGTGTAACCGAGTTCACCAAGTCTGACGCGATTCAAGCGATTTTGACAAGCGAAGATAGTGCATATTGAGCCTGAGTAGCTCAACGTGGATTGGACACTTGTGCTGAACCACGAGCCGTAAATCGATGTGTCCAATTCTACTTGCATTCATTCTCAATTTAGGGTTCTTAAAGTGAATTGCAAATTGGACTTAATTGAAAATCGATTAAGATTGTTAAGTGGTGTTTGAATCCTACAGTAACATTAACAAAAAAAATGTTTTTTTATAAGAACAACAAAATGTTACATATATCTTCAAATCAATGAACATTTTTACTAATATAAAATACTGATTGATACAGTATTATGTATTTGCCAGAATGTAATATCTCACCTACTCTCTATCTTCTATTCTTTTTATTGCACAAGCAAGACACTACTTGTTTGATGAGTTGTTAGAGCCGCCTAGAGAACACACACCGTTTCACATTACTCAACTAATACCGCTACAACTAGTTTTTAGTTTCTTAATTGATCGATAAGAATAAGATACGTCTATGTATAAACAAAATGAATATATATATATATATAGAGGAGCGCTCAAATGTTATCCCATTCTAAGCATGTTACTCTTACTCCAATCTCAGTCACACATCCAAATCCCTCCGTGCTTTGTGGTTGCGTCACGTGTCCAAATAGTAAAACCCACTACTTTTCAAAAAGCAAACAGTAAAACCCACTACTCAAAATCCACTATTCTGGCACTATTCCTGCCACTATCAACCAATCAGATTAGAGTGACACGATAACACTCTAAGAAGTGGTAACATTTGAGCGCGCCCCCAATATATATATATAGGGGCGCGCTCAAATGTTACCACTTCTTAGAGTGTTACCCAATTACTCGATTCTGATTGGTTGATAGTGGCAGCAATAGTGGTAGGAATAGTAGATTTTTGGTAGTGGGTTTTACTGTTTACTTTTTGAAAAGTAGTGAGTTTTACTATTTGAACACGTGGCGCACCCACAAAGCACAGGGGGGTTGGGATGTGTGGCTGAGATTGGAGTAAGAGGTAACACTCTAATTTGGGGGTAACATTTGAGCGCTCCTCTATATATATATATATATATATATATATATATATGGACGTTCAAATGTTATGTGCTTCTTATTGTGTTATGTGTTATGTCGATTCTGATTGGTTAATGAAAAACAAGGAACCAATCAGAAGCGAGGAACACCGTAACTACGGTGCACCCTCACCCACACAACCCCCCATGCTTTGGAGGTGCACCGTAAGCCCCGTGTTCCTCGCTTCTGATTGGTTCCTTCTTTTCATCAACCAATCAAAATCGATATAACACTTTAAAAACATAACACTCTAAGGACATATAACATTTGAACGCCCCCTATATATATATAGAGGAGCGATCAAATGAGGCACCAAAATTAGAATGATGCAAGTGATGCACGATCTGAGCCACACATCTAACCCCCCGTGCTTTGTGGGCGCGCCACGTGGCCAAATAGTAAAACCCACTACTTCGTAGTGTGAACGCAAATGGAGGCTCAACTCACGTGGCTTCACCACGTGTCACAATGAGTGGCCCAGATCGTGCCTCACGTGCCTCATTCTACTAACCCTACCTCAACCGAGTGCTCCCCTATATATATATATATAGAGGAGCGTTCAAATGAGGCACGCTAGAGTAACGTGAGACATGATCTCAACCATCCATCAAACCCCCCCTGCATTGTGGGTGCGCCACGTGTCCAAATAGTAAAACCCACTACCAACAGTAAAATCCACTACAAACAGTAAAAAGCAAAAAGCAAAACACTATTCTCTGCCACATCAACACAATGAGTGGCTCATATTGTGCCTCACTTGCCTCATTCTTATACCCCTGCCTCAACCGAACGCCCCCCTATATATATAGGGGCGCGCTCAAATGTTACCACTTCTTAGAGTGTTATCGTGTTACTCGATTCTGATTGGTTGATAGTAGCAGGAATAGTGCTGGAATAGTGGATTTGGGTAGTAGGTTTTACTGTTTGCTTTTTGAATAGTGTAGAATTTTGATAGTGGGATACGTGGCGCACCCATAAAGCACGGGGGGTTTGGATGTGTGGCTTAGATTGGAGTAAGAAGTAACATGCTAAGATGGGGGTAACATTTGAGCGCTCCTCTATATATATATATATATATATATATGGGAGCACTCCGTTGAGGCAGGGTTGGTAGAATGAGACTGTGAGGCACAACGTGAGCCGATCATTTTGATGACGTGACATTTGAAAAGTATTTGTTGGTGGGAATTTATTAAGGGGTAATTTGGGGTTTTGAAAATTTAATGCTTTTTGCAGAAGCTGATGTGTTTCAGAGGAGAGAGGGAAAGACTTTTGTGTTTTTATCAAAAACACAAAAGAGGAGTGATGTTGTTTTGACGAAATGGGTTTGTAATTTTCATTCAAATTTGCGACGGACGAAGGATGTTGGAAGCGATTTGCCGTTGAGAATTTTAGGGTGTTAGACGAGCGAAGGGTGGCGGACGAAGGGTGTTCGAACCGATTTTCCAGTGAGCATTTTAGGGTGTTCGATCATCTGGGTGCGTTTATACGATTTCGTTGTCAAAGAACAACCCATTTTTGACTCGGTGACCCAGATCTGGTTGGACATCAAAAACGACTGCCCAGATCCACAGGTTTTGTTGATTTCTTCCCAGACTACATTGGTTTCGATTTTGTTGATTTCCGCGTTTCTTCGTTTTCGAAGAACAATCCATAGATCTGACTTTGTCTCGATCACTCGCATCTGATCCAGTCAAATTAATCGTCGGTGACGGGTAATTAATTTTGTAACCGTAGATCGGCTTTCTCCTCCGGCAAAAGAGATGGACGTTTTCAGAGTAAGCTCACAATTGTCATCTTTTTGTCTTATTTAATTTGACGCATTTTTTGTTTCAATTCATGCTCCTTTGTAGTCGTTAATTAGTGATTTTGATTTATAGAGTGTATGCCGAATTGGAGGTTCAGTGAGGTTTTTGTTTGGTTTGATTTCTTTGTGAACGATGAGATTTTCCTGATTTGGTTTTTGATCCTGGTGGTGGATTTTGGTTGATTAATTTTTCTCTTTTGGGCAATTTCTGTAAAAATGATGTATTTATATGTAAAGATTGGATAGTAGCAGTGAAGGGACTGAGAGTTGGGGTTTTCAGAATAGGGACTCAACTATCTGTTGTTTGAACATTTTTTATTTGTTTCTTATGATGATTTGCAGCTGGAGGGACGACTAGGGATGAAATGGAGAAGCTGATCTGCTGGTTGTATTTGACAACATGATGCGCTAATTGTTGGACCTGGTGTGCTCGGTAGGCTAGTAGCTGAAGAATGGAAGAAGGTAACTTAGGGGCTATTTCTTACACATGTTCTGTTAATCAGAAAAATTGATGCAGAGTTGTCAAACAGGAAAATGTGCAAACTTGTTTCTACTTCAGGCTTACCTCTAATAGCACAACAAATGAAGGTACCCCTAGAATTTACTAGTTCATCTTGTTTCTACTTCCGACTATTTGTATGATTTACATTTTTTTGGTAGCTAGTGCGCTTCATTTTTAGAAATATAATGGCCAGGAGGCTTTTATTTGTAGAAATATGATTTAGAGACTAGTAAATCTTTGTTTAAGAGAAGGTCTGAAAAGGTATGTTATTCTAATCCATTTTTTCATTGAATATCTGTTTGATCTGGTTTTATGTTTTATTTGTTTAAAAACAAAATCCGCAGCAAAACGAAAAACGACGAGGAGTTCAAGGAGACGAAGCAAGTACGTGTCGACTACGACAAAGGCGTTCAAAGTCCGCCCCATTGCTGGAACAGATGGTAACTTTCAGTTTTACGCTTTAATTTATGATTTAATTTGTGCGTTATAGTTTGAAGGATTGGCAGAATTGCGATACTCGCCGTTATGATGGTTTCAGAAATTATTAGTGGTCTGATCTTGCGTTGTTGATGATTTGGTATGCAGGTCGGAGTCCATGGGACACTATTGGAAGATATGGCATGAGGAACTTCATGCTGGATAAAAAGTCGGAAACATTAATGAGCATTGGCAATGATAGAGCATCTGCTGCTTGCGAAGCTGAGAAGGCTGCTGGCAATTGGCATATTACTTCTTATTGGCCTTAGCTTTCTTGTACCATTTTTAGTTGATAATGGTGGTTCAACAACAGTCCTTTGTGGTTTAAATTGGCTTGTATTTTGTCACAACATGTCTGTAATGGTACTTGTAGTGTTTTTAAGTGTGCAGCATTGTCTGTGTCAAAACTTGTACTAATTATATGTCATTTGTAATTTGTACTAGAACGAAGATGGCAAAACTTATTCTGAAAGGAATGTGTAGTAAATTGTGCAAATGTGTTATGAACAAGGTTGTAATGACATATCAATTAAAGAAATTGATTACAATTTATTCTAAAATGAATGTGCAAATGTGTCAAATGACATTTTAAATACAGAAATTGATTGTAATTTATTCTGAAATGAAGGTGCAGATGGGTTATGAACAAGGGTGTAATGCAATATGAAATAAGGGTGTAAATACCATATGAAATAAAGAAATTGATTGCAATTTATTATGAAACGAATGTGCAAATGTGTAATCAACAAGGGTGTAATGACATATGAAATAAGGGTGTAATGCCATATGAAATAAGGGTGTAATGCCATTTGAAATAAGGGTGTAATGCCATATGAAATAAGGGTGTAATGTCATGTGAAATAAGGGTGTAATGTCATATGAAATAAGGGTGTAATGTCATAAGAAATAAGGAAATAAATTACAATTTATTATGAAACGAATGTGCAATTATTATGAAACGAATGTGCAAATGTGCTATTAACTAGGGGGTAATGACATATCAAATAAAGAAATTGATTATAAATTATTCTGAAATGAAGGTACAGATGGGTTATCAACAAGAGTGTAATACCCATATGCAGTAAGGGTGTAATGCCATATGAAATAAGGGTGTAATGTCATGTGAAATAAGGGTGTAATGCCATATGAAATAAGGGTGTAATGTCATGTGAAATAAGGGTGTAATGTCATATGAAATAAGGGTGTAATGCCATATGAAATAAGGAAATAAATTGCAATTTATTATGAAACGATGTGCAAATGTGCTATTAACAAGGGGTAATGACATATCAAATAAAGAAATTGATTACAAATTATTCTGAAACGAAGGTGCAGATGGGTTATCTACAAAGCTAATGCCATATGAAATAAGGGTGTAATGACATATGAAATAAAGAAATTTATTGCAATTTATTATGAAACGAATGTGCAAATGTGCTATTAACAAGGGGGTAATGACATATCAAATAAAGAAATTGATTAATAATTATTCTGAAACGAAGGTACAGATGGGTTATCAACAAGGGTGTAATACCTATATGCAATAAGGGTGTAATGTCATATGAAATTGGGTTTGATGGAATTTGAAATAAGGGTGTAATGACATATGAATTAAGGGTGTAATGCAATTTAGCATGAAAATAAGGTGCAGATAAGTTATTACCAAGGGTGTAATGATATATGAAATAAGAATGTAATGGCATATGAAATAAAGGTGTAATGACATATGAAATAAAGGGTCTAATTAGGGCTGGGCACGGGTCGGTTCGGGCCTATTTTTTGTAAAAACCGACCCGAAACCCGAAATTTCGGTTCGGGTCGGTTTCGGTCTTTTTGAAAATGAAAACCGAAAAAAAAGCCTGATTTTCGGGTTTCGGGTCGGGTCGGTCCATTTTCTGTCTTATCGGGCTTTTTTTACCGGGCTTTTTTCGGGCTTTTTTCGGGCTCGGTTCAGGCTATTTTCAGGCTTTTTCAAAAGAGACACTTGACTGGTCTCAATTTGATGTTCTGCAGCAGCTTAAAAGTTAAAACTACCGACTCTGACTCAAACATAGATTTCCTGGTTTGCATACGAGACAACAGTACAACAACATAGCTATGAATACAGTGACAACAGTACAACAACATAGCTATGCAAGTATGCATCCATGAACGAAGAACAAACAACAAACAACAACAACAGGCACCAGGCAGCACTGCAGCAGCCAGCAGCAGCAGCATGCATCATTGCCTATCACAGCCACACCCTGCATTCTGCATTGTAAAGAGCAGCGTGTTAGAATGTATTTTATCTTTTATGGCTATAAAAATTAAAAAGCATTCTGCAATGCATTCTGATTTCTGCATTGTAAAGAGCATTCTGCATTGATAAATCTCTATAAAAAAACATGATATGCCAAATAGATAAACAGTTATCAGTTATCATATCACAGTGCAAAACTCATGATATGCCAAAAACATGATATGCCAAAAACATAGATATCACAGTGCAAAACTCAATTCTCAAGCATATCATCATTTGGAAAGAAACTCCCATTTAACTTGATGCCAGTCTGAAAGTTTTGCCTATACAGAGATCATCACTAACAGTAACTGGTAACCAAATATTCTTACAGCAAACAAATGGTGACATGGCGTTCAAATACAAAATAAATACAAAGACATCGATTTTTTAGGCAGTGTAAACTGCAGTTTGCAGTTTGCAGTTTGTGTAAATGCAGTTTACAAAATAAATGTATGGATTCAAATTCAACTTACCAAATATCAAATATCAAATATCAACAACAAGGATTCAATTATCAAGTAAGCCAAATTTAGAAATAAGTACCTTAGGTCCTTAACCCCTTATGAATAAATTTTTGCTCCCTTGATTCCCCTTCTTCAAGGTTGTGGTACTTGTAACTTTACCTTTCCCCTTATCAACTTGAGAAACTTTAGTTGATTTTGAGGTAGAAGGCATCTCTTGATTCTCTTCATTCTCTTGTTGATCAACTGTAGCATTATCTTCTTCCCTTGCTTGTTCTATCATTAAACAAGATAACAAGTTAACAACCAAAATCAAAATCAAACTCAAATATAAACAAAATTCAGATAACAAGTTAATTACCTTCCTCCAAAGCTTCATAAAACTCAATGTCCTCAACAGTTGGAATGTATTGAAGGTTATGGATACTTTCAGACCGTATCCAGTTTTGGTAGCAAATTAATGCTTCCACAGTTTTGGGAGATAGAGAGCTCCGAAATGGATCAATGACCCTTCTGCTGGTGCTAAATGAAGACTCGCTTGCTACTGTACTCACTTGAATTGCCATAATATCTTTGGTAAGAGCGGCAAGGCCAGGATACTTGTCACCATTTGTCTTCCACCATTCCAATATGTCATAATCTAAAGGGTTTACAGCCTTCACAATCGGGTCTAGAAGATACCTGTCCACTTCATGTCCTACAACTCCCTCATCAGAGTCTTCCAATTCTCTCTCCCAATCTTCTTCCATGTCCTTCATAATTCCAGTAGGCTCTGTAGTCCTCTTCTTAGATGAGGATTTGTTCCCTTGGCTATCTCCACTCCGAGATTTTGTTACCTTTGAGGATGCCTCAACAATCATGGAGTTGTAAGCATCACAAAGCTGAATCAGAAGATCTTTAAGCTCAGCTGACTTCTTTCTAATATCATCAATCTCCATCTTCAGCCATTTCTTGCATGTAGATTCGAAGTTTCTGAGCTTGTACCTTGGGTTTAACACCAAGGCAATCAACAAAAGCTGATTGCAGTCCTCTAAGGTGGCAAAGTATTTCTCATACTTCCTCTTCATACCTACTGCCATATCCATTAAAATCATTTCAGTCTCCGACCCGGTGCTCATTCCCTCCTGAGGAAATAGTCCATCAATCTCAGCTTTGATACACACAATATCATGAAAAGCTTTCCACGATGTTGGTTTGGTTGAGGCACTGATCCTCATTGTCACATCGTAGAATATCTTCAGAAACCTCACAAAAGTTTCAGCCTTCTCCCAATCATGTGTAACCGGTGGTCCTACTCTTTTCCCCTTCCCTTTCTTCCTTGCCTGAGTTCCCTCTGCTGCATTACTTGCAACACCAGTCAAGTTCACTTCTCCCAACCCAAGCACCAAGTCTTCTTCGAATTCAAGGTCTTCATCCTCCTCAAAGTAACCCCTGTACTTCGTGCCTTCTTCCCTTGCCAATCTATCAAAAGCCTTTCTGAGTTCTAATGTAGTTGATAACATTAGATAGGTGGAGTTCCACCTTGTTGCCACATCGAGGATGCACACCTTCTTACACTCCACCTTCTCTTTCTCCATACACTTTTTGAACTGCTGAAGTCTTGCCCCACTGCTCCTCACATATCTCACAGCATTCCTAATTGAACCAACTGAATTTCCCGTTATCAAAAGACCAGCTCGGACAATGAGATTCAGAGTGTGTGCAAAGCACTTGATATGCAAATAAATCCCACCAACCAGAGGTGCTATCTCCCACCCTAACATCCTCTCCCTGACGTAATCAATCGCCACTTTGTTGGCGCTAGCATTATCAACTGATATGGTCAATACTCTATCCACTCCCCATTCTAGCAAACAATCCTCCAACAAACACCCTATGCTTTCTCCACGATGGTTAGGAATCACCTTAAAACTAAGAATCCTCTTCTGCATTTTCCAAGCTGAATCAACGAAATGGGCAGTCACCACCATGTAGTTGATGTTCTGCACCGATGTCCAAGTATCGGTGGTTAAGCACAAGCAATGCCCCTTAAGCTCTTTTGTCAGCTTCGTCTTTTCAGCAGCATACATCTTCAAAAACTGCTTGCAAATCACCCTCCTCGAAGGTACATGCCAATCAGGCACAACATACCTGAAAAAACAATTCAGTCCAACAACATATAATTCAGTCCAACAACATACAATTCAATCCAACAACATATAAACATTTAAACATGTTCAGTCCAAGCATAAAAAATTAAAAGTTAAAAACAATTCATACAAGTTCACACTTCATCAATGTGAGTATGTGACAATATACCTGCAAAAATATCTAAACCCTTCTTTCTCGATGAAGCTAAACGAAAGCTCATCCATGACTATCATCTTCACAACTGCTTCTCTACACCCTTGATCACTCCACTTAACAGTAACCAACTCCTTAGCCCCACTACGGCCAGTAGAAGTGAGTAATTGCTGCCCATCATTTATCTTCACTCTCCCTGAATACTTCTTGCAAACATTATCGATATGTCGCTTTAGAGTACTAGTCCCGTTCCCATACGAATCGCAAGCGAAATCCTTAGCACAGTAGTTACACTTAGCTCTAACCACTTCATTAGTTTGCACGCTCTTACCATTCTTCATCTCATATACTGGCTTTTTAATCTTCTTGAAGTGCCCCCAAACCCACGATCTTCCATCACGCTTTTCAGCAGCTTCTGGCGCTTCAGCAGGTTCACCAAGCTGTTCAGCTTCTTCAAATTGTTCAGCTTCATCAATGTTCTGCATTGCTACTGAAGAAGGACGCTTCCTTTTAATTCCAGAGCCTCCGGTAGCGGTACTATCGACTGTCAGAACATTTTTTGAAGCATCCGCACCCAAATTTGAATCCTCTTCTGAATTGGAGCTCGAATATTGTGATGCATCCATCTCTGCACAATATTCAAATCACTGAATGAACAAATGGATTCAAGTATTCAACAATCAAAAGGATTCGATTTAAGTGAATTCACTGAATTCAATTCACTGATCAACATTCAAAACAATCAAAAGGATTCGAATTCACTGAATTCAATTCAGGACTGAGAGTCTGAGACCAAAAATTTAATAAATGGAATTCAACGAATTCGAATTCGAATTACCTTCGCTCGGGTCGGAGAGAGCAGGCGTCGGCGAGACCGCGAGAGAGCAGGCGACACCGCGAGAGAGCAGGCGACACCGCGCGAGAGCAGGCGAGCGACACCGCGAGATAGCTCTGGCCTAGTGTCTACTGCCCGATTGCCGAAATGAGAATGAAGTGTGAGGCGAGACTGCGAGAGCCGAGAGCGAAATGAAAATGAAGTGAGACTGAGTTGGTGTGACCGTGTGACTCACACTCGAAGTAGGGTTTTTTTCGTTAAGCATTCGAGTCGGTTCGGGCTGTTGGGCCAAAAAAAATTTCAAAACCGGGACCGAACCGAATTAAGCCAATCGGCTTGAGTTTTTTTCGGGTCGGTTTTTGATCCGACGAAAACCGACTCGTTCGGGCTTTTTCGGGTCGGGTCGGTTTTTCGGGTTTTCGGGTTTTTCGCCCACCCCTAGGTCTAATGGCATATCCAATGTGTAATCAACAAGGGTGTAATGACATATCATTAGAAAATGATTGCAATTTATTTTGAAACGAATATGCATATGTGTTATCAACAAGGGGGTAATGACATATCAAATAAAGAAATTGATGGTAATTTATTTTGAAACGAATGTCCATATGTGTTATCAACAAGAGGGTGATGAGATATCAAATAAAAACATTGATTATAAATTAATCTGAAACGAATGTCCAGATGGGTTACCGACAAGGGTGTAATGACATATCAAATTAATAAAATTGATTGTAATTTATTCTGAAACAAATGTGTAAATATGTTATCAACAAGAGTGTAATGACGTATAAAATAAAGATGAAAAAAATTTAAACGAAGATGTTCAATAATAGATGATACATCCAAGATGTTCAAGAATAGATGAAAATTTGGGTAATGCATTTACTTACATTCAACTAAGACTGAAAAATTATTTGATTGTGGAATGCTGCTAAAAAGGACAGCAATATAACATACCGGGCTCAAAGCCCTTACAAATCTGCCACTACAACATCACAAAAGCCTAGGGAAAACATACAGAAGACTACAAACAATCCCCTATGCTGATAGTGATCATTACTCATCAGCTTCAAATCAAAAGTACTTCTCCACCTAGCCATCCACTCTTTCCTTCTCATCCCAACCCTTTAGCACTAACAAAATTACACCCAAGCGGTTCCTTCTCCTCGACTGCCAAACCTGATTCCCTCGTGACTCATTCCTGAAAATTATAAAACGTTATGGTTAGTTAGGAACTGAATAAGCCGTACTCATTTCTGTGCATCTGCTGAATTCACGCAGAAAGGAAAGTCATGTATAAATACTAAATAGACATATAAAACATAAAAAAGCGAATGGTAAAAAATGAGAATTTGACCCAAATGAAGAACAGTTTTAGTAAGCTTCTTGCAAGCCTCCCAGCACCACCGACCTAACAGCTCAGCTACAGCCTAGCTTTTCTCAGCCAGTCAGTCCAATTCAATCTCGACTAAAACGAGATACAAAATGACTATTCCCACTGGAAGCAATTTAGTAAGCTTCTTGCAAGCCTCCCAGCACCACCAAGGATAGGTTGTCTAATTGATTAATATGAAAACAAAAAAGATTAACCTGCTTCAAATTCCAAAATTGAAAATTTTCAACAAATCAACTCCCAAACAAAAAGGTTTTACAGAAGAGGCATTCGATATGAATTTTTCCAAAATTTTTCCAACAAAATCATCTTCCAAAATCATTCACCAACATCAAAGCTACATGCCCCATCAAAAAAAAACATCAAAGGTACAGGTATTGGTGAGATAGGCAATCCTGAGAAAATAAAAACAGTGCAAATACTTCAAACTTTAAACCCAGACATACTAAAATAAAGAAGGGACGCCTAAAATTCCACACCTTTCTCGCCAATGTTCTAAACTTCAAACATTAAAACGGACCCAACTAGCACCACCACCAATCCGCTGCTGGTATTCTCATTAGTACTTCTGCACACATCACCAAAAGGCAAAATTCAAACCCTAAATTTAAAACCTTAAACCCAGATCTCAAATCGCAGCACCTACCAATTTTTCAATGAATGGAAACAGTCAACATCTGATGTTGTCCATAGTCCCAGGCTTCAAATCCTTGAGTGCCGCTCTCGGCACAAACCTCCCACAACTCGAAATCGACATTAACTATCGATGGAGCACAGGATACAACTCGATCCATGAGATTGTCTTCCTCTTCATCACTGTCTTCGTCAAACTCGTAGAGGTCTATATCTCAGGTAAGAGATTTGATTGCGTTCGATGAATCTCTCAAAAACGAGTTCAAATCGAAAAGAAGGAAATGGACTACTTTGACGAATTTGGATGAGAGAAAAGAAGGAGAGAAGACACAGCCAACTTGCAGTAGATTATTAAAGAATTAAATGATAAAATGTCAATTATGCCCTTCGAAGTAAATAATGAATTTGTTTTATGAATATATAAGTTTAAAAAAGGAAAGTTAGTGGAAGACAAGTGTCGCGTTAAGATGAATTTGACGGCTGAGATGAGTGGGTGAGATGGTGCCTCACAGTCTCTAATTTGACTACCTCATTTGAACGCTCCTATATATATATATAGGGGAGCACTCGGTTGAAGCAGGTTGGTAGAATGAGGCAGTGAGGCACGAGTAGTGGCTTGACACGTGGCGCGAATAGTATCCAAATAGTAAAAGCAATGTGAACACAAAAGTTACTATTACGGCGGATGTGACACGTGGCGCGCCCACAATGCACGGGGGGGTTTGATGGACTCACGAGATCGTGCCTCACAGTTTCATTCTAATTTTGCTGCCTCATTTGAACGCTCCTCTATATATATATATATATATACGGACGTTCAAATGTTACAAGCTTCTTATTGTGTTACGTGTTATATCGATTCTGATTGGTTAATGAAAAACAAGGAACCAATCAGAAGCGAGGAACACCGTAACTACGGTGCACCCTCACCCACACAACCCCCCATGCTTTGGAGGTGCACCGTAAGCCCCGTGTTTCTCGCTTCTGATTGGTTCCTTGAAAAAATGATTGGCTGAGAATCATGTAACACGTAACACAATAAGAACACATAACATTTGAACGCCCCCTATATATATATAGATGGGCGTTCAAATGTTACACCTCCAGCCAATCAAAATGCGCCACGTAAGCCACTATTCATGGCACATGCATGTCACATGTCCAAGCCCCCCATGCTTTTGAGGTGGCGCCATGTGGATGCTTGGATGAATCTCATCCTACGGATGAGATTCATGTAACATGTAACACTATAAGGGGGTGTAAAACTTGAACGCCCATCTATATATATATAGATGGGCGTTCAAATGTTACACCTCCAGCCAATCAGATTGCGCCACGTAAGCCATTATTCGTGGCACATGCAAGTCACATGTCCACTACCCCCCATGCTTTTGAGGTGGCTTGATTTGAGCCATTTGATCAACCTTGATCAATGGCTCAAAATGATGTAACATGTAACACTATAAGGGGGTATAACATTTGAACACCCCTATATATAGGGGTGTTCAAGTGTTACACTTTGTTATTGTGTTACATGTTACATGATTTTGAGCCAAGCATCAAGTTTCATCCAATGGCTCAAATGGCGCCACCTCCAAAGCATGAGGGGTTTGGACATGTGACTTGCATATGCTTGGGAAAGTGGGTTATGTGGCGCAATTTGATTGGCTGGAGGTGTAACATTTGAACGCACATCTATATATATATAAATATATATATAGGGGGCGTTCGGTTGAGGCAGGGGTATAAGAATGAGGCAAGTGATGCACAATATGAGTCACTCATTGTGTTGATGTGGCAGAGAATAGTGTTTTGCTTTTTACTTTTTACTGTTGGTAGTGGGTTTTACTGTTGGTAGTGGGTTTTCCTATTTGGACACGTGGCGCACCCACAATGCACGGGGGGTTGATGGATGGTTGAGATTGTGCCTCACGCTGCCTCACATTACTGTAGCGTATCTCATTTGAACGCTCCTCTATATATATATACGAAGTGACATGTTATCTCTTACGCTTTAGAGGATAGAATATGAGAGCTGCATTTGCCATTTAAAGCCAGGTAAAAGCAAACAAAGTTGTCTTTCAATAGTTCGTTGAGTAGAGGAAACAATTTCCTCAAGTTCAACATGTATACATAGGATCATGTATACACATTTTGTGCTCCTGTTTATTGAATTTTGAACACACTTTGAACATTGATATCTCACCCGTTTAAGAATCAATTAGTTTGTCAAATAATAGATTTTATACCATTATACAGTCTAAGATATTTAAATACGATTATATCAAATCAAGTCGAGATGTCAAAGTACGTTAAACATTAAGGGCACAAAATGGAATCTCACAAATATTTTGTTCACACTTTTATGCAGAAATGTGAGTGCTTTTATGCATGTATAATGTATGATCTGTGGGTGTCATTAGAGATATATTAAGAATATTAAACATATATTAGTATATTATTTTGTAGTGTACGTACCCTATATTAGTACATATATAGGAGCGTTCAAATAAGAACCCCTAAAAATTCGAGAACTTGAAATCAAAATTTCACATTGGATCAAGTTGTATATTTAAGTATGGTGGTAACAAGTGTCCCACTAACTTTTTTTCCTTCATTGTACAGTTTTGAGAATGTATTTTGCCTAGATGCATTTTAAGCTTTCGGAAACTGCACTTAGGCAAAAACTGGTGCATTTTTAAAAATGCATAATGAAGGTTTCTTAAAATTTTCGAAAAAAGAAAGAAGAGTTCTCATTTGAGCGTTCCTATATATATATATATAATATTCTTAATATATTATTGTACTCGAAGCAATGGATAGTCAATATATTGTTCTAATTCTAAATCATCACTACTCACGTATTTTCTTAAATAGGTGTTTAACAAGTTCCACATATACTTGTTTATTGGCCTTGCGTGTTTAATTAAGCTTCTTTCTAAAAACTTTCTTCTAGTACAATCGTTCCAGATTGTAACATGCACCTATATATATATATAGGGGGGCGTTCTATTGAGGACGCCTCTAACTATGAGGACGTGAGGACGACCAATCAGGGCGCGCCACGTGGCGCAAATAGTGTCCAGCCGCAATTGTTGACTTTTCAAAAGTTAGTGGGGTTTACTATTTGGACACGTGGCGCACCCACAAAACAGGGGGGGTTAGATGGATGATGATCCAATGGCTGAGATTAGTCCCTACGTCCTCACCAAATTTGAGTGTCCTCATTTGAACACTCCTCTATATATATATATGTGCCATCCTAGTAAAAAATCAATGATTGATAGCAATGCTACGTAGACAAATAGTTAACATACTGGTTTACAAGAACATCGACTTTCTTTTCCTATTTTATTATATATATTCCGCCTTCAATGCAATCAAAAAATAAAATCGGGGTTACCTCAGCATTGGTTCAGACTGGTTCAATCAGATGGGTTGTGGCCATTGGTAAGTACCGAATGGAGGGTTAGTGGCTGTAAGAAAGAAACGAAGTGAAAGCTGCAGCATTTATGGCGATTAGACTGACCTGTATGGAGAAAAGGAAAAGCTGCATCTGCAGCACAGTCGTCATCACTGCGCCGCTTCGGATATGATGGCTGATGGTCTTTATGGTGTGGAAAAACAGCAAGGTCTCGATATTTGAACAATCTGAAGCAATTAGAGTTTTAAATACCTGCAGAAGGACACGCGACAGCTATTTCAATTTGGGGGTTGCACGAGGTAGTCTAATTATTGCCTAATTCTGGATTTAGAAGCAGACCTCAATGTGCAGTTTTTAGGAAGATAAAAACTCAATCTTGCAAGATTCAAGAATGCCGATTGGAATTTTGAAATTGAAGGGGGAATTTCTAGATTTTCTCGCAGTATAAAAGGAGAAGTAAAGACGGAATCTTGACATTGCAATCTCTTCCAAGACTCACTCTTTATGAAATACTGCAAGTGATAAGCATGGATTACCTTGCCTTAGTTTAGTGACAAAAATTTTGAGCCATCTTGGCGTCCATCAGCCAGAAGTTGAGAGTGTAATGTCTACAGTTCTTGATATGGAGACCTTTGATAATATCAGCTAGAAGTTTGATGAAGAAAAGGGATGGCAGAATGCTCGGATAGTCACCTCACCTCCAAAGCCAGCTGCACCTCTGGTGGTCGAGCCCTTGAACAAGAAACTTATGTATCCAGAAGAGGGGTCGCCAGCTGTGCTTGAGATTCTGAAGGCCTTGACAAGGGAAGTAGAGGTGTTGGCAGAAAAAGTGACTAGTCTGGAGTCCATGACAGATAAGGTGTTGAAAGGGTCAGAGGTTAACTGGGTGAAGGACTTGAGAACCAAAGTTGCTGTTCTTGAGACATTGCCAGCTCTGCTGAAGGAAGTTGAGGATTCAGCAAACATTAATCTGACTCACTGTACCCAGATTAAGGAGGAGTTAATGGAGCTGAACCGCCAGCTGAAGTTTGTGGCTACTGAGGTGGTTGGTCAGTTGAAGACCGTGCTCCGTGGTTAACCCTGCAATTGTCTCATGGTTGCCCACTCCTTTCCATCCCCACCATATCTACCACATGTTTTTTGATGACTTTTCTTTCGTTATCATGTTCTGCTTTCTGCTTGGTAGTTCTTAAATTGTCAGTATGTTGTGTGTGCTCCCTCTGGGGCACTTTTGCCCTTTATTGATGAAGTATGCAGTTTGTTTCCATTGCATGAATGTCTTTACTTGCGCTCTTTTTGATGATGCCAAAAGGAGGAAGATAACATGAGTGCATTACTTGAGGGGGAAGTCATTACTGAAAATCAGACCTGATGTCCATCTAAGGGGGAACTGTGAAGTGAACGCAAATTTGTCTGACTAATTAAAAACAACTGAAGTTGAATATCTGTCTGCTGTACTTGTCATGGATTTCTTGTTTTTGAAGAAGTGTTTGTCATCATCAAAAAGGGGGAATTTGTTGGAACCCTCCGGTTTTGATGATTACAAACACTTAGCTGAGATTTAGTCTAAGTGTGCAGAAATCCATGGACAGATTTGTTGATGCAAGTTTCAGGTGAGGAAACGCAGCAAGTAAACATTGATTGAAGTTCGAAGTTAAGACGAACGAATTGCGGTTCAAGAAGACTGAACCAAAACCAACTAGGGCTGAGTTGGCGTGTGGATGATTCGCGAAGATATGTTTAGAGATATTGATTGAAGATTTTCCAATCAAGAAAGATTCAAGAATATCCACTGAAGATATGTTTAGAGCTATTAATTGAAGATTTGGGAAGAAATATTGAAGAAGATCAAGTGAAGATTTGATTTATTAAAGATTATTGAAGATATATTCTGCAGACCAGATTTGGAAAATTATGTACGCCCAATTTGGAAGATCTTGAAGATATGATTGAAGATATTGATTGAAGATTGGAAATCAAGAAAGAATCAAGAGGATCCAAAGAAGATATAATTGATCAAAGAATATTGAGGATAATATTTTGCTGATCAGATTTGGGAAGTTTGACTTTATGAAGAAACTGATTTAGGAAAGATTACGGATGGAATCTTGACTAATCAGTTAAGTATCTACCTTGTTTGGAAAGTCGGATTGGGCCGTATCGCTGGGCTCAGATTTTGAGATCTGCTAAAACCCTATATAAGGCATTATGGTTTGCCCAATAGAAGCTCGGCAGTTTTGGGAGAATCAAGCGCCTGCATTCGAAGAGCGACTGCTGGGATTGCACGCACGAAGGTTCGAGTTTTCAGATCAGATTATTTGAGAGTCGGATTGAGTAGAGGTCATCAAATAACGTCTTGTGAAGAGACCTAATTTGTAAACCCTACAAGCATATCTGAATAAGAAATAATTTGGTTTGAAAATCCTTTCTGAGAAATCTGAAAGGTAGTGGTTTTCATCCTGTCACTGTTGTGATAAGGTTTCCACTTAAAATTCGTGTGCAATTACTTTCCGTTTTACTTTCTTGCATATTCATATTTATATTTTCGCTGTTGTCTGACCATCTGACGGAAAAACTCTTCGTGACTTACTGTCAGAAGGAAGGCTAACACTAACGATCCATCAATTATATTGTTCTTGTGCAAGTAAAAATTAATCAACATTTAAAAGGATTTCGTTTTGGTATCGGCAGCAAATAAAGACCCAACATCGGATTTGATTCCCTGCTTAGATGAGTAATAAAATATTGACACGATTAATTTGATCATTTAGATTATTTTTATGTGAGATGTGTGAAAAAATAGATCAAATATACTTTGATGATTCAATTTAATTTATTTTACAATTATATGAGGTTAAATTTAAAATATCAATTTCTCTAAAAATTTCAACATTTCAAAACTATATATTGCTGTAAAAAGGAAAAAGATCAGGTCTGAACTGTCACTTTTCGTCAGAAATCAGAACTTTTATTATCTTTACGATAAAATCATATACGGTCCTTAATTTTAGCAAATACAATAACTATTTAATTACGATATATATAATGAGAGGGCATATTAGTTAATTGGAAAACAATTCACACGATCTTATATTAGCAAAATCCCACGATTTTCAAACAAGATTTGATGACCTCGTACATTCATCCGTAACAGAATTATCCTCGGGTCATTTTCGCAGTCGACGGTCGACAACAACGATATGTTCGTGTTTTTTATTGTCTCAAACCTTATGCTTAAGTTCTCAGTTGATCCTGATGTTCGTAGTTTTTCTTTATATGTTTGTGGTTTTGATAAATACAGCAAAACCATTGTTCATGATTTTGCTTTATATGTTCGTGGTTTTGATAAATACAACAAAACCACGATACATATGTTACTCATTATGTTCAAATCGGAGTTCGTAGTCGACTTATGTAAAGAAATTAAGTAGAGCTAAGATGAACTCAGAGTTCATGAGTTTGTTTCGAAATTTTAGGGCTAGTAATATCTAAAAAGATATTCACTCGATATTTTGAGAATTTTAAATTTAAAATACACAATGTCATTTCCTAATATACCCTTTTTGATCATAAAACGATCAAAAGATTATTTAATTTGAATTAATTTTGATTAATCTAAACCATTGAAATTATCAGATCAACGGATATTAAAAATTCTGATTTCTGACGAAAACAAATGGTTCTAACTAGAAATCAACCCATAAAAAATGTACTACAATATACATCCATTTAAAATAAAGAGGTACCAAAAGAAATAAATCCCCAAAACCAATGGCATGCCTTTCTCAAACATTTCAACAATAATACTAGAAAGGTACACCAGAGTTAGGCCTTAGCATTTGGCCAAAATGAGCCTTACGGTGGCCCGAGTTCGACCCTTGCCCTAATCCGGCCCTAGCTATACGCAGGCCCTATTATGGTCCGACCCGAAGGGATTAAGGTTGGGCTAAGACTTCGATTATTAGGCCCAGCCCGAAATACGAGCTCGATTTAAATTGCATATTCATTGATTTAAGTAGGGGTGGGCGCGGTGCGGTTTGGTGCGGTTTAATGGTAAAGCCGCAACCACACCACATTAACTGGTTTCTAAATTTTTCAAACCGCAAACCGCATTAGAAAAGTTAAAACCAAATATGCACCGCACCACTTTATTTAGTGTGATGCGGTGCAGTTTGGTTTAAAAACCGATTTTCAAAGTTTACATTAAAAAGAGACACTAGACTGTGCCCGACCCAAATGAAAAAACACATACCTTAATTACAGGACTCACACACATATAGTCAAATACAACACAACACAACACAAAATGAATAAGCTCTGAGTATAAGTTTTCAAGCTCCGCATAGAGTTCTAGTTCTGTTTTTGTAGGTTCCTTATACATAGAAAATGATCCACCCCTAAGCATATCATTTTGACAAATCAACCCCTCAGCCATCTTAGGAGTTATTATAGCTCTAAATGGATCCACCACCCTTGATCCAAGACTGAAAGCTGATTATGAAGCAACTGTAGAAGCTGGAACTACAAACATGTCCTTGGAAATTTTAGATAGAATAGGATACCTTGATGCATTTTCCTTCCACCAATTCAAAAGATTGAAATTCTTGTTTGAAGGGTCTTCAGATGGTTCACTGAAGTACTTGTGTACTTCATCCTTAATCTCAACAATATGCTTCTATTTTCTTAGCTTCATAAACTGACTCATTGGGCTTAAAATTATTATTTGTTTTTGTTTTTATATGTAATAATTTTGAATTATTTAATTATATATGTGGTGCGGTGCAGTTTAAAACGGATGGTCTGAGATAAAGAACCGCTTCCGCATTGCTTTATTTGGTTGCGATGCGGTTTTTAACAAACTATTTTTTTCCAAAAGCGGTGCGGTTGACCAAACACACTTTTGCGGTGCGGTGCGGGCGTTTTTTAAATTCGAACCGGTTTTTGCCCACCCATTAGATTGAAGGACATTCTTAACATAAAAAGAATGTGTTTTCTCACATTCATAAAATCCCACAAGCCTAAACTGATAGCATTTGCGTTTAAAGAGTTATTTGTCGATTAAATAGTCATCCATTTAGGGCCGAATTAGCCGAGAAGCCCTATGAAATGAAGGGCCGATAACGACTTTAAGGTTGATGAATTTTCTCAGGCCCGACGCGAATGTGCAAAGGGCTAAAGTTCACCAAAAGTCATATCCAACTCGGCCCGATAGGACTAGGACTTTTCCGGGCCGATCCTTTGCCGACCCATGTCCAGAGTAAAGAAATTAACAGGTCCCCACCATGGCACCATCGATCTCAATTCTCACAGGATTTCTGTGGTCGTTTTCACTCGGCTCCTATTAATGCCCGACACCGCTCTCAACATCGAACCGGTCATCAACAAAATTCCAAAAACTCACATCTGCATTGCCCACCTTGATACCTACAACACACAAAAATCCCACTCCTTTGCAGCATTGCCTTATTACATCGCTCGCGTTCACCTCCTTCTCCAAACCCCACAAGCTCTAAGTTTGAAAGCAACCAGCACCACCTAAATTCCTTATCACCGCAAAAAGGAGCAATCTTTACTAAAACTGAAACCATTTCGATATCGTCATCAATTTGGTATTTTAGTTTCCTTTCTACAGTACTTAGTTGATTTTCGTACATCGCCATTATCTCTGATTTAAGTTTATAGCATTAGGTAGCTGTTCTTAATTTGTCCACATTGCTCCATCTCACTGTCATTGCAACTGTTCATTTTTCTTCTTTAAACTATTGCTTGCAGGAAGAGGGAGGAGAGCAAGTTGTGTATAAATAAGCTTTGTCATACCTCACCACTTCTCTCTCATTTCAAGCCCAGAAGCCTTCAATTTTCTCAGACTTTGATCTTTTAAGGTTTTCAAGTCCAAGCTTCGCATTCTTGCTTCCGAGTTCTGATCTTCTGTCCCTTAGTGATTCCTGAGCTTTCAGATCATGTAACTGTTTTCATTGCAAATCAATTTAGAGGGTCATTGTTAGGATTTTAAGTTGAGTTGGTGGTTGGTTTTGTTTTCTCCTCAATCCTTTTCATCCTTCTAACTTGTTCAGCAATTATCTTGCTGCTGGAGGTTTGAGTCTACTTTTGTGTTGCCCATTTGCTTCAAGGTGTACTAATCAATCCTTACGTTAATGTTTGTGATTGGTTTTCCTTGAATTGAATTGTTTCTTGTTGATAAAATCTTCACAACTCACCTGTAAGAGAGACTTTTTTACTATTGAGTTTTTAGTATGTAAGTGTTTCAAAATCTATCGGAGTTTGTTGTTTGGAGCAGTTTTGGTAGCTGTTAGTTGAGCAGTGAGATTATTGTGTCTTAGCTATGTAGAAGTGCAGGTCATTCATATGATCTTTATTGCTATCCAGTCTTCAATTTGATTAATATTCATGGAAGCTTTCGGTGGAATTCACTAAGATCGGCCATCTTGTCTTGATATGGAGTTCAATCGCTAATTGGTTAATCCTTCTCCACAGGTTCACATTCTTTTCTAATTGATTCTTTTGTTCAAAACTCTTCACGCTGAAGTATGTAAATTTTCTTAACATATTTCGTACTCTTTTCCGTGGTCTAATTATTGAGCCATATACATCATGGTATGATGAACCTGGAATTTTCCCTGCCTAACTTTCTGTACCCTTTCTTGGGTCTATTTGTGTTCTGCTGTCCTGCCCATTTTCACTTGTACGGTAATCATGCAACTTTAATCATCATACTGGCCTCTCGAGTCCATCCGGTCTTTGTCTAAATTCATTGTGTCTTGAGAAATCTATTGTCTTTGGTATTGAATTCTCCTAAAAGAATCAATCGTTTAGAAAGAACCGATTGATCTCCTGGTTATACAAGTGAGAGTATCATGGAAGAGACTTTTGTACCATTTCGCGGGATAAAAAATGATCTCAATGGAAGGCTTTTATGCTATAAACAAGATTGGACGAGTGGTTTCCGAGCTGGTATCAGGTTTGTGTCAACTAGAGATCATACTCAAGTAACAACTTTTTGAATTTTGTTTTTCATTGTTTATTTATTTATTTTTTTCTGTCACCAATTTCAGGATCCTAGCTCCAACTACATACATATTTTTTGCTTCTGCTATACCCGTTATTTCATTTGGAGAGCAGTTGGAGAGAAGTACAAGTAAGAGAAAAAGTTATAAGGTTCCTACTAGTGTCCACCGTTATCGCGGTTTATCCTTTAATATGCGCTTCTTGTTTTGCAACAGATGGAACTATAACAGCAGTACAGACGCTTGCATCGACAGCACTCTGTGGTATCATCCACTCAATAATTGGTGGCCAACCCTTACTCATTTTGGGTGTCGCAGAACCCACTGTGTTAATGTACACATTCATGTTTGACTTCGTAAAGGACCGAAAGGAGTTGGGTGAAGAACTTTTCCTAGCATGGGCTGGATGGTAACTTTTGATATTTGCGTGATAGTAATTCTGGATCCGAGTTTACATCCAAATTTTTAATGCATAATTGATTTTAGGGTATGCGTGTGGACGGCTCTTTTGCTTTTTTCACTGGCTGTGCTCGGAGCATGCTCAATTATCAACAGGTTTACTCGTGTTGCTGGTGAACTATTTGGGCTTTTGATTGCAATGCTTTTCATGCAGCAAGCAATCCGCGTAAGTAACTTGAGAAGTATTAGGATGTTTTTGAGACAACCATAATCAGGCATACTATTTTTTAGGAGTCACTTGCCTTCCATATAAGCCAATTCCCTTAAAACACATGTGACATTAGTTATTAC
Source organism: Rhodiola kirilowii (assembly GCA_033675215.1). Classification (NCBI taxonomy): domain Eukaryota; kingdom Viridiplantae; phylum Streptophyta; class Magnoliopsida; order Saxifragales; family Crassulaceae; genus Rhodiola; species Rhodiola kirilowii. Next base: position 26,507,225 of record CM066199.1, read on the forward strand.
ATTATCTTTCAGGGTCTTGTGGAGGAATTTGGCATCCCAGAGAGAGAAAACCCAAATCAGGCTGCACTCCTTCCAGCTTGGCGTTTTGGCAATGGGATGTTTGCATTAGTCCTCTCGTTTGGCCTTCTCCTCACTGCACTAAGGAGCCGCAAAGCTAGATCATGGCGGTATGGATCAGGTAGCTTAATTTGAAAAATCATACCTGCGGAAACAACTTTCTGATGTTCGTGTTTGATAAACTGCAAAAACATCATTCCATTCTTTGTCAACATATAGGTTGGCTACGAGGACTCATTGCAGATTACGGAGTTCCAATAATGGTCCTTGTTTGGACTGCTGTGTCCTACATACCAACTGAAAGTGTCCCTACTGGGATTCCGCGGAGACTGTTTAGTCCAAATCCATGGTCTTCTGGTGCTTACACAAACTGGACAGTTATCAAGGTACTCTCTTCTTCTTCTTAGTAATCCAATACTTTTTTGCAATCTACTTTCAAGGTCTCAATTCTTTTAATTTGCACAGCAAATGCCAAATGTACCGCCAATATATATTGTTGGAGCGTTCATTCCAGCTACAATGATTGCGGTGCTATACTACTTCGACCATAGCGTTGCTTCTCAACTCGCTCAACAAAAGGAGTTCAATTTGAAAAAACCATCCTCCTACCATTATGATCTTCTTCTCCTGGGTTTTCTGGTAAGCTCTTGATCTGCAAACGTAACGCGATTCACATTGATTTAGCTTTTGTGTTCTGAAGTCATATGCGGTATATTGTTTCAGACTATACTATGTGGTCTTATTGGTATTCCTCCATCTAATGGTGTCATCCCTCAGTCCCCAATGCATACAAAAAGCTTGGCCACTCTGAAACATCAGGTAATGTTTGCTTCTTTAACCTTTAACGAAAAGGATCGATGAACTAAATTTTTTCTACATGATAGCGAATGTTGACATCCGAATGTAGTCAAGGATTACAAATTTTTGGATTCAAATTGTATGAGTCTTTCCTGTGTGAATCTCTTTACGATCCTTTAGAGATCTGCATCTCTGATTCATTATGTATTTACCTTGCAGCTTATGCGCAACAAGCTTGTACGAACTGCACGAGATGGCATATCAAAGAACTCAAATTTGGGCCAGCTTTATCAGAGCATGCAAGAAGCATACAACGAAATGCAAACTCCACTCGTCTTTCAAGCTCCATCCGCTTTGGTCTGTGGGATCTAAAAGTTAATCTTCATTACTTCTGCAAGTGTGGTTCCGCAGTCTAACTTTGTGCATCATTCAGGGGCTAAAAGAGCTTAAAGAATCCACGATCCAACGGGCATCCAGCACAGGCTATATTGATGCCCCTGTTGACGAAACCGTGTTTGACGTGGATAAGGATGTCGATGATCTCCTACCCATCGAAGTTAAAGAACAAAGGGTCAGCAATTTACTTCAGGCGTTGATGGTCGGTTGTTGCGTTGCTGCTATGCCGGTTTTAAAGAAGATTCCAACTTCAGTTCTTTGGGGATACTTTGCATTTATGGCCATTGAGAGCTTGCCTGGAAATCAATTTTGGGAGAGGATCTTGTTGCTATTCACGGCCCCAAGCAGGCGGTACAAGTAAGAAAAAAGGCGCAGTGTTTGATTATTTGTTTCGTCATTCGAGTATTAATTTTGATTTACTGTCATTTGTTCCAGGGTGTTGGAAGATTATCATGCAACATTTGTGGAATCCGTGCCATTCAAAAGAATTGCTGGCTTCACCTTATTCCAAACAGCGTATCTACTGATGTGCTTTGGCCTTACCTGGATCCCCTTAGCCGGGGTCCTTTTCCCGTTGCTGATCATGCTTCTTGTGCCAGTGCGACAATATTTGCTACCCAAGTTTTTTAAAGGTGCTCATCTACAAGAATTGGATGCTGCAGAATATGAGGAATCACCTGCAATACCTTTCAACCTTTCATATGAAGTAAGCAGTCCCAGACTAATTTCTGCAATAATAAAAAAAGTCGTATGTGATTTCTTATTTGGACATTTCCATTTTTGGACAGGGCCAAGACTTGCAGCTCAAAGCTTCGCAAATGAGTGGAGAGATTCTAGATGAAGTTATCACGAGAAGCCGCGGTGAGATCCGTCATATGCAGAGTCCAAAAGTAACGAGCTCAACCCCACCACTGGACGATTTGAAGCCTATTTACAGTCCACGTGCATCGCGGAGAGCGCACAGTCACAGCCCCCGCATGAATGAGCTGAGGATGGAACATAACCCTGGATATAATAAAAGTAGACAAGACTCGAAGCAAACATCTAGTCCACGTTCATCCCCATTGGGACAAACAAGTCGTGCTTCGTTCTCTGGTTCTAATCTATGACGACCATCACTCGAGAGGCCTTGCGTCAAGAGTATCTTCAACTTATTTGTAATGCCGTATTTCTTTTCTTTATGCGTGTAAATGGGCAGAGCAGCAGACAGGAAAGGCTAATGACTTTTAAAAACATTTCCTCTATACACAATTTGACGCATAGAATAATACTTTAATTGTGAATGCCAGCATTGAGTAGGGAGGCTTGGAAATTATCTCTGGACAAACTGTGCTGATTCAGTAGTTTAATCTTGTTCAGTAATCATCTCTGGATAAATGGGCACTTGTTTGCTATGGCTTTTGACACAAATAAAACCAACAACGTTGTATCTCATCGTGCAGTGTTCCTTTATATTTTTCTCATGTTAAACTTGTGATTTATGAAGCATTTAGTTTTGTGATTGTGGTTTGTGCTTGGACGCGTCTTATATGTCGCCCTTAAGCTTAAACTATCAGCTCCAACTGATCGTCATACGAAGTGTAAGGCCTTTTCCTTTTCTGAGTCATTTTTCCTGATATCCGGGAGCTGAGTGTGAATTCACATACTAGACATGACTATGACACAAAGAATGAGTACATGGAAGAGAAGGTGTGCTCAGCAGCTCAAGTTTGAAACTGTAGTTTGAGTTTTAAGGAACAAGAGATGGTGGAATTCATGTATACCATTCCACTAGTTTGTTTGGATATAGTCAGTCATTCAGGGTCGGATAATTCACTAGTACAGAACATGCTAAAGACAAATCTTATCATAAATGCTGTCTTTTAGAAACAGGTCATTAGACAGCGCTTCATCAATAAGCGATGTCTTATGGTCACTTTAGACAGCGCTTATTTGTAAGGCGCTGTCTTTTGGCGACTTTAGACAGCGCTTGTTGGTGAAACACTGTCTAAGACACAACATGAAAGACAGCGCTTGACACTTAAAGCTCTTTCTTTTGTTTAAGTAAAAACTCAGATCTGAAGTCGAAAATTATATGTCTTACTTTTCACTCGCGTTCGAATTCTCACCGTCGTCTTCGCCCACCACCGAACTACATCTCCGTCATCGTTCATCCAGTTTGCAATTTTCATTTCAGTTAAGATTGTTGCAGCGAGTCCAGTTTTGATTTTAATTTCGTTTCGTTTCAATTAGTTGGGGTTGATTTTGCAGTGTACTGTTGATTTTCGGTTCAGTGGCGCCCTCGATTGGTTATTGTTATTGGTATGGATTTGTAACAGATTTGTTGCTTGAGTTGCTTCCATTCGATTGTTCGTCGTTAGCGCTTATGCTCCCAATACGAAAGCCCTAACTGTAGATTTTTTGGTGATTGTGCTCCGAATACGTAAGCCTCTCTTGCCAAATTTGTTTGATGCTTTGATGGGTTGGGTTTTGTTTTCAATTGATTATGATTGTCAATTGATTTTGTGAGATGGATGTTTGCATTGACGTATGATTTGTTGTGTGCATATTTTCGTAGACGAATTCATTCATTGAGTTGCTCATGAGTCCCTTCCACGCATTGGCTCGCCGTATCTTTGATTAGGTAAGTTATTATATGTGACTTTATTTAATGTTTTGATTTGAATGATCGAAAGTGTCCCATGTATTTGTATAGGTTTCTTATTGTTTAAGTTTTTCTTTTTTCATGAACATAGCTTATAAGAAGCCGCCAAACAACGTCGTTCACCGCTATCTTCTCAGAGATCTTCTCCTTGACCTAAGTAAGTTACATGTGCCATATATTATTTAACGTTTGAATTTGAATGATCGAAAGCGTGTCATTGAATTGTTTATATATATTGCTACTTGGGTATAAGTTTGATACTTTGTCATATAATGTTCTTGTGACAATGTTGCTATATACTTGCCAGACTTGTTAGATATACTTGCTTAAAAATAAATATACATGCTTATTTTTCTGTTTCTTTTTTTGGTCCAATATAAACATACGTTGCAATCTATTCATATCCTTAATCAACACTATACATATAGTTTGATGACAATGGACCGAGCGTGGATGTCAGCTAACCGTCTAACAGATGAATACGAGCAAGGAATTCATAGTTTTTGTAATTTCGCGAGGTTATATGCCAAACAAAATGGTTCCAAGTACGTTCACTGTCTATGCATGCGTTGTTGGAATAATAAAAAAAGTTAAAGTCGTTGAATTGGTAATTGTTAAGCAATCCCAATTACAAAGTATGGCGTATGCACGGTGCGTCTGAACCACAAAACGATGCACCTCAAGTTGTTTCCCCACAAATGGATGATTTTAATATGGAATGGGAAGATACTTGGACCGATTCACATGAGACGGATGTATCCTTTTGAGCGGTACATGAAGATCATAAAAGGTTACGTGAGAAACAGAAATTGGTCCGAGGGTTCTCTAGTCGAAGGCTATATTACAGAAGATGCCATTGAATTTTGCACCAAAATTTTGGGAAATAGCCCTGTTGGGATACCTAAGCCACGTCATTTTGATCGTTTTCACGGAAAGGCACATTAGGTCATAGAATCATGACCGTGCCGTTTAAAGAGTTGAATATCGCTCATTTCTTAGTGCTGCAACATATACCAGAGATCACTCCATTCATAGAGCGTCATTTGGCTATGCTGCGGAGTAGAACAGAGGTAGACCCGGGCAGTGGGTGGAGAAAGAACATCAAAAATCGTTTGTTTCTTGGTTGAAGACAAACGGGGTCACAGATGGTGGCACTAACCCGAACAGTGACAACAACAAGTTGATTAGGCGATTAAGGTTGGACCTCGCCCTAATGTTCATTCATATAGGGCATATGACATCAATGGTTTTTGTTTCTATACAAAAAGTTAGGATGAACGTAGCGTTGTCCAGAATAGCAGTGTTACATTATTAGCTGAAACTACGCAAATCTAGCGCTAGAGGCAGAAATCCAGTACTTGCTCTATTAACTACTATGGAGTTGTTGAAGAAATATGGGAGTTGGTTTATGCACACTTTCGTATGCCCGTGTTTAAATGTAAATGGGTTAACAATTATGATGTACGAGTGGATGCTTTTGGAATGACGTTTGTCGATTTTCGAAGGGAAGGTTATAAGGATGAGCTATTTATATTGACATCTCAAGCTAGACAAGTGTTTTATGTGAAGGACCCTTCAGCCAGTCATTAATTTGTTGTCGTGCATGGAAAACAACAGTTAGTCAATTGCCCAACTGGTTTGACTAACGATGCTTTGGTAGAGGATTGCCTTCCTGTGTACTACAGTTCCCGTTGAGGGTGAAGATATCAAGATTGATGAGTAAATACAACTAAGACATGACCATAACGAAGGCATATGAATTGAAAAACAAACATAGTGTAAGAAGTGTATTATCTCATGTAATATTATATTGGTTATTTGTTTAAATTAATAGCGTAGTCGTACTTTTGTTTGTGGCATGTTATGAAATTGTTTATAATCTTTTACAATGTGAGTATTATGCATTAATATTTATTGTTTAATTGCTGGACAATGGTTCACTTAAGTGGCGAGGAGGGCGGCTCTTCATCATCTCAAAATCGTAAGACAAGGGGATCAAGCTATATGAATAAATTACTTAATAAGCATAAGGACGGCACTAAGGAGCCGGTCACGTTAGATGCATTTGGATACATTGCCGGCAAAGTAGGGAGCACATTTAGAAGCTTCATTGGTAAAGTTTCACTTCTATTTGTTTAACTATTGAATCACAAATTGTTTAGATTCGAAACAAATGATTTGTTGTATAATTGCAGGTATTGTGGCTAAATCTTGAGTGCCGATTACATATAAGTACTGGAAGTTGGTACCTAATGAGCTTAAGGATCTGGCGTGGGATGAGACTTTCAATTGAACCACGATTGTTACTTTTTTTAGTTATTTAATTATTAATATTTTTATTTTTTTACAGACATTATTTGATGTGCCCAAGGATGCTCTAAAGGTGAGGCAGACGGAGATGCAAGCTGCCGGTATCATGTGGAGAAATCTTAAGAGTGAACTCGCGAATAAGTACATCTTTGGGGAGAAATAAGGACAAGACCCCCGAGAGATGTACTCTTTCATTGATCCGGAGCATTGGAAGACGTTTCTGGAACATCAGGGGTACTCCCGTGGCATTACAAATTAGGAAGAAGAACATTTCTCTAGCGAAATCAAACCTGTACCAGCATACACTATCTCGAAGTGGGTACAAGAAGGCGAGGACAGATATCCTCGCGGAAAAGAAAGTCGAGATGGAGTCTCAGGGTTTATTAGAAGAGGGGGATGAGCCTGTTGACAACACTGCCTTGTCGCGAGGCAATGTGTACAAAATTAATTTATAAGTCCGCTACTCGTTACTCTACTATTGGGTAGTAAAGCGGTAAGTAGGGGTCGAACCCAAGGGAATTAGTGGATAGTTGTTCTTTCAAAAATGGAAAGTAAGACAGTTGGGGGTTGGTTGTGATTTTAGTACTAAAAAGTAAGTGGGTTGGTTGTGATTTTAGTACTGAAAAGTAAATGACTGAAAGTAAAGAAAGTAAATACTGAAAAGTAAAGTGCTTGAAGGATAACACTTGCGGAAAGTAAGTGCGTAAAGTAAAGTGCTTGAAGGATAAGACTTACTGAAAGTAAATGCTTGAAGGACAAGACTTGCGGAAAGTAAGTGCGTAAAAGTAAAGTGCTTGAAGGACAAGACTTACTGAAAGTAAATGCTTGAAGGACAAGACTTGCGGAAAGTAAGCAGTTGATATGGGACTGAAAGTAAAGTGACAGGTGATGTTTTAATTAAAGGAAAGGATTCGGTTTTAGGGGCCTTGTATCATAGTCCGTTTATCCTCGACCTCTAATGATCATACTAAGTGTTCAAAAGTGTATCAAGGCTATTCCTAGCACATGACTTGCAACACCGTCTAGTCTTTTGCAAGACAAAGAACTCTTGTTCTAGTATGTGCATCCATTTGATCATCATTCCTGATAAACCAAATGATGTTTAAAAGAGGTTGACTTCCACAGATAAGCTGTGCTCTTCCGAGCCTCCACTTATCCACGGAAGATCACGAACTTATGGCAGAGCTTTTCTCTTCCGAGCATCCACTCAACCAATGGAGTTCTGACCTAATATATGGCACCTAGAACAAGTTGAACACAAAGAGGCACTAAGAGAAGGGTCTAAAACATTTTATGATACAAGTACACCCCTTCAACCGAATGAAGGGTTTAGGTACGAATATCCATAGGGGTGGATATCATAGCTAAGTAATGAGTAAAGTAAAGGTTTTGAAAGACAGGAAAGTAAAGGTTTTTGGAAATCAAGACAAGGAAAGTAAAGGTTTTTGGAAATCAAGACAAGGAAAGTAAAGGGGAGAATACTCAAGAACCAACAGGAGTAAACTCAAGAACAACGAAAAGTAAAGGAAATGCTTGAGTACTTCAAGAACCGACAAGAGTACTCAAGAACAAACTTGGAGCTTTTGATTCAAAGTAAAGTGTTTACATGGATTGTGCCCAAACTCTAGAGAGATAAGTAACAAGTGACTATGGGATTGAGGATGTTGGGATGATTTTACAAAGGTAAGGAGCTTGGTATTTATAGGCATGGAGGAGGAGGAGATGTAGAGGGGAAGCAAGCCACATGTCAAGAGGGGGTGGGGGAGAGCTTAGCCGCCGGTGGTGAGGTGGCTTCTCCTAAAGCCGCTGCCCCATGTGTCTTCTCCATAAGCAAGCCACCGGCCATGAGGTGGAGGAGAGGAGAGATGAGTGGAATGAGATCTTTTCCCCAAAAGCCATCGGTTGGCATATGACTCCGGTTGGTCTTCGGTTGCCCTTTGGTTGCTCCTTTGGTTTCTCCTTAGTTGACATCAAAAGATGAGGAACTTAGACTTGGCATTTCACTTGTGTTCTTGATCTTTGTTGGAATAAGTCATTGGGACTTAGTTGTGGCTTGATCGGAGTATTGTCGGAGTATGGCCAGTTCTGACTTGTAATCCACTTTCAGTGTTAAGAACTCCATTTTAGCTCGTTTCATCTTTACTCCTTGAAATGGCCTGTAGAACAAAAGTGAAACTAACAAGTAAAAGTTGTCAAGACAAAGCGTCCAATTTGGTGGGTTTAACTGTCTTAATGAATCATATAAATATGGTCCATCAGATCACCCCACACTTTTAGTTGTTCGTCCCGAACAATGCTATTTAAGAGATGCACACAATCCAAGTAAAAACCTCAAATAGGAAAGTGAGAATATGGAACTAGATTTATCTTATTCATGCATTACTTACTTATTACCAAACTAAACCTTGTAAATACTTAGAAGAAACTTGATACTTGTACCTTCGAGCTGAGATGCAATTTAATTTGGATGTTTCGGGAGATAGCCCTTTTCAGGCTTCTGTACTGCATTCTCTGGACCGACTCGCACTATATGGTTAACTTGTCGCTTTCTCTAGCACATGATTCGGTTCGGGTTTCACTGAGTTGAGCATTTTGATTTCCTTGTGGTGAGGGACAGCTTTTGAAGTGAATTGGCTTTCGGCCTTTGATTTTGAATTGGAGCTTCTTCACTTTTGTTTCGGTTAAAACCTTCACATACTTTGGCTTTTGGCCTTTGATTAGCTTCTTCGAGCTTTTGCTTCTTTGTGACTTGCTAGTCCATTTTCTCAACCTTTCTTTGGGAGGTCCAATCATCGCCCGAGAGCATATGGAAATACCCCCCGCTCTTTCTCATCCTCTCCGTTTCGCGCGGGTCAAGATGAGGGTCGCTCATCTATTTTCTCGGCTACTAGGACTAGAGATAGGACGGTTTGATTCCCATCCCGCCTCTTTGCATAAACGCTGCACGGCGTAGATGACTCTGATCTTCTTTGAAACCCGAAGTGCAGCTTCCACAGACTTTGTAAACCATATAGTGAAATTTAGTCCTTTGATTGCTTGCCAAGCCTCTCTAGGGCAATTTATATCAACTCCACATCCCCTGTATATCTCAGCACAAAGGGACAAATGAGAAGTTATATCCTAAGTTTTATACGGTTGAGATTTCACAAGGTAAATGCATGAATTTAGATCTATCTTTTTCACATTCTCAAGTTCATATTTTCAAAAAGATAATATTAAGGGAAAAGGAAAAGAAAAAACATGTTAACTAACTATGTACAAAGGCGGTTCTCACCCCACTCTTTTGAATGAAGGCCTGCCTCACAGCACGACTTAGTTCAAAAGTTTATGCAAGAAAATATATACAGGAAAGGTGAGAATGTTTTAAGGCAAAAAACTAAATGACTGAAATTAAATATCTGAAAGTAAGATAGATGTCGGATTACCTCCCGACCAGTGCATTTGTTTAACGTCGTTAGCTCAACGATACCTCATTCCTGGATCATAAGGTGGGATCCCATGGGTGGCTCAGGTCGTAGTGTTGCGTAGCGCCTACTTTCATTCTTGCCTTGACTCTCCCCGATTTCTTGTGAGATGATGTGCTCGGCTCAGGACTCCTTTGTTTCGGTGGTTTTTCTTTCCATTGTCTCTGAGAAGGCAAGGGACCTTTGACCATAGCTGCTGGTCTTGCTACTCTTACGGTCTCTCTTGGCAGATCAGAAATTTGTGTACTGAGATCCGAGATAGGCACAATGTCTGGCGATTTCCTTGTCCTTGGGCGGCCATCATAATCATCGATGTAGAAATCTAAAATTTTGCCGCCAAATGCAAGTGATAACAAGCCCTTGCCCATGTCGATCCATGCCTTGGTGGTGTAGAGAAAAGGCCGTCCTAAAATAAGCGTTGGAGGGTCGTCTACGCTAGTCTCTCTCGTTTGTATTACATAAAAATCTGCAGCAAAGACGAGCTCTCCCACATGGAGTATTAGATCTTCAAGCACTCCAACCGGTTGGATACACGATTTATCTCCCAACTCGATATTTGACCTTGGTGGTTTCAATGGGCCAAGCCCTAATAAGTAATATAAGGAGTAAGGCATGGCATTGACAGCAGCCCCAAGATCGATTAGGCACTTGTGAATTTGAGCTTCACCAATACCACAGGTGACTGTGAAGGCCCCTGGGTCCTTATCCCTTTCCGGTTGTGACTCATGATCTGAAGTGAGGTATCTTTCCATTATCGGGCCATTCTGCCCATCCTTAGGTTCTAGATTTGTATGACCGGGCCCTTCTAACTCCCGATCTTCTAAGTAAACACCTTGTTCTGATGCATAGATGTTAGTTGGGGAATCCCATCTAGGACCATCAGAGTCTAGATCGTCATTGTTATCCCAGCCAGATGCTGGTATGTCAAAGTGTGTTATTGGTGGCGGTGTCATGCTAACGGTGAATGCATAGCGTCCATTGTCAGCATGCGTGACCCACGTTCTACCATCATTGGGTCGGTCTTCCTCTTGATTCCAATCAGGACGGTGCCTACGGGTGAAGTGTTTGTTCGTAAGTTTGTAAGTTGTGGATCGTGCTACTTCTTCCCGTGCTGCCTTCATGTTTGCCCTCCTTATCATGCTAATATTCTCCTTTGGGTTTTGGATTGTTTGTGAAGGAAGTCTGCCAGGTTCATTAGTGAGTGCGGACATTGCGGTGGTGAGCTGGGACATTTGTTTGGTCAAATCTGAAATTGCCCCGTTAGTTTTTGCCTGGAATTGGTGTAGCGAAGTACCCAATTGATGTACGCTTCCTGCGAGTTCCTTCATTGTGTCTTCAAGCGATTTGTTTGGTCCATGCCGACTACTTGAGTTTGCTTGGTACTGATTTTGTCCCTTCTGTTGATATTGGTTTGTCGGGTATTGATTTGGTCCTTTTTGCTGATATTGGCCTGCTGATGGAGCGTTCTGGTTGTACTGCCGGTGGGGAGGTTGGTAGAATGACTGAGCTAACTGCGGTGCGGCTTGTTGTGTCTCCCTCGGAAGATGGTTGTCGTTCCGCCAGCTTGGATTGGTCGTTTGATTATACTGTCGGTTTGGTCCGGCTCTATCGTTGCTATTGTTGTTGTTGTTGTATCATTGGTATCCTATCACTGCATTCACTTCTTCCAGTTCCTCTACTATTAATGTTGGGCATGCGTCAGTTTTATGGTCCGTAGAACTGCAGAATTCGCAAGGCTTTACTGGAACTGGCTGCCTTCATAGGATCTGAACCATCATCTCCTTCATTTGTTTCATCTCCTCTGGCATAGAGTTCATCGGTATTTCTTCAGCCTTTGCCACATTCTTTGTTCGGGAAAATTCTTCCTGCCGAGTTGTCTCTTCTCTGAATCGGGCATTTTCAGCAACGTCAGTGATGGGATTCCTAATGCCACTCAGTGATAGATTCATCATGGATCCTCCAGCTGAGGCATCCAGGAGCATTTTGTCTAAAGGTCTCAATCCATCAATGAGGTACTCGATGATGAGTTTCTCGGGTAGTCCAAGGGTGTAGCAGCTTCTCTCCAGGCGATTGAATTTCTCCAGGTAATCGTACATGGTTTCATTGGGCCCCTGCTTGATGTCCTGCAGTTGCCTCCTTACTTGCATTGCTCATCCCGCTGGGTAGTATTTGTCCAGGAATTTCTTTTGCATCTGAGCCCATGTTCTGATGCTACCGGAAGGCAGTGAAAGGAACCAGTCGTTCACCGAGTCAGTGAAGGAAAAATAGAACGCCTTTAACTTGAAGTTGGCTACATTCACGCCATTGGGTTTTAGATTTTGGCAAATGTCGTGTAAGCGTGGAGATGAGTCGTTGCTGATTCTCCATGAGTTCCTGAGAACTTCGGCAAATTGTGGACCACTGATGTGTTGATGGCGATGTTTTCTAGCTCAGGGCCCTCATAAATGCACCACGGCTGGTTTCTAAAATCTGGTGCCGACAGTTCTCCCATAGTAGGTTCGCGGAAGTTGTTATCCCCATAGTAGTCATCAAAGATGGGTTCTCGCCTTGGCATTTGTCGAGGTTGAGGGGGTGGTGGATGTCGGGGTGGTGGATGTCTAGGGGGTTGTTGCACTGGACCAGCTTCATTTCGGTCCTCGGGCGGGCCTTGGTTTCTTCGAATGGCCTCCCTATTACGAGCTCTTTGGTTTCGGATGAGCTGTTCCGGATCGTCAATAAATGGAGGCGGTGCCTCATTATTTCGATCGTACAAGTTCATCTCGTCGTCATCCTGATAGTCATGGTGGCTTCCTGCACGAGACATGGTTATGCAGAACCGAGTTTGAAATTTTTAAAAGAAAAAGGAAAGAACAATTATCCGATTGATGATTTCTAATTCCCCGGCAACGGCGCCAATTTGACAACACTGCCTTGTCGCGAGGCAATGTGTACAAAATTAATTTATAAGTCCGCTACTCGTTACTCTACTATTGGGTAGTAAAGCGGTAAGTAGGGGTCGAACCCAAGGGAATTAGTGGATAGTTGTTCTTTCGAAAATGGAAAGTAAGATAGTTGGGGGTTGGTTGTGATTTTAGTACTAAAAAGTAAGTGGGTTGGTTGTGATTTTAGTACTGAAAAGTAAATGATTGAAAGTAAAGAAAGTAAATACTGAAAAGTAAAGTGCTTGAAGGACAAGACTTGCGGAAAGTAAGTGCGTAAAGTAAAGTGCTTGAAGGACAAGACTTACTGAAAGTAAATGCTTGAAGGACAAGACTTGCGGAAAGTAAGTGCGTAAAAGTAAAGTGCTTGAAGGACAAGACTTACTGAAAGTAAATGCTTGAAGGACAACACTTGCGGAAAGTAAGCAGTTGATATGGGACTGAAAGTAAAGTGACAGGTGATGTTTTAATTAAAGGAAAGGATTTGTTTTAGGGGCCTTGTATCATAGTCTGTTTATCATCGACCTCTAATGATCATACTAAGTGTTCAAAAGTGTATCAAGGCTATTCCTAGCACATGACTTGCCACACCGTCTAGTCTTTTGCAAGACAAAGAACTCTTGTTCTAGTATGTGCATCCATTTGATCATCATTCCTGATAAACCAAATGGTGTTTAAAAGAGGTTGACTTCCACAGATAAGCTGTGCTCTTCCGAGCCTCCACTTATCCACGGAAGATAACGAACCCATGGCAGAGCTTTGCTCTTCCAAGCATCCACTCAACCAATGGAGTTCTGACCTAATATATGGCACCTAGAACAAGTTGAATACAAAGAGGCACTAAGAGAAGGGTCTAAAACATTTTATGATACAAGTACACCCCTTCAACCGAATGAAGGGTTTAGCTATGAATATCCATAGGGTGGATATCATAGCTAAGTACTGAGTAAAGTAAAGGTTTTGAAAGACAGGAAAGTAAAGGTTTTTGGAAATCAAGACAAGGAAAGTAAAGGTTTTTGGAAATCAAGACAAGGAAAGTAAAGGAAAGAATACTCAAGAACCAACAGGAGTAAACTCAAGAACAACGAAAAGTAAAGGAAATGCTTGAGTACTTCAAGAACCGACAAGAGTACTCAAGAACAAACTTGGAGCTTTTGATTCAAAGTAAAGGGTTTACATGGATTGTGCCCAAACTCTAGAGAGATAAGTAACAAGTGACTATGGGTTTGAGGATGTTGGGATGATTTTACAAAGGGAAGGAGCTTGGTATTTATAGGCATGGAGGAGGAGGAGATGTGGAGGGGAAGCAAGCCACATGTCAAGAGGGGGGTGGGGGAGAGCTTAGCCGCCGCCCCATGTGTCTTCTCCATAAGCAAGCCGCCGGCCATGAGGTGGAGGAGAGGAGAGATGAGTGGAATGAGATCTTTTCCCCAAAAGCCATCGGTTGGCATATGACTCCGGTTGGTCTTTGGTTGCCCTTTGGTTTCTTCTTTGGTTGCTCCTTAGTTGACATCAAAAGATGAGGAACTTAGACTTGGCATTTCACTTGTGTTCTTGATCTTTGTTGGAATAAGTCATTGGGACTTAGTTGTGGCTTGATCGGAGTATTGTCGGAGTATGGTCAGTTCTGACTTGTAATCCACTTTCAGTGTTAAGAACTCCATTTTAGCTCGTTTCATCTTTACTCCTTGAAATGGCCAGTAGAACAAAAGTGAAACTAACAAGTAAAAGTTGTCAAGACAAAGCGTCCAATTTGGTGGGTTTAACTGTCTTAATGAATCATATAAATATGGTCCATCACCTGTCATCCACGTTGAGAGGCATGAGGTATGGAAGAGGAGTCACCTCAAGAAGAATAAAGAGTACGTGAGTGACTCTATGAGGAAAGTGGCGGAAAAAATTGTAAGTTGTTTGTTTACAATAAAATAGTAAATAATACTCTAACTTTGTGCGATAGTGATGAATGTAATATGATTGATAAAATGATGAATTGCATGAGCTTGCCAGTCAGGGAAAGTTTATTCACAGGGTCGTGCAGACATATTGTCGAAGGCCACAGGAAAGGACGAGTACCCTGGATGCACACGGGCGTTCGGGAGTTTGGTAAGTTGGACGAAAGCATTCGGGAAGCAGTCTTCCTCGTCCAGCACACACTCCACCGTCAGTTCGCACGTGCCTACTCTTCAGAGACGGCACAGTGGACCCGATTCAGGTATGGAAGAGGAGTCACCTCAAGAAGAATAAAGAGTACGTGAGTGAGTACTATATGAGGAAAGTGGCGGAAAAAAAATTGTAAGTTGTTTGTTTACAATAAAATAGTAAATAATACTCTAACTTTGTGCGATAGTGATGAATGTAATATGATTGATAACATGATGAATTGCAAGAGCTTGCCAGTCAGGGAAAGTTTATTCACAGGGTCGTGCAAACATATTGTCGAAGGCCACAGGAAAGGACGAGTACCCTGGATGCACACGGGCGTTCGGGAGTTTGGTAAGTTGGACGAAAGCATTCGGGAAGCATTCTTCCTCGTCCAGCACACACTCCACCGTCAGTTCGCACGTGCCTACTCTTCAGAGATGGCATAGTGGACCCGATTCAGATCTGTTCAAAGATATACCCAAGGTATTATGCAGTCATTTCAAATTATTAAGAAAGTGCAATTTACTTCAAGTATATTGTATTAATAGTTTTGTTGACAATATCATGTTGGGAAGAAATGCATTCTGCACGTGGAAGGAAGTTTGAAGGAGGGTAGGCAAATCGTGGCACTTGGTAGAGTTATGGCTAGACGATATGTTCACTAATCAAGAGTTGGATGATGGGATGGTGAAGGTGATTGTAGACAATGCGATCGAGCCATTGGCACAGCTGCCAGAGCAGTTCAGGGAGATGGAGAGAGTATCCGATGCAGGGTGGGCATTTGTGGGTTGACCAAAATGGCTTGTAGACATTGATGAAAAGGTAAGTAAGTACATTCAGTTTTATCACACTAAGCAACTCTCTTTTATTTTATTTACTTACTCGCTTTATCGATATTTTAACTTCAGACAGGGATACGACGAGTTCAAATTCTTGAAAATGCAACGCAGCAATTTCAGCGACGATAATACGAGCAGAATGTCAATGCATTGCTACTTTCTGTACGAACACGCTAGCATGATGGCTAAATCAACTCTGTATATGGTGTACATCAGTAGCGAGGTGTTTGGAGAGGATTACTATGTTGATCTGAACAAAGATTGTATTCTTGAGTATACCCAGTTGAAAGCTTTGGGTGCATCGCATCTGAGGTTTACATAAGGTAATTACTGATTTGATTATTAAAGGGTCATAAGTTCGTAAAAAGTTTACTAACGTAATCATATGCCCGCAGATTTATCCACGATAAGATCCAACATTCAGGCATTCAAATTTGGATTCTTCAGATCGAGTTATAGGACCCCGTCCGAGGACTTCGAGGTGAGGGCGGAGTTCTTCCAAAGAAGATTAAGAATGCCAGACTATGGTCGTAATTTTTTCTACTTCCTTCCCTACGTCAATGTCAGAGAGTAAGTGAATACTTTTCTTATTGCATGTTGATTTTTGTATGAAATGCATGTTGTACTAATATAGAATTTTACTGTTTAATATATAAACTGTAAAATCTCTCTATCTTTCTATCACTCATCTTCACCCCAATTCTATTCCCTTCTATTTGGCTCCACACCAATATGGTGCTTTGTCTCAGAGTGCGCGAATCCAGGCAACGGAGGTGCAATAGCAAGTGTTTGATGTGCGAAAATAGGTAGGGGTGGGCAAAAACTGTTCCAAATTTAAAAACAGCCCACACCGCACCGCAAATGTGTGTTTGATTAACCGCACCGCTTTGGATGAAAACCAATTTGTTAACAAACGCATCGCAACCGAGTATAGCGGTGCGGAAGCGGTTCCATATCTCAAACCACCCCTTTTAAACCGCACCGCATGTATAATTAAATAATTTGAAATTGAAAGTTATTATAAAAAATAACAAAAAAATTAATTCAAGGCCAAAGCCAATTAAAAATTTAGTCGTGATTGATTTCTATTGTTGCTCGTTGATAGTTCCGTCATTTTTCTTTCTCTTCTTGGTTCGTTCTTCGTCACAACTGCACATCAGATCTTTGTTTTCCCCAAGCTGCCAAGCCACGACAATCTCGATCTTTATGTATCGAAAAACCAATGCATAGTTCCGCTGAATATGTATCGAAAAACTACTGTAAACTTTTATGCGGTGATCTGAAATGCGGTGGTATAATTGGCATTGTAAATCGCCCACTGGTTTTCTAACAAAATCTCACCACCGCAAAATTTGCCTCATTTTGTAGTGTTACAGCGAACCACAAGCTGCCAAGTGTCAATTTATTGATCAATTAGTTCGTGAGAAGGTTCTACAATCATTCTTTTTAGGAAAAATTATAGTTTAGGACTGTGAACTATCACTCTTTTCCATTATGTAGGTCGAACTATAAAAACTTTCAAAAACTTTCAAAAATGGTGCGAACTATATAACAATTTTCCAAATGAGAGACACCGTCTAATATCGTTAGAGATTTTACTAATACTGTTGGACGGCGTGAACTCCGCTAATTAATAAATTAGTAAAAAATCATGAAAAATTGAAAAATGCAAACTTTTTTAAACATAAATTTAAAAAAATTACAACAAATTTATAGAAATTTTAAATTTATAACACTTAAAAATTAATAGTTTGCTCACGAGGCTCTTCGCCGTGCTAAGTTCAAGTTTCCTGGTCGCCAAAAGATTAGTGTGAGTAGGAAATGGGGTTTCACCAAGTACAACCGTACTGACTATTTGAAGTGGAAGTCAGAAAACAAAATTATGCTTGATGGTGTTAATGCCAAGCTTCTTGGGTGCCATTGAAGTCTTGCCAACTGTCAGACTGAAAGAGCTTTCTTGGACGTTGTCGCCTAAACTCCTATCTTGTGCTTTTGAAGTCATGGATTGCAAGGTTGTCAGAATCGAGTTTTTACCTTGATTCGTTTTGTCTAGTTGGAATCGGAACGTACACTCGACTCGTAAAATCGTCGATTTTACTTTTTTATTAAATTAATATTATATATTATATATGTATACAACTAACACAAATTCAAATTTTAATCCTGCTGTGTATAGAACTAATCGGTTCATAGATAAAATTAAGTTGTTTTTTTCATTGCTAATTTTGCAGGATTTAGGGTTACAATGACAATAAAATCCACACAAACTCAAGAGTTCAAATAACACAGACTTTACATATCCTTCCTCCACCATTTCAATCCATAAACCCAAAAACCAATACCTTCATCATCATCTTGATTGATCTCTTCCGTGGGAAATCATAATTTAAACCAGTTCCTTCGTCTCCAAATTCCCCTATGATTCAGCTGCGGTGGCATCAGGGGCTTCAGGTTGTTCAGTTCCAGTAGCTGTCACAGGCTCCTTGATCGGTTGAATTCTTGACCTATTATCCACTTCATTCGATGATGTATTAGGTTTGTTTTTCAGATATTTTGTTATCATTTTATCTCTTTTCAGTGTTTCAGGTCATATATCACATACCTAACACTTTTGGATTGATCCGAAGCAAAGCAAAGAAATTGGTGAAGATTTGGGCAAAAACAAGACAAAACGGGGCAGACAGACCTTTGCGAAGTATTTTGCATGCCCAGAGCTCATATCATGTCCAAATGGGTCGCAATTTAGCTTGTTGGAAAGCTAACTCAAAGGCCTACAACTTTGCAGTTGACACCAAGTGCAGATTCGAAGGTTTAGACCTCCAAAAAGGCAACAGAAGTCTCTGCCGGTGTGCCCTACCGTGACGGCCGTGACAAAATTATATGTCACGGGTGTCACGGCCCCTAAATATCCCAGAGAGTTTCAGGGGGGTCGTGACAACCGTGACAGCCATGACAAAATCATATGTCACGGCCCCGTCGAAGACAGATTCTAAAAACAGGGCAGATTGACCTTTTTGACGTATTTTGCACGCACAGATCTCATATGGTGTCCACATTGATTGATTCAAAGCTTGTTGGAAAGATAATTCAGAGGGTTACAACTTTGTAGTTTATGCCAAGATCCAATTCGGAGGTTAAGACCATCATAAATCCACCCAAAGTTGCTGCCTTTCTTCCAAATCTGTTTTTGGCAAGTTCTGGTCCTTTTTGGCAATAGAGCAGTTTTTGGGCTTTTGGCCTTTTTTGGGAAAGCTATAAAAGAGCAGCGACTAGAACAAGATACGTGTGCTTATTTGGAGAAAGAAAACCCTAGCTTGGAGAAGAGACAAAGAGCAATTCATTGTGAGAGATTCAACAAGCCACCGCGTCTTTACGGTTTACTCGTTCTTAATTTCTCTTTGCACTGTTTTTGGTTTAATCACCATGAACAGTAAGTAGTCCTCTTGATTCTGGGATCCTACGGATCCCGTGCTATGTACCTAACTCTTCATGTGATCATGTGAATGTTTTTCATTAATGCAAATCGAATATTCCTTTTCATCGTGCTTATTTTATCGTTCTATGCAAGTATTTACATCAAAGGGTATGTTTGCATGCAAGAACGTATTTAGGTTAATTACCGAAAGATGGATGGGTCCTAGGGATTAACCGGATTGTATGAAATTGTACGAAAACCTTTAGTTTAATAAATCGAGATCGTTGATAATCCGTGGATGGGCGGCGTTCAACAATTGAGATTAATCTAGATAATGATCCGTGGATGGGCGGCTTATCTAGTATTATTTTGGTTTATTTCGATATTCGATAGCATGATGAATTACGTGATAATGATTGCATGATTAGTGGGGTTAGCACGGGTGAAGTATGGTCCTAGAATTCTTTCTCTGATTAAGTACAACCCTTTTATTTTCCGCACGTTTAATTTCTGCTTTTCATGACAATCAACCTTTGTTAATTCGGAATAGCTAAATAGGTCACTAGTTAACTAGTATTCACACACCTGTTCCTTGGATCGACCCTTGGCTGACCAAGGTATATAAATTTTGTTTGACTGCAATTTGACCCCTAAAACTCATAATTTGACAACTATAAAGAGTTAAAAATACGCTTGTCAAAATGGCGCCGTTGCCGGGGAACAACGTTTAGTATGATATTAGATTTAACGAATGTAGTTTAGACTATTCCATTTTTTATATACTTCCTTGTACATACTCTATATACTTTTGACCTTCACTAATCACTTTTATTTTGAATATTGCGAGGATGTTCTCTTTTGGTCATCAAGACGCCTACCCAAAGGAAGAGCCTTATTGTCAGACATATTCATATGATGCAAATTGAGAAGGAAATCAAAATCAGTTCTATGATCAACATTATTATCAAGATGATCCTTATTATGAGAGATGCCAGAATCACTCGCAGCAGCAACAGTCTCAGGACACAGGTGGATTATTGCGTACAGAGTCTATGTTGGCTAGTTACTTAACTGGGCTAGAGAAGACGTCTCGAGAGTCTGCTGCAACGGACCAGTTGCAGCAGCAACATCAGTTTTACGATCAGTCATATTATCGAGATGACTACTATTATGAGAGCTACCAGAACCAGTCACATCAGCAAGAACCTCAGGGCCTTTGGCCTACAAATGCTTTCGAGGGGGAACTTTTCTTCCTAACCCCCGGCATTTGTATATTTTGCTCAAAACTTCTCGTGTACATCGAGAGAGTTTTTAGTCGGGGCTTTGCCCTCTTTTGACCATAAGAATGAGGTGTATATATATTTTTTGTTGGGGCCTATTTTTCGCCCTCTTTTGACTCCACACTTAGCACTTTGACAAAGGGCTAAGTGTTAAAAATGGAGCATGACAACCCAACAAGACAAATCCACAAGATAAGTGACAGATGCTCGTCGTCAGAGCAAATGTACAAATATTAATTTATAAGTCCGCTACTTGCGACTTCACTACTGGGTAGCAAGTGGTAATTAGGGGTCGAACCCAAGGGAATTAGGGGGAAAAGCTATTCTTTGAGGGAATTGTACAGCGAGGGAGCGTGTTTTTAGGTTGATTGAGGTTTTAATGCTAACAACTAAGTGATTGGTTGGTTGGTTTTGGTTTTTAGTGCGGAAAAGTAAATGACATAAAAGTAAATACTGAAAATAAACGAGAAGACTTACAGCGATTGTTGCGTGATCGGCAAGTCTTGCGGAACGTCAGTAGTTGATATTGCAGTTTATACTAAGAAAGTAAATGCAGGTGGTGTTTAAATCTAAGGAAAGTATTCGGTCTTAGGGGCCTTGTATCATAGTCGTTTATCATTGATCGCTAATGATCATACTAAGTGTTCAAAGATGAATCGAGGCTATTTCTAGCACAAGACTTGCAAAATCGTTTAGAACACTTGTTCTATTTAGACTAATTCCTCCTTTCGAAGTATCTTAGCCTTATGTGCATCCATTTGATCTTCAGTTACGATCAACCAAATGGTGTTTTAGATAAGTCGAACTCCTCAGATAAGCTTTGCCCGCTAAAGCATCCACTTACCCGAGTATGTTCACGAACCCCACGGAAGAGCTTTGCCCGTTAAAGCATCCACTCAACCTTGGAAGTTCTAACCTAATATATGGCACATAGAACAAGTTTCGAACACAAAGATGCATTAAGAGTAGGGTCTAAAACATTTTATGATACAAGTACCCTTCAACCGAATGAAGAGTTTAGCTACGAATATTCATAGAGGTGGATACCATAGCTAAGTACTCGAGGGTTTTTGAAAGACAGTAAGTAAAGGAGAATACTCAAGAACCAACAGGAGTATTCTCAAAAACTACTAGAATACTCAAGAACCAACAGAAGTATTATAGATTTTTCACAAAAGCTTACAAGAGTAGTGACCAAATCTTAGAGAGATAAGTGAATTTGTGTTGTGTTGTGATTGTGATTACAAGTGAAGGAGGCTTGTATTTATAGCCAAGGAGGAGGGGAGGATGTGGTGAGGAGCAAAACACATGGCACTCATCCAATGGAGCATCACAAAGCCGCCGGTCCTTTTAGAAGGGGAAGAGAGGGGAGCCGCCCCCCCATGTGGAGGAAGGGGAGAGGTGGAGGGGAAATGTGAGAGGGGAGCCGCCGGCCATGTGAAGGAAGGAGGGAGTTTTGTGATTTTTGTGAGTTTTCACAAAGCCATCGGTCCATTTCAGCTCCGGACTGACTCTGGTTGCTCTTCGGTTGGACTTGTTTTAAGTGATTTCATGTCAGGATCATGAGATTTCTTCAGTCGGCATCTGGTCGTGACCTTGGAATGACTCGTAATATATTTTCCGCTTAAAAACTCCTCCTTAGCCTGTATTCTCTCTAGACTCCAAAATACCATGTAGATAAATATCGGAACTAACACGCAAAAGTTAAATAGACAAACAGTCTAATTTGGTGGGTTTAACTGTGTTTATGATTCATATAATTATGGTCCATCAGATCACCCCACACTTTTAGTTGTTTGTCCCGAACAATGCTATTAAAGGGCGGCACACTATCTAAGTAAACTTTTAAAATTTGAAAGTGAGACCGTGGGACTAGATTTATCCTAATTCATGCATTACTACTTATTACCAAATTAAACCGTGTAAATAAATAGAAGAAACTTGATACTTGTACCTCCGTGCCGAGATGCAAATTAATTCGGATGTTTCGGGAGATAGCCCTTTTTAGGCTCCTGTACTGCATTCTCGGGACCGTCTCGCACTATATGGTTTCCTTGTAGCTTTCTCTAGCACGTGATTCGGTTCGGGTTTCACTGAGTTGAGCCTTTTTGATTTCTTTTTGGCGAGGGACAACTTTTTTGTAGTGAATCGGCCTTTTGCCTTTGATTTGACTATTTGAGTACTTCACTTTTGTTCGGTTAAAACCTTAACAACTTTGGCCTTTGGCCTTTGATTAGCTTCTTTGAGCTTTTGCCTTTTTGTGGCTTGCTAGTCCATTTTCTCAAGCCTTTTTGGGAGGTCCAATCATCGCCCGCGAGCATATGGAAATACCTCCCCGCTCTCTCTCATCCTTGCCGTTTCGCGCGGGTCAAGATGAGGGTCGCTCATCTATTTTTCCGGCTACTAGGACTAGATATAGGACGGTTTGATTCCCGTCCCGCCTTTTTTTTTGCATAAACGCTGCATGGCGGAGATGACTTCAATCTTCACTGAAACCCGAAGTGCAGCCTCTACTGACTTCGAAAACCATATAGTTAGATTCGATCCTTCGATTGCTTGCCAAGCCTCCCTAGGGCATTTTCTATCAACTCCACATCCCCTGTTTATCTCAGCACAAAGGGACAAATGAGAAGTTACATTCTAAGTTTTTAGACAGTTGAATTTTCACAAGGTAAATGCATGAATTATGATCTATCTTTTTCACATTCTCAAGTTCATATTTTCAAAAAGATAATATTAAGAAAAAAGAAAACATGTTTATTAACTATGTACACAGGTGGTTCTCACCCCACACTTTTGAACGAAGGCATTCTTTACGAAATGACTTAGTTCAAAAGCTATGCAAGCAGATATTATATGAGAAGGAAATGACATTAAGGAAAAGGGAAGAACAAAACTCCCTTTAAGGTGTCGAGCGAATGACATGGCTCGAGGCTGGATAATCGAGGGAGTTCGGCTGGGGCCTTGAACTCTTGGCATAGGCCTGGCTGGCTTGATGTTGCACCCATAACCGATTCATGAATAGTCATTTCATTCTATGCACCAAGTGGGTGAGAGCGACTTATTGGTAAAAACTAAATGACAGAAAATAAAAGTACTGAGAAGTAAGATAGGTGTCGGGTTACCTCCCGACCAGTGCCTTTGTTTAACGTCGTTGGCTCGACGCATGGGGATCACTGGTTTGGATCCCATGGGTGGCTCAGGTCGTATTTCGCCACTGTTCCTGTGTTGATTCTTGCCTTGACTCTTCCTGATTTCTTGCTTGGGTTAGAACTCCATGGTTTTGGTGTTTTTTCTTTCCTTTGTTTCTGAGAGGGCGAGGGACTTGTGACCATAGCTGCTGGTCTTGTTACTCCTTCGGTTTCTTTTGGCAAGTCAGAAATCTGTGTACCGCGATCTGAGATAGGTATAATGTCTGGCGGTTTTTTTGTATCCGTGCGGCTATTATCAATGTAGAAATTTGCAATTTTGCCGCCGAACTTAAGCGATAATGAGCCCTTGCCCACATCGGTTCTTGCTTTAGTAGCGTAGAGGAATGGTCGTCCCAATATTATTGTTGGAGGGTCGTCTTCGCTGGTCTCTCCCGTTTGTATTACATAAAAGTCTGCAGCAACGACGAGCTCTCCCACATGGAGTATTACATCTTCCAGCACTCCAACCGAACGGATGCACGATTTATCTCCTAGCTCAATATTTGACCTGGGTGGTTTCAATGGACCAAGTCCTAATAAGTAATATAAGGAGGAAGGCATGGCGTTGACAGCAGCCCCAAGATCGACTAAGCACTTATGAATCTGGGTTTCACCAATACCGCAGGTGACTGTGAAGGCCCCTGGGTCTTTATCTCTTTCCGGTTGTGACTCATGATCTGAAGTGAGGGCTCTTTCTATTGTCGGGCCATTCTGCCCATTCCTTAGCTTAGGATTTGTATAATCGGACCCCTTAATATTTTGCTTCGAAGCATAAATATTAGTTGGGGAGTCTCACCTTAAATTGTTATTGTCATCCCATCCAGATGCTGGTATGTCAGAGTGTATGATTGGCGGTGGTGTTATGCAAACGGTGAATGCATATCGTCCATTGTCAGCATGCGTGACCCATGTTTTGCCATCATTGGGTCGGTCTTCCTCTTGATTCCAATCAGGATGACGCCTACGGGTGAAGTGTTTGTTGGTAAGTTTGTAAGTTGGGAATCGTACTACTTCTCCCAGTGTCGCCTTTATGTTTGACCTCCTTATCATGCTAATATTTGCCTTTGGATTTTGGATGGTTTGTGAAGGAAGTCTGCCAGGTTCATTAGTGAGTGTTGACATTGCGGTGGCGAGCTGGGACATTTGTTTAGTCAATTCTGAAATTGCCCCATCAGTTTTTGCCTGGTATTGGTGTAGCGAAGTACCCAATTGATTTATGCTTCCTGCGAGCTCCTTCATTGTGTCATCGAGCGACTTGGTTGGTTCTTGCTGATTGTTCGGGCCGGTTTGGTACTGGTTCGGTCCTCTTTGCTGATATTGGCCTGCTGATGGAGCGTTCTGGTTATACTGTCGGTGGGGGGGGGTTGGTAGAATGACTGAGCTAGTTGAGGGACAACTGGTTGTGCTTCCTTCTGAGGATAGTTGTTGTTACGCCAGCTCGGGTTGGTTGTTTGACCATACTGTCTATTTTGTCCGGCTCTGTCGTTGTTGTTGTTTTATATCCTTGGTATCCTCCCACTGCATTCACTTCTGCCGGTTCCTCTTCTATTATTGTCGGGCATGCGTCAGTTTTGTGGTCCGTAGAACCACAAAACTCGCAAGGTTTTACTGGAATTGGCTGCCTTCATAGGATCTGAATCATCATCTCCTTTAACTGTTTCATCTCTTCAGGCATAGAGCTCATCGGTGTTTCAGCTCTTGCCACATTCTTTGTTCGGGAAAATTCTTCCTGCCGAGTTGTCTCTTCTCTAAATCGGGCATTTTCAGCAACATTGGTGATGAGATCCCTTATGCCACTTAATGATAGATTCATCATGGATCCTCCAGCTGAGGCATCCAGGAGCATTTTGTCTAAGGGTCTTAATCCATCAATGAGATACTCGACGGTGAGTTTCTCAGGCAGTCCAAGGGTACAACAGCTTCTCTCTAGGCGGTTGAAATTTTCCAGGTAATCGTACATGGTTTCATTGGGTCCTTGCTTGATGTCTTGTAGTTGCCTCCGTACTTGCATCGCCCATCCTGCCGGGTAATATTTGTCCAGGAATTTCTTTTGCATCTGAGGCCATGTTCTGATGCTACCGGAAGGTAATGAAAGGAACCAATCGTTTGCCACGTCAATGAGGGAAAAGTAGAACGCTTTTAACTTGAAGTCGTCTACGTTCACGCCATTCAGTTTTAAGTTTTGGCAAATACCATGTAAGCGCTGGAGATGAGTCATTGCTGATTCTCCACGTGTTCCTGAGAATTTCGGTAAGTTGTGGGCCACTGAAGTGTTGATGATGATATTTTCCAGTTCAGGGCCTTCGTGAATGCACCATGGCTGGTTTCTGAAATACGGTGCTGAAAGTTCTCCTATAGTAGGTTCGCGGAAATTGTTGTTATCCCCGTAGTAGTTATCGAAAGCGGGTTCTCATCTCGGCACTTGTCGAGGTTGAGGGGGTGGTGGATATCTAGGGGGTTGTACTGGACCAGCTGCATTTCGGTCTTCGGGTGGTTCTTGGTTTCTTCTGATTGCCTCCCTATCACGAGCTCTTCTGTTTCTGATGAGTTGTTCCGGATCGTCCACAAATGGAAGTGGCACCTCATCATTTCGATCGTATAGGTTTATCTCTTCGTCATCCTGGTAGTCATGGTGGCTTCCTTCGCGAGACATGGTTGTTTCGAAGCGAATATCGATTCAAAGAACTTATCCGATTAATTAACTAATTCCCCGGCAACGGCGCCAATTTGACAAATGCTCGTCGTCAGAGCAAATGTACAAATATTAATTTATAAGTCCGCTACTTGCGACTTCACTACTGGGTAGCAAGTGGTAAGTAGGGGTCGAACCCAAGGGAATTAGGGGGATAAGCTATTCTTTGAGGGAATTGTATAGCGAGGGAGCGTGTTTTTAGGTTGATTGAGGTTTTAATGCTAACAACGAAGTGATTCGTTGGTTGGTTTTGGTTTTTAGTGCGGAAAAGTAAATGACATAAAAGTAAATACTAAAAATAAACGAGAAGACTTACAGCGATTGTTGCGTGATCGGCAAGTCTTGCGGAACGTCAGCAGTTGATATTGCAGTTTATACTAAGAAAGTAAATGCAGGTGGTGTTTAAATCTAAGGAAAGTATTTGGTCTTAGGGGCCTTGTATCATAGTCGTATATCATTGACCGCTAATGATCATACTAAGTGTTCAAAGATGAATCGAGGCTATTTCTAGCACAAGACTCTCAACATCGTTTAGAACACTTGTTCTATTTAGACTAATTCCTCCGTTCGAAGTATCTTAGCCTTATGTGCATCCATTTGATCTTCAGTTACGATCAACCAAATGGTGTTTTAGATAAGTCGAACTCCTCAGATAAGCTTTGCCCGCTAAAGCATCCACTTACCCGAGTATGTTCACGAACCCCACGGAAGAGCTTTGCCCGTTAAAGCATCCACTCAACCTTGGAAGTTCTAACCTAATATATGGCACATAGAACAAGTTTCGAACACAAAGATGCACTAGGTGCAGGGTCTAAAACATTTTATGATACAAGTACACCCCTTCAACCGAATGAAGAGTTTAGCTACGAATATCCATAGAGGTGGATACCATAGCTAAGTAGTCGAGGGTTTTTGAAAGACAGTAAGTAAAGGAGAATACTCAAGAACCAACAGGAGTATTCTCAAAAACTACTAGAATACTCAAGAACCAACAGGAGTATTATAGATTTTTCACAAAAGCTTACAAGAGTAGTGACCAAATCTTAGAGAGATAAGTGAATTTGTGTTGTGTTGTGATTGTGATTACAAGTGAAGGAGGCTTGTATTTATAGCCAAGGAGGAGGGGAGGATGTGGTGAGGAGCAAAACACATGGCACTCATCCAATGGAGCATCACAAAGCCGCCGGTCCTTTTAGGAGGGGAAGAGAGGGGAGCCGCCCCCCCATGTGGAGGAAGGGGAGAGGTGGAGGGGAAATGTGAGAGGGGAGCCGCCGGCCATGTGGAGGAAGGAGGGAGTTTTGTGATTTTTGTGAGTTTTCACAAAGCCATCGGTCCATTTCAGCTCTAGACTGACTCTGGTTGCTCTTCGGTTGGACTTGTTTTAAGTGATTCTATGTCAGGTTCATGAGATTTCTTAAGTCGGCATTTGGTCGTGACCTTGGAATGACTCGTAATATATTTTGTGCTTAAAAACTCCTCCTTAGCCTGTATTCTCTCTAGACTCCAAAATACCCTGTAGATAATTATCGGAACTAACAAGCAAAAGTTAAATAGACAAACAGTCTAATTTGGTGGGTTTAACTGTGTTTATGATTCATATAATTATGGTCCATCAATAAGCAAGGTCACTAAGGTCACCTAAAGGCAATCATGGCATGCAAGGGTTTCAAGGTTATAAATTATTTCGATTTTATGCTTTCAAGATCAACTCTTTAGTCTCAACGAGAAAAATCTAAGAATAAAAGATAAAGAAGTGCTAGTAGATGCTTTGATCCTCAAGAATGAAAGTCAACAATCCAATCCATTAGTCATCTAAAGGATCAATCAAGTGAAATCATGCACGTCTAGTTGAATTTAGAGATGAAATTTTTCAAAAATGTAGCCTTGCCTAGACTTTTTGTTTTCATTAATATTTCAAAATTTTTGGATGAATTGTGCAGTAGTGTGAGCGCTTTCTCTTAAGCATACAAGTTGATTGGATTCCACACATGAAAGCACGTCAAGCAATCCCAACATCTCATGTAGTCAAAACATGTCAAAACCTAGGCCCACCCCACACTTAGCAATTGCTTAGTCCCTAAGCAATGAATAGAATGAAGAGCAAAGAGAGAGTTAAGAAAAACTTCTCTCGTTTGGAGGTAGCCATTTCAAAGTAGGAGATGTTGCTATGCGCATCTAGTTCTTGGGCGACTGATCTTGCACAAAAGATTCGAGTAATGATTCCCCTTTTTCTTCTATAAGACACAAAATTAAGAATGAGAGTGTTAATCACCCAAGGTAGGGAAATCATCATCGTAAACATGTCAACATCATGCAAGTCAACTCAAAATTTTATCACAAGACCGCATTAGAAAGGCATGCGAACGCATGGATTGATTTGTGCGAACGCATGAAGTTAAGGATAAGAATTTCTAAGCCAATCTCAAATCGTATATCAACACTTATGCACAAAATTTTAACACCCCACACTTGAAGCACATAGAAATCCAATCAAAATAAACATTTTGAAAATCACGGGAAAGACACTCACAAGCCTAGTTTAACGTCTTGGCTAAGACGGAGCCGATTCTCCTTATAGGGAATAAGAAGCACGCTTGAGGAGTCTTTTGCTAGGATCCCTCCTCAAGCGGATATGTTGAGGAGTGGAGAAGTCAATCCGGGTTCTTTGAAGAGTTGCAAGCAACTTGCTTAATAGCTTTTTTCCAAGGTGATGACTGCTTCTCCCTCTTTACCGTTTTAGCTTTCGCTTTTCCGTTCAACCCATCACGGCATGAGGGCAACTTATAGTGATCAAGAGAGGGGTCTTCATCGGGATCAATCGACTTGTACAAATCTTTCTTGGTTACCTTCTTGACCTCAACATTCTCGGCTCTAGCGCTCTCTTGCTATTCCAACTTACAAGGTTCTTGTATAGCCACTTGTTCTCTCGTAGGCCTTTTTATCTTAATCTTTTCTCCTCCAATCTTCAATGTAACCTTCCCCTTCCCCAAATCAACCTTGAAACCGGCGGTGGCCAAGAAAGGGCGCCCAAAAATAAGAGAATTGTTGCCATTATTCACCATATCCATCACCACAAATTCACAAGGTACGTAGAACTTGTCTATCTTGATAGGAACATTTTCGATTATTCCCTTGGGTTTCCTTGTGGTTCCATCGGCGAGTTGCATCACCATCTTGGTAGTTATCGTTCCTCCTAGCCCAAGCTCGTAATAAGTTGCTAGAGGCATGACACTAACACTAGCACCAAGGTCGGCTAACGGGTATTCAAAGCTCGTGGCGCCAATGGAGCACGGAATGGTGAATCGGACGGGGTCTTTCATCTTGGGAGGCATTTGCTTTGAGAAGAGGGCGCTACACTCATGGTTGAGAAGATGGGATTCATCCTCCTCAATCTTTCTCTTGTTAGACAAGATCTCCTTCAGGAGTTTACCGTATAGCGGGGCTTTACGTAAGAGATCCACAAATGGCATGTGAACATATAACTCTTTGAGGATATCGGTGAATTTTCTGAACTCCTTGTCTAACTTTGTAGTTTTCACAAGCCTTTGGGGGAAGGGTACCACTGGCACATAATACCTCATCAAAGCCGGTTCTTTCTCATTTTTCTCTTCTTTTAGAGGAGCTTGAAGTTCAACTTCCGAATTTTCATGGGCAACCTCCGCTTCTATTTCCTTGTGACTAGGACTCGGTTCTCTTTGTGGAGTGGGAAGGACCCTTCCACTCTTTAATGTTATGGCATTGACCTTCATGAGAGATGGCTCTTCATCTTCAAGAAAAATGGCATGGCAATGCTCGGTTGAATTTACATCCGGTTGAGAAGGAAGTTTCCCTATTTGCTTCATATGAGCATTCTCTTTAGCAAGTCTTTTGTTTTCGGCCACTAATTCATCCATCTTTGCTTCCATTTTTCTGTTGCTCTCCTTGTTGCTCTCTAGTATTTGCGCCATCATAGCCATTATAGGGTTATCTTGAACGTTGGAAGAAGAATTCCCTTGATCATTCATGTTGGACTTGGCTTGATAAGGCTTTTGGTAATTCCCTTGAGAGTATTGAGAGTTTTGGTTGGAACTTTGGCCTTGATTAGAATAGGAATTCTGCCCTTGGTTTTGGTTAGAGCCATACCCTTGCCTTTGGTAATTCGCTTGATAATTATTTTTCCCTTGAGGCCTTGGAGGGAAATTTGAATCATTGGACATTCTTCGTTGAGGAGGTTCGTAATTCCTAGTAATAGGACTAGAATTTTGAGCATAATTCCTTTGTCGATTTACAAAGTGTGCCTCTTCATAACCGTCATCATCATCCTCATATTTCCCTTCCGGGCAATTCTTTGTAGAATGTCTCGTGCTAGCACATAAGAAACAAGATTGTTGCGCCGAGAATTTCTCTTTATCGGCTTTGGCCTTAGTTGCCTCAACGGAATTTACCATACTTATCAAGTTCTCTACTTTCTTTGTCAAATCAGCCATTTGTTCTTTAATTGCAGAATTTGAGGAGCCATCTCTTGACTTAGCCATCTTTTTGTGGTCCACTCCTTGATATCTATCGGAGTTTATAGCAATTTTATCCACAATTTTGAAACCTTGACTTGCCGGTAATTCCATTATAGCGCCTCCACTAGCCGTGTCCATCTGATTCTTAGCCTCCTTACTCATCCCCAAATAGAAATAACGCATTAGATCGGCCTTTCTAAAATTGTGGTGAGGGCACTCCCTCAAATAGTGTTTGAACCGATCGTATGCTTGGTGGAACAGCTCGTTGTCCCTTTGGGAGAATGTCAGAATAAAGTCCGTAAACTTCTTGGTTCTAGATGGAGGGAAGAACTTGTTCAGGAAAGTAGTAGCTAAATGGTCCCAAGTACGAAAAGTCCCCGGTTCATGATTTTGTAGCCATTCTTTTGCATCCCCATATAGCGAAGAAGGAAATAACTTTAGATAGACGTACTCAACGGGTGTATTCCTTGGCTTATAGGTCCGGAAATATTCTTGAAAATTGGCTAGATGAGTAGACGGATTTCCGGCCCCTTGAAATTGATCATTCGTAACCATGTGCACTAGAGACGATTTCACATCGAAATCAAAAGCGTCTTCATCGGGAGGCAAAATAACCGAACCGTTTCCCTCGAGGGTGGGAGTCATGTAATCTCCCACGGGCCTCTCATCCTCTTCCTCTTCATCATATCTATAGTTTCTATTTTCTCTACGAGGGACACGAGGATTCCGAAAGGGACGTCTATCCTCATCATTATCGTTTCTAACCGGAGGATCTTCTATTTCATCCCCATCAATTCTACGATTCTGATCATCCCTTTGATGAACATGGCGGTTCTCTAGTTCATCATCCATTCTAATTCCTTGTCTTTGATCTTGGATGATAGGAGGAACAATACGAATAACCGGGGGTATAGGGGCGATATGAGCAATAGGGTTCTTGCGAGGTCTACCTCTTGGTTTCTTGACGGTTGGTTGAGAAGGGTTAGAAGAACTTGATGTTGAACCTAGATCCACGTGTTTTTTCCTTGAAACCTTGTGTTCATTCAAGTGCCTGCGAGAACAAAGGAAATTCTTAGCGATGAAAGGCAAGAGAAATAAACACAATCAAGCTCAAAACAAGCAATGACTACCAAGTAAGGAAAAATAGACAAACTAAATAATCTAATAGCACCTAGTTAATTAACCTATCCCCGGCAACGGCGCCATTTGATCGGTTGTAATTTAGCGTCAATATTCGAATAGGATTCAAATACTATTGCTAGTCACGATTAATCAAAACAATTTATATTGACTCGGGAAATCCGAGGTCGTACCCAAAAGATAGGTGATTAAACTAATGGTGCTAAAGATTCAATTTAGAACGTTTGTGGTGGGGGGGTTTGTTCCTCGTAAGAGGTTGATAGCAAGTTTTTACTATCCAAAGGAGATTTTAAACAATGAAACAAGTAAACAATCGATTAAAAGATGACTAGGGATTACTTCCCCACCTAGACAATTATTGTGACAATGATATTGGATGCCAATGATGAATTTACATGCACATGAGTAGAATTTAGCCATGCAACATTCAAGCTAAGTTCAACTCGCGCTACAACTTAGAATGAAGGGGTTACATCTCGCATAGGACCTCACACTCGCGCTCTATTGGCCATATAGAACATGCATGTCTAGTCTCACACTCGCGCTCTATTGACTAGATAAACACATTCTTCTTAAGTTCAAGCCATTCTCATTAGAATTTAGGTGTCGCCATGTAACACAAAGACTCTAATGCTTCTTCATTCATTTCATTGAAGTCATATTGATCAACGTGAGCTACATCAAACATGAGATCAAGCTAAGTTCCCATTGAGGACATTTCACAAACACCTTATGGGCAACTATAAACATTTAGTTCAAATGAAGAAGATTCATGTGCAAACTCATTCAACATTAGCATCAATGGTATTTACATCATCACAAATGTGTCTAGGGGATCCATAATCCCCAACCAAGGTCACTACTCACTCATAGTGAGTTTACAAACAAAGACAATAACAAAAGTGCAAAAACCCATATGGAAGAGTGAGTTTGAAGATCTAGAACCAATATGGAGATCCAATAACACTAGATGATCCGATCTTAGTTGTTGAAGTTGTCTCCACAATCTCTAGCTTCTTCTCCAAGAAAACTCCTCCAAATACCCTAGCTCTCCTCCAAAAATCGCCCCCCCTTTCCATTCTGGTCATCTTTCCTTTTGTAAGCTTCGAAAAAGAGGCCAAAGAAAGCCCAAAACGATTTTTGGAGATTTCCCGAAATTACTATTCACGACGGTTGAGCCGGCCAGCTGAGAATTTGGCCTGAAGTTGAGCTGGCCGGCTGAGATTTCTCCGGAGGACTTAAACTTTCTTTGGGTTTGAGCTGGCCGGCTGGAAAATTGACTTTGGGTTGAGCTGGCAGACTGAGATGAGCTTCATGGGACTCTAACTCTCGGACCCTTTGAGCTGGCCGGCTGAGATGTGTGCACGAATTTGAGCCGGCCGGTTCGGACCCTCAGAGCCTCTTACCATCCGAATCTGATCTTGGTGTAAACTACAAAGTTGTATGGAATTGAATTAGCTTTCCAACAAGCTTTGAATCAACCCATTTGGACACCAAATGAGATCTGTATGTGCAAAACAAGTCGGAGAGGTCAATCTGTCCTATTTTGCCCGAAACATCGTATTTTGCTCCGAAACTGCTCGGTTTGCTCCAAAATGCTACTCACTTGTGTTCTCAGCTTAAACTCTGTAATTTGCCTGAAATGAACCACAAAGCATCAAATAGCAAGTGAAATCGTAATAAAATGATCGAAACAATAAGCATAGAGGTCGCCTAAAATGCATATATTTTAGCGCTATCAACCTCAGGACACTGGAGAATCATCACGTATAGAGTCTATACTGACTAGTTACATGGCAGAGCAGGATAGGCGACTTCAGGGGGTAGAGAGGTCAATAGAGAAACTCGCAGTTAGACAGAAAGTACTGAAAGATCATTTAGAGCAGCAAGCCATTGCAGCCACCAATGAATGCAGAGATGAGGGCATCGAGATGACAATAAGCAATCATCAAGAAGTTCAAGTCTATGAAGCACATTCATCTTTAGTTTTATTTCCAATCCACGGGGAAGATGATCAGGATACGAGAATGCTTTCTACACCAGAACAACATGTTTGTGAGGATGGTTTTGAGGCGTTCAGAATGGTTGCCATGGCTTACACTGAGTTGGAGGATGACGAGTTTTGTACTGATGACGTCTCAGAACATGAAGATACCTCTCCCTCCATTACGACTGCTTCAAAAGGTCATTCAGATGAGCAGACAGAAGAGTACATCAATCCACCGTTTCCTCTGGACGCTGAAGAGCCATCAAAGGATCATACATACGAAGACTTTGTTTATGTGTACCTGAGTTCTATCAAAGAGGATCCTCGCATACGCCTATATACGATGGTGAAGGGAAATTCCGAAGTATATGCACCTGAGATCTTATCTAAAGAGTATAAAGGAAGTATTCTTGTTGGAGCTAGACATGAAGATGTATATCTAACTGCACCGCCTTCAGACAAGTTTTGACAGTTCTTGCCTTACGTCTTGAAACTATTATTAGGGAGCCTCCACAGTCCCTTGATTCTTAAGGGTCTCGAATTTTTGAAGGGACTGCATGCTCTACTCGACGTTCATGTCATACTAGATGGACGTAAATTTCAATGGGATTTGAAGGTGGATTGACACTACCTCCCTTGTTGAGTCTCGCGAAGACGTTAAACTAGGCCTATTCGGGGAGTAACCCGCGCTGTAAGTTTTAGTTAGTTTCATTTTTCATTTGCATTGTGTGTGGACATTTCAAGGTTCTAAGTGTGGAGTGCACCAGCCCCTTCACGATTTTCGATGCTAACCTATCACTCGTGTAGCTCTATTTTTTTTATCTATTTATCTGCCAGCTCACGAGTCGCATTTCACTCCCCGGGCATCGCTTACTCACCAAGGATATTGAGTTTTCACAAACGAGGGAAGTTCCTATGTACTTTTTCTTATCTTTTATTTCTTCGCTTAGGGACTAATCTCATTTTTAAGTGTGGAGTGGGTAGCACATAGTCACATACATCACATGTCACACATTCACTCTTGCATATGCTCAACTGTCTATGTATTGTGATTGAAATCCTCGTTTTCTACGATACTCCTAGACTGATTGTCATTCCTTTGGATTCGAAGTCTAAGACTTGAAATAGTTTTACTCATGTGTGTATTCTCTTGAGTCAGTATCATTGCTAGCCTTTGCCTATCTCATGTTCTACGTATTTCTTGAAGCATGTTTGAGACTTTAATTTAGTAGGCACCGGTATAAAATGTCAAAAACTAAAATTGCATATCTTTTTCTAGGTGACCTTAGTACTAGTATGAGTTTCTCTATACTTGTTGTGATTTGAATGCACCCGCCTCTATTCATACACTATGTCAAGCTTTAAGTGTGGAGTTGGAAAAATTCATTTTCAATGTTTTCAGTCAAGAACAAAGTTCTGAATTTTCAAAAGAGGGTGAAACATTGACCCCAAGCATAGTTGTTTTTGAAGAAAAACAAAGTGAGAGCAGAAAAAAAAGAGAGAGCAGAAAAATACGAAGGGCAAAGTGAGAAAAGTGACCCCTTGTGTACAAAAAAAATAGAGATATTATACCAAGGGCAAAGTGAGAAAAGTCACCCCTTGTGTGTGGAAAACACTTTTGAAACAATTTCTGCCCCCTTTTGCTTGATGTAGTGTAATTCCATCTTCTCATTGCGTGCAAATCATAACATGTCTTGCGAATTCATGTACTAGGAACTAAGGGACGGCCCTCGTGCTTGCACTGAAACTTTGATGCAAATTTTTGTACTATTTTTCAGAA
Source organism: Rhodiola kirilowii (assembly GCA_033675215.1). NCBI lineage: Eukaryota > Viridiplantae > Streptophyta > Magnoliopsida > Saxifragales > Crassulaceae > Rhodiola > Rhodiola kirilowii. The sequence goes on from CM066199.1 coordinate 26,542,768, forward strand.
AATCCTTAAGCCAGGCTCCTCTTCTCTTACGGGTCATTGTCTAATCCTTGGCACTTGAGAATGAGCTTTGCGCCAAGAACCCGTGGACTATCCCTAGATAGCATAGGTGAATGGCGAGCATGTTTTGTGTAACTATTCATGTTCTTTATACGTTGCAATAGAACTATTTAGAAATGTGATTAGTCGACTGCTAGCCGTGTGTATTGACCATTTGAATGCACAACCTGTTTAATCTACGATTGTCTGACAACTTTGATGAAGATGTTTGACTTGAAGTTGAGGTAACACGATGAATCCGAGGTATGACATGACTTTACTATCACTCGTTGAGCATCATTCATGCATACACGTTAGTTAGTTGTACAAGGGATTTGTAGGTAGTCCCATTCCTGAAAACTTTCACGAGACTATACTCGTCCTACTAGGGCAGCCTAGGGTTTAAAGGCTTGATGCATGTGCTAAATGCATTCGTGTCCTCTACGATAGTGAGTTATCTTTTTGTTTTTGTTTTAGTTAGAATTGATCGCATGATACTTGAGTGGGTAACTATTCTGCTATTTATTGACTTGTGCTTAATGTTTATTCGGGATGAACAAATCTTAAGTGTGGAGTGTTTTGATCGGTCAAATTCTTGACCTATTATCCACTTCATTCGATGATGGATTAGGTTTGTTTTTCAGATATTTTGTTATCATTTTATCTCTTTTTTAGTGTTTCGGGTCATATATCACATACCTAACACTTTTGGATTGATTCGAAGCAAAGCAAAGCAATTGGTGAAGATTTGGGCAAAAACAGGACAAAACGGGGCAAACGGACCCTTGCGAAGTATTTTGCATGCCCAGAGCTCATATCATGTCCAAATGGCTTGCAATTTATCTTGTTGGAAAGCTAACTCGAAGGCCTATAACTTTGCAGTTGACACCAAGTGCAGATTCGAAGGTTTAGAACTACAAAAAGGCAACAGACGTCTCTGCCAAATTGCCCTACGTGACGGCCGTGACAAAATTATATGTCACGGCCCCTAAATATCCCAGAGAGTTTCAGGGGGGTCGTGACAACCGTGACAAAATCATATGTCACGGCCCCGTCGAAGACAATTTCTAAAAATAGGGCAGATTGACCTTTTTGACGTATTTTGCACGCACAGATCTCATATGGTGTCCAAATTGGTTGATTCAAAGCTTGTTCGAAAGATAATTCAAAGGTCTACAACTTTGTAATTTACGCCAAGATCCAATTCGGAGGTTAAGACCATCATAAATCCACCCGAAGTTGCTGCCTTTCTTCCAAATCTGTTTTTGGCAAGTTCTGGTCCTTTTTGGCAATAGAGCAGTTTTTGGGCTTTTGGCCTTTTTTGGGAAAGCTATAAAAGAGCAGCGACTAGTACAAGATACGTGTGCTTATTTGGAGAAAGAAAACCCTAGCTTGGAGAAGAGACAAAAAGCAATTCATCGTGAGAGATTCAACGAGCCACCGCGTCATTACGGTTTACTCATTCTTAATTTCTCTTTGCAATGTTTTTGGTTTAATCACCATGAACAGTGAGTAGTCCTGTTAATTCTGGGATCCTACGGATCCCGTGCTATGTACCCAACTCTTCATGTGAATGTTTTTCATTAATGCAAATCGAATATTCAATTTCATCATGCTTAATTTATCGTTCTATGCAAGTATTTACATCAAAGGGTATGTTTGCATGCTAGAACGTATTTAGGTTAATTGCCGAAAGATGGATGGGTCCTAGGGATTAACCGGATTGTATGAAATTGTATGAAAACCTTTAGTTTAATAAATCGAGATCGTTGATAATCCGTGAATGTGCGGCGTTCAACGATTGAGATTAATATGGATAATGATCCGTGGATGGGCGGCTTATCTTGTGTTATTTTGGTTTATTTCGATATTCGATAGCATGATGAATTATGTGATAATGATTGCATGATTAGTGGGGTTAGCACTGGTGAAGTATGGTCCTGGAATTCTTTCTATGATTAAGTACAACCCTTTTATTTTCCGCACGTTTAATTTCTGTTTTTCGTGACAATCAACCTTTGTTAATTCGGAATAGCTAAATAGGTCACTAGTTAACTAGTATTCACACACCTGTTCCTTGGATCGACCCTTGGCTTACCAAGGTTTATAAATTTTGTTTGACTGCAATTTGAACCCTATAACTCATAATTTGACAACTATAAAGGGTTAAAAATACGCTTGTCACTCCTCTGCAACTGATCCAAATTTATAAACTGATCCAAATCAAACAGCTACCATATTTTAAGATTAGTCTAAATTAAATATCATAAATTGTTTTTAAATTAGATACCTGCAGGGACAAATTCAGGTTGAGCTTCCTCAGCTGGTTTTTCTTCAACCGGAGCCGCCACCTCAACCACCGGCGCCTCGGGTTGTGCTGACATAAACTAAATCATTCAAATTCAAGCTGACCCTTCACTAGTACTCTCATTTCCAGCCATAAATCTCTATTTCAAAGTATGCTCAGGTTGATTGCAGATGTCGTGCCGATAAGTCCATCGCGGATGTCGCGCTTGTTTTTTTTATGGCAGATGCTGTGAGAGATGAGATTTTAGTGTAGGGTTTTGTATAATTAAAAAATGAAATTAAGTATTGGGCCGGAATTGGCCCAAATCCAACAATTAAGACATTTTAAAAGGATGTTTTTACACGAGTTCAGCGATTTTACACAATTTTACACCGTGTAAAATCGGTTAAAATCATTTTAAGGTTCGATTTTAGTGAAAAACGAGTTTAGCTATGAGTTAACACGAAATACACTTGTAGAAACGTAAAATCGTCCAATTTTACAATTTAAAACCCGATTTTGACAACCTTGATGGATTGTATTACATGGTTTGTGTTTATGCTTTGTTCAAGTTTTGTTTATGACAATGAGGAATATATAGTTACCTCCTTTTTTTTCTTTTTTTTGATAAATAGTTGCCTCCTTTTTAGTTCAATTGTTGAGACTAAATGCTCAATATGATTGTTGGCGGGGAATTAAGAGCTTTTCTCTCTCTACGTTTGTAAGTTAGCGAGAGGCTGTGTTTCAGCTTTTCAAAGCTGTGTGTTGGTTGTTTCTTCTCATAGTGTGTGCTGTTGTTGGTTTGGTGTTTCTTTGGAGGTTTCTTCCTTAGCTTTGCGACACAGTGGAGCTCTTGAGTTCTCTGTTGGACGCAGTATGGAGAAGGAGGTGGAGGTGCTCACGGATAGACTTCAAGGTGAACTCACCTGTCGCTATAAAGAAGGAGGCGCGTAAGAGAGCAGAGGAGTATAAATGGGCTGTGGTGTTAAGGCTAAGCAATGGCAGACCCTTTAATGCACCAGCGATGGTGGCTGCCATGAAGAAAGCATGGAATATCACGGCGAATCTGAGTTTTCAAGAGTTGGCACAAAATAGGATGGTGATTAAGCTCAGCAGTGAAGAAGAACACAAGAGAGTCATAGAGGGGGGCCATGGACTAGTGGAGAAATGGAAGCGAGGAACTTCACCTTATGATTACTGCTCATGGACTATCAAAATATGGGTTCAAGTCCATAATATACCAGCTAAGTATAGAGATAGATCAATCCTAGGGGAGTTAGCCGAGTTAGCAGGTAAGGTTATTAAAGATGAGAGTCAGGACAAAAACAAGGACTTGAAGAGGAGGAAATGGCCTAGGTTTAGAATAGAGTTGGACGTTACGAAGCGTATTCTACATGGCATGTTTTTGGTAGATGAAGACATTAAACTGGTATGGATAGAGTATAAGTACGAGCGACTTCCCTTGATGTGTCAAAGATGTGGCCGACTAACTCATGAATCTGATCAGTGCTCATTTGAGAAAGAGGTACCCCTGAATAAGAAGTTTGGTCCGAGTTTAAAGGCTGAAGTACATGTTAGTAGTGGTCCGATTGTGGAGCAAGCTGAAGAGGACAGTCGGGTAGTGGAGGATGGTTCAAATCAGCCAGGGTCGGAGATGCAAGTTTCGACAAACAGCAATTTACCAAAGGTCCCAGAAGGCAGAAGTGATGATGTGGAGGTGGGGCCTACAGACCAGATGATGTCTGAGGCATGTGGCTCGAGGAAAGCTGGTTCGGCAGAATTAAAAAATCGAGGTGAAAAGGTGCATCGGGAGCTTGCGAATGAGAAGTGTGTTGACTCTGTGGTGGTACCATTCTTAGAGAATGATAATCGAAGAGGGTTGTCGCTTTTTGATACCAGCCACCAATGGGTAGGACTGTGCGATGGGCTGGGTAAGGAATTGATGGGGCTAAATAAGATGGGAAGAGAAGATGGAGATTTGGGGCATGTGGTTCAACGCAGGCCAGTAAAATTGATAAGCGGACAGAACAGACAGTCTAAGGATGCATCAAGTCCCGATCTTAACCTAACAACTTCGTGGTTTCATCCCTATCTTCCTCATAGCAGTGCTGAGTATCCTCGGAGTAATGTGTCGGAGTGTGATGGAGTTGTCTTTAACAAGATATCGGTGGAGGTTGTTAATCAGCCCCGCCGAGAGCAATGAAGGTCCTCAGCTGGAATTATCGGGGTTTGGGGAGGCCTCAAACAGTTTGGGCATTAAGGGAGTCAATACGATCCCTTTCTCCTCAAGTAGTGTGCCTTTTGGAAACTAAGAAGATGGCGAAAGAAGTGGAAGGTTTGAAATTCAGGTTAGGTTTTCAGTCTGCCTTTGGTGTTAGTTGTAGAGGTAGGTCGGGAGGTCTTGCGTTGTTTTGGAAGGATTCGGTGTGTGTTGAAATAAAAAACTACTCTTTTGGCATATTGATGTTGTTGTCAAGGAGAAGACTGAGTTTAGATTGACCTTGTTTTATGGGGAGCATTCTGTTAGCAATAGAGTTAATAGTTGGAATCTCTTGAGAAGATTGTGCAGTATGCAGAACCTTCGGTGGGTAGTTCTGGGGGACTTTAATGAGATTCTTTGTTCGAATGAAGTCCGGAGAGGGAGAAAGAGGCATCAATGACAGGTGAGGAACTTTAGGGACGCAGTGGAGGATTGTGGGCTTTCAGATTTGGGCTTCACTGGATTTCCCTTTACTTTCTCAAACCATAGGCTAGGGGAGGATGAATTTTAGGCTATATTGAACAGAGTGCTTGCAGATGTTGAATGGAGGAGAATGCATCCGAGGGCTTCAGTTGCACATGTCCAGCTTCACGCATCAGACCATCAGCTTATACCTCTTGATACTGACTCAAGGTGAGGGATAAGAAGATCTAGGCTTTTTACACATGAGGCAATGTGGTTTGATCACCCGGATTATGCGAAGATCATGGAGGTTTTTTGGGGTAATTATGGAGTTGATAGTCGAAGGTTGTCTGAGAAATTGGAATCTTGTAAGGAGATGCTCAAATCGTCGAGCCTTTGTGCATTTGGTGATGTTCAAAAGAGGATCAAGAAGCTTAAGCATCAACTGGAGGAAGTTAGGTGCGAACCACGGTCAGCGGAAATAAAGGAACGAGAAATGAGAATTTCAAAAGAATTAGACTGGTGGCTAGTTAGAGAGGAGACTTTCAAAGATCGAGAGTGTTGTGGTTAAATAAAGGAGATAGGAACACAAAGTTTTTCCATGCCAGAGCTAGTCAGCGTCGTAGGAAGAATTGGATTGAGAAACTTTAGGATAATCAAGGGATTACTCAGGAGGACCAGAGTAAAGTGTTGGAAATGGTCACAGCATACTTCAGCAGTATTTTCCAGTCCACTTTACAGCGGAGTAATACGGATTTTGAGGCTCAGTTAAGGTGTATTTCTCCAGTTATCAGTAAAGATATGAATGATTTGCTGTTGAGGGACATTTCCGATGAAGAGGTTAGGGTAGCTATGTTTGCTTTGGGGCCTCTGAAAGCCCCAGGAGTCGATGGCTTTCCGGCCATTTTTTATCAAAAGCATTGGGAGGCTATCAATAAAATCTTGATAGTCCTCATCCCGAAAAAGAATAAGGCTATTTGTATTGAAGACTGTAGGCCAATTAGCTTATGCACTGTGGCCATGAATATCATCACGAAGATCATCTCACAACGGCTGCAGCCTATTCTGAATCAGGTCATCTCTATTTATCAGAGTGCATTTGTGAAGGGTCGGATTATAACTGATAACTTTGTTGTTGCCCATGAAGTTGCTAATTTTCTTAAGTGCTGTAAAGATGCGGATAAATTGTATGCCTCGGTGAAAGTAGCTATGAGTAAAGCGTATGACCGCGTGGAATGGACCTTCTTGGAAAATCTGTTATCAAAGATGGGATTTGCGAAGGAGTGGGTTGAAAGGACCACGGAGTGTGTCTGCTCTGTCTCTTACCTGATAAAAGTTAATGATAGAATCTCTGATCCGATTGTTCCGAGTAGGGGCCTTAGACAAGGGGATCCCTTTTCTCCCTATCTATTCTTGTTATGTACCGAGCTGCTGAATGCAATGTTACTTGAGAGAGTTGATAGGGGACTGATCAATGGCATCAGAATCTGCGGTAACGCTCCAACGGTGTTGCATTTATTTTTTGCAGATGATTCCATCTTCTTTATCAAGGCAGTTCCCAGTGAGGCTAGAACTTTAAAGGAGGTGTTAAATCAATATGAGACGGTGTCTGGGCAAGTAATTAACTTCGAAAAGTCAGAGATCTATTTTAGTAGAAATACACCAGCTGACGTGAGGATGAGTATATGTGATATTCTTCGAGTTCCACAAGTGAGTTGCCATTCCAAATATCTGGGACTCCCTCTTATTGCAGGTCAGAGAAAAATTGAAATTTTGAGGGAGATTTTGGAGAAAGTCTGGAGGAGAGTCAAGGATTGGAAGAGCAGATTGCTATCAGTAGGGGGTAGGGAGATCTTGATCAAATCCATCCTTCAAGCTATCCCAACATACATGATGTCTGTCTATCGGTTTCCCCACAAAGTTTTGAATGAAATTTATAAACTGATGCAGCACTTCTGGTGGGATAAGAAATAAGGGAATAGAAGCATCAGCTGGGTCAGACAAGAGATTTTATAGAAGAAGAAGATTGAAGGTGGTTTGGGCTTCAAAGACCTTGCTATCTTCAATGAGGCAATGTTATTAAAGATTGGCTAGAGAATGATTAAGTACCCAGAACTGTTGATGTATCGTATTCTGCGTGCCAAGTATTGCAAGAACAATAATATATTTAAAGCCAGACTGGGATGTAATCCTTATCAAATTTGGCTTGGAGTTATAAAGTCTCTGAATTTTCTATTTGAAGGATTATGGTGGGATGATCGGCTAGTTACCTACAGATGGAGGTTCTCTAGCACTGCAGTTTACACATTAAGCTCTGGTTATGAAGTTATTAAAGCGTATAGGGATCGGTGCAAATTTGATAGAGGTGAGCAGTCGGATAAGAGTATGCTGGGGAAATTTTGGAAGGGGATTTGGTCGGCTAACATTCCTAACAAAGTCAAGATCTTCTGCTGGAGATTATACCATAATAGTCTTCCCGATGCTGCCAATCTTCATAAGAGGGGGATATATGTTGATACCAAGTGTAAGCTGTGTGGTTTTCCGAATGAGACTGTCTTACATGTGGTCAAACAATGCTGGTGGGCGAAAATGCTCTATTCTCAACTCCAGCTCCCCCTTCCTTGGTTGGATGCAGAAGGGGAGACTTCGGCAGATTGGCTCTGGTGGTGTTCAAAGAGCTTGAAAGGGATTGAGTTCACGAAATTCCTTATCGCGATATGGCTGTGTTGGAGAAATCGCATTAATGTTCGGCATGATAAGGAAGGTTGGAACGTCGGTAGGGCTGTTATTCTTGTAAAGAACATGTTGAAGTTATTACATCGTCCTCCTGGTCTAAGCTCGTTGGGGTTTGTTAACCAATCTGATAGTTCGAGTCCTCCACCGGTAGGTGAGGTTAAGATCAATGTTGATGGAGCTTGGGACGCGTCCTCAGGAGGGGGAGGTATTGGCATTGTGGCCAGGAACCACATGGACTTCATAATTTAGTGTTGGGCAGTTCCCTGGGAACAGGGGTCTTGCTCTAGTGAAGTGGAGGGACAAGCGTTGCTCCTGAGCATGAAGTTGGCTAAGCGTTTGGGAGTGAAGACGATCACCTTTGAGACTGATTCTTCAGATATCTTTAGAGTAGTTTCTTCTGGTGCTGGCTTAGCGGATTGGTGTCACACATGGTTGGAGGAAGTTATTGATTTAATCCGGCTAAGTTCAAGTTGGCAAGTACAAGCGATCAGTAGGGAAGCAAACAAAGTGGCGGACTGGTTGGCGTGCAAGGCTAGAGTTCAGAAGTGGCGATGGAATAGAGTTGATGTTATTCCTTTATTGTCTGGTTCCTTGCTAGTTTAGCTTTCCTTTCTGTTCGTTCTGTTGTTTTGTTGAGCTGGTGTCGCTTTGGTGTGTACCTCCTTTGTTTCCATTCAAAAAAAATTGTTGAGACTAATGCTACTTTTTTACATCAAAGAAAAGTTCTAGAAATTTTTTTTATAGTTTGGGTTCAGAAAAATTAGAGAATTGTATAAAAGTGTTAAAAATTAAACACAAAATAAAAAAATTTGTAAACTTCAAATTTTTTCAAAATAGGAATAGAAAATGTTTTATAAATAAAATATTAGAACTTCAGAAAAAATTAAACACAAAATTAAAAGTTCCCCTACAAATAATTAAGGCAATTATTAATCATAGTTCCTATCTAGTTTTAACTATATAAGGGGTATTAGAGTATCTGCACCGCAGATGAAATTGAAGACATTCTTACCGAAATTGAGGACGTTTGAGGTAGGTTAGATGTGTAGCGCAGAGTGCGGTGGGAGGAACTGCAGAGAACGTCCGTCTCGGCATGTTCTTCTGGGATGCATGAGAGGACTTCTACTCATCAAAAATTTAAGATTTCGTTGGTAAAATTGAAGAAAATAATTATTAAGCATTTTCGGCCAAGCATTTTTGGCCCAATTGATAGAAAAACGGCCCATTTTCCTTTTGAATTTCTTTTTTGTTTTTGTTCAATTTATTTAGAATTACAAACATAGCCCACCGGCTATTAAAAAAAGATGCATATAAAAAAAGCCAACTGCTATTTAAAGAACGGACATACAAAATAAACAGTCAAACGGCTACAAAAAAAAATTGAAAAACTGAAAAGTATCTTTGAAAAATTTATTTATAAATACACATCTTATTTCTCTTCTAAATCACTTCATTTTTACCCCAATATATATTTTCAATCACTTATCTCTCTTAAGCAAAAATGTCTAGCAATGGGTCTACTTCAGAAGATGTACAACTGTGCATATCTTATTGTCACCAATCCGTTGATCCAATTTCCGACAACAGGCAAAAGGTAGACAAATTGTGGGAGAAGATTCACATCGACTTTCAATACAATTGGGTTAGAGGTGAGCATGAAGTTAGGACAATTGAGAGCTCTCAAGTCGCACTTGCTTCTCGTTTGCCAAGTTAAAATCGATCTTGGTTTTTTTTGGGGTTCTTGTATCTCATATGCAAGTAGAAATCCGGAATATGTATGTAATTTACAAGATGAGTTAATTATTTAATTATGTGCATTATATGTTATAATCTAATTTATTAATTAAATTATATTCATTGACGAGGATATAATTGTTGTTTAAAAAATCAATTTGCATTTAAGGAAAGCTCAAACAATGTACGTGGCCAAAAAGAAAAAAACATTCACTCATTTCGACTGTTGGAAACAAGTGAAGGAGCATCAAACATTTGCTACCATCGAAATTAGTACCCCACCGACTTACATATATGAAGTGGATCCGGTAGTTGAAGTAGTGCATACAAGTGAAGCTCAATCAAATCCTAGCGTTGAAGGACAAGAATTTTCAACACTTGAAAGCAACCCTTTTATGTAACAATGACCAAGGTGGATCTGGTAGTCTTGAGACGGTTGAACAAGTTGATGTTCATTCGATACCTCTGGCGAAAGTCCCCCTCGAGAAAAATTGGACGTTCAACGAAGTAATCTTCCTAAAGATTCTGCCCTCTTGGTCCCCTCTTGTCTTTGTCGATTTGGTTGCCAACGAACCAGCTCATCGTCCAAATCACCCGTTGTTGCTACAACGACGACATTCATCATCATGAGCGAGTTAGCCCTCGCAATCATTTCTCTCTTTCTTTATTGATACCACTCGAAACCTTCATCGAAACTGAAAAGATCCATCTGAAATCGTAACAAAGACCAGAAAGAAGTTTGAATTACTAAAAAGATTGAGGAAGTTGTAGGTTACAATTGTATTAAAAACCGTGATCTTAAAAACATTTTGACCTTATCTTGCTTTACATGTGTCTTGTAATTCTTGGCTTATATGGTTTTACTGTGTCTGCATTTTATTGAAAAGCTCAATCTCAATGGCTAGTCTTTTAAATGTTAGTCACATGGGGTGGAATTTGTTAGGCTACTTTAGTGTCGAGTTTAACTGTGATAAAAAGCTGGGAACTATTTACTGCATGTGGAAGGCGGAAATCAGACCTTAGATGGGTCTCCTCTGGGTTTCAAAGGTGTCTACCCAGGTAGCATAATTTTTCCAGCCGTTGTATTTCTTATGTTATGAGAAAGTGCAGGAGATCACTAGTGGGTATATATAGTTCGATGAGTTAATTGTGGACTATTTGATCAAGGCCATTGGATGTCACCAGCTGAATGGAGTCTTGGAGCTAATGTCTTGCAGATATTCTCAGATATGGAATTGTTCATTCACCAGAATGATCGGTATGGAAACCTTGTTCAAGGGTGGTAGGCATTTTGATGCTCAAGTTGCAGAAAAACGGACCAAGTTGTCCATACCGGTTCTAGATTTGATCTTTGAGGAAGTTGTTCCAGGAATTTAGCTCACTGGAACCAGGAGACTTCTTGCTTACTATCTATAATTTGGTGCATAACATAACACAACACAAGCATAGCTGGAATGCCTTTTGACTTCACAGTTTATGTTGGTGAGCCCTTTCTTCATACCTTATCTTTGAAGCATCACAAGTATTCTGTTTTTATAATTTTAGTTTTTTTTTGCTGGTCAGGTTATTGTGATTATGTAAACAGTGTTATAAATGGATCTGGTTAATTTGGAGAATTCTGTTGCCGGTGAAATTGAAAAAAAAAACTTTCTGTGTATTTGAAGGACAAGTATCAATATCCTTCGCCAGTTAGGTTAGATAGAGTCCAAATATTGCAAGAAACGGATTTACTTCCTGTCTGGCCAACCATAGTTCCTTTGGAGACTGTTAACGATATTGCATTCTGCTCGTTCGTTCCACTACTATCTTAATCAAATTATCTTTTATTCATACTCAACACTACACTGATCTGTTTGGCCTGGTAGTGTTTCCTTCCATTAGGAGATCGACTGGCACTACACCATTTTACAGATTAGGAGACATTTTTTCGCCCGTCGCATAAACCCCTAAAAATGTCGCATATATGTTATGCGACAATAAATGTGTCGGGAAAGAACGGTCGCATATTCGAAGTCGCGAAAAGTTTAAGCGACAAACAAAAAAAGCACATGTCGCGTTAAGTTAAACTCTTATGCGACATTTGTTACATTTAGTCACGTAATCAATGAGACGAGTTCCACTACATATGAGCGTCATATATCATACGCTTTATAATCCAGACATGATAGTGTCGTATAAAGCTTATTTTGCGACGAATACTGAATATAGAGGTGTCGTAGAAAAGGTCTTTCGATTAATGTATGGTCATATATACATGATTAAATCGAAATATACAAGATTCACTCAACTATACAACATTCAATAAAAGGTCTTTGTATGTGTCTCCTCTGCCGTGGAGGCTTTTCCAGTTTGGAGATGTTTTTTTGGCTCCATCCAATCCCTGAACAAAACAGACAACATCAATCTACATATTCCAAGAAATAGACAAACAAAAAATTGAAAAAGTTCATGGAGTGGGGATTCAATACCATCTTAGAAATGCAATTGGAAAAGGATACGGATGCCTTAGCTCTGATCCGCAGATTGGTATGATGAACATATTTCTGTAGCTTGTGTAGCAGTGGAAGCGGATTCATGGACACCTGGGACAACTGTCGGTGGCTGGTAGTTAATATACCACACTTGAATCTGGTTGGGCACCAGTCACCAGTCAACAAATTGGATTGTCCTCTTAGTCTTGATGGTAGCAACTGCAGCATTAACGTCCTTGGGGACAACATCATCGCGGTACATGAGGCAGCAAGCCATGACGAGGGTCACACTTGGCCATCATGGAAGAAGGCTCAAAGGCAGTGTTGGTTATCTCTGCGACGGCTGAGAAATGGAAGAGAGGATGAGTCGGCTGAGAAATGGAAGAGAGGAGGAGAGTAGTATCAATTTAGGGTTTCTGGTTTGGGCCTTAGATATTTGGGCCAAGCCTTATTATTATGCGACCTATTTGTCACGAAAATGTCGCTTAAAGCTACCAGGAAAAAATTAAAATTGAAATTTCACTTCCCTCCAATTTGAAAATTGTTTTTGCCCCCAAAACGAAATATTATTAAGCGACATTGTTACCTAAATTTGTGACATAAGCTATACAGAATAGAATGAACAAAACAAATCTTCGACACAACATTGTTTTCATCAAAAGTTCTCATCATCACAAGTTTTCATCCTAATAAAACACAATCTGCATCAACAATATGAGTGAAGGTCATCATCAGAAAATGGAAATAAAAAACATGACAAGCTATAATTAAGTATGAGAATGTGTGTGAGTGTGAGAGTTTGATATACCTTCAAGAGTTTGTACCCTTACGCGACTTACTTTGGATAAAAATGTCGCTTAATCCAAACACGTTAGGTCACCTCTCTTTAATGCACAGAAAGTTTGAAACATTCAAGGTTGTCATGCCAATACCTGCTTCGAAGATTTTATTTCGTACTATTATGCGGCAAATTTTTACTTGTCGCAAAAGGTAAATCACATAGTAGGTTTAACGTGATAAATTTTCCGCGTCGCTTAAACTAATGTCGCAATAACCATATTACGGGACATATATTTCGTGTCACTTAAAGTAAAGTCGCTTAATCCTCTTTATGTGACATTATGTTTGCGTCGCGTAAACTTATGTCGCATATTTGTGTTGTCGCGACAAACACATAAAATCGTAGTCGTATAAACCTTGTTATGCGACAAAGCTTTTGCGACGGCGCTCAAAATTTGTCGCGAAGCATGTAAAATGGTGTAGTGTGGAATGACACCTGCATCAGCCCCTGCTAGTCACTAAAATTATGTAATAAGACGTGTCTTCCCTTATTTGGTGCATAAACATTCATCTTTGATCGTTGATAGTTAAACCAATCCTCTGTAGTTGCTGTCGATTAGTCAGGTGGGGGTGAAGCACTTCCGGCTGCATCTTTTGATGTAACTTTCAAACCAGAAAAGAGCGGGATTTTCGGTATTCATGTATTTTGCAGAAACATTCCACTGAATCGTGGACATCGTTTGACAAAATAAGTAACAGCTGGTAAATTGTAATTTCTTATCCCAAACATCAAATATTGGTTGTTTATGAACCAACATATTTATTTTTGCAGTGAATCCTATATATGCAGGAAATGTTTAATTATGTATCATGCTTGGGCGTTGTCCAGTTTGAACCCAAGTTGTTTTTTTAAATGACTCACCTGAGTTTCCAACTATCTTAAATGACCTTAAATGAGTTTGTCATTGAATTTTGGCCTATTTTTAACAAAATGGAAGTATGGGGATCCAGTGTTTGTTGGATTTTCTAAATAACTGGATCTCTTTTTTTTAAAAAAAATCTTCCACTTGTATTTTCCTAATCTACGTGGACTCCATCCAGCTCTAGACTTGAATTTTGTTTGCATAAATCCTCCGGTTGAGGTTGTGATTTATGGAAAAAAAAATTCAGATCTAGAGAAAATCGGACCCCAAAATCCGGTTCGTTGGAAAACCGGATCCTGAAGATCCGGTTTTATAAAAAATAGATCAAATCAGAGATATGAAACTCATTTGAGAAATGAGCAAACTCAAATGGGTCAATTTTTTTTAAAAAAATCTTTGAACCCAAAGATGTCGAAACTAAAGATCAGGTCATGGATTTTCATTTTAATCCCACAGAGGTGCAGGAATCAAAGCTAAAGCTAGATATATCAGTTCAGTTAACGGCTCAAAGTCTGAAACATGGATGTTTGTGTTGGTGATTTTAGGGTTTTTGAGCTTGGTGACATGCTCTAAACCATTAGAACATTATGTTCTAAAAGAATGGGGTACAACAGGATGAAATCGAGCGAAGTTCGGAGTCTGAAACAGTGAGGATCGTGCCCAGTGAAGACATTAAGTCCGGGCGCGTCCAGTGTAGACATTAACTTAATGTCTTCACTGGGCGCGGTGACCTAATGTTGGCATTGGGCGTGCGGCACGTGACTGCTCAGTCGGGAGTTGCGTCTCTTGCTCTCATCCGACTCAAGCACTATAAATACCAGACGAATTCTTCATAGAAGGGGTTGAGAAAATCAATAGAGATCGTTGTATATATCAATTTCATTCTTTGATTCTCAAATCCACCTCAAACGCTAAGCATGTTGTTATATCTAATGCCTCGAATAACAGTGTTTCTCAATTGGATTATCCCACTTCGAATTTCCTGTAACCCGAGGCAACTAATACGAGGGTAGAAATATCGATTTCGGAAAGTGAACTTACACGATCCAATTGGATAGCCAAGCGACTATGTTACTACAATTTACAGCTTTTCAGAAGATTACAAGAACGAAGACGAAGCCGTCATCATCACCCTGCTGTCTTCTGCTGACTTACTTGGAGGAGAAGACGACCCGGGAACTACAAACGAAATCGATATTTTACTAATTCATGGTGAGCTTACGAGAGATTATTCAACGCTTCCAAAAGCTGTACAACTTCGAAGGCATTGATTCGGACGCTGGCAAAGCATTGCTGCAACTGCGGGAAGTGGAGTTAGAAGGAAGGAATGAATGTGGGCTGATTGATTTTTGCGGAGGATTCCAACGAAAGGCGACACATGATACTAGCGCTATTTTTTTTGTTTCAATTTTGTTTATTTCAATATACGTTGTCTGTTATTAAATTGATTAGGCTTCACTGCGGAAAGCAAGGAAGTAGATAGGGCGATGGAAGCCGAAAACCAAGCAACTTGGGAAAATTGGAAAGACAGCGCAGAGTCACAAAAGCCGACTACTTGAGCATCAATTAAATTTGAGTTGAATAATTTATTTATGTTACTCGGTTTTGTGTTGCAGATTGGTGAATTGGTGTCGAAGTCTTTTGTATCAGCCAAGACTGCGGCGATTACAAAAAAAAGACACTGCGGCCAAAGCAAGGAAGAGACACTTCTGAAGCCGAAGTGAATGGCGTCGATTCACCAACATCTCCCTCAAGATTAAATCCTTAAATCAAGTTTTTGGAATCGTTAAGCTCTGTGGACCTTTTGATGGATGTGCGTTGTTGCTTGTCATCATAGCAGTTTCAGCAACATATCTGGTTGCGGTCTACAGGATTCGAGTCTGTGCGTGTTTGGCCGACGGCTACAAAATTTGTTGATTGATACTCTGAATTGGGTTCGGGTCATCGGAACCAACCAGTTTGATTTGCGGCACATTGATCAACTCAGGTATGAATTTATTAGATTCAAATTTTAATCGTCTAGTTGGATAATGTTGAATTCAGCGCAGTAAGCATCAGACCCTGAAACGGTGCCTCTAACGTCGGGGTGATTGCGGTGTGAATCATAGTTGATCCTCAGATCGGCCAAGCCTTGGATTGGCGGCTAATAAAATCCAAGTCGGTTTTTGGTCAATGAAATGAATTCATTTTGATTGTTCATCATCAATCTGATGAGCTGGAGGAGTCTTACTGGACTTTTGAAACTATTGAAGTGTTTTAGCCATGGATTGAACCTGATTTCTATACAACTGATGTTAGACGATTTGTACAAAATTGACAAAAACAATGTACAAGTAAACAGTGTGAATAATGTATATAGACAGATTAACAAAATGTAATTCATATTCATATTAAATAACAACGAATACGAAACTGAAATGATACGATCAAACAAGAGTTGTGGTAGAAGCGCGTTAGAAGCTTTCTTTAAAGCATTATGAAACGGTGCCTCTAACGTCGGGGGTGATTGCGGTGTGAATCATAGTTGATCCTCAGATCGGTCAAGCCTTGGATTGGCGGCTAATAAAATCCAAGTCGGTTTTTGGTCAATGAAATGAATTCATTTTGATTGTTCATCATCAATCTGATGAGCTGGAGGAGTCTTACTGGACTTTTGAAACTATTGAAGTGTTTTAGCCATGGATTGAACCTAATTTCTATACAACTGATGTTAGACGATTTGTACAAAATTGACAAAAACAATGTACAAGTAAACAGTGTGAATAATGTATATAGACAGATTAACAAAATGTAATTCATATTCATATTAAATAACAACGAATACGAAACTGAAATGATACGATCAAACAAGAGTTGTGATTGAAGCGCGTTAGACGCTTTCTTTAAAGCATTATTGCTCTCCCCACTGGGTGCTTGGAATCTTGAGCAACTGCCTCCCAGGATACAACAATCGTCAAGTGTGAAACATGACACCATTTGTTTCCACTTGCGAACTGATTTTGTGCCTTCCACTATCACCTTGATGCACTCAAAAGAATACTCAAAGCAAAAGAAAAACATGCCGGCATAAAACCTTCATGAGAGGAATGTAGGAAGTGTATTTGTGTGATTCTCTTCTTTTCTTTTTTTTGTTTCAATAAGCTACTATGCTCATCTTTTTATAGAAAACATTAGCTTTTGTAACGGTCCAATTCATAAAGATGTCATCATGACTACCTTTATAATCAAAGTCATCAAAACCATACTTATGATTTTTAATTGCCAAGAAACCTTTGGCGTGACCAACTATTTAACACAATAATATTGTGTATCATCAAGGACCATTGTAGCATCAAATCCACTATTTTCTTCACACAATTAAATCCAATTTTCCAACAATCCCCCACATGAAGAAAATCGAGTGGTGAAAATCAAAATCAAACTCGACTCAACATGGTGATAGTTTCTGCAGTCTATATCTGAATAGGATAGGTAGGCAACGCCCTTGAACCTTCCCTCGAAAGATATGTCTTGTTTGCTGACTATTCAGTAGACGCGTTGTCCTTGGGCTGTTGGTCTTATTATGCAAACAAAGGACATATCCCCCACAGATATATTCCTGACACAATTTCAATTCTCATGGTAGGGCTCGTTGCGGCCATCATCACCATCATCACCATCATCACCATCATCATCACCATCATCACCATCATCACCATCATCACCATCATCACCATCATCACCATCATCACCATCATCACCATCATCACCATCATCAGCATCACCATCATCATCATCATCATCATCACCATCATCCCCATCATCACCATCATCACCATCATCACCATCATCACCATCATCACCATCATCACCATCATCACCATCATCACCATCATCACCATCATCACCATCACCACCATCACCACCATCACCACCATCACCATCATCACCATCATCACCATCATCACCATCATCACCATCCATCATCACCATCATCACCATCATCACCATCATCACCATCATCACCATCATCACCATCATCACCATCATCACCATCATCACCATCACCACCATCACCACCATCATCACCATCACCACCATCATCACCATCATCACCATCATCACCATCATCACCATCATCACCATCATCACCATCATCACCATCATCACCATCATCACCATCATCACCATCATCATCACCATCACCATCACCATCACCATCACCATCACCATCACCATCACCATCACCATCACCATCACCATCACCATCACCATCACCATCACCATCACCATCACCATCACCATCACCATCACCATCACCATCACCATCACCATCACCATCACCATCACCATCACCATCACCATCACCATCACCATCACCATCACCATCACCATCACCATCACCATCACCATCACCATCACCATCACCATCACCATCACCATCACCATCACCATCACCATCACCATCACCATCACCATCACCATCACCATCACCATCATCATCACCATCATCATCATCATCATCATCATCATCATCATGTCATCATCATCACCATCATGTCATCATCATCATCATCTTCATGTTTGTGATGAATAGTAATATGATGATGATGATGAATAGTAATATGATGGTGATGATGAACAGTACTCGACTGAATAGTAATATGATAATCATGAAGATGATGAATAGTATTATGATATTGAGTAGTAGATGATGAATAGTAATATGATGATGGTGACATGATGATGATGAATAGTCATGGTGATGATGAATAGTAATATGATGATGATGGTGTGATGATGATGAATAGTCATGGTGATGGTGAATAGTAATATGATGGTGAATAGCAATATGATGATGGTGATGACATGATGATGATGATGGTGATGACATGATGATGAGATGATGATCATGACATGATGAGATGATGATGATGTTGATGGTGATGACACGATGATGATGATGATGATGATGATGGTGGTGACATGATGATGATGTGATGATGAATAGTAATATGATGATGATGTGATGATGATGTGATGATGATGAATAGTAATATGATGATGATGATGGTTGACGTGCAGTATTTTAGTGCATGATCAAAAACATTTTATATTTGACCGGTAAGTACCGGGTCGTCCAAGAAGCAATATTAAACTCAAGATCACTATTCAATTTTACTTAGTAAGTCTATTTCCTAACGGTTGTGTGAAATGTTGTTATCAATTATCAAACTATGATTAATGCAATTAAAAGGTTGTTTTCAAGGTTTTCAAAGACGCTCCTAGGGTACTACTTCCCTCCTTGGTGCATTCGACTCTTAATGGTTCAATTTCATGCAAGAACGAATAATGTAAATGTTAGATTTAGGCGTGTCCCTATTAAATCAAATTCAATCGCTAGATGTTGTTACTCGATTTAAGGAAAAGACACCTCGCACGTGAGCTTCAATCGCTAGATATTGTTAGCTTACGTCCTACTCAAGGTTCTCAATCATCAACGCTAGTTGAGTGATCGATAGCCAAAGAGCGGTTTAAGATCAAGCCTATCTCAATGCCAAGATGAGTCACGCTAGTGATTATCACCTAACAAGGGTGAATCTACTTCATTCTAGAACCATTAGTCTCGTTCGCTAGAACACTCAACTTCAAATTCATGTTTCTAGTCCACTTAGGCATTTTATCAAACACTTGGTGGGCATAGAATTGACGTTTAATCCAAGTAAATTCACAAATCATAACAAGTATTCATTCATGCATATAATCAATAGATAAATGAGTTTCAAACACCAAGGAGGTCCATAGACCCCTAGAAACTAATGGACTACTCACTACTTATGTTCATAGACAAATAAAAGTAGTGTTGTTACAAGGAAAATGAAGAAAACACAAAGAAGAGTAAGGATGTAGAGTGAAGGATCCACCTATATCCTTGGAGTGCTTCAATTTGGTGTGTTGATATTCAAAACCCTTGAACTTCTCCAAACCCTTCAAAATCCTCGATCTCTGTGCCAAAAAACGAAACTTTCTATTTATAGCCAAGGATAAAAATCCTGTCTTTCAGGCGAGACTCGCCCGGGTCTTCATGGAGCTCGGCCGGGCGTTTTAGTGGATGAGCACTGGAAGTCGCAGGGCACAGGAGACTCGGCCGGGGCTTGGTTTGGCCCGGGCGGGCTTGAGGTTTGGATCCGAGAGATGAGGAAGACTCGCCCGAGGCTTGATGGAACGCGCCCGAGCGCAGAGCGGGCTGAAGAACGAGGGACTCGGCCGGGCGTTTGGACGCATGAGCGCTGGGACTCGGATGGGTGGAAGGCCCGGGCCAGCTGGAGGAATGCTCGGGCGGCTTCGGCGTGGTCGGGCTCTCGGATGCTCGGACGCAGGACGGGCTCGGACGCTCGAACGCAGGTGCTCGGGCGCTCGGACGAGCGTGATTTTGGCCCGGGTGGGCTTTTGGTACTTGCATGGGATTTCCTCCATTTTTGGCTCGAATCTTTGGTTTTCTTCGAGAGTTGATAATCTTATGTCTGAGGACCATAGAATTGGTTTTTCACCTGAAATAGCAAGTACGAGGGTTAAATGACTTCGAAAAGGACTCGGAACGACTCAAAACATCTAGTAAAGGTAGGATAAAGATAGTCGAGAAATCGACTTATCAAAACACTCCACACTTAGAGTTTGATCGTCCTGAGCAAATAATAAGAACAAGTCAAGAGCAACAAGGGTGATGAAGATAAGTTTTTTCCAAAGCAACACTCATTATTAGCAAACAACTCCTTTTCGTAGGTGTCACGGGTGCATTTAGCGTATGCCTTTAAACCCCTAGGCTACCCTAGTGGACGAGTTATAGTCTCGTGAGGGTTTTCAGAAAAGGGAGTACTCACAAATCCCACATGCATTTATCCCAAAAGAGTGAAAGCGAGAGTGTTTAACAATTAAGGCGTGGATGTCTCAAAACTTACTTCACATCCCAAACTAGCATCACAATCTCCATACAATATAAACGTGCACATTCAAGGGGATAAATTTTTAAAGCTATCAAGTGCCTCACCTAGAAGTCTACTCATTTTTTTCAATGCAAGACTTGTTGAAAAGTGATTAAAGCTTTTGCATAAAAAGTGTCAATCGATCGCCTATGCTAGCTAGGGCTAGTCCACGGGCTCACGGTATAAACTCATTTCCAAGTTTTAGATGCTAAAGTCGTAATCCATAAGGAAAGAGGAGTTTGACAACAAGAGTTCTTAAAACAATCATAAACCAATCAATAGCTCACGTGAAATCACAATGGTCGTCCTAAAGCTCAACTTGCTAGCACACAATGCACGTGGTGAACTGACACATGAAAGAGACGATGGAAGGGCATAAAGTCAAGTTTAAGTGGTTTTTATTTGGCCTTTGGCCTTCAAATGCTTTCAGGGGGGAACTTTTCTTCCTAACCCCCGGCACTTGTATATTTTTGAAGCACAACTACTCTTGTATTTCGAGAGAGTTTTTGGTTGGGGCTTTTCCCTCTTTGGCCATTTTTTTGGGGCTTCGCCCTCTTTTGACTCCAACTTAAAACTTGACAAAATGCCCAATGTGAGTATGGAATGTGTGAGAAACAACCACAAACAAGGCACGAGGCAAGAGAACTAAAGTCACCTAAAAGCAATCGAGAGATTTAAGTTTTTCGTAAGGGCTTTAAAGTGTGCTTGCTAAAAACTTTTCAAGGCATGCGTGAAAAATACTTAGATTTCTAGATAGGCACAAGATAGCAATGACAATTGATTCAAGAGAATGTGCGTTCAATAGAGCTTGTATGGTTTAAGACTCTAGATCATGTAAAAGGGAGATGTAAGCTAGATGTGACTTATAGAAGATGAGAATTGATAGTCACAAGCCTTTAGTAGTATAACACTCAAGAAAATTGGGATAAAGCATGATGCAAGTGTTCATTTTCAAGAGACATGCATGGTATAACATGTGAACTATTCGCCTAACCCAAACACTCCACACTTAAATGAAGCTTAGTCCCTAAGCGCAAAAGATAATAAAATAGAGGTAAGGCGCATATGAACTCCCCTCGTTTGTAGAATGTAATTCTCCCCCAATTTCTTGACTCTTGGCAAAGACGAATATTCCTTGATGGCAAAGTGAAACAAGGGGAAAGTCAATGTGCACTAGTATGAATATGAGTACAAAAGTAGTAAGGTGGCACAATTGACAAATAAAAACCTCGTTGCATAAAACATAATATCCAAGCAAGGTACAAATAAGAGTCAAATATCCAAAATTGCGCACCAAGGCGACTTTAACATTCATGCCACATCAAAATGTCAAATATGAAAATAAAGCATCAAAATAACAAAAGTTTGAAAGTGAATAACATGGTGGCCTATGAGTCGACTCCATCTCCATCCCCAAGTGGTGTAGTACCATCTTCGACTCCGTTGACCTCAATATGAGCAATGACTCCCTCATCAACCTCCGCTATGGTGTGTGGTGGCTCCGCGACGCTAGTAGGTGGAGGAATAATGGGCGAGGGGGCGGCGGGAGGGGAACTAGAATACCCCGGGAATGAGGGAGGTGCAGTGGAAGGCGTGATGCTCATGGCACGGCAAATGTCCATCAGTGTAGAGGTCACCCATCTAGAATTCTCACGCACGAACTCCTCCAAATTCCCCACTTGCCCATGAATAGAGGAAACAGAGGCCTTCAAGTCGGTAAGGTCCAAGGAAATGGTGGCGAGCTTGCCCCCCAAGGAGACCTTCCTCGGTGGAGGAGCACTTTAGACCGAGGGCCCATGGGATGGAGCTTCAGATTCCTCGGAGGACCCAGACGAAGAGGAAGGGGCAATGTCAAAGAACGGAGTGTCCTTGTTGGCATGGTAATATTTGTTCTTCTTCTCCCTAGCCCCCTTTCGCAAACGACCCTTGTGAGGCAACTTACTGGTGGGGGTCCAAGTTTTGCCATCCTTCTTAACGAGCTTCATGACCCTTAAAGCCTCCACATTGAGGGCTTTCTTCACCGGAGGTGGGCAACCATCATGATCAAATGTGAACCCAACCCTTAGAGCAAGGTGGGTCACGAATGAGCCTCCACCAAACGAAGTCACTTGCGAGGTGGTCTTCGCATACTCTTCAAAACGCTTGGCCAATATGGTAAACCAATCAAGAACGAGGCCATTGTCTATGGAAAGCATGATAGTCAAATCCGGTATAGTCACCATCTTGCCCCATCCGTACGCACATTAATAGCCAAAGCAACAAATCGATGCATAATCTTCCAAAGCTTGCGCTCGATTGTTGCAGAATTGTACCCCGAAGCGAACCATTCATCTCTACCGGAAATTTTGTACCAAAAGTTATACAACTCAAAATCACAAAATTTTGGCACACTCACTCCATTCAATGGGAACCTCAACCATTCACATATTCTGTCCTTAGCAATTCTCTTTTGCGAACCCCAAGTACAAACTTCCAATGAGTTATCTTCTTCTCCGAATTCCTCACCGCTTCAAAAAAGCATAGAAACTCTTGCACCACCCTCGTGTACATTCCCGGATCATCATTAAATAATAAGCCTAAACCGGAGTGTGAGAGTCGGGAATGTACCTCATCATGTAATCCAAAGTCGGTGAGGGTCATCTCGTGCGGAAATAATGTGGCAACCGGCGCCTTGCCCTTCTTTGTGATCCATGCCCAATTTTCCGTGTGCCTCGCATTCGTGAATGCTAACTCCTCATCGAAAGGATATGGTCTCGGTGCCGGTGGCTCAGGTAGAGGAGCTGGAGGCAATGCTAATGCCATGGATGGAGCAAACTCGCTTGGAGTCGCTAAAGCCTTGGATTTCCTTTTCTTTGATGGCCTAGGGGCTTCCTCCTCAAATGGTGGATCCATGGGGTCGTCCTCAATTGAAACGGAACTCTCCACGGCTTTTCTAGGCTTCTTTGATGGCTTGGACAAAGTTGCAATTGATTTATCGCCCAATTTCTTGATTTTCTTTTTCTTAGGCTTTGAAGGTGGGGGATTGGATTGGGACACGGAGGCTTCAATCTCCTTCTCTTTGACTTTCTCAAGCCCCTTGGTTCGTGCCATAGCTGGAATTCTAATGGAAGAACCGAGATGACCGATGGTGATTGCGGCGAGCGAGCTGCTGCGACAGAGGCGAGCAAGCGGTGGCTAGGGCGAGTCTGAAGTTGAGCGTGCTGCCGGGCGGTTGAGCGTGGTGGTCTGGGAGTCGAGCACGGCTGACGGAGGAGCGACAAAGGGTCGAAGGATTGCGGCGAACGGAGTAGAGTGCGGCGGTTGGAGAGGGGAATGAAATTTTAGGGCAAAATCGAGTGTGATTTGGGGGAAATTGAAAGTTTCCTTTTATACTAAAGATGGGACTCGGGCGGGCGGATGGGGGACTCGGGCGGGCGGACGGGGTTGGCCGAGTTTCCGAGAGGGATGCAGAAAATGCCCGAGCGGGCCTAAGGAAAGATCGGGCGGGCGGCTGGGTTGTCGAAACGAAATGGGGGAAAGACAAAACGCCCGGGCGAGCGTAAATAGGACTCGGGCGGGTGCGGCTTGTGCTGGAGTTGTCCGAGCGAGGTGTTGGGGAAGCCCAGGCGGTCTCAAAGGGGCCTCGGGCGGGCGAACAAAAGTACTGGACGGGCCTTGTAGTTTGGCCGAGCAGGGTGCGAAAAAGACCCGGGCGGGCGCATAGAGAGCCCGGGCGGGTGCCTTGATGAGCCATTTAGCCAATTTTGCTTGAAGTCTTACTCCACACTTAGAATTTTGCGCACTCTTCCAAAACTCACACAAACCAAGCATTTCACCATTTTTAATCGAAATGAACACTTACAACGGGCTACCTCCCGCGAGGGCCTAGTTTAACGTCTTGGCAAAGACCGAGCCGAATCTCCTCATGGAAAGTTTAGAGATGCATATTAGGAGGCCTCAATCGGTTAAGTCATGAAGGGTGATAGTGGTGGTCTCGGGATCTAGAGGGGCTCCATGATAGAGCTTGAGTCTTTGCCCATTGGCTTTGAAAATTTCCCCACGTGAGTTGAACAAGTTTGCATGTCCGTCCTCAAACACCTTTTGAATTTTGAATGGACCCGTCCATCTTGACTTTAGCTTCCCCGGGAATAATCTCAATCTTGAGTTAAATAGAAGGACTTGGTCTCCTTCTTTAAACTCTTTCCTCAAGATTTTCTTGTCATGCCATTTCTTTTTCTTTTGCTTGTAGATCTTGGCATTCTCATATGAGTCAAGTCTTATTTCATCTAACTCATTCAAGTCCAATAGCCTCTTTTCTCCGGCGGTTTTCATATTGAAGTTTAATTCTCTAACCACCCAAAATGACTTGTACTCTAATTCAACCGGGAGGTGGCAAGGTTTCCCAAGCGGTCCTATACGCCCAAAGAGCATCATCTAGTTTTGAGGACCAATCCTTCCTAGATCTTCCCACCGTCTTTTCAAGGATAACCTTGATTTCTCTATTCGAAACTTCAACTTGCCCACTAGTTTGGGGATGATAAGGTGTAGCAATCTTGTGATAGACCGCATACTTCTTTAAAAGTGCCCCAAATTGCTTTTCCTTGAAATGAGATCCCCCATCACTAATAACCGTCCTTGGGACTCCAAATCTAGGGAAAATCACTTTCTTGAAAAGTTTAGCTACGACCTTGGCATCACAAGTTGGGGAGGCTATAGCTTCAACCCACTTGGAGACATAGTCAACCGCTACGAGAATGTAGCGGTTCCCATAGGAAGGGGGGAAAGGACCCATGAAGTCGATGCCCTAAACATCAAAGATCTCTACCTCTAGCATTACTTGTTGGGGCATTTCGTCCCTCTTGGAGATATTACCACTCCTTTGACACTTGTCGCAAGCCTTCACGAAATTGTAGGCATCTTTGAATATTGATGGCCAATAGAGTCCACTTTGAAGCACCTTAGCCGCGGTCTTTGAACTCCCTCCATGGCCTCCACAAGGCAAAGAATGACAATGGTGCAAGACTCCTTCTATGTCTTCATCGGCTACACATTTTCTATAAATTCCATCCGAACAAAGCTTGAAAAGATGGGGTTCATCCCAATAGTATCGTCTTGCATCATGCACAAATTTCTTCTTTTGATTGTAGTTCATGTTTGGAGGAAGCACTTCACAAACCTTGAAGTTCACTACATCGGCATACCATGGAGTGGGGGCATTTTCAATCCTCATCAAGTTTTCCCCAACAAAAGAGTCATCAATAGGCAACTCCTCACTTGAGGTCTTCTCCCTCAAAGGTTCTAGTCTAGAAAGGTGATCGGCGACCAAGTTCTCTACTCCCTTCTTGTCTTTGATTTCAATGTCGAATTCTTGGAGTAGAAGTACCCATCTTATGAGCCTAGGCTTAGCATCTTTCTTAGAAATTAGGTACTTGATGGTGGCATGATCGGTATAGACTATGGTTTTGGATCCCACCAAGTATTGCCTAAATTTCTCGAAGGCATAGACAATAGCTAACATCTCCTTCTCCGTCGTGGAGTAGTTAGATTGAGCATGGTCCAAGACCTTGCTCGTGTAATAAATCACATGTAGCTTCTTGTCTACTCTTTGCCCTAAAACGGCTCCAATGGCATAATCACTCGCATCGCACATAAGCTCAAAGGGAAGTCCCCAATTGGGAGGTTACAAGATAGGAGCGGATGTGAGAGCAGATTTTAGCTTCTCGAAAGCTTTAGCACAAGGATCATTGAATAAGAAGGGAGTATCATTATGCAAGAGATCGGTTAATGGCTTGGCTATCTTAGAGAAATCCTTAATGAAGCGCCGGTAGAACCCGACATGACCAAGAAAGCTTCAAATTCCCTTAACATCTCTAGGGGGTGGAAGTTTTTCAATTTCTTCAATCTTAGCTCTATCCACTTCAATTCCCCTATTAGAGACAAGATGCCCAAGCACAATTCCTTCTTGTACCATGAAATGGCACTTTTCCCAATTCAAGACTAAATCGGTCTCAATGCATTTGTCGAGAATCCTTGAAAGGTTCTCTAGACAAGAATCATAAGAGGAGCCATAGACCGAAAAGTCATCAATGAATACTTCCATTGTATTTTCAATAAAATCGGAGAAAATGGCCATCATGCACCTTTGAAAGGTTCCCGACGCATTACATAGCCCAAAGGGCATACGTCTATACGCATAGGTTCCATAGGGGATGTGAAGGTGGGTTTCTCTTGATCTTGAGGGTGAATAGGGATTTGAAAGAATCCGCTATACCCATCAAGGTAACAAAAATATTCATCGTTGGCTAGTCTCTCAAGCATTTGGTCAATGAAGGGAAGGGGGAAATGATCCTTTTTGGTGGCCTTGTTTAGCTTGCGGTAATCAACACATATCCGGCACCCCGTGACGGTGCGTGTAGGGATTAACTCATTTTTTTCGTTCTTGACTACCGTCAAGCCACCTTTCTTAAGGACTACGTGGATTGGGCTCACCCATTCCGAGTCGGGAACGGCATAAATGATTCCCGCTTCCCTTAATTTAGTTATCTCCTTAAAGACAACTTCCCCCAACATGGGGTTTAACCTCCTCAACCTTTCTCGGGTTGGTCTAGCATCATCATCCAATGTAATCCTATGCATGCATATATCGGGGCTAATCCCTTTCAAATCATCAATGGAATATCCAATAGCCGCCCTACGCTTTCTAAGCACATACAAGAGTCTAGAAGTTTCAAGCTCATCCAAAGAGGCATTCACTATTACGGGAAAAGTAGAGTTGGGACCTAGGAATTCATACCTTAGACTTGTAGGTAGAGCCTTAAGCTCTATCCCACAAGGCCCCTTACCTTCTCCTTTCTCCGTTCCTTCTTTTTGTTCCTCCTCATCCATCATCAATAGGCCCATCATGGAATCACCTATGCTTTCATCACTCAAGAGTTCTTGCTCAATAGAAGTTAGTTTATCACAAGAGAAATCATCATAAACATCAAGCAAGTTGCAATCTAGTGAATTACTAGGGGCACTACATGCTTGTCTTAGATGGAACTTGATTTTCTCTCCCCCTATCTCGAATTCTAGTGAATCATTTATGCAACTTATCACCGCCCTAGTAGTTTTCAAAAATGGCCTTCCCAAAATGATTGGGATCTCTTGCTCCTCTTCCATTTCTAAGACAAAGAAATCCACGGGGATATAAAATTTCCCCACCTTCACTGGCACGTCCTCTAGGATTCCACAAGGGACCCTAGAGGAGCAATCCGCGAGGCGTAGACTAATGGAGGTAGGCACGAGAGTTCCCATATCAAGTCTCTTGTAAAGAGAGTAAGGCATTACTAAAATACTAGCACCTAAATCACACAACGCCTTGCTTATGTTGACATTACCAATAGTAATAGGAATTGAAAATGACCCCGGGTCTTTCTCTTTCTTAGGCATGGGATTTTGCACAATAGCGCTACACTCCTCATTTAGATCTACCGAGTCAAATTCAGAAATTTCACGCCTATGAGAGATGACATCCTTAAGAAATTTACTACAAAGGGGCATTTGAGATATTACCTCGGAGATTGGTAGTGTCACATTGATCTTTTTCATCATCTCCGCAAATTTTTGGAAGTGTGACTCATTGTTTTTCTTTAGTTGTCTTTGCGGAAATGGCATTGGTGGCTTGTATGGTGAAGGTTCCTTTGTTGCATCTTTAGCCGTTTCTTTCATTGAGCTCTTAGAGGGAACTTCCTTTGGTGTGAGAAT
This sequence comes from Rhodiola kirilowii, assembly GCA_033675215.1. NCBI lineage: Eukaryota > Viridiplantae > Streptophyta > Magnoliopsida > Saxifragales > Crassulaceae > Rhodiola > Rhodiola kirilowii. The sequence goes on from CM066199.1 coordinate 26,571,084, forward strand.
TTCTTCCTCGACTTCCTCTTCGCCTTCTTCGTCAATAATAGGCCACCTTGTACTAGTATCTTTTTCCTTGGGTGAAGGGGGCTTGTAAGTGGTTCCACTTCTCAATGATGTAGCATTCACGTGCTCATTTTGGTGGAAATCCGGCTTGGAGGGAAGCTTCCCTTGTTGTCTCAATGATGAGCTAGCTTGTTGAGCAAGTTGGGTCTCCAACATTTTACTATGAGTAGCCATCTCGTCCATTCTTTGGGTGAGTGCTTGGTACATCATCGCGTTATCTTGGGCGGCTTTTGCTTGATTTGCCACAAGACTGGCTAAGATATCGGTCATGGATTGATCTCGTGCACTTTGATGAGTTGGGGCTTGTGGTTGTTTAGTGCTCATTCCTTGATAATTCCCTTGTTGTTGATAACCTTGATAATTTACCCTTGGTTGATATTGAGCTTTTTGTTGTACTTGGCTAGATTGACCTTGTTGGTTTTGCCTTTGATAGCCTTGACCTTGCCCTTGGTATTCTTGTTTCTTTGAGGTAAAGCCGGGAGGAGCATTGTTCTTTTCACGCCAATTGGGATCATACTTGATTGGTTCGGTCGTTTTATATGAGAAGTTGGGATGATCCCGGTCTTTACCATAGCTTGGTTGATTCCTTTGCAAGAAATTTACGTCCTCATCATCTTGGTTCTCTTCTTGAGGGAAAGTGTGAGGACAATCATCCTCTTTATGAGAGGGACTTGTGCAAATGGCACATACACGAGGTTGTTTTTGAGATTGCTTCACATGAAGTGCACTAAGGGAATTGGTTAAAGCATCAATCTTCTTGCTAAGGGCTCGGACATCTTCTTTTGAATCCGCCTCATTTACCTCCCTCGTCTTGCTTTGTCTCCTTGGGACGTTCTGATCACTCCCCCAATGGTGAGAATTTCTTGCAATTTTGTCTATAATAGCTCTGGCATTTGTGGGGTGGAGCTCCATGAATGCACCACCGGCGGCTTGGTCCATTTGCCTCTTTGAGTCATTATCCATGCCTTGATAGAAGATTTGGATCAAGGTTGGCTTGTCTATGTTGTGGTGTGGGCATTCTCTTTGTAGCTCCTTGAATCGCTCCCATGCCTCATAGAATGTCTCATCTTCCCCTTGCTCGAATGAGTTGATTAAATTTTTGAGCCTTTGAGTTTTAGCGGGTGGAAAATATTGGAGGAGGAAGGCTTGGGCTAGCTCGTTCCATGTTGTGAAGGTGTTTGCATCATGGCTCCACAACCAATCCTTGGCTTTCCCTCATTAAAGAGAAGGGGAAAAGCCTTAGATAGATCGCTTCCTTTGGCACGTTATTTATTTTGAAAGTCTCGCACAACTCAAGGAAGGATGTTAGATGGGCATTGGGATTTCCTATCCCGGAGAAGGCAATGTTGCCTACCATGTTGATCGACGCCGTTTCCTAACCCCGCCAATGGCGCCATTTTGACGTGCAGTTTTTTAGTGCATGATCAAAAACATTTTATATTTGACCGGTAAGTACCGGGTCGTCCAAGGAGTAATATTAAACTCAAGATCACTATTCGATTTTACTTAATAAGTCTATTTCCTAACGGTTGTGTGAAATGTTGTTATCAATTATCAAACTGTGATTAATGCAATTAAAAGGTTGTTTTCAAGGTTTTCAAAGACGCTCCTAGGGTACTACTTCCCTCCTTGGTGCATTCGACTCTTAATGGTTCAATTTCATGCAAGAACGAATAATGTAAATGTTAGATTTAGGCGTGTCCCTATTAAATCAAATTCAATCGCTAGATGTTGTTACTCGATTTAAGGAAAAGACACCTCGCACGTGAGCTTCAATCGCTAGTTATTGTTAGCTCACGTCCTACTCAAGGTTCTCAATCATCAACGCTAGTTGAGTGATCGATAGCCAAAGAGAGGTTTAAGATCAAGCCTATCTCAATGCCAAGATGAGTCACGCTAGTGATTATCACCTAACAAGGGTGAATCTACTTCATTCTAGAACCATTAGTCTCGTTCGCTAGAACACTCAACTTCAAATTCATGTTTCTAGTCCAATTAGGCATTTTATCAAACACTTGGTGGGCATAGAATTGACATTTAATCCAAGTAAATTCACAAATCATAACAAGTATTCATTCATGCATATAATCAATGGATACATGAGTTTCATACACCAAGGAGGTCCATAGACCCCTAGAAACTAATGGACTACTCACTACTCATGTTCATAGACAAACAAAAGTAGTGTTGTTACAAGGAAAATGAAGAAAACACAAAGAAGAGTAAGGATGTAGAGTGAAGGATCCCCCTATATCCTTGGAGTGCTTCGATTTGGTGTGTTGACCTTCAAAACCCTTGAACTTCTCCAAAACCCTTCAAAATCCTCGATGTCTGTGCCCAAAAACGAAACTTTCTATTTATAGCCAAGGATAAAAATCCTGTCTTTCAGGCGAGACTCGCCCGGGTCTTCATGGAGCTCGGCCAGACGTTTTAGTGGATGAGCGCTGGAAGTCACAGGGCACAGGAGACTCGGTCGGGGGTTGGTTTGGCCCGGGCGGGCTTGAGGCTTGGATCCGAGAGATGAGGAAGACTCACCCAGGGCTTGATGGAACGCGCCCGAGCACGGAGCGGGCTGAAGAACAAGGGACTCGGCCGGGGCTTTGGTACGCTCAACCGGGCGTTTGGACGCATGAGCGATGGGACTCGGATGGGTGGAATGCCTGGGCGAGCCGGAGGAATGCTCGGGCGGCTTCGGCGTGGTCGGGCTCTCGGATGCTCGGACGCAGGTGCTCGGGCGCTCGGACGAGCGTGATTTTGGCACGGGTGGGCTTTTGGTACTTGCATGGGATTTCCTCCATTTTTGGCTCGAATCTTCGGTTTTCTTCGAGAGTTGATAGTCTTAAGTCCGAGGACCATAGAATTGGTTTTTCACCTGAAATAGAAAGTACGAGGGTTAAATGACTTCGAAAAGGACTCGGAACGACTCAAAACATCTAGTAAAGGTAGGAGAAAGATAGTCGAGAAATCGACTTATCAATGGTGACATGATGATGATGTCATGTGATGATGGTGACATGATGATGATGTAATGTTAGGTTGGTATAAACTATAATAAATTAAAATAAATTAACATAACATAACATAACATAAATTAACATAAATTCAGCTAACGTAATATAAATTAACATAAATTAACATAACATAACATAAATTAAATTAACATAACATAAATTTAAGCTCAATCAAACAGGCCCTTGGTAAGGAATGGGATAGGGTTGTTAACCTCCCGGAAAGGAAGTCAACCCCCCACAGTGACCACACTCAGTGTCAACAATTAGGTTGTCCCTTTGAACCAAGTTCGTGGGATCTCCAGTCATCATTGTTGGGTTTTTCTTTGCCTCGACTATATTTCCCAAGGGCTTAAGCCTGTGTTTTGATATCAACAATCAAACGGCTTCAGTCCCATTCCTTTGGACGACTTCTCTACTTGGTCCTTACTTAACCATTTGGTTAGCGGATCCGTCATTTCTCTTTCGACCTCACATAGTCAATTTAATTGACTCATGTGGAGAGAAGTTGTCTAAAGACATTGTGTCTAAGACATATATGTTTCACTTTGTGCCCTCCCAAACAAAGATTGGTTATCACAATATAGACATATTATCGGCACAGGTTGTGTCAAACGAGGAATATCATCCATAAAAGTAGTCAACCACTTAGCTTTTCCGTTACATTTATCTAATGTAGAACTCAGCCTCCAAATTGGATTTGGTTATCACATTTTTTAGAGGATTTCCAAGGCACATTCGCACATCTCATATAGCCACTCGTGGCCTTGGAATGTTATATACCTTGTATCCAATTGATGTCAGTGAAACCCTCAATGACCTCAGGATACCTGGCATGGTGTAGATGATAATCACAAGTAAATCGTAGGTACTTAAGTGTACTCTCACGATAGTCTTCCAGTGTACGTTTCATGGATTACTCGTGAATCTCATCCGTCTATCCACAGTGTAAGCAATGATATGTCTAGTACAACTCATGAAGTACATTAGACTGCCTATCACTGTTGCATATTCCACTTGGAAGATGCATTCACCTTTATTCTTAGACATGTGTTGATTCACATCAACGAGAATTATGGAATGTCATGGACTGTCTTCTCCAAATTTGTCAACTTATTGACTTACAACAGGTCTATCCGACCTCTGTGTAATTTTGACGCCTTAAATTACATCGGCCAGCCTCAAAGCTTTCATATCAAACTTGGAGTTTAATAAGACTTTGGTGGACTTTTTTCATATTCTCATTGCTTCATCAAAATGAAGACACAAAGTCACGAAGGCATTTGACATCATTACGTTGTTAAATTTCTAATGTCACTACTTTGGCACTTCCTTCAGGCGATAGCGATTTCACAAAACTTTTTCTCTAGCCCAGCAACAACAGAATCTTCATGTTGTTCGATGTAAATTTCTTCCTCAAGTTCCCCATTGAGGAAGGTTGTCTTTACATCCATCTGGCAAATTTCCAGATTGCACAAAGTAGCGATAACTACTACCATCCTTGATGTTATTCTCGTCACCAGAGAACAATTATCAAAGTAGAATTGACCTTTCTTTGTCAATACAGTGTTATTACAAGTCTCGGCTTGTATCTCGCTGTAGATCCATTTACATTCATCTTCCTCTTAAAGATCCACTTTGAGCCAAGTGATTTACTTCCAAGAGGAAGGTCAACCAACTCCCAATGTTGGTTTATAGGATGGAGTCTATTTCACACCTTATGGCTTTTTTTCCCACAAGTGACCCTTCACTAAACTGACTACCTCTTTATATGTTTGAGATTCAGTCAAGCATGTAGGTCAGGAAATCTAGTCCAAGTGATTTCTCTATCATCCTTCACTTATTTCGTTTCGGTTTCGAGTTGATCTCATGTTCAGGTTCTTCCTCATTCTCATGTTATTGAGGTATTTCTTTAATATCCTCCATTAACTGAGAAGAACCCACATTCCTTCCTTATTGTTATAAGGAAATACATTCTCGAAGAACAACACGTTCCTTGATTCCATTGTGGTTTTCTTATGTATATTTGGACTATTCATACACAAGAAATCTATACACATTACTATTTTGCGCATAACCCATGAAATCATAGTCAATGATTTTGGTCATATCTTTGTTACCTTTGCAAGGCACCCCCACACTTTCAATTATTTATAGGAAAACGTCGTTCCCTTAAATAACTCACTGCGAGGCATCTTATTCAAAGAATAATTTGCTGATAAGATAGCCTCCCCCCACATTCCTTGGGGTAATACGGAGTTTACCAGAATTTCATTCATCATCTCTTTCCGAATGCATATTTTCCGTTTCGAAACACAGTTCGACTGAGGAGAGTATGATGGAGTGATCAGGTTCACCTCCATCATCATTTTTCTCAACTCATCAAGTTGTTACTCAACCTCTCAAGTTGGTATTCAACTCCACATGATAATTTCCTTCAATTGTCACAACTTTGCTATTAAGCAAATATTCGTAACAATATTTTGTACTATCATCAATGAAAGTCACAAAATACTTGTTACCACCCCATATTTCAAATCACATAGCTCACTATGGATTAGGGTTCCACATCACTTTCAATACTATGAAAGGATCACATTTGCTTCAATGCAAATTTCATTTGTGCTTTTAAATCAAAATGGCATTTGGATATAACGTCCAAATTCATCAAGCACTACGGCATGCACTCATGCCACTTAACCAGTTGGAATCATACCCTCGAGTATATTCTTGGAACTACTCGCAAGTTTGTTCATGGTCATAGCTAACAGTAAGATGGTACAACATCTCAGGTACAGTTGGTGCAACCCCCACATTGAGAGCCACCGAAATATCACGTTCAGATTCTTTATGTCTAATTGAGCCGATATCCATCTTGATCCATTCTCATCCAATCCTGAGTTGATCCACTGGAATGCTCACATCCGATTGCTTGTCCATAATCTCCATGTCTAATTGAACCGTTATCCATCTCGATCCAATCCTCGTGCAATCACGTAATTCAAACCAAATTACATAGGGTCAATTTGCACTAAATCAATGGAACTATTTTTAGATAAGAAATTCAATAAAGCTTATTTATCAAATCAGACTATGAATCAATCTCAACGGATTGAATCAAAATGAACTAAACCATCAGGCCCAATATGATGAAAATTTAAACCGAACCTGAGTTGATCCAAACCAACATATACTGGGTCAACCCCATCTTGACCAATCTGAATTATCATAATTCATTAGTCAACTAAAATTGATTTAAAATGAAATGGAACACAACCAGACCGATCCAACTCTGGTCCAATTTGATCTGCCCATGTGCTGCATCAACAAATTCAAAAATCGCAGTCAGTAATAGTGTAACACAGTCAAACCTCAGTTCAGTTTGATAGTAGTGTCAACGCTCGTATGGCTATTATAGCCTAATAAAGATGGATGCAGCCCAAAACCGATCCCAAGTTTCATGGACTTGTCCATTGCCCCCCCGTCTGTTTTGCGTTTTGCTTTTTCCAACGATTGGTAATCTTTGACCTTCTGCTCAATAGATCCCAAACCCAACGGTCTCAATTTGGAATTCAGAAACGACTTTGACAATTTATGATTATTATTCCAACACATTGATTCCGCCATTTAATTGCTTCAACAATTAGGGTTTGACAACCCTTGATGATGGCCGCCATCAATTCATAGAAATGGACAGAATTTTGTGTCATCTTGGATCGGTGCTCGGCGCTGCTAACTGTCGGCGATTCGTATCTCACCATCGGGCTCTCCCTCGTCGCCGATACAGTGGCTCGTTGAGACCAGCCTCAGTGACATGCTACCATAAGACTCTCCTGGATTGCTTCTGCTTGACGGTATCACTGACCGGAGGCTCCCCAGCACCATCAAGCTTCAAATTCAGTCACAAATCCTAGTCATGAGTCAGAAACCGATGAGTCAGATCAGCAGACTCGTACCTACTATAAATCCTCGTGATTGACAAAACAATCAATACAATTATAAATTGTAATCTATGGAAATATCGCAGCAATAACATCAACTGCCTTTCCCCTCTATTTGCAACCGGGTTTGATTCTCTGTTGCATTGATTTGGAACTCAAGCACATCTCGTCACACCAACACCACGTTTGCAGACATGATTAGTCTTTTATTCTTCTTCAATCTTTCTGAACTGATTTTCCCATCATTTCCAGATTTGTATCATTCGTGATCTGTCTATAAACATTCAAATAATGCTTTAAGATTGTTAGACGATTTGTACAAAATTGACATAAACAATGTACAAGTAAACAGTGGGAACAATGTATATAGACAGATTAACAAAATGTAATTCATATTCATATCAAATAACAACGAATACGAAACTGAAATGATGCGATCAAACCAGCGTTGTGGTTGAGGCGCGTTAGACGCTTTCCTTAAGCATTATTGCTCTCTCCACTGGGTGCTTAGAATCTTGAGCAACTGCCTCCCAGGATACAACAACCGTCAAGTGTGAAACATGACACCATTTGTTTTCACTTGCAAACTGATTTTGTGCCTTCATGCTGGCATAAAACCCTCATGAGAGGAATGTAGGAAGTGTATTTGTGTGATTCTCTTCTTTTCTTTTTTTGTTTCAATAAGCTACTATGCTCATCTTTTTATAGAGAACATTAGCTTTTGTAACGGTCCAATGCATAAAGATGTCATCATGACTACTTTTATAATCAAAGTTATCAAAACCATACTTATGATTTTTAATTGCCAAGAAACTTTTGGCTTGACTAACTATTTAACACAATAATATTGTGTATCATCAAGGACCATTGTAGCATCAAATTAAATAAATTTAATTTGACAATAAAATAGTGATCACCACTATTTTCTTCACACAATTAAATCCAATTTTCCAACAACTGAAACTGATATGTTAAATTGTGAAACTTCATGTTAATATGATTTGACTCCATGTTTCAGTAAGGTTCATGAATCATCAATCATGGTGAATGTGGAGTGCCTTCTCCCAAATAGCTGGCTGAGTTTTCCAAAGAGCCTGCTAGTCTTTTGGACATATTGATTAATTCATCAAAGATGAGGTTGATAGTGTTGCTTCATTATCGAAGCTGAATTTTAATTTAGGAGCTTGGCCTCACAAGTCAGTTTGTATGGAGTTGGTTTCTACAGGTGGCTGTTGATTGAGGGTTTCTCACTCAGTTTGTAAAGCATACTGAAGTCAGGAGGCATTTATGTTTGAGTGAATTGCTTAGGGATGTCCCCTGTTAAACAAGATGCTTGTGGGGAGTCAAATAGGCGTGAGGTAAACACTTGGTAGAATATTTTCGCATGATTATATTTAATTATATGCAAGCTTTTGATGTGCAAGTGAAGTTCTTTGTTAAAGTTTTGCATATCGTGACATGTTTAGTAAATCAAATGCATGATTATGTGAGCTTGATTCTTTGGATTAGTAAAATGTATTTAATTGAAATTTTACATATTTGTAGTTTACTTATTAGATTAAGTGCAACACTTATAATTGCATAATTGTCGATGATTCACATGTTGCTTATTTATGCTTGCTTGTCTTATTTAGATATAGATTTACTTATTTCAATTGGAAAGTAAATATTGAATCTGGTTATAAGATGATACTTTGGTTCGGATCTTGCTTCTACTTTATGATGATATTGCAATCTTACATGATATGGCCCTCATTCAAACTGATTTAAAACATGAGAACATGTTTCTCAGATGAAGTTAAAGTTTCCAAGGGCAAGGTTAACTTAGACTGAGAATTGGTTTGATTGTTAATTTTGTAGATGTACTTCTTTGCTTGATAAATCTGATATTATGAAGTTGAGGCGTGCTTTAGGCTAATACCTTGTTGTGTATGTGTTATGAAATATATATGTGTTGATGGTTTCGACCAGAATAAAATCAGAAGGAATTTTCTGATGTGTAAACTCTGGTGAATATGTTTGCAAGTTTATCGTGTAGAATATTCACTAAGGGTTCATGTTAGTGAAGAACACCTTGATATAGGTATTTGTTGAATACTATACTGAAAAGGGTGTTGTTTAGCATGTCAGAAAACTGTGTATTAAATCAAATGCAAGTTTTGGTATGAGATTCTGATTGTGGTTTTTCATATTTGACTTGCATATTAAATCTAGAGCATCACAAGTATTTGTATAATTCTTTTGTTCACATGTTACTTGGTTTATGCTTGGATATCTTGGTTTGTTGATTGCATAAGTAATATGTGGTGTAAATTTCAAAGGTTGAGGTTTTGAAATGAGAACACTCTGATATTCAAGTTGAGAACTTGGTGTAAGTGTTATTCTCTTTGATTATTCACAATCCTTATAATGAAGCTTATAAGTATAGTACTCTTGATAAAATTGGGATTTATAAGAGTGAAATTGAAAGTTGAAAGAGAACTTTAATCAAAGTGTTGATTTATGTTATGATATATGCAAGACCTGACATCGCATTTGCGGTGGGTAAGCTTAGTCGATATACTAGTAACCCTAGTATGCAACATTGGCAAGCAGTGCCTAGGGTACTTTGGTACCTTAAGAGGATAATGAATCTTGGTCTTGTATATTCAGATTTTCATTCGATCGTATAAGGATTTTTGGATGCAAGTTGGATTTTAAATAAGGAAGATCAGTCTTCTAGTAGATCGGCATTTCTACTTGGGGGAGGTCCCATTTTATGTGCATCGAAGAAACAAACTTGCATCACACGTTCAATAATGGAATATAAGTTTGTTGCTTTAGCCGGTGGTTCATAGGAAGCGGAATGGTTAAAGAACATGATACTCGAAATTCCGTCGTGGGAAAGACATATATCACCAATATCGATACATTGTGACAACGCTGGAGCATTGGCTAAAGCATATAGCCATGTATACAATGTGAAGTCTAGAAACTTAAGTGTTAGACATAGTGTAGTAAGAGAGCTCATTACGCACGTGGTGATATCTGTGGATTTTGTTAGGCTATAACAAAAGGTAAGCTAATCACTTGACGAATGATTAGCTAGAGACTTATTTTCCGAGTCGGTAAACGGGATGGGACTAAAACCCATATAACCATCTAGTCGTGGGACACCCAATTCACATCTAACTAGCGTTATTAGAGCTGAATTCAATGCGGAAAGCCCATTCCTATAAGATGGATGAACACAAATATGCATCCCCTAGTATGTGTTAAGGACCTACAAGTGTTAGGTTGAAGAGGGACTCTTCTTAATAGATTCTTTGAAAAAGTGCTAATTGTAGGAGCACAATCGGGCGGTGTGACCCACTAGAGAATCTGCCTATATAAACGTGAAGTTTCTGGTCGCTTCATGAGATATCGGGTTTGATCTCAATACATTTATGAATGGATAGGGACTCAAGGACCATTAAGAGTCAAGTTGGCTTAACTGTTTATGAAGTAACACATGCGTGTGTCACTATCAAGTACCCAAATGGATTGATTGTTTCAAACGTTTACGAGCACCATGATTTTCGGTATTTTGTATGCGTGGCTACACTATGCGGAAATTCAATCATTTTTTACATTTCCGTTTATGCATGTTTTACTTAAAAACAAAGGTACTTTTTGGATCAAAAGAAAAACCCAAAAATGGGGGCGGATTGTTGGTGATTTTAGGGTTTTTGAGCTTGGTGACATGCTCTAAACAATTAGAACATTATGTTCTAAAAGAATCGAGTAACACAGGATGAAATCGAGCGAAGTTCGGAGTCTGAAACAGTGAGGATCGCGCCCAGTGAGGACATTAAGTTTGGGCGCGTCCAATGTAGACATTAACTTAATGTCTTCACTGGGCGTGGTGACCTAATGTTGGCATTGGGCGCGCGGCACGTGACTGCTCAGCCGAGAGTTGCGTCTCTTGCTCGCATCCGACTCAAGCACTATAAATACCAGACGAATTCTTCATAGATGGGGTTGAGAAAATCAATAGCGATCATTGTATACATTAAATTCCATTCTTTGATTCTCAAATCCACCTCAAACGCTAAGCCTGATGTTATATCTAATGCCTGGAATAACAGTGTTTCTCAATTGGATTATCCCACTTCGAATTTTCTGTAACCCGAGGCAACTAATACGAGGGTGGAAATATCGATTTCAGAAAGTGAACTTACACGATCCAATTTGATATCCAAGCGACTATGTTACTACAATTTACAGCTTTCGGAAAATTACAAGAACGAAGACGAAGCCTTCATGGCCACCCTGCTGTCTTCAGCTGACTTACTTGAGGGGAAGACGACTCGGGAACTACAGTTTGTTGATAATGGCAACGGGTCGTATGTCGACTTTTATATGGTGAGGGATGTTGGCACTTATGAATAATGTGTTTCATTCAGTGGCAAGCATTTTCAGCCGTGCCCTTTCCAAGTCAATGTATATGGTGGTATGAGTTTTTTTCTAGCTTTCCTTCTTTTCTTTTGCGTGAAGTGTATAGAATTGATCACGGTATCCAAACATTTTTCGTTGATTCAATACTGATTATATCACTTCAGTTTGTTGGCAATATTGATAAATTAAACTGACCGATTTCAAACGAAATTACTAAACAAAAAATATGCAATACAGATTCAAGTCAGTTGAAAATAATTGCAAATCAGAGTGGATCGAGTCGCGTTCGATGCTGTCCTTGAAGCAAGATTGCCGCCCTACTGATGTTGGGACTCGCTGGCAGTATGCTTCTCAGGATGAAACAATCCTCGGCAAACTCTGTGCACCGAAGCTTTGCCGATTGAACACTATCTTGCCTTTGGCTATCACCGATGGACTAATATGAATGAAAACTGAGGAGGAAAGTTGATGATTTCTTTCTGTGTGTTTTAGAAGTGAAGCTCGAACTCCTTTATATAGGAGAGTTCTTAGGAAACCGAATTGTTTGGACCGTCCTCCATTACTCCAGGAAGACCATCCGTCCAGCTGCCCTCATTACTCCAAGACGGCTAACGGTTCATAGACCTAGTGTGTTGAAAAAAATAACCAAAATTAATTTTTGCAAAACCGAACCGCGCCAAGCTGGCTCAATCGATGCTGCATTCGTGTCCCGTACATTGCGGGCGCACACATTGGAAGCCAATCCGATGTCGTCGATTCGGATGATTTTGCAAACCTACTCACAATATAATTACTTTAGTATTCTTACGATCGCATTTCAGTGTTCTGTTCCTGGATTACTCGTATTTCTTGCAAGCCTACTCACAATATAGGTAATATAAGGTCTTGTACAATTCATTAAGTACATTAGACTGCATATTACTCTTGAGTACTCTACTTGGGAGATGCTTTCTCCTTTGTTTTTAGACAAGCGTTGATTCATTTCTATACGAGTTCTACATACTCCTATCTGGCATTCTGTAGTGTGATTGGCTCAAAACAAATCTATTTGGCATTCTTTTAATTTTAATCCCTAAAATTACATCAGCTCGTCCCATATCTTTCATATCAAACTTTGAGTTTACTATGACATTAGTGGATTTCACCAATTTTTCATCGCTACCTACGATGAGCATATCATCTCATACAAACACAAAATCACATACATGTTCAGTGTTTTTGAGGAATATACATTTGTCACACTCGTTAATTTTGAACCCGTTTGACAACATTACATCGTCAAATTTCTCATGCACTATTTTGGCGCTTGTTTCAGACCATATAGAGACTTGACAAGTTTATAAACTTTTCTCTCTTGTCCTGGCACTCTACAACCCTCAGGTTGTTCCATATATATCTCTTCCTCAAGGTCTCCATTTAAGAAAGCAGGCTTCACATCTATTTGATAAATTTCTAAATTGTGCAATGCTGCAATGGCAATTATCATTCTAATGGAAGTGATCCTTGTCACGCGTGAGAATGTATCGAAGTAGTCTAGACCTTCTTTTTGTCTATACCCTTTGATCACAAGTCTAGCTATGTACTTTTCAATTGTACCTTTTACTTTCATTATCTTAGTGAAAATCCACTTTGAATCAAGTGCTTTGCATCCACGAGGAAGATCAACTAGCTCCCAAGTATGATTTTGCAAAATGGAATCTAATTCACTTTTTATGTCTTCTTTCCATAAAGGACCTTCAACAGAGTTTATTGCTTCATTATACGTACGAGGTCATGCCTCAACCAAAAAGGTAAGAAACTCAGGTCCAAATGAAGTTGGAATCTGATCAGTCGATATTTTGACGAGTTAATTGCTCCATACGATAAAGGATAGCACTCGTTTTCTCGGCATATTGTCATTATTTGATGTCTTTTTTGAGCATTTTAAGTTAAAAGTAGCTATCCATCGAAACCATGGCCTAAGACCTAGACTCGAATAAAAACACCACAATGGCAAATCAAACCTTCGGAGGTCGATAGAGTGCTGGGAATCGACCATTGATCAGAAAAATACAGCTACATGCCGATGCGTAGCTGACTCAATTCCCTACAACTCTCAAGTTTACACCGAGAGCAGCCGAATTCGTTTAGAAGGTTAAATCCAGAGTCGAAGTCGGAACTGGCGCGCAGAATGGAGGAACCAGCTCAGAGGCTACCGCGTCCTATATAGACATTAGCATTAACGCTAATGTCAACACTGGGCATGGCGCTAATGTACACGCTGTGCGCAGTGAGCCGGTGAGGTGATGACATCAGCAACGCGTTTGATGACATCAGCAGTCCAAAATTTGATAATTCAAGCTCAAAATAGATTTAGAAACCCAGTTTTGCTAAAATAAAACGTTTGGGGGGCTGAATTAGGGTGTGCTAAATTGAAGAGAAGAGGACCCTAACTTGGAAAGAAGACGAAGAACATCGCGAGAGATTGAAGATTTAACGAGCTACATCGTCGATACGGTTATCTCGTCCGTAATTTCTATTTTTACACTATTTGTGGTTAACTTGCCATGAATAGTGAGTAGTCTTCTTTATTCCGGGATCCTACGGATCCCGTGCCGTGTACCCAACTCTTCGTTTGATCAATTAGACGTTTATGATTTATGCAATTTGAATATTCAATTTCATTGTGCTTAATTTTATCGTTCTTGCAAATTTTACATTGAATGAGATGTTTGTATGCTAGAACGTATTTAGGTTGATTACCAAAAGATGGATGGGTCCTAGGTATTAACCGGGTTGTATGAAATTGAGATTAGGTCATGGTAGCTACAATGGTAGTACATGAATTAATAGGAAAATTGACTTTTGTCTGAAAAACCCTGAGTTTAATAATCGAGATCATTAATAATCCGTGGATGAGCGGCGTTCAACGATTGAGATTAATATAGACAATGATCCGTGCATGTGCAACTTGTCTAGTGTTATTTTGGTTTATTTCCATATTCGATAGCATGTTGAATTTACGTTGCATGATTGCATGATTTATGGGGTTGGCACGGATGAAGTTTGATCCTAGGATTATTTCTCTGATCAAATCAAAACCTTTATTTTTCTGCATTTAATTTCTACATTATTGTTTACATCAAAACCTCTTGTTAATCGGAATAGCAAAATAAGTCACTTTGAAATTCTATTGTCTGTTCAAGACCAGTTCCAGGTTGTGTCCTACCAGAGACTGGAACACCTTAGCAGACAAGACCGTAAACAGAACAAATAGGAGCACACACGATATGATACCCAGTTCGGCCCTGCCTACTCTGGGGGGCTTCCCACACACTAAAGGGACACAAATCTTTATTACGAGTTTAGAGCTATAAGTGGACTTACGCTTACACAACTCCTTGTTTGTAATAGCCTAGCCTCTAAGACCTTGTCTCTCAGATTTGCGATCTCGGTTCACCGCAGCTCACCGTCGATCCCCTGAGTCTGAGACTCTCTCCCGAACTAGCTTGAACTTCTCCCAAATCTCAGACACTTTCTCCCGAAAGCATGTCTTCATCACTACGTGTGTACGCTTGGTTGTTCTTCAAGATCAGTCTGAACAGCACACTGAACAGACTGCTTCTTTGCCGTTGATATTCAGGTGTGGAATACTCAATCGGCCGTCGCTCTTCTTTCCTCAATTCTCATGAATGCTCTCATGTTTATTTCTCTCAGAAAGCGATGCAGATTATGGGCGCCCTAGCGTTCTATTTATATGCATGTGCGATCTCCTAATCTGCTCCAGATATACTCATCAAATATTTAGGAAATATTCCTAAATATTTGATGTATATCTTTAATCGAATCTTTGGGAATATTAAGATATCTTCCACGACAAGTCAGCCCATCCAAGCTCCAATCCGATGAGATGATATTCATTCGAATATCCGAATCTCGATTTCTTCGCTGGCCGACTTCAACCGAAAAGACCTTCGATCTTTAGAACTTTCCGAATTGCATTCTTGTGTCTGCTCCACGCTGTACTTTAGTTCTAGAATGCGTTCGAACTCCCCCTCAACTCCTGCTCGAACTGTTTAAAGACGTTTTGCCAAATACATGCCATTTATGGGAACATCAATCTCCCCCTTGGCATTTTGGCAAAACCGAATCTACTAGGTCTATCTATCTATCTAGACTTTAGACATACTGGAGGGAATAAAAATTGGTCACCTCAAAATACTCCCCCTTTTTGCCACAAACTGGCAAGGGGTCCAATCTAGTCCAAACAGTCAAACGAAATGTGCTAGAACAAGCACCAAATAGTACGAAAGTTCAACCAAAACACAGTTCATAAAGTTTGAATTCATGGACCTTTAAGCAGACGATTCATCTTCAGAATCTCCATCGGTCTCGGCATCATCATCCTCATCTTCGCTCAGATAGCGAAACACACGAGCTAGCTTATTTGATACGCTTGCGTTGCTCCTTGTCGACTGTAATGATGATGTCCAGATCCTTGATCAGCTTGTTCCTGTTATCACGACCCATCCTAGCTCCCCCCTCCTTTTGATGGCTCTGGAATGTCCTTCCTTTTCTGACCTGGCTCTTTGAGATTATTCGCATGACGTCCTTTGAACAACTTATGATCCACCATGAATTTTTGTGGGGCCTTGGTAAGACATTCTTTTGGGGTCTTCCAATCTGGAGCTTGATAGATGATAAATTCATATATCAAAGATGGAAAGCAAATCTGGTGGAGATATCGGCTTGAGGTCGCATGTTCTGTAATCTGTTTGAACATAATTCTACCCAGATTGAATAGCATCTTGTTCCCAATCTGATATATCACTTGTGCCACTACTCTGCTGACAGTAGAGCGGTGAGAGGATGGCTTCCAGTTGAACACTGCAATGAAAATTAGCATTGAGTAGAAGGTTGTCAGGTTTGCCGTCGGAAGAGCAGTCTCCGGCCACCAACGGACTGAGCCTGCAGTAATGGTATCTGCAATCTTGTCATAATCTGTTTCCTCCTTATCTATCGGTGGATCGTCCATGGAGAAATAGATATTGATCAGATCAGGATCAATTTCAATCCTCCTTCCTCTCACGTAGACCACGCCAAAGTCTTGTCTCCGACCACACCAAACTGCGGAGGGAGGTTAGCAATCGCCTCTCGAACCAGCTGTTCATTAAACAGTTTGCTCCTTGACAGCGTCCATATCAGATCAGTCTGCTTCAGCACATCGACTACTTCCTTGCCTTTGTATCGCGTCTCATCCATATGTCTTTCTAGAATTATCTTTCTTTTCTGGACAGACCTCCACTTCCTAGCAGCATCTTTGTTCACAAACCAGATGCCTTTCTTTATGATGCCTGCTGAGAGGTCTTCTGTAACAGGTGAAGCGACTTCACGTTTTCTCTTTTTAGATGCATCGGCTCCCCCTGCGGCCTTACTCCCTTCTGCATCCCTAGCTGAGTCCTTCTTTATAGGGCTTTCAACAGAAACCTCCACATGGGCATCCTCTAAATGATCATGAATCCCATCTTGCACATTGACTGGAGCTTCAACTGACTCCTCCACTGATACAGTGATGGACCATATATGATTCATTAAGACAGTTAAACCCACCAAATTAGACGCTTTATCTTGACAACTTTTACTTGTTAGTTTCACTTTTGTTCTACAGGCTATTTCAAGGAGTAAAGATGAAACGAGCTAAAATAGAGTTCTTAACGCTAAAAGTGGGTTACAAGTCAGAACTGGCCATACTCCGACAATACTCCGATCAAGCCACAACTAAGTCCCAATGACTTATTCCAACAAAGATCAAGAACACAAGTGAAATGCCAAGTCTAAGTTCCTCACCTTTTGATGTCAACTAAGAAGCAACCAAGAAGCAACCAAAGGGCAACCAAAGTCTAACCGGAGTTGGGATGTAACCGATGGCTTTTGGAGCAAAAGATCTCATTCCACTCACACTCTCCCCTTCCCACCTCACCACCGGCGGCTCCCTTGTGGAGATGACACATGGGCGGCGGCTCTTGGCTTCATGCCACCTTGCCCGGTGGCTTTTAAAGCCTCCACTCCCCTCTTGCCATGTGTTGGCCTCCCTCTCCTCCTCCTTGCCTATAAATACCAAGCTTCTCCTCCTTAGTTCATCATCCCATTTTGTGTGCAAAAATCCATAGTCACTTGTTACTTATCTCTCTAGAGTTTGGGCACAATCCATGTAAACACACCACTTTGATATTGAAGCTCCAAGTTTGTTCTTGAGTACTCTTGTCGGTTCTTGAAGTACTCAAGCATTTCCTTTACTTTTCCTTGTTCTTGAGTTTACTCCTGTTGATTCTTGAGTATTCTCCTCTTTACTTTCCTTGTCTTGATTTCCAAAACCTTTACTTTCTTGTCTTTCAAAACCTTTACTTTACTCAGCACTTAGCTATGATATCCACCTCTATGGATATTCATAGCTAAACCCTTCATTCGTTTGAAGGGGTGTGCTTGTATCATACAATGTTTTAGACCCTTCTCTTAATTGCCTCTTTGTGTTCAAAACTTGTTCTATGTGCCATATATTAGGTCAGAACGCTATTGGTTGAGTGGATGCTCGAAAGAGCAAAGCTCTTCCATGGGTTCGTGACCCTTCGTGGTTAAGTGAAGGCTCGAAAGGGCACAGCTTAACTGTGGAGTGCAACCTCTTTAAAACACCATTTGGTTGATCGGAAATGATTGATCAAATGGATGCACATAAGCTAAGATACTTCGAAAGGAGGAATTAGCCCAAATAGAACAAGTGTTCTAAACGATGTGGCAAGTCATGTGCTAGAAATAGCCTTGATACATCTTTGAACACTTAGTATGATCATTAGAGGTCGATGATAAACATATTTATGATACAAGGCCCCTAAAACCGAATCCTTTACTTTAATTAAAACATCACCTGTCATTTTACTTTCAGTCCCATATCAACTGCTTACTTTCTGCAAGTCTTGTCCTTCAAGCATTTACTTTCCGCAAGTCTTGTCCTTCAAGCACTTTACTTTCCGCAAGTCTCGTCCTTCAAGCACTTTACTTTTACGCACTTACTTTCAGCAAGTCTTGTCCTTCAAGCACTTTACTTTTCAGTATTTACTTTCAGTTCCGTATTTACTTTCTTTACTTTCATTCATTTACTTTTCAGTACTAAAATCACAACCAACCCACGTTACTTTCAGTACTAAAATCACAACCAACCCCCAACTGTCTTACTTTCCATTTTCGAAAGAACAACTATCCACTAATTCCCTTGGGTTCGACCCCTACTTACCGCTTTACTACCCAATAGTAGAGTAACAAGTAGCGGACTTATAAATTTATTTTGTACAAACATTGCCTCACGACAAGGCAGTGCTTGTCAAATTGGCACCGTTGCCGGGGAATTAGCTATCAGATTAGTTGTTCTTTTCTTTCCCTTTTCATTTCATTGCACTGTCCACTATGTATGCATGGATGACTCAGCATCTTCCTCAGTTTGGAGGTACCACCGGAGAAGACCCTGTAATACACTGCCAACATTTCCACCATATATGCCGCTACATGAAACCTGAAAATGAAACGTTAGAGAATTTTCAAATGAAATGTTTTGAACACTCTTTAACTGACTTTGCGACAGTATGGTATTACGCATCAACTGCTAGTTGTGCAGATTATTATGTGGATCTTCGTGCCCAATTCCTAAAAGAATTTTCCCCGCCGTCCTCACGACATGACACCCGCGAGAAGATCATCTGCCTTCAACAATCCCGGGACGAGACACTGGACGAGTATTATACGTACTACGATACAGTTGTTTCGCGCTGCCCGCACCATGGATTCACAGAAGTATTCCTTCTTCAAAAATTTCTTTGTGGAATGAGGGCAGATGAGCAATCAAGGATTAACGACGCGGTGGGAGGATCGGCTATGCACTTATCCCTGATCGACATGTGGAATATCATAGATGACTTGGCCGAAGCTACAAAACGAAGGCCAAGGCACCAAGCTGAGCATAGAACGCAGATGGTAGAAGCTAATCTAGAAAGGAGTAGGGAAGAATTTGCAGAGACCATGAGGGACGAGTCAGAAATAGGAAGCACAGAGGAGGAACCTATATGGGAGATCACCCCCGATCCATCAGAAGAACCAGAACCGGAAGCCGATTTAGAGGGGGGTGGAGAAAAGTCTTCATTAGAGTTCACTCCTGAGCAGGCCAAAGAGGAAGTCCAGAACGCCACTAGCGAACAACCCGCGACATACCCAACCCTCACCACCGAAGCAGCCGAAGAAATTAATCAAGACCAGTTCCTCACGGACAGTCTGGCCAATATGGATCCGGCGCTTATAATGGAAGCCTCGCAACTTTTCCCTCTGATCAATATGCAAATCGCAGAAAACTATGTGATCAATGGAGAGCCTGAAAGAAGGATGGAAGAAGGGTCTAATCAGAACGACTCCCTGATGGAGCAGTTTCTCGCCACAACTAGACAAGGCAGCCCTAAACATAAGAGAGCCCGACTCAAGAGACCAGCAGCTATGGTCAAAGGTCCCTTGCCTTCGTAGAGACAATGGAAAGAAAAACCACCGAAACAAAGGAGTCCTGACCCGAGCACATCATCTCACAAGAAATCAGGGAAAGTCAAGGCAAGAATGAAAGTAGGCGCTCCACAACACTACGACCTGAGCCATCCATGGGATCCCACCTTATGATCCAGGAATGAGGTACTGTCGAGCTAACGACGTTAAATAAATGCACTGGTCGGGAGGTAACCTGACACCTATCTTACTTTCAGTCATTTAATTTCTGTCATCTAGTTTTTTGCCTTAAGTCATTCTCACCTTTCCTGTATATATTTTCTTGCATGACTTTTGAACTAAGTCGTGCTGTGAGGCACGCCTTCGTTCAAAAGTGTGGGGTGAGAACCACCTTTGTACATAGTTAATTGACATGCTTTCTTTTTTCCTTTTCCCTTAATATTATCTTTTTGAAAATATGAACTTGAGAATGTGAAATAGATAGATCCGAATTCATGCATTTACCTTGTGAAATCTCAACTGTATAAAAACTTAGGATGTAACTTCTCATTTGTCCCTTTGTGGTGAGATATACAGGGGATGTGGAGTTGACATAAAATGCCTTAGAGAGGCTTGGCAAGCACTCGAAAGATTGCATTTCACTATATGGTTTACGAAGTCTGTGGAGGCTGCACTTCGGGTTTCAAAGAAGATCAGAGTCATATCCGCCGTGCAGTGTTTATGCAAAGAGGCGGGACGGGAATCAGACCGTCCTATCTCTAGTCCTAGTAGCCGAGAAAATAGATGAGCGACCCTCATCTTGACCCGCGCGAAACGGCGAGGATGAGAAAGAGCGGGGAGGTATTTCCATATGCTCGCGGGCGATGATTGGACCTCCCAAAAAAGGTTGAGAAAATGGACTAGCAAGTCACAAAGAAGCAAAAGCTCGATAAAAGATAATCAAAGGCCGAAAGCCAAAATTGTGAAGGTTTTAACCGAAACAAAAGTGAAGAAACTCCAATTCAACATCAAAGGCCAAAGGCCAAAGGCTAATTCACTTCAGACGCTGTCCCTCACCAAAAGGAAATCAAAGTGCTCAACTCAGTGAAACCCGAACCGAATCATGTGCTAGAGAAAGCGACAAGTTAACCATTTAGTGCGAGTCGGTCCAGAGAATGCAGTACAGGAGCCTGAAAAGGGCTATCTCCCGAAGCATCCAAATTAATTTGCATCTCACCTCGAAGGTACAAGTATCAAGTTTCTTCTAAGTATTTACACGGTTTAGTTTGGTAATAAGTAAGTAATGCATGAATAGGATAAATCTAGTTCCATATTCTCACTTTCCTATTTGAAGTTTTTACTTGGATTGTGTGTGCATCTCTTAAATAGCATTTTTCGGGACGAACAACTAAAAGTGTGGGGTGATCTGATGGACCATATTTATATGATTCATTAAGACAGTTAAACCCACCAAATTAGACGCTTTATCTTGACAACTTTTACTTGTTAGTTTCACTTTTGTTCTACAAGCTATTTCAAGGAGTAAAGATGAAACGAGCTAAAATGGCTTAACTCTAAAAGTGGATTACAAGTCAGAACTGGCCATACTCCGAAAATACTCCGATCAAGCCACAACTAAGTCCCAATGACTTATTCCAACAAAGATCAAGAACACAAGTGAAATACCAAGTCTATGGTCCTCACCTTTTGATGTCAACTAAGAAGCAACCAAGAAGCAACCAAAGTCTAACCGGAGTTGGGATGTAACCGATGGCTTTTGGAGCAAAAGATCTCATTCCACTCACACTCTCCCCTCCTCCACCTCACCACCGGCGGCTCCCTTGTGGAGATGACACATGGGCGGCGGCTCTTGGCTTCATGCCACCTTGCCCGGCTGCTTTTGAAGCCCCCACTCCCCTCTTGCCATGTGTTAGCCTCCCTCTCCTCCTTTTTGCCTATAAATACCAAGCTTCTCCTCCTTAGTTCATCATCCCATTTTGTGTGAAAAAATCCATAGTCACTTCTTACTTATCTCTCTAGAGTTTGGGCACAATCCATGTAAACACACCACTTTGATATTGAAGCTCCAAGTTTGTTCTTGAGTACTCTTGTCGGTTCTTGAAGTACTCAAGCATTTCCTTCACTTTTCGTTGTTCTTGAGTTTACTCCTGTTGGTTCTTGAGTATTCTCCTCTTTACTTTCCTTGTCTTGATTTCCAAAACCTTTACTTTCCTGTCTTTCAAAACCTTTACTTTACTCAGCACTTAGCTATGATATCCACCTCTATGGATATTCGTAGCTAAACTCTTCATTCGGTTGAAGGGGTGTGCTTGTATCATACAATGTTTTAGACCCTTCTCTTAAGTGCCTCTTTGTGTTCAAAACTTGTTTTATGTGCCATATATTAGGTCAGAACGCTATTGGTTGAGTGGATGCTCGAAAGAGCAAAGCTCTTCCATGGGTTCGTGAACCTTCGTGGTTAAGTGGAGGCTCGAAAGGGCACAACTTAACTGTGGAGTTCAACCTCTTTAAAATACCATTTGGTTGATCGGAAATGATTGATCAAATGGATGCACATACGCTAAGATACTTCGAAAGGAGGAATTAGCCCAAATAGAACAAGTGTTCTAAACGATGTGGCAAGTCATGTGCTAGAAATAGCCTTGATACATCTTTGAACACTTAGTATGATCATTAGAGGTCGATGATAAACAGATTTATGATACAAGGCCCCTAAAACCGAATCCTTTCCTTTAATTAAAACATCACCTGTCATTTTACTTTCAGTCCCATATCAACTGCTTACTTTCTGCAAGTCTTGTCCTTCAAGCATTTACTTTCCGCAAGTCTTGTCCTTCAAGCACTTTACTTTCCGCAAGTCTTGTCCTTCAAGCACTTTACTTTTACGCACTTACTTTCAGCAGTCTTGTCCTTCAAGCACTTTACTTTTCAGTATTTACTTTCAGTTCCGTATTTACTTTCTTTACTTTCAGTCATTTACTTTTCAGTACTAAAATCACAACCAACCCACGTTACTTTCAGTACTAAAATCACAACCAACCCCCAATTGTCTTACTTTCCATTTTCGAAAGAACAACTATCCACTAATTCCATTGGGTTCGACCCCTACTTACCGCTTTACTACCCAATAGTAGAGTAACAAGTAGCAGACTTATAAATTTATTTTGTACAGACATTGCCTCGCGACAAGGCAGTGCTTGTCAAATTGGCGCCGTTGCCGGGGAATTAGCTATCAGATTAGTTGTTCTTTTCTTTCCCTTTTCATTTCATTGCACTGTCCACTATGTATGCATGGATGACTCAGCATCTTCCTCAGTTTGGAGGTACCACCGGAGAAGACCCTGTAATACACTGCCAACATTTCCACCATATATGCCGCTACATGAAACCTGAAAATGAAACGTTAGAGAATTTTCAAATGAAATGTTTTGAACACTCTTTAACTGACTTTGCGACAGTATGGTATTACGCATCAACTGCTAGTTGTGCAGATTATTATGTGGATCTTCGTGCCCAATTCCTAAAAGAATTTTCCCCGCCGTCCTTACGACATGACACCCGCGAGAAGATCATCTGCCTTCAACAATCCCGGGACGAGACACTTATTTCGCGCTGCCCGCACCATGGATTCACAGAAGTATTCCTTCTTCAAAAATTTCTTTGTGGAATGAGGGCAGATTAGCAATCAAGGATTAACGACGCGGTGGGAGGATCGGTTATGCACTTATCCCTGATCGACATGTGGAATCTCATAGATGACTTGGCCGAAGCTACAAAACGAAGGCCAAGGCACCAAGCCGAGCAAAGAACGCAGATGGTAGAAGCTAATCTAGAAAGGAGTAGGGAAGAATTTGCAGAGACCATGAGGGACGAGTCAGAAACAGGAAGCACAGAGGAGTAACCTATATGGGAGATCACCCCCGAGCCATCAGAAGACTTGTTGATGTTGAACTAGCATCTGCTTGTTTAGAAGTATCCTCCGCGGTTAGCGAGGGCACCATCTTTTGCTTTGCAGCAGGTTCTAGTCCTTTCTTCTCCACTGCTTCAGTTTTGGGGTTTACTGGAACCGCTCCTTCATCTGTTATCTTGACAGCAGGCAAAGTTGCAGTTTCGGCATGTAGAGGCGACACCTTTTTCTCCTTCGGCACCTTTGATTTTCGGATTTTAGGCTTTGCCGCCTGAGCTTTGGTTGATTTCTTGTCCGCCTTCTTAGTCTCTAATGAGGTCTTGACAACAGCCTTGGAGTTTTTCCCGGTGTTCACCATTTTCGCCGAAAGAATGAAAGTGAAGAGTGATTTCACCACACGCTGCTGATCTAGGGTTTGAGAGAGAGCGAGAGCAAGAATAGCAGTGGACGAGACAACTTGATTTTTCAAATTGAGTTCAGCCTTTTAACTTCCCAAAACTGTCTCCGAGAATATCTCCTCTTTCCTCATAACGACATGAAAAAGATCACTGAAATATTTAAATAAAAAAAGTCATCCTCTTAATGTGCACCTTCTGTTCCAGCTTCCTTCCTTAAGTGGTCCGTCCAACTGTTCTGCTGGAGTTCTGCCTGTGATGGACCACTTCCTGGAACACTTTAGTGCTTGACAACACATAGACCCAAGGAGGATCTGAGTGTTTCAAACTATGCAGCATCCAGCGATTTGGTGAAGATATCGGCCAATTGCTTGTTCGTTGTCACATGCTTTAGGGTCACCACCTTCTGTTCAACCAACTCTCTGATGAAATGATGTCTGAATTCTATGTGCTTCATCCTGGAGTGATGTACTGAGTTTTTTGATATGCTGATTGCGCTCATATTGTCACAGTAGAGAGTCATCTCCTTTTGTTCCACTCCGTATTCAGACAGCATTTGCTTCATCCATAGCAGTTGAGTGCAGCAACTTCCTGTAGTGATATATTCTGCTTCGGCCATAGAGAGCAAGATGCTATTTTGCTTTTTGCTAAACCAGGAAACCATGTTATTTCCCAAGAAGAAACAGCCTCCTGACGTGCTCTTCCGATCTTCAGCATTTCCTGCCGAGTCAGCGTTGCAGTAATCAACCAGATGTGGGTTGGTGTCCTTGGTATACCAGATTCCAAAGTCCACAGTTCCGCATATATATTTTATGATCCTCTTCACTTGAGAAGATGACTTTCTTTCGGATCCGCCTGGTACCTAGCACATACTCCTACTGCATACGCTATATCCGGTCTGCTAGCTGTCAAGTACAAGAGACTCTCAATCATACTCCTGTACATTGTCTGATCAACCTTTGTTCCAGCATCGTCTTTGGTGATTTTTAAGTGAGTAGCAGCTGGCGTTCTTCTGTGACTTGCCTTCTCAAGATCAAATTTCTTTATCAGATTCTTGGCATACTTGCTCTGTGATATGAAGATGCCATCATTCTTCGGTATCACCTGGAGTCCCAGAAAGTAGTTCATCTCTCCAACCATGCTCATCTTGAACTCTTTCTGCATCTGTTCCACGAACTGATCCACCAGCTTCTGGGTGTTGGAATCGAACACTATATCGTCAACATAGATTTATGCGATAATAAAATCTGACATTGTGTGTTTAATAAACAGGGTCTTGTCCACTCCTCCTCGCACATCCATGGTCGACGAGAAACACGGTGAGACGCTCATACCATGCACGGGGCGCCTGCTTGAGACCGTACATTGCCTTCTTCAGGCGATACACATGAGCAGGGTGATGTGGATCCTCAAATCCTTTCGGCTGAGCGACGTACACTTCCTCATTCAGAAAAGCATTTAGGAACGCACTCTTAACATTTATCTGGAACAGCCAAAAATTTAAGTGACATGCCAGAGTAAGGAGCAAGCGAATGGCTTTAAGACGCGCATGTGCAAAGGTCTCATCAAAGTCGATCCCTTCTATCTGGGTATAGCCTTGTGCCACCAGGCGAGCCTTGTTTCTTATGATGTTTCTTGAGGCGTCCGACTTGTTCTTGAAAATCCATTTTGTGCCGATGACATTCACACCATCAGGCCTTGTAACTAAGGCCCAGACATCATTGCGAGCAAACTCTTCCAGTTCTTCCTTCATGGCTAGCACCCAATACTCATCAAGCAGTGCTTCCTTTACATTCTTCGGCTCTATAGTAGACAAAAAGCACGAGCAGGCAGCTAGGTCTCTGAAATTCATCTGCTTCTCGTGAGTCCTTATTCCTGCACTTGGAGTTCCAATAACCTCAGTGATTGGATGATCCCTGGCAATTCATCGAGAGGGTTGTAGCACAGCAATGACCTCTTGGTGACTGACATCATTAGCCTCGTCTGATGAGGTGATGGCGTTGGGGTTGTCCGCTGATAGTACTTCGCCTGACTGAGCTATGTTTGTTGGCTGACACAACGGTGGTGCGTCAGGTGCTGTTCCAACTGTTTCATCAGCATCGTCAGAGACAATCTTCTCAATCACTTCATCCTGTACTTTGACATTGACCGACTCCATGAAAGATCCTGTGCATTTGTTGAACACCCGATATGCTTGACTGTTTGAGGAATATCCAAGAAAGAAGCCCTCATCACTCTTCGGATCCAGCTTCTGTCTGTAATCACGATCATTCAGAATGTAGCATTCACTGCCAAAGATGTGAAAGTACTTGATAGTAGGCTTCTTCCCTTTCCACAGTTCATAGCAGGTCTTCTCCGTTCCAGCACGAATTGTCACACGATTTATGATGTGACATGCTGTATGCATAGCTTCTGACCAGAACTTCAGAGGAATCTTCTTGGCATGGATCATCACCCGAGCCATTACCTGAATTGTGCGATTTTTGCGTTCCACAACTCCATTCTGCTGCGGAGTGATGGCAGATGCAAACTGATGAGCTATTCCTTGTTCTGCATAGTAGGTGGCCGTAGTGGTATTCTTAAACTCCGTGCTGTTGTCACTCCTGATACTCACCATGTGTTCTCTTTTGTCAGCTCTCTCTCGTTGAAGTAAGGTGGCAAGTTGAATGAACTGTTGAGCAGCTTCAGTCTTGTCTCGAAGAAATCAAGTCCAGGTAAATCTGGTGTAGTCGTCCACACATACTAGAACATACCTCTTCCCGCCATAGCTCTCAACTTGCATCGGACCCATCAGATCCATATGGATCAGTTCTAACGGTCTGCCAGTATTGATCTGCGAGGTGTTGGGATGCAAAGCCTTCGTTTGTTTCCCTATTTGGCACTCCCCACAGATTATATCTACATTACCTGACACAGTGGGCAGTCCTCGGATGAGACGAGCCGAGGAGAGCTTCTTCAAGGTCTTGAGATTCAGATGACCCAAGCGCCTATGCCACATTGCCATCTCGTCCGCTTGACTCGTCAGACAAGTTGATGTAGCAGCTGTTCCAGCAGAACCTATGAGGTAGCAGTTGTTGGCTGCCCTGCTGCCTTTCATCAGTGTGCCTCCTTCCTTATCCAAAACTTGACACGAGTCATGAGTGAATTTGACATGGTGTCCACCGTCACACAGTTGACTTATACTGATTAAGTTCACCTCCAATCCTTCAGCTAGGAGAGTGTCCTTGAGAACAGGGAAATCCGGAACCTTCAGTGTCCCACAGCCGATCACCTGTCCCTTTCCTCCATCCCCGAAAGTGACAAACTGCTTTTTCATAACAGGTCGGATATGTGTAAGAAACTTAGAGTCACCTGTCATATTTGCAAAGCATCCACTATCGAAGTACCAGCGATCTTTCTCCATGTGACTCGATGAGCTGAATGCAACCATGCAGACGATCTCATTTTTGTTGGATTCACTGCATTCTCCTCATCATTCGACTCACTCTGGCTAAGGTTTGCAATCATCGCCTTTTCCTTCTTGAGGGTGTTGGCACATTCTGCCTGGATGTGACCGAATCCCCTACATTCGCGGCATTGAATCTCTTTCCCTTTTTCTGAAGAGTCCTGTATTTTCTCACTGGTCTTCGTCTTGCCTATTTTCCAGTTGCAAAAATTGCTCGAGGATGACTGACCTTGCTCAGGGCCACGTCTATTGAGTTTTTGGACCATCCTGCCGAAGTTCTGAGCCATCAGTGCTAGTTGTTTAGTGGTGCAGTTAGTCTCAGCTAAGCCATCGGACACTTGCGTTTTTAGTGGGATTCCTCTTCCGTCTCTAGATTGACCCTCATGATTCATCTCGTAAGGTGTGAGTGAACCCATGAGCTCGTCCAACTTCAGTTTGGAGATATCATGCATCTCCTCAATGGCAGTGACTTTCATTGCAAATCTTGGAGGGAGCGATCTTAAGATTTTACTGGCCAACCTTTCTCCATCAATGGGCTTTCCCAGTGCAGCTGCCTTGTTGGACAGATCTAGAACTCTCGCATTAAACTCAGGGATGTTTTCACTGTCCTTTATCTTCATGTCCTCGAACTTGGTTGTTACGATCTGCATTCACGAATTGTGAACTTTGTCGGTACCTTCATAAGCTGTTTGAAGGATATCCCATGCTTCCTCCGCGATTTCACAGTTGATGATTAGTTTCAGCACATTCTCATCCACACCAGAAAAGATTGTGTTCATAGCTTTTGAATTTCCAATAGAAGCTTTTTCATCATCCTCAGTCCACAGAGCTTCTGGTTTAGGGACTACTTCTCCCACAAGATTATCCATTGTGGGTTGAGTCCATCCGATCAACACAGCCTTCCAAGCCTTTTCATCAAGGGATTCCAAAAACGACTTCATCTTGGGTTTCCAGCATGCATAGTTTGATCCTTCAAGAAGAGGGGTCAGGTTATGCTTTGTCCTTCCTTCAGAGGCATCTTAAACAGTACTAGGATCCCACTCAGTGTGTCGAGTGTTTGCTCTGATACCAATTGAAATTCTGTTGTCTGTTCAAGACCAGTTCCAGGTTGTGTTCTACCAGAGACTGGAATATCTTAGTAGATAGTACCGTAAACAGAACAAATAGGAGCACACACGATATGATACCCAGTTCGGCCCTGCCTACTCTGGGGGCTTCCCACACCCTAAAGGGACACAAATCTTTATTACGAGTTTAGAGCTATAAGTGGACTTACGCTTACACAACTCCTTGTTTGTAATAGCCTAGCCTCTAACACTCCGTCTCTCAGATTTGTAATCTCGGTTCACCGCACCTGAGTCCGAGACTCTCTCCCGAACTAGCTCAAACTTCTCCCGAAGCTCGGACACTTTCTCCTGAAAGCATGTCTTGATCACTGCGTGTGTGCGCTTGGTTGTTCTTTAAGATCAGTTTGAACAGCACACTGAACAGACTGCTTCTTCGCCGTTGATATTCAGGTGTGGAATACTCAATCGGCCGTCGCCCTTCTTTCCTCCAATCTCATGAATGCTCTCGTGTTTATTTCTCTCAGAAAGCGATGCAGATTATGGGCAACCTACCGTTCTATTTATATGCAAGGGCGATCTCCTAATCTACTCCAGATATACTCATCAAATATTTAGGAAATATTTCTAAATATTCGATGTATATCTTTAATCCAGTCTTTGGGAAGATTAAGATATCTTCCATGACAAGTCAGCCCTTCCAAGCTCCAATCCGATGAGATGATACTCATTCGAATATCTGAATCTCGATTTCTTCGCTGGCCGACTTCAACTGAAAAGACCTTCGATCTTTAGAACTTTCCAAATTGCATTCTTGCGTCTGCTCCACGCTGTACTTTAGTTCTAGAATGTGTTCAAACTCCCCCTGAACTCTTGCTCGAATTGTCTAAAGACCTTTTGCCAAATACATGCCATTTATGGGAACATTAATCTCCCCCTTGGCATTTTTGAAAAACCGAATCTACTAGGTCTATCTATCTATCAAGACTTTAGACATACTGGAGGGAACCAAAATTGGTCACCTCGAAATACTCCCCCTTTTTGCCACAAACTGGCAAGGGGTCCAATCTAGTTCGATCAGTCAAACGAAATGTGCCAGAACACGCACCAAATAGTACAAAAGTTCAACCAAAACACAGTTCAGAGAGTTTGAATTCATGGACCTTTAAGCAGATGATTCAACATCAGAATCTCCATCGGTCTTGGAATCATCATCCTCATCTTCACTCGGATAGCAAAGCACACAAGCCAGCTTATTGATACGCTTGCGTTGCTCCTTGTCAGCTGCAATGATGATGTCCAGATCCTTGATCAGCTTGTTCCTGTCATCTTGACCCATCCTAGCTCCCCCTCATTTTGATGACTCTGGAATGTCCTTCCTTTTCTGACCTGGCTCTTTGAGATCATTCACATGACTTCCTTTGAACAACTTATGATCCACCATGAATTTTTATGGGGCCTTGGTAAGACGGTCATTTGGGGTCTTCAAATCTGGAGCTTGATAGATGATCAATTCATATATCAAAGATGGAAAGCAAATCTGGTGGAGAGATTGGCTTGAGGTCGCATGTTCTGCAATCTGTTTGAACATAATTCTTCCCAGATTGAACAGCATCTTGTTCCCAATCTGATATATCAGTTATGCCACTGCTCTACTGACAGTAGATCGGTGAGAGGATGGCTTCCAGTGGAACATTGCAATGAAAAATAACATTGAGTAGAAGGTTGTCAGGTCTACCGTAGGAAGAGCAGTCTCCGGCCACCAATGGACTGAGCCTGCAGTAATGGTATCTACAATCTTGTCATAATCTGTTTCCTCCTTATCTACTGGTGGATCATCCATGGGGAAATAGATGTTGATCAGATTAGGATCAATTTCAATCCTCCTTCCTCTCACGTAGACCACGCCAAAGTCTTTGTCTCCGACCACACCAAACTGCGGAGGGAGGTTAGCAATCGCCTCTCGAACCAGCTTTCCATTAAACGGTTTGCTCCTTGACAGCGTCCAGATCAGATCAGTCTGCTTCAGCACATCGACTACCTCCTTGCCTTTGTATCGTGTCTCATCCATAAGTCTTTCTGGAATTATCTTTCTTTTCTGGACAGACCTCCACTTCCTAGCAGCATCTTTGTTCACAAACCAGATGCCTTTCTTTATGATGCCTGTTGAGAGGTCTTCTGCAACAGGTGAAGAGACTTCACGTTTTCTCTTTTTAGATGCATCGGCTCCCCCTGCGGCCTTACTCCCTTCTGCATCCCTAGCTGAGTCCTTCTTGACAGGGCTTCAACAGAAACCTTCTTCTTCCCTTTGTCCTTCTTTTCCTTCTTGAGTTCAACAAGAGGGAGGGAATCTTGATCATCGTCTGATCGGGTGACATCCTTAGGGACTGCCTGAGCAGCATCCTCCATTACTACATTAGGAATGGCTGGGAGCTCCACCTCCACATGGGCATCCTCTATATGATCATCATCATGAATCCCATCTTGCACATTGACTGGAGCTTCAACTGACTTCTCCACTGATACACCCTTTGAAGCTATGGGTTCTTGGAGTAGTACTATCTCAGCTTCTTTTTGACTACCGAAGATGACATCTGCTGGTACACTTGCCTCTTCAGTAGCTGGGAAATTGTTGGCAGGTGCTGAGTCTTCAACCCCTACATCCTGGGCTTCTGAAGACTGATCTGGTCTTGTCACAACAGGCACAGGAACCTTCATTTTTTGCAAATCTTGTCCAACTTTGTCAATGTCCTTGTAGACACTATCCAGTTCTTCATCCTTCTCGGATGGATCAGATTCTTCATCCACAGCTTCACTTTGCTTTGCACGCTGCTCACTACCTGAACCCTCATGATTTTCTTCAGAACCATCTTCACATCCCTCATCAATAGACAGTTTCCTCTTGGTTGAAGATGTAAGAAACTGTTCAGTCTCTGAGTCTGACATGGCAATGAGCCGTCCTCTTATAGAAGTGATCTTGTCAAGATACTGTCTTGGAGACGCTATATGACGTGTTCCCTTCTTACTCCGAAAACCTGAAGGACGCACATAACCAGAAGCATGGATCTTCTCCCTCCATACTCCTGACACACCAGCAACCTTAGATACAGGCTTGCTAGGTTCTCCTTCTTTCACGATTCTGACACCATCTTCACTAACAATAGCCCTACTGGCTTCACCACCCTTATCAACCACAACATTCACTTCCTTTTCTACCATCTTATTTTCAACAACAACATCTTTCACAGGCACGGAAGTAAAAAACGGAGCTTTAGGGTTTGGGATTACCTCAGACTGGGGCATAGCCAGTGGAGGAACTAGACTTGTTGATGTTGAACTAGCATCTGCTTGTTTAGAAGTATCCTCCGCGGTTAGCGAGGGCACCATCTTCTGCTTTGCAACAGGTTCTTGTCTTTTCTTCTCCACTGCTCCGGTTTTGGGGTTTACTGGAACCGCTCCTCCGTCTGTTATCTTGACAGCAGGCAAATTTGTAGTTTCGGCATGTAAACGCGACACCTTTTTCTCCTTCGGCACCTTCGATTTTGGGATTTTAGGCTTTGCCGCCAGCGCTTTGGTTGATTTCTTGTTCGCCTTCTTAGTCTCTGGCGAGGTCTTGACAACAGCCTTGGAATATTTCCTGGTGTTCACCATTGTCGCCGAAAGAATGAAAGTGAAGAGTGATTTCGCCACACACTGCTGATCTAGGGTTTGAGAGAGAGCGAGAGCGAGAGAGAGAATAGTAGTGGACGAGACAACTTGATTTTTCAAATTGAGTTCAGCCTTTTCAACTTCCCAAAACTGTCTCCGAGAATATCTCCTCTTTCCTCATAACGGCATGAAAAAGATCTCTGAAATATTTAAATAAAAAATTCATCCTCTTAATGTGCACCTTCTGTTCCAGCTTCCTTCCTTAAGTGGTCCGTCCAACTGTTCTGCTGGAGTTCTGCCTGTGATGGACCACTTACTGGAACACTTTAGTGCTTGAAAACACATAGACCCAAGGAGGATCTGAGTGTTTCAAACTGTGCAGCATCCAGCGGTTTGGTGAAGATATCGGCCAATTGCTTGTCCGTTGTCACATGCTTTAGGGTCACCACATTCCGTTCAACCAACTCTCTAATGAAATGATGTCTGATGTCTATGTGCTTCGTCCTGGAGTGCTGTACTGAGTTTTTTGATATGCTGATTGTGCTCATATTGTCACAGTACAGAGTCATCTCCTTCTGTTCCACTCCATATTCAGACAGCATTTGCTTCATCCATAGCAGTTGAGTGCAGCAACTTCCTGCAGTGATATATTCTGCTTCGGCCGTAGAGAGCGAGATGCTATTTTTCTTTTTGCTGAACCAGGAAACCATGTTATTTCCCAAGAAGAAACAGCCTCTTGACGTGCTCTTCCGATCTTCAGCATTTCCTGCCCAGTCAGCGTCGCAGTAACCAACCAGATGTGGGTTGGTGTCCTTGGTATACCAGATTCCGAAGTCAAAGTGTGGATCGCATCCGGTAGAGACGTTAGCAATACCGCTAATGTCAAATCCGAACGTGGCTCTAATGTTACTACCAAACGCGACGAGCCGACGGGTTGATGACATCAGTAGCCCATTTGATGATGTCAGCGAGCCGAAATCTGATAATTCTAGCCTAAAACCGGATTTAGAAACCCAAGTTGATAAATCAACCCAAAACCAGATTTGGGAATACAATTTTGCTATAAATAAGAGGCTTGGGTTAGGGTTTCATATCTAATAACCGACATTCAAGACGGCTCTGGAGGAGAAGACGCAAGCTTTCAACGAGAGAGAAGAGATTTTCCTACTTTTAAATATGTGTCTTTCCATGATTATTTGTAGCTAAATTCCTAATTCAGTTTAGGGTTTCGCATATTGTGACTATCTTTAGAGATTCCATTCTTAATGCAATTTTATGTTTCTCTAGTTCTTGTGCTTATTCTTATGAATTAATTTGTGAGGTTAAGTGGAAGCTTTGTCGCAAAGCTTAATCCAACAATTAATTCTTATCGTTAATATCTACTGGAAACTTTGTCGTAAAGGTAGATCGTAACACCTAAATAAAATAATACTTTTGTCGGATTATTGTATTTAGGAAAGAACTAGAAATCTAGCCCTTGGTCGGGTTTGATGTGTTGTATCACCTTTGTCGGGATACTTTAGGAATTACCTTTGTCGGAATTCCACACTAAGAAACAAAGATTTGATCATTAGATATCTATGATAAACATGTCACAATAGAAACCCTAAGCTGAATATTCTCTCTGATCGAATTCTTCGTGTTATTTTCACTTTTGCACTCACAACTGCTCAAAACCCCCTTCTCTTTATTTGTTTTCAGATACAATTTCAACAACCAGCTCTCTTGTGTTCAACTCTGCTTTCCACTAGTTAGTTTCACGCAGGGGGAAATAAAATTTAAGTTTGCCGCGTCAGACGACGTGCGTCAAATTTTGGCGCCATTGCTGGGGGCTACGCTTCGGTGAAGTTGTTTCTTTTTTTGTTTTCTTTTTATTTTTTGATTATTTTTTTTTATTTAGTTATCTTTTGTGCTTTGCTACTTGTTTGCAATGTCTCGTACTGGTAGCCAGATTGGCGATGACAACAACAACGTGATCGCCCCGATTGATGAAAATGAAATACCCCCGTTCTATGAGGATCCGGAGCAGCTTGTCCGTGCTCGCAACCGCGCAGTCAGGCAGGCTCGACAACTAAATTAGAGGGCACCTATTGCACAGAATGGTGCTGGTGCGAGGCAGCCACCTTCACCACCACGATCGCAGCCGCAGCCGCCAATCCACAGGAGGCCAGAAGACGATGAAGAATACTACTACGAGCCTACCATGAAGGAGCTGTCTGCTCCTGACTTTCAGAATCAGCCGTGGTGTATTGACGAAGAGCCCAAATTAGCTGAGATAGAAATCAAGACTGCAGTAGTGCAACACCTGCCAAAGTTCTCAGGGCGACAAGGAGAGTCAGCCACCAAGCATCTGCAGAGCTTTCATGGCATCTACCAGACTCTCCTACCATACGGAGACTCAGTGGAAGATTTTAAATTAAAAGAGTTTCACTTTTCTTTAACTGACGTAGCTAATGCTTGGTTTTTGTCTCTTCCTCCAGGTAGCATCAGGACATGGGACCTAATACAGAAGAAGTTCCTGACCAAGTACTACCCAGCTGCCAATGCAATGTAGGTTCGCAAGCAGCTACAGGATGTCAGACAAGGACCTAACGAGTCGATATACAACTATCTGGAGAAATTCAACGCCCTAGAACAGAGCTGCTGCAACCTGGGAGTCCGTGAGAAGCTGATAATTGAGTACTTGCTGGATGGGTTGAGGCCTCTTGACAGGATGCTATTGGACGCCTCAGCTGGAGGGACCATCACGAATCTGTCTCCAGCTGGAGTGCGGAGTTTGATAGCTGAGGTGGCCGAGAATGCTAGATTCAGAGAAGAGGCCAGCATGCAAGATGAATTCAGCAAGACTAGGAACGTCGCAAAGGTCGAGAGCCCATCTAACTCGATGACTGAGGAGCTGAAACAGATGAACGAAATGATGCAGAAACTCATAATGAAGCAGCCGGTTCAGGTGAAGCCTTGTGAGTTTTGTGGTGCGACCAATCATAAGATAGATGCTTGCCCGACTCTCTAGGAGGATACACATGCCAACGTCAATGCAATGGGTGAATTTTAGAATTACAACAATCATGCACCCCAGCAGACTCCGCAGCAGCAGGGCAACTACAATAATCAAAATCAGCAGCGAGGACATAGCTACAATCAAGCAGGCCCTAGCCATCAGAGTTTCAGCAAGTCTCTGGAGGATATAGTGAAGGAGCTAGCAGCTAGCACCCAACAGATAGCCACCACTGTGCAACAAAATCAGGTGAAGACCGATAGGACTCGAGCAGAGCTAACTAAGCAGATGTCCAGCTTGGCTCAGACTGTTTCTGAGCTGAAGAGAGATCCAGGAAGGCTACCATCGCAGACAGTGCCTAATCCAAGAGGAAACATCAGCACATTGGCCATGGTAGACAAAAAGGAGGCAAAAAATAGCGAAAACAAGTCAGGGTTAGTGAAGATCGCGTCCAAAGGAGACATTAGCTCGACGCTTGATGAGTCGAGTTTCGACTCATTTATGGTCATTCTTCACTATAGTTTGAATCGTTTCTGACATTATTTTGATGTCATTTGACCTTTATATCTACATTTCAGGTAGAAAACAAGTTTCCCCCACGGTCAAAGCCTAAATATGAAGTTTGGTTGAGTTTCGGCGCAAAACAAGGAGTTTCGGGGCAATACCGAGAATATTGACCTTTGCGACTTATTTTGGACGCTCAGGGCGCATCCGGTGTTCGATTTGGCTGATCTTTAGCTTGTTGGAAGGTATTTCAAAGGGTTAAAACTTTGTAGTTTACACCAAGACCAAATTCGGACAGGAAGACCACTAAAAAGGTCTCAGTCAGCTTCAAGAGCTCATCAACTTTCACCCATCCCAGTCGACCGACTGGATGAAAAACTCAGATTTCTGCACCCAGATTTCAGCCGAATCTATAAATAGAAAGCAAGGGTTTTGGACCAAGTGTGGAGGTTTTTGGGCAAAAATACTCATCAAAGGAGATCAAATCAAGGTCATCAATCCACATCTAGGGGTGTAAACGAGCCGAGCCGAGCCGAGTATCAGGTTGTTCGTGCTCGGCTCATTTAAAATTTGACGAGTTCGAGTTCGAGCCGAGTATTTTCAAGCATTAAAAATATGTGCTCGTGCTCGGCTTGTTTAATTTTTCACGAGTTCGAGCCGAGCTCGAGCTTTAAACGAGCATTTTAATTTAATTAATTTAATATAATAATCTATAGTTAACGAGCTTAAACATAGCTTTTTATGAGTTCAAATGAGTATTTAACGAGCTTCAATGGAGCTTTAAACGAGTCGTTGAATACTCGAATTACAATTTTAATGAATTCAAACTCAACTCAAACATTTGGAAAGTCTAAGGAGCTCAAACTCAATATAAACGTTCATTGTCCGGCCTACAAGTAAACCCAACTCGTGACTCAACTGGTAAGTTTTCTTTCGAAAAATTCAATTCTTTCACTATTGTGTGAGCAATGTGGGACTTAAGACACCCCAACTCTTTTTTGAGTAGATGGCTTTCTGGCATTTTTTGGAATGAAGGATTGGTGTTTGAGAGACGGTGTTTCGACTAATAACTCGAGTAATAATTGAGTCAAAACGAGTTTTAACCGAGTAATTATCGAGCATCTAAACGAGTTGTTCACGAACATACACGAGCCGAGCACCATTCGGCTCGTACTCGGTTTATTAAACGAGCCTAAAAGTTATGCTCGTGCTCGACTCGTTTAACTTCGAGCCGAGCTTTGACCGAGCATGTTCACGAGCAACTCGCGAGTGTATCGGCTCATTTACACCCCTATCCACATCCAACAAAAGAGAAGTGAAGATCAAAGGGAGACATTGGGATTAACCATCCTATTTCTATTCCTCTTCTATTCTCATTTGTTGTGCTTAAACCCTACTCACACCATATTGTCTTACATGATGTGTGAGTAGTCCCCTTGTGTTTTGAGGGTGTTGTTACCCTTCTTGGTACTCTTGATCATGTATACACATGTTGGATGATTAATCTATGGTGTTAAATTCACATTTGCTATGATCTTCATTATTGCATGCACTCTAGGTGTTTGATAAAATGCCAAAGTGACTTGTTTATCCCAAAACTTGCCCTAAGAATCTAGCGACCTTAGGGATGGTTTAGATGTAGTAAATGTGATCATATCTACGGATTTGAAGTGAACTAGGACTCGAGTTCATGGTATTTATTGCTTGGGAGAGATTTCAATGCTAATAAATGCCATGGAATGAACCAACATCCTCGAGAGAGTTAGGTTCGAGCTATAAGAGAGCTTGACTAAGAATAGATTCGATTAGGATGGGATCTACCTTAGTCTAAGTTAGTCTCAACACTATCTAACACCTTGAATGTGTTTAATTCTTGTATGCATGATCATGGGAAATGCCAAGGAGGGGCACAACCCCTCGAAACTCTCTTTTGATTGAAATTCAACCCTTTAGAACTATCTCATTGCTAGTTCTTGATTGATAACCATTCTCATAATTGATTTGAAGGAATAGCCGAGTAGAAAATTTGATTTCCTAGCGTATAATCCAATTGCTCCCTTGGGTTCGACACCGGTCTTATCGGCCAAATTATAAATTCTTTCAACTAAAACGAAAAATCCACACGTCAACTCTAATGTCTGCAGCGGACGCGCCCATAATGTTAAGGCCGGACGCGCCTCTAACATCTACAGCGGGCATGACCCACACTGATATGCACCTCAAAACTGACCCTTTGCCTTCGTTTTCCATGCAGGTAAGAGCTTCGAAAGAGCATATGATCGACAAGAATAGGGTAGGAGACGAGTTAGAGGCGAAGGATGAGTCGGAGAAGTCAACTATGGAGCACCTACTCGCTACGAGTCAAGAGGCACCGCTTGGAAAGTGTAAGGACCCAGGTGCCTTCACAGCCACCTGTGGTATTGGTGAGACTCTAATACATCATTATTTAATTGATTTGGGTGCTGCTGTTAATGATATGCCTTATTCCTTATATTGCTCTTTGAGACTTGGTCCATTGAAACTGCCTAAGTTGTTAATAGAGTTAGGAGATAAGTCTCGTGTTCGTGTGGTTGGTTTGCTAGACGATCTCACAGTCCGAGTAGGAGACCTTGTTGTTCCTGCAGATTTTTATGTCTTGCAGATGGGAGATGCCAGAGACGATGATCCTCCAACGCTTATCTTGGGACGACCATTCATCTTTGCCACCAAGATTGACATGGACACGGTGACGAGTCGTCGTTGGGACCTCGCAAATTTACAATTTATAGAGTCCACTACTTTAGGCTCACTAAAAAGATAGTAAAGCGGTAAGTAGGGGTCGAACCCAAGGAAATTAAATCAACTACTCGTTGTTCTTAGTGCAAGTACAAGGAAAGTAAAGTAAGTAAAGACAAGGGGGTTTTGGAATTGGTTTGAACGTAAGTGCATGCAAAAGTAAGGGAAAGGGTTTGTGATCAAGAGAGGGAATATTCAGTTTAGGGCCTCTCTTATGCAACACTTATCATAGGCAACCATATAGTCATTCTACATCCCATAGAGTGTGGAATTTCCGACAAAGGAAATCACCCAAAGTACTCCGGCAAGGGTAGTACACCACGGCCTCAACCGAGCTAGGTAGTAGCGTGGTACCGTAGGCAACCCAAGGTATTGAAACCCCACTACCTCACTAGGCACGGTCTAAGCTTCCTAATATAGTCCTTATTAGATTGAACAATCCGGCAAGGGTATTGTTCTATCTATGTGTACTACCCATTATTGCCGCAAAGCATCAAATGGATGTTACAATAAGGATCATTAGCTTGACTAAGCTTAGTGGCAAGACATCCACTTCGCCAAGCCTTTGATCCGTGGAATGAGATCCAAGGACTAGTGGAATGTAAAATGAAATTAAGTACAAGTGCCTCAAAATATAAGCATAAGAGATAAAACCCTAAACCGAATAAGAAACTTAGCTACTTGTATTCATGGTGTAGAATACAATAGCCAAAGGCATTCAACAAGAAAATTACAAGGTTTCAAGCTAAAATGCCGAGAGAAGGGTAGAGAGAAGTTGAGAGAATTCAAGCCTTGATCCAAGAGAGTTTCAACTAGCAATTTGAGAGTGGATTTTTGGATGTCTTTTCCTTGCTCCAATAGGTTGTATTTATAAGCATGAGCTAGGGTTTCTCTTGTCTTGGACCCCAAGTTTGGAGTGGCACAAGTGGATTGGCATGAGCCAATGATGAGATGCTTCTAGAATCATCAAGGCACTCTTGCTCTGGAAGTAGTCAAAATGGATTGGCATGAGCCAATGATGAGATGCTTCTAGAATCATCAAGATTTTGCAAGTGAACTATGTTTGGCTTGGGCTCACGTGTGGGCCAATAATTTCTTGTGGTGATTTTGGCCTTAAATGCCATCTTTTAAGCCCGATTCTTCTTTAGACTCCAAAAGGCCCTGAAATGCAAAACGACATTAACAAGCATATGTTCTTATGATCAAATGTCGTATTTGGTGGGTTTTGTTGACTCGATGAATCGTATAAATACGACTCATCAAACCACCCCACACTTGAACTTGTTCGTCCCGAACAAGGCCTTAAATCACAAGAGGAAAACAAATACAAACACCAGAAGTCCTTCTCGGCATCCTAGATATGGATAAGAGTGCTAGTCTAGATTTTACCTTTCCATGCATAACTCAACTAATACTCAAAGCATCATGCTTAGACATAGATTTAACTTGCTACTTGTTACCTTGGAGCCGAAATGCAAACCAATTCGGATGAGTGGGAGATAGTCCTTTTCAAGCCCATGATTTACACTCTTGGTCTCGGGGTTCTTGCCATATGGTTATATTTCTTCGCTTTCTCTAGCACATGATTCATTCGAGCTTAAGGGTCGAGTGTTCTAACTTCTTGGAAGGACAGCTTTGGTAGAGAGTTGGCCTTCGGCCTTTGATAAGACAGTGATGGATTTTACTCTTGGTGCGGTGGATTTTCACACGTTGGCTAATTTTCTTTCTTTTGAGCTTTGCTCCTTGATGTGAATTGCTTGTCTTCTTCCCTTTCTTTAAGAGGTCCAATCATAGCCCGAAAGCATATGGAAATACCTCCCCGCTCTTTCTCATCCTTGCCCTTTCGGCGCGGGTCAAGATGAGGGTCACTCACTGACGGAGCCCACTGCACTGTCGTTAAGGTGCAATGTTCTCTGTGCAAAATAAATTTATATTTTCCGCTACTCACAACTACACTACTGGGTAGTATGTGGTAAGTAGGGGTCGAACCCAAGGGAATTAGAGGGATACATTGTTCTTTAAGGGATTTGTACAGGATGGGAGCGTTTTTTTAGATTGATTGAGATTTTAGCGCGATTAACTAAGCTACTGTTTTTGGTTTTTTTGGTTTTTTATGCAGAAAAGTAAATACTGAAAATAAATACTGAAAATAAAGGAGTTAAGGGAAGAAGACTTACAGTGGGTGATGCGTGATTGTGATTCCTCCGGTAGATGAGCGGTTGATGGTTGTAGTTGATCGAGCAGTTTATAAAAGTAAATACAGGGGTTTTTTTGTAATTCAAGGAAAAGTATTCGGTTTCAGGGGCCTTGTATCATAGCCTGTTTATTGTTTTAGTAACCCTTCTAAGTATTCAAACGTGTATCAAGGCCTTTTCTGGCGCTCGATTTGCCACACTGTCTAGTCTTTTGCAAAAGTGTTCGAAAGTGAATCAAGGCCATTTCAAGCACTCGACTTGCAACACTGTCGAATCTTTTGCAAAAAACGTAAAGCCCTTGTTCTATTTAGACTAGCACCCCATTTCAATGTATACTAGCCTATGTGCATCCATTTTGGGTTGTCTTTTCCGATTTACCCAAAATGGTGTTTGAGAGAGATCAAACTCCTCAGATAAGCTTTGCCATTTCAAGCATCCACTTACCCGAGTATGTTTGCGAACTTCCACGGAAGAGCTTTGCCATTTCAAGCATCCACTCAACCTTGGAAGTTCTGATCTAATATATGGCACATAGAACAAGTTTTGAATACAGAGAAAAGAAACTAAAAGAATTAAAACATTTTATAATACAAGAACACCCCTTTAACCGAATAAAGAGTTTAGCTACGAATATCCATAGAGGTGGATACCATAGCTAAATACTCGGGGGGTTTTTGAAAACAGTAAGAGGGAAAGGGGTGGAATACTCAAGAACCAACAGGAGTGTTCCCAATTTCCTACTGAATACTCAAGAACCAACAGGAGTATTCTCCACAGTATTATAATACTCAAGAACCGACAGGAGTATTATAATTTCAAAGCGTATAATACTCAAGAACAAACAGGAGTATTATTTCCAATCAGTATAATACTCAAGAACAAACAGGAGTATTATTTCATAAACCAAACTTACAAAGTAACAAAATGTAGAGAGATAAGTGTTTTTGATTTTTGGATGATACAAATGAGGAGGGGAGGAGCTCCTTTTATAGCCATGGAGGAGGAGAATGGGTGGTGGAGATGGATGGCATGTGGTTTTGATCCAAGGGAGGAGAAGGGAGGAGGAAGGAGGAGATGACACATGGGGGAGGAGCTCAAGCCGCCGGTTGCCGGTTGCAAGGGGAGGAAAGCCACCGGTTGTGGTGGGGAAGCTTCCTCCTTTGGCCACCTCCAAGCAAGGTGGCCGGTCACCTTGGTCCATGAGTGTGTTTTTACAGTTTTGTGCAGTCTTTTCACAAAACTATCAATCCAATTTCGCTCTGTCTGACTTTGGTTGTTCCTCGGTTGGATTTGATTTGAGTAATTCAATGTCAGGATCTTGAGATTTCTTCGTTCAGCGTCTGATCTTGACCTTGGAATGACTCTTAATATCTTTTCAGCGTAAAATCCTCTCCTTAGCGTGTTTTCTCTTTAGTCTCTAAAATGCCCTGTAGAAATAAATCGGGACTAACAAGCAGAAGTTAAATAGACCAACAGTCTAATTTGGTGGGTTTTACTGTGTTTTTGATTCGTATAATTATGGTCCATCACTCACCTCTTTTCCCGGCTACTTGGACTAGAGATAGGACGGTTGATTCTCCGTCCCGCCCCTTGCATAAACACTGCATGGCGGAGCCTACTCCAAACCCTCAAGCTCAAAGTGCTAGCCTCCACGAAATCCATATAACCATACAGTCGAACCCGGTCCCTTAAGTGCTTTTGTCAAGCTTCACTAGGACCTTTTCTATAACCTCCACATCCCCTTTTTATCCCGACTCATAGGAACAAGTAATGGGTTAGTGTCTCAAGTCATCACACAATTCAGATTTCATAAGAGGAATGCATGTACTCGGTTCTATCTATTTCACATCATTAAGGCTCAAAACCTCATATCTAGGGCATAAAAAGAAACCTTTTATTCAACAAAATATAAAAATTTCAAAGGAAACGTGCTGACTCATGCATGTGCAAGAAAATAGACGTGCTGACACAACAAACGACTAGCCACCCACCCCACACTTTTGAAACAAGCCGTGTCCTCACGGCACAACTCAATTTCAAGACAAATATGCACAATATCAAGGAAAGGAAAATGGCAA
The DNA here is from genome assembly GCA_033675215.1 of Rhodiola kirilowii. Lineage (NCBI taxonomy): Eukaryota > Viridiplantae > Streptophyta > Magnoliopsida > Saxifragales > Crassulaceae > Rhodiola > Rhodiola kirilowii. Next base: position 26,614,026 of record CM066199.1, read on the forward strand.
TAGAGAGAAGGTGAGAACGGTACTCCCCTTATGATGTCCTTGCATGTCGTGAAACGACAAGGCATGAACTGGTACCAATCGGTTGAAGATGGGGAATTGAAGTCGGGTCCGGTAGTGCGCCAGCCTGAAATGCTAAAATGCGTAGCACACCCGGCACCGTTCCTACAAAAGCCAACTTTTTTCCTTTCCAAATACAATGGGGTGAGGGTTAGTATAAGTAAATGCAATGCAGAAAATACTAAAATATGCCGGGCCGCCTCCCGGCGAGCGCCTTTGTTTAACGTCGTTGGCTCGACAGTACCTCTTAGGGATCATAAATTGGGATCCCATGGGTGGGTGAGGTTGAATTTCACCTCAGCTCTTCCCTTGATCCGCCCCAAGTCCCCGTGGAATGATGTGCCCGGGTCTGGTCTCCACTGGTCAGGCGGGCTTGCCTTCATACCCTCACAAGTTGGCGAGGAAGTCTTAACCATAGCTGCTGCCCCAGTTGCGCACACGGTCTCTCTTGGTAGGTCAGGGACTAGGGCACCGAGATCCGAGGTGTTCACGATGTCCGGCGATTTCTTTGTGCCCGGACGGCTATCATTATCATAGATGTAGAAGTCTAAAGTTCTGCCGCCGAATGAAAGTGACAATAAACCCACGCCCATGTCGATCCTAGCCTTGGTGGCGTAGAGGAATGGCCGTCCCAATATAAGTGTAGGAGGCTCATCGTCTCTAGCATTGCCCATCTGCAAGACATAAAAATCTACAGGAATTGCAAGGTCTCCTACTCGGAGTGTTAGATCCTCAAGCAATCCAACCGGACGAATACATGACTTGTCCCCCAACTCAATCAACAATTTAGGCGGGCTCAATGGACCAAGCCCCAACGAGTGGTATAAGGAGTAGGGCATGGCGTTAATGGCAGCACCAAGATCGATCAAGCAATGGGGAATTTGGGCCTCACCTATACCGCAGGTGACTGTGAAAGCCCCTGGGTCTTTACCCTTTCCTGGCGGTGACTTGTGGCTTACAGTGAGGGAACGCTCTATCATGGGTCCGTTCTGCTTGGGCAACTCCTCCAATCTATCTAGCTTGTCGTCATTAATCATAATCACCTCCATCATGCTAACATTTCCCTTCGAATTGTGGACGGTTTGCAAAGGAAGCCGACCGGACTCATTCTTGAGCTCGGATACTGTGGTAGCAAGTTGGGACAACTGTTTGTTGATTTCGGCTATTGTTCCCCTTATTTCGGCCTGGTTTTGCTGAATTGTAGCATTCATTTGCACATTGCTAGCGGCCAATTCCTTCATCATGTCTTCTAATGACCGGTTTGGTCCTACCGGGCTTGGTCCCGACTTATTTTGGCTTGGTCCCCTTTGATAGGATCCTGGTACATTCTACTGATATTGTCGTTGGGGAGGCCGGTAGAACTGCTGATTTGCTTGAGGAGCGGCTTGTTGATGAGACTGATGAGCCACTCCAAACTTGGGGTCCAATTCTGTCCCTTGGAGCGTCGTTCCGCCAATTCTGTCCGGACGGTCCTTGTCCAAAAGGCCGACTAGGTCCGGCCCGGTTAGGGTATGCTTGGTAGTCCCTAACCGCATTTACTTCTTCATGGTCCTCTTCTAGCAATGTTGGGCAAGAATCTGTCCTATGGTCCACAGCTCCACAAAACTCACACGGCTTGACCTTTGCCGGTTCCCTTCTCATCAAGTGCATCATCATCTCTTTCATTTGCTTCACGTCCTCGGTCAAACGGTTTGAAGGGGTCTCGGCCTTAGCCACACTCTTTGTCCGGATTAACTCCTCTTGTCGACTATTCTCTTCTTTGAACCGGGCATTCTCGGCCACCTTCGAAATTAGCTCTCTTATTTCCCTCAATGTCAAGCTTGACATTGATCCTCTAGCCGAGGCATTCAAGAGCATTTTATCCAATGGTTTAAACCCATCCATCAAGTACTCCAAAAGGAGCTTCTTGGTAAGCCCTAGATTGCAACAACTTCCTTATAGCCGGTTGAACTTCTCTAAGTAATCATACATTGATTCATTCGGCCCTTGCCTCAACTCTTGCAACTGTTTCCTCACTTGTGCAGCACGGCCAGCAGGATAGTATTTGGCCAAAAATTTCACTTGCATTTGTGCCCAAGACCGAATACTTTCTGAAGGTAAGGCAAGGAACCAATCATTAGCCGCATCCATTAGAGAGAAGTAAAAGGCCTTCAATTTGAAGTCTTCTACGTCTACTCCATGGGGTTTTAAGTTTTGGCAAGTGCCATGAAAACGTTTGAGATGAGAGGTCGCGGACTCTCCTTGAGTACCCGAGAACTTGGGCAAATTGTGCACGACACCCGTGCTAACCAATATATCCTCTAGTTCCGGGCTCTCATAGATACACCAAGTTTGGTTTCTAAAGTTAGGAGCTGAGAGTTCACCGATGGTGGGCTCTTGAAAGACATCATCATCAAAGTTTTCCTCCCGGGCATGTTGTGCTCTCGGGGCATATTGATGAGGATGGGGCCTAGGCGGAGGCCTAACCAACTACCTCGGACCGTTTTGGGCTTGGTCCTTGGGCTGCCCTTGGTTACGCTCGGCCGCATGCCTACGCCTCATCTCTCGGAACCGATCCTCGGGGTTCTCATAGAATAGAGGTACCCAGTCGCCTTGGCCCATATCATTGTTCACCACATCCTCATCAAAAATACTACCATGATGAGACATGGTTCACAAGGGTCAAGCACAAGGATCAAAGAAAGGAAAAACAAAAATAAGAACAACTTTGACCGATTGAACTAATTCCCCGGCAACGGCGCCAAAATTTGACGAGTCGTCGTTGGGACCTCGCAAATTTACAATTTATAGAGTCCACTACTTAAGGCTCACTAAAAAGATAGTAAAGCGGTAAGTAGGGGTCGAACCCAAGGGAATTAAATCATCTACTCGTTGTTCTTAGTGCAAGTACAAGGAAAGTAAAGTAAGTAAAGACAAGGGGGTTTTGGAATTGGTTTGAACGTAAGTGCATGCAAAAGTAAGGGAAATGGTTTGTGATCAAGAGAGGGAATATTCAATTTAGGGCCTCTCTTATGCAACACTTATCATAGGCAACCATATAGTCATTCTACATCCCATAGAGTGTGGAATTTCCGACAAAGGAAATCACCCAAAGTACTCCGGCAAGGGTAGTACACCACGGCCTCAACCGAGCTAGGTAGTAGCGTGGTGCCGTAGGCAACCCAAGGTTTTGAAACCCCACTACCTCACTAGGCACGGTCTAAGCTTCCTAAACTAGTCCTTATTAGATTGAACAATCCGGCAAGGGTATTGTTCTATCTATGTGTACTACCCATTATTGCCGCAAAGCATCAAATGGATGTTACAATAAGGATCATTAGCTTGACTAAGCTTAGTGGCAAGACATCCACTTAGCCGAGCCTTTGATCCGTGGAATGAGATCCAAGGACTAGTGGAATGTAGAAAGAAATTAAGTACAAGTGCCTCAAAATATAAGCATAAGAGATAAAACCCTAAACCGAATAAGAAACTTAGCTACTTGTATTCATGGTGTAGAATACAATAGCCAAAGGCATTCAACAAGAAAATTACAAGGTTTCAAGCTAAAATGCCGAGAGAAGGGTAGAGAGAAGTTGAGAGAATTCAAGCCTTGATCCAAGAGAGTTTCGACTAGCAATTTGAGAGAGGATTTTTGGATGTCTTTTCCCTGCTCCAATAGGTTGTATTTATAAGCATGAGCTAGGGTTTCTCTTGTCTTGGACCCCAAGTTTGGAGTGGCACAAGTGGATTGGCATGAGCCAATGATGAGATGCTTCTAGAATCATCAAGGCACTCTTGCTCTGGAAGTAGTCAAAATGGATTGGCATGAGCCAATGATGAGATGCTTCTAGAATCATCAAGATTTTGCAAGTGGACTATGTTTGGCTTGGGCTCACGTGTGGGCCAATAATTTCTTGTGGTGATTTTGGCCTTAAATGCCATCTTTTAAGCCCGATTCTTCTTTAGACTCCAAAAGGCCCTAAAATGCAAAACGACCTTAACAAGCATATGTTCTTATGATCAAATGTCATATTTGATGGGTTTTGTTGACTCGATGAATCGTATAAATACGACTCATCACACGGGCTTATTGTCACTTGCGTTTGGTGGCAAAACATCAGACTTCCATATCTATGAGGATGTCAACCGCCCATGCATGAAGAAACCATCAGACATCTTCCACACACCATATCTTGCTGCGATATCTCCCTACCTACCAGTGATGAGTCGTAGTTGTACGACTATTTTATATGTTAAAACCCCGTCTCTTAGTGTTACCTGTATATTATTTTACTACCTGTGTGTAGTTTTCGTTCTCAGGTACACTCGGAGATCATGGAAGGGATACCGGCTAAAAGGAGCTTATTTGAAGATGTTTGGCGCAGAAAGAAATGATGTCCGAGGCGCTTGGAATTTTCGTCAGTGCAAACCGCGGAGGGCTTAAGCATTATAGGCGCGGACGTCTTATGAATTTCCATAATTGCTGAGACGTCCGCGGGTCGTAAATCAGGAGACGTCCGCGGATGACAGCTGGCAGTCGAATTTCTTTATTTCCAAATTGCATTATTGGAAAGCCCAAAAAGAGAAATAAATAAGCACGAAACCCTAGCGACCAGACATCGAATTTCAGAAGAGAAAAAGAGACACGGATTCAAGTGTGAGAGTTGAGCTGCAGCTTGGTGGAGAATTCATCATAAGTATTTTCGTTTCATTACATTCAAACAACTTCATGATGTATTCCATTACGATGAGTAGCTAAACTCATCTGTGTAGGCTAGAACTCGACATTGTGATGTTTTGACTTGAGACCTATATTTATCTTTATGTTTTGCGTTATATTACTATGCATTGTTTATGGATTTGATATGCTAGCATAAGTGGAACCCTAGCGGGGGAGCTTCTGTTAGTTTGTTAATTCCGATTATCACAGTTTACTAGCAACCTAGCGGGGATAGCAAACTAGGATACGAGTAATATACCACTAGGATTGACACCCTAGGACAACTTGTAGTGCAACCTAGCGGGGAGCTATAAGTTGTAAAACATTAGAAATCAAAACGGTTAGGTTAATGATTTAGTCTTGCATCGCAGTCGAGAGTTCTGGTCTGCACTGTTCTTTAATATTTGATACTTGGATTTGTGCGACGATTGCTCTAGCGATCATTCTTGCTTACTCGCGTTATTTAACTGCTTGCATTCAAAACCCCCCATTGTTACGTTTTTACTTAGTGAAACAGATTCTCAACCGATCTCTGTGGATACGACCCGACTTACCACTTGCTAGTCGGAAAAAGAAATATTATTTTTGCACAGGTACAACGACACCTGCTAACCAGATGAGGCTAGACTTATGACGAGCTATGCAGCAAATGAAGTAGCTATGAGCAGAGTGTCCTCGCAGACTCGGGAGGATGTGAAGGCGAACCCGCCTGATCGATGGAGAGCAGAACCGAGCACACCGTTGTATGAGAATTTTAGGTAGAATGAAGGAATCGCAGAGGTGAAATTTGACCTCACACGCCCATGGGATCCTAACTTGTGATCCCTAAAGAGGTATCGTCGAGCCAATGACGTAAAACAAAGGCACTCGGAGGGAGGCAACCCGGCAAAATTTTTGTTTTTTCTTGTTTTTATTTCGTTTTATGTTTGTTTGGATCTTGAGTCATGTTTTTCACATTGTCTTTTGGGAAAAGAGATATTTTTCATACAGGAAACAGGTGCAACTCAGTGCGGATCGCGTCAACCCTCAACATTATCTGGCCGCGTTCGCTGTTAACATTAGGTTAATGTCTCTATCGGATGCGGTTGACCATTGACCAGCGTTGACCAACTCGTTGACCAGAATTCTTACCATCACGCGACGAAACGAGGGGAGTGCCTGTTCACTTTTATTCTCTATTTGTTTTTCCCTACGTTTGTGTGTCTTGCATTGTTGTGTCTTTGAATTTTAGTCGTATCGTGAGGACACGACTTAGTTCAAAAGTATGGGGTGGGAGAGTCAGTCAGTTGTGTCATCATATTTATTTTTCTTCCACCCGCATAGTGCCTGCACGTTTCCCTTTAAAAAAAATTGAAAGTATGAAATTTCTCTCTATTTCCGGGATATGCAGTATTGGATGTTGATGATATGAAATAAATGATGCTAATTAGATGTATTTCTCTCGTGAAATCTGAATTGTGCTTTTATGTGTGAATTTAACCCAGTACGTGTCCTTTTGAGTTGAGATAAACAGGGATGTGGAGTTGATAGAAATGTCCTAGAGAGACTTGACGAAGCATTCAAAGGACCGAAGTTCGAATTATATGGTTATGTGGATTTAGTGGAGGCTAGCACTTCGAGACTTATTGGTTCAGATTTTGCTCCGCCACTGCGGCGTTTATGTAGGTAGGCGGGATAGGAAAACAGACCGTCCTATCTCTAGTCCGAAGTAACCAGAAAAATAGGTGGTGGGCCCCCATCTTGACTCGCGTCAAAAAGGTCGAGGATGAGAAAGAGCGGGGAGGTATTTCCATATGCTCGCGGGCGATGATTGGACCTCCTTCAGAAGAAAAAAGGGAAAAAAGGACAAGCAATTCACAATAAAGGAGCAAAGCTCAAGAAAAATCAGTCACGTTGTGAAGTTTCATACAATAAAAAGTGAAGTACATCATTCATACATCAAGAGCCAAAGGCCAAAGAAAGTCAGTACAAAGGTTGTCCAACAAAAAAAAAGAGAAAAGAAAGAAAGCTCAAAAACCTTGAAGCTCGAATGAATCACGTGCCAGAAAAAGCAATGTAGTATAACCATATAGCTAGAATTCGGAACAGCAAATGCAGATCATGGGTCTAAAGAGGACTATCTCTTATTCATCCGAATTGGTTTGAATTTCAGCTCAAAGGTAACATGTATCAAGTTATTTCTATGTGAAGCATGATAATTTGAATAACGATTGAGTTATGCATAAAAAAGTGAAATCTAGACTAGCAACTCATATTCATGTGCATCTATTCAGGACGTCGAAGAAATTGTGATATTGCATTTATTTTTCTTCTATGACTTAGTTCTTGTTCGGGACGAACAAGTTTAAGTGTGGGGTGGTTTGATGAGTCGTCTTTATACGACTCGTCGAGTCAACTAATCCTGTTTATCTCAACACTTTTATATGCGAACAATTACTTTTTATTATGGTTTTGCGTTTCAGGTGTTTCGGAAGCTTTAGGAGGAAACGCGTATAAAAGACGGCATTTCATGCCAAAAACATCACAATGGCAGATCAGACCTTTGGACGCTTGATGGAGTGCTGGGAATGGACCGCTGAATAGGAAAATACAACCTACATGGCGTTGCGTAGCTGACTCGATTCCCTACGACTCTCTAGTTCACACAGAGAGCAGCCGAGGTCATATAGAAGGTCAAATCCAGAGTCGAAGTCGAAACTGGCGCGCAGAGAAGAGGAACCAGATCAGTGTGGATCGCGTCCGGTAGAGACATTAGCAATACTGTTAATGTCAAAGCCGAACGCGGCTCTAATGTTACTACCGAACGCGATGAGCCGAAGAGGTGATAACATCAGTAGCCCGTTTGATGATGTCAGCGAGCCGAAATCTGATAATTCTAGCCCAAAACCGGATTTAGAAACCCAAGTTGATAATTCAACCCAAAACCAGATTTGGGAATACAGTTTTGCTATAAATAAGAGGCTTGGATTAGGGTTTCATATCTAATAACCGACATTCAAGACGGCTCTGGAGGAGAAGACGCAAGCTTTCAACAAGAGAGAAGAGATTTTCCTACTTTTAATTATGTGTCTTTTCATGATTATGTGTAGCTAAACTCCTAATTCAGTTTAGGGTTTCGCATATTGTGACTATGTTTTGAGATTCCATTCTTAATGCAATTTTATGTTTCTCTAGTTCTTGTGCTTATTCTTATGAATTAATTTGTGAGGTTAAGTGGAAGCTTTGTCGCAAAGCTTAATCAAACAATTAATTCTAATCGTTAATATCTACTGGAAACTTTGTCGTAAAGGTAGATCGTAACACATAAATAAAATAATACCTATATCGAATTATTGTATTTAGGAAAGAACTAGAAATCTAGCCCTTGGTCGGGTTAAATGTGTTGTATCACCTTTGTCGGGATACTTTAGGAATTACCTTTGTTGGAATTCCACACTAAGAAACAAAGATTTGATCATTAGATATCTATGATAAACATGTCACAATAGAAACCCTAAGCTGAATATTCTCTCTGATTGAATTCTTTGTGTTATTTTCTCTTTTGCATACACAACTGCTCAAAACCCCCCCCTTCTCTTTATTTGTTTTCAGATACAACTTCAACAACCAGCTCTCTTGGGTTCGACCCTGCTTGCCACTAGCTAGTTTCACGCAGGAGAAAATAAATTTTAAGTTTGATGCGGCCGACGATGCGCATCACCGTGGAACTGTGCTTAGTGTGATATTAGATTTAACGTTTGTAGTTTAGACTATTCCACCTTGTTCGTTACTTGACCTTTTCTGCCTAAATCTCTTCGCTCACGGTGATTCTTGGCTCTTGCAGGTACTAGCTAGTTCATGCCAAAGAAAACACCCAGACGGAAGAAGCAGGTTCAGGTATCAGACGAGGACTCACCGAACCAACGAAGAACTCTTTAAGAGGTCCAAAACGAGGCTCGACAAACCCGAGCACAGGACCGCGGATTTGCAGCACTCAACATGGACCCCCCCCCCCCCCCATCATTACGTGGGCTAGTTGAAGATGACCAGCAGCGTCTCATGCAGCAGCCAGCCCGCAAGACTCTTGGAGACTACACAACTCCGCGCGTCTCACGATTCCAATCTGCCTTTGCACCACCCGGGATAGAAAACAACACCTGGGAGCTCAAAACCGAACTCATTTACATGGTGAAAAACAGTCAGTTCTCGGGAAAGATGAATGAAGATCCTCACCAGCACCTTAAGCAATTTGTCCAGGTGTGTAACACAGTGAAGACCAATGGTGTTCCTCCAGAATCCTACTACCTGAGGCTATTCCCTTTCTCACTCTCTGATAACATAGTCATGCAGAGGGAACTTTCACTACTTGGGGCAAACTGGCCGAAGACTTTCTACAACAGTACTTCCCACCATCAAAGACAGCACATTTCAGGAACAAGATCATCTCATTCCGATCTATGGATAGTAAGACTCTCTATGAGGCTTGGGAGAGGTACAAAGAGCTAATGAGACTGTGCCCCCATCACAACCTGGAGCTATGGCAGATTATAGACACTTTCTATCAGGGAATCGACAAGGGGATGCGCACTTTGATAAATCAAGCAGCTGGTGGAGGACTGAATGGAGTCCCGCTAGAAGAGACCTATGATATTATAGAGAAAGCAGCTCAAGACTATCACCTCTAGACGAGTGATTGAGGTACTCCTAAGGACAGAAAGGGTGTGCAAGATCTCTACCTCGTTGATGGCACTAATGATATAGCCGATTTGACCACTACAGTGAAGATGCTTGCAGCTGAAATAAAAACCCTGAAGATCGACTCTTCTATGAAGTCATCAGTTGTTGCTAATGTGGCTATTTATTGTCAGATATGTGGCTCTCCCTCTCACTTCGTCGATGGCTGCCCGGTAATGGGGCAAGAAAGTGATGGACCAAAGTTATACGAGTCAGAAACACAGTAAAACCCCCTTAATTAGACTGTTTGTCTATCTAACTTCTGTGTGTTAGTCCCGATATATTTCCACAGGGCATTTTAGAGACTGAAGTGAAAACACGCTAAGGAGAGGATTTTATGCTGAAAAGATAACAAGAGTCAATCCAAGGTCAAGATCATATGCCGACTGAAGAAATATCAAGGATCCTGACGTTGAATTGACCATAACATATTAATTAGAAGAATCAGGAGTGGAGTCAAGACAGCCCGGAGAAGAAACACATTGACAGTTTTGTGAAAAGACTGCACAAAACTGTAAAAATCTCACATTGGACAAGGATGACCGGCCACTTGAAGAAGTGGTGGCCAAGGGAGGAGCTCCTCCTCCTTGGCCACCGCCTACCGGCGGCTTGGGGTGGTGGTGACCGGCGGCTTTTGCCCCTCCTCCACATGTCACCACCACCTTCCTCCTCCTCCACCACTCCTCTTCCTCCATGTGTGGCCATCTCCTCCATCCATTTTCTCCTCCAATCAAAATGCAACACTTACCACCCATCTCCACCACCCATCTCCTCCCCTTTGGGCTATAAAAGGAGGAGCTCCTCCTCCTCATTTCACACACCTCAATCTCATTTCACTTCTATCTCTAGAAGTTGTAACATTTGTAATGTTGTAATCTTGGCTTTGGAAATAAAGGATAGCTCCCTTGGCGCTTCAACGGTTGTAAGTATTATTTTTAGTATTTATTTAACTGTTGTCTTTAATTCCTTAGTATAATGTTTAGCGCGATGAATAGTAGCTAAATTAGTAGTTCGGTAGAAGGGGCGCACTTGTATTATAAAATGTTTTAAGACTATTAACTTAGTGTTTAGTCTTAGTATTCAAAACTTGTTCTATGTGCCATATATAGTCAGAGTTTCCAAGGTTGAGTGGATGTTGTAACAAGCAAAGCTCTTCTGTGGGAATTCGTGATCATACTCAGGTAGTGGAAGCTGTAACAAGCAAAGCTATCTGAGGAGTTCGACTCATCCTAAATCCCATCTGGTCGAGCGTAACTGTGAGATCAGGTGGATGCACCCAGGCTAGCATACCTTAGGGTATTGGCGCTAGACTGAAATAGAACAGGAGTTGCTTTAAACCGGTGTTGCAAGTCTTGAGCTGTAACTAGCCTCGATTCACCGTTTGAATACTTAGATGATTCACTAATGGTCAATGATAAACAGGATATAATACAAGTCCCCTGAAACCGAACATTTCTCTTTAATTATAAACTGTAATTTACTTTCCAGTATTAAAATCAACCAACCAACCAATCAATCAATCAAAATAGCTGGTAGCTTTAAAACCAACCAACCGACCTTAAACACGCTCCCACGCTGCGTAATTCCCCCCGAAGAACAATTATTCCCCTAGTTCCCTTGGGTTCGACCCCTACTTACCAAGTACTACCCAGTAGTATAGTTGCGAGTAGCGGACTATTATAAATTTATTTGCACAATTGCTTTGACGACGAGCGGTTCTGTCAGAAAGCAACAGTGAAAATCAGGAGGACGCTAACTTTATAGGGCGCAACAATCAGGGAAACTGTTTCTCCTCCGATTGAGGCATGAACAAGTGGGATAACCCGAACAGGAACAACCCCAACCTCTCATACAAGCCGCAGAATCAGACACCGCCTGGTTTCCCATACAAACAATGGCAGAGCAATGCACCCTGCCAGCCGAGAAACAAGTACAACAACCAGCCCCAACCATAGCAAAATTAGAATTCAGGGCAGTACAATTATCAGCCGCAGCAGCCCAAGCACCAGAAGTCTGGCAGCTCGTCTAACATTGAATGCCTGTTGATGAGTTTCATGGCTGATCAGGGTAGGCGAATGAAAGGAGTAGAGCAGACACTCGAGCAACTCGCCATCCTGAACGAGATGCTGAAAAATCAGATTGCTCAACAAGGAAATTCAGCCGGTAGAGAACCAGGAAAACTCGCATCGAAGCCGGATCCAAATCCTAGGGCATCGGTGAATGGCATTACACTACGAGGAGGGAAACAGCTTGAGATGCTTCTAGCTCAGGCCAACCGATCTACGACTACAAATTAAGCGCCTGATTCTACGCCTGCAGAAGAGGAAACGTCGAAAGAGGCTGAAAACCGAGCTAAAACTTCTACGCAAATAGTGGAGCCAGCCCCCTATAGACTTCCAGTTCCATTCCCTCATCGGCTAGCATCCACAAGGATAGACAAGGCTTTCAAGCAGTTTGTAGAGAAGATTTGTACTCTGTACATCACTCAGCCACTCACCGACGCAATCACCCAGATTCTGACTTATGCCAAATTCATGAAGGAGATTCTGACTGGGAAAAGGAAAATTGACGGGACTAAGACAGTGGCCTTGAGTGAGGAGTGTAGTGCTGCCATCCACCATCCCATACCGCCCAAACTTAAAGACTCAGGGAGTTTTCTATCCCTTGTGATATTGGTGGTATTACTATTTGTCGTGCTTTATGTGATCTTGGTGCTAGTGTGTCTATCTTGCCATATTCTTTGTATGCTAAACTAAATTTTGGTGATCTTTGTCCTACAAACATCACTATTTGCCTTGCGGATCGTTCTTGTAAACTCCCGAGAGGGATTCTAAAGGATGTACCCGTCAAGGTGAAGAATATTTACATCCCTGCTGATTTTATTGTGCTATAAATTTTAAAGGACATAGATATCCCCATTATACTTGGTAGACAATTTCTTTACACGGCTAAGGTAGTCATTGACATGGATAGAGGGTCTATAGCTTTGAGAGTAGGCAGTGAAAGAGTCGTCTTTTATTTGTCTGATATGTGCAAGAGTCCTAGTCTTTTAGCCCACTATGATGTATTAGACTCTGCCGACATTGATGACCCTATTACACTGACCTCTGTTGAGTCTTACAGAGTAGTACCAAGCTGCCCAATATCGATGGATATTTGCGCGATGAGCACTGAAGGAGCAGATGAAACTGAACAGTCCACCGACTCAGGTAAGGAACCTTGCAAGGTAGAGCTGAAACCTCTACCTGCAAGTCTCAGGTATGAATTTCTGGGCCCTAACTCGACCTACCCGGTGATTGTGAATGCATCCTTGACTGATGTAGAGACCTAGAGATTGCTAGACGTCCTGAGAGAACATTTACGGAGCCCACCGCACTGTCGTTAAGGTGCGGTGTTCTCTGTGCAAAAGCAAATTTATATTTCGCTACTCGTGACCTTACTACTGGGAAGCAAGTGGTAAGTAGGGGTCGAACCCAAGGGAATTAGGGGGATAGTCATTTTTTGAGGGGATCGTACAGCGAGGGAGCGTGTTTTAGGTTGATTGAGATTTTAGTGCGGAAAAGTAAGTGATTGGTTGGTTGGTTTTGGTTTTTAGTGCAGAAAAGTAAATGACAGAAAATTAAAGTACTGAAAATAAAAGTAGAAGACTTACAGCGGGTGATGCATGATTGGCAAGTCCTCCGGAAGGTGAGCAGTTGATAGAGCAGTTTATACTAAGAAAGTAAATGCAGGTGTTGTTTAAATTTAAGGAAAGCATTCGGTTTTGGGGGCCTTGTATCATAGCCTGTTTATCATTGACTTTTAGTGATCCTACTAAGTATTCAAAAGTATATCAAGGCCATTCCAAGCACTCGATTTGCACACATTGTCTAGCCCATTTCAAGGTCATAGAGCACTTGTTCTATTTAGACTAATACCCCATTCCAAGGTATATTAGCCTATGTGCATCCATTTGGTCAGTCATTCCCGAGCAACCAAATGGTGTTTGAGAGAGGTCAAACTCCTCAGATAAGCTTTGCCATTCCAAGCATCCACTTACCCGAGTATGTTTACGAACTTCCACGGAAGAGCTTTGCCATTCCAAGCATCCACTCAACCTTGGAAGTTCTGGCCTAATATATGGCACATAGAACAAGTTTTGAATACAAAGAAAAAGCACTAAAGTATAGTCTAAAACATTTTATAATACAAGTACACCCCTTCAACCGAATGAAGGGTTTAGCTACGAATATCCATAGAGGTGGATACCATAGCTAAGTACTTACGGTTTTTGAAAGACAGTAAGTAAGGGAAAGGGGTGAGTACTTCAAGAACCGACAAGAGTACTCAAGAATAGTAAAGACAAGCTTGAGTACTCAAGAACCGACAAGAGTACTCAAGACCGAACTATAATACTCAAGAACCAACAGGAGTATTATATATTGAAAACCAAACTTACAAAGTACCAAATTTCTAGAGAGAGAAGTGTTTGTGATTTTGGGATTGTGGGATGAAGATTACAAAGGGTGGAGGCATGTATTTATAGCCTAAGGGAGGAGGAGGATGTGGTGGAGGATGATGTGGTGGAGGAGGAGACACTTGGCAAGCTTTCCATGGAGGAGGAGAAGCCTCCTAAAGCCGCCGGTTGGAGGTTGCCATGGAGAGTTGGCTTCCTCCTTTGGTCACCTTCACCCCAAAGCCACCGGTCATCAAAAGGGTGGAGGAGGTTTTGTGTGAGTTTTGTGAAGTTTTCACAAAACTATCGGTGTATTTCAGCTCTGGACTGACTTTGGTTGCTCTTCGGTAGGATTTGTTTTGAGTGATTCAATGTCAGGATCTTGATATTTCTTCAGTCGACATCTGATCTTGACCTTGGAATGACTCGTAATATATTTTCTGCGTAAAATCCTCTCCTTAGCGTGTATTCTCTCTAGACTCCAAAATACCCTGTAGATAAATATCGGAACTAACAAGCAAAAGTTAAATAGACAAACAGTCTAATTTGGTGGGTTTTACTGTGTTTATGATTCGTATAATTATGGTCCATCAAACATAGACCAGCCCTAGGTTATTCAATTGATGATATTAAGGGGATTAGCCCAGATATGTGCATGCATAGATTCCATCTAGAGGGCAATGCTAGGCCTACTAGGGACGCCTTGAGACATCTAAATCCTAAGTTGAATGATGTAGTGAAGAAGGAAATTCTAAAATTATTGGATGCTGGCATTATTTATTCGATTGCTGATAGTGAGTGGGTAAGTCATGTGTATGTTGTCCCTAAGAAGGGAGGTTTGACTGTTGTTCGTATTGAGAATAATGATTTGATTCCTACTCGTACTGTGACCGGTTGGCGCATGTGCATATATTATACGAAGTTGAATAAGGCTACTCGTAAGGATCACTTTCCTTTGCCTTTTATCGATCAAATGTTAGAGCATCTTGCGAAGCCCAAGTTTTTCTCCTACCTCAGCAGTTATAGTGGGTTTTTCAAGATCCCTATACACCCCGAGGACCAGGAGAAGACTACTTTCACTTGCCCTTTTGGAACATTCGCTTATAGACGCATGCCTTTCGGTCTTTGCAATGCACCAGCTACTTTTTAGGGTTGTATGATGGCCATTTTTTCTGATTTTATAGAAAACACCATGGAAGTATTTATGGATGATTTTTCGGTGTATGGCTCTCATTCGATTCATGCCTCTCTAACCTTACCAATGTTCTTCATCGTTGTGTTGACACTAACCTGGTTCTCAACTGGGAGAAGTGTCACTTTATGGTGCAGGAAGGTATCATGTTGGGACACCTGGTCTCCAACAGAGGTATTGAGGTTGATCGCTGACAGCACTGCCTTGTCGCGAGGCAATGTGTACAAATAAATTTATAAGTCCGCTACTCGCGACTTCACTACTGGGTAGCAAGTGGTAAGTAGGGGTCGAACCCAAGAGAGTCAGTGTGGATTAGTTGTTCTTTAATGAAGCTTATGCAGAAATTAAATGCGATTGGGGTTGGGTTTAAGTGTGCTTTGAGAACTGAAAGTAAAGGAACAGTGATATCACAATTAAAGGAAAGATTCGGTTTTAGGGGCCTTGTATCATATTCTGTTTATCATTGACCTCTAATGATCATACTATGTATTCACAGATGAATCGAGGCTATTTCTAGCACAAGACTTGCGACATCATTTAGAATACACCTCTAATGATCATGCTATGTGTTCAAAGATGAATCGAGGCTATTTCTAGCACAAGACTTGCAACACCATTTAAAACACTTGTTCTACTTAGACTAATTCCTCCTTTCGAAGTATCTTAACCTTATGTGCATCCATTTGATCTTCTGTTACGATTTCCCAAATGGTTTTTAAAAGAGGACGAACTCCTCAGATAAGTTTTGCCCGTTAAAGCATCCACTTACCCAAGTATGTTCACGAACCCCACGGAAGAGCTTTGCCCGTTAAAGCATCCACTAAACCTTGGAAGTTCTAACCTAATATATGGCACATAGAACAAGTTTTGAACACAAAGATGCACTAGGTGCAGGGTCTAAAACATTGTATGATATAAGTACACCCCTTCAACCGAATAAAGAGTTTAGCTACTACTATTCATGGCACTGGACATCATAACTATGAATTTGGAAAAATAAGGGTTTTGAAAGACAGTAAAATAAATACGAGAAGACTTACAAAACCATTGAAGCGCCAAGGATCAAGCTTTTATTCCAAAGTAAAGTGATTACAAGATTAGTGCCCAAACTCTAGAGAGATAAGTGATTTGTGATTTTGGAATTTGTAGAGAGAGAAGCTCTCCACATTTTGGGATGCTTTTACAAGTGAGTTTGGCATTGGTATTTATAGCCAAAATGAAGGGAAATGGAGGGTGGAGATGGCTTTGATCCAAGGGAGGAGGAGGAGATGAAGATGTGGAGGAGAGGGAGACAAGTGGCAAGCTCTCCATGGTGAGCTCCTTGGAGGTGATAGCCGCCGGTTATTGGTGGTAAAATGGGGGTGGCTTCCTCCTTTGGTCACCTCCAACCAAAAGCCACCGGTCACTTTGGGCAAAAGGATGAGTTTTGTGTGGTTTTGTGATGTTTTCACAAAACTATCAGTATATTTCAGCCCCGGTCTGACTTTGGTTGCTCCTCGGTTGGATTTGTTTTGAGTGATTCAATGTCAGGATCTTGATATTTCTTCATTCAGCGTCTGATCGTTACCTTGGACTGACTCGTAATATCTTTTTAGCGTAAAATCCTCTCCTTAGCGTGTTTTCTCTCTAGAGTCCAAAATACCCTGTAGAAATATATCAGAACTAACAAGAAAAAGTTAAATAGACAGACAGTCTAATTTAGTGGGTTTAACTGTGTTTTTGATTCGTATAATTATGGTCCATCAATCGCGCAAAGGTGGAGGTGATTGAAAAGCTACCCCACCAAAAGATGAGAAAGGAATCAGGAGCTTTCTAGGCATGCAGGCTTCTACAGGCGTTTCATTAAGGACTTCTCCAAGATAGCCAAGCCTCTCACTGACCTACTCTACCATGACGCTAAGTTCAATTTCGATGAATCATATTTTAATGCTTTCCACACTCTAAAATCTGCTCTTACTTCTGCTCCTGTAGTGCAGCCACCTAACTGGGGGCTGCCATTTGAACTAATGTGTGACGCTAGTGATTTTGTAGTGGACGCAGTCTTAGGGCAGCGCATTGACAAGAAACTACACGTAATTTACTATGTAAGTAAGTTCGTTCTTGGCTGGCGCAGTAGCAAATTACACTACGATAGAGAAGGGAGATGCTGGCCATCATTTATGCTTTTGAGAAGTTCAGGCAGTATCTGATAGGTTCGAAGACCATAGTGTACACTGACCATGCTACAATCAAATATATGCTGTCCAAGAAGGATTCAAAGCCTAGATTGATTCGATGGGTCCTCCTCCTTCAGGAATTTGACATTGAGATTAGAGACAAGAAAGGAGCTGAAAATCTGGTTGCAGATCACCTGTCACACCTCGAGTTAGTAGAGCTCGACCGCGAAGAGGACAAACTCCCGATGACTAACTCTTTAGCAGGTGAGCAGCATATGAGTGTCGATGTGGGCATCACCCAGTGGAACGCAGATTTCGTCGACTACTTGGTCTATGGTATTATTCCTCCTGACCTATCACACAACCAGAAGAGGAAATTTCTGTCCGACGTCAAGAGGTACTTCTAAGATGATCCTTTTCTTTACAAATTATGCGTTGACGGTCTTTACAGGACTTGCGTCGACGAGGACCAGATTAGGTGGATCCTAGAACATTGCCATTCATCACAATATGGAGGCCACGGGGCTGGTTCGAAAATAGCTGCAAAGGTCCTACAGTCCGGGTTCTACTGGCCTACTCTATTTAAGGATGCACACAAGTTTGTCAAAGCTTGTGATCAGTGCCAGAGAACAGGAAATATTTCTAAGCAGCAGGAGATGCCCCAGTAGAGCATTCTTGCCGTGGAGTTATTTGATGTATGGGGCAACGATTTCATGGGACCATTCCCACCTTCTTATGAAAATTAGTATATCTTGGTAGCAGTCGACTATGTTTCCAAGTGGGTTGAAGCACAGGCTACTCCTACTTGCGACGCCAAGGTAGTCATGAAGATGTTTCAAAAGGTTATTTTTCCTCGGCTTGGAGTTCCCTGAACGGTTATTAGTGATGGAGGCTCCCACTTCAAAGAACAAAATTTTGAGACCTTGCTGAAGAAATACGGTGTTTATCACAAGGTTGGCACTCCTTATCACCCTCAGACCAGTGGGCAGGTCGAGATCTCTAACCAAGAGATCAAGAGCATACTAGGAAAGACAATCTCAAGCCACGGGAAGGACTGGGCGTCCAAGCTAGATGACGCGCTGTGGGCATATATGACTGCATTCAAAACTCCTATCAGAATGAGTCATTTCAGGCTTGTCTATAGAAAAACCTACCATCTGCCAGTTGAACTTGAGTACAAGGCTCTGTGGGCAATTAGGGAGCTGAATATGAGTATGAACGCAGCTGGGGAAAAGCGACTACTGCAGCTTAACGAGCTTGATGAGATAAGATTGGACTCCTATGAAAATGCCCGTATCTATAAGGAGAGGACGAAGAACTGGCATGACAAATGAATAGTGCGTAGAGAATTCAATGAAGGCGAGCGAGTTCTTCTCTACAACTCCCGCCTTAGATTATTTCTGGGGAAGCTACGCACCAAATGGAGTGGCCCATACACAGTGGAGAGAGCATACCCAGACGGCCACGTGGAGCTTAGTATTGAAGGAGGAAAATCAATGGTGGTCAACGGGCAATGCCTCAAACATTACCACGTACTTCTCGGGAAGGGATCTCAGCAAGGGACTTCCCAAGAATGCTTCTAGTCCTACCTCCCTAGCTATGTCTCGCCAAGACGGAACTACTAACGAGCAACAATAGAAATCAATTCCGACTTAATTTTAAATTGGGTTTGGGCCTTAAATTATTGTTTTTGTTATTTTTTTATAATAACTTTTAATTTATAATTATTTAATTATATATGCGGTGCGCAGTTTAAAATGGGTGATTTGAGATAGGAACATCTTCCGCACCGCTATATTTAGTTGTGGTGTGGTTTTTAACAATTAATTTTTGTCCAAAGCGGTGCGGTTAATCAAAGACACATTTGAGGTACGGTACGGACGATTTTTAAATTCGGAGTGGTTTTTAGCCACCTGATGGACCAAAGTTATACGAGTCAGAAACACAGTAAAACCCCCTTAATTAGACTGTTTGTCTATCTAACGTCTACGTGTTAGTCCCGATATATTTTCACAGGGCATTTTAGAGACTGAAGTGAAAACACGCTAAGGAGAGGATTTTAAGCTGAAAAGATAACAAGAGTCAATCCAAGGTCAAGATCATATGCCGACTGAAGAAATATCAAGGATCCTGACGTTGAATTGACCAGATTAAATTAATCAGAAGAATCAGGAGTGGAGTCAAGACAGACCGGGGAAGGAACACATTGACAGTTTTGTGAAAAGACTGCACAAAACTATACAAACTCACACATTGGGCAAGGATGACCGGCCACCACTCAAGGAGGTGGCCAAGGGAGGAGCTCCTCCCCCTTGGACCACCGGCAACCGGCGGCTTGGGGTGGTGGTGACCGGCGGCTTTTGCCCCTCCTCCACATGTCACCACCACCTTCCTCCTCCTCTCCTCCCTCCACATGTGGCCATCTCCTCCCTTGATTTCTTCCTCCAATCAAAATGCAACACTTGTAGCCATCTCCTCCTCCTCCCATGGCTATATAAGGAGGCCTCCTCCTCCTCATTTCACACACCAAAATCTCAATTCACTTCTCTCTCTAGAAGTTGTAATATTTGTAACGTTGTAATCTTGCTTTGGAAATAAAGGATAGCTCCCTTGGCGCTTCAACGGTTGTAAGTTTCTCTTAGTATTAATTTATTTAACTGTTGTCTTTAATTTCCTTAGTATAATGTTTAGCGCGATGAATAGTAGCTAAACTAGTAGTTCGGTCTAAGGGGCGCACTTGTATTATAAAATGTTTTAAGACTATTAAACTTAGTGTCTAGTCTAATTATTCAAAACTTATTCTATGTGCCATATATTAAGTCAGAACATCCATGGTTAAGTGGATGCTTGGAATGGCAAAGCTTATCTGAGAAGTTTGACTCATCCTAAACACCATTTGGTTGATCGGGAATGATTGATCAAATGGATGCACATAGGCTAATATAACCGGGAATGGAGTATTAGTCTAAATAGAATAAGTGTTCTACGTCCTTGGAATAGGCTAGACAGTGTACGCAAATCGAGTGCTTGGAATGGCCTTGATACACCGTTTGAATACTTAGGAGAGTCACTAAAGGTCAATGATAAACAGGATATAATACAAGTCCCCTGAAACCGAACATTTCTTTTAATTATAAACTGTAATTTACTTTCCAGTCTTAAAATCAACCAACCAACCAATCAATCAGTCAAAATAGCTGGTAGCTTTAAAACCAACCAACCGACCTTAAACACGCTCCCACGCTGCGTAATCCCCCCAAAGAACAGTTATTCCCCTAGTTCCCTTGGGTTCGACCCCTACTTACCAAGTACTACCCAGTAGTATAGTTGCGAGTAGCGGACTATTATAAATTTATTTGCACAATCGCTTTGACGACAAGCGGTTCTGTCAAATTGGCGCCGTTGCCGGGGAACTAGTCATCGGATAACTGTTCTTCCCTCCCCTTTCTTTTTCTTTCTTTTTCCTATGTCATTACCCGTTACGCATGCATGGACAACGCGATTTCTGCCCCTGTTCGGAGGAACGGAGGGAGAAGACCCTGTACAGCACTGCCGAAACTTCCACCAAGTCTGCCACAACATCAAACCTGAAAACGAAGTGTTAGAAGAATTTAAGCTGAAATGCTTCAAAATCTCTCTAACCGACTTCGCCACGATATGGTACTACACATCCACCGCTTGCAGTGCAGAACGTTTCGTAGACCTCTGCGTTCCGTTCCTGAAAGAATTCTCCCCACCTTCCTTACGCCAAGAAACCCGCGAGAAGATCCTGAACCTTCAACAATCCCGGGATGAGACTTTGGACGAATACTACATAAAATTCGATGCCATCGTCTCAAGCTGCCCGCACCATGGATTTACGAAGAAAATTCTTCTCCAAAAATTTCTTCGTGGGATGAGGTTCGAAGAGCTGGGAAGAGTCAACGAAGCTATGAGAAGGTCTGCCGCAAACCTCACCATTGCAGACATGTGGTACTTGATAACTGGCCTAGCCGCTGCCACAAGACGAGTTCCCCACACTGACGAGGAAATGCAGACAGAAGAAGCTGACCCTGAGGCTGACAAAGAAGAAACCACCGAGCCGTCAGAAGAGACTCCCGAACCATCCGAGGAATCAGACATGGAAAGCACCGGAAGCAACGAAGTAGAAGTCCAGAATACCACCGACGAACTGCCTATTCCATACCCGACTATCATTACCCAGGCAGCTGAGACTATCTACGATCAGTTCTTCACGAACCAACATTACGAGGCAGAACCAAGCCTCATGAGGCCATCCCAATTTTTCCCCTTAATCAACGAGCAAGTCGCAGCAAACTATGCGATCAATGAAGAAGCTCAAAGGAGGATGGGAAAAGGACCTATGCAGAGTAACCCCCCGATGGAGCATTGCTATGCCGCAACTGGACAAGGCAGCCCTAAACAGGAGAACACCCAGTTCAAAAAGCTGATTGTCAAAGGTCCCTCGCCTTCTCAGAGACGTTGGAAGGAGATACCATCAGAACTGGACCCAAACCCGTCATCTGCTAAAAAATCAGGAAGACTCACCGCAAGAATCAAAGTCGGTGGAATCAAGAAGTTCGACCTCAGCCACCCATGGGACCCAAACCAATGAACCGCAAACGAGGTATCATCGAGCCAACGACGTAAAACAAGTGCACTGGTCGGGAGGTAACCCGACACTATCTTACTTTTCCGTACTTTAATTTCTGTCTTTTAAATTCAGTATTTAGTTTTAAGCCTGCATGACTTTTGAACTAAGGCACGCCTTCGTTCAAAAGTGGGGGGTGAGAACCACCTGTGTACATAAATAACATGCGGCTATTTTTCTTTTTTCTTTTTTTTAGTAATAGTACCTTTTTGAAAAAATGAACTTAAGAATGTGAAAAAGATAAATCATAATTCATGCATTAACCTTGTGAAAATTCAACTGTTTAAAAACTTAGAATGTAACTTTCCCTTTGTCCTTTGTGATGAGATAACTAGGGATGTGGAGTTGACATAAACCGCCCTAGAAGGACTTGGGAAGCAATCAAAGGATCAGATCAAACTATATGGTTTTCGAAGTCAGTGGAGGCTGCACTTCGGGTTTTCAGTGAATAATTGAAGTCAACTCCGCCATGAAGCATCTATGCAAAGGCGAGGACGGGAATCAGACCGTCCTCTATCTAGTCAAAATAGCCGAGAAAATAGATGGGCGACCCTCATCTTGACCCGCGCAAAAAGACAAAGACGAGAGGAGCGGGGAGGTATTTTGATGGACCAAAGTTATACGAGTCAGAAACACAGTAAAACCCCCTTAATTAGACTGTTTGTCTATCTAACGTCTACGTGTTAGTCCCGATATATTTTCACAGGGCATTTTAGAGACTGAAGTGAAAACACGCTAAGGAGAGGATTTTAAGCTGAAAAGATAACAAGAGTCAATCCAAGGTCAAGATCATATGCCGACTGAAGAAATATCAAGGATCCTGGCGTTAAATTGACCAGAACAAATTAATCAGAAGAATCAGGAGTGGAGTCAAGACAGACCGGGGAAGGAACACATTGACAGTTTTGTGAAAAGACTGCACAAAACTGTACAAACTCACACATTGGGCAAGGATGACCGGCCACCATTCAAGGAGGTGGGCAAGGGAGGAGCTCCTCCCCACATGGTGACCGGCCACCGATGGCTACCACCTTCTCCTCCTCCTCCACTCCCCTTCCTCCACTTGGCGCCACAACACTCCTCAACAAAAAGCCGCCGGCCTCCTCTCCCTCCTCCACATGTGGCCATCTCCTCCCTTGATTTCTTCCTCCAATCAAAATGCAACACTTGTAGCCATCTCCTCCTCCTCCCATGGCTATATAAGGAGGCCTCCTCCTCCTCATTTCACACACCAAATCTCAAATTCACTTCTCTCTCTAGAAGTTGTAATACTTGTAAGTTGTAATCTTGCTTTGGAAATAAAGGAAAGCTCCCTTGGCGCTTCAACGGTTGTAAGTTTCTCTTAGTATTTATTTATTTAACTATTGCCTTTAATTTCCTTAGTATAATGTTTAGCGCGATGAATAGTAGCTAAACTAGTAGTTCGGTCTAAGGGGCGTACTTGTATTATAAATGTTTTAAGACTATTAACTTAGTGTTTAGTCTTAGTATTCAAAACTTGTTCTATGTGCCATATATAGTCAGAGTTTCCAAGGTTGAGTGGATGCTGTAACAAGCAAAGCTCTTCTGTGGGAATTAGTGATCATACTCAGGTAGTGGAAGCTGTAACAAGCAAAGCTATCTGAGGAGTTCGACTCATCCTAAATCCCATCTGGTCGAGCGTAACTGTGAGATCAGGTGGATGTACACAGGCTAGCATACCTTAGGGTATTGGCGCTAGACTGAAATAGAACAGGAGTTGCTTTAAACCGGTGTTGCAAGTCTTGTGCTGTAACTAGCCCGATTCACCGTTTGAATACTTAGATGATTCACTAATGGTCAATGATAAACAGGATATAATACAAGTCCCCTGAAACCGAACATTTCTCTTAATCATTAAAATAGTAATTTACTTTCCAGTATTAAAATCAACCAACCAACCAATCAATCAAAATAGCTGGTAGCTTTAAAACCAACCAACCGACCTTAAACACGTTCCCACGCTGCGTAATTCCCCCCGAAGAACAATTATTCCCCTAGTTCCCTTGGGTTCGACCCCTACTTACCAAGTACTACCCAGTAGTATAGTTGCAAGTAGTGGACTATAAATTTATTTGCACAATCGCTTTGACGACGAGCGGTTCTGTCAAATTGGCGCCGTTGCCGGGGAACTAGTCATCGGATAACTGTTCTTTGAACCGTTACGCGCTTCAAAACAACCATGTCTCGCGAAGAAAGTCACCATGACTTCCATGATGACGAAGAAATAAACCTGTACGATCAGAATGATGAGGTACCGTTTCCATTCGTCGACGATCCGGAACAACTCATCAGAAACAGAAGAGCTCGTGATAGGGAAGCAGTCAGAAGAAACCAAGAATTACCCGAGGACCGAAATGCAGCTGGTCCAGTACAACCTCCTATCCATCCCCCACGACCACAACCTCAACCTCGATACATGCCAAGAAGAGAACCCGCGTTTGATGACTACTACGGAGATAACTACTACCGTGAACCGACGATGGGCGAGTTAAATGCCCCTAATTTCGAGACACAGCCGTGGTGTATCTATGAGAGCCCTCAATTAGAAAATATAACCATCAACGCATCAGTGGCACACAGCCTGCCAAAATTCTCAGGATCTCAAGGAGAATCTGCCACAACTCACCTCCAACGCCTACATGGCATTTGCCAGAATCTAAAGCCCAACCGAGTGAATATGGACGACTTCAAGTTAAAAGCGTTCTATTGTTCCCTCACTGACTCGGCAAGTGACTGGTTCCTTTCATTGCCTTCCGGAAGCATTAGAACATGGGTTCAGATGCAGAAGAAATTCTTAGATAAATACTATCCGGCTGGAAGAGCAATTCAAGTAAGGAAGCAACTACAGGAAATCAAACAAGGTCCCAATGAAACCATGTACGATTACCTGGAAAAGTTCAATAACCTAGAAAGGAGCTGCTGTACCCTTGGACTGCCCGAGAAACTCGTCATCGAGTACCTCATTGATGGATTAAGACCACTAGACAAAATGCTCTTGGATGCCTCAGCAGGAGGGTCCATGATGAATCTGTCATTAAGTGGCATCAGAAATCTCATCGCCAACGTTGCTGAAAATGCTCGATTTAGAGAAGAGACCACTCGCCAAGATGAATTCTCTCGATCAAAAAGGGTAGCACAAACTGAAGCATCAGTAAACTCCATAACTGAAGAGATGAAACAGTTAAAGGAGATGATGATTGAGATCATACGTAGACAGCCAGTTACGGTTAAACCTTGCGAGTTCTGTGGTTCTACGGACCACAAAACGGACGCATGCCCAACATTGATAGAAGAAGAACCGGCTGATGTGAATGCAGTGGGAGGATATCAAGGATACAACAACGTCAGAACTGGACAAAATAGACAGTACGGTCAAACGTCCAACCCAGACTGGCGTAACAACAACAGCTATCTTCAGACGGAGACACAACCAGCTGTCCCTCAACTAGCGCAGTCATTCTACCAACCACCCCACTGACAATATCACCAGAACACTCCATCAGCAGGCCAATATCACCAAAAAGGGCCAAATCAGTACCAAGCCAGACCGAGCAATCAGCAGGAGCCAAGCAAGTCGCTCAACGACACGATGAAGGAGCTTACGGGAAACATTAATCAGTTGGGAACTTCGCTACACCAGTACCAGGCAAAAACTGACGGGGCAATCTCAGAATTGACCAAACAAATGTCCCAGCTCGCCACAGCCATGTCTACACTCACTACTGAACCTGGCAGACTTCCTTCACAGACCGTTCAAAATCCAAAAGCAAATATAAGCATGATAAAGAGGTCAAGCATGAAGGGTACACTAGGAGAGGTAGCACGATCCCCAACTTACAAACTCTCGAACAATCACTTCAACCGCAGACGTCGGCCTGATTGGATCAAGAGGAAGATCGCCCCAATAATGGCAAAACATGGGTTACACATGCCGACAATGGACGATATGCATTCACCGTCTGCATAACACCACCGCCTATTATACACACCGACGTACCAGCATCAGGATGGGACGACGACAACAATTTAAGGCTAAGGAATAGGCAGACTGGTCAACGAATAGAAAGAGCCCTCGTTTCAGACCATGAGTCACAACCGGAAAGAGATAAAGACCCAGGAGCCTTTACAATCACTTGCTGTATTGGTGAAACCCAGATCCACAAATGCTTAGTCGATCTTGGGGCTGCTGTCAACGCCATGCCTTCCTCCTTGTATTACTTACTAGGACTGGGTCCGTTGAAACCTCCCCGGTCAAATATCGAGCTAGGAGATAAGTCATGCATCCGTCCGGTTGGAGAACTGGAAGATGTAATACTCCATGTGGGAGAGCTCGTCGTTGCTGCAGACTTCTATGTAATACCAACAGAAGAAACCAGCGAAGACGATCCTCCGACAATAATATTGGGACGACCATTCCTCTACGCCACTAAAGCAAGGATCGATGTGGGCAAGGGGTCATTATCACTTAAGTTCGGCGGCAAAATTGCACATTTCTACATTAATAAGAGCCGCCCGGACACGAAGAAACCTCCAGACATAACACATATCTCAGATCACTGTGCACAGTTTTCTGACCTGTCATTAGGGACCAAAAAAGTATCAAGACCAGTAGCTATGGTCAAAGGTCTCCCGCCTTCTCAGAAACAATGGAAAGAGAAAACACCAAAACCATGGAGCTCTTACTCCAGCAAGAAGTCAGGAAGAAGCAACACTGGAACGGTGGCAAAGTTCGACCTCAGCCACCCATGGGACCCAAACCAATGAACCACAAACGAGGTATCGTCGAGCCAACGACGTTAAACAAGTGCACTGGTCGGGAGGTAACCCGACACTATCTTACTTTTCCGCACTTTAATTTCTGTCATTTAAATTCAGTATTTAGTTTTAAGCTTGCATGACTTTTGAACTAAGGCACGCCTTCGTTCAAAAGTGGGTGGTGAGAACCACCTGTGTACATAAATAACATGCAGCTGTTTTTCTTTTTTAATAAGTACCTTTTTGAAAATATGAACTTAAGAATGTGAAAAAGATAAATCATAATTCATGCATTAACCTTGTGAAAATTCAACTGTTTAAAAACTTAGAATGTAACTTTCCATTTGTCCTTTGTGCTGAGATAACTAGGGATGTGGAGTTGATATAAACTGCCCTAGAGAGGCTTGGAAAGCAATCAAAGGATCAGATCAAACTATATGGTTTTCGAAGTCAGTGGAGGCTGCACTTCGGGTTTTCAGTGAATAATTGAAGTCAACTCCTCCAAGAAGCATCTATGCAAAGGCGAGGACGGGAATCAGACCGTCCTCTCTCTAGTCAAAATAGCCGATAAAATAGATGGGCGACCCTCATCTTGACCCGCGCAAAACGACAAAGACGAGAGGAGCGGGGAGGTATTTCCATAGGCTTGCGGGCGATGATTGGACCTCCCAAAAAGGCTCGAGAAAATGGACTAGCAATCACAAAAAGATGAAAAGCTCAATGAAGAAAATCAAAAGAGGCCAAAGGCCCAAAATTGTGAAGGTTTTAACCGAGCAAAAGTGAAGCACTCAAAAAAGTCAAATCAAAGGCAAAAGGCCGATTCACTACAACAAAAAAAGCAGTCCCTCGCCAAAGAAGAAATTCAAAAAGGCTCAACTCACTGAAACCCGAATCGAATCACGTGCTAGAGAAAGCTACCAGAAAACCATATAGTAAGAGACGAACCCGAGGTTGCAGTCCAGGAACCTAAAAAGGGCTATCTCCCGAGACATCCAATATAATTTGCATCTCAGCACGGAGGTACAAGTATTAAGTTTCTTCTATTTATTTACGCAGTTTAATTTGGTAATAAGTAAGCAATGCATGAATTAGGATATATCGAGTACCACAGTCTAATTTTCATATTCCAAAGCCAAAATTAGAACTTACGCCCTTCAATAGCATTGTTCGGGACGAACAACTAAAAGTGGGGGGTAATCTGATGGACCAAAGTTATACGAGTCAGAAACACAGTAAAACCCCCTTAATTAGACTGTTTGTCTATCTAACGTCTACGTGTTAGTCCCGATATATTTTCACAGGGCATTTTAGAGACTGAAGTGAAAACACGCTAAGGAGAGGATTTTAAGCTGAAAAGATAACAAGAGTCAATCCAAGGTCAAGATCATATGCCGACTGAAGAGATATCAAGGATCCTGACGTTAAATTGACCAGAACAAATTAATCAGAAGAATCAGGAGTGGAGTCAAGACAGCCCGGGGAAGGAACACATTGACAGTTTTGTGAAAAGACTACACAAAACTGTACAAACTCACACATTGGGCAAGGATGACCGGCCACCATTCATGGAGGTGGGCAAGGGAGGAGCTCCTCCCCACATGGTGACCGGCCACCGGTGGCTACCACCTTCTCCTCCTCCACCACTCCCCTTCCTCCACTTGGCGCCACCACACTCCTCCACCAAAAGCCGCCGGCCTCCTCTCCCTCCTCCACATGTGGCCATCTCCTCCCTTGATTTCTTCCTCCAATCAAAATGCAACACTTGTAGCCATCTCCTCCTCCTCCCATGGCTATATAAGGAGGCCTCCTCCTCCTCATTTCACACACCAAATCTCAAATTCACTTCTCTCTCTAGAAGTTGTAATACTTGTAAGTTGTAATCTTGCTTTGGAAATAAAGGAAAGCTCCCTTGGCGCTTCAACGGTTGTAAGTTTCTCTTAGTATTTATTTATTTAACTGTTGCCTTTAATTTCCTTAGTATAATGTTTAGCGCGATGAATAGTAGCTAAACTAGTAGTTCGGTCTAAGGGGCGTACTTGTATTATAAATGTTTGAAGACTATTAACTTAGTGTTTAGTCTTAGTATTCAAAACTTATTCTATGTGCCATATATAGTCAGAGTTTCCAAGGTTGAGTGGATGCTGTAACAAGCAAAGCTCTTCTGTGGGAATTCGTGATCATACTCAGGTAGTGGAAGCTGTAACAAGCAAAGCTATCTGAGGAGTTCGACTCATCCTAAATCCCATCTGGTCGAGCGTAACTGTGAGATCAGGTGGATGTGCACAGGCTAGCATACCTTAGGGTATTGGCGCTAGACTGAAATAGAACAGGAGTTGCTTTAAACCGGTGTTGCATGTCTTGTGCTGTAACTAGCCTCGATTCACCGTTTGAATACTTAGATGATTCACTAATGGTCAATGATAAACAGGATATAATACAAGTCCCCTGAAACCGAACATTTCTCTTAATCATTAAAATAGTAATTTACTTTCCAGTATTAAAATCAACCAACCAACCAATCAATCAATCAAAATAGCTGGTAGCTTTAAAACCAACCAACCGACCTTAAACACGTTCCCACGCTGCGTAATTCCCCCCGAAGAACAATTATTCCCCTAGTTCCCTTGGATTCGACCCCTACTTACCAAGTACTACCCAGTAGTATAGTTGCAAGTAGTGGACTATAAATTTATTTGCACAATCGCTTTGACGACGAGCGGTTCTGTCATATTTCCATAGGCTTGCGGGCGATGATTGGACCTCCCAAAAAGGCTCGAGAAAATGGACTAGCAATCACAAAAAGATGAAAAGCTCAATGAAGCAAATCAAAAGACGCCAAAGGCCCAAAATTGTGAAGGTTTTAACCGAGCAAAAGTGAAGCACTCAAAAAAGTCAAATCAAAGGCCAAAGGCCAATTCACTACAAAAGCAGTCCCTCGCCAAAAAAGAAGAAAATCAAAAAGGCTCAACTCACTGAAACCCGAATCGAATCATGTGCTAGAGAAAGCTACAAGAAAACCATATAGTGCGAGACGATCCCGAGGCTACAACCCAGGAACCTGAACAGGGCTATCTCCAGAGACATCCAATATAATTTGCATCTCAGCACGGAGGTACAAGTATTAAGTTTCTTCTATTTATTTACGCAGTTCAATTTGGTAATAAGTAAGCAATGCATGAATTAGGATAGATCGAGTACCACAGTCTAATTTTCATATTCCAAAGCCAAAATTAGAACTTACGCCCTTTAATAGCATTGTTCGGGACGAACAACTAAAAGTGGGGGGTAATCTGATGGACCAAAGTTATACGAGTCAGAAACACAGTAAAACCACCTTAATTAGACTATTTGTCTATCTAACGTCTACGTGTTAGTCCCGATATATTTTCACAGGGCATTTTAGAGACTGAAGTGAAAACACGCTAAGGAGAGGATTTTAAGCTGAAAAGATAACAAGAGTCAATCCAAGGTCAAGATCATATGCCGACTGAAGAAATATCAAGGATCCTGACGTTGAATTGACCAGAACAAATTAATCAGAAGAATCAGGAGTGGAGTCAAGACAGACCGGGGAAGGAACACATTGACAGTTTTGTGAAAAGACTGCACAAAACTGTACAAACTCACACATTGGGCAAGGATGACCGGCCACCACTCAAGGAGGTGGCCAAGGGAGGAGCTCCTCCCCCTTGGACCACCGGCAACCGGCGGCTTGGGGTGGTGGTGACCGGCGGCTTTTGCCCCTCCTCCACATGTCACCACCACCTTCCTCCTCCTCTCCTCCCTCCACATGTGGCCATCTCCTCCCTTGATTTCTTCCTCCAATCAAAATGCAACACTTGTAGCCATCTCCTCCTCCTCCCATGGCTATATAAGGAGGCCTCCTCCTCCTCATTTCACACACCAAAATCTCAATTCACTTCTCTCTCTAGAAGTTGTAATATTTGTAACGTTGTAATCTTGCTTTGGAAATAAAGGATAGCTCCCTTGGCGCTTCAACGGTTGTAAGTTTCTCTTAGTATTAATTTATTTAACTGTTGTCTTTAATTTCCTTAGTATAATGTTTAGCGCGATGAATAGTAGCTAAACTAGTAGTTCGGTCTAAGGGGCGCACTTGTATTATAAAATGTTTTAAGACTATTAAACTTAGTGTCTAGTCTAAGTATTCAAAACTTATTCTATGTGCCATATATTAAGTCAGAACGTCCATGGTTGAGGGGACGCTTGGAATGGCAAAGCTCACCATGGGGGTTCGTAAACTTGTACGGATAAGTGGATGCTTGGAATGGCAAAGCTTATCTGAGAAGTTTGACTCATCCTAAACACCATTTGGTTGATCGGGAATGATTGATCAAATGGATGCACATAGGCTAATATAACCGGGAATGGAGTATTAGTCTAAATAGAATAAGTGTTCTACGTCCTTGGAATAGGCTAGACAGTGTACGCAAATCGAGTGCTTGGAATGGCCTTGATACACCGTTTGAATACTTAGGAGAGTCACTAAAGGTCAATGATAAACAGGATATAATACAAGTCCCCTGAAACCGAACATTTCTTTTAATTATAAACTGTAATTTACTTTCCAGTCTTAAAATCAACCAACCAACCAATCAATCAGTCAAAATAGCTGGTAGCTTTAAAACCAACCAACCGACCTTAAACACGCTCCCACGCTGCGTAATCCCACCGAAGAACAATTATTCCCCTAGTTCCCTTGGATTCGACCCCTACTTACCAAGTACTACCCAGTAGTATAGTTGCGAGTAGCGGACTATTATAAATTTATTTGCACAATTGCTTTGACGACAAGCGGTTCTGTCACCACCCCTAGCAGAAACAATAGGAGGAGGGTCTAGAAACCCTCCATGTTCACTGACTGATTTTTTTTTCAGAATTCATTTTCTACACAGAAAAGCAGATATGTTAGTAACTTCAAACGAATGAAACAGAACGAATCTTGCTTTAAGATTATTGGCAATATTGCTGAATTAAACAGGCGGATTTCAAACGAAGTTACTGAACAGAAAAATATGCAATACAAATTCAATTCAGATGAAAATAATCGCAAACCGGAGTGGATCTAGTCGCGTTCGACACTGTCCTTAAAGCAAGATTGCCGCCCTACTGGTGCTGGGACTCGCTGACAGTATGCTTCCCATGATGAAACGATCCTCGACAAACTCTGTGCACTGAAGCTTAACCGATCGAACACTTTCTGGCCTTTGGCTATCACCGACGGACTAATATGAATGAAAACCGAGGAGAAAAGTTGATGATTTCTTTCTGTGTGTTTTAGAAGTGAAGCTCGAACTCCTTTATGTAAAAGAGTTCTCAGGGAACCGAATTGCTTGGACTGTCCCTCATTACACCAGGAAGACAATCCGTCCAGCTGCCCTCATGACTCTAAGACGGCTAACGGTTCATAGACCAAGTGCGTTAATAACCAAAATTAATTTTTGCAAAACTGAAATGTGCCAAGCCGACACAATCAATGCTGCATTCGTATCCCATATGAGGCGGGCGCACACATTGGAAGCCAATCTGACGTCGTTGAACCGAATGATTTCCCTTTATATATCTGATTTCATTTACTCGGTGTTATACTTGTATCCATTTACTCTTCCGTGGAACCTCTTGTTCTTCAACCTTTGAAAATGCTCAACAAGTTGGTCTCAGGTCACCAATTTTAACAACAGTTGAAGCTGATATTCTTATAGAGGTAAACATATCTTTCTCATTTCATGTCTTTTGTCAGCTAGCATAATGTGGGCTTATGGTGATTGAAAATACACTCATACTCTTATGAACTTCAATGATTAGCATTTGTCTTATCCTTAATTTATAACTACATTGATATCTTTAAGGAGGATGTTATGACATTATAATTGAGTCTGTAGAGTCGGTTACTATTCCTTGGGACATGGTTTTGGTTTCATTAACTTGCTCGTCTCTTTTCTTATTGCTTACTTTTATCTCAAGTCCCGCAGACTGTTGACAATGGCAAGAAAATGATGATAACTAGTCACAATAATGTTATACAATAATAGGCAAGACTATCTTATTATGTCTGGTTTTAGCTTTAGCTTGCCGACACTACCTGATCATACTGTGCTTGAGATTATATATGGTGCTAAGCTCTTTTTTTTCATTAACAAAGTCTTCCACCTTGTAGGTCCATATTTGCGTTGTTTGTATAATCAAAAGCCAAAACGTGTAGATCTAGTGAATAGTTGTGTCTGGAATAAGATCAAGCTACTTACTTATTTTACGAGAATATTACAAGTATATATTGTTATGAGCAGTGTTCCAGAAATCGGCCTAAATCTTGAAGTCGATCCGATTTTACCCAAATCGGATGAAAAATCGGGGAAGCGATTATGTGTCCGATAATCAGCTGAATCGGGGATTAATCGGTCGAATCAGGGATTAATCGGTCGAATCGGGGATTAATCGGTCTGGGCAGCTAAGTGTTAAGAAATACACTTGGAGGACTTTATTGTAATAATTAAGATTTTTTTAAATTGAAATTGAAAATTAAAACTAAAGCTTGTCCAATTAGGGCTTGCGAATTGCGATCGGCTCATGCAGTCCTCCGTAAACTTGTGAATTGCGAACTAAAGCTTGTTTGTTTGTATTTTGCTATTGAGTATTGAATATTGATTGTGACATTTACTCACAAATTATGTAATTGTAAAGATCCTGATTGGGATTTCAGATTTGTGACTTTTTTGCTATTGATTGTTTGATTTTTTTGAAGTGGTATGGATTGTTTAGTTTTTACATGCATCCTGTTTTATTTTGATTACAGGTCAACAAATGCATTATAGAAAACATTTATATAACTATTTTTCAATTATAAACATAAAAATAGGATAAAAATAAAAAACTGATTAATCCTCGAGGACCTTGTCCGCCCGATTAGCGATTTCTGTAACCTTGGTTATGAGTATATGAATTGAGTGTGTGTCATTAATATGAGGCAAGTGGAGATATGCATGAATCAGAATCAAATATACACATTATAATATATAAACTAAATATAGTAACCGAATAATCAAATAAAATAGGTGAAGAAAACCTAGCGTGAGTTTTTTTTCTTCAAAATGACCCATTTGAATTTTGGCCTCTTTTTAATAAAACTGGATCCCAAGAATCCGGTATTTTACATTTTTTACAAAACCGAATCCCAAGATTCGGTTTTTTGTGCAAACGAGAACACGTTACACGTGGAGTTCTCTCATTCGAACGCCCTCATGTTTGCACATAAAACCGGATCCCCAGGATTCATTTTTATTAAAAAGGGAAAAGTACAAAAGGGTGGTATGAACTACCACCCTTTTATAAACTCTTGTCCGGACTATCAACATTTGCAAAACACAGTCAATTTCTACTTTAAGGACCAAATTACAATTACAATTAGTACTATAAAGTACC
Organism: Rhodiola kirilowii; assembly: GCA_033675215.1. Taxonomy (NCBI): domain Eukaryota; kingdom Viridiplantae; phylum Streptophyta; class Magnoliopsida; order Saxifragales; family Crassulaceae; genus Rhodiola; species Rhodiola kirilowii. The sequence goes on from CM066199.1 coordinate 26,648,142, forward strand.
CAAACTAAAAAATCTGCAAACACAGTCAATTTATACTTTAAGGACTAAATTGCAATTACAATTAGTACCATAAAATACACAAACTAAAAAATCTGCTTATATGTATTTAGTTCAATCTAAATGTATATTTTGTTCTAAAATATTTGGTTCGGTCTAATGATAAATTTTTTTAATCAGTCAATTTTTTAAATTGCTTAAATGTATACAATAAATTTCTAATTTTACAATAATTTATACCATAAATCTTTTTTTGAATAATTTATTATACCATAAATCTTTAAATATATAAATTTCGATCTAAATTTATACAATAAATGTTAAAATCAAAATTATTTTTGTACAACCGTATCAAATGACCTAGTTGTACGATAGGCATCTACAATAATAAAATTGCTTAAGAATATATATTATCATAAAAGTTTCACAATTGATCTGAAAATATATTAATTTAACAGAAAATTAACATGGATCAACATCCATCATAATAATAGATTATTGATATTTTGACTTATTTATGAGACTTTTATTATATTTTATCTAAAAATTAGAAATTAATATATTATTATGATGGTAGTTCATACCACTCTTTTGTACTTTTCCCTAAATTTTAATAACTTCAAAAGTGAAATATTTGTATAGTTTTCCCTAAATTTCCAATTTTTAGATAAAATATAATAAAAGTTTCACAAATAAGTCAAAATTGACTGATTCAAAAAAAAGTATCATTAAACCGAACCAAATACTTAAGAACAAAATATACATTTAAATTGAACTAAATACATATACACAGATTTTTTTAGTTTGAGTATTTTATGGTACTAATTGTAATTGCAATTTGGTCCTTAAAGTAGAAATTGACTGTGTTTTGCAGATTTTTTAGTTTGAGTACTTTATGGTACTAATTGTAATTACAATTTGGTCCTTAAAGTAGAAATTGACTGTGTTTTGCAAATGTTGATAGTCCGGACAAGAGTTTGTAAAAGGGTGGTAGTTCATACCACCCTTTTGTACTTTTCTCTATTAAAAACAGGCCAAAACTGAAATGCCTAAGTCAAATGGGTCATTTTGGATATATTGAAACTCAAATGTGTCATTTAATAAAAAAACTCACCTAGCGTCTGATACCATGTTATGAATATATGAATCAAGTATGTGTCATTGATACGTGACCAATGATCTATAAGAGATAAGTATGTATCAGAATCAAATATGCACGATATAATATATAAACTGAATATATAGTAACCGAATATATATCTAACATATATGTGATCATCAAACATGCATATGTTTATGTGCTCTAACTGTTCTAATTCTGATCTGAATCAATCATGGAAAAGTTTCTTTCAATGCCGTAGTCTTGTTGCTTTGACTTGCAGGAGATTTCCATGGCAAGAAGAGCTCAATCTTCTAGGAGACAACAAATAGCTCCCTATCATCAGTGAGTCACACAATTATTGCATGTCTAATGTGACAAGCAGACGACTAAAGTAAAAATGATTCAAAGACTTTTCTGCTTTTGATCAAGTAAAATCATACCCCCACAATAATCAAAACAAATCTTCCACATCCACTTCATTTCTGGTTGAACCTCAAATCTGTTCGCCATACTATTACACATATTAGCATTCAAAACTAAGGTGTTCTGATCAGACTCTTATCCAGTTATAATTCGAAACTGGTCTATATTAGTAACTTGAACCTAAGAACGCTCTTAAGACCGCTTTGCACTTTATTCCTTCATTTACTATATGTCATCTCAGTTTAAAAGAAATCAGTAGGCCAGCATCAGTTCTCTCCTTTAATCTGTTTACAGTTTCCTTTTCTTTAATTTTGTTATTTATTTCTTTATTTTTCACACTTTGTAACCCAGAGAATCTCCGCTCAATAATATAAATACCCAAATAAAAGTATAGATAGAGAGAGGGAGGAGCAGAGAATAAAAAGATGGCCCCATTCCTCTACCAATCTCTCCTGTACATTTCAAAACAATGGAACTAAGAAAAAGAGATGCTTGACTGACCTTGTCTGGTAAATCTTAGCAAAGGTGACAAAAATACATGTAATATTAATATTAAATGTAATCTATCTCCAAAATGATGTGGAATATTAATATATGAATTATATGGAGGAAGTGAAGTGAAACAAAAAAGTGAAGCTTACTCTGAAAGCCAGAAAAGATAGCAAGGAGAGGCAACAGCAGCAGCACCAAACACAACATGTTAGCGTTTTGTGTGTGCTTTTTAGGATTAGTTGTTTAAATTACTCTGTCCCAAAGCAAAGCATCATAAACAAAGCATCTCATTTCTCTCTTCCATCTGTTTCCTTAGCTGTTGCTTGCAAGTATCATCAAGCCCCAGAATTGTGCCTTCCTCATCATAATCCTTTTTCACAAACCCATTTCAGAATTTCATCTCAGATATCAATGAGAGGGGTTTTGTAGACTTACATATAAAACAAGTTTGTGTTCCTTCTCATCTTCATCTGTAGTTTCTTCCTTTGAATTTGTTGTGTGTATTTCCCCTGGTGTTTTGCTTGTCTGTCATTTTGCTGTTCGTAACATATTTTTTCTACTTTCTGGCCACAACCCAGTTCATGTTATCCTCCAAAGCTCCTAAAGATCTCATCTTTCACCTCTGGAATTGAATTATTTGATTTGTGTTTGTGTGTTCAAATCTTCAAATCCCCGGAATCTTGCTCCGAAACACCTTTCTGGGTTTTTGTCATATTGAAGTTGAAGTAGAGTATATGTGCTTTGTATGATTTGTTGCTCTACATTGAGGACCATAGACATTACTACAGAATGAGTTTCATAACAGGAGACAAAGGTCACTCCTGGCAGCCAATCAAGACTTCTGACACCACAACATCCAGTTACTGGCTTAACTGGAGAGTCCTACTATGTTCTATCTGGCTTGTAATCTCAGTATCCCTCTCCTCCTTCATAATTTGGAGATATGAGGGTGCTCATAGTACCCGAAAAGTAGTAGAAATTGATCAAGATCACAAGGAGTCATCTGGAACTTTGTATGAAGATGACGTTTGGCGACCTTGCCTTACCTTCATTAGGCCTGGTTGGCTTCTGGCTTTCCGTATCTTCGCCTTTCTGGTTATGTTAGTGCTGCTCATTGTCACTGGTGTTGTTGATGGTGGCAGCATTTTCTACTTCTATACTCAGTAAGTATTTCAATTTTCGCACGACTTTCTTATAGACTTGATTCTGCTTAGTCATATCTAAACAATCATGTCTTCCTGCAGATGGACATTCACATTGGTCACCATTTATTTTGGGGTAAGCCCGCCACTCAATTATAAGTTATAACCAATGCCTCGGTGATTTCATCTCATTGCTCGTACTTATCTCTCCCTCTTATCTTTTGCAGCTTGGGTCACTGCTTTCCATATATGGATGCTTTCAGCACCGCAGTCGAGTAGGCGGGAACCAAATTGAGGACACCGAGCAAGGTACATATCCCACCAGAATAGCGGCTGAGCAGTCTATCGGATCAGCTGTGGGAAAAAGCCTCACTCATCCACCCCGAGTATCTCATCTCCCAAAACCTGCAGGCTTCTGGGCTTACAGTTTTCAAATCATGTTCCAGGTATATTCTTGCTGCAGTTGAGCTCCATCTTCTATAGCTGCAATGCAATCATAAAATTAATTAATTTGGATATTCATGTTTTCATTCTTCAGATAATTGCAGGAGCCGTGCTACTTACAGATTGCGTCTTCTGGCTCATCATTGTTCCGTTCTTAGCCATCAGAGACTACGATCTTAACTTTGTAAGCATCCATGGACCATGAATACAACAATAAAGAATCTGAAATGGCTTATTAGTATTTGTTTTCTCTGCAGTTGATTATTAACATGCACACAATCAATGCCGTCTTCCTATTTGGCGACACTGCTATGAACAGCTTGGTAAGCTAGCAAAAAGTTGCTTACACTTTGTAACAAGAGTTCCAATGATAGCTTGGTTTCAGTCTGATTTCTCACACCGTTGTTTCTTGTCATCGCAGCGTTTCCCCTGGTTCCGAATAGCATACTTCATTCTCTATACATGTCTTTTCGTAGTTTTCCAATGGATACTCCATTCTTGCATTGCAATTTGGTAAGATCATAATCCTTTTTTGCTATAGCTCAAACTCTTTGTAAAGTATTTGATTTTTCTGACATTTTGTCATCCATCCGTTGGCAGGTGGCCATATCCATTCCTCGACTTATCTTCACCATTTGCTCCCCTATGGTATGCCATCTGAAACACCCGAAGCAAATTACTATTTACTTAATGCTGGAAAAAAAGGCCAAAAAGAAAAACCGGAAGTTGACGGGTAAAATGACGTATCTGCAGGTATGCATCACTGGGATTGATGCTCATCCCATGCTACGGAATATTTGCGTTAATCATGAAGTTGAAGCACTACTTGTTAACAAAATGGTTTCCAGAATCATATCAATGTTTGAGGTAACATAACAACATGCAGCGCAAATGCTTTATTACCCAGAGTACATAACGCAATCAAGAAGTACACTATTGACTATACCGGAATCATGCGGCAGGACTAGTTGCTGTTATTTTCTCTGCAAATGCTTGCAATTTTGTTTCATATCATGTGTATGCACTGAGAAGAAAACCCAGCAGCAGCATTCTCTTTATGCTCATGACATGTATATTTTTACTTATAGGCGTTGATAATATGAATGGAGGTGCAATATATTTGATTCTTGATCATAAATCATGTTATCAGATTTTATTAAAAGGAATATGGAATTACAGCATCTTTATAAAAACATAGTTTTATACAAACCAATGAGAGTCTTTGATTTGGTCAATTGCATCGAAGAGATTAAATCCCGCCATATGGATGATTTTTCGGCGATCAATTATAAATTACTTTTGACGAACTATATTATACTTTTAGTTTTTCGGCGACGAATTATAACCCATTTTTAATGAATTTTATAATTTACATCAAAATATGATTTGCACCTGAACTTTTTCCATACAAACAACAATTGTATACATATATGAAGGAAGGAAAAAATCGTGGGTTTTGAGTAACTATTGTACAAATTGGAGGTTTGTTCAGTCTTCTCAACGTCTTTAGCTTATTATATTAATAAGCTAAAGACCTATACTATAATTTTATTTTTCTGATACTTTTGTACAGTAGTAATACAAATTTATGAATATCATTTAAAAATGTTTTCATATTTCCTAAATGTCACACTTTACCTAACAGACAACCTTAAATAAGGCAAATTAACAGTTCACAACAACATCATTTCCACCACCATCATCAAAATTGGATACAAAATTCACAACACAAAAATATGTCATTTGTCAATCTCTCTCTTCCCTTCTCCAGAAATTCCATCAAGAGAGATTCACATCATATTTACAGACAAGTAAAACAACATCCCAAACCCCATCTCACCATTTCCTGATTCTTCACCCCTTCCCATCCATTTCATCCAAAATTTCCATTTTGTTCAAACAATTTTCCCTCCATTTTAAGCTCAAAATCAATATCTAAAGACCGAAAAAAATGATGTTAAATCCTCGGACTTTGGCTTCCTTTGGTTTCTAAAGATTTTGTGAATTGAGGGGCCGGGGGCTGCATTGAGAAATCTTGCATGTGCTCTGTTTTGGAAAAAAAAACTGAGCATTTGAGAGGATTTGATTGGACTTCACAATGCAGCTCTTGGCACAATTCTCTCAATATTTGGTGTTTGTGCTTATTGGATTTTTTATCCTCTTTTTTCATGTCACTCTATCGGATCCGAGGACCACCGTGGCTGGCCTAATATGCGGAAACACAACCCAAACCTCGCCTAGCATGGTACCAAACTTCAATAATCTGATGAACCGTCTAACCGGCATCCTCGACGACAACATGGAAGGCATGGACTACATCTCCAGCCCACTCCCTCCGATCCTCGGTTTTGCACAATGCCACGGGGATTTGACCCAGGACGAATGCCGCACTTGCTTTGCCAAAGCTCGAGCCCTGGTCTCCTCTTGTCCCCCAGCCTCCACCGCTCGTGTGTTCCTCGATGGCTGCTTCCTCCGCTACGATCAACGAACTATGATTGACCAGTTCGCAGACAAGACTAACGACCGGGTCAACTGCTCAAGCGTGGATGGGAATTTGGATGATCAACTGATGAGGATGGAGTTCGGGAAGAAGGTCAGGATAGCGCTACAAAACATAACGTTCAAAGCTCCTCGTAGCCAAGGGTTTGCCGTGGCAGAATCAAAAGGCGGTGTCAACCGAGTGTATGTCCTCGGACAGTGCTGGGAAATGGTCACCGAGGACGGCTGCAGAGCTTGCTTGGACAATGCTGGACAGATGCTGATGACAGAATGCGTCCCGGGGAATGAAGGCAGGGCTCTGAACGCAGGGTGTTATGTTAGATACTCCACTGAGAAATTCTATGGAGACAAAGCTGAAAGAGTTACTTATGGTACCCAAAAATATGCGAAACTTCGGTTTTGAACAATTTATCAATAAAACTTGATCATTGACATTGCTTTGTGTGTGGAACATGTTTTGAATTCAAGATGAGAAGGGGACGCTCATGATCGTGATGGTCATAACGACAGCCTTGTTCTTCCTCTTGCTACTGGGAGCTCTGATCAGCTACATCAGAATGAAGAGTATCGGACAAGGTTCGTACAATGAGCTCTATTATTCTATTGAATACAACCAAAATGTGTTTTAACATGATTCATATGATAGGGGTAAATCCGTTTACTCGTCTGCCATCGACAGTCAGCAAGTCGAAGATCAACCTCAAATATGAGGTTTTGGAGAAAGGGACGGATTACTTTGATCCGTCGAATAAGTTAGGCCAAGGAGGAGCTGGGTCAGTTTTCAAAGGAACTTTGCCTGATGGCCGCATTGTGGCAGTTAAGAGGTTGTTTTTCAGTACTAGGCAATGGGTCGATGAGTTCTTCAATGAAGTCAATTTAATCAGCGGGACTGAGCACAAGAACCTCGTCAAGCTCTATGGCTGCAGCATCGAAGGGCCAGAGAGTCTACTCGTCTACGAGTATGTCTCCAACGACAACCTTGACCGACATCTTTTTGGTACGTTAAAGACTTACCAATTTCATACATTTTCAATATAACTGTTGTTGTGAGTTAAGTTCAGTGCAAACATGATTTTTGGGCAAACTACAAACAGCCGAACTATGCCATGTTTTTATCCAAATGAATTTTAGGTAATTTTCCCGAACTATGGCATAATTGGTGAGAAGTGTATCATAATTCGTCGGTTTGTAGTTTACACCTCATTTTTTCCTAATTGATGTTATAAGAATTTTCATAAATTTTGATATATACAGATAAAAAAAGGACGCATATTCTTACATGGGAGCAGAGAATGGAGATTGTGTGCGGAATAGCTGACGGGCTAGCCTATCTCCACGGAGGATTCGACTCACCGGTCAAAATCATCCACCGTGACATAAAAGGCAGCAACATTCTCCTAGATGAAAACATGGTCCCTAAAATAGCTGATTTTGGCCTGGCTAGGTGTGTCCTAGGGGATGAATCCCATGTTAGCACTGGCATTGCAGGGACATTGTAAGTCTCTCCTTCGAATGGACCAATCATTAAAACTATGTCGAAAGCCTAACATTTGCGACATGTAGGGGGTATATGTCACCTGAGTACCTAGTTCGCGGCCAGCTCACAGAGAAAGCAGATGTGTATGCTTTTGGCGTGTTGGCTATTGAAATAGTCTCTGGGAAAAAGAACACCGTCTTCCTCCAGAGTTCCTCGTCCATTTTACTTTCTGTAAGGCTCCACATTTCGCCACATTTTAGTTATCTTCATGGATTAATTAAGAACCCCCGATCGATAAGATTTTTGGCGACAGGTATGGAGGCATTATAAAGGGAACAAACTGAGCGAGACAGTTGATGCGTCTTTGAATGGCAATTTTAACGCTGAGGACGCATCAAGGGTGCTCCAAATTGGTCTCCTATGCACACAAACTGCAGCTGCACAACGACCAACGATGCCTCAAGTGGTGCAGTTGTTAAATGGGACAACCAAAGAGATACCAAGTCCTAAAGACCCTCCGTTCGTGAATGCCAGTATTTTAGGCTCTGACGACACGTCGTTTTCTATGACAGAAACTCAGTCACAAGACTCATTTAGTACCTGCCTCACTGACTCCATTGGCCACTCGTTCTCCAGATTACCTCAGGCAAGATAGTACAACATTTAACAGGTTCAGGTGAAAAACACACATTATACAAGCATCATCAATGTGGATATAAAGCGCAGTATACGAGTTAAAGGAAAAACTTGTCTAGGAGTAAGCCTTATTATTTCTTCGAGCATCGTGTATGACAGGAATCGTCCGATAGGCCCCTGGAACCTTAAACCTCGCTTTTGTACATAACTTGGACTGATTGCGCGCTTATGAATTTTACAGCTTGAGGCTAGAAATGAAATGTGATATTGAAACAGATCAACACTAGAAAAATTGATTTTTTCCAGTAAGATGTGTTGAAGGGAGTTTTTTTACAAACAATACTACACCATTTTGACACTTACCTCACCCTATGTTACATTACTGACGTAGTATAAGAACTCTCGCAACACGCAAAAAGCGTTATTTATGCACGATGTTGCATAAGATCACTAATATAACAAAAACAAAACTTGCGTCCTAATGTACGTTGCGTTTAGGAAAAAAATACAACATGCGTACTTAAGTAGCATGTCCAAATCGTTCTGTTTTGAGCCTGGTGCAGGGATAAAAAGCAAAATTCTTCTTATGTGGAACCCTGATTGCGTTGCAGTTAATATCTTGTTTGCTAGTGATCAGTTAGTTATATGCGATGTGAAATGGAACGGAAAGAAAATTATGGTAGGATTTGTTTATGCTCACAATAGACAGAGGGATAGAAGGTGTCTTTAGGAAGATATCTGCAATGCTATGCCCAGAGTTACAGGTCCGTGGATTATTAGTGGTGATTTTAACTGTATAAAAAGCCAGGGCGAGAAGCTGAATGGGGCGAGAGTCAGGGAGTCGGATACGAAAGAATTATCTGAATTCTTAGATCAATCTGGGCTTAGAGATATTTCTTTCAGCGGGAGTTTATATACCTGGTCTGATAAGCACCATCAAGGGAGAAGAATTTGGTGTAAGCTAGACCTGATCCTTTGTAATGAAGCTTTCATTTCGAACTTTCCCAATGCTCATGGTATTTTCTCAGAGCCTGGTATTTCCGACCACTCCCCGGCTATTTGCAGGTTGGCTGACAGATTCCCGATGAAAAAATGGTTTTGGTTTCAGAGTTTCTGGACTAGCACCAATCAGTTTAAGGACTATATTACTCAGAAGTGGAGAAGAGGGGCTTGGAATCTGTTTATGCTGCAGAGAAACTTGAAGGATCTTAAAAGAGAACTGATTATCGCTATGAAAGATTTCAGAGGAGACATGAGCATTAGAGTGGATCACGGGAGGCAATCCCTCCTTGAAACATAAAGAATGTTGCAGCTCAATCCTAATAATGAAGAGTGGAGTAGTAAGGAAGTTCAGGAATTGCATAATTTTAGTAAACTATTAAGATACCAGCATACGTACAATTGTCAGAAAGCGAGATTGAATTGGGCTAAAGAAGGAGATCTCAATACAAAGTATTTTCATGCTATTATTAAGGGTAGGAGGTCCAGCAACACAATCAGATGTGTTCAAACCGAGGAGGGGGAGTTCTTATTTGATAAAGCGGCTATTAAAGCGCGCTTCGTAAATTTCTTCAAAGATCTTTTTAATGGGAGCTTTATTTCTACTCCAGCAGACCCCCATATTATTCGTTCTGGCCCAATAGTCAGCACTACAGATTGCATTAATCTAGTCAAGGACTTTTCGTATAATGAAGTGGCTGAAGTTGTTAAGCAGCTCCCATCTTGTAAAGCTGCCGGTCTAGATGGATTTAATGCGGAATTTTTCAGAGCTGCTTGGAGTGTTTGTGGTATGGATATCGTGGAGAGTATTAACAATTTCTTCAAGGGCGGCATATTGCCTGAAGGTATAAACTCAGTGTACCTTGCTTTAATTCCGAAAGTTAAAAATGCCAGTTTGCCATCAGATTTTAGGCATATTAGCTGCTGTAATGTTATCTACAAAATTGTTTCTACGCTATTAGCAAATAGGCTTAGACCAGTTCTCGATTATCTTGTTGATCAATCTCAAGCGGCGTTTGTGAAAGGTCGAAACATAACTTATAACATCAGTCTAGTTCAAGAGTTATTATGCAAGTACAATCAAAATCATTTGAGTAAAAGATACATGTTGAAGATTGATATTACCAAGGCCTATGATATGGTTGACTGGAAGTTTCTTAAGAATATTCTGGAGCTTTTTCGCTTCCCGGTGAAGTTCGTGAATTGGATTATGGCTTGTGTGACCACTTCCAAGTTTTCAGTGCTTATAAATGGGTGTTTAGAAGGGTATTTCAGCAGCAGTAGAGGGCTTCGTCAAGGGGACCCCATCTCACCTTATCTCTTCACCCTTGTTATGGAGGTGCTTAGCAGGATTCTTAAGAAGTTTAGGCAGTCAAATGAGTTTGGGTACCATCCTAAATGCGCAAGGATTTCCCTGAGTCACCTGATGTTTGCTGAACAGGTGATTATCTTTTCTAAGGCTGATTTGAGATCCTTGCTGAAGATTAAGGAAGCCCTTACTTTGTTCCATGGGTGGTCTGGCCTAGATGTCAATGTGAACAAGTCTGCAATTTATTTTGGTGGCTGTGATGAAGAGGAGAAGCTGTTTTTTGCCCAAGCAGCTAGCTTTCAGGTTGGGAAGCTTCCTTTCTCATACTTGGGAGTTCTATTATATGGGAGAAGCCTAAGGAGTCAAGCTTATGATGGGTTAATCGACAAAATGACGAGCAAGATAAGAGCCTGGGCTACTCGCCACCTTTCTTATACTGGCAGACTAGTTTTGATTAAGCATGTTCTCAACACAATTAGTTCCTATTGGATGAGAGTTATTCTTTTCCCGAAGAATGTCTTGAGGAAGATTTCTGCTATTTGTCGTAACTTCTTGTGGTCCGGATCGAGTTCAGGGAAGCAAAATTTAGTAGCTTGGAAGAGAGTTACTAAAACTAAAGAGGAGGGTGGCCTCGGGGTTAAAAACGTTTTTGTCTTCAATAAGGCTTTGATGTTAAAGCAAGTTTGGGACTTATGTCTTAAAAAGACTCTATGTGGATAAGGTGGCTGCACACTTATTTCTTTAACAACCTGAACCGATGGGAAGTTAAAGAGAAGACACATCATTCATGGGTAATCAAGAATATTCTGAGGCTTTGACAGGACGCACAAAATTGTATTCAGTTTGATGGTAATATGATATGCTCTTGGGCTCACAATAATGCCCCTTTTTCAGCTAAGGGTGCATATAAGATAATTGCAGAAAATGATGTTGAAGTTCCTTGGACAAAGCTGGTGTGGAACGGTATTTCTCTTCCTTAGCACAGTTTCTGCACTTGGTTGGCTATACAAAATAGATAGTATACAAAAGATAGAATTAGAGGCATGGCGGAGGACCAAAGGAAATGTAGCTGCTGTCACTGTGAGTTTGAAAGTGGAAATCATTTATTTTTCAATGTAGAGGTCTCATACTGACGGAGCGCACCACACCGTCGTTAATGTGCGATGGCTCTGTGCAAAAATAAATTTATAAGTCCGCTACTCGTTACTCTACTATTGGGTAGTAAAGCGGTAAGTAGGGGTCGAACCCAAGGGAATTAGTGGATAGTTGTTCTTTCGTAAATGGAAAGTAAGACAGTTGGGGGTTGGTTGTGATTTTAGTACTGAAAGTAACGTGGGTTGGTTGTGATTTTAGTACTGAAAAGTAAATGACTGAAAGTAAAGAAAGTAAATATGGAACTGAAAGTAAATACTGAAAAATAAAGTGCTTGAAGGACAAGACTTGCTGAAAGTAAGTGCGTAAAAGTAAAGTGCTTGAAGGACAAGACTTGCGGAAAGTAAAGTGCTTGAAGGACAAGACTTGCTGAAAGTAAATGCTTGAAGGACAAGACTTGCAGAAAGTAATTGCTTGAAGGACAAGACTTGCAGAAAGTAAGCAGTTCATATGGAACTGAAAGTAAAGTAACAGGTGATGTTTTAATTAAAGGAAAGGATTCGGTTTTAGGGGCCTTGTATCATAAATCTGTTTATCATCGACCTCTAATGATCTTACTAAGTGTTCAAAAGTGTATCAAGGCTATTTCTAGCACATGACTTGCCACACCGTATAGCCCATTTCAAGGCATAGAACACTTGTTCTAGCTAGACTAATACCCCATTTCAAGGTATATTAGCCTATGTGCAGTCACTTGATCAGTCATTTCCGAACAAACCAAGCGACTTAAAGAGAGGTTGAACTCCACGGAAAAGCTTTGCCATTTCAAGCATCCACTTAACCGTGTATGTTCACGAACTCCATGGAAGAGCTTTGCCATTTCAAGCATCCACTCAACCATGTATGTTCTACCCGAATGTAAAGCACACAGAACAAGTTTTGAACACAAAGAGGCACTAAGAGAAGGGTCTAAAACATTTTATGATACAAGTACACCCCTTCAACCGAATGAAGGGTTTAGCTACGAGTATCCATAGAGGTGGATATCATAGCTAAGTGCTTAAAAGTAAAGGAAAACGAGAAAACAAGACAAGGAAAGTAAAGGTTTTGAAATCAAAGACAAGGAAAGTAAAGGTTTTGAAAGTAAAACTCAAGGAAAACAAGAAGTAAAGACAATGAAATGTAAAGGGTTGAGATCAAGAACACACTCAAGAACAACTTGAAGCTTTCAATATCAAAGTGAAGTGTTTACAAGGATTGTGAAATGGATTGTAGAGAGCTTCTCTCACCAAGTAACCAAGGACCTAGCACTAGAACTTGTGATTTTGAGGACACTTTACAAAGGGAGGAAAGTGTGGTATTTATAGGCAAGGAGAAGGGAAGAGGAGCCAACACATGGCAAGAGGGGAGAGGAGGAGCTCAAAGCCGCCGGGCAAGGTGTCACATTCCCATGGTTAGCCGCCCATGTGGTGAGGAGGAGGAGGAGAAGTTGAGTGGATTGAGATATTTTGCCTCAAAAGCCATCGGTTGTGATATAACTCCGGTTGCACCTTGGTTGCTCTTTGGTTGCCCTTTGGTTTGCTTCTTGGTTGATATCAAAGGGTGAGGAACTTAGACTTGCATTTCACTTGTGTTCTTGATCTTTGTTGAACCAAGTCCTTGAGACTTAGTTGTGGCTTGATCGGAGTATTGTCGGAGTATGGCCAGTTCTGACTTGTAATCCACTTTTAGCGTTAAGAACTCCATTTTAGCTCGTTTCATCATTACTCCTTGAAATAGCCTGTAGAATAAAAGTGAAACTAACAAGTAAAAGTTGTCAAGATAAAGCGTCTAATTTGGTGGGTTTAACTGTCTTAACGAATCATATAAATATGGTCCATCACATACCGATATATAAATTTATGGAGATGGTTTGGATTCAAACCCAATGGAATAATTGGGAGGAAGTGATTCAGTGGCAGCAAAATAGACAATGGAGATCCAAAGCAGAAAAAATTAGTGGTATTATTCATTATTACAGTAGCTACATATGAGACTTGGAAAACTCGGAATTACAGAATTTTTCGTGAAGAAACAACTAGCAAGGAGCAAATTTGGAGTTTTGTCTTGAAGATTCTAAGGATGAAGATGGAGCTTATTAAGAAGTCAAAAACAGGGGGTTGTATGTATAAATTCCTTGTTGACCGGTTTATCATTTCTGCTGAGTAGGTAGTCTTGTGCTTGTGCTGGTAGTCTGTTGGTTTTTTGCAGGTTGTGCCATCGTCTGTTTGCTGTTTTGTGGGGTGTTTGGTGTCGTTGCCCAGCAGCTTTGTCTTGTTTAGGCTGTGTCTGTTGGGTGGATCTTTTGTAGTCTTGTTGTTCTTTGTCCCTTTATTTATACACATTTTCCTCGGAAAAAAGAAGAAGTATAGTACGGCAGTAGGTGATGATCAAGTGACTTCTCCTCATTTCTATGTTTGTTCCCCCACTTTGTACTCATTACGAAAATGTCTAGTTATTGTTTCGCCATTCAAATTCATAATATAACTTCTACCTAAATCTACCTCACTGCTTGGACATGAAGATTAAAGAACACAGCAAAAGCAAACAAGTATAAACATATATTTGGAAACGACTTAAACCATTCACAAACCTTCCCAAACTTGAAAATGAAGCTCCACTCAGTCTCAGCCACAACCACAAAACAGGTAATCACAACAGCATAGCACCAAAATATCTCATCAAACACCTGAAAACCAAAAAATAAAATTTCACAAACAATTTTTTTTACAAACTAAACATCGCAAAAATCCAGCAAAACGCTTACATCACAAATTTGTGTATCAAATACTCCTACAGCTAGTTTCATAGCATCAAATATACGGGACTAGATATTTAACATAGAAAATGATGTCAGAACAAATGCACCAGTTTGTCTTCATTGAGGCATTTCAGCAAGCACCTCACCTACACCAAAAAAATTTGACCAAAAAAATTAAACAACTTTCCTAACGACTGGTGTAGGGGCATTAACAAAACACTAACAAACTAAAGACAACACAAACCTTACATGGCGATCCGTGAAGCTTGAAGGATGAATACAACCTCACTCACCTTCCGCATCTGCATAAACTCAGACGATCGGTGAAGTGACGAGGGCCGCTGCCACAACTGCGGAGAGATAAAGAAGCCGAAGACCTAGGTTTGTGATGAGTCGAGTTTTCGACTCATTAATAGTCATTTTTCACTATAGCTTTGAGTCGTTTCCGATATTATTTGATGTCATTTGACCCTTGCCTTCCACATTTCAGGTACAAAATGATATATTATGGAACTCAAGACCTCAATATCAATATTGGTTGACAAATAGAAATTTCGGTGCAAAATAAGTAGTTTCGGAGCAAAACCGAGTAGATTGACCTTTGCGACTTGTTTTGGACTCCCAGGGCTAGGGCATAGCAATGGGCCGAGTCGAGCTAACCCGACCCAAGAATAGTAAAACCCGAACCTCAATAATCAAGGTATGTACCCGAACCATACTTAAAAAGGGGCCGGGTCGGGTCGGGCTATCCAAAAATTTAACTACCCGAATAATGTAAAAAGCCCTAATTTGAGAAGGGCTGTTTCGGGTTGGGTCAGGTAAGCCCTTATTTGACCCGAATAAAAATTTGAATCTCGCATACATGAGTCTCTTAAGTTGCTGCCATTCATAACCTTGCGCTACATCTCAGCTGCTGGTTTGAGGCACTTGAAAACTTAGATGTCAACCTCAAACAATTTATAGTCGCAAAAACTTTAAGCTTCCCTTGGCTTATCGATGTGGGATATATGCCCTCTCGACCAAGCTACCGCTCAAACAAATCTTGTATACAGTCTTGCTCTTCAATCAAGGCGGGGTTAAGATTAGAGTGATATGCAGTCTTTATGCCATCATTGGAAGCAGGTACATCTTGATCAAGCAGCACACACATAACAGATCAGAATCATCATTATCACTTCTTTTTTTTTGTAATTATCTTGTGCTTTTTGAACCATATCATGTTCTTCTTGTTCCAAGTCTTCTACTAAAACACTAGGAAACTAAAAAAACAGTACCAAGGCTCTCATGGATCAACCCTTCTCATGCCACCAAGTGACAAGCCACAGCACTGCTACTATTACAAGCTGCCTAGAGACAAGTGTATCTCTATTCCAATCAGAATGCACACCCAGCAGTTATCAGCCGCTTATGTTTGTGACCACTGATTAGCAGACAAGCTGCATCTCTAACAATTCTTACAATGGGGGAGGTATGGGAACAAACAAGACATGGTGCGTATTTAGAACTTCAACAACAACAGCACTTGCTGTGTAGTTGTTCCAACTTGGTTTGATGTGCATCAGTATCCGAGTAAGGGTTTTCATGCTTAATGGGTGCGAGGAGAGCAATATTTTCTTGAGCCAGTTTGACAGCATGAACTCGACATCAACTGGTACTGCAGCTCTGATGGATTTTTAATTATGAAATTAAGGGTACTGAGAAACAACTCAACACGAGCATGACTTTTTTTTTTGATAAACATGAGCATCAGTGACTTAAGCGGCTGATTTTGTCCAAACTATCTATCCCACACCGCTTGTATGATAAAACTTGAGAAAAACAAGTTTCTATAAATAAAAGTGGATGGATTTCTAATCTCATCCCAGCATACACTGGCTTATAACAACCGGGCTGCGATTTCCGATCGGGTCCTAAAATTCAAGCCCCTACCCGAGGCTCGGGTCACCGGGTCAGGTGACTAGTCGGGTTTCACTCGGGTCGGGTTGGGTTTCAGCCCTATCGGGCTTCGGGTCAGCCCATGGGCTTTTAAAGCCTAAGGTCATTTGCTGAGGCCTACCCAGGGCGCATACGCTGTCCGAATTGGCTGATTCAAAGCTTGTTGGAAAGCTAACTTAAAGAGTTACAACTCTCCAGTTGTCGCCAAGACCAAATTCGGACGGGAAGACCACCAAAAAGGACCCAGTCGGTCAACTGAGAAGTTCAGTCGACCGACTCGAATAAAACTTCAGAAGCTCATCAAATTTTACACATCCAGTCGACCGACTGGGTGTCAAGCCTAGTCCAGTCGACCGACTGGATCAAAAATTCAGATTTTGAGATCTAGATCTCAGCCGGATCTATAAATAGAAATTGATGGTTTTGACATACGAGTGGAGGTTTTTGGGAAGAAGAAGATTGGAAAAGAAGCTCAACCAAGGTCATCAATCATCAAAAGATCCAACTAAGGAAAAGAAGAGAAGATTAAAGGGAGTTCAAGGATTGACAACCCTCCTTCCTCTCCATCTTTTCCTATTTTACTTGTTGTGTGCTATAAACCCTACTCACACCATGTTGTCTTACATGATGTGTGAGTAGTGATCTTGTGTTTTGAGGGTCTTATAACTCTCCTTGGTACTCTATGATCATGTATACACATTGAATATACAATCGATGGTGTTGATTTCATTTTCTCTTGTGTTATGAATGTTATGCACTCTAGGTGTTTGATAAAATGCGTAAGTGACATGTTGAATTTTAAAACTTGGCCTAAGTATTGAAAAAGTTAGTGAGGGTTTTGATATGGTGGAAATGGTCATATCTAGTGTTTATGAGAGTAAATGCATGGATGTGAGGTTAGCTAGAGCTTAATGCGTATAACATTTATTACCTTGGGAGAGGTTCCAAGGATAGTAGTGCTATAGAGTGAATCAATATCTTCAGAAAGTGAGGTTCTAATTAGGATGGCTTGATTAGGGTTAGATTCAAATGAGAATTTGTCTATCTTAGTCTAAGCTAGGTTCTAAACCAATTAACACCTAAAAATGACTTAACTCTTGTGTATGTGATCATTGGGAAATTGCCAAGGAGGGGAATAACCCCTTGAAACACCTCTTACTTATCTTTTATCCCTAATTACTCGCCACATAGGAGTTAGAATATACACACTCCCTCATACATTTTTAGTTTAGAGTAGCCGAACAGAAACACGGTCTTACATAGTGCATGTGCTTGGCTTGCTCCCCTTGGTTCGACCCGGTACTTTACCGGTATTATAAATGTTTTGACAGTACGACGACCCTCTTCAAAACCGACACGTCGGGAGGGTAAAAATAGACGTTGTCAAATGGCGTCGTTGCCGGGGAGCAACTAGTTAGCACATCCCTAGATTAGATTGTGTGAAAGTTCCGACTATTCTTGTAAATAATTTTCTTTTTCTTATACTTTTATATTCTTCTTATTCTCTCATATCCCTTACTAACTTAAGTTAATCTTGTTTTGCGTGGATGGATCACTACAACCAACAAGTCATTCACAATGGAGATTATTATGAAGAGGATCAACCAAATGCCCATTGTGAAGACTATTGGATGTACAACCACAACCAACAAGTCTTTTCTAATGGAGAATACTATCAAGAGGAAGAGCAACCATATTGGAATTACCAAGAGCATGGCTATCAAACTAGTTATTATAATTTGAATGGGATGACCAAGAAGAGGAGCAACCAAACGCCTATTGAGAAAACTCTTGGCATCCATCACATACCTACACTCAAAATTGGAATGATAGTCAATGTTTTGAAATTGAAGACTCCTACCCTCCATACCATCAACCTCCTCAACCTTCAAGTGAGCCCTCCAATATAGAAGCCATGCTTGCCACATTCCTTGAAAACCAAGAGGAGATACATAGAGACATGCAAGCTCAATTAATGGAGATGGAACAATTTAACCAAGATATGGATGCTCGCATGGATAAGCTTCAAGCTAAGATGGCACGACAAGCAATTGACATTAAGAACTTGGGTGAGGAAGAGGAGGTCTTCGAAGAAGAAGTCCTTGAATCTAATGCCTCAATAGAAGATCGGGATCAAGAAGGGGAAGATATGTTTTGGAGAGTTGTGACCCAAACTTTTAATGAAGGGCGGGACGGTGAACCTTGTAACAAGGATGAGATGGAATGCAAAAGTGAAGCATCCTTTACTACTAGCACATCTAGATCGTTTGAATGACAACACACAAGAGCTCTTCATTCCACCAACGCTTTGACTCTCCGATGAGGAATTCTTCAATGATGATGCCTCTTACAAAGAGAAAACACCTTTTATTGATGAAGAAGAGCTCCTCCCTCCCGGTGTAGAAGAGCCTAAATGTGAACCCAAACTTCTTGATGAGGATAAGATAGAGGGAGAGCTTAAGGTGCAAAAAGGACTCCAAGGGTATGAAGACTTTGTTGAGGTTTACATGAACCAAGCTAAAGGGCATTCTCGCATGCAAGAAGACACAAGTTCAATGAGGGATATTGAGGAGTGGGCACCCATGGACGTCATTGATAAACTTAAGAAAGGGATGCCCATCAAGATCGGGTCAAATTTCCAGTTGCTTGTTGGAAAGCTAACTCAAAGGGCTACAACTCTCCAGTTGACGCCAAGACCAAATTCGGACGGGAAGACCACCAAAAAGGCTCCAGTCGGTCGACTGAGAAGTTCAGTCGACCAACTCAAATAAAACTTCAGAAGCTCATCAAATTTTACACATCCAGTCGACCGACTGGGTGTCAAGCCTATCCAGTCGACTAACTGGATCAAAAACTCAGATTTTGAGATCTAGATCTCAGCCGGATCTATAAATAGAAATTGATGGTTTTGACATATGAGTGGAGGTTTTTGGGGAGAAGAAGATTGGAAAAGAGGCTCAACCAAGGTCATCAATCATCAAAAGATCCAACTAAGGAAAAGAAGAGAAGATTAAAGGGAGTTCAAGGATTGACAACTGACAAGCACTGCCTTGTCGCGAGGCAATGTCTGTACAAAATAAATTTATAAGTCCGCTACTTGTTACTCTACTATTGGGTAGTAAAGCGGTAAGTAGGGGTCGAACCCAAGGGAATTAGTGGATAGTTGTTCTTTCGAAAATGGAAGGTAAGACAGTTGGGGGTAGGTTGTGATTTTAGTACTGAAAGTAACGTGGGTTGGTTATGATATTAGTACGGAAAAGTAAATGACTGAAAGTAAAGAAAGTAAATACGGAACTGAAAGTAAATACTGAAAAGTAAAGTGCTTGAAGGACAAGACTTGCTGAAAGTAAGTGCGTAAAAGTAAAGTGCTTGAAGGACAAGACTTGCGGAAAGTAAAGTGCTTGAAGGACAAGACTTGCGGAAAGTAAATGCTTGAAGGACAAGACTTGCAGAAAGTAAGCAGTTGATATGGGACTGAAAGTAAAATGACAGGTGATGTTTTAATTAAAGGAAAGGATTCAGTTTTAGGGGCCTTGTATCATAAATCTGTTTATCATCGACCTCTAATGATCATACTAAGTGTTCAAAGATGTATCAAGGCTATTTCTAGCACATGACTTGCCACATCGTTTAGAACACTTGTTATATTTGGGCTAATTCCTCCTTTCGAAGTATCTTAGCTTATGTGCATCCATTTGATCAATCATTTCCGATCAACCAAATGGTGTTTTAAAGAAGTTGAACTCCACAGTTAAGCTGTGCCCTTTCGAGCCTCCACTTAACCACGAAGGTTCACGAACCCATGGTAGAGCTTTGCTCTTTCGAGCATCCACTCAACCAATAGCGTTCTGACCTAATATATGGCACATAGAACAAGTTTTGAACACAAAGAGGCACTTAAGAGAAGGGTCTAAAATATTGTATGATACAAGCACACCCCTTCAACCGAATGAAGGGTTTAGCTACGAATATCCATAGAGGTGGATATCATAGCTAAGTGCTGAGTAAAGTAAAGGTTTTGAAAGACAGGAAAGTAAAGGTTTTGGAAATCAAGACAAGGAAAGTAAAGAGGAGAATACTCAAGAACCAACAGGAGTAAACTCAAGAACAACGAAAAGTAAAGGAAATGCTTGAGTACTTCAAGAACCAACAAGAGTACTCAAGAACAAACTTGGAGCTTCAATATCAAAGTGGTGTGTTTACATGGATTGTGCCCAAACTCTAGAGAGATAAGTAACAAGTGACTATGGATTTTTGCACACAAAATGGGATTATGAACTAAGGAGGAGAAGCTTGGTATTTATAGGCAAGGAGGAGGAGAGGGAGGCCAACACATGGCAAGAGGGGAGTGGAGGCTTCAAAAGCTGCCGGGCAAGGTGGCATGAAGCCAAGAGCCGCCGCCCATGTGTCATCTCCACAAGGGAGCCACCGGTGGTGAGGTGGAAGAGGGGAGAGTGTGAGTGGAATGAGATCTTTTGCTCCAAAAGCCATCGGTTACATCCCAACTCCGGTTAGACTTTGGTTGCCCTTTGGTTGCTTCTTGGTTGCTTCTTAGTTGACATCAAAAGGTGAGGAACTTAGACTTGGCATTTCACTTGTGTTCTTGATCTTTGTTGGAATAAGTCATTGGGACTTAATTGTGGCTTGATCGGAGTATTGTCGGAGTATGGCCAGTTCTGACTTGTAATCCACTTTTAGCGTTAAGAACTCCTTTTTAGCTCGTTTCATCTTTACTCCTTGAAATAGCCTGTAGAACAAAAGTGAAACTAACAAGTAAAAGTTGTCAAGATAAAACATCTAATTTGGTGGGTTTAACTGTCTTAATGAATCATATAAATATGGTCCATCAGATCACCCCACACTTTTAGTTGTTCGTCCCGAACAATGCTATTTAAGAGATGCACACACAATCCAAGTAAAAACTTCAAATAAGAAAGTGAGAATATGGAACTAGATTTATCCTATTCATGCATTACTTACTTATTACCAAACTAAACCGTGTAAATACTTAGAAGAAACTTGATACTTGTACCTTCGAGCTGAGATGCAAATTAATTTGGATGTTTCGGGAGATAGCCCTTTTCAGGCTCCTAGACTGCATTCTCTGGACCGACTCGCACTATATGGTTAACTTGTCGCTTTCTCTGGCACATGATTCGGTTCGGGTTTCACTGAGTTGAGCACTTTGATTTCCTTTTGGTGAGGGACAACTTCTGAAGTGAATTGGCCTTTGGCCTTTGGCCTTTGATGTTGAATTGGAGTTTCTTCACTTTTGTTTCGGTTAAAACCTTCACAATTTTGGTTTTCGGCCTTTGATTCGCTTCTTCGAGCTTTTGCTTCTTTGTGACTTGCTAGTCCATTTTCTCAACCTTTTTTGGGAGGTCCAATCATCGCCCGCGAGCATATGGATAAATCTTCCCGCTCTTTCTCATCCTCGCCGTTTCGCGCGGGTCAAGATGAGGGTCGCTCATCTATTTTCTCGGCTACTAGGACTAGAGATAGGACGGTCTGATTCCCATCCCGCCTCTTTGTATAAACACTACACGGCGGAGATGACTCTGATCTTTTTTGAAACCCAAAGTGCAACCTCCACAGACTTCGTAAAACATATAGTGAAATTCAGTCCTTCGATTGCTTGCCAAGCCTCTCTAGGGCAATTTATATCAACTCCACATCCCCTGTATATCTCAACACAAAGGGACAAATGAGAAGTTACATCCTAAGTTTTTATACAGTTGAGATTTCACAAGGTAAATGCATGAATTCGGATCTATCTTTTTCACATTCTCAAGTTCATATTTTCAAAAAGATAATATTAAGGGAAAAGGAAAAAAGAAAGCATGTCAATTAACTATGTACAAAGGTGGTTCTCACCCCACACTTTTGAACGAAGGCGTGCCTCATAGCACGACTTAGTTCAAAAGTCATGCAAGCAAATATATACAGGAAAGGTGAGAATGACTTAAGGCAAAAAACTAAATGACAGAAATTAAATGACTGAAAGTAAGATAGGTGTCGGGTTACCTCCCGACCAGTGCATTTGTTTAACGTCGTTAGCTCGACAGTACCTCATTCCTGGATCATAAGGTGGGATCCCATGGATGGCTCAGGTCGTAGTGTTGTGGAGCACCTACTTTCATTCTTGCCTTGACTTTCCCCGATTTCTTGTGAGATGATGTGCTCGGGTCAGGACTCCTTTGTTTCGGTGGTAATTCTTTCCATTGTCTCTGCGAAGGCAAGGGACCTTTGACCATAGCTGCTGGTCTTGCTACTCTTACAGTCTCTCTTGGCAGGTCAGAAATTTGTGTACTGACATCCGAGATAGGCACAATGTCTGGTGGTTTCCTTGTACTTGGGCGGCCATCATAATCATCAATGTAGAAATCTGAAATTTTGCCGCCAAATGTAAGTGATAACAAGCCCTTGCCCATGTCGATCCATGCCTTGGTGGCGAAGAGAAAAGGCCGTCCCAATATAAGTGTTGGAGGGTCGTCTTCGCTGGTCTCTCCCGTTTGTATTACATAAAAGTCCGCAGCAACGACGAGCTCTCCCACATGGAGTATTAGATCTTCAAGCACTCCAACCGGTCGGATACACAATTTATCTCCCAACTCGATATTTGACCTTGGTGGTTGACAGATCGCTCGTCGTCAAAGCAATTTGTGCAAATAAATTTATAATAGTCCGCTACTCGCAACTATACTACTGGGTAGTACTTGGTAAGTAGGGGTCGAACCCAAGGGAATCAGTGGGATAGTCGTTCTTTGAGGGGGTTTATCCAGCGAGAGAGCGTGTTTTAGGTTGGTTGGTTGGTTTTAAAGCTACCAGCTAATTGATTGGTTGGTTGGTTGGTTTTAGGACTGGAACATAAATTACAATTTTACAATTAAAGGAAAGCATTCGGTTTCAGGGGCCTTGTATTATATCCTGTTTATCATTGACTTTTAGTGACTCTACTAAGTATTCAAACGGTGTATCAAGGCATTCCAAGCACTCGATTTGCGTACACTGTCTAGCCTATTCCAAGGACGTAGAGCACTTATTCTATTTAGACTAATACTCCATTCCCGGTTATATTAGCCTATGTGCATCCATTTGATCAATCATTCCCGATCAACCAAATGGTGTTTAAGATGAGTCAAACTTCTCAGATAAGCTTTGCCATTCCAAGCATCCACTTATCTGTACAAGTTTACGAACCCCGCTGTAGAGTTTTGCCATTCCAAGCATCCACTCTACCTTGGACGTTCTAACCGAATATATGGCACATAGAATAAGTTTTGAATACTAAGGAGAGACGCTAAGTTAATAGTCTAAAACATTTTATAATACAAGTCCACCCCTTCTACCGAATGAGGTGTTTAGCTACTATTCATCGCGCTAAACATTATAACTAAGGAAATAAAACAGTTGAATAAATACTAAGAATTACTTACAACCGTTGAAGCGCCAAGGGAGCTATCCTTTATTTCCAAAGCCAAACTTACAAATACATAACTTAAAGAGAGAAGTGAATTTTACAAGTGAGGTGCTTATGAAAATGAGGGGAGGAGCTCCTCCTTTTATAGCCATGGAGGGTGGAGATGGAGGGTGGAGATGGTTGGCATGTGGAGGCCATCCATGGAGGAGGAGAATGGAGGGTGGAGGAGCCACCACATGTCTTTTGATCCAAGGGAGGAGGAAGGAGGAGCAAGGAGGAGGAGACATGTGGAGGAGCCAAAAGCCGCCGGTCAAGGGAGGAGGAGCCGCCGGTTGCCGGTGGTGGAAGTGGAGGAGCTCCTCCCTTGGTCACCTCTTCAACAAGTGGCCGGTCACTTTGGTCCAATGTGAATTTTCTACAGTTTTGTGCAGTCTTTTCACAAAACTGTCAGTGTGTTTCTTCCCCGGGCAGTCTTGATTCCTCTCCTGATTCTTCTGATTAATTTGTTATGAGTGATTCAACGTCAGGATCCTTGATATTTCTTCAGTCGGCATATGATCTTGACCTTGGATTGACTCGTAACATCTTTTCTGCTTTAAAAGCTCCTCTTTAGTGTGTATTCTCTCTAAGCTCTGAATTACCCTGCAAAAATATATCAGAACTAACAAGCAAAAGTTAAATAGACAAAATGTCTAATTAAGGGGGTTTAACTGTGTTTATGATTCGTATAATTTTGGTCCATCAGTGGTTTCAATGGGCCAAGCCCTAATAAGTAATATAAAGAGTAAGGCATGGCATTGACGGCAGCCCCAAGATCGATTAATCACTTGTGAATTTGGGCTTCACCAATACCACAGGTGACTGTGAAGGCCCCCGGGTCCTTATCCCTTTCCGGTTGTGACTCCTGATCTGAAGTGAGGGATCTTTCCATTATCGGGCCATTCTGCTCATCCTTTGGCTCTGGATTTGTATGATCGAGCCCTTTTAACTCCTGATCTTCTAGGTAAATGTTTTGCTCCGATGCATAGATGTTAGTTGGGGAATCCCATCTGAGACCATCAGAGTCATTGTCATCCCAGCCAGATGCCGGTATGTCAAAGTGTGTAATCGGTGGAGGTGTCATGCTAACCGTGAATGCATACCGTCCATTGTCAGCATGCGTGACCCACGTTCTACCATCATTGGGTCGGTCTTCTTCTTGATTCCAATCAGGACGGTGCCTACGGGTGAAGTACTTGACCGTAGGTTTGTAAGTTGTGGATCGTGCTGTTCCTTCCAGTGCTACCTTCATGTTTGACTTCCTTATCATGCTAACATTTGCCTTTGGGTTTTGGGTTTTGTGAAGGGAGTCTGCCAGCTTTGCTCTTTCGAGCATCCACTCAACCAATAGCGTTCTGACCTAATATATGGCACATAGAACAAGATTTGAACACAAAGAGGCACTTAAGAGAAGGGTCTAAAACATTGTATGATACAAGCACACCCCTTCAACCGAATGAAGGGTTTAGCTACGAATATCCATAGAGGTGGATATCATAGCTAAGTGCTGAGTAAAGTAAAGGTTTTGAAAGACAGGAAAGTAAAGGTTTTGGAAATCAAGACAAGGAAAGTAAAGAGGAGAATACTCAAGAACCAACAGGAGTAAACTCAAGAACAACGAAAAGTAAAGGAAATGCTTGAGTACTTCAAGAACCGACAAGAGTACTCAAGAACAAACTTGGAGCTTCAATATCAAAGTGGTGTGTTTACATGGATTGTGCCCAAACTCTAGAGAGATAAGTAACAAGTGACTATGGATTTTTGCACACAAAATGGGATGATGAACTAAGGAGGAGAAGCTTGGTATTTATAGGCAAGGAGGAGGAGAGGGAGGCCAACACATGGCAAGAGGGGAGTGGAGGCTTCAAAAGCCGCCGGGCAAGGTGGCATGAAGCCAAGAGCCGCCGCCCATGTGTCATCTCACCAAGGGAGCCGCCGGTGGTGAGGTGGAGGAGGGGAGAGTGTGAGTGGAATGAGATCTTTTGCTCCATAAGCCATCGGTTACATCCCAACTCCGGTTAGACTTTGGTTGCCCTTTGGTTGCTTCTTAGTTGACATCAAAAGGTGAGGAACTTAGACTTGGCATTTCACTTGTGTTCTTGATCTTTGTTGGAATAAGTCATTGGGACTTAGTTGTGGCTTGATCAGAGTATTGTCGGAGTATGGCCAGTTCTGACTTGTAATCCACTTTTAGCGTTAAGAACTCCATTTTAGCTCGTTTAATCTTTACTCCTTGAAATAGCCTGTAGAACAAAAGTGAAACTAACAAGTAAAAGTTGTCAAGATAAAGCGTCTAATTTGGTGGGTTTAACTGTCTTAATGAATCATATAAATATGGTCCATCAACAACCCTCCTTCCTCTACATCTTTTCCTATTTTACTTGTTGTGTGCTATAAACCCTACTCACACCATGTTGTCTTACATGATGTGTGAGTAGTGATCTTGTGTTTTGAGGGTCTTATGACTCTCCTTGGTACTCTATGATCATGTATACACATTGAATATACAATCTATGGTGTTGATTTCATTTTCTCTTGTGTTATGAATGTTATGCACTCTAGGTGTTTGATAAAATGCCTAAGTGACATGTTGAATCTTAAAACTTGGCCTAAGTATTGAAAAAGCTTAGTGAGGGTTTGGATATGGTGGAAATGATCATATCTAGTGTTTATGAGAGTAAATGCTTGAATGTGAGGTTAGCTAGAGCTTAATGCCTATAGCATTTATTACCTTGGGAGAGGTTCCAAGGATAGTAGTGCTATAGAGTGAATCAATATCTTGAGAAAGTGAGGTTCTAATTAAGATGGCTTGATTAGGGTTATAAGATTCAAATGAGAATTTGTCTATCTTAGTCTAAGCTAGGTTCTAA
Source organism: Rhodiola kirilowii (assembly GCA_033675215.1). Taxonomy (NCBI): domain Eukaryota; kingdom Viridiplantae; phylum Streptophyta; class Magnoliopsida; order Saxifragales; family Crassulaceae; genus Rhodiola; species Rhodiola kirilowii. Next base: position 26,674,818 of record CM066199.1, read on the forward strand.
ACCAATTAACACCTAAAAATGACTTAACTCTTGTGTATGTGATCATTGAGAAATTGCCAAGGAGAAGGGAATAACACCTCGAAACACCTCATACTTATCTTTTATCCCTAATTACTCGCCACATAGGATTTAGACTATACACACTCCCTCATACATTTTTAGTTTAGAGTAGCCAAACGGAAACACGGTCTTACATAGTGCATGTGCTTGGCTTGCTCCTCTTGGTTCAACCCGGTACTTTACCGGTATTATAAATGTTTTGACACTACGACGACCCTCTTCAAAACCGACACGCCGGGAGATTAAAAATAGACGTTGTCAGTTTGCTGTGGCACCGCATCGATTTCGTTTTCTGATGGACCATGTTTATATGATTCGTTAAGATAGTTAAACCCACCAAATTGGATGCTTTATCTGTACAACTTTTACTTGTTAGTTTCACTTTTGTTCTACAGGCTATTTCAAGGAGTAATGATGAAACGAGCTAAAATGGAGTTCTTAACACTGAAAGTGGATTACGAGTCAGAACTGGCCATACTCCGACAATACTCCGATCAAGCCACAACTAAGTCCCAATGAATTATTCCAACAAAGATCAAGAACACAAGTGAAATGCCAAGTCTAAATTCCTCATCTTTTGATGTCAACTAAGAAGCAACCAAAGAGGCAACCAAAGGACAACCAAAGGGCAACCGAAGACCAACCGGAGTCACATGACAACCGATGGCTTTTTGGAGAAAGATCTCAGTCCACTCACTTCTCCTCCCCTCCACCTAGCCGGCGGCTTTCCATGTGGAGAAGCCACATGGCCGGCGACTTCTCCTCCCTTGCCACCTTGCCCGGCGGCGAATTTCTCCTCCTCTCCCCTTGTGACATGTGTTGTGCTCTCATTCCTTCCCCATGCCTATAAATAGAGACCTTCACCTCCTTGTATCATCATCCTCATTCCATCCCAACATCCCATAGTTCTTTGTTAGTGAGAGAAGCTCTCTAGATTCTACAACACAATCCATGTAAACACACCACTTTGATATTAAAGCACCAAGTTAGTTCTTGAGTACTCTTGTCAATTCTTGAAGTACTCAAGCATTTCCTTTACTTTTCGTTGTTCTTGAGTTTACTCATGTTGGTTCTTGAGTACTCAAGTTTTCTCTTGTACTTGTTTTCAAAAACCTTTACTTTTCCTGTCTTTCAAAACCTTTACTTTATTCAGCAGTTAGCTATGATATCCACCTCTATGGATATTCGTAGCTAAACCCTTCATTCGGTTGAAGGGGTGTGCTTGTATCATACAATGTTTTAGACCCTTCTCTTAAGTGCCTCTTTGTGTTCAAAACTTGTTCTATGTGCCATTTATTAGGTCAGAACACTATTGGTTGAGTGGATGCTCGAAAGAGCAAAGCTCTTCCATGGGTTCGTGAACCTTCGTAGTTAAGTGGAGGCTCGAAAGGGCACAGCTTAACTGTGGAGTTCAACCTCTTTAAAACACCATTTGGTTGATCGGAAATGATTGATCCAATGGATGCACATAATCTAAGATACTTCGAAAGGAGGAATTAGCCCAAATAGAACAAGTGTTCTAAACGGTGTGGCAAGTCATGTGCTAGAAATAGCCTTGATACATCTTTGAACACTTAGTATGATCATTAGAGGTCAATGATAAACAGACTATGATACAAGGCCCCTAAAACCGAATCTTTCCTTTAATCAAAACACCACCTTGCAATTTACTTTCAGTACCTATATCAACTACTTACTTTCAGTCCCATATCAACTGCTTACTTTCCGTAAGTCTTGTCCTTCAAGCAATTACTTTCCGCAAGTCTTGTCCTTCAAGCAATTACTTTCCGCAAGTCTTGTCCTTCAAGCACTTACTTTCAGCAAGTCTTGTCCTTAAAGCACTTTACTTTTCAGTATTTACTTTCGGTCCAGTATTTACTTTCTTTACTTTCAGTCATTTACTTTTCAGTACTAAAATCACAACCAACCCACTTACTTTTCAGTACTAAAATCACAACCAACCCCCAACTGTCTTACTTTTCATTTTCGAAAGAACAACTATCCTCTAGTTCCCTTGGGTTCGATCCCTACTTACCGCTTTACTACCCAATAGTAGAGTACGAGTAGCGGACTTATAAATTTATTTTTGTATAGAGCCATCGCACATTAACGACGGTGTGGTGCGCTCCGTCAAAATTGGCGTCGTTGCCGGGGAATTAGCAAATGGATAGTTGTTCTTTTTTCTGTTGTACATAATTCGCCATGTCTTCATACTACGACATAGAGCCTTGGAATGATGGAGGCAGCAACCTTATGTTTAAAAGGCTTGGTTGTCTCCCCCAATTCGGAGGTACCATTGAAGAGGACACTGTGATTCATTGCCAACATTTTCACCACATCTGCCGCCACATGAAACCTGAGAATGAGACATTAGAGGACTTTAAGCTAAAATGCTTCAAATTTTATTTAATTGACTCGGCAATAGATTGGTATTACTCATGTGCAGCTTATGAAGGCGATTATGGGGATCTACGAGCCAAATTTCTAGAAGAGTTTTCCCCGCCATCTCTTCGACTTGAAACCCGCGAGAAGATTCTCAACCTTGAGCAATCCCGGGATGAAACTTTGGACGAATACTATTCGTACTTTGATACCATTGTTTCGCGCTGCCCGCACCATGGATTCACCAACCACAATCTTATTCAAAGGTTTCTTGCTGGAATGACGCCCCTTGTGTGGAAAAGACTTAACGATGCAGCGGGAGGCTCGATCATGAAGTTAACCATGGCTGAAACTTGGGACCTCATAGACGATTTGGCAAAAAGCACAAAACAAGGGCCGATGTACCAAACTGATGACGAAGCACCGACGATGGAAGTGGACTCAGTGCAGAACGAGCCCGACATCACGCCCATTGCAAGCTTGCCCGCAGAAAACCTGGAAGGAGACATCAGTACAAGCGCAGTACTGGACGTGGAGGCGGCTCTAAAGGAACCAACATTGGAACCCACAAAGCTGACAGAGGATGAGGACGCATGGATAACCGAAGAGGAGTCTACATGGGAGCTCACTGCAAAGCTGCCTAATTCAAACCCGGTCCTCATCACTAATCTGCCCGAGGAAGTTCCGGACTTCACTACCAAACCAGTCGAGACATACCCGGACCTCAATACCGAACTGACCGAGAAAATCACGGCAGGCCCGGTCCTCACTGAAGAGCTGCTCGAGAAAGGCCCTGTCTTTATGGCCGAGAAGCCCCTACTTAACCCTTCATGTTCTATGAAGATCACGACCACCAGAGATGAGATGATCGATGATGATGCAGTGCTAGGCGAGTTGGAGGAGAAGCTTGAGCCAAAACAATCAACGCAGGAGCTCCCACTCGTCACAAGCCAAGAAGAGCCTCCTGAAAGGTGTAAGGACCAAGGACGGCCAATCATCTCTGCCACAAAGAAGAGGGTTAGAAAGGGCGCATGCTTGAGGTCGCTTGGCAAAAGACTGAACTTCCAAAACTGTAAAGATGCCAACAGGCCATACATGGAGAAGCGGCAAAGACATGGGCCCAAAGAATGGAAACCCGGAAGGAGAAGCAAGAGAGCACGACTCCATGGACTAGCAGCTATGGTCAAGGGAGCCTCACCTTCTCGGAGCTATGAGAAGAAGAACCTGCCAAACCAATGGAGAACCAAACCGAGCCCATCACTCCACAAGTTCTTTGGACAGAGTAAAAGGGCAGCCGAAAAGAAGTTCGACCTCACAAACCCATGGGACCCAGATCCCTCTTAAATGAGGTATCGTCGAGCTAACGACGTTAAACAAATGCACTGTTCGGGAGGTAACCCGACATCTATCTTACTTTCAGTCATTTGATTTCAGTCATTTAGTTTTTTGCCTTAAAACATTCTCACCTTTCCTGTATATATTTTCTTGCATAAACTTTTAAACTAAGTCGTGCTGTGAGGCACTGATGGACCATATTTATATGATTCATTAAGACAGTTAAACCCACCAAATTAGACTCTTTGTCTATTTAACTTTTGCTTGTTAGTTCCGATATTTATCTACAGGGTATTTTGAAGTCTAGAGACGATACGAGCTAAAAAGGAGTTTTAAAGCTGAAAATGAATTACAAGTCACTCCAGGACACGACCAGATTCCGACTATCCAACTTTCATGAACCTGACATGGAATCACTCAAAACAAGTCCAACCGAAGAGCAACCAGAGTCAGACCGGAGCTGAAAGGGAGCCGATGGCTTTTGTGAAAAGATCACAAAACTCACACTCACTCCCCTCTTGCCACATGGGCGGCGGCTCAAGCCATCCTCCTCTCCTCCCTTGCCATGTGGCCGGCGGCTAAGGGGAGGAATGACTCACCTCCGATGGCTTTTTGCTCCTCCACCCATCCCTTGCCATGTGTGAGCTCTTCTCCTCCCTTGTGACAAGTGTGTGGCTCACATCTTCTCCCCATGCCTATAAATAGAGACATCCCTTCCCTTTGTAAATCATCTCATTCCAAACCATCATCCATAAGCTCTCACTTCTCTCTAGATTTTGGCACAATCCTTGTAACACTTTCCTTTGATATCAAAAGCTTTAAGTTTGTTCTTGAGTACTCTTGTCGGTTCTTGTAGTACTCAAGCTTGTCTTTACTTTTCCTGTTCTTGAGTTTACTCCTGTCGGTTCTTGAGTATTCTCCTTTTACTTTCCTGTCTTTACTTTCGAAAATTTTACTTTACTGTCTTTCAAAAACCTTTACTTTTCAAGCACTTAGCTATGATGTCCTGTTCCATGGATATTCGTAGCTAAACTCTTCATTCGGTTGAAGGGGAGTGCTTGTATCATACAATGTTTTAGACCCTTCTCTTAAATGCCTCTTTGTGTTCAAAACTTATTCTATGTGCCACATATTAGGTTAGAACTTCCAAGGTTGAGTGGATGCTTTAACGGGCAAAGCTCTTCCGTGGGGTTCGTGAACATACTCGGGTAAGTGGATGCTTTAACGGGCAAAGCTTATCTGAGGAGTTCAACTTCTTTTAAACACCACTTGGTTGATCGTAACTGATTGATCAGGTGGATGCACATAAGGCTAAGGTACTTCGAAAGGAGGAATTAGTCTAAATAGAATAAGTGTTCTAAATGATGTGGCAAGTCATGTGCTAGAAATAGCCGTGATACATCTTTGAACACATAGTATGATCATTAAAGGTCAATGATAAATAGATTATGATACAAGGCCCCTAAAACCGAATCTTTCCTTTAATTGTAATATCACTTGTTACTTTACTTTCAGTCTCATATCAACTGCTTACTTTCAGTACCATTATCAACTGCTTACTTTCAGCACTTTAATTTCCGCAAGTCTTGTCCATCAAGCACTTTACTTTCTGCAAAAGTCTTGTCCTTCAAGCAATTACTTTCTGCACTTTACTTTCACTACAGACTTTATCAACATCGCGGTTGATCTTGAAATCGACTATTCCAGCACTTTACTTTTCAGTACTAAAACCACAACCAACCCCCAAACTGTCTTTTTTAATTTTCCCTTTTTGAAAGAACAACTATCAACTAATTTCCTTGGGTTCGACCCGTACTTACCACTTACTACCCAAAATAGTAAAGTCGCGAGTATCGGAGATATAAATTTATTTTTGCACAGAGGACATCGCACCTTAACGACAGTGCGGTGGGCTCCGTCAAAATTGGCGTCGTTGCCGGGGAATGAGCAAATGGATAGTTGTTCTTTTTTCTGTTGTACATAATTCGCCATGTCTTCATACTACGACATAGAGCCTTGGAATGATGGAGGCAGCAACCTTATGTTTAAAATGCTTGGCTGTCTCCCCCAATTCGGAGGTACCATTGAAGAGGACCCTGTGATTCATTGCCAACATTTTCACCATATCTGCCGCCACATGAAACCTGAGAATGATAGAGGAGTTTAAGCTGAAATGCTTCAAATTTTCTTTAATTGACTCGGCAATAGATTGGTATTACTCATGTGCAGCTTATGAAGGCGATTATGGGGATCTACGAGCCAAATTTCTAGAAGAGTTTTCCCCGCCATCTCTCCGACTTGAAACCCGCGAGAAGATTCTCAACCTTGAGCAATCCCGGGGCGAAACTTTGGACGAATACTATTCGTACTTTGATACCATTGTTTCGCGCTGCCCGCACCATGGATTCACCAACCACAATCTTATTCAAAGGTTTCTTGCTGGAATGACGCCCCTTGAGTGGAAAAGACTTAATGATGCAGCGGGAGGCTCGATCATGAAGTTAACCATGGCTGAAACTTGGGACCTCATAGACGATTTGGCAGAAAGCACAAAATAAGGGCCGATGTACCAAACTGATGATGAAGCACCGACGATGGAAGTGGACTCAGTGCAGAACGATCCCGACATCACGCCCATTGCAAGCTTGCCCGTAGAAAACCCAGAAGGAGACATCAGTACAAGCGCAGTAATGGACGTGGAGGCGGCTCTAAAGGAACCAACATTGGAACCCACAAAGCTGACAGAGGATGAGGACACATGGATAACTGAAGAGGAGCCTACATGGGAGCTCACTGCCGAGCTGCCTAATTCAAACCCGGTCCTCATCTCTAATCTGCCCGAGGAAGTCCCGGACCTACTTGACGAACCAAATGAAGTCCCGGACCTCACTACCAAACCAGCCGAGACATACCCGGACCTCACTGCCGAACTGACCGAGAAAATCACGGCAGGCCCAATCCTCACTGAAGAGCTGCTCGAGAAAGGCCCTGTCCTCATGGCCGAGAAGCCCCTATTTAACCCTTCATGTTCTATGAAGATCACAGCCACCAGAGATGAGATGATCGATGATGATGCAGTGCTAGGCGAGTTGGAGGAGAAGCATGAGCCAAAACAGCCAACGAAGGAGCTCCCACTCGTCACAAGCCAAGAAGAGCCTCCTGAAAAGTGTAAGGACCAAGGACGGCCAATCATCTCTGCCACAAAGAAGAGGGTTAGCAAGGGCGCATACTTGAGGTCGCATGGATAAAGACTAAACTTCCAAAACTGCAAAGATGCCAACCGGCCATACATGAAGAAGCGGCAAAGACATGGCCCGGTGGAATGGAAGCCGGGAAGGAGGAACAAGAGAGCTCGACTTGATGAAACAGTAGCTATGGTCAAAGGTCCCTCGCCTTCTCAGAGACAATGGAAAGAAAACCCACCAAAACCATGGAGTTCTAACCCGAGCACATCATCTCACAAGAAATCGGGAAGAGTCAAGGCAAGAATGAAAGTAGGCACTCCACAACACAACAACTTGAGCTACCCATGGGATCCCACCTTATGATCCAGAAATGAGGTACCGTCGAGCTAACGACGTTAAACAAATGCACTGGTCGGGAGGTAACCCGACATCTATCTTACTTTCAGTCATTTAATTTCTGTCATTTAGTTTTTTGCCTTAAGTCATTCTCACCTTGTCTGTATATATTTGCTTGCAATTAACTTTTGAACTAAGTTGTGCTGTGAGGCACGCCTTCGTTCAAAAGTGTGGGGTGAGAACCACCTTTGTACATAGTTAATTAACATGTTTTTTCTTTTCCTTTTCCCTTAATATTATCTTTTTGAAAATATGAACTTGAGAATGTGAAAAAGATAGATCTAAATTCATGCATTTACCTTGTGAAAATTCAACTGTTTAAAAACTTAGGATGTAACTTCTCATTTGTCCCTTTGTGCTGAGATATACAGGGGATGTGGAGTTGATATAAATTACCCTAGAGAGGCTTGGCAAGCAATCGAAGGACTGAATTTCACTATATGGTTTACGAAGTCAGTGGAGGCTGCACTTCGGGTTTCAAAGAAGATCAGAGTCATCTCCGCCGTGCAGCGTTTATGCAAGAGGCAGGACGGGAATGAAACCGTCCTATCTCTAGTCAGAGTAGCCAGGAAAATAGATGAGCGACCCTCATCTTGACCCGCGTGAAACGGCAAGGATGAGAAAGAGCGGGGAGGTATTTCCATATGCTCTCGGGCGACGATTGGACCTCCCAAAGAAAGGTTGAGAAAATGGACTAGCAAGTCACAAAGAAGCAAAAGCTCGAAGAAGCTAATCAAAGGCCAAAAGCCAAAATTGTGAAGGTTTTAACCGAACAAAAGTGAAGAAACTCCAATTCAACATCAAAGGCCAAAGGCCAAAGGCCAATTCACTTCAGAAGCTGTCCCTCACCAAAAAGAAATCAAAATGCTCAACTCAGTGAAACCCGAACCGAATCATGTGCTAGAGAAAGCGAAAGGTTAACCATATAGTGCGAGTTGGTCCAGAGAATGCAGTCCAGGAGCCTGAAAAGGGCTATCTCCCGAAACATCCAAATTAATTTGTATCTCAGCTCGAAGGTACAAGTATCAAGTTTCTTCTAAGTATTTACACGGTTTAGTTTGGTAATAAGTAAGTAATGCATGAATTAGGATAAATCTAGTCCCATAGTCTCACTTTCCTATTTTGAAGTGTTACTTGGATTGTGTGCGCATCTCTTTAAAAAGCATTGTTCGGGACGAACAACTAAAAGTGTGGGGTGATCTGATGGACCATATTTATATGATTCATTAAGACAGTTAAACCCACCAAATTAGACTCTTTGTCTATTTAACTTTTGCTTGTTAGTTCCGATATTTATCTACAGGGTATTTTGAAGTCTAGAGACGATACGAGCTAAAAAGGAGTTTTAAAGCTGAAAATGAATTACAAGTCACTCCAGGACACGACCAGATTCCGACTATACAACTTTCATGAACCTGACATGGAATCACTCAAAACAAGTCCAACCGAAGAGCAACCAGAGTCAGACCGGAGCTGAAAGGGAGCCGATGGCTTTTGTGAAAAGATCACAAAACTCACACTCACTCCCCTCTTGCCACATGGGCGGCGGCTCAAGCCATCCTCCTCTCCTCCCTTGCCATGTGGCCGGCGGCTAAGGGGAGGAATGACTCACCTCCGATGGCTTTTTGCTCCTCCACCCATCCCTTGCCATGTGTGAGCTCTTCTCCTCCCTTGTGACAAGTGTGTGGCTCACATCTTCTCCCCATGCCTATAAATAGAGACATCCCTTCCCTTTGTAAATCATCTCATTCCAAACCATCATCCATAAGCTCTCACTTCTCTCTAGATTTTGGCACAATCCTTGTAACACTTTCCTTTGATATCAAAAGCTTTAAGTTTGTTCTTGAGTACTCTTGTCGGTTCTTGTAGTACTCAAGCTTGTCTTTACTTTTCCTGTTCTTGAGTTTACTCCTGTCGGTTCTTGAGTATTCTCCTTTTACTTTCCTGTCTTTACTTTCAAAAACTTTACTTTACTGTCTTTCAAAAACCTTTACTTTTCAAGCACTTAGCTATGATGTCCTGTTCCATGGATATTCGTAGCTAAACTCTTCATTCGGTTGAAGGGGAGTGCTTGTATCATACAATGTTTTAGACCCTTCTCTTAAATGCCTCTTTGTGTTCAAAACTTATTCTATGTGCCACATATTAGGTTAGAACTTCCAAGGTTGAGTGGATGCTTTAACGGGCAAAGCTCTTCCGTGGGGTTCGTGAACATACTCGGGTAAGTGGATGCTTTAATGGGCAAAGCTTATCTGAGGAGTTCAACCTCTTTTAAACACCACTTGGTTGATCGTAACTGATTGATCAGGTGGATGCACATAAGGCTAAGATACTTCGAAAGGAGGAATTAGTCTAAATAGAACAAGTGTTCTAAATGATGTGGCAAGTCATGTGCTAGAAATAGCCGTGATACATCTTTGAACACATAGTATGATCATTAAAGGTCAATGATAAACAGATTATGATACAAGGCCCCTAAAACCGAATCTTTCCTTTAATTGTAATATCACCTGTTACTTTACTTTCAGTCTCATATCAACTGCTTACTTTCAGTACCATTATCAACTGCTTACTTTCAGCACTTTAATTTCCGCAAGTCTTGTCCATCAAGCACTTTACTTTCTGCAAAAGTCTTGTCCTTCAAGCAATTACTTTCTGCACTTTACTTTCACTACAGACTTTATCAACATCAGCCCGGCATAACCTTTGGTACGAAACACGCTTGAAACACAGCGTGCGGCCAGTATCAAACGTGTGTCTGTGGTTGATCTTGAAATCGACTATTCCAGCACTTTACTTTTCAGTACTAAAACCACAACCAACCCCCAAACTGTCTTTTTTAATTTTACCTTTTTGAAAGAACAACTATCAACTAATTCCCTTGGGTTCGACCCGTACTTACCACTTACTACCCAAAATAGTAAAGTCGCAAGTATCGGAGATATAAATTTATTTTTGCACAGAGAACATCGCACCTTAACGACAGTGCGGTGGGCTCCGTCAGGCACGCCTTCGTTCAAAAGTGTGGGGTGAGAACCGCCTTTGTACATAGTTAGTTAACATGTTTTTTCTTTTCCTTTTCCCTTAATATTATCTTTTTGAAAATATGAACTTGAGAATGTGAAAAAGATAGATCTAAATTCATGCATTTACCTTGTGAAATCTCAACTGTATAAAAACTTAGGATGTAACTTCTCATTTGTCCCTTTGTGCTGAGATATACAGGGGATGTGGAGTTGATATAAATTGCCCTAGAGAGGCTTGGCAAGCAATCAAAGGACTGAATTTCACTATATGGTTTACGAAGTCAGTGGAGGCTGCACTTCGGGTTTCAAAGAAGATCAGAGTCATCTCCGCCGTGCAGCGTTTATGCAAAGAGGCAGGACGGGAATCAAACCGTCCTATCTCTAGTCCTAGTAGCCGAGAAAATAGATAAGCGACCCTCATCTTGACCCGCGCGAAACGGCGAGGATGAGAAAGAGCGGGGGGGGGGGGGGGGGTATTTCCATATGCTCTCGGGCGATGATTGGACCTCCCAAAGAAAGGTTGAGAAAATGGACTAGCAAGTCACAAAGAAGCAAAAGCTCGAAGAAGCTAATCAAAGGCCAAAAGCCAAAGTATGTGAAGAATTTAACCGAAACAAAAGTGAAGAAGCTCCAATTCAAAATCAAAGGCCGAAGGCTAATTTACTTCAAAAGCTGTCTGATGAGCCATATTTATATGACTCATCGAGTCATCAAATCCCACCAATTCCAGTACTTTTATATGCAAACAGTTACTTCTTAGTATTGTTTCGCATTTCAGGTAATTTGGACGCTCCAAGAGGGATCGCATTCAAAAGACGGCTTTTGGAGCAAAAAAAAACATCACAAGGAGTTCTTGACCGGTCCATATACATTTGAGATGGAGAATGCCCGAAGAAAAATGAGGAATGCCCGAGAAAATCAGAGGAGTGCCGAAGGAGCCCGGCCCATGCGTCCCAGCGCCCGGGCATCCGACATAGCATCCCGGCCCATGCGTCCCAGCGCCCGGGCATCCGACCAAGCATCCCGGCCATGCGCCCGGCCATGCGCCCGGCCATGCGCCCGGCCATCCGAGCTCCAGCCGCTCGTGCATCCGACCTCCATCCAGCGCCGAGAGATCCAAACCCAGCGCTCGAGCGTCCGACCTCCAAGTCCCGGTTATCCGCCCGGCCAGCCGAGCTTCACTTCATCCGGACGTCCGTCCGTGCACCCGAGCGCGCAACCAAGCATCCGCCTGGCCATCCGAGCGCATGTCCGACCGGCTGTGCGAGGGACCAAAGCCCAAGTCGAGTCCAGCTCGTCTCTTCCTCTCCTTCCATGGCGGTTGTTTGAGGCGGTTTTGGAACATTCTAGAAGCTCCTAGATGACGTGATCTCCAAGCAAAGATATTGCCTAAAGATAATTCAAGAAGAAGATTTGGGAATATTTCCTAATCTAGATTTGGGCCCAAACCGAAAGATACTAGGATTCCTGAGAAGAAACCGACTTCCAGGGCATCATTCTACTCTATATATACAAGCCAAAGTCGAGCCTGTCAATTCGTCTGATAGTCCCGGAATCGTCCCAGGCTTCATCTCAGCGTTCCTCGATCTTCATCATCCATCAGTCCTTCTGGCCAGTTCTCAGTTTGTTAATCTCGGATCATAGTGAAGTATTGTTATTCCCTTTTATTATTTACATCGTTCTTCATGAGTATGTGTAACTAATCCGATTATTCGGGTTAGGGTTGAATAATTGTGACTATTGTTTTGAGATTCTGTTCTTCAATATTATTCATGCATTCTATTTAGTTCTTGTGCAAATTATCAGTGTGAATTATTAGGGTAAGGGGAGATCCGAAAGGGTACAACTTAACCTAGTAATACTTACTATCTATTCACTGCTTATTTGATACCGACCCAGTTAGAATAAGTAGTTGCACTAAACCTAATATAACCAGACCAGGAGTATTAGGTTTGCTAGAATTAAACGGTTATAACCAGACCAGGAGTAACCCTAAGAAAGAAAGAATAAATCTTTAGAAATCAAGGATAAACAAAGTCACAATTGAATAAAACCCTAACCTGAATATCTTCTCTGATTGATAAAACCCCAGCAATTTTCGTGCTTTACTTTTGGTTTACTAACCTTTACTCTCATTCCAGTTTCTTGTTTTTTTTTCATTACAGAACGAAGTAGTAACCATCTAGCTCCCTTGGGTTCGACCCTTGCTTGTCGCTGTACTAACCCACAGTCCAGAGTAAGGAAAATATAAATTCAAATTTGCAGGTACTAACGATGCCTGTCAAATTTTGGCGCCATTGCCGGGGAGCTACGCAAAGGTGAAATTTGTTCTCTCTCTTCTTTTTTCGTACTTTTTGCTTGTTTCTATTTTCGAAATTTGCTATTCGGTGATTCCCCATTCAACTGCCTCGATTTTGTTTTCCGATTCTCTCGATTTCCAATTTCTAGCTTCTAGAGGGTCCTGTCACCAAGACTTACGAGTCTAAGGAGTGTGGGTTTTAAGTGAGACCGTTGTGACTCCTCCACTCTCCTGGGGATCCTTTGTTGCTAGTCTGTTCCTGTTATTTCGGTGTTTGCTACTCGGTGCTTGCTATTCTTGCACCATGGCTCACGCAGGTAATGGAATTGCTAATAACGAACAATACGAGGACGAACAGTTCGAGCTAGAAAACCATGACAACCCCCCAATAATCGACAACAACAACGAAGAGCAGGTAATCTACGACGACCCGGAGCAGCTAGTCCGCGATCAAAGGCGAGCACAACGTGAAGCAGCCCGGCAAAACCAAGCAGCAGCCGGAGTACAACAACCAGGAGGACCGGTCCGAGGACAGGTCCCAGCCCGACAACAACAAGTCCCAGCCCGACAACAACAAGTCCCAGCCCGACAACAGGTTGCAGCTAGACAACCAGTCCAACAACAAGTTCAGGCTCGACCACAGGTCCGACCACATCAACAAGTTCAACATCAGGTCCAGCCCCAACCGCCCATCAGACGACTCAGACAGCCAGTGTACGAGGAAGAAGCCTATTATCACGATGAGGAGCCATCTATGGGAGAGCTCTCGGTCCCCGACTTCAGAGACCAGTCATGGCCCATCTATGAAGGACCAGAACTCGAGGAAATAGCTATCAACACCTCAATCGTCCATCATCTTCCCAAATTCGCGGGAGCAAAGGGAGAATCAGCTACAGGGCATTTGAAGCGCTACCATGGCAGTTGCCACAATCTCAAGCCCTACGGAGTTTCAGTGGATGACTTCAAACTCAAGGCATTCTACTTTTCACTCACTGACTCCGCCACGGACTGGTTTCTATCTTTGCCCTCAGACAACATCTATACATGGGAGGAGATGCAAAAACAGTTTCTCACCAAGTACTACCCAGCAGGACGAGCCATGCAAGTCAGGCGCCAGTTACAGGAGCTTAGGCAGGGACCAAACGAGACCATGTACGAGTACGTAGAAAAATTCAACGCCTTGGAGAAAAGCTGCTGCAATCTTGGACTCCCAGAGAAGCTGCTCGTAGAATACATGCTAGATGGCCTTCGCAAACTCGACAGAAAGCTCCTAGATGCCTCGGCTGGAGGCAACCTTATGGACCTATCCCCAGCAGGTGTGAGACGTAAGATTATGGCAGTAGCAGAAAGTGAACGGTTCCAAGATGAGTCCAACAAAGAGGAAGAGTACACCCGGACCAGGAACGTGTCTAAAGTTGAGCCCCCATCTAGTGCAATGGCCGAAGAGATCAGACAGCTCAAAGAGATGATGTAACAAGTCATCAGGAGGACACCAGTTCCAGTCAAGCCATGCGGCTTTTGTGCAGCCACGGATCACAAGACCGACGAGTGCCCTACCATAGTGGAGGATGACCAGGCCGAGGTCAATGCAGTGGGCGACTACCAAAACTATGGGAACAGGCCAGGGCCAGTCCAACAATACGGCACAGCCACGAACAATCAAGGAGCCAACGGACAGCCCTGGAAGAACAGTTATCCTCAGCATCATGCCCAGAAGCAGCCACAGCAGGGAGCACCCCAGCAGAATCAGCAGCCCTACCAGCCTCCTCATCGTCAGTATCAGCAAAACGGGCCTAGTCAGTACCAGCACCGAGGACCGAGCAACAACCAGCAGGGCCAGAACAATCAGAGCTCAAACAAAGCTCTCGAGGACATGATAAAGGATCTGGCATCAGCCGTGATCCAGGATCGGGCCACAACCAAAGGAGACATTGCCGAATTGAAGAAACAGATGTCCCAGCTCAATGCGACAGTATCAGACCTCGCAACCAATCTGAACGCTGGACGACTACCCTCGCAGACCATTCCGAATCCAAAGGGGAATGTCAGTGCAGTCACGTTGAGGAGTGGACGAAGGGCATCCAGGCCACCCGAGGAAGAAAGCCCCCCAGAGCCTGAAGAGGCAGTGGCCGAATCCAACACCTACAGCCAGGACTTGGCCGGGCAGGATCCAGAGGACGAGACCCCAGTCTCTCGGCCAGACCCGGTCCCAGTTACCGAGAATTGTAACGTTCAGGTACCTTTGCCTTTTCCTATGCATGTTCGAGCTCCGAAGAAGTATGTGATGGACAGGGAAGTGTGGGAGCTATTCAGCAAGGTAGAAATCAACATCCCACTCCTTGAAGCCATCAAGCAGATCCCTAGATACGCGAAGTTTCTGGAGTTGTGCACAAACAGGAGACGAGGAACCCAGCCAGACGAGGAGCTTATGAGCAGGAATGTTTCAGCGGTGATTCAGCGCAAGGTGCCACCAAAATGCGGTGACCCAGGCACATACACCATTCCCTGCACGATCGGTAACATTAGGATAGAAAATTGCATGCTCGATCTCGGTGCATCTATCAATGTTCTACCTTATTCTATATACTCCTGTTTGCGCATTGGACCTCTTGAGCCTGCAGGTCTTACTATACAGTTGGCGGACAGGTCATGCAAGCAGCCCGAGGGCAAGATCGAGGATGTACTCGTACAGGTGGGAGAGCTAGTATTCCCAGCCGACTTCTATGTGCTCAAGATGGAGAACAGTGGCCCGACCGATCATGCACCCATCCTACTCGGCCGACCGTTCCTCAAGACGTCAAAGATGAAGATAGATTGCGACAGTGGGACACTCTCCATGGAAGTTGAGGGGGAAGTGTTCAGTTTCGACATCTTCAGGGCCATGAAGCATCCCACAGAGTATGAGGCGGTCCATGCCTTAGACACCTTGGACGACCTTGTCCAGGAGGTACATCCAGAGAGAGGGACCGACCCACTAGAGAAGGTAATTGAGGAGGCAGTGTACTCACCAGAGGACTCATATGAGCATACAGAGGCCATCTTAGACGTACTGGACCAGCTAGAGATCGCCCAGCCACTCACCCCGAGGTACGAGGTTAATGCAGTTCGTTTATTCAAATCACAAGTGTGCTTGCCTTCTGTTGTGCAGGCACCTACAGTGGAACTAAAACCTCTACCTAGTCACTTGAAGTATGTATTCTTAGGGGAGGATAGCACGCTGCCAGTCATCATTAAGAGTGGGCTCGAGCCAGATCAGGAGCGTAGGTTGATGGGAGTACTGACCAAGCACAGACAGGCCATAGGATGGACACTAGCCGACATCAAGGGAATCAGCCCTACTGTCTGTATGCATCGGATTTTGCTGGATGATGGAGCTAAGCCTTCGAGGGAGCCTCAGCGCAGATTGAATCCTATCATGATGGAGGTGGTCCAGAAGGAGATTCAGAAGCTTCTAGATGCTGATGTGATTTACCCGATCTCAGACAGTCAGTGGGTAAGTCCGGTACATGTTGTACCAAAGAAGACAGGAATCACAGTGGAGAAGAATGCCGAGGGCGAGATGGTGACTACACGAGTCAAGAATGGATGGCGCATGTGCATAGACTACAGGAAGCTGAATGCAGTTACGCGCAAGGATCACTTTCCTCTTCCATTTATTGACCAGATGCTCGACCGCTTGGCAGGTAAGCCTTATTTTTGTTTTCTAGATGGTTTTTCAGGCTATAACCAGATCCCCATAGCACCCGAGGATCAGGAGAAGACGACCTTTACATGTCCATTCGGTACGTTTGCTTTTCGCCGGATGTCTTTTGGCTTGTGTAACGCACCCGGTACTTTTCAGCGGGTCGTTACTAGCATATTCTCTGACATGATAGGTTCGTTTATTGAGGTGTTTATGGATGACTTCACTGTGCATGGTGACACTTTTGATGCATGTCTAGATAATTTGAGCATTGTACTTGCACGTTGTGTTTCTATGAATTTGGTGCTCAATTATGAAAAGTGTCATTTTATGGTTACTCATGGAGTTGTACTCGGTCATATAGTCTCACATGAGGGGATAGAGGTAGACAAGGCTAAGATAGATTTGATTGTTACTCTGCCATATCCCTCTACAGTCCGTGATATTAAGTCGTTTCTAGGGCATGCTGGGTTCTATCGTAGATTCATTAAGGATTTCTCAAAAAAGGCACTGCCTTTGTCTAACCTCTTGCAGAAAGATATTCCTTTTGAGTTTACAGATCAGTGCAGGGTAGCATTTGACGAGCTGAAGGAGGCCCTCACCAGCACGCCCATCATTAGAGCTCCGGACTGGACTCAGTCATTTGAGATTATGTGTGACGCGAGTGATTATGCTGTAGGAGCAGTTGTTGGTCAGAAGGTGCACAAGAAGCCCGTGGTGATCTACTACGCTTCGAGGACACTGGACGTGGCCCAGAAGAACTATTCGACCACAGAGAAGGAGCTGCTAGCCGTGGTTTTCGCCTTGGAGAAATTTAGATCATATCTGTTATGTACTAAAGTTGTTGTCTATTCTGACCATGCAGCTATTAGGTACTTGATGACGAAGAAGGAGGCAAAACCGAGGCTCATTAGGTGGATCCTGCTCCTACAGGAGTTTGACGTGGAGATCAGGGACAAGAAGGGCATAGAAAACACGGTTGCAGATCACTTGAGCCGTCTTGTCAGAAAGGAGGATGCCGGGCAGATTACAGAGACGTTCCCAGATGAGCACTTGTATGCTATTTCGGGTAAGATGCCATGGTTCGCTCCTCTAGTGAACTACCTGGTAGGAGGTAAGTTCCCGCCCTCTTACTCTAAGGCACAGTGTTTGAAACTGAAGCATGATGCTAAATACTATGTGTGGGATGACCCGTACTTGTGGAAAATAGGCGTAGACCAGATTCTTAGACGATGCATCCCTGATGATGAGATTGTTTCAGTTATCAGTTTTTGCCATGAGTTAGAATGTGGAGGCCATTTCGGCCCTAGGAGGACTGCTAGGAAGATATTAGATAGTGGATTCTTTTGGCCCCATGTTTTTAGAGATGCCTACGATCATTGTAAGAGATGTGATAGATGCCAGAGAGTAGGTAATATTTCGGCCAGACAGGAGATGCCACAGGTCCCCATATTAGTGAATGATGTGTTTGACATTTGGGGGATAGATTTCATGGGTCCTTTTCCTGCTTCATGTGGTTTTGAGTTTATCTTAGTTGCAGTTGATTATGTGTCCAAGTGGGTAGAGGCCAAGGCCACTAGATGTGCTGATGCTAAAACTGTCGTAGACTTTCTGCGCACTAACATCTTTTGCAGGTACGGAGTACCTAAGGCCATTATCAGTGATCAGGGGACACACTTCTGCAACCGCATCATGGCATCCACACTGAAGCGCTACCATGTTCATCACCGGACTTCCACAGCATATCACCCCCAGACGAATGGGCAAGCGGAGATCTCCAACCGCGAAATTAAGGGAATTCTGGAGAAGATGGTAGGACCGACTAGGAAGGATTGGAGCCAGCGGTTAGATGAGGCATTGTGGGCGTACAGGACAGCTTACAAGACCCCGATAGGCACCTCGCCTTTTCGGTTGGTCTATGGGAAGGCGTGCCACTTGCCAGTGGAGCTAGAACACAAGGCGTATTGGGCACTGAAGAGGTGCAATCCAGACTTACAGGCAACCGGGTTAGACAGGAAATTACAGTTGTGCGAGCTGGAGGAGTTGCGCCTCGAGGCTTATGAGAGCCAAACAGACTACAAGGCGCGCACCAAGCTCTATCACGACAAATTCATTCTCAGGCGCACGTTTGAAGTCGGACAACAGGTGCTCTTGTTCTCATCTCGGTTACGACTCATGCCCGGGAAGTTGAGGTCCAGATGGACCGGCCCTTATACCATTACACGGGTTTTTAATCATGGAGCAGTCGAACTAGAAAGCCAGACAGGAGGAGACCGATTCAGGGTCAATGGACAGCGGGTGAAGCACTATCATGGAGAGGGCGACCTGACCATTCACCAGTTTGACCTAGCCGAACCAGTTGAGACAACCACTGATGAGATTGTAGTTGACGAGCCTCCTGACACTTAGAGGAGGTACTGTCGAGCCAACGACGTTAAACAAAGGCGCTCGCAGGGAGGCAGCCCTGCACTTTTTACTTTTCAGTTTATTTACTTATTATGTTTATCTGTGTTTTGAGTCATTATTGTCACATTGTACTTGGGAAAGAAAATGATATTCATGCAGGGACAGAGGCGAACGTATCAGAGATGTTAGCAACAGACTGTATCTAGCATGAGTAGTTCACACCTCGAATAAGTTGCGTCGAGAAACATGAGCGTTTAAAGATTCTGTCACAAAGACTTACGAGTCTAAGGAGGTTGGGTTTTAAGTGAGACCACTGTGACTCCTCCAACCTCCTGGGAATCTCTTATTCGTCTTAATGTCATTGACGCAGACCTTTCGGTGTGCAACAAACTCACGCCGCGATACAAGCTCCAATGGTGCTCTTTGAGGACTCACAGGAGAATTATCAGCCATCTCTCATTGTCACGCACGCACGAGGGAAGTGCCTGTCCTTACTCTGTTCTTATTTCCCTTTGTTTTATTGCATGCATTGTGTGTCTTGACTTGAGTCGTGCCGTGAGGACACGGCTCATTTCAAAAGTGTGGGGTGGGAGAGTCAGTCGGTGAGTCAGCACGTTTATTTCCTGCACCCTGCACAGAGTCAGCACGTTTCGGGTCAATTTTAAAATTTTTGTACATGATACTTCACTATTTCCTGGACTTGCAGTATTGGATAATGATTCGGTGAAATAGATATAGCCGATTTTACATGCATGTCTTTGATGAAACTTGATTTGTGCGACTAACATGTGATCTTAAATGTTTTGCATGCCTTTGTTAGTTGAGATAAACAGGGATATGGAGTTGATAGAAACGCCCTAGAGAGACTTGACAGATCATTCAAAGACCGAACTCAGGATGTATGGTTATGTGGAGCTCGTGGAGGCTAGCACTTCGAGGCAACATAGTACGAGTCTGCTCCGCCACTGCGGTACCCTTTGCGGTTGGTCGGGACGGGAATACTTCACACCGTCCAAGCTCTAGTCCAAGTAGCCGAGAAAATAGGCAAGTGACCCTTGACTTGACCCGCGTCAAAAGGACGAGGATGAGTGAGAGCAGGAAGGTTTCTAATCCGAGTAACCGGGAAAACAGACGAGCGACCCTCGGCTTGACTCGCGTCAAAAGGAGAAGGAACCACGGTTCGAGCAAGTCACAATCCGCACTACAAAGCATCAAATCCATCATCATTGTGAAGGTTTGCACCGAAACAAGTGAAGAGTACCACTGATACATCAAAACCAGACACTATAACTGACCGAAAAACACTCAACACTTTGAAGCTCGAATCAATCACGTGCAAGAAAAAGCGGCAAAACATAACCATATAGCAGCGAGTTCGAGTCCGAGAATGAGGTTCATGGGTCTAAAAAGGGCTATCTCCAGATACATCCGAATTGATTTGCATCTCGACCCAAAGGTAACACGTATCTTTAACCCATGTTTTCGCACAAAGACATTAGTAGCGAGCATGCATAACAGGCGAGATCTAGAGTAATCAATTCATGTCCATGTAGCACGTCTAGAATGATCGAAGCTTTGTGATGTTCGTACTTCATTTATTCCCTCTTATGACATAGTCCTTGTTCGGGACGAACAAGTTTAAGTGTGGGGTGGTTTGATGAGCCGTATTTATACGACTCATCGAGTCATCAAATCCCACCAATTCCAGTACTTTTATATGCAAACAGTTACTTCTTAGTATTGTTTCGCATTTCAGGTAATTTGGACGCTCTAAGAGGGATCGCATTCAAAAGACGGCTTTTGGAGCAAAAAAAAAACATCACAAGGAGTTCTTGACCGGTCCATATACATTTGAGATGGAGAATGCCCGAAGAAAAATGAGGAATGCCCGAGAAAATCATAGGAGTGCCGAAGGAGCCCGGCCCATGCGTCCCAGCGCCCGGGCATCCGACCTAGCATCCCGGCCCATGCGTCCTAGCGCCCGGGCATCCGACCAAGCATCCCGGCCATGCGCCCGGCCATCCGCCCGGCCATGCGCCCGGCCATCCGAGCTCCAGCCGCTCGTGCATCCGACCTCCATCCAGCGCCGAGAGATCCAAACCCAGCGCTCGAGCGTCCGACCTCCAAGTCCCGGGTATCCGCCCGGCCAGCCGAGCTTCACTTCATCCGGACGTCCGTCCGTGCACCCGAGCGCGCAACCAAGCATCCGCCTGGCCATCCGAGCGCATGTCCGACCGGCTGTGCGAGGGACCAAAGCCCAAGTCGAGTCCAGCTCGTCTCTTCCTCTCCTTCCATGGCGGTTGTTTGAGGCGGTTTTGGAACATTCTAGAAGCTCCTAGATGACGTGATCTCCAAGCAAAGATATTGCCTAAAGATAATTCAAGAAGAAGATTTGGGAATATTTCCTAATCTAGATTTGGGCCCAAACCGAAAGATACTAGGATTCCTGAGAAGAAACCGACTTCCAGGGCATCATTCTACTCTATATATACAAGCCAAAGTCGAGCCTGTCAATTCGTCTGATAGTCCCGGAATCGTCCCAGGCTTCATCTCAGCGTTCCTCGATCTTCATCATCCATCAGTCCTTCTGGCCAGTTCTCAGTTTGTTAATCTCGGATCATAGTGAAGTATTGTTATTCCCTTTTATTATTTACATCGTTCTTCATGAGTATGTGTAACTAATCCGATTATTCGGGTTAGGGTTGAATAATTGTGACTATTGTTTTGAGATTCTGTTCTTCAATATTATTCATGCATTCTATTTAGTTCTTGTGCAAATTATCAGTGTGAATTATTAGGGTAAGGGGAGATCCGAAAGGGTACAACTTAACCTAGTAATACTTACTATCTATTCACTGCTTATTTGATACCGACCCAGTTAGAATAAGTAGTTGCACTAAACCTAATATAACCAGACCAGGAGTATTAGGTTTGCTAGAATTAAACGGTTATAACCAGACCAGGAGTAACCCTAAGAAAGCAAGAATAAATCTTTAGAAATCAAGGATAAACAAAGTCACAATTGAATAAAACCCTAACCTGAATATCTTCTCTGATTGATAAAACCCCAGCAATTTTCGTGCTTTACTTTTGGTTTACTAACCTTTACTCTCATTCCAGTTTCTTGTTTTTTTTCATTACAGAACGAAGTAGTAACCATCTAGCTCCCTTGGGTTCGACCCTTGCTTGTCGCTGTACTAACCCACAGTCCAGAGTAAGGAAAATATAAATTCAAATTTGCAGGTACTAACGACGCCTGTCACTGTCCCTCACCACAAGGAAATCAAAATGCTCAACTCAGTGAAACATGAACCGAATCATGTGCTAGAGAAAGCGACAAGTTAACAATATAGTGCGAGTCGGTCTAGAGAATGCAGTCCAGGAGCCTGAAAAGGGCTATCTCCCGAAACATCCAAATTAAATTGCATCTCAGCTCGAAGGTACAAGTATCAAATTTCTTCTAAGTATTTACACGGTTTAGTTTGGTAATAAGTAAGTAATGCATGAATAGGATAAATCTAGTTCCAAATTCTCACTTTCCTATTTGAAGTTTTTACTTGGATTGTGTGCATCTCTTAAATGACATTGTTCGGGACGAACAATTAAAAGTGTGGGGTGATCTGATGAACCATATTTATATGATTCGTTAAGATAGTTAAACCCACCAAATTGGATGCTTTATCTGTACAACTTTTACTTGTTAGTTTCACTTTTGTTCTACAGGCTATTTCAAGGAGTAATGACGAAACGAGCTAAAATGGAGTTCTTAACACTGAAAGTGGATTACGAGTCAGAACTGGCCATACTCCGACAATACTCCGATTAAGCCACAACTAAGTCCCAATGACTTATTCCAACAAAGATCAAGAACACAAGTGAAATGCCAAGTCTAAATCCTCATCTTTTGATGTCAACTAAGAAGCAACCAAAGAGGCAACCAAAGGGCAACCAAAGGGCAACCGAAGACCAACCGGAGTCACATGACAACCGATGGCTTTTTGGAGAAAGATCTCATTCCACTCACTTCTCCTCCCCTCCACCTAGCCGGCAGCTTTCCATGTGGAGAAGCCACATGGCCGGCGGCTTCTCCTCCCTTGCCACCTTGCCCGGCGGCTAATTGCTCCTCCTCTCCCCTTGTGACATGTGTTGAGCTCTCATTCCTTCCCCATGCCTATAAATAGAGACCTTCACCTCCTTGTATCATCATCCTCATTCCATCCCAACATCCCATAGTTCTTGGTTAGTGAGAGAAGCTCTCTAGATTCTACAACACAATCCATGTAAACACACCACTTTGATATTAAAGCTCCAAGTTTGTTCTTGAGTACTCTTGTCGGTTCTTGAAGTACTCAAGCATTTCCTTTACTTTTCGTTGTTCTTGAGTTTACTCCTGTTGGTTCTTGAGTACTCAAGTTTTCTCTTGTACTTGTTTTCAAAAACCTTTGATTTTCCTGTCTTTCAAAAACTTTACTTTATTCAGCACTTAGCTATGATATCCACCTCTATGGATATTCGTAGCTAAACCCTTCATTCGGTTGAAAGGGTGTGCTTGTATCATACAATGTTTTAGACACTTCTCTTAAGTGCCTCTTTGTGTTCAAAACTTGTTCTATGTGCCATTTATTAGGTAAGAACACTATTGGTTGAGTGGATGCTTGAAAGAGCAAAGCTCTTCCATGGGTTCGTGAACCTTCGTAGTTAAGTGGAGGCTCGAAAGGGCACAGCTTAACAGTGGAGTTTAACCTCTTTAAAACACCATTTGGTTGATCGGAAATGATTGATCAAATGGATGCACATAAGCTAAGATACTTCGAAAGGAGGAATTAGCCCAAATAGAACAAGTGTTCTAAACAGTGTGGCAAGTCATGTGCTAGAAATAGCCTTGATACATCTTTGAACACTTAGTATGATCATTAGAGGTCAATGATAAACAGACTATGATACAAGGCCCCTAAAACCGAATCTTTCCTTTAATCAAAACACCACCTTGCAATTTACTTTCAGCACCTATATCAACTGCTTACTTTCAGTCCCATATCAACTGCTTACTTTCCGCAAGTCTTGTCCTTCAAGTAATTACTTTCCGCAAGTCTTGTCCTTCAAGCAATTACTTTCCGTAAGTCTTGTCCTTCAAGCACTTACTTTCAGCAAGTCTTGTCCTTCAAGCACTTTACTTTTCAGTATTTACTTTCAGTCCAGTATTTACTTTCTTTACTTTCAGTCATTTACTTTTCAGTATTAAAATCACAACCAACCCACTTACTTTTCAGTACTAAAATCACAACCAACCCCCAACAGTCTTACTTTCCATTTTCGAAAGAACAACTATCCACTAATTCCCTTGGGTTCGACCCCTACTTACCGCTTTACTACCCAATAGTAGAGTACGAGTAGCGGACTTATAAATTTATTTTTGCACAGAGCCATCGCACATTAACGATGGTGTGGTGCGCTCCGTCATTTTCCAACAAAACTAGATGCGAGGAAGGCTGGAGGATTAATAATCCTTACAGATCGGGAATTCCGACTTCCATTATTGTCGACGATTCTACGACAAAATGCAAAGACGAAGATGAATGGATCTGTGTGAGACAGAGAGGCAAACTGTTATGTTGTTGTCACTATGATCAACCCTGCCTCTCTATCGATCTCGCAGGAGCGGCTTGGATTTTGGAGCGAGTGAACCCTAGGTTGCTGCTCATAAGTGATAAATAATCAGACTTTATGCATCTGTTTGTCTAAACCGATGCATAAGTGATGAGCCGTATTTATACGACTCATCGAGTCAATAAATCCCACCAATTCCAGCACTTTATTATACAAACAGTTACTTCTTAGTGTTGTTTTGTATTTCAGGTGATTTGGAAGCTCTAAGGGGAATCGTGCTTAAAAGATGGCTTTCTGAGCTAAAAACATCACAAGGAGTTGAGGACCGACCTATCTACACTTGACCTAAGGAATGCCCGAGGAAATTGGAGGAGAGCCCGAGAAAACTCGACAATCGCCCCAGGAGTCCCGAGCAGATCCAGGCCGCAGTCGAGCAGATCCAGGCCCCAGCCGAGCTGACCAACACGAAACTCAAGTTGCTCGGGCAAACGAGCTGATCTGACGAGTCCACCTCGAGCAAAGTTATCAAAATAGAAAATAAGGTGGACAATGTCGGAAAACCAATGAGAACGCCCGAGCAGATTGGCAGTTGGCCCAATTCCAAAGGTCCCGCGCGCGCTGATAGGCACCGAAACCAAGTTGCTTGACCAGACGGGCAAATATGGCTCGACCAAGTTCTTCGAAATACCCAAAAACTTGGACGATCTCACTTTCCAGACAAAACACACGAGTAAAACCAGCCCATGCCCGAGAAATGCCTAGTTCTGTCAAAAACCGAGTCAAGGCCGACCCAAGCCGAGTTCAAGGGCAAATCTCGGCTCGTCAATTCAAGTAGGGCGTGGCGGTTTAGAACCTTTTGGAACCTTCTGGAAGACTTGCTGATCAAGTAAACTTACTAGCTAAGTTTGCTTAAAGATCAAGCAAAAGATAATTTTAGGACATATTTCCTAA
This sequence comes from Rhodiola kirilowii, assembly GCA_033675215.1. Taxonomy (NCBI): domain Eukaryota; kingdom Viridiplantae; phylum Streptophyta; class Magnoliopsida; order Saxifragales; family Crassulaceae; genus Rhodiola; species Rhodiola kirilowii. The sequence continues at coordinate 26,700,147 of CM066199.1, forward strand.
AAGGAATTGCGTGGACCGACTTAAGGGGGATTTCGAAGCCCTAATCTCCTCTATAAATACAGCCCTTGGTGGAGAGTTCAAATCATCCCAAATTCGAGAGTCTCTTCTCACAGCCGAGCTCTCCTCCTCAGCCCGAAGTCCTCTCGGCGCAAGCAGCCATTCCGGCCCGGTTTCTCATTCCTCCCTCTCGGCAATAGAGAAGTTTATTCTTTCCTTTGTTATTGTCTTTCCATGGCTATGTCTAGCTAAAACCTTTATTCGGACTAGGGTTTAATACATTGTGACGTTGTTTTTGAGACTTGATACTTAATGCTATTTTCATTATTCCACTAGTCCTTGTGCTTAATTATCTTGGTTGAATTGCGAAGCTAAATTGATACTTGGAACGGTTAGGTTTAGCCGAGCAATTCAATTCTCTTATTACTATTTGTTTGATACTAGACCGTTGAGAACAAATAGAGCACTAATCTGATATATCTTGGAATGGAGTATTAGATTGCTAGGACTAGAATTCTACAACCCGGAAAGGAAGTATATTGTGGTGTAGGCGTCCGGAAAGACCCTACTTTAGGTTATAACTTGGAATGGAAGTAACCACACTCAGGAACTTGAAAATAGATGATTAGAAGTCGATGATAAAACAAGTCACAATAGAAACCCTAGTCTGAATATTCTCTCTAATTGACATATCTCGTTTGTTTCCTATTTTTGCACTGTTTCCTAATTACTCACAACCCAACTGTCTTTCTTTATACAGAACAATGAGTAACCGCTCTAGCTCACTTGGGTTTGACCCCTTGCTTGCCGCTATACTAGCCAAGAGTAAGTGGAGATTTTAAATTTAAATTTGCAGGTACCGACGACGCCTGTCAAATTTTGGCGCCGTTGCCGGGGAGCTACGCACGGTGAAATTGTTCTTTTCTGTTTTCAGTTTTTGGGTTTTTTTTTCAGTATTTTTGGTTTTACAATGAGACTGCAGGATTCGAGCTCCCGGTGTCCGATTTCATCCCATAATACCTTGTTCTGAGTGGAACGACGAGGAGATCACAAATCACCAGCTTTGCTTGTGACATAGGGTGTTTTCTGGCCATCAAAGATCGTTTACTATTTTATTTTGAATTTTTAGTGTTTTTAGAAATTTTTTGTTTTTGGAAATTTTCTGTTCTTTCACCATGTCTCATACAGGTAGCCGAGTTGGCGACAATATCCACAACGAAGAAGTCGAATAGGTCGTTCGAGACATGGAAGGGGCACTTCCACAACACGAAGAGCAGGACCCGACGGGCCAGAACGGAGAAATTAGGGGGTTGCCCCAAGACAACTTCCTCGACAATACCAACCGGTCCAACCATTCCAACAACAGCCACCACCACTCCAACAATACCCGGTGCTTCCACCACACCAGCACCCGATCCAACAGCAGGTTCCACCGGTCCAACCGAGACGACAACCACCGATCGCTCTACGACAGCAGATCAGACAACCACGACAGCCGGTCTTCGACAATGAGTATTACAAGGAGTACGACGATCAGGAGCCCACCATGGGAGAGCTATCAGCCCCCAACTTCCGAGATCAATCTTGGTGCATCTACGAAGGGCCGGACCTCGAAGCTATAGCCATCAACACGACAGTCGTTCATCACTTGCCTAAGTTCTCAGGAACCAAGGGAGAATCGGCCACGGCACATCTGCAGCGCTACCATGGCATCTGCCAGAACCTCAAGCCATACGGAGTCAAAGTGGAAGACTTCAAATTAAAAGCTTTTTATTTTTCACTTATAGACTCTGCTAATGATTGGTTTTTATCTTTGCCTTCAGGTAGCATTTATACATGGGACCACATGCAGAGGAAGTTCCTCAACAAGTATTACCCAGCAGGCAGAGCAATGTAAGTCCGAAGGCAGTTGCAAGAGCTCAGGCAAGGACCTAACGAGACGATGTACGAATACGTGGAGAAGTTTAACACCCTAGAGCAGAGCTGCTGCAACCTTGGACTTCCCAAAAAGCTGCGTGTGGAATACATGCTTGACGGACTAAGGTGGCTCGACAGGAAGCTACTAGATGCCTCGGCTGGAGGAACCCTCATGAACTTATCCCCAGCTGGTGTACGACGAAAGATCATGGCAGTGGCCGAGAGTGCACGGTTCCAGGATGAGTCCAACAAGGAAGAAGAATTCAGTTGGACCAGGAACGTCTCAAAAGTGGAGCCCCCATCTAGTGCTATGGCCGAAGAAATCAAGCAACTCAAGGAGATGATGCAGCAGGTTATCAGAAGGCAGCTGGTCCAAGTCAGGCCTTGCCAGTTCTATGGAGCCACAGATCACAAAACAGACGCATGCCCAATCATAGTGGAGGACGACCAAGGCGATGTGAATGCAGTAGGCGACTACCGGGGCTATGGCAACCGGGCCAGGCCAGTCCGAAAGTATGGACCAGCCGCGACCGGGCAAGGGGCGAACGGGCAGCACTAGCGGAACGACAACCAGAATAATCACGCCCAAAGAGAACCAGCACAGCCAGCCGCACCTCAGCAGGCCCAACAGTACTACAGGCCCCCATATCGCCAGCAACAAGGACAGAACGGGCCAGGCCAGTACCAGCAGAGACAGGACCGCAATCAGTCGGGCCTGAACCAGCACGGCTAGAGCAAATCCTTAGAAGATATCGTGAAGGACCTAGCTACTTCAGTTCACTAGTTCCAGGCCAAAACTGACGGGGCCATTGCCGACTTGTCCAAACAGATGTCCCAGATCGCCACGACAGTCTCCGAGCTCAAGAACGACCCTGGACGACTCCCCTCCCAAACTATTCAGAATCCAAGGGGGAACGTCAATGCAGTAACACTCAGGAGTGGGAGAGGAGCACCATCAGTGCCCAGGCCATCCGAAGACAACAGCCCACCAACAGCCGAGGATGAAACAGCCAGGCCGGGCACTCTCGGATCCAGCGGCCAGGGCACTCTCGGATCGGACCCGACACTCAGCGGCCAGGACGCGCTTGGCCTCAGCTCGGCATCAGCGGCCGACATCCCTCGCAGGCCGGGTGTCAGCGGCCGGTGCATCTTGGCCAGACCCGGTTCCCGTGACCAAAAATTCTAATGTCCGAGCTCCTTTACCTATTCCTGTGCAGGTTCGAGCTCCCAAGCAGTACGTAATGGACAAAGAAGTATGGGAGTGACAGCACGTCGTTGTGCGCTGCAAAATTTACATTTATAGTGTCCACTACTGTTGGCTCACTATTGGATTTGTAAGCGGTAAGTAGGGGTCGAACCCAAGAGAGTCAGTGTGGATTAGTTGTTCTTTAAAAAAGAAAGAAAATGAAAGTAAAAACAGATTGGCTTTTTGTTGGTTTTTTTATACGGAAAGTAAATGACTGAATTTAAAGTGCTAAAAGTAAAGACTGAAAGTAAAGTTCAAAAAGTAAAGTGCTGAAATTTAAATGACAGAAAAGTAAAGACTGAAATGTAAGGTGCTGAAAAGTAAAGTGCAGAAAGTAAATGACAGATAAGTAAGGACGAAAGATATTCAGTGTAGGGTCTCTACTTGTGAGACAACCATCATAGACGTCAAATGATCTTACTTTGTGTTCATAAGTGTGGGTTTATTCCTTTTCAAGACCTAAACCCTAAAGTAAGGCCATTTCTAGCACTTACACCACAATCTACTCCAAAATCAAGACATAGACTTCTAGTTCTAAGTGCAGCCACTTGATCTCTCATTTCGGATCAACCAAGCGACTTAAGGAAGATCAAACTACTCGGCTAAAATTTGCCCTTTCGATGCATCCACTTAGCCTTGTTGTCTAATCAAGATTGAACCACTCAGCTAAGCTTTGCCCTTTCGATGCATCCACTTAGCCTTGTTGTTCAACCGAATAATGGCACCGAACTAGTTGACACACAAAATAGCATTAAGTTCTAGTCTCAAGATGCATACACAAGTATGAACACCCTTTGACCGAATATGCTTTAGCTACTTGTATTCATGTCAAGGAATACAAGCACCATACTTACAAAAGTAAAGGAGAACAAGAAAAAGTAAAGACAAGTAACCGAGAGCTTTTTGTAAAACAAGTAAATGGAAGCCGTGGCTTAACAAGAAAGTAAAGGAGAGGAGCTCCAAATCAAGTGCAAGGAAAGTAAAGGAGAGGAGCTCCAAATCAAGAACAAGACATGAAAGTAAAGAGAGCTTCGATTTCAAGAACAAGAACAAAGAACAAAAGTGTGTTTGTATTGAAAATGAAGAGAAGAGAGTTAAGCTCTCTTCTCTCTAAAGACTTGGGACTTCGAAGCACTAGGACAAGGATACATTTCTAAGGGCATCCCCTTCTATTTATAGGCAAGGGAAGACTTGGGGGCTAAGTTTTGGATTGGAAATATCCCAAAAGCACTTCATTTGGATTGATTTAGCCAAAAGCCATCCACATGCCTTGCACTTGCACTCCCAACCGACTTGAGCTTGGCTTCATCCAAAGGGCAACTAATCTTGGACTAGATGAGGCCAACCGGACTTGAATAGAAGAGGCCAACCAAACTCCAAAACTAAACCGAAGTGAATAGTAGAAGCCAACCAGAATATTGGGAATTCGGTTCTTGGTTGGAACTTCTTGGCCGGAACTTGGTTGGACTTGGTTGTGCTTGGCTTGAGCTTGATCGGAGCTCGATCGGAGCTTGATCGGAGTTTGGCCGGAGTTGGCCGGAATCTGGCCAGAATTTTGGTCGGAGGTCCTTGGCTATTGGACCATTGATTTGGAATGCTGAGGCAATTCTAAGACTGGCCCATGAAGGATGTTTGGCCAGAATATGGCCGGAGCTTGGTCAGAATCCCAAAATGGCCGGAATTGCCCTAGATTGGCCTTGATCGGGCTTGAGCTGGTTCCACTCGGGCGCTTTGTCTGGGAAGTGAGATTGTCCGAGTTGTTGGGCATTTCAAACAACTTGGTCGAGCTAGATTTGCAAGATTAGCTTGTTTGGTCGAGCGACTTGGTTTCGGTGCCTATTAGCGCGCTCGGGACCTTTGGAATTGGGCCAACTACCAATATGCTCGGGCATTCACCTTGGTTTTCTGACATTGTCCACCTTATTTGCCATTTTGATCACTTTTCTTGAGGTGGATTCGTCAGATCAGCTCGTTTGCTTGGGCAACTTGAATTTAGTGCTAGACATCTTGGCTGGTGCGCGGGGCTCGACCCGGGTGATCATTTCTTCGGACCCGGCTCGGCCAGAAATGACTTGGCGTGCTTTTTGACACAAATCTCCCTTTTTAGGCTTGATTCCTCTATAGACTCCAAAATTGCCTATATACACAAAACAACATTAACAAGCATATGTTCGTATCACCAAATGTCATTTTTGGTGGGTTTAGTGTACTCAATGAGTCGTATAAATACATCCCATAAGGGAGCTGTTCAGTAAAGTGGAAATAAACATCCCACTCCTCGAGGCCATCAAACAGATACCGAGGTATTCGAAGTTCTTAAAGGAACTTTGCACCAACCGGAGGCGAGGTACTCAGCCCGACCAGGAGCTCATGAGATGGAATGTTTCTGCTATTATTCAGCACAAGGTGCCTCCTAAATGCGGTGATCCAGGCACCTACAACATTCCTTGCACGATCGGTAACATTAGAATAGAGAATTGCATGCTTGATCTCGGTGCATCTATTAATGTTTTGCCTTATTCCATATATTCTTGCCTGCGCATTGGTCCTCTAGATACTGCAGGACTCACTATACAGCTGGAGAACAGATCATGCAAGCAGCCCGAGGGGAAGATCGAAGATGTGCTTGTGCAAGTGGGAGAGCTTGTATTTCCAGCCGATTTCTATGTGCTGAAGATGGAGAACTGCGGCCCGGCCGACCATGCCCCCATTCTGCTCGGCCGATCATTCCTGAAGAATTCGAAGATGAAGATCGATTGCGACAGTGGCACACTCTCCATGGAAGTCGAAGGAGAGGTATTTAGTTTTGACATCTTCCGGGCCATGCAGTATCCGATGGAGTTCGAAGCGGTCCATGCCCTAAACACACTGGACGACCTGGTCGAGGAGGTGCAACCGGAGAGAGGAGCCGACCCGCTCGAGCTAGCACTCGAGAGAGCAGTGTACTCACCCGAGGACTCTGACAGCGCGTCGTTGAACGCTGCAAAATTTACATTTATAAGTTCCACTACTGTGGCCTTACTATTGGATTAGTAAAGCGGTAAGTAGGGGTCGAACCCAGGAGAGTCAGTGTGGAGTAGTTGTTCTTGAAAAGAAAAGAAAAATGAAAGTAAATACAGGTTGGGTTTGAGTGAGTTTTAGACAGAAAGTAAATGACAGAATTTAAAGTGCTGAAAGTAAAGTGCTGAAAATAAAGTGCTGAAAGTAAAGTGTGTAAAGTAAGTGCGAGAACAACCGAGTTCAATATCAACCATACAACATAAGTTTTGGTTTGTCGCACGCTGTGTTTCAAGCGCAATACGTACCAAAATGTTATGTTTGATTGATGTTGAAAACTGCTGTAATGAAAGTAAAAGTGCGGAAAGTAAAGTACGTGAAAGTAAGGTGTTGAAAGTAAGAACTGAATTTAAATGATAGAAAAGTAAAGTGCATATAAGTAAGGATGAAAGATATTCAGTCTAGGGTGTCACATTGTGACACTTCCATCATAGACTTACTTTGTGTTCATAAGTGTGGGTTTATTCCATTTCAAGATATAAACCCTAAGGTAAGGCCATTTCAAGCACTTACACCACAATCTACTCCAAAATCAAGACATAGACTTCTAGTTCTAAAGTGCAGCCACTTGATCTCTCATTTCCGATCAACCAAGCAACTTAAAAGAGGGTTTGAACCACTAGGAAAAGCTTTGCCATTTCAAGCATCCACTTAACTTCGTTGTTCATGAACTCCACGGAAGAGCTTTTCCATTTCAAGCATCCACTTAACCGTGTATGTTCAAATCGAATGAAGGGCACAAGTACTAGTTGACACACAAAGAAGCATTAAGCTTAAGTCTCAAGATGCATACACAAGTATGAACACCCTTGACCGAATATGCTTTAGCTACTTGTATTCATGTCAAAGAATACAAGCACCATGCTTATAAAAGTAAAGAAAACTGAAAAGAAAACAAAGGAAACCAAGAGCATGTAACCGAGAGCAATTTTGTAAAGAAAACCGTGAGCTTTTTGTAACCGAAAGCTTGAAAACAACAAGGAAAGTAAAGTAACCATGAGCTTGGTAACAAGAACAAGCTTTAGCTACTTGTATTCATGTCAAGGAATACAAGTAGCCGTGGCTTTTGTGCAAGAAAGTAAAGGAGATGAGCTCCAAATCAAGAACAAGACAAGGGAAAGTAAAGTGTGCTTGCTGGAAAGTAAGAGCTTGAAGCTCAAAAACAAGTGAAGAAAGCTTTGGAAATCAAGAACAAAATGAAGAACATGGACAAGTGGAGAGCAAAATGTGTTTGTATTGAAAATGAAGAGAAGAGAGTTAAGCTCTCTTCTCTCTAAGGACTTGGGATTTCGAAGGCTAGCACAAGGATACATTTCTAAGGGCATGCCTTTCTATTTATAGACAAGGAAGACTTGGGGTCTAAGTTTATGGCATGGAAATATCCCAAAAGCACTTCATTTTGATTGGTTTAGCCAAAAGCCATCCACATGCCTTGCACTTGCCTTCCAACCGACTTGAGCCACTCAAAGGGCAACTAGCTTGGTTTGATTGAGGCCAACCGGACTTGAATAGTAGAGGCCAACCGAAATCCAAAACCAAACCAAAATGAATAGTAGAAGTTAACCGGAATATTGGGAGTTCGGTTCTTGGTTGGAACTTCTTGGCCGGAACTTGGTTGGACTTGGTTGTACTTGGCCTGAGCTTGATCGGAGCTTGGTCGGATTTGGCCAGAATTTTGGTCGCTGGTCCTTGGCTGTTGGACCACTGATTTGGAATGCTGAGGCAATTCTAAGACTAATGGTCAAAGTCGTTTTGCTGGAATCTGATCGGGGCCTTGCCGGAATCCCAAAATGGCCGAATTTCCCTGGTTTGGCCTTAATCGAGATTTAGCTGGTTCCACTCGGGCGTTTTGTCTGGGAAGTGAGATTGTCCAAGTTATTGGGCATTTAAAACACTTTGGCTGAGCCAGAATTGCCAGATTCCATGGTTTGGTCGAGCGACTTGGTTTTGATGCCTATGCGCGCGGGGCCTTTGCTTTGGAACTGGGCCAACTGCCAATCTGCCCGAGCATTCTCCTTGGTTTTCTAACATTGTCCACCTTATTTTCCATTTTGATCACTTTTCTCGAGGTGGATTCGTCAGATCAGCTTGTTTTCCCAGGCAACTTGAATTCAGTGCTAGACAGCTCGGGCGTGGCCTGGGCGATGCCTGAGCGGGGACCTGGGCGATGCTCGGGCGGGGACCTGGGCGATGCCTGGGTGCGGCCTGGGCGATGCTCGGGCCCTGGTTGCGACTTCTTGGCCAAAAATGCTTGGTGTGCTTTTTGGTCACAAATCTCCCTTTTTAAGCGTGTTTCCTCTTTAGACCCCAAAATGCCTGTATACACAAAATGACATTAACAAGCACTTGTTCGTATGACCAAATGTCTTATTTGGTGGGTTTAGTAGTACTTGATGAATCATATAAATACGCGACATCAAATACCCCACACTTAATCTTGTTCTTCCCGAACAAGTGTAGTCAATAAGATGAACAAAAACACCCTAAGTCCTAGATATGAATGTGAGATGCAAAACTAGATTTCACCTTAGCATGCATAACTTACTTGTTTCCAAATGAAATTATGCTCACATATGAAAGTAACTAGATACTTGTACCTTTGAGCCGAGATGTAAACTAATTTGGATGATTGGGAGATAGTCCTTTTTAGGCTCTTGATTTGCACTTTCGGATCCGATCTTACTACATGGCTATGTTACTTGCTTCTTCTAGCACGTGATTGATTCAGGCTAATGGGTCGAGCTTTTTTCTTTGTTTGTGTGGTTGGACAGCTTTTGTAGTGATTTGGCCTTCGGCCTTTGATTTGACTCTTTGAGTACTTCACTTTTGCTTCGGTTTGGTTTCACCACTTTGGCTGAATTTTCTTTCTTTACTTTGAGCTTTTCTCCTTTGATGAGAATTGCATGTCCATTTTTCCTTCACTTTTGGGAGGTCCAATCATCGCCCGAGAGCATATGGAAATACCTCCCCGCTCTTTCTCATCCTTGCCCTTTTTGCGAGGGTCAAGATGAGGGTCGCTCATCTCTTTTCCCGGCTACTTTTGACTAGAGAATGGACGGTTTGATTCCCGTCCCGCCCCTTGCATAGACGCTGCATGGCGCAGTCCACTCTTCACCAAGAAGCCCGAAGTGCAGCCTCCACAATCTTCACATAACCATAAAGTAAGGATCTGGTCCCTTAAGTGCTTGTCAAGCCTCTCTAGGGCATTTCTTTCAACTCCACATCCTACGTTATCTCAGCACACAAGGACAAGAAGGAAGTTAAATACACATGTTTTTACACAATTTAGATTTCACAAGGAAATGCATGAATCGGGTCTATCTATTTTCACATCATGAAAGTGTATATTTTCAAAACATGCTGTCTACTATGTACAACTACTACTCAATCACCCCCACACTTTTGAACAAAGCCGTTCCTCACGGAACGACTTAGGTTCAAAAGCTCAAAAAAGTAAGCAAGCAAAGGAAATGACATAAAGAAGGGAAGAACTGAACTCCCTTATAGCGTCGTTGCTTAGTCGTGCACGGCTGAGCAAACGACGGGGCCTAGCCCGGCCAGATTTGGTGGTTGTTCGAGGGAATTTGGCAGGGAACCGGTCATTCTTGGGTGCAGCCCCGGTTCTTGCACAATAAGGTCATTTCCTTCCAAATACAAAGGGGTGAGTATGAAAAAATGACATACGAAAAATAAAAACTGAAAAAATTGAATATGTCGGGTTACCTCCCGGCAAGTGCGTTTGTTTAACGTCATTGGCTCAACGATACCTCACTCATGGATCATAAGGTGGGATCCCATGGGCGTTTGAGGTCAAACTTCCTCTCGGCTGCCCTTTTATTCTGCCCAAAGAACTTGTGGAGTGATGTGCTCAGTTTGGTTCTCCATAGGTCCGGCAGGTTCTCTTTTACATGCATCCGAGAAGGTGAGGCTCCCTTGACCATAGCTGCTGGTCCATTGAGCCGTGGTCTCTTGTCTTTCCTCCATCTGGGTTTCCATTCCTTTGGCTCATGCCTTTGCCGCTTCTTCATGTTTGAGTGGTTGGCACCTTTGCAATTCTGGAAGCTCGGTATTGTGCCTTCAAACATTGGCGACCTCAAGCATGCTCCCATGCTAACCCTCTTCTTTGTGGCTGAGATGATTGGCCATCCTTGGTCCTTAGACTCTTCAGGAGGCTCTTCTTGGCTTGTGACGAGTGAGAGCTCCTTTGTTGGCTGGTTTGGCTCATGCTTCTCCTCCAACTCGCCTAGCACTGCATCATCATTGATCACATCATCTCTGGTGGCCGTGATCTGCATAAAACATGAAGGGTTAGGCAGGGGCTTCTCGGCCATAAGGACCGGGTCTTTCTCGAGCAGCTCTTCCGTGAGGACCGAGCCTGCCGTGATTTTCTCGGTTAGATCGGCAGTGATGTCCGGGCATGTCTCGGACAACTCGTCAGTTAGGACCGGGACTTCCTCGGACAGGTTGGAAATGAGGACCGGGCCTGATGTGGCTGGTTCTTCTTTGGTCATCCGCGGGTCCTCATCCTCTGTCGGCTCCGTGGATTCTATTATGGGCTCTTCCTCACCGACCGTTGCACTCTCTTCTCTCGGCTTTCTCCTCTTAGCGTGAAGCTCGGATACGGCCTGGACCATGTCGGACAGTTGCCTTGATAGTTCGGCTAAGGCTTCATTGGTTTCGGCCCGGTTTTGGTCCATCATGTTGGCCAACTATTGGATGCTAGCTGCCAACTCTTCCACATCGTCCTCTAACGGCTTGGTCTGATCTTGTCTTGGTCTTGACCTCTCGGCCAAATCATCTATCAAGTTCCAAAGATCATTCATGGTCAAGTTCATTATCGACCCTCCCGCTGTAGCATCATTGAGCCTATTCCACTCATGTGGCATCATTCCACCGAGAAACCATTGAAGAAGATCAAAGTTCGTGAATCCATGGTGCGGGCAGCTCGTCACAAGGGAATCGAAATACCATAAGTACTCGTCCAATGTTTCATCCCGGGATTGCTCAAGGTTGATGATCTTCTCGTGGATTTCAAGTTGGAAGGATGGTGGGGAAAACTCCTCATCATTCTAGGGCTCTCTTCCGTAGTACGACGACATAGCAAACTGCATGATAAAACAAAAAAAAGAAAAAATAGAACAACTATTCCGATGCAAAACTCCCCGGCAACGGCGCCAAAATTTGACAGCGCGTCGTTGAACGCTGCAAAATTTACATTTATAAGTTCCACTACTGTGGCCTTACTATTAGATTAGTAAAGCGGTAAGTAGGGGTCGAACCCAAGAGAGTCAGTGTGGAGTAGTTGTTCTTGAAAAGAAAAGAAAAATGAAAGTAAATACAGGTTGGGTTTGAGTGAGTTTTAGACAGAAAGTAAATGACAGAATTGAAAGTGCTGAAAGTAAAGTGCTGAAAATAAAGTGCTGAAAGTAAAGTGCGTAAAGTAAGTGCGAGAACAACCGAGTTCAATATCAACCATACAACATATGTTTTGGTTTGTCGCACGCTGTGTTTCAAGCGCAATACGTACCAAAATGTTATGTTTGATTGATGTTGAAAACTGCTGTAATGAAAGTAAAAGTGCGGAAAGTAAAGTACGTGAAAGTAAGGTGCTGAAAGTAAGAACTGAATTTAAATGACAGAAAAGTAAAGTGCGTATAAGTAAGGATGAAAGATATTCAGTCTAGGGTCTCACATTGTGACACTTCCATCATAGACTTACTTTGTGTTCATAAGTGTGGGTTTATTCCATTTCAAGATATAAACCCTAAGGTAAGGCCATTTCAAGCACTTACACCACAATCTACTCCAAAATCAAGACATAGACTTCTAGTTCTAAAGTGCAGCCACTTGATCTCTCATTTCTGATCAACCAAGCAACTTAAAAGAGGGTTTGAACCACTAGGAAAAGCTTTGCCATTTCAAGCATCCAGTTAACTTCGTTGTTCATGAACTCCAGGGAAGAGCTTTGCCATTTCAAGCATCCACTCAACCGTGTATGTTCAAACCGAATGAAGGGCACAAGAACTAGTTGACACACAAAGAAGCATTAAGCTTAAGTCTCAAGATGCATACACAAGTATGAACGCCCTTGACCGAATATGCTTTAGCTACTTGTATTCATGTCAAGGAATACAAGCACCATGCTTAAAAAAGTAAAGAAAACCGAAAAGAAAACAAAGGAAACCAAGAGCATGTAACCGAGAGCAATTTTGTAAAGAAAACCGTGAGCTTTTTGTAACCGAGAGCTTGAAAACAACAAGGAAAGTAAAGTAACTGTGAGCTTGGTAACAAGAACAAGCTTTAGCTACTTGTATTCATGTCAAGGAATACAAGTATCCGTGGCTTTTGTGCAAGAAAGTAAAGGAGATGAGCTCCAAATCAAGAACAAGACAAGGGAAAGTAAAGTGTGCTTGCTGGAAAGTAAGAGCTTGAAGCTCAAAAACAAGTGGAGAAAGCTTTGGAAATCAAGAACAAAATGAAGAACATGAACAAGTGGAGAGCAAATTGTGTTTGTATTGAAAATGAAGAGAAGAGAGTTAAGCTCTCTTCTCTCTAAGGACTTGGGATTTCGAAGGCTAGCACAAGGATACATTTCTAAGGGCATGCCCTTCTATTTATAGACAAGGAAGACTTGGGGGCTAAGTTTATGGCATGGAAATATCCCAAAAGAACTTCATTTTGATTAGTTTAGCCAAAAGTCATCCACATACCTTGCACTTGCCTTCCAACCAACTTGAGCATGGCTCAACTCAAAGGGAAACTAGCTTGGTTTGGTTGAGGCCAACCGAACTTGAATAGTAGAGGCCAACCGAAATCCAAAACCAAACCGAAATGAATAGTAGAAGTTAACCGTAATATTGGGAATTCGGTTATTGGTTGGAACTTCTTGGCCGGAACTTGGTTGTACTTGGCCTGAGCTTGATCGGAGCTTAGTCAGAGGTTGGCCGGAGTTTGGCCGGAGTTGGCCGAAATCTGGCCGAAATTTTGGTCGGTGGTCCTCAGCTATTGGACCACTGATTTGGAATGCTGAGGAAATTCTAAGACTAATGGTCGAAGTCGTTTTTCCGGAATTTGATCGGGGCCTTGCCGGAATCCCAAAATGGCAAGATTTGCCCTAGTTTGGCCTTGATTGGGCTTGAACTGGTTCCACTCGGTCGTTTTGTCTGAGAAGTGAGATTGTCCAAGTTATTGGGCATTTAAAACACTTTAGCTGAGCCAGAATTGCTAGATTCCGTGGTTTGGTTGAGCGACTTGGTTTCGGTGCATATGCGCGCGGGGCCTTTGCTTTGGAACCGGGCCAACTGCCAATCTGCCCGAGCATTCTCCTTGGTTTTCCGACATTGTCCACCTTATTTTCCATTTTGATCACTTTGCTTGAGGTGGATTCGTCAGATCAGCACGTTTTCTCGGGCAACTTGAATTCAGTGCAAGACAGCTCAGGCGTGGCCTGGGCGATGCCTGGGCGCGGCCTGGGCGATGCTCGGGCGGGGACCTGGCCGATGCCTGGGCGCGGCCTGGGCGATGCTCGGGCCCTGGTTGTGACTTCTTGGCCAAAAATGCTTGGTGTGCTTTTTGGTCACAAATCTCCCTTTTTAAGCGTGTTTCCTCTTTAGACCCCAAAATGCCTGTATACACAAAATGACATTAACAAGCACTTGTTCGTATGACCAAATGTCTTATTTTGTGGGTTTAGTATTACTTGATGAATCATATAAATACGCGACATCAGACTCTTATGAGCTCACCGAAACTATCATGGAAGCACTAGCCTAGCTAGAGATTGCTCAGCCACTCACCCCGAGGTATGAGGTTAATGAAGTTTGTTTATTTAAATCGAAAGTGTGTTTGCCTTCTGTTGTGCAGGCACCAACAGTTGAGTTGAAGCCTCTATCCGAGCACTTGAAGTATGCCTTCCTAGGGGAGAACGACACGTTGCCAGTCATCATCAAAAGCAGGCTCGGAGCAGATCAGGAACAACGGTTGATCGAGGTACTGACCGAGCACAAACTGGCCATCGGATGGACATTGGCCGACATCAAGGGAATCAGCCCGACAGTTTGTATGCATCGGATTTTGCTGGAGGATGGAGCGAAGCCTTCAAGGGAACCTCAACGGAGATTGAACCCGATTATGATGGAGGTCGTGCAGAAGGAGATACAGAAGCTGCTGGATGCGGACGTGATCTACCCGATCTCAGACAGTTAGTGGGTGAGCCCGGTACATGTTGTGCCAAAGAAGACCGGGATCATAGTGGAAAAGAATGCCGAGGGCGAGATGGTCACGACCAGAGTGAAGAATGGATGGCGGATGTGCATAGATTACAGGAAGCTAAATGCAGTCACACGCAAAGATCACTTTCCACTTCCATTCATCGATCAGATGCTCGACCGGTTGGCAGGTAAGCCCTACTTTTGCTTTCTAGATGGATTCTCAGGCTATAACCAGATTCCCATAGCACCCGAGGATCAAGAAAAGACCACCTTTACATGTCCATTCGGTACGTTTTCTTTTCGCCGAATGTCTTTTGGTTTGTGTAACGCACCCGACACTTTTCAGCGGGTCGTTACTAGTATATTCTCTGACATGATAGGTGCTTTTATAGAGGTGTTCATGGATCATTTTACTGTGCACGGTGACACTTTTGATGCATGCTTAGATAATTTGAGTACAGTTTTAGCACGGTGTGTTTCTATGAATTTGGTACTCAACTATGAAAAGTGTCACTTTATGGTTACCCATGTTGTAGTTCTCGGTCACATAGTCTCACATGAGGGTATAGAGGTTGATAAAGCTAAGATAGACTTAATTGTTACTCTGCCCTATCCCTCTACAGTTTGTGATATTAAATCGTTTCTTGGACATGCTGGTTTCTATTGTAGATTCATAAAGGATTTCTCTGAAAAGGCACTGCCTTTATCTAATCTTTTGTAAAAAGATGTTCCTTTTGAGTTTACAGATCAATGCAGGGCAGCATTCGATGAGCTTAAACAGGCCCTCACCAGCACGCCCATCATCAGAGCACCGGACTGGAGTCAGCCATTCGAGATTATGTGCGACGCGAGCGACTATGCAGTAGGAGCGGTCCTCGGCCAGAGAGTGGACAAAAAGCCCGTAGTGATCTACTACGCTCCGAGGACTCTGGACGTGGCCCAAAAGAACTACTCGACCACAGAAAAAGAACTGCTAGCCGTGGTCTTTGCCTTAGAGAAATTCAGATCTTATTTGCTCGGTACTAAGGTTATTATTTATTCTGACCATGCAGCTATTAGGTACTTGATAACGAAGAAGGAGGCAAAACCAAGGCTCATTAGGTGGATTCTGCTCCTACAAGAGTTCGATCTGGAGATCAAGGACAAGAAGGGCATAGAGAACACGGTGGCCGACCACTTGAGCCGACTTGTCTGAGAAGAAGATGCAGGGCAGATTACCGAGACGTTCCCGTATGAGCACTTATATGCTCTTACAGGTAAGACGCCATGGTATGCTTCCTTAGTGAACTACCTGGTCGGAGGTAAGTTCCCGCCCTCTTATTCAAAAGCTCAATGTTTGAAGCTGAAGCATGATTCTAAATACTATGTGTGGGATGACCCGTACTTGTAGAAAATTGGCGTAGATCAAATACTTAGACGGTGTATTCCTGATAATGAGATTGCTTCAGTGATTAGTTTTTGCCATGAACATGCATGCGGTGGCCACTTTGGCCCTAGGAGAACGGCTAGGAATATTTTAGACAGTGGATTCTTTTGGCCGCATGTTTTTAGAGATGCCTACAATCATTGTAAGAGATGTGATAAGTGTCAACGTGTAGGTAATATTTCGGCTAGGAATGAGATGCCCCAAGTGCCTATTTTAGTGAATGACGTGTTTGATATATGGGGCATCGATTTCATGGGTCCTTTTCCGGTGTCGTGTGGTTATGCTTATATTTTAGTTGTGGTTGACTATGTGTCTAAATGGGTAGAGGCTAAGGCCACTAGGTGCGATGATGCTAAAATTGTCATAGATTTTTTGCGCACTAATATCTTTTGTAGGTACGGTGTTCCAAAGGCCATAATCAGCGACCAAGGGATGGACTTTTGCAACCGGATGATGGCAACAACCCTACAGCATTACCACGTTCACACCCGGACTTCCAC
Organism: Rhodiola kirilowii; assembly: GCA_033675215.1. Lineage (NCBI taxonomy): Eukaryota > Viridiplantae > Streptophyta > Magnoliopsida > Saxifragales > Crassulaceae > Rhodiola > Rhodiola kirilowii. Next base: position 26,716,500 of record CM066199.1, read on the forward strand.
ATCATATCATCCCCAGACGAATGGGCAAGCGGAGATCTCCAACCGCGAAATCAAAGGAATTTTAGAGAAGATGGTGAGCCCGGCCCGGAAAGATTGGAGCCAACGGTTGGACGAGGCGCTATGGGCGTACCGGACGGCCTACAAGACATCGATAGGCACCTCGCCTTTTTGGTTGGTCTATGGGAAGGCATGCCACCTGTCGGTCGAACTCGAGCACAAGGCATATTGGGCACTGAAGAAGTGCAATCCGGACTTACAGGTAGCCGGGCTGGATAGGAAACTACAATTATACGAGCTTGAGGAGCTGCGCCTCGAGGCTTACAAGAGTCAATCAGACTACAAGGCGCGGACCAAGCTCTACCATAACAAATTCATCCTTCGGCGCACATTCGAGATAGGACAACAAGTTCTCATGTTTTCATCACGCCTATGATTGATGCCCGGCAAGTTGCGCTCGAGATGGACGGGCCCGTACATGGTGACCCACGTCTTCAACCATGGAGCGCTCGAGCTAGAGTGCCCAATAGATGGAATAAGCCTCACCATTATGCAACGGTTGGTGCAAAACCGATGCACAAGGTCGACTTTATGCATCGGTTGGTCTAAAATGATGCATAATGTCGAGATTATGCATCGGTTCTAGAATAACCGATGCATAACGTCAAAAACGATGCGAAAGGTGAAACACGGAACCGATGCATAATCCCCCGATTGTAGTAGTGCTAATAGAAAAGCCATTTTCAGTTCACTAAATGGAACTAAGTTACTTGGTGTTACATGTTTTGTTTTGTCCATTTTTTTGCTTGTGTTCTTTTGGTCTGTGATATATTCATATATCGGAGGCTAGTATTAGCACACTAAAGTCTTGCACAGGTTCAGGAGGATGATTTTACTAAAAGTTGGTTTATTGTAGAAGACAACTGATCTTACAGTTTTGTTGTTAGTATGCATGGTACTGACTCTCTTGTGTTGCATATTGATGACTCGTATTTATACAACTCGTCGAATCAACTAATTCCATTTATTTCGACACTTTTTATGAGAACAATTACTTTTTAGTATGGTTTTGTATTTCAGGTGTTTTGGAAGCTCTAGGAGGAAACGCGCATAAAAGACGGCATTTCATGCCAAAAACATCACAATGGCAGATTAAACCTTTGGAGCTTCAACGGAGTACTGGGAATGGAATGCTGATCAGAAAAATACGAGCCACATGCCATTGCGTAGCTGACTCAATTCACTACAACTCTCTAGTTCACACCGAGAGCATCCGAGGTCATTCAGACAGGCAAATCCAGAGTAGAAGTCGGAACTGGCGCGCAGACTTAGTGGGGGCCGCGCCCTATTAAGACATTAGCCACTGTGCTAACGTCAAGTCAAGGCGCGGTCAGTACCGATAACGTCAAGGCAGGGAGCGGCCGTAACGTCTTCACGGGGCGTGACGATGACATCATCAATGCGTTTTAATGATGTCAGCAAGGCCGAAACATGGAAATTGAGCCCAAAAACAGACTTGGAAACCCTATTTTTTGCTATAAATATGATCTTTGGGTTAGGGTTTCCATAATCTCATAATTCCATCATTCAGAAGACGGCTCTGGAGGAGAAGACAAAGATTTCGACGAAGAGAAGAACTTTCTATCGCTTTCATTACAAAAATACTTGTGTTTTTGTTATGGCTATGAGTAGCTAATCTTTTAATTCAGTTTAGGGTTTCGTTCATTGTAACAAACGTTTTGAGACTTTATTCTTAATGCAATTTCTTGTTTCTCTAGTTCTTGTGCTTATTTCAAGGATTGAATTGTGAAGCTAAGTGGATACTTGTCATGGGAAAGCTTAGCCGAACAATTCAGCCCCTATCGTTAATACTTGTTTGATACTTACCCGTAAAGACAGGTAGTGCCACCTTGATTCGATAATACCTTTCTCGGACTATATGATTTAGGAGAACTAGAAGTCTAACACCTTACCCGGATTAGATTGTGTTGTATTACCTTTCCCAGAATACTTTAGGTTATAACCTTTCCCGGAGTAACCACACTTAAAAACTTGAGATTTGATTATTAGCAGTCAATGATAAACGTGTCACAATAGAAACCCTAAGCTGAATGCTTTCTATAATTGAAATCTTCATTTGTGTTTTCTCTTGTTCTTTACAAACAATTACTCACGAAACCCCCTTTTCATTATTGTTAACAGTTACAGCTTCAACAAACCAGCTCTCTTGGGTTCAACCCTACTTGCCATTAGCTAGTTGTACGCAGGAGAATTATAAATTTAAGTTTGACGCGTCAGACGACGCGCGTCACATTTTGGCACCGTTGCCGAGGAGCTGCGCTACGGTGAAGTTGTTTCTTTTTTGTTTTTATATTCTATTATTTTCTATTTTATTTAGTTATTTTTTGTGATTTGCTACTTGTTCGCAATGTCTTGTGCATGTAGCCAGATTGGTGATGACAACAACAACAACGAGATCGCTCCGATTGTTGAGAACGTGCCTCCATTCTATGAGGATCCGGAGCAACTCTTCTGTGCTCGCAACCGTGTTAATAATGCTATGAGGTCTCAGCAAAATCAGAGAGCTCATGTTGCACAGAATGCGAGGAATGGTGCGGGTGCGAGGCAACCGCCTCCACCGCAACCGCCACAGCTGCAAATCCACAGGAGGCCTGAAGACAATGAAGAATATTACTATGAGCCTACCATGAAGGAGTTGTCTGCTCCTGACTTTCATAATCAGCCGTGGCGTATCGACGAAAGGCCAGAATTAGCGGAGATAGAAATCAAGACTGCGGTAGTGCACTATCTACCAAAGTTTTTGGCTCGACAAGGGGAATCAGCCACCAGGCATCTGCAAGATTTCCATGGCATCTGCCAGACTCTCCAACCCTATGGAGCCACAGTTAAAGAAAAATGAAAAACTTTAAGTTTAAAATTCTCCACTGTGGCTCCATTTATATCCCATTTATTTCCCGTTTAAAATAAATGGAGCCACGGTGGAGAATTTTAAACTTAAGGCTTTTCATTTTTTTTTAACTGACATGGCTCGATCTTGGTTTTTGTCTCTTCCTTCAGATAGTATCAGGACATGGGACCAGATGCAGAAGAAATTTCTCGACAAGTACTACCCAGCAGCTAGGGCCGGACAGGTTCATAGACAGCTCCAGGATATGAGGTAGGGGCCTAAGGAGTCGATGTATGACTATTTGGAGAAGTTTAATGCCCTAGAACAGAGCTGTTGCAACCTAGGAGTGCCTGAGAAGCTGATAATTGAGTACATGCTTGATGGATTGAGGCCTCTCGATAGGATGCTGCTTGACGCCTCAGCTGCAGTGACCATCATGAATCTATCCCCAGCTGGAGTGTGCAATTTGATAGCGGAGGTGGCTGAGAATGCTAGGTTCAGAGAAGAGGCCAGCAGACAGGAGGAATTCAGCAGAACCAGAAGCGTTGCAAAGGCTGAGATACCGTCAAACCAGGTAACTGAGGAGCTGAAGCAGATGAGAGTAATGATGCAGAAGCTTATAATGAAGCAACCGGTCCAGGTGAAGCCTTGTGAGTTTTGTGGTGCGACCAATCATAAGATAGATGCTTGCCCGACTCTACGGGATGATACACAGGCCAACGCCAATGCAGTGGGTGAATTTCAGAATTACAACAGTCATGCACCCCAACAACCTCAGCAGTAGTACTACTGCCCACCATATCGTCAGCAGCAGGGTAGCTATAATAATCAAAATCAGTATCAGCAGATGACGCAGAACTACAACCAAGCGGGCCCTAGCAATCAGATTTCCAGCAAGTCTCTGGAGGATGTGGTGATGGAGTTAACGATTACCATGCAGTAAAATCTGGCGAAAAATGATGGAATTTTAGCGGAGCTGGCTAAGCAGATGTCCAACTTAGCTCAGACTGTTTCTGAGCTGAAGAGAGATCCAAGAAAGCTACCGTCACAGACAGTGCATAATCCAAGAAGGAATATCAGCACATTGGCAGTGGTAGATGTTGACGCATCGCTTAGGGAGTCTGCGGATGCAGTGAATAAGTTGCTCGTGCTCAACGAGCACCTTAAAGTGAAGAATAGCAAAAAAGAGCCGGAGTTAGTGTCCACCGCGCCCACAGAAGACATTAGCTTGACGCTAATGTCTGAATAGGACGCGCCCATAATTTCTAGGTCGGGCGCGGCCATAACGTCAAAGCAGGATGCGGTACTCACTGATGCATGTTCCTAAACTCATCCTTCCTTTCCATTTTCTGTGCAGGTAAGAGGTCCCGAAGGCCATGTGATCAATAAGAATGAGCTAGGAGGCAGATTGGAGGTGAAGCATGAGCCAAAAGATCCAATGATGGAGCGCCCACTGGCAACGAGTCAAGGAGACCTACCGGAAAAGAGTAAGGACCCAGGTGCCTTCACAGTCACCTGTGGTATCGGTGAGACTCAAATACATCATTGTTTAATTGATTTGGGTGCTGCCATTAATGCCATGCCTTACTCGTTATATTGCTCTTTGAAATTGGGACCATTGAAGCCTCTTAAACTGTTGGTAGAGTTAGGAGATAAATCTTGTATTCGTCCAGTTGGTTTGCTAGAGGATCTAACCCTGCATGTATGTGACCTTGTTGTTCCTGTAGACTTTTATGTTTTGCAGATGGGAGATGCCGGAAACAACGATCCTCCAGCACTTATTTTGGGACGTCCGTTCCTCTTCACCACCAAAACCAAGATTGACATGGACACATGCTTGTTGTCACTTGCGTTTGGTGGCAAGACATCAAATTTTTATATTTATGAGGATGATGACCGTCCATGCGCGAAGAAACCATTGGACATCGTGCACGCCCCATATCTTTGTGCTTTATCTTCTGACCTACCAGATGAGACTTGTTGTGCAGCAAATGACGTAGCTATGAGAAGAGTGTCCTCGCAGACTCGGGAAGATGTGAAGGCATATCCACCTGATCGATGGAGAGCAGACCCGAGCACACTATTATATGAGTATTTTGGGCAGACTGAAGGAGTAGCTGACGCAAAGTTTGACCTCACACGACCATGGTATCCTAACTTGTGATCCCTAAAGAGGTATCGTCGAGCCAACGATGTAAAACAAAGGCGCTCGCAGGGAGGCAGCCTGATAATTTTTTTTGTTTTTCTTTGTTCTTTCTCGTTGTTTATGTCATTTATGTTTGTTTGAGTCTTGAATCATGTTTGTACATTGTCTTTTGGGAAAAGAAGTTGTTTTGCAGGTCAAAAGAGGTGCAACTCAGTGGGTATCGTGTCCAGCATTGACATTAGCTGGTCGCGCCCCGCCTTGACATTGGTTAACGTCTGAAGTGGTCGCGAGTGATCGTTGACCAGTGTTGACCGACTCATTTGACCCAAAGTTACACCATCACGCAACGAGACGAAGGGAGTACCTGTTCACTTTTACTTTTATTTTCCACATACTTGTGTGTCTTGCATTGTTGTGTCTTTGAATTTAAGTTGTACCGTGAGGACACGGCTTGGTTCAAAAGTGTGGGGTGGGAGAGATTCAATCAGTCTGTTGTGTCAGCACGTTTATTTTTCTTGCATATGTACTATGTCGGCACGTTTCCTTTAAAAAAATTGAAAGTATGTCTCTCTAATTCCTGGATATGCAGTATTGAATTTTGATGATGTTAAACAGCGATGCTGATTAGATGTGTTCCTCTCGTGAAATTTGAATTGTGCTTTTACATGTGAATTTAACCTACTACGTGTTCTTTTGAGTTGAGATAAACAGGGATGTGGAGTTGATAGAAATGTCCTAGAGAGACTTGACGAAGCATTCAAAGGACAGAATTTCGAGTTATATGGTTATATGGATTTCGTGGAGGCTAGCACTTCGAGACGATTTGGTTCAGAGTTAGCTCCGCCGCTGCAGCATTTATGTAGGTAGGCGGGATGGGAAAACAGACCGTTCTATCTCTAGTCTGAAGTAACCGGGAAGAGGTGAGCGACCCTCATCTTGACACGCGTCAAAAAGGTCGAGGATGAGAAAGAGCGGGGAGGTATTTCCATATGCTTGCGGGCGATGATTGGACCTCCTTCAAAAGAAAGAAAAGGACAAGCTATTCACAACGAAGGAGCAAAGCTCAAGAAAAAATCAGCCACTTGTGAAGGTTTATACAAATAAAAAGTGAAGTACATCATTCTTACATCAAGATCCAAAGGCCAAAGAAAGCACTACAAAAGCTGTCCAACAAAAGAAGAAAGAAGAAAGCTCAAAAACTTTGATGCTCGAATGAATCGCGTGCAAGAAAAAGCAATAAAGTATAACCATATAACTAGAGTTCGGAACGGCGAATGCAGATCATGGGTCTAAAGAGGACTATCTCCCATTCATCCGAATAGGTTTGAATTTCAGCTCAAAGGTAACATGTATCAAGTAATTCTATTTTGAGCATGATGATTTTAGTAGTGATTGAGTTATGCGTAGAAAAGCGAGTCTAGACTAGCAACTCATATTCATGTAGCATCTATCCAGGACGTCGAAGAAATTGTGGTGTTATACTTGTTTTCCTTCTATGACTTAGTTATTGTTCGGGACGAACAAGTTTAAGTGTGGGGTGGTTTGAAGAGTCGTATTTATATGACTTGTCGAATCAACTAATCTCATTTATTTTGACACTTTTTTATGCGAACAATTACTTTTTAGTATGGTTTTGCATTTCAGGTGTTTTGGAAGCTCTAGGAGGAAACGCGCATAAAAGACGGCATTTCATGCCAAAAACATCACAATGGCAGATTAGACCTTTGGAGCTTCAACGGAGTGCTAGGAATGGACTGCAGATCAGAAAAATACGAGCCACATGCCGTTGCGTAGCTGACTCAATTCCCTACAACTCTCTAGTTCACACTGAGAGCTTCCGAGGTCATTCAGACAGGCAAATTCAGAGTAGAAGTCAGAACTAGCGCGCAGACTCACTGGGGACCGCGCCTTATTAAGACATTAGCCACTATGCTAACGTCAAGTCAAGGCGCGGCCAGTACCGATAACGTCAAGGCAGGGAGCGGCCGTAACGTCTTCACGGGGTGCGGTGATGATGTCATCAACACGTTTTGATGATGTCAGCAAGGCCGAAACTTGGAAATTGAGCCCAAAACAGACTTGAAAACCCTATTTTTTTGCTATAAATAAGATCTTTAGGTTAGGGTTTCCATCATCTCATAATCTCATAATTCCATCATTCAGAAGACGGCTCTGGAGGAGAAGACGAAGATTTCGACGAAGAGAAGAATTTTCTATCGCTTTCATTACAAAAATACTTGTGTTTTTGTTATGCTATGAGTAGCTAATCTTTTAATTCAGTTTAGGGTTTCGTTCAATGTGACAAACGTTTTGAGACTTTATTCTTAATGCAATTTCTTGTTTCTCTAGTTCTTGTGCTTAATTTCAAGGATTTAATTGTGAAGCTAAGTGGATACTTGTCATGGTAAAGCTTAGCCGAACAATTCAGCCCTATCGTTAATACTTATTTGATACTTACCCGTAAAGACAGGTAGTGCCACCTCGATTCGATAATACCTTTCTCGGACTATATGATTTAGGAGAACTAGAAGTCTAACACCTTTCCCGGATTAGATTGTGGTGTATTACATTTCCCGGAATACTTTAGGTTATAATCTTTCCCTAAGCTAAATGTTTTCTCTGATTGAAATCTTTGTTCGTGTTTTCTCTTGTTCTTTACAAATAATTACTCACGAAACCCCTTTTTCTTTATTGTTAACAGTTACAACTTCAACAAACCAGCTCTCTTGGGTTCGATCCTGCTTGCCACTAGCTAATTGTACGCGAGAATTATAAACTTAAGTTTGACGTGTCAGACAACGCGCGTCACATATCTTTTTTTTTTGAGTGTTGCATATCTCTTAATAAGGAATTATTTTGTTTTCAGGATGGCAAAATCCATAGTCGACCGAATTCTGGTAATGAAATCTGATGACTCGCCAAGTAATTTGGCAGCTGCAGTTCTTCTTTACTTCCTCACAAATGATGTAAGTAAATCAGTGCCCATAAATAGTGTTGACAGTTTGTTTCTCTTTTATGCATCAAATTGTTTGTGTTGGTATCGCAAGTTGAGGACTGCTTAGAATTTTTATGGTAAAACCAGTGTTGTTTCTATCTGATATTGGCTTTCGTGTTGCTATTTTGAGCCTTCTTGTGAACTTAGTGGAGAAGGACAGTAGAAATCGGGAATCAGTACTATACATAACTACTTTGACAAATGACTGCTTTCATTTAGTGTTGTTATGCATTCATGTTGTTCATTCACATACAGATAGTAGTTGGCTGCCACAAACATTTGTGTGCCAGCCTGAAATGAGATGGGAGAGAGAGCTACAGCCTACAAAGGACGTTGTTCCATTGCTTTGTTTCATCTGTCAGAAATAAATTACTGAAACAACAGTAATACATCCAGGATCGTAAATTCAAATCAGATTAAAAAGAGCGTACCGTTAAAACCTTGAATATGCGGAAGCGTAACTTCTGAAACGAATGTGCACATGAGTACACCGAATTTGGTCTTCCAGTCCTACCATCAGAGTCTTCTCATACTTTTCCACCAAGAGGGCAAGAAAAGAGATCGTCTTAAGGTGTGGTGGACCGGGGACCATAACCCATATAAATAGTGGTGTGCTAGGGCAACCATTATTGTCATAATTACCTTTCCGTCTCTCATAGAAAGATAATTACTAGATGGTATCTACACAATAACCCTCATGACATTATACCCATAAGCCAATATAAATCACAACTAGACCACTTTAGTTAAGCTTATTTAAATGAAAGCACACACATTCATTTTATTTACATGTGTGACCCCACATAATTGGTTAATCAACAAAATTAACCAAATAATTTCCCACCGGGTCACATGTGTAAAGAATAAATGTATAACAAAAGTGAGCTAAAAAAAGAAGCTATCATATCATAAAGGTATATCTCATATCCGGTCCATTAACTATGCTGACATGAGATCAAGGCGGCCTTCGTATGCATCATCGATACTCGACTGAGCTTGTCACGGATGCCAACATAATTAAACGACATGGATTCATCATGAGTGTGCAGCATGGAAATTACATGAACTGTGATCCTACATGTCTATTTCCAACTGGTTCCTAAAGCGAGATCAACAACATTACACAGACTGCATACTAGCAACAACTATTTTGCATAACATAATTCGATAGTATAGATCAAAATCTATGTCCAACATAGAGCAGCGCACAAGACAAACTCTCACTAAATCTGAATATCCTCAAACAAGGTAACATGCATATGATCAGTATGCCACTGAAAGACCTTGGATAGTAATCCCTTTTATTAAACGGATCCGCAACGGAGTTTGTTACAAAATGCTCTATATGTTGACTTAGTATCTCTTAATTACAACTAGCATATCGATATCAATGTTACCACATTGACTATCTCTAGTTGCTAACAGAATATTGTATAATCAAATTTGGCACATTACAATATACACGATCATTCGCAACACGAAATCGGAAGTTTTATAGTGACAATAAATACAAACATATTTGTTAACTAATGCCTCAAATTTGCTATTCAAAACTGATATATCAATAATTAGATTAATCATAATCTTATTAGGCATCACATTGAAGTCAGTAACAAAAGTGATCTCTAGCAAATCTGACATCCAACACATGAGCATGTTCGTCACATGTTCTCTAGATAATGAAGTCAATAGTGAATTCCTCAAATATCTGCACAACATTATCATGTATGTAACTTCCGAATGCATACATACTTCAACAAGTAAATGAGACCACACATGTCTCAATTGCGAATGTGTGTACCACAACTTGCGAATGTTGCGAAAGACCGTGTATATTGTAATGTGGCAAATTTGATCAATTGCGAATGTGTGTACCACAAGTTCCATAATGTGAGAAAATCATATTTCACTCCCACTGAACCGTGATATACACACCAGCCATAATATGTGTTTCATCTCCAAACAAGCAAGATGACAACACAATAAACATGAATATCATCAACTGAAAGCATACACCAAATTGTATCTGACTCGGAAGTTATAAAACATATTCTTGAGGTAGTTGAGTTTGTCCTACTGAAATAATCAGTATCTATACTGGAGAACAAATAGACATTGTCTTGTGATTGATTATCCCGAGTATGCATGCAAATGTAATCAATCACCCCATAATAAGAGACAATTTTCTCTTCAATGACAATGTCTCAATCATATCTCCCCTCAAACTCAATTTCCTCAAGAATTATGAGATTCAAAATCTCACCAACCAAATAAGAATTTCAATGTCTTCAAATTTCAAACATCATATATGAAATTTAAGACCCACAAGGAAATTCAACCACAAAATTGTATCCACTTTCAAAAGATGATATCTAATACATAATTGTGCAATGAAGCATCAAAATGTCGCAGATATTTCTCAAACAGAAAACAAGTCAAACCAAATAAACATGCTCACCAACACCATAATAATGCATGTCATAGACTACGCATTAAATAAAATAAGCTTTAAAAGCATATCATGACATTCACAAGATATCGGCACACATTAATAGCAAGTCGGAGGACAGTGGTATTAACTATAAGTGATATCTTATTCCAGTGAATAAATATTGATGATAAGGTGATGCTAAACAATAAACCATCGGAGAATGGATTTATGATTCACATCGAAAACTAAAGATCATCAACTATTTATCACTAAGTACGGCTGCAGCTACATTAAATATTGACTTTTCGGAGGGTCTATCAATATTCAAACAAGCTACACACATCTGATATAATAGACCGTGCCAACCTACGCGGATACGTCACGGAGGTGATCGTGTTTTCCGTTTCAACAGACAGATGTAAGATATCGGTTCACAGTAGGAATGTCAAATTAAGAGACTAAATCTCAAATGGTGTTGGTTTTCCAAAGAAGTTCATGGTTCCAAACAATAGGATAGAACATGATCAAAAGAGACAAGTCTGTCGATTTAACTGAACCATTACATAAACCAAAACTTTAAAAGTAGATAATGACATTCACAAGATACCGGGCACCATTAATAGCGCGTCGGAGGACTATAGTATTAACCGCAAGGGCATCTTGTTCGGTGATCAAATATTAACGATAAGGGATGTCAAATAGTAAACCATCGGAGGATGGATTTATTATTCACATCAAAATACTAAAGATCGTCACACATTTATCCCCACAGATATGTATGCAGCCACGTCGAATACTAATGTGCGGAGGCGTAAATTAGCATCTTTGTAAATTGCACACATATATACTAACATAAGAAATAAGGCAGTCTCCACGGATATGCCACGGAGGTGGTCATGTATTCCATTTCAATCAACTCCTTTGTTATGTCAGCCCAAATATCGAATGTCTTATCATGCAAGTAGAGTCTCAATTGTAATGTTGGTTCCTTCCTCACAATTATGGTTCTAAGCAAAGGGCAAATGTTATATCCACTATTAAAATTAACATAAAAAGCATTATTATTAGACTAAACATAACAACAATAAAAGCCTTATATTGGAGTATGGGCTGATTGAGTAAAAAAAGATTTGTATATTGGGCTGAGAAAATTGGGCCGAGAAATTTAAGAGAGAAAGAAATTGGTTAGTGAAACGTGGGATGTTATATGAGAAGGTTAGGGTTTGTAAAGAAAAGAAGAAAACGGCAGAGTGATGAGGAGAGTTCGAAGATGAGCCCGAAGCAATCCTACCCAAAAGATGTTAAAGTAGAATTTTTCTTCATCGCCTTTTTGCTTCCGGTGTGTCAAGCTAGCTGCTCACGGGTAAAATGGCTGATTTTTTTGATGACGGTGGAACGTCGATGGCTTAGTCTTCAAAGGGCAGTGATGAAGGTTGCAGTGTGACGATGAGGTGAGGTCGACAAATTTTGAGATGGATGCATTTTGGGCGTGAGTTTAGAATTGAATCTTCACTGGAGGTTGCAGCCAAAGTGATGTTTTGTGGCTAATTAAAGGTTTGTTCGCTTTGTTGAGTTGTGATTCATCAGTGTTTATTAAAAAGGATTATGAATTGATTATTGGTATGGATTGATGTTTAGCCAGATTGATTGTGGGAGACAAGGAGATAAGCGAGAATAAGAAACTTCAATATTGTTTAATTGATGTATAGGTTGGAGATCACAAAGTTGTTAAGTCTGCAGTTAAACAATTCATCAGTGCATAAGCGGATATTAAAATGAATCAATTAAATTGATTATTGGCATGATTACGGTTTGATGCTTTTGGAATAGAGCTGATATTGGTTGAATGGGTGAAGGGCTAAGACCATGATTGACAAATGATTCCATATTTCGTAGGGAAATCTAATATTTGGCAGCAACTTCCATTCGATTTTTGGACGTTAAGTTGTTTGTTGGACAATAAATTTGGCGGTAAGTTTATAATATATTTTATTATCGTATCAATTAATTATATATTAAAGATTTTACTCAGTTAATGACAAACACGAATCCCCTCGTCTTTACGAAGACGTACGTATTTGTGGACGTATATTTACTATAAACGGTTAATATGTATGAGATAATTGATGGAGAATATTGTGATACGGTTATGCGCATTATTGCATACACATCATTGCATACACGATATGCATCATCATGGACATGACATGTGATTTGGTGAGGCTTTGCCCGTCCTTTGATATGATGATCCGGACCGACAGTGACGACTGCCCACCATGGCTTATGATTTTGATACGATGTTATAAAGCGAGGCTCGGCCCGCGGTTTGATATGATGGTCCGGATTGGCAGCGACGGCTGGCCACCATGGATAGTACGATCGATCAAATACAAACCAATCTTATAAATAAAAACTACAAACCCATAAAAAATTCGACACGTGTCAAAATGAACCAATCAAAATTCAGCCGAGATTTCATCCCGTCGGGGTTCTTTTTATAAATAAAAAAAATACATGTGGACTTATTTAAAAATATATAAACAATAGGAGGGGTATAAACGTCCAAAATTTGCTACAGTAATGTTCAGACTTAAAAAAATATTGTTCAGACTTAACCCAGTAATAACAATACTTGAAAAAACATTGTTCAGACTTAAAAAAACATTGTTTAGACTTAAAAAAATAATAATGAGAGTTAAACCATTAACAATCAGACTTAAAAAACATTGTTCAGACTTAAAAAACAGTGTTCAGACTTAAACCAGTAATGACAATACTTGAAAAAACAATGTTCAGACTTAAAAAAACATTGTTCAGACTTAAACCATTAATGATAATATTTGAAAAACAATGTTCAGACTTAAAAAACATTGTTCAGACTTAAAAAAAACATTGTTCAGACTTAAAAAAATACTATCATTTAAGAATGAACACTACCTTTTTAAGTCTGAACACTACCTTTTTAAGTCTGAACACTACCATTTAAGTCTGATTATTAAGTATTTTTAAGTCTGAACATTAAGTATTTTAAACACTACAATTTAAGTCTGAACACTACCATTTTAAGTCTGAACACTACAATGTTCAGACTTAAATCAGTAATGACAAGATTTAAAATGGTTATAATCAGACTTAAAATTGATAATGATCAGACTTTAATATGGTAATGATCAGACTTACATGCAGAAATTGGAACATCTGAAGAATGCTATGCAAAATTTGATGTTTATGCGCCTGTGTCAGAATTTGATGAAAGCATAGTATTTTTTGGGTGGAAACGTCATTCTGAGCAAGACTCACAACTACGTGGTGAGGTCGGTGTTTTTAGGGCAAATTCGATCATCTGAAGGGTCAATTTCATGTTTTAATCAAAAATAATAATATAAAAAAATTCGTACCATTTAAGTCTGATTATTAGGTATTTTTAAGTCTGAACACTACCATTTAAGTCTGAACACTACCATTTAAGTCTGATTATTAAGTATATTTAAATCTGAACACTACCTTTTTAAGTCTGAACACTACCATTTAAGTCTGATTATTAAGTATTTTTAAGTCTGAACACTACCTTTTTAAGTCTGAACACCACCATTTAAGTCTGATTATTAAGTATTTTTAAGTGTGAACACTACCATTTAAGTCTGATTATTAAGTATATTTAAGTCTGAACACTACCTTTTTAAGTCTGAACACTACCATTTGAGTCTGATTATTAAGTATTTTTAAGTCTGAACACTACCTTTTTAAGTCTGAACACTACCATTTAAGTCTGATTATTAAGTATTTTTAAGTCTGAACACTACCATTTAAGTCTGAACACTACCATTTAAGTCTGATTATTAAGTATTTTTAAGTCTGAACACTACCTTTTTAAGTCTGAACACAACCATTTAAGTCTGAACACTACCATTTAAGTCTGAACACTACCTTTTTTAAGTCTGAACACTACCATTTAAGTCTGAACACTACCTTTTTTAAGTCTGAACACTACCATTTAAGTCTGATTGTTAAGTATTTTTAAGTCTGAACACTACCATTTAAGTCTGAACACTACCATTTAAGTCTGAACACTACCTTTTTTAAGTCTGAATACTATCATTTAAGTCTGATTATTAAGTACATTTAAGTCTGAACACTACCTTTTTTAAGTCTGAACACTACCATTTAAGTCTGATTATTAAGTATTTTTAAGTCTGAACACTACCATTTAAGTCTGATTATTAAGTATTTTTAAGTCTGAACACTACCATTTAAGTGTGAACACTACCTTTTTTAAGTCTGAACACTACCTTTTTTAAGTCTGAACACTACCTTTTTAAGTCTGAACACTAACAATTTTTGGACTAAATTGAAAATAACATAATTAGGTTTTATACCCATTAGTGTGGAATGACTATTATACCCTTCCGTGTTTTCTCCGGGATTTCGACTAAACTGGGACACGTGTCGACTTTATAATCGGTTTGTAGTTTTTATTTATAATTTGGTTTGTACCTGAACCGCACCCTTATATCCACTATTAAAATTAACATAAACAGAATTATTATTAGACTAACATAACAACAATAAAAGCCATATATTGGAGTATGGGCTGATTTGAGTAAAGAAAGATTTGTATATTGGGCTGAGAAAATTGGGCTGAGAAATTTAAGAGAGAAAAATGTTAATTAGTGAAACGTGGGATGTTATATGAGAATGTTAGGGTTTGTAAAGAAGAAGAAGAAAACGGCAGAGTGATGAGGAGAGTTCGAAGATGAGCCCGAAGCAATCCTACCCAAAAAATGTCAAAGTAGAATTTTTCTTCATCGCCTTTTTGCTTCCGGTGTGTCAAGCTAGCTGCTCACGGGTAAAGTGGCTGATTTTGAGGATGACGGTGGAACGTCGATGGCTTAGTCTTCAAAGGGCAGTGATGAAGATTGCAGTGTGACGATGAGTGTCAGGTTGACAAATTTTGAGATGGATGCATTTTGGGCGTGAGTTTAGAATTGAATCTTCATTGGAGGTTGCAGCCAAAGTGATGTTTTGTGGCTAATTAAAGGTTTGTTGGCTTTGTTGAGTTGTGATTCATCAGCGTTTATTAAAAGGGATTATGAATTGATTATTGGTATGGATTGAGGTTTAGCCAGATTGATTGTGGGAGACAAGGAGATGAAGCGAGAATAAGAAACTTCAATATTGTTTAATTGATGTATAGGTTGGGATATCACAAAGTTGTTAAGTCTGCAGTTAAACAATTCATCAGTGCATAAGCGTATATTAAAATGAATCAATTAAATTGATTATTGGCATGATTACGGTTTGTTGCTTTTGGAATAGAGCTGATATTGGTTGAATGGGTGAAGGGCTAAGACCATGTCTGACAAATGATTCCATATTTCGTAGGGAAATCTAATATTTGGCAGGAACTTCCATTCGATTTTTGGACGTTAAGTTGTTTGTTGGACAATAAATTTGGCGGTAAGTTTATAATATATTTTTATCGTATCAATTAATTATATATTAAAGATTTTACTCAGTTAATGACAAACACGAATTCCCCTCATCTTTACGAAGACGTTACGTTTTTGTGGATGTATATTTACTATACACTGTTAATATGTATGAGATAATTGATGGAGAATATTGTGATATGGTTATGCGCATTATTGCATACACATCATTGCATACACGATATGCATCATCATGGAGATGACATGTGATTTGGCGAGGCTCTGCCCGCCCTTTGATATGATGATCCAGACCGGCAGTGACGACTTCCCACCATGGCTTATGATTTTGATATGATGTTATATAGCGAGGCTCGGCCCGCAGTTTGATATGATGGTTTGGATCGGCAGCGACGGCTGCCCACCATGGATAGTACGATCAATCGGCTACAGTGCATCATCGTGCATTCACGCATCCACGCATTTATATACGCATGTGATATATGGAGTTATTGATGTGATACGAGTACTTGAGCACATATGAAAAGTTGCATGATATGTTTATAGATTCATATGTTTATGTGTGCACTAAATGATACAACGTATTAATATAATATATGTTAAAAGCGAAAAGACACGTATGGAAAATCAAACTCACGGTAATAAAGTATGTTATTTACTTACTGAGTCTCCCCCGACTCACCCCCTATTTTTCCCAAATTTTCAGATAGGTGATCTACTAGTGCGAGTGTTGTAGTTCTTCTTCGCGCAGGAGTCTTCACGTTCACGTATGATGCCATACAGCTGGTCAATTGCCTTTGGAAGTCTTTCAGTCTGTTCTCTTGATTTTCAACCATCCTTAGTGTCGCTCCGTGGTACTTGAGTAGGATCTTAGATTTGTTATTTTATTTCCGCTGTATTATATTGTTATTCAGTTATATATTACCATTTGTGAATTATTTATTAATATTTGTTAAAAAGGTTTAGAGGCTTGCTTGGGATTCGACATAAGTGTCAAGCGCCGGTCTCGACTCATTTTTTTCGGGTCGTGACAAATCTGAGCCAGTAAAATAGAACCATAAACTCAGCCGACCTAGACTAAGGGCATGTTTTCTGGACTTTAAATTTGTTTTATATAAATCATTTTAACACCACATAACATAAATTAACATAACATAACATAAATTAACATAACATAAATTAACGTAACATAAATTATCATCATCATATCATCATCATCATATTACCACCAGCATCATCATCATCATGTCATCATCATCACCATCACCATCACCATCACCATCACCATCATCATCATCATGTCATCATCATCACCATCATGTCATCATGTCATCATCATCTTCATGCATCATCATCATCATGGTGATGAATAGTATTAGTAATATGATGAATAGTATAATGATGATGATGAATAGTAATATGATGCTCATGATGATGATAATGAATAGTAATATAATGTTGATAAATAGTAATATGATGATGATGAATAGTAATATGATGAACAGTAGTAATATGATGATATAATGATGATGATGACATGATGATGATGATGGTGAGATGATGATGATGATGATGATGATGATGAGATGATGATGATGATGACATGATGATGATGTTGATGGTTATGACATGATGATGATGATGATGATGGTGACATGATGGTGACTTGATGATGACATGATGATGATGATGATGATGATGTAATGTTAGGTTGGTATAAACTATAATAAATTAACATAACATAACATAAATTAACATAACATAAATTAACATAACATAAATTAAATTAAATTAACATAACATAAATTTAAGCTCAATCAAACATGCCCTAAACAATCAGACGAACTTCAACCATTTGGTAGTAAACCAAATTGAACCAACACCATGGTTGTCATGGCGCTCGATTAATCGCGATTAATAGTTCAAGTCATTTTTTATGGAACGCCTAGATATCTCGCCTAGATATTTTGGGGAAAATCGAGCGACTTGGCGAGTTAACTAACGATTAGTCGACTAGTCGCTCGACTTGGGCATATTGGGCTCGACTAATCGCTTAAATCAGGCCCAATAAGGAAAATATGCTAGGTCGGATTGAAAAAACACAGAGAAGAAGGTTGCGAATGTTCGTCTTCGTCTCTTTCTTCTGTCCGATCTCTTCTCCGCGGCGATTGAATTACCCGCAGCTCTGCCCGCAGCTCTCCATCCGACCAGGTAATTCAAAATATGTTTGTTTTTGCCCGCAGCTCTTGATCGACCAGCTCTCCATCTCTGCCCGCAACTCTTTTTCATTTTTTTCCAGCAAGAAGGCAGTGGACACTGTAAAGTTGAAATTGAAATATGTTTGTTTTTTGTGTTACAATTAACTTATTGTTTCATCAGCGATTGATGCTGATTGTGAATGTATGCTGATTGTGAATGTTTTTCATCAGTGGAAGTATGTATGCTGGCTTATTTGTTTTAAAATCTGATTCTATATTTTTCATCAGTGGAAGACCATCTACTTCCAATCACGAGAGTAATGATCGAGCTACAAATGAAGGCATAGAGCTTGATGAAAACATTTGATTGGATTTCTGTAGTTCACTAGTTCTTTTATGTTTTTGTTTTGGTGATAGTTTGCATCAACTCAACAAAAAAACACTTCTATTAAATTATGCATTTTTCTCCTCATTTTATATAGTATCCTCTTATATTATATATGTGAATTATATATGTCGACTAGTTAACGATTAATCACGATTAATCATCGACTAGTCGACTAGTCGTCGAGTGACAACCCCATCGACTCGACTCGACTTATCGCCGTGACAACCATGACCAACACACAATTTGTCAACAATATTTCAATTGATCTGATGTTCAATTGAACCAAAGTTTTGACCGATCTAAATTAGACTTAACTGAAATTGCATCAACATATAATTTCTCATCCTAGCCATAGTTCACCAAAAGTCGATCAAAGTCAAAATTCAATCAAAGTTGACAAAAGTTGACCGAATTCAAATTTTAACTAAAGTGGCCACAAATGGACCGAAGTCAGGTTTCAACTAAAGTTGATCTCAAGTTGACTGAAGTCAAATATCAACGAAAGTTGAACATAAGTTGACTGATGTCAAAAGTATAACTAGATTCAAATTTACCAAAGTCAAATTTTAACAAAAGTTGACCAGTGTCAAAAATTCAACCATGTTTGGCCGAAGATTCACAGAATTTGATCAATTTTACTGAACTGAAATTCCATATCATATTAGAATGATTTCCCGAGTCGATACAAAATCGAATTAAACCAATCCATTGAACCAAAATTTATACCAAACTAAATTGGTTTCTCATGACGATACGTAATCGTATTAAACCAATCACATTGAACAGAAATTTAATATCACTCTAGATTAGTTTCAAAAGTCGGTATAAAATCGAGTTAAACCAATCTCATTGAATCAGAATTAAATATCACACTGGATTGGTTTCATAAGACGATATAAAATCGTAGTAAACCAATCTGATTGAACCAGGATCTATGTCAGACTAGATTGGATTCTCGAGACGATAAAAAACCGTATTAAACCAATCTATCTGAACCAAAATCCATACTGAACCGATCCACCAAATTTTGAATAGGATCAGATCAAACCGGAGTAAATCGAATCAATATCAACTGAGACATTTAAACCGTATTAGTCCAGTAGTCACCTTTGATTGATTTACCGAACGGAATAAATCATTTTAAATCAACCCAAGCATAGCGGTTCAATATCGAAATTGATTGATTCACCAAATTGGAATTAACCATATTAAATCAATCTATTAAACTGGAATTTTACCAACTCGATTCAATAGTTGAATCAATCTCAATTATGATCAAGTAAATATAATTGAATCCACAAAATAATATGAATCATAAATTCAGGTGAATCAAAATTTAATTTAAATTGAACCTGATTGAACCGAACTATGAGTCGGAGAGATTCCTCCAGCACCAGGACCAATTATGGTTTATTGTTTTCTATAACTTATTACGCAGCAACCACCTGCTGTCCACTCAAATTTTGGGTTTTAGACTAAAAGAAAACCCATCTAGCGCAGCAGCAACACCCAAATTCCGAATCCATCATCTCTAACAATATCGATTAGGGGTGGGCGTTGGACGGGTTGGGACGGGTTGTGCTTGGTCCTAATCCGATCCGAAATAATGATCAGGTCAGTTATTCGAACCCTAACTCGGCCTGAAAGACCGGGTAAATTATGTGAACCCGAACCCGACCCTAAAACTAAAATTTATAAAAGGCATAAAACCAGTGGCGGATCCAGCGGCTCTGGACAGGGGGGTCCCAAATTTTTTTTATACGAGAGTGGTCAAAAAATTAAATTTACAATATTTTTTAATTACTAATGATAGAATTTAAATTAATTGGAGTTAATTTCTATTAATAAATATGTATTATATTTTATCCATATAGCTTAATGGTAGAAAAATAGACTAACTAAGGTCAGAAAAAATAAAGTTGAGTATGATTTAGTGGCAGAATATATTTAATTGAAATACAAAATCAAATGTTCAACTTAATATATATAAATATTTGTCATAACAAATCAAAGCATGAACTTCAAATAGCTTAATTGGTAGAGATTGAACATGCTTTTCAATTACCCCCCACCTCCTAATTTTTTTTCCAAAATATGAGAGGGGTCCTGGGCCGCCTCTGCATAAAATATTCATGGTCATCTATCATTATATAAATACTTTACAGTTTAGTATTACAGTTTTATTTTTCATTGCAAATCAATTACATATTCATATGTAGTGTGATATATCACGAGAACGCAAATAAATTTTTATTCAGATGAGGTATAAGGTTTGAATCTCATTAAAAATCTAGTATTTTTTATATTACTTATGAAATCGGGTAACCCAACATCAACCCTAACCCGACCCAAAAATTATACTGGATTGATTAAGTGAACCCTAACCCGATATTAAGTGGATCGGATCGGGCCGGATTTTCGGGTCGGGCCGGGTTTTGTCCGCCCCTACTATCGATATTGGTCGGCTGCATCTGAAGCTTCCTAATTAAATACGCCTCAGTATTGGAGAAGCAAATCACCCTCTCCATGAGGCCAATAAAACTCACAATTCCATTCAAAACGACTGGTTGGGAGTGTCAATGCTCCTGCGCGATTCATTTAAATATTGCACAGTAAAATCGTCATTCATTCACAACTTCCATTTAAGTGATGCAGCGAAAACTATCCACATTGTGTGCAGGATCTTGTCATGTAGCAGACTAGCAGTGAAGAACATGTTTATGGCATGAGGATTGTATCCACCAAAAGCTACAGACAAGGCAGCCCCAACAAGGTTTCATCTCCACTGCGGCAATGCAGCCGCCTCCATTGATTCAACACAAATGCTCCAATATGACTGTGCAACATCGACAACAAGCATGAGATGGGTGTTGACTTTTGACTGTGAGAAGCCCAGCTATAGTCATGAATTCAATACATAATCCAGTATTTCCCTGAATATGCAGTCATAGCCCTCCTTAAGATCTGCCAAATTATGTCCACACGGCAAAGTATCAATTTTGATGTGTATTTCCATCGATTAAATTGCTGGTTGTCAGGACTTTAGCAACAAAACCAAGCAGTTCATCATGTGAAGGACCAAAAGTTATACGAGCCAAATCCATCATATTCAACTGGGTTAACCAATTGAAACCGTAGGGGCCACCGATTTGCCTGCCTACTGCGATACCGGCTGCGTCGCCTAACATCACCCTATCAGCAACCAAAAGACAAGGTCAAACCAGTGCGCGAGCCTGTGCTTGAATCTCTCACCGTCGCGCCACCACCTCCTATTTCAACCTTTCACAGCCAAGCCGAACAAGAGCAATTAGGGAGGACGAGCAAACTGGACAACGGATTCGTCGCTCCACCAATCCCAATTAAATTGAAGTTGGCTGTAGTTTATCAAACGTTGACCGCATTGATTGATTGGACCGACACGAATTGAACCGGTTCGATTCAATTTTCCAAAATCTAGCTGCAAGGAAATTAGGGTTTTCAATTTTTCTTTTCCATACTGTGCAGCCGCCGTACCATGCATTGTCACTGAAGGTGACTCTATCTCTAACATATACTCTCAATAATCCGATATTGAGTAGCGACTGAAGCTCGGGGCTTGCAGGTTCGCGATATTGAACACAACATCGAGTTACTTAATGCTATTTGGAAGCTTATGCCTAGGCACATTCAGCATGCATACCATGCTTTCTCCTTTTCTGACAAACCGGACAGATTGCTGTGGATGGGAAGTGGTTCTGGTGATTTCTCAGCCAAGTTATTTCGAGAATCCTTTAAGACTCACTATGCAGTTTGTTCTTGGGGAGGGGTGATTTGGCAGAAATGGATCCCTTTGAAGGTGTTAAGCTTTGTTTGGAAGCTTTGTTGCTGGCTTCCTACCGATGACAAGGTGATGAAGTTGGGTATTAATCTTGCCTCTCGTTGTGTTTGTTGTAAACGTGGAAGCGAATCCATCAAACACCTTTTCTTTGAAGGAGTATGGGGTACGGAAGTCTGGAGGTATCTAGTTTTGGTTTTTAACAAGCATACTGTTCGGGGAGTGGAAGGGTTCAAGAGAGTATGGATTTCAAAGGAGCCAAGTAGCTTTGTTGAGGGGTTGCAAATGGGGATTGCGTGCATGGCTGCATGGTACATTTGGAAGGCGAGGAATAATATTATTCACGACGATCATCCGTATTATGTTAGAAGAGCATTGTTCAAGTTGATCTTTGACATGGCATACCTTATCAATTTGCAGCACAGAGAAGAGGAGGGTGGTGTCATCAAGTCCCTGGGCATTTCCATGCCGGTTGCTCGCCCGCTTCAGGGTCGTTGGCTTCATTGGTCTCCTCACCTTGCCGGTTGCACGGCGTCAGTAGCTTTAGGGAAGGTGGAGAACCGGTGTTGGGGTAGCATTATTCTGAGGAATGAGAGAGGGTTTTTTCAAAGGTGTAGTGCGACATATCTCGACCCCTAGTGCTTTCGAAGAACTTCTTTAAATCCTTGCTTCTGCGATTGATTTTTGTGCCTTCCATAGGCCGGACCTCTCCATGATTCAATGTTCTCATCATCTCATGAGTTGGTTTGTGGATGTGGACCCAATTATACCATGTGACATGACTTATAAGAGGCGCGCTCTCCTTAGTCGTTGTGAAAGTGTTATCCTTAAGAAGATTTGTCCTATGGTGAATAATGCGGCTATTGCTCTTGCTTACTGACAAGCACTGCCTTGTCGCGAGGCAATGTCTGTACAAAATAAATTTATAAGTCCGCTACTTGTTACTCTACTATTGGGTAGTAAAGCGGTAAGTAGGGGTCGAACCCAAGGAAATTAGTGGATAGTTGTTCTTTCGAAAATGGAAAGTAAGACAGTTGGGGGTTGGTTGTGATTTTAGTACTGTAAGTAACGTGGGTTGGTTGTGATTTTAGTACTGAAAAGTAAATGACTGAAAGTAAAGAAAGTAAATACGGAACTGAAAGTAAATACTAAAAAGTAAAGTGCTTGAAGGACAAGACTTGCTGAAAGTAAGTGCGAAAAAGTGAAGTGCTTGAAGGACAAGACTTGCAGAAAGTAAATGTTTGAAGGACAAGACTTGCAGAAAGTAAGCAGTTGATATGGGACTGAAAGTAAAATAACATGTGATGTTTTAATTAAAGGAAAGGATTCAGTTTTAGGGGCCTTGTATCATAAATCTGTTTATCATCGACCTCTAATGATCATACTAAGTGTTCAAAGATGTATCAAGGCAATTTCTAGCGCATGACTTGCCACATCGTTTAGAACACTTGTTCTATTTGGGCTAATTCCTCCTTTCGAAGTATCTTAGTTTATGTGCATCCATTTGATCAATCATTTCCGATCAACCAAATGGTGTTTTAAAGAGGTTGAACTCCACAGTTAAGCTGTGCCCTTTCGAGCCTCCACTTAACCACGAAGGTTCACGAACCCATGGAAGAGCTTTTCTCTTTCGAGCATCCACTCAACCAATAGCGTTCTGACCTAATATATGGCACATAGAACAAGTTTTGAACACAAAGAGGCACTTAAGAGAAGGGTCTAAAACATTGTATAATACAAGCATACCCCTTCAACCGAATGAAGGGTTTAGCTACGGATATCCATAGAGGTGGATATCATAGCTAAGTGCTGAGTAAAGTAAAGGTTTTGAAAGACAGGAAAGTAAAGGTTTTTGGAAATCAAGACAAGGAAAGTAAAGAGGAGAATACTCAAGAACCAACAGGAGTAAACTCAAGAACAACGAAAAGTAAAGGAAATGCTTGAGTACTTCAAGAACCAACAAGAGTACTCAAGAACAAACTTGGAGCTTCAATATCAAAGTGGTGTGTTTACATGGATTGTGCCCAAACTCTAGAGAGATAAGTAACAAGTGACTATGGATTTTTGCACACAAAATGGGATGATGAACTAAGGAGGAGAAGCTTGGTATTTATAGGCAAGAAGGAGGAAAGGGAGGCCAACACATGGCAAGAGGGGAGTGGAGGCTTCAAAAGCCGCCGGGCAAGGTGGCATGAAGCCAAGAGCCGCCGCCCATGTGTCATCTCCACAAGGGAGCCGCCGGTGGTGAGGTGAAGGAGGGGAGAGTGTGAGTGGAATGAGATCTTTTACTCCAAAAGCAATCGGTTACATCTTAACTCCGGTTAGACTTTGGTTGCCCTTTGGTTGCTTCTTGGTTGCTTCTTAGTTGACATCAAAAGGTGAGGAACTTAGACTTGGCATTTCACTTGTATTCTTGATCTTTGTTGGAATAAGTCATTGGGACTTAGTTGTGGCTTGATCGGAGTATTGTCGGAGTATGGCCAGTTCTGACTTGTAATCCACTTTTAGCGTTAAGAAATCCATTTTAGCTCGTTTCATCTTTACTCCTTGAAATAGCCTGTAGAACAAAAGTGAAACTAACAATTAAAAGTTGTCAAGATAAAGCGTCTAATTTGGTGGGTTTAACTGTCTTATTGAATCATATAAATATGGTCCATCAGATCACTGATGGACCATAATTATACGAATCATAAACACAGTTAAACCCACCAAATTAGACTGTTTGTCTATTTAACTTTTGCTTGTTAGTTTCGATATTTATCTCTAGGGTATTTTGGAGCCTAGAGAGAATACACGTTAAGGAGGAGTTTTTACGCTGAAAATATATTACGAGTCATTCCAAGGTCACGACCAGATGCCGACTGAAGAAATCTCAAGATCTTGACAAGGAATTACTCAAAACAAATCCAACCAAAGAGCAACCAAAGTCAGTCCGGAGCTGAAATTGGACCGATGGCTTTGTGAAAACTTCACAAAAATCACAAAACCTCTTCTCCCTTGCATAGTGACCGGCGGCTTTGGGCATCATCCATCCACCTTGTGCCACCTAGGGGGCGGCTCTCCTCCTCCTTCACCTCCAACCGGCGGCTAATGGAGCTCCCCTTGGATGATGCCATGTGGTTTGATCCAAACCACATCTTCCCCACCTCTTTTGCTATAAATACCCCCCGTCTCATTTGTAATAAGCATCCACAACACAATACAAAATCACTTATCTCTCTAAAGGTTTTGGTACTTTTGTAAGCTTTGTTTTAAATCTATAATACTCCTGTTGGTTCTTGAGTATTATAGTAGTTTTAGAGAATACTCCTGTTGGTTCTTGAGTATTCTAGTAGTTTTTGAGAATACTCCTGTTGGTTCTGGAGTATTCTCCTTTACTTACTGTCTTTCAAAAACCCTCGAGTAATTAGCTATGGTATCCACCTCTATGGATATTCGTAGCTAAACTCTTCATTCGGTTGAAGGGGTGTACTTGTATCATAAAATGTTTTAGGCTATACTCTTAGTGCCTCTTCTTTGTATTCAAAACTTGTTCTATGTGCCATATATTAGGTCAGAACTTCCAAGGTTGAGTGGATGCTTGAAATGGAAAAACTCTTCCGTGGGGGTTCGTGAACATACTCGGGTAAGTGGAGCTTGAAATGCCAAAGCTTATCTGAGGAGTTCGACCTCTTTTAAACACCATTTGGTTTGATCGGAAATGATTGATCAAATGGATGCACATAGGCTAGTATACCTTGAAATGGGGTGCTAGTCTAAATAGAACAAGTGCTCTACGACCTTGAAATGGGCTAGACAGTGTGTGCAAATCGAGCGCTTGAAATGGCCTTGATACACGTTTGAATACTAAGTAGGATCACTAAGGGTCAATGATAAATAGGCTATGATACAAGGCTGATGGACCAAAGTTATACGAATCAGAAACACAGTATAACCCCCTTATTTAGACTGTTTGTCTATCTAACTTCTACGTGTTAGTCCCGATATATTTCCACAGGGCATTTTAGAGACTGAAGTGAAAACACGCTAAGGAGAGGATTTTAAGCTGAAAAGATAACAAGAGTCAATCCAAGGTCAAGATCATATGCCGACTGAAGAAATATCAAGGATCCTGACGTTGAATTGACCATAACAAATTAATCAGAGGAATCAGGAGTGGAGTCAAGACAGCCCGGGGAAGAAACACATTGACAGTTTTGTGAAAAGACTGCACAAAACTGTACAAACTCACACATTTGGGCAAGATGACCGACCACTTTAAGAAGTGGTGGCCAAAGGAGGAGCTCCTCCCCTTCCACCACCGCCTACCGGCGGCTTTGGGTGGTGGTGACCGGAGGCTTCACTATTCCGCCACATGTCACCTCCTCCTCCTCCTCCCTTCTCCTCCCTTGGATCAAATGCACATGTCCACCATCTCCACCACCCATCTCCTCCCCTTTTGGCTATAAAAGGAGGCCTCCTCCTCCTCATTTCACACACCAAATCTCAAATTCACTTCTCTCTCTAGAAGTTGTAATATTTGTAATGTTGTAATTTTGGCTTTGGAAATAAAGGATATCTCCCTTGGCGCTTCAACGGTTGTAAGTATTATTTTTAGTATTTATTTAACTGTTGTCTTTAATTCCTTAGTATAATGTTTAGCGCGATGAATAGTAGCTAAACTAGTAGTTCGGTAGAAGGGGCGCACTTTTATTATAAAATGTTTTAAGACTATTAACTTAGTGTTTAGTCTTAGTATTCAAAACTTGTTCGATGTGCCATATATAGTCAGAGTTTCCAAGGTTGAGTGGATGCTGTAACAAGCAAAGCTCTTCTGTGGGAATTCGTGATCATACTCAGGTAGTGGAAGTTGTAACAAGCAAAGCTATCTAAGGAGTTCGACTCATCCTAAATCCCATCTGGTCGAGCGTAACTGTGAGATCAGGTGGATGCACCCAGGCTAGCATACCTTAGGGTATTGGCGCTAGACTGAAATAGAACAGGAGTTGCTTTAAACCGGTGTTGCAAGTCTTGAGCTGTAACTAGCCTCGATTCACCGTTTGAATACTTAGATGATTCACGAATGGTCAATGATAAACAGGATATAATACAAGTCCCCTGAAACCGAACATTTCTCGTTAATTATAAACTGTAATTTACTTTCCAGTATTAAAATCAACCAACCAACCAATCAATCAATCAAAATAGCTGGTAGCTTTAAAACCAACCAACCGACCTTAAACACGCTCCCACGCTGCGTAATCCCCCCCGAAGAACAATTATTCCCCTAGTTCCCTTGGGTTCGACCCCTACTTACCAAGTACTACCCAGTAGTATAGTTGCGAGTAGCGGACTATTATAAATTTATTTGCACAATCGCTTTGACGACGAGCGGTTCTGTCAAATTGGCGCCGTTGCCGGGGAATTAGCAAATGGATAGTTGTTCTTTTTTCTATTATACATAATTCGCCATGTCCTCATACTACGACATAGAACCTTGGGAAAATGGGGGTAGCAACCTTATGTTTGAAATGATTAGACGTCTCCCCCAATTCGGAGGTTCACTTGGAGAAGATCCCGTAAGGCATACACAAACGTTCCACTCCATATGCAACCACATGAGGCCTAAAAATGAATCGCTAGAGGAATTTAAACTCACATGTTTTAAATTTTCTTTAACTGACTCGGCATTAAAATGGTATTACTCATGTGCTGAGTATGAAAGTGATTATGGGGGTCTACAAACCAAATTCCTTGAGAAGTTTTGCCCTCCATCTCTCCGACTTGAAACCCGCGAGAAGATTCTCAATCTTGAGCAATTCCGGGACGAAACATTGGACGAGTACTTGGCGTACTTTGACTACATTGTAGCGAGCTGCCCGCACCATGGATTCTCCAGAATCAATCTTATCCAAAGGTTTCTCGGTGGAATGATGCCACTTGAGCGGAAAAGACTTAACGATGCAGCGGGAGGCTCGATCATGAAGTTAACCATGTCTCAAACCTGGCGCCTCATAGACAATTTGGCAGAGAGCACAAAACAAGGGCCAATACACCAAATTGAAGATAAGGTACCGACAATGGAAGTGGACTCAGTACAAAACAAGCACGACACCACACCCATTACGAGCTTGCCCGCAACAAAGACGAGAGAAGACATCAGTACGAGGGCAGTAATGGACGTGGAGGCAGCTCTAAAGGAGCCAATATTGGAGCCCACGGAGCCAACTGAGGATGAAAACTCGCAAATAACCGAAGAAGAACCGGGCAAATCAGGCCCAGTCCTCATTGCCAAACCAGCCGAGCCACTTGAACCGGTCCTCATCACCAATCTGCCCGAAGAAGTCCCGGCTCTACTTGACGAGCCAAGAGAAGTCCCGGACTTCACTGCCAAATCAGCCGAAACATACCCGATCCTCACTATCGAAGCACCTGAGGCAGGCCTGGTCCTCATTACCAAAATGCCCGAGACAGACCTGGCCCTTGTGGTGGAAGTCCCCCAACTTGACCCCTTGTTCTCTAAGCATATTACGGCCTCCGAAGATGATGTGGTCCATGATGATTCGGTGCTAGGCGAGTTGGAGACAAAACATGAGCCAAAAGAGCCAAAGATGGAGCACTCACTCGCCACGAGCCCAGAAAACTCACTCGTTCTAAAAGGGCCAATCATCTCTGCCACAAAGAAGAGGGTTAGCATGGGAACATGCTTGAGGTCGCTTGGCAAAAGACTGAACTTCCAAAACTACAAAGATGCCAACCGGCCATACATGAAGAAGCGGCAAAGGCATGGCCCCAAAGAATGGAAACCCGGAAGGAGAAGCAAGAGAGATCGACTTGATGGACCAGCAGCTATGGTCAAGGAGTCCTCGCCTTCTTGGGGATATGTGAAAAAGAAGCCTCCGGATCAAGGGAGAGCAGAACTGAGCCCGCTGCCATATGTGTTCTTTGGGCAAATCAAAAGGGCAGCCGAGAAGAAGTTTGACTTGAGCCACCCATGGGACCCAAACCAATGAACCACAAACGAGGTATCGTCGAGCCAACGACGTTAAACAAGTGCACTGGTCGGGAGGTAACCCGACACTATCTTACTTTTCCGCACTTTAATTTCTGTCATTTAAATTCAGTAATTTAGTTTTAAGCTTGCATGACTTTTGAACTAAGGCAAGCCTTCGTTTAAAAGTGGGGGGGGGGGGTGAGAACCACCTGTGTACATAAATAACATGCAGCTGTTTTTTCTTTTTTTTAGTAATAGTATCTTTTTGAAAATATGAACTTAAGAATGTGAAAAAGATAAATCATAATTCATGAATTAACCTTGTGAAAATTCAAACTGTTTAAAAACTTAGAATGTAACTTTCCATTTGTCCTTTGTGCTGAGATAACTAGGGATGTGGAGTTGATATAAACTGCCCTAGAGAGGCTTGGCAAGCAATAGAAGGATCGAATCAAACTATATGGTTTTCGAAGTCAGTGGAGGCTGCACTTCAGGTTTCAGTGAAAATTGAAGTCATCTCCGCCATGCAATGCAAAAGGCGAGGACGGGAATCAGACCGTCCTATCTCTGGTCAAAGTAGCCGAGAAAATAGATGAGCGACCCTCATCTTGACCCGCGCGAAAACGACAATCAAAGTAGCCGAGAAAATAGATGAGCGACCCTCACCTTGACCCGCGCGAAAACGGCAAAAAAGAGAGGAGCGGGGAGGTATTTCCATAGGCTTGCGGGTGATGATTGGACCTCCCAAAAAGACTCGAGAAAATGGACTAGCAGTCACAAAAAGGCGAAAAGCTCAATGAAGCAAATCAAGAGGCCAAAGGCCCAAAATTGTGAAGGTTTTAACCGAACAAAAGTGAAGAACTCAAAGCGTCAAATCAAAGGCCAAATGCAGACTCACTACAAAAGCAGTCCCTCGCCAAAAGAAAATCAAAGTACTCAAACCACTGAAACCTGAACCGAATCACGTGCTTGAGAAAGCTACCAGAAAACCATATAGTACGAGACGATCCCAAGATTGCAGTCCAGGAGCCTAAAAAGGGCTATCTCCCGAGACATCCAATATAATTTGCATCTCAGCACGGAGGTACAAGTATTAAGTTTCTTCTATTTATTTACGCAGTTTAATTTGGTAATAAGTAAGCAATGCATGAATTAGGATAGATCGAGTACCACAGTCTAATTTTCATATTCCAAAGCCAAACTTAGAACTTACGCCCTTTAATAGCATTGTTCGGGACGAACAACTAAAAGTGGGGGGTAATCTGATGGACCAAAGTTATACGAATCAGAAACACAGTATAACCCCCTTATTTAGACTGTTTGTCTATCTAACTTCTACGTGTTAGTCCCGATATATTTCCACAGGGCATTTTAGAGACTGAAGTGAAAACACGCTAAGGAGAGGATTTTAAGCTGAAAAGATAACAAGAGTCAATCCAAGGTCAAGATCATATGCCGACTGAAGAAATATCAAGGATCCTGACGTTGAATTGACCATAACAAATTAATCAGAGGAATCAGGAGTGGAGTCAAGACAGCCCGGGGAAGAAACACATTGACAGTTTTGTGAAAAGACTACACAAAACTGTACAAACTCACACATTTGGGCAAGATGACCGACCACTTGAAGAAGTGGTGGCCAAAGGAGGAGCTCCTCCCCTTCCACCACCACCTACCGGCGGCTTCACTATTCCGCCACATGTCACCTCCTCCTCCTCCTCCCTTCTCCTCCCTTGGATCAAATGCACATGTCCACCATCTCCACCACCATCTCCTCCCCTTTTGGCTATAAAAGGAGGCCTCCTCCTCCTCATTTCACACACCAAATCTCAAATTCACTTCTCTCTCTAGAAGTTGTAATATTTGTAATGTTGTAATTTTGGCTTTGGAAATAAAGGATAGCTCCCTTGGCGCTTCAACGGTTGTAAGTATTATTTTTAGTATTTATTTAACTGTTGTCTTTAATTCCTTAGTATAATGTTTAGCGCGATGAATAGTAGCTAAACTAGTAGTTCGGTAGAAGGGGCGCACTTGTATTATAAAATGTTTTAAGACTATTAACTTAGTGTTTAGTCTTAGTATTCAAAACTTGTTCGATGTGCCATATATAGTCAGAGTTTCCAAGGTTGAGTGGATGCTGTAACAAGCAAAGCTCTTCTGTGGGAATTCGTGATCATACTCAGGTAGTGGAAGCTGTAACAAGCAAAGCTATCTGAGGAGTTCGACTCATCCTAAATCCCATCTGGTCGAGCGTAACTGTGAGATCAGGTGGATGCACCCAGGCTAGCATACCTTAGGGTATTGGCGCTAGACTGAAATAGAACAGGAGTTGCTTTAAACCGGTGTTGCAAGTCTTGAGCTGTAACTAGCCTCGATTCACCGTTTGAATACTTAGATGATTCACTAATGGTCAATGATAAACAGGATATAATACAAGTCCCCTGAAACCGAACATTTCTCGTTAATTATAAACTGTAATTTACTTTCCAGTATTAAAATCAACCAACCAACCAATCAATCAATCAAAATAGCTGGTAGCTTTAAAACCAACCAACCGACCTTAAACACGCTCCCACGCTGCGTAATCCCCCCCGAAGAACAATTATTCCCCTAGTTCCTTTGGGTTCGACCCCTACTTACCAAGTATTACCGCGTAGTATAGTTGCGAGTAGTGGACTATTATAAATTTATTTGCACAATCGCTTTGACGACGAGCGGTTCTGTCAAAGGCCCCCGAAACCGAATGCTTTCCTTAAAATTCAAACACCACCTGCATTTACTTTCTTAGTATAAACTGCCTTATCAACTGCTCACCTCCCGGAAGACTTGCCAATCACGCAACAACCGCTGTAAGTCTTCTTCTCTTTATTTTCAGTATTTACTTTTCTGTCATTTACCTTTCCGCATTAAAAACCAAAACCAATAAAAAAAAACACTTACTTTTCCGCACTAAAACCTCAATCAACCTAAAACATGCTCCCTCCCTGTACGATCCCTCAAAGAACAACTTATCCCCCTAATTCCCTTGGGTTCGACCCCTACTTACCACTTGCTACCCAGTAGTGAAGTCGCGAGTAGCGGACTTATAAATTTATTCTTGATTTTTGCACACGACGACTGTGCATCCATCAACATTGGCACCGTTGCCGGGGATTTAGCCGTCGGATTAGTTGTTCTTTTCTTTTCTTTCTCTCTCTCGATTCTTGAAATCACTTCTACGCAACCATGTCGTTGTACTACTGAAGCGAGCCTTGGAATGATGGAGGCAGCAACCTTATGTTTGAAATGCTTAGCTGTCTCCCCAAATTCAGAGGTACCATTGAAGAGGACTCTGTGATACATTGCCAACAGTTTCATCACATCTGCCGCCACATGAAACCTGAGAATGAGACATTAGAGGAGTTTAAGCTGAAATGCTTCAAATTTTCTTTAACTGAATCGGCAATAGAGTGGTATTACTCATGTGCACAGTATGAAAGCTGTTATGAAAATCTTCGAGCCAAATTTCTAAAAGAGTTTTCCCTGTCAAATTATGGCACCGATCCCTGTCAAAGAGCCCAGCCATCTTTCGAACTTGAAATCCGCAAGAAGATCAACAACCTAAAGCAATCCCGGGACGAAACTTTGGACGAGTACTTATGGTACTTCGATTCCCTTGTAACGAGCTGCCCGCACCATGGATTCACGAACAACGATCTTCTTCAAAGGTTTCTTGGAGGGATGCTGCCACATGAGTTGAAAAGGCTCAATGATGCGGCGGGGGGTTCGAACCTAACCTTGGCTAAAACTTGGGACCTCATAGACGATTTGGCAGAAAGCACAAAACAAGGGCCGATGCACCAAACTGATGAAGAAGCACCGACGATGGAAGTGGACTCAGTGCAAAACGAGCCCGACACCACACCCAGTACGAGCTTGCCCGCAACAAAGCCGAAAGAAGACATCAGTACAAGGGCAGTAATGGATGTGGAGGCGGCTCTAAAGGAGCCAACATTGGAGCCCACGGAGCCGACAGAGGATGAGGACCCATGGTTGCCTGAAGAAGAACTCCACTCAAATTACCCCTGGGAGT
This sequence comes from Rhodiola kirilowii, assembly GCA_033675215.1. Lineage (NCBI taxonomy): Eukaryota > Viridiplantae > Streptophyta > Magnoliopsida > Saxifragales > Crassulaceae > Rhodiola > Rhodiola kirilowii. The sequence continues at coordinate 26,749,869 of CM066199.1, forward strand.
TAGAAGAAAAACTACCCAATTCAGGCCCGGTCCTCACTGAAGAACTGCTCGAGAAAGACCTGGCCCTTGTGGTGGAAGTCCCCCAACTTGTCCCCTCGGTTTGTATACGGATCACAGCCCCTGAAGATAAAGTGATCAATGAGGAGGTGCAAGGCGAGTTGGAAGCGGGACAAAGGCAAGAAAAGCCAACAATGGAGCACTCTCTCGTCATGAGCCAAGAAAAGCCGGCTGAAAACTCACTCGTTCTAGGATGGCCAATCATCTCTGCCACAAAGAAGAGGGTTAGCAAGGGCGCATGCTTGAGGTCGCTTGGCAAAAGACTGAACTTCCAAAACTGCAAAGATGCCAACCGGGCATACATGAAGAAGCGGCAAAGACATGGGCCCAAAGAATGGAAACCCGGAAGGAGAAGCAAGAGAGCACGACTCCATGGACCAGCAGCTATGGTCAAGGGAGCTTCACCTTCTCGGAGCTATGAAAAGAAGAACCTGCCAAACCAATGGAGAACCAAACCGAGCCCATCACTCCACAAGTTCTTTGGACAGAGTAAACGGGCAGCCGAAAAGAAGTTCGACCTCACAAACCCATGGGATCCCACCTTATGATCCATGAATGAGGTACTGTCGAGCCAACGACGTTAAACAAAGGCACTGGTCGGGAGGTAACCCGACACCTATCTTACTTTCAGTACTTTTATTTTTTGTCATTTAGTTTTTACCAATAAGTCGCTCTCACCCACTTGGTGCATAGAATGAAATGACTATTCAGGAATCAGTTATGGGTGCAACATCAAGCCAGCCAGGCCTATGCCAGGAATTCAAGGCCCCAGCCGAACTTCCTCGATTATCCAGCCTCATGCCATGTCGTTCGCTCGACACTCTAAAGGGAGTTCTGTTCTTCCCTTTTCCTTAATTTCATTTCCTTCTCATATAATATCTGCTGGCATGGCTTTTGAACTAAGTCATTTCGTAAAGAATGCCTTCGTTCAAAAGTGTGGGGTGAGAACCGCCTGTGTACATAACATGTTTTTCTTTTCCTTTTCCCTTAATATTATCTTTTTGAAAATATGAACTTGAGAATGTGAAAAAGATAAATCATAATTCATGCATTAACCTTGTGAAAATTCAACTGTTTAAAAACTTAGAATGTAACTTCTCATTTGTCTCTTTGTGCTGAGATAAACAAGGGATGTGGAGTTAATAGAAAATGCCCTAGAGAGGCTAGGCAAGTAATCGAAGGATCGAATCTAAATATATGGTTTTCGAAGTCAGTGGAGGCTGCACTTCGGGTTTCAGTGAAGATTGAAGTCATCTCCGCCATGCAGCGTTTATGCAGAAAAAAGAAAGGCGGGACGGGAATCAAACCGTCCTATCTCTAGTCAGAGTAGCCAGGAAAATAAATGAGCGACCCTCATTTTGACTCGCGCGAAATGGCAAGGATGAGAGAGTGCGGGGAGGAATTTCCATATGCTCGTGGGCAATGATTGGACCTCCCAAAAAAGACTTGAGAAAATGGACTAGCAAGCCACAAAAAGGCAAAAGCTCAAAGAAGCAAATCAAGAGGCCAAAGGCCCAAAATTATGAAGGTTTTAACCGAACAAAAAGTGAAGTACTCAAAGAGTCAAATCAAAGGCCAAAGGCCGATTCACTACAAAAAAGCTGTCCTTCGCCAAAAAGAAATCAAAAAGGCTCAACTCAGTGAAACCCGAACCGAATCACGTGCTAGAGAAATCTACAAGGAAACCATATAGTGCGAGACGGTCCCGAGGTTGCAGTCCAGGAGCCTGAAAAGGGCTATCTCCCGAAACATCTGAATTAATTTGCATCTTGGCACGAAGGTACACGTATCAAGTTTCTTCTAAGTATTTACACGGTTTAATTTAGTAATAAGTAGTAATGCATGAATTAGGATAATTCTAGTCCCACAATCTCACCTTCATATTTTAAAAGCTTACTTAGTGTGCCGCCCTTAATAGCATTGTTCGGGACGAACAACTAAAAGTGTGGGGTGATCTGATGGACCATAATTATACGAATCATAAACACAGTTAAACCCACCAAATTAGACTGTTTGTCTATTTCACTTTTGCTTGTTAGTTCCGATATTTATCTACAGGGTATTTTGGAGCCTAGAGAGAACACACGCTAAGGAGGAGTTTTTACGCTGAAAATATATTACGAGTCATTCCAAGGTCACGACCAGATGCCGACTGAAGAAATCTCAAGATCCTGACAAGGAATTACTCAAAACAAATCCAACCAAAGAGCAACCAAAGTCAGTCCGGAGCTGAAATTGGACCGATGGCTTTGTGAACACTTCACAAAAATCACAAAACCTCTTCTCCCTTGCATAGTGACCGGCGGCTTTGGGCATCATCCATCCACCTTGTGCCACCTAGGGGGCGGCTCTCCTCCTCCTTCACCTCCAACCGGCAGCTAATGGAGCTCCCCTTGGATGATGCCATGTGGTTTGATCCAAACCACATCTTCCCCACCTCTTTTGCTATAAATACCCCCCATCTCATTTGTAATAAGCATCCACAACACAATACAAAATCACTTATCTCTCTAAAGGTTTTGGTACTTTTGTAAGCTTTGTTTAAAATCTATAATACTCCTGTTGGTTCTTGAGTATTATAGTAGTTTTAGAGAATACTCCTGTTGGTTCTTGAGTATTCTAGTAGTTTTTGAGAATACTCCTGTTGGTTCTTGAGTATTCTCCTTTACTTACTGTCTTTCAAAAACCCTCGAGTATTTAGCTATGGTATCCACCTCAATGGATATTCGTACCTAAACTCCTCATTCGGTTGAAGGGGTGTACTTGTATCATAAAATGTTTTAGGCTATACTCTTATTGCCTCTTCTTTGTATTCAAAACTTGTTCTATGTGCCATATATTAGGTCAGAACTTCCAAGGTTGAGTGGATGCTTGAAATGGCAAAACTCTTCCGTGGGGGTTCGTGAACATACTCGGGTAAGTGGATGCTTGAAATGCCAAAGCTTATCTGAGGAGTTCGACCTCTTTTAAACACCATTTGGTTTGATCAGAAATGATTGATCAAATGGATGCACATAGGCTAGTATACCTTGAAATGGGGTGCTAGTCTAAATAGAACAAGTGCTCTACGACCTTGAAATGGGCTAGACAGTGTGTGCAAATCGAGCGCTTGAAATGGCCTTGATACACGTTTGAATACTTAGTAGGATCACTAAGGGTCAATGATAAACAGGCTATGATACAAGGCCCCCGAAACCGAATGCTTTCCTTAAAATTCAAACACCACCTGCATTTACTTTCTTAGTATAAACTGCCTTATCAACTGCTCACCTCCCGGAAGACTTGCCAATCACGCAACAACCGCTGTAAGTCTTCTTCCCTTTATTTTCAGTATTTACTTTTCTGTCATTTACCTTTCCGCATTAAAAACAAAAACCAACAAAAAAACACTTACTTTTCCGCACTAAAACCTCAATCAACCTAAAACACGCTCCCTCCCTGTACGATCCCTCAAAGAACAACTTATCCCCCTAATTCCCTTGGGTTCGACCCCTGCTTACCACTTGCTACCCAGTAGTGAAGTCGCGAGTAGCGGACTTATAAATTTATTCTTGACGTTTGCACACGACGACTGTGCATCCATCAAAATTGGCGCTGTTGCCGGGGATTTAGCCGTCGGATTAGTTGTTCTTTTCTTTTCTTTCTCTCTCTCGATTCTCGAAATCACTTCTACGCAACCATGTCGTCGTACTACGGAAGCGAGCCTTGGAATGATGGAGGCAGCAACCTTATGTTTGAAATGCTTAACTGTCTCCCCAAATTCAGAGGTACCATTGAAGAGGACTCTGTGATACATTGCCAACTGTTTCATCACATCTGCCGCCACATGAAACCTGAGAATGAGACATTAGAGGAGTTTAAGCTGAAATGCTTCAAATTTTCTTTAACTGACTCGGCAATAGAGTGGTATTACTCATGTGCAGAGTATGAAAGCTGTTATGAAAATCTTCGAGCCAAATTTCTAAAAGAGTTTTCCTTGTCAAATTATGGCACCGATCCCTGTCAAAGAGCCCAGCCATCTTTCGAACTTGAAATCCGCAAGAAGATCAACAACCTAAAGCAATCCCGGGATGAAACTTTGGACGAGTACTTATGGTACTTTGATTCCCTTGTAACGAGCTGCCCGCACCATGGATTCACGAACAACGATCTTCTTCAAAGGTTTCTGGAGGGATGCTGCCACATAAGTTGAAAAGGCTCAATGATGCGGCGGGGGGTTTGAACCTAACCTTGGCTAAAACTTGGGACCTCATAGACGATTTGGCAGAAAGGACAAAACAAGGGCCGATGCACCAAACTGATGATGAAGCACCGACGATGGAAGTGGACTCAGTGCAAAACGAGCCCGACACCACACCTAGTACGAGCTTGCCCGCAACAAAGCCGAAAGAAGACATCTGTACAAGGGCAGTAATGGATGTGGAGGCGGCTCTAAAGGAGCCAACATTGTAGCCCACGGAGCCGACAGAGGATGAGGACCCATGGTTGCCTGAAGAAGAACTCCACTCAAATTACCCCTGGGAGTTAGAAGAAAAACTTCCCAATTCAGGCCCGATCCTCACTGAAGAACTACTCGAGAAAGACCTGGCCCTTGTGGTGGAAGTCCCCCAACTTGTCCCCTCGGTTTGTATACGGATCACAGCCCCTGAAGATAAAGTGATCAATGAGGAGGTGCAAGGCGAGTTTGAAGCGGGACAAAGGCAAGAAAAGCCAACAATGGAGCACTCTCTCGTCATGAGCCAAGAAAAGCCGGCTGAAAACTCACTCGTTCTAGGATGGCCAATCATCTCTACCACAAAGAAGAGGGTTAGCAAGGGCGCATGCTTGAGGTCGCTTGGCAAAAGACTGAACTTCCAAAACTGCAAAGATGCCAACCGGGCATACATGAAGAAGCGGCAAAGACATGGGCCCAAAGAATGGAAACCCGGAAGGAAAAGCAAGAGAGCACGACTCCATGGACCAGCAGCTATGGTCAAGGGAGCCTCACCTTCTCGGAGCTATGAAAAGAAGAACCCGCCAAACCAATGGAGAACCAAACCGAGCCCATCACTCCAAGTTCTTTGGACAGAGTAAAAGGGCAGCCGAAAAGAAGTTCGACCTCACAAACCCATGGGATCCCACCTTATGATCCATGAATGAGGTACTGTCGAGCCAACGACGTTAAACAAAGGCACTGGTCGGGAGGTAACCCGACACCTATCTTACTTTCAGTACTTTTATTTTCTGTCATATAGTTTTTACCAATAATTCGCTCTCACCCACTTGGTGCATAGAATGAAATGACTATTCAGGAATCGGTTATGGGTGCAACATCAAGCCAGCCAGGCCTATGCCAAGAATTCAAGGCCCCAGCCGAACTTCCTCGATTATCCAGCCTCATGCCATGTCATTCGCTCGATACTCGAAAGGGAGTTCTGTTCTTCTCTTTTCCTTAATGTCATTTCCTTCTCATATAATATCTGCTTACATGGCTTTTGAACTAAGTCATTTCGTAAAGAATGCCTTCGTTCAAAAGTGTGGGGTGAGAACCGCCTGTGTACATAACATGTTTTTCTTTTCCTTTTCCCTTAATATTATCTTTTTGAAAATATGAACTTGAGAATGTGAAAAAGATAAATCATAATTCATGCATTAACCTTGTGAAAATTCAACTGTTTAAAAACTTAGAATGTAACTTCTCATTTGTCCCTTTGTGCTGAGATAAACAAGGGATGTGGAGTTAATAGAAAATGCCCTAGAGAGGCTTGGCAAGCAATCGAAGGATCGAATCTAAATATATGGTTTTCGAAGTCAGTGGAGGCTGCACTTCGGGTTTCAGTGAAGATTGAAGTCATCTCCGCCATGCAGCGTTTATGCAGAAAAAAGAAAGGCGGGACGGGAATCAAACCATCCTATCTCTAGTCAGAGTAGCCGGGAAAATAAATGAGCGACCCTCATTTTGACTCGCGCGAAACGACAAGGATGAGAGAGAGCGGGGAGGTATTTCCATATTCTCACGGGCGATGATTGGACCTCCCAAAAAAGGCTTGAGAAAATGGACTAGCAAGCCACAAAAAGGCAAAAGCTCAAAGAAGCAAATCAAGAGGCCAAAGGCCCAAAATTGTGAAGGTTTTAACCGAACAAAAAGTGAAGTACTCAAAGAGTCAAATCAAAGGCCAAAGGCCGATTCACTACAAAAAAAGCTGTCCCTCGCCAAAAAGAAATAAAAAAGGCTCAACTCAGTGAAACTCGAACCGAATCACGTGCTAGAGAAAGCTACAAGGAAACCATATAGTGCGAGACGGTCCCGAGGTTGCAGTCCAGGAGCCTGAAAAGGGCTATCTCCCGAAACATCCGAATTAATTTGCATTTTGGCACGAAGGTACACGTATCAAGTTTCTTCTAAGTATTTACACGGTTTAATTTAGTAATAAGTAGTAATGCATGAATTAGGATAATTCTAGTCCCATAATCTCACCTTCATATTTTAAAAGCTTACTTAGTGTGCCACCCTTTAATAGCATTGTTCGGGACGAACAACTAAAAGTGTGGGGTGATCTGATGGACCATAATTATACGAATCATAAACACAGTTAAACCCACCAAATTAGACTGTTTGTCTATTTAACTTTTGCTTGTTAGTTCCGATATTTATCTACAGGGTATTTTGGAGCCTAGAGAGAATACACGCTAAGGAGGAGTTTTTACGCTGAAAATATATTACGAGTCATTCCAAGGTCACGACCAGATGCCGACTGAAGAAATCTCAAGATCCTGACAAGGAATTACTCAAAACAAATCCAACCAAAGAGCAACCAAAGTCAGTCCGGAGCTGAAATTGGACCGATGGCTTTGTGAAAACTTCACAAAAATCACAAAACCTCTTCTCCCTTGCATAGTGACCGGCGGCTTTGGGCATCATCCATCCACCTTGTGCCACCTAGGGGGCGGCTCTCCTCCTCCTTCACCTCCAACCGGCGGCTAATGGAGCTCCCCTTGGATGATACCATGTGGTTTGATCCAAACCACATCTTCCCCTCCTCTTTTGCTATAAATACCCCCCATCTCATTTGTAATAAGCATCCACAACACAATACAAAATCACTTATCTCTCTAAAGGTTTTGGTACTTTTGTAAGCTTTGTTTAAAATCTATAATACTCCTGTTGGTTCTTAAGTATTATAGTAGTTTTAGAGAATACTCCTGTTGGTTCTTGAGTATTCTAGTAGTTTTTGAGAATACTCCTGTTGGTTCTTGAGTATTCTCCTTTACTTACTGTCTTTCAAAAACCCTCGAGTATTTAGCTATGGTATCCACCTCTATGGATATTCGTAGCTAAACTCTTCATTCGGTTGAAGGGGTGTACTTGTATCATAAAATGTTTTAGGCTATACTCTTAGTGCCTCTTCTTTGTATTCAAAACTTGTTCTATGTGCCATATATTAGGTCAGAACTTCCAAGGTTGAGTGGATGCTTGAAATGGCAAAACTCTTCCGTGGGGGTTCATGAACATACTCGGGTAAGTGGATGCTTGAAATGGCAAAGCTTATCTGAGGAGTTCGACCTCTTTTAAACACCATTTGGTTTGATCGGAAATGGTTGATCAAATGGATGCACATAGGCTAGTATACCTTGAAATGGGGTGCTAGTCTAAATAGAACAAGTGCTCTACGACCTTGAAATGGGCTAGACAGTGTGTGCAAATCGAGCGCTTGAAATGGCCTTGATACACGTTTGAATACTTAGTAGGATCACTAAGGGTCAATGATAAACATGCTATGATACAAGGCCCCCGAAACCGAATGCTTTCCTTAAAATTCAAACACCACCTGCATTTACATTCTTAGTATAAACTGCCTTATCAACTGCTCACCTCCCGGAAGACTTGCCAATCACGCAACAACTGCTGTAAGTCTTCTTCCCTTTATTTTCAGTATTTACTTTTCTGTCATTTACCTTTCCGCATTAAAAACCAAAACCAACCAAAAAAACACTTACTTTTCCGCACTAAAACCTCAATCAACCTAAAACACGCTCCCTCCCTGTACGATCCCTCAAAGAACAACTTATCCCCCTAATTCCCTTGGGTTCGACCCCTACTTACCACTTGCTACCCAGTAGTGAAGTCGCGAGTAGCGGACTTATAAATTTATTCTTGACGTTTGCACACGACGACTGTGCATCCATCAATCACCCCACACTTTTAGTTGTTCGTCCTGAACAATGCTATTTAAGAGATGCACACACAATCCAAGTAAAAACTTCAAATAGGAAAGTGAGAATATGGAACTAGATTTATCCTATTCATGCATTACTTACTTATTACCAAACTAAACCGTGTAAATACTTAGAAGAATCATGATACTTGTACCTTCGAGCTGAGATGCAAATTAATTTGGATGTTTCGGGAGATAGCCCTTTTCAGGCTCCTGGACTGCATTCTCTGGACCGACTCGCACTATATGGTTAACTTGTCGCTTTCTCTAGCACATGATTCGGTTCGGGTTTCACTGAGTTGAGCACTTTGATTTCCTTTTGGTGAGGGACAGCTTCTGAAGTGAATTGGCCTTTGGCCTTTGATGTTGAATTGGAGTTTCTTCACTTTTGTTTCGGTTAAAACCTTCACAATTTTGGCTTTCGGCCTTTGATTAGCTTCTTCGAGCTTTTGCTTCTTCGTGACTTGCTAGTCCATTTTCTCAACCTTTTTTGGGAGGTCCAATCATCGCCCGCGAGCATATGGAAATACCTCCCTGCTCTTTCTCATCCTCGCCGTTTCACGCGGGTCAAGATGAGGGTCGCTCATCTATTTTCTCGGCTACTAGGACTAGAGATAGGACGGTCTGATTCCCGTCCTGCCTCTTTGCATAAACACTGCACGGCGGAGATGACTCTGATCTTCTTTGAAACCCGAAGTGCAGCCTCCACAGACTTCGTAAACCATATAGTGAAATTCAGTCCTTCGATTGCTTGCCAAGCCTCTCTAGGGCAATTTATATCAACTCCACATCCCCTGTATATCTCAACACAAAGGGACAAATGAGAAGTTACATCCTAAGTTTTTATACAGTTGAGATTTCACAAGGTAAATGCATGAATTCGGATCTATCTTTTTCACATTCTCAAGTTCATATTTTCAAAAAGATAATATTAAGGGAAAAGGAAAAGAAAAAACATGTTAACTAACTATGTACAAAGGCGGTTCTCACCCCACACTTTTGAACGAAGGCGTGCCTCACATCACGACTTAGTTCAAAAGTCATGCAAGCAAATATATACAGGAAAGGTGAGAATGACTTAAGGCAAAAAACTAAATGATAGAAATTAAATGACTGAAAGTAAGATAGGTGTCGGGTTACCTCCCGACCAGTGCATTTGTTTAACGTCGTTAGCTCGACAGTACCTCATTTCTGGATCATAAGGTGGGATCCCATGGATGGCTCAGGTCGTAGTGTTGTGGAGCGCCTACTTTCATTCTTGCCTTGACTTTCCCCAATTTCTTGTGAGATGATGTGCTCGGGTCAGGACTCCTTTGTTTCGGTGGGTTTTATTTCCATTGTCTCTGCGAAGGCAAGGGACCTTTGACCATAGCTGCTGGTCTTGCTACTCTTACAGTCTCTCTTGGCAGGTCAGAAATTTGTGTACTGACATCCGAGATAGGTACAATGTCTGGTGGTTTCCTTGTACTTGGGCGGCCATCATAATCATCAATGTAGAAATCTGAAATTTTGCCGCCAAATGTAAGTGATAACAAGCCCTTGCCCATGTCGATCCATGCCTTGGTGGCGAAGAGAAAAGGCCATCCCAATATAAGCGTTGGAGGGCCATCTTCGCTGGTCTCTCCCGTTTGTATTACATAAAAGTCCACAGCAACGACGAGCTCTCCCACATGGAGTATTAGATCCTCAAGCACTCCAACCTGTCAGATACACGATTTATCTCCCAACTCGATATTTGACCTTAGTGGTTTCAATGGGCCAAGCCCTAATAAGTAATATAAAGAGTAAGGCATGGCATTGACGGCAGCCCCAAGATCGATTAAGCACTTGTGAATTGGGGCTTCACCAATACCACAGGTGACTGTGAAGGCCCCCGGGTCCTTATCCCTTTCCGGTTGTGAATCCTGATCTGAAGTGAGGGATCTTTCCATTATCGGGCCATTCTGCTCATCCTTTGGCTCTGGATTTGTATGATCGGGCCCTTTTAACTCCTGATCTTCTAGGTAAATGTTTTGCTCCGATGCATAGATGTTAGTTGGGGAATCCCATCTGAGACCATCAGAGTCATTGTAATCCCAGCCAGATGCCGGTATGTCAAAGTGTGTAATCGGTGGAGGTGTCATGCTAACCGTGAATGCATAGCGTCCATTGTCAGCATGCGTGACCCACATTCTGCCATCATTGGGTCGGTCTTCTTCTTGATTCCAATCAGGACAGTGCCTATGGGTGAAGTTCTTGACTGTAGGTTTGTAAGTTGTGGATCGTGCTGTTCCTTCCAGTGCTACCTTCATGTTTGACTTCCTTATCATGCTAACATTTGCCTTTGGGTTTTGGATTGTTTGTGAAGGGAGTCTGCCAGGTTCATTAGTGAGCGCGAACATTGCGGTGGCGAGCTGGGACATTTGTTTGGTCAAATCTAAAATTGCCCCGTCCGTTTTTCCTGGAATTGGTGTAGCGAAGTACCCAATTGATTTACGCTTCCTGCGAGTTCCTTCATTGTGTCTTCAAGCGATTTGTTTGGTCCTTGCTGATTAATCGGGTTGGCTTGGTACTGATTTTGTCCCTTCTGTAGATATTGGTTTGCCGGGTATTGATTTGGTCCTCTTTGCTGATATTGGCCTGCTGATGGAGCGTTCTGGTTGTACTGCCGGTGGGGAGGTTGGTAGAATGACTGAGCTAATTGCGGTGTGGCTTGTTGTGTCTCTCTTGGAAGATGGTTGTCGTTCCACCAGTTCGGACCGGTTGCTTGATTATACTGCCAGTTTGGTCCGGCTCTGTCGTTGCTGTTGTTGTTGTTGTATCCTTGGTATCCTACCACTGCATTCACTTCTGCCGGTTCCTCTACTATCAATGTTGGGCATGCGTCAGTTTTATGGTCCATAGAACCACAAAACTCGCAAGGTTTTATCTGAGCTGGCTGTCTTCGTAGGATCTGAACCATCATTTCCTTCATCTGTTTCATCTCCTCTGGAATAGAGTTCATCGGTGTTTCTTCAGCCTTTGCCACATTCTTTGTTCGGGAAAATTCTTCCTGCCGAGTTGTCTCTTCTCTGAATCGGGCATTTTCAGCAACGTCGGTGATGAGATTCCTTATGCCACTTAGTGATAGATTCATCATGGATCCTCCAGCTGAGGCATCCAGGAGCATTTTGTCTAAGGGTCTTAATCCATCAATGAGGTACTCGATGATGAGTTTCTCGGGTAGTCCAAGGGTGCAGCAGCTTCTCTCCAGGCGGTTGAATTTTTCCAGGTAATCGTACATGGTTTCATTGGGCCCCTGCTTGATGTCCTGCAGTTGCCTCCTTACTTGCATTGCCCTTCCTACTGGGTAGTATTTGTCCAGGACTTTCTTCTGCATCTGAGCCCATGTTCTGATGCTACCGGAAGGTAATGAAAGGAACCAGTCGTTTGCCGAGTCAATGAGGGAAAAATAAAACGCTTTTAACTTGAAGTCGTCTACGTTCACGCCATTGGGTTTTAGATTTTGGCAAATGCCGTGTAAGCGTTGGAGATGAGTTGTTGCCGACTCTCCATGAGTTCCTGAGAACTTGGGCAAATTGTGGACCACTGATGTGTTGATGGCGATGTTTTCTAGCTCAGGGTCCTCGTAAATGCACCACGGCTAATTTCTGAAATCCGGTGCCGACAGTTCTCTCATAGTAGGTTCGCGGAAGTTGTTATCCCCAAAGTAGTCATTAAAGACGGGTTCTCGCCTTGGCACTTGTCGAGGTGGGGGGTGTCTAGGGGGTTGCACTGGACCAGCTTCATTTCGGTCCTCGGGTGGTCCTTGATTTCTTCGAACGGCCTCCCTATTACAAGCTCTTTGGTTTCTGATGAGTTGTTCCGGATCGTCAATAAATGGAGGCGGCGCCTCATTGTTTCGATCGTACAAGTTCATCTCGTCGTCATCCTGATAGTCATGGTGGCTTCCTGCACGAGACATAGTTATGCAGAAGCGAGTTCGAAATTTAAAAGAAAAAAGAAAGAACATTTATCCTATTGTTAACTCTAATTCCCCGGCAACGGCGCCAATTTGACAAGCACTGCCTTGTCGCGAGGCAATGTCTGTACAAAATAAATTTATAAGTCCGCTACTTGTTACTCTACTATTGGGTAGTAAAGCGGTAAGTAGGGGTCGAACCCAAGGGAATTAGTGGATAGTTGTTCTTTCGAAAATGGAAAGTAAGACAGTTGGGGGTTGGTTGTGATTTTAGTACTGAAAGTAACGTGGGTTGGTTGTGATTTTAGTACTGAAAAGTAAATGACTGAAAGTAAAGAAAGTAAATACGGAACTGAAAGTAAATACTGAAAAGTAAAGTGCTTGAAGGACAAGACTTGCTGAAAGTAAGTGCGTAAAAGTAAAGTGCTTGAAGGACAAGACTTGCGGAAAGTAAATGCTTGAAGGACAAGACTTGCAGAAAGTAAGCAATCGATATGTGACCGAAAGTAAAATGACAGGTGATGTTTTAATTAAAGGAAAGGATTCAGTTTTAGGGGCCTTGTATCATAAATCTGTTTATCATCGACCTCTAATGATCATACTAAGTGTTCAAAGATGTATCAAGGCTATTTCTAGCACATGACTTGCCACATCGTTTAGAACACTTGTTCTATTTGGGCTAATTCCTCCTTTCGAAGTATCTTAGCTTATATGCATCCATTTGATCAATCATTTCCGATCAACCAAATGGTGTTTTGAAGAGGTTGAACTCCACAGTTAAGCTGTGCCCTTTCGAGCCTCCACTTAACCACGAAGGTTCACGAACCCATGGAAGAGCTTTGCTCTTTCGAGCATCCACTCAACCAATAGCGTTCTGACCTAATATATGGCACATAGAACAAGTTTTGAACACAAAGAGGCACTTAAGAGAAGGGTCTAAAATAGTGTATGATACAAGCACACCCCTTCAACCGAATGAAGGGTTTAGCTACGAATATCCATAGAGGTGGATATCATAGCTAAGTGCTGAGTAAAGTAAAGGTTTTGAAAGACAGGAAAGTAAAGGTTTTTGGAAATCAAGACAAGGAAAGTAAAGAGGAGAATACTCAAGAACCAACAGGAGTAAACTCAAGAACAACGAAAAGTAAAGGAAATGCTTGAGTACTTCAAGAACCGACAAGAGTACTCAAGAACAAACTTGGAGCTTTAATATCAGAGTGGTGTGTTTACATGGATTGTGCCCAAACTGTAGAGAGATAAGTAACAAGTGACTATGGATTTTTGCACACAAAATGGGATGATGAACTAAGGAGGAGAAGCTTGGTATTTATAGGCAAGGAGGAGGAGAGGGAGGCCAACACATGGCAAGAGGGGAGTGGAGGCTTCAAAAGCCGCCGCGCAAGGTGGCATGAAGCCAAGAGCCGCCGCCCATGTGTCATCTCCACAAGGGAGCCGCCGGTGGTGAGGTGGAGGAGGGGAGAGTGTGAGTGGAATGAAATCTTTTGCTCCAAAAGCCATCGGTTACATCCCAACTCCGCTTAGACTTTGGTTGCCCTTTGGTTGCTTCTTGGTTGCTTCTTAGTTGACATCAAATGGTGAGGAACTTAGACTTGGCATTTCACTCGTGTTCTTGATCTTTGTTGGAATAAGTCATTGGGACTTAGTTGTGGCTTGATTGGAGTATTGTCGGAGTATGGCCAGTTCTGACTTGTAATCCACTTTTAGCGTTAAGAACTCCATTTTAGCTCGTTTCATCTTTACTCCTTGAAATATCCTGTAGAACAAAAGTGAAACTAACAAGTAAAAGTTGTCAAGATAAAGCGTCTAATTTGGTGGGTATAACTGTCTTAATGAATCATATAAATATGGTCCATCACTTACACTGGTAGGTATCAATATTTCGACAACTTCTCCTCCCTTCCTTTAGCGGTTCGTCGGGCGATTAGAGCGGATATGCATGGTTTGGTGGTCTTCTGTCCGACTGAAGCTTGCGCTGTTCCCACAGGCCTGCCTACTCGAACTATGGATGATGGCATGATTGGTGTGCCTACAATGCCTTGAGTTTTCGTTGTGCCTTCGTGTTTTTGTTCAGTGCTTTTGTAAAGGGGTTTTCCTTTCTTTTTTCACCGTCGTCTAGCAGGTTTGCTTCCTTGTATTAGGCCACGGGGCGGGCATCTTCACTCCCTTTAATAATATTCAGGAGCTGGCTGACAGCGAGTCGTTGAACGCTGCAAAATTTACATTTATAGTTCCACTACTCGTGGCTCACTATTGGATTAGCAAGCGGTAAGTAGGGGTCGAACCCAAGAGAGTCAGTGTGGAATAGTTGTTCTTTGAAAAGAAAGAAAAATGAAAGTAATTACAGGTTGGGTTTGAGTGGATTAAACTGAAAGTAAATGACTGAAATGAAAGTGCTGAAAGTAAAGTGCTGAAAATAAAGTGCTGAAAGTAAAGTGCTTAAAGTAAGTGCGAGAACAACCGAGTTCAATATCAACCATACAACATACGCTTTGGTTTGTCGCACGCTGTGTTTCAAGCGCAATACGTACCAAAATGTTATGTTTGATTGATGTTGAAAACTGCTATAATGAAAGTAAAAGTGCGTAAAGTAAAGTGCGTAAAGTAAAGACTGAAAGTAAAGTGCGGGAAAGTAAAGACTGAATGTAAAGTACGTTAAGTAAAGTGCTGAAATGTAAAAGACAGGAAAGTAAAGTGCAGATAAGTAAGGACGAAAGATATTCAGCATAGGGTCTCTACTTGTGAGACAACCATCATGGACGTCAAATGATCTTACTTTGTGTTCATAAGTGTGGGTTTATTCCATTTCAAGACATAAACCCTAAAGTAAGGCCATTTCAAACACTTACACCACAATCTACTCCAAAATCAAGACATAGACTTCTAGTTCTAGTTAGACTAATACTCCATTGCAAGATGTATTAGCCTATGTGCAGCCACTTGATCTCTCATTTCCGATCAACCAAGCGACTTAAAGAGGGTTTGAACCACTAGGAAAAGCTTTGCCATTTCAAGCATCCACTTAACTTCGTTGTTCAAACCGAATGTATAGCACAAGAACTAGTTAACACACAAAGAAGCATTAAGCTCAAGTCTCAAGATGCATACACAAGTATGAACACCCTTTGACCGAATATGCTTTAGCTACTTGTATTCATGGCAAGGAATACAAGCACCATACTTACAAAAGTAAAGGAAAACAAGAAAAAAGTAAAGACAAGTAACCAAGAGCAATTGTAACCGTGAGCAACAAGAAAGTAAAAGAAGCCTTAGCTACTTGTATTCATGTCAAGGAATACAAGTAGCCATGAGCTTTGACAAGGAAATGAAAAGGAAAGCTTTAGCTACTTGTACTCATGTCAAAGAATACAAGTAACCGTGGCTTTATCAAGACAAGAAAGTAAGGGAGAGGAGCTCCAAATCAAGAACAAGACAAGGGAAAGTAAAGTGTGCTTGCTGCAAAGTAAGAGCTTGAAGCTCAAGAACAAGTGAAGAAAGCTTTGGAAATCAAGAACAAAATGAAGAACATGAACAAGTAAAATGTAGAGAGGTTTTGGTATTGAATTTTGGAGAGGAGAGATAAGCTCTCAACTCCCTAATGTAAGTATGTACATGATGAGTTTCTAAGACCTCTTGGTCTTTATATAGAGAAGCTAAACCGACTTAGGGGAGGAGATAAGCATTGGCTTTGAAAAATATCCCAAAAGCAACTTGGATAGGAAGAAGAGAAGAGCCAACCACTTGGCATCCCACTTGCATCTCCTCCAACCAACTGTGGCACTTGTTGAAGCCAAAGGGCCACTAGCTTGAGCCTTAGTTGAGCCACAAGCAAACCGACTTGAACTTGGTTGAGGCAAACCAGACTCCAAAACCAAACCGAAATGAATAGTAGAAGTTAACCGGAATATAGGGAATTCGGTTTTTGGTTGGAACTTGGTTGCACTTGGTTGTGCTTGGCCTGAACTTGATCGGAGTTTGGGCGGAGTTGGCCGGAATCTGGCCGGAGCTTATGGCTTTTGGACAGCTGATTTGGAACGACAAAGTCATTCTAAGATGATCTCAAGAAGGGTGCTAAGCCAGATTATGCCCGGAACATGGTCGAAATCCCAAAACGGCCGAAATTGCCCTAGTTTGGCCTTGATCGGGCTTGAGCAGGTTTCACTCGGGCATTTTGTCTGGGAAGTGAGATTGTCCGAGTTATGGGGCATTTCAAACACTTTGGTCGAGCCAGAATTGCCAGATTCCATGGTTTGGTCGAGTGACTTGGTTTCGGTGCCTATGCGCGCGGGGCCTTTGCTTTGGAACTGGGCCAACTGCCAATCTTCCCGAGCATTCTCCTTGGTTTTCCGACATTGTCCACCTTATTTTCCATTTTGATCACTTTGCTCGAGGTGGATTCGTCAGATCAGCTCGTTTGCCCGGGCAACTTGAATTCAGTGCTAGACAGCTCGAGCGTGGCCTGAGCGATGCCTGGGCGGGGACCTGGTTTTCTTCGGTACTGGTTCTTGGTCAGGGACCTGAGTTTCTCGGACGCGGGCCTCGGAACTTCTCGGTTGCGGGCCTGGGTACCCGGTTGAGTTTCATCGGTCCCCGACTGGGTTTCTCGGTCCCTGGTCGAGACCTCTCGGGCTTGGCTGTATTTCCTCGGGCCATGGTCGATTTCCTCGGGCCCTGGTTGCGACTTCTCGGCCAAAAATGCTTGGTGTGCTTTTTGGTCACAAATCTCCCTTTTTAGGCGTGTTTCCTCTTTAGAATCCAAAATATCCTATATACACAAAATGGCATTAACAAGCACTTGTTCGTATGACCAAATGTCTTATTTGGTGGGTTTTGTAGTACTTTATGAGTCATATAAATATGCCCCATCAAATACCCCCACACTTAATCTTGTTCGTCCCGAACAAGTGTAGTCAAAGAGAGGAACAATAAACACCCTAAATCCTAAATGTGAATGTGAGATGTAAAACTAGACTTCACCTTTTGCATGCATAACTTACTTGCTTCCAAACGAAATCATGCTCACATATGAAAGTAACTAGATACTTGTACCTTTGAGCCGAGATGCAAAATAATTTGGATGATTTGGGAGATAGCCACTTTTTAGGCCCTTGAACTGCACTCTCGGATCCGAGCTTACTATATGGTTATGTTACTTGCTTCTTCTAGCACGTGATTGATTCGGGCTAATGGGTCGAGCTCTTTTTCTTTGTTTGCGTGGTTGGATAGCTTTTGTAGTGATTTGGCCTTCGGCCTTTGATTTGACTCTTTGAGTACTCACTTTTGCTTCGGTTTGGTTTCACCATATTGGCTGATTTCTTTCTTTGAGCTTTGCTCCTTTGATGAGATTTGCATGTCCATTTTTCTTCACTTTTGGGAGGTTGATGGAGCATATTTATATGACTCATAAAGTACTACTGAACCCACCAAATTAGACATTCGGTCATACGAACAAGTGCTTGTTAATGCCATTTTGTGTATACAGGCAATTTTGGGGTCTAAAGAGGAAACATGCCTAAAAGGGGAGATTTATGCCAAAAAAGCACACCAAGCATTTCTGGCCAGCCAAGGCCCGAGGAAAACCAGCCGGGCCGCGTCCGAGAAATGTCGGACCCCGTCCGAGACCAGCGCCCGAGCCCGATCGGCCTGCGCCCGAGCAAAACTTCAAATCTGGTCACGACAACTTTCAGGCGGCGTTTCAGCAAATCTAGCTCAAGCATTCATCTTAGAATCACTTCAAAATGCTAGAACCATCGCCCAAAAGCTGAGAACGCATTGCCAAGGACTCAAGCCCGTTCAAAGCCAAACAAGGGCAATATCGGCCGTTTTTGGATTTCGACCATGTTCCAGGCAGAATTTGGCTTAGGTTCCTTCTTGAGATCATCTTAGAATGACATTTTCGATTAGAATACACTCTCCAAAATCCAAGAAGCTCCGACCAAAGCTCTGGTCAGATTCCGGCCGAATTCCGGCGAACTCCGGCCATGCTCCGGCGAGCCTCCGACGAGCCTCCGATCAAGCCAAGCTCCGACCAAGCTCAGATCAAGTTCCGGCCAGAACCCAACCGAAGTCCCAATATTCCGGTTAATTACTATTCATTCCGGTTGGTTTCTACTATTCATTTCGGTTGGCATTTGGAGTCCGGTTGCATTGGGCTTCAACCAATTGGGGCCGGCGGCTTTTGGGAGTGCCACCTATGGCCGGCTGCTGCCCTTTCGAGAAAGCCACCGGCGGCTTTGGGAGAGCCTTGCCAAGTGGTTGGCTTTGGTTGAGCCATGTGCAAGTGGTGGCTTTTGGAAGAACCAATCAAAATGAAGTCTTTTGGGATATTTCTCAAGCCAAAGCTTAGCCCCCAAGTTTCCCTAAGTCTATAAATAGAAGGGCATGCCCTCATGTAATCCTTGTCCTTCGAAGTCCCATAGTGCCACAAACATTAGGAAGTTGAGAGCTTATCTCTCTTCTTCACCATTTCAATACCAAAACCTCTCTACATTTTACTTGTTCTTGTTCTTACTTTTGTTCTTGATTTCCAAAGCTTTCTTTACTTTCCTTGTCTTTACTTCACTTTGTATCTTGAGTACTCTTGTTGGTTCTTGAGTGCTCAAGTTTGTTCTTGAGTTTTACTTTCCAAAACCTTACTTTCTTGTCTTTGTTTTCAAAACCGAAACCTTTACTTTTCCAAGCACTTAGCTATGGTATCCACCTCTATGGATATTTGTAGCTAAACCCTTCATTCAGTTGAAGGGGTGTGCTTGTATCATAAAATGTTTTAGACCCTTCTCTTAGTGCCTCTTCGTGTTTAACTTGTTCTATGTGCCATTTATTAGGTCAGAACACCATTGGTTGAGTGGAGGCTCGGAAGAGCAAAGCTCTTCCATGGGGTTCGTGAACATACGTGGATAAGTGGAGGCTCGGAAGAGCACAGCTTATCTGTGGAGTTCAACCTCTTTTAAACACCATTTGGTTGATCAGGAATGATTGATCAAATGGATGCACATACTAGAACAAGAGTTCTATGTCTTGAAAAAGACTAGACGGTGTGGCAAGTCAAGTGCTAGGAATAGCCTTGATACATCTTTGAACACTTAGTATGATCATTAGAGGTCGATGATAAACGGACTATGATACAATGCCCCTAAAACCGAATCTTTCCTTTAATTAAAACATCACCTGTCACTTTACTTTCAATCTCACTATCAACTGCTTACTTTCCAGTCATTTACTTTCAGTACTTTACTTTCAGTCTCACTATCAACTGCTTACTTTCCGCAAGTCTTGTCCTTCAAGCATTTACTTTCCACAAGTCTTGTCCTTCAAGCATTTACTTTTCACAAGTCTTGTCCTTCAAGCATTTACTTTTCACAAGTCTTGTCCTTCAAGCACTTACTTTCAGCACTTTACTTTCAGTATTTACTTTCCGCAATTTACTTTCCGCACTTACTTTCTTGCACTTTACTTTCCAGTATTACTTTTCAGTACTAAAACCACAACCAACCCCCAACTGTCTTATTTAATTTTCCATTGTCGAAAGAACAACTATCCACTAATTCCCTTAGGTTCGACCCCTACTTACCGCTTTACTACCCAATAGTAAAGTCACGAGTAGCGGACTTATAAATTAATTTTGTACACATTGCCTCGCGACAAGGCAGTGTTGTCAAATTGGCGCCGTTACCGGGGAGTTGTGCATCGGAATAGTTGTTCTATTTCTATTTCTTTTGTTTTATCTTGCAGTTCACCATGTCCTCGTACTACGGCAGAGAACCTTGGAATGATGGGGGCTGCAACCTTATGTTTGAGATGCTTAACTGTCTCCCCCAATTCGGAGGTGCCATTGGAGAAGATCCCGTGAGGCATACACATACGTTCCACTCCATATGCAGCCACATGAGGCCTAAAAATGAATCGCTAGAGGGGTTTAAACTTAAATGCTTTAAATTTTCTTTAACTAACTCCGCAATAGAATGGTATTACTCATGTACAGCTTATGAAAGTGATTATGGGGATCTACAAACCAAATTCCTAGAGGAGTTTTGCCCGCCATCTCTCCGACTTGGAGCCCGCAAGGAGATCATCAACATTGAGCAATCCCGGGACGAAACATTGGACGAGTACTTGTCGTACTTTGACTCCCTTGTGACGAGCTGCCCGCACCATGGATTCACCAACCACGATCTTCTTCAAAGGTTTCTCAATGGGATGATGCCACAAGAGTGGAATTGGCTAAATGGTGCAGCAGGAGGCTTGGTGAACAACTTAGACATGGATGATCTTTGGAACTTAATAGATGATTTGGCCGTGAGGTCAAAACCAAGACAAGATCAGGTCGAGCCGCTCAAGGACGATATAATGGAGCTGGCAGCTAGCACCCAGCAGTTGGCCACGGACATACAGCAATTGAATGCCACGATGCACCAAAATCAAGCCAGATCCGAGGAAGCATGGGCAGAAATAGAGGTGGCTATGAAAGAAACTGATTATCTGATCAATGAGATGCGCAAGCCAAGGGCCATCAAAGAAGAGCCTACATGAGAGCCAACGGAGCCGACCGAACCACTAGAACCGGTCCTCGCTGCCGAGTTGCCCAAATCAGACCCAGACCTCTGTGTGATTGCCCCCGGACACCAAATAAATGACGAGGATGAGGACCCATGGTTGCCTGAAGAAGAGCTCCACTCAAATTACCCCTGGGATTTAGAAGAAAAACTGCCCAATTCAGGCCCGGTCCACATTACCAATCTACCCGAGGAAATCACGCCGGTCCCGGACCTCATTGCCAAACCACCCGAGACATGCCCGGTCCTCACTGCCGAGCCAGCAGAAGTCCCGGTCCTCACTAAAGAAGCACCCGAGGAAGTCCCGGACTTCACTGCTAAACCATCCGAGATATGCCCGAGCCTCACTGCCGAACTAACCGAGAAAATCACGGCAGGCCCGATCCTAATTGAAGTGCTACTCGAGAAAGACCCGGTCCTTATGGCCGAGAAGCCCCTACCTAACCCTTCATGTTTTATGCAGATCATAGCCACCGAAGATCATTTATTCAATGATGATGAGGTGCAAGGGGAGTTGGAGGCAAATCAAGGGCCAGAAGAGCCGATGGAGCACTCACTCGTCATGAGCCAAGAAAAGCCGGCTGAAAACTCACTCGTTCTAGGATGGCCAATCATCTCTGCCACAAAGAAGAGGCTTGGCAGGGGAACAAGCTCAAGGTCGCTCGTGTTCAATGGCACAATACTAAACTTCCAGAATTGCAAAGGTGCCACCCATTCAAACATGAAGAAACGGCCAAGACATGGGCCAAAGGAATGGAAGCCGGGAAGGAGGAACAAGAGAGCTCGACTTGATGGACCAGCAGCTATGGTCAAGGAGTCCTCGCCTTCTCAGGGATATGTGAAGAAGAAGCCTCCGGATCAAGGGAGAGCAGAACTGAGCCCGCTGCCATATGGGTTCATTGGGCAAATCAAAAGGGCAGCCGAGAAGAAGTTTGACCTCACACACCCATGGGATCCGAACTTATGATCCATGAGTGAGGTACCGTCGAGCCAATGACGCTAAACAAAGGCACTTGCCGGGAGGTAACCCGGCATATTTTCTTTACTCGTTATAGTTTTTATGTTTATGTCATTTCCTTAGTTAACTAGCTTTTTGTGTTTTGAACTAGGTCGTTCAAAAGTGTGGGGGTGATTGAGTAGTCTTGCACATATTAGTTAGTTTTGCACATATTAGTCTACATGTTTGTTCGTTTCCTTTTCCCTTAATATTAACTTTTTGAAACTACAAACTTCCATGATGTGAAAATAGATAGACCCGATTCATGCATTTCCTTGTGAAAACTTAATTGTGTAAAAACATGCGAACTTAACTTTCTACTTGTCCTTGTGTGCTGAGATAATGTAGGATGTGGAGTTGAAAGAAATGCCCTAGAGAGGCTTGACAAGCACTTAAGGGACCGGATCCTTACTATACGGTTATGTGAAGATTGTGGAGGCTGCACTTCGGGCTTCTTGGTGAAGAGTGGACTCCTCCATGCAGCGTCTATGCAAGAGGCGGGACGGGAATCAAACCGTCCTATCTATAGTCTGAGTAGCCGGGAAAAGAGGTGAGCGACCCTCAACTTGACCCGCGCCGAAACGACTACGATGAGAAAGAGCGGGGAGGTATTTACATATGCTCTTGAGCGATGATTGGACCTCCCAAAAGTGAAGAAAATGGACATGCAAATCTCATCAAAGGAGCAAAGCTCAAAATAGAAAAGAAAGAAATCAGCCAATATGGTGAAAACAAAACCGAAGCAAAAGTGAAGTACTCAAAGAGTCAAATCAAAGGCCGAAGGCCAAACCTCACTACAAAAGCTGTCCAACCACACAAACAAAGAAAAAGAGCTCAACCCAAGTTTCCCGAATCAATCACGTGCTAGAAGAAGCAAGTAACATAACCATATAGTAAGATCGGATTCGAGAGTGCAGTTCAAAGGCCTAAAAAGGACTATCTCCCAATCATCCAAATAGATTTGCATCACGGCTCAAAGGTACAAGTATCTAGTTACTTTCATATGTGAGCATGATTTTTTTTGGAAACAAGTAAGTTATGCATGCTAAGGTGAAGTCTAGATTCACATCTTACATCTAAGGCTTGGGGTATTTTTGTTCCTCTTATTGACTACACTTGTTCGCGACGAACAAGATTAAGTGTGGGTGTATTTGATGGAGCATATTTATATGACTCATAAAGTACTACTGAACCCACCAAATTAGACATTTGGTTATACGAACAAGTGCTTGTTAATGCCATTTTGTGTATACAGGCGATTTTGGGGTCTAAAGAGGAAACATGCCTAAAAGGGGAGATTTATGCCCAAAAAGCACACCAAGCATTTCTGGCCAGCCAAGGCCCGAGGAAAACCAGCCGGGCCGCGTCTGAGAAATGTCGGACCCCGTCCGAGACCAGCGCCCGAGCCCGATCGGCCTGTGCCCGAGCAAAACTTCAAATCTGGTCACGACCACTTTCCGACGGTGTTCCAGCAAATCTAGCTCAAGCATTCATCTTAGAATCAATTCAAAATGCTAGAACCATCGACCAAAAGCTGAGAACGCATTGCCAAGGACTCAAGCCCGTTCAAAGCCAAACAAGGGCAATATCGGCCGTTTTTGGATTTCGACCATGTTCCAGGCAGAATTTGGCTTAGGTTCCTTTTTGAGATCATCTTAGAATGACATTTTCGTTCAGAATACACACTCCAAAATCCAAGAAGCTCCGACCAAAGCTTCGGTCAGATTCCGGCCAAATTCCGGCGAGCTCCGGCCATGCTCCGGCGAGCCTCCGACGAGCCTTCGATCAAGCCAAACTCCGACCAAGCTCAGATCAAGTTCCGGCCAGAACCCAACCGAAGTCCCAATATTCCGGTTACTTACAATTCATTCCGGTTGGTTCTACTATTCATTTTGGTTGGCATTTGGAGTCCGGTTGCATTGAGCTTCAACCAAGTGGGGCCGGCGGCTTTTGGGAGTGCCACCTATGGCCGGCTGTTGCCCTTTGGAGAAAGCCGCCGGCGGCTTTGGGAGAGCCTTGCCAAGTGGTTGGCTTTGGTTGAGCCATGTGCAAGTGGTGGCTTTTGGAAGAACCAATCAAAATGAAGTCTTTTGGGATATTTCTCAAGCCAAAGCTTAGCCCCCAAGTTTCCCTAAGTCTATAAATAGAAGGGCATGCCCTCATGTAATCCTTGTCCTTCAAAGTCCCATAGTGCCACAAACATTAGGAAGTTGAGAGCTTATCTCTCTTCTTCACCATTTCAATACCAAAACCTCTCTACATTTTACTTGTTCTTGTTCTTACTTTTGTTCTTGATTTCCAAAGCTTTCTTTACTTTCCTTGTCTTTACTTCACTTTGTATCTTGAGTACTCTTGTTGGTTCTTGAGTGCTCAAGTTTGTTCTTGAGTTTTACTTTCCAAAACCTTACTTTCTTGTCTTTGTTTTCAAAACCGAAACCTTTACTTTTCCAAGCACTTAGCTATGGTATCCACCTCTATGGATATTTGTAGCTAAACCCTTCATTCGGTTGAAGGGGTGTGCTTGTATCATAAAATGTTTTAGACCCTTCTCTTAGTGCCTCTTCGTGTTTAACTTGTTCTATGTGCCATTTATTAGGTCAGAACACCATTGGTTGAGTGGAGGCTCGGAAGAGCAAAGCTCTTCCATGGGGTTCGTGAACATACGTGGATAAGTGGAGGCTCGGAAGAGCACAACTTATTTGTGGAGTTCAACCTCTTTTAAACACCATTTGGTTGATCAGGAATGATTGATCAAATGGATGCACATACTAGAACAAGAGTTCTATGTCTTGAAAAAGACTAGACGGTGTGGAAAGTCAAGTGCTAGGAATAGCCTTGATACATCTTTGAACACTTAGTATGATCATTAGAGGTCGATGATAAACGGACTATGATACAATGCCCCTAAAACCGAATCTTTCCTTTAATTAAAACATCACCTGTCACTTTACTTTCAGTCTCACTATCAACTGCTTACTTTCCAGTCATTTACTTTCAGTACTTTACTTTCAGTCTCACTATCAACTGCTTACTTTCCGCAAGTCTTGTCCTTCAAGCATTTACTTTCCGCAAGTCTTGTCCTTCAAGCATTTACTTTCCGCAAGTCTTGTCCTTCAAGCATTTACTTTCCGCAAGTCTTGTCCTTCAAGCATTTACTTTTCGCAAGTCTTGTCCTTCAAGCACTTACTTTCAGCACTTTACTTTCCGCAATTTACTTTCCGCAATTACTTTCCGCACTTACTTTCTAGCACTTTACTTTCCAGTATTACTTTTAAGTACTAAAACCACAACCAACCCCCAACTGTTTAATTTTCCATTTTCGAAAGAACGACTATCCACTAATTCCCTTGGGTTCGACCCCTACTTACCGATTTACTACCCAATAGTAAAGTCACGAGTAGCGGACTTATAAATTAATTTTGTACACATTGCCTCGCGACAAGGCAGTGTTGTCAGAGGTCCAATCATCGCCCGAGAGCATATGGAAATACCTCCCCGCTCTTTCTCATCCTGGCCCTTTTCGCGCGGGTCAAGATGAGGGTCGCTCATCTATTTTCCCGGCTACTTTGGACTAGAGAATGGACGGTTTGATTCCTGTCCCGCCTCTTGCATAGACGCTGCATGGCGGAGTCCACTCTTCACCAAGAAGCCCAAAGTGCAGCCTCCACAATCTTCACATAACCGTATAGTAAGGATTCGGTCCCTTAAGTGCTTGTCAAGCCTCTCTAGGGCATTTCTTTCAACTCCACATCCTACATTTATCTTGGCACACAAAGACAAGTAGATAGTTAAATACACATGTTTTTACATAATTTAGTTTTCACAAGGAAATGCATGAATCGGATCTATCTATTTTCACATCATGAAAGTGTATATTTTCAAAAAGTGTTTGGCTATTATGTGCAGTTACTACTATGTGCAAATACTACTCAAATACCCCCCACACTTTTGAACGAAGCCGTTCCTCACGGAATGACTTAGTTCAAAAGACAAAATGTAAGCAAATAAAGGGAAAGGAAATGACATAGAAAGGAAAGGTCGAACGGAACTCCCTTTATGGTGTCGTTGCTTTGTCGTGGCTGTATGAGAAAATGACAAGTCTCGGAACGGCGTAATTTGGCTGATGTTCGAGGGATTCCGGCAGGGACCTAGACTTCTCGGGCGCGACCCGATCATTCTCGGTCGCGGCCCTAGTCCTGTATAGAAAAGTCATTTCCCTCCAAATACAAAGGGGTGAGTATGAAAAAATGATATAAACATAAAAACTGTAACGAATGAAGAAACTAAATATGCCGGGTTACCTCCCGACAAGTGCCTTTGTTTAACGTCGTTGGCTCGACGGTACCTCACTCATGGATCATAAGGTGGGATCCCATGGGCGTTTGAGGTCAAACTTCCTCTCGGCTGCCCTTTCATTTTGCCTAAAGAACTTGTGGAGTGATGTGCTCGGTTTGGTTCTCCATTGGTCCGACAGGTTCTCTTTTATATGCTTCCGAGAAGGTGAGGCTCCCTTGACCATAGATGCTGGTCCATTGAGCTGTGATCTCTTGCTTCTCCTTCCGGGTTTCCATTCTTTTGGCCCATGTCTTGGCCGCTTCTTCATGTTTGAGTGGTCGGCACCCTTGAAATTCTGGAAGTTCTGAATCTTGCCTTCAAACATAGGCGACATCAAGCTTGTTCCCATGTTAAGTCTCTTCTTTGGGGCTGAGTTGAATGGTCGTCCTAGAACGAGTGAGTTTTCCAGGCCGCTTTGTTGGCTGGGCAAGGAGGAGTGCTCCATCATTGGCTTTTCTTGCCCTCGTACCTCCTCCAACTCCCCTTGCACCTCATCCATATTGGCTACATGATCTTTGGAGGCCGTGATCTGCATAGAAAACAAAGGGTTAAGTTGGGGCACTTCGACCACGAGGTCCGGGCCTTTCTTGACCAGCCCGTCCGTGAGGATCGGGCGTGCCGTGATTTTCTCGGTTGGTTCGACAGTAAGGTCCGGGCATGTCTCGGCTGGTTTGGCAGTGAGGTCCGGGACTTCCTCGGTTGCTTCTTTAGTGAGGACCGGGAATTCCGTTGGCTCGTCAAGTAGGGCGGGACTTCATCGGGCAGATTGGTAATGAGGACCGGGCCTGATTTGGGAAGTTCTTCTTCTAACTCCCAGGGGTAATCTGAGTGGAGCTTCTCTTCAGGCAACCATGGGTCCTCATCCTCGTCATTTATTTGGTCTCCGGGGGCAATCTCACTGAGGTTTGGGTCTGATTTGCGTAGCTCGGCAGTGAGGTCTGGGTATGTCTCGGGCAACTCGTCAGTTAGGTCCAGGACTTCCTCGGATAGATTGGAAATGTGTACCGGGCCAGCCTCGGGTAGTTCGGCAGTGAGGACTGGGACTGATTTTGGCAGCTCGGTAATGAGTACCCAGCCTGCCTTGGCTGGTTCTTCTTCGGTCATTCGAGGGTTCTCATCCTCTGCCGGCTCCGTGGGCTCTTCTTTGATGACTCTTGGCCAGAGCATCTCATTGATCCGGTCTGAAGCTTCTTTTTGAGCCGCCCAGAATTCCTCGTTTTCGACCTGGTTTTGGTGTATCGTAGCACTCAATTGCTGGATGCTAGCTGCCAACTCTTTCATATCATCCTCGAGCGGCTCGGCCTGATCTTGTCTTGGTCTTGACCTCGCGGCCAAATCATCTATTAAGTTCCAAAGATCATTCATGGTTAAGTTCATCACCGAGTCTCCCGCTGCATCATTTAGCCAATTCCACTCTTGTGGCATCATCCCACCGAGAAACCTTTATAGAAGATCGAAGTTGGTGAATCCATGGTGCGGGCAGCTCGTCACAATGGAGTCAAAGTATGCCAAGTACTCGTCTAAAGTTTCATCCCGGGATTGCTCAAGGTTGATTATCTTCTCGCGGATTTCAAGTTGGAAGGATGGTGGGGAAAACTCCTCGTTGTTCCAAAGCTCGCTTCCGTAGTAGGAAGACATAGTGAACTGCACGACAAAACAAACAAAAGAACAACAAAAAGAAAAACTATTCCGATACACAACTCCCTGGCAACAGCGCCAAAATTTGACAGCGCATCGTTGAACGCTGCAAAATTTACATTTATAGTTCCACTACTCGTGGCTCACTATTGGATTAGCAAGCGGTAAGTAGGGGTCGAACCCAAGAGAGTTAGTGTGGAATAGTTGTTCTTTGAAAAGAAAGAAAAATGAAAGTAATTACAGGTTGGGTTTGAGTGGTTTAAACTGAAAGTAAATGACTGAAATGAAAGTGCTGAAAGTAAAGTGCTGAAAATAAAGTGCTGAAAGTAAAGTGCGTAAAGTAAGTGCGAGAACAACCGAGTTCAATATCAACCATACAACATACGCTTTGGTTTGTCGCACGCTGTGTTTCAAGCGCAATACGTACCAAAATGTTATGTTTGATTGATGTTGAAAACTGCTGTAATGAAAGTAAAAGTGCATAAAGTAAAGACTGAAAGTAAAGTGCGGGAAAGTAAAGACTGAATGTAAAGTGCGTAAAGTAAAGTGCTGAAATGTAAATGACAGGAAAGTAAAGTACAGATAAGTAAGGACGAAAGATATTCAGTCTAGGGTCTTTACTTGTGAGACAACCGTCATGGATGTCAAATGATCTTACTTTGTGTTCATAAGTGTGGGTTTATTCCATTTCAAGACATAAACCCTAAAGTAAGGCCATTTCAAGCACTTACACCACAATCTACTCCAAAATCAAGACATAGACTTCTAGTTCTAGCTAGACTAATACTCCATTGCAAGATGTATTAGCCTATGTGCAGCCACTTGATCTCTCATTTCCGATCAACCAAGCGACTTAAAGAGGGTTTGAATCACTAGGAAAAGCTTTGCCATTTCAAGCATCCACTTAACTTCGTTGTTCAAACCGAATGTATAGCACAAGAACTAGTTGACACACAAAGAAGCATTAAGCTCAAGTCTCAAGATGCATACACAAGTATGAACACCCTTTGACCGAATATGCTTTAGCTACTTGTATTCATGGCAAGGAATACAAGCACCATACTTACAAAAGTAAAGGAAAACAAGAAAAAAGTAAAGACAAGTAACCAAGAGCAATTGTAACCATGAGCAACAAGAAAGTAAAAGAAGCCTTAGCTACTTGTATTCATGTCAAGGAATACAAGTAGCCGTGAGCTTTGACAAGGAAATGAAAAGGAAAGCTTTAGCTACTTGTACTCATGTCAAAGAATACAAGTAACCGTGGCTTTATCAAGACAAGAAAGTAAGGGAGAGGAGCTCCAAATCAAGAACAAGACAAGGGAAAGTAAAGTGTGCTTGCTGGAAAGTAAGAGCTTGAAGCTCAAGAACAAGTGAAGAAAGCTTTGGAAATCAAGAACAAAATGAAGAACATGAACAAGTAAAATGTAGAGGGGTTTTGGTATTGAATTTTGGAGAGGAGAGATAAGCTCTCAACTCCCTAATGTGAGTATGTACATGATGAGTTTCTAAGACCTCTTGGTCTTTATATAGAGAAGCTAAACCGACTTAGGGGAGGAGATAAGCATTGGCTTTGAAAAATATCCCAAAAGCAACTTGGATAGGTAGAAGAGAAGAGCCAACCACTTGGCATCCCACTTGCATCTCCTCCAACCGACTTTGGCACTTGTTGAAGCCAAAGGGCAACTAGCTTGAGCCTTAGTTGAGCCACAAGCAAACCGACTTGAACTTGGTTGAGGCAAACCGGACTCCAAAACCAAACTGAAATGAATAGCAGAAGTTAACCGGAATATAGGGAATTCGGTTTTTGGTTGGAACTTCTTGGCCGGAACTTGGTTGGACTTGGTTGTGCTTGGCCTGAGCTTGATCGGAGCTTGATCGAAGTTTGGCCGGAGTTGGTCGGAATCTGGCCGGAGCTTATTGGCTTTTGGACAGCTGATTTAGAACGACAAAGTCATTCTAAGATGATCTCAAGAAGGGTGCTAAGCCAGATTATGCCTGGAACATGGTCGAAATCCCAAAACGGCCGAAATTGCCCTAGTTTGGCCTTGATCGGGCTTGAGCTGGTTCCACTCGGGCGTTTTGTCTGGGAAGTGAGATTGTCCGAGTTATGGGGCATTTCAAACACTTTGGTCGAGCCAGAATTGCCTGATTCCATGGTTTGGTCGAGAGACTTGGTTTCGGTGCCTATGCGCGTGGGGCCTTTGCTTTGGAACTGGGCCAACTGCCAATCTGCCCCAGCATTCTCCTTGGTTTTCCAATATTGTCCACCTTATTTTCCATTTTGATCACTTTGCTCGAGGTGGATTCGTCAGATCAGCTCGTTTGCCCGGGCAACTTGAATTTAGTGCTAGACAGCTCGGGCGTGGCCTGGGCGGGGACCTGGTTTTCTTCGGTATTGGTTCTCGGTCAGGGACCTGAGGTTCTCGGACGCGGGCCTCGACACTTCTCGGTTGCGGGCCTGGGTACCCGGTTGAGTTTCCTCGGTCCCCGACTGGGTTTCTCGGTCCCTGGTCGAGACCTCTCGGGCTTGGCTATATTTCCTCGGGCCATGGTCGATTTTCCTCGGGCCCTGGTTGCGACTTCTCGGCCAGAAATGCTTGGTGTGCTTTTTGGTCACAAATCTCCCTTTTTAGACGTGTTTCCTCTTTAGACTCCAAAATAGCCTATATACACAAAATGGCATTAACAAGCACTTGTTCGTATGACCAAATGTCTTATTTGGTGGGTTTTGTAGTACTTTATGAGTTATATAAATATGCCCCATCACTGGCCCTCCTTCCAAAAAAAGAAAAAAAAGAAAAAAATTACTGAAACAACATTAATACATCCAGAATCGTAAACTCAAATCAGATTAAAGAGAGCGTACCGTTAAAACCTTGAATATGCGGAAGTGTAACTTCTGAAACGGATGTGCACATGAGTACACCGGATTTGGTCTTCCAAACCTGCCACCAGCGTCTTCTCATACTTTTCCACCGAGAGGGCAAGAAAAGAGATCGTCTGAAGGTGTGGTGGATTGGGGGCCATAACCCATATAAATAGTGATGTGCTAGGGCAATCACTATTTTCAAAATTACCTTTCCGCCTCTCATAGAAAGTTAATTATCAGATGGTATCTACACAATAACTCTCATGACATTATACCCATAAGCCAATATAAATCACAATTAGACCATTTTAGTTAGGCATATTTAAATGATAGCATTCACATTCATTTTATTTACATATGTGACCCCACATAATTGATTAATCAACAAAATTAACCCAACATCATCTTCTTGGCCAACCAAGGAACAGGTGAAGCAGCGGAAGAAGAACAAATGACATGGATCAGTATTATAACGACTTATCTAAATCATTTTATTCAGTTTTATTTTTGACTTGCCATGTATTCTATGCTGTCATGAGTGATGACTTATTTGGATTTGTTGGGTTTTGCTAGAATGATGAATCAACACTCATTCAAGGAGAAAAATAAGCAAAGAAAATGATCATAGAAGCTTACTCTGCATTGCTTCTTGCATTCCTGATCTCAACGAACAGGTACCGAATTTCAACTTGGTTTTGCTTTATTTGAAATTCTACTCAAGTATTTTTCTCCGGATGTTTACTTAGACATTTTTCTTTTTCCTTGGACAGTAAAAAGATACGCGCCTATATTGCAGAAATAATGCCTAATAATAATTTGGCATTGCTCGTGCAACAAGTCTTGATCAACATGAGTTGGCTGCAATAAGATATTGACTAGTTGCGAGCTTCGGATTAGACCTGCACAAATTCGGGTTCGGGCCGGGTTCGAGCAGAGCTATTTGTCATTCATAACTCATACAACCGGACAGGGCCAAACCCGCCCGATCAGTTCGGGCTAAAAATCTTGTCCAAGCCTTTTGTATTTACCGGGCCGGGTTATCAATCGGGCCAACCCGCTACAATTTTAAATTGATACATTTTATTTTTCTTGCACATCTTGAATAAAAATACCATTTTTCGAAAACATATATGTGCTCTAAGACACTACTTAAGGAATTGTATAGCTACATCAAAATACTTCTTCATGACGTATTGCTTAATTTATTATTTTCTTTTAAAATTAAAGATAATAAAAATAATGGTTTAATTTGTAGCGGGTTAATGGGCGGGCCAATAAGCCCGATCGGACTAAATATGTGTCTAAGCCCGGCCCTAATAGATATACGGACCGGGTCGGGCTGGCCCGTCGAGCTATCTCAAGTTCGACACAAATGGAACTTCCTCAACTCATCTTCATCAATTCAAACATGTTCTTCCTAGGAAAATCCAAACTCAACATATTGACATACTCTACCCAACATATTCCTCATCATCCTTGCTTCATTTCTAACATTTCTCATCCTCTACTGCCAGTTATCTGCAGATGGGAGAGCTGCTGGAGCTCTTAGAGTTTCAGTTGATGTATGCGACGGAAGGCGCATACATGTCCTTGAACTACCGCCCAAGTTCAACTACATTATGCTTGACCAGTGCAAAACCATTAGCAAGAAGACGAACATGTGTGTTTGCATTGAGAACCACGGCTTCGGTCCTCAGATATTTAACAAGTCAACATGAGAAGATACCGACGGAGGCTTCGAGGCCAGGAGCAGCATCAATGGGGATGACAGGGAGTGTCAGAGTCCATTAAAAGTGATAAAACTGTTTCAAAATTCAAAGTTCTTCCTCCAGCCAACGGCGGACTCTTCAACTCATTGCTCCACCTTCGTTGAAATTGGGAAAATACTATAGACCATACCGGATGTTAAGATCGTTAGTTAGCTATACTAGTCAGATATCGATACGCGTTTAGTATGTATGCAAGGAAATTAAAGCATAAGGTAAAAGTAAACAAGACACAACAATATATAGTGGCAACCTAGAACATGAATTGGTACTTAAGAAAAACCACTACCTTCTCGTTTCACTTAGAAGAATTTCAAAGTCATCCCTTGTATTATAGTGTTCTCGGTTACAATTGAATAGATCACTGACCTAACCACACTCAGCGATGTACCGCCATACTTTCAGACGCACCTTAGTTTGTGATCTATCTTCGTTGTCCCCGCACAACAATTGGATACTTCCCTTCTGGCTCAGATCGCAGTACTTCTCCCTTCGAGGTTCGCCGTTGAATGCCGAATTCAAAACTTTCTTGAACACGATCTCCGATCCGTGCTACCGTGAGCACACAGCAAAGGATTCCCAATATCGAAAACTTCACTTTGAAAGGCAGTCATAGCATCCTTTATATAAGGGTATCAATACCGGGTAGCCCTAGATTTTCTTGCTAAAAAACCTCTCATCTTGATCCACAAGTCAGGCCAAGATCTCCCTGCTATTTCGTCCATCCCATACTGGCTTCATCAGCTTGCCAATTAGATCATCTGATATCGATCTAATTGGATATGCATAAGATCCTTAGTTTCCTGAAATATCTCATGCAATCTTCCAAAATCTTGATCACTTCTAAATCTCATTACAAGAATCTTTGAACTGATCTTGGGCAACCACCAACATATACTTGCTAGATCCGATCTTGGGTGCAAAATATCCACCAAAAATATTTATGGAAATATTCTTGGCCTCAATCCGAGGTACCACTACCTTCAGAGATCCGTGCAATACTCTGCACACTCAAATAGCCGTTACTTTTAGAGTAGCTATACTTAAACCCGCGCACTCAAGTAACACATTAGCAGAATGTTTGTCACATCAAAACACATCGGAGTATACGTCCTCCAGGCGTATGCCTACTCCAGGGGATTTGTACTCTAATAATTTCCCCCTTTTTGATGATGACAAACATCCTCTTCACAAGAGATAGTAATCGCATGAAAAAACATGTACATATTAATCTCTACATAAATCTTAAGATAACGAATCTTTGATGATGGAGATTTCAAACTCCCAATCTAATCCAGTAACGTAACAAGATCACAGTTTACTTTATCTCAAGATTTTAATCTAACGAATCTTTGATGAGGGAGATTTCAAACTCCCACAATTACCTTCAGCATGCGAATTCCCCCTCACAATATGTAAGATCTAGTTCACCCTTACGCAGGATCTAGTACACCTTTACATCATGCAAGTTCTAGTCAGTTCCCCCGTCATGCATCCTACCCTATGCACAACAGTGTCATATCACACCAACCATCCATTCAGCACCTTACCGTTCCCCCTTAGATAAGCAAGGTCATGGTTGTAAGAATTGTTCCCCCTCATATTATGCGTCCCATACTCCTCCCTTTTGGCATCATCAAAAACTCAGTAAGTGTAGTTAGTGCACAAGTATGCAAAGCAGTGAATCGACAAATTCATTCAACCATCAGAGCATACCAAAATAAAATACTGCATTCACTAAATCAATTGCATGACAGACAAACACAAAGCATCAGGAATGAAGAAGCACCAACAATAAATGTCAAGGAATGGGATTAATGAGCTAGGGAGTCAAAAAGGGGTTGACCACAAGAACAGTACTTAGTGTGTCTACAGCAGAGGTAGGGGACTTGGGAGCATGGCTGTAGGCAACGGATTCCAGGTGCTGCAACATACCCTTACTGAGGATATAGTGGTCATTTGGAGCATGTATTTGAGTTGGAGCATCTCCTTCTGAATATCAGCCAGCTTGGCATCCCTTCGCCGTAACACCCTCTTAGTGAGCAACAACATACTTCGTATCAGTCCCCTCCTGAGCTTCCACCACATGGGATTTAATTCATCCTTCCTCATCGACAGGAATACACTTTATTTTCTTCAGGTTGGTTTTGTCAATTCTTCTGAAGTATACCACAATATCTTTATACTCTTTGAGTATACACTTCAACTATCTTTCCGTACCCCAATTTTTTTTAAAACAATACTTAGGTATGGGATATAGTATGCGTCACGGAGGTCAGCATGATCCATAGGCTGCTCTCTTTTAATGAGCGTGTTTAGCAGCATGCAGTGCACTATTGTCTCTCGAGGTAACACTTCTAACCAGATAGGTATGGTGCAACCACATCTGATGGTTGAGACTTTCCTCATTGATTCTCCGCATTTTGTGTTGATCCTTAATATTAATGATGTCCTTCGAGTAAAGCATATATCATAGTACAAAGTGCCATCATTACCTGTGGGACTTCGTCATACCTGTCTCTCATCAATGACCTCCTCTGTATAGTTACCCAAGCACGTAGTCCCACGTCCTTTTCCCAAGATAAAGTTTTCTTTCATTAATTCCCGTGGTCTTTCAAGAAGTGGTGTGATGCGGTAGGGCTACCCGAGTAGTATGAGATAATGCATCACACACAAAAACAAACAGCTACATATGTGAAGTGAATATATAGTACCTCACGGGGAGCACGTCCAGTATATGGAAAATAACAAGGGGCTCATAGGAGCGTTCCATCACGAGTAGGCTAGGGACGGCTGTAGATACCTTCCATCATGTGGGATTGTAGTGAGGGATCAAAACATCCAGAAGGTTCTTTTCGGCAGAAGAACAAAATCTTTTTCATCCTCATGTTAGTGTATCATAGGTCAAACAATCAATCAACTTATGCGGTGTATGTTCACGAGTATATTCATAGGTGTGTGATGGAGCGTATTTATACGATTCATCGAGTACACAAAACCCACCTTATTCGACACTTTGTCCTAAGAACACTTACTTGTTAATGTCATCTTATGTTTATAGGCTATTTTGGAGTCTAAAGAGGAAACACGCTTAAAAAGGGAGAATTGTGCCAAAAAGCCAGCCAAGGCCCGAGGACCGAGTTCTAGGCCATCCTAGGGAACGACCATGCTACACTCAAATTCAGCCTTAACATCCTTCATGGAACCGACTTGGAATCACTCAAATATGCTAGAACCGTCGGCGTTTGGACAAGAACGCACTACCAAGGCACCGAGCCCTGTCAAGGCCAAAATAGGGCAATTTCGGCCGTTTTTGGATTTCGACCATGTTCCAAGCAGAATCTGGCCAAACTTCCTTCTTGAGATCATCTTAGAATGACTTTGTCGTTCAGAATCCACTCTCAAAAATCCAAGAAGCTCCGGACAAAGCTCCGGTCAGATTCCGGCCAAATTTCGGCGAACTCCGGCCATGCTCCGACGAGCCTCCGATCAAGCCAATTCCGAACACATCCATGCTCCGGTCAGTTCTTGCTCTGGCCACACTCCAGCGAAGTCCAACTAAATCCAAACTATTTATTTCCCGGTTGGCCTTACTATTCACTTCGGTTTGGTTTTGGAATCCGGTTGGGCTTCAACTAAAACCAAAGTCGGTTGGCCTCAACTAAGGCTCAAGTTGGTTGGCCTCATGTGACCAAGTCGTTGCCCTTTGGAAGAGCCAAGTCCAAGTGGTTGGCTTATGGAAGAGATAAGTACAAGTGATGGCTTTTGCTTAAAAGATCCTAGTGATGGCTTTTGGCTAAGCCAATGAGAGTGACTTGCTTTTGGGATATTTACAACTCCAAACTTAGTCCCCAAGTCTTCTTTTTCCTATATATAGAGGCATTGGCCTTAGATGTCACGTGTGCTTACATTAGGGAGAAGAGAGCTTATCTCTCTTCTCCACTTCACTTCAATACAAACACATTTCCTTTTGTTCTTCACTGGTTCTTGCTCTTGAGTTCAAATCCTCTTTACTTTTATTGCCAAGTTCTCTTATTTTTCCTTGCACAAAGTCATGGCTACTTGTATTCCTTGACATGAATACAAGTAGCTTATGCTTCTTTACTTTTCTTGTTGGATCCGAGTTCCTCTTTACTTTTATTGTCAAGTTCTTTACTTTTCTTTGTTGTTTTCTTTTACTTTCATGTCTTGTTACCACAGCCAAGGCTACTTGTATTCCTTGACATGAATACAAGTAGTCAAAGCTAAGTTCTTGCTACAAAAGCTCACGGTTCTTTTCACTTTCTTGTTGTGTTCCACAAAGCTCTCGGTTTTCCTTTTGTTTACCTTGTTCAAGTCACGGCTGCTTGTATTCCTTGACATGAATACAAGTATCTAAGACTTATATTCGGTTTAGGGGTTCTCTCATACTATGACCATGTTTTGAGACCCTTTTACTTAATGCTTTTTGTGTTCTACTAGTTCTTTGTGCCATTATTCGGTTGAACAACAAGGCTAAGTGTATGCTCGAAAGAGCAAAGCTTAGCCGAGTAGTTCAACCTATCTTTAAAACCGCTTGGTTGGTCATAGAAATGTGAGATCAAGTGGCGGCACCTAGGCTAAGATACTTCGAAAGGAGGAATCAGTCTAGATAGAACTAGAAGTCTATGTCTTGTGGGGTAAGTGCTTCGAAAGGGTCTTACCTTAGGGGTATATCTGGACCAAGGACTAGCCCACACTTATGAACACAAGTAAGATCATTTGAAGTCAATGATGGATGTGTCACTAGTTGAGACCCTAGACTGAATATCTTTCTTCTGTAAATATCTGTCATTTTACTTTCAGTCTCGCTATCAACTGTGTACTTTCTGCAATTTACTTTCAGTCATTTACTTTCAGCAATTTACATTTTAGCACTTTACATTTCTGTCTTTACTTTTACGCACTTTACATTTATGTCTTTACTTTTCCGCACATTTACTTTCAGTCTTTACATTTCCGTACGCTTACTACAGACTTGCTCAACATCAATCCAACATAACTTTGGCACGTATTGCGCTTGAAATATAGCGTGCGACAAACCAAAAGTATGTTGTTTGATTGATATTGAACTCGACTGTTCCAGCAATTTACTTTTCGCACTTTACTTTCAGTACCTTTATTTTCAGTACTTACTTTCAGCACTTTACATTTCAGTCATTTACTTTTCAGTTATTTACTTTCTGTCATTTACTTTTCTGTTCATAAAACAAACCACAAAACCCAAATGTTTTTACTTTCATTTTTCTTTCTTTTTAAAGAACAACTAATCCACACTGACTCTCTTGGGTTCGACCCCTACTTACCGCTTGCTATCCATAGTGAGCCACTAAAGTAGTGGAATTATAAATGTAAATTTTGCAGCGTATCAACGACGCGCTGTCAGTGTGACTGAATAAGACCAAGCCAACGACTTCACATAATCATGCACTTAAACACATGTCAAATATTTCTCACCAATCATCAGGGTCCTCACGGGGGATGTAGTGTCGGTCGTGGGAGGTCATCCACAGCTCCGTGCGTAGCTTCTCAAAGGGTTCCCTATTAAGTGCTTAGGTGAATAAGTCATTGATTAGATCCTCTATT
Source organism: Rhodiola kirilowii (assembly GCA_033675215.1). Taxonomy (NCBI): domain Eukaryota; kingdom Viridiplantae; phylum Streptophyta; class Magnoliopsida; order Saxifragales; family Crassulaceae; genus Rhodiola; species Rhodiola kirilowii. The sequence goes on from CM066199.1 coordinate 26,787,840, forward strand.
CTACAATATTACATGCTCAATATACCATTCTCAGCACAATCACGTAGGAAGTTGTGTTTGATTTCTATATGCTTAGTCCTAGAGTGTTGCACAGGATCCTTAGAGATATTTACAGCACTAGTATCATCACAGAGATTATGAATAGAATTCAATGAGATACCATAGTCACTTAGCTGCTATTTAAGTCATAAGAGTTGTGCACAACATGCTGCAGCTGCAATATACTCCCCCTCTACAGTCGAGAGGCCCACCGAGTTTTGCTTCTTAGATGCCCATGACATGATCCTAGGATCTGTGACATCCCTGACGTGAACTTCCTATCCACTCTTTTCCCAGAAAATTTAGCATTTGTATATCCCACCAATCGGAGATCTGTATTCCTGAGGTACCATAAGCACAGTGTATCAATACCCTTAAGGTATCGCAGAATTTGTTTTACTGCCTTGATATGTGCCTTTATTTGATCTACATGAAAACGAGCACAGAAGCATACACTGAACATACTGTCAGGTCTATCAGCAGTGAGATAGGAAAGTGAACCTCTAATTCCTTGATAGAGTGTCACGTCCACTTGCTGCAAGGACTCATCCCTTTCGAGGGACTCGTTGGGAGATATGAGAGTGGACATGGTACTGAAGGCCATCATACCAAACTTGGATACCATCTCTTGGAGGTACTTCTGCTGCTGGATTCTTGTGCCTTGCTCCTCTTGAACTCCTCTAGTACCATACTCATCTCAAACTCACTCTCCATGAGTTTGGTAAATTTCCTGACAGGGGATTCGTTAGTGGAACCAAAAATAACATCATCTACATGTACCTGTACCATGAGTGTATCGTTTCCTTCCCTTAGTAAGAACAATGTGTTGTCCACTTCTCCGCGTACATATCCAAGTGACAGAAGGAACTGAGATAGTCTTTCGTACCTTGCTCGAGGAGCCAGCTTCAGACCATGTAGCGCCTTGTTAAGGATGTATACGTGGTCGGGATGTGTAGCATCCTTGAATCCTAGTGTCTTTGCTACTTACACCTCCTCTTTAATTATTCCACTCAAAAACGCAGTCTTCGCGTCAATCTCTTGCAATTTAAAACCATGGTAAGCCGAATAAGCTATTAACAATATGAGAAACTCTAACCTTACTATTGGACGTCTCATTGTAGTCTATTCCCTCCTTTTGATTGTATCCTAATCGTGCCTTGCTCCTCACCACCTTGTTCCTTTCGAGTTCATGGAAATCTTCATGCATCCCTTTACCCAGTCTGGATCCTAACTTTCCCATTCTGAATCGGTGATCTTGTAGTACTCATGATCCCTAAGCCATGCGGGCTTGGTATGGTTCCTTGTGCTGTGTATGGGGGGATTCCATCTGTTCATGCTCATCGCGAGATTCCAGTGTGATCATATGTTGAGCATCCTCTAGTGCTAGTTGCATGTTCACCCATGTCTAAGTGGGGTCATTGACTGGATCTGCATTCTGTGTTCCCCCTGAGGTAGTGACGTGTAGATATTTTCGTTTAGTCACAAGAATTTATAATCCTAGGGAGCAATTGGATTATACGCTAGGGAATCAAATTTTCTACTCGGCTATTCCTTCAAATCAATTATGAGAATGGTTATCAATCAAGAACAAGCAATGAGATAGCACTAAAGGGTTAATTATCAATCAAAAGAGAGTTTCAAGGGGTTGTGCCCCTCCTTGGCATTTCCCATGATCATGCATACAAGAATTAAACACATTCAAGGTGTTAGATAGTGTTGAACCTAGCTTAGACTAAGATAGATCCCATCCTAATCAAATCTATTCTTAGTCAAGCTCTCTTATAGCTCGAACCTCACTTTCTCAAGATATTGGCTCATTCCATGCCATTTATTAGCATTGGAATTTCTCCCAAGCAACAAATACCATAAACTCGAGTCCTAGTTCACTTCAAATCCGTAGATATGATCACATTTACTACATCTAAACCATCCCTAAGGTTGCTAGATTCTTAGGTCAAGTTTTGGGATAAACAATTCACTTTGGCATTTCATCGAACACCTAGTGGCATGCAATAATGAAGATCATAGCAAATGTGAATTTAACACCATATATTAATCATCAAACATGTGTATACATGATCAAGAGTACCAAGGAGGGTAACAACACCCTCAAAACACAAGGGGACTACTCACACATCATGTAAGACAACATGGTGTGAGTAGGGTTTTAGCACAACAAATGAGAATAGAAGAGGAATAGAAATAGGACGGTTAATCCTAATGTCTCCCTTTGATCTTCACTTCTCCTTTGTTGGATGTGGATTGATGACCTTGATTTGATCTCCTTTGATGAGTATTTTTGCCCAAAAGTCCAGCTCTCTAGGTCAAAAAACGCAACTTTCTATTTATAGCCTCGGGTGAGATATAAGCAGTCCACCCGGTCGGTTGGCTGATGGAAGGAATCCACCCGACCGGTTGGGGTCGATGCTGGAGAATGGCCATCTGAGACTTTCATCCAGCCGACTGGCTGACCGGCCCAGCCGACCGGCTCAAAGTGGACGAGTGCAGGCCTTCTGAGATCTTCACCCAGCCGACCGGCTGACTTGCCCAGCCGACCGGCTCAAGTTGAGCGACTGCACTCCTGTCTACTCCTTTTCCCAACCGGTCGGTTGGATCAGGGGAAATTCCCACCCGACCGGTTGATATGCAATTCTGCCCATATTTTGCTCCAAACCTCCATTTTTTCCAGAGTTTCCATATATTGGCTTTGACACTGGGAATATATTGTTTTGTACCTGAAACGTACGAAAAGGGATCAAATGACATCAAAATATCGTCGGAATCGAATAAAAGCTATAGTGAAAATGGGTACTAATAAGTCGAAATCTCGACTTATCAACACTCCACACTTAAGCTTTGTTCGTCCCGAACAAAGTATGCAAATATGTCAAGGTCGTGCAAATGGCGAAATGCTAGTGGTGCTATGTTTTTCGTCTATTTGCCTCACCAGCTTTCACAAGGTCTCGATCATTTTTTTCCTAAACATGTTATTGAAAGGTAAATGCAAGTATATATACAACCTATCTAGCTCCTTTTCGTAGGCGTTACGAATGCATTTAGCGTATGCATTAAGCCTTTAAACCCCTAGGCTACCCTAGTGGACGAGTTATAGTCTCGTGAGAGTTTTCTGAAAAAGGAATACTCACAAATCCCAAATGCACCTATCCCATGAGAATGAATTTAAGAGTGCTCAACCGAGGCGATGATTTCTCGAAACTAATCCCCCACCCCAAGCTAGGACTACCATCACAATATCATCAAAAGAACTTTTGAACCATTTGAGTACCCATAAGGTTGTGCATTCAAGATCATCAATAATAGAGCTATCAAATGTCTCATCCAAAGTTCCACTCATTTTCAAGGCAATACAATGAAGCAAAGTTAATAGTTTTGCACAAAAGAGTGTCAACCGCTCACCTATGTTAGCTAGGACTAGTCCATGGGTTTGCGACATGGAACTCATTCCCAAGTTTTAGGCGCTCAAGCCGTAATCCATAAGGGAAGAGGAGTTCGTCACTAGAGTTTCTTAACAAACAAGCATAAACCAAATGATAGCTCCCGTGCAAGCACATGGTTCGTCCAAGAGTCATTCCAACTAGCACACAATACAAATGATGCACCCGCGCAAATGAAGAATGATGGGAGAACATAAAGTCAAGTTTTAAGTGTTTTTTTATTTTCGTTTTCAAATGGCCTTTGGCCTACAAATGCTTTCGAGGGGGAACTTTTCTTCCTAACCCCCGGCATTTTTATATTTCGGATCAAAACTTCTCGTGGCCTTTGAGAAAGTTTTTGGTCGGGGCTTTGCCCTCTTTTGACCATGAAAATGAAGCACTTTTTTTTGTTGGGGCCTATTTTCACCCTCTTTTGTTTTTGACTCCACACTTAAAACTTGACAATATGTTCAAGAAATGTATGGAATGCGCGGGAAACAATCATAAGCTTGGCACTAAATTAGAAAACTCAAGTCACCAAGGAGCATATAAAGGGCCTAAGTTTTTCGTGAAAATTTTAAAAGTGCTTGCTAAAACTTAATCCAAGGTATTTCAACGAAAATACTTAGAAAATTAGATAGAGAAGGGATAGCAATGATATTGATTCACAAGAATACACATTCATAGGACTAGGTCGGTTCTAAGTTCGAGATCCAATAAAAATGAAAAGTAGGCTAGATGTGATTTATAGGGATTAGGATTTAATAGTCACACGCCTATATGGTTGAAAACACTCTCATGTTAGGGAGAGTGCAATAGATGCAAGTGTCCATCAAAAATGATATGCATGGCATGGAAACATGTGAACTATGCGCATTAACCCACTCCACACTTAATTCAAGCTTAGTCCCTAAGCACAAAGAATGATAAAATAAAGGCAAAGGCGAATAGGAACTCCCCTCGTTTGTAGAGCCGATGACATAACTCTTGGGAATGAGATATATTCATTTGGTTGCATATGTAGGTAAAGAAGGTGATTTTGGCATGAGAAGAGCATGAGTGTAAATCTTGAATTTTCAACAATAAAAAAATGGTAAAACACCTTCAATATCATAAGAATATAGCATACAATCAAAGATAAGTCAAGAGTACATCATAAAGATGGCGTACATCATCCAAAATTGCGCCAAAAGGCGACTTAACATCCAAGTACATGATCAAAGCAAGAAAGCATCAAAACATCAATACAAATATGATAAAAATGTAATAGAAGCTGAAGATGTAGCCTCGTCGTCTCCCAGAGTGGTCTCGCTGTTGGCTGCTCTGTCGTCCTCCTCCATATCATCAGTAAATGGCGTGGGGGGCAAGGGAGAGGCGGTAGGAGGGACGGAAGGTCATGGATCAACTGGAGCAGTCGTGCCTCTGACCATAGACAAGAATGTAGTACGGAGCCACTCCGACTTCTGGCGAGCTCTCAATGCCTCAGCTCTAGTAAAGGCCTCCAGACTAGCTAGCCCGCTCCTCAAATCAGCAATGTCAGAGGAGACTCACTCTCGCCACTCGGCCCAATCGTCTGTGGCGCGAGGAGCACTCTCAACAGTAGGCTCCACGATGGGTGCCTCCTCAGCGATGGGAGCCTCGGGCTCGGAAGGAGGGGATGGTGTAAGGTTGGCTAAGCAATATAAATGATTCCTCCTCTTGAAGTTCCTCTTCCTCTTCTCCGCTGCCAGTCTAAGGTTCTCCTTTTGAGGCTTGCCATCCTCCTCCCAAGTCTTGCCATCCCTCTTAAGGAGGCGCATGTGCTTCAAGGTAGGCACATCGAGGATCATCCTGGATGGCTCGGGGCATCCATCATGGCCAAAGGTGAAGTTACACCTCATGGCAATAAGGGTGATCATGGACCCTCCTCCTAAGGCAAAATTCCTCGATGACTTCTTCACGATGCTCTCGAAGTGGGAGGATAGGATGGAAATCCAATCAAGCGCATCACCCTTATTAATGGCCATCATCAGCTCAAAATCTGGACCAGTCAATGCTCTAGCCATATCCCCACGGGTGTTGATTCCAATAGCAATGATGTGGTGAATGATTTTCCAAATTGGAAGGGTGATGACTGAGGCGTTGTAGGAGGGAGCAAACCACTCATGCCTCCCTGAAATGTCTCTCCAAAATCTGCTCTTAATGTGCTCATTCCTAACGATCACCTCTCCTCCCATCAATGGAAAATTGAGCCACTCTCGGATCATCCTCTCCCCAATCAAAAATTCTCTCCCACCAAGAATAAACCTCCAGTGAGTGACTCTCCTCCCCTCCCTCACAACATCCAAAGAGCATAAGAACTCCTCTACAACTCTCTGGTAAGTCCCCGGATCATCCAACAAAAGGAAACCCAAACCACATCTATATAACAAATCTCGTACCTATCCGCCGACGAGTAGGTGATCAGGTAAGTCCAAGGCTGGGTAGAGAGTGGGAACGGCTTTCTTCCCAGTGATGATCCCGAGTCTCTCAGTGAATCTGGCATCACGGAATGCAAGAGGCTCGGTGAAGGGGTAAGGTGTAGGCTCGGGTAGAGGTGACTCCATATGGTAGGATCGAGGAGGGAAAAAAACTGAAATCTGCACTGAAAATGAGCTCACCCGGTCGGTTGGATGAAGCTCAATTACTCACCCGGTCGGGTGAGATGCGATTGGGAGGTCGAAAATTGGGGTTTTGGTGGGGGGGTTTCGGCTATCAAAATTGATGCTTGGGGATTGTAGGCGAGGCTATTTCGAGTGTGTTGAGCGGTGGTTTTTTATGGTGGAATTGGGAGATCGGGCTATGGGAAGCTCCGGCGGTTTGGCGAGTGGCAGAGTGGCTTGGGGGGTGCGGCTGGGCTGAGGTGAGGCTGGGATGGTGATGGCGATGGCAAGGCGAGGCTGGGACGGCCGGATGAGGTCGGTTGGTGAAGGTCGGGTGGAGGTGGATGTTGGGTAGATCGGGTGAGGGAATGTGTGGTCGGTTGAAATGAGATAGAAATGGAGTTGTGGGTTGAGATAGGCAATCCCCAACCGGTCGAGTGAGTTGTTATATTCTCTACCGGTTGGGTGAGATGATTTGCATTTGAAGACCTTAGCCGATCGGTTCAAAGTTCAGTCGACCGACTGAAACTGGCCGAGTCGAATGAATTCCTGTGGGAATTGTCAACCGGTCGATTGAGGTTAGGAGTGATCTCACCCGGTCGGTTGGATTCAATGTTCCTGGACTATTTTCAATGTTTTGATATAAAATGCCTATCCATTCTTGCACAAATCCAACTTCACACTCATGAATGTTTACCCCTCAAAATGAACTAGCATCACTCAATATTCAAGCACAAGATCATTTCATACTCAAGGAATACCTCAACATGAAATCACTAGCATACACATGATTTTCAACAAAAGAAAACAAGCTAGGATTACACACTCCACACTTAAGACTTCACCACCCTTTGAAAATTTCATGCAAGCACCATTCCACACGAAGCACATCCAATCATGCATTTTCATCATCCTAGCACTCATGTTCACATTCAACATTCAAAGTACGCATGCCAAACAAATATATGAAATTAATTTTAAGTGGATGGGCAACTTACAAACCGGGCTACCTCCCGTTAGGGCCTAGTTTAACGTCTTGGCAAGACCAAGCCGAATCTCCCCAAGTTTAAGAAACACACTTGAGGAGTCCTTTGCTAGGATCCCTCCTCAAGCGGACGTGTATATTATTGGGAGACTCAATCCGGGTTCTTTGAAGAGTTCAAAGCAACTTGTTTAATAGCCTTCTTCCAAAGTGATGGTAGCTTCTCACCCTTTGACGATTTTGCTTTTCCATTCTTTTTCATTTCATCGGCGGATGATGATTCATATTGATCAAAGGTGTGGTCTTCATCGGGTTCAAGCATGTTGTGCAACTCTTTCTTATCTACCCTTTTTGCCTCCATGGTCTTGATCGCCACATTGTCTAGCTTTTCCTCAACACTAGCCACTTGCTTTCCATTTGGCTTTTCTATCTTTACCTTTTCTCCACCAATTTTTAGGGTCAATTTCCCTTTTCCAACATCAACCTTAAAACCAGCGGTGGCCAAAAAGGGACGCCCAAGGATCAACGATGAATTGAAGTTGTCCCCCATATCTATCACCACAAAGTCGCATGGAATGTAGAATTTGTCGACTTTGATTGCGACGTTCTCTACTAGCCCCCAAGGGCGCCTTGTAGTGCCATCCGCGAGTTGTAATGTCATTTTAGCGGATTTCACCCCTTTCAACCCAAGTTTGTGGTAGGTGGCTAGAGGCATAACACTCACACTAGCCCCAAGATCGGCTAGTGGACTTGTGAAGTTCATGTCACCTATCGAGTAAGGGATAGTGAATTTTCCGGGATCCTTTGCCTATTGAGGGATTTGCTTTGAAAAGAGGGCACTACACTCATGTTTGAGGAGGTGGGGATCATCTTCTTCAATGGTCCTCTTATTAGACAAAATCTATTTTAGAAACTTGTTGTAGAGAGGGGCTTTCTTTATGAGCTCATGGAATGGCATGTAGACATATAGCTTTTTGAACATCTTGGTGAATACCTCATATTCTTCGTCCAATTTAGAGAGCTTGATGAGCCTTTGAGGGAAAGGAACCGGTGGAACATAAGGCTTTAGTTCTTCCTTTCTCTCTTTAGTCTCTTTTTCCTTTTCGGTGGGAGGATTAGGGACCTCATTATTGAGTTCTTTTTCTTCGGCTCTAGCTTGGCCAATGGGTTTTGGAGGTATTTGAACGGCTTTCCTTGGTGTAACACCCTCCAATTGTCTCCCACTTCTAAGGGTCACCGCCTCACAATGTTCTTTCCTCTCTAGAAATTCATCCTCAAGTAGTTCATCCTCGAATGATCCCTCAATATAGATGGCGTTGCAAAACTCATTCTTTTCATGCTCGGGTCTCGCCGGTAGCTTTCCTTGTGCCCTAGTTGAGGACTCGGCTTGTTGAGCTATTTGGTTCTCAAGCATCTTGACATGAGTTTGCAAGCCTTGGTGAGATTGCAACACCGTTATCAATTTATCTTCAAGGTCCCTACTTGCTCTTTCTTGATTTGCAAGCATTTCTAGCCTTAGCTTCTCATGATATTCAACAAGCGTAGCAATCATAGGGTCCAAATTTGAGATATCACTTGATGATTGAGGGGGATAGTTAGCTTGTTGGTAGGGCCTCTAAGCTTGAGCTTGGTATTGTTGGCCTTGGTATTGGTCCTTTGGTGGGAAGGCATTGTTATTTGAAGTTGGCTTGGGACCAAAGTCGGGAGGTGTAGGATTTGTAGTCTTGTATGAGAAGTTTGGATGATTTCTCCAAGCGGATGAAAACTTTGGGGTAGTGTAGTTTGATTGAGAATTTTGGCCTTGAAAAACATTACCATTATACTCTCTCCCTTGGTTTCCACCAACATAGTTCGCTTCTTCATATCCACTTCTACCTCCATCCTTTTGATCCAAAGGGCAAGAATTAGTATCATGCTCGTAGACTTCACATATGTCGCACCCTTGGCTCATTGAGTGGTCTCTCTCCGCATGTTTCAATTAAAACACTTCGTCCGAAAGGCATTCAATTTTTTTAGCTAATGCATCATAGTCCCTTATGCTTATGGCCTTTGCTTCATGTCTTTCTCCCTTCCTCCTTGGGTTTCCTCTTTCACTTCCCCACGTGAAGTAGTTATTTGTGATCTTCTCGATTACCGCATATCCTTCATGAGGTTCAAGATCCATGATAGCTCCTCTCACGGCGGTATCAAGTGCAAGCCGTGAGGGACCATCTAAAGTCTACACCATGATAGAAGGTATGGAACACAAGGAGATTGTCTAAGTTGTGGTGTGGGCAAAGCCTTTGGTACTCCTTGTATTTCTCTCAAGCTTCATAGAGCGTTTCTCCATCATTTTGCTCGAAATTCATGATTAGACCCCTATAATATGCGGTCTTGGAAGGAGGGAAATACTTGTTGAGGAAAGCAACGGCAAGCTCCTCGCACGTGGTTAAACTATCCGGCGTTTGGCTTCTTAACCAATCCCTTGCTCTTCCCGAGAGGGAGAAGGGGAACAACCTCAAGAGTTTAGCGTCCTCGGAGACCCCATTGATCTTGAAAGTATCAAAAACTTGAAGAAATGTAGTCAAATGAGAGTTTGGGTCTTCGTGGTCTCTCCCCGAGAATTGGTTTGCTTGTATCATTTGGATTGTGAAGGTTTTCAAATCGAAGTCCCGATTGTCTACCGCGGGAGCAAGGATTGGGGAACGATATCCATAGGCATTATGAACGGCATAGTCTTTGAGGGCCCTTCTAGCTTAGGGCAATGGTGGAAGAGGATCTTGGGGTAGGTGAGGAGGAGGGGGTGGTGGAGGAGGAAGTCTATCTCCCATGGTGTGCGTTGTGGTTTCTTGAGCGTTCGATGTGGATCCTTTAGCCTTAATTGTCCTACTCCTTGTAAGGTGAGGATTATCAATATCCCTTGTGGAGTGGGAAAGCTTCTTTGTCTTAGGTGGCATAAACGAGATGCACCTACAAGGGGAGAACAATTAAGACAAGTGAGGATAGTGGAATAAGCTCAAGAATCATAAGTAGCAAACAAATAAAGAAAAACAAGGAATAGTCGGAGTTCTAAATGATTCTTCCTAGGGACAATCTAGCCATTGCACCCCGGCAACGGCACCATTTTGACGTGTAGATATTTTCATTTAGTCAAAAGAATTTATAATTTGACCGGTAAGACCAGTGTCGAACCCAAGGGAGCAATTGGATTGTACGCTAGGGAATCAAATTTTCTACTCGGCTATTCCTTCAAATCAATTATGAGAATGGTTATCAATCAAGAACAAGCAATGAGATAGCACTAAAGGGTTAAATATCAATCAAAAGAGAGTTTCAAGGGGTTGTGCCCCTCCTTGGCATTTCCCATGATCATGCATACAAGAATTAAACACATTCAAGGTATTAGATAGTGTTGAACCTAGCTTAGACTAAGATAGATCCCATCCTAATCGAATCTATTCTTAGTCAAGCTCTCTTATAGCTCGAACCTCACTTTCTCAAGATATTGGCTCATTCCATGCCATTTATTAGCATTGGAATTTCTCCCAAGCAACAAATACCATAAACTCGAGTCCTAGTTCACTTCAAATCCGTAGATATGATCACATTTACTACATCTAAACCATCCCTAAGGTCGCTAGATTCCTAGGTCAAGTTTTGGGATAAACAATTCACTTTGGCATTTCATCAAACACCTAGTGGCTTGCAATAATGAAGATCATAGTAAATGTGAATTTAACACCATATATTAATCATCAAACATGTGTATACATGATCAAGAGTACCAAGGAGGGTAACAACACCCTCAAAACACAAGGGGACTACTCACACATCATGTAAGACAACATGGTGTGAGTAGGGTTTGAGCACAACAAATGAGAATAGAAATAGGATGGTTAATCCTAATGTCTCCCTTTGATCTTCACTTCTCCTTTGTTGGATTTGGATTGATGACCTTGATTTGATCTCCTTTGATGAGTATTTTCATCCAAAAGTCCAGCTCTCTAGGTCAAAAATGCAACTTTCTATTTATAGTTTCGGGTGAGATATAAGCAGTCCACCCGGTCGGTTGGCTGATAGAAGGTATCCACCTGACCGGTTGGGGTCGATGCTGGAGAATGGCCATCTGAGACTTTTATCCAGCCGACCGGCTGACTGGCCCAGCCGACCGGCTCAAAGTGGATGAGTGCAGGCTTTCTAAGATCTTCACCCAGCTGACCGGCTGACTTGTCCAGCCGACCGGCTCAAGTTGAGCGACTGCACTCCTCTCTGCTCCTTTTCCCAACTGGTCGGTTGGATCAGGGGAAATTCCCACCCGATCGGTTGATATGCAATTATGCCCATATTTTGCTCCAAACCTCCAATTTTTCCCGGGTTTCCGTATTTTGGCTTTGACACTGAGAATATATTGTTTTGTACCTGAAACGTACAAAAAGGGATGAAATGACATCAAAATATCCTCGGAATCGAACAAAAGCTATAGTGAAAATGGGTACTAATAAGTCGAAATCTCGACTTATCCGGTAGGTGCATCTTGTCTGTCTTGATCCGTGCGAGTAAGCTGGTCCACTGTCCGTCTTTTGTTTGGATTAAAAATGCCTTCTTGTGCGAAAGGGCCGCTCCATCATCGCGGACTGTGTCTTCCCTCATTACAACATTATCAAGGATCACATGCATGCATTCCTCTATCGTTCTCGGTTGGTCGTTGGACACCTTGTATGACTTGCTAAGGTTAGATTACCTCTTGAACACTATGAGACTTGATATATTCGGCCTTTGATCCTGCACAATGTATGAAACTGTGAGTTTTCATTCACCAGTACGTGCCTGGTACGTATACTCCGTAGGGGCTGGTCCATATGTCTATTCGTAATTTCCATCTAAGCACACTTTCTGCGAACACTTCATAGTTACATATATGGATAAAACATAGGTGTATCACGAGTAATCATCAATAATTACAATTAAGCTTCCATTGCCTTCACGACTTCTTAGACGTATAAGGCCATACAAGTCCATATTAATGAGTGCAAGGTGCAGAAAGTACTTACCTTGTTCTTTGACTTAGATAAAAATCTTACCTCCTTCCTTGCACACGCACTGCATAAGTCATAACAATTATTCTCACCCTTGGAAGTAGGCTTACTCGCCCCAGGTGGTGCGGTTTTGAGAGAAGTCACAAACTAGCATGACTAAGTCATCCATACCACAATGTGATGTCATTTGTCCTTGAGGGCTGACATGGTTCCTCCTTGCAGAAAACTAAACGGATCCACTTTATGGCCATATCTTCTCATATTCATACGTCATCCCCATATCAAATACTTCACCCTTACAATTCTTTGTCGGAGAGAGATAAAATGTTCTTTAGAGATCATATGACCGGCACTATGTACATACCAGGGACAACTCCTCTCTCCATCCATCAACAACAGACATTAGTTCTTACGCACCTAGATAAACTTAGGCTTACCTGCTTTGCATGCAATATGAGCATCTCTAAGTCCACTTATGTCTATGGGATGCTTTTCGTAAGTCACATTGGATGCGTGCCTTGACAGGGATCACTACTACCGGAAGGGGAATACGCATCGGTTCCGTGTTTGACGTTTCGCATCGATTGTGGCCTTATGCATCGGTTTACTTAAACCGATGCATAAGGTCGAGATTATGCATCGGTTTATTGAAAACCGATGCGTAATGGGTATGCTTATGCATCGGTTCAAATAAACCGATGCATAATCTCAAACTTATGCATCGGTTTACTTAAAACCGATGAGTAATGGGTATGCTTATGCATCGGTTTTAAGTAAACCGATGCATAAGGGTGAATACAAGTTAACCTAATTTCGTTTTTACTTCTCCAGTTTTCATCCTCCGACATCGACTTTTACTGGATTTTCAAATGTATCCGGGCGCGCCTTTTGTCGACCTCGCTCCGTCTCATCGTCATCGTTGCCACTTCTTCACTCGCCAGTTGTCGAGCTCACTCACGTTTCCCAGTCGTTGTTATTGCTGCCCTTCACTTGCCTTCCGTCCCCATTCCTTCGCCTTTCGTCACCAGCCCTTCGCTCGCCTTCCGTCGCCAGCTCTCCATCCAGCAACACTCTTCACTCACTCGACAGTCCTCCAGCAACACTCAAAGGTATGTATTGATGATGGATTTATTAGGGTTTACTCATTGCGTAATCGAAATGCAATTACTTGTTGTAATTTTATTTGTTGATTTAATTATTTTGTTGGTTTAGGTCTTGAATCGTACTCTCGTCCCTCGCATATCAGTAAACTAGCTTATTTGATTCTCCGAGCAACATCACATAAGGTATTTATATGTTTAGTTCTTTGTTCATGTTTCATGATTTATGCTTGTCAATTCTTTCTTAATTTGTGTTTTTAAATTTAGTTCTTCCGCCTTTGCTCATTGCACTCCTCAACGCTCATTGCATTCCTCAACCTACTACTACATTTCTCCTCTCTCGATTTCACACAAGGTATTCTTATGGTATTCTTTTATTTTTACTAAGTTTATTTTTTGAACATGAAAATGTTGGTGAGGTTGCTCTTTCATGTAATAATAATATTTAAATACTTCATGTGGTGGATTTATGATGAGTAGAGAGTGGATGTCCGGTAATAGGTTAAGTAATGAGTATGAAAAGGGGATAATGGATTTCTGTGAATTTGCATCGGCGTATGCATTTACAAATGCACTTGAAAGTGTCTTCTGTCCGTGTAAGGCGTTTTCAATAAGATAAAGGTCAAAGTGGAGGAGTTGCATAAACACCTTTTTTTAAAGGGAATTGATCCACTATATACGGTCTGGTACATGCATGGTGAGGCTGAACCGCAAGACGTTGAACCTCAACCCATAGAAAGTTTGCCTGAAGATAATGATGATTGGGAGGAGGACAATTTAATTGATAAGATTAACAACGTTGCCGGTGAGTTTGATTCTAGACCACAAGTGGTAGAATCATTAAGGAATGACTCTGAATTACCACTGTATGAAGGTTGCTCCAAATATACAAGGTTATCTGCAACTTTGAAGTTATTCAATTTGAAAGCTAAAAATGGATGGAGTGATAAGAGTTTCACTGAAGTGTTATCGTTGGTGAAAGATATGCTTCCCGATGGAAACACTTTACCTAATCGTACTTACGAAGCTAAAAAGGTTATGTGTCCCATGGGAATCGAGTACAAGAAGATACATGCTTGTCCCAATGATTGTATATTGTATTGTAATGCTCATAAGGATTTGACTGAATGTCCGGTGTGCAAATCTTCTCGCTACATGTTAAACAAAGGATGAACTGATACCTCAAAAGGCACTGCGGCAAAAGTATTGTGGTATCTTCCACCGATTCCCAGGTTTCAATGATTATTTGCTGACCCGAAAGATTCAGATAATATGCGATGGCATGTCGAGAAACGTGTCATTGATAGCAAAATGCGTCATCCGGCCGATTCATTTCAATGGGCCAAAGCAGGCAACTTATTCTCAGAATTTAGATCAGAGTCTAGAAATTTACGCCTTGGCTTGTCTACTGATGGGGTGAATCCGCATGGAAATATCAGTAGTCAACATAGTACATGGCCCGTGATATTAGGGATATACAACCTACCTCCTAGACTAACCATGAAGCGCAGATATATGATGCTTTCTTTATTGATATCGGGTCTTAGGCAGCCTGGAAATGACATAGATGTATACTTGGCTCCTTGATAGATGATCTGAAGCTTTTATGGAATGAAGGAGTACGGACATTTGATGCATCTAGGCAAGAATATTTCAATATGCGTGCCATGCTAATGTGTACCATCAATGACTTCCCTACTTATGGTAACTTGTCCGGGTACAGTATTAAAGGGTACAACGCTTGTCCATTATGCGGGGAAGCGACACATTCACGTTATCTAAAGAATTGCTGAAAAATGATTTACATGGGGCATCGACGTTTCTTACCGAGGCATCATCCTTACAGGCGAAAGAAAGCTGCATTCAACGGTGAGACCGAACACGCAATAGAACCTCAACCATGTTCATTTTATGAAATATTTGAGAAAATTCAGAATATTACAAATCGATATGGAAAACCTAGTGCACGCACCAAAAGTGCTCCATGGAAGAAGCGATCTATATTTTTTGATCTTCCTTATTGGCATACACTTGACATTAGACACTGTGTTGATGTGATGCATGTGGAACACCGTCGGTCATTTTGTAAATGGCTTAAAACAAGAGAAGCTTTAAGTAATCAACGGAACTCGGAAGAAGAGTCTGATGATGACTTAGGGTGCGTCCACTTTGACTGAAAGTTAACTTAACTTAATTGATCTTAACTGATATTAACTTATCTTAAATGATCTTAAAAAATCTAAACTTAACTGAAACTATAGTGACTTATATTAACTTAACTTAACTTAACTTAACAGAAGGGCCCCACCACCACCACCACCGCCAGACCACCGCCGGACCACCACCGGACCACCGCCACCCGCCGCCGGACCACCCCACCCGCCGCCGGACCACCGCCGACCACCGCCGGACCACCACTGGACCATCGCCGGAGGTCCGGCCGCGGTGGGTGGCGGTCCGGCGGCAGTGGTCCGGCGGCAGTCCGACGGCGGTGGTGGTGGTGGGGGGTGGTCCAACTAACTTAACTTAACTTGACTGAAAATAACTTAACTTATCTTAACTTATCTTAACTTATCTTAATTGATCTTAACTGATAGTGCATGATATTAACTTATACTAACTTACAAGTCAAAAAATCAAGTCAAAGTGGACAGGGCCTTAGTGAAGTGGCTTATGGCAGGTCCGAGACCAAGTGTATACATGTGGAGAAGTTTTGACATCAACGGATTTTGTTTTCACACAAAAGATCAAGACGAACGCTGCGTTGTGCAAAATAGTGGTGTCACACTTGTTGCTGAAACCACTCATGTTTCTAGCGCTAGAGATCGAAATCCAATATCTGCTCCTCTCAATTATTTTGGGGTTATCGAAGAAATATGGGAGTTGGATTATGTTAAACTACAAGTACTGGTTTTTAAATGTAAATGGGTTAATCATTCCGCGGTTCGCACTGATGAGTTTGGAATGACGTTTGTGGATTTTCACAGGGAGGGCTATTAAGATGAGCCCTTCATTATGGCCGAACAAGGAAGACAAGTATTTTACGTCAAGGACCCTTCGGACAAAAATCTATTTGTTGTCCTCCACGGCAAACAAGTAACCAATGATGCTACAAGTGGCACATCTGAAGACCTCGCTGAAGATTGCATACCTGTGTGTACGATCGTTCATGTAGAAAGCGTCAAAATTGAAATTGATGACGAAATGCAATTAAGAGAAGATCACGATGAAGGAACATGGATTGATAAACAAACTTAACGTGTATGTTGTATGTTACTTTATCACTGATGTTCATCACATGACATTTTATTATTTTTATTATTGTCTATGCATTTGTATTTACATTTCTATTAAACTAACATTTTTGTGATATTTCAGGGATAATGGCACAAAGTAGTAGTAGCGGCGATGAAGACTTCCGTGTGGAACAGTACGCGCCCACTGACGGAGCCCACCGCACTGTCGTTAAGGTGCGATGTTCTCTGTGCAAAAGCAAATTTATATCTCCGATACTCGCGACTTAACTATTTTTGGTAGTAAGTTGTAAGTACGGGTCGAACCCAAGGGAATTAGGTGATTAGTTGTTCTTTCGAAAGGGGGGATTTAAATAAAACAGTTGGGGGGGATTGTTTTTGTTTTTTTAGTACTGAAAGGTAAATTGCTGGAACAGTCAATTTCAAGACCAACCGTAGACACACGTTGATACTGGCCGCACGCTGTGTTTCAAGCGTGATGCGTATCAAAGGTTATGCCGGGCTGATGTCGAAAAAGTTTGTAGTAAAAGTAAAGTACAGAAAGTAATTGCTTGATGGACAAGTCTTGCAGAAAAGTAATTGCTTGATGTACAAGTCTTGCAGAAAAGTAATTGCTTGATGGACAAGTCTTGCAGAAAAGTAATTGCTTGATGGACAAGGCTTGCAGAAAAGTAATTGCTTGTTGGACAAGGCTTGACAGAAATTAAAGTGCTGAAAGTAAGCAGTTGATAATGGTACGGAAAGTAAACAGTTGATATGGTACTGAAAGTAAAGTAACAGGTGATATTGCAATTAAAGGAAAGATTCGGTTTCAGGGGCCTTGTATCATATTCCGTTTATCATTGACCTCTAATGATCTACATTTTCATTATTTTTAAGGGCGATGGCGGAAGACATTGATCCTGCCATATAATAAATCGCTTGAACGCTTTGAAAAAATGATATTAGTGGGTATAAGGATTTTGTTTGATGAAGCATTTAGTGCATTTTCATTATTAGTAAGGGTAATGGCGGAGATCCTGCCTTATAATGAAAATGCTTTGAATGCTCTTGATGAACGAGATTAATGGGCATAGGGAGCTTTTGATACCTTTTCATATTTGTAAGGGCGATGGCGGAAGAAATTGATCCTGCTTAACGATGAAAATGCTTATAATGCTTTTGAAAAACGATATTAGTTGGCATGTAGATTTTGTTTGTTGGAGCATTTGATACATTTTCATTATATGTAAGGGCGATGGCGGAAGGCATTGACCTTGCCCAATGATTAAAATGCTTTTGAAAAACGATATAAGTGTGGGGCATACAGACTTTGTTTGATAGAGCATTTGATACATTTTCATTATTTGTAAGGGCGATGGCGAAAGACATTGATATCGCATTATGATGAAAATGTTTTGAATGCTTTTACAAAATGATATTAGTGGGTATGGACTTTATTTGATGGTGCATTTGATACATTTTCATTATTTGTAAGGGAGATGGCGGAAGACATTGATCCTGCATTAAGATGAAAATACTTTGAATGCTTTTGACAAACGATATAAGTGGGCATAAGCTGCATTTGATACATTTTCATTATTTGTAAGGGCGATGGCGGAAGACATTGATCCTGCTTTATGACGAAAATGCTTTTGACAAACGATATTAGTTGGCATAGGGATTTTTTTTGTTAGAGCATTTGATACATTTTTACTATACATAAGGGCGATGGCGGAAGACATTGATCTTGCCTTATGATGAAAATGCTTTGAATGCTTTTGAAAAACGATATAAGTGGGGCGTAGAGACTTTAGTTAATAGAACATTTGATGCATTTTCATTATTCGTAAGGGCGATGGCTGAAATCTACTTGTCTTAGTCAAGACGAGTTCTAGATGGTGTTCGAACTGCGTCTCGAACACTTGTTGAACAGTTTCAGGTTGTGTTCAAACAGAGACTAGAACACCTTAGCAGACAGTACCAAAAATAGAACAAATAGGAGCACACACGATATGATAACCCAGTTCGGCCTCGCCTACTCTGGGGGGTTTCCCACACCCGAAAAGGGACACAAATCTTATTACGAGTTTAGAGCTATTCATGGACTTACACTTACACAACGCCTTGTTTGTAATAGCCTAGCCTCTAACACTCCGTCTCTCGGATTTGCAATCTCGGTTCACCGCAGCTCCCCTCGATCCCCTATGGGTAGCACGAGACTTCCCTCTCGGCCTAGTCTTAGACTTCTCGGAAGTCTAGTCGCCTTCTCTCAAAGACGTATCTTGATCACCGTGTGTGTGTGCGCTTTGTTGTCCTTCAAGAACAGTCTGAACAGCACACTGACCAGACTGTTACTTCCCCGTTGATATTCCGGTGTGGAATAGTCAGCCGGCGGTCGCTCCTCCACCAATCTCACGAATGATCTCGTGTTTATTTTCTCTCAGGAAGCGACGCAGATTATGGACGCCCTAGCAATCTATTTATATGCATGGGCGCTCTCCAAATCTGCTCCAGATATCTCATCAAATATTTAGGAAATATTCCTAAATATTCGATGTGTATCTTTATCCAATCTTTAGGAAGTATATTCGAAAACTTCCTTGCCAAGTCAGCCACGCCGCCTTTAATCTGATGTGAAGATATTCGTTTGAATATCTGAATCTTTGAATTCCTCGCTGGCCGACACCAATCAGAATATCCTTGTCAAATATTTCGGAGATGCTCCTAAATATTTGATCGATATTCAATCTCTTCCATATCCAATCTTTGGAGATTACTTCCGTGCCAAGCCATCCAATATTCTCGAATCCAAGCTGAAGATATTCATTTGAATATCTGATCTTTAATGATGACTCGTCAATTGATCCCAATCAAATAATCTCGTTGATCTTCTGGATACGGAAATCTTCCTGCGTCTGATGTACGCTGTGCTACAGTTCAAGACAGCGATTAAACTCTTCTTGAACACCTGCTTGAACTGTCTAAAGCCGTTTTGCCAACAGCATGCCATTTATGGGAACATCAATGGCGGAAGACATTGATCATGTATCACTACTACTACATGAAAGGGAATATGCATCGGTTCCGTGTTTCATGTTTCGCATCGGTTTTGGCCTTATGCATCTGTTTCTTAAAAACGATTCATAAGGTCGAGATTATGCATCGGTTTTGAAGAAACCGATGTATAAGGCCAAACATTATGCATCAGTTTCTTTGAACCGATGCATAAGGTTGAATACAAAGTTAACCTAATTTCATTTTTACTTCTCCAGTTTTCATCCTCGGAAATCGATTTACTGGATTTTTAAACTTTCCGTGGCGCCTTTCATCGACCTCGCTCCGTCTCGCCATCGTCATTGCCTCCGCTTTGCTCGCTAGTCATCGAGCTCGCTCACGTCTTGCCTGTCTTCTCGCTCAGCAACACTCTTCGCTCGCCAGTCGTCGTAATTGCCGCTGCTTCGCTCACCTTCTATCGAGGTTGCTCGTCGCCAGTCCTCCATCCAGCAACACTCCTCGCTCACTCGCCAGTCACCCAGCAACACTCCACTCTTCACTCACTCGACAGTCTTCCAGCAACACTCAAAGGTATGTATTGATGATGGATTTATTAGGGTTTACTCATCGCGTAATCAAAATGAAATTACTTGTTGTAATTTTCTTTATTGTTTTAATTATTTTGTTGGTTTAGGTCTTGAATTGTACTCTCGACCCTTGCATATCAGTCAAATAGCTTATTTGATTCTCCGAGCAACATCACATAAGGTATTTATATGTTTAGTTCTTTGTTCATGTTTCGTGATTTATGCTTGTCAATTCTTTCTTAATTTGTGTTTTTAAATCCAGTGTTCTTTCACCTTTGCTCATTGCATTCCTCAACCTACTACTACATTTCTATTCTCTCGATTTCACACAAGGTATTCTTATGGTATTCTTTTATTTTTACTAAGTTTATTTTTTGAACATGAACATGTTGGTTAGGTTGCTCTTTCATGTCCATTTTTTCTTTGTTTAATAAGATGGTGTATATATTGAATGGTAGCTAACTTGTTCTGAGACTAATAATAATATTTACATGCTTATGTAGTGGATTTATGATGAGTGGAGAGTGGATGTCCGGTAATAGGTTAAGCGATGAGTATGAAAATGGGATAATGGATTCCTGTGAATTTGCATCAGCGTATGCATTCAAAAATGCACTGGAACGTGTGTTCTGTACGTGTAAGGCGTGTTTCAATAAGATAAAGGTCAAAGTGGAAGATTTGCATAAAAACCTTTTTTAAAGGGAATTTATCCTGTATATAAGGTTTGGTACATGCATGGTGAGGCTGAACCGCAAGATGTTGAACCTCAACCCGTAGAAAGTTTGCCTGAAGATAATGATGACTGGGAGGAGGACAATTTATTGATATGGTTAACAACGTTGCCGATGAGTTTGATTCTAGACCACAAGTTGTGGAATTATTGAGGAATGACTCTGAATTACCACTGTATGAAGGTTGCTCCAAATATACAAGGTTATCTGTGACTTTGAAGTTATTCAATTTGAAAGCTAAAAATGGATGGAGTGATAAGAGTTTCACTAAAGTGTTAACGTTGGTGAAAGATATGCTTCCCGAGGTAAACACTTTACCTAACCGTACTTACGAAGCTAAAAAGGTTATGTGTCCCATGGAAACGAGTACAAGAAGATACATGCTTATCCTAATGATTGTATAATGTATCGTAATGCTCATAAGGATTTGACTAAATGTCCGGTGTGCAAATCTTCTCGCTACAAGTTAAACAAAGGACGGGCAGATACCTCAAAAGGCACTCCGGCCAAAGTATTGTGGTATCTTCCACCGATTCCCAGGTTTCAACGATTATTTACTTACGCGAAAGATTCAGATAATATGCGATGGCATGCCGAGAAACGTGTTGTTGATACCAAAATACGTCATCCGGCCGATTCACTGCAATGGGCCAAAGCAGACAACACATTCCCAGAGTTTGGATAAAAGTCTAGGAATTTACGCCTTGGCTTGTCTATAGATGAGGTGAATCAGCATGGAAATCTCAGTAGTCAACATAGTACATGGCCCGTGATATTAGTGATATACAACCTACCTCACAGACTAACCATGAAGCGCAGATATATTATGCTTTCTTTGTTGATATCGGGTCTTAGACAGCCTGGAAATGACATAGATGTATACTTGGCTCCCTTGATAGATGATCTGAAGCTTTTATGGAATGAAGGAGTACAGACTTTTGATGCATCTAGGTAAGAATATTTCAATATGCGTGCCATGCTAATGTGTACAATCAATAACTTTCCTGCTTAAGGTAACTTGTCCGGTTACACTATTAAAGGGTACAAAGCTTGTCCAATATGCGGGGAAGCGACACATTCACGTTATCTAAAGAATTGTCAAAAAATGATTTACATGGGACATCGACGTTTCTTACCGAGGCATCATCCTTACAGGTGAAAGAAAGCTGCATTCAACGGTGAGACCGAACACACAAGTGGGCGTATGGACTTTGTTTGATCGAGCATTTGATACATTTTCATTATTTGTAAGGGCGATGACGGATGACATTGATCATACCTTATGATGAAAACGCTTTGCACGCTTTTGAAAAATTATATTAGTGTGCATAGGGGTTTTGTTTGATGAAGTATTTAATACATTTTCATTATTTGTAATGGCAAATGTTGAATTGATCCTGCCTTATGATGAAAATGTTTTGAATGCTTTTGACAAACGATATTAGTTGGTGTAGGGACTTCGTTTGACAGAGCATTTTCTACATTTTTATCATACGTAAGGGCGATGGCGGAAGACATTGATCCTGCCTTATGATGAAAATGCTTTGAATACTTTTGTCAGACGATATTATTGGGTATATGGACTTTGTTTGACAGAGCATTTGATTCATTTTCAATGTTTTTAAGGGCGATGGTGGAAGACATTGATGCTGCTTTATGATGAAAATGCTTTGAATGATTTTGAAAAATGATAATAGGTGGCGTAGGGATTTTGTTTGTTGGAGCATTTGATAAATTTTCATCATATGTACGGCGATGGCGAAAGAGGTTGATCCTGTGTTATGATGAAAATGCTTTGAACTCTTTTAAAAAACTATATTAGTGGGCATAGAGATTTGTTTGATGAAGCATTTAATGCATTTTCAATATTTGTAAGGGCGATGGCGGAAACATTGATCCTACCTTATGATGTAAATGCATTGAATGCTTTTGACCAATATTATTAGTGGGCATTGGGAGCATTAGATACATTTTCATTAATTGTAAGGGCGATGGCGGAAGACATTGATCCTGCTTTATGATGAATATGATTTGAATGCTTTTGAAACATGATATTAGTTGGCATAGGGATTTTGTTTGTTGAAGAATTTGATACATTTTTATTATATGTAAGGTCGATGGCGGAAGACATTGATCTTGCCTTATAATGAAATGCTTTGAATGTTTTTGAAAAACGATATAAGTGGGGCATACGGATTTTGTTTGATAGAGCATTTGATTTCATAATTTGTAAGGACAATGGCAGAAGACATTGATCTTGCCTGATGATTAAAATGCTTTGAATGCTTTTGATATATGATATTAGTGGGTATAGGGACTTTGTTAAATGGAGCATTTGATACATTTTCATTATTTGTAAGGGCGATGGCGTATTAGTTGGCATAGGGACTTTGTTTGGTGAAGAATTTAATGCATTTTCATTATTTGTAAGGGCGATGGCGGAACAGATTGATCCGGCCTTTTGATGAAAATGTTTTGAATGCTTTTGATAACCGATATTAGTGGGTATGTGGACTTTGTTTGGTGTAGCCTTTGATACATTTTCATTATTTGTAAGGGTGATGGCGGAACACATTGGTCCTGCTTTATGATGAAAATGATTTCAATGCGTTTGATAACTGATACTAGTGGGCATAGGGACTTTGTTTGGTGGAGCATATCATATATTTTCATTATTTGTAAGGGCGATGATGGAAGACATTGATCTTGTCTTATGATGAAATTGCTTTGAATGCTTTTGAAAAACGATATTAGTGGGTATAGAGACTTTGTTCGATTTATTATTTGATAAATTTTCATTGTTTGTAAAGGTGATGGCGGAACACATTAATCCTGCCCTATCATGATAATGCTTTGAATGCTTTTGAAAAATGATATAAGTGGAGGGTCGGGACTTTAGTTGATAAAGCATTTGATGCATTTTCATTATTCTTAAGGGTGATGGCGGAAGATATTGATCCTGTATTTTGAGGTGAAGAGGATTTGAAAGCTTTTATAAATCGATCAGTGGGCATAAGGACTTTGTTTGATCGAGCATTTGATACATATTCATTAACTGTAAGGGCGATGACGAAAGACATTGATCCTACCATATGATGAAAACGCTTTGAACGCTTTTAAAAATGATATTAGTGGGCATAGGGATTTTGTTAGATAAAGCATTGAATGCATTTTCATTATTTATAAGGGCGATGTTGGAATTGATCCTGCCTTATGATGAATTTTTTTTGAATGCTTTTGCAAACAATATTAGGTTGCATACGGACTTTGTTTGACAGAGCATTGGATACATTTCTATTATACGTAAGGGCGATGGCGGAAGACATTAATCTCATCTTATGATGAAAATGCTTTGACCGCTTTTGAAAAACAATATTAGTAGGCATAGGGACTTTGTTTGACAGAGCATTTGATACATTTTTTATTTGTAAGGGCAATGTGACAGAACCGCTCGTCGTCAAAGCGATTTGTGCAAATAAATTTATAATAGTCCACTACTTGCGACTATACTACTGGGTAGTACTTGGTAAGTAGGGGTCGAACCCAAGGGAATCAGGGGAATAGATGTCTTTGAGGGGGTTGTTTAGCGAGAGAGCGTGTTTAAAGTCGGTTGGTTGGTTTTAAAGCTACCAGCTATTTTGATTGATTGATTGGTTGGTTGGTTGATTTTAAGACTGGAAAGTAAATTACAGTTTATAATTAAAAGAAATGTTCGGTTTCAGGGGACTTGTATTATATCCTGTTTATCATTGACCTTTAGTGACTCTCCTAAGTATTCAAACGGTGTATCAAGGCCATTCCAAGCACTCGATTTGCGTACACTGTCTAGCCTATTCCAAGGACGTAGAACACTTATTCTATTTAGACTAATACTCCATTCCCGGTTATATTAGCCTATGTGCATCCATTTGATCAATCATTCCCGATCAACCAAATGGTGTTTAGGATGAGTCAAACTTCTCAGATAAGCTTTGCCATTCCAAGCATCCACTTATCCGTACAAGTTTACGAACCCCCATGGTGAGCTTTGCCATTCCAAGCGTCCCCTCAACCATGGACGTTCTGACTTAATATATGGCACATAGAATAAGTTTTGAATACTTAGACTAGACACTAAGTTTAATAGTCTTAAAACATTTTATAATACAAGTGCGCCCCTTAGACCGAACTACTAGTTTAGCTACTATTCATCGCGCTAAACATTATACTAAGGAAATTAAAGACAACAGTTAAATAAATTAATACTAAGAGAAACTTACAACCGTTGAAGCGCCAAGGGAGCTATCCTTTATTTCCAAAGCAAGATTACAACGTTACAAATATTACAACTTCTAGAGAGAGAAGTGAATTTGAGTTGAGGTGTGTGAAATGAGGAGGAGGAGCTCTCCTTATATAGCCATGGGAGGAGGAGGAGATGGCTACAAGTGTTGCATTTTGATTGGAGGAAGAAATCAAGGGAGGAGATGGCCACATGTGGAGGGAAGAGAGGAGGAGGAAGGTGGTGGTGACATGTGGAGGAGCTCAAAAAGCCGCCGGTCACCACCACCATGAGCCGCCGGTAGGCGGTGGCCAAGGAGGAGGAGCTCCTCCCTTGGCCACCACTTCTTCAAGTGGCCGGTCATCCTTGCCCAATGTGTGAGTTTTGTACAGTTTTGTGCAGTCTTTTCACAAAACTGTCAATGTGTTTCTTCCCCGGGCTGTCTTGACTCCACTCCTGATTCTTCTGATTAATTTGTTCTGGTCAATTCAACGTCAGGATCCTTGATATTTCTTCAGTCGGCATATGATCTTGACCTTGGATTGACTCTTGTTATCTTTTCAGCTTAAAATCCTCTCCTTAGCGTGTTTTCACTTCAGTCTCTAAAATGCCCTGTGAAAATATATCGAGACTAACACTTAGACGTTAGATAGACAAACAGTCTAATTAAGGGGGTTTTACTGTGTTTCTGACTCGTATAACTTTGGTCCGTCAGATTACCCCCCACTTTTAGTTGTTCGTCCCGAACAATGCTATTAAAGGGCGTAAGTTCTAAGTCTGGCTTTGGAATATGAAAATTAGACTGTGGTACTCGATCTATCCTAATTCATGCATTGCTTACTTATTACCAAATTGAACTGCGTAAATAAATAGAAGAAACTTAATACTTGTACCTCCGTGCTGAGATGCAAATTCTATTGGATGTCTCGGGAGATAGCCCTGTTCAGGTTCCTGGGTTGCAGCCTCGGGATCGTCTCGCACTATATGGTTTTCTTGTAGCTTTCTCTAGCACATGATTTGATTCGGGTTACAGTGAGTTGAGCCTTTTTGATTTTATTCTTTTTTGGCGAGGGACTGCTTTTGTAGTGAATTGGCCTTTGGCCTTTGATTTGACTTTTTTGAGTGCTTCACTTTTGCTCGGTTAAAACCTTCACAATTTTGGGCCTTTGGCCTCTTTTGATTTTCTTCTTTGAGTTTTTTGTCTTTTTGTGACTGCTAGTCCATTTTCTCAAGCCTTTTTGGGAGGTCCAATCTTCGCCCGCAAGCCTATGGAAATACCTCCCCGCTCCTCTCGTCTTTGTCGTTTTGCGCGGGTCAAGATGAGGGTCGCTCATCTATTTTCTCGGCTATTTTGACTAGAGAGAGAACGGTCTGATTCCCGTCCTCGCCTTTGCATAGATGCTTCTTGGCGGAGTTGACTTCAATTATTCACTGAAAACCCGAAGTGCAGCCTCCACTGACTTCGAAAACCATATAGTTTGATCTGATCCTTTGATTGCTTCCCAAGTCCTTCTAGGGCGGTTTATGTCAACTCCACATCCCTAGTTATCTCAGCATAAAGGACAAATGTAAAGTTACATTCTAAGTTTTTAAACAGTTGAATTTTCACAAGGTTAATGCATGAATTATGATTTATCTTTTTCACATTCTTAAGTTCATATTTTCAAAAAGGTACTATTACTAAAAAAAGAAAAACAGCCGCATGTTATTTATGTACACAGGTGGTTCTCACCCCCCCACTTTTGAACGAAGGCGTGCCTTAGTTCAAAAGTCATGCAAGCTTAAAACTAAATACTGAATTTAAATGACAGAAATTAAAGTGCGGAAAGGTAAGATAGTGTCGGGTTACCTCCCGACCAGTGCACTTGTTTAACGTCATTGGCTCGACAGTACCTTTGTCCTGGATCACCAGTTGGGATCCCAAGGGTGGCTGAGGTCGTACTTCTTGATTCCACCGACCCTGATTCTAGCGGTGAGTCTTCCTGGTTTTTTGGCAGATGACGGTTTTGGTATTTTTTCCTTCCAACACCTCTGAGAAGGTGAGGAACCCTTTACTATAGTTGCTGATTCGTTGAGCCGAGCTTTCTTGTTTCTCCATCCGGGCTTCCATTCCATCGGGGCCATGTCTTGGTCGTTTCTTCATGTTTGAATGGGTGGCACTTTTGCAATTCTGGAAATTCAGTGTTGTGCCATCACGCATTGGTGACCTTAAGCATGTCTCCATGTGAAGCCTTTTCTTTGTGGCAGCGACGAATGGTCGTCCTAGAACGAGCGAGTTTTCAGGGCCGCTTTGTTGAGTCGTGGTGAGTGAGAGCTCTGTTAATGGTTTTTTGAACTCAAGCTTCTCTTCCAACTTGCCTTGCACCTCCTCTTTGATCACTTCATCTTCAAGGGCTGTGATCCGCGTATAAATCGAGGGGACAAGTTGGGGGACTTTCACCACAAGGGCCAGGTCTGTCTCTGGCAACTCGAGCACTTCGGCCAGCTTGGCAGGGAGTTCTGGGCACGTCTCAGGCATTATGGCAGCGCGTATCGGGACTGTCTCGAGCAACTCGGCAATGAGTTCCGGGACTTTCTCGGGCAGATTGGTGATAAGGACCGGTTCAAGTGGCTCGGCTGGTTTGGCAATGAGGACTGGGCCTGATTTGGCCGGCTCTTCTTCAGTTATTTGCGAGTCCTCATCCTCAGTCGGCTCCGTGGGCTCCAATATTGGCTCCTTTAGAGCTGCTTCCACGTCCATTACTTCCCTTGTATTGATGTCTTCTTCCGGTTTTGTTGTGGGCAGGCTCGTAATGGGTGTGGTGTCGGGCTTGTTTTGAACTGAGTCCACTTCCATTGTTGGTGCCTTATCTTCAGTTATGTGCGTTGGTCCTTGTTTCGTGCTCTCTGCCAAATCGCCTATGAGTCGCCAGGTTTGAGACATGGTTAAATTCGCGATCGAGCCTCCCGCTGCATCGTTAAGTCTTTTCCGCTCAAGTGGCATCATTCCACCGAGAAACCTTTGAATAAGGTTGACTCTGGAGAGTCCATGGTGCGGGCAGCTTGCCACAATGGAGTCAAAGTACGCCAAGTACTCGTCCAATGTTTCGTCTCGGAATTGCTCAAGATTGAGAATCTTCTCGCGGGTTTCAAGTCGGAGAGATGGAGGGCAAAACTTCTCTAGGAATTTGGTTTGTAGATCCCCATAATTATTTTCATACTCACCACATGAGTAATACCATTCTAATGCCGAGTCAGTTAAAGAAAATTTAAAACATGTAAGTTTAAATTCCTCTAAGGATTCATTTTTTGGCCTCATGTGGCTGCATATGGAGTGGAACGTTTGTGTATGCTTCACGGGATCTTCTCCAAGAGCTCCTCCGAATTTGGCGAGACAGTCACGCATTTTAAACATAAGGTTGCAGCGTCCATCATACGTAATGGGTAATCACATAGGAAAAAGAAAGAAAAAGAAAGGGGAGGGAAAGAACAACTATCCGATGGCTGATTCCCCGGCAACGGCGCCAATTTGACAGAACCGCTCGTCGTCAAAGCGATTTGTGCAAATAAATTTATAATAGTCCACTACTTGCGACTATACTACTGGGTAGTACTTGGTAAGTAGGGGTCGAACCCAAGGGAATCAGGGGAATAGATGTCTTTGAGGGGGTTGTTTAGCGAGAGAGCGTGTTTAAAGTCGGTTGGTTGGTTTTAAAGCTACCAGCTATTTTGATTGATTGATTGGTTGGTTGGTTGATTTTAAGACTGGAAAGTAAATTACAGTTTATAATTAAAAGAAATGTTCGGTTTCAGGGGACTTGTATTATATCCTGTTTATCATTGACCTTTAGTGACTCTCCTAAGTATTCAAACGGTGTATCAAGGCCATTCCAAGCACTCGATTTGCGTACACTGTCTAGCCTATTCCAAGGACGTAGAACACTTATTCTATTTAGACTAATACTCCATTCCCGGTTATATTAGCCTATGTGCATCCATTTGATCAATTATTCCCGATCAACCAAATGGTGTTTAGGATGAGTCAAACTTTTCAGATAAGCTTTGTCATTCCAAGCATCCACTTATCCGTACAAGTTTACGAACCCCCATGGTGAGCTTTGCCATTCCAAGTGTCCCCTCAACCATGGACGTTCTGACTTAATATATGGCACATAGAATAAGTTTTGAATACTTAGACTAGACACTAAGTTTAATAGTCTTAAAACATTTTATAATACAAGTGCGCCCCTTAGACCGAACTACTAGTTTAGCTACTATTCATCGCGCTAAACATTATACTAAGGAAATTAAAGACAACAGTTAAATAAATTAATACTAAGAGAAACTTACAACCGTTGAAGCGCCAAGGGAGCTATCCTTTATTTCCAAAGCAAGATTACAACGTTACAAATATTACAACTTCTAGAGAGAGAAGTGAATTTGAGTTGAGGTGTGTGAAATGAGGAGGAGGAGCTCTCCTTATATAGCCATGGGAGGAGGAGGAGATGGCTACAAGTGTTGCATTTTGATTGGAGGAAGAAATCAAGGGAGGAGATGGCCACATGTGGAGGGAGGAGAGGAGGAGGAAGGTGGTGGTGACATGTGGAGGAGCTCCAAAAGCCGCCGGTCACCACCACCATGAGCCGCCGGTAGGCGGTGGCCAAGGAGGAGGAGCTCCTCCCTTGGCCACCACTTCTTCAAGTGGCCGGTCATCCTTGCCCAATGTGTGAGTTTTGTACAGTTTTGTGCAGTCTTTTCACAAAACTGTCAATGTGTTTCTTCCCCGGGCTGTCTTGACTCCACTCCTGATTCTTCAGATTAATTTGTTCTGGTCAATTCAACGTCAGGATCCTTGATATTTCTTCAGTCGGCATATGATCTTGACCTTGGATTGACTCTTGTTATCTTTTCAGCTTAAAATCCTCTCCTTAGCGTGTTTTCACTTCAGTCTCTAAAATGCCCTGTGAAAATATATCGGGACTAACACGTAGACGTTAGATAGACAAACAGTCTAATTAAGGGGGTTTTACTGTGTTTTTGACTCGTATAACTTTGGTCCATCACAATGGCGGAAGACATTGATCCTGCTTTATGATAAAATTCTTTGAACTCTTTAAAATGATATTAATGGGTATAGGTATTTTATTTGATGAAGCATTTAATGTATTTTCATTATTTTTAAGGGTAATGGTGGATATAAGCAAAAAAAAAAGAAAAAAAAGGGTAATGGCGGAAGACATTGATCCTACCTTATGATGAAAATTCTTGGAATGCTCTTGACAAACGATATAAGTAGGCATAGGGAGCAATTGATACATTTTCATTATTTGTAAGGGTGATGGCGGAAGACATTGATCCTACTTGATGACGAAAATGCTTAGAATGCTTTTGAAAACTGATATTAGTTGGCATATAGATTTTGTTTGTTGGATCATTTGATGCATTTTCATTATATGTAAGGGCGATGACGGAAGACATTAATCTTGCCTTATGATGAAAATGCTTTTGAAAATTGATATAAGTGCAGCGTAGGGACTTTAGTTGAAAAATCATTTGATGCATTTTCATTATTTGTAAAGGCGATGGCGGAAGACGTTAATCCTGTATTATGATGAAGAGGCTTTGAAAGCTTTTAAAAATTGATATTAGTGAGAATAGGGACTTTGTTTGATCAAGCATTTGATACATTTTCATTATCTGTAAAGGCGATAGCGGAAGACATTGATCCTACCTTATGATGAAAACGCTTTAAACGCTTTTAAAAATGATATTAGTGGGCATAGGGATTTTTTTGATGAAGCATTTGATGCATTTCAATTATTTGTAAGGGCGATGGTGGAAATGATCCTGCCTTATGATGAAAATGCTTTGATTGCGTTTTACAAACGATATTAGGTGGCATATGGACTTTGTTTGACGTAGCATTTGATACATTTTTATTATATGTAAGGGCGATGGTGGAAGACATTGATCCCGCCTTATGATGAAAATGCTTTGAATGCTTTTGACAAACTATATTATTGGGCATAGGAACTTTGTTTGACAGAGCATTTGATACATTTTCATTTTTTGTAAGGGCGATGGCGGAAGACGTTGATCCTGCTTTATGATTAAAATGCTTTGAATGCTTTTGAAATATGATAATAGTTGGCGTAGGGATTTTGTTTGTTGGAGCATTTGATACATTTTCATTATATGTACGGTGATGGCGGAAGACATTGATCCTGCCATATGATGAAAACACTTTGAACGCTTTTAAAAAACGATATTAGTAGGCATAGGGATTTTGTTTGATGAAGCTTGTAATGCTTTTTCAATATTTGTAAGGGCGATGGCGGAAGACATTGATCCGTCCTTATTATGAAAATGCTTTGAATGCTTTTGACAAACAATATTATTGGGCGTAGGGAGCAGTTGATACATTTTCATTATTTGTAATGGCGGTGGCGGAAGACATTGATCCCGCTTTTTAACGAAAATGTTTTGAATGCTTTTGAAACATGATATTAGTTGGCATAGGGATTTTTTTTGTTGAAGCATTGGGTACATTTTCATTACATGTAAGGGCGATGGCGGAAGACAATGATCTTGCCTTATGATTAAAATGCTTTTAATGCTTTTAAAAAACGATATAAGTGGGGCATATGGACTTTGTTTGATAGAGCATTTGATTTTATTATTTGTAAGGGCGATAACGGATTACATTGATCTTGCCTTATGCTTAAAATGCTTTTGAAAAATGGTATTAGTGGGCATAGGGGCTTTTTTGATGGAGCATTTGATACATTTTCATTATTTGTAAGGGCGATGGCGGAAGATATTGATACAATCTTATGATAAAAATGCTTTGAATGCTTTTGAAAAATGATATTAGTGGGCATACTGACTTTATTTGATGAAGCATTTAATGCATTTCAATTATTTGTACGGGCGATGGCGGAAGACATTTGAAATTCTATTGTCTATTCAAGCCCAGTTCCAGGTTGTGTTCTACCAGAGACTGGAACACTTTAGCAAACAGTATCGTAAACAGAACAAAATAGGAGCACACACGATATGATACCCAGTTCGGTCTTGCCTACTCTGGGGGCCTTCCCACACCCTAAGAGGGACACAAATCTTATTACGAGTTTTAGGGCTACACGTGGACTTACGCTTACACAATGCCCTATTTGTAATGGCCTAGCCTCTACTACTCCGTCTCTCGGATTTCTAATCTCGGTTCACCGCAGCTCTCCTCGATCCCCTATGGGCAGGACGAGACTTCCTCCCGACCTTGTCTTGGACCTCTCCTAGAGTCCAGTACCTTCTTCCGAAGGCGTGTCTTGATCACTGTGTGTGTGCTCTTGGTAGTTCTTCAAGAACAGTCTAAACAGCACACTGAACAGACTGCTTCTTCGCCGTTGATATTCCGGTGTGGAATACTTAGCCGGCCGTTGCTCGTCCTCCAATCTCACGAATGCTCTCGTGTTTCTTTCTCTCCGGGTGCGATAATGATATAGACGCCCTAGCATTGTATTTATGTGCTTGGTCGATGTCCAAATCTGTTTAAGATATCCTCATTAAATATTTAGGAAATATTCCTAAATATTCGATGTGTATCTTCAATCCAATCTTCGATATCCATATCATATCTTTGACGATATCCTCGAAACCAATCTGTAGATATTCGTTTGAATATCTTATCTTCTGTTTTGCTCGTTGATTGATTCTAGCAGATCATATCTTTGATCTTTAGAATCTTCCGAATTAGGAAACATTCGTTCTTCTTTCCTCCAATCTTCAAGAAGATCTTGATCTTTCTTTCTCGCCAAGTAATTCCGAATCTTCTTGATCGACTCCTAATCGATGAGAGGATATTCATTTGAATATCTGATCCTCTAATTTATTGTTGAGCTGACTCCAATCATATCAGTTCTTCGATCGTCCATATTAGGAAACGTCTTATCGTCGGTTGAACAGTTCTTGAACTCCTGCTTGAACACTCTGAAGACGTTTTGCCAAAACCCATGCCACATAGGAACAACAATCTCCCCCTTAGCATTTTTGGCAAAACCATATAGACTTCAGAGATCACTCTCCCCCTTTTTGCCACAAATAGGCAAGGAGGGTTCAAATCTGCCAGCTTGGTCTCCTCGGCATCTGGAATCTCGTCAACTCCCCCTCGAACACAGCCAGGGTCAGTGACACATACTGTGAGTCTTTTGGACCATGGTGTCTCAGCAGCTGTTCGACCACGGGTCAGCAAATGATAGGTTGTTGATGATCTGGTTCCCTCCATCAGAGATTCTCGACCCACGTTCTCGCTCTCCATTCTCGTGTCATCCTTGGAGTATTTTTCTGCTGTAACTTTCTGCGCACAGCCATGAACTCGTGACACTATAGCTTGATGTGCCACTTCTTGTGACAGTGCCAATAGGATCTTGAGTCTCTTGTCCATTCTCTGTTGGAACTCATCAAGTTGGCCAGAGGGTACCTATGCATCTCTCTGTTCACCGGCCATTCAGCTTTGACAAACTTAATCTTTCCTGAACTGCTCCCATCACAGTTTCCAATGCCTCTACATCCTCCACTCATTCTCTGGGACTTCAAAATTGTATCTAGGTCTTTTGATCCAGAGTTTATCAGCTTCACTGATTTCTTGAACTGATTCAGCTCGTCCAGTACTACCGCGTGGTAGTCCTTCTCCACCTAAATTTGTAATTTTAAGGGCTTGACTTCGTCTGTTTTTTGTTGTTTAACGACGAGATAACATCAAGGAGTTCTGTTTTTTTTTCAATCAGGACATCAACTCTCTCTGTCTTCTTTGTCATCACTGGGATATCGCAGAGCGCACACCAATTGATTGATTCTTGTCCTTTTTCTCCTGTTCAACCTCCAGTATGATCTCCACCTCCTTCAGTAGCTATCTGCGTTCAGCTCGGGACAACTTCTCACCAGCAGCTCTCCTTATGGAAGACTCGGGTGCGTCCTTCCTCTTCAGCCCAGGTCCTTTCAGATCATTCTTATGTCGACCCTTGAACAGCTTGTGATCAACTACCCACTTCAACGGAGCACTTGACAGTCTGTCCTGGTCAGTCTTCAAATCTAAATGCTGGTTGATGATCAGCTCATAGATAAGCAAAGGGAAGATTATCTGGTGTAGAGACATTGTAGATATGTTGTGTTCTGCAACCTGGTCGAACATAACTCTTCCCATGTTAATGAGCATTTTGTTTCCAATCTGGTAGAGCAGCTGTCCATCTCTTTGCTGACCATAATTCTATGAGATGTAAGCTTCCAGTTGACTATGGTGATGAATAACAACATCGAGTAGAATGTGGTCAGATCTGCAACTAGGATGGAACTGTCTTCCCACTTGGCTGCTGCTTCTGTACTGGCACACCATACTCCTTTTTTCACAATCCCAGTTGGAACATGGGCAGAAACAGGATCTGGTCTATACATTTTCCTCTTCTTAGACCCACTTGCTCCCCCTGCATCTGTGTTCCCATTCATCTTGATAGTTGCCTTAGATGAGCATGCTTGGAAGGTCACTATCTTCTTGGGTTTCTTCTTTTCAACTTTCTTGAGCGCAGACAGTGAAACTGTGTCCTGATCCTCCTTCTGAGTATTCTCATTCTCAGCCTCTTCTTGATCATATAATTACATCTCTACATCTGTATTAGCTGGATGTTCCGACTCAGTCTGCACAATTGGTGCGTCAGATGCTTTTTTCAACATGTTCATTTTTTGATTGTGATGTAGACCCAATAAGCACATCTCCTTCCTTCTGTTTTTTCTTTTACTTCAGCTAATGATCCAGGATTTTGACCAGTTCTCTGTGCGTGATTAACAGCACCATGTTCTACTTCTGTCATGATTACTTCTTGGACAACTGACTGCTTTTCCTTCTTCTAGACGATAGGTTCAATAACAACTTGCTCTTCTACTTATTCTGTCTCCGTCTGATTTTCAGGTTGGTCTCCTTCACTTGCTCTTTTTTCTTGGAAACCTTGGACCACCTCGTCAATTTGCTTATTTACTTCCTCAAGATTACTGTCTTCTCCAGATGGGTCTGACTCATCAGAGACAACATCTTCAGGCTCTTGTTGCTTCACATCATCAGTTTCCATAGGAACAGCTTCACTCTCTGTCACCTTCTCTTCATCGACTACCTCAGCAGTCTTTTCTGCTAATCATTCATCTGACTCTTCATCCAGTACCAGACTTCTCTTGCTAGAAGGTTCAACAACTTGCTTAGTCTCAGAGTCTGATATAGCAATTTTTCTCCCCCTCACAACACTAATTCGTGCAGCGTATTTCCTGGGAGTTCCATTCCTTCTAGGCACGACTTGCATGTGGATTCCTGTCTTCTTCAGCACGAAGCCAGTGGCATCTACCTTTGCATTCAACAGCTTCTTCTTATCAAAACCACAATGTTAGCCCTACTGGCTTCACCTTCTTCTGCAGCATCGGCCACAGAATCTACAGCAGGTTTCAATCCCTTCGGCTTCTCATTAACCACATTGTCACCCTTATAACTCACTGAATCTTTACCCATCTCCCGTACTTCCTCATCAACAAAATTGAGTGCAGTTGCTTAGGAGTGAGAACAAGGGATTACCTCATTGAGGGGTGGTTCATCCATCGCCTGATTTCCTTCGCAGTCTGCACACTCCCTTTAGTTGGATTAGGATCGGCCTGTGACGCCTTTGAAGTAGCTTCTTTCAGTTCTGTAACAGCCGCCTCTTCTCCCTTCTTTTTCCCTTCTCTGATCTTAGGGTTTGCTGCTATTGTATCCGCATTCGACTTCGATTCGACTGCCTTTTTGATTTTCAAATATTTGGACTCCTCAACTTGCCAAAAACTGTCATGTGTATATCTCTTGAGATATTTGTCCAATCACCTCTCACCTCCTTG
The DNA here is from genome assembly GCA_033675215.1 of Rhodiola kirilowii. NCBI lineage: Eukaryota > Viridiplantae > Streptophyta > Magnoliopsida > Saxifragales > Crassulaceae > Rhodiola > Rhodiola kirilowii. The sequence continues at coordinate 26,823,718 of CM066199.1, forward strand.
AAATGCTCCAACGCCTCATAAAACTGCAAATAAGTTGAATTTAGTAATCAATTCCAACCACGTACCATTTGTTCTAGCCCTCTTCTTTGGTAGGTCAGCCCATCTGATTTGTTGGGGTTCTGCTCTTGGCTGACCTCCTTTTGGAACACTTAGTTGGCGATAACACGCAGACCCAGAGAGGATCTAAGTGTTTCAAACTGAGCGGCGTCTAGTGACATGGTGAGTACGACAGTTACGGTTGTCATGTGTTTCGATGTGATGACCTTCTTCTCCACTAGCTCTCTGATGAAGTGATATCTGATCATGGAGTGTTGTACTGGGTTCTTGGGCAGAAACTTCTCCACCCGTTCCACTCCGTGTTCAGACAGATTCTGCTTCATCCATAGGAACTGAGTGCAGCAGCTCCCTGTAGCGATGCTCTCTTGCTCTCCTACAGCGATGATCTCCTGCTCTCCCAGCATCTGGTCAACATGTGTTCCAGGAAGGTGTTTCATCTCTCCCACCATGGTCAGCTGGAGCTCCTTTTGCATCCGTCTCACGAACTGGCCAACCATGGTCGATGTACTTGTGACGAACATATGCTTCTCTACTCCCCCTCGCTCATAGCCATGGTCGATGAGGAACGTCTCATACCATGCTCTGGGCGCTTGTGTGAGTCTGTACATAGTCTTCTTCAGTTTGGGACTATGTGCAAGATGATATAACTTCCATGCTTCAGATCTGGTGAACTCTCCTAGCTCCACATGAATGGCCACCACCCAAATCTCATCAATAAATGCTTTGTTGACATTCGTCGGACTGGATGAACATGCAGTCAGTTCTCGATACTTGATCTCATTCGCTCGACTCTTCATTACTTCAGATGGATCTTCAATAGTTTCCGTGATCGGATAATGCTTGATAATTCTCCATGAGGGTTGCAGCGCTGGTGCATTGTCAAGTGTCCCAGCTGGAGTAGGTGTGGCTTCATCAGCTGGACCTCCCTCTGGAACTGTAGACTTGGTCGGAATGGGTGTTTCAGACGATGTCCCACCTCTAACTTTATCACCTTCTGGAACTGAGTTTAGGGCTACTTCGTCTTTCATCTTTCCAGAAGAGGACACCATACCTGTCCCTTGCAATTCCATCTCATTTATCGTGTTTGTCAAACAGACAGTGGCAGCTCCTGTTCCAAATATGCCTAGAAATTAGCTTTTGTTTGATGACCTACTTCCTTTCATCAGCGTGTCTCCATTCCTATCCAGTACTTGACAGGAATCACGAGTGAATGTAACAGACTTCCCTTCATCACACATTCTACTGATACTGATTAGGTTCACCTTTAATCCATCAACTAGGAGGATATCCTCGAGCTCAGGTAGATTCGGAACCTTCAATGTCCCACAGCCGATCACCTGGCCCTTCCCTCCATCTCCAAAAGTGACAAACTGACGCTTGCGAATAGGTTTAACATTGATGAGATATTGAGGATTACCTGTTATGTGAGCCGAGCATCCACTTTCGAGGTACCAGCATTCTTCCTTCATGTGACAGAATGACCTAAGAGCAACCGAGCACACTTCTTTCCTTGTTTTTGGTTTCCAGACTTGTCTGACTCGAGGGGTGACTCTGGATTTCATTACTTTTTACTCAGCCAGAAGTAGACGGCACCTTGATTTGATGTGCCCCATCTGATAGCAATACCAACATGTACAATTGTTTCTCCTCCATTCAGTACCATGTCTTCCACGGTTGGGCATGAGCTGCTTTCTTCCTTGATTCCCAAGCTGCTTCTCAGGGTAGTGGTTCACACTCTATTCTGCTCTCTGTGCAGGTTTCAGTTTTGCCTTAACAGACGAAGTCTTATCTGAGCCACTGTTACCATTGAAGCCGAGGCCTCTATGTCCATCTTTAATTCTTTGGGATCGTAGTATGGATTCCAAGTTCTTTGAGCATGAGTCCAGCATCTTCGCCGATCTTTTGAACTTGCTCAATTCTTTCATAGTAGTAGCATGATTATCTCTTTCCATCTTGATTTGTAACTCTAGGGATTCTACCTTGTTCAGAAGATGGACTTCTTTACGGCTCAAGTCAACATTCTTTCTCCTTAGCTCCACCAAGCCTGCAGGATGTGTTTCTCTATTTTTCTCCATCTCAGCTTTCGGAACCGATACGGTGTCTAGCAGTTCCACCTTCTGTGCAAGAAGTAACGAGCGTTCTTGATTCATTCCGATCATCTCGTGCTTCAAGGCAGATATTTCCTCCTGATGTTTGATGGAGCATATTTATATGATTCATTAAGTACTACTAAACCCACCAATTAAGACATTTGGTCATACGAACAAGTGCTTGTTAATACCATTTTGTGTATACAGGCGATTTTAGGGTCTAAAGAAGAAACATTGCCTAAAAGGGGAGATTGATTCCCAAAAAGCACACCAAGCATTTCTTGCCAGCCAAGGCCCGAGGAAAACCAGCGCCCGAGCCCGATCGGCCTGCGCCCGAGCAAAACTTCAAATCTGGTCACGACCACTTTTCGGCTGCGTTCAAGCAAATCTAGCTCGAGCATTCATCTTAGAATCACTTCAAAATTCTAGAACCATCGCCCAAAAGCTGAGAACGCATTGCGAAGGACGCAAGCCCGTTCAAAGCCAAACAAGGGCAATATCGGCCGTTTTGGGATTTCGACCATGTTCCGGGGTAGAATTTGGCTTAGCATCGTTCTTGAGATCATCTTAGAATGACTTTTTCATTCAGAATACACTCTCCAAAATCCAAGAAGCTCCGGCCAAAGCTCCGGTCAGATTCCGGCCATATTCCGGCGAACTCCGGCCATGCTCCGGTGATGCTCAGATCAAGCTCATCCAACCACCACCATGCTCCGGTCATTTCTTGCTCCGGCCACATTCCGGTGAAGGCCAACTGATGGACCACAATTGTATGAATCATAAACACAGTTAAACCCACCAAATTAGACTGTTTGTCTATCTAACTTCGATGTTTTAGTCCCGATACATTTATACAGGGTATTTCAGAGCTTAGAGAGAATACACGCTAAGGAAGAGCTTTTAGCACAGAAAAGATATCAGGAGACAATCCAAGGTCAAGATCAGACGCTGAATGAAGAAATCTAAAGATCCTGACTTGGAATCATTCAAAACAAATCAAACCGAAGGGAAACCGAAGGCAATCCGGAGTTGAAATACACTGATAATTTTGTGCAAACTACACAAAACTCACAACCACTCTCCTCATGCCACATGGACCGGTGGCTTTCTCCTCACATCCACCCCTCCTCCTCTCCCACACCACCACATGTCACATCCTCCTCCATCCACACCAAAATCCGCCGGCGGCTTTGCCCTCCTCCTCTCCCCTTGTGACACTTGCCCTCCTCTCCTCTTCCCCTCATCTCCACCCTTGGATGCCAAACCACTTGCCCTCATCTTGGCCATCCATTTCTCTCCTCCATGGCTATAAATACCAAGCCATCCTTCCCATTTCAAATCATCCACACAAATCCCACCATCCACAATCCATTCCACTTATCTCTCTAAGTTTGTTACTATGTAAAGTTTGGTTTTGATATTAATAAAAGTTCAGTTTGTTCTCAAATACTTTAGTTCGATCTTGAGTACTCCTGTCGGTTCTTGAGTACTCAAGTTTTCAGTTACAGTTCAAGAGTTACTCCTGTTTGTTCTTGAGTAATCTCTTTCTCTTCTCTCTATACTCCTGTTTGTTCTTGAGTATTCTCTTCAATATCCTAGTTATGATGTCCAACTCCATGGATATTCGTAACTAAACTCTTCATTCGGTTGAAGGGGAGTTCTTGTTTTATAAAATGTTTTACTTCGTTTAGTTTCATTTCTCTGTATTCAAAACTTGTTCTATGTGCCATTTATAAGGTCAGAATTTCCAAGGTAGAGTGGAAGCTACGAAAGGGCAAAACTCTACTGTGGGAATTCGTGAACATACTCGGATAAGTGGAAGCTACGAAAGGGCAAAGCTTATCTGAGGAGTTCGATCTATCTTAAAAACCATTTGGAAACTGGACCAAAGGGACCAAATGGATGCACTTACTGCTAAGATACTTCGAAAGAAGGAATTAGTATCGCTTAGAACAAGAGTTTATTGAGCGCTACGAAAGGGCCTCAATATACGTTTGAATACTTAGAAGGGTTACTAAAAGAATGAACAGGATATAATATAAGGCCCCCCAAGACCGAATACTTCTCTCGCAATTACAAAACCCCCCTGTCTGTACTTTTACTGTTCGATCAACTACAACCATCAACTGCTCACAATCCGGAGGACTTACCAATCACGCATCACCCACTGTAAGTCTCCTTTGTATTTTCAGTATTTACTTTTCTGTAATTTACGTTTCAGCAATCAAATCCGCAACCAATCAAAAAGTCACGTAGTTGTTAGCACTAAAACCTCAACCAACTTAAAACACGCTCTCTCGCTAGACAAATCCCTTAAAAGAATAACCTATTCCCCTAATTCCCTTGGGTTCGACCCCTACTTACCAAGTACTACCTAGTAGTATAGTTGCGAGTAGCGGACTATTATAAATTTATTTGCACAAATCGCTTTAACGACGAGCGGTTCTGTCAAATTGGCGCCGTTGCCGGGGAATTAGCAAATGGATAGTTTTTCTTTTTTCTATTATACATAATTCGCCATGTCTTCATACTACGACATAGAACCTTGGAAAAATGGGGGTAGCAACCTTATGTTTGAAATGATTAGACGTCTCCCCCAATTCGGAGGTGCTCTTGGAGAAGATCCCGTAAGGCATACACAAACGTTCCACTCCATATGCAACCACATGAGGCCTAAAAATGAATCGCTAGAGGAATTTAAACTCACAAGTTTTAAATTTTCTTTAACTGACTCGGCATTAAAATGGTATTACTCATGTGCTGAGTATGAAAGTGATTATGGGGGTCTACAAACCAAATTCCTTGAGAAGTTTTGCCCTCCATCTCTCCGACTTGAAACCCGCGAGAAGATTCTCAATCTTGAGCAATTCCGGGACGAAACATTGGACGAGTACTTGGCGTACTTTGACTCCATTGTGGCGAGCTGCCCGCACCATGGATTCTCCAGAATCAATCTTATCCAAAGGTTTCTCGGTGGAATGATGCCACTTGAGCGGAAAAGACTTAACGATGCAGCGGGAGGCTCGATCATGAAGTTAACCATGTCTCAAACCTGGCGACTCATAGACAATTTGGCAGAGAGCACAAAACAAGGGCCAATACACCAAACTGAAGATAAGGTACCGACGATGGAAGTGGACTCAGTACAAAACAAGCCCGACACCACACCCATTACGAGCTTGCCCGCAACAAAGCCGAGAGAAGACATCAGTACAAGGGCAGTAATGGACGTGAAGGAGGCTCTAAAGGAGCCAATATTGGAGCCCACGAAGCCAACTGAGGATGAGGACTCGCAAATAACCAAAGAAGAACCGGCCAAATTAGGCCTGGTTCTCATTGCCAAACCAGCCGAGCCACTTGAACCGGTCCTCATCGCCAATATACCCGAAACATGCACGATCCTCACTATCGAAGCACCTAAGGCAGGCCTGGTCCTCATTATCAAACTGTCCAAGAAAGACCTGGCCCTTATGGTGGAAGTTCCCCAACTTTTCCCTTCGGTTTGTATGCGGATCACAGCCCCTGAAAATGAAGTGATTAACGCTAAGGTGCAAGGCGAGTTTGAGGCAGAACAAGGACAAGAAAAGCGATCAATGGAGCTCTCACTCACCACGACTCAACAAAGCGGCCCTGAAAATTCGCTCGTGCTAGGACGACCATTCGTCGCTGCCACAAAGAAGAGGCTTCACATGGAGACATGCTTAAGGTCACCAATGCTCGATGGCACAATACTGAATTTCCAGAATTGCAAAAGTGCCACCCATTCAAACATGAAGAAACGACCAAGACATGGGCCGGTGGAATGGAAGCCCGGATGGAGAAACAAGAAAGTCCGACTCAAAAGACCAGCATCTATGGTCAAAGGATCCTCACCTTCCCAGAAGAATGTAAAGAAGAAATTATCGGTTCAATGGATATCAGAACCAAGCCCGCTGCTATACGAGAACTTGGGACCGATTAAGAGAGCAGTTGGGAAAAAGTTCGACCTGAGCCGCCCATGAGATCCCAACTGGTGATCCCCTTTGTGTCGAGCCAACGACGTTAAACAAGTGCACTGGTCGGGAGGTAACCCGACACTATCTTACTTTTCTGCACTTTTAATTTCTGTCATTTAAATTTCCAATAAGCGCTCTCACCCACTTTTTGTATAGAAGGAATATCTTTCATGTAGGAATTAAGTTTGGAGCAAGACCGGATCAGCCACGCAGCTTCCGTGAATTTACCGGGCCTGCGCTGAAAGTTCGAGGCCCCAGCCAGACTCCCTCGATTATCCAGCCTCATGCCATGTCATTTCCACGACACAGTAAAAGGGAGTTCTGTTCTTCTTTTTCCTTAATGTCATTTCCTTCTTTTGTATATATTTGCATGACTTTTGAACTAAGGCACGCCTTCGTTCAAAAGTGTGGGGTGAGAACCATCTGCATGTTTTTCTTTTCTTTTTAAATAGTATCTTTTTGAAAATATGAACTTAAGAATGTGAAAAAGATAGATCATAATTCATGCATCAACCTTGTGAAAATGCAAACTGTTTAAAAACTTAGAATGTAACTTCTCATTTGTCTTTTGTGCCGAGATAAACTAGGGATGTGGAGTTGATAGAAATTGCCCTAGAGGGGCTTGGCAAGCACTTGAAGGATCAGATCAAACTATATGGTTTTCGAAGTCAGTGGAGGCTGCACTTCAGGTTTCAGTGAATAATTGAAGTCAACTCCGCCAGGAAGCATCTATGCAAAGGCGAGGACGGGAATCAGACCGTCCTCTCTCTAGTCAAAATAGCCGAGAAAATAGATGAGTAACCCTCATCTTGACCCGCGCAAAACGACGAAGACGAGAGGAGCGGGGAGGTATTTCCATATGCTCGCGGGCGATGATTGGACCTCCCAAGAAGGCTTGAGAAAATGGACTAGCAAGTCACAAAGACGCAAAAAGCTCGAAGAAGCAAATCAAGAGGCCTCAGGCCCAAAATTGTGAAGGTTTTAACCGAACAAAAGTGAAGAACTCAAAGCGTCAAATCAAAGGCCAAAGGCCAATTCACTACAAAAAGCAGTCCCTCGCCAAAAGTAATCAAAGTACTCAACTCACTGAAACCTGAATCGAATCACGTGCTAGAGAAAGCTACAAGAAAACCATATAGTGCGAGACGATCCCAAAGGTGTAGTCCAGGAGCCTGAAAAGGGCTATCTCCCGAAACATCCGAATTAATTTGCATCCCAGCACAAAGGTACAAGTATCAAGTTTCTTCTACTTATTTACGCAGTTTAATTTAGTAACAAGTAGTAATGCATGAATTAGGAGAAATCAAGTACCATTATCTTACTTTCATATTTTAACCAACTTACTTAGTAACGCCCTTATAAAGCATTGTTCGGGACGAACAACTAAAAGTGTGGGGTTATCTGATGGACCACAATTGTATGAATCATAAACACAGTTAAACCCACCAAATTAGACTGTTTGTCTATCTAACTTCGATGTTTTAGTCCCGATACATTTCTACAGGGTATTTCAGAGCTTAGAGAGAATACACGCTAAGGAAGAGCTTTTAGCACAGAAAAGATATCAGGAGACAATCCAAGGTCAAGATCAGACGCTGAATGAAGAAATCTAAAGATCCTGACTTGGAATCATTCAAAACAAATCAAACCGAAGGGAAACCGAAGGCAATCCGGAGCTGAAATACACTGATAATTTTGTGCAAACTGCACAAAACTCACAACCACTCTCCTCATGCCACATGGACCGGCGGCTTTCTCCTCACATCCACCCCTCCTCCTCTCCCACACCACCACATGTCACATCCTCCTCCATCCACACCAAAAGCCGCCGGCGACTTTGCCCTCCTCCTCTCCCCTTGTGACACTTGCCCTCCTCTCCTCTTCCCCTCATCTCCACCCTTGGATGCCAAACCACTTGCCCTCATCTTGGCCATCCATTTCTCTCCTCCATGGCTATAAATACCAAGCCATCCTTCCCATTTCAAATCATCCACACAAATCCCACCATCCACAATCCATTCCACTTATCTCTCTAAGTTTGTTACTATGTAAAGTTTGGTTTTGATATTAATAAAAGTTCAGTTTGTTCTCAAATACTTTAGTTCGATCTTGAGTACTCCTGTCGGTTCTTGAGTACTTAAGTTTTCAGTTACAGTTCAAGAGTTACTCCTGTTTGTTCTTGAGTAATCTCTTTCTCTTCTCTCTATACTCCTGTTTGTTCTTGAGTATTCTCTTCAATATCCTAGTTATGATGTCCAACTCCATGGATATTCGTAACTAAACTCTTCATTCGGTTGAAGGGGAGTTCTTGTTTTATAAAATGTTTTACTTCGTTTAGTTTCATTTCTCTGTATTCAAAACTTGTTCTATGTGCCATTTATAAGGTCAGAATTTCCAAGGTAGAGTGGAAGCTACGAAAGGGCAAAACTCTACTGTGGGAATTCGTGAACATACTCGGATAAGTGGAAGCTACGAAAGGGCAAAGCTTATCTGAGGAGTTCGATCTATCTTAAAAACCATTTGGAAACTGGACCAAAGGGACCAAATGGATGCACTTACTGCTAAGATACTTCGAAAGAAGGAATTAGTATCGCTTAGAACAAGAGTTTATTGAGCGCTACGAAAGGGCCTCAATATACGTTTGAATACTTAGAAGGGTTACTAAAAGAATGAACAGGATATAATACAAGGCCCCTCTAGACCGAATACTTCTCTCGCAATTACAAAACCCCCCTGTCTGTACTTTTACTGTTCGATCAACTACAACCATCAACTGCTCACAATCCGGAGGACTTACCAATCACGCATCACCCACTGTAAGTCTCCTTTGTATTTTCAGTATTTACTTTTCTGTAATTTACGTTTCAGCAATCAAATCCGCAACCAATCAAAAAGTCACGTAGTTGTTAGCACTAAAACCTCAACCAACTTAAAACACGCTCTCTCGCTAGACAAATCCCTTAAAAGAATAACCTATTCCCCTAATTCCCTTGGGTTCGACCCCTACTTACCAAGTACTACCTAGTAGTATAGTTGCGAGTAGCGGACTATTATAAATTTATTTGCACAAATCGCTTTAACGACGAGCGGTTCTGTCACCAACTAAATCCAAACTACTTCATTCCGGTTGGCTTCTACTATTCATTTCGGTTGGCATTTGGAGTTCGGTTGCAACCAAACCGGCTGGCCTTTGGGGAGTGCCACCTACACGGCTACTGCCCTTTGGAGAAAGCCGCCGGCGGCTTTGGGTAGAGCTCTCTCCCTTTGCCAAGTGGTTGGCTTTGGTTGAGCCATGTGCAAGTGATGGCTTTTGGCTAAACCAATCAAAATGAAGTGCTTTTGCGATATTTTCACATCTTAACTTAGCTCCCAAGTTTCCTTAGTCTATAAATAGAGGCCTTGCCTCATGTAATTGGTGTGCCACACCTTAGGGAGTGAGAGCTTATCTCTCTTCTCCACTTCATTTTCAATGCAAACACATTTTGTTCTTGATTTCCAAGCTTTGTTCACTTGTTCTTGAGCTCCAAGCTCTTATTTTCCAGCAGCCCCTCTTTACTTTCTTTGTTTTGATTTACTTTGTTCTTGAGTACTCTTGTTGGTTCTTGAGTACTCTTGTATTGTTCTTGAGTTTTCCTTTCCAAAACCTTTACTTTCTTGTCTTTCAAAAACCTTTACTTTTCTAAGCACTTAGCTATGGTATCCACCTCTATGGATATTCGTAGCTAAACCCTTCATTCGGTTGAAGGGGTGTGCTTGTATCATAAAATGTTTTAGACCCTTCTCTTAGTGCCTCTTTGTGTTCAACTTGTTCTATGTGCCATATATTAGGTCAGAATGCTATTGGTTGAGTGGATGCTCGAAAGAGCAAAGCTCTTCCATGGGTTCGTGAACTTCCGTGGATAAGTGGAGGCTCGAAAGAGCACAGCTTCTCTGTGGAATTCAACCTCGTTTAAACACCATTTGGTTGATCGGAAATGATTGATCAAATGGATGCACATAAGCTAAGATACTTCGAAAGGAGGAATTAGCCCAACTAGAACAAGAGTTCTATGTCTTGAAAAGGACTAGACGGTGTGGCAAGTCGAGTGCTAGAAATAGCCTTGATACATCTTTGAACACTTAGTATGATCATTAGAGGTCGATGATAAACGGACTATGATACAAGGCCCCCTAAAACCGAATGCTTTCCTTTGATCAAAACACCACCTGTCACTTTACTTTCAGTACCAATATCAACTGCTTACTTTCAGTCCCATATCAACTGCTTACTTTCCGCAAGTCTTGTCCTTCAAGCATTTACTTTCCGCAAGTCTTGTCCTTCAAGCATTTACTTTTCGCAAGTCTTGTCCTTCAAGCATTTACTTTTCGCAAGTCTTGTCCTTCAAGCACTTACTTTCAGCACTTTACTTTCAGTATTTACTTTACGCAATTTACTTTCCGCACTTTACTTTTCAGTCATTTACTTTTACGCAATTTACTTTCTGTCTAAAAAACCACAAAACCCAATCTGTATTTACTTTCTTTTTCTTTCTTTTTAAAGAACAACCATTCCACACTGACTCCCTTGGGTTCGACCCCTACTTACCGCTTTACTACCCAATAGTAAAGTCACGAGTAGCCGACTTATAAATTTATTTTGTACACATTGCCTCGCGACAAGGCAGTGTTGTCAAATTGGCGCCGTTGCCGGGGAGTCGTGCAATCGGAATAGTTGTTCTATTTGTTTTTCTTTTGTTTTTGTTTTGTCATGCAGTTCACAAAGTCTTTCCACTACGAATGCAAGCCTTGGAACAATGAGGAGTTTTCCCCACCACCTTTCGAACTTGAAGTCCGCGAGAAGATCAACAACATAGAGCAATCCCGGGATGAAACTTTGGACGAGTACTTGGCGTACTTTGACTCCATTGTGACGAGCTGCCCGCACCATGGATTCACCAACCACGATCTTATTCAAAGGTTTCTCAATGGGATGATGCCACAAGAGTGGAATTGGCTAAATGATGCAGCTGGAGGCTCGGTGAACAACTTAGACATAGATGATCTTTGGAACTTAATAGATGATTTGGCCGCGAGGTCAAGACCAAGACAAGATCAGGCCGAGCCACTCGAGGACATTACAACGGAGCTGGCATCTAGCAACCAGCAGCTGGCCAACTTGATGGACCAAAATCAAGCCAGATCCGAGGAAGCATGGGCAGAAATAGAGGCGTCTATGAAAGAAACTGAATATCTGATCAATGAGATGCTCAAGCCAAAGGTCAGCAAGGAAGAGCCTACAATAGAGCCCACAGAGCCGGCAGAGGACGAGGAGCCGCATGCACCCGAAGAAGAACCAGCCAATTCAGGCCCGGTCCTCATCACCAATCTACCCAAGGAAGTCCCGGACCTCACTGACGGGCTGGCCGAGACAGATCAGGACACGCCCGAGCTACCCGATGCAGTCCCGTTCCTCATTGCTGAAGCACCCGAGACGAGCCCAGTCCTCTTGGCTGAAGCGCCCGAGCTGCCCGAGACAGACCTGGTCCTCGCAGACGGGCTGGTTGAGACAGGTCCGGTCCTTGTAATTGAAGTCCCCCAACTTGACCCTTCATGTTTTATGCAGATCATAGCCACCGAAGATCATGTAGTCAATGATGATGAGGTGCAAGGGGAGTTGGAGGCAAAACATGAGCCAGAAGAGCCAAAGATGGAGCACTCACTCGCCACGAGCCCGGAAAACTCACTCGTTCTAGGACGACCATTCGTAGCTGCCACAAAGAAGAGGCTTCACAAGGGCGCGTACTTGAGGTCGCTTGGCAAAAGACTGAATTACCAAAACTACAAAGATGCCAACCGGCCATACATGAAAAAGCGGCAAAGACATGGGCCGAAGGAATGGAAACCCGGAAGGAGAAACAAGAAAGCACGGCTCGATGGACCACCAGCTATGGTAAAAATATCCTCACCTTCTCGTATGCATGTAAAAGAGAACATGCCGGACCTATGGAGAACCAAACCGAACACATCACTCCACAAGTTCTTTGGGCAGAGTAAAAGGGCAGCCGAGAAGAAGTTCGACTTCACTCACCCTTGGGATCCGAACTTATGATCCATGAGTGAGGTACCGTCGAGCCAACGACGTTAAACAAAGGCACTTGCCGGGAGGTAACCCGGCATAGTTAGTCTTTTTCGTTTTATTTCTTTATGTCATTTCCTTTGCTTGCTTACTTTTTTAGCTTTTGAACTACGTCATGCTGTGAGGCACGACTTCGTTCAAAAGTGTGGGGGTATTAGAGTAGTAGTAGTTGTACATAGTAGACAGCATGTTATGAGAATATACATTTCCATGATGTGAAAATAGATAAACCTGATTCATGCATTTCCTTGTGAAAACTTAATTGTGTAAAAACATGCGAACTTAACTTTCTACTTGTCCTTGTGTGCTGAGATAATGTAGGATGTGGAGTTGAAAGAAATGCCCTAGAGAGGCTTGACAAGCACTTAAGGGACCGGATCCTTACTTTATGGTTATGTGAAGATTGTGGAGGCTGCACTTTGGGCTTCTTGGTGAAGAGTGGACTCCGCCATGCAGCGTCTATGCAAGAGGCAGGACGGGAATCAAACCGTCCTATCTCTAGTCTGAGTAGCCGGGAAAAGAGGTGAGCGACACTCAACTTGACCCGCGCCAAAACGACTACGATGAGAAAGAGCGAGGAGGTATTTCCATATGCTCTTGGGCGATGATTGGACCTCCCAAAAGTGAAGAAAAATGGACATGCAAATCTCATCAAAGGAGAAAAGCTCAAAGAAGAAAAGAAAAAAATCAGCCAAAATGGTGAAACCAAACCGAAGCAAAAATAAAGTACTCAAAGAGTCAAATCAAAGGCCAAAGGCCAAATCACTAAAAAAGTTGTCCAACCACACAAACAAAGAAAAAGAGCTCAACCCAAGTTGCCCGAATCAATCACGTGCTAGAAGAAGCAAGTAACATAACCATATAGTAAGATCGGATCCGAGAGTGCAGTTCAAGGGCCTAAAAAGTGGCTATCTCCCAATCATCCAAATTGATTTGCATCTCGGCACAAAGGTAACAAGTATCTAGTTACTTTCTTATGTAAGCATGATTTCGTTTGGAAACAAGTAAGTTATGCATGCTTAGGTGAAGTTAAGATTCACATCTCACATTTACATCTAAGACTTAGGGTGTTGTTCCTCTCTTTGACTAGACTTGTTCGGGACGAACAAGATTAAGTGTGGGGGTATTTGATGGAGCATATTTATATGATTCATTAAGTACTACTAAACCCACCAATTAAGACATTTGGTCATACGAACAAGTGCTTGTTAATACCATTTTGTGTATACAGGCGATTTGGGGTCTAAAGAGGAAACATGCCTAAAAGGGGAGATTTATGCCCAAAAAGCACACCAAGCATTTCTGGCCAGCCAAGGCCCGAGGAAAACCAGCACCCGAGCCCAATCGGCTTGCGCCCGAGAAAAACTTCAAATCTGGTCACGACCACTTTCCGGCGGCGATCCAGCAAATCTAGCTCGAGCATTCATCTTAGAATCACTTCAAAATTCTAGAACCATCGCCCAAAAGCTGAGAACGCATTGCCAAGGACTCAAGCCCGTTCAAAGCCAAACAAGGGCAATATCGGCCGTTTTGGGATTTCGACCATGTTCCAGGCAAAATTTGGCTTAGCATCCTTCTTGAGATCATCTTAGAATGACTTTTTCATTCAGAATACACTCTCCAAAATCCAAGAAGCTCCGGCCAAAGCTCCGGTCAGATTCCGGCCATATTCCGGCGAACTCCGGCCATGCTCCGGCGAACCTCCGGTGATGCTCCGATCAAGCTCATCCAACCACCACCATGCTCCGGTCATTTCTTGCTCCGGCCACATTCCGGTGAAGTCCAACTAAATCCAAACTACTTCATTCTGGTTGGCTTCTACTATTCATTTCGGTTGGCATTTGGAGTTCGGTTGCAACCAAACCGGCTGGCCTTTGGGGAGTGCCACCTATACGGCTGCTGCCCTTTGGAGAAAGCCGACGGCGGCTTTGGGTAGAGCTCTCTCCCTTTGCCAAGTGGTTGGCTTTGGTTGAGCCATGTGCAAGTGATGGCTTTTGGCTAAACCAATCAAAATGAAGTGCTTTTGGGATATTTTCACATCTTAACTCAGCTCCCAAGTTTCCTTAGTCTATAAATAGAGGCCTTGCCTCATGTAATTGGTGTGCCACACCTTAGGGAGTGAGAGCTTATCTATCTTCTCCACTTCATTTTCAATGCAAACACATTTTGTTCTTGATTTCCAAGCTTTGTTCACTTGTTCTTGAGCTCCAAGCTCTTATTTTCCAGCAGCCCCTCTTTACTTTCTTTGTTTTGATTTACTTTGTTCTTGAGTACTCTTGTTGGTTCTTGAGTACTCTTGTGTTGTTCTTGAGTTTTCCTTTCCAAAACCTTTACTTTCTTGTCTTTCAAAAACCTTTACTTTTCTAAGCACTTAGCTATGGTATCCACCTCTATGGATATTCGTAGCTAAACCCTTCATTCGGTTGAAGGGGTGTGCTTGTATCATAAAATGTTTTAGACCCTTCGCTTAGTGCCTCTTTGTGTTCAACTTGTTCTATGTGCCATATATTAGGTCAGAATGCTATTGGTTGAGTGGATGCTCGAAAGAGCAAAGCTCTTCCATGGGTTCGTGAACTTCCGTGGATAAGTGGAGGCTCGAAAGAGCACAGTGTATCAGTGGAATTCAACCTCGTTTAAACACCATTTGGTTGATCGGAAATGATTGATCAAATGGATGCACATAAGCTAAGATACTTCGAAAGGAGGAATTAGCCCAACTAAAACAAGAGTTCTATGTCTTGAAAAGGACTAGACGGTGTGGCAAGTCGAGTGCTAGAAATAGCCTTGATACATCTTTGAACACTTAGTATGATCATTAGAGGTCGATGATAAACGGACTATGATACAAGGCCCCCTAAAACCGAATGCTTTCCTTTGATCAAAACACCACCTGCCACTTTACTTTCAGTATCAATATCAACTGCTTACTTTCAGTCCCATATCAACTGCTTACTTTCCGCAAGTCTTGTCCTTCAAGCATCTACTTTCCGCAAGTCTTGTCCTTCAAGCATTTACTTTCCGCTAGTCTTGTCCTTCAAGCATTTACTTTTCACAAGTCTTGTCCTTCAAGCATTTACTTTTCGCAAGTCTTGTCCTTCAAGCACTTACTTCCAGCACTTTACTTTCAGTATTTACTTTACGCAATTTACTTTCCGCACTTTACTTTTCAGTCATTTACTTTTACGCAATTTACTTTCTGTCTAAAAAAACCATAAAACTCAATCTGTATTTACTTTCTTTTTCTTTCTTTTTAAAGAACAACCATTCCACACTGACTCACTTGGGTTCGACCCCTACTTACCGCTTTACTACCCAATAGTAAAGTCACGAGTAGCGGACTTATAAATTTATTTTGTACACATTGCCTCGCGACAAGGCAGTGTTGTCAATGTTCCAGCTTCTGTGCAAGAAGTGACGAGCGTTCTTGATTCATTCTGATCATCTCGTGCTTCAAAGTAGATATTTCCTCCTGATGTTCCACCTTCTGGGCAACGAGAAGTCAACCTCCTGCCAGTTTTTATCTTTCTCTTCTGTCAGGCTTGCCACTATTTTTGTGAGCTTCTTGTTTAGACCAATCACCAATAGCCAGTTCTCATAGAGTTCCTTGTACGTCTCGACCGAGGTCTCATGAACAAGTCCTTCGCTATCACTGCTTGATGCGTCGTCAATAGGTTGTTCAGACAGTGCACTAGAGTATGGATTTTCACTTGTCTCACTGCAGTCTTCAATAGTGACTACAAGTCCGACGAGATTGACATTCTCACGTTCTTCTTCTTCATCGTTAGATTCACTATCTGGACCCTCATAGGCTATTCTGAGAATATCCCATGCTTCCTTGGCAACCTCACATTTAGCAATCAGTTTGAACACGTTCTCGTCCACTCCTGAGAAAATTGCATTCAAGGCCTTTGAGTTTCCAGCAGCATCTTTTTCATCTGCATCAGTCCACAGAGCTCCAGGTTTTGGCACAGCTACTTCTTCAGGGTTGGCCATCGTGGGTTCTGTCAATCCAACCAACACAGCTCTCCAAGCCTTTTCATCGAGAGATTTCAGAAAGACTTTCATCTTGGACTTCCAATAGGGATAGTTTGGCCCTTCAAGTAACGATGGTCGGTTAGTGCTCTGTCATTCCTTCAAACTCATCTTGAACAGTCTCCGGATCACACTCTGTATGTCAAGTGTCTGCTCTGATACCAATTGAAATTCTGTTGTCTGTTCAAGACCAGTTCCAAGTTGTGTTCTACCAGAGACTGGAACACTTTAGCAGACAGTATCGTAAATAGAACAAAATAGGAGCACACACGATATGATACCCAGTTCGGCCTTGCCTACTCTGGGGGGCTTCCCACACCCTAAAAGGGACACAAATCTTATTACGAGTTTTAGGGCTACACGTGGACTTACGATTACACAACGCCTTGTTTGTAATGGCCTAGCCTCTACTACTCCGTCTCTTGGATTTGCAATCTCGGTTCACCGCTGCTCACCTCGATCCCCTATGGGCAGGACGAGACTTCCTCTCGACCTGGTCTTGGACCTCTCCTAGAGTCCAGTACCTTCTTCCGAAGGCGTGTCTTGATCATTGTGTGTGTGCTCTTGGTTGATATTCCGGTGCTCAGCCGGCCGTCGCTCCTCCTCCAATCTCAATGAACAGCACAATGAACAGACTGCTTCTTCGCCGTTGATATTCCAGTGCTCAGCCGGCCGTCGCTCCTCCTCCAATCTCATGAATGCTCTCGTGTTTCTTTCTGTCCGGGTGCGATAATGATATGGACGCCCTAGCATTTTATTTATATGCTTGGTCGATGTCTAAATTTGTTCAAGATATCCTCATCAAATATTTAGGAAATATTCCTAAATATTCGATGTGTATCTTCAATCCAATCTTCGATATCCATATCATATCTTTGACGATATCCTCGAAACCAATCTGTCGATATTCGTTTGAATATCTTTTCTTCTGTTTTACTCGTTGATTGATTCCAACAGATCATATCTTTGATCTTTAGAATCTTCCGAATTAGGAAACATTCGTTCTTCTTTCCTCCAATCTTCAAAAAGATCTCGATCTTTCTTTCTCACCAAGTAATTCTGAATCTTCTTGATCGACTCCTAATTGATGAGAGGATATTCATTTGAATATCTGATCCTCTAATTTATTGTTGAGCCGACTCCAATCATATCAGATCTTCGATCGTCCATATTAGGAAACGTCTTATCGTCGGTTGAACAGTTCTTGAACTCCTGCTTGAACACTCTGAAGACGTTTTGCCAAAACCCATGCCACATAGGAACAACAACATTGATCCTGCCTTTTGATGAAAATGCTTTAAATGCTTTTGATAACTGATATTAGCGGGCATAGGAATTTTGTTTGGTGTAGCATTTTGTACATTTTCATTATTTGTAAGGGCGATGGCGGAAGACATTGGTCCTGCTTCATGATGAAATTGATTTCAATGCTTTTGATAACTGATACTTGTGGGCATAGGGTCTTTGTTTGGTGGAGCATATGATATATTTTCAGTATTTCTAAGGGCGATGACGGAAGACATTGGTCCAGCCTTATGATGAAAATGCTTTGAATGCTTTTGAACTGTATTAGTGGGTATGGGGACTTTGTTCGATGTATTATTTGATAAATTTTCATTATTTGTAAAGGCGATGGCAGAAGACATCGATTCTGCCATATGATGAAAATGCTTAGAATGCTTTTGAAAAACGATATTAGTGGGCATAGAGACTTTGTTTGGTGAAGCTTTTAATGCATTTTCATTATTTGTAATGGCGATGGTGTAAGATACTGATCTTGTCTTATGATGAAATTGCTTTGAATGATTTCGATAACCGATATTAGTGAGCATATAGACTTTTTTTGATATGAGCATAGAGGCTTTTTTGATAGAGCATTTGATAGATTTTCATTAATTGTAAGGGCGATGGCGGAAGACATTGATCTTTCCTTATGATGACAGTCTGAAGGCTGCTGTCTTCATTGTAGTTTATAGTACAGTGCTTCATCATTCTTACACTATTCTTTTGCTATTTCTTGCAGTTCGTGTCCGAATCCAATGCTTGCTGATGATGTATTTCATTAAGCCTTGCGTTCCGTATACCGAAGCGAGTTTTGCTGCTCATGGGAAATTTGTCTTCACCCAAGCTGCTAGCGTGGTACTCGGCTTTTACCTTCTGATAAACACTACATTGGGTGATGTGTTTTCTGTCGGAGATGGAAATGTGACCTCAGTTATTTATCTAGCTATCATGGTTTTCCTTCTAATGGCACCTTTGGCGATCCCCATAAAAATGACATTTTACCCCTGTCAATGTGTCCGCTGTATATCAAAAGGGTATCACAACCGGTGATTCTTCTAATCCATTGAGAAAGGAGCTAGCAGCAAAGATGATAGTACAGAGCCACTGCTTACAGCCTCTATGTCAAGTCCCCAACAAGCCTTGGAAGTTTCCGTGAGCCGTATGATATGTACATGTTGTTAACATTTTACTCGTCGTGGGAGAGGGTGCAGCAATAATGAAAAGAAAAGAAAACCACGAAGTGGAGAGGACTTCACATTCACTGAAGCATTGTGCAAGGCTGATTTCTGGCTTCTATTCTTTGTGTACTTTGTTAGTGTTGGTTCTGGAGTGACAGTTCTGAATAACCTCGCTCTGATGGGAACAGCGCAAGGCGTGCGAGATACCACTATCTTATTGAGCATCTTTAGCTTTTGCAATTTCGTTGGTCGTCTTGGAGGTGGTGTCGTGTCTGGACATTTTGTCAGGTTAGCATTTCTTTCGATAACGTTAGCTATAGAATTCGAGTTTGCTGGTATGCTTAACTTTTAATTCAGTACTCAACTCATGACAGATAACATCTTCTTCATCAACTACATTACAAGAAATTTGTACTCTTGTGGCTTTAATAGTTGGGTGTTTTCATTTGTGCCTGCATGACAAGAAAAGTCCCACAGACAAGAAAAGTCCCACGGACACTGGGCATGACGGTCACCCAGATCATCATGATATTCATCTACCTCCTCGCATTCGCCCTCGATGGCACACTCTACACAGCAACAGCCCTACAAGGAATCTGCTATGGCGTCTAATTCTCCGTCATGATTCCAATAGTTTCTGAGCTCTTGGCCTTCAAAACTTTGGCCTCTTCTTCAACTTCATATCCATAGGCAACCCAATATGTTCATTTCTCTTCTCCATCCTCCTTGTTGGCTACCTCTATGATGAAGAACTCAACATGCATCAACATAGTTTCAACGTGTTCACATTCTCTAGCGCAGCCTGCATCGGTCCAAATTGCTTCAGGCTGACTTTCCTGATTCTCGCAGGCCTCTGCGTACTCGGTACCATCTCAAGCATTATCTTATCGGTAAGAATAAAAATGTGTACAATATGGTATACGCTGTCGGCTCCTTTCGCTTGCCCCAGCCCAACGATCATTAAATCCCACGATGAATTCAATCATCGTCATATCAGCATCATAATTATCATTGTCATCATGTAGTCATCATCATCATTATATCGTCATCATATCATCAATATCATCATCATCATCAACAACAACATCATCATATCATTAACATCATCATAAGTCTTTTTTATGCTATGGCGGTGTCTTGTAATTTTGTAGTTGACTGTTGCAGAGTTTTGTAACTTTTTAGGTCTTTTTTTGAATGAATATACACTTTTTCTTCAAAAATAAAATAAAATAAAATCATAACCGTCATCACCATCCTCATCATCATATCATCATCTCACCATCATCATATCATCATCATCATATCATCATCATCTTCATCATATCCTCATTATCATGTCATCCTATCACCATCTACATATCATCCTCATAATATCACCAGCACCATCATCATATCATATCATCAACCTCATCATCATATCAACATCATCACAATAATCAACATATCATCAATATCATAATAATCAGCATATCATCAACATCATTTCATACCATCATATCACCATCATCATCATCATCATGTCATCATATCAGCGTCATCATATTATCATAATCAGCATCCTCATCATCATATCATCATCAACATCATATCACCATTATCATATAATCCTCATCATCATTATCATAATCATCATATCATCGACACGATCATCATTATATCACTGTCATCATCACCATCTTTTCACCGTCATCAACATCATCAAATGATCAACATCATCATATCATCAACAGTATCATCAGCATCATATCACCATCATCATATCATCGACATTATCATCATCATCATATAATCATCATCATCATCACCATCATCATCATCATCATCATCACCATCATATCACCATCATCATATCATCATATCATATCACCATCATCGTATCATATCATCATCAACAACATCAACTACATCATCATATCGTCATCATCGTATCATATCATCATCAACATCATCATCATATCATCATCTTATCGTGATCATATCACCATCGTCATATAAGCATCATCATATCGTATCTTCAACATCATTATCGTCATATCATCATAATCATATCACCATCATCATATCATCACCATCACCATTATCATATCATCATCATCGTATTATCATCAACTTCAAGTTCTTCATATCACCATCAACAACAACATCATCATCATTATATCACCATCATCATAACATCGTCATCATATCATATTATCATCAACAACATTATCATATCACCATCATCATATCATCCTCACAATATCACCATCATTATATCATTATTATCAACAAGATCATCAACATCATCATCGTTATATCATCAACTTCGTTATCATTACATTAACAGCAACATCATCAACACCATTCTTATCGTATGATCGTCATCATATCATAAATATATCATCGTAATGATCCAATCACCGTCATCATTATTCATCAACATCATCGACTTCATATCATCACATCATGTCACCATCATCACATAATCATCATCATATCACCATCATAACATCATATCACCATCATAACATCATCATCATCATAATCATCTTCATATCGTCATTATAATATCTTCATCATCATCATATCACCATCACCATTATATCATCAACATTATCATATATCATTAACATCATTATCATATGATACGGCTTTTTAGGACTAACTATTAACATCATTATCATATACAAATAAATTAAAAGAAGAGTATGGTAACAAATAAATTAAGAGTATGGTAAAAAAATTCAGTGGAAAATAAGTGGACAATAAATTAAAAGAAGATTATGGTAAAAAATAAATTAAGAGAAGAGTATGATAAACCTAAAAACTTGGAAGCACTTAATAAGTGGACAATTCCGAAAATTGAACCAAGTATATTATACAAACTCAGAACTTTTGAGAAATTGGCACTCAAACAAATAATAAAAACTACCGAAGAAACAATTCGTTTAAATTTTGAGGAATGAACAATTAGATTGCTTGATGAAAGTTATATTTTATCATATAAAACTTCTCACAATATCATCCGTATTGGTTTAGTACAAATTGCTTACAAACGATTAACCTTAGAAGGTTTACCCGAGAGCTTTATAGCAGCCCATAGGGATGGTAGAAATCTTAATTGGAAACAATCATTAATGAGAATAATTCAAACTAGCCTTAGACATGGTCCGGTCTATTTGATGTTTAATTATCCAAGTTTACAACTTTTGTTGTCGGATATTAATATATTAGATTTGTTGACATTAAATTAAAACTCATGGATACAATTATAAATCAGGAACAGAAGTAATAGCAATCTGTTATAGGATTTATTATAAACCACTTTTTACACTAAATCCACAGTGTAAAATGAATGACAAACAAACAAATGAAACTATAATAATAGAAACCAATTTCAGTAAATCAAAATTACAACAAGAAGAATAATTAAATGGGAAGAGATCGAATTTCCAACTAATTGGACTCTGGAACAGGTTATACCACCACAACCAGTAAGTCAAAACAACTTAGTAAATATTATACAAACACCAGAAGGATCTGTTAGTCTTCAATTTGAAAATACAAGTAGATCAACATCTTCTTGTCTTAGTAGGTCAAATTCAATGTACTCTTATATTTCACCTTTGGAATATAAGATTGAACAACCTCTTGAGTCTTCAAGAGCATCAATGTCCCAACTAAGAGACGCGGAAAGAATTGAAAAACTTATAATTGATCAGAATATTATCATAAAAGGAATTAATACTAGTGGAATAAACACTAAATATCCAGAAATAACCGGGTCTGAAATGGATTTCCCTATACAATAATGTCTAAAAAAATTATAGATTTTAGCCCTAGATCCCAGGCAAGAAAATTTATTATGAAAGAGTTTGAATCATCAAAATGGAAACCATTTAAAAATGGCTATATGAAAACTTTAATTCAATAGAATTAAAAGATGTAGGAGAAGAATTTTACAGAGTTTGTGAACAAGAGAATAAAATGTTATTCTTTGTTCCTTGGTTTGTCTCTACATATGTAGAGCAATATATTTCGGTGTTACATGGAAATTATATGTTAAACATAGGAACGGTCTTAACACAAGTTTATCCACTGCAACAATCTTTTCAAATTGAAAAGGTCTTAACACAAGTTTAGCCACCGCAAAAAAGAATGACAAAATTCAAAAAAAATTTAGCATTTGCTAAACTTTTGGAAGACGATACACTACCAACAACATGTCAACAAATATTTATCTTACTAGAACAAAACAATTACACAAATCTATATTCAAATGTTATACGAGAACAAATTTTGACATTACAAAACAAAGTAGAAAAATTGATAAACATAATGAATAAACAACCAATGATGATTGAGGCTCCAAAGGAGAAGCCAGTAGAAATAGCTACACCAAGTATTCAACCTCGGCCTACAGTAATATGGTTTAAATTAAGACCCATGAAGGAGTTAGAAGATGTTTTAGAAGAAAAATTTAAAAATAAGCACTCTAGATAAGAAATTAAGAGAGAAACTAATAGAAAAACCTGATTATAAGCAAGTTTATGAAGACCAGATTAACGAAATTCATAAATAGAAAGATAAGCCTACTACAGAAAAATATTATTACCGTAGGCCTACACCACTCGATGTACTAATAGAAGAATCTAGTGAGGTTATATCTAAATAGTTATAGTGGTAGCCACATCTATGAATGGAACATAAATGGTTTTGCAAATCAACAGGTGGATAACACAATTCATAGAATGTTAATGTACTCTACAGTGTGTAAGAATAACGACAATAGTGATAATAATATTTCTAACATGATTATATCAGGATTTACAGGACAACTAACAGGTTGGTGGGATAACTATCTCACTCAAAAAGACAAATATGAGATATTAAACACAGTTAAACAAGAAGATAATGTTATTCGAGAAGATGCAGTTTATACAATGGTAATCAATATCATAGAACATTTTACGGGAAGATACACTAAAAATGGTGAAAGTATCAGAACTTTACTCCAAAATCTTAGGTGTAAAACACTTACATATTTTAGACGGTATAAGAATACTTTTCTGAGCAGAGTTATGGAGCTCTCAGAGTGTAATAGCACCCACTTGAAATCAAAGTTTATTGATGGTTTACCTAGCTTATTTGCCAAAAGAATCAGAAGAATCTTAAGACAAAACTTTAATTACATTCCTTATGAAAAATTAAACTTACGGGAAACTTATAGGGGTTTGCACACAAGAGGGAATAGCCCTATGTAATGAATTAGATTAAATCAAAAAATGGAAAGACAAAATCTTATAGAAAAGCAACAATTAGGTCAGTTCTGTGATCAGTTTGCCATTGATAAACCGTGTTCTAGTAAACATAGAAAACATGTTAAGGATTATAAACCTTATCATAAAAACAAATGATATTCTAAAAAGAAAATAGAAGACAAAAAGTAGCAGAAAAACGCTAGGGAAGAAAAGAAGTGGGATAAGAATAGATTAATAATATGTAGGAAATGTGGCAGACATGGCCATTATGCCCGCACTTGTTGGGTAAACAGAAAAAAATAATAGTCTTGAAGATGAGAGGATTAAAGGTATCCTTTCAAAAAATTTACTTAACTCAAATGAGAGTACCGAGTCAGAATTAACTGATTACTCAACTACTAGTGAGGATCTTAAAGTGTTAGGAAATGAAAACATAATAACAGACTGAGAATCAGATTGTGAACCTTGTATTCTAGGACAATCTTGTCCAAACAAGGAATTTGATGATAATATGGAGGAGGAACAATTATATAAAATTCTGGTACAGTTTCAACATTTAAAAATTAATCTCTTAAGCCATGATACTACTCTGGAATTACTTAAGGCAATAAAAGATCCTGAATTAAGATAAAAATAATAGATCTATTAGAAACAGTTCTAGGGACTTCTGAGGAACAAGAAGTTTCAAAGGGAAATAGGTCAAATTCAAATTAGGCAAGTCGGCGCTGCTCATATTGGAGAGATGATGCAAGACAGTCGAAGTTGGTTGAATGAAATATTTTTTGCTTGAAGATATTTGGAAAGAAGATAATCAAAGATCTACAATTGAGATTAAGGATATTCTTGAAGATTATCTACAAGAATGATGCGCAAGGTTTTAGGAATATTTCCTAAAAGATCTAAGGAAATATTTCCTGAAGGATCTTGGCGGTTGATGATTTGAAACCTAGACATATTAGGATTTCACCGCCCTATATAAAGAGGGCTAGGGTTTTCAAACTTTAGCACTCTTGGAGATACTTTTCACTAAGATATTCTGATCGGGAGGTGGATGTAAACGGCCAGTGAACTTATTACTCTGATAAGCTCTCGGCGCTCGGAATCTGTCTGTACTTAGTGCTGTGCATACTGATTGTGGACTAACTGAAGACACATGCACTGGTCACTGCTGTTGCGCATTCGGAAGAAGGCACTGATCTTCGTGGAGGATCAATTGGTGGAAACAAAGGATAGACTCTGATCTAGAGGGAGCCAAGATAGCAATTGTTGGATTATTAGAGGTACTAGCTGTTTAAGAAGGAGTCTGTAAACGTAAGCTTCTTGTACTCTAAACTCATAATAGTGAATTGCTTTCCGCCGGGCTAGGGATGAGCCCCCCAGACGTAGGCTCGTTAATGCCGAACTGGGTAACCAAATTGCGTGTCTGTGCTTTTGTTACTGCACTTAAGTTTAATAGCTTAATATTCTGCACGAGTTGTTCCACTTAGTTATTCCATACACGACCAGAACAACATCTCAACATACACGGGAATTTTTCAATACCAACAAGGTATTTCCACAATACAACACATACATTGTCTCATGCAGGAGGAAATAACCTTCATATTAGTTATAAGTTACCCAAAGCTAAAGTATGCATCGATAAGAAAACGCATACAGACTAGTTTCTTACTAGCTAAAGATATAACTAACCAAGTAATACTTGGAACACCCTTCCTAACCAAGATTTATCCTCTAAATCAAGTCGATTTGAGAGGAATTGTAGGAACTTTTGAAGGAAAAGATATAACTCTAAGATTTATATCTGAGCCTTTAACTAACGCCTTGCATGAAGTTTATGACATTATATCTGTCAAAGAAAATCAACTATATTTTCTTGCCTGGGATCTAGGGCTAAATTCTATAATTGTTTTAGACATTATTATATTGGGAAATCCATTTCACACTCGGTTATTTCCAGATCTTCAGTGTTTATTCCGCTAGTATTAATTCCTTTTATGATATTATTCTGATCAATTATAAGTTTTTCATTTCTTTCAACATCTCTTATTTGGCACAATGATGGTCTTGAAGACTCAAGAGGTTGTTCAATCTTATATTCTAAAGGTGAAATATAAGACGACTTGGGACATATTACAAACGACTCATAAAGGCACAGCTAAAGTCAAAATTTCTAGAACGGAGATGGTCACGTCAAAATTCGAAATTCTGAAGATGAAGGAGGATGAGACCATAGCTGATTTCAACACAAGGGTCCTTGATATCTTGAATGAATCATTTGCACTTGGTGAGCCCATGAGCGAAGAAAGACTGGTAAGGAAGGTGTTGAGATCTCTGCCACAATAATATGCCATGAAGGCAATAGCTATTAAGGAAGCTCAGGATGTGATAACTATGAGGATGGATGACCTAATGGGATCGTTACAGACTCACGAGATGGAGATGAACGAAGATGAACAATACAAGAAAGTCAAGAGTGTTGTATTGAAGTCTGAATTAAATAATGTTCAAGACAACAAAGGGGAGATGTCTGAACACATTATGCGCTGCTATGATGGCGAAAAACTTTGGAAAGTTCATAAGACGACTGAACAAGAAAGGTTCGGATACAGGACAATCATTCAGCTCAAAATTCCAGAAGGAAGGGAAGTTCCAAAAGAAGAATAAACCTGGAGACTAAAACAAGGACAACAAAGGCAAGGGGATCCAATGCAGACAATGCGAATGCTACTGACAAATCAGGTGGAGTGTGCCAACACATGGAAGAACAAGAAATCTTATGCAGTCAACTGGAGTGACAGTGAATCTGATGATGACAATCAAGAAGGTGAATCTAATAACTTTGTAGCCCTAGCAAGCGTAGTTAGCCATGCAGGAGAAAAGGATAAAGGAGTGCAGTCCAAAACAACTACTGATGATCTCGCTGAATACTCTAGCTATAGTGATGATGAAGAGATCACTAAAGAATGTATTGCAGAGAAATACAAGGAGTTATTCAAGCAGTGGCTAGAAGGAGTTGAGCTGAACAAGAAGCTCCACTGCAACTTCGCAAAGCTGAAGGAAGAAAAAGACAAGCTATGGGAAGAAGCTGCTGTGCTGGTTTCCTAAAAGCTGGAACATCAGCAGATGATTGCTGATCTTAAACTCCAGATGAAGGAAGCAAGAGATGAACGAGCTGAACTTGTTGCACAAAAGGATGAACTTCTAGCAGTCATATCATCACTAAAGATTCTGCTATAGAAGACCAAAGATGATCATCCTGGAATGATTGGTGAACTGAGAAGAGAAGAGGTATGTCTACTTGATACTGTTGATGCCTTGAAATGTGAAATCGAAACAGACAAACTCATTCATGAGGAAACATTAGAAGAGTTGAACAACCTCTCAAAGTCAGACAATATGCTTAACCCCGGATCCAAGAATCTAGATTCTATACTGGGATCTCAAATGGTGGGTCGTGGCTACAAGGGTCTTAGTTTCACTGGCACATCTAGTTCCGGGAAGACAAAGTTTGTGAAAGCTGAGCCCCGGAACTACAAGGAACCGACCGACCATCATCCTCAAAGAAGAACAAGATGGTTCCCCACATGGAGACAAGATAACAGAACGTGCTACTACTGCAATAGAGTGGGACACATAAAAACCAAGATGCCAGGAATTCCAAGAGTTCCTCAGAAAGCAGGACCAAGTGCCTAAACTACGGGTGAGACAAGTGTGGAGAGTTAAACAGAGAGATGAGGTATGTCATGTTGCCTTCAGCTCTACCAACCACCTGAAGAATGAGAGATGGTACTTCGACAGTGGCTGCTCAAGACACATGACTGGTAACTAAGAGTTTCTAACCAATCTAGAAAAATTCAAAGGAAAGTCCGTAACCTTTGGTGATGGAGTACAAGGCAAGGAACTTAGAAAGGGAACTCTGAATGTTCGAGGACTACCCAGATTGAAGGAAGTTCTTCTTGTCCAAGGTCTGTAGGCGAACCTGATCATCATAAGTCAGCTGTGCAATGGGGAGCATTGTGTTCAATTCACACAGGATGAATGTGTTGTGCTGAACAAGAAGGATGAGCCAGTACTGACAGGAAGAAGGTCCTCAAGCAACTGCTACTTGTTAAACCTTGGTCGACCTACCGCTGAAACAACATGCTTGTTAAGCAAAACCAAAGAGATGAACCTTTGGCACCAACGGATGGGACACCTTAATCTGAGGACACTGAAGAAGGTTGCCACTGAAGGGCTAGTTCGTGGGATACCCAAAGTAGAAGGAGATGTGAGTGGCTTTTGCGGTGATTGCCAGATGGGAAGCAGATGAAAGTTGCTCACAAAGGAACAACTCAGATCAACACACGGAGACCCCTTGAGTTGTTGCACATGGATCTGATGGGACCAATGCTAGTGGAAAGCTACTTCGGAAAGAGGTATGTGCTAGTTTGTGTTGATGATTACTCTCGATTTACTTGGATAAACTTTATACGAGAAAAGGCAGGTGATGTTCAAGCATTTGTTCAACTATGCATCGTCTGGAGCAAGAAAGAGAAGATATAGGCAACCATATAGTAGCAGTCATAAGTGATCATGGAAAGGAGTGCGTGAACAATGCCCTTGCTGATTTCTGCACACAAAACGGAATAGCACAATAGTTCTCGTCTCAGGAGATGGCTCGGGTCATGCTACATTCGAAGAAAGTGCCATTGAATTTCTTGGCAGAAGCTATGAACACAGCATGCTATGTCATAAATAGGGTGACAATTTGGACTCGCACGAAGAAGACCTACTATGAGTTATGGAAGGGAAAGAAGCCGACGGTGAAGTACTTTCATATCTTTGGAAGTCAATGCTACATTCTCAGAGACCGAGAGTATCATAAGAGACTGGACCCTAAGAGTGATGAAGGGATTTTGCTGGGATATTCTACAAACAGTCGTGCCTATGGAGTCTACAACAAGCGCACTGGAGTGATTCTGAAGTCTGTCAATGTAACAGTCAATGATGTTGTGACAGGGGTGTCTGAAACAAGCAAGGAGGATGATGATGTTGCAGCTAACCCTAAACAACATGATGTATCCATACCAGATCCAGAAGGTCCTGAAGCTGTCCCGGAAGATGTGTCAGAACAACCTGCTATAGAAGACGACCCAACTGACGGTGACACTGACTTGGAATCAACTCCTGCTCCCTCTCGAGTCCTGCAATTGTCCCGAACAATTTAGAAGAATCACCCCATTACTGAAGTGATTAGCGAACCATACGAAGGCATGAAGAGTCGAGGTAAACAAGTAAACTTTCATGAATTGGCTGGTCTCTCTTGTTTCTTATCCAATGTGGAGCCCAAAAACATCAAAGAGGCAATCAATGATGAATACTGGGTGGTGTCCAAGCAAGAGGAACTTGGTGAGTTTTAGCGAAACGATGTTTGGGATCTTGTTCAACAGCCTGATGGTCTGAACGTGATTGGAACAAAGTGGATCTTCAAGAACAAGTCCAACAAACAATGGAACATTACGAGGAACAAGGCAAGGCTGGTGGCTCAATGTTATACAGAGATTGATGGAGTGGATTTTGTTGAGACTTTTGCCCCAGTTGCTCGATTAGAAGCCATACGATTGTTGTTACCACTTGCCTGTCACTTGAAGTTCAAGTTAATCTAGATGGATGTTAAGCATGCCTTTCTGAATGGATTGCTAAGCAAAGAAGTGTATGTGGCACAACCAAAGGGTTTTGAAGATCCTCACTATTCTGACCATCTAAATCGGCTGAAGAAAGCTCTTTATGGACTCAAGCAGGCGCCCAAAGCATGGTACGAGAGGCTCCCTAAATTCTTAATCAACATCTCAAACTCAACTATTCTCTCCACAACTCTTCTCAACATGTCTAAGTTACCATACATATGTTGAGGTGTTTCTTCATTCATGTTGGTTGTTCGTGAATATGCCTCTATTGTTTGTGATTTTGAATAAGAGGCCGAATCTCGATCGCGCGATAATATGAAAATCCGTTCATATAGTAACAATGTTCGTGGTTTAGAATATAGCCATATATATTTCATTATTCGTTAAGGTTGTTCGTGAATATGCTTCTATTGTTCGTGATTTTAATCAACACTATTTTTATCAAAATCATGAACATTAAGTTCTGATTCACAAACACAAAACCTCGAGAGAGTTCCGTGGGCCAACCAGAAAACATTGACAAACGCCACTTATTTTTTTTCTTCCCCGAAGAACACCATGCATCAGAGGACGGCAAAAGATCAAACCCCATAGCACTACTTGCAGCAGGCGAGCTGTAGCTCTCCACCACCCTCCCATGCAATATTCTCAGAACTCCACCCAAGTTCAAATCAAGCGGAGTTGGAGCAATAGTCTGCAACCATCTAGGCTGGAACTCAGGCGTGCCAGTCAGCATCTGCATCACTTCCTCGAACTCAATCAACTTCACCTTGTACACTCTTGTCTGATTTGGTGGTAGCGGCGCTGCCACTACTGGCTTCCTCCATAGCTTGTATAGCAGCATTCACACCGAATGCAGTGGATCCTTGATGATGAGCGAATATAGAGGTACCGACTAGTATTAGGGTTTGAGATTTCACGGAGAAGATGAATTTTAAGTCTTGTTTTAAAGATAAATTGAATAAATATGCCCTCAAATAAGATAAATTGTAATTAAAATATTACTTTAATTACTAAATTTAAGGGTCGTTGATGATTTATTCAAACGGATAAGAAAAGTTCCAATTTCTGACGAAATTTACAGGTTCTGACCTGGTCCTTTTCCTTACAAAAATTATGGTCATTTCGGTGTTTAAATTATAAGAATACATGATTTTAGATTAAATCTTACAAAATACGAAGAAATTTGTAGAAAGATAATCTTAAGTTATCTAATTTTATAATCTAATTCGTCTTCTCTCGGAGCTCAGTCGACGTGGGATATCGGAAGAGGAGAGATCTCAGTGCGAGACTTTTGTTTGTTGTATCAAGCTTTGCCTCCCACAACCCTCACACACATGTCGCTGCACGCTGCAATAGCAAATCCAGAAACTCGCCATGTGTTGTGTTATGTCCTACCTCCTCATGGCCAAGACAGCCTTCAAAACATCACTATTGTTGATCAAGCAGA
This sequence comes from Rhodiola kirilowii, assembly GCA_033675215.1. NCBI lineage: Eukaryota > Viridiplantae > Streptophyta > Magnoliopsida > Saxifragales > Crassulaceae > Rhodiola > Rhodiola kirilowii. The sequence continues at coordinate 26,854,828 of CM066199.1, forward strand.
CTCTGTGCTCTAGTCTAGAAGCCCTTCTAACACTTTCAGCACCAAATACTGCAGAGGTACTATCTCCACACCTCACGCTCATGACAGAGTGCTGTCTCAAATTTGGCATGCTTGGCTACCACCCAAAGTTAGCGCTTTCACCTGGCGGCTTAAGAGTGGGATGTGCCAACGGATGATCGTGTCCAAAGTTACAGCATTTCGCTTACCTCAAAGTGTAGAAGCTGCAATGCTTCAAAACAAGAGTCGTACTGTTAGGATTGTTAGTTAGCGATACCTAGCGGGTAACGTTTCTCGCTAAGTATCCACACAACGAAAATTAAAGCAATAAGTAAAAGTAAGTAAGATACATCGATATATAGTGGAAAACTTAGATACTGAATCAGTGCCCAAGAAAAATCACTACCTTCTAGTAGAGACTATAAGGATTTTAGAACAATTTCTTGTATTAATGTGTTCTCAGTTAAAACAATTTAAATCACTCACACAACCACACAGTGGTGTACCGTCGTGTTTTCAAACGAATCTTAGTTCGTGATCTAACTCGCTTGTCATCGCACTACAAGAACCTTCTTGATTTAAATCACTCACCCAACCACACACAGTGGTGTACTGTCACTTCCAGAGTACATGTACATCAACCTGCACACTCAAGTATCACATCAGCAAGATGTTTGTCATATCAAAATACGTTGGAGTACACATACCCCAAGGGTACATGTACTCCGAGGGTAAACGTACTCCAACACATACGCTTCACCTTTTCATTCAAGGGGAGGTGGCTTCGCAAGTGTGGTCGCTCGGGGAGAGTCTACTAGATATCCCTATTCCTCGCACCCTTTCGCAACTTTGGGCACTCTTCACTATGAAGCCTAGGGGACGGATGAATTCATGGATGGTCTTCGTATAGCATGGTCCTATTGTAGTCGTTAAGAGATATTGGTCTTCTAGAATAAAGGCATCCATGAGGTACCCAGTACAGTGTCACAAGCAAAATAATCCACTGGATGCACACTCTCGTCCCACTCATTCCGCTTCCCTATACTCCAATCATGCTAAACTATGCCTCGCTCAAGGCCCTCCGAATTCCCACCCCTATGCTCTTAAGGCTCCCTGGAAAACTTGGATTCCTTTTCCTAATGGCTTAGACCTAAAGGTGGCTTGGGTGATGGCAGGTGCAGGCCTTTAAAGGCTCTTTCCTTCTTCAGGATGAGAGAGATTGTGTCTGACACTGCGCTACATCTCACCATATGCACACCTATTATGGACTAGCTCATGCTCTCCGTGTCATCCAAGATGTTGGGCTAAAAGAGGATGTCATTCAGTCTTGCCATCCAGACACATCCTCTCTCAAAGCTAAGCTGTGCAGCCACACTAACGCTTCGTCCCTCGTGCGTGGTATTATCTTCTCTCGTGTTTGCAGGGTAGCTAATGGTTCTTCTTACCTCCTGGCTTCCACTGAGGAGATGCCAACATCAGTTAGAGTGCATTAAGCCCTGCACGGCGATCGGGTTAGGCTTGCGTCCCAATGCCTCAACTGTCCTCACCATGACATGTAATCTCCCTCTCGAGCTTGTTGCTCTTCTCTTTGTTAGTCTGTTCGGTGTTATCAAGCTCCTAGGTTCTATAACTAGGGGCTGACGCTTGAGGACCTGTCGAACACTAGATAGTGTCTTCTATCTCTCTTGTATAAGCCTCGATTCAGGCGTTATAAACCTTGATCATTTATTAAATTTGCTGGCACCGTCTAGCTTTAAAAAATGTTTCACTTTGTAATATATATATTACAAAGCAAGGGGGGTTATATATATATAGGGGCGCGCTCAAATGAGAACCATTCTTATACTAAGAACCTAAGCAACAAGGAAATGATTGGCTCACAAGTTGCTACGTGTCCCACTCACCCCGCCACCTCACAAAGCACGGGGTCCATTGGACATTTGAGTGGATGAGTATGACGTGGCAACTTGTGAGCCAATCATTTCCTTGGTGCTTAAGTTCTTAGCCTAAGAATGGTTCTCATTTGAGCGCTTTAGGAGCGTTCAAATGAGCATCGCTACAGTAATGTGAGGCACGATCTCAACCACACATCTAACCCCCCGTGCATTTGTGGCGCGACACGTGTCCAAATAGTAAAACCCACTAACTTTTGAAAAGTCAACAATTGCGGCTGTGCCACATGGCTTCGCCACGTGCGTCCGATCAACTCCACAGACGGCCGAGATCGTGCCTCACTGCCTCATTCTTACAACCCTGCCTCAACCGAGCGCCCCCCTTGAGCGCTTATATATATATATATAGATGCGCTCAAATGAGAACACCCTCTTAGGCTAAGAACATGAGAATCATTCTCAGCCACTCATTATGTTGAAATGAGTGGTCCAAAATGCACCACGTCATCTACTATGCACTTTCTGCTTTTTACTATGCACTTTCTGCTTTTACTATTTGCACTTTTATCTTTTACCTATAAGACAAAAGTGCAGAATCAATCTACACCCTTAGATCATTTGATCCAAAGGTGCAAAATGATTCTCATGTTCTTAGCCTAAGAAGAGTTCTCATTTGAGCGCGCCTCTATATATATATATAGGGGCGCGCTCAAATGAGAACACTTCTTAGGCTAAGAACATAAAAACCATTGTGAGCCACTCATTTTGATGATGTGGCAGTGAATAGTGCAGGAATTGTGTAGTGGGTTTTACTGTTTGCTTTTTGAAAAGTAGTGGGTTTTACTATTTGGACACGTGGCGCACCCACAAAGCACGGGGGGTTGGGTAGTGGGACACGTGGCGTAACCTCATTGGTGTTCTCATGTTCTTAGAGTTAGAAGGTGTTCTCATTTGAGCGCTTCTCTATATATATATATATATATTTCACTTTGTAATATATATATATATATAGAGAGAGAGAGGAGCGTTCAAATGAGGCAGCCAAAATAAGAATGAGGCAGTGAGGCATCATCCCACTCACTCATCTGAGCCGTCAAAATCATCTCAACGTGACACGTGTCTTCCACTAACTTTCCTTTTTTAATTTTAGATATTCATAAAACAAATTCTTTTTAAAAATTGAAGGGCATTTTGGTATTTGTATAACAATACACATCACTTCTACTTTATACCCTCTCTCTCCAATACACATCACTTCTACTTTATACTCTCTCTCTCCTATACACATCACTTCTACTTTATACCCTCTCTCTCCAATACACATCACTTCTACTTTATACCCTCTCTATCCAAGTTCAAATTTTTATTACTATTTGTATAAGTGTTTTGTTACTTTTTTTTGTATTGTACTTATGTGCATTACACCCTTATTTCATATGGCATTACACCCTTATTTCATATTCTATTACACCCTTATTTCATATGGCATTACACCCTTATTTCATATGACATTATAGCCTTATTTCATATTCCATTACACCCTCATTTCATATTGCATTACACTTATTTGGGGTGTAATGGCTTATGAAATAAGGGTGTAATGGCTTATGAAATAAGAGTGTAATGCCCTTATTTGGGGTAATGGCATTACACCGTTATTTCGTATGTCATTACCCCCTTATTTCATAAGTCATTACCCCCTTGTTTCATAAGTCATTACCCCTTGTTTCATAAGTCATTACCCCCTTGTTTCATAAGTCATTACCCCCTTGTTTCATAAGTCATTACCCCTTTGTTAAAATAATACATAAGTCATGACCCCTTTGTTTCTCCATTAACCCCTTATTTCATATGTCATTACCCCCTTATTTCATAAGTTATTTCCCCCTTGTTTCATAAGTCATTACCCCCTTATTTTATAAGTTATTTCCCCCTTATTTCATAAGTCATTACCCCCTTGTTTCATAAGTCATTACCCCTTATTTCATATGTCATTACCCCCTTATTTCATAAGTCATTACCCCCTTGTTTCATAAGTCATTACCCCTTTGTTTCATAAGTCATTCTCCATTACACTGTTATTTCATATGTCATTACCCCCTTATTTCATAAGTCATTACCCCCTTGTTTCATAAGTCATTACCCCCTTGTTTCATAAGTCATTACCCCTTTGTTAAAATAATACATAAATCATTACCCCCTTGTTTCTCCATTACACCGTTATTTCATATATCATTATCCCCTTATTTCATAAGTCATTACCCTCTTGTTTCATAAGTCATTACCCCCTTGTTTCATAAGTTATCACCCCCTTGTTTCATAAGTCATTACCCCTTTATTTAATAAGTCATTACCCCTTGTTAAAATAAAACATAAGTCATTAACCCCTTATTTCTCCATAACACATCTGCTGCACATTCGTTTACAATCACGAAGGGACCTAATTTACTAACACAATGGATGTATTTACATAACCACTCAACAGATTACAAAGTCTGACTTAAAATACAAGTACAGTTTCACAAATTAGACATAAGGCCTCTTCAAGAGGAGCTTCTGCAGGATGTCCGCTTGCCTCAAGCAATCGCAGAGAACCAATGCCAGGACCTGGGGTATTGGCTTTGGCTTTGTGCCAAGTTGTGTAAAGAGGAGGAATTTAGCACCCTTCTTCTAGCTCTATGGCTGGTGTGGAAGGACAGAAACGAAATAGTTCACGGCAAAGGAGGTAGGAGGCTTGAGGAGCTGAAACTTAAACTGAATTGGTTGATGCAGGAGGTAAGGGGTGGAAGAAGGGAGATGATCTGGTGGAATGATCAATTAGGGAACGATCAGGATGGGGTGACAGTTTTTTGCAATGGGTCCTTTGATGAGAAGAGCAGGCCTGCAGAGGCGGGAGCCGTCCTCGTCGCGGGTGGGAAGGTCGAAAAGGTCAGGGCTAGGTGTTTCGACAAGGTCTTCTCAGTCGTCCAGGCTGAATGTCGGGCCATTCTCTTGGGCCTGCGGCTAGCAGAGGAGACAGGCGCGCGTAAAGTCAGGTTGTTTACTGACTCTCGAGAAGCTTTATGGGCGATCAATTCGGGATCGTGGAGGCCAGAGGCTTGTGTTAAGGAGCTGAAAGCGTGCATCACTGCGTTGGACGAACACCAGGAGTGGGCTCTAGGGGGTATTGACAGAGACTCAAATCTGATGCCGGACTGGCTAGCGAAGAAGGCGCGGACGGAAGGCTGGGAGTGGTTGGAGACGTCGGCTGTTCCTTATGGCCTACCAATCCTGTAATCTGTTTTAGTCCCTCTTTGGTTCATGTCTGTCTTGTGCTTTGTCTTGCGTTTGTTTGGCGATTGTTACGGCCTCTTTCAAAAAAAACTACAAAAATATCAACCACTAGACAGGTTGTCAAACCATCTTAAACATCAACGAAAATTCAAAGTGAAAATTTTAATTGATGCTGCTCTAGTTCAACAAAATAGATAAAAAAGATGAAATTGATTCGTGTCTAACCTTAGACGATGGCTGCAACAGAAGACGAAGAACGATGCTCCAATCTGCTGTTAAGCAAGAGGAGGTTCAGGAAAGCGGGACGGCGGAGGCATATCACAAACCGGGACGGCGGAGGCACAAACGATTCAGATCTGAGCAATTCAGATCTGAGCGATTCAGATCTGAGTTTGGAACGTAGAAAACCTTAACGCTTGCCTCAACGAAGAAATTGAAGCCGATGCGGGCAAAATTCAACGAAATCGAAGGAATCAGGTAGTCAAAGGAATCGGGACGTCGAACTTGATCTGGATCGGGGATCGGAGATGGGTAGAGACCCAGTAGAAACGAGGAGAGAGATGGGTTTCTCAAAAATACTCTCTCTCATGTTTATGTTTTTTTATTATTACCCCTTTGCAAATATGTCAGACATAACAAAAAACCCAATTTACCCTTTCATAAATTCCCCCCAACAAAATGATTGGTCCACGTTGTGCCTCACTGCCCCATTCTTATAACCCTGCCTCAACCGAGTGCTCCCCTATATATATAGGAGCGCTCAAATGAGGCAACCAAATTAGAATGAGGCAGTGATGCACCTCACTAACATGGGGGGTCTCATTTGAGCGCTCCTCTATATATATACCCCATTGGGACATGAGTGGATGAGTTTGATGAGTGGGACACGTGGCACCTTCTGTAGCCATTGGATGAACTCATCCAATGACTGAGATTGGTTCTTAGGTTCTTAGCCTAAAATGAGTTCTCATTTAAGCGCTTCTTTATATATGTACTCACTTTATTCAAATGAGTTTACTCTTGTTTAATTATTTGTAAAAGAATGGGATGTTAAAAAAACTGTAATGAGTGAATAAATAATAAGTTACACAAATAGGTTTTCTTTGGCTATTTTAATTTTAATTTATGGATTTTTCACATTTGAAATACTGCAAAATGTTGTTTCATGTGATTCAAGAGGACACGGATAACAACAGACACACTTGTAAGGAGGGAAAAACAAACATTTTGGCACACATTCGTACCCGCCTCCAGTTAATTCTAGATATTTCCGTTTACATAATTTCCCTTCACAATGTTTGGGGTCTGCAACAACCGATCCACACTTGCAGCGGTTGGAAAGAGCGGGTGGATCGGCCGTTACGAATGATGTCTTTTGGTTCAAATCTGAGAAAGTTTTGACACGAAGCGAATATAAGTTACATGTTATATGAAAACTTATTTTATATATTTTGATACATTTCTTGCAATTTTTAAACATAAAGAAAACTTAAGAGCATAGACTTGAGTAAAGAAAACCTGGTATGAGTAGGACAATAAGAATGAGGAGACTGAGTGAGATCAATTTTACCATTGTTCCAATACTATGAACCTAGGTGCTTGCTTACGGTTTCATATATCAAGTTGTGTGTGACTATATATATAGGATTACTCTAATGCATCTACCATTATTTGGTGCATACATGAATCCCGGTATGCATCTTTAGGTCAAATAATCTAAAAAGGCTAAAAAAAATTTAGCTCTTCAACAACATTAAAGTGTGCCAAACAACTTTTGTATTCATATTTTGCATGTGCACTTAATGTGTATATTTTATGCAGAACTCTTTCCACTTTTACTTGTTTTTTTTTATAAAGATGCCATCATGCAGAAACATTCGTCTAAAAAGCCCAAGAAAGCCCGGCCGACTGACCGAAGCAGACGACGTTACAACGAAATGAAAACCAGTGGGCTATAGACAGACACAGGATCCAGCCGAAGCTGACCGATGCAGGCAGAACCGGCAGACAAATGTTCCGGCCGAAGCCGACATGTTCCGGCCGAAGCCGACACGTTCCGGCCGAAGCCGACACCTTGATCAAACTAAACTAAAATAACCTACACGAAACTAAGCTAAACTAAACAAAACTAACTAAGCTAAACCCAAAACAAACATCGGCATGCCAACCGGGAGCAACAAATCCAGACCGACACCGAGATCCCATCCTCCAAGCACACCATCCGCCACCTTCCTCAACACATCAGGCCCAACCCAGTCAATATCCACCCGCCGCCGCACACCAGCCATCCACCACTAACCCATACCCACCACATCCCGTCAAAGATGACGGACCAGCCAAAGCTGAAGCCACCCAACAACGAAGCCAAACTTCAGCACAGAAGCAGATTCGTCGCCTCCCCTCGCCCCCACTGCCAACAGCACCAACCGCCGACCAACGAACCCCGCCAACCCGCCATCCACGCCGACCGAGAAGAGGAAAAGACGCCGAACGGAGCGAAACGAAACACGGAGGCTAACCCACACCAACCCACAACATTGGCGAGCCAAAAATCAGTCCGGATTCGTATCCCCCAGCACCGCTGGCGGGAGAACACGGAGAACTTCGACTGGCTTCTACAAGCTTCGAGAGAACGATAGAGACACTTACACAAAGACCTAGTGAGTTCCACTTTTACTTGTTAGAAAGTCATAAGAGTATTATTATGCTTTTATGCAATTAGTAAATAAAAATGATTATTTTCTCTAAAATGACAAGTACCCTTGAGTAAAAGTTGTCTTTAAAAAGCAATTGAAAACAAAGTTTATATTTTGATATTATTCCATTAATTCAAAGTTACCCAATATTTGAGTGTACTTTTCTTTGTACATCTATAGGAGAAAAATAGATATATGCTTTTTTTCTATAGAAATAGTTATGTGTCTTTATTTCTGGTGACGTTTTAGCGACGGAATTTTGAGACGGAAAAAATCAAAAATTTGTAGTGAAAGGTCAAATTCTTTATTTTATATAACCAAACAATTTATATAAAAAAACCAAACAATTACAATCCGGAACCAGGGCCATTCCTGACATTTTATGGGCGCTTGGACAATTTTTTTTGGGCCCTCGGAAAATAAAGAAAATGTTTATATATAATTTTTAAATGATAATGTTGATATCTATTTTAATAAATGAGAGTTTATATATACAAATTATGGACCACTTGCATTTTTTTTGGCTTTTTATATGTGGTAGTTAGTGGGAAGAGGATCATATGAGAAGTGATAAATATTATAAGAAATGAAAATTAATCATAACTCTTACATCTTTGATCTAACAATCCTCATTTTTTGTATTTTTTTTTAATTTGAATGTCTATTTAATAGTTTCATAAGGACATATATGTCATTATATCTTAAATCACACCCTGGAATTGGAACCCTAGCCGAAGCTCGCTCATCGTTTTTCCGAGTTATTTTTAAAACTGACCCTTTTGGGTTTCAGAATTTCAAAACTAACCCCCTCAAGTTTCAGATTTCAAAACTGATCCTTTTTTTAATGAAACCGGATTTCCTATTTCCGTTTTTATAAAACCGGAACGGCAAAATCCGGTTAGTTGCGTTTTCTAAATAACCGGAAATCCGATTTCCGGTTTTGTTTGAGACCTGGCTGATGTGGCGACGGTCGAATACGTGGATTCCACGTAAAACCGGAAAGCGCCACTCCGTGTTTCCTTTAAAAACCCGGAAATCCGAGTTCCGGTTTTATGCGGAATTAAAATGCAGACGCAGCTTCTTCTCTTCTCCCCCAATTCGAAACCCTAAACCCGGCCGATCTTCGTCTCCCTCATCCGATTCCGTCCGATTTGTCCCCAATTCCGTCCTATTTTGCTTGAATTTTGAAATCATACCCCAATTCCGTCCAAATTCGTACCAATTAGGCTCGATTTCATCCGATTTCTCCCCCATTCACAACCTCCGAAATTGATAGGTAATAAATTGTGTAATTAGTGTTGTTGAATTGTTTGTGGAGAATTGTTGTTGTGAATTATGATATTAGTGTTGTTGAATTATTTGTTTTTTATATTAGTTCGGTTAATTGTATGATTTGTGTGAATTGATAGGTAATAAACTGTGTAATTAGTGTTGTTGAATTGTTTGTGAATAATTATTATTGTGAATTTTGATATTATTGTTGTTGAATTATTTGTGTTTGATATTAGTGCGGTTGATTGTGCGAATTTTGTGCATTTTTTAGTGTTATTGAATTAGTATATTGGAATTGGTCCAATTTTTTTGTTGTAGTTGAATTTGCGCATCCAGTATATTGTGTTTTGGTTTTCATGAATTGGTAATAATGAATATCTGTTGTTTTTACAGAAATGTCGTCGGGTAACAGGCGAAGAAGCACTAGCCAACGCGATGTGCCGTCTGCTTCACGAGCGACAGCTAATCCAAAAATGGATATGGATGATTATCTTCATCCTGGACCTATCGATCCATCCTTGTTGACGATGCAAAAGAAGCATCGCACTGAAGCGATTTGGAGAAATCAGGTATGATTTATTGTTAATTAAATTATTTTCAATTCATATCATATAACAATGTTTAATTAATTAATTACATATTATAGATGGATAAAGAATTTATGTCTGATAAGGCATTGAAGGTAATGGGTCATAAGGCACCAAAGATGGACCCGCGACTTACGGATTATGTTGCAAATGCTGGGTTTCTATCTTGGACCCAAGTATGCAACGTGAATTGTGATGCTAGATTAATCACCGCACTAGTGGAGAGATGGCGCCCCGAGACACACACCTTCTATCTAAATGGAGGGGAGGCTACAATTACTTTACAGGACGTGTCTCTGCTTACTGGATTACCCATATATGGGGAGCCCGTTTCTGGATTAGGGGAGTTTGAATGGGAGCCAGTTTGTTTGAGTTTATTGGGTGCTGTGCCCGACCGACCTAAGCTGAAATCGATGGGTAGCAAGACATGGTTCGATGGATACTTGACTACTATGCCAATCGATGCGGATGATGAGGTGTTGAGGAAATACGCTAGGGCGTACATTTTATGTCTTTTGGGAATGACGCTCGTGGCAGACTTGTCTGGGGATTCGGTACCGCTCCACTACCTTCCATTGTTGGCGGACTTGGATAACGTCAGGAGATACAGTTGGGGGAGCGCGGTTTTAGCGTATCAATACAGTCAGATGTGCCGAGCGAGTTATATCAAGAAGCAGCAAATTGGTGGATGTCCACTGTTACTACAGTTTTGGTGTTGGGAGCGCATGCTCATCGGACGTCCACAACCATAATACAGAGACCCACCAGAACTTGAAGATGATATGCATCCATTTTACAGACCTTGTTGGTCCTACTTGTGAGTAAACTTTTTTATTTGTACGGTAGTTAAAAATTGTTAAATATTATATGTGTAACGGTTTTCTTTATGCGTAGGAAATGGGCCGGACCAAAACATTTTGAAGAGACCCCACGTGGTTCTTTAATTTTCTATCGGGATCAGATCGAGCGAATGGTCCACGGTGATTTTATTTATCGACCATATGAGGAGTATTTAATAGAACGACTGCATCCAGTATGTCTCGAGTCACGAGAATTATGGGCGGCTGATGTGCCACTTATTTGCTTCAACACCATTGAGTGGCATCATCCTGGTCGTACCATGAGACAGTTGGGATGGAATCAGATCATTCCACTTGCTCCTATAGCTTATACGCATGGTCGCCACGGATTAGAAAGAAAGAAAAAAGTTAATTGGAGAGTGTACTTGGCCGACGATGTTCGGATATGGAATAGTAGATGGGACAGACTGATATATGGGGATTCGGGCGAGGAAGGCGAAGACATTGATATGCTCAGTGATGAATATGTGAAATGGTATTCAATGATCACACGTCGCCTTATCCAGCCCAGGTTGGAAGAAGATGACACTCACGGGTATCGCCCTAGTGCCCATGAATTACCTAGCAATGTAAGTATTCACATATTTTTTAATATATTATGTTTATACTGTTACACATGTGTAACTAAAATTTGTTCATGCAGATTCGCACGTTGCTCATCTGCGCTACGCAGGCTGCGGAAGGATTCAATAGTCATGCAGACGCGCGACCAATTTTTCATCACATTTTCCATACTGCAGTGGACGAACTACGGGTGTTGGGGGAGTTGCGGCTCCTGAGTATCAATCCTGATACTATTCAGTTTGGAAACGGTAAATTTCCTCACTTAAATTGTATATGTAAATTTTTCAACTAATATAATAATACATTTTAATTATAGGTGAAGATGATGATATGAGTGTAGAAGATGATAATGCCACGAACCTTGAGTCACCGACACCATGTTATGATCGTCCATCAAGCTCACATGCACCACCTTCAGAACCACATTGGGCATCCATGTCATATGACACACCTTCACCACCAGGTCACGGGGACAACATCCGTCCTTCAAAGCCACCCAAACAGTCATGGCTGCAGAAGTTCCGTAATAGAAGGAAACCAGATTGAGATTAAAGTGAACTTGAATGTGTTGTTTTGTTATATTTCTACCACATTTCGAAACAGAACTCTATCAACAACTTATTTTTCATAAATTTGAACGTTTTCTTTTTACATCACGGACCAGCACAACTGGAATCCGGTTTATGGAAAAAACAAAAAAATTAGGTCACATAAAACCGGAACTCGGATTTCCGGTTTTATGTGACCTAATTTTTTTGTTTTTTCCATAAACCGGATTCCAGTGATCCGTTCTTAAGAGGAAAAAACAAGATAATTTAGGTCATAGAAAACCGGAAATCTGATTTCTGGTTTTCTATGGGACCCGAATTTCTGACGCCCCGACCAAATTTGAACGGTAGAGCACGGGTAGGATTCCCCTAAAACCGGAAACGGGGAATCCGGTTTTCGACGGCCTATATATTTGCATGCTCTCTTCTTCATTTTCTGCATCCAAAAACACTACGACTATAAATCTCTCATCATTCCACTCGTTCTATCAGCTTCCTTCGACATGGAAACTCCAACTCTTGATAATTTGGAAGTTCCAATCATGGACGAGTACCACCGGGAGGAAATGGAAAATTTGGAAATTGTCGCTGTTCATAATCCGCATGAAGAGAATTCAGTACCCCGTTACGTATGGGATCATCTGGATTTTGAAGATATTTCGGCATGGGAAACCAATCAACCAGCCGATGAGTATATGGGAGGAAACTTCGGCCATCCGACTCACCCCGAATCCCTTGGAGTTGGCAGTGAGTTTGACTCAAAAGAACTTGCCGTACATGCGGTGCGAAAGTGGTTGATTAAGAATCGGGTGGAATACGTGGTAAACAAATCTAACCCGTCATTTATTAAATTTCGTTGTCGAAAAGCTGGAGAAGGTTGTCCATGGGCCCTCCGGATATCTGCACTGAGAAACAGTGCCCGTTGGGAAGTGCGAAAACATCGTGAGCACCACATATGTCAGAACGACACAATTATGGCCAGCAATGTTCATATGACGCCCAAGTACATCGCTAAGGAATTGTGGGACGTGATGACAGAAAAATTACGGTTGAGTGGAGCAGAGATACAAGCAAGAATTTATAAAGACTATGGGCTTGAAATTTCCCCATTGAAAGCTTGGCAAGCGAAGCAACAAACAATGATTGACTTATTTGGAACATGGGATGGCTCCTTCGAATACATGCCGCACTTGATGAAGGCTTTAGTTGATAATAGTCCGGAAACAGTTGTCTATTGGGATACAGACGAAATTGATGGTGAGTACATTCAGGTAAATCGTGTTTTTTGGGCATTCGCTGAATGTATTCATGCATTTAAGCATTGTCGTCCCATATTATCCATTGACGGAACTCATTTGTACGGTAAGTACGATGCAAAGCTCCTCGTAGCATGCTCATTGGACACAAACAATGGTGTTCTACCAGTTGCGTTTGCTTTGGTCGAGAGTGAAAACACATCGAGCTGGAGTTGGTTCATGAGTTGCATTCGAGAGGGTGTCACTTCACGTCGAGGCTTGTGCGTCATTTCGGACAGACACGGAGGAATAATGGCTACTATGAAAGAACCACAATGGTCGCCTCCTAATGCTTACCATCGTATCTGCGTTCACCACTTCCAGAGAAACTTCAACACGAAGGTGAAAGACTCTTATTTGAAGAAAAAACTTGGCAAGGTTGCATATGCCAAAAAAGAGTACAAGTTTGCAGCTCAATATGAGGAGCTGATGAAGGACTTGAAAGACAGACCTGACGTACGGGAGTGGTTGCACAAGGTGGACCCTCATTTATGGTCTTTGGCATTGGATACTGATGGTATGAGATGGGGCTCAATGACCACGAACGCTTCGGAATCGTTCAATAACGTACTCAAGCACGGACGTGATTTACCAATTTCAGCATTGGTTATGTTCACTTTCAAACAGTTGAATAAATACTTCCACAGCCTTCATTATCGGTTTGACAATACGGAATCAGATTTTGCGCCAAATGTACACGAGAGGTTGGAGGTACTCCGAGAAAGGGCACAGTTCCACAGAGTCGTACTTTTTAACCCGGGCCAGGGAATTTATGAGGTTACCACGGGAATTAAGCATCATATGTGGCGAGTTTGCATGCCCGAGAGAACATGTTCCTGTGGAAAATGGACGACACTGCATAATCCCTGCAGTCATGCAATTGCGGTTTGTAAGTCCACGAACAGGGAATACAGCGACTATGTGCCTCATGAGTATACCCTTGAAGCTTACAACATGACCTGGAGTTACCATTTCAGTCCACTACCCCATTCTGACTCGTGGGAACCCTATGATGGACTTCCACATAAGCCTAATCCTCACTTCAAACGTATAAACGTCGGTAGAAATCCAACAAGGCGTAGGCGTACTGAAATGGACCAGAGGGATGTCGGGCAGTCCAGTACTCAAGGAGAGGCTTCATCATCACAACCCCCAGGCAGAATTCAAAGGTGCAAATTATGTCAACAAACTGGTCATAACAGAAGGTCTTGTCCCTTTGCCACTGCAAGCTAAATCCAATGCTGCAGTACTGTTGTTGTTCCCTTTTATTTAATGTCCAACTTTTAATGATTTCCAAACTGCTGTATTTTTATTTTAAATATGGATCGTAATAACATCCTAAATCCTAAAACAAATTTTAATTCCGCAAAAAACCGGAACTCGGATTTCCGGTTTTTTAAAGGAAACACGGAACTCGGATTTCCGGTTTTACGTGGAATCCACGTATTCGACCGTCGCCACATCAGCCAGGTCTCAAACAAAACCGGAAATCGGATTTCCGGTTAGTTAGAAAACGCAACTAACCGGATTTTGTCGTTCCGGTTTTATAAAAACGGAAATAGGAAATCCGGTTTCATTAAAAAAAGGGTCAGTTTTGAAATCTGAAACTCGAGGGGGTTAGTTTTGAAATTCTGAAACCCAAAAGGGTCAGTTTTAAAAAAAACTCCATTTTTCCTGGAACAATCTTCGTCAAAACTGTTGCTACAACCGCTACCATTCTCGTTTCCGACATCAAGCCTCATCGATCTCGAATTAAAAGCCTCAGCCGCTGTGTCTTTCCTATTGAGAATAGAGAAAAAAGACGACATTTCTAGGGACGTCCGGTGCCCATAGGTTCGATTTAAGGCGGTTTAGTTATCTTGGTTGCCCATTTTGAATGTCTAATACTCTATGAACATGGAAATAAGCATTATTGATCAGCTATAAACCAACCTGTGGCCTTTTTCATGGTGAATCTGACGCGCAGGTGGTGGCACTGGCACCAAATATACCGGCACTTTATGAACTGCACTTTGCAGTTCCAATGACTGGGGCGGCGCTTTCAGCGCTGAATACGCGGTTGAACACTCCCACACTAGCTGTGGTGTTGGAACAAATAGAGCCCAAAGTGATATTTGTAGATTATCAGAGCTCTGAAGTTTTAGCCAGAGCACTTGAGATACTTCTGAAGCAATTTTGAATGTCTGATACTCTATGAACATGATTTTTTTCGAGGAGCTGTGGAAATCTTTTGAGTTCGTTCTTGTAACCTTAAGTTTTTGCCGTCCTTTGTTTGTTATGGAATTTCATCTGTTTCGAAGCTTCTGTTTCTGTCTTCATATCGTTATGTACTTGAACGTGGAAACAATTATTCGCATATTTTCCCTTAGACAATAGAATGAAATTAGTCCATTGGTGTTTCGAATTCTGAGAAAAAAAAATTTGGGTACTCAGTAGCTTATAGTGTGCTTTTTGTTTGATAGCTGAGTTTTGGTACTTTGGTGAAATTCAATCTTAATTTCTTAACGGGCTTCTCTTCATTGTTGTATGCTTATTTTAGGTGTTTAGATTTTTGTGATTCAAACATGTGTTGGTTGAGTGATTTTTGCAGGTGAGACTTTCCAAGGCATTTGATGGTTTTACTAACGGTAGCAAGAGTTGGGATAAGAGCATTTCGAAGTTTGAAGGAGCTTGGAAGGACGAAATGGAAGAGTCCTACTTATTAAGGCTACACATCATCAATTAATGTGAGAAAAAGGAGCTCACTTGTTTGATATTTGATGCGGATGATGATTTGATGCGGATGATGGCAATGCTGAATTGATGTGTTGTATGAAAAATGCAGTCGTAAAGATCAATTACACATGTACCCGACACTCCCTCATAGCCTAGGCGTCTTATGATGCCAATCATGTAAAGACTTGTCGAGCTACGAATTTTGATTTTAAACTACCCATTTTGATCTTAAACTACCCATTTTGTTCATTAACAGTCATGAATTAATTTGATTGCTTTGTCACATTAGTACGCATTTTATCATTAACAGTCATAAATTTAATTGGATTACTTTGTTACTATTAGCTACGAATTTTGGTTTTAAAAGTACGCATTTTGATTTTTAATAGTCATGAACAAAATTCGAAATTGTTACGAATAAATTTCGTAATAGGCACTTACGACCAAAACTCGTAACAATTACGAACCAAATTCGTACAGTTAATAAGAACCAAAATTCGTAATAGTTACAAATAAAATTCGTAATAGTCACTGAATATCTAAATTCGTAAGAGTTACGAACAAAATTCGTAGTTGTCAACATATAATTCGTAGCGTACTCAGACAGCATGCGTTGCATATAATGCGTAGTTTTCAACATATATATTCGTAGCCGACTTATGCATTGTAATATATTTAACGATTGGTAAAATACACAGTTAATAATATATAATTCATACATATTTCAGTGTGATTCATTGTTTTTTTCTATGCTATCGAACCATTTCATAACATTAGTAGTATGTAATACATAATTCCTAACATCAAGCAAACAACTTCGTACATTGGATGAGCTTACAATTTATTGCACACAAAGCATACATTCCGATAAAATTAACAGACATAAATCACACAATGGAAGAGATCTCAGAGCAACAAGTTTCAGAAGCAGCCAATATGTTATTTGGGAATTTGTCCAGTAGCACGGAACTTTGCACACATTTTTTGCCTTTAATATCTCTTCACCGCGCCTGGCCACAACCAAAGCGCTTTATAATAGATGGACTCGTGAATAGCAAGGCACTGAGACAGACTGTGAGTTCACCAAAAGCTTATTGATGCAAGGAAAATTTTGGGCGAGAACAGCTCAACTTCTCCAGTTAAGTGTATTCTTAAGCCTTAATGGCATATTTCTTTAGAGGGAAGTACATCTCCTTTTTTTCTTCTCCCTTTTGGTCTTTAAGGATGCCTGCATTGATTGAATTAACAAAACAATCATTAGAGACTTTGGGTGTGTCCATTTGAACTCTAACTTATAGTGTTTTATCTTATCTTAACTGAAAGTAACTTATAGTAACTGAAAGTAACTTATAGTAACTGATATTAACTTAACTGAAACTTATATTGACTGATGAATAGTAATATGATGATGATGGTAAATAGTAATATTATGGTGAAGAATAGTAATATACTGACGATGATGATGGTTGTGATGATGGTGATAAATAGTAATGTGATGATGGTGATAAATAGTAATATGATGATGATGAATAGTAATATACTGATGATGATGATGATGATGGTGATGAATAGTAACATGATGATGATGAATAGTAATATTATGATGATGACTGTAATATACTTGACGCAGTGGGAAAAATCGAAAGGAATAGCAAGCGCTAAACCTTGGATGGAATCGAATTCACAAGCGATGAATACGATTGATAACTCTGGAATCTACCAGAAAAGATAACTCTGGAATCCACCAGAAAGCTTGGAATCCGCCAAGAAAGTTTTGGAATCCACCAAAAATGAAAACCAAAGGTTTTATTGAAAGAAAATAAGATACATAACTGAAACTCTAAGGTGGGTTTAAATAGGAAAAATATAGAACCTAACTAGGAAAGGAAAACTAAACCTAATTAGGAAAGGAAAACTAAAAGATAATGATAGGTTGCCTAAAAGATAATGCTACCTAAAAAGATAATGTTGCGCTAAAAACTAAAACAAATAAATAAAGCTAAAATACCAATTCGGAGCCCTAAACGCTCCTACATCAGTCTCCTCCACTTCAAAAGAACTCGACCCCGAGTTCTCTTCTAAATATAGGACATCATTCACCTTGAATGGACCATGCTTCTGAAGCTGGATCACATCATAACCTACCTTTAAAATTTTAACCATCCTACACTTGTAAGCCACCGCATTGTTCTTCTTCCCCGTAACCTCCAATCGAGCCTGGACATCACTCTTACCCGTGGCTAATTTTGTCAACACAGGACTTTTACCTCTTTCTCTCTCACCAGGAACTATTTCCACTTCTTTAATTCCTCTCACTATATTCTCCCAATGAGCTCCTACTTCGATTCCCACAGCGATTGCACCAAGGATATTGTAGATGTGTTGCCTTCCAAATAACAGAATGCGGCCTGAGCAAAACATTGATTGGCTGTTCTGCTTTTCTGATTCACTTAAATGAGAAATCCTCAAAGCTTTCTAGAACAAGGTCTGGTGCTTTATCTTGTGCCCCAAGGAGCAATGAACTAACTTTGGATGTATCAGCCTCTTGATCATGGACATGATCCCTTACAAGAATAAATAAATCCTCCCCATTAAGTTCAGAGTGCTTTATTGGGTTGCAAATCTTAATGATCCCAGCAGAAGCGAAAATATAAAGAAATTTTTGGATAGCTGGGAGTAGCTCCTCTCTTTCAGGTAACTGTTTCTTAGCCTTAAGTTGCTGGGTAAGTGATTTATCCTCTTCTTGCAATGCGAGGTTCTCATCAGAGAGCTTTTTATAGGCATCATTATGCCTTTAATCCTCCTCCTTTATTCGCATAGAAAGATCATCCACAGCTTTCTTCATACCACTAATTTCCTTCTCCTCTTCCACTGGTTCAGCCGTAGCCTCTGTCTTGATATCTTCTACTGCATCAGGAGCAACTGGCTTTTGTTCCTCAACTGGTTCAGTCACTGGATCCACAACTGGTTTCTCCTCTTCAACGACAATAACAGGAGGAGCCCCAATCGGTTTTTCTTCCGCTACGAGAAGAACAGGTTCGGCAGGGGTCACAACTTCCTCAACTTCCCGAGGCACTATCTTCTCTATTGTCTCATCTGGTTTAACATCTTCCTTCTTCATATCCGGCTTTGGAAGCTCTTGCTTCACACACTCATTCGTATACTCCGTCACAATCTTCTTTCCTTGAACGCATTCACCATACTTCTCATACGGGATTGGTTCGTACTCTTTAGGCAAAAACTGCTCCATCATCAGTTGTTTCATTCGCCTCCACAATCTAATTGGCACTTTTCTTTCACGTTGCCTCTGAATAACGAGCTTGTCCCACCACACGGAAGCTACACTCTTCAAACTCATCGCTGCCATCTTAACTTGTATATTTTTTGGGACACCCATGACGTCGAAAAATCTATCAACTTCGACCTGCCAATTCAAAAATTCTTGTTTTCCCATGATTCCATAGAACAATGGAATATCACTCTTCACTTGGAGAACCCTATTCAGTTCTCCTCTCCTGTCTCCACGACGACTCTTGTTGACCACTTCCGCCAACTGGGTTGACAAAGCAGCCAGGGTCGCGATAAAACCCGCATAAACCCTCTCAAAATCTACTCTGGGTACAGGTTGATCTGCCATCTGATCAAGTTAGACGAGAGACAGGGAAACACCTGCTCCTGATACCAACTCACGCAGCGGGAAAATAGAAAGGAATGGCAAGCGCTAAACCTTGGATAGAATCGAATTCACAAGCGATGAATACGATTGATAACTCTGGAATCCACCAGAAAAGATAACTCTGGAATCCACCAGAAAGCTTGGAATCCACCAAGAGAGTTTTGGAATCCACCAAAAACGAAAACCAAAGGTTTTATTGAAAAAAATAAGATACATAACTGAAACCCTAAGGTGGGTTTAAATAGGAAAAATATAAAAACCTAACTAGGAAAGGAAAACTAAACCTAATTAGAGAAGGAAAACAAAAAGATAATGATAGGTTGCCTAAAAAGATAATGCTACCTAAAAAGATAATGCTGCTAAAAACTAAAACAAAGAAATAAAGCTAAAATACCAATTCGGAGCCCTAAACGCTCCTACATCAATACTGATGATGATGGTTGTGAATAGTAATATTATGATGCTGATGAATAGTAATATTATGATGATGAATAGTAATATTATGATGATGAATAGTAATATGATGGTGATGAATAGTAATATACTGATGATGAAGAATAGTAATATTATGATGATGATGATGATGGTTGTGATGATGCTGATGAATAGTAATATACTGATGATGGTGATGGTTGTGATGATGGTGATGAATAGTACTATAATGATGAATATTATGATGATGATGGTATGATGATGATGATGATGTTATGATGATGAATAGTAATATGATGATGGTATGATGGTATGATGATGATTATATGATATGATATGATATGATGATGGTGATATGATGATATGATATGCTGATGGTATGCTGATGATGATGATATGATGATGATGATGGTGATATGATGATATGATATGCTGATGGTATGCTGATGATGATGATATGATGATGGTATGATATGATGATGATGGTGGTGGTATGATGATGGTATGATGATGATATGATGATGGTATGTTGAAAGTAACTTAACTTAACTTAACTGAAACTTATATTAACTTATAGTGACTGAAAGTAACTTATAGTAACTGAAAATAACTTATGGTGATTGAAAGTAACTTATCTTATCTTAACCATCACAAAATAGAGTTCAAATGGACAGGACCTTGATAAGCCCAGCCTAAAGCATTGAGGAAGACACTTATGTGAAACCAAACATATACACATGGCATATGGCATAAAGTCAACAGATTCATCTTCTTAGCAACCTAAATAAATAAGTATAAAATCAGTTGGACCTTTCTACTCTACTGAAAGAAAATAATTGTGACTTCCTACCAGAAAACCTTTTATGTTAAATAAATATTTTTTTTGATAAGATGTTAAATAAATATTGAAATGACTAAAGGTCTTAAACAAATTTTTAATGCACAAACAAAGTCATTGTCTGACCAATATATGTTGCCTTGAAAACTGATTACCAAAGGACTTGAGAGAGAAAAAAGATGCTTCAGATTACATAAGATTTATCTGTCATGAATTGTCAGACAATATAGGCTAATCTTCAATCATCAAGGGCAGGCACAACATATCACAAGCAAAGAAACTAAAAAACTATCTACAGTAGTAAAGAAGCCTCAGATTCGTAAGATTTCAACATGATTTATCAGACAATGTAGGCAAATCTTTTCAATCATCAGAGGCATATTAGAGGAAGATTTAAAACATTAATAGTATAGCATGAATGACATAATTTTTCAAATCTGGAGGTTAGCTTAATTAGTTTATTGCTTGATATCTAAAGGGAAAAAATCAATGAAAAGCGGAACAACAAACTCTCAATGGAATTAGGGAAACATCATCAGATATGTTATTTGCTTTGTCAACAATAGACGAGTCATATAATGTAGGACAAACACTTCACTCATCAACAGCAGTGTAAGATCAGGTTACCTCATTTTCATTTTTGAATGATGTGTATAAGTTTACGCATTTTATGTTTCCAAAGGTACCAATCTTGAATCAGAAGTTACGAATGATGTGTAGGAAACTATAAAGAACACATAACATAAAAGTAGTAAAACCTAAAAAGGATTATACGAATTTTATATCACTATCTACCAATTTTATCACACCATTCAAAGCAAATGTACTCGTCTTTAATATACAGGCAACGAAACAAACACTGCAACAATTTTGACTATCACTTGAGCAAT